>CM056575.1:90319321-92819321 GCA_029721435.1 Gymnothorax reevesii
AGGTCCTCCCTTCTTATGAGGCCTGAATGGTCAGTAGGTTGAATGGCTTATTTCTTTTCTGAATGACCTTCGCAGAAGTGCTCCAATAATCACTGCTGAAATTTTCAAAGCTTGAATTTACATTACATTGCATTACAGTTACATTACAGTTACGTAACCCTTTTCATCCCCCCTCCAAAGGGTTGGGCTAGGGTTTTGTTATCGACTTGTATTACTTGTTAGTTTATTAGTTGATTCATTTGCAACATTGTGCAAAAAGTCACTGCTTCAGCTTATTTCAAATTTGTCCAAAAGTTGGGCAATAGATCCCATTAAATTTTGAAATGAATTGGGTCAAGGTCAAGGCCATTGAAAAGGTCAAAATTGTTTTTTTGGGCATAACTCCAGTCACAGATGGACTTTACATCAAATCAGCGCCAAAGCTTTCTAGTTTCTTTCAATTTGTAAAATATAATCCTGTCCATTGCTATGGTGAGAAGTGCATAGTTTTATAGATCAGTGGGGGTCAAAGTTCAAGGGGCTGAAGGTCATTGATCTGAATCACGTAATTTACACTATGGGCTCTAATTTCTTGGCGCAGCGCAGGTGGCGAAGCGTGGCGCAGCCCACGCAGTGGTAATTTCGTCCGGCGCAGCCCGCGCAGTGGTAATTTTGTGAGGTTTTTTTGCGCGGACTAACTGCGCCGAGATAGGTGTGGCGGCGTACTAGGGGGAGGTGTCACTTATTCATCAAGACGCAGTGACAATTTCATAGAAAAAGTCTTTGCTGCTGTTGCGCAGAAAGCTCGCCAGCTCCAACCTGGTTTACTTTCTGTGCAGGGGTAATTTGGCTGACCGGCACACAATGCGCGCACGTTACCGAAAACCTCACAGGCAGGTTTCCAGAATGTCAGGCACATTTCAATACAGTAAATAATTACAGCAACCACTGTTTAATGTAACTATCTGAATCAGCTCATAAATTATAGTATCTATATCGATTGTCCTGATGTCAGATCAAAGGCGGTTGGCACGCATGATGGAAACTCGACCTGACTTAATCAACGCAACTGAATCAATGATGCAAATTAATGACTTCACATCTTTCTCAGCCAACCACAAACTGCCTCAGCATCAGGCAGTGCGTATATAATGCTTGCGTTCTATGCTCGGTAAAGCCGCTTGCACACTGGACGTGAAAAAATTTTTTCGTACGACTGATTACAGTCAAAGTCAATAAAAAGAGCTATTGACTTTTCTTGATCTTTTTATTTGTCTGTTTTCTTCCTTTGAAGATAGACAACAGTCTTTATTCGTTCTTTCTTTTGAAAATTAGTCAGATGGCTTGAACAGATTCACGCTTTATTTCCACAGCAGAGATAAAATAGTGCTTGCAATCAGAGAGCAATTTAAATTCCATGACCATTGACAGTGTGAATAAATTATCGCATGCAGGATCAAGACTGCCCGATGCGAAATGCAAAATACTCCATGTCCGGCACCCAGCAAAAAATAAAAGTATTGATATGAGAACAGATTTATAACTGAATAAAGAATAAAAATACATGTACATCACCAACCAACTGAACATCCAAAAAAGATGACCCGCTAATAAATTAATCGCAGTGTTCGTTGGATGTTCTGTTGTTAAAATGTTTCTTTTTATTCTTTATTTCGTTATCAATCTGTTCTAATCGTCCTCTTTTTTTTTTGGGCTGTCAGACACAGAGGCATTGTACATTGTCGACTCACTTTATTGAGCAGAGCTTAAACAGAAACAATGATTGAAATTCTTGGTACTCATCTTGAAGAACTGAGCCCTCTTATCAAAACATTCACGTCTAATATCTAAAAGAGTCAGTAGATTTGAAGAAATTAAAAACAATAATAGACTGTCGGACACGGAGATATATTAAAACCCTGTCCGACTTTTGGACACAAGACACTGCTTTCAACGCAATCTGTCGAGCGAAAAATTCGCTTCGCGTCCTGTGTACAAGCGGCTTAATACTAGGCTACTATGATTGTCACTTAGGTTTTATCATTTTTAGTGGGGGAAAGGAATACAGCCTGATTGCTATGATCTCGTTCTGAGTTAAGATCACATATCGAAAATAAATGTGTAACGTATCTTGCATGGTTGTCCATGCATGTTAATCCCAAAATTTTAAGCAGCAATAGGCTGTAATAATAGGAACACGCTATCCATCGTTTCTCTTGCCAATGAGCCATTTGACTTGGCTGTGTTATACCCAAACACGCCTTCTTTGCCAACTTGCGCTGGAAGGAGGGACAGAGGCGGGACAGAAATCGCAACATACGCCTGGACACACCCCGTTGGCGCGGCGCACCCCCCATTCTCCGCGCATGGTCTACGAAATTAGAGCCCTATATCTCAAAAACCACTGTAGATAGCAACTTGGTTACTATTAGAGACATACTGGAAACCATAAATAGAGATGAAAATGAAACCATGACCTTTGACCTTGAGTGATCTTGAAAAGTCAAACCAAAGGTTCCAGAAGGCTTTATCTCAAAAACTACTGTGGATTGTCACTTGGTAACTACTGTATTAATCACGGATAGGAACTCATATATGCTTGGAGCTCAAAAAGGTTAGGTGCATTTTCCTAAGTAAAATATGATTTGCATTCTGCTTACTAGTATCTTAGCAGATAACTGTGTTTAATCTTGTTTCAGGTCAGCAAAAACACTTTTGTGCTCCAAGCAGTCAGTATGGTCAGTAAATTGAAGTCATGATCTTTCACCTTGAGTGTCCTTGAAAGGTCAAAAAACTTTAATGGTAATATGTACTGTTGGCACTGGAGCCATTTGAACACATTGCTTGAAGCTCTTTGTGACAGATTTTACAAAGGGCAGTTTTTTCAATGCTAGGAGAAAAACTGAAGTAGAACAGAATTTCATGTTTAGTTTCTCTGAATACTGTTATAGACATCAGAGCTATTTTGAAAACTATCTTAGGGGAATCACAAATAGATTATTGTTGGGTACATCACTTTCATGAATTTGAAACGGCGAATATGGAGAATTCTGTTATCGATTTTGTTGAGAGTAACACATTTTACTGTAAATCAGTTGTAAATTGAGTAACAGTGCTTGTTTATCTAAAGTCAATAATGATTCTCCCAAATTATTTTTGTTGCATTGTAGTTATTCATATATAAAAATATTTTTGTATTTACCATGGATCTTGCAATAATTCATTATTGAGGTGCGTCTTATGCTCCAGAGAGATTTCAAAAGTACTTTTTTCATGAAGCTGCACTCCCACATTCACCTTGTTCTGAATCTATAAATCTTGGCCATTCAATGGAAGATAAGTAATATCTTTTGACAATACTTAAAGAGGGTTTAGGAATTTGAAATTCTGAATAACTTCAAAACACACTGTTACATGGGGACTGTAAGTGCTGTTTAGGTGCTGTTTTTTTTTTTTTAGGGGGGGGGGTCAGTGCAAGCATAGGAAATCAGTAGTTTGCTGTTATAGGTTATAATCAGGTTCATAAGTATTTGGAGGGGTAAAATTTTCATCACTTCATCTCTGTATGCCATCCCAATCGAATTGAAATGAAACAATCTAACATTTAAATTATAGCTGAGGGTCTGTTTAATTTAGTGTTTCACCAAAAATATCAAATTTCAAAAATAACCGTGTGTAAATTACAACCACATTTTTTACACAACCCTCTTCTTATTTTAGGGTTCAAAAAAGTATTTACACTGTCTACCATAATCATAAATTAAATTGTTAATTTTATTGGTTAGTTGTAAATCCTTTGAAAGAAATCACTGCCTGAAGTCTGGAATCCACATACATCACTACATGCTGGGTTAGATGCCGGTGGTACCCGGCCTTCACGGTAGCTTCCTTAAGTTTCTTTTAGTTCTTGGGATATTTCTCTTCAATTTTGCAGTACCAAGTGATATTGATGGTCACTTGGACCTAGCCTTTGTTGACCATTCTTATATTTACTTTAAAAAAGCTAAAGTTTTGGGTGCTTTTTGCATTCAATTCAACTCAATTAATTTGTATCGCGCTTTTCACAGAGACTGTTACAAAGACACTTTATAGTCAGAGATGAATTACTGAAAGGGCAGTGCCCAGCCTATTCCCCACTACAGCAAATGAGGCAAAAAACTCCCCAGTGGGAAGAAATCTCAGGAGGAACCCGGCTCTGCGGGCTAATTAATAACAAGATCAAGCAAAAGAGGATAACGGAACTCTATTGCCATTTTAAAGTCCATCTAAACAAAGGCATCTGTAGCTCCAGGGAGTGGCATATAGAGGATGGTGCAGAACTGGATCAGGACAGAAGCAGCCAGCGCTCGCGGTGAGGGAGGGCTCGGACGGTCCAGGACTCAGGTTTGTGGAGGGAAAAGATCCTCGGAAGAGACAGAAAAAAGTGGGCTGAGGCACTGGATAAAACTACTGCATATTAATAAAAATACAGTCCTGTGTCATGTGCCAAGTAAGAATTTAGGAGCTGACTGGTCAGGAAACATTCAACACCCCTCCATCCACTTCTTGCAGCACAGAGGCCCTACACCTACACCAGGCTGCAAGATACGCTCGAGGGCATTGTCCATCTGCACGACAAAGTGCTGTCCAATGAATTTTGAAGCATTTGGTTCAATCTGAGTAGGTAATCTAGCCCTATCCAATTCAAAATTCATCCGGCTGCTTTGATCAACAATCAGGTAACGCAATGGAAACTGTTCCTTTGGCAGTCATTCATGCTCATGCCATGGCATTACATTGGTGTGCTCTGGATCATGGGCAGTTTCTTCCCTTACCCAGTTCCAAAAATCTGTCTTTCCCTCATGGGTTTCTTAAGATTTGTCTGTGTAATGGTAGGTTTCTTCACTAGCAGAAACAGCTTTTTGGACTACATATTAAGAGTTAACTGCAACAGATTCCAAATGTAAAAGCTGCACTAGAAATAAGCCCCAGAATACTTTACTGCTGACATTTAAATGAAATAATCAGGGAGTAACAAACACCTGGCCACGTTTTAGTAAAGCGGCCTACTTCCCTCTTCGAACTTATGGTCGTTTTAGGGGGAAATTATATTAAAAAAATAACAAGTTTCATAGTAGATATTATATTTATACTTGATGGATGTAAATAATCTGCAAAGGTGAAAATAGCCTTAAAGTCTGCATTGAGAGATCATATTCAATATTTAACTAAATTCCAATATGTTATGGAAGACAGCTAGAATAGCAATAACTTTGTGATTGTCTTTACTTTTATGGACAGAACTGTTTATGTGGAATATATGTGGAAATGAAGTCTTTTTTTCTTCTGCCCCTATGGTGCGGAGACCAAGCAGCAGCCTAGAAAAATACTTAAAGCCACATTCAGAAGCCTTACCAACTGCTGGTATTATGATACTGATGCTAAAAATGAATATTTGACCAATTTTTTTGGTGAAGTCTGCATTTTTCATTATACTACTTTGGAAACTCTAAATTTCCTGGTTTTCCCTCATAGCTGTTTCGATAGGTTTTATGGTAGCTTTACAGTCTGTGAGTCTCTGGTCCATTTTCCCATCTCTGCTGAATTTTCACTCCAGTATACTCTTCCGATTCCCAGCATAATTGCAAACTACCCTTGCATGTGTAATAAAGTTGCTTCCAAACCTCTTTTGCATCATTGACTACTGCCTCCTCACACCCACTGTTTCTCATCGTAAAAATTAATCTCTTGACTATCATGTGCATCCATATTTATAAAGTTCCTGAAGCCAGTGAGAACATTGGCTGTTGATGTAAACTTAAACTCTTCAACCCAAATACCCCCAGATATTCTAGCAAATTTTCCGTGGCATGCCATCAGAGGTATAGAATCCTCACACCTTTTAATGCATAATCGCTCTCAACCTGTTCCCATATAAGACCGCGTTATTAACTATCAGCCAATGTATTCACTGAATAATCAAATCGATACATACGCCTGTAATTATAATGAAACTATTGCTTAATAAATGGCAAAGCAATCACCAATAGGCTACACTGACAATGCAGTTCAGGTGATATTGTGAGGATGGCAATAATTGATATACTTAATTAATTCAAAAATTACTCTGAATTTTCATCTCCCATGTTTGCATTTCTTCAGCAGTGAATTATATTTTAACTTATTGAAAGTGTTTTCAGTGTTTAAAAGAGTGCGTTTGAAATGGGAAACGAACATTGGTGCAAAACGGTGTCCTCACTCTGGCAAACATCTGTGCCATTTTATGGTATACTGGAATTCAGACTCTTCAAAAGAAAATATGTCATCATTACTGTGGAGAAGAAAATGCCTGATAAGCGTGTGATGCAATGAACAATAATGCTTGCCATGAACAAACTGGGTTGACATTCTTCTGACAGGCAAATGAGTGAATCAATGTTTGGTTGCTTAGATCTGGTGAGAGGCAGTCACACACAGGCACCACGATGCAATAATACTGTAATTAACTTATAAAATTATCAGCGTTTTGAGAAGTCTTCTTCAGGGCATTGAGGGATGATTCAATACCCTGGAGAGGATGCGTCGAAACCATTGGTAATCAAATAAAATCATTATTGTCTTATTATGGCTACGATCCTTCTCTTTCCATATTAGGAAAAATAAATGGGAACCATTTTGAAGTTAAAGATCTATTTTAGCCCAATAAAACCTACAGACTTATATGCAGTATGGTTCCCTCAAAAGAGTCTGCTGTATTCAAACCAGTGGAACTTCAGGCCTATTTTGAATTCTAGTGGAGATCCCAGGGTTTTCAATGATCCCAAATATGCCCTGCTGAATTACAGGGATATGTATATAATATGATTCACAAGATATAGATATTTTCTATTCAATGTAATGCTGTGGCCATATAATTATGGTGTCCTGGGTTTGAATATTTCCCTCAATATGAGTGTGATGTGGCGTCAGTGATGCCTTACAACCAACCTTAACTCTGTTAACTTCCCTTAATGACAGCATATGACACGTATATGTGTATCACTGGACCTTTTCCCCATCTTCCCCATTGATTGAAAATGAGGGTGTCCACCGGGCTTCAAATGTCATCTTCATTGATATGGCCAGGGTCATCATTTGTGGTCATTATGCGGAAAGGGAGGGGTGAGTCTATGGGGAAAGAATGAAGGGAAAACACAGTGAAAAAGTTTAAGGGGTTAAGGTGAGGTTACTGAAGGGCTTTTATACCCCCGACATCACGGCACTGAAAATCCTGGGTCAAAGAGGTTAAAAGAATTGAAATGACTGATGTGTTTGTGTTAAAGCTAGCTGACCAAAATACTTTTTGTTCAGTGAGAACGGAAGATAATAGTGGTCTTTTGTTCCTACAGAACAACTGTTCGATCTACCCCTGCTTTCATATTTAAGAGAGGTTTATTATGGTGAAATTTATGATGACCTGTAGCTACTGTCTCTATGTCATGGTAGCTCTAATAGAAATATATACTAGGTTTTGATTGCTAGACCTCTATCGGGCAAAGTCCTGTATCACCCGTATCTGCTTGCGAGCAAAATCCCATATCAGTGGCAGCAACTATTGCCATAGCAACAGTCACAAGCGTTTTTGGCAACGCATCTTTGCAGACGCTGATTAGACGCTTTCATGACGGAGAGACTCGAATTTCTTTGCGGCTGAAATTTCTGAACTGGGCTATGTTATAGAAAAGGAACTTGATACAGAATCAGTGGCGTAACTATATCCCTGCAAATTTAAGCACGCTGTAACTGTACTCGATCACTAGATGGCACCCCCGGATCAGTTATTGAATGTTCAGAAGCAAGCAGACCTCGAACGCGGTCCTGAATATGGGGAAGTTCTCTCCGCTCCTTCGAGAGCTGCATGAATTAAATTATCCTTGCCCATAGTATCGATCCAGCAGTTTAAAAAAACGATATCTTGTCACAGAAAAAAACGTTATCCTTTGTCGCAACCAGTTTAGCCACAGTGAGCCAACAGTATTCAAATTAGTTTTTCAGAAAAATCAGTTTTCTGAGGCAAAAAAATCGACATGGTATTGATTCTCTCACATTCGACTGTCAATTACAGTTGTCACATACAAAAAAATTTGTTGTTCCCTACCGTGGATTTACGCGTAGATTCCTTCATTGACAAATCCAGCGCTTCCTTATATCCACCCAAGTACTGGCGTTGATAGCCAATCACTCAACCATACACTCAGGGTCTTCTGCGTAGTTGTAGAGTTACACTTCATGTCCTCGTGAAGTTTCCCTGGTAACAATGTATTGATTGGCTCGTTTCTTATCCAATTCCCGAGTGTTTAAACATTTTAGAGTAAGTGAAACACATTGATTGGACAAACACAGAGCATACAAACCTATGCGTATCAGCAGGCTCGGTTGTATCCTGTCTACATTATGCACATTACGCGGCTAAAATAGACGCGATTTATATAAAACAGGTTCGCAGAACTGGTCTTGAAGTGTTCATTTACATTTTCAGGATTTTAATGAGATAAGGATATGGTCAGTTGGAATTATTTCGAATGAAACAGGACCGGAGGGTTCTTGCTACTGGATCGGTCTCTGGAGGAGGGATTCATGAAGAAGGTCAGGCTGCTACTTTCTTTTTTTTTTTTGGTTTCGTCTTGGAATATATACATACTCGACAAAGTCGAATGTCGAGGTTTTTTTCCTGGTTAAAACGCGAACTGCCCGTGCATTTGGATGGACCCCCTGGTAGTTCATTGCACGTTTCTTTTGAATCGGGAGAGGCAATGGATTATTTGATATTCCCTGAAAGTGGAGTGTCTGTTCTGTTAAAATAAGGTATATTTCAGAATCAGATACTACTGAGTTAGTGAGGTGTACTTGCTCCTTATTAGTGTTGAAATGGCTTCGTGAGCTTAGAAGAGGGGACTGGTAGCTTCCATTACAGGGTGAATGTTCTAACCGTTTAATAAGCAGTTTATTTAATGCGTGTTTGTGCTGGCTTTGAAGAAAAGTGGCCAAAACTGGAAACTTTATTATGGAGAAAAGGCATGTTTTGTGTTTGGAGAGGTTACTGGTGACCACTGATATTCATCTGCACTGATATTGATAAATTCATACTAAACTCAACTAGAAAATCATTTGTTCATATTAAATTTCATGCCTTAAAACTTTGTGTTAAATACATGATTTTTTTATGATTTAACAGTACATGATTTTGAGACTTCGGGAAGACACTTGGGTAGCTGTATAATTTGGCTAATAGCATGTAGGTAATCTAGAATGTAATGTTGAAGATTCTACTTGTGCTCAAGGAGTTTGATACCAGAAATGTAAAGTTTTAAGCCCCAGCAGTTTTTCAATCCTCAGAATTATTTTTTTTGCAATTTCAATGGTGAATTCTCATGAAGATTTTTTATGTTTGCAGCTGATTATCTCCACCAAAATCATGAAAATAAACTGAAATACAATGTGATTCTAAATGCTGTAAGTGTCTTTTCTGAATTGAGCCACATTTTTCCTCTTTATGAAGCTTGAATCTTGAATTATACAGCATTAAAGTGGGTAACCCATAAATAGCCAAATTTGGCTTCTGCAGAAAGGGGTTAATTAGCTGTGCATCTGGTGACATGATAGGGGACCTTTAAATAATTTGATAAATGACTTTGCGCAGCGAAAAGCCCGGAGAGTGAGCCTTTAATGTACATGAAACTTATTTATCATGTGTTTGACTTACAAAAAACCTATTCACTTTGTGTTTTTTTGCTTTGTGTTTTTATAGCCCATGCACAGACTTGGCTGTCCTTCTCACCCTGTGAGCACGCCATCACATTTTATGTGTGTCATGTATTTCACCGTTGCTGGTTGTTTTAAAGCTGCATTCTGTCACTTCTTTCGTTCGCTGCTGACATTATGTTATTTTACATCTGATTATGCTATTGAGAGATTGAGCAAGACGCTGGTGAGCAGCACCAGGGCCACTGATGGTTGATATATGGATTAACTATGCTTTTATTGACTTATGAAAAAAAACCTTGAGAACAGCCCCGCCCGAGCTTTCAGGTGTTGCCTACGATGTTGAAGTCGTAAATTTGCAGTCAGTCACCAATGTTGGTGATGTATGTTAAAACATTAAAACAATTAAATTACTCAAAATAAATTTTGTCTAAGGACGAGTCTGTTATTATAAATTTTTGTACATAAGGGAGTCAGAGAGGCATGAGGGAGGTAGGTCGCAAACTTACGGAAGCATCATTTAGCACAATATTAAAATGAAACTGCACATGCTGGCAGAACATTATGATGCCTCGTGACTGACAGGGCCCGCATTGGCCATTTTGCGTTGGGACCCAGAGCTGACTCGTTATGCCACTGTACAGAATTATTTGTAAACAGTATGCGTAATGCTGTGTTTCGAGCTACAGCTCCCGGGCTGATACTGGGGTCTCGATATAGGATGTGATATGAAAATGCCCGTATGTTAAAATGGGGCATGATCATACAGAATATTTCAGAATTTCTTCCACATCGATTAAATGTCTGCATGTAAGACATTTTTAACTGCCAGTTTGATCTTTTTCTAAAACTTTGTAATATTTTTCTGCAAACCTCCCATCTCAGTCTCACATGATTTTCTTGCATTTCAGGAGGTTGTAGACCTGCAGGGTCATATTGCTCGCCACTGCTTCTTTTTAGTGTTCATGCTTTGCATGTATTCAGGGTTATTGAACTGGATAGTATAGACAGAGACAGAAACACAAGGCAAGAAAACATAGCCATGCTACGAAGTTTGAGTTGATGGATTTGAATGCCTATCATTGTGGATAATGCTAGACAGGCTGTGCCTCCAAGACACTCCTCCACTGCTTTGTTTACTGTTTAGCAGTGGAAAACCAAAGCATTAAGTTGTGCCAAGAGGATGCGTGTTTTGTGCTAACTGAGCACAAGAACTGCTAGAGGTCAATGAGATGGGGAGGGGCCTGTCAGCTATAGAATAGTTGTTATTGAGCTAGTCAAGAGTTCATGTTCTAATGCAAAAAAACGCCCCTAGGGCTGTATTTTTGTATCATGGTAGTAGCTTTTGCCTTCAGGTGCTAAATGAAACATGATTTTTTTAGTAATAATCAGTCAGTGCACACAAATACAATCTCTGGAATCATTTTGTTATTGTACAAGCACCTTTGGAGTTATTTGAAATCAGTGCTTTCGCCTTAGATATCCCAGTAACAGCCATTGCAAAAGCAACTGCCCACTCCAGAAAAAAATGTCTCTTATTGCATGTAAAACAGCTGGGTCATTGTGAAACAGAGATCTGCATGATTGCTCCATCTCTGACTGAAGCTGTGCTGGAGATGAGCTATAGACTGTGTTTTCATGTCAATGCGCTTAGTTGCATGGCCTCAGGCTCAACACAAACACACACAAAATGAATTTGATGACTCTCTCAATCTCAGACAGACCATATTAGCTCTGCTTTATGTTGGTACGTGGCAAATCAACGTCATTGCCTGACCGCTGCTGACCGCTTTACAGTGTGACCATTGCTACTGTATGTGGTGGTGGAATACCCCACTTGAAATTCAACTTCTCTCCTGCCATTTTTAGGTTCACTATGTAATGTACATCCAAGGATTCTCTCTCATTTTTGAGTTTTTATATTGAAAGACTAGTCCAGGATTTACCGCTTTTTTTATTTATTTTTTGACTGAGAAATGACCGTAATTTTTTTAATACTTGAGGAATAGAGAAAAAAATGGGTGTCATTTTGCAGGCTTTTTAATGCTCCTCCTAGTGGTACTGGAACTTGGGTTATCCTTTTTAGGAATATTGTTTTGTCAGGTACCTTCTTCATGTCTGCTCATATCTAAGGTGTTAGTGATGTTATTATCATTGTACTGACTGCAACCAAAAAAAAAAAAAAATCCTCACAAACAGTGCCCATTCATTTATTAGATACGATAATGCACTGTATGCAAATGACATGGTGTTTGTAACCTTCATGAATGCGTTGGGCAGCTGACAGTCTGAGCATTGTGCTTTGTGCCTTCATGTATCTTTTTGTACTTCATGATGCTGGCTAATCTGGTTTTTAGGGACTCTATTTAAGAAATGTCATTCAGGTCAAGAGTCCATTATTCCTGTTCACCTTGGAAAATGAGGCTGAAACAGTATTAGAGGCCCATTTTGATTTGGTTAAGCATGAAATGGCGATACTGATACTGACAAACTCATTGTACCACACTGAGAGATGAGCCAAGATCATAACTTTATTTTCTAAATTGACTTTGAACTGTCTCATGCTGGAATTTGATTTTTCTTTCTCCACTTTGCATTTGATTTATTTATCTTGGGACTAAAGATGGCCAGATGTTATTGAAATGAAATTGTGGACATTTTGTATTTGTAAGCATAAATAATAATGGTGGTATAAGACATTTTCCTTGTGTAGTGGTTTCTAATAGCAGTGAAAATCACTTTTCAGTGTTTTTGTTTGAGGTGTACAGCTATTATTGATGTGCTTTTCTCTCAGCGTATAAATAAAAAATAATGGAACAAACTGATTCATTGTAGGCTAGTGTTTACCTCCAAGAGATAATCTGCTTGTGAAGGTTTGTGACCTTCTGAGGATTCAATGCATTCATAAATTGGAAACGCAATAAGCACACAAGTATGTACTCCTGCTGTCAAATCCATACTCAGTTAACATGGCTGAAGCAGTCCAGCATACAACAGCCAGAGGAGGAATGATGTTTCTTTATAATCTGCTTTGATGTTTTTTTTTTCTCCTTCAGCCCAAAATTTTTTAAAGGCCCTTGTACCTGCCATTACTGTACGCAAGAAAGCTGTGAGATACTGTGCTGTACTGTACAGAACATGCATTGTTTATTTTTTGTCTGTGTTTTCTCAGGGAATACAACTTCTTCTCTAGCTGCACAGAGGACAGTGCAGGTCTCATTGGATGCTACTGGCCCAACCCACTTGTGGAAAGTTATATCATCCAAATCCACAAACACTTCTTCTCAAATTGCACTCTGGATCATGTCATCTGGGTGGACCCTCCCGATGACACACTGACCCTCCTCATCCTTATCCCGGTCGTGCTGACCCTGGCCATGATCGCTCTTGTGGTGTGGTGTAGCAAGCGCAGCGACATACTGGCCTAGTGTTAAGGACCCACTGCATGGCACTGTAGTCCTCCACCCTGTATCCTGTTGACATCCCCACTACTCCGCACTCCTCTAGGAAATGGGGTCACAGCACTGAGAAGCTCATTCCTTCATCTGGCCTTGTGGATTTCAGTACAGGGTGAGACTAGAAAGAACCGAACCTGAAATGGTAATCCAGTACCTTTGAAGAAAGCCCTTAGAATTTTAATGGCCTGCTCTGAGACAAAAGGCAACTTTCAAAATATTCGCTTCACCTCAGTGGAGATGACTAAATGGAGACCAGTTTACTTATATAAACTATGTCTGGACTCATGACAGCCCGATGAATGATTTCATTTCCGATTTCATTGATAATGTTGCCTTTCATACGGACTAGATATACCGTCAGTGTGGCCATTTGAACAGAGCACGGAAATGGAGGGCTATGAGACTAGAAATATGCAGTGCCGTCTACTGTATTTAATATCTGTTCATGATTCATCAGTTGGATGTTCATTTCAGGATCTCGAGAGCACTGCATTCATGTGTATAGAATCTGGAAAACAATAGTGTAGTGTTCCCACTGAGGCCAAATAAATGCATTGATTTTGTGTGAGTGCTTAAATATGAATACGGGGAAATATTCTCTTATTGCTTTTTAAGGGCCTCATTGAGACTTCACCATGCGTGAATATCATTTCTACTTGCACTGTGTAGATTGCAAAAATTCAACGTGGTTTCTGTTGAAGTCGACTGTAATTTAATTGTGTGTAATAATTCAGGTGGAACAAAAACAAGAGGATGAGAAGATCAGCCTTTGGCTTCTGACCAAATTTGAAAGGGTATCATACCACCATGACTTTGTCATAATAACCATTGACTCATGTACTGTATTGGTAATAGTGGTTTAATTAAAGAAGTCTTAGATTTAGTTACTTCATTGTGTACTCAGTGTTACTGAAAGTTGGCACTGTGTCATTTTCTAAATTCAGACATGGACTGCTATGAACTCTATGAATAACAGTGAATTTATTAGCCAAAAATCGAACAGAAAATGTAATAATATTAATAATATGATAATGGTTTAAAAGAGAGATTGAATCACCACATGTATAATTTTTTTGATGATCTCCATCTAAAATACACTGAACAAAAATATTAACGCCCCATGTCAAATTTTTGAGTTTTTATTAACATAAGGGTTATGCAATATATGAAGCGAATCAAAATTAATTTTTCTTTATGACTAATTTTCAGATCACTGTCCATTACATCTCAATATTGGCATCTGCAAAGGAGTGACTATCCTTTTAACACGTTGTTATAGAATGTTATTCCATTCTTCCCGGAGGGCCACATGGAGCTGGCGCACATTATCTGGAACTGGAACACGGTCGCAGACACGTTGATCCAGAACATCCCAAAGATGCTCTATGGGCGATATGTCCGGCGAATACACAGGCCAGTCCAGAACTGAAATGTGCTCTGCTTGAAGAAACTGCATGCTGACCACTATGGTGGACATTTGCCAATGGCACGTTCCCGCATGACCTGAGACATCTGAGGCATGATGACTTTTGACAAAATTTAACATTTTGGGGTGGCCTTTTATTGTCGCCAGTATAAGGAGTGTCTGGGTACTGCTCATTCTGTCTGATCACTGTCTGGAAATGCCAGACCCATGTACTGAGTGAAATCACTGCATCACTGAGCAAATGCTCACTGACAGAGAGATGGATTAAAAAATGGTTCACAAATCAAGAGAAATATCCCTATTGTACAAGTAAAAGTCAGGATATGCTCACTTAGAGTTTTCAAATCCATGTGGCAACAATATTTGACATTGGGCGTTTATATTTTTGTTCAGTGTACTTATACCTGGCTTTATAATTATTGGTACCCTTGACGATGAAGGCACAAAAAATAATAGATCTATAAAACTGAATAATAATAACATAGAGATAAACCCAAAATGCCAAGATGTAAAAAAATTGTTGTTAATTATTGTTAATCAAGAGGGCATAGGCAGCACTCCAAATGCATAAAAATATATTTATTGCCACACTATAGGACGTTTCGGGTAGTACCCTTCCTCAGCATGTATGGCAAACAAGATTAATTGACACAGGTGTGTTTTATAGGCACAGGTGATCTCATAAGGTGACCTTAATTATTGTTCCAACGGAACGGACCAAATTCATGCATTTTTTAATAAATTTAAAAAATTACGAAGATTAAGGTTTCATATTTACAGGTATTGGCATCACTGGTGTAGTACATGATGCAACAATCTCTGTAAAGGATAACAGCTTGGAGTTTTTACCTGTATTGTTTCACAAGGTTGTGGTTTACATTTGGAGGGATTTTTGACCATTCCTTTATTTTAAGGTCAGTCACATTCCTGGGTTCGCACTTATCAGTCGTCCCCTTCAGTTTTTATTAGATTTAGGCCTGGTGACTGAGGAGGCCATCATTGACATTTTTGGTCCCAGAGCCATTTATGTGTGGATTCATTGTCTTTCCGGAAAGTCTACCTAGAGCCAGTTCTCAGCCGTCTTGCAGCGGCAACCAAATCATCAGCCAAAATTTCCTCATATGTGCTTAGCGAATATATGTTTATTTATACTACATTTTTGATTGAAACTTGTACATTACTGACATAAATGAAACACGATAGTCAGTTGTTCTTTGAAAGGGAAACAAAAGCTGAGAAGTAAAAAATAAAATTCTGAAAATATTTTTTAACTCTGCAATAAAATGGTCGCTTGAAAGCAGCTGACATATTATCACACAGGGGTCTATTCTCCCGTGCGTGTAAGTCGAAAAAAGCACGTAGCTACGCGCTTTTCAGCCTACGCGTATTCTCCCCTCGACTTAAGTCTGTGCATTACGCGCCCCGAAGGCAGTTACACGCTTGGGTCGGAGCAAGGTCAAAATCGGGGCACTTCTGGGCAAATAACACTTACGCGTATTCTCCCCCTGGCTTACGCGCTTTTTCTGTTAAGAGCTTTTGAGGGCTGTATTAAGGTCAAGCGCCAACATAAGGCAAAATGGAATATTGCGTTTGATGTCGGTTAAAGGCCGAATTTTAACATTAATTTTATTTTATTTAACATAGTAAAGGTTGAGACATTCAATATTCGATTGTTCATCTTTATTTCCAAACTACATTTCTCATAACCATAATAAATTATCAAACAAAATCATCATATGATATTACACAACAGCCTGTTCTCCAATTAGTTCAATTACAAACAAACCGGTGGTCATCAAGGTCACAACTGCGCTGTCGGTCTTGGCATCTGGGTCGTTCCAGAGAGTGGCTGGTGATGTCATGCACACATCACAGGCGTCTGTGTCAAGGTGTCTGACACAGTTGGTTGACGCTGAGCTGCACCACATCAGCCACTTTAAAATTCCCCGAAACACCAGCTGAAAGACGGAGAGTTAGGGGGGGTTCTACCGGTACGCCAGGTTCCCCAGTGTTTTGGGAGCCACTGATTGTACTCACGTTGCAATCAGAACCCCTTCCACTAATAAGACAGAGACCGCAGACGTCGGCACAGCTTTAATGTTCAGGTTTTGTGCGATCATGATACGCGCATATTAAGCATCTGCGCCAAATTCCCTAGCTCGGCCCATGACGCCTATGTACTGCGCAACTGCTTGAAATGCCAAAAAAGAAAAAATACTATAAATATTTGAAACCATATTAAGCTTGTTTCCAGTATCTATCACAGTGATACATTGAGCATAAGCAAATAAAAATGACCATTTTACGTAACCCTCCTTCATCCGTATCCTGAAGTTCTTGTCTATGCACTCCCACTGCAGAAAGAGTGGATCCCACCTCCTCCTCCAGTGCAGTGAAATGCACCCGGTATGATATTTGCCCACCACCTGTTGCGTGCACACTTCCTCCGGTGTGCAGAGCCTGGCTTTCACCCCGCAGAGTTTTCCGCGTGCGAATCCTCTGTTTATTAAAGCGTTGCCTTGTCCTGTAGTTGCCAACCTGACATCGGAGTATTTTGAAATTTCATGCGCACAGTATCTAAATGAGATCATATAAACTTTGTTCATTATTTCTGAGTGACAAGAATGTTCTCTTTACTTCTTCCCTGTCTTCCACGGAACAAACAGGCTGGTGTAGGAGGGGCACATTTTTAATGCTCTGATTACGCTGGGTGAGAAGCGCTAAATTCTTTATATATTATTTCATTATCGCGGCAATTTGTTTGTTTGCATAGCTTTAATCCCATGGTGGCTAGAGTAAGAAATAACAAGTGTTTGCCGCTAACATGGCAATATCCCCCGCCGCCTCAATTTTATGTGTCCGTACGGACGTAGGAAGCCCAATTCTATATCCCCCGCATCACGTTAATCGCGGGGCCGGGGTTAAAAAAAGAGATGTCTGAATTACTTCTTGTAATTGGTACAGACATACAAAACCCAAAACCAGTGAAGTTGGCACGTTGTGTAAATCGTAAATAAAAACAGAATACAATGATTTGCAAATTCTTTTCAACCTATATTCAATTGAATACACTGCAAAGACAAGTTACTTAATGTTCGAACAGGTAAACTTTGTAATTTTTTGCAAATATTAGCTCATTTGGAATTTGATGCCTGCAACATGTTTCAAAAAAGCTGACACAAGTGGCAACAAAGAGAGTTGAGGAATGCTCACAGGAACATCCCACAGGTGAACGGGCTAATTGGGAACAGGTGGGTGTCATGATTGGGTATAAAAGCAGCTTCCCTGAAATGCTCAGTCATTCACAAACAAGGATGGGGCGAGGGTCACCACTTAGTGAACAAATGCGTGAGCTGATTGTCAAACAGTTTAAAAACAACATTCCTCGACGAGCTATTGCAAGAAATTTAGGGATTTCATCATCTACGGTCCGTAATATCGTCAAAAGGTTCAGAGAATCTGGAGAAATAACTGCACTTAAGCGACAATGCCGAAAACCAACATCGAATGCCCGTGACCTTCGATCCCTCAGGCGGTACTGCATCAAAAACCGACATCAGTGTGTAAAGGACATCACCACATGGGCTCAGGAACACTTTAGAAAACCACTGTCAGTAACTACAGTTCGTCGCTACATCTGCAAGTGCAAGTTAATACTCTACAATGCAAAGCGAAAGCCATATATCAATAGCACCCAGAAACACCGCCGGCTTCGCTGGGCCCAAGCTCATCTAAGATGGACTGATGCAAAGTGGAAAAGTGTTCTGTGGTCTGACGAGTCCACATTTTAAATTGTTTTTGGAAACTGTGGACGTCGTGTCCTCTGGACCATAGAGGAAAAGAACCATCCGGACTGTTATAGGCGCAAAGTTCAAAAGCCAGCGTCTGTGATGGTATGGGGTGTATTAGTGCCCAACTTACACATATGTGAAGGCACCATTAATGCCGAAAGGTACATACAGGTTTTGGAGCAACATATGTTGCCATCCAAGCAACGTCTTTTTCATGGACGCCCCTGCTTATTTCAGCAAGACAATGCCAAGCCACATTCTGCACGTGTTACAACAGCATGGCTCCGTAGTAAAAGAGTGCGGGTACCAGACTGGCCTGCCTGTAGTCCAGACCTGTCTCCCATTGAAAATGTGTGGCGCATTATGAAGCGTAAAATACGACAACAGAGACCCCAGACTGTACTTCAAGCAAGAATGGGAAAGAGTTCTATATATAAAGCTTCAAAAATTGGTCTCCTCAGTTCCCAAACGTTTACTGAATGTCGTTAAAAGGAAAGGCGATGTAACACAGTGGTAAAAAGGCCCCTGTGCCAACTTTTTTGCAATGTGTTGCTGCCTTTAAATTCTAAGTTAATGATTATTTGCAAAAAAAAAAAAAAGTCTCTCAGTTTGAACATTAAACATCTTGCCTTTGCAGTGTATTCAATTGAATATAAGTTGAAAAGGATTTGCAAATCATTGTATTCTGTTTTTATCTCCGATTTACATAACGTGCCAACTTCACTGGTTTTGGGTTTTGTACATAGGCTTACTATTACAGCGGCATATAAAACCTTGTATCTTCAAAATGACTAACTTCACAGGAAAATAAGAAATAAATATAAAATTAAATAATAACAAAATAATATAAATGGATAAATATAGTTTAAAATAAAAAATGTTTAATTTTGCGTGTAAGAATAGTGGACATACAAGTTTTTGTTTCTTATCAGTTTGGAGATACAAGGTTTTGTCAGCAGGCCCACGATATTCAAATTTAAAGTCTGATTTGCGTTTTCCATGGACCACAACTGCATTTTCATGGTTATTCAGAAAATCCTTGTCCCTTGTTTTCCTGATAGCCATAATCAAAGAGCTTTGTACAGAGTCTGCTTCTCTTTTGGATTAGTCACACCTCTTTTATAAGGCCGCCTACGTTCCGAAGTTAAGCGCTGTGGGCGTGATCGAAGCGATTAGGGGATAATACGCGTAACTCAAAAGCGCTAAAATCGAATCGCGTAAAAAAGGACTCTCGCACTAATGGGAGAATAGACCCCACAATGACTACATGGAACTTTCAAAGGGGTGCCGTTGCGGTCGAGGATGCGTTGTGAATGCTCATTGTTATCTGCTAGACTTTCAGTTGACCGCAGTCTTGATTTTAGTTCATAACTTTGAAGTCTGGCAATATAACTGAGAATGTAACTCATTGGAATAGCTGCAGTTTTTGTTTTGGCTCAAGGAGAGATTCCACAAGGGTAACGTTACATTTCTTTCCAGTACCATGGCCAGAGATAACAGCACGCAAACAGTTGTCTGTTCAGGCGAAATAGATGCTCAAAAAAATAAAAAAATAAAAAATCAACCTTAAAGGGGCAAAAAGCAAAATCGTTTCACCACTAGGTTTGCTGTTGTGCACAGCCTGTAGACCAAAACAAAGTGTCATGAGCCACACCTCCCTCTACCTCTTCTCTCCACCCCCCACTGGCTCATCTGCCAACGACTATCTGCAAAGTGCAAACACACCGAGCAAAACAACATCACCATTTTGTGGAACATGTCACATTATTATGCCGCAAGAAAGAGAACTTCCTTTTGGCAAGTTTTCCGTGCTACTTTGTCCATAAATTAATCATTATGGCAATAATTTAGTACATCACCATTGGCATCAAACGTGTCTGTTCGCCTCTAATGGTATTAGCAGACAGTTTAGTTTGTAAAATATTGACAATATGACGGCAGTAAATAGCTTTCCTGCAAATACGATCTATGTTAGCTGGCTGCTGGACTTCTCACCTAACACAACCGTAACGCCTGACCCATTGCTTAGACCGAGGCGTTAACAACTCAAGCTCCGGACATTAACCCATGCCACGATTGTAACATTAAATGTAATTGAATCAACATAGCGACATGTGCCTAACGTTACTGTAACACTAATTTAAGCAGACATTTGACTTTATGTTGTTACTTACCTGTCCAGAGAAGAAGAGCTAGCTCCGAGTCAAATTGTGGCCCCTTTAGCTCATGCAGTGGTCTCCACCTTGGAAATGCAAGGCCAATATCAATTTGGGTTCTGTCCCTTTCTTTCTCCGACAACTTCTTCACCAACGACTGTTGTTTCTTTCGAGGTAATCTTGGATCCTGGTCGACTTCCGGTGAATGTTTCATTGCACTGTCCGCCATTTTGCTTTGAAAATACGCGCTGCCACTGCTCACTGGCTGCAGCCTTTTATAGGGAGAGTGGGCCAAGGGCTCCAAGAGGAGGGAGGAAGCGGTGATTCACATGAACATACATGAACGCGCAGCCGGACCAGCTTGTAAAAAAAGGGCTGGAGATAAAGAAAATGCAAAAATAAAAAAAAATCTGTTGGGAATTTTTTGAGAAAATCCATTTTTTATGTGGCAGTCATCTTGAATTGCAAAATTCTTAGAAAGGGGTTGATAATTGCAAGCCATCATGTTTTTTTTGATAGTTTGACTTATTAGATAATCATACCACAGGGTCAGATTGGTGAAAATACAAAATCATGGTAACCAAATGTATTGTCAAAAACATTAGAATATTAAATCCCTGAATATAACCCATCATGTTGCTCAAAATGTTGGTCAGCTTTAGTCCAATAGTCAAAAACTCTCCTTTTGTGTGGTAGGAACAATTGGCAGCTGATTACATCATGTATAATAGGCCTTTTCATTCATTACCACAGCTGGAGTGGAAGTCATGCCCATGTCGTTTTCATCATTACTCCTACTTGGGAGTTAATGCAGCTTAAAGGTTGCATAACCTTACATTCATAAAAGCCAGAGCATGTGGAAGATAGGCCTTTCCATGACTGACGTCCTACCATTATGGATCACAGTGAAGCTCGCTCAAGAGTTTGTTTGCTTTGCTTTCGTAAAGGGAGTTTCTCCATTGTGGGTGAAGTTCACCTCATCAAAACTATTCAGGATAACATAATATCTCAGTATGACGTATATGACTGCCGTTTACCAACATCACTTTGTGACGCTTGTAAAACAAAGGTTTATAAGATGAGGCAAGGTAATCTGGACCAAAAATTCAACTGTCTGTACCAATTGGAAATGGAAATTGAAGGCCAGCGTTGGATCAGCCCCAGAGTTCAGTCTTGTAAGACTGTTTGATTTGCCAAGTGGTGAAAGCTAATGGATTCAAGGCCAAGCAGATAAAAGGTGGCCTCAAAAGAGGGCGTCCAAAAGACTCCGAAGAGCAGGACACCTCTTTTAGGTTGTGTGTTTAGGCTGTTTCAGCAGAATGTACCGAGTCTGTGGACACAGTGGATGGGAAAACAATGTTGCTGACTTCTGCGAGGCCTATGCGAAACTTGGCATCTCGATGACACCCAAATTCCACATCATCAGAGACCATTTGCGTGAGTTCTGTAAGTGCCATGGTTGTGGATTGGCTACTCTGAGCCAGCTTTCGAGGCATCAGACAAAGGATAGCAGCAACAAACTGTTTGGTTTGCGTTTAAAGCAAGACGTCAAAGAGTACATTAGTGCACGTCTAAGCATTACATTTAGCTAGATAGAACATTTTTGCCATGTGAGGGTTAAAGAAAGGAGATGGACTACTATTACTATTTTTCACATTCTTTTGATCGACAACCCTGCAGAGGAGACTTTCAGAAATAAATCACCAAAGAGCAGAAGTTTTTTTACTCTTTAACGTCAATTTGAAATTTTCAAGTTGGGTGCCGATGAAAAAGTGGATTTTCTCCAAAAATCTCCAACAATTTTTTTTTATTTTTGCATTTTCTTTACCTGCTCACTAAGACCTACAAAATGACACAGGTCTTGTTTCAGTATCTTTTTTTCAGACTTTCAAGCACTTTAAACCCACTGTGCCAGGTTTCGAACTTCGTTATAAAGTGAAAGCTGCATTTTGAAGATGTTTTTGCGAGAAAAACCGGCTAATTCAATCAGCTGTTATTGTGTTAAAAAAAAAAACCAGGCTGCCTACATTGCATCGAAAAACAACACCCACGCATATAGCCTGTGCATGGCACTGGTATCGACTAGTAAAGCTTAGAAAGGCTCATGCGTAACCAGAAAAAATAGCATTATTTGTATTCTGTGCAAAGGGGTTAAGGTGGAATATTTGTCTTCTCTGTTGTTGTATGCATGAGGTGACTCTGTGAATGACAGAGCTTAAATTGTAAATATAATAACTTTGAGCATTTCACTAATGTTACTAGCAGAAAAGATTCTTTATTGAGTGGTTTTTATTTATTCGATGAAAACAGCTGATTCACATCATTCCTCTTCCTAATCAACCTTTACTCAGTGTAAAAACATTTCAGCTTTAGTTCAGGACCGTTATCCTTGCTGGTCCAGGTAATGCCTTTTTTGAAATGATGGAAAAATATTAAAACTTTTATTGTTATGAATATTTATTTTATTGTACACCTTAGTAATTGTCAAAGCTGTCATGTCCTCTTAATTGTCTCCTCCCCTTTTCCAGCGACCTGCTTGTGTTTTGAGGTATTGTCTCCTTTAATTGAAATATTGTCTCGTCTTCTTTCCCTCTCCCAGGCGTAACCCATTATATGTCCGGCTCCTTGAATATGTAGTCCGTGTATGTTAGCTTTTGTTTTATTTTGCAGTGTTGCTGGATTGTAGCACTTTGTCCTCTAAAGCCTACAAGTCAGTTATCTTCTCGTATTGAGCTAAGCTCTTCATGTATGTTTTTGGTACTTTAATGATAGAGCAAAATGTAATTTCTCCAAGAAGTCTTATTTATGGTATAAGCTCCCAAGCATTAAAATCAGTCACTAAAATTGGGACTGTATTCCTGTTAATTATCTGTTCTAGTCTATTCCTCTTGGGCAGTTTATCAGGAACACCTCCTACGCTTTCATCTGTCTCCAGGATCGGGATTACATTCCTGCTAAGCTCATTGGTTGTACAATCAAGCAATGCTGCTTCGGAGAAAGGGAATTCACCACCTGGCGTCTGCCCCAGGACGGTCACTGGCTTGGCATGGATACGCCCCCAACTCTCTCCAGTCAACAACAACCAAGCTGGACTGCCTCTCTTACAATTCTGGCTTTTGACCTCACCACTTCCCACTCCCATTACCGTATTCCTAACAATAAATATCCATCTTTCGGTCGTACCTGATGTCTGCGTTTTTGTTCCTTGTCTGGATCATAACAATTAATTAAAAGGGCCCTAGTTTGAGATGATTCTGAAGGATGAAAAATTTAAATCAAGCAATACCTGCTGCTTTAAATTGCATTTATGTTCAGTTATTGATATTTCATCGCCATTTTCATTCAGTCACTGTGTTTATGTGCAATGTTGCCAATGTGTGCAGCTAAATGTGTTCACATTAAATACATTTCAGTCCTAATACATACTCAGTCTATTAAGTGATACTGAATCAACACCAGTGGACAAAGCATAGTAATGTTATAAACCAAGGGAGAGAATCACAATTTTAAGTTCTCAGAATAATACACAATTTCGGTACATATTTTAAAACTTCATAACAAAAAAGTAAGCTGAACATTTAAATTATATTATTTGAAATACTGCATTTTTACAGAGAGATATATCATGAAATCATAAAAAAGAATTCTAGCCTTTTATTTTACTTAGTTCCTGAGTTACAGATCATAAAATGTGGTCTCATTTTTGCTGATTTCAGCTGATTTTGAGGCTTTACCATACAAAAGTGGACCAAGATACACAGAAGCTAAGGCCGGTTTCAGATTCTAGGGGATGAATATGGTTAGTATATCCATACCATAGTATAAGCAATCAAATTAGAGAAATAAGTTGCCAAAGTTGGCTGAAAATTGGTTTGCCAAAAAACTTAAAATATTACTCAAATTTTCAAGGGCTGTAACTTGAAATCTATTTGAGATACTGGCCTAATATTTAGCATTTTTTCAATTTGCATGGATATTTACTTGTGAATTTTTTCAAAAAAATTTGCAGGAGGTGACCTGGAAACTTTCTCAAAATGTGGATAATTTGACATGGAATGACTCAAATACTATTTTTTTGCCCTTGTATCCTGTCCATGTTCCCTGCTTTCAGAGCACAAGACTCAGCACTGAAAGTGTGCCAGAAAACTTCGCTGAATGATGGATCCAGCGAAGTTACCCCTACCCGAAGACAGCGAGTTTTCTGCTGGAACAATGAACACACAAGAACTTCTTTCTGTGGTGAAGGCCTAACAAAGGGAGATCAGCCGGGCTGGGAGTTGCCCTGGATATGTTAATCCGTATCTTCCAGGACATCCGTGCCCCTCGTCCACCAACACCACCATCGGCCCTCTCCTGCTCTACCATCAACACCATCAGTCCCTCTCCTTGGTTAATCACCAGTGCACCTACCTGACCAATACAATGGCTCCCCTACCCTGCAGGGGTTTTGTGTCGCAATGGTGATCATACCTTATGTATTACTTTACCCTTGGTGATGCAGAGAAGATTACTACCATGATTACCTGGCTCACTATCAAAGCACTGAAATGGGCCACTGCGATCTGGGAGCATGCTTTCGTCTCAATGTACAACTGCTTCATTACCCAGTTTGAGGCAGTATTTGATTACCAGGGGAAGAGGGCTGGGGATCGCCTGCTGAGTCTATGGTAGGGTTACAGGTCCTCAGCAGAGTATGCCCTCACCTTTAGGACCCAGGCTGCTGCCAGTGGGTGGAACAAGCCTGCCTTGCTCTCCATTAACCGCAATGGTCTGCAGCCAGACCTAAAAGCCGAGATGGCATGCTGAGATGACGTTTCCACCCTGGACTCGTGCATCAACACCCCATCTGCCTGGACCAGCTGCTACAGGAGAGACAATGGGGCCACCACCAGTGGCCTCTGCTTGGAGCAGAACCTGACCCTATGGAGATTGTAACCTCCAAAAGCTCACCAACCAAGCACCAAGAGTGGAAGAAATCAGGGCAGCACCTCCACTGTGCAGAGTACAGGCATCTTTCTGCAGTTACAGTGGCCAGAAAATCTTCAAGACTGGAGATGGAACCTTTCTCACCAGTCAAAGTAAATGTGTCGCCTGCCACCGTCTTCGCTCAAGGTTTCCTGGTGAAAGTGTGTTTGGCACATGGTGACATGTCCTTCCCAGTAGAGGCCCTGATTGACTCCGGTGCAACGAGGAACTTAATGGACCACCACCTGACACGGAGGCTCCAACTCCCCCTTTACTAACTCCAGGCTCCTATAACCATAGCAGCTCTGGATGGCAAGCTTCAATGAAGCGGCCAAGTGCTCTACCAGTCGACTCTGATCTCCCTCACCATTGGAAGATGCCACTATGTAAGAAGCCCCTTCCTCATCCTACCAGTATTAAATCACTCCATCATCTTCAGACTCCCATGAGTCTAACTGCACAATCCCACCATCTCCTGAAAGAAGAGGCAGGTTAACTTCCCATCTGTCTATTGCAGGCAGCACTGTCGCCCCCTCAACATCACTGCCACTACTGCAGACACCACTAACGCTGCCTCCACCTTCAACATCCCCAGAAAGAATTGCTGAGTGGAGGAGGTCTTCAGCAAGATCAAAGCCACCCAACTCCCCCTGATCTCGCTGAGCTGTTTAGTAAACAATGAGCCTCTACGTTACCCCCGCATCATCCGTATGTCTGCGAAATTAATCTTTACCCTGGGACAACTCCGCCTAGGGGTTCACTATATTCGCTGTCAGGACCTGAGTGTAGGGCTATGCGAGAGTATAGTCAGGAGGCTGTCGCCAATGGTTTTATTTGGCCATCCACATCCCCAGCCGGAGCGGGATTCTTTTTCGTGGGGAAAAAGTATGGCGGTCTGAGACCCGGTATTGATTACAGGGGTTTGAATAAAATCACTATTAAAAACCGATACCCCCTTCCGTTAATGAATTCCGAGTCTGCAGGAGGCATCATTTTTTACGAAGCTAGATCTTCGTAATGCGAATAATCTGATTCGCATTCAGGAGGGGGACAAATGGAAAACGGCTTTTAACACTCATGACGGGCACTACGAATGTCGGGTCTTACCGTTTGGGCTGGTTAAGGCCCCCTCGGTGTTTCAGGCATTCGTCAATGACGTTCTCCAAGAGATGCTGGAGGAATTCGTCTTCGTTTATCTTGACGACATTTTGATTTTTTCTTCAACTCTGTCGGAGCACGAACAACATGTCAGACGTGTACTGGAAGCCCTGCTCAAAGCCAAGCTTTTTGTTAAAGCCGAAAAATGTGTTTTCCACGCCCAAACTGTCTCATTCTTGGGTTTCACTGTTTCTAAGTGTCACGCCCGGCTTCACCATGCTGTGTGTGCTTGCTCCACCTTTGACGTGTTGGTCTGTTTATGTGTTCTCTCCCTCCCAATCTTTAGGGGGAGTTGTCTGGAATCGTCACTTGGCTAGACAGGAAGGGTTCAAATACAGCCCATGGTTGCCTGTTCTCGCGGGCAGCTCTGGCTTGGCTCGCATTTTTGGTTTGGTTGTCGGCTGTGCTGGTGCAGGCCTTCGCTGGGGGGAAGGCCTGTCCAGCGCATGTGTTTTCCTTCGTTCTGTCTTATTCCTATGCTTATTATTTAATTAAAATATTGTTAAACCTTTACAACTGGGTGGACTCCCTTTTATGTTATGGTCACTGTGAGCCTAGTGGTCGTAACATAAGGGATTGGTGCGGATGGACTCGGACAAGGTGGCTGCGGTCAGGAATTAGCCTGCACCGCAGAGTGTGAAAGAGGTTCAACGCTTTCCTGGCTTCGCAAATTTTTATAGGAGGTTTATTCGTAATTTTAGCATGGTTGCTGCCCCCATCATTGCGTTCACTAAAAAGAATACCTCCTCAGCGTTTATTTGGTCTCCTGCAGCTGATGCTGCCTTTCAGGAATTAAAAAAACGTTTTAGCTCGGAGCCTATTTTGATTTTGCCTGACCATCCCTCCCATTTGTTGTGGAGGTAGATACTTCGGAGGTGGGCGTGGGTACTATTCTGTCCCAGCGCCCTCGTTGGGATAATAAGCTCCACCCATGCGCGTACTTCTCCCTGTCTTTGTCTGCCGCGGAACGCAATTATAGTATTGGTGACCGGGAGTTATTAGGGGTCAAGCTGGCCCTCGAAGAGTGGTGCCACTGGTTGGAGGGAGCTGAGCACCCTTTTGTGGTATGGACTAACCATAAAAACCTCCAATATATTCAGCAAACCAAGCGGCGTAATTCCTGGCAGGCGCGATGGTCATTATTTTTTGACCGCTTTGATTTCACGCTCACCTATCGCCCGGGCTCTAAAAATATTAAACCTGATGCCCTGTCACAAATGTATGATCGCACTGATCGCAATCCTACCCCTGAGCCTGTTATTCCTACTACACAGATCGTGGCACCCATTCAGTAGAAAGTTCAGGAGGTGGTTCAGGAGGAGTTGAAGTCTGACCCCGGTTCTGGGGGGGAGCCTCCTGGCTGTTTATTTGTCCCGCATAGAGTTAGGCCACAGGTCCTCCAGTGGAGACACTCTTCCCGCCTGGCGGGGCACCCGGGGGCCCATCGGACTAAGCAGTTCCTGGCCCAACGTTTTTGGTGGCCAGAGATGATGAGGGACTTTCGGGAGTTTGTTGCTGCTTGTGGCGTCTGTTCCAGGAATAAGACTTCCCATCTCATTCCCGCTGGTTTGCTGCAACCTTTACCCGTTGTCAGGTGCCCTTGGACGCGCATCGCGTAGATTTTGTTACGGAGCTGCCGGTATCTGACAGCAACGACCAGATTTTGGCAGGCGTTTTGTAAGCAGTTGGGGGCTACAGTGAGTCTCTCTTCGGGGTTTCACCCGGAGACCAACAGGCAGACAGAACGGACTAATCAGTCTCTCGAAGACACTCTCCGATGTTTGGCAGCGGATAATCCCTCATTGTGGAGTCAATTTTTAGTTTGGGCCGAGTATTCTCACAACTCATCGTGTAATTCCTCTACGGGGCTTTCCCAGTTTGAGGCCCAAGTGGGTTACCAACCCCCACTATTTCCAGAGACTGAGAACGATTCCAAGATTCCCTCAGTCAACCAGTTCATTCGGCGCTGTTGGTCGGTTTGGACTAAGGTCCATTCTTCACTGTTGCGCTCGGGGCGCAAACAAAAATCCTTCGCTGATAGAAGACGTCGTTTGGCCCCGTCTTATCGGGTTGGGCAGAGAGTTTGGCTGTCCACCCGGGACCTCCCTTTGAAGGTAGAATCCCGAAAACTGGCGCCCCGCTATATCGGCCCATTCAAGAAGATGTGCGGAAGATCAATTCGGCTACGGTCCAGTTGAAGCTCCCGAGATATTTACGCATTCATCCGTCATTCCACGTCTCACAGATTAAGCTGGTCACCACTAGCATCCTGGCACCCGCCGACACGCCTCCGCCTCCGCCTCCACCGTGAATGGTTGAGGGCAGGCCGGTTTATACTGTGCGCCACATTCTGGCCGAGAGGGCGTAGGTCGCGGGGTCCAGTTCCTTGTAGATTGGGAGAGATATAGTCCCGAAGAGCGGTCCTGGGTCCCTTCGTGGAATATTCTGGATCCCTCGCTTACTTCGGAGTTTCGTGCGCGGGGTTCCTTGGGGACTTCTAGAGCTGTCCTTTAGAGGGGGGGGTCCTGTCATGGTTTGGGAGCTTTGAGAGCTGCTTGTTGCTCTCGTCTGGGACGATACGTTTGCTCCCTATCGGATTCCTGGGCCAGCTGACATTGATTGGGGCGTGGCCCAGACTCTATTTCAGCTCCTATTTCGCCTCGCTCCCATTGCTAGAGTGTCAGTCCTTCTTTGGCGCTTTAGATGGTAAGGTCTCTAGAGAGATATTTTCAGGCACTTAGTTGCATAACAGGAATAGTGTTAGTGAGCAAGGGAATCTTTGTTTATTTCCTTTTTCTTTTGTCTTTCCTCGAGCTTGCCTGTTTGCTACCACGGGCGGCATCAGGTCCGTTGGTAGCGCGAGTCTCATTATTTTTATCTGTTTTTAGTCTCTCAACACGCTGTGAGTTTTGCCTTTTATTTCCGGCCGCTGCTCTTGGCATCCAATTCCAGCAGCCATCACACTATCATCCCAGCTTCCTGCATGGTTGCACCGATTTGCTGGCAGCTGGATAAAGAAATTTGATGCAAGTCCAAAAAGGAACCTGCTCCTGCGCACATGCCAGCGGGAAAACCTATGTCCCCTCCGCTCTTCTGGACTGGATCATTGCATGGGCTCACTCATCCCTGACCACAGGTCACCCTGGAACCCAACAAACCATCCAAATCAACAGAAAACACTAATGGCCCCACCTGGCCTCTGACATTGAAAGAGTGGTGAGTTCAGGTTCCATCTGTGCTGTCACCAAATCTCCCAAACAACTCCCAGCAGGGAAAATACAGTCACTGCCTATACCACACTATTCATGGTCTCATATCACAGTGGATTTTGTGACCGACCTCCCTGTGTCTGGGGGATGCACTACAATTATGGTAACAGTTGACAGATTTTCAAAATTCTGTAAATTCATTCCATTCACCTACCTATCCTCTGCTTTCCAAGTAGTAAGACTTTCTTTGAACATATCCTCAGGAACTTACGGAAGACATCATGTCAGATCATGGGCCTCAGTTCACGTCACAAGTGGTGAGGCTTCCTCAGGAAGTTGGGAGCCTCGGTGAGCCTCACCTTGAGATACTATCCTGAGTCCAATGGGCTGGCAGAGAGAACCAACCAGGAGTTGGGGAGGTTCCCCATGCACTCTGCCGTCGATGCGAACACAACTGAGCCAAGTTCCTACCCTGGGCTGAGTATGCCCAGAATTCACACAACAGCACCTAAACTGGACTCACTTTGGTCCAGTATTTGCTCGGTCGGCAACCTCCCCTGTGTCCTTTGGATCCCAGCCAGAACAATGTCCCGGCCATGGATACCTGGTTCTGACATGCGGTGAAGGTATGGTCTGACACTAACCTCCAAATCCGCTGAGCTATCCACCATCAGAAGATCCATGCAGACAGAAGATGCCGGGACGCCCACAAATACTAACCAGGGGACGGGGTTTGGCTGTTGACAGGAGCTCTCCACCTCTGCCTGCCCTGTGCGAAGCTGAGCCAACGATTCGTCAGACCGTTCAAGATCCTCCGGAAGGTAAACAATTCTGCACACACATTACAACTGCCGACTAATTGCAAAATTTCTTCATCTTTCCATGTCTTCCTGTTTTGGCCAGTGATTGTGGGCCAGTTAGCTGAGACATTCCCCCCCGAGGACCCTCCCCCAGCACTGGAGTTTGATAGAGCCCCAGCATACCAGGTATGTGCCTGCCTGGATTCTGGACAAAGTGAAGGACAAGTTCAGTAACTGGTAGGGCTGCCATCTGGGGGAGAGAAGCTGAGTACCCTCGCATGACATCCTGGACCCACATCTGACCCACAAATTCCACCAAGCCCATCCGGACCGGCCTGCCCCCCGATGCAGTGGTTCACCCTCCAGGCTGCCCACAACTGTCTGCATCACCGGCATTTTAATTCCAAGCCATGCTAGAGCTCCCACTCTACATTCTGCACCATCTCTGCATAATTGTCACCAATCATTCCATTAAGTCTATTTAAACTGTGGTGTGAAGTCTCATTTATATATTATTGTTCAGCCTGTGTAGACATAGTACTGTACCTCCACTTTGTTTTAGAACTCTTACAGTTAGACTTTCAGTGCTATTTGTATACTTTCTTTGGGGACTGCATTCCCCTTATTTCTGTATATCATTGTGGTCGTTTCTGAAGCCCCACTTCATCCACTTAATATACATACCACTTCTTCGCACTTGGATCCTGTCCATGTTCTCTGCTTTCAGTGCACAAGCCTCAGCACTGAAAGCCTTACAATGGTAAGTCTTATTTTGTACTTTTTGTAGTGTACCCAAAATTGAAGTGTTGATGTAATCCTTGGCCGAGACTTCAAATCGTCTTAAAATTAAATCTGAAAGAAATGGAGAATTATTTATTTGCATTTGACCATGGGCACAAGTTGTCTCAGAAATTATACCTTGTCCCTATTTTAAATTTTTACCAAAATTCAAACACTTGTGAAAAAGTACTTCAAGTAAAACAGGGAACTTATAGATGAGGTTAAGAAACAAACAAAAGAAAACGGTACATTCTGAAGAAATATTTGCCATGCCCCCTTTCAGACGACTCCTCCATGCCCTCTCTGTTAAGAACCGAACTGCAGGAAGGATATGAGTCTTTCCCTGAGTGAGCAAAGAATTAAGGGAAATGAGCAGGCTATGATTTTACCAGGAGAGCTACAGGAACTGTGGAGAGCACCATTCTTCCCTGCTCTATGTTGTTCTAACTAAGCCATCAACAGCAATGAGTCCGAAAAGAAAAGACTTTGCTAGCCGGGCCTCTCTTATCAGCCAGGATTTGTTTCTTAACTGAAGGGCCTTTTTAAGTGATATTGTTGTAAACAAGAATTCATTATGTTCTTTTTTTTGTCAGATTTTTAATTATACATGGAGAAAAGCCATTTTCTTGACAGTTCAATGTGATGATCTGATCTCTCTTTCTTCCCCCCCCCCCCAACAGTCTGGGTCCAGTTCCCCAATTCTCACTTTAGAGCTCCTCTCATGATCCTATTACTTGAACCTGAAACGAAGGTCTGTCCCAGCGAGGGTCTCGCTCTTTCCCACACAAGCATGACCCAAATACATGACCCAAACAGGACCTCCCTTCCCCCTCCCCCCCTCCAGTCAAAGGAATTGTTTCAGCTGGCCTGGCTCAGCTTTGAAATGGTTAACGCAAGCAATTATTCTGCACAGACAAGCTGACTAGCCTGGAGGAGGGCTTTCAAAACCCTGGAACATTATGACATTAAGGTCTTGCATCCAAACAGTGTTATATATATATATATATATATATTTTTTTTTTATCTTGGAACTATACAGCAGCTGGAGTAGTTTATGTGGATTTTGTAATGAATTGCTGCAATTTCCGGTGGCTAATTCAGAGGAGAGAAGCAGAATCATTGACATAATGGATTTCTAGGATGAATGCGCTGCCTCAGCAGCATTAAAATTGACTTTGCAGGAGCCTCTGTATTATTAATTATTTTTTCAGAAGCGGTTATAAATGCTAGCTAGAACACTGATCTGCATAAATTTTTTTAATCATTCTTTTTAAATTTCAGTTGAATTGGTGAACTTAGTTAGGGCCAAACTCCACACATTTTCAAAATGCAGGCTTTTTATGCTCTGTTCTCCTTCAGTGTTAAAACTCTTGAATGTGTGCAAGAAAGTTTCAACTGCCATACCAGCCCAATTCCAGGATTGCAGGAATTTTGACCTCAGACTGTCGGTGGAAGCAGCAGTCAGTTATTCAATTTTATTGATGATGAAAAGGCTCTAGCTCTAGTTTCTGCGACAGTATTATCCATTATTTCTCTGTTCATACTGCATCAAAAGTGTTCTCATTGTATTAGTTTTAAAAACAAAGGGCCTGATTTACTAAGACCTTTGGCACATGCAAAATCTTTTTGCCCGTGCAAAACCAATAACATTGCCACTGATTGGTGCAAGGCAAGTACCCTGGTCAATCATGGGCAACGTGATTGGTTTTGCACGGGCAAAAAGATTTTGCATGTGCTAAAGGCCTTAGTAAATCAGGCCCAAACTTTATAAGCAGAATAGATTCTGAAGCTTTTGAAATTCAGCGCAAAACTATTTCCTCCCTTGAATGAACAAGCAATGGTAAAATTAATTTGTATTGCTCCATTAGGATTTAAAATGCATGGTTTGAAAAGAAAATCTGCACAACTTCAGTGATACCATCATTTTTTGTTCATCAGTGCTTAACATGTGAATACTTTACTGAAGATAAAACAAAAGGAAGAAATTTGAAATCATAAAGCAACAAATTGAAAACCACTGAGTCATACACTGATAATTAAATGTGGCAAACACTGAATTCCATGGCATCTTTTTCACTCATTGTGTAACACTGCCGACATTTCATTGCATTGCATTATTTTTGTTGAAGTGCACTGTTTAGAAAAGTATACTTTTATTTAAAAAAAAAAAAAAAACTACGTAATATCAAAGAGACAAATCACTGGCCTTATTGTATTGAGCACTTTCTCTATACTTCAGTCCTTCTTCAGTCTGTTACTGTTTATGGTTTAATACTTAAGATGTACACAAGGCCTTATTACATTTTAATATGATTAACAATACCTCGGGGTATTGCATTACTGCTGGCAATGTGACAATTGCATAGCATTACTGCTGCTCATTGGCTCGACAACCACTCTGCTGCTCATGAACTTAGCACCAGTCCCATGATACCGGAATACAGAAAAAGAGAAAGTAATGTCTTTTGGGATGGGAAAGAAACCATGTCAGCATTTTTATGGGCGGTGTTCAGAATTCCCTTCCTTCTCCATGTTTTCTGATGCCTAGGGGTGAAGGCATGATGTTCGCAGAAATTAAAAAGAAAAAAGATCATCCAGATTCTGAATAGTTCATCTAATAATCTGCTTCGCTCCATCATCAAGGCAATACATTTTCCCCATCTGGTTTCATGAAAAAAAAGGCTGTAAAGGCCTCTTGTATCACTTTTGCTATTGGGCAAGTAATAATGTGGTGACTGAATTGATGCTTGGCAGCCTAAGGCAATGCTGAGACCTTTTAATGCTTTATGACAGGCCATAACTTAAAATATGAGTAATTAGTACATCTTTGTGATTATGAATCCTATGTGCTTCTCATTTCACTTTTTCCAATGAAATTCCATGAATAAATTCAGATATCTCATAACATCCCCTGAAAACTAACCTAAAGAATTCTGACTCAATGGCATTGCCAAACCAGCTTTCAGTATCCATGCAGATATAATCTTAGACAAAAAATCAATTAAAATTGATTTTTTTTAAAAAATTGTTATATCATTAAGTTCCGTATACTCAGAGCATATCTTACAGTACATATGCAACCTGTGTACAGTAGTGCTGAATGAGTTTTAACCTTTCCGAAATGGATAATCCTCTCTGAATATGCCTGCTCATAAAATTAATGTTCCCTGTGTAATGTGCACACAGTGTCAAAGTGCACGGTGATCTGTGATTTACAATATGCACAAATTTGCAGTGCTCTCTTCAGGTATGGAAATACTGATACTATTCTGGAATTTTCCAATTGATAAAAGACATTCCAGCAGCTAAGATATTCCCTGGAAAAAAGATGCATCTAATTTACAAGCAATTTTTAAAGGGTGGATGTTCTTGGGATGGGTTGTGAGCACTGCAACCTCCATCCCAGTTGCCAAACGAAGTCAAAATAAAATGTACGCCATGCATTTAAACATTTTTTTCACCACCATATGCAAATAAACCTGAGTTTAAAATACACATTGTTGCATCTAGTAACATAGCCAGACTTGAAAATTGGGTAGACACAGATCTGGTGTTGCTAGTTCTCCTCATTAAGGTAAGATGACAGTCATTTTGTTAAGAGATCGGGAGGACACCAGATGCAGGATCCAAAAATGTTTATTTAAACATCAAACACTAAGGAGAAAGTTGGCACGCAGGCCAGAAACAAAACACCGTGCACATGCGCTGAACCAATGGGAAAACTAAGGTACACTACACCAAGGCAGGGGGAAACAAACGTAGACACTCAATGAGTGGCTAAACTAGAACAAACAAAAACTTGACCTAACTAGGCTGACGGGAACACTGGGAGACTTAGACAAAGGGTAGACAAGACGTGGGCGCAGCAAAACACGAGGCTTGGGAAGGCACAGGAGCTGAGATTCCACAATGTAGTGCATAGCAAATACAAAGTTGCGTCTGACGATAGCTTCACTCCTGCCCACTGAAATACCCACAGGAGGAGGCGGGGACTCGGAAGGCAATCTCAGAAGGAAGCAGAAATACATGGGATTAACAGACAAATTCACATAAACCGGGTAAACAATAATGACTCGAGACAAGTCGCTAAGACAATCAATCAAGCTTTAAATTGAGGCAATCTAAATGTGACAACTATAAAAGCAGCACTAGAACAGCAAAGGAAAGCTTAGCTTTAAACGCAGTCAATCACGGAAAGCATAGGAAGAAATTACAAAAGTAGAAACACTCGCACTCGCTAATGAGTTAATTAGGTTTAATATTATGTGACAAAATATATACAATCACTGTCAAATAAGTGCTGGTTAATACAGGTTAGTAATGATCCTATCAGAGAACGCATTCACTCAGAGTTTCGCGAGACCCAGAATTAAGCACAGGTGGAAGTAATGAATGAAATACCACAGCCGATGAGGAAACCTGATTGGACAACGAGTCACAGGAGTTGGGCAAGAGTGAATCAATCATCAGACGGCGAGAATGAAAGCTGAAAAATAAAGCGAGAGTAAGGCACGGGAGAGAAAGCACAAGCACAAATATAAAAGATGATAAGCACAATGACAAAACAGCACACATGAGGCAGAACCATAACGCACTGATTCAGATGTGCAATTTTATGCATTTCAATCAGGCTGATTCAAAATTGCACAAAGGTGTCTCCAATCTTTGTCATTAATTTAACTTCAAGAACTCAAACAGTCATAAAGCGCAGGTTAGAACGCCTGATGTGCCAAAAGGGTAGCATGGAAGTTCCAGAGCAGTTTAACTGTTGAAAAGCATATGTAATGTGAATATAGGCCACTAGATGGCAGTATTTACCTTTTTTTTGTTAAGCTCAGACTGGAGTCATGTTTAGACATGTCCTGGACATGTCTGGGGCAAGTCTCAGAAAGTAAAAAAAAAGAGGTCTAAATGTGGGTGGGGTCTGCAAAAGAGTATATAAGGAAAAGAATTGAGACAGTAAAGTAGTAGGAGTAATTGCAAGAAGATGACCAGACCTGCCATTCTGTTCAAGACCTGTGACCTTTCTTTTGTGGATTTCTTTGCCTGTGTTTGAGCATTTTCATTATCCAGGACATCACCAAGCCACCCCACAAAAAGGGACTGTAAATATTTCTTTTTTTTTCCTAATCAATCTTGGTCTTTAGGTTCATTAGTTGTTAGTTAGTTGTTATTGTCTTTGTCTGTTAAATTAAATGTGTTTAAGTTTTAAAAACTGTGTGTCATCCCTTGCTGTTGCTGTTGCTGTTGCTGTTGTGTTATAAATGTAATAACAAAATGGGGCCATAACAAATTGGGGGCTCAAGGTCCGGGATAGACCATTTTGTGAGTCATTTATTAAAAATCTAACATTTCAAATTGTAAAAAAATTTTTTTTAATTGAATACATATATATTGACAACAGCAATGGATGATTTCTTGGCATCACCAACCGTAGGGGTTTTGAAGTCTTTTAAAAAGACAGAACTGCTAGAAATTTGCAGACATTTAGAGCTGACAGAGGTGAAACCAGCCATGCGAAAAGCAAGACTGGCTAGAGAGATAGTTGAATATTACATTGATGAAAATGTGTTTGCACCAGGAGATCTGGAACAGTTTCCAGTGGAAAATCCAGATATACAAATGGAACTTAAATTAAAAATGCTAGAGATTGAAAGGGAGGAAAAAGAAAAACAAAGGCAGTTTGAGTTGGAAAAATTAGCAAGAGAAGAGAAAAAAGAAAGGGAGGAAAAAGAGAAACAAAGAGAATTTGAGAGGGAAGAAAAAGAAAAACAAAGGCAGTTTGAGTTAGAAAAATTAGCAAGAGAAGAAAAACAAAGAGAATTTGAGAGAGAGAAAGAGGAAAGAGCAGAAAGAGAGAGACAGAGACAGAGAGATTTTGAATTAGAGAAGTTGGATAGAGAAGAAAGACTCCAAATGGAGAAACTAAAAATTAAAATTGAAACTAAAAATAAATTTTGTGCCAGTCAGGAGGTAAAACTGGTGCCTCCATTTTCAGAAAAGGATGTTGACAACTATTTCCAGTGTTTTGAAAAGGTAGCAAAGAGTTGCCGGTGGCCAGGGGAACACTGGCCTCTGATGTTGCAAACTGTCCTCAAGGGTAAAGCTCAACAAACCTATTCGGCTTTGTTTGCAGATGATTCCTCTGATTATGAGGTTGTCAAAAAGGTTATTTTGAGAGCTTATGAGTTGGTTCCAGAGGCTTACCGACAGAAATTCAGAGGTCTGAAGAAATCTGAAAATCAGACTTATGTTGAATTTGCTAATGAGAAGCAGGTTTGCTTTGAGCGCTGGTGTACTTCTATGGAGGTCAAGGATGATTTCAACTCACTAAAAGAGATGGTGTTAGTTGAAGAATTCAAGAACTGTGTTAAGGATGATGTTAAGACCTACCTTAATGAGAAGCAAGCACTGAACTTGCAATCAGCTGCCAAATTTGCAGATGAATATGTTCTCACTCATAAGTCCAAATTTCAGTCTAGCAGTAACAATAAATGGTCCCAATTTCAGAAAAAGGGTTACGGTGATACCCAAGATTCCTCACCCAAAGACAAAGACAAATCTGGTGATGGTGCTCAGAAATCCAGTAACAGGTCTGATCAAAGTGTGAAAGCTGACAGTGACAAAAGTGGTCTAGTTTGCAGTTATTGCAAGAAATCTGGTCATGTTACAACTAACTGTTGGTTCCTTAAAGCTAAGAAAGAAAAAGAAAAGGATACCAAACCAAATGCCTTTGTGAAAACAAGGTTAGAAACCCCTGTAGTAGATAACCGATCTGCTAAATTGCCTGCTTCATGTGGGGCTAAAAAGCCTGATACAGCTGACTTCGTGAGGGAGGAATTTCTTCCATTTGTGTCAGAGGGATTTGTGGCTCTGAATGAGCATACTACTCCTGTCCCCATATATATCCTAAGGGATACCGGAGCTTCTCAGTCACTTTTGTTGATGGACTCCTTGGAGTTACGTGATGAGACCGCTTCAGGGGATTTCATACTTGTACAAGGTATTGAAGGGAGGACTGTATCTGTACCCCTGCGCTCTATATTCTTGAAGTCAGATTTAGTTACAGGACAGGTAAAGGTGGGACTTATGTCAAGTCTACCTATAAAGGGTGTCTCTCTGTTGCTAGGCAATGACCTGGCTGGGGGCAAAGTAGTTCCCCCTGTACATCTTACTTCACAGCCGAGCACTGAAAATGGGGATGAGGACCCATCTCTATATCCTTCTTGCGCAGTGACTCGTGCTATGGCCAAGAAGGCTAAAGAAGATGATGTTGTGGTGCCGTCCAGTACATTGAATAGTCAGGACTCAGGTGGTTCGCCTCATGACTCTGATTGGCCTACTATGGTTTCTCCGTTTGAGGACTTATCAGATACTTTTATCAGTTCTCTATTCAGCCAGTCGGATGGGTCTGGTGATTCTGATGTGTCTGGAGACTTGTCTCTGTCCAGAAAGCGGTTGATTGAGGAGCAAACTAATGATCCTGAAATTGGTGTACTAAAGAGGAGAGCCCTTCCTGAAAAAAGAAATAGATGCAGTTCCAGTTGGGTATTATCTCAAGGATGGTGTGTTGATGCGGAAGTGGCGCCCTCCTGATATCCCTGCCAATGCAGATTGGGCAGTGGTCAGGCAAATTTTTGTTCCGAAGGTCTATAGGAATGAGATCTTAACAATGGCTCATAGTTTACCTTTAGGAGGTCATCTTGGTGTTAACAAGACTGTTGATAAGATCATGAAACACTTCTTTTGGCCTGGGCTTCGGAAAGACGTTTCCAACTTTTGCTAAACCTGTCACACTTGTCAGGTAGTTGGAAAACACCAGTTAGACCCACCTGTAGCTCCATTGCAGCCTATCCCAGCATTTGGGGAGCCATTCTCTAGGGTCATTGTTGATTGCGTTGGACCATTACCCAAGACTAGATCTGGAAATCAGTACTTGTTGACAATCATGTGTGCATCTACCAGATTCCCCGAAGCCATACCTCTACGTAACATCAAGGCCACTGCAATCTCGAAGGCTTTGATAAAGTTCTTCACGTTGTTTGGTCTTCCCAGGGAAATTCAGTCAGACCAAGGTAGCAATTTCACTTCAGGATTGTTTCAGCAGGTTGTGTATGAACTAGGTGCAAAACAGATTCTTTCTAGTGCCTATCATCCAGAAAGTCAGGGTGCCTTAGAGCGGTTTCATTCCACTCTCAAGACAATGATGAGGACTTATTGTTATGACAATGAGAAAGACTGGGATGAAGGGGTTCATTTGCTGTTGTTTGCAGCTAGAGAAGCAGTGCAGGAGTCTACTGGATTCAGTCCATTTGAGCTAGTGTTTGGTCATGAAGTGAGATGACCTTTGCTATTTTTGAGTGAACAATGGCAAAAGGAAGAGCCGCAAATCAGTCTGTTAGACTATGTTAGCAAGTTCAAGGAAAGATTGCGTGCAGCTTGTGACCTTGCCAAAGAGAACTTGAAATCAAGTCAGGGAAAAATGAAAACTTGGTATGATCATAAGGCTAGAAGCCGTGAGTTTAAACCAGGAGACAAGGTCCTTGTGTTGTTTCCCTTGCAGTCCAATCCATTGCAGGCTAGATTTCATGGTCCTTATGAAATTCTGACAAAACTCAATGATCTCAATTACATTGTGAAGACTCCAGATAGGAGAAAACCAAAACAATTGTGTCATGTTAACATGCTAAAGCCTTATCATGACAGAAATGCTAGGGTTGCAGCTGTCACTTCAGATTCTCCAATGGTCGAAACGTGTGAAGATGAGGGGGAGTTTCAAGATGATGAACCAAGAATTAAAGCTGAAGTTCTTTCATGTAAATTGTCAAACACTGAAGTGTTGCAAAATCTTGATGTAAAACTCCAGCACTTAGAACCCTCACAGAGAGATCAGTTTGAAAGGTTGATCAAGAAATATGAGGATTTGTTTCCTGATGTTCCAAAGAGAGTTACTATAGCCTCTCATGATGTAGATGTTGGTGATGCCAAACCAATAAAACAGCATCCATACCGGATGAATCCTGAAAAGAGAAAGATTGCTGAGAAAGAGGTTGAGTACATGTTAAAACATGATATTATCAGACCCTCCAACTCCGATTGGAGTTCACCCTGTGTGCTAGTTCCAAAACCTGATGGAAGTACTAGATTCTGTACAGATTATCGCAAAGTCAATGCTGTAACTAGAACTGATGTGTTTCCAATACCTAGGATTGATGATTGTATTGATAGTGTAGGGCAAGCAAAGTTTCTGACCAAGATTGATTTATTGAAGGGTTATTGGTGTGTGCCTTTAACTGAGAGGGCCAAGAGCATCTCTGCTTTTGCCACACCATCTGGATTGTACCAGTATGAAGTCCTACCCTTTGGCATGAAAAATGCCCCAGCCACGTTCCAAAGGATGATACAGTCTACAATCGCCGGATTGCCACACACGGGTGCGTACATCGATGACCTGATCACACGGAGTGACTCCTGGGAAGAACATCTAAAAGATGTAGAGACGTTGTTCCAGCGCCTGACCCAGGCTAACCTGACTGTTAACCTGAGCAAGAGTGACTTTGGTTGTGCTACTGTCACCTATCTTGGCTACGTCATAGGCCAGGGTAAGGTGGCACCCATAAATGCTAAAGTCCAAGCCATCATGGACTTTCCAGTTCCTGACAACAAAAAAGCTTTGCGCCGCTTCCTTGGAATGATCGGGTACTACCGCAAGTTCTGCAAGAACTTTGCTGAGATTGCTCTCAGTCTAACTAACCAACTGAAGAAAGGCGTAAAGTTCACCTGGGATGATGCATGCCAGAGAGCCTTCGATCACCTGAAGTCTCTGCTGTGTCACTTCCCTGTGCTCAAATCTCCTGACTTCAACAAACCGTTCTCCATCGCGGTCGATGCTAGCGACCAAGCTTGTGGATCTGTGCTCCTACAGAGAAGTGACTCTGATGACATTGAGCATCCCGTGGCATACTTCTCCAGGAAGTTCAATCGCCACCAAAGGAACTATTCCACAATAGAGAAGGAACTGTTGGCTCTGGTCCTTTCTTTACAACACTTTGAGGTTTATGTTTGTACAGGACAAAAGCCAATGATTGTGTACACTGACCACAATCCGTTAATGTTTTTGAGTAAGATGAAAAACAAGAATCGGAGATTGTTGAATTGGAGTTTGATTTTACAGGAGTTTGACTTGGAAATTAAGCATGTGAAGGGTACAGACAATGTAATTGCTGATTGCTTATCCCGTGTTTGAATGTGTATGATATGTATATATAGACAAGTGTTCACTTTACCATTTTGTATTGAAAAGAAAAATTTTGCCTTTATGAGTCAAAATTTTTTCCCTTTTGGAATGGAGGTGTAATGTGAATATAGGCCACTAGATGGCAGTATTTACCTTTTTTTTGTTAAGCTCAGACTGGAGTCATGTTTAGACATGTCCTGGACATGTCTGGGGCAAGTCTCAGAAAGTAATAAAAAAGAGGTCTAAATGTGGGTGGGGTCTGCAAAAGAGTATATAAGGAAAATAATTGAGACAGTAAAGTAGTAGGAGTAATTGCAAGAAGATGACCAGACCTGCCATTCTGTTCAAGACCTGTGACCTTTCTTTTGTGGATTTCTTTGCCTGTGTTTGAGCATTTTCATTATCCAGGACATCACCAAGCCACCCCACAAAAAGGGACTGTAAATATTTCTTTTTTTCTTCCTAATCAATCTTGGTCTTTAGGTTCATTAGTTGTTAGTTAGTTGTTATTGTCTTTGTTTGTTAAATTAAATATGTTTAAGTTTTAAAAACTGTGTGTCATCCCTTGCTGTTGCTGTTGCTGTTGTGTTATAAATGTAATAACAAATTGGGGCCATAACACATACGTATGTCCACTAATGAGTAAATTATTTTTCCTAATCTGAATATAGCCTATTACTCTGTCGCAATTAGATTGCATTAAGAAAGTTGCCATGTCTGTAACTGCCAATATATTATTCTTACAATTGGAAAGGGTGGTAAAGGAAAATGATTGAGAACAAGTCAGGACTAATAATTGTTTTCAAGGGATGCTCTGTTCCCACCTAAATTTAAGTTCTGGCTACAACACTGGTAGCATCATTCCCAAGGCACTGTATTCACCAGCATGCACTTACCATTGCGAATCATGGCCCTCGAGGTCCGAAAACCGCCGGTTTTGTGTATATATATATATATAGCACCCTCCATAATTATTGGTACCCCTGGTTAAGATGTGTTAAAAACTTTAAAATATACGGAGTCAAAAAAGAAACTTCACACTCATAAACTTGTAAATATTTTCTTGAAACTTTTAATGAAATAATTTTTAATATTATTAAGGGTAAATGCCTTGTCAAAGACATCATGACACACATCAACTTCGACGTGCACAGTTACGTAGCACATGCGAGCGTACTTTAAGCTAAAAGCATGTTTTCTCTTGTTCTTAGTCACGTGACATTATGAGACACTGGCAATTGAGCTCAAGTTAACACAGTAGAGTGACATCTCGGAAAAACAGTTTGTACTGTTAATTATTCGTTGATTTTCAATGCCACGGCTGTCAAACATTCAGCGTGAACGTTCCATTAGCATGCTGAATACGGGAACGTCCGTCACTGACATTGCGAGGGTTATGGGATGCAGTTGACGGACTATCCATGATCTTCCGACAAGTCTTCAACAAACTGGCACCACAGCTGACGACCTCGTTCTGGTAGACCACGAGTGACATCACAGGCAGAAGACTGACAAATTGTCGTACGTCATTGGCATAATGAATTTGTCACTGCAACATCCACAAGGAATTAATTGTTTAGAGGTCGTGCGACTGCCCATTAAGGGCATACGCGCTATTGACATGCTTTGGTAAATGGTAAATGGACTGCATTTATATAGCGCTTTCTAGTCACATGATATGACCCCAAAGTGCTTTACAATTATGCCTCACACTCACCCTGATGCCGGAGGCTGCCATGCAAGGCGCCACCCTGCGCATCAGGAGCAGTGCGGGGTTCAGCGTCTTGCTCAAGGACACTTCGACATATTCTCTGGAGGAGCCGAGGATCGAACCGGGAACCTTCTGATTCCTGGGCCGCCCGCTCTACCTCCTGAGTTTAATGAGTGAAGAATTAAATAAAATCATTATTTAAAACCTCATTTCTTGTATGTTCAACTTATCGACCTCCAAACGAGTGTGAAGTTTTTATTTTGGCTGAGTATAAATTCAATTTTTATTGCAGAAGCATACTCTTTCTCTGATAATTGTAGAAAAATGTAACCTTCAACTCAAGTGAATTTTAAGGTTTAAAAAAAATTCCTGACGAAGAAATAATTATTTTTCATAAAATCACCTGTTCCACAATTATTGGCACCCCAAACAATTCCTAGGAATGAAATATAGTTGAAGTATTTCAGTCATTTCTACTGTAGTTTACAAAGTTGATCAGAGTATCTAGGAACATTTAATTAGTAATTCATCACTTCCTTTTTCCCTGGAGTATAAATATGACGTGACACAGAGGCCATTTCTCTTATCCACTCTTCAACATGGGAAAGACACAGGAACACACCATTCAAGTAAGGCAGATGTGTGTCGACCTTCACAAGTCAGGCAATGGCTACAAGAAAATAGCCACTCGCCTACACCTGCCCATATCTACTGTCAGAGGAATCATTAAGAAGCTTAAAACAACTGGAACAGTGGTAAACACGCCTGGACGAGGACGCAAGGTTATTTTGCCACCACGCACAGTGAGGACGATGGTAAGAGAAATAAAAAGTTCTCCATAGCTCACTGTTGAAGAATTGCAACAAATGGTAGGATCTTGGGGTCACAAAGTCTCCAAAACAACCATCAGGCGCTATCTACATGCCAACAAGCCGTTTGGGAGGCATGCACGGAAAAAAACCTTTTCTCTCTCACAATCATAAACGCAAACGTCTGGAGTTCGCTAAGCGGTACTGGGACTTCGACCGGGACTGTGTGCTTTGGTCAGATGAGACCAAGATAGAGCTTTTTGGCAACAAACACCCCAAGTGGGTCTGGTGGAACACAAAAGATGAGTATGCAGAAAAGCACCTCATGCCCACTGTGTATGGGGGAGGATTGGTGATGCTGTGGGCCTGTTCCTCTTCCAGAGGCCCTGGGAACCTTATTAGGGTGCATGGCATCATGAACGCTTTGAAATACCAGGACATTTTAAATCAAAATCTGGTGGCCTCTGCCCGAAAGCTGAAGATGGGTCGTCACTCGGTCTTTCAGCAAGATAATGACCCTAAACATGTGGCCAAATCTACACAGAGATGGTTCACCAGACACAGAATCAAGCTCCTCCCATGGCCATCTCAGTCTCCAGACCTCAACCCCACTGAAAACCTGTGGAGTGAGCTGAAGTGGAGAGGGCCCCGGTCGCTGGATGATTTAGAGAGATTGTGCAAAGAGGAATGGTAAAAGATCTCTCTTTCTGTATTCTACCATCTTGTAAAACATTATAGGAGAAGATTAGGTGCTGTTTAAAAGGGGGTTTTACAAAGTATTAACATCAAGGGTGCTAATAATTGTGGCACACATGATATGATGTAAAAGAATAATTTCTTAATGTGGGATTTTTTTTACCCCACGGAATAAATGCACTTGAATTAAAGGTTGGATTTTCCTCTTTTTTTCATTGTGGTCCTATATTATTTAGAAGGAAACTGAATTTATTAGAAGATAAAGAACACATCTTAACCTGGGGTGCCAATAATTATGGAGGGCGCTGTATATGTAGCAACAACCATGAAGTCTTGCTCGGCATTTCATTATTCAGCAAAATGCATATCAACCTTTTGTTTGTCCCGGCCTAGTTAACGGTAGTTTTTTGCCACCATACACCTTTCACCATGTTCATTATTGTATCCTGCTCGCCTCACTATACAACGCTCACAACACTCATTGTCTAATGACAAAATTTATTTCATTTTTGTAAATATTATGTAGAAATTTCCATACATCACATTCAACAGATTTTTAAAAAAATTAAACCTGTAAATAAATCCCGAAATAAAACAGGGCTGGGCAAAATCATTTTGCTGTTAGTTTCACATACTATTGGCAGATCATCTTTTCAAACATCATAGCAGTGTTGGAACAACTGCATATTCAGGGTAAAGTATTTGCTTTGGCCATTTCACAGAGGATTGAAAAACAAGGTGTATTGTTTATGAAGTTTAACAGGTCAGAACAGTCTTAGTCATCCTCATGGCATTATGGGCTGTCCTTCCTTTTGACCTGTTTTGTTTCCTGCCATGGTTATACCCTGTCACAAATTGTGGTACTAGCCATTATAAACAGAGTTCAAGCACTATGCCTTCATATTTGGATTTCCCCAGCTATCAAGCTCTTGTTTTCTTTACAGCCTTGTGGCAGTAAGGCTTGGGATTTCTATCCCAAAACATGCATAGTTTATTTTGTGTTTTTCTCCCAAAAAAAACATATTTCATTCATTCTGACAGTTGGTTGTGCAGGCTGCTGTGGAGCGGATAAAAAATAATCTAAAAGAAATTCAGTACTATGGAAATTAAAATAAAACTTAGAGAAATGCAATCGTCATGATGCATTGTGCAGCATATCATGAATTCAAAACTGATTTTGTACCTGGTTAAATTCAATATGCAATGTTGGCTTTACTGACCACAAAGATGGCACCAGAGAAATATATAGACATTTGAAACACTCACAGCTGAGCCCCAAAAAGAGGATGTGATAATCTTGAAAGCTAGCTTAGTAAAGAAGAATTTTACCCTTACCCAGAAATGTATCACTCAGAATGATCAGATTGTCAAAAGTCACTTTTTTCTACATATGAAATGAACAATGGAAATGCACACTTGGCGTTACTGGCGTACAGGAAACCTCTCAGCCCCCACGTTGTAGAGCAGCCCCCAGGGCCCTTAAGGGGCCCTGCCCCCATCTACCCATAGACAGTATCAACTTTCAGACTTCAGATGACTAAAAGTAATGCACTACTTGGTATATTTCCCACATAATCGCGAGGCAAGACGTTATTATGTAGCAATAAATCATTCTCATGACTGTTTGATGTATGGTTGAGACAATAAAATAGCAGACTCCCATGAAGGAGAACATAATTTTAGTCTTCTTTCCACCTGCAAATTTAAAATTTTCTAAATAAAATTTTTTTTCAAATTTTGTAAGAGGACTGTCTAGCAAAAAACCCAATTTCCTTCCTGAAGCCCTGGTTCACCATTGATTATTAGACTTTTCATTGTAACCTAGGTTTCTGAAATATGTGCTTTTTTCTGATCCATAGCTATACTTAACATCATAATAATTTTACGTAAATAGTTTATCTAGCTAGAAAGTGATATAAAAATTCATGTACTACAATCCTCTGGAATGACTGACGTGGATGAACTTTTTCTACGAAGGTAAATTGGGTGCAAAACTACTGGGGACCTGTGAAAGTGAAATTTGTACTTTGAACAAATAGTTATAAATTTGTATCAGTAAATGAGACACAAAGAAAAAGTTTCAAAATTTGTAAAATTTTGTTCTACCCCACAAACACAACACTTACACATTCTCAAAATCTTTTTGCAGATTCACAAATTCTATGCAACAAGTCACATTCTCTAAATCTTTTTGCAGATTCACAAATTCTATGCAACAATTCACAAATTAAGGAACTCAAACGCACACATTCTGCTACAGTTCTTGCAGTGAATATAGTGCAAAACTAATGAGCATTTGTGAAAGTACAATTTGTACTTATAAAAATATAGCTGTACATGTGCATCAGTAAATCTGAACTTGCAGAATTTTATTTCTCCCCCACAAACACCAAACAACACTTACACCCTCTCAAATTCTAATTGCAGATATACAAATTCCAATCTATGTGTAACAAATTAAGAAACTTTTACATTCACGCTTTGCTGTAGTTGCTACGCTAAATCTGGTGCAAAACTGTTTTGCACAGCTTTATCCAAAAATATGATTTGTGAAGTGGTATTTTTTCTCCCACAAACACAGGTCTTCAGCTACACCATCTCAAATTCTCTGGCACAAACTCAAGTCAATATCTACAACAGCTTAAATCTGCTGCGTGCAGCCCACAAGTCTGAAATGACAAGTTCCGTGGGCTCAAACTTTTGCTGCGTCATTTTTTGGAGTAAAAGTAGTGCAAAACTGATTAACATCTGCAGAGAAGGGGGCGGGCACTATCCAGAGATAGAGAACCCTTTAGACCAATCAAAGGAGCTCAAAATGTGGGGGGGGGGAAAAAATTAAAAATCAGACGGAGAACCAACATCTCCCATGTGAGTTTTGAGTTCCTTTATTTGTGACATATAGAGCAGGATTTGTGCAATAAGAATTTGAGAGGGTGTGCAATCATGAGAAAAAGAAAGTACATCCTCTTTCAGCTCCATGGTTTTAAATATCAGGACATTAAAACAAATCAGCTGGTCCTTATCAGGTCCTAAAATTAGGTTAATCTAACCTCAGGTGTAAAACAACACACAACAGACTATATCCTGCCATTATTTATTTAACCAAAATTCTGCTAAAATGCAGAAGTCATCTGTAAAAAATTAAGTATACCCCATGATTCAACAGGTGGTAGAACCAGTTTAGCAGCAATAACCTAAGTAATTGTTTTCTATATGATTTTATCAGTCTCTCGATATTGCTTTCGTTCATTAATGTTTGAGGACATTTGTTTATGCCCTGCTCTCTTAAAGTCCCGCCACAGCATTTCAAATCATCACCCTCCACCACCATGCTTGACAGTTTGTATAACGTGATTATATTAATACGCTGCGTTTGGTTTGCGCCAATCGTGGAGCTGTGCATTATGGCCAAAAAACTCCACTTTGGTCTCATTTGTCTTTAGCACATTGTTCCAGAAGACTTGTTATTTATTCAGATGCAATTTTGTAAACCTAAGCCATGCTGCCATGTTCTTTTTGGAGAGAAGAGGTTTTCTCTTGGGAACCCTTCCAAACAAGCCATATTTGTTTAGACATTTTTGAATTTTATTGTCTTGAACTTTAACATTTAACATGCTGACTGATGCCTGTAGAATCCTAGATGTAGTTCTTCGGTTTTGTGCAATTTCTCTGAGCAGTGCACGGTCTGTCCTTAGGGTGAATTTGCTGGGACAACCACTCAAGGGAAGATCGCCAACTGTCGTGAATGTTTTCCACTTGTGAATAATCTTCCTCCCTGTAGAATGATGGACTTCAAATTATTTGGAAATGGCCTTATAAACCTTCCCAGATTGATGGGCAGCAACAATTGGTATGGTCAAAGGTGCGCTAGGCTGAGGAGAATGCTGTGCCAATTTTCCCTATTATGCCTACTTTATTTAATGCAATCTGTAATCAACAAGTCTACCTTCAATCAGTCTACCTTTGCCCATGAAACCATTGTGGAATTGGAGCCATATATTGATGTGTGCTTCTATAATATGCCCTAGAGGAGCAAATGCAAACGCTAAGTGGAACAGCCGGGGCTGCAAGGCTCTAGCAGCAGTGACTCTACAGAGGGTTTGTTCTCGATAGATTTACTAGAAATACGAGACTCCATTAAAAAAAATTAAGACCCAGATGGAGAAGCTGGAACTGTTGACTCAGTTATCTCAAGATGTTAAAAGATTTAAGAGCATCAATTGAATTTAGCCAGGCCACAATTGATGTCCTGAAAAAAAGATAAATGAAAAACCAGCAAAGGAAGAACTCGCACACCAAACAGATGGGCAGAAACTGCCACAAAAACTACTTAATATGCTGAGATGTACCAAAAACAGTTGAATGAGGCATGATGGATCACAAAAAAAAAATTGACCCTAGTCGTAGACACACAGATCTTGAAACCAGACTTCTTCAATGTGAAAGTAAATGGATTTTTACTCTTAAGACTGAACAGCCTTATGGCCTTAATGAAACACTTAATTTATCTTGCTTCCTATAATTTGTCTATTTTTCCTACATCTGCCTGCATCAGTATAGTCTTGTTTCACAAATCCTTTTTCAATTGCAATTGAGGTGCACTAGTTGATTTGTAATTGCATTGTGTTCTTAATTGGTTGCATCTGACTGAGATTCTGCCTGCCTTTATCTGTGTTGTGTATCACATTCTCCTGTAGCACTGATGATGGTCTAATGGACCGAAACGTTTGTTTTTTCTTTTGAGCACATTCAGCACATTTTTTTTCTCTTTTTTTCTTGTGATCCATCATGCCTCATTCAACTGTTTTTGGTACATCTCAGCATATTAAGTAGTTTTTGTGGCAGTTTCTGCCCATCTGTTTGGTGTGCGAGTACTTCCTTTGCTGGTTTTTCATTTATCTATCTGTACCTACGCACCCAAGTTTAGAGGATCATTTTTTTTGCCTTTATTAGGCGCAGACCCATGGTATCTTGTAGACTAAAATAAAGATAATACATCGCTGAGGATTAACGTAAACCACCTCAAACAACAAGTGACTGATTTCCAGTATGATAATTACCATCTGTCAGAAGATGTCCTGGATATGCAATGTCATAACTTGAGGGATCATGTAATCATTCATGGGATACCTGAAAAAAGCAAGGAGACTAACATGGAGACTGAACAGCTGGTCAAATCAGAGGTTGCGTTACACTTTCTGATTGTCTGTCACAATGATGGACGGGGGCATAAAAATTCCGTCATAATCAATTCTTATCTGTCATTGTAATTTTATTTTTTAAATGATGATTCATTTTTAAAATAAAATAAACAGAATTATTCATAGATTACGCATTAGCTGATGCCGACAGTGATTCATGTCGACACACATTGCGCACTGTGTTAAATACAGCACTGCGTGGATTTTTGAACTTACTGCTGTATGAATTTCACAAATGATTTCTCCCCCCACACAGTAACAGTGCGCAAATGAACGATGCTTTCAGTTATTGCTGGGCTTCACTAAGCCGAAAAATCACAGTCTCGCTAAGCAGTCCAACGGAGCAGCTTATTAACTTGTGATATATCTGCCTGTTCACATAACAGAGACGGCGTTTGTAGCATATGACCAATCATCTACCGCCAGCAGAGCAGCATATTTTACAAATGAAGACCAAATGATTATATTACAAAAATATGAGGAATGCAGGATCATACCAGAGATGCCAAGTCTGATGCATTCGGCTTGAGTCTCTCACCCCTTAGTGGCATTCACATTCCTGTGCTGTAAGCAGCAATTATTCAATCAATGCAAACTGAAGAAATTCACTCGTGGAATTCAAGTCATTGAGCATTAAGTTAATCAGTTTCACATGCATTATGGTGGATTTCCCCACTACTGACATGGAAATTGATTATGACTCGGGAATTCTCAGGCTTGTCTTGATGGATTGAAAGCAATGGAATTGCATAAAGACATTTCAAATTGTCTTATTTCATTTAAACCATTTAAACGATCATGAAACACCTGCATTGTTTCCAATCCCTGAGTAAAGAGAAGCACGAGAAGTCCGGAGTCATAATCGCTTTGCATAGTGATGTCCACCTTCACGCAAGTGAAACTGAAACTTCAATGTACAAGGATTTTAATTCTGTGTGAGAATCTCATTAATTAGCGTTCATTGAATAATTGCGGACTACGGTGAATAAGCTTAAAAAATGCGTCAGACTTACGCCGAATGCGGGAGACTTGGCATCTCTGTCATACAGATCAAAGACAATGCTCGAAACGATATGACACCCACCACCAATTGGACGGGGGTGCGAATTACATTCTGTCAAAATGACGGACGGCCATCAAATTATTCCGTTATTGTTAAAAAAAATCCGTCAATGACGGAAAATATTTGGTTAACGCGACCCCGGGGTCAAATCCCTCCCGAAAGACAACCTCAAGTTGGAGGAGCACGAGGTGGAGGCTATCCAGTTCTCCAGAGCGCACCGCATTGGGCAATCCAGACCTGGGATATTGAGGCCCTGTCCCGTTGTTGCCAAACTTACGGACTTGAAGATGAAGCTTGCCATCATGGGGAAGCAGGCCCGGCGCTAGAACAGGGAATTGGGGGGCACAGACATGTCTCTTTATGACAATTAGGATAGTCCTGGCTTGTTCTCAATCATTTTCCTTTATTGATGCGTTTTCCAATAATCGTAATTGGCAACTGAAGACACGGTTTCTCTCCATGTGCGATCTAACAGCGATGAAATCATGGAGTAAATTCAGTATTACTGAGAGTTGGGTGGACAAAACATCCGTTTTAAACAATTATTAGTCCTGAACTGCTCTCAGTCATTTTCATGATTAACCAAAGGTTCACTCCGGGGGTACTCCACACTTAACAGGAGTTACTTGTTCACCCCAATTAGGTAGACGACAATCATTCTTCTGGATGCGTATTTGCGACAGATACAGGCTTTATCTTCAGATATTTTACAAAGCCTGCGTTTGAGGCCAGTTTTTTGTGCTATCACTAGTGGACCTGCTTGCCACCCTAGCATGTTAGCATCACTTGCATTATTTGCTATTATATGGTTACTTACATCTTGTGCCTCCAAGCGCTTGATCGATGCAACTGCTTCAGGTTTGAGAAGCAGCTGAAATGCTTATCCTGTGTCGAATTATCCTTCATTGACAAAGCTGTCTTTGGTGAAATGCTGAGCTCAAACAGTTTATTATCCCTTTGGCCGTGGCTGTTTGCAACCAAAAAAAAAAGCTACCCACTGATTTCTGGTGGCATCGTCTTTTGGAAGAGAAATATTTGTTTTTCTTCGCGTCTAAAAGTAAACGGACAAGTAGCTTTGGGGGAGATACTGACAAAATTGCACCTCAAATGATCTGCTGTTCTTCTTTTGTATTTCCAAAAGTGTAGATGCTACTAAAGCATTGTATGATCTGCTGTTGTTAGTGCCTGCTAGGATAGTTTCCGGTGTGGGCAGGTCCAGCGCAGTTTTCGGCTCTGGCTAGGTCTGTACTAATTGGATGGCACAACCTGACGTCAGGTTTTACCCAGATCTCGTGAAGATCTTAGTAGAAGCCGTTCAGAGAGGAAATCACGCTCACGAAATGCACGTTCTTGGATTACGGCAAAATCCCTGTATCTTATGTTTAGAAACTTTTCAGAGGTTGTGCATGGACAACTAACATTATAACATGACTAATGTGTATTAAAAGAAAGATCAGCATGTTAGGTCCCCTTTAAAGGTGTAAAAATTATTCATGCTAATGTTAGGAGCCTTTCTCCAAAAATGGATCTGTTCAAAGCATGGGTGGCTGATCATAGACCCTCTATAATCATACTTTCGGAAACATGGCTACACAGCAACATTTATCATGATGAAATCCACATAGACAACTATCTATTATTTTGAGCTGATAGACCCAGTAGAGCAAGTGGTGTAGCTACCTGTAGCAATGTTGCCTCTCACCTGGTTTCTGAGCGTCTAATGCCGGAAGTTGTTCCCATTCACTTTGAATTTCTTTTTATTAAGATCACTCTACATGAAAATAAACAACTGATTATAGGGAACATCTATAGGCCCCTCTCTGCCCCATCTGAGTCTACCAATAGTATATTAGCTGCCATCAACTCACTTAATTGTAGAAATGAGTTGATCATTATAGGTGATTTTAATAGCGACTGGCTAGATTGCTCATCCACTAAGGACAAAACTCTGCTTGGCAGCACCAATCTCACCCAACTCATTAGGGAGCCAACTAGAATAGATCAGAGGTTGACATCACTTCTTGACTGGATTCTGGTTTCCAACCCTGACAGGATTACTAAATCAGGTGTCTTATCTGACTGCTTCAGCGATCATTGTGTAATTTTCTGTGTTTGGAAGATTAGAAAACCAAGGGCTCCACCAAAATACATTAGAATGAGACAATGCAGAAACATCAATGTTGATCGTTTTATTCCGAATGTACTTGATATCAATTGGGAGCGTTTTGAACTTATTCCTTATGCTGAAGATGCATGGAACTTTTTGTATACTGAGTTGATGCATATTGTTGATTTACACGCTCCATGGAAGACAATTAGGGTTAAAGGTCATCACCTACCCTGGATCTTTTTAAAATGAGAGACAGGGCCTGGACAAAATACAGAGCCACAAGAGACCCTATCGACTAGGAATCCTACAGATCTCTAAGGAATTTTTCTGAGATCAAAACGAAGTTAGCTAAATATAACTATTACAAGGACTGTCTCTCTCAGGATTTTCAAAATCCTACAAAATTCTGGAAACATATTAACAATATTCTCAACAGTTCTCATAAGGATTCCATAAACTCAATCAAAATTAATAATGAAATTGTAAATGATACCTCAATCATCCGCATTTCTCAACCATTGTAAGCTCCTCATTTGGTGAGTTCTCATATGCTTCTTCTCACACTCCTACAAATACTTATGCTGAGAGCTCTTTTTCTTTTTGCTAAATTTCACCAATGGAAGTTTACTGTGTGATCTGTGAACTGAAGGAAGGTGGTGCTGGTCCTGATGGAATAGAGACTTGGTTTGTCAAGCTTGCTCCTCACATATGAATGTATCCTCTCGCTAATCTATTCAATTTGTCTTTTCTCTCCCCTTCATCTGGAAATATGCCAAAATAACCCTACTGCACAAAGATGGTGATCCCTTAGATCCCAACAACCACAGGGCGATTTCCATTATTAGTTCAGTGGTTAAAATTTTTGAGAAACTCATATTCAACCAATTATCATAGTACATTAACGACTCCAACATTCTGTCAGTCTCAATCTGGTTTCAGACTAAGCTTCTCCACCACTTCTCAAATTAACAAATGATATATTCTCTTTCCTTGACAACGGCCAATTAACTAGTTACATCCTTTCAGATCTGACGAAGGCCTTTGACCTGGTGGATGGTGGATCGCTACCTACTGCTTGATGTGCTCTATTCCGTTGTACTATTGAGACTTGCATTATTATGGTTTAATGCTATTTACATAACAGACATCATTGTGTTGCACTTAATGGTACTCAATCAGACTACTTGGTTATGGAAAAAGGTGTTCCACAAGGTTCCTCTCTGGGCCCATTACTCTTCTCAATATTCATAAATGACCTTCCACAAATTCTCTCTTGTTGTCATGCCCATTTATACGCTGACGACACAGTATTGTATTATATATATACAGTTAGGCCCGGAAATAATTGGACAGTGACACAATTTTCATGAGTTGAGCTCTACATGCCACCACATTGGATTTGAAATGAAATATCCACAACAGAATTAAAGCGCAGACTCTAACGTTTAATTCAAGGTGTTGAACGAAAATATCTGATTGAAAATTAAGGAATTGTACACATTTTTATACAGACACTCTACATTTTAGGGGCTCAAAAGTAATTGGACACATAAGCATAACCTACAGAAAATGTTTGTTTTTTTTCAATATTTTGTTGCGAATCCTTTGGAGGCAAACACTGCCTGAAGTCTGGGACCCATGGACATCACCAAACGCTGGGTTTCCTCCTTCTTGATGCTTTGCCAGGCCTTTACAGCAGCAGCCTTCAGTTCTTGTTTGTTTGTGGGTCTTTCTGCCTTAAGTCTTGTCTTGAGCAAGTGAAATGCATGCTCAATTGGGTTGAGATCCGGTGACTGACTTGGCCATCGCAGAACATTCCACTTCTTTGCTTTAATAAACGCCTGGGTTGCTTTTGCTGTGTGTTTTGGATCATTGTCCATCTGTATTGTGAAGCGCCGTCCAATCAACTTTGCTGAATTTGGTTGAATCTGGGCAGAAAGTATATCCCTGTACACTTCAGAATTCATCCAACTACTTTTGTCTGTTTTCACATCATCAATAAACACAAGTGACCCAGTGCCACTGGAAGCCATGCATGCCCATGCCATAACACTGCCTCCACCATGTTTTACAGAAGATGTGGTGTGCTTTGGATCATGTGCTGTTCCCTTTCTTCTCCAAACCGTCTTCTTCCCATCATTCTGGTACAGGTTTATCTTTGTCTCATCTGTCCATAGAACACTGTTCCAGAACTGGGCTGGCTTCTTGAGGTGTGTTTTGGCAAAGTCAATTCTGGCCTTTCTATTTTTTGTACTTATAAATGGTTTGCACCTTGTGGTGAATCCTCTGTATTTACACTCATGAAATCCTCTCTTTATAGTAGAGCTAGAGACAGCTACACCTACATCTTGGAGAGTGTTCTTCACTTCAGTGGATGTTGTGAATGGGTTTTTCTTCACCATGGACAGTATTCTTCGATCATCCACCACTGTTGTCTTCCGTGGACGTCCAGGCCTTTTTGAGTTCCCAAGCTCACCAGTGCACTCTTTTTTTCTTAGAATGTACCAAACTGTCGATTTGGCTACTCCAAGCAGTTCTGCTATTTCTCTGATTGACTTTTTCATTTTTTTCAGCCTCAGGATCATCTGCTTCATCTCCATTGAGAGCTCCTTTGACCGCATGTTGTATGGTCACAGCAACAGCTTCCAAATGCAAAACCACACACCTGGAAACAACCCCAGACCTTTTCAAGTCAAGTCAATTAGTTTCACTTCTTAATTGATGTCAGGTTAACGAGGGAGAAGCCCATGCAGCCTTCTGAGTCAATTGTCCAATTACTTTTGGTCCCTTGAAAAGGAGGTGGCTATGTTTTAAAGAGCTATAATTCCTAAACCCTTTGTCCGATTTGGATGTGGACACTCTCAAATCGCAGCTGAGAGTGTGCACTTTAAGCCCATATTAATTATATAATTGTATTCTGAATATGTTTTTTGTAAACAGCTAAAATAACAAAACTTGTGTCACTGTCCAATTATTTCTAGGCCTAACTGTATATACTGTATATACAAGGGTCTACTTAACCATTTTTGTATTGAAAAGAAAAATTCTGCCTTTATGAGTCAAAATTTTTCCCTTCAGGAATAGAGGTAGCCTTGCAGAGCAGACAGCCCTGCCTTATTCATTGTCTGAAATCCTGCAGGTCCATCTTGCCAACTACCGTCGTCCAACAATTTCACGAGTACATTTTTTACGGCCCAATCAGGGGAAAGAGAGGCGGGAGCTGCAGTCGTGACATCACCAGGAAGCGACTTTATGTTTGAATGCAATGGCGCGTGCGAAGTGGTTCCTGTGGATGGGTCAATATCAGCAGTTTTATCAGAGATAGACTCAATTTCTTCATTAAAAGAGGAGCAAAGAACGTCACTTAAAGCTTTCCTGTGGGGAAATAATGTTTTTGCTCTTCTCCCGACCGGTTTTGGAAAGAGATTGATCTACCAGCTGGCTCCTCTGTTCAAGAAACGATGGGAAGGACTCCAAACTCCATCGGGATAATCGTGTCTCCGCTGGTTGCCCTTGTGGATGATCAAATCAGAGAAACTGGGAAACTGGGAGAGAACAGGGAAATCCTCCATGGACAATGCCAGTTAGTCTATGGTAGTCCGGAGTCATCTACGATACCTGGAGAAATCTGCCCTCCTCAGAAGTTTACCAGGAGACCCCAGTGGGAATAGTTGTCGACGAGGTTCCTGTCACATATAAGTGGGAAGTGATACATCTGTGTGGTATAAATTCATGTAAGACGATAGTCTAAGGACTGAAACGAAGTTCAAGCTAACAACAGGGTCTAGCTGCTTGTATTGTGTACAGTTTGGTGCCTGTTGTGTCACAACATCCCACATCTGCCCATGTATCAAGGATGGTTTTGCTCGACAGTCTGTATTTTTTTAAAACCGAAAAGTACGCCACGTGTATTGTTAAACAAACGTTTTGATTTGACTCCATTTGTACTGTTAATAAAGATTTAAACCTGTTGAGTCTGTAAATGGCTCATGCCTGACAAATCCAGATGGATCTCGAGTTGTCAATTTTAAAGTGAAGCCCAGTCCTTGGAATCATTCGGACACCGTTTGCTCATTAAGTGCCTTGTTTGATTCAAATAGTTTCTTTTTACTTGTCAGCGTCCCCTTGAATCTCAAATTGACTTTACAAAAATGGCAAAATTTGTGTTACCCCATTATCGCAGCTGTTTCTCAAGCTCCCGATTGTTTCTATTGCTTCTCAGCAACGGTGCACATCTACTACGTCGTACTGTGGCTTAATGTGGATTGGTCGGTGATGAGTGTGACGAGTAGAACCATTGTCCAATCAGCAGCCACAGATTTTTTTTGAAGGGTCTTCCTCTGAAAACTTTTTAGAACGGCTCTTTCCCAGATGGACTTGAGAAATATTTCCGTGGCGGATATAACAGTTCGTCTGGCGTGTCAGGTTAGAATGGAGGTGTAATGTGGGGGGAAAAAAAAAGCCACTAGATGGCAGTATTGACTTTTTTTTTTGTTAAGCCAGTCTGGAGCTAGGTTTTGGGCATGTCCTGGGCATGTCCTGGGCATGCCTCAGAGGGGAAAGTCCCAGAGAATTGAAAAAAAAAAGTCTGGAAGGTGGAAGGCGGCTGGAAAAGAGTATATAAGGAGAAAAATTGAGAGAGTAAAGTAGTAGGAGAAATTGCAAGGAGAAATCGTGGAAGGATATATTTGATCAGATCTGTCACTCTTTTCAAGACCTTTGAAGCTTTTTGTGGATTTTTGCCTGTGTTGGAGCATTTTCCTGTCCCAGAACATCGCAACAAAGCAACTGTATCTCAATTACCAAAGGAACTGTAGCTATCTAATTTTTTGAATATATTTTAATTTTGGACAGTAATTTGTTTAATTTAATCTGTTTAAGTTTTAAAATTTTGTCTGTCATCCCTTGCTGTCCGATAGGTCATAACAAAATGCAAGAAGCATAAAAAATAAATTTCCGGAACTTGAGGCTGTTATGATTAGTGAGGGTTATGACACAGTTGAGATTACAGAGACATGGCACAGTGAAGACGATGGAGATGGATATAATGTAGAAGGTTATAAACTTTTTAGGAAGGAGAGATATAATAGGCAAACTCTATGTGAACAAGAACATAAATGTGCAGGAGATTCCTGAAATTCCTGAACATTCCTTGCCCTGGGTCAGGCTCATTGGCAAACATGAGACAGGTTTAAACATAGTAGTATGCTATAGACCGCAAGCTTTGGACAGTGCTGTCAATGAAATGCTCTTTTAGAGGATTAGGCAAGCTTGTAGAGGAGGAGGGACTGTGATTGTGGGAGACTTCAATTATCCTAGTATCGATTGGGAAATTGCGAAAGGACAGGGTAAAGGGGAGGAAGAATTTGTGGATGTTATAAATGACTGTTTTTTGGTGCAGTACCTTCAAGAGAGAAGGCAATTTTAGGTTTAGTGCTCTGAAATGACGCTGATAGAATTAGCAATGTTGAGGTACTGGAGCCACTTGGGACTAGTGATCACTCTACTGCTAATTTTGATGTTTCATGGGAAGTTAAAGAGGTGACTTCTAAAACCAAAATTTTCAATTTTAGGTGAGCAAACTTTAACAGGATGCACTCATATTAAAGCGAAATAAAATGCAAGACACTCCTGGACTGTGAGTCTGTAAATAAGAATAAGGTTCTGCCTCATGTGCTTATTTGTGCTTGTACGTCCCCCCGTGCCTCTATTGATTTGTTTTTCAGCTCCAGTCCTGCGGTCTGACCATTGATTCCCTATTGCCCGGACTCCTGTGATGTCATGTGAAAGCCTTCAGCATGCCTGAATCTCGAAGTCCAATCACATTTCCTTTTTCGATTTCGACTTTGTTATTTCATTCATTGCTTCTACCTGAACTTAATTCTGGGTCTAGCAAAACTCTAAGTGAATGCATTCTCTGATAGGGTCATTACTAACCTGTAATAATAATAATGCATCAGTTTTATGTAGCACTATTCTGGGCACTCAAAGACGCTTCACGATGGATACATTATTCATTCACTCACACATTCATGCTCTGCTGGTGGTAAACTACGTTTTTGTAGCCACAGCTGCCCTGGGGCAGACTGATGGAAACGTGGCAGCCAGTATGTGTTTACGGCCCCTACGACATCCACCAAACATTCGGACACAGCCATACAGGAGTGTTCGTATATTGCATGTTTTTGTGGGTGGGGGAAACCGGAGTACCCGGAGGAAACCCAAGCAAACACGGGTAGAACATGCAAACTCCACACAGAAAGGCCCCAGGCTGGATTCGAACCCACAACGTTCTTGCTGTGAGGCAGTAGTGCTAACCACTGTGGATGGATGTGTATATATTTCGTCGCAGAGTATTAACCTTCAGACGGGACTTTGTTTTGTTTCCTGAGTTTCTCCTTTGTTTTTCCCGAGCCTCGTGTTTTGCTGCGCCCACGTCTTGTCTGCCCTTTGTCAAAGTCTCCCAGTGTTCCCGTCAGTTTAAGTTAGATCCAGTTTTAGTTTTTTAGTCTAGCCACTTTAGGAGTGTGTACTTCTGTCCCCCCACCCCCGCCTTAGGCAGTTTACCTTGGTCCTCCCAGTTGTTCACTGCATGTGCACAGTGTTTTGTTTTCGGCCTGTCTGCCATCTTTTCCCTTGTGTTTTGTGTTTAAATAAACACTTTGGATCCTGCATCTGGTGTCCCCCTGACCTCTTCTTAACAATGAGGGAAAGATTTAAGGGGGTTTTACTTGATTCACAATGTAAATTCATTCCAAAGGTGACCAAAAGTAAGCTGAAAAGGCAGAATCCTCAGTGGATGACCATAGCTATTCGTAGGAGTTTGAGAGAAAAGAGGAATCTTTTGAAGATGTACACAAGGAATAACAATGAGAATACTACGGCTGAATACTGGAAAATGCGGGCTGTGGTCAAAAAGGAGCTGAGGAATGCTCAAAAGGCATTCCTGAAAGGCCAATTCCGGAAGGGGTAAAAACGAATCCTAACTGCCTCTTTCAGTATTGTAGCAGAAAAAGGAAAGTCAGAGAGGAGGTTAAGGGCATAAAGAATTAATATAGATCACTGCTATATGATATCAAGGATATTGCTGATACCTTAAACATTTACTTAGTTGAGAATTTTACCTCGGAGCGGGTTTTTATTCGGCCAGAGGGCATATCCAATGCTCAAGATTACTTAGCAGAAATTGAGGTTAGGGATGACGAAGTATTAGACAAGTTGGATAAACTTAAGGCAAATATGGCGGCGGGTCCTGATGGCTTATATCCTACAGTGCTCATGGTAGTAAGTGAGATCATTTTTAAAGCACTCTCAGCTATATTCAGACAGTCTTTAGAAACTGGAGAAATACCAAATGATTGGAAGCAAGGCAATATAATACCAGAATATAAGAAAGGGGACCATACTGAGCTAGGAAATTACAGGCCGGTCAGTTTAACTTGCATTGCATGCAAAATACTGGAATCTGTCATAAAAGACGAGCTAGAATTATTTCTTGAACATAATAACTTGAGGGATGGCCAACAGGGCTTCCATAAGGGAAGGTCATGCCTGACAAACCTGGAATTTTTTGAGGAGGTCACTAAGATTTATGATCAGAGCAGGGCTTATAACACCATATACTTGGATTATCAGAAAGCATTTGATACAGTACCACATAAGAGACTCATTTTTTGAATGAGCCCCATTGGAGTTACAGGAGGTATCCTGGAGTGGATTCAAAACTGGTTACAGTACAGAAAACAAAGAGTGGAAGTCAATGGAACCTCATCTGAGTTAGGTATGGTGGTGTTCCTCATCTACATTAATGACCTTGATAGGAATACTGAGAGCAAATTGGGAGGTTTGTCAAATAGTTTAGAGTCCACTAAAATTATTCAGGATGATTTGGATAGAATCCAGAATTGGGCAGAAATGTGCCAAATTAAATTTAACCCTGTAAGACCCAGACATAGTAAAACATTTTTTAAAAAAAATTCAACCTCTTAGATGGTGTTGTAGGAGGCCTTTGATGATGAAAATGAAGTGTTTGTAAAAAATTTTTGTTTTTGTAAGGTTTTATGGGAACGTTGTAATATTACAACGCTGGGTGAAATGGGTAGCAGAATTTCCTGTAGGCTATCTGTACTCATTGTCTGAACAGAAAGGTACAAATGTTTGTACCTCAGTAAAAAACACTAAGGGTTCATTTGCATGTTTGATTGCTTATTACTTAGCCACAGAACAGTATATAATATGAATAATAATAATAATAACATTAGTCATATTTTTATGAATGAAATATTTTATTTAAAAACAAATAAATAAAAACAGGAACACGCGCATGCATGTAGGCAAATATGTACACTATAGAAATATGTACAAGGGGTATAAGGAGTAGTAGGTTGGGGAGTAGTGCAGTAATCAATTACAATGATAGTTCCTGAAACAGTCCCTTTCTTCTGAAAAGCACAGACGAACATCACACTTGCGGCATTGTGTGTTGGTATACCCTTTAGAGCAATGTCTGCAGCGCCCTCTCTTTGTCTTCATTGGGAAATGTCCAATGAGGTCCTTGCGTGCATCCAGTGGTGGGTGTGCACATGGCCTCTTCTGTGGGACGCTGTTTGGACTCCCATCACCCGAGGATGGTCTCTTCTGTCCATTCGAGGGGCAGCCTGTTGTCACCATCCGTCTTTCTGGGCTGCCTGAAGATGGTCGTCCCCTCTTTGGAGTTTTGACTGTGTCCACCAGAATGAGAGAGGATGCTAGCTCTGCCTGGAAATGTCTCAGGTTCAGTGTCTCTTTCTTGGAGATCTTGAGAGCTTGGCAGTCCCGCTTGTAGAGGAGCCAGGCGTTGACCACAGCGAGGGTGATGGTGTGCCAGAAGATGTACATGTACCAGCGGCGGGATTTCAGGGGGAACTTATATTTGGCTGTAAACGAGTCCAACAAATCCACACCTCCCATGTATGTGTTGTTGGTACCCACAATGTACGGCCTTTCAACTTCAACGTAGGTCTTGTTGGCTTTGTCCCAGCGTTGAATCTTCTGCACTGGTTCTGTTCCAAATTCAGACTTGGCTCGTATTCCGTTGTTGCTTCCTTGGTACACATCAAAGTCACACATCATGCCAGACGTTCCAGCTCTCACCCATACTTTGAAGCCCCATGGGTGTGGCTTGCCTCGCATGTATTGCTTGATGCTGCTGAATCTCCCCTTGAAAGGAATCATCATTTCATCCACAGAGTTGTGCTCTTCTGGTACCACCTGCAGGCACATCTCTCTGAATGAATTAAGCCATGGTCTGATTTTCCAGAGTTTGTCCCTTTTGTCTGTGTCTGACACTGTCAAGTTGTTGACTAAATGCAAGAATGTCAACAGAGACTGGAATCTGTTGCGTGGCATCACATCAGCAACAGGGGCGTGCCGTGTGTCTGTCTCCCAGTACATTCGCATTCCAGCCATTTGTACTAGGCCCATCTTCAGGTACATGCCCATCATTTTTTCCATTTCCTTTTTGTTGGTGTTTACGGATCTTCCGGTTGCTTGAAAGCTGTACTCATTTGTGTTCCTTGTGAGTGACTCAATCATGTCTTCAGACACAAATTGTCTGAAGTATTCGAGTGGTGTGTGGAGGGAAGGCACTTCTTCGGTGAGAGGTGGACCAGAAAAATCCGTATTAGGGCTGATGAAATGTTTTTTCTGCCAGCGATATCTATCACGGGTCTTGGCATGTTTGGCCGGTTGGGGCTCAGTGTCCACATCAGCTGGGCAGTCAATGGGTGGATAGTTTTCTTTGTCCACTTCTACATGGGCTTCATCATCTGAGTCTTCATCGGTTTCATCAAAGACTATGTCCACATCACTCTCTCCATTCTGGACAGCATCAATGACATCCTGCACAGTGTAGTAAGGCTTTCTCCTTGCTGAAGACATTCTGAAATTAAAAAAATAAAATGGAAATACCTTTAGTACATGGGTGGTGGGGCAAAGTGTTTACACTTTTCACTAAAGTATCCTATTTACACATTTCACTAGTCACACAATACTGTCTGGCCAACCTATTGTTCTCTGATTATCAGGTGAGAATGTTCAGGAATGTGGAATTATCATCCTAAAAGAAATGCATGCAGCATTCCTTTTAGGATGATAATTCCACATTCCTGAACATTCTCACCTGTTCCACCAGCTGAGCCACAGCGTCCAATGCAACAGGCATCCCCCAGTATCCCCCCAGAACTAACTGCTTTGATTAAGAATTGAGCCAAAATAATGGGCACATATGTACAAACAGAATGGGAAACTGAACTGTTGAAGGTCATTACTATAACATTATAAGCAGTAGAAAGTGATATGCTATTGCAATATATTTTGTAATTCAGCTTCTAGTACAATGGGTTCCAAATAGTATTGGATTGGAAATTAAAGTAAAAATAAATATACAGCCTACATAATATATAATAAGGTCTGGAATGTGTATATATATTGTGAAAACTAGAAGGTCCCCTTCAAAATGTCTATTTAGACTACACTTAGCTAGGTATGTTGTAAACTTACAACATGGCTATTTTGACTACCACACTCTCCCAGTGTTGTATAATTACAACGTATATACAACATGCTCTAATTTACATTTGAGGAATGTATTTCACAATAACTACATATGTACATGTTCTAGACAGTGTAATGATCACCAAAAAAAATATTAAAGGCATTTTACTTACTTAAATCAGATAAATCCAGTCCAATGAAACAAAGTGTTGTTCCTCAGCCAAAGTTTTGCAGCTTGTGAAAGTTCTGGACCTGTGGGCCGGACTTATATACAAATGTCCTATCCAATAGCATTGTGAGACTGAACAATAGGACCCAATGACTATGCTAATGTGAAAAAACAACAACAAAAAAAAAACATTAATACCTTTTTTTGGAAAAAATAAAAATGTTGTAATTCTGCAACGTCGGGTCTTACAGGGTTAATGTAGCAAAATGTGAATTTGTACATATAGCCAATAGAAACATTAGACAGGGTTACTTCATGGGAGGTTAAATACTGGAATGTGCTCCCCATGAAAAAGATCTGGGAGTGATTGTTGACCAAACCCTCACAGGTTCAAGCCATTGTGTCGTAGCAGTTAAAAAAGCGGATGCTGGGACACATTGCCAAAAATATTGAGCACAAATCCAAGGAGGTCGTACTTCTCGTGTACAATATGTTAGTCAGACCACATCTGGAGTATTGTGTACTGTTCTAGGGTCCATACTTTAGGAAAGATATAGAGGCAAAAGGTTCAGAGAAGAGCCACTAAGCTAATTCCAGATATAAAAGATAAAAACTATGAGAAGAGGTTTTTTTTATTTTTTATTTCGGCATGATTGAAAATCATTTCATGACAATTTCAACATACAGCATGTATCATGACCGAAAGGGTCGCGGGGGAAGCGAAATCGCTTATCAGAGTCCCGCCCCCAGCTTCCAGAAAAATAACATTTTGGTTATGATTAAAATATCATAAGGATTATAAATCACAGCAGAGTTAATGTCCATGTACGCTACGTTTTAACTTCAGAAAATAAGATCATGAAGTTTATGAATATCATAAGAATTATAATTGCAAATTAAGTGAGTGATCATATAACTTAGATTGAAATGTCACTCTTGATCCAAAGCGACATTGTCCCGAATCCCCATTCTTGCTCATTTGATTTGTTCCAGCTGATTTGGCGTAGATGAGTGGAAGCAGATACCAGATCTATCCTTGGATCTCTCAAGCGTACAATTGAACAAGATTAAACATGTTTATAGTTACTCAGATATGCACATTTCAACGAATATTTGAAGACCTTCAGCTCTCCAGCCATCCTTATATTATCATCAAGTACATTCCATGCCCTGACTCCAGCCACAGATAGCGAATGCTCCCTACGAGCCGTTCTGACCTTGCTTGATTGTAGTAACATCTTACTTCTGGTGTGCTGCATGCAGTCACGCTGAAGAAATAGGTTTTGTACATTTTTGGGCAAACAATTTTTATATCCCAAGTAGACCAGTTGCAAGGAGTTGAATTTTACTATATCCTCTAATTTAAGAAGCTTTGCCTTAATAAACAAATCATTTGTATGAGTTCCATACGGTACGCAGTAAATAATTCTAAGGGCCTTTTTTTGAAGTTTAAATTAAGGTTCTATTGTGTTTTTGTAAGTGTGACCCCACACTTCAGCGCAGTAATGTAGATGGGGTGCTATGAGGGCTGAATATATTATTTTAAGAGACTTAAGGTTTAATAATTTCTGCAGTTTCCAAAGAATACATACACTTTTAGCTAACTTTCTTTGAACTAAATTTACATGCGGTTTCCAGCTTAAGAGATTATCTATCAGGTTGAAGATCCTTAATCTTTTTAGTCTTAGGAAAAAGAGACTTAGGGGTGATCTGATTGAGGTCTTTAAATATCTTAAAGGGATTAACAAAGTGAATTTTGTTCGATTCCCTCGGCAAAAGTTTTGTCAATAGAACTCAGGGTCACAAATCGAGGTTGACCGAGGGTAAATTTAGCACTGATATTAGGAAATATTTTTTCACCGAAAGAGTAATTTCGATGTGGAATATCTTGCCTTACCCTATTGGTGAGGCACAGACCTTGAGAGTTTTCAAGAGCAGCCTTGATTTAAAGCTAGATACAATTGAGTGTTTGAGTATCTGAAGTGATATATCCACAATAGAAAAAAAAAAAAAACAAAACTGGCGAGCTGAGTTGGGCTGAATGGCCTGTTCTCGCCAGTCATGTTAAGTTATGTTATGTTATGAAATATACCACAAAATTCAAATAAAGGCTAAACACAAGTCTAAGCTGAAGTCCACGACTTGGAACTAAATGCTATAAATTGCAATAATATTAGCAGGCGTTCGACCACGCGCGGTTATGGACGGAAGTTCACTTGTCTACATTTTGACCTTTGATTCGTCATTATCGATGATTATATCCGCCCTGCAATGTGCCGTATACCAGGTCGCTCCCATTGCATCGCTCACACGATTGCTGATGTCTTTCCCTCTTGGCATTGTGTTAACACACACCAAAATGCTCCTGACCAGCAAGGTGCCAAAACCTTTGCTTTTATAGAATTGGTCACACTTGCTGGGTAAAAAACGATTGATATCCTTATCATTTTATTGACCGGGCGCAGGAAATTGCATTTCATTTTGTTGTTCACAACACATTATTATGCGTGGGTGGACAAATAATGCGTAAATCCCGCAAATTCCAATGCACAAATTGCAAATTTTTTCATTTCCTTCCAAGTCCGCAGGTTTTGCTATTCAAATGTGGGTCACTTGGGAGCTATGGTACAAATTCTATTTTCACAAGTGCTCAGTACTTTTGCACCAAATTTAACTTCATATTTTTCAGTAGTATCATGTAAATGGTGGCTCTTCACCATGATGTTAATATGTGACATCCATTATATTTTAACTCTTTTTCCCCCCCTTTTATAGGCATCATATGTAGTTATGTGGAAAAGAGTGACAGACAATTTTGCTTGTATTTTTTGCAAGGTGTGAATGTCAGTTGAACTCATTTTGAGGAGTGCAGGTGTTTTGAGGGAGGGATCTCTGATGTTGCCAGTCCGAGCATGAAGGACTTGACCTGACATCACAGAGTATCGGTGAGTGTATGAAGGAGGGTAACCTACAACCAGTTGATCACAATAATATGGCTGAACTAATGCAAAAGTTACGATTGGTTATTGCTCGCAAGTAAGGTAGATATGCGAACAGGGAACCTCGAAGTTGGTTACCTAATGTTACCATAATGTTTACAAGCATGACTCAGTAGTTAGGTTTCTATCTAATGTGTTATAAAATCGTGAACCGTATGTCGTCATCAAAATTTTTAGCAAGTTAACTTCTAATATTTCCACCTAAAGCGGAGCCTCGGAAAGGTGAATAGCATATACTGCCTCCTCGTTATCCTTGAATATGAAATTAAATACCCTGGTAAAGATGAAAAGCCAATCAGTGATGCCGACAGGACAGCCAAAAGCTTAGACTTATGCATATTAAACACAACAGCACAGCCATTGGCGTGCACTGATACACAAAAGCCAGGGGGATTTTCAGGATCTAATTTCACTAACTCAGTACCCTTGCTTTTGGTGCACTTTTCCTACTTGCATGACCCTTTCCAACTAGTAACATGGTACTCTGGGAAAAAAAGACTGTTAAAATTAATCATATTACCAGGTTTACCTGTTTAAAGTTTAATATTTACCAGACTTATACCAGTAGTATGTGCATTTAGTCTCGTAGTAATCTGTGGCATGCTCTCGGCAACATATCTGCATGATTAACATAATTTTTGTATGTGTTTGCTTGTAGATGGCTTAGTTTTGGTGGTAGATTTGATATGGAATCAGTTGACACCAGATGCGGGAAAAGGGAATGAGGATTTTATTTTAAACAAAACAAAACAGGCACGAGGGCCAACAAAAAACTTGGCCCAAAGGGTTGCAAAAAACAAACTAAAGTATGCTACACAGAGCTATCAACAAAGAATGCAAAATGGCAAAAAACAAAAGGCACTGGAAACTCCAGGCAAGAAGATCAAGAAAAATAAATAACAAGACTATATATACACACACAAGGCAAGAGGCTAGAACAAGACTTGAAACTAGAAATGCAAGGGAACTTGACAACAAGAACTTGGCAAAACTTGAGACACTGTCTGCCAGCCAACTTCCACCGCATCCAGATAAAGGCTTGGAAATCAAAGACACATGAGGGGCAACACCCGGAGAAGCAGAAACAAGAGGCATGGCAAGATCAAGACATGGACAGAGATTGGATGACATGACCTGCTCATTAAGAGAATGAGCGTGCTCAGCTTAAGTACCAATTAAGTATGCAGTTTGGAAGCAAGCATGAATGTTAAGAACAGAAAAGCACAGCAAGATCTTGAAATAGCAAAGCAGGAATCATGACAATAAACTCCCTGTCTAAATTAGTAGTATTAGTAATGTGCCTATCTAAGAATTACACCAACCCAGTGAGTGTTAGTAAATGTTAGTAACTTAAAAACAGTTAATTGTCAATTAAGCTTAGAGAGCCCCGAATCAGCAAAGCACAGATGGAAGGGAGAAACCACAAAGCCAACCAGAGCTCAGAAATGTGCAGCAACGAAGGCACGGGGCGGAACGCTGACAAGCGGTGGAGTGGCATGGCAGACCTGGCAAAAACAAAAACATGGAAAAGTAAAAACATGGACAAGGAACATGAATTATGAAATGAGTAATCCTAAACAAGAAACTGTTAAAACTATGACATGAACATGAACTATGAACTATGGAATCTTGAAACATGAAACTGTAAAACCATAAATGCTGTCCTGGCCTTTGGCCAGGACCCCAGAACACAACAAGATTTAAATACTTCAATCCCCATAAAAGCATTGAATATCTAATTTGCACATTTTCCAAAACCTTACCGATGCTCAGAAATTATGTTTGAGGGCTTAGCTGGAGGACCATACTTCAATGTGAACCTAGGCGCTCCAGACGGCTCTGGATATACATTTGAAGAGAGAAAAAGGTGTCTCTTTTTAGCTCTGTAACACCTTCTCTCTCTCTTTCTAGGTCATAGCCTGGCAACCTCAGCCTTCCATCTCAGGAAAAATCTGCATTAGAAAAAAGACCTGTTTTCATATAATTTTTGTGTTTTGTTAATTTTACCTGAATAAAGAGCAGGGTTGGCGCCAGAACTGGAAACTGGGGGGCTCAGATACAACCCTTTAAAACAGCTAGATAGTCCAGTCGCCGCAGGGGTGTAGCCCTCGAAAGCCCGCTCCTCCTGCCTGTACTGCGTCCATAAAGAGATGTCTATGTTTCAGCAGAAATTTTGTAATTATTCAGCCAATACCATTGCCATGGCAATAAAAATCTATAGGTGTCATAACTGAAGTATAACACATGTCCATACCAAATATGAAAGTAATCGGTCAAGAATTACCACCTGTACCGCATCCACAAGGAGGTGTCTATGGATGCAGACGCGGCGGCAGCAGAGACGACAAGCATGAATCCATAGTAGCCGCCCGACTTTGTCCGGGGGCTGCAATTATCAATTTTGACTTGTTCTCAATCATTTTCTAAATTTACAATACATTCACGCTGAAAATTATCCACACTGTCATGCGTTGCGAGTTCTCCCTGCTGAGGTAAGATGACAATCATTAATTTGGATGCCTAATTAGGTGCAATAAAATCAGTGGTATTCAAAATTGTGTTCCTGTCAAGTCTCACGCTTTTTAGTGGCATATCACATTCTCACGCCACAGTCAGCAATATTCCACTTATTAACAAAAGTGATGATTAAAAATTTTAATTTGGCAAACGAAATTATTTTGAGTTTCCAAGTTCCACTTTTTAATCAACCCACGATGTACCGAGAGTGAAAGGCAATATTTCATCAGAACGCAGATCAGTTACCATTCAATCAACACGTATTTAAGAGATTCTTACCCCTCATTGAAGTCATTCGGCATGGAAGTTTTTCAGTTTCACGTGCCAAGCGGTAAATTTCACCACTAGTAGCATGGAATCTTTTCTCAGGGGTTTGAAGCCATGAAATTGCATAAAGACTCTATGGCCTTTCATTTCATTTTAACCCCTAACCACTCCAACGGCCCATATACAGGCCCATCAGGGAAGTTAAAGACAAGATAAGATTTCATTTTTCCTTGAGTACATCCTTTATAGGCATTTAAAGAAAATGTTACCTGACTGGTAAGGGTTTAACAATTTCAACGATCATGAAGAGCAGGTTAGATCATCTGATGTGCTGAAAAGGTAGTGTGGAGGTTCCAGAGCAGTTTTCCTTTTTGGAAAGCACAGGCCTATTTATAAGTAAATTACTTTTCGGTTCTGAATTTTGCCCATTATTTGGTCGCTGATAGATTGCATGGGGGAGAGCCGTGTCTTCAATTGCCAATTGATTATTACTATAATTGGAAATGTTTTAATAAGGGAACACGATTGAGAACTAGCTAAGACTAATTCTTTTTATAAAACACCCAATTTCCAGTTCTGGCGCCAGACCTGATAGAGAAATTAATAAATACCTACCAACTCTCACACATATGGTGTTAGTCTTATCCTGTGGTGGATTACTGATATCACACATAACAAAAATTTAATTCAGCAAACAAAATCATGAGGCATACAAAAAATAACCTGCAGTTTTTCAAAGAGTAATGAAGCTCTCACTATTTTTACTTCTGAAAGACCTTTTATCCCGAATTATCTTACTGACCTGTTGCCAATTAATCTAATTAGCTATGAGATGTTCCACCAGGTGTATTTCTTTCACATATTGCAACTTTTATAATCTATTCCTGCCACTGTCCCAATTTTCTGAAATGTGTTGAGGACATATAATTCAAAACAAGCAAATATTTTTGGAAAAACAGTATTATTTTGAATATGTTTTACATGTAATATGTTTTCTTTGTACTATTTTCAATAAAATGCTGGGTTTAAGTTATTTGCAAATCATTGCGTTCAATTTCTATCTGTATTAGACACAGTGTCCCAACATTTTTGTAAATGGGGTTGTAAAAATGATCAGTTCTCATTTTCATCCCCCAAAACAGTGTTGCAGTCATGTTCCTGTCCTCGAGTTAATCATTTTCACTATTATACTGTTCCAAGCTCTTTTTTGTTAAAAGATGCTTGTTATTTAGTGATTCTCTCATCCTCTCCCCTCCTGTGCATTCCTCTCTCTTTCTTTCTCCCACGGTAACTCTTTGTCTCTTTGTATTTAAGTTCCAGAGTTTTGTCACCCCCTTGCTGGATTGTTCTTCTTGTTATGTCTTTCGTGTCCTGATTTGAAAGTGCAACAGGTAACTTTTATTTTAAAAAAAATTAAACAAAAACGATTTTTAATATGTGTTGAAACTAAGTATACTGTTCTGTGCTGAGTGTAGTACATGAAACAATCTGGAAAAAAAAAAAAAACCCTGGCGCATTTACCTCTTCCCAGTGCTTCCAACGGCATTGAGAAGAATCCACCATACCCAAGCAAAATGAGCTAATCGGAGTGAGGACGAGGATCTAAAGTAGTGTCAGTTCCGCACCCATCAGGGTATGCTCTTTACCTCAGTCAAGACTTCTACTCCTGGTCCCTGGAGGAACTTAAAGATACAGTTGGTGAATATTTTTGTGTTTTATTCTGGTAACAATGTCGTAACACCTATTCAGCTATTAGTAATTAAAATGGTCAAACAATAAATTTGGATTTCTGTTCGGCGGACCCAGAGAATGAAAATCCTCCATTGTTAACAAGTGCATAACTGTATTACAAGTAGAAAAACAGTCAGCCAAGAGGAGGGTAGAGTTAGCACTGATTGGCTCATTTTTCTACAGTGACTGTGCTCTTGTTATAAAAATGTGAAAGCCATCAGTCTGTAACAGAATAGAAATGTGGCCAGTAAATCTTACAAACTTTAGCCTTAATAACCAGTGCCTAAATGTGTTTGATACTAAGTGCACAGTTGCTACTTTGTGTAACCCAGTCCAGTGAGGTGGCGAAAATAATAATACACATTAAACCGGATCAGTAGCCAACAGCTTGGATGCAGACTTTATCCAGGCCTACCAAAGAAAACGTAGCCTCAGCACACAAAAACTTTGAAATGCCTACATTAATCACGGAAATAGCAACTGAAAAATAATACCCCGCTACCGAAACTGCAAAAACCGCAATATAAACAGTTGACTCGTAGCATAAGACTATGAAACTGCAACATCTTCTTTCGCATCCGTCTTTGCCATTTACTGCGCTTGCGCGTACCGGCCCAGGCTGCTTTCAGAGATAGCGGAATCAGGCGTGTCTCCTTCGGTTGGTAAGTAAAACTACCAAATATGACGTTATTGTTAATGCAGATGTTTAACAATGAATTGTAAGACGTAGCTGTTAGATCCACATTCTCGTAAATTCGCTTATTTTGGCATGTCACCCTGCCGAAAATGAACGATGCACTGTCGATTTCGCTATAGTCTTAGAGTTGCCAAATTGACGACTTTCTCAAGACGTATACATACTTCTTGAGTGGACAAACAATCCCGATTTGGAAAGTCGCCAGATTAAGCGAGAAAGTCGTCAAGTTTAGCGATTTAGCGAAATCGACAGTGCATCGTTCATTTTCGGCAGGGTGACATGCTAAAATAAGCAAATTTACGAGAATGTGGATGTAACAGCTACGTCTTACAATTCATTGTTAAACATCTGCATTAACAATAACGTCATATTTGGAAGTTTTACTTACCAACCGAAGGAGACACGCCTGATTCCGCTATCTCTGAAAGCAGCCTGGGCCGGTACGCGCAAGCGCAGTAAATGGCAAAGACGGATGTGAAAGAAGATGTTGCAGTTTCATAGTTTTATGCTACGAGTCAACAGTTTATGTTGCGGTTTTTGCAGTTTCGGTAGCGGGGTATTATTTTTCTGTTGCTATTTCCGCGATTAATGTAGGCATTTCAAAGTTTTTGTGTGCTGAGGCTACGTTTTCTTTGGTAGGCCTGTTATCGTAGTGTGCAGGGATGGAAGCTTGTAGTCTATTGGCTTTGCTCATCCAGTTTTTGGACCTGGAGTGTAGTTATCACGGGAGACAATATTCTCATCTTTTCCTCCCTAATAATGTAAATGAGTTAAGTTAAATGTTATTTTTCGCCAGGTAGCCTTTGTATTATGTGCAGGTAGTTATTAGGTGCAGCAGCTAATGCCAACATCGTCTAGGTAACATGAGTTTGCTCGCTTACTTGGTTGATTTACAACCTTGTTCCTTTAAATTCAGTAGCAAATGCAAAGATTTTATTGGCACCGTTGGTTTGGTCACTTGCTTGCATGATATGCAGCTTCCTTTATCATCTTTTGATTATCAAGCAGAATTGGAATGACTTTGAGATGGCTTTGCATATCCTTGCATAGTGAGGTGAGGAAAATAATAGTCCACATGAAGCCAGATCACTGGCTAGGTTGCTAGCAGCTGGGAAGTGGACTTTACTGTAGTTTACAGGGATGCCAAATTGTAGTCCACCTGCTTCCTTTGTCCAGTTTTTATACCTAGTATGTAGCTATCACCGGATCCAGGGCTCTCATCTTGTACACCCTAATAATGAAAAAAAAATTTTTTTATTTATCGCTAGGTGTGTTTTGTACAAACCCCAATTCCAATGAAGTTGGGACATAGTCTAAAACGTGAATAAAGAAGAATGCAATGATTTGCAAATCTCTTAAACCCACATTTTATTCACAATAGTATATAGACAACATATCAGATGAAAGTGAGACATTTTACCATTAGTTCATTTTGAATTTCATGGCAGCAACACATCTCAAAAAAGTTGTAACAGGGCCATGTTTACCACTGTGTAGCAATTTACCGACAGTCTGTTAACATCTGGGAAATAAGGAGACCAATTGCTGGAGTTTTGGAAGAGGGATGTTGTCCCACTCTCATCTGAAGTAGGATTCTAGCTGCTGAACGGTCCTGGACAAAATGTTTTCTATTGGTGAAAGGTCTGGACTGCAGGCAGACCATTTCATCACCCAGACTCTTCTACAGCAAAGCTATGCTGTTGTCATGGATGCAGTATGTGGGTTAGCATTGTCTTGCTGGAATATGCAAGGCCTTCCCTGAAAGAGACGCTGTGGTAAAACCTCTATATGCTTTTCAGCATTGATAATGCCTATCCAGATATGTAAGCTGCCCACGCCATAAGCACTAATGCAACCCCATACCATCAGAGGAGCAAGCTTTTGAAATGAGCACTGATAACAAGTTGGATGGTCCCTCTCCTTCTTTAGTCCGCACAACATGGTGTCCGTGGTTTCCAAAAAGAATTTAAAATTTTGATTCATCTGACCACAGACCAGTTTTCCATTTTGCCTCAGTCCATTTTAAATGAGCTTTGGCCTAGAGAAGATAGCAGCATTTCTGGATCGTGTTCACATATGGCTTCTTCTTTGCATGATGCGGTTTTAACTTGCATTTGTGGATTGCACAGCAAACTGTGTTCACTGGCAGTAAGTTCTGGAAATGTTCCTGAGCCCTTGCAGTGAAGTCCAGTGCAGAATTATGCCTGTTTTTAATGCGGTGCTGCCTGAGGGCCCGAAGGTCACGAGCATCTAGTATTGACATTCAGCCTTGTCCCTCGCACAGAGATTTCTCCAGATTCTCAGAAACTTTTGATGATATTATGTATTGTAGACGGTGGGAAATCTTTGCAATTTTACACTGAGGAAGTTTTTTTGTGAAATTGTTCCACAATTCTTAGAGTCCGTTTTTCACAGATTGGTGAGCCTCTCCCCATTTTTACTTCTGAGAGACTCTGCCTCTCTTTTTACCCCCCCGGCATATAATGCGGGGGGATATAGCAATCAGTGTGTCCGTCCGTCCGTCGGTCCGTCTGCAATAAAATCGTTTCCGGACCAGAACTCGAAAACTATACCACTTACAAACACCAAATTTGGTATGGAGCTCCTCCTTTTGGTCTAGTTGTGCGTTTTGGGGGTACTATCCCCTTAGGTGCCAAAATGGCTCTCTAGCGCCACCAAGACACATTTCACTGGCACTTAGACGGCCACCACGACCGTTAGGAAAGTCATAGAGATGGAACCAACACTATATTTTCAACTCATCAAGGCCTAAAAATAAACAATCAACACCCATTATCTTAATCGAACAGGAAGTCTGCAATTCGAATATCAAAATTTCCTTTTTTCCCTAAATTTGGCCAAAATTTGCCTTCAAACAAACGCGCACCCCTTTGAGGGCATTCATCATATCAACCTCACATACTAATACATGACAAAGCACACTCTGTCGATGAAAATTACTGTAAATTTTTTCAAAATTGGAACGGTTTGTATTTTTTGAGGCGTCAAAGATGGGGTCCCCAGCCTCTTTCACTGCCTTCTTTCGATGTGTACACAATTCCCAATCTTAATTTGACCCCTTAAACATGCTCAAAAACAAACCAAATTTAATAGTTAATTCAAAGTGGATTTCAACATTTTTTAAATGTCTAAAATCTTCACCAAACAAACAAAATGGCTCTCTAGCGCCACCTAAATACACGAAAATGGGACTTTTGCTTTGACCAAGGCCTGTCGCAATGTCAGAAAATTATGAAAAAAAACACACATCATTGCTGTACCATGCCCTGTACTGTGACCTAATTTCGTGAAAATCCATTTGAGACTTATTGAAATAAAAAATATTATGTTCATAATACGCTGTATAGTATTATATAATGTGTTACTGCGGACAAACCGTTTATCATATCAAAATGTCCTTTGGTATACTTTATAAGCTCCATGTGTACAAACAAACTGCCAAGCATGGTATCATTTCAATGAATATTTGTTGAGATATTAACATGTTATGAATATTCATTTTTTGAAAAATATAGAGTGACGCACTTCTGAATTCACCATAAGTTGCAGTGTATAAAACTTTTTTCTTTCTTCATTGAACATGCTCCTGAAATTTCAGCTTTCTAGGATTTACCTGGAAGAAGCATTTATTAATTTCTTGATTTTCATTGATTTTCAGTATTTTATTATCCCCCCGGCATATAATGCGGGGGGATATAGCGATCAGTGTGCCCGTCCGTTTGTCCGTCTGTAATAAAATCGTTTCCGGACCAGAACTCGAAAACTATATCACTTACAAACACCAAATTTGGTATGGAGCTTCTCCTTATGGTCTAGTTGTGCCTTTTGGGGGTTTCGGTCCGTCCGTCTGTCCACACAACCTGTAGGTTACCTGGGGGTATCCGCCATTGCCAGATGGCTCTTGTTATGCCCAGTCATGTAACTAGGATGCAAACTAGTAGTCTGTCCCTCATCCAGGTTTGGGTACTTGAGTGCAGCTGTCTTCTTATACTTATAATGATGTAATAATGTTAAATGCCATTTATCGCTCAGTAGCTTTTATAATATGTGTGGCCAGTTACTAGCGTCAATAGCTAATGGTAACTTCATATTTATAATGTTAGTTTGCTTACATGTTTGGCTGAAATGCTTTCTCATTTCCTTTTCTTTGGATTACCATGCTCGATTACAATGAGTTTGAGATGGCTTGATTTGTCTGTGAGTAAATGCACATGCATAATATTTACTTTTCATCCCCCACCACAGACAGGCACGGGGTATGTAGGATTGGGTTCCATCTGTCCGCCTGCCCTCCCATCCATCTGTCATCCATCCGTCTGTCCATTACACTTTCGACGGAGGCAAGTTTTATGAAAAAAACTATGAGAGATACATGAGTCTAATTTGGTGCACCTGCATAACCAGTCAAGATCTACGTCGAGCTCGAAAAATCGATGTCACTGTTATTTATTAACGGAGTTAAGGCCCTTGGATCGAAACGTCTCAGTTCGTGCATAGCTTGCATTTAATGGAGACAAGCTGTCTCAGAAAGTATTGTAGACAAATTATTGAAACTTTGCAAACTCATTAATGGTCCTTATGGCCCTTGATCCTGGTGGGTGATAGTGGTGACCATGTCAACTTGCTGCAGCTACCTGTGCTTCTTACTTTACAATATGACATACTGAGCTCAATGCGTGCTTCTATACGACCGCTTGGTGAACTTGTGAACGAGCTTGGAGAGAGGGACCAAAGTTACGGACTGCAGATTTTGGCACCTTCACTACCGACTTTGGAATTTACTTAAGAAACACGAATAACCCGTCAAAACCCGTGTGTCTACTAACTTGGTTCTTCCCCTGTTCCCGCAGTCTAGTGGGTTGTTCCTGTTAATTCATTGATGGGCCCTTTATTCCCTAAGTGCAATCAGCTGGGCTGTGGAAAAGATTTATGGACCTGACTAATACAAGTCATTTCCATTGCAACAGAGGTTACCTGTAAGTACAGAAAATGGCCAAACAGGCCATGGGAAATGCACTATAATGTCATCTATAAGGAACCAAAATAAAGCATGCAATTTTTGCTTGGTATCCTATATCCAGATCTTGCTCCAAGCATTCTGTGGATATGACCAATTCAGTGCGTCAGTGTATTCTTTCATTTGTTTCTTGATGCGTAAGTTCCTGTATCCTGTAGAAAGAATAACTGCAACAGCTCGCCCCTTGGGCTGATCCCCTATGACCTGTTTATATCGCATTATCATATCTGTCAAGATTCATACCCAATGCAGTTGAGAAGAATGAGAGGAACACAATACTAATACTGTACACAACAAGGCTGCATGCCTTATACATGGTAAAGCAGTTAACAGCAGAAAGTTACAAATTTAACTGCTAAGTTTAATATTTGAAAATATTCCTCTCTTGAAAGCAGTTTATACGAAATGACCTCAACATTAACATGACATAAATGTCAGCAGCTGAACATGAGGTTGTCTTGGGAGACATCAAGTTATGCATACACATACAAATGGTATTTCTTAACAGAAACTAAAATATTAATGTTCTACAAAGGGAGAACTGCGCGCTTGCCATCAAGTGGTGAATTCAGAGTTTTGGTCAGCCTGTCATAAAACACTGCTGATATCCAAAGACTTACTTTACCCCTACAACGCGATTCTTCCAACACAAAGGCAAATACAGAAGGTGCCTCCTCAAACACAATAGTGCTTAATTTAACTCTATTTCAGCTGCTCAGTCTGGGAAGGATGTGCTGGCCTTATCTGGTGTTTGCGCTTTTTGTCTGTTGAGATTTGTTCTGTATACAGTGAGATAAAACTGTTTAGTTTAACTGGGGCTCCGCATCCTGCGTCTGTTCCAGCATGCAACAGAACACAATAGCACCACAGCTGGCTGCTGGAGCTGGTTGCTGTTCGCAAGCGCCTGTGCTCAGTTGTATGGGAGGGCCAATCTTTTCATGCCTGGAGCAGGTTGAGTTCATGTAAAAGTGAAAACAAAACATGTTGATGTTTTTCTTACTGTGAGGGGTGAAGAGAAAAAACTAATACATAATTATTTCTCTATTTCTGGACATTTCTAGTGTCTTAGGATTCTCAGAATGATGCACTCTTCTAAAAAATCATTTCATGGCTATTTATTTATTACTACTTTTGTAAGTATCATGTACCTTTTGACTTTGGATTCTTTCACTGTTGAACAAATTTGTTTGCAAATTATGCTATGAAACAAAGAAAATATGTTTTACCGCTACTTTTCTAGTTATCAATCTCAAAAATCAAAATAGTAACCACAAAATTAATTATAAGTATTCTATTTTTATCAACTAAATACTAGGCAAGAAATGGCCCATGAAATGGAGCATTGTTTGAAAATGTTTCTAAAAAGAGTCCTGCGATTTCACAACTAAATCCCATCTATTTCAAAGCTTTTTTCTTTTTTGTCGAAGGAAGTCAGAATTCACACGTTCACAGTTTGCAGCGACGATGGCAGGTTCCATAAAGAAGTAAAAAGGGTTCCACGATGGAGAAAGTATTGTTGTGAAGAGGGGGCATTTCCCAGCAGGAATGGTAGCTCTTTCCTTTAAAAGTGAAGGTATTGCTCGAGGGATGGGATGCAGAAAGCAGCTGTCAGCAAAGTGTTCCTACCAAGGGGCCAGCTGGTCTAGAGAGAAATCCACACCTGGCCCACCTCCTTGGTTTTATAAGACCTCTACTCACTGCAGGGGATACTACATTTTACAACGTATTTACCTAAGTGATACAAGCCAAATAATTGTATTCAACTCTGGGTTTTGCACTGCACCCTCAAATTGTAAGGTTTTAATATGGTTTAAATTTAGATCTCCGGCTGAATCATTGTGTTCTCGCTCACCACATCCCCTTGAAGAGCACTTATACCGACTTCAAAGAAATGCATAGAATGAACTGTGTTGGTCATTATAGGAATGGGATTGCTGCTTTCACGTGCTGGCTGCGCATCTTTCTGAGCACCCGACCAGCAATATTTTTCAGCCTGCTGTTCAGACAGTGTGTCAATGTTTTTTTTTTTTTTTAAGTGAGCATTAAGAGAAAAGGTCAGCACTACATTGAGACATCAACACTGCATGATTGAAAATGTGAATTAAAAAAATATAGAAATTTTTAATAAAAAAGATGGATGACATAGTGGATGTTAAGTGTTTCAGCCCATCCCCCTCCATTTTGTGCAGAGGCATCTAACCATCATGTCTGTTGTCTACTGAATAGTAGTCCCATTGGTCCAGCAATGATAGTCGCTTTTCAGTGGTAGCTCTCCATGGTTCTGAATATAGCCTTGTGAGATTGGCCATATCCAACTGATTAAAGGCAATCATACTCAAAATAGGCCAGAGGTGTCCAATCTTACTCAAAAAGGGCAGATTTTTTTATTTTAGCCCAGCCCAACAACACCTGAATCATCTAATTAACTAATTGCGGGGTTCCATCAGGACCTTGACAAGTAAAACCAGGTGGATTAGTGTTGGGGTGTGGTTTTGTGGTGGCCTGTTTTTAAATCATTTTTGTCACACAAGCGTTTACAAATTTGCAGTGTGCTAAACTCAGCAGACGGTGACAAGGTCAAACGCATCACCATTCTCATTTGTGCATGGGTAGAGCCGAGCTGTGATTGACTGATGTACATAATGGTATCAACCGAATTAGTCTGGAGACGAAGGTTAGTGTCATGGACACCACTCTGCTCTCTGAGAGAATAATAAGAAGTTAATTTTGGGACGAAAGTTATTAAAAAAAAAAAGTGGGCAAACAAGTCCAACTCCAGACTGCTTTCTGAGTCTGTTAGTAGGTGTGTCTGCATGTGTTAACATAATTAGCAGCTCAACAATACGTAGCTGTTTGCAATTAGCTGGATTAGCTCCTGCTTTAGCGGTGCTAAGCTAGCAACAAATGGTCCTGACCTCCTCCCACTCCACCAAGCTGACAGATTTTCTGAGCCGGTGTTGTGACATTAAAACAAGCTAAACATTAAAACAGAGCTGTTTGTCTGCTTAAAAAGGGATTATTTAATGAGCCACGCAGAATACTAACTTAATGATTAGCAAAGGAGCACTGAGGGTGGCACAATCGTCATGGTCAAGCATCATTGCAGTCAGTAAGTAATTTCACTCAGCTAACATTCAATTTTAAAAGCTGTGCTGATCAGTCATGTGATTTTATGCCCTTGTCCCATCGTTTGGCCAAAAATAGCCATTATTTGATCTCATGACACTTTAACTAGCTAAGCACTGCTAGTTTATTAGTTCTTTATTATTCTTCAAATCATAGCCCAAATGTAGCTTAGTGAAAATTCACGCAAGAAGACTTTATCCCACACATGCTCTCCATGCCTCAAGCATAGATTCCCACTTGTCCTTTAAATTTCATTGGCTAATTTACTCACCAATCAGAGTCTTAAAAGGCGTTGCTGGACCAGTCATCTGATTGCTGTCAAATCTGAAAAGATCTCCTTATCCCTGCAGTGTTCAGCTGCCATCCAGTTTTGATGTTCTCTGCGACCCTCCTCTAGCCCAACACCCAGGGGCAGAGCCAGGGGGCGGCCAGGTGTGGCCTTGGCCACCGTAAATTAAACTACGGCCACCCCTCCAGCCTCCCCACCCCCACCGTTTTGCCGGCAACTTTTTTCTGTGCGCAAGTTTTCCCACAGTGATGCAATTCAACCTCAAGCAAGTAGTTCTCCACCACTACAGATGGAGGTAGTAATACACTCAACTTGACTTTATTGCACACCAGCATAATTACAGATGAAGAAGAAATAGTAGTTGTGGTTCATGTGCTCTTTGCATAAAACATCCTTGGCTCTAGGAATGAAGGTGCCAACTACACTAGATTGCTGATAGGGTTCGCTCAGGCAACGATACTGAGCAACAAAAGAAACGCAAACTAGCTGGTTAGTTAATGTAGTCTTATCGTTACTCAGTCAAAGTGACCGCAAAACAAATAAGTTTGATGAAACGAGTGTAAATGTGCACACGGTTGTAAAAAAAAAAAAAGCTTTTCTGTAATAATTATACACAAACTTATTTTCCGGTCTGTCTTTAATTAACTTAAAGTTTGCTTTGTTGCTCAGCATATCTTGCTTGTTGCGCTCAAATTAAGCACCCGGAAGTAAAATTCGCACATAGACTCCCATTCATTTTCGCCGACTTTAAAATTACATTTTCAAAAATACTTGCATGCGAGACGGCGTTATTTTGGTATTGCTCTGCAGAGCGACATCATTTTGTCTTCCTAAATACGAAATTTTTGGAGGATGGAAAGCAGCACACTTCTAATGGGAAGATCGAAATCACTCTGTGTCAACGTTAAAGTGTGAGCAGAATGTTAACAGAGATGCCAAGTCTCACTTATTCAGCGTAGGTCTCACGCATTTTTTAGGCTTATTCACCGTAGTCCGCAATTATTCGTTGCAGGCTCAATGAGATTCTCACGCGGTATTAAATTCCTTGAGCATTTCAGTTCCACTTGCGTGAAGGTTGACCTCACCACAAGTAACATGGAAAGCCATTATGACTCCCGACTTCTTGTGCTTATCTTTACTCAGGGATTGAAAGAAGTGCATGTGTTTCATGTACATTTAAATTGTTTAAATGAAATAAGGCCATTTGAAATGTCTTTATGCAAATCCATTGCTTCCAATCCCTTAGTAAAGACAAGTCTGAGAATTCCTGAGTCATAATTGATTTCTGTGTCCATGGTTGTGCATATTTGCTGTCAACTGAATTGTTTATATTGAATCATATGCCTAATACCAACGTTTATAAAAGGGCGCGCTAGTTAACCTGGCTTCTCCTTTCCTCAGCTTCATCTTTGCCCCGGTCCGTTAAAACACTGCTCTCAGAAATGAGCACTACACAGCACAGATGATGGAACAGAGAAGTTTTTTTTTTCCTCCTGATTTTTAACAGTCAAGCCTTTCTCCCCTCCTTGTCTTTTGGAGCTCTGTATAAACAGACAAAGCGACTTGTCCACTGTTTTAAATATTATGCAGGTAAGAAGTATTGTCGTTGAATGTCAATTACAAGTTGCTAGCTTGTCAGCCACCGAGTTGATTTCATTAACTACTAAGTCAATGCTGACGCGTGACGGTAAGGATACCAAGGTAGCTCGCTGGTGACCATTTTCAATCGCTAGTGTTTGTTGTTTGTCAGTAGTCTATTCAAGTCAGTGGGACAGCTATTTAGCTAGCTAGCACGAGAAAGCAATTTTTTTAAAGTTACGAATTTGCGTTTCTACGTTAACTTATTCATGAAAAGTTTTATTGCAGCCTTTCAAATGAATATTGCTGCAAAAGGCAGGAGAATACAACTGTGTAGGTTTGTTGATTAAAAGTTCCTTCTGTAATATTCTTGTGTAAATTGTAATTGTGAGATTTATCACCAATGAAAAATACACTAATTTCACAACTGTTTCAGATCTTTTTTTTTATTATTTAGATTTGGCATACATTAAAAGCTTATTATGTGGGTCTTCATGATGTAATTCTACATGGCAGTCACTGCCTGTATAGCTAAGTAAACGAGTGACCAAGAAACACTACTAGATCTACAGCAACTTTCCACGTAGGAAAAACTAAGACATCATTTTCTGTGCCACCCCTATATGAGCAATGGCCTCAGTCTGGCCACTCCGATGAAAATTGTCTGGCTTCGGCACTGCCAACACCATCCTCTGAAGAATGCCCTGACTCTTCTACCAGCTCCTGGATCAAGTCGGCTCTCGGGATTCGTCACAGCAGCAATTTCTCACCACCACCACCACCAGTGTTAATATCCCGAGGGGATAATTTCATCACTGATGGAGAGCATACAATCTTCAGAGTCACCAATGATGTGTATTTATTTAATGCTGGGGTCTACCTCCCAAAAATCATGTTCTATGTGCTTTAGTTGAACCTTGTTAAATTTTTCTAATCATCGCCTCATTCCAGTCTTTCCTGATTAAAATGTTTCCATTGTTAGAATAGCTGTGACTCAATACTGCCCAGAAAATCTTGGAAATTTGGCAAAAAGTTTTGGTATTTCTTTGGTTAAAAAAAGAGTGGGGACCCTGTCTAGAGGTATCAGTATTAAATTTTGAAAGTGCTTGCCGTTGATAAGCATCTTTTGTTTTCAAATTTTAGTAAACAGTTAACAGTCAGTAGGTGAGGAAATATGACCCCAATTCCAAAAAAGTTGGGATGCTGTGTAAATTTGTAAATACAAACAAAATGCAATAATTTTCAAATATCTAAAACCCACATTTTATTCACAATAGAACACAGACAACATAAATGAGACATTTTACCATTTCATGAAAAATATTTAATGGGACGACAGCGATACATCTCAAAAAAGTTGGGAGAGGAGCAACAAAAGTCTGGAAAAGTAAGTGGTACTAATAAAAAATAGCTGGAATATTTTGCAACTAATTAGGTTAATTGGCAACAGGTCAGTAGCATGGTTGGGTATAAAAAGAGCACTTTAGAGAGGTACCATAAGGCCTCTGAATCAAAAGATTCCGAAAATCTGGAGAAATTTCTGTGCACAAGGGACAAGGCCGAAGGTAAATATTGGATGCTTGTGATTTTCGGGCCCTCAGGCAGTACTGCATCCAAAACACGCATGATTCTGCCCTGGAATTCATTCAATGGGCTCAGGATCACTACCAGAAATGACTGCCTGTGAACACAGTTTGCTGTGCAATCCACAAATGCAAGTTAAAACTGTATCATGCAAAGAAGAAGCCATGTGTGAAAATGATCTAGAAATTCCGCCGTGTTCTCTGGGCCAAAGTTCATTTAAAATGGACTGAGGCAAAATATAAAACTGTTCTGTGGTCAGATGAATCAAAATGTAAAATTCTTTATGGAAACCACAAATGCCGTGTCACAGGTTGCATTAGTGCCTATGGAGTGGGCAGCTTACATATCTGGAAAAGCACTATCAATGATGGAAAAAATATAGAGGTTTTACAAGAACATATAGTCCCGTCCAGACACCATCTCTTTCGCGGAATGTCTTGCATATTTCAGCAAAACAATGATAAACCACATACTGCATCCATCACAACAGCATGGCTTTTCAGTAGAAGAGTCTGTATGCTGAAATGGCCTGCCTGTAGTACAGACTTTTCGCCAATAGAAAACATTTGGCGCATCATAAAATGAAAAATCCAACAAAGAAGACCCGGAACTGTTGAGCAGCTCCAATCTATATCAGATAAGAGTGGGACGACATTCCTCTCCTGAAACTCCAGCAGCTGGTCTCCTCATTTCCCAGACGTTTACAGACTGTTGTTAAAAGAGGAGGGGATGCTACACAATGGTGAACATGGCTCTGTCTCAACTTTTTTGAGATGTGTTGCTGCCATCAAATTCAAAATGAGCTAATATTTTTCATGAAATGGTGAAATGTCTCACTTTCAACTTCTAATCTGTTGTTATTTAGTCTGTGCTCTGTTGAGAATAAAATATGGGTTTATGAGATTTGCACATCATTGCATTCAGTTTCATGACATCCTAAGTTTTGTAGAATTGGGGTTGTTTCACATGAGTTGCCAAGTACGTTTATAATATGCAACTTTGGGTATTTTTTTTCCCTGAAGTTGCCAGGAAAAATAAAGGGTCGCAGGTTGCGGTTTTTTGGGTTTGTTTTTAAAAGTATGAATGCTTGTCAGAGTAGTGTAAAAAGTGACCTAATTGTTATACACAGAATGCAATAGAACCTGCCCTCTCTCCTCGCCCCATGCTCAACAAATGAAAGATGATATATATATATATATATATATATAAAACCCCAATTCTGAAATAGTTGGGACAAAGTGTAAATTGTGAATAAAATATAAACGCAATGACTTTTAAATCACACAATCCACTATTTTATCCACAATAGAACAGAAATAGCAAATGTTGAAACTGAGAAATTTTACAATTTTGTCCACAAAATGAGCTCTTTTCAAATTTGATGGCTGCTGCAGGTCTCAAAAAAGTTGGGACAGGGTCCTGTTTACCATGGTGTAGCATACCCTGTTCTTTTTGACACAGAGTGGAGGCGTCTGGGCATTGAGGAGGCAAGTTTCCTGAGTTTAGCCATTGGAATGGTTTAATACAGGCTTCCAGCTGCTGGCGAGTTTTGGGTCTCTTTTGACTGACTTTTTGTTTAATTATGTGCCAAATGTTCCCAATCGGTGAAAGATCAGGACTGCAGGCAGGCCAGTTCAGCACATGGACACTTCTACTACAAAGCCATGCTGTTGTAGTAGCTGCAAAATGTAGTTTTGCATTGTCCTGCTGAAATACACAAGGCCTTCCCTGGAATAGATGTCATCTGGGGGGAGCATATGTTGCTCTAAAACATTTAAATACCTTTCAGCATTCATGAAGCTTTTAAAAACATGTAAGTGTCCCACCATATGTACTATTTCATCCCCATAACGTCAGAGATGCTCGCTTTTGAACTGAACGCTGATCACAGGAGGGGTGGTCTTTCTCCTCTTTAGCCCGAAGGACACGACGCATATGATTTCCAACAAGAATGTCACATTAGTTGTGCCCATCTGACCACAGGACACTTTGCCACTTTGCTATAGTCCATTTTAAATGAGCCTTGGCTTACAAGCACGGCGGTGCTTCTGCATCATGCTCAACAGTGGCTTCCTTTTTGCATGATAGAGTTTTAGGTGGCATCTGTGGATGGCACGGCAGACTGTGTTTTCAGACAGTGGTTTTTTGAAGTATCCCTGGATCCATTAAGTAATTTAAATGACAGAGTCATACCGATGAGTGATGCAGTGGCGTCTGAGGGCGTGAAGATCATGGGCATCCAGTGAAGGTCTTCGGCCTTGTCCCTCACGCACAGAGATTTTTCCAGTTTCTCTGAATCTTTTGACGATGTTATGCACTGTTGATGATGAGACTTTCAAAGTCTTTGGAATTTGACGTTGAGGAACATTGCTTTTGAAGTATTCCACAATTTTTTTTACGCAAACTATGGCCATCTTTACTTCTGAGAGACAAAAGCCATTTAGCGAGTAATTAAGTTAACTGGCATCAGGAGTGTAACATGATTGGCTATAAAAGGGATGTCTTAGAGAGGCTGAGTCTTGGCCATTAACCCACCATTAAGGCAGCAAAAATAAATTTGGACGCTCCCTACATGCACTTGCATGATGCGCTTCAGACTGTGCGCATAGATTGTTAAAATAGGACCCTTTGAGATAATGCTGTCAAAGTTCTAGTTGCTTTAGGTGAATACAAAGAGCATTTACTAGTAATAATAATCCTGATTGGGTACCAATAAGACTTTACAATCCAGCAACTTGCACCAAAAGCAAAGGGCTTACACACCCATCACATGGTCACTAGGAAACAATCATGAAACAGGATTCAGCCAGGCAAGAAAGACGCACAAAATGTAAACCAGTCACAAGATGCATACACCTAATATATATGCATGTAGCTGAGTTGCGAAGTGACACAAGGAAATCACACGAGGGTTGTGACAGCATCAAAATTGTAATATGATAATTATCATGCCTAAAAACTTTATATTTATGCACATTTTCATTTTCACAGTGAGGGTGCTAGGGTGGTATAAAGACACCATGCTGCATCAAGTGTAATGTACATCAGTTTTCTCATATAAGTAGCATCCTGTTGAATCCAAAATGGAACCTTCAGTGTAAACTACTAAATTTCTTTCTGACTATAGTCTAAATGTTGGATAAAATTTTTCAATCATATTGAACTCAAAAAATCATGACGTGGGGCTTTCTTTGTGGTTTATTGGACATAACAAAATAATCTCGCCAGGAGACAGAAGATAATATTCATGACTGGTCAACAAAAACTTACATTTAGATCTGAGAATGATTCCCTCTTAGATCTAAAATATAATTGTTTAATTTCCCTTTCAAAGAATACTGAATAAAAATATACAGATTGGACACATAAATAAATGTAAATTACACTGCTTATCACTGCTGATGACAGGGTTTAATTTTATTCTGACAGTTTAATTAATCAGACCATTTTGCCTGGGAGCATTTCTCATGGATGTAATCAGTGTTGTCTTGATTTATTGCAAAATGTATTTTTGTTAAGCTGTGCAAGCCACTAAAACTGTCATGCGTGGAAAACTTTTTTCAGTTAGCACATCCTTTCCTTACTGTGGGAATCTACGAACTGCTTCAAAGCTTGAATGTTCACTGAAATGATGAAAAGTATTATGTATGAAATTCAGCAGTGAAGTAGAATGTGAATTTGAAAGTGTAAACACTGCTGAAACTAGCAATATGTGAAAGCTTTTACAGTATTTTGGTCGTGATTCCATGATTATTGCAAGTGCACTGGTCTATATAGATGATTGTAATACATTTCATGCAGGTTAAAATTAGAACAGAAAGTTCACCAACTACTTTAAAAATGTAAGTGAACTCAAAGAACTCAACTAAATTTGACTTGAAAAAAAGCTCTGTTTCATCTCTCAAGTCAATAGTGAACTTTACATTTAACTTTAGAAAACTTACAAACTTGAGTCTAATATCTAAATCTTGTCATGACAAGTGGCATTCACAAGAAGAAGTTCACATAACTTAAAATAATATTTTACAGTGTGGATGTCAAATTGCTCTTTTGTGTGCACTGTAAAAAAAAAAAAGAAAGTTGACTAAGCTTTAATAAAGTAAGGCAACCAGCTGCGAAGCATTTTTAAATTTGCTCAACTTCATGTCCCAGTAGTTGTACTAATTAATTTTAAGTGCAGTCAGCATTTTATGTTTCACAATGTGCCTTCTCGAACAACCAAAGTAATAAATACAGCAAATAAAAATACAGAAAAATAACAAGAATGAAGTCATTCTTTCTTCACAGATTCATCGAATTAAAATCAAGCTGTTTTACTGATGCAACTAAGAGTTTGTGTTGTCATATGGATTCAACCCACAGCTGTTTCCATTAAATTATCACACACATACGCTTCTCTTCAGAAGCTCTGGGACAAAAGTTGAAAGATTGCAGGGGGGTGTATTGTGCTTCTCTCCCTGCCACTGGCCCACATCCAGGGAAAGTTTAAAGCCCCGAGCAGCAGCAGTTCTCATGTTAAGCAAGTGTAGATCTGGCTGTTCTGGAGTTCCCACGAGTGAGTCGCCAGTCCAGGTCAAGGCTCAGTCTGACATTTTTTATGATGATGTATATCTCCCTGAAAATGAATGGGTCTCCTCCAGAACATCTTAGTCTTATCTCCAATCATGAAGAAATGTTTTGATTACCGTTGTACGGAAATAATGAATTTGTGTGTTTATGTGGCTGACTGTGTGGTCTTATAACTAAAAGTGGGATGCAAGGGCATGAGCTCTCATCCCCAAGGGACTACATCTAATTAAATTCATGTTTGTTTCAATAAGCTTAATTTAGCTATTCACACAGAGCCCTTAAAGTTACAAAACAATGCCTAAAAATGTTTCATGAAAAATACTGTATCTAAACTGGGGAAGAATGTAAATATATAAATTGAATAAATTAATGTATGTAGCTTTATATATATTTTTCACTCAAAATATTTTAAAAACCTTTCTGACATTATGCATGCACAGTAAATGGAAAAACAAGAATGAGCTGTGTGAGCTGTGAAGCAATAAAAAGTGAAACATATTGAGAAAATATTCCTTTTGCCAGATTTATCCTTTTTTTCCAAAATACAAGGCATATTTGTCCAGCTCTGCGTCTATCATTAATATCACTTAATAATGATTTAATAATGATTCTAGTGCCAGTGTGCTAGTGAACGGGGCATGGGTTTTTCCCTTTAATGCCAATATCTGTTATGATCCAGACAAGGAAAAAGATGAAGATACAGGGTAAAATCCAAAGATGAGTATTTATTAATTTATTTATTAATACAACAGATTAGAGGAACAGAATGGAATTGACAGGAATGCAATACTAATCCTGGAGACTAATAGTAAGGCTTGGGAGCTTACTATAGCCTTGGGATGCCGCGCATCAAATCGATGTCGCTGTACGGCCCTGAAGTTACGGTACTCTAGAGCTGCCTTTGTTTTATCGCCCACCAAAGTTACACTTGAGTTACAGCCTATATATTGTCACCAAAATCCACACACATACACATACTACACCTGAATAAAAGTATATTGCCACTAAACAAGATTTCGTCGAGTGGTTTTATATATTATGTTTAAGAATGGCATACCGCTTTCGGGGAAAACTGATGGTGGAGATGGCTTTCAAACAAAGACTTAGATTTTCTCAGGATTTGTACTTGACTTGAGTTTTTTTTTTAATCTGGACTTTTACTTTTACTCTAGTACATTTAAAACATAATAAGTATACTTTTACTTTGTTACTTCGACAATGGCCACTTCGTTACTTGTCACAAATTAAAACATGAATGTAATTTATCATTTAAGGATTATCTGGATTTGGCATGGTCAAGGAAGAACGGTGCTCGACATCTTTATGCAGAGGTGTCCGCCAGCGGACATAGCGCTGCAAATTTATGCACGCAGTTACAATATTCTAAAACTACATGGCACACCCGGATCAATTATTGAATATTCACTAGCAAGCCGAGCTTAAACACAGATTAAAATATGGACGAGTTCACTCCCATCCTTATTTGTCAGGAGTTGCCTGAATTTAACTCCTCAGCTAAGCCTGATGTGCAACCTGCTCAGTATACATTACCTGTCATGGTTTGGAGGCGTTGAGAGCTGTCTTTGTTGCTGTCATCCGGGACGATATTGTTTTGCTCCCAATCGGATTCCTGGGCCAGATGGCATCAATTGGGGGCTTTGCCCGGATTTTATTTAAGCTCTAGTTCCGCCTCACTTCCGTTGCTAGAGTGTCAGTGCTGCTATGGTCCCAATTTGTTATGACATACAAGACAGCAAGGGATGACAGACAAAATTTCAAAACTTAAATAGATTTAATTAAACAAAGACTAACCTATAATTTATACTACTGACCAAGATTGACATATACAAGAAAAAAAATATTTATAGTCCCTTGAGATGGGGTTGCTTTGCGATGATCCGGCTGAGGAAAATTCTCCAACACAGGCAAAAATCCACAAAAAGCTTCACAGGTCTTGAAAAGAGTGACAGGTCTGGTCATATGTATCCTTCCACAATTTCTCCGTGCAATTTCTCCTACTACTTTACTCTGTCAATTTTTCTCCTTATTTACTCTTTTGCAGCCCCCTGCCACCTTCCAGACTTTTAAAAAAAATCTCTGGGACTTTGCGCTCTCAGACATACCAAGGACTTGCCCAAAACCTAGCTCCAGACTGGGCTTAACAAAAAAAAAAGTCAATACTGCCATCGAGTGGCTTTTTCCCCCATTACACCTTCATTCCAAAAGGGAAAAATTTATACTCATAAAGGCAAAATTTTTCTTTTCAATAGAAAAATGGTTAACTAGACACCTGTGTATATACATATACAGTGCCGTGAAAAAGTATTTGCCCCCTTCCTGATTTCTTTCTTTTTTGCACATTTTTCACACTTAAATGTTTCATATCATCTAACAAATTTTAATTAAGACAAAGATAACCCGAGTAAATAGAAAATGCAGTTTTAATATGATGATTTTATGTATTAAGGGGAAAAGTCTATCCAAACCTACCTGACCCAATGTGAAAAAGTAATTGCCCCCCCCCCTGTTAAATCATGAATTAACTGTGATTAACCACATTTTTTTAGTCCAATTTCACAAGTCACACCCAGGTGTCATTACTGCCAGACCTGTTGAATCAAGAAATCACTTAAATAGAACCTGTTTAACAAAGTTAAGTCGGCTAAAAGATCTCAAAAAGCAACATGTCATGCTGCAAACTAAAGAATTTCAAGGACATATGAGAACCAAAGAAATTGACATCTATCAGTCTGGAAAGGGTTGCAAAGCAATTTCTAAGGCTTTGGGCATCCTGCAAATCACGGTGAGAGCCATTATCCACAAATGGAGAAAACTTGGAATAGTAGTGAAACTTCCAAGGCGTGGTCGGCCCACCAGAATTACTCCAAAAGCACATTGACGCCTCATCCAGGAGGTCCCAGAAGAACCCAGAACAACATCTAAAGGACTGCAGGCCTCACTTGCCTCATTTAAAGTCAGTATTCATGATTCAACAACAATAAAGAGGCTGGGCAAAAATGGCATCCATGGGAGGGTTCCAAGGTGAAAACTACTGCTGATCAAAAAGAACACAAGGGCTCATCTCACATTTGCCAAAATTAATCTTGATGATCCCCATGACTTTTGGGAAAATATTCTGTGGACTGACGAGAAAAAAAGTTGAACTTTTTGGAAGGTGTGCATCCCGTTACATCCGGCGTAAAACTAGCAGATCATTTCATAAGAAAAACATAGTACCGAAAGTTAAATGTGGTGGTATTGTGATGATTTGGGGCTGCTTTGCAGCTTCAGGACCTGGACGACTTGTCATAATTGATGGAACTATGAATTCAGCTCTCGACTAGAAAATCCTGAAGGAGAATGTCCAAGCTTCAGTTGGTGACCCCAAGCTCAAGCGCACTTGGGTTATGCAGCAGGACAATGATCTGAAACATACTAGCAAGTCCAGCTCTGAATGGATTAAGAAAAACAAACTGAAGGTTTTGGAGCAGCCTAGGCAAAGTCCTGAGTTAAATCCAATTGTGATACTCTGGCATGACCACAAACAGGCCGTTCATGCTCAAAAACCCTCCAATGTGGCTGAATTAAAACATTCTGCAAAGAAGAGAGGGCCACAATTCCTCCACAGCAATGTGAATGACTCATTGCCAGTTATCGCTAACATTTGATCGCTGAAGTTGTCGCAGAGGGTGGCACAACCAGTTATTAGGTTTCGGGGGCAATTACTTTTTCACACCAGGCCAGGTAGGTTTGGATAGCATTTTCCCTTCAATAAATTCAAAGTTCATTTAAAAACTGCATTTTCTATTTATTTGGGTTGTCTTTGTCAAATATTAAAATTTATTTGCTGATTTGAAAAATTTAAGTGTGACAAATATGCAAAAAACTAAGAAATCAGCAAGGAGGCAAATACTTTTTCACAGCACTCTATACCAGAGGTGTATAATCCAGGGGTCAGAAAGTAAAAATCCTACCATGTTTTCATTCCAACCGTAAACTCCTGTCAGCAGTTTTTACTTGTTAGTTTTACCTCCCAGCTGAAGAATAGTGTCAACTGCTAGGTCTTTTACGGCTGGAACAATATCCTGGGATGGACTTTTACTTTCTGAACCTGGATTATACACCTCTGATATATACATATAATACAAGATGCTAATGAACACACGTGATATATATACACACACTAAAACATGGGATAAGCAATCAGCAAGTACATTGTCAGTACCCTTTACATGCTTAATTTCCAAGTTAAACTCCTGTAAAATCAAACAAGAATTCATCAATCTCCGATTCTTGTTTTTCATCTTACTCAAAAACATTAACAGATTGTGGTCAGTGTACACAATCATTGGCTTTTGCCCTGTACAAACATAAACCTCAAAGTGTTGCAAGGATAGAACCAGAGCCAACAGGTCTTTTTCAATTGTGGAATAATTCTTTTAGTGGCGATTGAACTTCCCGGAGAAGTATGCCACGGGATGCTCAATGTCATCAGAGTCACTTCTCTGTAGGAGCACAGATCCACAAGCTTGGTCGCTAGCATCAACCGCGATGGAGAACGGTTTGTTGAAGTCAGGAGATTTGAGCACGGGGAAGTGACACAGCAGAGGCTTCAGGCGATCAAAGGCTCTTTGGCATGCTTCATCCCAAGTGAACGCCTTTTTTCAGTTGGTTAGTTAGACTGAGAGCAATCTCAGCAAAGTTCTTGCAGAACTTGCGGTAGTACCCGATCATTCCAAGGAAGTGGCGCAAAGCTTTTTTGTTGTCAGGAACGGGAAAGTCCATGATGGCTTGGACTTTAGCATTTATGGGTGCCACCTTACCCTGGCCTATGACGTAGCCAAGATAGGTGACAGTAGCACAATCAAAGTCACTCTTGTTCAGGTTAACAGTCAGGTTAGCCTGCGTCAAGTGCTGGAACAATGCCTTTACATCTTTTAGATGTTCTTCCCAGGAGTCACTCCATGCGATCAGGTCGTCGATGTGCGCATTTGTGTGTGGCAATCCGGTGTAGACTGTGTCATCCTTTGGAACGTAGCTGGTGCATTTTTCATTCCAAAGGGTAGGACTTCATACTGGTATAACCCAGATGGTGTGGCAAAAGCAGAGATGCTGTTGGCCCTCTCAGTTAAAGGCACACAACAATAACCCTTCAATAAAATCAATCTTGGTCAGAAACTTTGCTTGCCCTACTCTATCGATACAATCATCAATCCCAGGTATTGGAAACACATCAGTTCTAATTACAGCATTAACTTTTCAATAATCTGTACAGAATATAGTACTTCCATCAGGTTTTGGAACTAGCACACAGGGTGAACTCCAATCTGAGTTAGAGGGTCTGATCATATCATGTTCTAACATGTACTCAACCTCTTTCTCAGCAATCTTTCTCTTTTCAGGATTCATCCGGTACGGATGCTGTTTTATTGGTTTGGCATCACCAACATCTACATCATGACAGGCTATAGAAACTCTCTTTGGAACATCAGGAAATAGATCTTTATATTTCTTGATCAACCTCTCTGTTGTGGGAATTATTAGTTTAGAGAAATCAGTTTTCTGAAGCAAAAATTCAACATGGTATTGATCCTATGTCATTCTACTATTAATTCTAGTCAATTATAGTGGTTTTCTAAACCACCAGTAAACTCAAAGAAAAACAAGGAGAATATAAAGCAGAGACTGCTTGTTTGTTTTTTGAATACTTTCATTCACCTGAAAGTTGAATTAAAAAAACAAGGAGAGGACAATGTGTGGTTTTTTTGCTTCTGTGAAAAAGTACTCTGTACTTGCACTTTTCATACGTATATTTTTTCACGAAAGACTTTTGCTACTTTAGTACATTAAATATCAGCTACGTTAAAGCCTTTACTCAAAATTTTACTCAAAATTTTCTTACGCGTGACTTTTACCAGAGTAACTTTCAGTTATGGTACCTCTACTTTAACTTAGTTATTATTTTTTTCAAGTACTTCATACACCTCTGCTAATTCTTTTAGAGGAGTGTTAAATATAATTTTAATACATATTAAAGCCTTGTATTTAACAATTAAATTGTTATTCTAATAATTAAAAATAATTTCCTGTATTTATTCATACTGTATTATGCAAAGTCATTTATCTGCTGGCATTTTGTTTCTGATGCCACACACCAAACTGGAGCTATTCTCAATCATGAAGATTTAATGTAATGTCACCAAAGCTGTTTTGCAACAATGAAATGTGTCTAATTCATTCTTCATCATGCAAAAAAATGTCATGATGGTTAGACCTGAGGTTAGTGCTCTTATAATGGTCTTGTGTTCAGAAAACAGCAACCAAATATTTGTAATGTTTTACAAATAAATACTTTTCAGAAATGGCTATTGACTTGTTTCACATTTTCATGTTAAATGTTAGGCCATTTTTTCCTTACAAGATATGTTAAAAAAATAACAGTGGCACCTTGCCCTGTGAATGACCCAAGTCTAACCAAAACAAAATAAATTTCATTTGAATAAAGAAGCATTAATTTGCCATTGTAAATTTGCCATTATAAAAAAATTAAAACTTTCATTGTATGTCAAAATAATAATTAGGTAACAGAACAAAATAGGGATTTCAATGTCCAATGTTCAAAGAATCAGATAAGTATCAGATGCAAGGTAGTCATGTAGATCTAAATGCAAACAAATGTCAACGAATTTGTCAGGTACGCAGACTAAGACCTCACTTGAAATGGCAACAGAAAGATCGATGAAATTGTAAGCATACCAGTTCCTAAATATTTCAGTTTATTTTCTCGACTTATAAATTGATATGTTGCATAAAAGGTATATTTGGAATAGATTTGATGTACTTTTTGCTTATAGTTACAAAAGGCGTAACAGGTCACGTAGCCTAGGTGCGCAGACGTAGCCCATTGAGTTTTACCTTCGGCTTTCTCGCCAAAATAAACACGGAATAAATTAAAGGAAAAGGGTCAACTGCGCAAACTATACTTTAAAATAGTGATAATTTTTTGCATACCTGGTAACGCATAGTTGGTTTTCTGGATGTGAACGAGCTGCTTTTGTTTCGTTGCAGAAACGCGATCGTCGAGAGCGACTGAGCCACGCTTCCCATAATTTATCTCCTTTCTGCCTATCTTACAAAGGGCAAAGCCAGCCTTGTTGATTTTGTCAATAACAACTACAAAGTTGTGTTTTATCAACGATATTTTCTAACCAAGACCAGCGGCACTTGTTTTTGACGCCTTTGTGAAAACATGCAGAGTGTCGAATGGAAGTCCGATGTCACGAAAATAGACAATATGCATTGTACATCTAGGCGAGCTCCTAGCATTGCGTTTTACGCTGATTCAGCGAGACTTTGGCTTGGTTCACACTGCAGAGCTTAATGCTCAATTCGGATTTTTTTTGAGAAATCCAATTTTTTTCGGAAGTCGTTCACATTTCCAATAAAATGCGAGTTGTATGTGATCTCAAGTGTGAACTTTAAATGCCCCAAAACTGTCCCGCATGCGCATTGGAGGACAAGACGCAGCAAGCGTGCTCAGTGTTTACGGAAGTAGCCTGAAGCATCTACCATGGTGTACCTGGCGATGTTAAAGTTTCTGTTGTCCCGGAGCCAGACCATCCATAAGAATTTTGCGATACGAGGCCTCCAATTTTGCCTGAATACAGCGATCCCCCCAAATATTAATTAGGTCGATAACCTCGCTTTCCTTCCACTGACTAGACTCGGAGCCCTCAGTCTCTCTTGTACTTTCGTCCACCATTGTTCTTCGCGTTCAACTTCCCGCTTCAGCGCAGAATAGTGACGTGTGTGGCTTGTTGATGACGTGTAGGTCGGATGAATGCGACCTGGCCGTTCAGACTGAAGTCGCATGTAAAAAGATCGGATATGTATCGGTTTCAGGACCACATATCGAAGTGGCCTGGGTCGCATTTGAAAAAATCGGTTCTCTTTCATAATATTTCGCTCGATGTCTCACTATGGGATGCACGCCTCGCTGCAGCCTCAGAAGCATTAATCTCATTACGCCAATCCTGATTGGCTGGTGAACGTGTCCGTCCGCCCAGGTGGTAGACCCACCTTAAATAGCTCATGCGGACGGCACCACGTCATTCAAACACCTCTTCTCACTCGGAGCATATCTCGCGTCCAGGGCTAGTTAGCTGAACTGTCCACAGACGGATTTTCTGTCGCCGGGCGCTACTAGCTTTGGATACCTTTTTGCTTCGTCGGTCACGCCAGACCGGACTCAGTGCTCTCCCGCCCTACACGGCTTGGTCAGCACTGTCCTCGACGCCTCACCACGGCACGTCGAGTACCGAAGGCTAGCACACCAGTTACCTGTCGGTTTTTCTTCACTCGACGCCTCACCACGGCACATCGAGTACCGAAGGCTAGCACACCAGCTACCTCTCGGTTTTCTGCCTCGTCTCCCGGCTTGCACACCAGCTAGCTAGGAATGGAGGCCCAAAACCCCCATACCAAGGGGCACGGAGACTCCGGGACCCGTCCCTGTCGCTGTGGGAACAAGATCTAGAGGAAAGATCCACACCAGGTCTGCTCTAGCTGCCTGGGGCTGGAACACGCCCGTATGGCTATCGAACTTCCCGGCTCGTGCCAACACTGCGCGGTGTTTATGGCGAAAAGTCTCCACAGACGGCTAGCCCGCCAGGCTAGCTTGTCTGGAATCGACCCCCTCCTCCCCTCCGACGGTGCTGCCACCGAGGGCAAGCAGGATTTGGCAGTCGCTACGGCGGCGATTCAGGAGACTAGCGCCAGCTGGGGCTCCCAGCTCGACCTAGCCGCGGATCCCCCGTGTGAGGAAGACGTCCTAGAACTGGACTATGGGGACGATGAAGATGGCGTCTCTGAACTCCTCATATCAGAGGATGAGGAAGATGACGACGTCTTCATTACTCCAGCTCGAGCCGCGCAGCCCGCGGCCTCCGTCACCTCTCGGGATGGAGATGAGAGTAGCATACCAGCTTCTCCTCTCCCCAGCTCCGACATGCTCGACGTGTGCAAACGCGCTGCTGTCCGGCTGGACATCCCCTGGCCCGTTGTCGTAGCTGAGACCACCAGATCCCGCTACGAGGGGAAGAAATTGCCCTTGGCTAAGAGTGCGACGAAACAACTTCTCCCCGTCTTCCCGGAGCTGCTAGACGAGGTTGCGCGCTCTTGGAAAGACCGCCCTCATAGCAGCAGGAGCCCAGTTCCCGGTGCCTCGTCCCTCGACTGTGAGGCGATGGAGAGCCTGGGTCTGCTCCGCATGCCTCCGATGGAGCCACTCGTGGCAGCGCACCTTCACCCCCGCCTGTCAGCGGTGTCCTCCCGGAGCCCCAGTCTGCCGTCCAAGTCGGACCGTTTTCAGTCAGCCTTGACTGAGAAGGCGTATAAGGCGGCTGCGCTTTCGGCCAGAGCGCTCAATGTCCTCTCCCTGCTCACGGCTTATCAGGCTGAGTTGTGCGAGGATTTTGTGCTAACTCAGGACCCAGCTACATGGGAGGAAATACAGGTCGTCACCGACCTGTGTCTCCGTGTCCAACGCTGCGCGGTCCAGGCCACGGGAAAAGCGCTGGGGACCATGGTCCTACAGGAACGGGCGCGGTGGCTCAATCTCGCCAACCTGCCGGACAGGGAGAAGGATGACATCCTGGACATGCCCATTGTCCCGGAGGGGATCTTCGGTTCCGCGTTGGCTTCTATGCAACGGCGGTGCGAAGCTAAAAAGAAGGAGGATGAAGCTCTCAAGCTCTGCCTCCCTCGAAAGCCCCCTGCTCCTCTTCCGCCTGCTCAGCGTAAGACCTTTGCACAGGCTGCTTCACAGGATTCGCAGTTTAAAATGCCGAAACTGCGGAGGCCTCAGCCCGCCCCGCCTGCTCCGCCAGGTCGGTCCGGCTGGCCCAAAAAGCCCTCGGCCCCGGCTGCGCCTGCGCGACCCGCGCATACCGCCAGCAGCCAGGCCAGGAAAAAGAAGAGAGCGGCCTGACCCCCCCTCTCTCCACTGGTGACGCAGCTGGAAGTTCCCCGTTCTCCGGCTCCACCTGTTTGGCTTTCGGGCGTGCACCCAGGGGCTCCCCACGCCCCTATCTCCCAGCTGCCTCGGACCGTGCCAGTGCAAGCCGGGAGAGATGGACATTTGACGTCGCGGGGTTTAGCGGTTGCCCCCCTCTCATGTCCACAAGCACGCACATACACAAATGTTTTCACAAAGAGAATAAATTGTGTCCCGCTGTCGCAGCCAGGCCGAGTGCCGAGGGCGCAGCTGAAAATAAAGAAAGCCAAATCTGTCAAAATAAGCACGCCACCCGGGGGCCTTGTCATTCCGCCACAGGAGAACGCCACCGCACTGCGGCTGGGCCCTCTTGTGGTGGAAGGGCTGCGGTGCACATCACCTCTCGCCCTCAGATGGCGGAGATGGGTCGCACTGGCAGCCCCACCCTGGGTGTTGAGGACGATTTCGAGGGGGTACAGGCTGCAATTCGCCGCTGTCCCCCCGCGATTCGCCGGCGTTATACACTCCCAGGCGCGGGGAGAGTCAGCTCGTGTTTTACAGGAGGAAATTTTCTCACTGTTAAACAAAGGAGCAATCTGTGTCGTCCCTCCCGCACAATGTCAGAGCGGTTTCTACTCCAGGTATTTCCTAGTCCCCAAACGGGGGGGGAACGGTATTCGCCCTATCCTGGATTTACGGGCTCTGAACAAATATCTCAGGAAGTACAAGTTCAGGATGCTCACACACGCATACCTGTTGCGTCTTGTACGTCAGAACGATTGGTTCACTTCAATCGATCTGAAAGACGCGTACTTCCACATTCCAATCTATCCTCCCCACAGAAAGTTTCTGAGGTTCGCTTTCCAGGGGATCTGCTACGAGTATCGCGTGCTCCCTTTCGGTCTGTCATTAAGCCCGAGGGTGTTCGTGCGGTGCACGGAGGCAGCAATAGCCCCGCTGAGACGGCGGGGCATCCGTCTGGCCACTTACCTGGACGATTGGTTGCTTTTGGCGCAATTGGAGCAGGAAGCCAGGGCGCACACGCGTATTCTCACACAGCACCTAGTCGATCTGAGTTTTGTGATAAACGCGGAGAAAAGCATGCTGTCTCCAGCGCAAGATGCTATCTTTCTGGGGTTATCCCTGAATTCGGTGTCTTTCACAGCTTGCCTCTCGGCGGAACGGGTGAGAGCTTTCAGGGCATGCCTCGCGCTTTTTTATCCAGGCAGGTTTGTTCCATTCAGATTGTGTCTTCGGTTACTCGGTCTGATGGCTTCTGCCATCCTCGTGATCCGTCTCGGTCGCCTCCACATGAGAGAATTCCAGCTTTGGGTGGCCTCATGCGGGCTAGATCCCGTGCGTCACGGCACGCGGAGAGTCTTGGTCACACTGGAATGCGCCAGGGCGCTGCGTCACTGGCGGACCCCGTCCTTCCTGACCCAGGGGGTCCCAATGGGTTCGGTCCTGTCCAGGAAGGTGGTCACTACAGACGCCAGCCTGACGGGCTGGGGCGGAATTCACGGGCGGCCGGTCTGTGAGGGGCCGCTGGAGTGTGGGCCTCCAGCAGTCTCACATAGATTTTCTGGAACTTTCAGCGGTGTTCCTCTCCCTGAAACATTTCCTTCCATCTTTCATGGGTCATCATGTCCTGGTGAGAACGGACAATACGACGACGGTGGCGTACATCAACCGTCAGGGGGGGTTGCGCTCCCGTCAGTTGCACATGCTGGCACGCAAACTGATCCTGTGGAGCTGCGGCCGTCTCCTCTCCTTGAGAGCGACGCACGTCCCGGGGGTCTTGAACACAGGCGCGGACCTGTTGTCCAGGGGTGCGCCGGTGTATGGGGAGTGGACTCTGCACCTGGAGATTGTGGAACAGATATGGGCCCGGTTCGGTCGGGCCGCGGTAGATCTGTTCGCGGCGAGAGAAAACGCGCAGTGCGCGCTGTTTTACTCTCTGCGCGGCATGGATGCTCCCCTTGGCATAGACGCACTAGCGCACGTCTGGCCTCACGAGCTTCTTTACGCATTCCCTCCCCTGGCCTTGATATCCCCCACTCTGTCCAGAGTGAGGGAACGTGGTCACGCACTGATATTGATTGCTCCGCATTGGCCGGCGATGCATTGGCTAGCGGAAATATATCGGTTACTGTGCGCTCAGCCTTGGCAGCTCCCGCTGCACAGGGACCTGCTGTCGCAAGGGGGGGGGGGGGGCGATCTTCCACCCGCACCCGGAACGCCTGGCGTTGTGGGCGTGGCCCCTGAGTGGCTCAGTCTCTCGGCTGTGGGATTGTCACAGCGTGTGATTTCCACTATACAAAACGCTAGGGCCCCATCCACTAGGTCTTTGTATGACTAAGTGGAGGGTGTTTGAGGGGTGGTGTCACAGGAACGGCCACGTTTCTTTTCAGTGTCCGGTGAGTGCTATACTGTCATTCTTGCAGGACCTGATTGACAAAGGCAAAGCCTTCTCCACGATTAAGGTGTACTTGGCGGCGATCGCCGCCTGTCACGTGGGGTTTGAAAAGCGAACGGCGAGTCAGCACCCACTGGTTTGCCGCTTTATGAAGGGAGTGCGCAGGCTTCTCCCCGTGTCCAGACCACTGGTGCCACCGTGGGATCTGGCTGTGGTTCTGGAGGGGCTTAAGGGCCCTCCTTTTGAGCCACTGGAAGGGGCAGACTTGAAGCACGTGTCTTTCAAGGCTGTGTTGTTGCTGGCTCTGGCTTCAGCTAAGCGAGTTAGTGACATCCATGCGCTTTCGGTGCATCCGTCATGCGTCAGCTCTTCCCGGGAGATGTAAGGTTGATTTTGAGGCCCAACCCGGCTTTTGTGCCTAAGGTGGTGGGCTCATGTTCTCCAATTGACCTTCTGGCCTTTGCTGCCTCAACAGAGGAGCAGCAGTCGCACGCGTTATGTCCAGTCCGTGCGGTGCGCATGTACATGGACAGGACTAGGGGATTCAGGAGGAGCGATCAGCTGTTCGTCTCCTGGGCTAATCCTCATAAAGGAAAACCTATCACTAAGCAGCGCCTATCCCATTGGGTGGTGGAGGCGATTGCTTTGGCCTATACGTGTCGGGGTTTGCAGCCGCCTGTGGGCATGCGGGCGCACTCGACTCGGGGCTTGGCCGCATCCTGGGCCTTATTCAGGGGAGTTTCTGTTCAGGACATCTGTGCAGCGGCGAGTTGGTCCTCGCCTCTCACTTTTGTCCGCTTTTATAAGCTGGACGTTTCTGCCCCGTGCGTGGCACGCGCGGTTCTGCTGTCCTGACTGGAACAGATTGCTTCTCTGTGGGTTGGTGGACGCTGGATAAGCTTGTCTGGCAATACGGGAGCTACGATATGCCATAGTGAGACATCGAGCGAAATATTATGAAAGAGAACTTTAGGTTATTTACATAACCCAGGTTCTCTGAGGTAATATGAGTGAGATGTCTCACCAGACAACCCTTCTTGCTGGGGCGAGTGAGAAGAGGTGCTTATCTTGAATGACGTGGTGCCGTCCGCATGAGCTATTTAAGGTGGGTGTACCACCTGGGCGGACGGACACGTTCACCAGCCAATCAGGATTGGCGTAATGAGATTAATGCTTCTGAGGCTGCAGCGAGGCGTGCATCCCATAGTGAGACAACCCCGGTTCTCTGAGTAATATGAGTGAGATATGTAAATAACCTAAAGATCTGTGTCGTTCAGACTGTCATTAAAAGATCAGATTCAGGTCGCATAGGGGCGAAAAAATCGGATTTGGGTCAAAAAAAATAAAAAAAATCGGATTTCAGGCTGGAGTGTGAACCTAGCCTAAGCATTCACTCACTGTACGGAGGTTAGAATGGCGGGAAATTGCACCACTTGCGCGCAGTGTTAGACTTTGCTTTCACATTATTTCGCGATATGATTTTTTTTCTTCTCAAAATTTAATCCGTGGAAATGATATTTTACGCGAAAATAAATTGTGAAAAACGCGAATTTCCGTGTTTACGAGGAGATTTCACACCCCTGTACTAGGGTCGGGCCACTTATTCGATCTAATTCACTGGTCGTGAGTTCAGTGGAGACTCTCGTTAGGGAGATGGTGTCGGTGTTTGTGCAAGACGCAGCTACACGTCTAATGGATCTTTGGTAGGGTTCTGAGAGCGTTGCTGAGTTTCCTATAGCCTTTCGCTCTCTAGCTACAGAGACGGGCTGGCCAGAGGCGCCTCTCATGACTGTTTATGTACAAGCCTTGGCGGAGGAGGTGAAGGACGCTCCGGCTACATTCGAACCCTTTACTTCTTAGTTTGCACTGCAGTGCAAATTGATAAACGAATTTGTGAACGCAACAGAGAAAAACATACTGCTTTAGCTTTTGCTGACAACGAGGCTAGTAAGCTTATAACTCCTTCTCCACCCGATAAAATTTCCGCTCCTGGGGAACGTAAAACAATTCGTAAAACATAAAACATTCGTAATACCGTTCGTAAAACAATTATTTGCTATGACTGCAATAAACCGGGACATATTCGCCCACACTGCCCTGATCTTCCCTCTAGCTGTTTGGGGCAGGGCGCTAGAGGGACAGACCCAAACTCCCTTCTGAACCTTGATTCCTGCTAAATTAACTGTGGGAAGACAGATACTTGCTGTGGAGATTTTTTTGGACTCAGGGGCTGTGGATTGTTTTATGGATGCGGAGTGGGCTGAGAGGCATTCTATTCCTATACGCCCTCTGCTACACTCACGCGTGGTTAAATCTTTTGATTTAATAAATCTCGCAGATGGACACACGGGTCGGACTGTCTCACTCTTTCTGGAGATGACACAGTTAAAGTGCCCCATCCGTCTACCTTGACAGAGTGGGAAGACGATATGAAATTGTGGCCAGATGTTAGCTACGTAGATATACTGAACTACTTCATTCTAAGTGAGGGCGTTGATGGCGAGACTTTAAGGAATTATAAGAGCACGGAGGCTTACAATTATCTACACAGCAACAAAATCAGCAAAATATTGTGTACCAAGTACAGCGAATTTGTTTTCCTGAAGGCAGAGGTTGAGCCTTGCCAGAGTGTAAACAAGCCCAAACACCTAGCCTGGGTAATGATGAGGCCCGTTGGCATTATTGAAACGGTCGGCTGTACATGCATTGCAGGGCGGGGATGTCCTGTAGCCATGCAGCAGCCGTCATTTGCAAGGTAGGCATATCAGGGTTTCCGCTACATGTAATTGATCGTGGGGCATCGCCACGGCAAAATAAAAGCCGCCATTGAAATTTAAAACGACTTTACATAAACTCCAAAAATCCAAAGGGCAATCAGGTGTCACCAGTTGTCCTTGTTAAGTTAAAATGCGCGCTAATAATTCTTGACCTGTTGTCAATAATTTTGTTTGATGAACATGTTTTCCAATGAATAAAAATTAGCCATCGGCAGTAAAACGTGCTGCTTTCTTTATTGTGTGCAACGATTTGAGAAAAAATATTTTGTTCCCTTTGCAGAATGATAAACTACGATGTTAACTTGTTTGCTGTGAGCACATCCTGCTCTACCTAATTCTATCTTCATGATGATTTATTCCTATTCCGTCCAGAGTCATAATCGCTTTTCATATTAAATGTGAAATTCACCGTCACGCACGTGAAACTGATAAACCTCCATACACATGGACTAATTATAACGTCACTTACGAGTTGACTTATGAAAACTGGCCACACCTGAAAATGCCTAGTTTTGACCCGACGCTGAAGCCCTCCGCCACAGTTTCAAAAAATCCTGCATGTGTTAGAACACCTTAAAACAGTTTGTACTTGAAACCAGTAAAAATACTTTGCTGTTATATTGCCTTATGTAGTGGGTGGATTTGTCTTGCATCTAGAATAGATTCTAGGCATCCTTCTCTCTGGGCACTGCGGGCAAACGAATCATGTGTGTTACAGAAAAATGTGATAAAAATAAATTACAGATGTTTCACAGATAGCTGGTAATTAAACCGGAAGTTTGTCTCCGGATAGAGGAAGCGTCGCCTGTCATGGTGACGCCCAATGGGATTCACGGGAAAGTCGTGGATAGGATGGGTCGAATGCAGAGGACAAATTACCCCACGGGGTTCAATAAAGCATATCTATCTATCTATCTATCTATCTATCTATCTATCGACTTTAATATTTTTATTTCAATTAGACAAAATTAATTTTTTTGCAAACGTTTTGCCATCAGTGATAAAACATTTAACCTTTTTTTCCCAGTAGCATTTTCTCAGTTCAGTCACAAAGATACATGAATGAACTTTTTGAGGCAGTACTCAATGTACCTTATAGCCACTTAACATCAACCATATTACACTTGGACATAAAGGGCTCTAAATTCCTGGCGCAGCGCAGGTGACGTAGCGAGGCGCAGCCCGCGCTGTGGTAATTTCGTACGGCGCAGCCCGCGTAGTGGTCATTTCGTGAGGTGCGCAGCCTTCGGTAGACGAAGGTGCGCCGAGATGGGTGTGGCGGCATAGTAGGGGGAGGTGTCACATATTCATCAAGACGCAGTGACAATTTCGTAGAAAAAGTCTCCGCTGGAGTTGCCCAGAAAACTTGCCAGCTCCAACCTGGTTTAATTTCCGTGCAGTGGTAATTTGGCTGACCGGCGCAGAGTGCGCACAGGTCACCGAAATCTCACAGGCAGGTTTACAGAATGTCAGGCACATTTCAATGCAATAAATAATTACAGGAAGCACTATTTAATGTAAATATCTGAATAAGGACATAAATTATAGTATCTACATCGATTGTCCTGATGTCAGATTAAAGGTGGTTGGCATGCGTAATGGAAACTTGACCTGGCTTAATGCAGCTGAATCTGTGATGCAAACTAAGGACTTCACATCTTTCTCAGCCAACCACAAACTGGATATATATAGCATGCTTGCGTTCTGTGCTTAGTAAAGCCACTTGCACACTGGACACGAAGCGATTTTTTTTCGCACGACTGATTACAGGCAAAGTCAATGCAAAGATGCGATAGTCGGACAGGGTTTTAATATAGCTCCGTGTCCAAAAAGTCAGAAAAGTTCTAATTTTTTGAGTGTTCCAGGAATTATGAGATGTGCAAACGTGGCCATGTTTGTGTTCGTCCTTCATTAAATGCATATCGATAGCTATCAACTTTTCTTGGTATTTTTATTCGTCTGTTTTCTTCCGTTGAAGATAGACAACAGTCTTTCTTTTGAAAATTAGTCAAATGGATCAAACAAATTCATGCTTTATTTCCACACCAGAGATAAAACAGTACTTGTAGTCAGTGAGCAAATCAATTCCATGACCATTGACAGTGTGAATAAATTATCGCATGCACGATCAAGACTGTCCGACGCGAAATGCAAAATACTCCATGTCCAGCAGCCAGCAAAAAGAAAAAGTATTAATATGAGAACACATTTATAACGAAATAAAGAATAAAATATATCACCAACAAATGGATTATCCAAAAAAGATGACCTGCCGATAAATAAATTGCAGTATTCACTGGATGTTCTGCTGATAAAATGCTTCTTTTTATTCTTTATTTTGTTATCAATCTGTTCTAATCGTCCTCTTTTTTCTTTGGCTGTCAAACGCAGACACAGAGGCATTGTACATTGTACTGGGCCAAAGTCGACTCGCATTATTGAGCAGAGCTTAAACAGAAACATTGATTGAAATTCTCGGTACTCATCTTGAAGAACTGAGCCCTCTTATCAAAACATTCACGTTTAGTATCTAAGAGAGTCAGTAGATTTGAAGAAATTAAGAACAATAATCGACTGTCGACACGGAGTTATATTGAAACCATTCGACTGTCGGACACGGAGATATATTACAACCCTGTCCGACTTTCGGACACGTAGACACCGCGATCAACGCAATCTGTCTTGCGGTAGATTTGTTTCACGTCCATTGTGCAAGCAGCTTAATACTAGGCTACTATTTTTGTCACTTAGGTTTTATCATTTTTAGAGGGGGAAAGGAATACAGCCTGATTGCTATGATTTCATAGAGTTAAGATCACATTTTGAAAATAAATGTGTAACGTATCTTGCATTGTTGTCCATGCATGTTAATCCAAAAATTTTAAGCAGCAACAGGGTGTAATAATAGGAACACACTATCAATCGTTTCTCTTCCCAATGATGCAGGCGGAAGAAATAAATGAGCAACCATCGTATTTCATTCCAACTTCATAAGTTTGAATGATCTGACGTAGTTTCATTTTGAAATTCCATTCAAATTCGCAAATGGTAGTATATACCGAATGCCCCAGCTAGCCAGCTAACTCATATTCGTAATGCTTTATATAGACTAAACGGTGCAGAAAACATGCCTGAAGCAGCAAAGTAAAATGCAACATTTACGCATCATGCAGATATAGGACAGAGGCTTCTACATTCCAACACATTAGGTGAGGAGAGGAGCTCATTTGATTGGTGAAGATTTGACTCGGCTGTGTTATACCCAAACACGCCTTCTTTGCCACTTGTGCAGGAAGGCAGGACTGAGGTGGGACAGAGAAGTACTTGCGCCAGGCTACGCCGGGCAAGAAATTGCAACATACACCTGGACACACCCTGTTGGCGCTGCACACCCCCCATTCGCTGCGCCTGTGCCACGCGGGCGCTTGGTCTACCAATTTAGAGCCCATAGTCCTACTAGCAAGAATTTTTTTTTGGCCAACATTTTAAAGTTAGCACTTTTTCTCAGTAAATGAATAAAATATCAATACCCCAAAGACTGTTAGAAGACAACTTTCTGAGGTGATCAAGAAATTGTCACCGAGGAATACTTTTCCGAAATAACAATAACTACAATCAAATAACATGGCCTGACTTCACTCAAATCCATTGATCAATCTTCACCAGCAGTGAACTATAACTAAATGTATGTACTTACTGATCTTAAAGCTGTTCTTACCTTTATGGAATTTTTACACTTGTTTTTTGTAATCTTAAAATGCTCCTGATAAGCCTTTGGCGCACAAAAATGTAAAAGAAATCCACCAGGTGTTGAAACTCAGCGATATTCAATTCTCATATATACTCAGCAACAAAAGTTTCTGTGACACCATTTATGTGTATGTTATAAATGACACGCAAAGATCTCAATGCAATCAATATGTTTATTTAACAGGAGAAACACTGACTTTTCAGTGCCAACGTCACTCAAAACGAAAAATGTCATTTTCATGCGTCATGAAGCACTTGTCTGACGTCTAACCAATTGTGACCTTCACACTTCAATACCGGGTGTGACTTCCTCGTGCCATGATGCAAGCAACGCATCTCCGGCGCATGGACCGAATCAGATGTGCCAGAAATTGCTGTGGGATGTCATTCCAAATCTGACGTAGACGTTGTCGCAATTCCTGGAGTGTAGCTGGCGGGTTATCCAACCGCCGCAAACGTCGAACCATCTCGTCCCAAAGATGCTCGATTGGGGACATGTCTGGGGATCTGGCTGGCTATGGCAGGACATTGACATGTTGTTGCATCAGATACTGCTGTACAATCCTTGCAACGTGTGGTCTGGCGTTATCATGTTGCAGCGTTATTCCGGGACCATGTTGCATCAAAAATGGTACCACCAATGGCCGTAGCACTTCATCGCGATATCTTTGACCTGTCAGATTTCCATTAATAACAAGCAAATCTGTTCTGTTTCTAGCCGTGATCCCTCCCCAAATCATGACACTACCACCTCCAAAACGATCAAATTCCTGAACACAGTTGTTGGCATAACGTTCTCCACGTCGACGGTATACACGTAAACGACCATCACATCGGTTAAGCATGAATCTTGATTCATCAGTGAAGAGTACAAGATCCCACTGACGTTGGATCCACCGTCGATGTTGTTGTGCCCACTGTAGACGCAGTCGTCGGTGTTGTACTGTGAGTATTGGACGTCTTGCTGGCCGACGTGGGACAATGCCAAAATGACGGAGACGGCGACGGATTGTCTGTGCAGACAGTCGCCTCAAACCAGGTATCGTTCTTGCAGTTATGGTTGCAGGTTGGAATCGATTTCGGAGATGGGTTGTTCGAATCCAGCTGTCCTGTCTGGGAGTGGTTACTCGTGGACGGCCGCTGCGAGGACGGTCTCTGACATGTCTTGTCTGCTGATGACGCTGCCATAAGTTCCAAATGGTGTTTCGGTGGACATTCAGGCGATGAGCAACTTCCCTCTGCGAGGTTCCGGATTCAATCATCCCAATGGCCCTCCACCGATCATTTTCAGACAGTCTTGGCATTTAGAGGGTAGAGTTCCTGATCCGAAATGGCTGTGTTTTCGATAAGTGATGCTTCCGTCGTTCATCAGGCACAATGTGAACATTCCAAAAATTCTCCTCTTTTATTGCCATCCACAAGCATGATTTACGCACATTTTCACGTGCAAAGTCATTTTCTCGCATTTTCATGATTTCCATTTCAATGTTGTGTTTACGTGTACTGTTTCAGTCTGATATCACCATGTATGACAATTTCATAATTGTGTTATGAAAAATAATTAACAATATTGGTGTCACAGAAACTTTTGTTGCTGAGTATATTTCTGATAAAAGTCTGACCAGTCATTTTCTTTGGTCCGAATAAAATGATTTGCCGAGCTTCCCGTCTGTCATCCATTGCTGCGCTCCTTCCAGTTGCCTACCGCTGTCACTGCTTACGAGTCGCGCGCCTCTGGCAGAGCAGTAGAGACAAAGCAGGTAGCTACTCAATGAAGTTAGCCTGCAAACAAAGCAGCTGCAACTGCTCTTGATTTAATGACTAACGTTACCAAGACAATTCTGGTGACGGAAGACGTTATGACAGCAGTTTTGCTAGAATTATATGTATGAATTCTGCCGAAACACGAACCATCTGACTGTAAACAAATAGGCGCTGAAATGCTCTAATTACCAAAGTTAATGGTAGTTCGTCAGACGTTATGAGGGCATTTAATTTTATACCACACATAGAACTGATTATTATGTAATTATTGTTGGTTAGTTTTCACTAACCGGTGTCTCTGAATCTGACTCCATTGCCCCGTTTCAAGATGCTTTCACACCGGACGCGAAACGAAATTTTCGTATGACGGATTACCTTCAAATTCAATGCAAAGACGCGTATACGCGCGAGATTCGCACCTTTGCATTGACAACGTGCAGAAAATCTGTTTCGCGTTCGGTGTGAAAGTAGCTTCATTCGTGCTGCTCACATTCTCACCGCACGCCTCAGGGGAGGAGGGGAGCCTCAGAGGTCAGGCAGGGGAAGGAGGGGGGAACTTTGGACGGAGGAGGAGTTCTTCATGTTCAAATTTCTACTAAGTGCTGTGCCGCATTCCAGAAAGGTAAGAATAGCTTTAAGTAAATTTTGGATATACAGTTTACAGAACAGTTTAGACACTTTCCAAAAAAACACACACACACAAGGATCCTAGACCCTTTAAGTTTTCTTGTTCAAACAAAAAACAAAACACCATACATTTTACAGCGAACTCCTTTGGTCTAAATCGACTAAATGCACTCGTGATAGCAAGGTCTGCAATTAATGTTAGGACTCTCAGATTCACTGAGAGCACCTTTCTGTTCTTCCTCCACTCTACTTTTGTGCCTCTTTCCAGGGTGATTGAGAAAAAACACCTTCATCAAAACAAATAAGCATTTTCTATAACCTTTTAAGAAGGATGAAATTAATTACTTAATTGAGAGAGTCACTGTAAGAAGAGGTCAGAGGAACACCAGGTGCAGGATCCAGAAGTGTTAATTGAAACACAAAACACTAAGGGAAAAGTGGCCGACACGCCAGAAACAAAACACTGTGCACAAGCACTGAAAAATGGGAGAACTAAGGTACTCTGCCAAAGGGAGGGGGAAACAGAAATACACTCTCCAAGAGAGGATAAACTAAGAAAACAAAAACTGAACCTAGCTAAATTGACGGACACACTGGGAGACTTATACACGGGGCTGACAAGACTAAGGCACAGCAAACAGGAAGACTCGGAAATCATACATGGGATACGCTCAAAACGCACAGGGAGCTGGGACTTCACCATGGAGACAAATACGAGGAACCGTCTGACAATCGCGTGGAAAACTGGGGCTTATGTCATCTCGAGAGGAGGCGGGGACTCGGAATGCAATCACACTGAAACAGAAACACATGGAATTAATAAATAATCACACGAGGACCAGGTCAACAATAATGGCTCAAGACAAGACGCTGAGACGAGCAATCAAGCTAGACAGCTTGGATAAGTCAATCTAAACGTTACGAGGAAAAAGCACCACAAAAAAGCGAAAGGAAAAGCACAGTTTTAAATGTAGTTTAAACAGGGAGCTCAGATTGAAATCACAAAAGCCAGAAACACATATGTTCGCTAAATGAGTTAATCAAGGTTAATACTACATGACGAAATATTTACAATCACCCTTATGTTTTTTTTCCACCAAGCAGAACGGTACAGTTCGGTTCGGGACCTAACAGTTTGGTACAGAACGTTTTAGTGCGGTTCAGTACGGATTGTGTTTCCATTTCCAAAGGTAGAGTAGAGTCGTCGTCAGGTAGAGTCGTGGCATGCGTGACATCGCCGCAAAAAGTCAGCTGAGACAAGACAGCTGTCTGACACCATTTAGTTGGAGGAGTTACCTGTAATTGCGTTCTTCCTACTAGTGTGGCTGTTTATAACAGCGAGAAGACAGACTTTGTTAAAGAGAGACTGCAGGCCGCTAAGGCAAAAATAGAAAGAAACAAACAGAAGGTTTTGGAAACATTAAGGAGCTGGGACGACATGGACAACCTATTGGCAAGACGAAAATTACAGCACAGGAGGGTAAGTAGCAGTGCTTTTTTATGTTGTTATTTTATGTGGTCTTGTATTTTGGGGGATCACTTTTGCTCCTTTCTCAAGAATGTCGTCGTCTGTGTGACCAGCGAAACGTTTCGATGCCATTTTGACAGCTGTCAAAAGCAGACGAAACGCGGTAAAAAATTCAGATTCACGTTCCGTTACATCGGCAAACAAGCGGTTGAATCAAATTCAATTCTCTCCCCTTATACTTTTCTTACAGTAGCCTACACAGCCATGAAATTACAGTCATGAAGATAAGTTGTCACTTTGAAATTGTGAATCAAACAAAAACATTAGTCGCACGAAGTAAGTTGGTGTGCCACCAAAAGTTACGCTAGTTAAACTAATGTTTTGCTAGCGTCAGCTTGCAGTGTGCTGCATACAGGTTCCTAGGATTGGCTTGATTACACATTATTCTCATATTACAAGTGACAAACTCAGTAAGCAAACATTAGTTTACTGTGTAAGTCGAGCACAAAGCTGAGGCCAACACTTTTTAGCAACTAGCTGCTAGAACACAACTTGCCTTCAGACTTCATCATCGCCTCCAGCAGAGAGGTAGCCGATTCCATCCCTGCTTCTCTCCCCATATTCGCCGGCCTGTGTCCGTAAATCGCGTCCATCATCTAAAACCATTTCCAAGTTTTTCTTTTTGCCCCACTTCGGCCGTTGTGGTCTTTGATCTTACGATATTCCTGTCTGAGTTTTTTACATTTGATGCGGCACTGCTCTGATGTTTGCTGAATTCCTTCTCTTGCCATCCTCTCAGAAGCACCTTGAAACACATTTTCGTTTCGAACTGAACCATCCAGCTCCCTCTGAATTTGTTCCTCCCCGATGATACCCAGAAACGTCTGGATCTCTTGCGTCGACCATACAGTAGAGCTCGGTTTTGACATTTTACTTTTCTATTTATCTGCCTCCGGTTAGTCTGTGCTGCTGCTGGATGTTTAAAAATAGCGCCCGTGTTATAGTTTGTTTCTTGTGAACTTTATCGCACGCCCATGGTGACGACATCTCCCTCATCCAATCATCAAACAGCAACGGGCGTGTCTCTAAACTGTACCACAAACTGGTACCCCAACACAAGGGCGCCATAAAATGGTACGGTTCCGTACGGTTATTTAGGTACGCTTCAAAAATTCTTACCATGGAGACACAAACAATTGCGAACCGAACTGTACCGTACTGCTCAGTGGAAACAAGGTCTTAGTAAGTGCTGGTTTGTACGTGTTAGTAATATCCTATCAGAGAACGCATTCACTCAGTTTTGCGAGACCCGGAATTAAAGGCAGCTGGAAGCAATGAATGAAATACCAAAGCCAAACCGAAAGTAGAAACATGATTGGATGACGAGACACAGGCACGCTGAAGGCAATCACGCGACACCACTGGATTGGGAGCGATTGTCAGATGGCTGAGCTGAGAGCTGAGAATAAAAGAAATGAAAGTAAATAACAAGCTTAAATAAGCGTGGGACAACACACGAAAAGGCAGAATCATAACAGTACCCCCCTCTAAGAAGCGCCACTTGGCGCTAAACACAAAAACATGAAACACCAAAAACTAAATATAAAACAAGGAACACCTAAAAATACTAAACACAGAAACCTTAAAGTCTAATAAGAAAAATCTAACTAAAAAAGACAAAACTCTAAAAAGACTAACGCACAAAACATCTAACCAAAAAATAAACACAAGCACAAGAAACACAAAACATATACAAGAATACTTGAGGGTCTCCAGCAAAAGCAGAAATTAATTATTTGTCCAGAATGAATCTCGCAGGGACCCAGGAGCGTTCCTTGGGACCGTACCCTTCCCAGTCAACAAGGTACTGTAAGCCCCTACCCCTCCGCCGACAGTTGAGAAGCTTCCGGACTGTGTAGGCTTCTCCACCGTTGATGATGCGTGGCGGAGGGGGGGGCTCGAGATCCGGGTGGAGGGGATGGGCGACAGAGGGGCGGACTCGGGAGACATGAAACACAGGGTGGATTCGGCACATAGTGTGGGGAAGCTTCAGGCGGATGGCGGTGGGGCTGATAACTTTGTCGACTGAGAAGGGACCGAGGAGTCTTGGGGCAAGTTTGCATGACTCCACTCGGAGGGGAATGTCCTAGGCGGAAAGCCAGACTTTCTGGCCAATGCGGTAGGTGGGGGCTGGCTTTTGTCACTTGTCCGCCGAGTCCTTCATCTGATCCCCCGCACGGATGAGGGCGCGACGAGCGGTGTGCCAGGTGCTTTGGCACCGCTTTATGAAGGCCTCGGCTGACAAAACCCCCACCTCTGCCTCCTGCGAGGGGAACAGGGGAGGCTGGTACCCCAGGCAGCACTCGAAGGGGGTGAGACCAGAGGCTGCAGAGGAGTTGAACGCATACTCTACCCAAGGCAGATGGGCAGACCAAGAGCTTGGGTTACGAGCACACACGCATCGCAGCATAGTCTCCAGGGTCTGGTTGGCCCGCTAGGTCTGGCCGTTAGACTGAGGGTGAAACTCGGAAGTGAGGGAACAGGAGGGATCTAGGAGGGACAGGAATGCTTTCCAAAAGCAGCTGGTGAACTGGGGACCACGGTCAGAAACAATATCGGTGGGGATGCCATGGGGACGGATAACGTGCTGTATAAGGAGGTTGGCTGTGGATTGGGCGGAGGGGAGCTTGGGGAGTGCAACGAAGTGGGCTGCTGTGGAAAAGCGATCAACAATAGTGAGGATAGTGGTGTTACCCTGGGAGGGAGGGAGACCAGTGACAAAATCTAGGGCTATGTGGGACCTGAGGCGACTAGGAATAGGGAGTGGTTGAAGGAGACCAGAAGGGGGTGTGTGGGGTGACTTTGCAGTAGCGCAGACCGAGAAGGCACTTACAAAACCCTTGACGTCGTCCTGGAGGTCCGGCCACCAGAAGCGACGTCGAATAAAGGCTGTGGTCCTCTTGACCTCTGGATGGCCTGAAAACTGGGATCCGTGTCCCCATTGCAGCACCTCTGATCGGAGGCCCAGGGAACAAACAGACAATTATCGGGACAGGCACTGGGCGCGACCTGCCCGCCCAGTGCTGTCCGAACCCTTTCCTCAATGGGGAGCTGGACAGCATTGAGGAACTAACTCGGGGAAAGGATGGTCTCGGGAGGGTTCTCGGGAGCAGCCCCCGTCTCGAACCGTCAAGAGGGGGCATCAGCCTTGGCATTACGGGACCTGGGCCTGTAAGCCAAGGAGAAGTTAAATCGGTCGAAAAATAAGGCCCACCGGGGATTAAGCCTCTTGGCCGTCTTCAGGTACTCGAGGTTTTTGTCAGGGATGCAAACGGCGTGCCTTTTGGCGGATGCCGCCTTTTTCACGGCTGTCTGGGGGACTTGTATGAATCGTGCAGATCCGATTTTTGGGGGGGGGGTATCCGTTGGAGTTACTGATTATAATTATCAGGGCTCTCAAGTCTCAGGCATTTCAGTAAGTTCGCACGCTCTCACGCCACACATGACATTTCTCACGCTGAGAAGTGATTAAATCGCCGCACATTAGTTATATAGACTGCAGAGATTAGTAATCTATGAATGGATGAGAAAGGCAGACTGCTCTGCATGAACCAGCAACCTATTAGCCATTCAGAAAATAGTATTTCTTGTTGCTAGGTGAAGTAGAAGCGCCGTAATCACGTCTCCCACACATGCGCGCGAATGCTATTGTCAAAGAAGAGCTGGAAGTGAAGCCCGAAATCAGGAAATCGCTTCATCACTTAAATTTTGCTTTACTACGGCTGCTTATTAAAGTCGAGGAATTATGTAGGATACTTGCTTTATGGATCATTTTTTGCCTCAATTTAACTGCTTTGGACGGTTATGGTTTGATGAGTTGACTTGTAACTTATTACGGGGAGAGGGAAGGCTCTCTGCCCTCCATGTAGTGCACTTTGGCTGAAAACAAACCCTGCTCCGATCCGGTGTCAGAGGTGGTATCGCACCATCTCTTGTTTATGACAGACAAAATGATACAAATACAAAAAACAATGATTTAATTTAGCCTTATTATACTGGGGAGTCCCACTGAAATAAAAAAGTACAGGTATGGCTAAACATTATCTTGTTCAAAATCTAACAATTATTCCAAGGCTAACCGCTAGCAAGTTGAAATAAATTTTTTAAGCTCATGTCAAATAGCGTTCGAGAATGCCGTAGCTGTCCAACTAACTCATATTCGTGACGCTGCTGTAAAATGCTTGATGGTGCAAAGTAAAAGGAAATATACACGCAATATGCAGATATAAGATGGATACTTGTATATCGCAAAGTTATACTACTTGAGCTACCACTTCCGACTACGAGAAGCAACGGATAACCCGGTCAGCATTCATTCTGCAAATAGCCTACAACGCGCACAAAACTTCCGCGACCGATCCTGGTGTGCCATCTAGTGGTAGAATATTGTAACTGTGTGCCTAAGTTTGCAGCTCCACGTCCACTGGCTGACACATCTGCACAAAGATACACCGTTATTCTTCTCGAACGCGCCAAATCCGGATAATCCGTAAATGATGAATTCAATTAATATTTTAATTTGAAACGAGTTACTAAGTTGCCAGTGTCAAAAAAACGAAGTGAAAGTATACTTTTTATCTTTTAAATGAAGTAGAGTTAAAAGTCCCTGTTCAAAAAAGAAAAAAAAATCATAAGTAATGCACAAATTCCCAAAAAAAAAACTGAAGTGCTGTAACGAAGTACATGTACTCAAGTTACCATGCACCTTTGAAAACGAGAGTAAACCCCACCCCCCCGGAGAACATTTCACGCGAGCCTGCATTCAAAACTTGGGAGCCCTGAAATTCTGTATTAAAATTACTAAATAAACAAATGCCGTTACAGTTCATGAAACATAGGAAGTATAAGTATGAGAAGAAAACAGTAAATCAGAAAGCTGCGCACGTAAAGCCAATTGGCTGCGCACCATTATCTGCTGCTGACTGCACTTCACTGCACTGCAAGGATTTCCATCAGTCCGAGATCCCACGGGGGCGTGGGCTTTGATAATCTCACTCCTTTTTGACCATACCTCTGTTTGCATCCCTGTTTGTGGTCTGTCCACACAAGAAATGGCGTAGCGGCTCCCTCTATCCAGTGGCGCCACTCCTCCAGAGCCAACTTCACTGCCAGTAACTCCCGGTCACCGACATCATAGTTAGCTTCAGTAGGCGTGAGGCGGTGCGAAAAGAAGGCACAGGGGTGTACCTTCCCGTCCTTGGTGGATCTTTGGGACAGCACCGCTCCCACGCCCACGTTGGAGGCATTCACCTCCACGATGAACTGGGACGCCGGGTCCGGAGTCATCAGGATGGGGGCAGATGTGAAGCGCCGCTTAAGCTGCTGGAAAGCCTGGCCCGCATGGGGATTCCAGCGGAACGGCTGCTTGATGGAAGTCAGCGCGGTCAGCTGCCATCGTGCTGTACCCTTGGATGCAGCGGCGGTAGAAGTTGGCGAACCCCAGGGATCCCTGAAGAGCTTTGCAGTCATTGGGCTGGGGCCATTCCAGAACGGACTGCACCTTGGCGGGATCCATTTTCGGGGACCCGGGAGAGATGATGTAGCCCAGAAACGTTGTGGAGCAGGTGTGGAACTCGCACTTTTCGGCCTTCACGAAAAGACGGTTCTCCAACAACCATTTTAGGACTTGGCGCACATGCTGAATGTGCTCCTCCCGGGTGCGATGAAAAGATGAGGATGTCATCCAGGTAGACATAAACAGACCGGCCGATCATGTCACCCAGGACATCGTTCACCAGGCGCTGGAAGACTGCAGGCGCGTTGGTAAGCCCAAAGGGAACCACCAGGTATTCCCAGTTGCCACTAGGGGTATTAAACGCAGTTTTTCACTCATTCCCCTCGCGTATCTGCACCAGGTGGTAGGCGTTCCTCAGATCCAGCTTGGTAAACACCTGGGCCCCCTGGATGATGTCGAAGGTGGACGACATGAGGGGTAGGGGATAACGGTTCCGAACTGTTATCTTATTCAACCCTCTATAGTCGATACAGGGCCGGAGTGAACCATCCTTCTCCGCAACGGAGAAGAACCCGGCTCCTGCTGGCCACGTGGAGGGCCGAATTATCCCAGCTGCGAGAGATTCCTGGAGGTACTTCTCCATGGAAACTCTCTCCAGCTGGGACAAGGAGAAGACCTGCCCCCGAAGCGGCACTGCTCCCAGTAAGAGATTGATCTCACAATCATAGGGGCGGTGAGGTGGCAGAGACACCGCCCTAGACTTGCTGAATACCGCGCCCAGGTCATGACATCCCCTCTCCTCATTAGTAATATCGTACCATACCTGAGTATGTCAAAATTCCAATACAGTATGTCGCAGTAAATGTATATAAATAAAATATATGCAGATACATAGAGATATACAGAAAGAAGGAGTAGTGCCAATATGTTTTGGGGGATTTTACTATTGAGAGGGGGCTTGAGAATATTTATATTGCGGATGCATGCTGCGCATACCCTAGCAACCCGGTGTGTCATCAGTAAATGAATTACCACATATAGCAGCACAAGAAATTAAACTCGAAATTTTCTTGAATGAATTTCAGTTGCTAAATGATCAAAATAGCTAAAATGGCTCCCTTCAACTGTCAAACACCAGTTTGTCATCTTGTATTTGCCCAGAGATGCCTGTGAAACACGTGGCTAATTTTCCTAAGAAATGCACTGATGGAGGTAGTGGTCATGATGAAATGCAACCCTTATCCCATCAAACACGGCCTATGCAGCTATTCACCAATGACGCTGTTTACCCACACGTTCTACTGTTATGGTGCCTATATAACAAATTACACAACCAAGCAATGAAAAAAGCTAGTAATTTAGACAGTAACATTTACTTATTACTTATCAAGAAGAAAGCAGGCAACTTCAGTTTCCCTTTGAAAGTCTTTCTCTTTCATTAGCTCTTTCCACCTGGGAAAAGCTACCCCGATGTTTACCCTCATTTTTTAAAATTGAGGTTACTGATTGTTATTAGTGTGAATGCTGAGTCAGCATTCACAGTATTGTTATCGAAATCTTTATATGTTCTTATTATTCTGAGTTTTTCTGCTGTTTTTTTTCAGTCTAACTAGTCCTTCATACTTCGTGCTAGAAAAACCATTCAAATATCTAAACGTTCAGCTCGTTCAGGACATTAAGGCTTCTATTCAACTTTTTGCAGTTTTTAATACTTATTAAAATATTAAACTTGTTCTGAAAGATTTTCCTCATTCAAAATGAATGGAGAGAATATTCAAATCTTCAGCCTCTTTAAACTTCAACTACTTCAGCACACTTCCAGCTAAAGACTTCATTTTAACCTTAAAATGCTCTCAAGACTTTCATTAATTCAGGAAGCATTCAACTTTTTAATACCTTTTATGCATTGCTCTTAATTGAAAATGTTATTGTAAACATTGTATTGATAGTGGTTGCATTAAACCTTCCTTCGCCGAGGAGGTTAAGTTTTTGGTGGCGTTTGTTGGTTTGTTTGTGTACTACATAGCTCAAAAAGTAATAGACAGATTTCGATGAAATTCAGAGAAGGTGGGTATTAAGTCAAGGGACAGGTGATAAAATTTTGGCATTTTGACAATCTAATCATTCAGTAATTCTAATGTAGCCTTAAATGATAAACAGTAAAAAAGATTGGTGTCATGGTTTTGCCCCCGCTGGCAGAAGGCATGAAGCCGGCCATGTACCCAATACCAGAAAAAGCGACCCACACTCACAGCCTGAGTAAAAATATAAATAAAGCTTTAATTAAAACAAAACCAGGGGAACAGCGGCTACAGACAGGACTCCATCACACACAGAATAGAATCCAGAATGCAGCTGCACTAGTGCAGCTCTTTTATACTCTCAATAGCACCTCTACTTCAACGAGCAGCAGCTGTGGCTCGTTGAGGTGGAGGTGCAAGCAGGAGGGGGGAGGGTCTGCAGGGCAGGACCATCACAATTGGACCATATAGCCTAATTTGTGAATACTATAAACATGGCTTCGATTGCCATGTGAGGTCATTACCGTAACAAAGCTGTTCATTACCTCTGCAGCTTTTCATTAACGTAAAACTCGCTGTATATGTAAATATTTGGATGGGAATGAGTGATAACTTCAAATTTTATTTTTGCATAGGAACTATTTGTCAAGTCTTTTCAAATTACTGAATTGACATTTTTAATTTATTTTTAAAATTTGCACTTCAGGAAAACTTTAGTATAAAACGTAATTTTGTTACAGTAGTGTTATGACCCATAGGTCAATTTTATTGCTGTGATTCTTGTTTTGCTGTTCTCCCTCCCTGCCTGAGGGTGGTGTTCCCATCCTTAGGCTCTTTCTCTCTTCAGGTGCTGTTCCTCCTCTTCTCAGGGTGGTGCTATCACATTGAAGTTTATCCTGGAGCCGGCTGCTGGTTGGTGGATGGAGACTGGTGGGGCTGCTATAAAATGGCCGCTGTTTGAGCCGCTCTTCCTCTTCTCTTGGCCCTACTCCCAACTGCATCAGGCATTGCTGCTCTGTGTGTGAGACTGTATTTGATTGTGTAATATAGATTATTGTTTTGCAGTCCAGGTAGCTGTAGGGGTGAGTAGCTCTTTTGTTTAACATCTTTTTCTCCTGTTTATACATATAGGGAGTCAGGTTAGAGGCCTGTCTTTTGTTTTCTTTACTTTCGTATAGGTAAGTAAGTAAGTTGTTGATGGATTGTTCTGTTTGTTGTTTTGAGCCATGCTCACCCTGAAGTCAAATGCTACCATTTGCTTGTTAAAATAAATGATCCTTTGGTTGGACTGCAGTACTTTGGCCTTGGTCGTCCTTGGGAGTGGGGAAAGAGGGGAGCATTTTCTCATGTGCGCTCGGTTCCCCTAGACCGGACGTAACAGTAGTTATTATATCAATAAACATTTTTCTGAATGTTTACACTATGTGGCTATTCTGAACTATTAATAGAACATACATGAAAAAAATAAAAGCTCTGCCTTTCATACATCATGAAGTTATCATCAATTCAAAATGTGTGACGGTAATGAACCTATTTGGTCAATGACTCAATAAAACATTCTGAAAATGTAGTAAAAAACATGTATTGATCTCTCATTTTAATTCATCCAGTTAATTGAGACCCTGCTTGCTACTAATGAGAGAAAAAAAACTAGCAAAATTTACCTAAAATTGTTTGCAAAAGTCAGGACAGTTTCATGAGAATCACCCTAATGCACGTTGAAGCAGTAAAAACAGCTGAACATCAGGCTGACAGGACTGATGTGATGTGATCATTGCCGATGTGTTGGTCTATGCTGAGCATAAATAGCTGGGCGCCAAAACAAGTGGACCCTGAATGCACAAAGAAAATGAGTCAAATATGTCAAAACAACAGAAATATCTCTTCAAACTAGTTAAAATATCCCAAAATGCATTAGCCACTGAAGACCGGATGACAGAAATCTACTGAATAGCCAAGAAAACATAGCCGATAGACTTAAGTGGCACGTCACTGACATACTTACCACACAAAATAATGCAGGGAGTTGGAGGAAACTTTTCCAGCTCGATCTCATCAGCCAGACAGGTAGGCTCCACATAGTGAAACAGGTTAACCTCTGTTTCACCAAAATGGCTCATAAGAACAATCTCGATTAACTCTGTGAACTCATCCAATGGACCTTTATCATTCTGCCATTTGATCAGAGTATCTAGAACTCACTTGGACTCGGGTCCGGCAACATGCTTCAGAAATTGTAATAGACGTTTGCCTTTTTTCTCTGTATTCCCCAGAAAAGTCTTGATGAGAGTATCGCCAGTTAATTCCACAAAATGCATTGTCTTGCCCATTTCCTCAAATAGAAAGGGCCACTCCTGACCAAGGATTTTTATACCTGCTCCTTTGTTTATGGTTGCCCACTGTGAATAGTACAAGTCACGCACCAAGTTCCTTATTTCCTCTGTATCGAAATTCATGTCTTGGTACCTTTTTTTTTCATTTCTTCTTTTTTGGCATTCTGGCTTTCCTGAGTCTTGGACACTGGAAGATATTTTGGTTCCCAGTTTACACACCCGTAAGTGTCTTGAATGCTTGCTCTCTGGGTGGCTGTACTTCCTTCAGTGTCACACTCATCTGATTCTTGGCACTTGCGCCTTTTTATTTTTGGTGTGTTTGGCCTTTTTGCATTATCCACACGAGCCTGTAATTGTCTGGATAGTGAATCATACCCTGACCCAGTGATATCACCTTCTATAACATGTTGCAAGGACTTCGTTTACTTCACTACCATTTTTCTAGCTATTTCTGATGTGTTTTTCCTGGTAGGACAGCTATACATTTTCGTCATTTCCGATACTATTATTCTGACCATTTGGCGTTGAAGTGCTGGATTAGGCCTTTTGTCCCAAGCCAAACACTGCTGAAGTTCCTCAGGAAGCATATGCCAGGGAATTTCAAAACTTTTGAGGGAGGAGGAGGCACAAGACAATGACGGTGAAGAGGAGGGGACTGGTGAAGATAGCAAGTGTGTTGCTCTTTGGCTTGGAGATGGAGATGTACACTGAGGCTGGGGACAGAGGACAGAGAATCACTTTCAATGTCAATTGTTGTGGTTGTTTTACATCAATAATAAATTATTATTAAACCATCACTATTGTGAGCCCAAACAACAAATCGCCTGGCTTGTACTGGTCTTAGGCCAGACAACAAATCCTCTGTTGTGATTCTGCCTGTCTGCCATGTCTCGCCATGTCCAAGTTCTGCTGTGCCTTGCCCATGATCTGTTAGCCATTTTTATATTTGGATTTTTGCCATGTCTGACGATTCTTTTTAATTTGTATTGTGATTTGGTTACTTTGATTCATTCATGCATTGTCACAGTATAGTTTTTCCACGTTTTGTATTTTACCATAGTAATTCCGGTTCATGTTTTGCTTTCTTCCATGCATTGCACTTTGTCTCCCCGTCTGGTCTCTTGTCTTGTCATTGCTCACAGCCCCGGTATTGCGAGCCACTCTTCAGATGATTTAATGGTTTCTGGATTTCAGCCTTCCTTCCAATCTCATTTACTTCCTTCATCTTGCTTTTCTATTTTACTAACCCAAACTAACAGTTTGTTATTTTGCTAGAGTTACTAACACAAACTAACATTGTATATGATACTAACTTACTAACGAGCTCTAAGGGATTGTATAGTTGCACTTACTAATTGATTAACAAGCTCTTAGCACTCGCCCTGTTCTAGTCTCCGCCTCTAGTCTCTCCCAAATCTTCTCTGCTGCGTTTCTGTGGATTCTCCACACCTGTCCTTTCTCTCATTATCTATGCACGTCAGAACTCCTTGACCGGAGCTAAAGTCAAAGTGTACTTTATTGTCAAAAGTCTATGTAACAGGGGTTAGCACAGAAATTTGAAATTGCGTTTGACCAGTCTCCAATATGCAGTTAAAAACTAAACATAAAATAAGACATTGACAATAATCACACACACACAGTGTGTAGTAAAAAAACTAACATACTGATACAGACATGATCAATAAATACACGCACACAGCGTGCAGTAAGAAGACTAACATACTGATACAGACATGAACAATAGGTACACACACACACACACACACACACACACAATCACTCACAGCAGCAGAAGTACAATCAATGTACATACAGGTATTGTTCAGAAGTGTAGATGCAGTATGTAAGGTGCAAAGAATAAAGTGCAAGTGACATGTCTTGTAAATGTTCAAGGAATCACTGTCCTTGAAATGTTCATGTAGTTTTCTTCAGTGTGTTGGTGAGTCTGATGGCTTGAGGAAAGAAGCTGTTTCCCAGTCAGCTTGTGCAGCACCGCATGCTGCGGTAGCGCTTCCCTGATGGTAGTAGTGAGAACAGTTTGTGTGCTGGGTGAGTGGGATCTTTGATGATGTTCATTGCTCTCTTGGAACAATGCGAAGTGTACAGGTCCTGAATGGCTGGTAGGGGTGATCTGATGATCTTTTCCGCAGTCCTCACCACCCTTTGAGTTTATTTTCAGTCCATAGGCACGCTTGGCCGCTCTCATGCCCCGGTGCAGGTTGGCCCTGGCTGACTTAAGGGCCTCCTTGTCCCAGACTTGAAAGCAGTGTTACGTGCTCTCAGGAGTTCACGTACCTCCCTGGTGAACCAGGGTTTTTCTTTGCTCTTACTGTAATGTTCTTGGTAACGGTTACATCTTCCATGCATTTTTTTATGTATCCAGTTACTGAGTCTGTGTATTCAGTGAGGTTGATGTGCTGGTTGGTGGTGGCTGCCTCCCTGAAAACAGACCACTCTGTGCTTTCAAAACAGTCTTGTAGAGCTGCTGTAGCTCCCTCTGGCCAGTCCCTGATCTGCTTCACAGCTGGCTTGCTCCTTGTCAACAGAGGTCTGCAGGCTGGAATTAGCATAACAGAGAGATGGTCCAATGATCCCAGGTGGGGGTGTGGAACTGCTCTGAAAGCCTGTCTAATGTTCGTGTAGACTTAGTCTAGTATGTTCTCCCCCCTTGTTGCAAAGTTCACATCTTTGTGATAGTGCGGCAGTACTGTTTTTAAATTGGCCTGATTAAAATCGCCAGCGATTATGCAGACCGAGTCCGGGTGTGTGTTTTGTAGTGTACTCACAGACTGGTACAGAATGGAGAGCGCTTCCTTTGTGTTTGCGCTGGGTGGAATGTAAACAGCTGTGATGTTGACGGTGTTGAATTCCCTCGGCAGGTAGAACGAATGGCAGTTGATGGTTAAAAACTCAATGTTCTCTGAGCAGTGGCTTGTGATGACTGCAGCGTTTGTGCACCAGTTATTGTTGATGAAAATGCACACACCACCTCCCCGAGATTTACCCGTGCTGGCGTGGTTTCTGTCCGCGCGGACTGTTGTTAGCCTTTCCAGTTCGATGGCGCTGTCCGGAACGGTGTTGTGAAGCCACGTCTCAGTGAGGATGATCGCGTTGCAGTCTCTCACCTTTCGTTGTGTAGTTAAATCCAATTTGGTGGAAGTCCATTTTATTTTCCAGTGAGTGAACTTCAGATAAAAAGATAGACGGGAGTGCAGTTCTGTGGGGCTTTCTTTTCAGTCTGTTTGTGATGCCAGCTCGACAGCCCCGCTTGCTAGTTCTAGCACACCTCCGACGGCGCATGCTAAGTCTCCCTCGCCGCTTCAGCTGCTTCCAATTTCGGCTGGTGTTGGAGTAGGAGCCCGCTGTCTTGGAGGCCCCATTGTCTCACTGGGGTATGATTCCTAGTCCGAGTAGAGTTTCTCTATCCGTGACTAGGTTAACTCCAAAAAGATCTTCTATGGAGTTGTTGTTATTCAGTCCAAGTAATGTGCTCCTGTTGTATGTTATTATTGTAGGAGACTGCGACGGTACGGACGACATATTCAACACAGAACGCACATCGCTATCGGGAGCTAGCGTGGGCGCTGCCAAGTTCCATGCATGTATGCCGTATGTCTGTCTATAGGATTGTCTCGCGATCCCTGTCCGCGTTTTGGCTTTTGCCTTTTTTATGTGATTAGGTCCTCCCTCTTGTTCCCACCTTGGTAATTAGTCTCATTTCCAGCACCTGTCTTCTGTGTAGCATGTGATTCCCCTGGAGTGTATATTAGGAGTATATTAGGAGTCTTTTCACAGCACAGGGATCACAAGACGCGTACAGGGATCACGAGACAATCCTATTGACAATTATACGGCTCCTGTCAAGGAGTTCTAACATGCATAGATAATGAGAGAAAGGACAGTCCAAGCAGGTGTGGAGAATCCACAGAAACGCAGCAGAGAAGATTAGGGAAAGACAAGAGGCGGAGACTAGAACAGGGCGAGTGCTGAGAGCTTGTTAATCAATTAGTAAGTGCAGCTATACAATCTCTTAGTGCTCGTTAGTAAGTTAGTATTATATACAATGTTAGTTTGTGTTAGTAACTCTAGCAAAATAACAAACTGTTAGTTTGGGTTAGTAAAATAGAATCACAATATCCTCCTCTTTTATGTAGTGTAGATCTTCTAAGATCTCAACACCCCCTGTTACCAGGGCGTCTACCACTGAATCTAACCCCTCTTCGGAGTAATCAATAAATGCAGTAGTAATGGCCCTACTGAGCTCGGGGTTCAGCCAACGAACAAACACACAACATCATTGTACCCAACCAGCAGGAGTAATCTTAATTATTAGGCTAAGTGCTGTTAAGAACTATTCACATAGGTCTTTTCTGTGCTTGGGAAAATTTGTGTAGGTTTGACACAAAATGACCTTCATGAGACCGTTTTAAACATAACATTTGCACATTAAAGGTGCCATCAAGGTGTTTGGATTAATTAAAAAAATAATACCTTTGGTCAGAGCGAATTGCATTTGAAGATGGAAGTAGGCCTAAATATTGACCCTTTTTTCTTTGGCCAGTTCTCGCAGACTAGAAATACTCAGGTCAGACTCAGTGAGCTGAAAAAAGCTGTATGGGAGAGGTCTGCTGTGATAACCAAAGAGTGTGCCCTTGCTCTGAGAACACTGAGGAGAGTCAAAATAATGATATACAGTCAAAATCTTAAGCCAGTCAGGTTTGACAAAATCATCTACCAGGAAATTGAAACAAACTCAATGACATCCATCCTCATAGCACCGTAAAGCTTTCCTTCTTACACACCATGCACTCACTGGCATCAACAATGACAATATGCTGTGCTTCAAGGGGACAATTTGGTGGCCATCTTTGACACAAGATGGTAATGACCAAACATCTACAAGGTCGTTCAAGTGGAGGCACAACAATCTGTCACCAACATTCTCTGTTCTCACAGAGAACATATGTTAGTGAGGCATAAATTCTGTGACATGATCTTTCACAAGGAAGTGAAGAGCAGAATTATCTTTCAATATAAGAAGGACCACTTCACCATACTCAACCCAATCCACATTCCTAATGACAACAAACTGTCCCCTTTAATGTTATGCAAATGTCCCCATTTGCTGTTATCTGAGCATTTGTCTCCGTGAAGCCAAAGTGCTGCACTGCAATTTTAATTTGCTCCCTGTAAAGTTCAGAGCACAAAGGAGAGGCATCCTTCAACTGCAAATCTTGGGCACTCATTGTTCTGGATGTCAGGTAAGCCTGGAACAGTTGATGTCATTCTGAAAGGGTAAGGGGCAGATTTTTAAAATATTTCAACTGCCTTGCACATCTTTTGAAATAACTGCATTTACTATCGAAGCGCATAGTCCAAACCTTGACGAGTGGGCCGAATTTCAGGATCAAACCTGGGTAATGGTGCAGATAGTGGTGCTTGGGTCGCAATTTTTAGTTTGGAAATAATGTCTTGGGAGAATCAAGATATTTCTCAATAAGAATGTTAAGGTAAGCAACCTGGGATCTGGATATTTTCTGTGCAGATGTGAAGCCTATGATATCTATAAACTGTAATGCCAATTGCACACCTCTTGCCGATGCTGTACACGGTCTCCAATTAGCACGGGGAAAGGTCTGAGAAAGTTACAATTTTGAACTGCATGACTGGACAGCTTTGTTGATGTGGCACTGACTTCACATGGCTTTGAAGAGGCATCTGCGTCTTTGTATTTGAACTGTTTGATGCGCCTGTTCAAGATTGTATACAAGAACCATTTCTTTGCCATTAGCCCCTTCCAAAAGCCTGACTCTAGCATATTCTTCAATGTGTGTAACACAGGAACATAGTATGCAAATCTTTTTTGCATGTTTTCATCTCAGCCTAAAAATATCTGCTTAGGTTCCACATATTTGAATACCTTTTTAAAGCACTCGGTCCTGGCTCTGTGTGGCAAGCTGAGAATAAGTTGGATTCCCTCAGATTTTGGCTCTGTCATCATCTGATATGGCCAGATCTTGCAGGAGTGAGGGCAACCTGTTGAAAATGTGTGCCTGTCCCAACTCATGTATGTTCTGTATCTCTTCCACAATAAACTGAATAGTGGATGTGGGAACAAGATACTGTCCTTGTGGCCTTGCATAAAACATACATACATTTCTGAGATACAAATCAAAGTTACTGTCTTCAATAACAGTGTCTTCATCAACTGGTAGGCAGGCTGGTTCCTCTGCTACAGGTAGTCTAACACTAGCACCTGTGGAAGGACATTCACAAGATCTAAGCCTAACAAGTGAGCCACTACTGGTATTGATTGGACTAGTTCTGTGCTTTCTGGACAAATGGGCAGAGAAGGTGAATTTTTGAGAGAACAGTTTTGCTTCCTTCCACTGGGCAGTTTACAGGACACCCCGCAACAATGTTCACCTTTAGATGAGCAACCAACTCTTTAACGTCCCCACACTGGCGCTCACAAAGGGGAACTGTGCATCGCTGTGGCCAAATCCTGAGAGATCAATGGTTTACCAGCATGATACTTGGGAAAACACCCGCTTACAGCTAATGTCAACGCACTTGAAAAATGTCAGGGGTTCACTGTGATAGAGCTTGCAATGGAGAACATGTGCCTTTACAGATGGAAAAGATTCACCACAAACGCAACACGAATACATAGCCAAGCTATCACCCATAAGCGTAGCAGCTCAGCCATATGGCAGAGCAAACACCCAAAATCCTTGTGTTCTGCCTATTCACGGTAGATTTAAGCTTAAGATAAAAAGCTGCATGCAAAAAAAAAAAGAAAAAAAAAGGCCAAGGCCATAAGCCTATTCCTACACCCAGCCAAACACGCGTCAGAGGGGTTGCCTCTCCAACACCACTTTGCACTGACTAAAAGTCAAGAGGCTACAGCTGAAAATTAAATATTCAACCAAATGCAAATCTTTCCACAACTCAAAAGTTTGCCTGACTATCATGGTTACGCTTGATTAGACTATGCATAGTATGCAATATGAATAACTGTCAGCAAGCTTCTTCAGTGACCTACTCTACTCCACAGATGCAAGTGCACAGCATGGTCAACTGAACCAAAAATTTTCTCTCCCAAACACCTGAGGAAAAAAAAAAAAACATTTCCACTCCAACACCCAGCCCTACCAAACCATTTTGACAGAAATACCCCAACTACTAATATCAAAATCTAACAAAATCAACAGCTTACCGTGTATCGCAGCCTCAGTGTATTTTTCTTCTTTTGCTGTCTGCTAGCTAGCTGCTGAGGTCTAGTCCAATGCGAGAAGGTGTTCATGTAATGTCAGAAAAACCCACTTAAACACACATTGATGCAATGGGGGATAATTTCCAATGTGCGTGTGTGTACTTTTCCTTCCCGAGTGAGCAAACAACTTCAAACTAAAAGAAAGCGATGCCATGTAGTCACGTAGTCTGATCGTAATAATTTGCTAACTAACGAAAGAACGCCATAGCTTATCTGGCCTCCATATCGAAGTGAAACCCCAACAATTAACAGACTTGAAAAATGTTCAATTGGGTCCTATTAATTACTTGGTTTATTGTTATGTAGTACGAGTACCATACAGATACTCCACTTTTATTGCAGTTTTTTTTCCATCTGTCCCTCTGTCTGTCTGTCCGCACTTTGCGACGGCTATAACTTTTGATCGGCTCGTGATAGCACTTTGATACTTGATATATGCATTGCTTGTGAGATGGCATTTCAGATGGGGTCATGACTTTTGACCTTCTGACCTTGACCTTGGAGCATGACGTTTAGTGACCTAAACTTTAACATGGGCCATAACTTTTCATTAGCCAGTAATAGGCATTTCATAGGATAAGGCCTTTCTGATGAGGTCATGAATGTTGACTTTCTGACCTTCACCTTTAACCTTTGATTGACTCATGATAGGCCTTTAATGGTTAGCATGCGCATGTTATGTACGGGAGCATCAGTGTTTCACAAACACACCTTGTTTTTTTTGGCCAGAATGATTTTAAAAGGGGGCACAAATATTTTTAGGGGGTATTAACCAGTGAGAAAGAGGTTTAGAATGATGGGGGGAAAATTTTAAAAGGAGAGGGTAGATGTGGCGTGAGTAAAAAAATATTTTGCAGTAATTCCACGTACCACATCTGTATCTGTAACCAATGTTAATCACACCACACACTGTGGCCTTAACCACTACACTAACTGAGTTTGTTGTCAGCTCAGCGCCATTAGTTTCCATAAATCGCCAAAGGGTGAAAGATAACCGAAAGTATATAAAACAAAAAAATAATGTATTCATTTTTTATCTTTTATTTATTGTTGTCAATGAGGAGAAGTGGTGTGAATATCCATTTTGATTTTGAGTGGAGTTGGCTGATCTGTTGACACTGGGTAGAATAATTTGAGCAGAACAAATGACCCAACAAATCCCTATGAGTTGGGTGAAGGTTAGGCACAGGGACAGGGATAGCATTCCCTATGAGTTGGGTTCAGGGTAGGCGCAGGAATAGGGATAGTATTGCCTATGAGTTGGGTTAAGGTTAGGGACAGGGATAGGGATAGCATTCCCTATGTGTTGGGTTAGGTATAGAGATAGTTTAGTTCGTTTGGTAAGTGTGAGCACGAATGTGCCGTGCTCGTGGGAAGGCACACGGCGAGTACGGTTAGAAGAGGTGGATTCGGGCACGATCCATCGGTACTAGTATCAAATGTGAAAGCAACCGTACTCAGTACGGCAGATTACCATTATGCAGCGGCGAAAGGACCTCAGTCAAACAAAGAAAATTCAATACTTGCTCGAAATGTCGGCGCACGAAAACACAATCCACCACTGGGTATATGCTAAACTCTGAAGTTTTTGTAATAATATGTGCGCAGTTACATTCGCGTGCTTATGACAGAACAATAGATCAGTGTCGTGACAAATTAAAGAAAATGTGCGCAACGCCAAAGTCTTGCAGCTTCAGTTAAGTGGCAGATAAATTTTCGTTGTGTGAGGCATGGATAACATGATCAGCCAAATAGCTACACCAGGGCAAAATCATATATAAGGTTCTTTTCCTTCGTATTTGTATTTATTGTTGTTAACATCATGCAAACGGGCAGCCTTAAATGCACACGCATGTGTTTTCTATTTCGAATGGAAATAAAATGATGTAATTGATCATACGAGCACAGAATTCATTTCAAGACCATAAAGGATCGTATAGTAATCAGCGACAAACAAGAAGAAAATTTAGCGATTGCATAGTGGAAAATGTGTGGAATTTATCGACTGAGTGCCAGCGTTGGCAGATCAAGAGGTCCTTGTCAGAGCGGCAGCCGCAACAGCTTAGGTTTTATCTGGCCAAGTATATGTGCCAACGTAAATACGGGCGGTGTAAATACCACTTTACTCAAATTTTAGCAGACATCCCGCTACTGTACGCGCCACCTAAGGGTGCTTTCACCCTGGCCTCATTTGGTTTGGCTGAATTGCACCAGAGTTAATTTCCCTTCTTGGTAGGGTTCGTTTGGTTCGGTGTGAAAGCAGCAATCGTACCAGGAATCGCACCAAAAGCGTACCGAGACCACCTCCTCGAGGCAGTAAAACACGTTGCTTTCTTCTTAATGCAATGTGTGAAACGATAAGAGAAAAATTACTTTGTTCACCCTGCAAAACAATAAACTACGATGTTAACTTCTGTGTTTGCAGTGAGCACTACCTTACTGCTCTACCTAATTGTATCTTTGTGGTTATTTAATTCAAATTCCAGAATCATAATCGGTTTTCATGTTATATGTGAAATCCACCATCACACACGTGAAACTGATAAACCTCCGTGCACATAGAATTCTAATATTACATCGCCTACGTGCTGATGGAATAATTGCTGACAGCGCGGGACTAGTGAATATGTCACTAAACACTCGCGCTGAATGCGTGATAGTTGATGGGTATGCTTATTAATGAAAACTGGCCACCCCTGATAATGATGAGTTTTGACCCAATGCTAAACCCGCTGCCAGTTTCAGAAAAATCCTGGAGGAAACCATGCAAGCGCTCAAAAAATGGGTCTTTTGCACTAAACCGGCTACCATAGTGAGCGACACAGAGCATTCTGTGATGAGGATGCCGTTTAGTAAACACAGCGTAGCAAGTATGGTGAGTAAATGTTAAAGGCTAAACGTGGAGTCCGGAGGAGGTGCAGGCCCTAACAACCATTTGTGACCAAATCCGATCACTACTATCCAAAACGTATAAAAATAGAGAGATTTTTGGTTTGTAGTGACTTGGGATCCGCCTTCATCACATGCAGTGCACAACAACATTTTGTGTTAGCCGCATCTGCGCCTTCTTCATGAAAAGTAAACACCGGAAAAAATTGGCAATATAGGCGATGTCGTACATCTTAAGGAGGATCACAAGCAACACACGTAGCTGCTTCTCCAATGTACTTCTCTTGTCAGCGTGTCTTGTCTTGAGTGTAGACTTTCCTTTGTTGACTTCCGTGGGCTCTATTGAAAATTACCTGCCTATTCAGACCAATTGAATACAACCTCAGGAAATACATTCTGAGGTACGTCTGGCCAATGGGTGATAGGAATGTACTCACGTGACTTGTTTTACGAACTCATCAACCGATTCGCACCAAAATAAAAAATGCGGTGTGAAATAGGGCTGGGACGATTCTGAATCAATTCTTTTTTAAGGCGTAGTACCACTACCTGCTGCCATGGGGCGAACATCTGAGCTTTATTTTTTCCTTTTTTTAACCCGACGCAGGTTGAAGGAAAGTGCCAAACATCGAAGGGCATGTGAAATGCTTCCGGAAAAAAACTTCTTTTCGGCGACATGCTGCACGGAACCAAGTAAAGGACTACAGAGTTGTCTCCTATTAATCAATTAGGCTACTGTACGAAAAGTAACCTGTTCCAGTTTACTTGCTTAATGGGCAATCAAATGGTGGATGCGTTGACTCTCGAAGTTGAATGAGCAGAGCTGTTTATTAAGACAGCGTGTTTGATTGCTGCATTATGAAATTTAAATGGCCATAGAACAGCACAACATGAACACGATTTCCATTGCCTCGGCATTTCGTGTGACTGTGATAATTTATATCTCACATTTACGTTTCATCCGCTTTACAGAATGTTTTCCACCTTGTGATCTGAAAACAAATCTCTTTATTTTTATTTTATCATTATGGATCTCCTAAAAATGCTACAGTGAGAGATGAAATGCAGAGTTGGGATATGGTGATGTTGAACAAAGATTTTTTTTAAGTGTGATAAGACCACTTGCCATCATGGGGTCGCGTGTAATTTCTTGAAACAGACACACCTGAAGTGGGGCGATTTAAAATGCCGTCGGGAAGAAGCCTGAGTTTAGATTTCGCTAATTGCAGGCGCTCCGCCCTTCCCTAAATCTGCACCCGTGTACTTGTCCTAAATAACGATCAAGCAATTTCAGTAGCCTATAACGATTAAGATGTGATGGTGAAAAACAGACAAACTTAACTGGGCTACGGTGTTAGAGTGAAAGAATGCCAATAATTTTTAAAAATCTTCCCTCTGAATTGCATCTCTCAGCATTTTAGGACATTACTAAAGATCAATTTGAAACAGATTTGTTATAAGATCGCCCTGGATTTTAAGCCTATAAAAAAAAAAAAATACACAAAGTGGAAAACATCCTGAAAAGCAGATGAAATGTGAAAGAGATATAAATTATCTCAGTCGCTCAAAATGCGTGGCGATGGAAATCGTGTTCATGCTGTGCTGTTGTATGGCCATTTAAATTTCAAAATGCAGCAATCAAACACCTTGTCTTAATAAACAGCATTCATTCAACTTAGTAAACGTATAAACCATTTGATTGCTAATCAAGCAAGTAAACTGGAACAGGTTACTTTTTGTAGAGTAGCCTAATTGGGTAATAGGAGACGATTCTGTAGTCCTTTACTGGGTTCCGTGCAGCATGTCGCCGAAAAAAACAGATGTCAGTGAAGTTTTTTCCGGAAGCATTTCACATGCTCTTTGATGTTTGGCACTATTGTTCAACCTGCGTCGGGTTTAATGAAGGAAAAGGGAAAGCTCGGATGTTCGCCCCATGGCAGCAGGTAGTGGTCTTACACCTTAAAAAAGAATCGATTCAGAATCGTCCCAGCCCTAGTGTGAAAGGGGATCAAACCTACTAGCAAATATAATAATGTTTATTTTTCTAACTTGGTCCGCACCAACTGAACCAAACTACTGGTGTGAAAGCGCCCTAAGAGGATGAAACACCGAGACAACATCAATAGAATTGATATGGAATCAGTTGACACTAGATGCGGGAAAAGGGAATGAGGATTTTATTTTAAACAAAACAAAACAGGCACGAGGGCCAACAAAAAACTTGGCCCAAAGGGTTGCAAAAAACAAACTAAGGAATGCTACACGGAGCTATAAACAAAGAATGCAAATGACAAAAAACAAAAGGCACTGGAAACTCCAGGCAAGAAGATGAAGAAAAATAAATAACAAGACTATATATATACACAAGGCAAGAGGCTAGAACAAGACTTGAAACTAGAAATGCAAGGGAACTTGACAACAAGAACTTGGCAAAACTTGAGACACTGTCTGCCAGCCAACTTCCACCGCATCCAGATAAAGGGTAAGTAATCAAGGACACATGAGGGGCAACACCTGGAGAAGCAGAAACAAGAGGCATGGCAAGATCAAGACATGGACAGATTGGATGACATGACCTGCTCATTAAGAGAATGAGCGTGCTCAGCTTAAGTACCAATTAAGTATGCAGTTTGGAAGCAAGCATGAATGTTAAGAACAGAAAAGCGCAGCAAGATCTTGAAATAGCAAAGCAGGAATCATGACAATAAACTCCCTGTCTAAATTAGTAGTATTAGTAATGTGCCTATCTAAGAATTACACCACCCAGTGAGTGTTAGTTAATGTTAGTAACTTAAAAACAGTTAATTGTCAATTAAGCTTAGAGAGCCCCGAATCAGCACAGCATGGAAGGAAGGGGGAAACACCAAAGCCAACCAGAGCTCTGAAAATGTGCAATCACGAAGGCACGGGGCGGAACGCAGACAAGCGGTGGAGTGGCTTGGCAGACCTGGCATGAACAAAAACATGGAAAAGTAAAAACATGGACAATGAATGTGAATTATGAAATGAGTAATCCTAATACAAGAAACTGTTAAAACGATAAGCAATACTGTTGACACAACAAGAATAATATCAAGCCAACTTTGTGTACGTTCCAAACGTACCTGAAAGTTCCTGAAAAGGAAAACTAAATACCTTTTATGAGTTTATGATACCACAGAAAAACATGTTATTAATCACTCTGTCAAATATGAAGAACTAAATAGGTTGTTAAGTACATAAAATTAGGCCTCAAAGTTGTTCAGAAATAAGCAGCATTCTCAGCCCCAGGACAGTGGGGGCGTGTCCCCTGGAGGCGTGGAAACCATGCTTCATCGTGGGAGGGGTCCCACCTCTCCCTAGTCCATACGCCTGTACCTCCCAGGCATGTGCAGTTGCCACATCACGCTCACGTATTGGAAAGCTCCCCAACCAACTAGATATAGCTTCCGTACGACTGTACAATAATTTACGAATGTAATGCCTTACTTTTTAGATAGTGTGAACTCTATACGTGAAGTAAAAATGTTAACTTGCTTGTCATTCTTGTGTCATTACATAAAATTACGTTTTCTGACTCTCCATTATTTACCAAATTTACTTTGCTCTTCTCTGGTAGTTGAAAAAAGGGGAAATGCATGGCCATAGCTATGAGTAACTACAATGCCACGATCAGTGATGAGTGTCACATGAAATGCTTATGGCATAATAAAGAAGGTTAATTATACCTCAATCACCATAATTAAGCGCTGCATAGCATGTCAATAAGAAAAAAAACGTTTTAATTCAAGGCAGTGTACAAAACCCAAAACCAGTGAAGTTGGCACGTTATGTAAATCGTAGATAAAAACAGAATACAATGATTTGCAAATCCTTTTTAACTCATATTCAGTTGAATACACTGCAAAGACAAGATGTTTAATGTTCAAACTGAGAAACTTTATTTTTTTTGCAAGTAATCATTAACTTAGAATTTAAAGGCTGCAGCACATTGCAAAAAAGTTGGCACAGGGGCCTTTTTCCCACTGTGCTACATCGCCTTTCCTTTTAACGACACTCAGTAAATATAGGTTTGGGAACTGAGGAGACCAATTTTTGAAGCTTTTCAGGTGGAACTCTTTCCCAGTCTTGCTTGATGTACAGCTTAAGTTGTTCAACAGTCCGGGGTCTCTTGTCGTATTTTACGCTTCATAATGCGCCACACATTTTCAATGGGAGACAGGTCTGGACTACAGGCAGGGCAGTCTAGTACCCGCAATCTTTTACTACGGAGCCATGCTGTTGTAACACATGCAGAATGTGGCTTGCCATTGTCTTGCTGAAATAAGCTGGGGCGTCCATGAAAAAGACGTTGCTTGGATGGTAACATATGTTGCTCCAAAACCTGTATGTACCTTTCAGCATTAATGGTGCCTTCACATATGTGTAAGTTGCCCATGCCTTGGGCACTAATACACCCCCATACCATCACAGATGCTGGCTTTTGAACTTTGCACCTATAACAATCCGGACGGTTCTTTTCCTCTTTGGTTCGGAGGACACGACGTCCACAGTTTCCAAAAACAATTTGAAATGTGGACTCGTCAGACCACAGAACACTTTTCCACTTTGCATCAGTCCATCTTAGATGAGCTTGGGCCCAGCGAAGCCGGCGGTGTTTCTGGGTGCTGTTGATAAATGGCTTTCGCTTTGCATTGTAGAGTTTTAACTTGCACTTGCAGATGTAGCGACGAACTGTAGTTACTGACAGTGGTTTGCTGAAGTGTTCCTGAGCCCATGTGGTGATTTCCTTTACACACTGATGTCGATTATTGATGCAGTACCGCCTGAGGGATCAAAGGTCACGGGCATTTAATGTTGGTTTTCAGCCTTGTCGCTTTCCTGCAGTGATTTCTCCAGATTCTCTGAACCTTTTGACGATATTATGGTCCGTAGATGATGAAATCCCAAAATTTCTTGCAATAGCTCGTTGAGGAATGTTGTTTTTAAACTATTCGACAATCAGCTCACGCATTTGTTCTCTAAGTGGTGACCCTCGCCCCATCCTTGTTTGTGAATGACTGAGCATTTCAGGGAAGCTGCTTTTATACCCAATCATGGCACCCACCTGTTCCCAATTAGCGCATTCACCTGTGGGATGTTCCAAATAAGTGTTTGATGAGCATTCCTCAACTCTCTCAGTCTTTTTTTCCACTTGTGCCAGCTTTTTTGAAACATGTTGCAGGCATCAAATTCCAAATGAGCTAATATTTGCAAAAAATGGCAAAGATTACCTGTTCGAACATTAAGTAACTTGTCTTTGCAATGTATTCAATTGAATATAGATTGAAAAGGATTTACAAATCATTGTATTCTGTTTTTATTTACGATTTACAGAATGTGCCAACTTCACTGGTTTTGGGTTTTGTAGATATCCATAGCTTGGGCTAGAGTGGCTAAGCCCCGGAACTGGTGAGCCAGCGTGAAGAGGGAGCTGCAATCTAGCTTTGGAGGGAGGATGCCTCTCCCATTCTAAAACCGTGCAGTCCCGATGTCGCGACACTGGCTAATACCTTCAGCTGGCTGGCAGGACTGTGTGGAGCAAGCAGGACATAGACTACCACAACTTAAAATAATTTTGCCTCAGATCAAAGAAATGTATTAGAATCATTTTCAACCTTCATTTCATCTCCCGTGTTTGTGCTTACATAGCACAGGCAAAATCTGTTTGGTCGTTTTTATAGAAAATAATATGTTGACAGGATGAATATGCAAAGATCTCTGACATGAAAAAGCATAGGTTTAGTATGGAAACGTTTGTCATCATTATTAACATGAGGAAGTACTTTGACACGTTCAAAGATCTCATTTTGTCTAAATATATTAATGAAGGGCAATAATCATTGCCAGGGCTGAAGCCTCGGAGGCTCAAAAAGGGGAATTTGCCAATACGATCAATTATTCCAAATAATGAGGATAAGGGGAACTTTGCCAAATAGTGCAAAATGAACACTGTGGTTCTGTATGACGAGGCCACCCCAGACTGAACGGCGCTGCGAGCTCAGTCCTTGGGCTCCCGTTACAGAAGCTCCGGGATGACGGTCGCAAGGTCGTTATTACCTGGAGGGTAAATGTAATGTTATTTTATACAGCTATAGACATGATCTACAATTTAATTGAACATATCGTGATTTCGGCTGGGCTAGCGGGAGCTATCTGATTTCATAATAGTACAACAATCGTAATCAAACAATGTAACGCGTATGTTCTGAGTAGCGAACCTCATTTCTCAATTGACTTCCTCGTATTAAAGTTTAAGTTAGCCTCACCTCACATCAAGCTTTAACGGGATGTTTTCTAGTTGAAAACCATGGAACTTGGATAGCTAAAAAGTTATTAATCAAATCAGGAACTAGTTGGTACTTAATGCCTGGATCGTATATGCTTGACTGGAAACGTTACAGCTCTATTAACACAGATTCCGCGGACTGCGGTATCCAGTAAACAAACATTAATGTTAACTCCATTGTCAACGTTACGTCGTTGATTGACCTAATAAGTTAGCCGGGGTCTAATGAATATTCTACTTTGCCACTGCCTAGCTAATCTGGCCAGCAAAGCGTGTGTTCCCTCTCTGTCAAAATGGCTCATAATGGTGAAGTGTGAGAATGGCAAATTATGTTACTCCACTGTTTAATGCTAACTTCACATCTAGTTAGCCTGACAAATTTTCCACTTGCGTGGTTACAGTATGCTGGGGAATTACAGAATGTTGTTAGCTTGCTAGATTGTTGTTGAGTTCGTTTAATTTAGATGGCTAGCTAGCTACGTACCTAGCAAGCTAATGCTTAACCCCAAAAATCGTTTATGTTGCACCGTTAATTTCATCTCACGCAACCAGAAAAATACACTTCCGAGATGAGGGAATGGCTAGCAAGCTAATGAAAAGACAATATCATGATATTCTGACTTGAAAACGAGCGAGATAACCACCGATTCCAGCATGCCTGAAGTATTTATAATGTTACAGGGGGTGGGAGGAGTTATGCAAGTAGGGGCCGCAGTGCGTCATGTGGCCCCCTGTTTAAGCCCGCCCAAAAAAATCCTGAACCACTAAAACAGAGTGAAACAGTTCAACCGTCTAACTCTAAAATTAAGCACTATATAGAAGTGAGTCTTTTTGTGTGTTTTTAACAATTAATTTGCAAAATTTATAATGTTTTGAAACAAATCTCAGATTTTCTTTACACAGCCTTTAATGTTGTTAGGTGCAAAGCAAACTTAAGTACACAAATTATTACTCAGAGGTCCAGATGTGAATAAATAAACCCCACAATGACACAAGCGGCTGGGTGTTGAACACACTAGCGCACGGAAACTGAGCGCTCGCCCTTGCTGCATGCGCGTGCCTAAGTGATATCACGAACTATGCATTCGCTGCGCATCCCCCAGTATTGTCAACAGTGTCATGGCTGCCACCTTTATAAGTTAGTAGCACGTATAGCCACTGTAGAAATGAAAGTGTAAATGATCTTTAATGGATGTACGGTCAGCGTTTTTCCACACCTGAATACTTCATTTGGTGTCTGAACATTAAGGTAAGCTAAAAAAGTTGAGATTTTTTTTTCCCGATTTTGCTGGAGGTTGTGTACGGCACTCTTACCTTGTTGGGTTAGTGTGCCAGCCTAATGGCATTGGCGGTGTTTACCGTTTATATATTTTAAGTTTGACAACACGAGTCCAGGCTGCGAAATTATAAATCTACGATACAAACGTTGAAGCCAAATTCCACAAAGCCTAGTTCCCACTCAATTTCCTCCAAGGAAAAGAGCTGGGTAGTGGCCAATCCAATTGCGCTAGTGCTCCAGCCCGACTCAGAATATTTTCAGATAGCTCTCTGAATTGCGCAAGTTGGTGACCGGGTAGGGGCGCAGAGGGATTTTTACCTGTCGAGTGCTGTAAACAGCTCCGCGCCCCAATGAGTTCCGAAATTTCCTTGCTGCCACTAACACGTGCACGGTATTGTATGTATTAGCTATATGAAATTATTTCATATTTACGAAAGATCTGTCATCTATCATGCTTAAATCTAGCCACTGCTATCGTTGTTTACGTTTTCGTCGGGCACCCTCCTCCTCTGCCTCCTCCCAGTTGTTTACAAGCAGACAACAAATTGGCCCGCTACTTTTTTCTCTCTTTTTGTACCTTTGAAGCAAAATGACTGTATATTAGTAGATTTTATTACTTTTTCACACGCAAATGTTTTTCTTTATAAATATTCTGAGCTTTGAAGCCGCCCGAGGTACCACGAAAACGTCTTGACTTGAAAATAGTTCTGACCACACGGCCCTGTAGGCCACGGGAGTGCCATGGTGAACATTATGGCACGGGGTACTCATACTGTCAGCAAGACACACGCATATACAGTATAATATATATATTTATGGTACTTCCCTGTAAAGAATAATGCAGCCCGGAAACTGCTTCCAATTTATCATTAAAAAATGATAAAAAATGATTTTTGAAAGGAAATAACTGTTGGCTAAAGGTTTTTGTACTTTATGGCAGGTGTTTGTACTTTTAATTGCCAGTAAATATATTTTTTGAAGAAAAAAAATTGTTACTTGTATATGCATTTATGGTATTTCCCTGTCAAAAATATTTCAGCCTTGCAAAAGCTGCCTTTTAACGGTAACAAAATTTGTTTGAGAAAATAACCGTAAAAAGGAACCATTGTTGTCTGTGCTTTTGATGGCCAGTAAATGTAATTTTTGAAGAGAAAAAATAGTGAAAAAACTGGTATTTTCTGTTCTGACTGGTATATGTATTTAACATATTTTCCTGTCAAAAAAAGTTCAGCCCTGCAAAAGCTGCCTTTTAACGGTAACAGAATGTATTTGTGAAAAAGAATAACCGTGAAAGTGAAAATGAAAATGAATGAAAATTTTATACATTACGGCGTGTGTCTGTGCTTTTGAAGACCAGAAAATGTGTTTTGTAAAGAAATAAAAAAGTAAAAAGTAAAAATTATTGTTCTAACTGGTATATTTACTTACGGTCTCTCCCTGTCAAGAATAATGTTTTTAACCTTTTTTGACTTTATGGCGCTCTTCCGCACCGTTTTGAGAGTTTTCCACCGTACAAAACTATGGATATTTTTTACAGTATGTGAGCAAAAACAAATAAGGATACATTAAGGGCATGACACCTAAGCAGGTAATCCTAATACAGTCAGTTTTTGTCCATTTAAAAGCTTTATCGTTTCTTGTCTAAGTGAGCAGTTCTGGTAAGTCTAATTGTTTCTCACCACCTGTTATGTTTCGTGGGTCTCTGTGTGTTTTGGTGAGTCAATTTTAGGTTGTTATTAATTCTGTGATGTCCGTCTTGAGTCTGATGTCTAAGTGTATCACTTTTCGTATCTCTCCCGTGTCTATTCCAGTCCACGTCTTACCCACGTATGGTCTTTGCTTTCTCCCCGGTCGCGTCATTAGTTTGTTGCAGTTTTCGTCTTAATTGATTGTGACACTATTTCGGGTGATTTAATGAATTCTGGGTTTCAGCCTTCCTTCCGTTCTCGTTTGCTAATTTCCCCTTGCTTTTCTAAATTACTAACGCGTACTAACAGTTTGTTGTTTTTCTAGAATTTTCTAACCAATACTAACGTTGTATGTAAGACTAACGTACTAACGAGCACCCGGGATTGTATAGCTGCACTTACTAATTGCCTAACAACCTCTCCGCATTCGCCTTGTTCTAGTCTCCGCCTCTTGCTTTTGTTTAACTTGCTTTGCTGTGCTTTCTGCAGACTCTCTGCATTTATCTTACCTGTTCTGCTTCTCACCCTATGCACTTAGGAGTCTCTTATTTAGTTTATTTATCCCGCCTTTGGGAGAGTCTTGTGATCCTCGTCTGTGTGTTAATGTTTTTTTCTGATTCATTTAATTAGGTTTCCCTCGTGTTCCACCCCTTGTTTATTATATTATTTTCAGCACGTGTGTTCATGCTTGATGTGTCTCCCCCTCCCTTTATATTCCGAGAAGCAGGTGCAGAAGCTAGTCGGGACTTCACACTCTCACAATCTGCAGTCATGCGTTCGTTCTGGGCCTGGACGCTGTGCGGGCAGCGTCCAGTAATAACTGGGATCCTCACGAGCTACCAGCGCCAGCTGAGCCTCTCGAGCCATCTATGCCAGTTGCGCCTCTCAAGCTACCTGTGCCAGCTGAGTTTCCTGAGCCATCTATGCCACTGTGGCTCTCGAGCCAACTGTGCCAGCTGAGCCTCTCGAGCCATCTATCCCTGCTGTGCCTCTCGAGCCAACTGTGCCAGCTGAGCCTCTCGAGCCATCTATGCCCGCTGTGCCTCTCGAGCCAACTGTGCAAGCTGAGCCTCTCGAGCCATCTATGCCCGCTGTGCCTCTCGAGCCACCTGTGCCAGCTGAGTTTCTGCACAGCAGGCATTAAAAGGGTAATACTGTGTTAAATAGTAGCAACCACCAGGGTCCATCTTGCAGGAATTCAGTCTGAATGTGCATGTGGTCATACTGTTTGTCAAAGCATGGAAGTATATTTTAGGATGAAGGAAATATGCAGTATGTAGACAGCTGTTCACCCCATAAACTCTGGCTCTCTCACTCTCTTTCACACACACATACACACACACACACACACACGCATGCACACACACACACACAAGCACACACACACACACACACACACAATTCACTCAAGTATGCTGTCTGTGTGCACACAAATTTAAGAATACTATGTTTTACCGGGGTGGATTACTGATGAAGGCGCAAGCTGCATTATCTCAAAAATTTCTGACTGACTTCAGAACAGATCTTTATTCACCAAAGCTGTGAATTTACTGTGACAGACACGGCACAGAATAACAAAAATTCTACTGAGCTGATTGCAAAGCAACATTTTATGCCACGCAGGGTAACTCCGTTATTTAATTTACACACAGACTGACGATAAACTCTCCAAGTCCAGAAATTGTGATAAAAAAATCATAAATATGAGGATGACGGCCACTATAGAAATTGAACTGGCTTAATAATAAACTCTGACACTAATGTGCTATGACTTAAAGTATGAAATCTCAGGATAGCAGACAAAGATAATACTTCCATATACTTTACATATTTCACTTTACATAGCAAAAGTTGTATTTTCCTATGTGCCAACAGAAATAGACCATCATAGACCACAATGCTGTTGTACGTATCACAAGAGACATTACCATACCCTGTCAAATTCAACATATTAAGCATATTCCTGGTTACTAGAACCTTTTTCTCTAGCACAGCTATTTACAAAAATGACCTCTCTGTTGTGTTCCGTGGTCTGAGTGTCTGGTTAGTCAATTTTAGGTTTCTATCATTTTGGTATGTCAGTTTTTTAGTCCTTGTCTTAGTGTTTCACATTTCATTCCTCTCCCGTGTTAGTCCAGTCCATGTTTTACCCATGTACTGTCTTTGCTTTCTCCCCGGTCGCGTCATTGATTGTAGCAGTTTCTGTGTTAATTGATTGTGACACTATTTCGGGTGCGTTAATGGATTCTGGGTTTCATCCTTCCTTCTGTTCTCGTTTGCTAGTTTCCCCTTGCCTTTCTATTCATACTAACATTACTAAGAGTTTGTTGTTTTCTAAAATTACTAACCAAACTAACCTTGTATATAATACTAATCTACTAATGAGCACCCGGGATTGTATAGCTGCACTTACTAATTGACTAATTATCTCTCAGCAGTCGCTCTGTTCTAGCTCCGCCCCTTGCTTTACTGTTCACTGGCTTTGCTAAAGTTTCCTGCAGAATCTCTGCATTCTTATAACCTGTTCTGGCTCTTTTTCTGTGCACTTAGGAGTCTTTTTATCCAGTTTATTTATCCCATCTTTGGGATTGTCTTGTGATCCTTGTCTGTGTGTTAATGTTAATCTGTTTTCAAGTAATTGGTTTCCCTCATGTTCCACCCCTTGTTAATTAGATTAAGTTTCAACACCTGTGTCTGTGTGCCCCTGCCCTATATGTCTGAGCAGTTTCTGCACGCGAGCAGATCTGACTTCGCACGCATTCCCACTCTCACTCTCCCTGCCCGATGCACTTCTCCTCTGGTCCCCTCAGTTTTCCTCTGTGTTCTCAAGTTCAGCCTCCTTCCCTGACCAGCCTGCCCTTCCTGCTGCCTTCAAGCCCCTGGTGCCCCCTGTCTCCTCCAGCGTCTTCTGTGACCTTGTGCCAGTCTTCTTCCTCCTTCTCGAGTTGTCCTGAGCACCAGCCGCCCTGCCTGTCCTGAGCACCAGCCGCCTTGCCTGTCCTGAGCTCAAGCCATAGTGCCGAGCCCAAGCCAAGCCCAAGCCATAGTCCCAAGCCAAGCCATAGTTCCTTAGCCATAGCCCCAAGTCATAGCCATAGCCATAGCCATGTCCATAGCCTCAAGCCATTGCCATAGCCCCAGCCATAGCCCCAGCGTTCCTGCCAGCCCTGAGCCCTGCGTCCTGTCTGTCCCCCTCCTGATGTTCTCCCTTACCCTTCTCCTGGCCAGCTGTGCCACCCGAGTTAGCCATCTGCCAGCTGTGCCAACTGTCTTGTCTTGTGAGTATTTCCTAGCTTCCTGAGTTCTGTTTGTTCCCAAGTCTTGTTCCAAGTTTTGTTCCGAGTCTGTCCCTCTGGTATCTGTTAGTGTTTTGGATTCTTGAGTTCTCCTGTTTCAGTGCTAGGCACGGTGTTTTTGTTGGCCGGAATGCCCCCTTTTTCCCCTGGATTATTTCTGTATTTATTTTAATAAATATCATTTTGGATTCCCGCTTCTGGCGTCTCACTCCCCTTTTGTGTCTCCCTCCCGTTCCGGGGTCTTCCGAGAGTTTCCAAGTTCACGCTCATGTTCATGTTTCCACATCCTTGTTTGCAAGCTCATGTTCCCCTAGTGTGTTCCCCTCGTGTATCCGTAACACTCTCATATCTGCTGTAGTCTATGGTTTTTTAAGCTTTTGATGGTAAAGGTGAAGTTTCCCAAGTGCATACACTGCTGGTCGTCCCACATCTGCTCACAGCCACATAGGAAAGTGGACCGACATCATGGCTCATTGATGGCTTTTATCAAAATAAATGACCTTGCAATGTCTTTCACATATTAAAGGCATTCTTTAAAACAAAAACAAAATGGGCCAAGTAATTTGTTATAAGGTGGAATAATCATATGTGTTATATCTAAGAAGCAGGCCTTCTATGGCTTATCAACATTTCTCTTTTTTTTTTTTCAATATATCGACAAGACAAATCGGGGATGTAAATATAAATGAAAACAAACAAAACATGTATATAATATATATATACATACATACACATCCATATACATACACACAAAAACATACACACATGCATATACACAAAATTAGCATCTAGGAAAGAAAAAAAAATCAAAAATAAATGAAAAAATAAATCACACATACACATTTGAAAAAAAACAAAAGATACTCCAATTCAGCCTCATAATGTCTTGTAATGGCCTGTAGTATAAGGAGGCCAAGCCCAACGACAGAGAGAAAGAGAGTAGCACAAACACAGAGAATAATATAGACTAAATGCAAGTACTCATGCTTCCAAAGTACGTAAAATAGTCTGAACCACGGAAGCTGGATAACCAGCTCAGGAATAGGGTCGCGAGTGGAGCGATCATGAATCCCCATCAAAATGTCGGGCTTGATGTTTTTAGACCCGGGTGATAGGTTAAAATAAAGTTAAACCGGTTGAAAAACAATGACCAACGCACCTGCCGAGAATTACGTCGTTTAGTCTGTTGGATGTATTGGAGATTTTTATGATCCATCTAAACCGCAAACAGCTGCTCAGCCCCCTCTAACCAATGGCTCCACTCTTCTAACGCCAACTTGACGGCCAACAACTCCTGGTCACCAATGCTGTAATACTGTTCGGCTGCCGACAATGACCGGGAGAAGTAGGCGCATGGGTGCAACTTATTGTCCTGAAGGGGGCGTTGGGACAAAATGGCACCTACCCCGATTTCTGACACATTCACCTCCACAACAAATGGGAGGGAGGGGTTGGGAAAAACGAGAATGGGTTCTGAGCTAAATCGTTTCTATATCTCCTGAAAAGCAGCCTCAGCTGCCGGAGACCAAGCAAATGACGAGGAGGTATTCTTCTTAGTGATTGCAATAATGGGGGCAGCTACTGCGCTAAAATTACGGATAAACCTCCTATAAAAATTGGCAAACCCCAAAAACCGTTGCACCTCCTTAACATTTTGTGGGGCCTGGGTGGAGATTGATCTCGCAATCGAGTGTGCGATGAGGAGGTAAAGTTGAGGTCAATTGCTTACTAAAAACCTCTGCAAGTTCAGCATAATCGACAGGAACATTTGGAGGCAGACAAAAGTTCAGAGCAGCTCCCAAATTCTCACCCTGTTTGGAACCTGCCCCCTCTAAGTCAGATTCTGAATCAAAGAAATCCTCCGAATAGCAATCCTCCTCTGGCTGCTGCCAGTCAAATTGAGGATCCCACTCCAACCCCTCCTCCGCCCCTTTCTGTAGATTAGGAGGGTTGTGTGAGGCAAAATCCTCAGAATCACTCCAGACGTCAGCCTCCCCCATTAGTCGATGCCCACGATGAAACTCTAAACTATCTCTACAGTTGGACCTACAATCAGTCCCCCACTGGACGATTGGGTTATCTTGACTTCCCCAAATGATATGAGGCCAAATACCTGTCGCCATGAGTGTCCCAAGATAACAGGGAAAACATGAAAATTGATAATAAAAAACCTAACCTCTTGAGAATGGCCACCAAAAGAGATGAACATAGTCGATGATTCAGAAACTTTGGTTATAAATCCCATTCCCAGCAGGCGACCGTCCAAAGATCTAACAGAGCGTGATTGTAAAAGAGGCCGGATAGGAATGGAATGTCTCCTAGCCCACTCTGCATCCATAAAACAATCCACGGCGCCTGAGTCCACAAAAGCTTCAAGAAATATTCTCTGTCTCGCCACAGTCAATTCTACAGGAATTAAAGTTTGGGAGGGAAATTGGGTCTGTCCCTCTAGCGCCTCCCATACCACAAGGGACTTCCCTTTCCCTGAAGCTCAGGGCAGTGTGGACAGATATGTCCCAGTTTGTTACAATTATAGCAGATTTTACGTTTCCAAACAGGTTTACGAGCCCGGCTGTCATGAGCCATAAACCTGCATAGGCTCACCAGGAGTGTAATTTTCAGTGGGCGGAATGGGAACTTTAAGCAAGCTGTTAGTAGCATTTGCCCCGTCGCCAGCAAGAGCCAATGCAGTGCATTTCTCCCTGTTACATTCACGGATGCAATAATCAATTCGCACCGCAGCCAGAGCGTCCTTAACCTCCTCTCCCAAAGTGTGAACGAACACTGTCATAAGAGGCGCTTCTGGCCAGCCTGTCTTTGTAGCCAAGGAGCAAAATGTGATTGAAAATGCAGTGACACTCTCAGAGCCTGCCTTAGATGCATTAAAAGCATGGCCACGTCCTGGGCACAAACATCCTGATCAAACACCAATACCATTTCTCTAACGAGAGTCTCCACAGTATTCACTGCCGGTGTATTAGATCGAATAAGTGGGCTGACCCAAGTGAGTGTTGTATCGGTTGGTAGGGATAAAATAAATGAAACCTGAGACTTTTCATTCACGAACCGTGAAGGCTGCGCTTTAAAAAATATCTCACATTAGGCAATGAAATCTTTACATCTTCCTGCCTCGCCTCCATATCTTGGGAGTAATCGAAGCTTTGGCTCTCAGGGAGAATCTATGGACTGCGCTTGTGCAACATTTTGTGTGATTTGCGTGGACAGGGCTCTAATACTCTCAGTGAGAGTTAACAGAACGTTCTCCTGTCTCTCCATGGCATTTGTCTGAAGGCAGACTCTTTCTGCCAACTCTGCCTGTTGTTTGTTTAGGCTAACAAGACCCTAGCCATAACCAGAGAGAGCAGCTTGTTAGTTAGCCACAACTTTCACTAACGCAGCCTTTGCTGACGACTTCATGCTGGCTAGAGTGTTCTGTAATGGCCGGTAGTACACGGAGGCCAAGCGCAACGACAGAGTGAGAGATAGGAGCACAAACACAGTACAAACACAGAGAATAATATTGACAAAATGTAAGTACTCGCGCCTCCAAAGGACATAAAATAGCCTGAACCACGGAAGCAAAGCGAGATGTAAGCCTATACTGTGGAGATTCAACGCTTTGAAAACATTGGCGCAAGTTTTTAATTCAACGTCCTTTCCCACAAAAGAGCTAATGTTGGGAATCTACGCAGTCAATTTCTCACTTCAAAAATCATCAGAAGTGTATTTTATGATGAAATGGTACGTGAACTCGATCAAATACCGACCATTACCGTCCCTCGTCTGTGATCTATATGATGAATCCCCACCTTGTCGCAAGGTATTTCAGGATTTCCTTCACTGAGAAGGAACCACTTGATGTTAACTTAAAATTTTGCCGAAACGAGGTACCTAACTAGGTTGTTTCCTATGCTTCCTATTGAGTTGAGATAGTCCTAAGCAGCCATATTTCCTAAAAATGCCACCTACTAAGGATTCTGTCTTCGAAATGAGACACAGCCAACCTTTGGCTCTGCCCGGCCATAAAGTAAACATGGCTTTTAACGTTGCATGTATTAAGCTAATCCGGGAAGTAAGTCTGGCAGTTACGAGTTGTTGTTACTGTGTGGACTAATGACAGTGCAATTAGTGACTGTCTGGAGCCCTTAGCCAATGGAATTTTTCTGCCATTTGGCTGTGAAGTGATAGATCCTGGATTGAAAGCAAGCTCAATTCTTTCTGATGCATCAGCATTAGAGTTCACTCCCATCTTCCCCTAATATTTTTGTAGAGGGCAAGGAATGTAGAGACCAAGTTATAGCATCACCAATCAACATATTTCGTGTTTTTTAGGAAGAAATTCTATATGACCTCTGCATCTGCAGCATTATTTTCTTGTCAACTGCCACTAATCTAACTTCAGCTACTCTGGCATTAGGAACAGCACAGAGGGTATAAGCTTGCCAAAAAGACATCTAATCCTCATATTGAGCTTTCAGCATTGTGTGTCGTAACTCTAAACAACATACTGATAGTGAATGTTTTATGTAAAGAAGTTTACGTCAGTAATAAAAGACTTTACAAAGGCTCATCACTGTAAACCTAGTTGTACATTTTGCAGACACAATAGACCACTCCTATCTCCCTACAACAATCAATGTATATACAGAACAATAAAGATACAAGAATACAAACTGTGCTCCGTTCAGTATGATATTTACCAGAAAACTATGCAATCCATTTCAAAATCCATCTTGCAGCCTACTTATTGAAAATAAATATAATGCCTGTAAAAACTACCGCAAAGCATTTTGTCTGTTAATATATAGACCTATGATAATTTATCTGGAATCTGAATTTTTCACTGTCAAAACAAAAGTGCAATACCAGTGTTTTCTCTCTGCTTCATTTGTTGCTCAGCTTAAGAAGCAGAACATGATGCCAAATGCAAATAAAGCCTCAATGCAGATCAAAAACCAACAATTACCGACAAGATTGCTTGAAGGTGTTTGGAATCCTGTAGGAATTAAAATACAGAAGGCATCCTCCAAGCTCTATCAAAACAAAGAAGAATTAAGACACCGTAGTTGGAAGAGATTTTCCCTGACAGGGTTAACTATGCATTTTTCTTGTCTTTTTCCAATGGATAAACGATTGCAGTCCCCACAGAGATCCCCCAAGAGGGCCAAACCTAATTTTAGACTGTGGACATGCATCCTTTCGAGCGTGGCTGCTGCATTGTGCAGGAAGTGCTTCAGGGGCTCTGGCCAAGCCTTGTCTACAGAGAAAGGGGAGGTGGAAGACCGGGCTTTGCGCTTTTTTCAACAAAAAAAAAAGAAAAAAAAACCTGCTAGATTCTTACAAAATGTCTCCAGTCTGCCAAGAAGTAGCTTTCATTGGTGTCTGCAATAATAGGGTAACTTAAGATGTTTTGCAGAGAGAACATTGCCAGTTATGAAGCAAGCTGCTGGTGTCAACATTTTTATTACAGTTTGCCCCATACAGACAGAAAAAGCAGCACAGTGGAATGCCAAGATTAACAGAGGAAACTATTAATATTCACATGATGGTAAAGGAGTATTTCTTATATCTTAAACGTAAAATTTCTCTTAAGATAATGATTTCATAATTGTGGTGCCATTTGTGTTCCTGCAGTTAAGGGAAAAAAACCTTTTACACTTACAGTGGCATGTGCAACAACCTAGATGCAAGTTTCAGAGAAACAGCTTAGATCTAGTAGCAAAGCCTGTCTGCAGTACAAAAAGTAAAATGCATCCATCCCACTATGACTGGATTTTGCAACAAAAAATAATACCCAGTGAACTGCACATATTCACCCCTGTGGAACATTGCAGATACTTAAGTACTTAAAAGTGACATATTCCATAGGAAGTTGCATCATACAAATTTCCAAAAGTGAGCTCTCTCCTTTTTCCTCTCAGTATTTTCACTATTGCTGAGACAAAATAAATTCTAAACAAACTGTCACAATGTTTCTATTGTGTAAATGGCATTGACATGGACTGTATTAACTACCTGCACTTTATTCGCTAATTCCTTGTTAAAAAAGAAAAAATATTTTCACACAGTGGAAACCTCATAGCTTAAGTACTTTTAACATTGGGGTTTTCAAGTGAAAAACACTGATTAGGGTTCCAGAACAAATATAAGAACTCTTGTGTAACAGCAAGATAGGTGGCATCTTCTCAACTTTGTGCATTTAGATCACTGAAGCGCATTGAAAGATACACAACCTAGGAGCGTTCACATTACTTTTACGAGATGGTAAAGCTATATGCCCATCTCACAGGGCAGAACACCAAGAGTGAGTCGAAAAGAGAAGGAGGGTTCTCTGAACCTGACAATATTGCTTCTCTGGAGGAGGGAGCCTACTATCATGGGGAAGACTTTCTCCTCAATATGTAAATATAGTATGCAGTATTTCAGTCATTTAGCTAGCTAGCTAACCACATCCATTATTTCTGTTTTCCACCATTGCTATGATCGGTCGGGCCCGAAGAGATTCTGGCAAACCATTCGGCGCCTCAGAAGGGGAAAGCTGTGCCCTGCCAACACTGTTTACAGTGGAGGTGGGGAGCTGTTGACTTCGACTGGGGATATTGTCGGCCGGTGGAAGGAATACTTCGAGGATCTCCTCAATCCCACTGACATGCCTTCCATAGAGTAAGCAGGGGCTGGGGACCCAGAGGCTGATTCATCCATCACTCAGGCTGAAGTCACTGAGGTAGTTCGGATGCTCCTTGGTGGCAAGGCACCGGGGGTGGGTGAGAGCTGCCCTGAGTACGTCAAGTCTCTGGATGTTGTCGGGCTGTCTTGGTTAAAACGCCTCTGCAGCATCGCGTGGCAGTTGGGGACAGTGCCTCTGGACTGGCAGACTCTTTTTAAGAAGGGGGACCAGAGGGTGTGCTCCAACTATAGGGGATCACACTCCTAAGCCTCCCGGGTAAAGTCTATTCCAGGGTATTGGAGAGGAGAATTTGGACGATAGTCGAGCCTCGGATTCAGGAGGAACAATGCGGTTTTCGTCCTGGTCGTGGAACACTGGACCAGCTCTATACACTCCGCAGGGTGCTTGAGGGTTCATGGGAGTTTGCCCAACGAGTTCACGTGTTTTGTGGACTTGGAGAAGGCATTCGACCGTGTCCCTCGTAGCATTCTGTGGGAGGCGCTTCGGGAATATGGAGTCCGGGGCCCTTCACTAAGGGCCGTGCGGTCTCTGTATGACTGGAGGAGGAGCTTGGTTCGCATTGCCGGCAGTAAGTCAGACCTGTTCCCGTTGCATGTTGGACTCCGGCAGGGCTGCTCTTTGTCACCGGTTCTGTTCATTATTTTTATGGACAGAATTTCTAGGCGCAGCCAGGGGCCGGATGGAGTCTGGTTTGGGGACCAGAGGATCTCATCTCTGCTTTTTGCGGATGATGTCCTGTTGGCTCCTTCTAACCAGGACCTTCAGCATGTACTGGGGCAGTTTGCAGCCGAGTGCGAAGCGGCTGGGATGAGAATCAGCACCTCCAAGTCCGAGGCTATGGTTCTCGACTGGAAAAAGGTGGTTAGCCCCCTCCGGGTTGGAGGAGAGCTCCTGCCTCAAGTGGAGGAGTTAAAGTATTTTGGGGTCTTGTTCACGAGTGAGGGAAGGATGGAGTGTGAGATTGACAGACGGATTGGTGCAGCAGCAGTAATAATGCGGTCATTGTACCAATCTGTTGTGGTGAAGAATTGACCAGTCAATCTACTGCTGAAATGGGTTTTCTCCGCAGGGTGGCGGGGCACTCCCTTAGTGATAGGGTCAGAAGCTCTGTAACCCGGGAGGAGCTCAGAGTAGAGCCACTCCTCCTCCACATCGAGAGGAGCCAGCTGGGGTGGCTCGGGCATCTATATCGGATGGCCCCTGGACGCCTTCCTCGGGATGTGTTCTGGGCATGCCCCACCGGGAGGAGGCCCCGGGGAAGACCCAAGACACGCTGGAGGGACTATGTCGCTCGGCTGGCCTGGGAACGCCTTGGGATACCCCCGGGAGAGCTGGAGGAAGTGTCCAGGGAGAAGGAAGTCTGGGCATCTTTGCTTACCTGGATAAGCGGAAGAAGATGGATGGATGGCTATGATTTTGTTACCGTTGTAGCTGCAGCTACTCACATTGGTTATTATCGCCAACCGTTAGCCTGTGCTGTGATATTGTATATAGCGGCATTTTGCTCAGGGTCGCAATTCACATGGAATGGACCAAAAAAGAGAAAATATCCAGTGAGAGGCAGTTCTCTTGGTAAAAATGCCGAGCTGATGCCAGTGGTCTGAAAAGAATAGCCAGATTCTGGTTTGAGCTGAAAGAAAGGCAACAGTTACTCAGATAACCACTCATTACAACAGATATGCAGAAGAGCAACTCTGAATGCACAAGACATCAAATCTTGAAGCAGATGGGGTACAGCAGCAGAAGACCACTCCAGCTGCCACTCCTGTCAGCAAAGAACAGGAAACTGAGGCAAAAATGCATGTGCTCGCCAAAATTCCACAATAGAATATTGGAAGAACGTTGCCTGGTCTGATGAGTCTCGATTTCTGCTACGAAATTTGCATGGTAAGGTCAGAACTTTGTCAGGTCAGGTCAGGTAAACTTTATTGTCCCCTTAGGGAAATTTGTCTTGGGCATCGTGCTACAATATTGATTCCCAAGATAATCACATAAAAACATCTGGCGTAAACAACATGAAAACGTGGATCCATCCTGCCTTGCATCAACCATTCAGGCTGTTTGTGGTGCTGTAATTTCGTGAGAGAAATTTCCTTGGCACACTTTTGGCCTTTTAGTACCAATTGGGCGTTATTTAAATGCCACAGCCTCCCTGAGTATTGTTGTTGACTATTTCCATCCCTTCATGACCACAGTGTACCCATCTTTTGATGGCAACTTCTTGCAGGATTGTGCGCTATGTCACCAAGCTCTAATCATCTCAAACTCGTCTCTTGTTCATGACAGTGAGTTTACTGTACTCAGATGGCATCCACAGTCACCAGATCTGAATCCAATACAGCACCTTTAGGACATCATGGAACAGGAGATTTACATCAAGGATGTGCAGCCGACAAATCCGCGGCAACTTTGTGATGCTTTCATATCAATATGAACCAAAATCTCTGCAGAATGTTTCCAGCACCTTGTTGGATTTAAGGCAGGAAGAATTAACCCCTTTGTGCAGATGTAGATGCCAGCGGACATGGAGCTGTGCTATTTATGCGCGCAGTTACACTTTCCTGTCACACACCCGGATCAGTTATTGAATATTCACTAGCAAGCCGAGCTCAAAGTTTAGAATATGGACGAGTTCACTCCCATCCCTGTTTTTCAGGAGTTGCATGAATTAGACTCCTCTACTAAGCCTGATGTGCAAACTGCTCAATGTACTTGCCCATAGTATCTATCCAGCAGCAAAAAATTCTCTTGCGATAGAAAAAAAGCTGTTGTCTTCTGTAACAACTACTTCAGCTATAGTGAGCCAATGGTATCCTGCCCAATTACAATGGTATACTGCCCAAATACCTTTTTGAACTGTGAAATTTCCATGGAGGAAGTAAAAGGGGCCATAGATAAAGCAAAATTAAATAAAGCATCTGGAATTGACGGTATTCCAAATGAGGCCCTAAAATCACCGAAACTCCTAGAAGTCCATCTCTTTAAGACTTGTATTGAGCGTAACCTAATTCCATCTGTATGGTTAAAATTCATCATCAAGCCAATCCTAAAGTCACCAAAGAATGACCCCAGAATACCCCTTAACTATAGGGCATTAGCGTCCTTAGTACAGTCTACAAACTTTATTCTTACATTTTAAATAATAGGCTTACAAGTTATCTTGAAAAGGGTCAATATCTTGTCGATGAGCAAGATGGATTTAGAAAGAACCGAGCTTGTATCGATCATATACACTCTGTAACATCTATTGTAAGTACTAGACTAGCTGAAGGTAAACCCACCTTTGCATGTTTTGTTGATTTTCAAAAAGCATTTGACTGGGTAAACAGGGACCTGCTTGCTTTTAAATTTTTGTAGGTGGGGGTAGATGGTAGATTTAATAAAGCAACTCAGACATTGTATAATAAACCAGTTGCTGGTGTTGAAATTAATGATATGTTTACTGACTGGTTTGATACCCCCTTTGGAGTTAAGCAAGGAGATGTACTTTCCCCAACCCTGTTTGCTTTGTTTTTGAATGAATTGGCTCTACGGGTAAAGGAAGCTAATCTAGGCATATGCCTTGATGATATTAATTTAGGTATAATATTGTATGCAGATGATATTGTTTTATTGGCTGAACTGGAGTTTGACTTACAGAATATGTTAAATATCCTTCATGCGTGGTGCCATAAATGGAGATTGGCCATAAATCAGAGCAAAACACAAATGATGCACTTTAGAACAAAAAATATGGAAAGAAGCAGTCAGCTAATTTATTTTGGTCTAGTTGCTTGAGAATATGTTGATGTTTATAAATATTTAGGCTTTATTCTTGACGAGTTTATGAGTTTTGACGTTGGAACAGGGGCCCTTGCTAACTCTGCTGGGAGAGCTTTGGGATCAGTGATCAACAAACTTAAAGTATGTAAAGAGCTTGGTTATTCTACATATACTCTACTGTATAATGCTTGTGTTTCACCTATTCTGAATGCTGCTGGGGTATGGGGCTCCAAAGAAACAAAAGCTATGGATGCTGTACAGAATAGAGCATTTAGGTGCTTTCTGGGGGTACATAGATTTGCTCCGATCCCAGCGATTCAAGGAGATATGGGCTGGGTCCCTGGGTCTATTTAACGCAAAATGTGAAATGCTGCGACTGTGGATTCGATTGATTATAATGGCAGAGGGTAGAATCAAAGAGAAAGTATTTTTGTGGAGCAAAACACATGATTCTCCTTGGACAAAAAAGCTTGCCTTAATTTTTGAAGAAGTGGGCATGCAGTATATTTACAGGAATAACTTGTGTTGTAATATTAACTCTTTTAAAAACAAGCTTCTTCTCAAGTTTGAGGAGACTTGGTTTAAAAGTGTTCTGTTAAAACCCAAACTGAAAACTTATATGCTAGTCAAGGAGGACTTTACCCCTGGACTATATGTTTTATCCCAATTACCTAGAAACCAAAGATCTTTGGTTGCTCAGCTGAGGTCTGGTATTCTCCCTCTGGCCATCGAAACTGGTCGATTCAATAACATCCCTGAAGATAACAGATTGTGTGAGAGGTGTGACTTGAATGAAGTGGAAAGTGAATCTCATTTTCTCCTGTATTGCACACTTTATGATGATTTAGGAGAGTGTCTGTTTAATGATATTATACAATATAACCCTAATATGTTCTATTTGTCAGATGAGGAAAAGATGAAATGGCTGTTGAATTTTGATGTTTTTGGAACTGCAGATTTTATTTCCAAAGCTTGGAAAGAAAGCGAGATAGGCTGTTTGTGACTTGATTTCCTGATGCACACTAGTCCTTTTACTGGATTATTTCCTTGTTATAAGCCCATGCAGGCTGGGCATACAATTGTATGCATGACACAATAATAAAAAAATTCATTCATTCATTCATTCATTCATCCATTTTGTATCCCAATTTAGTAGTTTAAAAAACCTTCTGAAGCAAAAATTACCCATGGTATTGATACTATGTCATTCTACCATCAATTACAGTCATCACATATTAAAAACTTGTAATTTCCTTCCATGGATTTACACACAGATTCATCTGTCGAAGAATTCAGCGGTCTTTTGGAGCCTCATACAATGGTGATTCAATGGTATCTCCACAAAAGCCCCTCTGTAGTTCATGCACGCGCAAAACTCTCCTGGTAATTACCATGACATGATTGACATGATTTTTATCCAATTCCAGACAGCTTTCCTCAGTACCTAAAAGACATTGATTGGACACTCAGAAAATTATTTAAACACTTGCATGACAGTAGGTCGGTTATATTCTCTCAAATTTATGCAGCTGAGAATCACGTGATTGCATGGAAAAAATACTTCCAGAACCGAGCCTGGAGTGTTGAGCTTATTTGTGGGATGGAAATGTGATTCTGAGATGGAAAATGGCACTTACTCTGAATGGAACAGAATGGAGGGTTGACAGCATTGATACTTTTGAGGAGCAGTTCAATGATGGGGAGTTTTTCTCTTGAAGTGTGCGTAAAACTGTCTTTGTATGGTGTAGCTCTATCTTCTAGCCAGCGAGCTAACTAGCCAGCTATTTCTTATTTTCGGTTTACCACCATGATCAGAGAGTTAATTTGTCATTGGGTAACCCGGGCAGTCAATAGCCTTCGCTACAAATATAGCATGTGCTGGCATTTTGCTTAATGTGGTGATCTGTTTTAGAATTTATACTGCATTCAATGAAATAGAATACCTAGTAGAACCCCCCTTAACTCTTCGGGCTCTAATTTCTTGGCGCAGCAAAGGGTGGCGCAGTGTGGCGTAGCTTGACGCAGCCCAAGGAGTGGTAATTTTGTTCGGCGCAGCCCGCGCAGTGGTAATTTCGTGAGGTGCACCACCGTGCACAGCCTTTGGTAGACGAACGTGTGCCGAGATGGGCGTGGCGGCATAGTAGAGGGAGGTGTCACATATTCTTCGAGACGCAGTGACAATATAGTAGAAAAAGTCTTCGCTGAAGTTGCGCAGAAAGCTCGCCTGCTCCAGCTGGTTTACTTTCTGTACAGTGGTAATTTGTGCGCACACGTAACCAAAATCTCACAGGCAAGTTTCCAGAATGTCAGGCACATTTCAATGCAATAAATAATTAAAGCAACCACTGCTTAATGTAACTATCTGAATCAGCACATAAATTATAGAATATCGATATCGATTGTCCTGATATCAGATAAAGGCGGTTGGCATGCGTAATGGAAACTCAACCTGGCTAGTAGTAGTTGTTTTGGAGACTTTGTGACCCCCAAGATGCTACCATTTGTTCCAATTCTTTAACAGTGAGTTTTGGAAAACTTTTTATTTCTCTTACCATCCTCCTCACTGTGCGTGGTGGCAAAATAACCTTGTGTTCTCATCCAGGCTTGTTTCAATTGTTCCAGTTGTTTTTAATTTCTTAATGATTCCTCTGGCAGTAGATATGGGCAGATGCAAGCGAACATGACAATGCAGAAATGGGAGACTGCATTGCTTTTACAAAGTGGTATGTCCGACCAGAGAGTGGGGCTCTGCAGGACTACAGGACTGAGTTTGCAGCCTGATGTTACTTGTAAAAAATTGTTTTCACATTTATTCATTTTGCATGCCTCCAACCCATCTTATACATCTTTGGAAACTCCATAATATCCAGGTCGTCTTCCTTGCTAAGTAGGCTACTGCAGGGTTTTCCCCCTGGTTGATAGCCAATGAGATCACCTATATTTTTTATAGTCCCGCCTTCTCACAGAATGAACAACAGGTCACAGCCAACGAGGGAAAGTATTTTAATTTTGTGAGGAAAAAGCATGTAGGATATGCTTACAAAAACGCAAAGGGAGGCACAGCATTTTCACATGAAGATGAAAAAGTAAAGTGGGAAACTGCAGTATTGTTTTAATAACAGATATTGCTTTTGCTTCTTGAAAAAGAAAAATCATTTCCGAGAATGCATTTGCAGGGCCGGCGCTCACCTAGAGGATTGCCTAGGCAAAAATCCATCCCTTTACTGGCAACAATTAGTCCTGGTTTGTTCTTAATTGGTTTCCTTCATTAACACATTTTCCAATTTAAGAATAAATCAAGTGGCAATTGAAGACGTGGCTTCTCTTCCCCTATGCGATCTAACAGCGACAGATGGGCTACATTCAGTTCAGAAAAATAATTCATTATAATTCGGTCTATGCCGTAACTTTTTTCCCAGCGAGAGTGGCATTTCAGAACTCTTTAGCGAATGAAGGTAATTCTGGTGACAAGTACAAGGTTTTGTCCATTTACATTTTCCAATCAGACAGCTGTGTATTTTTTTTTTTCTTAAATTTGGCATCTCCAATCCCACCCGAATCTGGAATGCCCAATTGGGGAACTATGTACAAAGCTTGCTCGTATGCGACCCCTTGCTGCCAACTCAGGATAGTGAGACAGTTCACGGCTCTCCTCCGAAGCACATGCCTGTCTGCCAACTGATTCTTATACACTCATTGGTTGAATCTTCGCAAGTTCAGAACCAGGGCGGAGGATACCCGGACATGAACCAACCCGGAGTCTTCCTGACGAGCGCCCGTCTGGCCAACAGGAGGCGCTGGAGCAACGAACAAAGCTGTTATTGTAAACCCAAATCCGACAGTCCCTTCCCAATTTGAAACCCTGTAGCGCGATAGCCAATTGTGCGCTACTCTGAAAAAGCAGCTGACCCCTGCCGGTGGGTACGCCGGGGGTCGAACTCGCGACGTGGTGACCACCTCTGCACTGCAGAGCAGTGCCTTAACCGTGTGAGCCACCCGGCAGCCGTATTTTTTCACAGCAATTTGCATGACCGTGCTGAAAAAACAGGTGCGCATACTTGTCACTGAAATTACCTTCATTCGCTAAAGACTTCTGAAATGCCGCTCTCCTTCGAAAAAAAAATTACCGTTGCTGAGTGCCAGGGCATCAACCTCTTTATAATTAGATTATTTTTCTGTACTGAATCTAGCCCATTATTTTATCGCTGTTAGATCGCATGGGGGAGAGAAGCCGTATCTTCAACTGCCACCTGATTATTGTTGAATTGGAAAACGTGTTAATAAAGGAAAACCATCTAGAATTAGCTAGGACTAATTGTAGTCAATAACGGGATGGATATTTTCCCCCAAATTTTCTGGTCTAGCGCCGGCCCTGTGTATTTGCATTATAAGATTTGCATTTTATTTTGTTTTTTTTTTTTTTTTGGCCATATGGCTGAGGACTTCCTGAAAATGAAAACCCAAATAGAGAATGTAATTTTTTTTTAAATTTGTTATAAAAAGTGCATACATGGACTTGAAAATGAGTATGCTATGTGGACAATAACGTTATCATTTTCATGATGATACAGATAATGTGCTTTCTTATTGAAAAACAAAATGTATTGCTGCAAACGTTTTTTCGTAAAAAATTTTGAGTTTTCATTCTGTTTGCAATATGGCAGAGCACATCTCTCAAATGAAACGCTCCTCAGCAATAGATCGTGCAATCTTCTCAATTACGACACGACTAAACACTTCCATGGATTATCCTGTCATTCTCCCTACTATTCAGCGGCAGGAGACAATGATATGCCACACCACATTTTATACCAAACTCTGATATTTCCATTCTACTATTTTTACTCATCTTTAATTTTACTAGTAAATTCCTAAAATCAGTGGCAGCCCGTGACAAAAATTACCGAGGAAGCCAGAATGAACAACGAATTTAATTCAGTGTTTACGTGTTATTTCCTGCAAACAAATTAGTCTACTGTTAAAGTATCTTTATTCTACCGACTTCTCATTCATTTTTAGTGAAAAAAGAGGATAAAAAAAGAGGACTGTGTGTGTGAGAGAGAGTGCGAGGGAGAGCTGTGGATGCGCGCTTCGGGCTGTGTGCGGGCTCATGGCTCTGGCACACAGTAGTATGTGATCAGTTAGAGGAAGCCCATGCAAAACTGGTAAACGTCTCGTAGCTTTACTACAGCAGAAAGCTAAACATATAGCGATCAGACGGCAATTATGACAAGATCTAGATATAACAAAAACATTTTAACCATTGCTCTCACAGACAGTATTAATGAAGTTCCGTTTTGTGGATAATGCTTCTCCCCGACTCATATTTAATTAATTGGCAACAAAAACATTTGCAAGATAGCCGTGGACTATTGTACAGAAACACAGTCAAACCCCATCCACCAACATTAGAAGTAACAATGTCATATGTGGCAGCCTCGCAACTGAAATGAACAAATAACAAGGATGCCCAATATTCATACATCCAAAAACGCACTCAACATGAATGCACAACCCGTGTGCAAAGTCTGAATTACATAAACTAAATATAAAACACATAGTTACAAAGGTTTATATAAAAATTTATATCAACTGTGCTGCAGCGCTATCAACTGTAAACCTTACAGCTGTCAGCTGATAGTGCAGCTGATGTCAACGGACCTAAATGCAGTCTCGGTAAGGATTGAGAGTATAAAAAAACAGTATAGCTCAGCCATCATGCTCTGAAATCCACTAGACACGACACGAATAATAAAGAATAAAACACCACATTTTATGCATCACATAAGAAAAATGTGACAATCACCCGGTCATCAATAAGGCCACGGCGGGCCATGGTGCTGTCCAGTCAAATAGGAGACATGACCAGCAGAAAGGCCGGTTAAGCTTGGCACTTCCTGTTAGCCCCTCGTTTCTAGCATAGTTAGCTTCACAAAAAGAGCAAGCTTTTCCATCAGCTCTCCCCTTTGTTAAATTGAGCTTTGGAGTCGGCCGTCCCGTTTGACTTTTAGTTGAACCTCAAAAGGAAGTTTTGTGAAGTCATTTTTTACAAGAAACTCAAGGTCCCGGTCACCATCCATTCTCAGACTTAATGGCTATACTTTCTGTGAGGGCTAGCTGGCGCCTGGCGGGACTGTTGAATCAGTGTGTGTATTTTCCGTAACAGTTTGTGATTGGTTGGAAGCCAGATCTGATGTGGCCTCCCTCATATGTTTTTTAATGATGCATCGACCATTAAGCGATGAGCCTCACTTCCATCTGATTGGCTAATACGGGCTGTTTTTTTTTTTCTAAGGGAGGCAAAGTGAAGCTGGCCTTCGAACTGACAGACAGGGCGGAGGGCATGTGACAAGAAGTGTAATACACAATGTGAGCTTCACAGGAGGGGCGCTGTTTTGCTCCTCACGCTCAGCCAAACCAGAAGTGCGCTGATGTAGTGTTTTGACAAGGAAATGACAACAATATAAAATACTTTGTGGTGAAGCTTATTTATATTTTTTTCTTTCTTGCAATAATTTTTGGGGAAGCCAGGCTTCCCTTGGCCTCCGTGAAAAACCGCCACTGCCTAAAATGCATTTTACTGTACAGTTACAAAAAAAAAAAAAAAATCAGCAATCGAAGTGACAATGATATCTCGGGATTACTACAGTTAGCTGTATAAAAAAGGCAATACAGTTTTTTAGTCTTTTTCATTACAGGACATCTGCCTCCGAAAACTTAATTTACTTTTTTACTATTACTATTTTAGCCACTTTGCCAGTTCTTATGGCCAGCCTCCAAAAATCGGGGAAAGAAACGAGTAAGCATGATCACGTGCACCCGTGACGTATACCCAGGAATACACCTGACATTTTTTCGGCAGTTGCTACAGGAACGGCAGTTTTTCAATGCATTTCAATGTGGAGAGGTGCAGCAGTCCCCATTTCCAGCCCTGCCCTAACCAGCCCTAATCCTAATCCCTTAAAATCGACTGCCGTACCAGTGAAAATGGCTGAGTCTCTAAACACTGTGCATTTTTTAATCTTGGCGGTGTGTATTCGCGCAATATTTTTCATCTAAAATTTGTGTCAATACTTGAAATGCCAGGTCGGTGCATTGTTGGGGGTTGTAGAAAAACAACCAAAGATGCGGTAAGCCTACACACTTTTCCCAAGGATAAGGCTTGAAGACAGCTTTGGGCCACAAAAGTGAGGCTAATTTGTGCAAAGTGGCATGGACCTAGCAAGTCTGGTGTGATTTGCGGTGACCACTTCCAGGACACCAACTTCAACAGCGGGCTCTACACCGCTTTTAATATACAGGCACATAATCTTTTTTTTTTCACTCCCTGTTAATGCCGCAGAAAAAGTTTATCAATGCAAGCCTGAAGTTGATGAGAAATTGTCATGCAACATACTAGATGTTTGTTTCAAAATTTGCTACTGGATTATGTATTGATGATGCTGATGATTTTTATTATCATCGTCATCATCGCTGCTAATATATATATATATATATATTCGACAGCACTCACTAGATATGTTTCGATTTAAATTATAAGCAAATCTAGTGAGAATTTGCTAAAACTAAATGTGAATTAAGTGCGTTTCCATATGTTTCCCTCAAGCGGTTGAGAGCAAATAAACAACTCTAAGAAGGCGGTGATGTGCCTGTGTTCCTATGTTAGGGGTTGGAGTTTGGGTTAGGGGTTATGGTTAGGGTTCGGGATTGTGGTTAGGGGAAGGGTAAGAAAAACACATACCAACTTCCTTGCTAGGCAACCTCAAATGCGAAAATGGTGAACGGTCAGACTGTTTTCAGTCTGGCATTGCCTACTGTTCATGACTGCTCCCCTCAGTCTTGGATACTATCAAAACAGGTACTTTACCGTTAAGTGAAGTATATGCGGAACTTGAATATGGACCGTGTAGAGTTACACGCTCTGAGAAAGAACGTGGCTACTTATGCAGAATAACGTGCATTAAGTAGCCATGTGCATGCTGTTTATCGGAGTCAACCCTCCTCATCAGCGTTCATTAGAAAAATGTGTTTCCATTTCAGATTAAGTCTGTTTCACAAAAATGAGAATCCACCTCAAGCGAGCATAAAATTTTATTTATTTATTTATTTTTTTGCGAATCAGAGGATTTATTTTTGAATTATGGTGTTTCTATTAGCCTACCTTTTTGGATACGTAATTTCTAAAAACGCATCTAAACAGCTAGGCTAGGCTTAACCTGCAGCTAATATGAAAACCAGCGACGTGCACACCTTCATATCTCACAACTGAGTGACTGCCTTGCAATAATGAATAGCTATGAAATCGCATAGGTTCTTATAGCCACCTGAAATATTCTCTATTTCTGATTGTTCGTATTCGTCATACATAATTGTCGACTGACGTTCTTTTTGTGAACAATGTTGATCGATTTGAAAGGAAGCGCAATGGGTATAGGTCAGGATTATATGCAGGAATTATGAATGCCGGGTTGGGGACAGGGCTGAGCATTCCCGAGTATACGTCGCAAGCTAACTGCCAAACAGTTGTGAAAAAATGACAAATTTTTAGGGGTGTTCCCAAACTTAGGGTGTTTTCACACATATTTGGGTCGACCCAATATACAACGTATCAATTTTCAACTGGAGCGGCTCAGTTTCAAAGATGCTTTTTATTGCCGTACTAAGTCCACCGTTCTACAGAATGGAGCGTCATGTATCCATGGCAACCAGACGAAAATGACGTGTGTAGCACCATTCCATCCGGAAAAGAAGGTTGAAATGAAGCCTTGAGATGTAAACAGAACACACGTGAACAATGGAGACTAAACAACAACGCCGTCTGATGTGACTAAAGTTACTGCTTTTGGCAATCTATATAGTTTGTCTCGTTCAGTGTCGGGAAGTTATAACGTTCGAATTTGACAACGAGGCACAGCTGCCTGTGGAGAACAGTGTTTTCTTGCACTGGAGACAGCGAATGCGAATTGCCAGACAAACCAGAACAAGGTGCAAATTGATTCCGTTAAACCAGGGCCCCGCTCACCATACACAGATATCAGCGAACAGAGTTGTAACGTTAGACATGAACGAATTGATGTTGAATGCAGTTACGTTTGCTAGCAAACACAAGATAATACTAAACATTACATTAGGCAAACCGTGTAACCATATGGGCTCATTCACACCTAGCTTGTATCCCATTTCAGCTAGCTGATATTTTACATTATAATCCTATGGCAGTGGAGAGGAAATTCTGGGCTTGGGCCGACCCTGGATTTGCTGCGCGTTCACACCACTGGTTTGGTGCACCGCTCCGAGACCACCCCTTCCAGCCGCTCTTGGTACGGCTGTTTAGTTCAACCTCGGGTGCGGCTAGCTGTGTTCACACTACCCGGACCACACCAATTAGGCCAGCCTAGACAGTTAGGTCGACTTAAACACCCGGTGTGTGAAAACACCCTTAGTCGTTTTGTTTAGATTTCTGCTTGAGAATGATTTTTGGCAAAAACATGGTCATATTCGAATTCAGAAAGAAAATTTACTTAAAATAAGTTTGACTTGTAATTACTTGGTAGAAGACCTTTAAGTTCTGAAGAAATTTGCACAAGCTAAGAACTAATTTATGTTCCCCAAGATGCTCTCAGAGTATCCCAGTGAGAAAGGTGACAACACTGCGACTCTCTGCCTCTCTGCCCAAGTGAACATAAAGTCACTGGAGCTGTTATTTATGCATTGATTTGATTTATAGATTCCTGTACCCAACCCTGTGGAGTTTTATAGTGCCTGTAATTTGCTATGAATATGTGCTCATTTATTCAATGTAAGAAGGGCTAAAACACATCATTTCTGTAATGACTGTTATTTTAAATGAGTTATTGAGAAAGAATATGGGAGAGAAGTTGATAAAAAATACAAAGAGAGCATTAACCTGTCAGAAAAGCTGCATAAAGTGCTGGCTCTCCTCCACTACAATAAAAAACAATATTTGGATTTGGATAACAACAAATCTATTTGTCAATCATTGAGTCATAAAAGCTAGCCATTGGTGCAATCATGTAGGTCCATGCACCAGCTGCATGCTCAGCCAATATCGCTTCAAATAACATAATATACTGCATCCAGTCAAGACTTGGAATTAAAGGAAGCTGTTGATACACTTGCCCAGCCGATGAGTTTAGTTTACTCAAATCATGATATAACTGGATAGAGAGTTGAAATTTTTATACAATTACTGTCAGTCTGTGGACTCAAAATATACTGTCCACATGTAAATTAAAGCATAATATTTGGCCAGCATATGTAAGGCAGGGTAAGAGAGGCTGGGCAGTCAAACAGATGGTTGCTACTTTGTAACACAGTCTTTAGAAGAACCAAGCACCTATTCGCTGGTTTACTAGGCTAACCAATTCTGAGTGCAATATTTTATTGTGTGCAGAAATTTGCACCCCAGGGGCCAAGCACTGGTGCTTTAAAAACAGTGGACAAACTTATCTGACGACATTGAAAAATACATTTTCTAGGCATCTCCTTCCTGCATGATTGTGATGTTAGATTTTTTTCTTTTTGCGGCATGCCTTAAAGGAGGAGTCATAAAATAGACATAAAATATTAAACATGGAAATTAAATGATAGGCGAACCAAGCTAATATTTGAAAGGAAAAAAATTCTGATTCTTTCTTGCGTTGAAACCGTAGCTTGAATAGTGTTATCACCGGCAACATTCATTGCATTCTGTGATGTACCCGATGAACAGTCACTCTTCTAACGAGGAGGTACAAGTTTTTTTGTTTCCTCCTGTTTTTACATCCAACAGTCTCGCAAAAATAGACTAGTTAAACTCTTAAACCTGAACAACCCCGGTACCGGGGCAATCAATAAACATCATACATGGAGCATGTTTCCCAGTGACAACATCGTCAGTTGGCATTTCCAGTTAAAGGGAAGAAACACGGCAAAAAGCTTCTGACCATTTTTACCTCAGCCAAACACAATTCAAGCACCAATTCAATTCAAGCAAGTAAATAAGCATATAGGAAGACATAAGATGAAGTAATATCATGCTGCGTTCGATTTGAACTGGGAAGTCCGGATTGGAAATGTCCAGTAGAATGCCCCCTGAAGTCGGATTTCCAACTCGAAGATTCCTCACCTACCCCAAGTTCTGAGTTGCAAGTTCAAGATGGCTGCATTGTAAATAAATAATGAACTGTACACTTTAGATGTAGTAGATGATTTATCTAACTAAAAGTCCGAGAGAACAATCTAAAATCTGCAATAAGAAAGTGAATGTGTTGACAAAACGTTGCATTAACAAAGTCTTAGGTTTCATGGAGTAAGGAGGAACTGATCTCTGGGAGCTTTTTTTAAAATTTGTTCAGTTGCTGGGTTGCTCAGAGAGTAGCCAAAAATAATTGACAGTCATAGCAGTTTTGAATTAGGCTCCAATCATGTAAATGGATATTACTGATGGCTATCAAGCACAAAAAAAACGTTCTCCTGTTTGGAATATTTCACACCAGACTGTGATGTAGAGTTCAGGAACCACACGCGAGAGACAGAAATTCAAAAAACGTATGCCTTTAATGGGGTCCGAGTCAAAGCCAAAATACACAGGAATTGCCAAGCCACAATATGAAATCCAATATCCAAAATCCAGTATCGACTAGACAGGCAGGGGTCAGAACCAGTAAGACAGATGATCAGAGGTACAAAAACGATATGCAAAAAGTCGTAGTCAATGGGTAAAGCCAATGGTCATACACAGGGCATCCAAACATAGAAGTCGTGGTCATACAAAAATGGGTCAAAATCCAGAGAGACAAAAACAGTACAAAAAGGGCTATGGCAAGAATCAAGGTCGGTCGGACTATCCAGTAGAAACGAAACAATATTCAGTGGCATACGAGGCGCTCTGCACAAAGAAGATCAACGTTCTGCCAAGAGCTGTGAGTGAAAAGACTGTTTAAATAGACAAGAGGAAAGTCACATGCCAAAAAGCCAAAACTCGGACAGGGATCACAGGACAGCCTATAGACAGAACAAACAGATCTGGTTAGGGATTTCTAAGTGCACAGAGTGAGTGGCAGAACAGTGATTAGACAGGTGCAGAGAATCTGCAAGAAACACAGCAAAGTAAATAGAGTGAAGGCAAGAGGCGGAGACTAGAACAGGGTGAATGCTGAGAGATCATTAGTCAATTAGTAGAGTGCAGCTATACAATCCCTAGAGCTTGTTAGTAGGTTAGTTTGGTGAGGCACAATCCTCCCCTTTGCTTGATTAGCAATCAAACGTTTAACTAGTTTAGTAAGACTATTCGGCAGAATAACGGGCCAGTTTAAGTTACCGCAGCATTATTACTATGTATATCTAACCTGGAATCTTCACGAAACAGCAGATTTGCGCGTACTTGCTTACAGGAAGCCGAAGCAATAACATAACATAACATGAATGGGAAGTACAGGCCTTTCAGCCCAACTATGCTCGCCAGTTTCTTTATACCAGTGTTCCCCAACCCTCTCCTGGAGGCCCACGTGTCCTGTATGTTTTAGATCTCTCCCTGCTCCAGCACAGGTGATTCAAATGATCAGATTGTCACCAATCAGCTTTAGAGGGTGATTAACGAGCTGATCATTTGAATCACCTGTGCTGAAGCAGGGAGAAATCTAAAGCAGGCAGGACAGGTGGGCCTCCAGGAGAGGGTTGGGAAACACTGCTTTATACTATTGTGAATATATCCCTACAGATACTCAATGACTCAATGGTATCTAGCTTTAAGTCAAGCCTGCTGTTGAAAACCCCCAAAGTCTTTGCCTCAACAATATGGTCAGGCAAGCTATTCCACATTGAAATTACTCTTTGGGTGAAGAAATATTTCCGAATATCAGTGCTAAATTTACCTTTGGTCAACTTCCATTTGTGACCCGAGTTCTAATAACAACGCTTGGTCGAAGGAATCCGACTTAATTCCCTTTATTAATCCCTTTAACATATTTAAAGACCTCAATCAAATCGCCCCTTAGTCTTCTTTTCCTAAGACTAAAGAGATTAAGTATCTTCAGCCTCTTCTCATCGCTTTCATCTTTTATACCTGGAATTAGCTTAGTGGCTCTTCTCTGAACAATATCTTTCTTAAAGTATGGTCCCCAGAACTGTGCACAATACTCCAGATGTGGTCTGACGAATGTATTGTACAAAAGAAGGATCTCCTCCTTAGATTTGTATTCAATACTTTTGGCAATGTATCCCAGCATCCGATTGGCTTTTTTAACTGCTACGGCACAATGGCTAGAGCCTGTGAGGGTTTGGTCAACAATCACTCCCAGATCTTTCTCGTATGAAGCACATTCCAGTTTAAAACCTCCCATGAAGTAATCCCGTCGAATGTTTTTATTACCTACATGTACAACTTTACATTTCGCTACCTTAAATTTCATTTACCACATTTCTGCCCAATTCTGGATTCTATCCAAATCATCCTGTATCACTTTATTGGACTCTAAAGTGTTTGCCAAATCCCCCAATTTACTTTTGTACTTGCAGCAGAACAATCAGAGCACTATGCATGATACTGGTAGTGTTGCCAAAAACAAATTACCAAAAAACGCTATTGGCTATCTGAAAAGTCGCTAGATTACGTCAAGACGTTACTATGATGTCATAAAGTCACACATGACTTACTGTTCTCAAGAAAATGTGTCTAAATGGCTATGTTGACAATCCCAAAGGGTACAGTTACGAGATCGGGGCTAATATGCAGAGCTGCTTAACCATGAAATAAGCTTCAGGTGGCGGTGCAGAGCTGAAGTTACATTGAAAAACAATGATTTTGACACTCGAGAGATGTGTTTTTTTGAAGTCGCCAGATTCACCTAAAAAGCCGCTAAGTCGCTAGATGAGGTTTTAGTCGCCAGAAAAGGCCAAAGTCGCTAAATTGGCAACATTGGATACTGGCACTATCATGTAGAGAGCAGATAGCCAACCGGGCTCTCATTAATATTTTCCACCATTGTTTGACTCTACCACGAGCTCAACATGGAAGTTCGGAAGATCACCCCTCGCGGTTGTGTCAATCTTGCAATATGCGTACATGTCTGCGTACCTTGTGTTCAGGTGTGCTACCACGCGTAACATCGACATAAAATACGCACGGCAACGCATTCGGGCATAAAATGTGCACACAGCAAGAATAACAGGGGCCTAACGCTGGCCCCAGTAGACAGCTAGTAGAAGCTGGGCCTATTTTCTATGAGAAGTGTACACAAATACGACATGGTCCTTGGAGCGCATCGAAACTGTCATTGTGACATGTCCAAAAGTTCAGAAATCTCTAACTCCATGCTAATTTATCGCGCGTCGCGACCTTATTGTGAAGCAAGTGTCCAATAGCCGAGCTAGACTCAGGGGCGGGCTAAACATTGGTCCAGTCACAATACACAGCAGATTCATGTGTCATTATAACCTATAGTTATCTTCGAGGAGAGTAGTAGACTGGTAGATATTTACCTTCAGAACACTGAGTTTCGCCCCGCTTCACTTTGCAGATTTTGCTTCCATATGTCCACACCGTAAAGGGGTGTACTGTACACACCAATGCGAACAAAGTGAAGTCCAAGTGAAATCCAATATCGATACAACACTCTCACATTACAGTTGGCATTGCTTTTATCGAAACTCCTCTCATGGCAGAAATTTTGGAAGTTTAAGTGAAAATCCAATATTGTTAAATCCATTTATCGAAACTCCTAACAACATTCTTAGATTAAAACCTTTCCTAGACTATCAGATTTAGCATCCAACACCCTATTAAAAAGCTCATTGACATTTACATTATATTGTATTCTATTGTAATAATAGTGTACCTTAAGACTTAAAGCCATTGTAAGGGCTACAGTATTTTCAGTGAAAAAATTTGGAAGTCTAAGTGGAATTCCAGTATCGATTTTCAAATGCACTGAATGAAGGGGCAGAGACTTATATAAATGAAGGGGCGGCTCTCTCTATATATAGCCCCCTGCTTCACTACTCCTCACATCTTAACCTTTCAGCTTGACAACTTGCTTTGTATTCAACCTGTGCTACCTGACTTGTTCAGCAGTTTGACATTCAACAGCCTTTTGAAAGGCTCATATTATATTATATTATATTATATTATATTATATTATATTATATTATATTATATTATTAGAAACAGCACTGCAACTTCAAAGGCTCAAAGCCTTTGAAAAAGGCTTAAGCATTTCCAACGCCCTTTTTTAAGGCTTGTCGCCTTGTATTGTATTGTGGATACTCGTTTATACTGCATTATATTATTGTTATTTTATTACAATCAGTTGTGAAAGTCCCCGTGAGAATCCAATAGATATAACACTCTAACATTACACTTGGCATCAGTAGTATGGATTGCAACAAAAAAGTGGGGCTTCAAAACGAAAAGCCAAAAAAATAGGGAGGCAAAGCAGGCCGATTTTTTTTAAAAATGTGCCTTTGATTTCTAACTTTTATGACAAGCCTCAAGATTCAAATATTGATAATGTTATCAGTAGCCCGAGTTGCAGCAATGAAGAGATCACCACTGGTTTGATCATACCGGAGCCCTCACAGACCCAATCAAGCGTTAACCTGGCCTGTCAGGCTCAGGCCTCAGGCCCACACTCAGACCAGGCATCACCTGAGAAAATCTTTCCAAGTGAGGAGGATTGCACGGAGCCCAGTTTCACACCAGAAGCTTGGGACACCAACTCCGGTCATGAACCTCTTATTGACCCTGCTTTATGGCTAAATACCGCAAACATTAAAGACTTGTGCACTCTTAGTACAGGAGACTCACTGTCAGACCAGGCTTCGCCTGAGAAAGTCCTGTCAAATCAGGAGGGGTACACTGAAACCAGTATCACATTAGGAGCTAAAGGCTCAAACTCCTGGTGTGAAACGGTTAAAGACCTTGCTTTATGGCCAAGTGCCATTACTGAACAGGTCAAGTTGATTCTGGTTAGAACAGGAGCAGCTGCTTTTCAAAATCGAAGTGAAAAGAACCCTGCCTCAAGTAGGGATAAGACTATGGGGGGCATCACTAGGAGTTTCACAAATTCCTAAATCAAATGCTCTCTACCTAATGGCCAGTCTGTGACTACGCAGTGGCTACTTTACTTCCCTTCATCTGGTTGCATCTTTTGTTTTTCTTGCAAACAGTTTTCAAGTAAGCACAATGCGTTTGTCCCTGGGCTTTCTGATTGGAAACATTCTGAGCATATCGGGGAGCATGAGAGGAGTGAGGAGCATGAGGCTTGCTTGTTAGCATTACACAGTCGCTCCAAAAACACAGGAAGAGTTGATTCTGATCTTTTCAAATAAATTGATGCAGAGAGGCAATACTGACCGGAAGTTTTGAAGAGTTGTTGCTTTAATTCAGTTTTTGGGGGAGAGAGGCCTTGCTTTCAGGGGAGATGTTGAGCGGTTGGGATCACCTCACAATGGTAATTTCTTGGGCATTTTCGAACTGTTAGCCAAATTTGACCCTTTTCCAGCTGACCATCTCCAAAGGTTTGGAGGCAAGGGCAAAGGCTCTGTGTCCTACCTCTCATCCACAATCTGTGAAGAATTTATCCACTTAATGGGGGAAAGAACAAAGGAAGCAATTATCAGCAAGATTAAAGAGGCCAAATACTTCTCTGTTATCTTTGACTCCATTTCAGACCAACTCACTTTTATTTTCAGGTTTGTAAATAATGGTGGAGAAGTAGTTGAGCGTTTTCTGGCTTTTGATCCTATTTAAAATCATAGTGGGAACAGTTTGGCTGAGTGTGTTGTTGCAATGGTGGAGAACCTGGGCCTAGACTTAACTAACTGCCGAGGCCAGTCTTATGACAATGCAAGTAATATGTCAGGAAAGTACAATGGAGTCCAAGCTCATCTGAAACGAATAAACCCATTGATTTGTTATGTCCCCTGTGCAGCACATTCATTGAATTTAGTCGGTGTCAATGCTGTTGACAGTAGCCCAGAAGCTGGCCGTTTCTTTGACTTTCTGCAATCAATGTACACATTTTGTGCCTCGTCAGCACACAGGTGGGGAAAGGTGTTCCGTGATACAGATGTGAAACTCACACTGAAATCTTTGTCAGGTACTCGCTGGAGTGCAAGAGCTGAATCAACAAAGGCTCTTTGGAAATATTATGCACAATTGAGAGAGGCATTGAACAATATTTCCAAAGATTCACAAGAGAAACGTGAAACTAGAAGCGAGGCCTCTGCACTCTGTGGCAAGCTGGACACCCTAGAGATAGCTTTCATGGCACACTTTTGGGATACAATACTGCAGCGGTTCCAAGCCACGAGCCTGCAGTTGCAGAAACGTGACATTGACATACACACAGCTTCTCCTTTCACTTCGTGACTTTGTGGCAGCACAGAGAGACAATTTTACCTTTTTTGAAGGGTCAGCTTTTAATGTTATCGATTCAGTCTCCCAAGACTACAGACATGACCTCCAGGGCACAAAGAAGCGCAAATGTATGGCTGATGAAAGTGCAGAGCCAGGTGTTGAATTTAGTGGAAAAGAGAAGTTCCGGATTGAAATGTTCAATGTTCTAATTGACAAACTTGTGTCCTGTCTTAACCATCGGTTAACTGCATACACACACTTGACCATTCTTTGTCATGTTCTATTCATGCCTGATAATATGTCCAACAGTGAGCTCACTTTTAGGGCCGAATCTCTTTCTGCAGCATATCCCACGGATCTGACCATGAGCTTGGCAGATGAACTTGTTCAGTACAAATCATTCATTTCAGAAGAACAAAAATGCCCAAATACAATCCTAAAGACCATGGTAAATTTGGATTTACAGTCCATTTTCCCAAATTTTTACATAGCACTCAGACTGTTTTTGACCCTGCCAACAACAAACTGTGAAGGGGAACGGTCATTCTCCACACTGGCTCGATTAAAAAATGAGCTCAGGATGAAAATGTGCCAAAATCGGTTGAATTCACTCTCCCTTCTAGCAATAGAATCAGAGTTTGTTCGACAGCTCAACTTTCATGAGTTGGTGGACGACTTTGCAAGAAGATAGAGCAGAAAGAAACCAAACCAGCATTCTATCGGACCATATTCTCCAAAACAAGCATTCTACCGGACCCGCATTCTCCATTGCCAGCTTCTCGCCAAGTAAATGTTTTTCTGCTATCCGATGTTTCGAATTACCAAGAAACACAGATTACGAGTCCAAACTCCAACTCAACCATCCGTCTCAAATTCAATCGTTCAACCGGCCCAAAGTATTCCAACAAATTTTCTGACGCCTTCAGTTCCGATGATGTCTTCGTTCCAGATTAGACAGACCATCTTCCAGACGGCGGATCAAAAACAGCTGTTCGCCGCGTCTCACTGGGTCACAGTTGTCTAGTTCTTAAGAAATGCTGCAGCGGCGAAAGGATCTCTCCGATCAAACACGTAGGCGCGCGAGAACACAATCCACCACTGGGTTTATATATATATATATATGTTCTGTTATCTAAAAGTAAAGATTTCTGGATTGAATGATCTTGGTGTTTTTGGGCCGAGAGGGCCCCCATGGTCATTCTTGCCCCCAAGGTGACTAGAAACACCCCTGTCCACAGGTCAATTCTTTTGAAAGCTACATGGAAGGAGAACCTAATCATGCTCACCCCTCACTTAATGAGGTGGTTATACCACCATGTGGAACACCCCCCTCCCCACACACACATACAAACACAGACCCACGCACTAGCAGTACGAGAGGTGAGATGTTTCTTATCGACGTGGGAGCCTACTGGCAAGAGAGCTACGGCGGAGTATTCAAAGAGAGCCCTTTCGGCATGAGGCTTTTGGCTGGGACACTTGACCTGCCTCCACCGGCGCCTCTGCCAGAAACTAATATGGTGAATACCCATGCATTCGTCGGCGATGCTGCATTTCCACTGCATCAAAACCTGATGCGTCCATACCCAGATAAATAGCTCCGCAAGGCTGACTCTGTCCCTCTCCCTAGCCTACAACATGCGCACCATGCGTAACGCAATGTGCCAATATCGGTTTTGAGTGGTTGTTGTGGTGTCATCTTCTATGACAATGGACCTACACTGTAAACCTCATTTCTTCACTCTCAAATAGAAATATGAGTGCACACATACACGGTTAACTGTGAAGACTGCCATTTTCAAACGGCAACCTCTAGAGCCAAAATTGCTGGTTTAGGGAGTGTCCACTGGGACAATAGTAGATTAGGCTATATAAGATAAATACCCTTATTACCCAGATGTCTGGTAATATCTGTCATAATTTGTTGCAAGCATCTTATTTTACCTTAGATAAAACAGGGAGTAAAAGGTAGATACCAATATTACATTTTAGACCATCTAAATTGAATGAAAATGAATGACGATATATCCTTTCCATCACACAGGTCAAAACCTCACCAAGGAGCAGAAGGTGTATAACTATCGCCACTCCCGTGCCCGCAGGATTATTGAAAACACGATCGGCATTATGCCTTCAAGATGGAAAATCTTTGGAAGACCAATTGAGTGTACACCTAGTAATGTTGTGCACATTGTTAAGGCCTGTGTTGCACTGCACAATTACTACACTGATGAAACCAACGCATGGAATGCCAGATACATCCCGCTGGGATATTGGGACAGCATCACAGAAGATGGGGGCATCCGTTCAGGCAACTGCAGGCAACATGTGGAGGGTGACAGCAACCTTCTCCAGCCACGGCCCATGCATACAGGGAGAGCATCAAGGGTGGCACTCAACATGAGGCTTAACTTTACCACCTTTTTTCAGACACCAGCAGGGCGCATCGAGTGGCAAGGCAGGGTTGTACGTCGGGATCTTTTGAACAGAAGTGTAGTAGAGTAAAGAGTAAAATGAAATCAGAGACATTTTAGATGACTTCAACCTTTTTTATTCACAATGAACATGGACTTAAAAAAGATTGAGTGTTGAGCATTAAAATCACAATAACATATACAAGCAGCTGTTATGGCCCCAATTTGTAATGACATATAAGAAAGCAAGGAATGACAGACAAAATTTTAAAACTTAAACAGATTTAATTAAATAAAGACTGACAACTAACCTACAATTTATACTACTGACCAAGATTAACATATACAAGAAAAAAACATGTTTACAGTCCCTTGAAATGGGGTTGCTTGGTGATGTCCTGGGATAGGATAATGCTCCAACACAGGCAAAAATTCACAAAAAAACTTCAAAGGTCTTGAAAAGCGTGGTAGGTCTGGTCAAATGTATCCTTCTCCTTGCTATTTCTCCTACTACTTTACTCTCTCGATTTTTCTCCTTATATACTCTTTTGCAGCCCCCTCCCACCTTCCAGACTTTTTTCAATACTTAGGGACTTCCCCTCTCAGACATGCCCAAGACATGCCCAAACCTAGCTCCAGACTGGGCTCAACAAAAAAGTCTATACTACCATCTAGTGGCTACTTTTCTCCACTACACCTCCATTCCAAAAGGGAAAAATTTTGACTCATAAAGGCAAATTTTTTCTTTTCAATACAAAAATGGTTTAGAAGACACTTGTGTATACGTACATACATATAATACAATCTACTAATAAACACGTGAGAGAAATACACATACTCATTGTCAGTACCCTTTTCATGCTTGATTTCCAAGTCAAACTCCTGTAAAATCAAACTCCAATTCAACAATCTCCGATTCTTGTTTTTCATTTAACTCAAAAACATTAACTGATTGTGGTCAGTGTACACAATCATTGGCTTTTGTCCTGTACAAACATAAACCTCAAAGTGTTGTAACGACAGAACCAGAGCCAACAGCTCCTTCTCTGTTGTGGATTATTTCTTTTGCTGGCAATTGCACTTCCTGGAAAAATATGGTACGGGATGCTCAATGTCATCAGAGTCACTTCTCTGTAGGATCCACAAGCTTAGTCGCTAGCATCGACTGCAATGGAGAACGGTTTGTTGAAGTCAGGAGATTTGAGCACGGGGAAGTGACACAGCAGAGACTTCAGGTGATCGAAGGCTCTTTGGCATGCTTCATCCCGAGTGAACTTTACGCCTTTCTTCAGTTGGTTGATGAGACTGAGAGCAATCTCAGCAAAGATCTTGCAGAACTTGCGGTAGTACCCGATCATTCCAAGGAAGCGACGCAAAGCTTTTTTGTTGTTAGGAACTGGAAAGTCCATGACGGCTTGGACTTTAGCATTTAAGGGTGCCACCTTACGCTGGCCTATGACGTAGCCAAGATACGTGACAGTAGCATAACCAAAGTCACTCTTGTTCAGGTGAACAGTCAGGTTAGCCTGGGTCAAGCGCTGGAACAACGTCTCTACATCTTTCAGATGTTCTTCCCAGGAGTCACTCCATGTGATCAGGTTGTCAATGTACGCATCCGTGTGTCGCAATCCGGCGATTATAGACTATCATCCTTTGAAACGTGGCTGGGGCGTTTTTCATGCCAAAGGGTAGGACTTCATACTGGTATAACCCAGATGGTGTGGCAAAAGCAGAGATGCTCTTGGCCCTCTCAGTTAAAGGCACACACTAATAACCCTTCAATAGATCAATCTTGGTCAGAAACTTTGCTTGCCCTACTCTATCAATACAATCATCAATCCTAGGTATTGGAAACACATCAGTTCGAGTTACAGCATTGACTTTGTGATAATCTGTACAGAATCTAGTACTTCCATCAGGTTTTGGAACTAGCACACAGGGTGAACTCCAATCTGAGTTAGAGGGTCGGATAATATGTTCTAACATGTACTCAACCTCTTTCTCAGCAATCTTTCTCTTTTCAGGATTCTTCCGGTACAGATGCTGTTTTATTGGTTTAGCATCACCAACATCCACATCATGAGATGCTATAGAAACTCTCTTTGGAACATCAGGAAATAGATCTTTATATTTCTTGATCAACCTCTCAAACTGATCTTTCTGTGAGGGTTCTAAGTGCTGGAGTTTTACATCAAGATTTGAAAGAACTTCAGCTTTAATTGTAGGTTCATCACCTTGAAACTCCCCCTCATCTTCACAAGTCCATAGGAGAATCTGAAGTGACAGCTGCAACTCTAGCATTCCTATCATGATAAGGCTTGAGCATGTTACTGTGGCACGTTTTGGCTTTCTCCTATCTGGAATCTTCACTATGTACAAAACCCAAAACCAGTGAAGTTGGCACGTTATGTAAATTGTAGATAAAAACAGAATACAATGATCTACAAATCCTTTTCAACTTATATTCAGTTGAATACACTGCAAAGACAAGATGTGTAATGTTCAAACTGAGAAACTTCATTTTTTTTTTGCAAATAATCATTAACTTAGTATTTAAAGGCAGCAACACATTGCAAAAAAGTTAGCACAGGGGCCTTTTTATCACTGTGTTACATTCACTAACTAACATTCACTTTACTGACACTCAGTAAACGTTTGGGAACTGAGGAGACCAATTTATGAAGCTTTTCAGGTGGAACTCTTTCCCATTCTTGCTTGATGTACAGCTTAAGTTGTTCAACAGTCCGGGGTCTCCGTTGTCGTATTTTACGCTTCATAATGCACCACACATTTTCAATGGGAGACAGGTCTGGACTACAGGCAGGCCAGTCTAGTACCTGCACTCTTTTACTACGGAGCCATGCTGTTGTAACACGTGCAGAATGTGGCTTGGCATTGTCTTGCTGAAATATGCAGGGGCGTCCATGAAAAAGACGGTGCTTGGATGGCAACATGTGTTGCTCCAAAACCTGTATGTACCTTTCAGCATTTATGGCGCCTTCACATATGTGTAAGTTGCCCATGATTTGGGCACTAATACACCCCCATACTATCACAGATGCTGGCTTTTGAACTTTGCGCCTATTACAGTCCGGATGGTTCTTTTCCTCTTTGGTCCGGAGGACACGACGTCCACAGTTTCCAAAAACAAATTGAAATGTGGACTCGTCAGAACACAGAACACTTTTCCACTTTGCATCAGTCCATCTTAGATGAGCTTGGGCCCAGCGAAGCCGGTGGCGTTTCTGGGTGCTGTTGATAAATGGCTTTCGCTTTGCTTTGTAGAGTTTTAACTTGCACTTGCAGATGTAGCGACGAACTGTAGTTACTGAAAGTGGTTTTCTGAAGTGTTCCTGAGCCGATGTGGTGATGTCCTTTACACACTGATGACGGTTTTTGATGCAATACCGCCTGAGGGATCGAAGGTCACGGGCATTTGATGTTGGTTTTCGGCCTTGTCGCTTACGTGCAGTAATTCCTCCAGATTCTCTGAACCTTTTGACGATATTACGGACTGTAGATGATGAAATCCCTAAATTTCTTGCAATAGCTTGTTGAGGAATGTTGTTTTTAAACTTTTCAACAATCAGCTCACACATTTGTTCATTAAGTGGTGACCCTCGCTCCATCCTTGTTTGTGAATGACTGAGCATTTCAGGGAAGCTGCTTTTATACTCAATCATGGCACCCACCTGTTCCCAATTTGCCCGTTCACCTGTGGGATGTTCCAAATAAGTGTTTAATGAGCATTCCTCAACTCTCTGTCTTTTTTGCCACATGTTGCAGGCATCAAATTCCAAATGAGCTAATATTTGCAAAAAATTACAAAGTTTACCTGTTCGAACATTAAGTAACTTGTCTTTGCAGTGTATTTAATTGAATATAGGTTGAAAAGGATTTGCAAATAATTGCATTCTGTTTTTATTTACAATTTACACAACGTGCCAACTTCACTGGTTTTGTGTTTTGGAATTGAGATCCTTGAGTTTTGTTAAAATTTCATAAGGACAATGAAATCTAGCCTGCAATGGATTGGACCGCAAGGGAAACAACACAAGGACCTTGTCTCCTGGTTTAAACTCACGGCTTCTAGCCTTATGATCATACCAAGTTTTCATTTTTCCCTGACTTGATTTCATGTTCTCTTTGGCTAGGTCACAAGCTGCACACAATCTTTCCTTGAACTTGCTAACATAGTCTAACAGACTAATATGCGGCTCCTTCTCTTGCCATTGTTGACTCAACAATAGCAAAGGTCCTCTCACTTCATAGCCAAACACTAGCTCAAACGGGCTGGATCCAGATGACTCCTGCTCTGCTTCTCTAGCTGCAAACAACAGCAAATGAATACCTTCATCCCAGTCTTTCTCGTGGTCATAACAATAAGTCCTCATCATTGTCTTGAAAGTGGAATGAAACCGCTCTAAGGCACCCTGACTCTCTGGATGATAGGCACTAGAAAGAATCTGCTTCGCACCTAGTTCATGCACAACCTGCTGAAACAATCCGGAAGTGCAATTGCGACCTTGGTCGGACTGAATTTCCCTGGCAAGGCCAAACAATGTGAAGAACTTTATCAAAGCCTTTGAGATTGCAGTTGCCTTGATGTTACGTAGAGGCATGGCTTCAGGGAATCCTGCAGATGCACACATGATTGTCAACAAGTACTGATTTCCAGATCTAGTCTTGGGTAATGGACCAACACAATCTTCAATGACCTTAGAGAAGGGCTCCCCAAATGCTGGGATAGGCTGCAATGGAGCTACAGGTGGGTCTAACACTGGTGTTTTACAACTACCTGACAAGTGTGACAGGTTTTAGGAAAGTCGGAAACGTTCTTCCGAAGCCCAGGCCAAAAGAAGTGTTTCATGATCTTATCAACAGTCTTGTTAACACCAAGATGACCTCTTAAAGGTAAACTATGAGCCATTGTTAAGATCTCATTCCTGTAGGCCTTCGGAACAACAATTTGCTTGACCACTGCCCAATCTGCATTGGCAGGGATATCACGAGGGCGCCACTTCCGTATCAACACACCATCCTTGAGATAATACCCAATTGGAACTGCGTCTATTTCTTTATCAGGAAGGGCTCTCCTCTTTAGTACACAAATTTCAGGATCATTAGTTTGCTCCTAAATCAGCCACTTTCTGGACAGAGACAAGTCTCCAGACACATCTGAATCACCAGACCCATCTGGCTGACTGAACAAAGAACTGATAAACATGTCAAATAAGTCATCAAAAGGAGAAACCATAGTTGGCCGAACTCAGTCATGAGGTGAACCACCTGAGTCATGACTATTCAATGTGCTGGACGGCACCACATGATCTTCTTCTTGAGCCTTCTTAGCCATAGCACGGGTCACTGCACAGGAAGGATACAGAGATGGGTCTTCATCGCGATCTTCAGTGCTAGGCTGTGAAGTAAGATGAACAGGGGGAACTACAATGCCCCCAGCCAAGTCATTGCCTAGTAACAGAGAAACACCCTTGATAGGTAGACTTGACATAAGTCCCACCTTTACCTGTCTTGTAACTAAATCTGACTTCAACTAGATTTAGTCAGTAAGCATGGCTTACAGGATACCCCCCGCAACGACAAGTAGATTTTGAAAAAATTTTTAAAATCGGATGAGTAGGTTATGAGATCTAGGTCCAGACGCACAGACGCACGCACGCACACACGAACGGACAAAGCAAATCCAGTATACCCCCCTAAACTTCGTTGCGGGGGGTATAATAAACTTCGTTGCGGGGGTTATAAAAATATAGAGCGCAGAGGTACAGATACAGTCCTCCCTTCAATACCTTGTACAAGTATGAAATCCCCAGAAGCGGTCTCATCACGTGACTCCAAACAGTCCATCAACAAAAGTGTCTGAGAAGCTCTGGTATCCCCTAGGATATATATGGGTACACACTGTAAAATGTAATTGTATATCTTACTTAGAATAAAAAGTGCCCTTAACTCATTTCAGCTTACTCTGTTGACTCTCCTCACTTAAACTTTCTACTGAGGCAAGTAAACAAACTTGTCAGCTGCAAGTTACCTATCCTTAGAAGCATGAGTGAGCAAGAAGCGTCTGCAAAACCCGGAGAGACTCGGCAGTTTCCAGCAGTTTTCAAAATCTCTCAATTGAATACACCTGCGCAGTTGCACACTAACGACATGTTGAGGCAGCCCACCCTCAGTAGCGGGAAGAGACATGGAACACGAATGAATGATGCACAGTGTCACGGTAAGTTTAACTGGTTTTAAACGTAGCAAACGTATAGTCGGTATTTTTGTTGAGTAATTTATTCCTAAGTCCAAGTTGGAAGTGAACTTTATGTTTAGCTAACGTGTAAAGATCAACGGTAGCATGTGAAATAAAAAGTTAACGTTAGTATGTTAACGCTCAAGTTAACATTAGCATGTGAACGCTCAAGTTAACCAGCCCTTCATGTAATGATAACGTTACACGTGCAAAACTCTGTAAGGGAGTGTTCATTTAGAGGTAACTGGAGTTACAGTAAACACAGCGCGCTTGTTAGCGGTTGAAGGAGCAACGCTCATCAACTCGGCAAGTATGGGGTAAGGTCACTGTCAAAAGTTTTGTGCGTGTACACATAAAATTTGTGCACGTATTAAAAATATGTGCGTGTTAGTCTATAGTTGGGCATAAATAAAACATTTGTAAACTTTTAAGTCAAATCAGGCATTACTGTAAACAACGACATTTAGTACATTTTTACAACCTAAATAGTCTTGCTCATCAATTTTCTCTCTGCCTCACACGTGCCCGTTTGCAATGCAAGTGAATGCAGGCGGATGCATGTGTGAGGCTTGTGAACGAGGAAGTGCGCCCGTGAGACGGAGTCACTGCAAGACTGTTTCGGCTGTAAAAATTATATTCTGTACAGCCCTAATCTATGCTTGTCCTACGAGTTAATAACAGTTTAACTGATTGGTTTTGTTGTTTCTTTTGTAGGTTTCTGAGACACCAAGCTATGCATTGGAAGTGTAAGTGCTGCATGTTTTCTTCTGAAAAGAGGGCTCAACTATTCAAGCACTACCGCTTAAAACATGGAAGCTATGCCAGAAATACTCCAATTCCATGCCTCCACACAGATTGCCTGTGTTCTTTCAAGTCATTTAATAGAGCTTGGCAACCGACGTCACTGCGCAATGCATTCTGGGATGTAAACAATAGCGCGCCACCATATTGTGAGGCCATATCGTGCGAGACTAAACTAAAACAGAGCCAAAGAGACACAGTAACTTGGTGTAAACTAGACGAAAGCGCTGAGATGCCAAGTCTCACGCATTCGGCGTAAGCCTCGCGAATTTTTTAGGTTTATTCAGCGTATTCTGCATTAATTCATTTAACCCTTAGTGAGATTCTCATGCGGAATTAAAATCCTTGTTCATTGAAGTTTCCGATTCACTTGCGTAAAGGTGCACCTCATCACAAGTAACATGGAAAGCGATTACGACGCCGGACTTCCCGTGTTTCTCTTTACTCAGGGATTGGAAACAATGCATGTGTTTGATGATCGTTTAAATTGTTTTCATGAAAGAAGACCATTTGAAACATCTTTATGCAATTCCATTGCTTTCAATCCCTCAGTAAAGACAAGCCTGAGAATTCCCAAGTCATAATCGATTTCCTTGTCACTGTTTAGGAAATCCACCATAATGAACGTGAAACTGATTAACTTGATGCACAATGATTTAAATTCCGTGGGTGAATTTCTTCAGTGCGCTTTGGTTGAATAATTGCTGGCACAGTAACGTGAATGCCACTAAGCAGAGTTGTGACCAAGTCATCATGTCCAAGTCAAATCAAGTCACTGGTCATTAGCTCAAACTCAAAGCAGACGAGGGAGAGCAATGAGGAGTGAAGGGGGCAGGAGAACAAATTAGACAATGAGCTAACGAATTAACAAGCAGTGTGGGGAAAGCTGAGAGAGTTAGAAGCTTAGATACATTTAGGATCAGAGAGGGGTCAATGTCAACATGAAATGCAGCTCATGGCTCTCTCAGTTTTCCTCTCTCTGCTTGTAAATTAGTTCGCTCATTGTCTAATTTGTTCCCCTGCCCCCTTCACTCCTCATTGCTTTCCCTCATCTGCTTTGAACGCAAGAAAATGGAACATTAAAATAATTGCGTTGATCGGAAATTTGGATCCGCATGAGGTGCCAGTGAGAAGCTGCAGTCGAAACTGCCTTACCCCCTTTGACGTTTCTCGATATTTTTGTGTACTAAGTCTGTGGTGTCAGTGCATATACCGAGGATGAATTTCGGAATTATAAATCTATGGAAGCCCATGTACAATTCACAAATGGCTGGGTCCATGATTTGGAGGTCTGCAAACCACCGAACTGTGAAAACAGCTTCGTTTGCACAAAGGTGTGTATCATCTTGCTTGCTTACCTACCTGTGTTTAGAGAGACATACTAGGCTACTCAGTGGCGACTCGTGAACTGGCAACAGGGGAAGCTCAAACAATCCCTTAAAATGAATTACTGGTCACAACCCGTTTCTAGTCATTCATTTAAATTACCATTACAGAAACCCCGAAAACTCTCAACACTGGTGTGGCCAGTTTTCATTCATAACGCAAACCTGTCGACTCCCACTGATTCGGTATTACATTTAAGTGGCATATTTACGTTCATCTGCTGTAGTCAGCAATTATTCATTCAACATGTATGTAAGAGATTCTCCTGCAGAACTGAAGTCCTTGTGTGCGGAGGGGTTGGAAGCGATGGAATTGCTTAGAGACATCTCAGAGTATTCTTATTTCATTGAAACAATCACGAAACGCATGCATTGCCTCCCACCCCTGAGTAAAGAAAAGCGTGGGAAGTCTGGAGTCGTAATCGGTATGCTGTATAGGCTAAATGAAAACTGGCTATATCTGACCACATGGCAGATTCTTCCCATGGCTTTGGCTTCTCGGTGCGCAACAACAAGACGTGGCCTCACAGTATGGCGATCTCTCCCATCAACCCATGTGGCGCTGCAGCCGTGAAGTCATGTTCCCATGCCCTATGCCCTAAAAGTGCATCTAACAAGAAATCACTCCTATGAAGTATATGATGGGCAGATGAGTGGAGCAGATGAAATTCCTGTGATATTCCATTGTCCCCTTTGCAATTTTGAAGAACCCTGCACAGAACAATTTTTTTTTTTCCCATTTGCGCCAACATCTTAAAAATAAGGAAACTGTGAAGTGTCCATATGAAAACTTCATTTTTCAGGGCAATGTCTACTCGACATTTAATGCTCATTAAACCAAGGAGCATCGGCTTCCTAGTCAAAAGCATTTGAAGCCTGACATTGCCTTGCACAGCACACCTCACAATTCAGATCCAGATGTATCACAAGATGTTCAAGAAGTTGAGGATTTTTCTAGTGATCCTACAGACCAAGAAGAAGATGAAGAAGGTCAAATCAAAAATTTGGATCACTTACAACATCAACTTGAGCATAATTTAGCCTTGCTCTTTCTGAAACTGCGGGCAGTCTTGCATTTATCTGATATGGCAGTACAGGAGGTAATTCAACAACTAAATCAGCTTGTTCTTCTCTCAGGGCCCCTTTTGCATAATGCCATTCAGCAAATTCTCAATGAACATGGTGTCAGTGACAGTTCAGTAGTGAGAAAGATTTTGAATGCTGTCAAAGATAATAACTTGTTCTTGAACATGACTGATGCTGGCCAGTCACTCTCCACACCCAGTAAAAGAGCCTCATATTTTCAGAAAGAATTTCCTATGGTGGTGCCAGTTGAATATAAGCTTGAAAAAGACCAACAGTCACTCTCTTATGTGCCAATTCTGAAAACGTTATAAAAAATATTAAACAGAGCTGATGTTCTGGATAAAATTCTCACATATGAGTGCACCTTCTATGGTGTCATGGTGTTGGCCTGCAGGCCCTTCCCCCGGTTACATTCTTCGCCTCCAACTTAACGGGCAACAGGTGTGGCTCGTTAAGGTGGAAGTGAAGCTCTGTTATTTAAGGGCTGGCTGCACCTTATTGTGGTGCAGCAGTATTCTTGTTGTGGAGCCCTGGTACCTGTTGTGTGCTGCTGCTGCTCCCCTCCTGGAGTTTGTTTTATAATAACCTGGTCCCTCCCCTCGGGGGCCAGGTTAAGCAATGATCATGTCTGTGTGTGTGTCTGTGTCTGTGTGTGTGTGTGTGTGTCTGTCTGTCTGTCTGTCTGTCAGCCCGTGGCTGGGGCCAGGTCTGCCATCTCTGATTGCCTTGTTTAAATTCAAGATTTTTATATTTTAACTCAGCCTGTGTGTTTGGGTCCCTCGCCCTACCTTTGGGTACATGGTCTCAGTCCCCGCCGGTTTCTTGTCTTCTGCCGGCGGGGGCAAATCCATGACAAATGGATTCAGCACATACAGAGATGGCACACACTATCGTGGGAATTTTTTTTTTTTTTTTTTTATAAAGACTGAGACCTTAAGGATTGTGCCTAGCCTTTACATCTATTCGTTTGAGATGGCCAATCCTCTGGGCACCTCCAAAAAGAATCACAAACTGTGTGGTATTTATTGGGTACTTGCCAATCTTCCCTCCAAACATCTTGTCTCCACTCCAATCAGCTAGCATTATTATGCAGAGCAAGTGCAATCAAACAGCATGGCTATGCAGCGGTCCTTCACCCACTTCTTTAAGACCTGGTGACTCATGAAATACATGGTGTCTATGTTGAGCAGTTAGGTGAGTGTGTGAAGGGAACTGTGCTCTGTGTCAGCCGATTAACCTGGGTGCTCATTCTTTTGCTGGCTTTCAGGAGAGTTTCACGGTGGAGCACCCCTGTCAATTTTGCATGGTGAAGAGGAGTGACATCCAGCAAAGGGAGGTCCAATCAGGAGGATTTAAGGGGAGAACCTGCCAGGAGCATAACAGGCAAGTTTCTCAAGTTTTAGAGAATCCCGATCTGGTGAAAGAGTATGGTGTGAAAGGTCCTTGTGTTTTAAGCGACAATTTGCAACATTTCCACACTGTCATTGGGTTTCCACCTGACATAAATGCATGACCTCTTGGAAGGTATCGTCCTTGTTGAGATGTCTTTGTGCATTAATAACTTGATCTCCAAGAAGTACATTACCTTTGAGTCCTTGAACAAAGTCATCAAACAGTTTCCCTACAAATTCACTGACAGGACTGATCAGCCTCAGATTATCCCAGCCACATTTGCCTCTAGAGGTACGATTGGCGGTAACGGCCACAAAAACTGGGCTCTCACAAGACTCTTTCCACTCAGGATTGGTTTTGATGTCCCAGAGAATGATTCAACATATGAAATTTTAATGCTTTTGAAGGACATATTAGAACTGTCAGCATCATTCAGACTAACAGAAGATTCTCTTGACTTGCTTGATGCAAAGATCTCAGAGCACAGAGGTTTACTTTTAACAGTATTTCCTCACTTCACATTGCGCCCAAAGCACCATTTTGTGGAACACTATCCACAGTTGATGAGAATGTATGGGCCACTCAGAGATATGTGGACAATGCGCTTTGAAGGAAAGCATAGATTCTTCAAACAAGTCATTCACAACACTAAAAACTTCAAAAACATCCCACAAACTCTGGCTGTCCAGCATCAGAGAATGATGGCATACCATGTGGACTCCTCATTTTTCAAGCCATCTATCCAAATGGACAAGGTGACACTGTCTTTGGTTTCATCTTTACCTGAGAATATTCAGAACTTGTTGAAACAGAGGTATGCATCTCAGAACACTGTTGGGATTTTGGTCATCTGCCTGTCATGTTTAAGTTCTGTGCCTGGCCTAGCCATGTTGTTTGATTTCTGTGTATAGCGACCACTGTCTGCCCCTTGACTATTCTTGGATTGTGTATTGTGTTTTCATTATTTTAGATTCTCTTGTTATTTTTCATGTCCCGTTTTATTTAGTCTTTGCCTCAGTTCCCTAGATTCCTGATCATGTTTATTCTGCCATGCTTTGTTTACCCAGTCTTGTCTTGTGTAGGTCTTTGCTCACAGTCCCTAGTCTTGCGTGCCACTCATTCGGATGATTTATTGGTTTCTGGGTTTTCAATCTTCCTTCATTATCTCGTGTGCTTCCTTCCCCTCTCTTTTACTATCTACTAATCCATAATAACAGTTTGTTGTTTTCGATAATTACTGACCAAGATTAACATTGTATATTTTTACTAACTTACTAACGTGCACTCGGGATTGTATAGCTGCACATACTAATTGACAAACGATCTCTAAGCATTCGCTCAATTCTAATCTCCGCCTCCTTGCCTATCCCTAATTATCTCTGCTGCAGTTTTCCTCTTATATCTCATGCTTTGCTTTTCTTTAGACTATGCACTTTAAGTACTCCTTGACCGGAGCTGTTTGTACATAGGTTTGTCTCGTGATCCCTGTCTGCGTTTTGGCAGTTGCCAAATTCATGTAATGAGATAATTCCTCATGTGTCACTCCTGATGTTTGTATCATTGATTGCACCTGTTCGCCCTGGTCATATGTTTCACCCGGATGTATATATAAGATGTCTGTTTAGTCACTGTTTAGCTAGATTGTATCTTCCTAGCTTTCTGTGCCACGTTTGTTTTCGCCTCGATTCTTAGTGATTTATCTTTCTGACTGGACTGCCTGACTACCGAGCTTTGCCTATTCCCTGTACTGTACCGCATTCTTGTGTATCGATTTATTTTTGCCTGATTACGGATTTTGTTATTGGTGCCCTCGTTACGATTCTGGATTTCGCCCTTTGGATACTGTTTTTGGATTGCGGACATTGTACTGTTGCCAGCTCTGTTGGGGGGTTTCCCCCTTCGGAAATAAAGCCTCCTTTTTGCATTCATCTGGTTTTCGCTATTGGTACATTTCGTAAATCACAACAAACACTTTCCTTGCAGCCTCATCTGTGACCGTTGATGGCATCAAATACAGTCCAGATATGATTGTGTCTGTTGGTGTTTGTTCATGCTTACTGGAGTTTAGGCAAATTCACAACATCCTTGTCATTAACAGTGACGTTTTGTTTCTGAGCAAACATATGACTTCATGGTATAATGAGCATATGCGTTGTTATGAGCTATGCAGTCATGTGTCGCCAATGTCTGTCAACATGCTGTCTGATCTGAATGACCCTTTTCCTCTGGCAGCCTACAGAATCAGGGGCAAAACAATTGTTACCCTTAGACATTATATTTTGTGCTGATTGGATGCTGAAGATTTAATGTCAAGTGTCATGAAGTAACTAAACTTTTTTTTTTTTTTTTTAATGGTATTTTTTAATCCTCTGTAGAATCACAACAAACAATGGAGATGAAGACTACACTAAGAATAATTGTCCATGACAGTGACATCAGGAAAATTACACTCAATGGGAAACCAGACACTTGACTCACTTGTTGAACAGCTTGAGGAGAAGCTGGGCCTTCAGTACAAATTCTCCCTGCAGTATGAGGATCCTGATTTCAATAATGCCCTCGTCAACCTCACTGACATTACCGACCTGCCTGACAAACCCACGCTGATGATAATTATTCTGGTTACAACCCCCACACCAAGCACAGCTGACACAGAGATCCTCTCTGTTTCCTCCTTTGAAAGTCTGTCATCCCTGCTCGGTCTCCATGGCCACACCCCTTTGAAATTCCTTATTTTCCTGTGGACATCGAGTACAGGAATCTTCTGTATATGAGAGACAAGACATACCTGCAAGTACCCAGGGATATGAAACATGAGATACTTGGAAAAACTTGCAGAGGCAATTAACAGCTTCAAGGCGTATCCCTCTGATCAAGAATTCCATGATGTTGCAACTGCACTGATTCAAAAACATCCATGCCTCATTGAACCAGGCTCTGTGAATGGATGTAATGGCTGGAAAAATAGCCTAAAATTTTAAATGGGAAACTACCGCACCTAACTGCGTCGAGCTGGATGTGTAGATGTGGCCATAAATCGAGGGAAGAGAAAAGCCCAAGCACCGCAGAGAAGCGTCAAAAGACCAATTCGATTTGAAAAATCCATTTTCTACCCAACTTCCCTGATGGTGAAGATGAGACCAGTATGGAGTCTAAACGTAAGAAACTTGTAGAGGAAATGAAGAAACGTCGTCCAACTGCTGCTCTGATGGCCGAACTCATGGACACTACTTTTGCCTTGAAGACAAGAGTTGGTGAACTTGGAGCCTCCAGTAAAAGACATAATGGAAAGGTGGCCAGCACTCTTTGCAGAGGTTCAGGTAATTTAAAATTCTCCCTAGCTTTTATCCATTTTAGTTCTCTTTAAATTCATTATATATCATATCTTTGATAAAATTACAGAATTTGCTTCAGCGTCCTGCCAGTGAAAAGTAGTCCTAAGATTTTAAAGATCCCCACCAAACGTGTTTTAGGATGTATATAAAATATCTACTTTGAATAATATATTTTTTTCCCCACAAAGTAAACAGACAATTATCGTGGAAAAAATCCTCAAAATTATATCTACTCCCGTCCATTGAAATCCAAATATTTTCTGCAGATGAATGTGCAATACCGCCTTTCATTGTCAAACTCTGTACAGTGAAGGCCAAACATTCAAATCCAAACAGGAATAGTAAGAGAAGAGATTTTCGAGTGTAGGGTGACTTCTTTGAACGTAGATTTGTGTTTATATTATTCAATCCAAAAAAATTGCTTTAATCCCAAAAATATTTTCAATTTAAAAAAAAAAAACTTCACTTCAATGGGAAAAATTTGCAAAGAAAAAAAGTGTTCAAATGAAATTCTTTGCGACTCAAATATTTTTTTGCATTCAAACGCTGTTTTTCTTTGAGAATGTTTTTTTCCATTGAAGTGAAGTTTTTTTTATTGAAAATTTTTTTTTGGATTAAAGCAACTTTATTTTGATTGAATAAGACACAAATCTACCTTCATAGACTTCATGATTTTAGAAATTGATCTTTGTAAAAACCGAGTGTCTCATCAAATTGCAACAAAACACTTCACTGTGTGTTCATATGAGAGGCAGTTTGAGACAGAATTCATACTTACTTTCACATGTACTATCATACTGTCACACAAACACCATCATTCTCTCATATACACACACCATCATTCTCTCACACACACGCTATTATACTCTCACACACCATCATTGTCACACACACGCACCATTATACTCTCACGCACACACCATCATTCTCTCTGACACATACTATCATTCTCTCACGCACACAGCATTATACTCTCACACACACACCATCATTCTCTCTCACATACTATCATTCTCTCACACACACACCATTATACTCTCACGCACACACTATCATTCTCTCACAAACACACCATCATTCTCTCTCACACATACTATCATTCTCTCATACACACACTATCATTCTCTCACGCGCATACTATCATTATGTTTGATGGAAACGGAAGTTATTTTGATTGAAACGGATGTAGCATTAAATTCTCAGTTTCTGGTTGGTTATAATTGAAATCTTTCAAAATTTAGTTAGAAGCGAGATTTCACGGACATATCCCACCCTCCCGTACGACAAGGACGCACGTGAAAAAAACTGCATGATCGTCGCCGGAGCAGCACGTCTTTCCAAATCCATTTGAAACGTGAAGTGCTGCTCATTATTCATCCCAATTCCGTCCAGAAAGTGGAGTACAGCACCATAGAGAAGTAGCCTATATCACACTATGAAATTGAAGCAGAGCTCGTTATTCTTTCCAATTCCATTCGAAAAGCAGAGTATAGCACCGGAAGAGAAGTATACCTGATTGCACCAAATGCAAAGTGTCGCTCGTCTATCATCCTAATTATTCAAAAAGTGAAATACAGTGCGAGAAGTGGCGGGAGTGACCACCATCCCACCCGGTGCACCGCTACGTCCCTTTAGCTTCTTCTTAATTTTTCCGAGGCGATCGCATAGATACTTCCATTTCGCTTGACAGAATTTCTCATTTCTGTTGAGGGTGCAGGCGATCTCCCCCCAGGAGTTGAGCATCTTTATAGCTGGTGAGGGAGGGGTTATGTAGGTGCGGGTACCGACGCATCTCTTCACATAACAGCTCTTCGAAAGTATCCATGTTTGTTTGCTAGAGCATACGCAGTCAGTCTTTTGATCACGTGTTCCTGTGCGCGCGGTCAGAAAATTTTGAAGGGTACACGGTCGACCGCAGAGAGCCATGCGCACGCTGTTTGATGACGAAAATTGTATCAATGCACAACTGCGCACACGCAAAGTATAATTCTGGCTTAAGCCTGGTCTATTAGTAAACAACATTGCGTATCAATGTTGTTATATTATGAAAGATATAGTGAGTGACATTGATCTCATTGATAATGTCAGCTCCAGTCGGAAAGCCTTGCTTCAATTAAATGTTCTGCAAGATTATTGTAGGGCATACCAATATGGCGGCACAGAACCTTCAAAATTATGATGTGGTCATCTATCATGTAATTCAGTACAGATCAGTGGGCATTGATTCAAGAGCGTTCCAAACTAGCTGCCTGGTGCAAAAATTCGATTGGTGACGCAAGCGGTTGAAGGACAAAATGGCAGAATGCTTTTGGGGTGTTTCAGGCAGTCCTCAGGCAGTGTGTTATGTGGGAGAGGGGAAAAAAAACTACATGATATACACAAGGACATTTAAAGAATGAAAACCCATAATTGGTGCATTGTAACATATATTTATGAGTTTAGAATGTTATAATAGACTTTATTTATTTATTTCTGCTTTTCCTGTTTTGCCAAGCATTATATTATCTTATTATGCACAAAGACCAATTCAGACAAAAATATCTACTGACTGCAAATACTAAAGTACATGCTGCATCTTACATCACAGTTAACTCTGGCAATAAAAAAGCGCACTTTAACACTTGATATTTGATGACCCCTTGAGACAATTATTTGTTTTAATTTAAATAAACCCCAAGAATTCGATTAAAATCTTCAACTGAATACTTGAGAAGGTTAATGCTTTTGCTGCACAATTTTACAAGAAGCCATTGTGTAATTTTCAGATCAGCATTTTAATCATTCACTAAGGCATAGCTGCACACCTTGAGCAATTCAATGCTGCCAACACTCGATAATCTTTCAAAACATTTTGAGTATTGAGGATTCAAGTTAAATGGCAAAATGGCCTTTAGTCACAAAGTGGGTGCTCTCTTAATAGTAAAGCCCGATCTATGTTGCCTCTGCGTGAGCTGGATTTACCAATTAAAGGGGACTTATTGAGAGTTTTTTTTCAAGTCAGGGTGCTCTAAATTCATAGAGCAGCTGCAGGCACGGTGAATGGGGGTGCGCCGCGGTGTCTCCAGGCGTATGTTGCAATGTCATGGCCGATGCAGCCTGGCGCAAGTACTCCTCTGTCCTGCCCCCGTCCTTCCTCTCGGCGCAAGTGGCAAAGAAGGCGTGTTTGGGTATAACACAGCCGAGTCAAATCTTCACCAATCAAATGAGCTCTCCTCATCTTTAATGAGTTGGAATATAGGAGCCTCTGTCCTATAACTGCATGATGCGTTAATGTTGCATTTTACTTTGCTGCTTCAGGCATGTTTTCTGCACCGCTTACGCCTATATCAAGCATTAGGATTATGAGTTAGCTGGCTCGCTAGGGCATTTGCGAATTATTACCATTAGCGAACTTGAATGGAATTTCAAAACGAAACTACGCCACATCATTCAAACTTATGAAGTTGGAATGAAATACGACGGTCGCTCATTTATTTCTTCTGCCTGCATCATAGGGAAGAGAAACAATGGATAGCGTGTTCCTATTATTACACCCTATTGCTGCTTAAAATTTTGGGATTAACGTGCATGGACAACAATGCAAGATACGTTACACAATTATATTCACAATGTGATCTTAACTCAGTACAAGATCATAGCAATCGGGCTTATTTCCTTTCCCCCACTAAATACAATAAAACCTAAGTGATAATATACTCAGCAACAAAAGTTTCTGTGACACCAATATTGTTAATTATTTTTCATAACGCAATTATGAAATTGTCATACATGGTGATATCAGACTGACACAGTACACGTAAACACAACATTGAAATGGAAATCATGAAAATGCGAGAAAATGACTTTGCACGTGAAAATGTGCGTAAATCATGCTTGTGGATGGCAATAAAAGAGGAGAATTTTTGGAATGTTCACATTGTGCTTGATGAACGACGGAAGCATCACTTATCGAAAACACAGCCATTTCGGATCAGGAACTCGACCCTCTAAATGCCAAGACTGCCTGAAAATGATCGGTGGAGGGCCATTGGGATGATTGAATCCGGAACCTCGCAGAGGGAAGTTGCTCATCGCCTGAATGTCCACCGAAACACCATTTGGAACTTATGGCAGCGTCATCAGCAGACAGGACATGTCAGAGACCGTCCTCGCAGCGGCCGTCCACGAGTAACCACTCCCAGACAGGACAACTGGATTCGAACAACCCATCTCCGAAATCGATTCCAACCTGCAACCATAACTGCAAGAACGATACCTGGTTTGAGGCGACTGTCTGCACAGACAATCCGTCGCCGTCTCCGTCATTTTGGCATTGTCCCACGTCGGCCAGCAAGACGTCCAATACTCACAGTACAACACCGACGACTGCGTCTACAGTGGGCACAACAACATCGACGGTGGATCCAACGTCAGTGGGATCTTGTACTCTTCACTGATGAATCAAGATTCATGCTTAACCGATGTGATGGTCGTTTACGTGTATACCGTCGACGTGGAGAACGTTATGCCAACAACTGTGTTCAGGAATTTGATCGTTTTGGAGGTGGTAGTGTCATGATTTGGGGAGGGATCACGGCTAGAAACAGAACAGATTTGCTTGTTATTGATGGAAATCTGACAGGTCAAAGATATCGCGATGAAGTGCTACGGCCATTGGTGGTACCGTTTTTTGATGCAACATGGTCCCGGAATAACGCTGCAACATGATAACGCCAGACCACACGTTGCAAGGATTGTACAGCAGTATCTGATGCAACAACATGTCAATGTCCTGCCATGGCCAGCCAGATCCCCAGACATGTCCCCAATCGAGCATCTTTGGGACGAGATGGATCGACGTTTGCGGCGGTTGGATAACCCGCCAGCTACACTCCAGGAATTGCGACAACGTCTACGTCAGATTTGGAATGACATCCCACAGCAATTTCTGGCACATCTGATTCGGTCCATGCGCCGGAGATGCGTTGCTTGCATCATGGCACGAGGAAGTCACACCTGGTATTGAAGTGTGAAGGTCACAATTGGTTAGACGTCAGACAAGTGCTTCATGACGCATGAAAATGAAATTTTTCGTTTTGAGTGACGTTGGCACTGAAAAGTCAGTGTTTCTCCTGTTAAATAAACATATTGATTGCATTGAGATCTTTGCGTGTCATTTATAACATACACATAAATGGTGTCACAGAAACTTTTGTTGCTGAGTATAATAGTAGCCTAGTTTTAAGCCGCTTGCACACTGGACGCGAAACAAATTTTTGGCACGACATGATTGCGTTGAACGCATGTGTCTACGTGTCCGAAAGTTGGACAGGGTTTTATATATCTCTGTGTTCGACAGTCAGTTTGTTTTTAATTTGTTCAAATCTACTGACTCTTTTAGATATTCAATGTGAATTTTTTGATAAGAGGGCTCAGTTCTTCAAGATGAGTACCGAGAATTTCAATCAATGTTTCTGTTTAAGCTCTGCTCAAAAGTGAGTCAATATTGCCACGGGACAATGTACAATGCCTGTCGGACATGCAAAATAGTCTGAGTCAGACAGCAAAAAAAAAAGGACGATTAGAACAGATTGATAACGAAATAAAGGATGAAAAGAAGCATTTGAACAACAAACAGAACATCCAATGAACACTGCGATTTATTTATTAGCGGACGATCTTCTCTGGATGTTCTGTTTGTTGATGATATATTTTTATTCTTTATTTCCTTATAAATTTGTTCTCAAATCAATACTTTCACTTTTCGCTGGCTGTCGTACATAGAATATTTTGCATTTCGCGTCGAACAGATCATTTATTCACACTGTCATTGGTCACAAAATTGATTTGCTCACTGACTACAAGCACTATTTTATCTCTGATGTGGAAATTAACCGTAAATATGTTCGATCCATCTGTCTAATTTTCAAAAGAGAGACTGAATAAGGACTGTTGTCTGTCTTCAACGGAAGAAAACGGATGAATAAAAAGACCAAGAAAAGTCGACAGCAATCAATTCGCATTTTGTGAAGGTCGAACACAAACGTGGCCAGGTTTGCACATCTAATAATTCCTGGAATACTCGAAAAATTAGACCTTTTATGACACGGAGATTAAAACCCAGTTCGACTAACGCGTCTTTGCCGCAACTTTGTAATCAGTCCTGCGAAAAATTTGTTTTGCGTCCAGTGTGCAAGCGGCTTTACTGAACATAAAACGCAAGCATTATATTTACGCGCTGCCTGATGCCGAGGCAGTTTGTGGTCGGCTAAGAGAGAGGTGTGAAGTTTTTAATTTGCATCACAGATTCAGCTGCATTTATTAAGTCAGGTCGAGTTTCCATTACAAGTAACAACCGCCTTTGATCGGACATCAGGACAATCGATATTGATACAATAATTTATGTGCTGATTCAGATAGTTACATTAAACAGTGGTTGCTGTAATTATTTATTGCATTGAAATGTGCCTGACATTCGGGAAACTTGCCTGTGAGATGTTGGTGACGTGTGCGCACTGTGCGCCGGTCAGCCAAATCACCACTGCGCAGAAAATAAACCAGGTTGGAGCAGGCGAGCTTTCTGCGCAACTGCAGCGAAGACTTTTTCTACGAAGCTGTCACTGCATCTTGATGAATATGTGACACCTCCCCCTATTTCGCCGCCACACCCATCTCGGCACACATTCATCTACCAAAGGCTGCGCACGGTGTTGCACCTCACAAAATTATCACTGTGCAGGCTGCGGCGGATGAAATTACCACTGCGTGGGCTGCGTCAAGCTACGCCACGCTGCGCCACCCTGCGCTACACCAAGAAATTAGAGCCCGAAGAGTTAAGGGGGGTTCTACTAGGTCGCCGGGTTCCCCAGTGTTGTGGGAGCCATTGATTGTACTCGCGTTGCAATCTGAACCCCTTCGACTAATGAGTATATGTACAGAGACCGACATCGGCGCAACATTAATATTCAGGTTGTGTGCGATCATGATACGCACATATTAAGTATCTGCGCCAAATTACCTGGCTTGGCCTATGACGCCTATGTACTGCGCAACTGCTTGAAATGACAAAAAAATACAATAAATACTTGAAAACATGTTAAGCTTGTTTCCAGTATTTATCACAATGATACTTTGAGTATAGTCAAATAAAAATGACCATTTTATGTCACCCTCCTTCATCTATCCACTCCATTTTTACAGCGCTCCGCAGATCTCTCCATTTATGCTTTAAATCGGGGATACTGCGCTTACACCTCCCCACCGAAGCCACATCCAGAATGAATTGCAGATTTCCTCCCCAGGTCAGCCTTCAGTGCCCCCTGCCATACAAGACCTTGTGGTGTCTCTTTACTGATTTCACCAATACCTTAAACTCCTCATTTGTGAAATTGAGTTTTTGGCTTCGATTCAACGTCGCCATCGTTGTGTTCATGTTTTATTGACAAATGTGACTGCCCTATATGTTTGTGATGATCTTAAAAGTTGTGGTAAACTCACTAGGAAGGATATTGATTTTCTAATTGAGGATATCTGTATTAACTAACCTGTGTCTATGTAAAATAAGTTTTTGTTTTTTTAACATTGATAGTACTTTGTATTTTACTGTGTGAATAAAGATATTATTAAAACTCTAGATTTAGCCCTACCCTGGCAAATACCAAAGCACTACCCATTTATTCATTAATTTTAGCCAATAAAGAACAGCTGACATGGGAGGAATCATTATCAGTATATGGGATAATTGATTATAATAAAGTATGAGGCAAAAAGTTCAAGTGAATGTGTGGCTCAAATCAAATGGGACATAATGGGCTATATGGATATGGAATTGTGTGATTGTTGAGGTGGTTTTTGGGTGGGAGGATGACTGAATGCGGGGTAAGAATCCCTTGTTTGTTAAAGCCTTTCCATGTCCTTTAGTTGCAAACCTGACATCGGAGTAGTTTGAGATTTCAAGAGCGCAATTTCTGAATGAGATCATATAAATGGTCTTTGTCATTTTTGTGTGACTAGAACATTCTCTTTATTAGTCTTCTTCCCTGTCTTCCACGGAACAAACAGGCTGATGTTGTAGGGGCACATTTTCAATGCTGTTATTGCGCTGGTTGAGAAGCGCTAAATTCTTTATTTGTTATTTTATTATTGCGGCAATTTGTTTGTTTGCATAGCTTTAATGTCATGGTGGCTAGAATAAGAAATAGAAAAGAGATGCCAGCATTACTACTTCAAATTGGCACAGACATACACAGGCCTACTACTACAGCAGCATATTCAAATTTAAAGTCTGGTTTTCCATGGACTACAACTGCATTTTCATGGTTAATCAGATAATCCTTTTTCCATGTTTTCCTGATAGCCATAATCATTGATCTTTGTACAGAGTCTGCCTCTCTTTTGGATCAGTCACACCTCTTTCATAAGGCCACCTACATTCTGAAGTTAAGCGCTGTAGGCGTGATCGAAGCGCATAGGGGAGAATCCGCGTAACTCAAATGCACGTAACTCGAGGACTTATGCGCAAATGGGAGAATAGACCCCTTAGGGGAAAAAAATCCTCGCTCGCGCACACCTCAAACTCCTGCTTCTCACACAAAAAATGTTCATCCTGCCGCCAATGTAATCACATCATTGAAGGCACAAGATTTTGTTGAGTGTGTGGATGTCTTTTTTTATTTCTCTGAGTGATATAATGATGGCGTTACAGCAATCTAAAAACTCCGTGTGTTTGCTGTTCTCCCAAAAATTTTTGGGGGATTTTTGAATGGGAAAGAGAGAGAAATTTTACATGCGTCATGTCCTTTGTCTGTTCCCTGGGTAAAAACTATGTACTTCTGTGCTAAAAAAAACTATACTGCAGTACTGTGACAACAAATTTTCCTTCATTTTTGTGAAATTTCATGAAGAGGTATTCAAATTTGTGGCAGTTCTGTTGATATGAAAAGTATTTTTTCAGCCTCTGTGCTCCTAGCTCCCACTCTAGGTGTGACATCACGCACTCTAGCAATGAGAACCCAACTCCCATTCTCTCCAATGGGAAAATTTTTCTTGGTTTTTTGGGAATATTCCAGACTCCACATAACGAAACTCAACCAAAATCGATAGGTTTCATCCTCGAACCAGTATCAACGTGCATGTGAAATATCCAAAGGATCCAAAAAGAATTGCAGTCTGTAGACGGTTCACAAGAAAATCTCTATGGACGTGGACGCGCAACGACTGCAACTCCATAGTACCCCCGGACACTCCAATTTAATCAAATTTAATTTTAACTTAATGGATCTATTAAATTATGTTGTGATTTTGTAGTTATTTGGTTATTCACCTCCGCCGATGAGGTGTATGATTTTGCCCTTTTTTTCTGTTTGTCTGTCTGTTTGTCTGTTACCAGGATATCTAACACCACAAGAACGGCCACTACGTTTTTAACCCAACTTTGCAGAATATTAGAATAGCACAAGAGGAACAAGTGATTAAATTTTGGTATCCCTAGGCCAAAGTACAGCTAAGATGTAGGCTAAAGTTCAAATCCAGCTATGCCGGCAGAGATTTGAAGTCTTTCCAGTGGGCCAGATTTCCAATCGGCGTGCTTTTGGGTTTTGCTGCCACCTGACGATGGAATGCAACAGCACCCTACATCAGCCAAAGAAAATAAATAATGCACAGAGTTGCCTCGGCATGGCAGAGGTGCTGCATTTTTTGAGTGCTCTCGTTTGCAACTGTCCTCCAAAGCGTTTCTTTGTCTCTGTTGGAGAACTTTGACTTGTATCCACATTTCTTTTTGCTGTTGCCGTTTTTGGTGTTTTCGATATTGCTACCCTTTTTCACCTAACATAATTGTGCCATTTTTTTTTAAATTTGGCATCTCCAATCCAACCCAAATCTGGAATGCCCAGTATGAGAACTATGTGCAAGGCTTGCGCGTATACGACCCCATGTTGCCCACTTTGGGAGAGCGAGACAGTTCGCGGCTCTCCTCTGAAGAACTTGCCTGTCAGCCGCTGCTTCTTCACACTGATAGGTCGAAATCTTTCAAATTCAGAACAAGGTTGGAGGATCCCTGGACATGAGCAAGCTTAGAATCTCACCAATGAGTGCCCGGTTGGCCAACAGGAGGCGCTTGAACTATTTTATTATCCCATCCCGGCAGTTCCCAATTTCTTTTCCCTGCAACGCAAGGCCAATTAGTTGTTGCTCTGAAAAGCTGCCAACCACTGCCGGCTGATGCGACCAGCAATCAAACCCACACTGTGGTAGTACTACTACTGCTCCGCAATGTGGTGCCTAAACCGAGTGAGTTAACCCGGCAGCTAATTTTGCCATTTTTGGCTGACAGACCTACAATACGAGCACAAAATATTTAGCCCATTGGACCTTTGATAATATTCTCATCTTACCTTGGAGAATTAACAATATGACACTGGTGAAGCTTCATTTAAGAGGACTTTTTCCACGAATTAGCATTCAAATAAGTATAGACCTCTCTAGATGCCACTGCAATATAGGATTAGATACTTTAAAGCCATTTTTCTTGGTTACTTGAAATTTTTTTTCCACAATCTGTTTTATACCCTCAAAATCAAACATCTACCATTAGGGAGGTAATTGGGACTTCCCTTTTCCATGTGCTCTGAGGAAGAAAGTATTTGAACAATTCAGAGGGTTTCCCAGGAGAACTCTGTCCATTGTTGCTGCAAACTGTAATAAGCTTTATATGGAGCTGTTTTTCAGTAGCCCCAAATAGCCTGAGCTTCATTACACAATCCATAAACCAAATGCAATGTCTGCTGACCAATCAAACAGAGGCCAGCCAGGTCATCACTCTATTTATTAGCTGTGAGACAGGGAAGGTCATGGTATCACTCCCTGAACACCTGAGTTATTAACAACTGTCCCAGCTGGAGTAGCTATCAGCCAAAAGTGCTGGCAACAGCAAAAAAAAGTGCCTTTTCCCAAACACGTTTTCGTCACGACTCAAATGCCAGCCCAGGGAAACAATTACCCAACTCTGAATATGATGCCCTTTAAAAAAAAAAAAAACCTGCTCAGGTACTCGGAAGAAAATACCTTATGCTCCACAAGAAATAATCTTTCCTTTTATATATCAAGGGGCTCAAGATCATCTGTCAGAACACATTATAGGGTCAACTGGCATTAATATTGCTTAAAATGAGACAATATTTGAGAATAAATGGATTTTTGTTTAGAATTAATTGATGAAACATAGGGTCCTACATATTATCAATTAATTTAAAAATCGTGTGCTCCTAAAAATTTTAGCTGCTGAAAATTAAGCAAAAAAAAAGTAAATATGCAAAAATAGTCATGGGATGCATGGCAGTGAGTGTGGGGTGGTGGACTATAGACTTACAGAACAAAGGTGTTTCCCTTTTCTTAACGTCCGCTCTTTTCACATTTGAATTGCACAGAAATCCATAACCAGCACCAGGCGCTTTTATCAGGGCTTGGCATAATTCCATGTTCAGTGTGCTTCCCAGTGCATCTCTATTTCCGTTAAAAATTTCATAGTTTTTTTTTTTATTTAAAATAGCACAATATGAAAATATAAGTGCAATCTCTGTAGGCATCAGTGGTGTGAAAAAGTACTTGCCCCCTTCCAGATTTTTTATTTTTTTTGTAGTTGTCAAATGATGTTTCAGACTGTGACGCTTTTTCAGTGCACCGTGGAAAGTGCACTGGAAAAATGGAACAGGTGGAACTGCATTCAGATGCGAAGATGGAATAGGTTTTATTATGCCTTTTCTGATGCTTCAGAAAGGCAGAAAAGGTAAATGCAAAACAAACTGGAAATGTGGTTCCAAATCTAGTAACAAGAATGCGCTGAACTATAACAGAAGTAACAGTGCATTTAGTTAAGGGATTTCTATTGTTGGGAGAATATACGGCTTACGGAGTCTGTACTTGAGTAGCACAAGGAAACAGGCTTACAAGGCTTAGGAGACTTCAGACTGAATGAGGGCAAAGTTTGCGATAATATAGACATAGGCAGCAAGTGACAAAATGAGAAACAGATGCGGTCGGTAGAATGTGGAATGCGGGCCAGGTCTTAACAAGCAGATGAGGCATGGCATTACACTAACCATCAAACTAATTTTAATATTAGACAAGAGTAACCCGAGTAAACACATAATCCAGTTAAGCACAAAATGCAGTTGAAGGAGAAAAAGCTATCCAAACCTACCTGGCCCTATGTGAAATCGTAATTTGGCAGTTGTTGCTGCCAAGGGTGGCAAAACCAGATGTTAGGTTTAGGGAGAATTTTCTTTCACATGGATGACATAGGTTTTACACAATTCAGTACCTTTTAATAAATTAAAAGATCATTTAAAAAGTGCATTTAGTGTTTACTCACATTGGCCCTCATTTATCAAAGTTGCGTAGGATCTGGTGTACATTTTGGTGTAAATATCATCGTTCGCCAGGTGTCACGTCAGATTTACTAAAAGTGTGTACGTCGCAGATTTCAGAGTAGAACTGTTGGGGCGTTGATAAATCTGGCGGCAGAAACCATCGTAATTTACAGGACACGCCCCAATAAATTCATGCTCCAGGAGGCATAGCCCTACCCACTTTACTACATGGACTCTCGAAAGACGGCAAAGAAGAAAGAACTGAGGAGGAAATATCGTCGGCCTGCTGATAAATCTCGTATCTACAATTTGATGAGAAACAAAAACTCGTATGTCCACGATGATTGCATAAACATTACAAATTACAAAATTTCATTGATTGGATACATTCTTGGAGAAAAAATAGTCATCCTACCCGAACACAGCTCAACTGCATTCTCACATGCAAAATTAAACTTTTTTTTTTTTTGCTCTCCTGTAAAGTTTATCATTTTGAAGATACGAGGTTTTATCAGCAGGCCGACGATAGATGGAGCAAAACAAAATTATTGTATTTGGCTGCAGTAGGCTGCAGTTTGGAAGACTATTGCTGCTGCAGTAGTAAACACAGTTTGGGTGGAAAACCGGAGTGCAGCAGAGGTTTCATTTAATTCATTAATAAATCGAAGTGACTATTCGCACTTAATTTTTGTGCTTTGATGCACTGAAATGACCAAAATTCTTGGTAGATGCACTTATTATTGTGGCAAGATGCACATTTCTCAATTGCCCACACTTATTTTAAGTGGCTAAAAATTTTTTAAGCGGTACTTTCTAAGCTGCACTGGAATGGTCATCAACTTGTGCACTTACAAGTGTGGTCAAGAAAAATAATTAGCATTGGCCACACGTAAAAGTGCGAATAACTTCGGCCTTAATAAATTCAATTTGTGAATCCACTATATTTTATGTTATATTGCCTACATAATTGACAATCCAAATGCTTTACATGTAGGTTAAAAAAGTGGTCCGATTTTAAGATCGCCTCCAAAAAACGGGTTGCAACAGCGCACGGACCGGTGGAGGCCAACTAGACTCTAGCTGTCACAGCACTGATAGGCTCCCCCTCCATCGGGGGAATATGAGCCGGTGGGGACATGGATGAGTCCCCCCCGCCTCGATCGGAGCACGATCGAGCACCATGAGGGTAATTGGTAAAATACAGTCTGCAGAGATCACTCTTCATTGTACTTTTATCCGTGTTACTCCATGACATTTTATTGGGTGCCACACAAAACGAGCAGCCACTCGTCACATCTGTGTTGAGAAATTAATTACACTGATATTTGGAAACAACCTGCTTTTATTCATTTATTTATTCATTCATTTATTTAGTCTATTTATTTTAAAAATAAGAACAACAACAGCATGACATCCACATCGCTGCATATGGTTTATTACTCATTTTGACAGCTGCACTCATTCCTGCATGTTTTTCGCTGTTTTCAGATTTGCGTACACCTGGTCAGAGCTGGCGTGCGGACCGTTCGCTCATGTTCAGATTGATAAATGCCGATTCTTGCGGGAGATTTGGCATACAACGATTTTTTTGGTGTACGCTAGTTTGATAAATGAGGGCCATTGTCTCTGTCATATCAAAATTACCCTGTAAACCCAGATAGTGCGCTGTACTCAGTTGTTTTGTTTAAAATGATTACCTCAAAAAAATGGTGCAAGGCAACTTAATGATCTTGCGTTATCAGCACGTAAAAACATGGCAAAATTATTTTTTTAAATATTTACCTTATTTTCTTTAAGTACTGTCTACACAATGCAATTAAGTTGGATTACACAATTTTTTCTGAGGCGATACGTTTCCGTGAAACATTTGAGTTCACCACACTATCTGGGTTACGGTGTAGGGGCATTCCACAGCAAACCATAAAGTTCTAGTAAATCATACTTGAAGGGGCATGGAAAAGCATTCACTCTGAGCCTCCACCGTGTCTGGGCAAGAGAAACTTTTCCCTTGAGTGAATCCTTCCAAGTCATGAGGAGCTTCCTGTTTCAAAAGGAAGGCATCTTACATTTTGATATATCAAAGCACAATACATTGATATGCAGATAAGGTTTGTTGCCAATAATGCTGCATAAATCATTGAACAACGATGGAAATTCAACCATTCAAAAGCAATCAGTGTACAAAGAGGTCAAAGCTTCAAAGTGAAGATCAAGGTGTTTGTTAGAACAATGATGAAAGATGAAGGTATGCTTATTCTAAGAAATGGAAATCATAAAAGGACTTGAAATCCTTATGTTCCCAGAAGTCTGTTTGAAAACATTTGTGGCACAAATAGGTATACACATTCAGTTTTTTGACTGTACTTTCCTGATTACAACTGGTTAATAGTGCTTTCATTTTATATTTCTTTAAGTTCACTTCAGTCTAATTACTCACAGAGATACAACTGGAGTCCGTGGAGCAGTAATAATGAGTCTGTCTGCTCCCTTTGACATCAATGGAATTTTGCTCAGAACTATGAATCATACAGGCACGTGCACAGCGACACATCACCCACATTAATGGCAAAACAGGCTACAGCCCTGCCAGAGTTCAACACCATGTGTCCACTATTGTCTCTGTGTGACAGTGCTTTTAAAAATAAATCACTGCTCTATTTGCTGTTTTGAAAATGAACAAATTTGCCGTTTCCTAAAACTCTCCATCTGCCAAGGCAATAACACAGGTTGTGATAAACAATAATTCAAATATTGTCAGAAACTATATATATATATATATACACTCAACAAAAATATAAATGCAACACTTTTGTTTTTGCTCCCATTTGTCATGAGATGGACTCAAAGATCTAAAATTCATTCCAGATACAGAATATTACCATTTCTCTCAGACATTGTTCTCAAATCTGTCTAAATGTGTGATAGTGAGCACTTTTGCTTTGCTGAGACAATCCATCCCACCTCACAGGTGTGCCACATCAAGATGCTCATCAGACACCATGATTAGTGCACTGGTGTACCTTAGACTGTCCACAATAAAAGGCCACCCTGAAATGTGCAGTTTTTGCTTTATTGGGGGTCTGGGGACTCAGAACCAGTCAGTATCTGGTGTGACCACCATTTGCCTCATGCAGTGCAACACATCTTCTTCGCATAGAGTTTATCAGATTGTCAATTGTGGCCTGTGGAATGTTGGTCCACTCCTCTTCAATGGCTGTGCGAAGTTGCTGGATATTAGTGGGAAGTGGTACGCGCGGTCGTATACGCCGGTCAATAGTTTACTGTACAGGCCAGGATGTGTGTGTGGACTCCACCCAAAAAGCCGAAAAAAAAAACTCAGGCAGCTAGAAACAAGGGCAAAAAACAAGTGGAAAAAAAATCTGGCAAAAGGTCATTTTGTTTTAGCTGCTTATTCTTTGAACTTTCTAATTACCAAATTAAACCTGTTTGGATGGTGGTACTGCCCATTTATAATTTATAGAGATCGGTTTTTAATGTGACCTTCATTCAGCTGCATTTACCTTCCATTTCACTGTATGTATCTTCTATTCATTTTGTTCAAGAAGCATTTTGACATCCATAACTATAGTATACTGGAATGACTGTATTTGCTGTTCATTTTCATTAGATAGAGGTGTGTTTTGTTCTAAAAAAAAATTCTCTGTTTTAGTTTAACAAATTTTAATAGAATTTAATGCTGTTATTAAACTTTTTTAAATCGAGCTCAATTTTCATTATTTTGTGTTACGATTCAGGGAGGGACACCAATAGCGAGCCTTGAATCTGGCAATGACATTTATTGAACAGAATAAACATGAATAAGAAACACGCAACATGGGACAGGCTTAGGAACGTGGCATGGAGACAAACAGAACATGACTAGGAAACACAATGGACAGACCTGGCACAAGAACACAAAACACAGACAGGCATGGCATGGCATGAGGACAACGCGACAGACAGACAGACAGACAGACAGACAGACAGACAGACAGACAGACAGACATGGCATGAGGACAACACAACAGACAGACATTGCATGAGGACACAACGGACCGACTGCCAACTGGAATGCCTCGGCAGAATATAAAGGGAAATGGCTTGACGAGGGGACGGGAAACACCTGGGCAGAACAGGGAGGAAATAAAGCATGAGGAGAAGACATTGGACAGAGGCTTAATGACATAACAAGCCCATTAAGAAAATGGGTGTGCTCAGCTGAGTACCAATGAAGTAAGCAGATTGAAGGAAGCGTGAAAAAGTTATGCAGCAAAGTAAAGCAAGATCTGAAATAGTAACAAAGTGGGAAAGGATGACAATTAACCCCCTATCTAAATTACTAATGTTAGTAAAAGTGCCTATCTAAGAGAAACACCCCCTGTAAATGTTAGTGACTAAAAATGGTGAATTGACATTAAGCTTAGACAGACCCGAAGCCAGAACAGTTCTGAAGGAATAAGAAAATACCACAGCCAACCAATAGAGAAGAAGCCGCGTGTGCACAAGAGAAGACAAGACATGGACCAGAACGCAGGCATGAGGAGGATTCCAATGGCAGTATGGGACATGACCCAGACATGAACATAACATTTTGAGGCATTTGCTGCTAAAAGTACTCAAGTCCGCAGACTGTAGGGTGGTCCAATAATGTGCCTTTATTCTTTTATATACAGTAGAAGTCAAGGCACCTGTTTAAAATGTTCCAATTATCACTTTAATCTCACATCCACTATTTCAAGTTGATATTTGAATGTAAAGGCAGTGCTCATGATGGGTCAATTTCGCAAGCTATTTGCTATCATTGTGCCGTATAACAGAACCTGCAAACTTTTGAGTACATATATTGTGCTTGATGAACATGTTTTCCAATGAATAAAAATTAGCCGTCGGCAGTAAAACATGATGCTTTCTTCTTAATGCAATGTGTGCAACGATTGGAGAAAAAATATTTTGTTCACTTTGCAAAATGATAAACTACGATGTTAACTTCTGTGTTTGCTGTGAGCACATCCTGCTCTACCTAATTGCAGGGCTCCCAACTCTCCCGCATTCGGCATGAAACTTAGTGGTGTATTCATGTTCCTGTGCCGTAGTCAGCAATTATTCAATCAACGCAATACATGTGTTTTCACAGTTGTTCAAATTGTTTCATGAAAGACTATTTGAAACGTTTTTATGCAATTCCACTGCTTTCATCCCCTGAGTAAAGAAAAGAGTGAAAAGTCTGGAGCAGTGGCGGAGCCAAAAATTTCTCATTGGGGTGGCCAGGGTGAGACAATGACTCACATAGGGGTGGCAATAAGGTGATACTTGAAAACGTCTTAGATGACTTTTTCATTATTTAGGCATGAAAATGGGTCAGGGGTGAAAAAGGTGAAAAGGATACAACTCCTCCAGGGGGGTCCGGGGGCATGCTCATAAAATGTAGAATATTTCATATCTAAAAGCATCAATCTGACACTTTGAGAGAAAAATCAATCAGAACTACAGGACATTATGAATGTAAAATAAAGTATTCAAGGTATAAAGTATCTATACAAGGTCACATTATGCTATATAAGAAATGAGACTGACAACTTCTCTCATGAAATGCGTTAATTTTCCACCGGAGGCTTGTTTAGATAGCTACGTTATCTCTCCTGCTGTGTTAGTTAACGTTATTTATCAATGACACAATGCCTCTTTCAGCAAGCTTTAATTCTTATACTGATATATTCAGTGGCGGTTCTACGCAGAATGACGCCTTGGGCAAGACCCCCTTTAAAGCAGAGAACACGCATCCATAAATTTTACTCATTTTGTTTCCCATCATTGTAATGGTGCGATCAGGAACCAGTCGCGAGAACCAGGAAATGCAGTAGAGCTTGTTTTATTAATAAAGGGGGAGGAACCCCGCAGGGCAGAAGGCAAAAGTACAGAGTCCACAATCCAAAAGTCAAAATCCAGTTGGGCAAAAATAGTATCAAAAACCAGGGCAGCAATCACAGTAATCGTAGTCTGACAGAAATGGATCTGGTACACTGGAATAGTTCTATCAGAGAGACAAGCCAGAATCCACAGGACGTGATCCGAATTGTTACCAGAGCAGCAAACAGATCTCGTAGTCGGGCAGAAAAATGGTCAAAACACACAGATGCAACAGTAATCCAAAAACACAGAGGCAAAAATCGAAAGTCAGGCAATCCAGTCAGAAAGATAAACACTGAGAAATCGAGGCGAGAAACGTGGCACAAGAAAACTAGGGAGAACGATCTGACACTGGAAGTGCTTGAACAGACATCTTAAATACACATCCGGGGTGAGCACATGACAAGGGAGAACAGGTGTGATCAATGAAACAATAATCAGCACTGACACATGAGGAATAATCTAATTACATGAATTTGGCAAATGCCAAGACGCAGACAGGGATCACAAGACAATCCTATGAACAAAACAACAGCTCCGGTTAAGGAGTACTAAAGTGTACAGTCTAAAGAAAAGGGAGAACCTGAGATATACGTGGAAACTGCAGTAGAGATAATTAGTGATAGGCAAGGAGGGCGGAGATACAGATTAGGCGAATGCTGAGAGATCGTTAGTCTATTAGTATGTGCAGCTATACAATCCCGAGTGCAAGTTAGTCAGTTAGTAGAAATATACAATGTTAATCTTGGTTAGAAATCTATCAAAAATAATAAACTGTTTGTAGGGTTAGTAGATAGTAAAAGAGAGAGGAAGGAAGCACACAAGATAATGAAGGAAGATTGAAAACCCAGAAACCAATAAATCACCTGAATGAGTGGCACGCAAGAATAGGGACCGTGAGCAAAGACCTACACATGACAAGACAGGGTAGACGTAGTGCAATACAAGGAAATGAAAACATGGCATGGCTGAAAATAACTGTGAACATGAAAAATAATAAACGGGAATCTAAATAACCAAAACACAATACACAATCCTAAGAATGGTCAGACATATGCAGTGGTCACTAAGCACAGAATCAAACAACATGGCATAGCCAGGCACAGAACTTAAACATGACATGCAGAAAGCAGAGATCACAACAATCATAACTTTTATGTCGGTTGTTTTCAAGATATCTCAAGTCAAAAGTTTAACATTAGCATTATTTACCCTGAGATGACAGGATACATCAATATCCCCAGAGAACTACCAATATTTACTTATCACAGCATAACAGAGTAAAATAAAATATGGATGTTCGTAAGCTTAGGGCCTCTGAACATAAAAGACATTTTTGCCTCATTTTTATCTAGTTTATACACCGTCCACTCAAAACAGCCCTGTGACCCACTTATGGGCCTTGGCCCACACGTTGAGAACCACCGCACAAATAGACTGCATTTGGAGCTCTGTCCTTCAAAAATTGTTCTTATATCATGGAGAATAACTGATTCAGGATGAATTTATCATTTAGAAAAAAAGTTAGTTAAAACAAGAGCTGGACTGCTTAGGAATGTTGAGTTTTGATTCACCAAGAGGAAAGGTGAGTAATTTTCATGCCTGATTATTATCATTGTTACTGTAGTTGTTTTCATTTATTGTTTTAGTGTGATCTTACAAGAGTGGGCCTGTCACCATCACTATGATGTAAATTGTTAACAGGCAATCTCCCAAATACAGCTTGTTCCTATTGTCCTAGATTGATACACAAAATTTCTTCTGTTATTGTCTTTTCCTCAAACAACAAAATCCATGTCGATCATGAATTCAGAAATATATACATTTATTTATCTATAAAATATACTGTACATTGATAAAAAATAAACAACCACAAAGAAGTCACTGCTGTTGTGTGAAAGGCCTTCACTGACCAGGCTAGAGAGTAACATTTGAAAGTATAGTGAAGTGTTAAGTGTAAAGAATAAAGTGCTCAAAACTTGCATAAAAGTAATTAATAAGACAAATTCATAACAAAGAAAAAGAAAAAAGCTGTGAAATGTGTGTGTGTGTGTTCTATGTAGGTTTGTCACAATATTAAAATTTCAAACTCTATATCGATGCCTAGAAAAATATGTGATTCTCGATACCATTTTGATACTGCTAAAATGACAAATACTTAAAAAAGCATAAAAAATGTTGTATCAACAGAAAAATCTTAAAACCACTTTTTCAATCAACCACTTTTTTTTTTCTTTTTTTCAAAAAACCACTTTTGACAACCCCAGTCTTATGAAAGTTGTATCCTGTGCTTAGAATGGGCAAAGCCATTCACAAAGTCATCCAAGTTCAAGGATTTTGCGCGTTTAGACTCCACACTTAGTACACCAAGGTTGCTCAATCTGTTGTCACCCATTCTCGATCTCAAATAAGTCTTACTATGTTTAAGTGCTGAGAAACTTCTCTCACATGAAGCTGTGCTCACAGGGATTGTGACAGCAATTTTATACAGCCTGAACAATTCATAAAAAACCTCACAACATGGCTCAAGGAATTTTGTCACATCCAGTATGCATGTGGGCCTTTCAATGCCTGCCTGGATTTTTCTATCCAGTGTCCTCTTGAACTGATGCAGCTCATGAGACAGATCATCTGTATTGCAGTCATATAGGGCTGAAAATGGTATTAGTGCTTCCTCATCACAGAATGTGTTGCTTTTTGGGTTTTGGGCCTCAATACCAAGTATTACTGCACAGTTGGGCTTGGAGAACCTCCTCTCAATCTCACTCAGCATCACATCAATGGTTTGGTAAAAAATCCCAGTTCTGAAAGTGTCCTTATTTTTTTCAGGATGCCTACCAAGGGTGGATGTGTGCAAGTGTGCATGATAAAGTCTTTGACTGAGCAGTGTTTTACTTTTCATGGGCTCTATTTTTATGTTGCACTGTTGTGCTACATCAATGACAGTGCTCCACAGTCTATCAAAATGCTCTTCAGTTCTGAAGTAGCATAGATTATATACCAGTGCCTCAACCAAATCCACAGCTTGACCTAAATCTAGGTTTTGGCACTGAAGTGCTTCTGACAGGGCTTTAACCTCACCTAGAAGTTTTGTGATTATGACCAGGACTAAGACAAACTGTACATCTAATAATGCCAGCAGGCTTCGTGCCTCCACTGATCTGTCACCAGCTTTATTTCGCTTTAACTCCTCCAGGAGCCTATCAAGAATAGTTTGACATGCTTTCTGTCGACAAGCCCAGCGAGTGTCACTTAATTTTTGTAGTTCTTTAGTTGGTTTTCCTTCATACAATTGTTTCTGCACATTCAGCCATTTTGGGTGGACATAGGAAGCTGACATGAAATTGTACAACTTCTGCACCACAGTAAAGAAATTTTGAACCTCAGGGATAATTTTTTACAGTGCCCACAAGCACAAAATTTAAACAGTGGGCATTACAATGCACGTAGAGGGCTTTGTTTGCCAACTCCTTCAGGTGAGCCTGAACACCAGTGTTTTTCCCCCGCAGAAAAGACGCCCCGTCGTATGCCTGTCCAACTAGATTTTCTTTGTATTCCAGGCCATGGTGCTCAAGTATATTTATTATCCCCTCAGTCAAAGCAGCAGCATCGCGCTGCTCGAAAGCCTCAAAGTGCAAAGAACTCTCCTTCACCTCACCACGATAGTGATACCTGAGTACAAGAGACATCTGTTCTGTCTTTCCAACATCTATGGTCTCATCTGCTAAAAGGGCAAAGACCTCACTCTCTTTCACTTCATTTATAATGGTGGAGCGCACCATTTCCGCTAACACATCAAGAACTTCATTTTGGATCTGATGTGAAGTCTATTTGGCGTTACGCGGCCCCTTTTTTTTCAATGACAGTGTCATGCTCTGCAAGGAGTTCTAAAATTGCTAGAAAGTTTCCTTGTTTCTCACCACTTTCAGCCTCCTTGTGGCCTCTCTGTGATATATTCCGAGTGGCAGTAAACAATAACACTTCAGCTATACTTTTAATGTAATGATGGTTTTCTTGTACCAGATTTGTGTATTCCTGTGACATTGATTTCATCAGCGTGTCTTGACCAATTTTCTCTAAATCTTTCAAAGCTGACATGGCATTGATGTGCACCTCAGATTAAGCATGCGCAGCAAAGCCTCCATCGGTGAACATGGCCTTCTTCCAGTTGTTGAAGCCTGCATCTGTGAAAGTGTTATTAGTGTGTGGAAGGCTAAAGTGTCTACAGGTGAAACAAAAAACAGCGTCCTTGCTCTGGGAGCACTCAATCCATGTGCGCTGAGTGTACCACGAGGCATTAAAATTTCTTAGCCTGTCACCAATGGCTGTCCTCGGGAAAATCTTTAGTTGTGGCTGGACAGGTGCATCAGCCCTTGATCTGGAGATGTCTAGAACAACAACAAAAAAAAAAACACTAAGATATCTCAAGCATGTCGTCAAACATCAACAAGTTTTAATATTGATGCAAGTCCTTTTAACAGTTAGTTTTATGGTAGTTCATGGCCTGTTAGTAGTTATAATTATTTGCCATCACCATTAAGCTTTTGTTTTTTCTTTAACTATTTTCTACAAAACCCAAAACCAGTGAAGTAGGCACGTTGTGTAAATCGTAAATAAAAACAGAATACAATGATTTGCAAATCCTTTTCAACCTATATTCAATTGAATACACTGCAAAGACAAGTTACTTAATGTTCGAACAGGTAAACTTTCAATCCAGCAGGATTGAATATGAAGCGTGCTAGCGAAAGCCATCAGGAAGCTGGCTCGCTGATGACCCTTCTTTAGCCCAGGACAACCTCGCAGATAGGCACATGGAACATTGGGACTATGTATGAAGCTGGCAAGACGGCCCAGGTGGCAGCTGAAATGAGACATTACAACATCGCAGTGCTGGGCCTGTGTGAAAACAGGTGGACGCAGGCAGGGCAGCTCCGACTTTCCACTGGAGAGTTACTCATGTATTAAGGACATCCGGAGGACAATGCCCCTCACTCTGAAGGTGTGGGGTTGATGTTGAACCCAGCTTCGGCAAGATTACTGATGGAGTGAAATGCGGTCTCCTCAAGAATCATTACAGCAAGATTCTTTGCCAAACCGGGCAAAATTTTCATTGTGCAATGTTATGCCCCTACCAATGATGCAGTTGAAGAAGAGAAAGAGCAGTTTCACTAACAGTTACAAGAGATTGTGAATCAAAAGAAGAAGAAAGACATTCTCGTCCTGATGGGTGACCTGAATGCCAAAATTAGGAATGACAACGATGGGAAAGGAGGGGCATGGAGTAATGAATGAGAATGGAGAATTGTTCAGTGACTTCTGTGGTTTTAATGGATTGGTCATAGCTGGTAGTCTGTTTCCACATAAGAAGATTCACAAAACTACATGGGTTTCCTCAGATCACTGCACAGAAAATCAGATAGACCATGTGTGTATAAGCATCACTTTCAGACGATCATTGATGGATGTGAGGGCGAAAAGAGGAGCTGATGTGGGGTCTGACCACCACTTAGTGCTGGGCAGATTCAAGTTGAAGCTGAAGAATTTCAAGACGAAGGCAGAAAAGACTGGCTATAGGTACAATACGGAGCTGTTGCAGGATGCTCGTACCAGAGATGTGTTTTGCCTTAAGCTGAGGAATCGATTCACAGCATTAGACAACCTTATCCAAGAAGACACCTCAGTAGAGCAGACCTGGGAGCAGTCGAAAACTGTTATGATTCTGCCCTTTCGTGTGTTGTCCCATGCTTATTTGTGCTTGAGATTTACTTTTGTCTCGTTTATTTCCAGCTCTCAGCTCAGCCGTCTGACAATCGCTCCCAATCTGTTTCCAGTGGTGTTGCATGATTGCCTTCAGCGTGCCTGTGTCTCGTCTTCCAATCACGTTTCTACTTTTGGGTTGGCTTTGGTATTTCATTCATAGCTTCCAGCTGTCTTTAATTCCGGGTTTCGCAAAACTGAGTGAATACGTTCTCTGATAGGATATTACTAACACGTACTAACCAGCACTTATTAAGGGTGATTGTAAATATTTCGTCACGTAGTATTAACCTTGATTAACTCATTTAGCGAACGTATGTGTTTCTGGCTTTTGTGATTTCAATCTGAGCTTTCTGATTAACTGCATTTAAAACCCTGTGCTTTTCCTTTCGCTTTTCTTGTGGTGCTTTTTCCTCGTCACGTTTAGATTGACTCGAGCCATTATTGTTAACCCGGTCCTCGTGTGATTGTTTATTAATCCCATGTGTTTCTCTTTCAGTGTGATTGCATTCCGAGTCCCCACCTCCTCTTGTGATGATATAAGCTCCAGTTTTCCACACGATTGTCAGACAGTTCCTCGTATTTGTCTACATGGTGAAGTCTCAGCTCCTCGTGCCTTCTGAGTGTCTCCCTGTATGATTCCCGAGTCTTTCTGTTTGCTGCGCTTTAGTCTTGTCTGCCCCGTGTATAAGTCTCCCAGTGTGTCCGTCAATTTAGCTAGGTTCAGTTTTTGTTTTCTTAGTTTATCCTCTCTTGGAGAGTGTATTTCTGTTTCCCCCTGCCTTTAGCAGAGTACCTAAGTTCTCCCATTTTTCAGTGCTTGTGCACGGTGTTTTGTTTCTGGCGTGTCTGCCACTTTTCCCTTAGTGTTTTGTGTTTCAATAAACACTTCTGGATCCTGCACCTGGTGTTCCTCTGACCTCTTCTTACAGCAGGAACCGTCTCCCTGAACACCAGCAGGATGGATTCCCGCGATACAGAGCTCCAGTGCCAGCGGCAGCAGATCCAACATTTGACTGCTGCCCTAGCAGCGCACCAGACCACCGCTACTGGGAGCATGGGGCCGCCTTACCCCCTTGCTGAAGCTGCTGTATCGCCACCTCCAAGTTTTGATCCTGAGCCTCAGCTACCACCACCCGAGGGCTTTGCTGGCAATCCTGGGTACTGCAGACCTTTCCTGACCACCAGCGAGATGCACTTCGCCCTGCAGCCCAGGACCTACGCTTCAGAACCTGCCAAGGTGGCATTTGCCATCTCCCACCTGACGGGCCCAGCTCTCCAGTGAGGCACTGCCGCCTGGTCAGCCCGCCTTCCCTGTGTTTCCACCTTCTCAGCCCTGTCAGCCGTAATGAAGCAGCTGTTCGACCGCACCAGGCACGGTGCCGCTGCCGGGAGAGAGCTGACCCGGATCCGGCAGGGAAGCCGCTCGGTGGCGGAGTACGCCATCGAGTTCCAGACCTTAGCTGCCAGCTCCGAGTGGAATTCCCATGCACTCCGGGACCTCTTTGTGGCAGGATTAGCTGATGGCATCAAGGACCACCTCCTGTTTCATGACCTACCCAGGACTCCCGAGGCTGTGGCAGATCTTGCCCTCCGGATTGACAACCGCCTGGAGGAGAATGCCACTCGCTTGGGGCGACATCGGCCAGCTCCCTCCAACAGTCACCAGGAGGAGACTGCCACTCGCTTGGGGCGACGTCGGCAAGCTCCCTCCAACAGTCACCAGGAGGAGACTGCCACTCGCTTGGGGCGACGTCGGCTAGCTCCCTCAGAGGCTTCCGACTCCTGTCATCTGGTTCCAACCACCTGTTTCTTCATGTCAAGCATCCGCCCGAGCCCATGCAGATAGGATGCATTCGTTTGACGGAGGAGAGGGATCGCCATATGCGGTCTAAGGCTTTCCTCCACTGTGGTCAGCAGGGGTATTTTGTCGCCAACTGCCCTGAGAAGAGCCAATGCCCTGTGGTGACCGGTAAAGCTGTAGTGGGCACTACTCGACCCGAGGCCTCCTCCAATCGTAGGACCTGCATCCCTGTGACCCTCTCCTGGGGCAACAAGAGCCGTCGCACTGTTGCCTTGGTGGATTCTGGGGCTGAAGAGAACTTCTTGGTCGCCGGAGCAGCAGTTTCCTGGGGTATTCCACTCTTCCCACTGGCGCAGCTTCTGACCGTCTCTGGCCTCGGGGGCCAGAAACTGGCTCAGATCCAACACCAGACGGCCCCAGTCCAGCTTCTGGTCTCTGGCAACCATCACGAGATTAGCTTCTTCATCATCCAGGCTCCCAGATGCCCGGTGGTTCTGGGACACCCCTGGCTCCGTGAGCATGGCCAGGTCTTGGACTGGTCCACCCACGAGGTTTGTGAGTGGAAGTCCTCCTGTTCGGCCTGCTGCCTTCGCCACGCGGTTCCACCCGTGCCTGGGTCACAGATGTCCTCTGAGCCAGCACCTGATCTCTCCTGAGTCTCTGCTGAATATCATGACCTGGGCGCGGTATTCAGCAAGTCTAGGGCGGAGTCTCTGCCACCTCACCGCCCCTATGATTGTGAGATCAATCTCTTGCCGGGAGCAGTGCCGCCTCGGGGGCGGGTCTTCTCCCTGTCCCAGCCTGAGAGAGTCGCCATGGAGAAGTACCTCCAGGAGTCTCTCGCGGCTGGGATAATTTGATCCTCCATGTCACTAGCAGGAGCCGGGTTCTTCTTCGTGGCGAAGAAGGATGGCTCGCTCCGGCCCTGTATCGACTATAGAGGGTTGAATAAGATAACGGTCCGGAACCGTTATCCCCTTCCCCTCATGTCGTCCGCCTTCGACATCATCCAGGGGGCCCAGGTGTTTACCAAGCTGGATCTGAGAAACGCCTACCACCTGGTGTGGATACGCGAGAGGGATGAGTGGAAGACTGCGTTTAATACCCCTAGTAGCCACTGGGAATACCTGGTGGTTCCCTTTGGGCTTACCAACGTGCCCGCAGTCTTCCAGCGCCTGGTGAACGATGTCCTGGGTGACATGATCGGCCGGTCCGTTTATGTCTACCTGGATGACATCCTCATCTTTTTACGCACCCGGGAGGAGCACATTCGGCATGTGCACTAAGTCCTAAAGCGGTTGTTGGAGAACCGCCTTTTTGTGAAGGCTGAAAAGTGCGAGTTCCACACCTGCTCCACAACGTTTCTGGGCTACATCATCCCTCCCGGATCCCTGAAAATGGATCCCGCCAAGGTGCAATCCGTCCTGGAATGGCCCCAGCCCACGGACCGCAAAGCTCTTCAGGGATTCCTGGGGTTCGCCAACTTCCACCGCCGCCTCATCCGAGGGTACAGCATGGTGGCAGCTCCCCTGACCGCGCTGACTTCCATCAAGCAGCCGTTCCGCTGGAATCCCCAGGCGGACCAGGCTTTCCAGCAGCTTAAGCGGCGGTTCACATCTGCCCCCATCCTGATGACTCCGGACCTGGCGTCCCAGTTCATCGTGGAGGTGGATGCCTCCAACGTGGGCGTGGGAGCGGTGCTGTCCCAAAGATCCACCAAAGACGGGAAGGTACACCCCTGTGCATTCTTTTCGCACCCTCTCACGCCTACTGAAGCTAACTACGACTTCGGTAACCGGGAGTTACTGGCAGTCAAGTTAGTTCTGGGGGAGTGGCGCCACTGCCGAGAGGGAGCCGCTACGCCATTTCTTGTGTGGACAGACCACAAAAACCTTGAGTACCTGAAGACGGCCAAGAGGCATAATCCTCACCAGGCCCGGTGGGCCTTATTTTTCGAGCGATTTAACTTCTCCTTTGCTTACAGGCCCGGGTCCCGTAATGCCAAGGCTGATGCCCTCTCTCGACGGTTCGAGACGGGGGCCGCTCCCGAGAACCCTCCCGAGACCATCCTTTTCCCGAGTCGGTTCCTCAATGCTGTCCAGCTCCCCATTGAGGAAAGGGTTCGGACAGCACTGGGCGGGCGGGCCGCGCCCAGTGCCTGTCCCGATAATTGTCAGTTTGTTCCCCAGGGCCTCCGATCAGAGGTGCTGCAATGGGGACACGGATCCTAGTTTTCAGGCCATCCAGGGGTCAAGAGGACCACGGCCTTTTTCCGACGTCGCTTCTGGTGGCCGGACCTCCAGGATGACGTCAAGGGTTTTGTAAGTGCCTGCTCGGTCTGCGCTTCTGCTAAGTCACCCCACACACCTTCGTCTGGTCTCCTTCAGCCACTCCCTATTCCTAGTCGCCCCTGGTCCCACATAGCCCTAGATTTTGTCACTGGTCTCCCTTCCTCCCAAGGTAACACCACTGTCCTCACTATTGTTGATCGCTTTTCCAAAGCAGCCCGCTTCGTTGCACTCCCCAAGCTCCCCTCCGCCCAATCCACAGCCAACCTTCTTATACAGCATGTTGTCCGTCCCCATGGCATCCCCACCGATATTGTTTCTGACCGTGGTCCCCAGTTCACCTGGCGCTTTTGGAAAGCATTCCTGTCCCTCCTAGGTACCTCCTGTTCCCTCACTTCCGGGTTTCACCCTCAGTCTAACGGCCAGACCGAGTGGGCCAACCAGACCCTGGAGACCATGCTGCGATGCGTGTGTGCTCGTAACCCAAGCTCTTGGTCGGCTCATCTGCTTTGGGTAGAGTATGCCTTCAACTCCCACGCATCTGCAGCCTCTGGTCTCACTCCCTTCGAGTGCTGCCTGGGGTACCAGCCTCCCCTGTTCCCCTCGCAGGACGCAGAGGTGGGTGTTCCGTCTGCCGAGGCCTTCATAAAGCGGTGCCATAACACCTGGCGCACCGCTCGTCGCGCCCTCGTCCGTGCGGGGGATCAGATGAAGGACTCGGCGGACAAGCGACGTAAGCCGGCTTCCACCTACCGCACTGGTCACAAGGTCTGGCTCTCGGCTCAGGACATCCCCCTCAGAGTGGAATCACTCAAACTCACCCCAAGATTCCTCGGTCCCTTCCCAGTCGACAAAATTATCAGTCCCACCGCCATCCGCCTAAAGCTCCCCCACAATATGCGCCGTATTCACCCAGTGTTCCATGTCTCCCGAGTCCACCCCTCTGTCACCCTCCACCCGGATCCTGAGCCCCCCCTTTGCCACGCATCATCGACGGTGGAGAAGCCTACACCGTCCGGAAGCTAATCAACTGTTGGCGGAGGGGTAGGGGGCTCCAGTACCTCGTTGACTGGGAAGAATACGGTCCCGAAGAACGCGCCTGGGTACCCGCAAGATTTATCTTAGACAAGAAATTAATTTCTGAATTTCACAAGACCAACCCCAAGCTGTAGCCCCAGCCTATGCTGGAGTAGCATTCTTGAGTATGTTTAGTGTTTCTTGTGCTTGTGTTTAGTTCTTGGTTAGGTGTTTTCGTGTGTTAGTCCTTAGGGTTTTGTCTTTATTTAGTTGATTTTTCTTGTTAGTCTTTGGGATTTTTTGTGTTTAGTATTTTTTTTGGTGTTCCTTGTGTATTAGTTTTGTGGGGTTTTTGTATGTAGTGTTTTGTGTATTAGTTGTGTTTAAGTGCCAGGTGGCGCTTCTTAGAGGGGGGTACTGTTATGATTCTGCCCTTTCGTGTTTTGTCCCGTGCTTATTTGTGCTTGAGATTTACTTTCGTCTCGTTTATTTCCTGCTCTCAGCTCGGCCGTCTGACAATCGCTCCCAATCTATTTCCAGTGGTGTTGCGTGATTGCCTTCAGCGTGCCTGTGTCTCGTCGTCTAATCACGTTTCTACTTTCGGGTTGGCTTTGGTATTTCATTCATTGCTTCCAGCTGTCTTTAATTCCGGGTCTCACAAAACTGAGTGAATGCGTTCTCTGATAGGATATTACTAACACGTACTAACCAGCACTTATTTAGGGTGATTGTAAATATTTCGTCGCGTAGTATTAACCTTGATTAACTCATATAGCGAACGTATGTGTTTCTGGCTTTTGTGATTTCAATCTGAGCTTTCTGATTAACTGCATTTAAAACCCTGTGCTTTCCTTTCGCTTTTCTTGAGGTGCTTTTTCCTCGTCACGTTTAGACTGACTTATCTAAACCGTCTAGCTTGATTGCTCGTCTCAGCGTGTTGTCTCGAGCTATTATTGTTAACCCGGTCCTCGAGTGATTGTTTATTAATCCCATATGTGTTTCCCTTTCAGCGTGATTGCATTCCGAGTCCCCGACTCCTCTCGTGATGATATAAGCTCCAGTTTTCCATGCGATTGTCAGACGGTTCCTCGTATTTGTCTACATAGTGAAGTCCCAGCTCCTAGTGTGTTCTGAGTGTTTCCCGTGTATGATTCCCGAGTCTTTCTGTTTGCTGCGCTTTAGTCTTGTCTGCCCTGTGTATAAGTCTCCCAGTGTGTCCGTCAATTTAGCTAGGTTCAGTTTTTGTTTTCTTAGTTTATCCTCTCTTGTAGAGAGTATTTCTGTTTCCCCCTGCCTTTGGCAGAGTACCTAAGTTCTCACAATTTTCAGTGCTTGAGCACGGTATTTTATTTCTGGCGTGTCTGCCAACCCTTTCTCCTAGTGTTTTTTGTGTTTAATAAACACTTCTGCTTCCTGCATCTGGTGTTCTCCGGACCTCGCTCTAGTAGCTGAGAAAGGTAGCCAAGTTTGTGTTGATTATGCCAGCCAACGCTGTGACTGGAGTCATGGACTTCTCACTCAAACCTAGAAACCATCCACACCCGTACACGTAGTTTCTGACAATTGTAATAACAGTACAACAATAACAAAACATATTATGTTTCATAAGCTTCACTGGTAATATGACACCGATAGATGAATCTATGTTGCGCTTCCATAGCCCTCGGTGCAGCACCAGAAGGCTATGCAGGGATGCTATAGAAAATCTTTAGTAAAATTTTGTTTACCTGGGGTGTAGGGACAGCAGAGCTCTTCAAAACCCGTCTCTTCCTCTGTCCTGAAGGAAAGTAGTCGTCCTCGCTGAAACGCGAAGTTTTTTCATTTTTAGTAGTTTGGTGTGCACTTGGAAGCCCAGAGCAAGTAGCTAAAGTTGCCTCAGAGCTACGTCCGTCGCAGGGAAGCGATGGAATGCGCGAGGAGACTCACTCACATCTTTGTTAGTACAGCCTGGATAATCGCAAGTGCGCACCATTTTTATCAAATAAACTATTTTCTGGAGAAGCTGATGAACTTCTCACTCTAGCTCTCGAACTAGCTCGTTAGCGTCGTAGGTCTGTAGTTGGTAAACACAGTCGAACAACTGAGCTCTGCTGTCCCTACACCCCAGGTAAACAAAATTGTACTAAAGATTTTCTATAGCATCCGTGCATAGCCTTCTGGTGATGCACCGAGGGCTATGTAAGTGCAACATAGATTCATCTATCGGTGTCATATTGCCAGTGAAGCTTATGAAACATAATATGTTTTGTTATTGTTGTATTGTTATTACAATCGTCAGAAACTACGTGGACGGGTGTGGATGGTTTCTAGGTTTGAATGAGAAGTCCACGACTCCAGTCACAGCGTTGGCTGGCATAATCAACTCAAACTTGGCTACCTTTCTCAGCTACTAGAGCGAGGGATGACCGCAGCGCCCAGCATACATATTTTTATTTTGGTGTCGACGCACCAGCGTCTTCCCGAAATAATAATAAAATCCTTTGGAAAGTTACTCCGAGTGCTCCGGTTATCCCTGGATCAGTTCGCAAAGAAGTAGTAGTTTCTCTCGAGTGCCGTCCTCGACCGTAAGGAGACATCCTCCTCTGGCTGGAATATGTAAACACTGTCGAACAACCGATGAAAGTAGTTGGCTAGTGCGCACAGCTGTTAGCAGTGACAGCGCGCAGTGATCGCTATTGAGAGAAAGTAGCCCCAAGCAATTACAAGATGTGACTTTTTGGAATACCAGGGTTTTGTTATGCAAATAAATCACTCGTTCGAACACATACTGTTTTGAGAAGAAAAACAGGAAACCTGCCGGAACTACTTTCGCTTTGACCAGAACTGGACAGAACTCTGCTCACAGGACACTGTCGGGGGAAAGTCAGTGTGTGTGCGCGAGACTAAAGGCGGTGATGCCATATGCCTATATGTTTGTGATAATCTAAAAAGTTGTGATATTCTCACGAGTGAAGAGATTGATTTTCTAATTGAGGATATCTGCATTAACTAACTCTTGTCTTTGTAATTTTTTTTACCAATGATAATACTGTGTATTTTAATGTGTGAATAAAGATATTATTAAATAGGCTACTCTAGATTGAGCCCTACCCTGGCCAATACCAAAGCACTACCCATTTGTTAATCAATTTTTGCCTAGAAAAAATAGCCGACATGGGAAGAATCATTATCAGTAAATGGGATAATTGATTTATAATAAAGTATTAGGCACAAGTTCAAGTGAATGTGTTGCTCAAATCAAATGAGATATGATAGGCTATGGACATGGAATTCCGTCATTGCTGAGGCGGTTTTGGGGTGGGGAGATGACCGCGTGCGGGGTAGGAATCCTTGTTAAAGCATTTCCATGTCCTTTAGTTGCAAACCTGACATCGGAGTACTTTGAGATTTCATGTGCGAAATTTCTAAATGAAATTTAGAAGCCCTCCGGGACCGGGGGCCCAGTCTTTTAAGCAAAACTGCTGAGTTTTCCAGATCACTGCTCAGAGTAAAATCAAGAACAGCTCATTTTACATCAGTCCATTTTCCAGATCTGAAAGTTTTCCAGGTTTTACTCGGTTCAATTATCCAACGAACTGAGTCATCCTGATTTGTGGAACTGGTCCCCATGCTCGGTTTCCCCTGTAGCTGTTTTTTCTTTCTTTTTTTTTTTTTTTAAACAACCATGATGTGTTGGATACACAGTTTGCATTGCAAGATCTGCAGAAGGCTAAGGTAGAATTGAAGGCAGTCTTTTTTTTAAAAGAAAGTTCTTTTCCATTCCATTCATTCCATTTTTTCTATTGCAGCCCCAAAAATACTTGTTCATGTCATTTTTACCACTGCTTAATTCTGACCAAATTTGGGCATTCTTGAGCTTATTTTTTCTGGCCTACATTAACTTTGAATATCTGGATCTCAGTTTCTGGCATGTATATCTTTCATTTGTTCATACTCCCTCAAGCTGTCCAGGGTTGGTTCCTGCCTTTGCCCGTAGCCAGCTGGGATAGGCTCCAGCTCGCCCCGTGACCCAAGTGAGGAATAAGCGGGTATAGAAGATGAATATGGGAAATGCAAAAAGGAGTGATTTGAAAAGTGCATGGTAAAAAGCGAAAATCAGTCTTTTTTAATTTTATTTAGATTTTCCATTATGATTCCATGATTGGGTTTGAATTGCAGTAAGAATGCTCAGTGCATTTTGATCACATAAGTAAAAGTATTCATATTTACATAAGTGAAGCCACGTAATGTAGCCATGTAATGTAATGTAATGTAAACACCTTGCACAAAATGGTTGTAGAATTTCTTATTTCAACATGCTCTAAGTTGGCAATTCAGCTTAAAGTGCTTGTTCATACAAAAATAAGATTTGGACGATGGAATCTTTAATATACATACTCCCTTTGTGCACTGATAATTTCAAATTGAAATCAGCCGTTACAAATTTATTTGCATTTTAATCACTGCGAATCGCAGTCATCTCAGAAAAACTTTATCTTCGGTGATGATGTTACGGAAGAACTTAGCCTGTGGCTGAGAACACATTTTCAATGTCATGGGACTAAGAGATTCATAATTGTGGATTATCTTGGGAAAATGCCAAAAATCTGCCTTGTTTATGTGATAGCTGGTGAGTTAGAGACGCCAAACGCAGCGGCCAGAACAAAAAGGGAAATAGCGGTTAAGAGAGAGACACGCTTCCAATGGACCTATATGTCGTCCGAGGAGCGGAAGCAAAGCGAGCTCGAGAGGACAAAAGGAAAGGGAATATTTGTCCTCAAATATGCAACTAACCCCTTTTCAACTCTCTCACTAGAAACCTTACCAGCTAAAGTGCAAACATGACACCGACACTCTAGCAACGGAAGTGAGGCGGAACTAGAGCGTAAATAGAATCCGGGCAACGCCCCCAATTAATGCCAGCTGGTCCCAGAAAACGATTGGGAGCATAATGATATCGTCCTGGACAAGAGCAACAAAGAAAGCTCTCAACGCCTCCAAACCATGACAGTTTATGGCTGCAACAATGAGGGCAATGCAAGCAGGGTCCATAAATTTCCAAAAATCCCCTCAATTTGAAAGACATGGGTGGATTTTATGAAGAGGTAACAAGCAGAAACAAGCCCAGATAAGGATTGGTCCTTTTCTAAGGACATATCCTTTTCTCAACAAGATGTACAGATAATACAATAAGATTATAACAAAAATAATCTGTCATGAATGAGCAACAGAGATTGTAATGCTCCGCGCAAAGCTGAATAGTTACCCGTCTTATTCAGCTGACGTACAGTACTGTGCAAAAGATTTAAGCACATTCAGCTTAATGCTGTGAGGCAAATTGAAAAACATGCAAATAATTGCTGTGAATTGCTAAAAACAAATCAACATTTAGTGTGACTACCCTTTGCCTAAAAATTTAGGACACAGTCCTGCAATTTGTAGTTTTATAATATTACTGGCTGTTTGGTTGTTCTAAGCGTATTGGAGAATAGGCCAGTTTCTCTGCAGGTTCACAGTCTCACTTGCATTTTGTATTGTTTGTTGGCACAAGAAATGACGGCAAGGCAGAGATATATTGAACTTGTGGTATTTACTCACGAATCATAGCATAACCAGCATGGTACACACTCGGAACGATACCCACAACTTTTCTCACCCAGTTCCCTGGCAACTTCCTGTAGTTTTATAATACACTTCCGGTTAAGCGTATTCCCAGCCAGCCATGATGATGTTGAGATCAGGGCTCTGCCATGGCATATTATTTGTATCAAATGTATTTAGTAAGATGCATAGTTCTTTTGTAAGATTTCTTTATTATTAACATTTCATGCATAAAAAGTGCCTTTTATTTAAAGCAACACTAATATGAAAAACAAAAATAAACATACAACATAAAATTGAAAAATAAAGATTTGTGGGTGCCGAAGACATGCACAGTACTGCATTTAAGGATGTTGGGTGTTTCCGATGTATCAAAATAAAAGCTGCCATAAAGATGGAGACTTACTGTGAATCTACTGCATGAGGGGAATAACCACTGTAGAAGCTACAACATAAAAAGCAGCTCTAACATAAGGAACTGTTCAGTATTGAATTAATCCGTCAGTGCTCTGTAATTTTTGTATGATAAGATTTCCTGACAAGGGACACCCTAATTTTTCTTGACATTAGAAAATGAGTGAGTTAAAAGGCTGTTGTGAGAAAATTCTCTTATATCTCTGCTTGGGAGCCTAAACAGCATTTGCATCTGTACATTCAGTCCTTATCGGTGCAAAAGGAAATGCTTCCTGAGGCTATGTTGAGGGCTGGTCTTCTCATGGCCATTGGTGTAGGTGCCTCTCCTCGCCGCGTTTATTTGTTTCTTGTGACCAGAGGAAATAAATAAAGGATCCCCCGTACCAAACGGAAAGTGACTAGGTGAGCCGCATCATCTATGAGTCTCATCAATTAACTGGTAAAAAAAAAGCAAGAGCTGTGCAGGCAATTGGTTTCACTGATGCTGAGTGTTGGTGCCCACTTCCCATCTGGTGGTGGCATGACAGTACTGTCATTCACTGTATTAGGGGGAGTCACTAACTCCATGTGAGAGTGAAAGAACAAGAGGGAAAGAGGGAGGCTGTTGATAGAACTGTGTGGTCACAGCCTTTGTGCAGAGCTCCTGAAGGGTCTAATTCAGATATAATACAAGAACAGACAATGGTGCTGCATATGAAACTGAGGATGGGAACAGAAACACACGCTCATTCACTCTCCAGCCATACTTCCAACTGGATCAAAGTTCCTATTCATTTTTGAGAGTGGATACATCACGGTCACGCATTTAGGCAGTCATTTTCAGGTTTTAAACACAGAAGCGTTTTATTTGTGCAGGCTGACCCAGTTTTGTTGGGAATGCCACTTCCAGTTTACCTTTCACAGGATGGGGGAATGGCTCATTATGTTAAACACCCCGCGAAATGAAAATGCAGCTGCAGCATGTTTTTGCCAGATGATGTGAGATAAATCTGTTTGTCTGATTTGAAATTTTCTTAAACCGATCGCGCTGGCTGTGACTCTGGCGGATGCTGCCTATTGGGTTTGATGTCATTGATCTAATTACAGCCTAACCATGGTGGTTACAGCCCTCTTTAATGGTTCATTAAGTTTTCATTGTCCTCTCAATATTTTAGCTGCAGGGCACTGAGAGGACAGAGGCCACTGAAGCATTCAGAAATTGTTTCCTTCTGCTGCTTCACCACATTTATATGTGGACGATCCTAAATATGTCTTTTCTAGAATGAGCAGGAGAATCAGACTCGCACGCATTTCAGATCACCATTTCATCTCAGTAGTAATCAATGTTGTATCCTGAAAATGTGTGTTAATTGGAAACATTAGAGTTTAAAGAGTGCAGAACTACAGTACGACTCTTACTGGAACTGGTGTGCACTCAAAATACTTTTTACTTTTTAAAAAAATTGGTCCAGCACAGACTAAGTGATTTGCGTCCTGAGCTTTCTATGTTTATATTCCATTTAACATTTTTATGGGTTAGATCTTGTTCACCTAAATCTTTTGATTATACAGTCTAATCATGATCGCAGTCTTTTTGATTTCTTGCTGGGATAATTTTTTTTGAGATCACTGGCATAGGCCAGGGAATTTGGCTGTTGAACATAACATTGCCAAATGCATCATATTTAGAATGCCGCTTATACTTTGGGGTCTATTGTGAAGCAATTTCAACATTAAATGGGCTTTCTTTGCCTGAGCTGGCCTGACATACCCTAAACCCACAGTTGGCAGGTCAAGAGAGAGTCACCTTTATGGCATTAAAAACCCTAGCTCTAGGTTCAACATACATTTGAAGTACACTACTCTGCTCTGTGCATTTTATTGTTTCTGTTAATACTATTTCCCCTCTATTTGTCTTGCTTACACTGAAAAAATTGAGACTTTGGATCAAAGTATAAAAATTGCATCAACTTGTTACAGGTAATTTTTAAAGTTTTTTTCAATCAAGAAAAACTCAAAAAATAGCTGTAACAAGTCAACGGAATTTTTTTACTTTGACCCAAAGTCTCAATTTTTTCATTGTATCATGTTTTCATTTGTAAATGCTTGATAAACCAAAAACTCTCCCCAGGATTGACAACCCATGTATAGAAGCCACCTGCATGCTGAATTGACAGAGCCTGTGATGATGATTTGAAAATATCCCCTGCACAACATCATAATTAAGCCTGTTTTTAGTAATCAACACAATACAATCTTGTAATGATCTCTGATTCTGTCTGTTCTGGTTTTATGTCATTTCCCACTTGGTTTATATAGTTTGTGTATTATCTGCCATATTATGCACAGTGTTTTCTCCGGCAATGTCTTGCGTTTCTATGTTCTTTGCCAGTGCACGCCCCTGTCTGCAAGCCGTCACATTTCAGGTGATTTCAGAAGTTTACAGTGTTTCAAAAGTTCCTTCATGCCTCGTTTACATCCTTCAACACTAATTACTAATTAAGTGTGAGGTACCATTCAGGAACCACTCGCGAGAGACCGAAATCCAAAAAACGTATTCCTTTATTGGAGTCCGGGTCAAAGCAAAAAAAAACACAGCAATTGCCAAGCCACAATACGAAATCCAAAAACAGTATCGACTAGACAGGCAGGGGTCAGAACCAGTAAGACAGATGGGCAGAGGTACAAAAACGATGGACAACAAAGCAAGATACATATTTTTTTTCAGTATGTGATCTTAACTCAGTCCGAGATCATAGCAATCAGGCTGTATTCCTTTCCCCCACTAAAAACGATTAAACCTAAGTGACAATAATAATATTAAGCTGCTTGCACACCGGATGCGAAACAAATTTTTCGCACGGCAGATTACATTCTAAGTCAATGCAAGACGCAAATACACTTGTGTATTCCTGTCTTTGCATTGACTTTTAATGTAATCAGTTTTTTAATTACAGAGGCTGGCGGTCCTATTCTGCCTATTCTCCCTGCCCTTCGCCCAAAGTCAGCTGGTGGAGTCCAGCCTCCCCACATGGATGGGTTTGATTTTTCAAATTATATCTGAATGTGGTGTACCAACATGTACCAAGAGACAGGGGAAGTGCCCATATTGGGAATACATCATTGTAATTCTGACAGCATGTAGTTTATACCCCTAAATTAGTCTGACAAACATAAGTAAGTTCATTAGTGTATACTGTTCCACATCGGCACTCGAGTGAAATGTTGCTATTTCTCTGAAATCTTATGACATCATCAGGGGTTAAATCGACTCTGACAAGTAACAAGTGGTGCCAGACACCACATTCCTCACCCGAGCATGTTCTTCTGCTTTTCTGTTAACTCACTTGTATCTCTTGTATCTGAGGAACTGTATGATTATATCCCTAATGAAATGCCACACATCAAATTTTCACATAATCGCATGAAAATTGATTATTTTACTGACATTAGAAATTTTTCACCTGACCCCCTCTCATTTACCCCACCACAAAGTAGGAGTATCCCCATGCATTGCATATTGCATATCAGAGTTGTATCATTTGTGCTCGGTTTGAACTCAGATCAATCATGACAACAGAATTTATGACAGAAAGAATATATTTTATGCTTGCATGCAAATCTCTCTGAGTGTAGGATGGGAGATATAATTCTCTTGCATGCAGCTTGGGGGCCAACAACTGTTGTGATTCTGCATTCTGCATGTCATGTTTAAGTTCTGTGCCTGGCTATGCCATGTTGTTTGATTCTGTGCTTAGTGACCACTGCATATGTCTGACTATTCTTAGGATTGTGTTTTGTGTTTTGTTAATTTAGATTTCTTGTTTTATTATTTTTCATGTTCAGATCATTTAGTTTCCATGCCATGTTTTCATTTCCATGCTTTGCACTTTGTCTCCCCTGTCTTGTCATGTGTTTATCTTCGCTCACTGTCCCTTGTCTTGTGTGCCACTCATTCGGGTGATTTATTGGTTTCTGGGTTTCAATCTTCTTTCATTATCTCGTGTTCTTCCTTCCTCTCTCTTTTACTGTCTTACTAACACATACTAACACTTTATTCTTTTTGCTAATTACTAAACACACTAATGTTGTATATTTTTACTAACTTTCTAACATGCACTCGGGATTGTATAGCTGCACATACTAATTGACTAACGATCTCTCAGCAGTCGCTCAATTCTAATCTCCGCCTCCTTGCCTATCCCTAATTATCTCTGCTGCAAGTTTCTGTGGTTTTCCACTTATACTTTGTTCTTTCCTTTTCTTTTATCTTGGCACTTTAGTACTCCTTAACCGGAGCTGTTGTTTTGTACTTAGGTTTGTCTTGTGATCCCTGTCTGCGTTGTGGCTACAGCCAAATTCATGTAATTAGTTTATTCCTCATGTGTCTCTCCCTGATCATTGTTCCCACTGATTGCACCTGTTCTCCCTGGTCATGTGTTTACCCCAGGTGTGTATATAAGATGTCTGTTTGGTTCACTTTCTTGTTAGATCGTTCTCCCTAGTTTTCTCGTGCCACGGTTCTCGCCTTGATTTCTCAGTGTTTATCTTTCTGACTGGATTTCCCGACTGATTTTTGCCTTTGTGATTTTGGATTACTGTTGCATCTGTGTGTTTTGACCATTTTTCTGCCCGACTACGAGATCTGTTTGCTGCCCTGGTAACGATTCGGATTACGTCCTGTGGATTCTGGCTTGTCTCTCTGATAGTACTATTCCTGTGTACCAGACCCATTTCTGTCTGACTACGATTACTGTGATTGCTGCCCTGGTTTTTGATACTATTTTTGCCCAACTGGATTTTGACTTTTGGATTGTGCACTTTGTACTGTTGCCTTTTGCTCTGCGGGGGTCACCCCCCTTTACCAATAAAACAAGCCCTACTGCACTTCCTGGTTCTCGCATCTGGTTCCTGATCGCAATACAACGTCATTCCTATTGAACTGCAATGCTTCTAGTATTTGGAGCTTTTTTCAGTATGTAAAGTTGACCTTGTGAGCCGCTTAGGACTTAATAGACAGATAATTACTTCAGCATGTGTAATCAATATTACCCATCGTTGTTCTCATTTACCAATTTCTTTATCAGTTATAGGCTTATAAACTGCCCATCCAAAGTCATCGCGTGGATAGAAATGAACAAATTCCATGATTAGATCATAACTGGAGCTATTCATATGTTTCAGATGGCAATTATTTAAAGCCTCTCTGAAGAGCAAATCTTCATTTAAATCATGAGGGAAGACGTATCCCTTGGTGGCAGATGTTACAGTATTTCAGAAGTTAGATGCCTGCATCAAGCAATGGGAAAAAAAAATAAACATGAATCATTTTCACACAAATTAGCCACCTCAAAGTCTTGACATTAACCACATTGAAAGCTATTGAGACGTGCTCGAGACAATTAGAGTCGTTCAACCAACTTGTGAAGACAAGATCTGGAGCCAAAAGTTGAACCAACACTGAAAAGAAGTATTCTAACATTGCACATGGTTGTCAAAACAATGGCTCTGTGAATTTGCACTGTAATCAATGCTACAGGTGTTCCAACTTAATATTGGTGTGTGCAACTTTTTTTTGGACAGGCAATGAATATTGGTCTTGATTATTCTGTAATTGAGTTGTTTGATTATAATCAGGGGATCTTGAACAGGAACAAGCTAAAAGAAATTATGCGTTTAAGAGTCTGAAGCAGTTTACTGAAAATCCCGTAGCACCGACACTGCAGCTAGGGGGACGTCGGGGTTGAAGAGGTACCGGAAATGGCAGCTAACACAATTACAGAGAACATTTAGCATTGCCTGTTAATTACATCAATAAAACTTAACCCTGTGCAAATAGGCCAAAGTAGTTTGTAAATTCAATTTACCATATAATGAGCACTTGTTTAATGGAATGAAAGTTTGATCTTCAGTGAATGCTTCAGTTTTCACAGGTTCTCTTGGCGATTTGCTGCCCTCTTCAGGATAAAAGTAAGTGCTGCAGGAAAAGGGTCCATTTTCCAGAATCTGCACCTGCGGCTGTGAACAATTCTTATTTAAATTGAATGCACTGGATACAAAACAGGATACCTGAATAATAAATGTATCTCCATGGTTTTGCTGTGTGGTCATGGCCTAATCGAGTGAACATACTTTGCAGTGAAATTTTTTCCTCAGTTCTGGTTTCCAATGTTAGGAGCGGTGTGATGTTAGGTGTCCATCCTTATAATAAGAAGCATCTGCGTCTTCTTTGATGATCTATCCAACATTATTCAATGTCTCTTCATGTCTTCGTGGTTTACCTCTTTAAACTAATTTTCCTGAATGTACAGCCCTAAATCTTTAAAAGTTGGTACATCATGGAAAATTATCATAAAATTATGAAAGGCTGATTTTAAAAGTTAATTTATCTTCTGGTATATTGAAAACAGTGAAACAATGCTTGATTTGATTTTCTAATGTGAATGTAATGGCTTAAAGAAAATATACAATATATGACAATCCCGAAAAGTTAGCACAATAAACTGTTTACCGCTGTGTAACTTCACCAGTTCTTGTAATCATTCTCACTCATTATGCACTTGGGCACTGCCTAAAAAGTGGAAAGTCACCCCATTCCTTCATTATGCTGGTCTTAAGCTGCACAAAATTGTACAGGCCTTTATTTCCCTATATTTTGCTTCATAATGCGTTATGAATTGTTAATTGACTTTGGCATCAGGAGTAATCAGTATTTGGAATACTTAAGACTCAAATCCTCAATTACAGCTAAATATAACATCCCAGCTATTGATCTCGAACTCCCCCCATCAATTAAAGATTTATTAAATATCAAAACTCCTCTGAAACTTCTGTCAAAGATATATAAAATCATATCACATGCTGACAAATCAATTTCACTCCCAATAATAAAATGGGAAGAAGACCTTTCAATGTTTCCTGATGCCGATTTTTGGCCCAAGATTTGCCGAAATATCTACGCAATGTCAAAAAATACAAGTCTACAGTTAACACAATACAAGGTTCTGCACAGAACACACATCACTGGGCATAGGATGTTTAGAATGGGATTCACCTCAGACACCTGCACTAATTGTAGTCAGAATACACCAGATACATATATTCACGCTATATGGGATTGCACACCAATACAACAATTTTGGGTGGAGGTCACACATTCACTGTCTGTTGTTCTGGGCTGCCACATCCCCTTATCCCCATTACTATGTCTATTAGGCGACACATCAGTTACAAATTTACCAGCTTCACGTAATAAAATTCTCCTCTCAGCACTCACTATCGCCAAGAGAACAATCCTGAAGAACTGGAAAACAAAACAGAATATAACCCTTGCCGAGTGGAGAAATGCAATCATCGAACACATTTCACTGGAAAACGTCTTGCCTTCTAACCAACAGTCTGCAATAAATTTGCCCGCCAGCTGGTCACCATTTAACATTTTTTTTTTCCAAATCTGATGCCAATTCCCTCTATAAATTCTCAATAATAAATTTACCATATTTCAAATTTCTTCAACTATCCTGCTTGACCCTACACACACACACACACACACACACACACTTACATAAGAAAGTTTATTATCATTATTAGTAGATTTTGACCACTCCTCCTTTGTGGTTGTTGGCGTGCTTGCTCTGTGTTGGTGGGCGGGGCTGTTGGTGCCCAGCTGTTCCGTTGGGGGTGGCGCCTCTGCTCGTTTGTGTGGAGCAGGCAGCCTAAGCACAGCTAGTGGCCTGTTTGTGTCTTTGTGTGTCTCGTCTGTTACGTGTCCCTCAGTGTGTAAATATTTAATATCCTTTTCTTTTTTCTCCTCTCACCAGCAGTTTTTAACTGCAGCCCCCCCAACACACACACACACACACACACACACACGCGCGCGCGCACAAATGCACACACACACATGCACACACGATAGTCCAGCCTCTATCACCCCTCAGTCACTGATGGCTAAGAGTAATTTGTTTCTTTGTCTGCTGTTGTAAATTCACATTAAAAATAAAGTTGTCCTCCGAAGAGGGGGGGTGGTGGCGGGTGGGAAAAAAAAATGAATTGTTAATTGGAGAAGCACACCAATCTAGTCGCCACACTTTCTGCTTACGCGGCAAAACACTTATAATCCATGTAGAATGTGGTTTGCCATTGTCTTGCTGGAAAATGTAGAGATGTCCATGGAACAGATGATATCTAGATGACAGCATATCATATATTGGTAACGTTTTTGGTCTGGAGCCTGCAGCATCCATTTCTTCCAATAGTAAAGTCTTAAAATATTGATCCTTCTGACCACAATACACATTTCCATTATTGTAGAGGTATATTCAGTTCCATTTGATTTGTTCAGTACTTTTCACAACTGCGATTGACCCAAATTGCTTTTCACAGAACAGGGCTGAGCCCATAAGGAACAAGCCAAAAGGCAAAAGTGGCAAGAAAAAACTTAGTTGTAAGAAACTTTGGGCAGAACTTGGTTCCAATAAAGGGGGAATGCAACTGCCTGAGGTCCGCCCTGGAGAAGTGAGGAGAGAAGAGGAGTGAGAAGGCTGGAGAATGAGGAGGGCAAATTGTGATGGCGAGACAGGAAACTGGGGTAACATTTCACAAGGAAGGGGAGAAGGCCAACCAAAGGGACCACAAATGCATGCAGGCTGAGTTTAAATAGCTAAAAATACAAAATGAGTGAATATGTTTTGAAAAACATTGTTTTTAAACCTTTCAATGTTTTTCTCATGCATTTATTGGCAAATTGTTGATCTTTGGCCTATTTTGGCTCCTGAAGGACCAGGCCTTTCCTGGATGCTACATCTGTACTAAATATTGATTACAATCACCCATGGACACCATAAAAGTTTTTTACCTCATTGTTAGTCCTAAATTGGCCCCATCTCATTTTTTTAATGTGTTGCAGGTTTTAATAGCAGGAATGGGTGCGTATTTATAAATAAAATGAGGTTGACCAGACAAAATGGAAAATAGCTGGACTATCTTCATGTTTTCTGCAATGAAATAGAAGTCAAAGTGAATGTAGAAATCATGAAAACAATGGGCTCTAATTTCCTGGCGCAGCGCAGGTGGCGTAGCGAAGCGCAGCCCGCGCAGTGGTAATTTCGTAGGGCGCAGCCCGCGTAGTGGTAATTTCGTGAGGCGCGCAGCCTTCGGTAGACCAAGGTGCGCCGAGATGGGTGTGGCGGCGTAGTAGGGGGAGGTGTCACATATTCATCAAGACGCAGTGACAATTTCGTAGAAAAAGTCTCCGCTGGAGTTGCGCAGAAAACTCGCCACCTCCAACCTGGTTTAATTTCCGTGCAGTGGTAATTTGGCTGACCGGCGCAGAGAGCGCACACGTCACCGAAATCTCACAGGCAGGTTTACAGAATGTCAGGCACATTTCAATGCAAGAAATAATTACAGGAAGCACGATTTAATGTAACTATCTGAATAAGGACATAAATTATAGTATCTATATAGATTGTCCTGATGTCAAATTAAAGGCGGTTGCCACGCGTAATGGAAACTTGACCGGGCTTAATCAACGCAGCTGAATCTGTGATGCAAACTAACGACTTCACATCTTTCTCAGTCAACCACAAACTGTATATATATATATATCGAATGCTTGCGGTCTATGCTCATTAAAGCCGCTTGCACACTGGACGCGAAACGAATTTTTCGCCCGACTGATTACAGACAAAGTCAATGCAAAGACGAGATAGTTAGACAGGGTTTTAATATAGCTCCGTGTCCGAAAGTCATAAAAGTTCTAATTTTTCCGAGTATTCCGTGGCGTGGAAACTTGGCCATTTTTGTGTTCGACCTTCACAGAATGCAAATTGATAGCTATCGACTTTTCTTGGTCTTTTCAGCCTATTCTTCTGTTTTCTTCCGTTGAAGATAGCCTGCAGTCTTTATTCGGTCTTTCTTTTGAAAATTAGTCAGATGGACCGAACAGATTCACGCTTTATTTCCACAGCTCAGATAAAACAGTGCGTGAGCAAATCAATTCCATGACCATTGACAGTGTGAAGAAATTATCGCATGCACGATTAAGACTGTCCGACACGAGATGCAAAATACTCCATGTCCACCAGCCAGCAAAAAGTAAAAGTATTGAAATGAGAACAGATTTATAACGGGATATCCAACAAAGATGACCCGCTAAAAAATAAATCCCAGTTTTCATTGGATGTTCTGTTGTTAAAATGTTTCTTTTTATTCTTTATTTCGGTATCAATCTGTTCTAATCGTCCTCTTTTTTTTTTTTTAGCTGTCAGACACGGAGGCATTGTACATTGTCTCGCGCCAGTGTCGACTCGCTTTACTGAGCAGAGCTTAAACAGAAACATTGATTGAAATTCTCGGTACTCATCTTAAAGAACTGAGCCCTCTTATCAAAACATTCACGTTTAATATCGACAAGAGTCAGCAGATTTGAAGAAATTAAAAACAATAATAGACTGTCGGACACGGAGATTTATTAAAACCCTGTCAGACTTTCGGGCACAAGACGCAATCTGTCAAGCGAAAAATTCGTTTCGCGTCCAGTGTGCAAGCGGCTTAATATAAGGCTACTATTATTGTCACTTCGGTTTTATCGTCTTCAGTGGGGAAAAGGAATACAGCCTGATTGCTATGATCTTGTGCTGAGTTAAGATCGCATATTGAAAATAAATGTGTCGCGTATCTTGCATTGTTGTCCATGCATGTTAATCCCAAAATTTAAAGCAGCAACAGTTTGTAATTCATGGGAACACGCTATCCATCGTTTCTCTTGCCAGTGAGCAAGATTTGACTCGGCTGTGTCGCCTTCTTTGCCTACTTGCGCTGGAAGGAAGGGCAGAGGCGGGACAGAGGAGTTCTTGCGCCAGGCTACGCCGGGCACGAAATTGCCACATACGCCTGGACACACCCCGTTGGCGCGGCGCACCCCCCATGCGCCGCGCCTGCGCCGCGCCTACGCCTGGTCTACGAAATTAGAGCCCAATGTTTTTGTTTTTATTTTTCAAATTGTCCCAGTTTTTTCCAAGTTGGGGTTATGAGTAAATAGAAAATGTAACAAAATTTGCATTTAGTTCATTCAACTTGCAGTCACAAGGAACAGTTTTTTAGGGTCAGCAGTAAATAAATTATTGGCAACATTTTCAAAGAAAGAGCATGTTTTGAGGGCAATACATTTTTCCTTCCACAGAATACTTTCTAATTTACAGACTCTCTTGGCTCATCACTCTTGAAATTGAACATTGCACACGTGACATGTCAGGAGGTTTAAATGTTCATTTCGGTTTATGAATAATTCACGATAAGTCGAATAGGAAGTATAGAGGAACAGATTGCAATCTATTCCTTTGCGTTCATCAATCGACTTATCCAGACTTTCGAGATGGAGGCGACTGGAAACTACCTCAAGGTACTGTCTGCATAAGCAGTCTTTTTTTAATAAACTACCTGTGCATTTTCAAAATTCTCAGTGACTCGTTTTAAATGTCAGGGCCCTCGGAATTCTACCAATGATGTGTGGGGCTAATTTAAGCCTTGGAAATTTCTTTGCATGGCGATTTCTTTGCATGGCAATGTGATGCCGGATTCACAACCATTGTAAGCCTATTGGGAGCTTTGGGTAAAAATCCATTTAATTCGAAAAGTGGCGAGCGTACAGAGGTGGGATATTCGACAAAAGTTTTATTATTATGTTTCAATACACCTCAAGTCAATTACTCACTAAAATTCTCCTTTATTTAACCTCTAAAGCCCTGAGCCTCCAGCCCAAAAATGACATGCCCAAAATGAAATGAGAATATCTCTGCAACTACCTGGGCCATTTGAATACTTTTGGTATCATAATAATGCTAACACCTCGGGGATTTGTGTTGTGGTGTAAAAACCAGTATACAGGGCTGTTAAAATGTATTTGCCCCCTTCCTGATATCTTTTTTTTTTTGCATATTTCTCACTTTAACGTGTCAGATCATCAAAAAAAAATGTAATATTGGACAGTGATAACCTGAATAAAGATAAAATGCTGTTTTTACTCTCGGCCCAACTTCAGGTCGAAGTTTATTGTCATCAGTTCATCGTCTGTCTGTCTGTCTGTCTGTCCGCGTGTGCACCTCTAAAGTCAGCATCAATAAACTAGTTACTCATACCAAAACATTTGCGGTAATGTAGGGAACCCAGGCCAGGAAAGAATTTTTCAGATCGGACCATTTTTTGGGGAAAAAATGGCATTTTTGGCGTTTTTTAAAAAAAACTGTTGTGGACTGATTTTGATGAAGCATTTGAGCTAGGGGGTTTATATGTGGGGGAACGATCATATATATGCGAGGCTCTAGATTAGTGAAAAAATTTGAATTTTCCAAAATTTTTGTGGGACTTTGGGCATTTTTGTATTTGTAAATGTATGTTCCGTGGAATTCTACTATGGTTATTGTGCAATTGTTCTGGGACACTTCATAAGTCAGGCCGAGGGTGTTCAAACGAGGTTGTTTCTTGTTATATGATGAAAACATTTATTGAGAGAAAAAGCTTTCCAAACCAACCTGGCCCTATGTGAAAAAGTAATTGCCCCCTAAACCTAATAACTGGTTGTGCCATCCTCGGCGACAACATCTGCAATCAAGTGTTTGGGATAACTGGCAATGAGTCTTTCACATCGCTGTGGAGGAATGTTGGCACACTTTTCTTTTCAGAATTGCTTTAATTCAGCCACAGTGGAGGGTTTTCAAGCAGTGGAGGGTTTTTCAACGGCCTGTTTAAGGTCATACCACAGCATCTCAATCAGATTTTAGTCCAGATTTTGACTAGGCCACTCCAAATTGTTCATTTTGTTTTTTTTTAAGGCATTCAGAGGTGGGCTTGCTAGTGTATTTTGGATCATTGTCCTGCTGCATAACCCAAGTGCGCTTGAGTTTAAGGTCACAAACTGAGATGGTCAGACATTCTCCTTCAGGATTTTCTGGTAGAGAGCATAATTCATAGTTCCATCAATTACAGCAAGTCGTCCAGGTCTTGAAACAGCAAGCAGCCTCAGACCATGTTTGACTGTTGGTATAATGTTCTTTTTATGAAATGCTGTGTTAGTTTTACTCCAGATGTAACATGTCGCATACCTTCCAAAAAGTTCAACTTTTGTTTTGTCAGTCCACAAAATATTTTCCCGAAAGTCTTGGGGATCATCAAGATGTTTTTTTTTTGCAAATGTGAGATGAGCCTTTGTGTTCTTTTTGGTCAGTAGTGGTGTTTACCTTGTAACTCTCCCATGGATGCCATTTTTGCCCAGTCACTTTTTTATTGTTGAATCATGAACGCTGACTTTAACTGGGGCTAGCGAGTTCTTAAGATATTGTTCTGGGTTGTTTTGTGCCCTCCTGGATGAGTCATTGATTTGCTCTCGGAGTAATTTTGGTGGGCCAGTCACTCCTGGGAAGGTTCACCACTGTTCCTAGTTTTCTCCATTTGTGGATGATGGCTCTCACCATGGTTCCCTGGAGTCCCAACACCTTAGAAATGGCTTTGTAATCCTTTCCAGATTGATAGATGACAATTACTTTATTTCACATCTGTTCTTAAATTTCTTTAGATTGTGGTATGATTGCTTTTTGAGAACGTTTAGCCTACTTCACTTTGTCAGACAGGTTCTATTTAAGTGATTTCTTGATTCAACAGGTCTGGCAGTAATCAGTCCTAAGTATGACTCGTGAAATTGAACTAAAAAAATGCAGTTAATCACAGTTAATTCATGATTTAAGGGGGGGATTCCTTTTTCACATAGCCAGCCCCAAACTCAAAATGACCGCATCACAAGTCATCCACAGAGAAGATAATACATTGCATGCAAGCGGAATGCTCAGGGCCTGACCTCATTGGTAGCAGTGCCATGGACAAAAACAAGACAAGCAGGAGACAAGCAGATAAGTTTCAATATAACATGGACACATTGCTATTAGGTAACATGCTGTATTTTTGATATTTGTTTATTGCCCCAGGTACCGGGGGCATTTGGGCTAAAATGAAACAAGCAAACCATGGTGAAAGCCATTATCTACAAATGGAAAAAACTTTGAACTGTGGTGAACCTTCCCAGGAGTGACCGGCCCACCGAAATACTGCAAAGAGCGCATTGAAAACTTACCTCAGAGGTGACAAAAGAACCCAGACTAACATTTAAATGTTTTCAGGTCTCTCTTGCCTTAGTTACAGTCAGTGTTCACAGTTCCACAATAAGAAAAAGACAGGGCAAATATGCGACCCGCTGTGGTAAAAGGTACCTCTGAGCGGCGATCATGCTATTTCAGAAAAACACAATTTAAATGTGGACTGTGTTCACTTCCACATTTGTAAAACTGCTTCTGATCCACGGGATTTAGCTCCATATACTGTACGTCATGTGGAGTTCCCTCAGGGATTTGTCTCCATAAATTTCCGTTTGAATACAACCGAAAATTGCTGGGAACTGGGAATTAGGGGGGGCACAGACACGTCCCTTTATGACAACAATTAGTCCTGGCTAGTTCTCAAACATTTTCCTTTATTGACGCGTTTTCCAATTATAATAATTGGCAACTGAAGACACGGTTTCTCTCCATATGTGATTTAACAGTGATGAAATCATGGGCTAAATACAGTTCAGAATATACTTATTTATAGGCTAATGCTTCGCGTTGATTGAACTGGTCCGCGTTCCAATGAAATATCGCCTTTCACTCTCGGTATTGCATGGGTTGATGAAAAAGTGGCACTTGGCAGTTAAATAGGCTCAAGCTATTTGCGTGAGAGTCGACAGGTATGCAATTTTGAATAACGTTAATTTAAATACAGCAAATACGTGCCCAGATGAATGATTTTTGTCTTACCTAATCGGGGAGAACAAGCTGCACCTGTTAACTGTGGAGTGCTCTCGGAGTGAACTCTTTGTTAATTATGAAACTGACTAATAATTGACTAATAATTGTTTTAAACAGATGTTTTGTGCACCCCAATTCCCAGTTCTAGCTCCGCCACTGAATAATAGCCAATTTTCAGCAGTATTGAAATGGAAATTTATCGAGACACTGAGGGGATTCCGCATGATGTATATGGAGCTAAATCAGAAGCAGTTTTCCTAATGTGAAAGTAAACACAGTCCACATAGCGAGCGGGACATTTAAATCATATTTTTCTCAATAGCATGGTCGCTGCTCGGAGGTACGTTTTACCACAGAGGGACACATATGGCATCAACGGGAGAGCTGCAGGAGGAAAACTACTGCTGAATAACAAGAACACAATGGCTCATGTCACATTTTCCAAAAAACATTTTGATGACCCCCAAGTCATTTGGGATAGTTGTCTGTGGACTGATGTGTCAAAAGTGGAACGTTTTGACAGACATGGTCCTGTTACATTTGGCGTAATGCTAAAACAGCATTCTATGATACCTCTACTGGAAAATTCTTAAGGAGAATGCGCAGCCATCAAATCATGACCTGAAGCGTAAAGGCAGTTTGGTTATGCGTCAAGATTGGCATTGGTTTTATTAGACAGTCGGTAGGACCATATGTAATGCAAGTGCACGCGTGATGCAAGAGGAAATGAGATTTGGTGTTTTCAGTCCCATCCCAATGTAATAACAAAGCAAAACTCATATTAAATCTCTAATTCATAGTCCACTTGAACTGGGTGGTTGATCAAAAACTGGGTGGTAGCTAGGGACTTGCATCTACTGGCTGACTGTCTTGAGTCGGGGAAATGGATGAGCTGGAAATATCAAACCTGCGGCATGTCAATTAGCCTGACGCCAATGGACAGGAATCAGCCTCAGTAGCCAGTTAATTTGCTAGGTAGCTATTTAGCACCTTTATTCGCCAAGGTAACGTGGTCTGTTTTTCTTTGGTTGTTCTAATGCTGCACATCATCTCTACCTTCTATTTTGCTCCCCTTTTTATGTTTGTTCTTTGATGTCAGCATTTTCGGTGATGGAGCACTTTGAGTAACTCTCGAATCCAGCAGACAAGCCCGCTCTTGAGGTGGTCGAAAAGCTCCGGCGTGGTAGGTCACTGGGGATGGACGAGATTCGTTCTGGGATTCTGAAGGCTCTGGATGTTGTTAGGCTGTCATGATTGACACGTCTGTTTAAAATCCTGAGGATGTCTGGTACAGTGTCCTTCGACTGATAGGCTGGGGTGGTAGCTCCCGTTTTTAAAAAAGGGGCCGAAGGGTGTGCTCCGACTATAAGGGAATCACACTACTCAGCTCGCCTGGGAATGCCTACGCCAGTGTGCTGTAAAGTAGACTTTGCCCGATTGTGAAAACTTGGATCAAGGCGGAGCAATGCGGGTTCTGTTCTGGCTGTGGAGCAATGGCCCAACTTTTTACCCTTGCATGGATGCTGGAAAGATTGTGGGTATTTGCCCATCCAGTCTACGAGTGTTTTCTGGACTTGGAGAAGGCATATGACTATGTTCCATGAGGTGTCCTGTGGGGAGAGCTGCGGGAGTATGGAGCTCTGGGGCCGTTAGTTTGAGCAATCGCATCCTTGTACAAGTAAGCTGGAGGTGTGTCCACACTATTGGCATTGAGGTGAATTTGTTTCCAGCTAGTGTTGGACTCTGCCAAGGGTGTGCCTTGTCAACTGTTTTGCCTATGATTTTTATGGACAGAATATCAATGCGTGGCCAAGTCTTGGACAGTTTCCAGTATGTTAGCCTTAGGGTTGCATCTCTGCTGTTTGCAGATGATGTCCTGGTGGCATCATCATACTGTGGCCTCCAACGAACGCTGGAGTGGTTCGCAGCTGTGTGTGAAGCGTTTGGAATGAAGATCGGCATCTCCAAATCTGTGGCTATGGATTTCTGCCGGAAAAAGATGGATTATCCCCTCTTAGTTGGGGGTGAGTAACCCCAAGTGGAGGAATTCAAGTATCTCGGAATCTTGTTCTCGAGTGAGTGTAGGATGGAGCAAGAGATTGACAGGCAGATTTATGCAGTGACTGTGGCAATGCGGACATTGTACCAGTCCGTTGTGGTGAAGAGGGAGCTGAGCCTTAAAGCGAATCTCTTGATTTACTTGTTGGTCAACCCTCACCTATGGTCATGACATCAAGCGGCCGAAAAGAGCTTCCTCCCACAGTGTGACTGGGCTGACCCTGAGGGATAGAGTGAGGAGCTCGGACATTTGGTAGAGGCTCAGAATATAACCGCTGCTCCTTCGTGTTCAGAGGAGTCAGTTGAGGTGGTTTAGGCATCTGATGCGGATGACTCCTGAACACCTCCCTGTGGAGGTTTTCTGGGCATGTCCAAGTGGGAAGTGGCAAAGGCAGACCCAGGACCGGCTGAAGGGACTATTATCTCCTGGCTGGATTGGGAGCCACTCGGGATCCCCCAGGAAGGGTTGGATGAAGTAACAGGGGAGGGGGATGCCTGGGCCACTTTGCAAAGTCTGCTACCCCTGCAACTTGGCCCCAGAGAAGCAGCTGAAAATGGATGGATGGATGCATGGATGGATAAACTGAAAATACAGTGGGGGAAATGAGTATTAAATGCGTCAACATTTTTCTCAGCAAATATATTTCTAATGGGGCTATTGACACAAAATTTTCACCAGATGTCTGTAACAACCCAAATAATTCACACATATAAAGAAATCAACACAACTTAGTCCATAAATTAATTTATATGTAGTAAAGTGGAATGACACAGGGAGTCATTATTGAACACATGAAGAAAAGGAGGTGCAAAAAGGCATAGAAAGCCAAGAAACGAGCTGAAATCTGTCAGTATTTAGAGAGCTGTCAAGAAGTGGTCGGGGGACACCAGATGCAAGAACAAAAGTGTTTATTGAACACTAAAACACTGCAGGAGAAAGGTAGACAAGCAAGCCAGAAATAAAAAAACCGTGTCAATGCACTGAAGAACAAGGTAAAACTACGGTACACTCCCCAAGGCAGGGGGAAACACAAGTACACACTCAATGAGTGGCCAAACTAGAAAACAAAAATAGGCCTCGCTGAAGCGGGCAATACCTCTCTGCCCCGAAGGTCACTGCTGCATGGTCAAAGGTCAAACTGGGACGAAACCTTGAAAAGGCACACCTACCCCCCCAAGGGGAGTTCACATATGCAATATGAACTTCCTAACCCAAGTGGTTACAGAGAAATAGCCCAGACAAAATTGGCATCCGCCTGCCCGCCTGGACGCCCGCCTGCCGAAGGGACGACAATACCCCTCGTGCCCTTGTCGGGCTGAGGGGTAAAAACCTAAACTAACTAACTGATGGAAACCCTGGGAGACTTAGGCAAAGGGAGATAAGATGGGCGCAGCAAAAACACAAGGCTCGGAAATCGCACAAAGGAAATACTGGGGAAGGCACAGGAGCTGAGATTTCACAATGTAGTGCATAGCCGACTAAGTTCTGTCTGAGGATTTCTTCTCTCTTACCCCCAGATATACACACGGGAGGAGGCGGGGACTCGGAAGGCAATCTCAGAAGGAAACAGAAACATATGGAATTAATAAACAAATTCACGAGAACTGGGTAACAATAATGACTCGAGACAAGACAATGAATCAAAATAGATGGTTTAGATTAAGGTATTCTAAACGTGACAAGTATAAAAACACCGGGAGAGAAGTGAAGGAAAGCATAGCTTTAAATGTAGTTAATCAGGGAAAGCTTAGGAAGAAATTACAAAAGCTAAAAACACTCGCACACACTAATGAGTCAAGTAAGGTTAATACTACATGACAAAATATATACAATCACCCTCAAGAAAGTGCTGGTTAGTACGGGTTAGAAAGATCCTATCAGAGAACACATTCACTCAGTGTTTAGCAAGACCCAGAATTAAGCAGAGGTGGATGAATGAAGTAATGAATGAAGTACCACAGCCAACTCTGAATGAGGAAACATGATTGGACAACGAGATGCAGGCATGCTGAAGGCTGTCAAACGACATCACAGGAATTTGGGCAAGAGTGAATCAATCCTCAGATGGTGAAATGAAGCTGAAAAATAAATTGAGAGTAAGGCACGGGAGAAAAAACACAAGCATAAAAATAAAAGTAATAAGCACAATGACAGAACAGCACACATGAGGCAGAACCATAACAGAAAGCAATCCTCCCCCTGTCAGGGCAAATTAATATCAGCTGCTTTGGTTGGAATTAATGACCTATAAAAACGTTTCTCATTACCAAGGTGTCATTCAAGAAGCATCTCATGATGGATAAAAACAAGGAGCTCTCTCAAGACCTTTGCGACCTTATTGCTGCAAAACATACTGATGCCATTGGTTCCAGACATATTTCTAAACTTCTGAATGTTACAGTGAGCACCATTGGGGCCATAATCCGGAAGTGGAAAGAACATCATTAAACCGGTCACATCAGGTGTCCCTTGCAAGATTCCTGACAGAGGAGTCAAGAGAATTATCAGAAGATTTGTCCAAGAGCCAAGGATCACTCTTGGAGAGGTTCAGAAAGACCTGGAATTAGCAGGAACAGTTGTTTCAAAGAAAATAAGTAATGTACTAAACTGCCATGGCCTCCATGCAAGCTCACCATGCAAGACTCCATTGCAGAAGAAAAAGCATGTTGAAGCTCGTTTTAAGTTTGCTGCACAACATTTGGACAAGCCTGTGAAATACTGGGAGAATATAGTTTGGTCAGATGAGTCAAAAATTGAACTTTTTTAGATGTCATAATACACACCATGTTTGGTGGACAAACAGCACTGCACATCACCCCCAAAAGACCATACCAATAGTGAAGTTTGGACTAGGAACATCATGGTGTTGGGCTGTTTTTCAGTATTTGGTACTGGCAGACTTCATATAATTGAAGGAAGGATGAATGGAGAATTGTTCTGAGACATTCTTGATAAGAATCTGCTGCCATCTACCAGGATACTGAAGATGAAACGAGGGTGGACATTACAGCAAGACAATGATCCCAAACACAAAGCCAAGAAAACTCAATTGGTTTTAGAGAACGAAAATAAAGCTGCTAGAATGGCCCAGTCAATCACCCGCCTTGAATCCAATTGAAAATCCATGGAAAGAACTGAAGATCAGAGTTCAGTGAAGAAGCCCCCGAAACCTGCAAGACTTGAAGACGGTTTTTGTGGAAGAATGGGTCAAAATCACACCTGAGCGATGCACAAGACTAGTTTCTCCATATAGGAGGTGTCTTGTAGCTGTCATTACCAACAAAGACTTTTCTACAATGTATTAAATGAATTTCAGTAAGCATGGTCAATACTTTTTCCCTGTGTCATTCTACTTTATTTGACATAACTTAATTTATGGACTAATTTCTTTTGATTTCTTTGTACCTGTGCATTATTTGGGTTGTTACTGACATCTGGTGAAAAGTTCATGTCGCGCACCAAATGCTGACACGTTCAATACTTCTTTCCCCCACTGTATGCAGTCTAACCATTGTCCATTTCAATTTTAAAAATTATGTAGTAAAGGTCTAGTGGAAGCCCCTACATATTTACATTTATGCTAAGCAAGGTACATCTTTGCAATAAGCATGTCGGGTACATATGAGATCCACAGCCACAGCCATGATTTTACATGTCTATGGGTCCTCATCACGCGTGGGCCTGGGTGCAAATCTATCCCTGGTGTTTCTACCCCTGGTCATCAAATAATTGAATATCAGCTTATGTTTGATATTTTTCACTTGCCACAACCTTCAGTGACTACTGTTGATCACTGGATGTTCTAGTGAACATTAAAGCCAGTTAGGAGGAGATATTGTCACATTAGCCAGCCAGTTTGCAATCTTCCCTATTGATTATCTTTATTTTCAACATTGTTTTCTTGGAACAATTTTAGTTATGCTACTATAGCCAAGATAAACACTACGTTTGATTGGAGCATGTTAGATTTACAATTCCACTTTTCGTTCATTACTCCAGTGATCCTAAGTTAGGTGGGATATTCTTGCTACACTGAAAGTTGCTCAGGACATATAACCGGACCATCCCTCCCTAAATCTGCACCTATGCATCAGGACAATGATCTGACACAGACAAGCAAGTCCACCTCTGAATGGGTCAAAAGAGACAAAATTAAGGCATTGGAGTGTCTCAGTCAAATGTGTGACTTGAATCCGTTTGAGATGCTGAGGCATTACCTTAAACAGGTTGTTTGTGGTTGAAAATCCCTCCAATATAGCTGATTTAAAGCATTTCTGCAAAGAAATTTTTGCAAAGGGCCTAAATTCATCCACGGCGATGTACACAGCTCCTTGCCAGTTATTGCAAGCATTTTATTGCATTTGTTGCTCCCACGAGTGGCACAACCAGTTATTCAGTTTAAGGGGGTCAATTATTTTACTTTCTATTTTACTAACTATTTACTTTCAATAAAAAAAATAATTATCTAAAAGCTGTATTTTTGTTTACTTATGTTGTCTTTGCCATGTCATAATATTAGTTTAATGATTGGTAAGATTTAACCCCATATGACCTATGAAGCCTTGTATGGGTTTGCCAAATGCAGCTGCTGCATTCAAACCTGTGGAACCTCAGACCTATTTTAAATAGCAGATGATCGCTGTCCAACAATCCCAAATTTATCCTGCTGAATTACAAGGAAATGTGTATAAAATTATGAGCAAGATCTAGATATGTTCTATTTGACGCAATGCTGTGGTCATATAAACATGACTTCTAGGGCTTGAATATTTCTGTCAATATAAGTGTGATGTTGCTTCAGTGAAGCGCTGCAACCAGCAGATACAGAATATGCATGTGACATTGTCCTACAATTCATCAAACACAGTGTAATACAAAAGCACAAACCACTTACGTGTGGCTGTGGTGTGACATTTTGGTTTTGCTGTTCAACTCGACATCACTTTAGTTTGCTAGCTAGATAACCAACCAGCTCCCTAGCGAGTAAGACAGTGCAAAAACTATGCTGGTGAATCGACAACGGTGTAATAATGATTCAGCTGAATTCGACTCCCAAGACAATTTTTCACCCAACAGGCCAATAGGAACGTGGCCCCATCCATGACATTATTTTCGCAGCAAGAGCAAAATCCTGACACGAGAGCAAATAAATCACATCGAGAGCAAACACTTAGGTTTTGAGAGAGAAGAAAAATATTTTGAGACAAAACACTTTTTTTTTTGATAAAATGTTTTCTCACTGATAGCAAATATATTTGAGAGTAAAAAAAAGGTGTTTGAGAGATTTTTAGCCTCAAATATAGTTGTTTGCTATTTTTATGAAAACTTTTTCTCTCTCTATATATATATATATATATATATATATATATATTTCTTTTCTCATAAAATGTTTTTTGCTGTCAGTGTGAAAACTTCACTTTCACTCAAACATTTTTTTTACCTCTTGGATCATTTATTTTCTCTCATGTAATAAAGAAACAAATCTCACTCCATGCCGAAGCGGCCAATCAGAATTGTGACACATTAACACTGTGCATAGCTTGAGCGAGGTGCAGGCGAAGTTGGGCGCGCACAGACTGGGCAGATATCTATATGCGTTGAGCGAGCATGCTGCGGTCTGAGTGCGCCGAGCATGAGTTTGCGAGAGAGCATAGAGTGAAACGGAGCGGAAGGGGTTATTATTGCACGTTCATATTGATCATGGCAAACACGCAAAGGCATTTGTTGAGCACAGAATACATTTTTGTTTGGACAAAAGAAGGTTTTTTTTTTGCTCACGAAAACAAGACTTCAGAATATGAAGCATTCTACAGATTGCACAATGTATTTTTCTATGTTCAAAATCTCCAATTGCTCGCTCCGGACTTAGGCACAAATATAAATCCCATATTATTAACTGAAACAGTATTTAGAATCACCTTTGAATTGTAACGGTACGTCGGTTGCTGTTCTTTTTCGTAATTTACGGTAAATGACGATATCTGAATAAGCCCTTTTTACGTCTTGGATCATGGTGCGCATGCGCTATGCTGAAGAGGGAACGGATTCTTGGATCCATGGCTAATCGTGGAGCTACACCGGTTGAAGATAACGGGCCAAGTAATCGATATATGTAATCGTTTTAACTAGACATATAGGGAGCATGAAGGACAAAAAAATGTTTTTGTGTACTTTCTTAAATGATTTCTACGTCAATAGAGAATTTCGGACGCAATGTCGTTTATACATGGGCCAGCAATAGTTGTTCTCAATAGCGAGAAACTTTTGGAAGAAAAGAAGTGCGAGATAAAAAACACCACCCAGAGATGAATTACAGTATTCCTGCCAACTCGCAGCTCTTACTCCGTGCTTGTGATGAGGGGGACTACGACAGTGTCAGGAGGATTCTTGAACCAGGAGCGAGTGAAACCGGGACTCGGTGCAGATCAGAGTGTAATGTTGATCTCTCCCGAGCACTTTCGCTTGTCCCAGTCGATTGCACGGACGAAGAGGGAAACACTGCGCTTCAATTCGCTGCTGCGAACGGACACGAAAACCTGGTCAGGTTTCTACTCAGAAAAGGGGCCTCTGTGGATAGTCGTAATAACTATGGATGGACTCCGCTCATGCAAGCTGCGAGGTATGGTACCGCTCTGTACTCGTTATCGGTGATATGTGGGGTGACGTGTCGGCTTATTGAAGTTGCTGTGAGTAATTTATGCAAGCATCATTTTGTTAACTAGCTAATTTACTGGCAGAAACTTTAATGGGCGGGGAATATACTATAGCTTGGAAACGATTGTCGTTATTCAGATATAGTTTCTTGCAGATTGGGGTATTCATAAATTTGAGACTCTTTATCATTTTTGTGTTTATTCATTCATGTAACTGGCGGAGACCGTAAATAACGCAACATTGCGAGTTACTTTTAGTGTACAGTAAAGCTTGAAGTTTGATTTATCAGCGTGGGAGTGAGGAGTACCTGTTGCTTGCAGACCAACCGAGTTCTGAACATTTTAATCGGTGCCAAGCAGTGATGATGTGTCAGAGATTCACTGGCAACTAGAGGCTGGAAAAGCAACGTCCCATGTAGGAATTTAAGCAAGTGATCAAGGCCAAATGGAAATAAATAAGTTAAAGTCTAATGCCACTTTATAGCTACTTCAATTCACGATTTGATATCTCCGTGCTGCTGAAGATTTGTTGCTCTTAGCGTCCTCATGCCTTCCCATGTGTTTAGGTTAGTCAATGAATTACTTATCAATAAATTACTGAATAACCAGGCTCTATTTAGTAACTTTGACACCTCTAACTGTTTTAGCTGAGCAGCTAATGGCTTAGAAATGTCAGATCTGCATAGTGACTACAGTGTCAAGGACAACATTACAGGAGATTGTTCATCATAGATTGTTTAATGTTTTATTATTTTTTTAAATATAGGTTTGGTCACCTGAATGTTGCCCAGATTTTACTGGAAAATGGAGCAGAAATCAATGGCAAAAACAGAATGGGGGCTAGCGTGCTCACCATGGCAACCAGAGGGGGCCACATGAACATGGTCAAGTTGCTCATGGAGAGCGGGGCGTTTGTGGACGACTATGATCATCTGGACGTCCCGGAGGGCAACGGCAACAATAACAACAATGGCAGCGCCGGAGCCAAGGAGTTCCTGGACATGACAGCCCTGATGGCAGCTTCCCAGCATGGGTACGAGGCGGTGGTCAGGCTGCTCCTGGAGTGGGGCGCGGATGTCAACGCCACCCTGAAGACCACAGGGTGGAGCCCGCTCATGCTGGCTACGCTCAGCGGGAAGGTGGGCGTGGCTCAGCAGCTGGTGGAGAGGGGGGCCGATCCTGACCATGTTAACGTGCTGGCCAAGACTGCGTTTGAGATCGCCCTGCAGCTGAAGCAGAAGGATGTGAAAACCTACCTGGACTCCATCACCACAGTGCGCCCACAGCCAGGTACTGCCACTACGAGTGAGGCTGAGTGACTGCGGTCATTCCATATTTTCTGAACAACTCACGTTCACAGAGCTCCTTTGTATAGTCAGCATTTAAAGGCTGGGTTTTTATTATACGCCCGTCTTAAGACGGGACGTATTATGTCATCACCCCCGTCCGTCCGTCTGTCTGTTGTCTGTTAGCAATTTCTTGTCCGGGGCATGACTCCTGAGCCGCTTGAGCTACATTCGTGCTACTTCACATGCACATGCACCATCACTAGGCGCTGTGTCGCGCACCATGATTTCGTTCACCCGGTCAAGGTCAAGGTCACTGGCAAAGGTCAAAGGTCACATGGGGCTCAGATGGGGCTCGTCCGGGGCATAACTTCTCAACCGCTTCAGATACATTCATGATATTTCACACACACGTGTACCATCACTGAGCGGAGTGTCGCGTACCATGTTTACGGCCCTCCCTCCAAGGTCAAGGTCACGGACAAAGGTCAAAGCTCACATGGGGCTGTTGTCTGTTGGATATTGGTATCATGTTGTCTGTCCACTTCCTGATCCATGTTCATGACGGACGTATTATGCACCGTTGGCGGTGCTCTTCTTGTTAGCCTTGTTGTGGGTCTCTGTTTACAATCAAAGATGTGTTGGCCCAAACCCCACCCACTCGTATAGTTTGGGTTTTTATATTTCTACTTGACAATTTTATATTTCCTTTCTGTGAGATGTCAGTTGCTGGCAAGGAAAGGTAATTCACAGGCCAACTAAGGTTAGAGAAGGAGCCTCATCGGCTATGAGTGTTTTTTTCTCTCCAGCCCACATTTGCTTCTTCACCTGAGCAGACACTGTAGGCACACCTGCACTGAACAGAAACAAGACTGCATTTGTATAGTCTAAAAATTACGTCCTATCGTCTGATTCCTAATCAGTTTATCTTTAACCTCAGTGGAAAACATCATCAGGTAAAGGAAAGGTGTACAGGAGAATTTGTACTGGCTTAGAAAGACAACTGCGCTGCTAAAATAATTCAACTGCACTGCCACTAGATGGCATGATCATGTTAGTTTTTGTGATTGCCCGGATGGATGGTTGTCGCTTTAAATACTCCTGCCACACGGAACTGTGGAATGCTGTTACCTCCTTCCTTTTTCGAAAAGGATGTTTCAGTGTGCCCTATTCTGAAGGAGATGAGTTAGGAAGCAGTGAAGCAACTTTCTTTAACGTTTAGACTAGAGAATTCAAACTCACCGTGGTTGCAATGTAAATGCATCTAGGCATTTATTTCTGGGTATGTGTCTTAAAGGTGAAACTTCTGCTTAGTGCAAATCAGTTTAAACTCACATTTACGTTATAGCTGAAAGATGGCAATTATGGTGGGAGATTAGGCATTTTCATGAATGACCTTCTCCTTTTTAGCCTTCTTTGATGTTTTTGCCAATAAGATTAACGTATTCTGTGTATACTTTTCTGTACTGAGTAGATCTTACTGTAATTTAGAAATCAACATTCCTGCAAAAAATGGTAAATTTTGTCGCATGGTTAAGGGTTTTGGCTCCCTTTGTTTTCAAAAGCTCCAGTGTGTGAGCACTGCACTAATAATCTGCTACTTGGTTTCTTTTTTTTGAAGTGCAGTTTACTCTTTTCTGAATATAAACAGCTCTGGACCTCTGGAGTTTTTCAAGGTTCCATTGATGTTTATGATAATTGTCCACACCACCTGTTTTGTCTGATTTTTTCATTTGTTAGTATAATGGAAACATCAGCTTCTGTGTACTACTAATTTGGCTCCTGTCTTTTCGTTGAGATAAATTCTAATTTTAGAACAACTGGGAAAATGGATGCTATTTGGACAATGGGTTCTTTGACTAATATTACTGCTGCCTAGCAGCACATTCACATCATTTTATTTGTGTAATATTAATTTAATTGTAATGCATGAGTTTTTTGTCAATGGCTGGAAAAGAAGCATGCCTGCCTTCAGCCAGAGCCACTGACACAGATCTGGACTATGCTGCTCCCGCAATTCTTCGTTGTACTGAGTCAGCTTCTTTACTAAATACAAGGCTCATACTGTGCATCCAGTGCTGTTATCCTTTCAAATTAACTCTAAACTTATATTTTTCTTGTTCAAGATGATGAGAAAAGAAGGCCAGATGTATTCAGTGCTCTGAAATTAGGTAAGATATTTTCTGTTTGATGCAAGGAACATTAACAATTTAGTGAATTTTATTGTGATTATGATGTTATTTTGTTGCTGGAAGCAGTGCCTCAGAGCAGCAGTGGGAGTACAGCATAACGATTTTCTCCAGTGCTCCCTTGCTTCTTTAGAGTCGGCTGGGCTGTGTATTCGGAAAGGGTACCATGGTAGCAAGGTATTGTGCAACTGGATTTAGGATGAACCGTGTTATGATAAAATTCAAGGAACAAGACTTGAATGGAGGGCACAGGCATTGGCTAACATTTCATTTTTGAGCTATACTTTTGGCTCTCACACATAGAATGATCACAAAATGTAATCTGACTCTGCATTGATAGCCGGTGAAATAGCTTATGCAGCTGTGTGCACGTTTTTGCTATAGTATGTATGTTCCTCAGCCTGTATTGTATGCAGCCTGTATTTGGATAGTGACACGGTTTTAAACATTTGTAATTGAACTTCATGAATCTCCTCCAAAGAAAGTGCTGACTTTTTGCTGTAATGTGCAGGATGTCCCTTGAAAAATTTGTCAGATGTCTAGATGTGTACAGACTGCGCTGTGCTGTCTGTGACAGGGAACTCTCAGCTGGTGAAGGAGATCCTGGATGAAGACCCGACCCAGGTGAACATGTCCAATGGAGATGGGGCGTCTCCACTGATGATGGCAGCGGTCAGTGGGCAGCTTGAGGTGGTGCAGCTGCTGTTAGAGAGGAGTGCAGATATTAACAAGCAGGATAGCGTCCACGGGTGGACCGCGCTCATGCAGGCCACCTACCATGGGTAATATCCTGCACTTTCATCTGGGGCATCATGAACATTCAAACAGCCTCTCACCAAAATGACCTGTTTCAACATATCTCTTTTAGATATTCATGAAAGATTGGGTACATTTTAATGTGTGTTGAATTGCATTTATATCATGTGAACTGTGCAGAAATTATAGTGCTCTTAGGTTGTGTCACTGCCAAATTCTGTCTGACCTCACGGGGAATTTTTTTTAGCTCCCGCTGCTTGCAGTGCAGGAGCTATGGTATCGGGTTCTGTGCGAGCATGCGTGCGTGCGTCCGTCCGTCAACACATGTTGCTTTATCTCATCAACGATTTCAGTTACAGGCTCCTAATTTTTACTGGACATGCATCTCATAAAGGCCCACTACTGATGTGCCTAAAGCTGACCTTGGCCTATTTTTTCAAGGTCACTGACCTAAAAATATCACCAAAAACTTTGACATTTTGCTGTATCTCATCAACTATTTCAGTTACAGGCTTCTAATTTTTAATGGACATGCATCTCATAGAGGCCTAAAAATATCACCAAAAATTTCGACATTTTGCTTTATCTCATCAACTCTTTCAGTTACAGGCTCCTCATTTTTACTGGACATGCATCTCATAAATGCCTACAAATGAAGTGCCTAAAGGCGACCTTGGCCTATTTTTCAAGGTCACTGGCCTAAAAATATCACCAAAAACTTTGACAATTTGCTGTGTCTTATCAACATTTTCAGTTACAGGCTCTAATTAGCTTCTGTCGCCCGAGTGGCATGGGAGCTCCATCCATATGTTTGCCCGTCCGTGCGTGCGCCTGTCAACAAAAACTTTGACATTTTGTCTTTCTTAAGAGCGGGAGCTTCTGGGGCCGCCTGTGCCCTATGTTTTCTATGGGGACAATGCCATTTTCACATCAAAACTTTTGGCATTATTTCAAAAAAAGAAAAAAGAATAGCCTTATCTGTTTATGGATATATCACAGGGTTCTCACACCTTTTCAAAAGTCAAATTCCAGCATTTTTGATGCACTTACCAAGCATTTTCAACCATCCTCATGGTGCACTTTCAAGTTTTCCTTAACCCCTTTCTGCAGATGTAGATGCCCGCGTCTATAGACCTGCAAATTGGAAGTACGCTGTTACTGTACTCGATCACTAGATAGCACCCCCGGATCAGTTATTGAATGTTCACAAGCAAGCAGACCTCGAACGCGGTTCTGAATACGGTGAAGTTCACTCCACTCCCTGTTTTTCGAGAGCTGCATGAATTAAACTCCTCAGCTAAGCCTGATGTGCAAACTGGTCAGTATCCTTGCCCATAGTGTCGATTCAGCAGTTTGAAAAAACGATATCTTGACACAGAAAAAATCGTTATCCTTTGTAGCAACCAGTTTAGCCACAGTGAGCTAACAGTATTCCAATGAGTAGTTCATAAAAATCAGTTTTCTGAGGCAAAAAAATCGACATGGTATTAATTCTCTCACATTCTATTGCCTATTACAGTTGTCCCATACAAAAAAAATTGTAGTTCCCTACCGTGGATTTACGCGTAGATTCCTGCATTGCCAAATCCAGCGCTTCCTTATATCCACCCGAGTACTGGCGTTGATAGCCAATCACTCAACCATACACTCAAGCTCTTCTGCGTAATTGTAGAGTTACACTTCATGGTCTCGTGCAGTTTCCCTGATAACAATGTATTGAATGGCTCGTTTCTTATCCAATTCCCGAGTGTTTAAACATTTTAGAGTAAGTGAAACACATTGATTGGACAAACACAGAGCATACAAACCAATGCGTATCAGCATGCGCTGTTGTATCCTGTCTACGTTATGCACATTACGCGGCTAAAATAGACGGGATTAATAGAAAATCGGTTCGCAAAACTGGCCTTGAAGTGTTCAGTTACATTACAGAATTTAAATGAGAACGATATGCTCTATTGGAATTATTTCGAATGAAACAGGACCGGAGGGTTCTTGTTACTGGATACATCACTCTCTATTTTATACAGTCAATGTCTCTGGAGGAGGGATTCACGAAAAAGGTCAGGCTGCTATTTTTGTTTGTTTTTTTTTTCTGTTTCGGAATGTATATGTACTCAACTAAGTCGAATGTCGAGGTTTTTTTCCTGTTTAAAACGCGAACTGCCCGTGCATTTTGGTGTGGACCCCCGGTACGTTCATTGCACGTTTCTTTTGAATCGGGAGACGCAATGGATTTGATATTCCCTGAAAGTGGAGTGTCTGTTCAGTTAAAATAAGGTATATTTCAGAATTCAGATATTACTGTGTTAGTGAGGTGTACTTGCTCCTTATAAGTGTTGAAATGGGTTCGTGAGCTTTGAAGAGGGGACTGGTAGCTTTCATTACAGGGTGAATGTTCTGACCGTTTAATTAGCAGTTTATTTAATGCGTGTTTGTGCTGGCTTTGAAGAAAAATGGCCAAAACTCTAAACTTTATTATGGAGAAAAGGCACGTTCATATTTGGAGAGGTTACTGGTGACAATTGGTATTCAACTGCACTGATATTGATAAATTCATACTAAACTCAACCAGAAAATCATTCGTTCATATTAAATTTCATGCCTTAAAGCTTTAATTGTGTTAAATACATGATTTTTTTAATGATTTGACAGCAAATCATTTTGGGACTTTGGGGAGACACTTGGGTAGCTGTATAATTTGGCTAATAGCATGTAGGTAATCTAGAATGTAATTTTGAAGATGAATTCTACTTGTGCTCAAGGAGTTTATGATACCATAAATGTATAGTTTTAAGCCCCAGCAGTTTTTCAATCGTCAGAATTATTTTTTTTGCAATTTCAATGGTGAATTCTCATGAAGATTTTTTATGTTTGCTGCTCATTTTCTCTACCAAAATCATGAAAATAAACTGAAATACAATGTAATTCTAAATGCTGTAAGTGTCTTTCCTGAATTGAGCCACATTTTTCCTCTTTGTGAAGCTTAAATCTTGAATTATACAGCATTAAAGTGGGTAACCCATAAATAGCCAAATTTGGCTTCTGCACAAAGGGGTTAAAGTTGTGGGCAATTACGTATTTATCTAACTACTCAGCAAGACAGGGATTCATTACCATTCACCATTATGAAAGTAATGCAAGTAATGCTATAATTTCAAACAGTTTTTGAGGCTTTTTTTTAATCCTGCAGTTTTCAAACATTGAAGACACCACATTAAAATTCTTGTGTTTTGAAGGATATCCAGCTCCCATAGGAATCCAGTACTCAGTGCGCTTTGTTTTTGGAGCTGCTTCTCCATCTATCGCTCCGTAGGTGTGCAGCACTTGATTTGTATAGTTATTACCCATTGATAATCTTGTGATTCATCTCCGTACCCACAAATCAGCGTTTTCTTGCCAGGGATCTCTGAGTCAGTTTTCTGTGCCTTTTTTTTTCTTACATTTTTTTCTCACTTTTCTCTTGAAGCAATAAAGATGTAGTGAAGTACCTGCTTCATCAAGGAGCGGACGTTAACCTCCGCGCCAAAAATGGCTACACTGCCTTTGATCTGGTGATGCTGCTGAATGACCCTGGTGAGTTACATCACTGTTTTGTGTGAAACGGTGGAAATCATTCTGTTCAACATGAACCTACACTCATCGAGTCACACATATGCAACATTAACACTAGCGAACATTCCACCTCCATTCACTTTCATTTTACGTGAGCGAAGCAAATTTGCCTCTGCTTTGTTTGAATTTAAACTTTGGTTACTTTCACTGGCGAAATCACTGGCTTAACGAATCACAAAGAAGTGACCCCACATTGCTGTCATTGGCTATGTGCACAAGATAGCGCTGACTTCATTCTAAAATACGCTGGTATGCTTAACAATTTCCGGTTTGCTTCTGCTACTTATCTGTCTGCCTCAGATTGTGAGCTGATAATGGGTATATCATCCCAAAAATGTGATTTTAACTGTAGGCAATATTCACTAGATTTGGTTCAATTAATCGTGAATGTTGTTCGCAAGATTTATCTCGATTACCCGTTTCTGTTGTTTGTTCATTGCACTCTAAATGACATATTTGCTGCTCCTTTGGGAAAGAAGAGGGTTTCAGACCAGCAACACATTTCTAGCTGTTCTCTCCGGTGACTGTGATTAAATAGCTTTAAGCAACAAACTACAAATGTGGAAATATCTTATAATTAATGTGTAGATACTCCATAATGCGTTGATCAAATATTAGATCTCGTTGTTATTGGGTATTTACTCATTAATTCTCAGATATTTTCACATTTGTTGTCTGTCACTTAAAGCCAGTTGATGACACTTATCTGAGAGAACGGCTGGAAATGTGACGCTAGAGTAAAACCCTCTCATTTCTCGCTGGAGCAGGGAGTGTTTCATTGAGAGTGCCAATGAACAAACATCAGCAACCTTCACAGGTAATCGAGACAAATCTGGTGAGCATCATTCACGGTTAATTGAGCCAGATCTTCTAAATATCGGCTATAGCTAAAATTCCATTTTCAGGATGATATATCTGTCAACTACGCAGAATCTGAGGAAAACGGATAAGTAGCAGAAGCAAGCCGGATGTTGTGAAGCATACCAGCGTATTTCAGAATGTAATCAGAGCCATTTTGTGCAGCTAGCCAATTGTCTTCAGTGACATGCCGCACTGACCATATTCAGCATGACAGAATATGAATTTCGCCCTGGCTGGTGATGGTTGTTTGCCTGTGTTCGAGTGTGTGTCACCATGCCCTTATCCTGCTTTTAAAATCTATCCTGTCATTAGGTGACTGTCCCTGAATTGATCTGTTTTTTGTTTTTTTTTTTTTGTTCTTTGTTTCCCTCCTTCTTCCCCCAGACACGGAGCTGGTGAGGTTGCTGGCATCTGTGTGCATGCAGGTGGATAAGGACAAGGGCAAGGCCAGGAATAGGGCGCCCCTCATACGCTCCAAAAGCAGACAATCCCTAAGCGCCCCCATACCCCCTGATGACAAAGGGGGGCTGAAGGTATGGAATTATGGGTGGTATGCTGTATTATTCAGGAGTTGCTTGGGATTTCTTCAAATTGTAATTATATTTTGATGTTCTCCAAAACCAAATTACAAGGGGTACACAAGAGGTAATACAAGGGGTAAACATTGTTTTATGTGGTGAAGGAAAATCTCTCAGCAACAGTTTGCCTGAGTCAGAACGCACTCCATGCAGTTGGAGTGCCTGTGTCTTCATCAAAAATCAACAACAGTTGACAACAGACTTCAGTGTAGTAAATATCGAGGGATAACCACAAGATAGAAACCACTGTTAATTCTCCAAGCAGGAAGACTAGATCAGAGTCTGACAAAAAACATTTTAAATGGCCTGTACAGTTCTGGGACAACATATTTGGGCAAATGAGATGAAGATCAACTTGATCCAGAATGATGGGAAGAGACAAGTATGGAGAAGTGAAGGACTGCTCATGATGCGTAGCGTATCTCATCTCTAGAAGTAGAATTTTTGCAAGTACATGTATTATTTCAGTGGTTCCCTTGCTTTTTTGATGATGTAACTACTGGCAAAGGCAGTTTAATGAATTTTGAATTGTTATGGGCTATTTTACCTGCTCAGATTCAGCCAAATGCTTCAAAAGTCATGCCACTGGGCAATGATCTAAAGCAAACTACAAAAGCAACACAAGACTTTTCCAAAAAAAGTTGGAACAGAATGCCGTGGCTTGCAAATTATTAACTTAGTACAAAGACAACATATAAAATGTTGAAGCTGAGAATTTTCTTTTCCCCAAGTGTCTGCTCATTTTGAATTTGATGCCAGCAACATGTTTCAAAAATGTTGGGAAGGGGGCAACAAAAGACTGGAAAAGTTGTATGATGCAAAAAGTTACGCCTGGTGGAACATCTCACAACAAATTATATCCCCGAAATAGTTTCTGGGTTATTATTTTGCTCTATCCACTGCGCCCACCGGCGCAGAGATTAGGCATTAGTGTGATAACTGCAACAGTTTTTAAAGTTGTTTGTTGAGCTAGTTGGTAAATGGAAATGTCACATGTAGCTTTACAAATTGACTAAGCCAGTCACCTGTGTGCAAGACAGCATCTGTTAGCGGGTAAAGGCAGATTTCAAACGGCTGTCAAAAATTCAGTTATTAAGACAAAAATCTGAAAATATACAAATTGGTGTAAAAGTAAACTGTGAGAGGTTTGGTTATCAAGCATTGAAAGATGAAGTTTCCGATGGTCTTTGATACTGCCGACGGACCACTGCTGCTGAGCAGTCAGGCACAGCGTTGGACGCACTGCACAGGCTAACGCTGTTAACGAATGCTCTCTCCAGCTCGGTCAAAGTTTCTGTTGAGGAAAGTGTTATGACCACCGTTTTCACCCATGCCCAAAAACACATCTGTACTTGACACCAACAGTATTTTAAATTCTTTCGCTTAAAACAATGTAAGCTGATTTTTTTCAAGCAATAAGAATGTATGGTTGTAGGATACCAATCTCACACAACATTGCTGTACTGTTGAGTGAGTGGGCGTGTCCTTGGTTGCACAAAGTGTTCAGAAGTCCAACGCAGCATGACGAAGGGAGCGGCACAGCTCATTAAAAGCAGAGCGGATTCGGTAGTGGGAATCACTGCATGAGATCAGGAACACTTCTGAAAACTATTATCTGTGAACACAGTTTTTTTTGCAGTGTTTTCAAGCTAAAAGTCAAGGATGTAAAGACTGAACCATATATCAACACGCTTGAGAAATTCTGCCGCCTTCTCTTGGCCTGAGCTCATTTAACTCTTTTCCTCAGAATGACTATATAATGATGCCTAAGTGCATGTCAACTTTTAACTTCAATAGTACTATTGTGTTATGTCATTTTGCTTCAACAACAGCTTTGACGCTCTTTCCCACAATGACTACATATAACGCCTATCAATAGACCTTTTCCCTGGTTTCCCCTTTGGTTGTAATTTGTAGTCATATTATGGGGATAGGGAGGAGCGAGTCCATGGGGAATAGAGTTAAGATCGACTGAGCAAAAGTGGAAAATCGTCCAGCGGTTTGATCAGTCAAAATCTTCAATTCTTTTAGGACATCATAGATGCCGTGTCCTCTGGGCTTAACAGGAGAGGGAACTGTGACTTCTTGTACTATTCAAAAGCCAGCATCAATGGTAGTATGGGGGTACATTAATGCACACGGCATTGGTTACTTGCATACCTGTATAGACATCATTAATTCTGAATGTTGCATACACATTTTGGAGCAACATATTTTGCCATCCAGACATTTTTTCCAGGGAAGGCCTTGCTTATTTTCGCAAGACGATGCTAAACCAGATTCTGCACGCATCAAAACAAAATTCAAATTCAAAATGAGCTTGTATATTCAAAAAACAATACAATTTCCCAGTTTCAACATCCAATATGTTGTTTTGTGGTATTTTCAATGAAAAATGCGTTTTAATAATTTACTAATCAGGGCATTCTGTTTTTATTCACAATTGTGTACAGGACTAGGAAAAGGGGTCATTTGGGATTTTTTCCATTCTGAGATTAATGGAGTATATCAGTGATATCCCAGTGATAGTGATATCCCAGCACTACTGTACTGTCAATTTACAACTCTTTGCTGATCACAAATTCACCTAATTTTTTTTCTCAAAATGAAAAACTTGGATCACTCTTTGATTTTGTTGGAAAATCTCAATTTTCATAAAATGAGCCAAGTGACCCCTTGTCCTAGTCCTGCACACAATTAATGCAGGGTCCTTACTTTTTTGGTAAGATTTTACGTACATCGAGTTTCATGTTAGACATCTGGAAAGTTATTGATGTACATGTTAAAGGGAGATATTCTGTCAGACAGAACTGCTGGAAACACCGTATTTGTAATCCAGCCGCCTTCAAATAAAGCTGGGTTGAGTGGAGTTTGGGATGATTTTAGTTAGTGTGTATCACCACAGTGTTTCCCCTAGAATTTTTTTTCAGCAGCGGTGCGACTGTGTCCGTCTCCATGAGGATGCGACGTCGACCCATATTCATGTGCGTGAAAATAGTTTCAAATTAAATTACCTTGGAATCCGTATAGACAGGATTATATCATGTTTGTATTTTGTCTCAATTTACAGCTTTAGACATTAATCTGAAGAAAATAAAAATAATCTCTCCTCCTCTCCTTGCATCTCTCCCTGCTCCTCTCTTCGCTCCTCTCCCTGCTCATGACCTCCTCCTATTCTCTTTCCTCTCACCTGCACTACTGATCTTTTCTATGTCACACTTCACAACTTTAGCAACATGTTGTAACCAGCACTTTCAATTACATAATCATATATTAACAGTTGCTCATTAAAATCCAAAAGAAACTCATTATCTTAAAGGTGACTAGTTTGCATCCATAATTTACTGACTTCAGCTCCTCCATGGTCACCATCCTCCTTTCTCTTCCTACACTCTCAGAAATAGGGGTACAGCAGGAGTCCATTTCTGTTCCCCAAGGTATTATGTGCTCTTTATGGACCTTTAGGTACCTGTGTGAACCTTTTTAGGGTCTAAAAGGTACTTTTATGTACCAGAACAAATAAAAACCCACTTTTAAGGTACAACAGCAGTACCTTTCAGGGTACAACCAAGGCTTGTCACTGGGGCAGTATCCTGAAAGGTTCTGCTATTGTACCTTAGAAGTGGTTTTTCATTTGTTTTGGAACATAAAAGTACCTTTTGGACCCTAAAAAGGTTCACACAGGTACCTTGAGGTCCTATAATTAACCCTAAAGGGTACATAAGTGCTGAATGTATCTTGGGGAACAGAAATGGACTCCTGCTGTACCTCTGGAAAATATCAATCGCCTATGTCTTTATAATTTCTGGAATTGCGTAAATTAGTTCGCGAGGTTCATTGAGCAATAAGCCATGAGAATCCGTTCTATCATCTGAATGTAGTGACAGCTAAAGTGCGTTGTTAGGTACGATGCACAGCTGAGTGATGATAACGAAAATAATTGCTGTGAAGTCAGCGAAAGGTCCGGATTTTTTGCAGATTGTCATCCTTCCGGAGTCACATCAGTTATATCAACATAGCCAATAGGTAATTGCTTTGTCATTCGTTATTCATTACCTGTCATGCATTGGTGGTGGCAGTTCAGTTAATAAACTGTTTGATTTTCAAACCTGATCGCAAACAGTTTAAGAGCAATTTTGCGGGAAAGGGTGATGTTACTGAAGGCCTTCCTGACATCTGACGGCACACCACTGCATAGCATAAGACTGTTGTCTTGAGAAGTTGTTGCCTTTATTAACTGACAAACGGTATATTTTCTCAATCTCCCTGAATAGCTGCTGCGCTGCTCGCTATCACCATCCCTTTCTCTTCCCGCTATAACTGCCCGAAGGAGCTACAGTTACGTTCACATAGCTTTACCTGCGCTACTCTCCATATATAGACCGTGTATAATCTTGAACGCTACTTTTTACTTTGATGTCCTAAGAGGGTCCGACAGGATTTGTTGCGCTCGTTGATGACTCAGAACAAATCCAAAATAACGTCGTGTGTTGTGCTCACACAGTGCGAGGAAACATCATTAGTAGCGCATTGATATTAATGATCATGTGAAATTTTAGCAGCGGCGCTTGTAGTCCAGTAGCGGCGCTGCGCCGCTGCTGAATGAATGTAGGGGAAACACTGCACCACATTGAGATGACACTGTTCTCTTCAGTGCTTAGGCTGATTGTATTTGTATTGATTTCCATTGGAAGAGAAAGTGAAAAATCAGTCATTAAAATTGATTCTTTAATACAGTTGCTTAGCAGTAAATCCCCTTCCTTCATTTTACCAATGAACTGGCCAATCACAGCAGAGTGAGCTTTAAGGGAGGGGGCCTTAAAGAGACAGGAGCCAAAACAGCCTGTTTTAGACTGAATGAGCATGAGGTGCAGTTTACATATGGAGTTAAATTACTGCCAAAATCTAATATACAACCCGAACGTGATTTACAAATGGACAATGATTCACAAACAAAATATAAATGAAAACTGGCCACATCTGATAATGTAGAGAGTTTTCGGAGTTTCTGTTATGGTAATTTAAATGAATGATTGAAAACAGGTCATGACCAGTCATTAATTTTAAGGGATTGTTTGAGCTTCCCCTATTGCCAGTTCGCGAGCCGCCGCTGGAAGTCAACCATGAACAAGCAGGAACTTAAATAGCTGAAGTGAAAGCCAGTCAGAGCATCGACAGGGAGAAATCCAGCATCTAACCTGACTTCTGGCAGTCATTAACTACAAAGGATTTGCAACCAAGTAATAAAAATTGCAGTATAATTTGTAATTGGTGGTTTTTCCCGTTATTTCTGTGCCCCAAAAATGCTGGGGCTGTATATAAAAATGGTTGTACCTTGTAATTCTTCCACTTTTTTCACCAGACTGGACGTGTCATTGTGGCTAGGTCTGTGCATGGCCTATTTTGTAAAGAGCGTGTTTCCATGCCTGATGTGACCTGTGTGGTCCTCAGTCATGGTGGAACAGGATGTCCAATCGGTTCCGGAGGCTTAAGCTGACCCACACTCTGCGACATGGGCTCTCCACCAATCGCCTGGCTCCTTTCCCGGATGACCCTGAGGCGTCTCTGGACTCAACCATGAAAGCAGAGAGGAAGAGTGATGGGCCGAACGGTGCCATCGCCAGGCCTCCCAGTGTGGGGAATGCTGACGTGAGCATGGCGTGGAGCACCAAGGACAGTGGTGAGAGAACCATCAGTACTGCTGTGGAATGCTCATTATTTCAGGACTGCTATGACATCTTTTTGGAAGGTCTAGAGAGAATCAAAACTGTCTTTATATATCGTCATCCATCTATGTCATTACTTCGAGTGTCAGTGCTACAAGCCATCCCATGTATACCAGAAACAATTATGAATTCACATTGATTGGTTGTCCCCCGCCGCGCGGAACGCGCAAAACGGCGGGACATAGTATTCACGACCGTCCATCCGTACGTCTGTCCGTACGTCCCGAATCCTTGTCAGCAAGATATCTCAAGAACGAATAGACAGATTCTCTTCAAATTTGATGTCAACATGTATTAGGGTGATACCCCGGCGCCAATCGATTTTGGTGACCTTCGCGTCACTCTCAAGGTCACACCGAGAGATTGCTCATTTTAACACGATTTCACATTTTGTGGCTTGGGACAAAGACACGCTAGTGGCAAATACTTGTTTAACTTTATTATCGGTCACATATTCATTATTTGCCTTATTCATGAGCAATAGCCCATGCAAACCATTTTGGATATAATATAATGGTGTTCATTGTGAACATAATTAGGGTTTCAGTATAAAGGCATTGAATGAGACACGTTCATGTCACATAGCTCATCTGCTTATTTCTTTGCTATTGCCCTTAGATTGATTTGCCCTTATTGGTCAGTTTCACTTTTAGCCCATTAAATAGGTACATACGTGCCACCGCTTGGTATCCCTTGAGTTTGGTTAACATCTACAGATGCTCTATAATCAAAATGTTTAGTTGTTTGAGATGTAATGAAATATCTTTGATATTTTTCAGGTATTGGCAGAAGCAGCTCAGAAAAAGATGATCCTTTGATAACAACTATGGTTAGTGTTAAGGTCTGAAGCCTTTGGTTGAAGTCGAAGTAAATACATTCTTCTTATTTAGAAGTCTTCTGGGTCCCAGCTAAAGTATATTGAGTCTGTGCCTTTCATCTACAAAAAAATCTGGGATTTTAGGATTTGTAGGAGTGTGGAAATTTGATAACAGCAGTATTTTAATCTGCGGAGGGACTTGCTACTGCAAGTAAAGCATGTATGTCTACAACCTTGAACCCTCTAGCTGAGAAATGGCGCACCCTTGACCCGCCTCCCCAATGACAAGCTGAAAGCTGTGATTCCGCCTTTCCTTCCCCCGTCCAACTTTGAGCCCTGGAACTCAGACCGGTCACGTGTCCTAAAGGAGGGAAAAACAGAGCCACCTCGCCTCACTATGCCCCAGCGGCCTGGGAAGGCCAACTTCAACAGCAGCGGCAATTCTGACATTGTGAGTACAGTAACATGGGGCTGATGAGGCCACCACACAAAGCAAAATTTTATTCAGTTTTATTCATATACCTTTTATGGTCAGAGTGTCACAAAAATATCTAAGAGAGTTGCGGAAGGACCAATGTCTGGCTTGTTTCCTTAACATAGCATGTGAGGTAGAAAAACAAAAACACCTAGTTCAAACCCTCAAAATAGTTGCTAGAAAAACTTCCTAATGAGGAAAAAATCTCAAGGGGAATCTTACTAGCGCCCATTCCCCACTGGCTAGAAAAGATAACTCGATATAAGTCATAAGAATTATAGTTATCAATTTATTATACTAGTGTTACGAAGTACTGTGAAGTACAAAGTACTGTGAAATAAAAAATGAGGAAAAATGGTGAAAATAAATGAAAGTGATGAAAATAAAAGTAATGAACTGTTACATGTTGCATGGCGGAGCTCCTGGGCGTGGCCGGTCATTGGCATGAGTCTGGGGTGGAAAAGAGTGTAGATGGCTGCAAAATATGTCAGTGATATCTGTGTGTCGAAAGGTCTTCAAATGGGATTTGCATAATTCACTCCTTGCTTAATGGGATTTTTCAGACATCTGTAAGTCGTGTGGTCAACCGCTCCTTCAAGTTTCCCAGCATCACCAAGGGTCCTGCCTCCCCCTCGAACTCCGGAAACTTCAATTACTCCCCTCACTCCTCCGGGGGCTCCAATGGGGTGGCCGGGGTGAACAGACACGCAGCTGACCCTCACAACCGCTCTGGTGTGTGCCGTCCTCTTCCTCGGCCTCATTTCTTATCCACCATTTTGAGCATGCTCTTATCCAGAATGGTTTACACTTATTACATTTTATGCAATTCATGTATACAGTTGGGAATATTGCAGCTGGATATTGTACTATTGTGGTTGAGTAAAATGCTTCAAAATTTGATGGCAGCCTCTCTGCTGGGGATAAACCCAGTCTCTAAATGGCCTGTACACAGACTTTTAGAGGGGCAGGTGCCCAAATAGAAAAATTAGCTTGTCTTGTGCGCACCTGCCTGCACCAGCTCCACCCCTACCCTCCAACCATCTTTTTATTGCTTATCGTAGCCCCCGGAAGAAGTCGGGCAGTTACTATGGATTCATGCTTTTTGTCTCCGCCGTTGCCACCGTGTCAGCGTCCATAGACACTTCCTTGTGGATGCTGTACTGGCTGTAATTTGTGACCAATTACTTTAACACTTGTCCATACAGAGTATGATTATTCAGTGATGACACCTATCGATTTTGGTTGCCATGGTGTCAGTATTAGCCGAATAATGCGCAAATTTGTGCTGAAACATAGAGCCTTTCTTGTGGATGCAGCAGAGGCTGGAAAGGCGGACTTTTGGGGGCTACACCCATGCGGTGGCAGGTGACCGGACCATCTTGTTTTTTATGGTCTGTTTCTTCCTCCTGTGTCCCTCACCATGAGGGGTGAAGAGGTTCTCTATGACGGCACCATTGAAAAAAAAATTTTTTTTTTCATTTCCAGGGCTCTTTATCGAAATATTAATTATTTTGTGTCACATGAGCCATTCTGGACCAATACCTGCATGGGAATTTTTTGACAGGTGATACAATGGAATGTATAATTTTGTACTAGTACAAGTAGTACTACTAGCAGTACCAATACGAACAGACAGGTTTCTAGCATTAGTAAAGGTAGATAGGCATACTTGTAAATTGATCCACATGTATTTTATTTTTTAGAATGGAATAATGTAAAAAGTCCTTGCAATTCCACTAAACTCAAAAGAAACTAAATGTTGATGTTGCTAATTAATGCCAAGTTAAGCCATGTTGTTCATCTTTTTTATGCCTAGAAATTGTAGCTTACATTATATCATTGTTTATCTCAAATGTCTACCTTGATTTAAAAAATTTGGTGGAATTTCAGCACTTTTTGATTTAACCTTTCTGCGCACTTTTTGACAATGAAACTAAGCTAAACCCTGATCCCAGTTGTTCTGCATTTTCTGACATAAACCTATGCCTAGCGTTGTTTTTCTGAAGCGTACCATATGACACTTCACCTGATTTTCCAGATTTAGTCAGATTCGTCTACATATAAAGCGTCACAATCTTTCTTCCATGAATACACTTGTGTGTTGCGGAATGCACAAAGTTAGGGGCGAAGCAATTGTTGCATTTTGCCAAATGAATTTGGAACAATTTCCCTTGGGACTACCAGCTGCTTGTGCAATTTACGGGACTGTGTAGATTTCCAAACCATACAGCTGAGACGTTATGACTACTGTGGTCACTTTCAATACGAGCACACCCGCATGACCTCTTTCAACCTTGATTAACAGCTCTTGTTAACTGAAGAGCAAGTAGACAGTTTGGCCAGGGTCATGCTATTTCACAGCTGGTTTTAGCTGCTATACTGGTTTGTATGTAATCGCGTATTGTGTTACACTTCACATTATATAGTCGTCTTCCTAGGTCTCTTTTGTTAGCTGAGGAAAATCTTTGTAAATAATAGTCATATTTAAGCAATGTGATTTGGGTTTTACCCTACTTTTACAAGCTAGCTATAATAGCGATTGCTCTTAAGCTAGCTAGCTAGCTTACATCCCAAAAATCTGAAAGTTTGGAATGCACGAAAGTGCGACAAAACATATCAAATAAATTCATATCAGATAAGCCTATTACAGCTGGCTAAGTTGGTAAAGTCAGGGGGAAAACCAAATTATATTGCCTAAATTCCTGCTGAAGAAACCAGCACAGGGCAGCATTAGCTAGTCAGTGCTGGTCTTACTGATGCATATGTTGTGTTTTAGACACATGTATGCTGATTTATGCTGGTGACCAGCACATTCTTGTTTATATTGGTGGCCAGAACATGCTGGTTGTGATGATTATTTACAAAGATTTTTCATAGTTAATGTTCCCTAGCTAGCTAGATGGCTATAAGTAAGGTAGTATGCGATTGCATACATGGCAGTATAACGTAGTCTAGCCACCGTGACATGATCAATAAGCAAGCCGATAAGTTAGTCCACCTTTATTGTTAGTTTTCTTATAACCTTACTTGTTTTCAATTCTGAGCTTGGTGGCAAGACTCACTTTTTACATAGTATGGGTGTAATCGTGTGGTAAGTGACCAAATGTAGGAGGGCCATTGCCTCCCAAGAGGGTGCATGCTCTCCCGAGAGGCTGATTGGCTGGTATGGATTGTTTTCATCCAGCTAATGAACAAAGATGAGGTAGACCGACCTAGACGCCTGAGACAATCACAAGCCTCTAAATAGTCCCCACTGACCTCCCAGCTGGCTAACTAGTTGCATGCATGCTGTTCAAAAACCCATGACAAACAGAATTGTGATTACCGGGGCCATTTTCATTTCTGCAGTCGCACCCGTCTTTGCAATTTTGAGAGCTCTCTTAGGACTGTCAAGGGTGAATTTACTGTCCATGTGTATTTTTTTTTTCACTCTGGACAGTAGATGTTGAGCTGTTTGCCCACATTCTGCTATATTACATGCTCTCCCTCAGGTGGAAGTGCGGACAGTGTTTTGTCACAGATCGCCGCTCAGAGGAAGAAAGCAGCAGGACTCCTGGACCAAAAGCCCCAGGCAACTGAGAGCACAGCCCCTGCTGTGGCTGACCTTAGCCTCCCAGACATCCACAGCACCCCCAGCCTGGTAGCCAGTGATGTGCACACTCGCAGGGTAAAACCCCCCCCCACTGCTCCTGCTCCCAACAGCCTCACTGCCAGGGAAGAGGTCACTGTGATCTTTGCATTCATAGCTCTGCCATGTTCAACCAAAAAACTACTGCTGTCAAGTATGTGAATTGATAATCTTGGGAGACTATCAGGGTAGAACAGGGGGTAGAACCTTGAGCATGCTAGATAACACACCATGGTGATGGTACATGGTGGTTCCACAATAAATGTTCATGGGAGTATTATCAAGTGTGTGGACAAAATTTTTCTGTTTTTCAGATATTTTTGTCTTGTACCTAGTTTCATTTGTTTGGATGTGCGTGCTTTTGTTGACTTTCTACATTACAGGGATAGACCTCTCGGGGTTGACTGATTTCGGAAGGTTGGGTGAACATGAAGGATTATTTACCTTTTTATATATAAATCAGGTAACTTTCAGACTGTGAAAACATATGTGTCTGAGGACTGGTAATTCTTTTTGCCACTGTCTGATTGCCCTTCTGATTCTCACTGTAGAGAGGGTGAGGATTTGGTAAATGAGATCACAAAGTAGCCAAAAGCAGGTCCTTGCCTCTTACAAAGAAAATGGTAGTTACCTTTCTTGTTGACCATAAGCATTCAAGGCTGCTTTGGGTCAGGCTAATTAATCGATTAATTTTGCAGTACAATGTGCATATCTTTGATCCTTCACAACAGAAAATTGACCTCATGAAGAGGCCGCAGTCAGGAAACTCATCCACCTCAAAAAGCACCTCACCCACGCTGACCCCCTCCCCCTCCCCTACTCCCAAAGCACCTCCCGGGGACTCCCTGTCGTCCGCCTCCTCTCATCCGCGCTCTAAGAGCAGTGGTGGTTCCAGCAGTGGCACCATCACAGATGAAGGTGAGTTTGTGTCCCCAGTGGGAAATGCATGTAGCTCTGACTTGAATACAGAGTTCCCTTCCATACAAATAACATCCTTCACATATTGGAGACACAATCCATTCTGTAACAACAGTTTTTTGCTTTTGAATTACTATAAAGCCAGGCACTAAAATATTTATGTTTCAAAGGGGCAGAAGTCCAGTGATCACCATGAGTAATTGGACAGTGACCCATTATTTATTTTGGTTCTGTACAATAGCTCTTTGACATTGAAAGGATACAAAAAGGAGGTTCAATTGCATGATTTCAAGCTTTAACCCCTTTGCACGGAAGGCAAATATGGCTACTTATGCATTACCCGATTTAAGGCTTTATATTTCAAGATTTGACCTTCGCAGAGGGGGGGGGGGGGCAAATGGTTAAAATGAAACAAAACTCTTGAAGTATTTAGTAGAAATATAATTCCATTATATTTCAGTTTCTTTTCATAATTTTTGTTCTGTAAAAAAAGTTTTTTAAAAAATGCTGAGAATTGAACAATGGTTGGGAGTTAAAACAAGTCATTTTTGGGATCATTAACTCCTTAACCACAAGAGCCCTCAAAATTACACACTGTCAAATCATAAAATAATCATATGTTTTACAAATTAAATTTTTGACTCATGAAGTTCAACATGAATTAATGATTTTCAAGGGGATTTTTGCATGAGTTTATCAATATAGGCATGGATGGACATTCATAGTTGCCAGTAACCTCTCCAAACCAAAAACATGCTTTTTCTCCATGATAAAGTTCAGAGTTTTGTCCATTTTTCTACAAAGCTGCATCAGCAACCACACTTGCTCATTAAAGGGCATCTTAAGTTGATCCTCAGACGGGATGTTGAACGTCCAGTGTTTACAAACAAATCACTTGCTTTTGTTGACACCTTGAAATTGTCACATGACCAATTTCATTCATATAAACCAATGTTTTGTGTACATGCGTAGATAATCCTTCTATTTCAGTTTGTTTGCACCGGTGCGGCTCGCTGATTGGCAGATAAACAAAAACAATGGGAAGCGACTTTAAATGCCCTTTAATGGAACTTCTTATTTTATGGTCAGAACGTTTACCCTGTGACGGAAAGCTTGCTATTTACAATTCCGATCATACAGGGAAACGCAAGCTTGTAGCTTGTATAAGTGCTTGTCACACCCTATAAGGAGCAAGTAAACTCTCTAACATGGTAATATCTGAAATATAGCTCATTTGAACAAACCTAACATTCCGCTATCAGGTAAAAGCAGGCAATTTGCTACTTTAGATTGAACAGAATTGTTGCAACAAACGTAGCAGGGGATTTACCAAAGTCCTGGAGCTGTCCTCATTTAAAACAAATGATTTTGTTGACTGTGTTATGAGCTCTAAAACATCACCACATTGAGCAAAATGCCACCATATACAGTAAAATGAGCAAAGGCTAATGGTTACTCATACTAACCAATGTGGGAAACAAGCTTTGTGATCATTATGGCTATGGTAATCAAAAAAAAAAAACAGCTAGCCAGCTATCTAGCTAGCCATTAGCATTCCATATCACTCCATTGCACTCTCATTTTACTCATTATGAAGAAAAACTCTCCATCATTGGAAGTGCTCCTCCAGATAAACTGAGCAACAGAATTTCCGGTACAAGGAACCCTCCACTACTCTTCCATCTGGAATAACTCCCATCATCCATGTCTGTGTAAACCTCGGAGCTTCTGGGATGGTATTGGGAAGCCTTTTTGTGTACTCACGTTAGAGGTGGACGGTTAACCGGTTTTATCACCATCGCTGGTATAATATGTTTCCAAGAAATGGATTTTGCAATACTGTAATTACCGCGGAAAAAGCGTTACACATAATTTGGGCTAAGTGCTTGCATGTGGGAGATTTATTTCTCCCAACATGGTGAGAGATCACATTTTTGCTTTGCTGCAGCCGTTCTTAAAAGTAAACATGCTTACACCCTTAAAGGGATATTTCAACATTTTGGCAAATTTGCCCATTGCCATAATCCCAATAGTTATATGAGTAGGTACATTACCTTTAGTTATCCGTGCCATTGTTTTGAGATTCGGGGGGGAAAAGACGTGAGCTGCTCTGCGAACATAAGGAAAGTGAACAGTACGGGTCCCTCCCTTCAAAACTCAACACGCAATCCAGCAACTCCAAAACGCTCTCGTGGACAACTTGTACCTGTACATTCTCCACGCTATGAAATAATAATTTATTATTAAGAGACAGTTATTTTCAAGGCAAATGCATAACTGGAACTATATTCCAGACCTACCGGCCGGACGGGGTGATTTCAAAAGCGTATGTTTACTGCCGCTACTCGCAACGTCTGAGGTGCGCACTGCACACTGTGTGAATCCGCCCAGTGGGTTACTCTAGAAAGTAGTTCCGAGTATTTGCTTCATGTGTCGTGATGTTTCATAATTGTACATTATTATTTCATTGCGTGGTGAATGTGCAGGTCAAAAGTCGTCCACAAGAGCGTTTTGGAGTTGCCGGAGTGGGTATTTCATTAGCTTTGAAGGAGGGAGGGACCTGTCCGGTTCACTTTCATTATGTTTGCTGAGCAGCTTGCGTTCCCCCCCCCGATCTCAAAACAACGGGCACCATAATAAAGGTAATGTACGTACTGAACCACTGTGGCCATTGTTTTTGTTCATTTGATTGCACAACTTTATTTGGTTTAAGTTAATTTATTTTTTCTTTTACAGCGAGTATGTATTTTGCCCTTGTTTATTTATAATTCCAAAGTGTATATTTTGCTGTGACTGTTTTTTACATTTCAACAGCTATTTCGCCATGCCCTCCAGTACACATGCGCAGTTCTATTATTTTTGGACTTGCTTAGAAATCAATGGATAATGGTGAATAGTTCGCCACTTCGCCATTTAGGAACCTAGCTCGTATATACATTCATGAAATATAGCTAGCTAAGTTTGCATAAAGGCTCTCTTGCTAGCTTGCTCACGTTATATTTCATGCATTTAAATTTAGTCAATTTAAAATGCATATAACCATTATTATACAAACTAATTTGCCTGGAGTTGCACCGCGAGCATTTAGCTTGCTAGCTGGCATTAAAATATCACCGAATAAAAAGGTTGCCACCTACAGTCGCTTTCACACCAGATGCGAAATGAATTTTTCGCACGACAGATACATTCAAAGTCAACGCAGGCAACCTTTTTAGTCATTAAATCCAAAAATGATACAACTGCGCATGTCGACCAGAGGTCACGGCCAAATAGTGGTAGAAATGTAAAAACAGTCACAGAAAAATATACACTGCCTTATAATTCAATTTGATTTCTGACCCTCCAGCCACACACATAAGCTGTTTCTTTTTTAAACTCTTAATTATTCAATTTAACAGAGCTACCAGGAGCTGGAGAGGGTTTGCACGAGTGATAAGCCTAGTATTTGTGCCATCATGTTTTACACCAAAACTGTGCAATAATCTTATGGAGAAATTGGTTGAGATGCAGTAATAGTGCTGCATATAAACAGCTTTTATTTTAAATACCTTTCTTGCAGTCAAAAGTAAATCTCCAATATAAACATGTTGAAAAGTTAACAGCCTTGCAATGTTCACCCTGGCACTGATTGATGGTAAAGATGGTTGTTGTTTGGTGATAGTTTGAAAGAAACCACTATGTTTCTATTGTGGAACAAAAATAATAAGTGGGGAAAAAAATAAAATGCAAAAAAGCATTTTTTCTTTAAATATTCTTCATTCTTCAGACCCAGTTTGCTCACCTGTGTAGTTAACTTTCAGCTTGATATGGGGTAAGCTACTCTTCCAAAAGCACACTGTGGCCAAGGCTGTTTTCTAACACATTAGTAGATATTTTCCACCTGCTAGGACGTGTACACGTACAACACTGAACAAACAGAGCTAGAATTGTGTTTTGAAAAGACTACCCCCATTTCATGTTAGAATACCGTGATATAATACCGTTATCGCAATATGAAGGAAAAATACTGCGATATAAATTTTAGGTCAAATCGCCCACGCCTAACTCACGTCATTCAGCTGCACACGGTTGAGGGAATACAGCCTAACTTGCTGTTATGTAAGGGTTTAAATACTTTTCCAAGGGTCAAAACAAAGACTGTTAGTTTCTGTGGAAAGTTTATCCGGTCGTGAATTGGATAAAAACCTGTCATCAATAGATAATTACTTGATTATAGTTCATGTGAGCGTGAACTGTAACTGCTTCATGCAGATAAGCCTAAGCAAGCATTAGAGCGATTGGATTTGAATAAGACATCTATTGAGGTCATAAGGAACCACTGAATTCTTCGATGGATGAATCTACGCATAATTCCATAGTGGGGAATCACACATTTTTAATATCTGATGACAATAATTCATTGGAGAACGATTCAGCATTGTGGCGTTTGTGCCAACAGTGTTGCTTTGCATTCCTGGACTGCTGTGCTCCTGGACTGATTGGTTGGCTGCAGTTACAATGAAAAAGCCAATCACGGCGCTCTGAATTCCTCCCAACCGCTGTGATTGGTTGGTTATATCTGCATCGAGGGAGCCAATCACTGTGGACCATTGTGTTTATAATGGAAGGCAGTCTTCAGTTTGTGTGTGTTTTATGTGTTCTCCTGGGTCTTACCGTGTTGAGCTGTGTTGTGCTGTAACAAAGAACATCTGAAGATCCAATAAACCGAAGCCCTCTGGGAGCGATTCATGGAACCCCTGTTCCGCCTCGGCATCCACCTGCTTCGGAAATCGCGACAGTATCAATACCATGTTGAATGTTTGCTTCAGAAAACGTTTTTTTTATCCACTACTTAATTGAGATACCTTTGGCTCATTACAGCTGAAGTAGTGGCTACAAAGGACCACAATTATTTTTCTGTTGCAAGAGATCATTTTCATTAACTGCTGGATAGATACTATCGGCAAGTGCACTACCGGTCAAAAGTTTTAGGACACCCCAATTTTTCCAGTTTTTTAATAAACAATTATGCGGTTTAATGTCTTGTTGTACTCTGGAATGAAAGCATTAGACATGATGGAACAACTTAACACCCGAAGTTAAGAAAGAAATCATGGAATCAATTTATAAGCCAAAATGTATTTTAACCTTTTGACTCAAAGTAGCCACCTTTGGCAGATATAACGGCTGAACACACTCGTGGCATTCTTTCTACAATGGAAATCAAAGATTCTTCAGACAGTTCTTCCTAACTCTGTTGCAGATGTTCCCGTAAATGTGTAGCACTTGTAGGTTGTTCACTTTCACTCTTCTGTCAAGTTCATCCCAAACCATCTCGATGGGGTTTAAGTCTGGACGCTGGGCTGGCCACTCCATGTTGACAAGCTTACCATCTTGTTCTTTTTTTCCTAAGGTAGTTCTGGCAGAGCTTGGACTTACGTTTTGGGTCATTATCATGCTGTCGGCTGAACCCCTGACCAACTAGGCGCATACCAGAGGGTACTGCATGGCGCTGCAGAATGCTGTGGTAGCCGTTTTGGTTCAGGGTGCCTGTCACTCAATAAGTCACTGATCCCTGATCCAGCAAAACAGTCCCAGACCATCATGCTTCCTCCTCCATGGATGACAGTTGATGTCACACACTGAGTAAGCATCCTTTCGCTTACTCGACGGCGTACAAAAAACGGGGTAACCTTACCTTTTGTTTAAAACTTCTGACAGTTCACCATTTACCGTGGTACCATTTCAAGCTATTCGTTGGACGGGAACTGCATAATTTTCATACAAAAAAAACTGGAAAAATTGGGGTGTCCTAAAACTTTTGACTGCTAGGGTATTTTGGGCAGTTTGCACATCAGGCTTGGCTGAAGAGTTTAATTCATATAGTTCCTGGGAAAGAGATATTCTAAATCGGTGACATGCGCGGCTTCCTTGTGAATATTCAATGACCGTTTCGGGTGTGCCACCTATTGAAAGAGTGGTGTAACTGCCTGCATAAATAGGGCAGCTCCAGTCTGCAGGAGTCTAAACTGCGCAAACGTGTTAATATAAGGGAGTTTTCAAATATATATCAGTTGGATGAACGGTTGAGAAATGACAGCACCTTCTGTAGGTTGCTGCTCTAACTTTTTCGGGATCATAAAAATTATTGGGCAGTTTAACATAATGTAGAATGAAGTACTAATTTTTTTTTTCATTTGGTCGCATGACCTGTGCATGCAGTGACTGCTCAAAGTCTGATGCATACAGGTGCTGGTCAATGAATTAGAATAATTTGAAATAGTGCAATCGTTAAATTTTTTTTAAGGCATTTTTTGTGCAGAAAGCAAATCAGGTGTTCACCGCGCCTGTCCTACTCGTTAGAGTAATCACAGAACTCGCTACCTGTAAAAAATTTGCTCAGCTGAGCTTTCCAAAAGGCCCATTTAGGCCATTTAACTGTGACTCTGTTGTTTTATTGAATTAGAATAATTCAGAAGTCATTTCATTGAATTGGAATAAGTTCTCGAATTTTTCTGTGAAGAGTGTTCACTGTGCAGTATAAAGTCAGGGTTGAGTAGAATTTCTAAGTTGTAAAATCAATCATGGGTAAGCAGCGCGACCTCTCAACCGGAATAATGGCTCAAATTCCAGCCCTTCGCCAACAAGGCTTGACCCAAACTAAAATTGCTGAGCAGCTCGGCATCAGCCAGTCTTCCGTCTGCAAATCTCTCAAGAAAGACTGCAGCAAGCGCACCAATTGTTCTGGCGTCCGAAAAACTTCTGCTCACGACAACAAACAGCTGAGAAAGATCGCAGTCAGCAACCGGTTCAAGTCCACTTCTGAGCTCAGCGACTTGTGGAACGAGCAGACCGGCGCTAACATCTCGAGATCAACCACTTACCGTCGTCTGCGCGAACTCGGCTTCAAATCTCGCGTTCCAGCAGGAAAAACCGATGCTGAACAAGAAACAAATGTAGAAACGGCCGAAGTGGGCCAAAGAACACGGCGAGTGGACTGCTGAAGACTGACAGAAAGTGGTCTTCAGTGACGAATTACGCTTTTGCATCTCCTTCGGTGACCAAGGTCCTCGTGTCTGGCATCGTGGTGGCGAAACCTACAACCACGAGTGCGTGAAAAGATCCGTCAAGTTTCCCCAGAACGTTATGGCCTGGGGATGCATGTCCGCTCGGGGTGTAGGGAAACTCAGCTTCCTCAAGAAGACTGTCAATGCTGCCGTACCAAGATGTTCTGGAAACATTCCTGATTCCGACTGTTGAGGAACAGTTCAGCGAAGAAGACCTCATATTTCAACAGGCTCTTGCACCGGCTCATGTGGCAAAGTCGACCAAAGATTGGTTCACCTAAAAACAGCTTGAAGTTTTGGCATGGCTGGCCAACTCGCCTGACCTCAATGTCATTGAAAACCTTTGGGCCATCATCAAGTGGAAAATTCATGACAGAAAGCCGACTACGCTGGACCAACTGAAGCAGAACATCGCCACTGCCTGGGAAGCTGTGAGTGGGGAAACTTGTGACAAGCTGGTCAAATCGATGCCGCGGAGACTTCAGGCAGTCATACAAACCAAGGGGGCAGCCACAAAATACTGAGAAAGTGATGATTCTAATTATAATAAAAATTATTCTAATTCAGCTAAACGGTTTCTCCATTATTCTAATTCAATAAAACAACAGAGTCACAGTTAAATGGCCTAAATGGGCCTTTTGGAAAGCTCAGCTGAGGAAATTTTTTACTGGTAGCGAGTTCTGTGATTACTCTAACAAATAGGACAGGTGCGGTGAACACCTGATTTGCTTTCTGCACAAAAAATGCATTAAAAAAATGTAATGATTGCACTATTTTAAATTATTCTAATTCGTTGACCAGCATCTGTAGACATCCCCAGACATTAGGCATCGTCCCTGCGGATGCTCTGCTTGGCCAGCAATGCTGCCGTTTTGACTTCCTGCTTTTTTCGGGGAGTTTAAGCCTTCAGTTTTGTCTTAAGCATGAACCCTGCATGCGTAGTTAGATTTAGAATCTGAGACTGACTCTGTTACAGAGCCAAAATAAGAAAAATATGTCACAAGCCAATGAATTATGGTGTTCACTACAAATGTCTTAATATAGTTTAGTTATCTATCAATAATGTGCAACAGCTCCAATGTGAGGTGAAATTGTTTATTTTAGGTGTGAAGTTACTGGTTTACTGAGTGTTTTTAATTTCTATTTATTTATTTATTTATTTTTTTTTTTAATTTCAGATGAGCTTTCAGGTATTCTGAAGAAACTTTCCCTGGAAAAATACCAGCCTATATTTGAGGAACAGGAGGTAAGACTATGAATTGACTCCATAGCTGAGTCATTAGGGAGTTGTATGCACTGTACTCACATTATTTACAAGGCATACAGATGATGGACCTGTGTGTTCAGCAGTCCTCTGTTGTAATCCAGGCGTTTCTGTATTATTTGCCTCTGATAGACGTCCTGCCCATGAGGGGTATCGGCTGGGAGTCAATCTGTCAAGCATCTTTGAGACAGCTGTGTGAAAAGTGCTGTACAAATAAAATACTGAACTGAATTCTATTTTTCTATACTGTTTTTTTGTTGTGTGTGTGTGTGTGTGTGTGTGTGTAGGTGGACATGGAGGCTTTTCTCACCCTAACAGATGGCGATCTAAAGGAGCTTGGAATAAAAACAGATGGGCCCAGGCAGCAGATTCTGGCAGCCATATCTGAACTGAATGCCGGCAAGGTGCAGCTGTATCATCACTCTCCCTCCTCTTCCTCCCTCTTACTCCTGTCTTAACAATGACCACATAACCTGAACTGCGGTTTATTTTCCCCACATCCTTCCTTTTTGCAGAGAGTTTATGCCTTTAGCATCTTTGTCTGGCCTTCTTCAGAGAGCCGATGCTCTTTAAGGCTATAATCCTTTGTGTGTTGATCCCAGGGACGAGAGAGGCAGATTCTTCAGGCGACGATTCACAACTTCCAGTCTTCGTTTGGCAGTAGTGCCAGTAATCCACGGCCTCCGGGTTATCCTCGCTGTGAGTGAGCTTCATTATTCATATCTGAGTCAGTGAATACTCTTGTTCAGTGCCCTGTCACTGACTGCCCTCTCTTGCAGTGGACTGGAAATCATGTTTGAATTAAATCTTAATTACGATTGCAATTTTTTGTGGTAAAATTCCAGAGCTCAAATGCTCACGTTCAAAATAAATAGACACATAACTGTTTTTTTATGTCATTTGAGAAATAAGAAATTATTGTTTATGAAGTAAGAATCAGACTACAGTTCCAGGGCTTGAAGTTCTCCGGCACCCTGCCGGATTTCCGGCGTGAGATTTTTTAGCACGAGCCAATCGGGATTTTTTAAAAATTTTATTTAATTTGAAATGAGATTTCGATATGTAACCGTTTATCCAATCACATTTAACGCTGTTTAGAGGCAAATAAAAGCGATGTAATTCTAAACCAATTATATGTGAGTATTGCATGTTACTAGACAATAGAGGCTGAGCTGGGCACGTAATTTTTTTCCAGGCGAGTTCAGGGCTCATTACGACGAATAGGCGTGTCTATCGAGCTGACACTAGTGGCGCATGCGATATATAGTTATCGGTCTCACACATGGACTGTATATAAATTATATGCAGTTCAGTGTCTCGCATTCTTACATGCTCAACATACAGATGGGGGACAGATATAAGTATAGGAAAGGATAATACATCCCCAGGGATCTCAGACGCAGCCCAACTCCAAGCATCCCATCCATGTTTTTGCCATTTTGGGCAGACAGACATGACAACTTGGCAAAACTCGGGATCACCCGTCTTGCCAATGCAGAGCAGGAACATTCGCATCATCTTCAGCTATACAATTCGAGCTAGAAAAAAAGGGCAGGGAGTATTTGCTGACGAGTTAACTTCTTCAACCTGAACACCCCAGATTTTTTGACGGGTCTTCTGTGGCCTGTAAACCGTCAGAGGCGTGGAGCTTTCGTTTTTTTTTTTTTTTTTGCATCATTGCGCTCAACCGGTTATAACAAAAGATCGCCTGAGTAACATTTTAATTGTTTTTATTTTTTTAATTGAATAATCAACACGGCTAGATAGCCCTATAATGTTTTAGAAATTATAATTCATGTGGAAAAAAGATCACCGATAGGTGACACTAACAACGAACATAATATTCTACACGCAATCTTGTAAGGATGCATTAATCCAGACAATTAATTAATCCAAAAATTTACCATGAATTACAGTGCTCATTTCAGAATTTTCTTGGCAGTATAATTTATTTTAAGATGGCATTTCAATATTCAAAATGTCCTCAAAGGTTAAAAATTATTTAAAATGCAAAACATCTTGAGGGTATCAAACTGAGAACATTAGCGCAAAACGGCGTATTCCAGCTTTCGCCCAGCTAGGCCTAAATATGTACCGTCTCACTAAGTAGGCTACAAGATTCAGGATATTCAACAGACAATTGTCGTTCAATGCCCTCATTAAGAAAAATGCCTCATAACTTTTTTTGATGAAATCAACAGGAATGCAAGCTACGAACAGATTTACCAGTCGATAGGCATACTGCCCAGTCCTCACAAATGAATGAATCCATGCTTGGTTTCGGAGTAGATGTGGGGAAATTGCATGAGCATAATCGCCGCCACAACACATTAATAATATAGCCGATACATTTACCATAGTTTCGACACAGGTTTTCGGGACTGAAGATTGTCGTCGAAACAGCTGGTAATTAAATTCATGAAATGATCGAATAGTGGCTTTGAGTGTCCTCGGGCTAACACTGGGGAATCATTATGGTAGAACGCAACTACTCCAAATGAATATACGGGCGTTTACTTTATCATAGCCCATGGACCAGCCTCTCACCAGAATTAAATCTCATCAATTTTTAACATTGAAGACATCTTTCTTTAAAAAGGATATCAGTAATGTCTGCCCGTTAGACGCCCCTTCTTTTTTAGGACGGCATGTTTTGACCAGCTGCCGAATGAAATTCAAATATTTTCAGAAAATACAACGATATTATAATGTGAAGAGGATGGAAGTAGAATTACTAGAGTTCATATGACGCGAGCAATGTTATTGGATGTTGAAATCGTTCTCAAGTAATCACTGCGTGGCTTAGAGCAACATTTCAATACGTCGGCAAAGAGAAGGCCAATAGGCAAACTGCAAAGCGTTCATCAAAATAAAACGCGTCTAAACTCGCCTAAAAACTAGTAAATTTGCGAGAAAGTAGCCGGAGGTAGAGGACAGAGTAGTCTGCGAAATCGCTGACGTGAACGTTAATCAGGTCAGTGTTCTCATCGGCCGAAGCTCATACCGTAGTGAATGTTTTTTTTTTTTTTTCTTTTTAAACAAATGTCAGGCAATGTCAATGTGTTAGTAGCTCTTGTATTTTGATTTTATGTAGGCCTATTTCTACTCTATGACGGGCAGACTACTATCACAAAGTACCTTAGATCGCAACTCAATTTAGCACCCCCCCCCCGGTTATTTCATTTTCTGGCATGGCAATTTTTTGAGCTTCAAGCTCTGCAGTTCTGATGAGAAGGTCTTTGACTGAGCTTGGCAAACCCCTATTCTTATCTTTATTAACTTTGTTCGGCTGAAGAGCAAACGTGGATGTTTGCTTGTTGTATATATCCTGCACAGCCTCTGTAAATATTGTATTACTTTTTAGTTGCTCTAATGGATTTATTGCTATTTTTAAATGTGTTTTGGAGATGAGGAATGGATAGCAATGGAAAATCTCAGTATTATTGGCCATGCGTAACAAGTTATTGTAATGAGTCTGTGTGTGTTTTTGCATGTGACTGTGTGTGTCTTGTGTGCTGTAGCTCCAGCAGGTTGGGTTCGACAGCAGGTGCGCTCCTCGAATAAGAGGTAGAGCCTCCTTGGCGACGCATCCCCCTGCAGTAGGTAAAGCTGTGGAGCCCCACAGATGTGGATGATGGAGCCTCTGTGTGAGGAGGGTCTCATAGACACGAGTGTCCCGATGCAGTCCAGTGCAGGAGGACGCTGCAGCAGAGACGCCGGGCCCCTCTGGGGCTCCTGCTCCAGCCAGGGGCCAGGAAATGCGAGTGGCAGAGGGAACTGCGAACAGCGACCCACTCCCGGCTGCTTTCAGACAGAGCACAGTCTTGTGCCGCAATCGCTTAATCTGGGCAACACTGGTGTCTCACTCGCAGCACGAATGTGCTCTCACTTTGTGTAAAGGGCGTGCTTGGTCAGTGTGAATTAGGAGATGAGGGGTGTCTGCGCCTGTAGTGCATAGTGATGGCTGCCACCTCACCAATGGTGTCAGAAACCTTCTGGTTTTCTGGGACAGTTGAGAGTGAATAAGAGGAAAATAACTTTTTCTTCACATATTTTCAGACTTGAGTATAATTTATCATTCTATTGTTCTTCTATTGGTTGTGCACACCGTTACAAAATCCATTTAATCATGAACATGCTTTCAATTTATTAATACATTTTACGTTCATCACATATTTTACTATGCAATAAATACTATACATTTTAAGTTCATCACATATTTTACTATGCAATAAATACTAACAGCCAATATTTTGCTTTTGTTGTATTACATCTTGATGTTGCTCTTGCTTCAGATTTACAATGAGCATTGCAGAATCGGTGTGAATATTTTGAACCAACGTGTATAAAGTTTATAATTCCCAGTGCTCATCAGGGTTATCGAATGGTGAATTAGTCATCAGGAGTTTTTCTGAGTTGTTTTATTCAGCAACCTAAATGTTGTGTGTAATCTAGCGTGTGAATATGCTCATTCAAATCACTGCAACACTGATATTATATCCAGTATCTGCCAAATCTGTTCATATCTCTTTGTGGTTTGTCACTTGCTACTAGTCTTTGTATGGAACTGTGCTGTTCTGTTCTGTGAAAATATGTGCATCTCAGTGCGGTCTGTGACAAGCTGCTAGTCTTTGGATTTCATGTTTCGTCAAGTGAATTTCTACATATATCTGTGTGGTTTGTCACAAGCTGCTGATCTTTATGTGGATCTCTGCTGTTGTGTCCAGGCCTTGTGCCTGACCCCTGAGAAATGTCTTAACTGTCAGTGTGTTGTTTTCATCTTCTTTTCGGAATTGTGCCTCCCTCCTGTAAGGGCCTGTCCACAAGAGAAAGATTTTTTTTGAAAATGCATAAATATTTTATTGTTTTGGCCTTGCGTCCACACTGAGATGGTGAAAACGCGACCCGAAAACAATATTTTTTGAAGACTGGTTCTAGAGTGAGAAAATCTGAAAACGCCACCCGAGTTTTCATGTGGACAACAAAAACGTTTTTTTTTTTTTTTTTTTTTTTTGAAAACAATGATATTGGGCTCTAATTTCTTGGCACAGTGCAGGGTGGCTTAGCCCACGCAGTGGTAATTTCGTCTGTTGCAGCCCGTGCAGTGGTCATTTCGTGCGGTGCAACACCGTGCGCAGCCTCTTTGGCAATTTGGTAGACGGATGTGCGCTGAGATGGGTGTGGCGGCGTAGGGGGAGGTGTCACTTATTCATCAAGACGCAGTGACAATTTTGTGGATCAAGGCTCCGCCGAAAGTGCACAGAGAGCTCACCAGCTCCAACCTGGTTTACTTTCTATGCAGTGGTAATTTGGCTGACTGGCGCACAGTGCGCACACGTCACCGAAACCTCACAGGTAGGTTTCCAGAATGTTAGGCACATTTCAATGTAATAAATAATTACAGCAACCTCTATTTAATGTAACTATCTGAATCAGCACATAAATTATAGTATCTATATTGATTATCCTGATGTTAGACCAAAGAGAGAGAGCGAGCGAGAGAGAGAGAGACGTGTGTGCATGTGTATGTAGGCTATGTGGGTATATGTCCTTCAGCTGCTTTCACAGAGGATGCGAAACAAATTTTTCGCACTACTGAATACATTAAAAGTCAATGCAAAGACGAGAATACAAGCGTATATTTGCATCTTTGCATTGACTTTGAATGTAATCTGTTGTGCGAAAAATTTGTTTTGTGTCCAGTGTGCAAGCGGCTTAATACTATTATTGTCACTTTGGTTTTATCGTTTTTAGTGGGGGAAAGGAATACAGCCTGATTGCTATGATCTCATACTGAGTTAAGATCGCATATTGAAAATAAATGTGTAACGTATCTTGCATTGTTGTCCATACATGTTAATCCCAAAATTTTAAGCAGTAACAGGGTGTAATAATAGGAACAAGCTATCCATCGTTTCTCTTCCCAATGATGCAGGCAGAAGAAATAAATGAGCAACCGTCGTATTTCATTCCAACTTCATCACTTTGAATGATCTGACGTAGTTTAGTTTTGAAATTCTATTCAAGTTCGCTAATGGTAATAATCATATTCGTAATGCTTAATATAGACGTAAGCGGTGCAGAAAACATGCCTGAAGCAGCAAAGTAAAATGCAACATTAACGCATCATGCAGATATAGGACAGAGGCTTCTTTATTCCAGTTTTAAAGGTGAGGAGAGGAGCTCATTTGATGAAGATTTGACTTGGCTGTGTCAAACCCACTCAGGCCTTCTCTCCTCCCTCTTTGCCACTTGAGCTGGCAGGAGGGACAGAGGTGGGACAGAGGAGTACTTGCGCCGGGCTGGAAATTGCAAAATACGCCTGGATACACCCCGTTGGCGCGGTGCTCCCCCCATTTGCCGCACCTGCGCCACGTCTACGAATTTCGAGCCCATGATGGCTCCCATCACAGCCTGCAGACCTGTGTGTGGCGCTGTATGGTGCTCTAGTGTTTCTATGAAAATAGACCTAAAAAGTTGGCAAGCATTCGCTGCCTCTTTCGTTTTTGGTCTATTTCCCTAGGAACTCAACAGCGCCACACACAGACCTGGAATGTTAACTATAGCGTTGTGGGTCAGTTTAGGCATCTCCGTGTGGAGGCAGATATTTTTAGAAACGATGCCGTGTGGACGGGAGATTTTGTGAAACGACAAAAAAAGGCCGTTTTCGAAAATCTACGTCTCCGTGTGGATGAGGCCTTAGGTTTTTACGTGTCCTTTGACATTCACAAGTTCCTGAATGTCAAATTTTAGCCCCACTCATCCTGAATGAGTAAAACTTCACTATCTGAAAATGTTTTGTGTGTCAAGTTTGTGTTGTTTTTCCAAGGCAGCTTTAAGCTTTAGCTTCTGGAGACATGCAATCTTGTGGTGTGCGACTTCTGATCATTTCGCAGCTCAAACCTGTTTCAGGGTATGTAATGGGATTGAGAACTGGCTGCTTTTCCTCAGAAATCTGGCCAGCAGTAGCTTTAAATTTAACTTTTCTTGTATGTCGTGCCTTCACAATATTTTAACCCACACTGAATATTTTTTCTCATATATATTGAATTCTGTATTATTTCATTTTGACTGCTTTTACGATTCAACACTCGGCAGCTCGGGCAGGGCAGCTCGAAAAATCGATGGCAATATAATATAAAACCATTCAGAATTACTTATCAATTAACAAATGAGCCCTAAAATATTATGCTGAATGTGCAAAGTGTAATGTCTAAAATGCTGCTACCATTCCAACTGGGTGCTTCCGTGTCCAAGATCAGATGCAGGATAGCCTCAGGATATGTGCAGTTCCTCAGGCCGTCCTGTGCTTGAGGTCAGGTATTTTTCCAAAGGGATGCACTGAAGAAGGAGCAACCAGGATGAGGGGGTTTGGCAAACACTCTCTGTTCATTGCAAATGATTCCCATGTATGGAAGGATTCAAAAGATGATCCAAACCAATCATCTCCAACACAATGGGAATGAGATTTTTCAGAATGATTCCTCTTGTAATGGCTGTATGACACAGTGACTGAGGGTGAGAACTGTCTGTCACTCTAACGGTCTTCAATTAGAGGTAATTTGCTACTAATGTGCCATTATCCGGTTGATTAACCGCTTGTGTGAATCCTGATTATTAAATTATAAAATGGAGGCACAAGCATTTGCTGTTCACTGTGCATTTCTTTCTTGTGACTCTCATAATTTGCCTCGCACGATCGACTGTGAATGACTCTGGCATTCAGTCTCTTAATTACAGCACCTCTGCACTGTGGACTAAAATTTAAATCTTTATTTGGGTCCATGCTAGGTATCATTGCAACTTTAATTTGGCATTTTATGCAAACTGTGTTAACACAGAAATAGACTTGTGGCTTTAATTTTCAAGACCAGCAGCGGGGGCATGCCAGTTGTTTTAATTATGTGTCCACTAGATGGAGCACCTAAACCAGAAAAGTGCTTGTTTAAATTGACCGGTCTTTACTGAAATAGTGATGTCTGTAGGCTGATGGACTGTACTTAACCTCCTGCTAATGTCTGTTCATACTGTGACAACTAGGAGATCTGCCAGTGAAACAGCAGCTAAATCTGGGTATCATTGGCCTGCGCAAGTAGATTGTACATGTATGCATTTTACAGTCTCCTTTCCCTTTAAGGAAAATGCAAATTAAAAAATAATTGATTTTACCTGTATTAAATGGAAAGTATTTGAAAAAGATTTTTTGTTTTCAGCCGGTGCTTTATTTTATTTTTTTTTTGGAAGTAAACTCAAGTTTGAAATTTTATCCCTGCAACACATTCCAAAAAATGGTGATGAGTGTGTTTCCCCTGTACTGGATCACTATTTTTATTTATTTTTACAGCCCTCTAAGTAATCATTTGAGGACCTGAGAATGTCCCTTGTACCTGTTTTTAAGTATTTTCTCCCATTTTTTCTAGATCACTGTCTAAAGCGGTTCGGATGCCTCGGAACCTCATTGTCATATTTTGCACTCCTTAAAGTATCAGATATTTTCAATAGGAGGAAGGTCTTTACTACAGGTGGGTGCGTCTAGTACCTGCACTCCACAGTTAGGATGCTGCGCTGTTGTGTCATGCAGGATGCAGCTTGTTATTGTCTTATTGAATTGAGCATTGGTGTCCCTGACTTAGCGGCCAGGATATGTTGCTTCAAAATGCATATATTCTTCAGCATAAATGGCACTGACATATGTTTACCGTGCCTATGCTATGATCGATGCTGTTTATTGAATATTGCATTTGCTACAATGGGAGGGCCCTTTTTTAGCCGTGGTACACGCTACATCCATTTTTACCAGCAACCAATTTTTAAGGTTGACTGTTCTGGCATTGGCTCCAGTGTTTCCAGGTTGCATCAGTCGATTTTTTATGAGCCCAAGCCCAGGGAAGACTTAAGCATTTCTGGACATTTTTTACACCTTTTTTGCTCTGTTCATACAGTCCTCACTTGTTTTGGGACTTTTTGGGCAAAAAATGACAAGCAAATTATGACAAGTTTTTGTTTGTAAAAAAAGTTCATTCTTTTTGATAATTGTTTGAATCTTGGCCAGATTGTGTTTTAAAACATGGTGTCTAGGCATCACAGAAACCCGAAAGCAGCATAAATGGGCCGGGACGAGCCTTCAGAGGATTTGCCAGCTTGCTGCTTCAAGCCCATCATTGACTGTTCCAGCAAAGGAACTGCTCACTCCAGATCAGGCAGACTCAACAGCTCTGTTGCTACTGTACACTTTGGCCAGTTGGATAGTGTTTCTCATCACAGAGGCTGGCGTTTCCAGGCATTTCAAAAATCAGAAGGTTCTGTGAAGGGCTTGGACTGTCCCATTCTTAATGCTTAATCTCAAACACACACACAGGTTGTGTGACATCCTTCAGACCACCTGGCCAGTTTAGTTCCAGGTATAAGCTGACAATGTAATTTTACACAGTCCTACTGAAAGCTGCTCGACTGAGGCTCTAATTCCTATTGTTTGTGCCATCTTTGAGGGATGTTTAAAAAAAAAAAAATTATGCTTTTTCCAGCATGCATTCCCATTTGATTGCTTCAAACTTTTGAATCCGAATCAAATTAATCAAAAGACTCTCACAAGTATTTAGAGTCTCCCCTCCATACGCATCTGAACAATTGCTATATCCGATCAAAGAGAATTTTGGAAGTAAGGCTGTGACTTGTCAGTGTATTATGATGCCACAAATTGTGCTCTACTGAAATATTCAAATATGCAGTTAACTTTCAATTTTGGAATTGGGAACAATGTGCATTGCTTAAACATCCAATTGGATTGATTATCACTTGAGTATTATCTTGGATTTATTTCCCCTTAAGGTGTATAATCCCTTTCTCCCTGAGTTCTCATACGTCTCTCCTCTCATAGTCGGATGTCATGCAGTTTCGGCTAATTTTTGAATATATATTTCCCGTGTGTGAGCCCTGGAATGGATCAGCTGCCTGTCCAAGGTATTTTACTGCCTTTACTGCTGATGCTTGTTAGACTTCAGTCAGTGAACCTAAACAGGAGTAAGTAAATGAGATGATGGATGGACTGGACACTTCATTGATGTGGCATATTTGTCTTAATGGTGGAAAGTTGGAGTTATAGAATCAGAGCAATGGAAAATGCATACCTGAAACATCTTAGCTCAAGAATTTCACGTACTTAAAAATGAAAAACAACTTAGAGAGGAGCTCTGTATTATCCATATTGACAACTAAGGTGCATTTGGAGTGCATTGGTTCATAGTTCCATGCAATGCTAATGAAGGGGTTATATCCATAATTGTTCAAGTCCAAAGTCATTAAAAATCAGATAATGCTGCAAGCCCATTCTTTCATTGATGAGGAATAAGCCACATGAACTAGTTTTGGCCAAGAAGCACTCAAGTACAATACAACGAGCAGTGAATGGGAAATTCCCCAACAAGCTACTTCTAGCGGTGACCAAGTTCAGTCTTAAACCTCTCCAAATAAGTCCAGTCAGCCAATCAAAGCATTGCTTAGAAAATTGGTTGGCCAATAGCAGCCACTGTAGCTTTCTTATCTAACCAAAATGGCTGACTCTTCCGGACATTGTGTGTGCGTGGACTCAACCCAAAAGAGCGAAAGAAAAAAAAAAAAGACTCAGGCAGCAAGGAAAATGGGCTAAAAAGAAGTCTGGCAAAAGGTGTTTTTTAGCTGTTTATTCTTTGGATGAACTTTCTAATTACCTCACCACAGCCCTATCGATGATGATGAATGAAGTCTTTAAACCTGTTTGGATGGTGGTTCTGCCCATTTATAATTTATGGAGATTGGTTTTTATTGTGACCTTTGTTCAGCTGCATTTACCTTCCATTTCACTGTATATATCTTCCATTCATTTTGTTCAAGAAGTTTTTGACATCCATGACTATAGTATACTGGTATGAACATATTTGCTGTTTATTTTCATTGGAAACTGCTGTGTTTCCTTTTCAAAAATATGCTCTTAGTACTCTGAAATAATAAAATTGAATGCTGTTATTTTTTTTTATCAAGTTCAATTTTTGTTTTGAGGCATTTGGTTCTAAAAGTTCTCAAGTCCACAGACTGGTGTTCGAAATATCTGGGCCAAGAATCAAGATTGAGGCTAAAATATATCCTTATATGTTTGAAGATACATTACATTACATTTACATCAGCTTAACACATGTAACATGATCCCCACAAGTAGTCAAATTCTTAACATCTTGTTTCTCTAAAAGACGAAACTGTACTTGCACACTTTGGGAAATCAGCCCTTCAGATGTTTTTGTCTTTCCGTGTGTCTCTGTAACTAGTAAAGGAAAACATGCCATATTGTAACAATTCTGTGAAATTGCTTTGTAATGCATTTAAATGTTTTTTTCTCTCTCTCATTAAAAAAGGGTCCCTATGACAATTGGCTGGATTTATTCCTGGACATTTATGCTGCCAAAACTCGCTGGAGGAAACCCAATTTAGGGGCTGCTGATGTCACTGGTGAGGAGAGAAAGAGGAAGGGAGAGTCATTCATTCACAGCCACTCATTGACAAGGTCAAAGCAATGAATGTTTTTGGGAATTAAACGGCTGAATGAATGTCAAGTCGCACAGTCAGGATTGCCATTGTACGGTCTTCTGCAGTGCCCACCTAGCATGATCATGATCATCGTACAGCATTGCAGTCACCCCTCTTATATGGGCAATATGAAAATTCCAGTAACACTTTACAATAAGGGTACATTAATTAACACTAGTTCATTAACCATCATTTAATTAGCAGGTAACTAATGTGTTAGATAGCCGAATAAGCATTACCTAACCATAATTGAACAATTATTCATTTTCTGTGCATCACTTATTGTGAGGTTGAAAACATCCCTCAAGTATCCCCTATGAGGCACTTCAAAACATTAAACCATTATTTATAAATTAGTTGATATGAAGATCATTTGTAAATGATTACCATGTGCATTTGTTAAATGTTAATGACCTGTTAGTAAATGCTTATTACTGCATTAACGAATGTTAATTGTTGTAACCTTATTGTAAAGTGTTACCAAAATTCCTTTTGGAGGACATGCAGCTTTATGTGGACATTAATGTTAAAGTCATAGTATTTCCTAGAGTTATGAAGATTGATTGTTTTCATGAAATACTCAACGACTTCTTAACTTACTTTTTCGCGGCACTGAACATAATGAAAACAGTATTTTCCCTCTGCTGATTTCTTTATCTCTTTTTTTTTTGCCTATTTGTCATACTTAAATGTTTCAGATCATCAAACAAATTTAAAAATTAGAGAAAGATAACCCGTGTAAATACATAATGCAGTTTTTAAATGGTGATTTCATTTAATAAGGGGAAAACGCTATCCAAACCTACCTGGCCCTATGTGAAAAGGTAATTTTTTCGCTAGGTAAATCATGAATTAACTGTGATTAACCACATTTTTTAGTTCAATTTCACTAGCTTCACCCAGGCCTGATTATTGCTAGACCTGTTAAAAAAAGAAATCACTTAAAATGAACCTGTCTGATAAAGTGAAGTAGGCTAAAAGATCTCAAAAAGCAACACATCATGCCGCAAACTAAAGAAATTCAATAATAGATGAAAAACAGTAAAATAATTGACATCTATCAGTCTGGAAAGGGTTACAGAGCCATTTCTAAGGCTTTGGGACTCCAGCAAATTATGGTGAAAGCCATTATCCACAAATAGAGAAAACCTAGAACGGTGCTGATCCCTCCTAGTGGGGGGCTGGCCCACCAAAAATACTCCAAGAGCGCATTGACAACTCACCCAGGAGGTCACAAAAAAACCCAGAACAACATCTAAAGAACTGCCGGCGTTATTTGCCTCAGTAAAAGTCAATAATCATGATTCAACCATACGAAAAACACTGGGCAAAAATGGCATGCATGGTAGAGTTCCAAGGCGAAAACATAGACCTTATAAAAAGATGAACGCAGCACTCTGGTCTGAAAAAAGAAGCCCATGAAAAAGTACCGTAAAATGGGATTCTATTTAATGGCCAGCAGATGGCGATGTCGGTGGTTGCAGAAAGAAGTTCAATGGTATAGTAGTCTATGAGAGTCTAGTCTATGAGTTGTCTATTTTTCACTTTATTTTATGATAGCTATTACATGTTTCAAGTCTCTTTCAATATATCATGATGTTCATTTTTGTAAATTATGGTCCCAAGTACACTAGAATAAAGGATAAATCCAGAATACGCTTTAGAGGCATGGCTACCCTCTGGTCCTTGTCCGATACGGTCAGATGCACCTCTCACGTCCCTCCCTGGATCTGGAGTCTCGCTCTAGTCCAATAGAAATCACATCCGGTTTCAAAATGACAACATGGCGCAATTCAAATTGCCAAAATTTAGGCTTCCTTTATGGTCTGCTGAAACCAATGGGTGATGTCACAGTGACTTCGTCCATCTTTTTATACAGTCTATGGGCAAAAACCACTGCTGACCAAAAAGAACACAAAGGCTTGTCTCACATATGCCAAAATATGATCTCCAAAACTTTTGGTAAAATATTCTTTAGACTGACAAGACTAAAGTTGAACTTCTAGGAAGGTGAGCGTCCTGTTACATCTGGCGTAAAAAAAAACTCAGCATTTCATAAAAAGAACATCATACCAAAAATCAAACATGATGGTGGTAGTGTGATGGTTAAGGGCTGCTTTGCTGCTTCAGGACCTGGACAACTTGTCGTAATTGATGGAACTATGAATTCTGCTCTCTACTGGAAAATCCTGGAGGAGAATGTCCAACCATCAGTTTGTGACCTCAAGCTCAAGCGCACTTGGGTTATACAGCTGGACGCACACCAACAAGTCCACCTCTGGATGGCTTAAAAAAAAACTAATTGAAGATTTTGGAGAGGCCTGGCCAAAGTCCGGACTTAAATCCAATTGAGATGCTGTGGCATGACCTTAAACAGGCCATTCATGCTCAAAACACCTCCAATGTGGCTTAATTAAAACAATTCTGCAAAGAAGAGTGGGCAGAAATTCTTCCACTGGGATGTGAAAGACTCATTGCCTGTTATCGCAAATGTTTGATTGCAGTTGTTGTTGCCGAGGGTGGCACAACTAGTTATTAGGTTTAGGGGGCAATTACTTTTTCACATAGGCCCTGGTAAGTTTGGATCACTTTTTCCCCCTTAATAAATGAAATCATCATCTAAAAATTGCATTTTGTATTTCCTTGGGTTATCTTTGTCAAAAATTGAAATTTCTTTGATGACCTGAAACATTTAAGTGTGACAAATATCCAAAAAATAAGAAATCAGGAAGGGGGCAAATAGTTTTCACGGCACTGTAGTTGTTTCACTGAGACAATCATTTTATTTTGTTCTGCTTGTTTTATATTGTGCAGTTGTAAAGCCTCATCAGCATACGCCAAAAAAGGGAGCGGTCGCACATTGGGTAGAACTGCTGCCTCACAGTGAGAATGTTGAAGGTTTGAATCCAGCCTGGGGCCTGGAGTTAGCATGCTCCTCTCATCCTTGTGTGTTCTCTCAGTATTTCAGTTTCCTCCTGCACCCCCAAAAACATGCATATCAGCCTAACTGATTTCTCTCAATTGCCTATTGTATGAGTGTGTGAGCCCTGCAATGGATTGGTGAGCTGTCCAGGGTGCGTTCCTGCCTTTTGCCCAAAGTCAGCTCTCGCTCCCCCCCAGATTAGGAATAAATGGTGTAGATAATTGATTGAGAGACAAGATTAATCTTGAGTTACATAGAGTATCTTATTTCAGATATGAAATTCTTGCTCATTTCAGCCAGGATGACTGGTCTCTAGCCTGAGTAATGCATGCAGTTGATGCTATTGAGTTTATACTTGTGTTTTCCTATAAATAGACCTAATGCTGTGTCTATTTGTATTTACTTATAAACATCTTCAAAACACCTGAGGTATTCACCTCTCAGCTAATTTCAGCTCCTTTTATCACTTATTTATTTGTAATTTGACAATCTGCTTTGCCTGGGCAAAAAAGTCACTGTTAGGAATTAAATAACCAGATAGTGACGAGCCAGTGATTGGATCATTATTGCAGTGATGCATCAAGCCATTGCATCATGTGCAATGGCTTGATGAATTGGCTTCTTATTCATTGCTAAAGGTGGTCAAACACAATATTACAGTGTACAGCTTTTTTTTCTTGGCCAATGCATCGGATATTCAAAATATGAAATAATGCAGGTTATACAATCCAAGCACGGGTCTTTTGGAACTAATAGCACATCCATTGAAAACCACATGGTCAAATCCATTTTGAAAATCAAATGCTCGCAAACAACCCTGGTATGTATAATCATGCACTGAGATATAGTCGTAATTAAGTTCCACTGAGCTTGGGGCCAATGTATCTGGGAAGGTAAAAGTGAGCAGTTCTCATCCAGTCCTGTTAGCCACAGCAGTGTAATGTGCGGAGCCTTGACCGGCACGCATAATGTTGCCCAGCATGCTTACAGCCACAGTGCTGCCCAGCAAACCACCACACCGCACAGCCATGCCAAAGCAATTGTTCCTGAATTTTCAATCTTTTCTACTGTAACCTGGCTTCTGGCTCTGCTCCCCAGTAAGGTTAAAGCCTCACAACACCTGAGGATTAGTGCTCTAAAGCTTTCGGCAAGTGCAGTGCCGCCTTGGGCCATACGCCTTCGGCTGTTTGATGATAACGGAAACGCGAAATCATGTTTATGCTGGGCTCTCAGCAGAAAAAGCCAAGAGACCTCATCCAGAATCAATGCAGAAACCATTTATTCGCAGCTAAAACACGAACCCCAATTCCAGTGAAGTTGAGACATTTTGTAAAACATGAATAAAAACAGAATACAATGATGTGCAAATCCTTTTCAACCTATATGCAGCTGAGTTCACTACAAAGACAAGATATTTAATGTTCAAACTGAAAAACTTCTTTTTTTTTTTTGTTGGAAACATTTACTCATTTTGAATTTGATGCCTGCAACAAGTTCCAAAAAAGCTGGGACAGGGGCAACAATAGAAAAGAAAAAAGAAAAAGAAAGTTGAGGAATGCTCTGAAAAAGCACCTGTTTGGAACATTCCACAGGTGAACAGGTTAATTGGAAACAGGTGAGTGTCATAATTAAGTATAAAAGGAGCATCCCCTATAGGCTCAGTCGTTCACAAGCAAGGATTGGTAAGGTTCACCACTTTGTGAACATCTGCGTGAACAATTAGTCCAACAGTTGAAGAACAATGTTTCTCAACACGCAATTGCAAGGAATTGGGATTTCATCATCAACAGCCCTTAATACATCAAAGGATTCAGAGAATCTGGAAAAATCTCTACACTTAAGCGGCAAGGCCAAAAGCCAATATTGAATGCGCGTGACCATCGGTCCCTCATGTGACATGCCATTAAAAACCGACATCTTTCTGTAAAGGATATTACCATGTGGGCTCAGGAACACTTTGGAAAACCATTGTCAGTTAGCACAGTTTTTTGCCACATCTACAAGTGCAAGTTCGAATGTGAAGCAAAAGCCATATATCAACAACACCCAGAAATGCCGTCGGCTTCTCTAGGCCCGAGCTCATCTGAGATGGACTGACGCAAAGTGTAAAAGTGTGCTGTGGTCTGACGAGTTCACATTTCCAATTGTTTTTGCAAATCATGGATGTCGTGTCCTCCAGGCTAAAGAGAAAAAGGACCGTCCAGATTGTTATCAGCACAAAGTTCAAAAGCCAGCATCTGTGATGGTATGGGAATGTGCTGGTGCCCATGGCATGGGTAACTTGCTCATCTGTGAAGGCACCATTAATGCTGAAAGGTACATATAGGTTTTGGAGCAACATATGCTGCCATCCAAGCACGTCTTTTTCAGGGACATCCCTGCCTATTTCAGCAAAGCAATGCCAAGCCACATTCTGCACGTTACAACAGCATGGCTCCGTAGTAAAAGAGTGCGGGTACTAGACTGGCCTGCCTGTAGTCCAGACCTGTCTCCCACTGAAAATGTGTGGCGCATTATGAAGCGTAAAATACGATAATGGAGACCCTGGACTGTTGAGCAACTGAAGTCGTACATCAAGCAAGAATGGGAAAGAATTCCACCTATAAAGCTTCTACAATTAGTGTCCTCAGTTCCCAAACACTTATTGAGTCTTGTTAAAATGAAAGGTGATGTAACACAGTGGTAAACATGCCCCTGTCCCAGCTTTTTTTGAACGTGTTGCAGGCATAAAATTCGAAATGAGAGACTGTTTCCAAATAAACAATAACGTTCATCAGTTTGAACATTAAGTATCTTGTCTTTGTAGTAAACTCAATTGAATATAGGTGGAAAAGGATTTGAAAATCTTTGTTTTTACCCCTCAGCCCTCAAGGCTGACGGGGTATTGCTATCCTTCGTGCGGTTGGGCAGGCGGGCGTCTCCAAAAACCTCGACATCGGGCTGAGGGGTATTCCGTGCATTGCACGCCTATTTTCTGTTTTTATTAACGTTTTACAGAATGTCCCAACTTCATTGGAATTGGGGTTTGTACAAGGAGGGGAATAAAACATGATAACTCTATATTTCAGACAAATTATTCAGTATTAGATTATTAGTAAACATCAAAGTTATTAAGTTTATTGGATCTTGGGTCTTTTCTTTTGTTGCATTCCTACAAGACTGTGTCCATTTGAGGACTGATACAACAGCACAGAAATAGGGGTGATGTGATTGCAATAAGCATCATGGTTTGGGGCGGTATTGTTTGAATGATTTATGGTTTTTCTGTTGTGAGAGTAGTTAATAAAACTGAGGTAACAAAAGCCCAGCCTAATATGATTTTAATGTATTCTGTGGCTCCCTGATTCAGACTTTAAGACTGACCCTCGGGACCCTACATTTAACTCAGTGACCTAAATTTCACTGACTTTGGCCTGACTTTCTGCTTTTTGTGCACAAGAAATGTCATGTGAGGTTTTATGTGCATCCTCCCATTCCAGTGCACACATTTATTTGAATTGAATGGCACTGCATTACTTACCTCCTAGAAACATTGGAAAGACATACAAAGGAATAAATCCTACATTTTATAGGGGAATAATATTATCAGCACACAGGCACACACATCATAGGTACACACACAAGCGGACACACATACATATACAACCTCATTAGAGAAAACTTTGAGCAATCTCACACTTTCCAAGTTCTCAGGGCGCTAAATGAACACATTTTTTCATGATATTTGGTGGAATTTTAAATTAATCAAAATAATTACAATTGAAGCTCCTATTACTAAAACCCCATAAGTCACACTTGACTTGACTTGTGGGGTTTTAGTAATCAGTGCTTCAATTATCAATTAGAAATACTTGGCGCTTTTTTCCTCAACAAGAGCAACCATATGCTTCTGAGAGATCACAGAATTTCCCACAAATGTTCTGCAGTCATGACATTACTGTTTCTTGATTTGTCAGTCCAGTAAGTCCAAAACTTTCTTGATTTTTATTCACTTGTTGATAAACAGAAATAATGGTGTCCAATTTTAAATATGAATTGGGCATCATCCTCTGAATTAAGATATTCTTAATTAACTTCTAATTTCCTCTTACCTTGTGCAATATGAGGTAATTTACTGAAGTGTAGCTACATAACTGTCACTTAAAATAAGTGTGACTGAGACAAAGTATGTCTAACCTTGATTGGCACTCACCAGCCACGTCATTAGCCTTAACTGTTGGTTAAAACTCATCAACACTGCCTGGGATGAGAAATCATTTTTGCACAATGCGTCAGAATTGGCCGAGAAAGGACAAATCTATGTGTTCATCCTACGTAGTAGAAATGAACTCCATCGCAAAAATCCACTTATCTCCATGGTGGTGAAGGGAATATTTTTGTTGCATACATACATACAGACTTACTTATGCCAACTGTGCATTACTTAAATGACATTGCAAACCTGAGCATTTTTACTGACCAAGAGTAGTCTGCCCTTTTTCATTAGAGTACTTCCAGGAGGATGAAGCCTTGCGTCACATGGCAAACAAGATAAAGCAATGAACACTAGATGAACTTCAGTTTAGTCCAGTTGTCTGAACTGGATGAGGATGAAAGGCAAGCTCACTACATGAGTCTGAGCTGAAAATCTGCAGAAATGTGTGATGTCACAAATCCATCGGTGGACTGTTGAGTTAAATCAAGAAAACAATGTCTCTGTCACAAACATTATGATGATCAGTGCTATTATAAAGTCAAGAAACTGTTATTAAAGTGCTTTGACGAATGTTTAAAATACAACCCTGATTCCAAAATAGTTGGGACAAAGTGTAAATTGTGAATGAAGTCAAAACGCAATGACTTTCAAATCACACCAGCCAGTATTTTATTCTCAATAGAGCAGAGACAACATAGCAAATATTGAAAATGAGAAATTTTACAATTTTGTCTGCAAACTGAGCTCATTTCAAATTTGATGGCTGCTATAGATCTCAAAAAAGTTGGGACAGGGGCCTGATTACCATGGTGTAGCATCCCCTCTTCTTTTTAACACAGAGTGGAGGCGTCTGGGCATTGAGGAAACAAGTTTCTTGAGTTAAGCCATTGGAATTTGATCCCACTCTTGATCAATACAGGCTTCCAGCTGTTGGAGAGTTTTTGGTCTCCTTTGACAGTCTTTTCGTTTAATTATGCCCCAAATGTTCTCAATCAGTGAAAGATCAGGACTGCAGGCAGGCCAGTTCAGCACACAGGCTCTTCTACTATGAAGTCATGCTGTTGTAATAGCTGCAGTATGTGGTTTTGCATTGTCCTGCTGAAATACACCAAGCCTTCACTGGAATAGATGTCACCTGGAGGGGAGCATATGTTGCTCTAAGACCTTTATATACCTTTCAGCATTCATGGTGCTTTTTACAACATGCAAGTGTCCCACACCATATGCACTAATGCATCCCCATACCGTGAGAGATGCTGGCTTTTGAGCTGAACGCTGATTACAGGAGGGGTGGTCCTTCTCTTTAGCTGGAAGAACACGATGCCCATGATTTCCAACAAGAATGTCAAATTTGGACATTTGACATTTGGACATTTGCACAAAATTGATTGTGCAATCAATTGTAACAATCAGGGAGTGACACATTAGGAGTAAACTAATTACATGAATTTGGCTGTAGCCAAAACGCAGACAGGGATCACAAGACAAACCTATGAACAGAACAGCTCCGGTCAAGGAGTACTAAAGTGCATAGTTTAGAGAAAGTAAAGCACAAAGTATTCGTGGAGATCCACAGAAAATCGCAGCAGAGATAATTGGGGAAAGGCCAGGAGGCGGAGACTAGAATAGGGCGACTGCTGAGAGATCATTAGTCAATTACTAAGTGCAGCTATATAATCCCGAGTGCATGTTAGTAAGTTAGTCAAAATATACAAAGTTAGTGTGGGGTTTGTAATTAGCAAAAATAAACTGTTAGTATGTGTTAGTAAGATAGTGAAAGAGAGAGGAAGGAAGAACACGAGATAATGAAAGAAGATTGAAACCCAGAAAACAATAAATCACCTGAATGAGTGGCACGCAAGACAAGGGATCGTGAGCAAAGATACACACATGACAAGACGGGGAGATGAAGTGCAAGGCATGGAAATGAATATATGGCATGATAACTAATAAACTAAAACATGAAAAATAACACAAATCCTAAATACCAAATACACAATCCTAAGAGAGGTCAGACATAAGCAATGGTCAAGGAATGCATGGGTCAATACATCATGGCACAAGGCCAGGCACAGGACTTGAACATGGGCATGGCAAAAAACGGAATCACAACACCTTGTCCCTAACGCACAGAGATTTTTCCAGTCTCTCTGAATCTTTTAATGATGGCATGCACTGTCGATGATGAGACCTTCAAAGCCTTTGCAATTTGACGTTGAGGAACGTTAAAATATTCCACAATTTTTTTTACGCAAGCCTTCACAGGTTGGAGAGCCTCTGGCCATCTTTACTTCTGAGAGACTCAGCCTCTCTAAGACATCCCTTTTATAGCCAATCATGTTACACACCTGATGCCAGTTAACTTAATTACTTGCTTAATATTCTTTTAGCTAATTCTTATATTTATTCATATTAATTGCTTTTTCAGCCCTTTTTCACCTGTGTCCCAACTTTTTTGAGGCCTGTTGCAGCCATAAAATTTGAAATAAGTTCATTCTGTGGATAGAAATGTAAAATATCTCAGTTTCAACATTTGAAATGTTATCTATATTCTATTGTAAGTAACATTGGCTCATGTGATCTGAAAGTCATTGCATTTAGATTTTATTCACAGTTTACACTTCGCCAGAAGTGTATTCAGAATTGGGGCTGTAAATTCAACTCAACAGTTTGATCGCCAATTGTATGATGTTTGACATCATTTTTATTCTTTGTGACAGAACTGTTCTTGGTGCTTTACAAAGCAACTTCTTTTTTTTAAATTAGCAGAGCAATTTAAATGTTGATTCTGTTTCTTTTGGTCATCACATACACATAAGTTCCAAATAAAAATTTGTCTGTGAATTATTAACATGAATATTCTGTGGGCTGTGGTTATATGACTACCACTTCCCGTTTGCAGTAAAACCATTTGGTTTACCTCACTGTTAAAAATGAACGAAATGAGTCCATTACTGACAACTTTCATTTATTTCTTACAATGTGCTGTGTCATTGCCACCGAGCCTCTCTGCTTCTGATATTTTCAATGAAAAAAATAGCAAATGAAAGTACCAGCCTTAAATCATTAAACTTCATGGATGGTTGCTACTTGCGGAATTAATTCCAATACAAGAATAACAATAGGCATGGAAAGTTGTTTTCTCTGATGTCCGACCAGATGTACTGAAAAGATGTGGGACATGAGAACAACAGGCTCTGCTTGACCTAGTGAAAACAAATGCAGACTAGTAACAAATTAAAAGAAAAAAACCTGAATGAATACATGGAGAAATATAAATGCCACTGCTTCTGTACATTTTCCAGCACGGCATGCATCCACTGGTCTCTGTAAGGGCAGTAGGGTCACTTCAGATTAAAGTACAGTTATTTTGCGTAATTGACTGTATATCCTACGATGGGAGAATTCTCTTCTCGAATGACAATAGCCCTAGCCCTGCCGGGCATAAGGGGTCACAGAATAGTTCTTGATAAGAATCTGCTGCCATTAACCAGGATGCTGAAGATGAAACGAGGGTGGACGTTTCAGCAAGACAATAATCCCAAACACGCAGCCAAGGAAACTCTTAATTGGTTTCAGAAAAAGAAAATAAAGCTTCTAGAATGGCCCAGTCGATCACCCAACTTGAATCCAATTGAAAATCTATGGAAAGAACTGAAGATCAGAGTTCATGCAAGAGACCCCCAGAACCTTCAAGATTTGTAGACAGTTAGTGTGGAAGAATGGGCCAAAATCACACCTGAGCAATGCATGCATCTACTCTCTCCATACTGGAAGCGTCTTAAAAGTGTCACGACCAACCATCAGTGGCGTAGCCAGCGGGGGTGCTAAGACATGTCCCTTTTTGACTGCAATTAGTTGCTCTCAATCATTTTCCTTTATTGACGCGTTTTCAAATTATCATAATTGGCAACCAAAGACGCGGTCTCTCTCCATATACGATCTAACAGCGATTAAATCATGGGCTAAATTCAGTACAGTTGCGGAACAAGAACAGAGAATTGGGTTGCATGAAACTTCCGTTCAAAACAATTATTAGTCCTGACCTGTTCTCAGTCATTTTCATAATTAACAGAAGGTTCACTCCGAGAGCACTCCACAGTTAACAGGTGCTGCTTGTTCTCACCGAATAGGTAGGACGACACTCATTCATCTGGACATGTATTTGCTGTATTTAAATCAATGTCATTCAAAATTGCAGACCTGTTGACTCTCACACAAATAGCTTGAGCCACAGGCTTTTTATAGCCTATTTAACTGCCAAACGCCACTTTTTTTTTCCAATGCACGCAATACCGAGAATGAAAGTCCGTATTTCATTGGAACGTGGACCAGTTCAATCATTGCGAAGCATTGGCCTATTAAGTAGCAAAATTATTTTTCTGTACTGAATTTAGCCCATGATTTCATCGCTGTTAGATCGTGTATGGAAACCGTGTCTTCAGTTGCCAATTAAGATAATTGGAAATTGCGTCAATAAAGGAAAATGATTGAGAACTACTGATTGCAGTCAAAAAGAGACGTGTCTAAGCACCCCCGCTTGCTACGCCACTGCCAACCATACTTTTCTACTGAGTATTAAATACATTTCAGAGAGTGTGTTCAATACTTTTTTCCTGTGGCACTCCACTTTATTACACATTCGTTAATTTATGGACTTATTGGTTTTGATTTTTTTGTATATGTGGATTACTTGGGTTGTTACCGACAGCTGGTGAAAATTTCGTGTCAATAGCCCCATTAGATATATATTTCCTGAAAAAAATGTTGACACGTTCAATACTTATTTCCCCCACTGTAGATGACTGGTAAATTATTTTACATCATGTTTTCTGCCGGTTTTATGACTTGTTTCAGTATTCTGTCCTTTACATGAGGACCAATCAGGGATTGAATGACAAAATACTTTCTTTTTTTCTCATCTCACCTGCAAACACATACAACCCCAATTCCGAAATTGTTGGGATGAAGTGTAAATTGTGAATACAATCAAAATGCAATGACTTTGAGATCACATGAGCCAATATGTTATTTACAGCAGAACATACATAACATTTCAAATGTTGAAACTGAGACATTTTATATTTAATCAACAAAATGAGCTTATTTCAAATTCTCTGGCTGCAACAGGTCTCAAGAAAGTTGGGACACAGGCAAAAAATGGCTGAAAAAGCAATCAATACAAAAGAGAATCAGCTGAAAGAACATTTAGCAAGTAATCCAGTTAACTGGAATCAGGTGTGTAACATGATTGGCTTTAAAAGGGATGTCTTAGAGAGGCTGAGTCTCTCAGAAGTAAAGATGGCCAGAGGCTCTTCAACCTGTGAAGGCTTGCATAAAAAAATTGTGGGATACTTTAAAAGCAGTGTTCCTCAATGTTAAATTGCAAAGGCTTTGAAGGTCTATCATCGATGGTGCATAACGTCATCAAAAGATTCCGAAAAACTGGAAAAATCTCTGCATGTAAGGGACAAGGCTGAAGACCTTTATTGGACCCCCGTGATCTTTGGGCCCTCAGATGCCAAAGCATTGCTCACCGGCATGATTCTGTCATTGACATTACTAAATAAGCTTCAAGAAACCACAGTCTGTAAACACAGTCCGCCGAGCCATCCACAGATGCCACCTAAAACTCTATCATGCAAGAAGGAAGCCATTGTTTAGCATGATCCAGAAGCGCCGCCATGTTCTCTGGGCCAAGGCTAATTTAAAATGGACTGTAGCAAAGTGGAAAACTGTCCTGTCATCAGACAAGTCCAAATTTGACATTCTTGTTGGAAATCATCTTGTTGTGTCCTCCGGGCTCAAGAGGAGAAAGACCACCCCTCCTCTTATCAGTATTCAGTTCAAAAGCCAGCATCTCCGATGGTATGGGGATGTATTAGTGCATATGGTGTGGGACACTTGCATGTTTTAAAAAGCACCATGAATGCTGAAAGGTATATATAAAGGTTTTAGAGCAGGGATACTCACCCTTTTCCAGAATGAGCCGCAGTGGGTGCAGGCTTTCATTCTAACCATGCAGTCTCACTCCTTATTCTACTAATCACGGGTCTTTGGCAAAAGCCTCAAGGGTTGATTAGTAGAATCAGGTGTGTGACTGGTTGGTTAGAATGAAAGCCTGCACCCACAGCGGCTCAATCTGGAAAAGAGTGAGTATCCCTGTTTTAGAGCAACAAACTGCAGCTATTACAACAGCATGGCTTCGTAGCAGAAGAGACCGTGTGCTGAATTGGTCTGCCTGCAGTCCTGATCTTTCACCAATTGAGAACTGTCGCAACTTTATTGAGACTTGTAGCAGCCATCAAATTTGAAATGAGCTCATTTTGTGGATAAAATTGTAAAAATTTCTTAGTTTCAACATTTGCTATGTTATTTCTGTTCTATTGTGAATAAAATTCTGGATGGTGTGACTTGAAAGTCATTGCGTTTTGATTTTATTCACAATTTACACTTTGTCCCAACTATTTTGGAATTGGGGTTGTAATTTAGAATGTACCAGCCAACATTTTTTCAATTGAACTTGAATTTTAAGGGCTTTTTCAGCTGACGCGTCATAAAACAGTATAGAGAAAGGATGAGAAGTGAGCGAGACACACATGATATAGGTCAGTGGCCAGGCTTGAACCACCAACGTCACGGTTTGTAGCAATTTTTACGAGCATGCCCATTCACAGATGCCTCATTAAGCCTTAGAATAGAAACTGTAAAAATCCTCATTTGAATAAAGTAACAGTTGCGAGTGATAAGTAGGGTGCATGAGACATGGACAAGAGGGACTTTCTCAGAAATTCAAATCTGTCATAATTACTGTCAGGATTTTCCTTTACCCTCCTTGTGTAGTCACTTGCTAATGAGCATACTTAATCAACTGTGATCAGGGCCACACACTCCACAGTAACGCAATGATAGCGTAACGCAACGTAATGACAGTTCAATTTCGCCATCTTCAAAGTCTGAAAGCTTTCATGCTGTGAGTTGACACAGTCTAATAGTTGCAAACAATGAAATGTTCAAGATAAATGTGAATAAACCATTCAGCCATTGCTTTACCTTCGCAATTTATTTATTCAGGATTGCAACAGAGGTTTGAGAGACCTCATCTTTCCAAAAGATGAGTACTGTTTGGAATAATTCCACTGTTATATTAACCCATTGATTAGAGTTGAATGCCGAGTGAAAATGGGGTTGTATACAATAGTCAGTGCACTGAACCTGCACTAATAGCAATCCAGGTTGCGTGCAAATACTTGCTTCTACTATAAGCATGAGAGCTTACTGATGCTTTAGTTAAAGCTAATCTTCAAGAGACTATGGGCTAGGATACCTTAGGATTTACTGTGACAGAAACCCCCAGCTTTAAGAGCAAAAGCTGGCAGTATTTAGGGCCATTAATACCACCTGTCATAACACAGACACATTAGCATTAACTGATAATACAGTAATATTGATTTTCATCTATGTGAGGAAATGACACGGAAAATGTTACTCCCTATTGTGTAAGACAGAGAGAACAATGCTCCTGCATAACCAGAACATATAAATTATATTCATGAGTAAGTGTGTTATTTTCAATAGAGGTCTCCTACACAATGATACAAAAGGTAACTAAATAACTTAATATCCATTGTGGCTGATCCGATTAATATTGCAACACATTTTAAGCATGCCTTGCTCTTTGTGTCCTCAGATCTTACCGTGCCGTGCAAGCAATTGAGCTTACTGCATGTTTTCTTCAGTGTAATAATCAGTACTCATTGTCACAAATAAAAACTGAAATTCCTCTTGGCTGAATACCACAACTCCAGTTAGGTCCCCTTATCATGACAAGTACATGAAAAATAAAAAGGTCTGCTGGTAGGATGACCTTTTTTTTAAATTTATTTTGTTATTTTATTCCAAATCTATCACTCTTGGCAAAAAATGAACTTTATCAGCATCAACAGTATATCTGTCATTCAGTCATGTATTAAGCCCAAAGACACCTATAAAGATTATATTTAAATAATTACTGACACTGGTGTAGGTAATTTTTAAGTTAGGTTAACAATTAATGTAGAATGTTAAATCAAATTCTTTATGACATGAACAGCCAAATTCATGTCTTCAGTTTAGGTGTTTTATGCACTTAGCTTACAATCGGAGAATCAACTCCACTATGGCCATCTTCTAAATAATTCATCTTCTAAATAATTAAATTTAAAAAATAAAGATGTGGAGTCAGTCTATGTCTGTTTCAGCACATTAAGGATTGCAGATGCCACAATCTTTCTGCATAAATATCATGGGTGATTAAGAGTACAAAATGAGGTATGTTTAGTCACACAGTAAATGAAAACTGAAACTTTCACAATCGTCTTAAAGCATTTTCAACTCTACTATCCCTCATCCTCAAGCTAATATCCATGGTGAGTTAAGTTGTGAGACAAGTATTATGTTCAGGATTACCATACAAACCTCTTCGTTGCCCCGGTATATATTATGAGGGGATGTTAATCAGTAAATCCGTCTGTCCGTATTTCTATCCATTTGCCCACCTGTAATCATTTTAGTATATATATATATATATATATATATATATATATATATATATGTGCGTGTGTTTTTTTTTTTTAAACAAAGTTTTTTACATGTAACAAACGAGCCACAGTGGTAGCTTTTGCTACTGAGAAATTTCTGACATTTTCTGACAGTTTGACTTAGTCTCAGTGTGAGGGTGGCCTTCATTTCTGGAGCAGATCTCAAGCACTATTCAGAATTTATTCATGAAAATTTCTACTTACCAAAGTTAAATAATGGAGTCATGCCTTTTGACATTTGCATATCTCTCCCAATTTTTTTTTCATATCTACAGACACAAGTTACACTTACACTCCATTTCAGAGTGGGCCTCGTTTCTGGTGCAGATCACACGCACTATTCAGTATTTTTTTCACAAAACTTTCCACATGCCCCAAAGTAACAGACTCATGCCTTTTACAAAATTTTTTCTTTTACATTTTTTAATCTTTTTTTGGTTTTATTCCCCAACATATATACAGGGAATATTGCTATCACTCTAACTATTTATCAATCCATCTGTAAGTACGTTTTTGTCCAGAGCATAACTTTAGAACAGTAAAATAATTTCTCATAAAACCTGGCACACATGTACACATAACCAGCGCTGGAGTACAGCTTTTCGCCTTTTCGCTATTTTGGAATTTTTTTATTGATTGACCTCAAGGTGGTCCTATGACAACAAACTTCACGTTTTGGCCAAAATATTTTGAACCGTAGGTCTCAAAGACAAACTTTTTTTTTGTTGGTTTCTGTAGGTCCGCACGAATTTAGCCATGTAAGTCACGGCCATATATGCATGTGTACATTTTGCATCATTTTGAATTTCTCGTAAAACCTTCAAAACTCTATCTTCTCCTACCTGGTACAACCAATTCACATGATATTTGGAACTCATCATCTTCAGACCAAGATATTTTAATGTCACCCACACAAACGTTACATTACATTGCTACATTAAAACCTCGCCGCAGTAAGGCAATGAATTTTGTGAGCATGGCCTATGTTCTTAAAATGAGCTCTACCCTCCTGAATGCTATGTCCAATCATCTCCAAACTTGCTATCCCTCATCTACAGGCCTTAGACTCAAACCTACCAAATCTGGGTGTACATTTTCTGTAGGTGGTGCAATAGCAAGCAAATAGTCATTATTACGGAACCAACAGCCCATTCAACTTAATATTCTGCTTACTTAATGCTGGTCAGGGGACCAGAGGATGTCTTTCAGTACACGGTTATTTCTTAGATAAGATGGTGGCCATCAGCAAATCGCATTTAACCATCCCCTCTACTTTCAGAGCAATCATGTAAAATGATGAAACCTTACAAGATTATTTATGGTGTGTGGAAGACCAATCAAACGTGTGCTGTAGTACTGCCTTTTGCCATTTTGAATTTTTCAGATTTCAAAATTGCAGGGGCTGAGGTAAATATATCTCCTGATGGCTTGTATTTTGATGAGGGAAATATCTCACTCATCCTCAAACTCATAAAAAATGTTAATATGAATTCCCTGGTCATGCCAAGCTTGGTCTAATTTGCTAGGGAGAATCAACTGCTCTATCCTCCAAAATAAATTTCATGACTGTCGAAACATTGTATGAGAAATCATCTCATCATACTAAGATCACCTTTTATTCTGCCTTCTCATCTGGTTCACTTCAAAGGAACTGAGCAACACTGTAAATTGTGTTAGGCAGAATCTACATGACTGGTCATGTCTCAGCTGATGATTGCATTAATGTCTGCTCCAACTAAGCCAATTTTATTCAATGTACGAATGTTGATTTACAGTCTTGCAAAGAAAAGCATCTCTATGAATGTGTTTCAAGTGGAAAATATTGTAGATGCAATGAAATTGCATATGGTACCATTTTTAAAGGTCTTTAGTAGAATTATGAACAATAATTTCTCTTATTGATTTGGGCAATGTGTCCTAAATCAGACTTCCAACTAGAAAAAATTTGCTTTAAGTCACAGCAGGAATCACTCCCTGAGGACAATATGAACTTCTGGAAAGGTAACATCTTTTCCAGGCCTAAAGGTTTTCACTTAAATGCAGATCCATCCCGGCATGACGGCATGCGACTTATTCCTAAAGATGGACAGTGCTTCCAAAGAGTAGTTGTCATGTGTTGTAAAATAAAATAATGACAATGCCTTTAAAATTTGACTCATCAGCATTAATCAATACACATTTCAGTATCAGTCAAGTATTATGTAGTTTGTTATGCCTTCTGAATTTCCTAAATAAATAAGAGTGATAATGAGTGTGCAGAGTAAAGCATCCATTTCCCAAGAATACACTTAAGTGCATTATAGACCATATATACTCTGTAAGACTTGATTTTACACTGCAAGTTTTGCCCACAAGGTGCATGCAAAGAGCGTCTTCATTTTCCAATGCAGATGCCATTCCATAAAATGATGTATTAGTTACTATGTAGCGATTCAGTTTGGATTTCAAGCACTGGTACAGACTTCATACTCAGAGTAAATGTTTTACTTTTCCCATTCCTCGTTGTTAGATGTGCTTTCAATACGAGGTGATTTCTGTTTATTTGAACATTATCATGTTTGCAAGGGGATCACTTAAGTAGCCTAATTATTTGTCATTGGTGTTCAGCTACTACTAACACGGAGCGTGTGCATACTATCGATCCTCAAACTGCTCAGTGGATCTTGAACTGGTTAAAAGTTAAGGCTATGACGTGCATCACACGCTAGTAAACAGATATAATCGCTGAAAAAAATATCATGCGACTGAGATACAGTGGGTAGGCCAATATGTAGCAACGGCTTACATTTGCTATAACTGGAACGCAATATAGATCATTTCAGCAAAGTCGTCAACAAGCTAAAATTGGACTCCCAGTTACAAGAAACGTATGCTTTTATTAGGCAATTTATTAAATATAGTTAAGATATCAGCAAACTGTAGGCTAATAAAAAGTAACAAGACCATCAAAGTTATTTGAGAACGAACAGATGAATACCGCAGAAATGAACTCAGCGACCCCTCTCCTGCTTAATGTCATGAAGCTGCGCGGAAACCAAGACTTTTCGCTTAACGCCCCGAAATCTGTTTACTGTCAGCCAACTCCCGTAACCAGACGTCAAGCACTGTATTAAGCAGCCTACAAAAATTCACAAAGCAATATTAGTTATTCCGCGGATATAGGCCTTCAAAGCACACCATTTTAATTTTTCTCAGTTTCGAATTACGCTTTTAAGGCATCTCACAGGACTGCTGACTTAACTTCGTCGGCTCGCTCAACATTGGCGGTATACTGTCTCACTGTCCTAAAAAGAAGCTTTAATTTATTTTTCCATTTGGTGTCACGTCGTTCGCCCCTCTCCCGAAGATTCCGTTATAATTCTTACACATGCCGCATAAACGCCATGCTTCGCGCTTCTCTTAAGAGGAAAAATCCAAATACGCCCAATTTATTAAATGTTCACGTGCACCGCTGAGACTCGTTGACAATGTTTCCCTGCTGTCTTTAGTCAGATGTTGCTTTGCAAATCCCAATCTCTTCCATAAACGCAGCCCAGGTCTTTTTCGAGGCCAAACATTATTTTGAGATAAATCTGCACATGCCGCTGCTCCAAATGCCCTTTTCGTACGACGAGTAAGGCAGCCAGAAGTAAGCGGAGACTCTTGTGAGTATCTATCACATATGAGGTTTGTAGTGGATTTCATTGCGTGTGATCCCTCCCCTTCTCTGGCGCTCAGTCCTGAAAGCTGAAATGGGTGTGTGCGCGCCAGCGTTCGAGTGTGTCCGTGTGGCGCAGAATTGCGTGCGAAGAGCTCGACTTGTCATTCAGAGGAATCCGCCACCTGAAACACGAGGAAGTGAAGGCGACTCAATTGGGTATAAAACATCAACCACATCTGCTTCTAGCATTGCAAACTGATAAAAAACACCAGTTTAGAACTCCTGCAGTCATTTGTTAAATTCTCTCAAGGAATGTGTCCAGTTTGAAAGTACAGAAATATACAAAATCTCTTTTAATTTGAATGACACTATATTAACACTATACTGGATTTTTATAATATTGGCTGAGCAGTTGGGTAAGTGTCATTGTCACTTTTACGTTTTCATGCATGATAGTTGAAAAAGTTTTTCATTCAACGGGACTGTTTTTCGAGGAGAATAAAATATGTATGCTGCTCATGTAGTTGCCTATAGTCATTATGCCGCTTTGAAACTCTTTTATGCGATAGGCCATACAGAGTAAACAACAAGAACTCGTAGAATGGAGAAAATATGAATTTGATGTATTTTTAATTTTATGATATTAATAACGGAGTTATTTTGTACAGTTAGCGCATTCACGCTAGTTAATGATTTTGGAGAACTGTGCAGTTTTATTCATTACAGTAGTTTTGAGCATCGCAATTATTTGTGACTAAAGTTAGAAGACTTATTTGTGTTTTGCCACTTAATCGTATCATTTTAAAGTGAAATATTTTATCACTTACTACGTAAATTAAGTTGCTAAATTCTAGATGAGCAACTTTGTTCTCCGTTTGTTTCAGCGCACCTGTTACCTTGTCAGTGAAGGATCATGATTCCACCGGGGGACTGCATGTATGCTGGCCGGAAAAGACGGAAGCCTATTCAAAAACAGTTACGTATCCCGCTATTCCGTGCGTTTTTGAAAGATTAAGGCTACTGTCTGGACATACAGGGAATTAATTTGTCGAGCACATTTTAGTTGCGTTCATGCATTTTAGATTTGTTCATGGAAAAAGTATCCTTTGCACGCTAAAAACGTGAAAATTTACCTGTTAAAAGGAAATGTAAACAATACTGGAAAATTTTTGGAAATTGTATTGTTCGTATTCTTCGTAGCCTAAAGGTTCGCAGTGGTAAATGATACCGGTTTTGATTTTTCGCAATCAGCATATTTTATTTTCAAAACTATTTATTTGTTCATCCATTTACTTTTAGGCTCTCTAAAGATCAGGCCGATGAGACTAAAAACTTGATAAAACTGACGTTTTGCCCTCTGTTTCTTATTTTTAAAATGAAATTATATTGAAACATTAACTTCCCAGAGGGTGTGAAATAAGTGCTCAAATTTTCGTTGTTAACACTGGGGAATATGCACTGCTGAACTACAGTTTATCATTCCAGTCTTGCTTATTGATCTTTGAATTCAGCTGGCAAAGATTATGGTCAACTGTCTTTTTAATGATAAATTTGTCATTGAATACCAGTTGATTGCATTTCCAAAGAAGTGCACCCTTAAGTATATGTGCAAACTTTAAGCTAACTTCATGCATTGTCTAAAAACTACAAGTTTGATGAAGAAAGATGTTGTTTTTTGTCATTTAGTACCTAACACCACATGCTGTGGCACCTTTGAGTTATTGTGTCACTTCCTCTCTGCCAATGGGATATACTTCATGGCAGATTAAATGTATTGCGTTATATGTGTTTTAATAAGAAATATGTGTATTAATTAGATATAATTTTTTCTAAATGAGAAGCATTATATTTGGATTATATTAGAATTCAGTACTTTTCCTTACATCATCAAATTTGTATTGGACACCTTAAAGCACAGAGTAAGCCGCACTCTTTAATTATTAAATGGAAAATATTTAAGTTGGAGGTTGCGTGGTCTTCATCAAATATTTTAAATCAAGTGTCGTGCAATATATAGTCATGGCATTATTTGATATTCTGAGAACATACAGCCAGTCCTTTTGGTTTTTGGAATTGGTCATTCCTCTGTTTATAGATTAGACATCACCATCGCAACGTGACGACAATTAACATATTGATTGTGTATAACTTAAGTACACAATGTCTCCTTACGATGACAGTCATTGAAAAAATAAGAAATAAGTAATATATCACCATACAATCCAGGTTCAGAAAGTGAAATTCCTCCACGTTTTTTTTCCCCAACAACCTGGGTTTGCTCCAAAGAACAACATTTCAGCCAGGAGGTTGAACAGGGTTTAAATTGGCTGGCTTTGCACTTAGGTGGAAGTAAAACATGGCAGGACTTCTACTTTCTGACCCACGGAATGTGTACCTCTGATTAGCTGTGTAACAATATAAACAATGTATTGGTTTCAATGGTCATATGGTCAAATGCACTTTTTATTTTGAAAGTCTGTTCTGGGGAGGCTAAGGCCAACGGAATGGAAAAGGGCATGTGTATTTATGAGCAAATGTTTATATGGTATGTCTGGATTAGCTGGCAGTTCTAAGTTTGCAGAGCCTTTCTCTCTCATGAATAAATATAAAATTAATGGCAATGGAGCATTGTTCAGGCCGGGGGGCAACTGATCTAGTGAATGAAAGCTGTACTTGAGTTTATTTAAAGACAAGCTTTGAGTGTGCCCTGGTTTTGCTGACAGAAATCAGACTCCCGTGGGCATCATTGCCTCATTGAAACTACAGGAAATACAGCTGGCCTTAGTGAGCCTGTTGCAAAAAACACAGGACACGGTGATGAAAGTTGCGACGAAACTCCTTTTTCATTCGGGCGAACTCTTAAAAATCAATGATTAGCAGCACTTTGCTCAGCCACACAGTGAGAGGAGTGTAGACTTCGTCTGTAAGATGCTGGGTTGAGCTTTCAGTTTCAGCATCATCCAATGCTGTTACAGTGCATCTGCTGCTTCATTCTGGCCCCCACTGAATATTCTCTCTTTTACATTATTGTTAGTTATCCTGTGCAAACAGGTCGTCACTGTGATAGTTATTTGATGGGACCTTAGGGAGCCGCAGTGCATTCACCTGAAGAGTTCCTTTCCTCGCACTGTCAAGGACACCTCAGTGAAGACAAGTTTGCTACAGTACAACAGAAATTAAGTGAACTTCCTAGCTCGGAAGTAAATATTTTATTTTAGTGGCATTTGATGAGGATGATCACTTATTGAATCAAGGAGTGTTGTGAAACTTTTTGGATCTGGAAACTTGAACTTGGTCAGCTAATTTAAAATGGCACTGTGAAGATGTCTACCTAACTTCTAATAATTCTTATTCTGTTACAGAGCAAGTAGCCTGAAATTATTTGGTTTGTGAATATTGACCTTGTAACTCACCACAATCTGTGCTACCATTGGGAATTTTAGGGAGGATATGAGTCGTTGCATGGAGTGACCAACCTGCTCTTTCACTTTAAGGCAAACTTTGGCCCTTTTTTTTTGCCATCAGCCAAGTGAGCATTTGACTGTACTCCATGAATCCTGAAATGAAGTCACATACGCGGCTGAAGGTGGGCTGTAGTTTTAGCATGGGCAGTCTCCGGTCCTCCACAGACAGTTTCTGAGCCTTCTGTGCTATTTCAGCAGAAAGCCAACGGCAGTGAGTGAGAAGTCCAACCCATCAAAGCGGCACCGGGATCGGCTGAATGCAGAACTGGACCGGCTGGCCAGCCTGCTGCCCTTCTCACCCGACATCATCTCTAAGCTGGACAAACTATCTGTTCTGAGGCTGAGTGTCAGCTACCTCAGGGTCAAGAGCTTTTTCCACGGTAAGGATCCATTCTATCCTGACCTGCCCGCATTTTTCTGTGTGTGCCACAAGATCACCCAAAGCCTTTTTGTGTCCCAGACTGAAAACAAACGGCGATGGGACTACACTGTTATAAACTGACTGAATTTACCATTTAAATTAACGCATTATTGCCTGGCTATTTTAACTGTAGATGGAGTCCTGCGTGCATTTAACTGTGATTTACAGGTTAACATACATGAAACTCTGTCGTAACATTACAGTTAAAATAACTGAAAAAGGTTCCAGTTAAATTAAGTGGCAAAAAAGGTGCAAGTTTATAACATTGTACCTGTATATCAATGGTAAACAAGTGGTGCCAGGCACAGCATACCCCATCCAAGGGGGACATTTTAAATGATTATCAGTATTTTAGTGACCTTGCCTTGACCCAGTTCAGTTCAAAGTTTAGTCAGATGATGTTTGGACCTTTGCACGCCTTTCTTGAAAATGTTGTATGATTTCATCAAACTGTTTTTGCACTGAACTGCTCACAAACACACGCTGACAAACAAATGCATTTAAAAGCAACACCCTTCCCATACCGCAAAACAATTTTCTGTAATTGTAGGATGGATTTTTATTGAGATGCTTGCTATATTTGGCTTTAATCCATTGGAAGAGTTTATAAACTTGAATCATGCCTGATGTTTAGCTGTTAAATAAGATGACGCAGATATTATCCCGGTGCATGAAATACCTGGAGTATGACAAGTGGTTATTTCCGAAGTTAATTTCTTTATTAACATGGTAGTGTTTGTGCATTCTTAGGGCTGGAATCACTTTGAAGAAATTGTGCGTGGTTTGCTATTGTGCTCAAATTTTATGTTAATTTGGTTTATACCTCTATCTAATTGAATTATTGAATTCAATAAGGGCCCAACTCCACTCATTTTCACATTATCAACTCCAATATATATGGGTAGGTGGTTGACCTTTAGTGAAATATTTACAATATTAAAGTTGTAGTGTCCTGCTGCCACGGAATATCAATTTTTTTATTAAAAAAAAAAGAGTAGTAAAACGCCACGTTTTCTTCAATTTTGAATAATTCAGTTAGTTCTTATCCAGATTTTTGGTTGTATTATGGTTCACAAAAGATAATATCCCCCTCAGCAAAGTCACTTACAGCAATCCTTACAACCAAGGCTGAAAAGTGATTCTACAAGGTCTTCTTGATATGTGACAGTATTTGGCTTCTCAACAAATACAATTTTTTTTCAAGCTTAGTACATTGGCTACTTTAATTACCTTAATAGTAGGACATTTAGTTCTGAGAATTAATACCCTTACACCCTTTGCTGTACTCTTGACACGAGAACCTGTGACTAATTACGGCGTGGCAACCGAATCATAGATCCCAACAGCACTCGATCAATGATGACACAATATTCAAGGTTGGCCTCTAAAATATTGCCCTCAACATCTTACTGATACTTCTCCTACTGATACTTACTGATACTACTTCTAATGCTGGGATCGCTGAGTCTGGACCTTGAGTCCAAATCTGGCGCAGTTTTTTTTACCCACCTTAATGAACTTCACAATTAGTGCTTCTGATCGGCCTAAATGTCTCCATATTTCTGACTCACTGGGAAAGGGAGGGTGGAAAACCAGCAATTCTCAAACCTCGAGGGCCATTATTATGATGAGCTCTACCTTAAATAATGCGCTTTCCCATAATTCTTTCTGCCAGGAAGACTATCACATCCAACACGCTCAACGCAGGGTCTGGACAGCATTCCTCTGTCTTTGGTATTCTATATTGTAATGTGGAATTCCACAAAAGCCACTTACTGTTGTACTGTTAATGTAGAATCTACATTTGCGTACAGCTGTCCTGTTTAATTTACTTATCCAAATCTATCTCTTGTGCTTGCAAATTATGAGTAAACCAGTACAATGAATTAGAAAAAACAGCCTTAATTTGAGTTTAATCACAGTAAAGTGGATTTTATTATAATTTCTTTTTCTCAGTGTTCCCGTATTGGAACAGAATATCATTTTTCTTTGATTTCTCCTTTTCTGCTGCCTATTTTGAGTATTAATTGAACACCACTGGACTCTGTGAGGCAGAACAGTTAGCAATGGCAACAAATAAAAATCTTAAATTCCAACCTAGCTGAACTTTATGAGGGTTAACATGTTTTTTTCCTGGCAAACATGTATTTGCGTCATTTGCAGTGTTACATTGTGTCAGATGGGGCTATATGTCTCCAGAAATACTTAAGACTGAGAGAGATATTTCCCCTCGCAAGATGATGACATAATTTTCTTTTCCAAGTCATTACTTTTTCCTTTGACAGTTTCAGGTGAATTTGTGTAATATGAAAGAAGACCGGTATATTTTAGTGGCATCAATCATCAGTGCATTTAATGTGTCTGGCTCTGTTTTTTGCTAATCTTGGTGTTATTTAATGTCTGATGCAGCTTCAATCATTTATAGGGAACTTCAGAAAAATATTTGAAAACATCACATAGCAACTCCATGGTTTTGATGTCAAAACAACCTCCTTCACGATTTAGGAGAGGCTGGGCCAAAATCGGAACTTGCCGTGTTTACACCTAGTCACTATATCCCCAATATGAACACAGGTGGGGTGTATGTATTTTGGTCTATGCAGGTTTACCTAGATTGTTAGATGAGCACCAAACATTGAATAACTCAAATTGAGATGCCCACTTTCGACAACTTGGCCTAGTGAAGTTTGTGTCCGCCTCCAAATTCCTTCTTGAAGAACCCTACAACTTATACACTCCTCTCCCTGAGGCATTCTTCACACGGCCCTTAAAGAACACATCCCATCCCCTTTCCCTCTCATGCTTTGCCAGGTGCAGCACTCAACTAGTCTCTTCCAGGAGGCTGGCATGCTATTCGCACACTTGGCACACATGAGGCCAGCTCAGGAGGAAAAGCCAGAGTATACATCTCAGAGGTCAGGTGATTATGAGGCTGTTAAAGTTATCACAGATGAGTCATATGGGACTGATTTTGGCTGTACTGTTCAGGTTAATAATAGCAGCATGCTTTTATCTGTGTATTTTTCTGGAGCGTTGCTGGCCAAGAGGTGGCTACCACAGTTTTATTGTGCATTGAATAATGAAAATTGAAGAAACAAACAAAACAAATAAAGATTCTTGGAATAATACAGGAAAAGTTTCATATAGTTGTTCAGGTGAGGGCAGAATGTTATGTGAAAGTTAAATAATTATTTTTTAAGATAACATACTTTAAGTGTACATAGTTATCTGTCATTCCTCCCAATACTTTTGAGCTTGCTCATATGCATCGTAAATTCAGCTTTTTTTTTCCAGCAGAGAAAAAATATTTCTCATTTCATGGCTGTTGATTTTGCTTATTATGAGCTCAGGGTTAAGCACAGTGTACTTCTGACAGGCCACTAGAGGGACGGCATGAGAGCCCAAAATGTTTGCTTTGAGGAAGGAGAAAGAGGAAATATTGTGTCAGTCTCAGAGTTGCAATGGAAAAATTTCAAGCAAAAACAAGGAAAAAATACAAACAAGTGGTGCAGCAATGCCAGGAACCTTGGCATATGTTTGACCCTGCAGTGTTGGACATTTAATTTCCTTCCTCTGTTTTTATTTAGAAGTGTTAAGAGCGGGTGACACATACCGTGGTCTCCAGATTTATTGGCACCCCTGTCTGAAAATGCAATACAGATAATGCTAAAATAAATTATCACATTATAGATATAAACTCAAAATGCTGATGTGAGAAATGTTGTGCTTTATTAATGTTTCAATGGAGTCAAACATCATTTAGTTAATGATCAATTTCCTCCAAACCAGGGTTTTACCATTAATGGCACCTTTTTAGTTATTGCTGCCACCCCATCTGGCTTGGATAACAAATAATTTTTCCTGTACGAATGGAGGCAGTATATACAAACGTTTGTATACATACTGGCTCTATACGTTGAGTGTATATATATATATATGAAGTCCATAGTGGAAAGATTATCAGAGTCACATTTTAACCTGTGGAGGAATGATATGCAAAAATATCAAATATATAAACATTACATCAATATATACATTGTAACATTATTATATAATATTACAAATATTTTAATAATATATGATATATACAGTTTACAAAAATAAAATTTGGACTGTGATCGTTTTTGCTTTGTGATCTTCATATATATATATATATATATATATATATATATATTTTTATTTTTATTTTTTTTTTTTTGAGTGTGTGCTTCCAGTCAGGTATGCCAATAATTCTGGAGCCCTCTGTGGCTGCTTAAATGTAAGGTTACACGCTGGTCAAATGGTTGAGTGTTGAGACAGGTACTGAGCTAAATGTGGTCAAGTTGCGCTGAATTCTATAATTTCTTTCATACACTTGGGCATCCCTGAAAATGAGCCACATGAATGCTACAGAGGAAATCTCTGCTAGATGCTAAATATTTCAAGAGATATATTGTGCTGTTTTCTGTGAGCTATTCACTCAGTTGCTCTGTTAGTAAAGTGCTGACTGAATTCTGGTTACAACTTTGGGGGTCCCACAAGGCATCGAGTGCATTTCAGTAATGGAATACAAATAACAAGTGAGTGTAAGGTGTTGCTTGATGCGAGTTTATGGCTTCAGGTTATCATAGTATTGTGCAGATATCTGTTCATGCATGTAGATTTCCATCTGTATTTCTGTGGTAGAGAGGGCTACAACAGAGTGAAGTGGGGGGCAGGGGATGGGTGGGCAGACATTATCGAAATCATCTGGTCATAAGCGCTGACAAAAATCATTCCTTTTTACTGTGTGATGCGGGCGTGTACTCTACTTGCTTAGGCTACGTAAATTATGCTGGAGATACACCCAAAAGCATGTTTCTACCCTGCATAACAGCTAGGGAAGGCACTCTGAAGTTTACACATAATTCTCATTGGCACATTACCTTTAATTGTTTGTGGAAAGACAAATATTAGGTTCGTTTATTACAATCCCTAAGACTGTAGTTACAGGAAAAATGCAGGTGGGGATACAGTGTGGAAGACTTTCAGTGTCGCATACATGGTCATGACCCTCTATTTCATGTTTTATTGAAGGCATTTCCATTACATGATATAAGTGTGTCACAGCCTTGGTCTTTTCTGACCAGTTCATGGAGAATGTGATGAAAATACGTGTCTGGTATTTCAACTCCGAATCTGTAAGAAGACTTAAACACATTCATCAAATTCATTCTTGCCGATCTGTTCCTGGGTTTCTGCATTTTATCAAGTCACCTTGATGTAAGAAATAAAAATGTCAAAACCAGATGAGTTATGAGCAAAATGCATTCATCATCTCCTTGTGGATTCAGATCAGTTTTACTATGGATATTGTAGTGCCTCTAGTCTAATCCTCCAGAGATACACAGCAGTCAAGTATTTGTATTTGCTTTGAGTCACAAAGGATCAGTGAATCTTTTCAAAATGAGGCCAGGATTTGACTATTGAAAAATATTTTGGCCCACTGGCCAGCCTAATGTTTTTTCCTTTTCTGTCAACTTACAAAAGCTTTAATGAGAGTTTTAACTGTATCAAAAGGCAGATTACCAGGCTTTTGGCCTGAGGTGAAGCTGGATCACGGATGTGTACTTTCATAAATAACCTTTTATTCCAAGGATTCATTTTGCCTACCTGCTGATTATCAACACACAGTTCCAACTTTTTGTAAATTTTCACCTGTATTCCTCTCTGGACAAATTCAGCACTCCTTTAATCCAGTCACCATAGTTACTCTTGCGTCGCCTCTGCAGCTGTAATTAGTCAGTTTATTAAATATTTATTTTGGGGATTAAATGCGGCCTCTACCTTTGCGTCTCTACTCTTGCTTAACTTCGCTGCAGTTTTTTTGTTTTTTTTTACTCTGAGGAGTAGCTTTTACCCTGAGGGAATTTCTGTTGTCCTCTTGTCTGCAATTGAGGTAAAACAAAAATTACTTTACACATTAACATCCATGAATCTATACTGTATTTTCTAAACAACACAAATGGTAAATTATTAAAAATCAATTGGGCCAGTTGCTAACTTTCTTCTTCATTATTTCTACAAATTTTGTAAAAAAAACATTAGGTATGTAGTTAAGTCAATAATGTCCACCGATTTGGCTCCACTCATTTTGAATAACAAACTAGTTTGAATCTGATTCTTTCATTTTAACCTGATCTTCTTGCTGCATACATCTGGATGTTTCATGAAAGGGGTCTAAATTTAGCATGGGACTGAATTTCACATTGTTATTTGAAATCAATGTGCACTTTGTAGCAGAAAGCCAACCCACTTAGATCAAATACAAACTCAACACTAATGTCATCATTATGATGTCCCAGACATTTTCCCATTGTTTACACTTGTCAGTGGCCCATGCCAACATAAGTTCTTAAACTTATTTGCACTTTCTATGCATAATTATCTGATAACTTAGCATTGGGTCCCAGTCCTCAAAACACATCATCAAGGTGGTCTACCAAAGTACCCGTCAAAAAGAGATAGCTCACCCACCGAGACAAGACCTGTTGAAGTCTTCTGGGAGCTGGGAAACTTGCAAAGCAATTCTGACAGACACGCTGTGAGTTATAGCTTTTAAATGGAAAGTAGATCTTTTGCATTGTGGCTATGGAACACCTTGAAGTGCAAGACTAGGAAAGGGTTTTTTTGTGTTGTAAGTGCTTCACAGCCCAATAAAACAATTACGACTCATCAAAACCTCAGAGCCCAGGCACCAGCAGCCCCTAAGTATGTTGTAATTATGAAATATCTGCAATATATTTTATGGATATTTTTGTCTTAATGACACACTTAATCACGTCTGACTCCTGTTGCTTGCTTGCTTGTTTTTCAAATGTTTTTGTGAAAGTCTTTTCTTTTAAATTTCTGCCCCTTCAGCCTGCTACCTTTGTTGTTATTCTAGTACTGATCTCTAGTGAGGGAGCTGAGCTTTGTGACTGTTTTGACTGCTGGTGAGTGCGTGTGGGTTATTTTGACTGCATCTGTCTCCATCTCACTCTGCCTTGCCCCCCATGATGCTCTCTGCGCTACAGAGCTGCGTTCTCTTTACCGACACCCTCCCCATCACTGCCGAACTACAGACGGGCAGAAGACAAATTTGGGGCTAGAAAGCACCCCCCTCCCAGCAAAAAACAAAAGATTTGTATGGATTGCATTTATATGGTTCTGCCATTTTATATATATTTTTGAAATTCCCGAGCTTTAATAGGTTTCACCAGTATCTTATTCTAGTAGCTTGTCAATGACTGCACCCCCTCTATTTTTTTTTTTTCAGAAAGATCAGTCATGTGCTGAGACAAACTTATGAAACTCTATCCGGTGAGGTAATGTTAACATGGTCTCTCTGAGAATTTTTTCAGAGCCATCTTTTAGCTGGGGTGACAGCATGTTCTTTCAATGAAAATTATTCATCTTACTTTATATTCCTGCGGCGTTTTGAAGAGATAGGAGGTCACAGCAAATTCCAGCTGCCGAGAAAGTTTAGGTCAAAATGACCCCAACAATGGAACGCATGTTTATGCTTGTTCAAAATTAATCCAAGCATGAGTGTATTTTTCCCCGAATGTAATTATTCAAATAAGCAGGCCTTGCTCCATCATGATAGGCTGAGAAGGGCAGATGGTCCCGTGAGAGGAACAGAGAGAGGGTGTGCCAGGTGTTTGAAGGCCTTTCTTTGTCTTTGCTGTTTGGTCTAACTAATGTGGGGCACTGTAGGCCCCACACTTTTCTGAGCCCATACCTTTCAGTCATTTTTTTGCAACCTGAATAGAACTGATGAGAGATGGAACGAAAATAAACCCGAATTTACGACGCCGTAATTCAACCCTCTCAGCACAGAGGCCAAGTGCTCACTGCTAAACTTCAAGTGCATTATGCATGTTTCCTAGAGTACACAATATTTTTAGCCAATGCATCATTAATGAAAATATTTGTATGAAATTCCACCTTGGCCTGCGCTGCATTATCACATTCCATGCATATTAATTCTCTTATGCTAATTTTATTGGGACACACTGCGCTTGCTGTATGTGGTAATAACTTCTGTCAACATGAAGCTACATTGTCTTTCATAATGGTGACTCCCATTTATGCAATTTTATTAATTTTTGATCAGTACATTTCACTATGCCTGCTTATTATGTAGAGTGTCTTTCACAGAGGTTCACATATTTGGGTAATGAAGACACTCGTTATGTGCTGTCACCTGTGAAGAAGACCATGTAACTTGGGTCTGATGGTGCTTGTAATAGGATCAAAGACATTTCAGGAATGCTACGTTTCAAAAAGTGGGGTGTGTTGATATTGTAATGAGGTAAAAATAATAAGTTTAAAGTCAACCCGCACAGCTAGCATCAACTGTGAGACTTGTCTGACAGAATTAATCACGGTGGTGTTATGCATTATAATCTTCGGTCCATGGAGTTATTTACTCGACATAAGATAATTTTTTCGATAGATATGCATCTCCCACTGTGGCACATTGTGGGGACTGAGATTTAGGACACTCTGTGCTCATTGTGCACTCATGGTGCAGGAGGTTATGAACGGAAGTACACTTTTGCAGCCGGACAGCACACGACAATACATTGTTGTAATTCAGAGTTCCTATACTGTGCTGCTTCAGAGCCTCTTTCGGAGGCCACTGTTGCTCACTTTGCCATGCCAGGCCCCGTTCTGGAATTGGCATCAGTTCTGCAGCACATCAGAAGCTTGGGTCCTGGAGTGATCGGTCCCATTGCAGGAGGGTGTTGGTCAGAGTGCACCACACTGAGGAAACAAGTTTGCTTAAATGACTGCCTGTACTTGCTCTAAATATGGGCTTTTGCCATTGAATGGGGAAGAACATATTGAGAGGAACTCAAGTCTGTTCACTTAACGTCAATCACACGTCAAGCCGAGAAGCCCGATTTCGTAACTAACTGTACTCTCACGCTCTTGCGTGCGCAATGAGGTACAGAATACGCAGTGATTCCAGGCAACAGATTTTAGATAAACTGCCAAGCCCACTTGGCTGAAAAATAAACCTGAGTATAGCCTGTTGGTAAGGGCACCTCTGGGGGGAAGTGAGACCCTCTCACTCCAGCAGGGAGGTGTGCAGTCTCTTAGCAGCATGCAACTCCACTGTAGAGTCTCAAAGATCAATAGCTTTGTCATTTAGCCTTTTGTAAATATATGAGAGATGCCATTATCATGAGTAATCTCCATATTTTTAATCTTTGAGATCTTGCATAGCTAAATGCTCCTGGGAGGTAGTAATTCTAGAAAACAGCTTTATCACCAATATAATGTTTTTTATATTGAATAAAAAGGAAATATTTTCAATGAGTAATTGTATTATTCACACATGACATTGCACTCTTTTGGCCTATGTTTTTAGTTTCTGTTTATATTTCCATATCGACAAATAAATTAATTCAATTTTGATTTGTGTTCCTTCCTCGTTATGGAGTTTTCTATCTTTGCCCTCACTGCAAGTAATTACATCTTTTAAGTCAGGGAAGAAATGCAGCTCCATTGCAATGTGGAGATGGAGCAAGGTGACGTAATCCAAATGAAATCGGTGTAAAGCCGTATCTGTCAAACAAAGTGCCACAAAGAGAGAACTTGTGTCATTTTGCATTTGATGCTGTCAGACAGCCAGTAACTTCTGTGCAGTTCTCAGTCGACACAGATCAGGAGATCAAGGAGGAAAAGACTGCAGAGACACTTTTGGGAAAGGTGAAGTTTCAACCAAATTTAAATGAAACAGCCCCCATTATTTATGCAGTCATATTTCTTTACAGGCTGTATTTTTGGTTTATCCCCAGTGCTTTGTCTGCTTTTAGTTTGGGGGTTTAAAGGACAGTCATTTTTTTAAAGTAAAAAAAAAAATGTTATTTTATAAATAAATAAAACAAGTGCTCACGTTTCCTCACTGATCTAATTTTCTTCTAACTTATTTAAAAATGTAAAATAGTAATGCAGACTGGAATATTCCTTTACCCGCAAAATTTAAAATCTAAATTAAAGAACAGAAGCTCATCCACAGTTCTGTATGTTCATGCAGGTTATAAACAACCTTGTGGAACATTCTTTCTACAGCTGTGATAGTGTATGATCACGATGTATGCTCATCGGCTTCTGTGTTTGGCACAATTTTCTAATACTGGCTAGAACTTCCAGTTGCCTGTAAACAGCCTAAATTCTTTGTGTAGTGGATTCAACAAGGTACTGGAAAAATTCCTTAAAGATTCTTGTCATGTTGACAGGAGAGAATCTCGCAGTAGCTACAGATTCTTCAGTGGCACATTTACTCTGCAAAGTGAAACTCTCGTTCCACTGTGCCCCAGTTCTCTACTTTATAGATCATTGGGATCTGGTGACTGTAGTGGCCACTGAGGTACATTGAATTCATTGTCATGTTTGCAGAACCATCTTGAGAGATGATGCATGCTTTATGGCATGGGGCATTTTCCTGTTGTAGCCATTGGAAGATGGGTAGACAGCGGTTATTAAGAGATGAAAATGGTCAGCACCAGCACACTGTAGCATTTAAGTGATGCTTCATTGGCATTAAGGGCCCCAATGTGTGCCCTGCACTATTGCACTTCTACCAGCAGCCTGAACCATTGACACACAGCATGATTGATCCATCAATCCATGTAGTTTATGTCTAATTAACCTCCGCCGAGGGGGTGTATGTTTTCGGTGCCGTTTGTTTGTTGGTTTGTTTGTTTGTTGGTTTGTTTGTGTACAACATAACTCAAAAACTTATGGATGGATTTTGACGAAATTTTCAGGGTAGGTGGGTATTAACTCAAGGAAGAGGTGATTACCTTTTTGGCATATCTAGGCCAAAGTACTGCTGAGATATATGCTAAGTTCAAGATTTCAAGTCTTTCCAATGGGCCGGAGTTCCAATCGCCGTGCTTTTGGCTTTGCTGCCCCCTGGCGGAGGTTCTGCGCTCTCTGAGGGCTTTTCTAGTTCAAACTGTAAGATCTGTATCTCTGAGCAGGAAACAAAATTGATCAAATCTGGCAGTCTTGGGCAGTTTTCTTCCCACTGGAGGCTCAGATTCTAGTACCTCAAAGTGACGTATATTTTTTGTGCATATCCAACATTAACTAAAAGAGGTACCCATATGGAGTCCAGATATTACAACTTCAGTTTTTTTTGTGATTTTTCCCTGAAGTTGTACAGCACATCAAATAATGAAAATGCAACAAAATGCAAATTTCATTTTGAGGACTTTTGTCAGCTTAAACTGGTCAATGCACAAGCCTGTGCTTCCCCTCCCTTTCTGCTTAGATTGTTTTGCAATGGGAGATTTGTTAATCTGGGAGTTATTTTTCTTCTCATTGTAAGTCTCTTTTCTATATGCATGAGTGAAACATGATTTTTCTTTCATAGTCATTACATTTGGCAGATATTTACACTATAGCAGGTATCACCACTTCTAGCTGTATGTCACTCCATTTACAGTTCTGGGACCTGAGAACTTTGGCACGGATTTGATTATTACACACTACTAGCATGTTTACCGAACTAATTTTTGATGTAGCTTATGTGGTTAGTCCAATAGGCATCATATTTAGATTACTATCCGTGTGCACTTGGTTATTTAACACTGCAATTGTGTTTGTTTGATTATATAGCAGAGCATTTGTAGTATTGGTTTATACAAAACCCAAAACCTGTGAAGTTGGCATGTTGTGTTAATCGTAAATAAAAACAGAATACAATGATTTGCAAATCCTTTTCAACCTATATTCAATTGAATACATTGCAAAGACAAGTTACTTAATGTTCGAACAGGTAAACTTTGTAAATTTTTGCAAATGTTAGCTCATTCGGAATTTGATGCCTGCAACATGTTTCAAAAAAGCTGGCACAAGTGGCAAAAAAGACTGAGAGAGTTGAGGAATGCTCATCAAACACTTATTTGGAACATCCCACAGGTGAACGGGCTAATTGGGAACAGGTGGGTGCCATGATTGGGTAGAAAAGCGGCTTCCCTGAAATGCTCAGTCATTCACAAACCAGGATAGGGCGAGGGTCACCACTTAGTGAACAAATGCGTGAGCTGATTGTCGAACAGTTTAAAATCAACATTCCTCAAAGAGCTATTGCAAGAAATTTAGGGATTTCATCATCTACGGTCTGTAATATCGTCAAAAGGTTCAGAGAATCTGGAGAAATCACTGCACGTAAGTGATAAGGCCGAAAACCAACATTGAATGCCCATGACCTTGGATCCCTCAGGCGGAACTGCATCAAAAACCGACATCAGTATGTAAAGGACATCACCGCATGGGCTCAGAAACACTTCAGAAAACCACTGTCAGTAACTACAGTTCGTCGCTACATCTGCAAGTGCAAGTGAAAACCAATGCCAAGCGAAAGCCATTTATCAACAGCACCCAGAAACGCCGCCGGCTTCGCTGGGCCCAAGCTCATCTAAGATGGACTGATGCAAAGTGGAAAAGTGTTCTGTGGTCTGACGAGTCCACATTTCGAATTGTTTTTGGAAACTGTGCACGTCGTGTCCTCCGGACCAAAGAGGAAAAGAACCATCCGGACTGTTATAGGCGCAAAGTTCAAAAGCCAGCATCTGTGATGGTATGGGGTGTATTAGTGCCCAAGGCATGGGCAACTTAAACATATATGTGAAGGCACCATTAATGCTGAAAGGTACATACAGGTTTTGGAGCAACATATGTTGCCATCCAAGCAAGCAACGTCTTTTTTTTCATGGACGCCCCTGCTTATTTCAGCAAGACAATGCCAAGCCACATTCTGCACGTGTTACAACAGCATGGCTCCGTAGTAAAAGAGTGTGGGTACTAGACTGGCCTGCATGTAGTCCAGACCTGTCTCCCATTGAAAATGTGTGGCGCATTATGAAGCGTAAAATATGACAACAGAGACCCCGGACTGTTGAACAACTTAAGCTGTACATCAAGCAAGAATGGGAAAGAGTTCCACCTGAAAAGCTTCAAAAATTGATCTCCTCAGTTCCCAAACGCAAACGTTTACTGAGTGTCGTTAAAAAGAAAGGCGATGTAACACAGTGGTAAAAAGGCCCCTGTGCCAACTTTTTTGCAATGTGTTGCTGCCTTTAAATTCTAAGTTAATGATTATTAGCAAAAAAAAAAAAGTTTCTCAGTTTAAACAGTAAACATCTTGTCTTTGCAGTGTATTCAATTGAAAAGGATTTGCAAATCATTGTATTCTGTTTTTATCTACGATTTACATAGCGATTTACAACTTCACTGGTTTTGAGTTTTGTTCAATTCTTTATGAAATTGCCAGCGTCTGGCTGTTGCATTCCAGAACACCAACAGGAAAACAGATCATATTGATCTACAATGAGAACTTTTATTTACCACTTGCTGTAAAAAGCTGTAGGACATTTGACTTACCTGCTAAAGGGAAAATGGCTAATTCACTGAGTCTTTTGATCCAAATGTTTTCGTATTTATTATTCCGTTCAGCTTTGCCTTAAAATGACCATAAATGTATTGTGTTATACTGAAGGGGCAGTTCTTTAATTTGAAGTTCAGTTCAAAGTAGGGTTGTCTTTCACTTTATCTGACAGGAGTAGAGTTCAGTCCTCTGCTGCTGCAGCCAATCCTCTGCAAGATTTGACATGTTCAGAAATTCTCCTCTGCATAGCATTGTTGTTACACATGGATATTTGAGTTAGTGTTCTTTCCTCTCGACTTGAAACTGTCTAGTCATTCTCCTAGCCATTGCAAGGCATTTTCAACTGTAGATATGCCATTGACTGGATTTTTTTCTCACTGTCCTCTGTAAACTCTGGAGCAAGTTTGAAGCTATTTGTTTGAGAAAATTCTGGGAAATCAGCACTTCCAGAAATACTCATACCAGCCAATCACGCACAAGTTATCTTTTCGCGATCAAAATGTCTTACAACTCCATTTTTTAAAGAGTTGGGATGCTGTATAAATTGTAACTATCCGACTGTCGGACACGGAGATATATTAAAACCCTGTCCGACTTTTAGGACATATACACTGCTTTCAATGCAGGAACGCAATCTGTCGTGCAAAAAATTTTTTTTCGCTTCCAGCATGCAAGTGGCTTAAAAATACTATTATTGTCACTTAAATTTTATGGGTTTTTTTTTTAGTGGGGGAAAGGAATACAGCCTGATCGCTATAATCTCGTACTGAGTTAAGATCACATTTTGAAAATAAATGTGTAATGTATCTTGCATTGTTGTCCATGCATGTTATTCCCAAAATTTTAAGCAGCAATAGGGTGTAATCATAGAAACATGCTATCTATAGTTTCTCTTCCCAATGATGCAGGCAGAAGAGATAAATGAGCAACCGTCGTATTTCATTCCAGCTTCATAAGCGTGAATGATCTGATGTAGTTTTGTTTTTAAATTCCATTCAAATTCGCTAATGGTAATAATTTGAGAATGCCTCATATTCGTAATGCTTAATATAGACGTAAGCGGTGCAGAAAACAAGCCTGAAGCAGCAAAGTAAAATGCAACATTAAGGCATCATGCAGATATAGGACAGAGGCTTCCTTATTTCAACACTTTTAAAGGTGAGGAGAGGAGCTCATTTTATTGGTGAAGAGTTGACTCGGCTATGTTCAACCCGCTTCAGCATTTTCTCCTCTCTCTTTGCCTCTTGCGCCGACAGGAGGGACAGAGGCAGGACAGAGGAGTACTTGTGCCAGGCTACGCTGGGCATGAAATTGCAACATACGCCTGGACACACCCTGTTGGCCTGGCGCTCCCCCTATTTGCCACGCCTGCGCCTGGTCTACAAATTTAGAGCCATGCATTGTTTGTGCATAGTTCAAATTTTTGGCTGCGCATTGTGTAGACAGTGCATAACTTATGCGTATACAGTACGCGAACCGAGCACAAACAAGGCTCTGCTGCGTACCACCGAAATGGCATGCCTCGCCAAGACACATTGCGCGGCATTGTGGGGACAAAAATCGTGCAAGTGTCAGGGTGGCGTAACACTGAAGCATCCAGCCAACATAAAAAGTTCAGGGATGCGCTTGCAACTTAGTACGGTAGGTGTATGGTTGGGGCCTTGATATCTCAGTTTAACCCCTGATTACTACTGCACAGACTCTGGCTCCAAATGTGCAAGATGGCAGCATCCATGTGAAGGATATTCAGCTCCATTTTTGTACCACGTTAGGAAGAAGAGATTCATCGTCATTCTTTATATACAGTCTATGCTTTGCATAAATTAAAACAACTTGACTTCGTAATAAAAGAGTCTGGGTGCTAAACTGGCCTGCCAGAGTTGCCCAAAGCCAATGACCCTTGCAAATGACATTAAAATTAACAAATAATAAACGGTTACAAATGTGTATTCCTAGGTACTGGATTCATTGGTCACAAAAGCTCCCAAATATAAGTAAGTCCAACTCAGTTCTTGAGCACCCTCTGTAAACCTAGTATATGGCTGGGCTGCCAAGTGCTGTATGAGAATGTGCACCCAAGAAAAGGTGCTAAATGAGGCAAAGCTCACGCAATTATATGAATTGCAAGTTTTTATGTGTTTCTTTATTCAGTCCCTCAACCAATACTGTCTTCCATGCTTGTAAACTCGTATCAGTTGTGAGATTGAATAGGGAAATTAAAAACAGGTTCCGACCATTGTCATGATTTTTTCACGCTAGATTGGTAGGATGCGTTACATTCCTCTATCTCTTTGGAATCTTGCAACCAGTACCAGAGAAAACAAGCATGGAGGACTGAAACAAACTGAAACAATCTAGCGTGAAAGAAGATTTGTCTAATAATGGTCGGATTGTGCTCGTAATGCAACAAAGTGGAATGGAACCCTTTAAAAGACTTGGATGCTAGCTAGGGCAAGCGCAACATATGTATCCACTATATTAATATTTAATCCACCTTTTGCTGTTCATTAGAAGAAAATATACGCATTATTTTTTGTATAATGGTGACCAATATTGGCAAGAAACATTCATTGCCGTAAAATATTGGACATTGTGAACGTTCTGTACAAAATGTGTTTCAATTTAACATTACATTTCCCTGATTATTGCAGTCTTTTGCTTGACAAATTCAAATACTGGTCCTGTTAGTTACAGTGGCGTAGTGGGAACAACAACGTAGTGGAGAAGTAGCTACCTCAGTCACGGGCTGTGGAATCCATCTTGGCACAATCTTTTAAAATTTTCTTAAATTTATTGTTTTCATTGGTGTCAGCTAAAGTCGCTCTCATAAGCTGGATTTACACTGCCGGTTAAATGTGACACAAATATGACATAGATCGATCTTTTGCTCAAATGCGGCCAATATCTGCATGGCTGTGTAACCAGGAAAAAACATTGATTCCACCCTTGATCGGATCCGTCAAATCTTGACCCCACTTAAATGTGGTTTTTGTTCAGATATGTATCTAATTTGTGTAGGGTATGTGCCAGTGTGCCAGTCGTGTAAATATTTTGTAAAAAAAAAAAAAAGGCTTAGACGAAGGCCGAGTATGCCTACGCATTTGCGATGATGCAGTTGATAGGTGTAAAAGGCGTTAACAGGAAATCAGTTGTAGGTTACCTAGTGAAATGTTGCTAGCTTGCTTGATGTTTTGATCATTTCTATGACTCCTAGGCCTGCATGCTTTTGCATGCAGGTTGTAAGTGGTGTAAACCAATAGCGTAACCAGGGGGTGTACCAAAACAGGTCCCTTTATGACAGCAATTAGTCCTGGCTAATTCTCAATCATTTTCCTTTATTGACGCGTTTTCCAATTATCGTAATTGGCAACTTAAGACACGGTTTCTCTCCATATGCGATCATATCGTTCACACTCAAAACAAGATGTAAACACGCAGTTGAACAAATTGGATATGGGCCTCAAAATCGGATCCATATCTATGTGGGCAGCAAGACCTGCAGTGTAAATCCAGCCATAGATACAATCAAAGCAGCCACGACGACTGCTTCCGTTCAAGCGAACCAACTCATGAATGCGCAAGGGTATAAGTTAATTTTGAAACCAGTCGGAGCATCATACCGGTATTCTTGATAATAATGAAACATAAGAGTGCCGGCGCCACTTCCACCGTGTACGTAAATAGTCCAGCTATAGTCATAGTAACGAGGAAATTACCAAGAAACCGCCGATAGGCTACATTGAAAATGGACATGAAATACACATGGTATTGTGGGGATGGCAAGTAGGCAAGTAATTAATTAATCCAAAACCTTCTCTCGAAAGAATTCTATTTTCAAGCTCTACCAGCATTGAATGAAAATACTTTTTCCCTTGATATTTGGGTACCCAGAGAAACATTAGGGCATATATAATCGACAAGCTTACATCTGGTTAAGAAAATATAATTTAATTTCAAGTGCCTCTACATGTGGTAATAGCATATATGGGCACCAGCCATGTTACTGATTACACATTGGGTTGCAAGGGCATGCCCAGCATATGCATTGATGATATTAAATATTAATCTGCTTGCACACTTGCCTGCACACTGGACGCTAAACTTCCAGTAAGCAAGATTATGATGCTAAATTTTTCGCACGACAGATTACATTCAAAATCAATGCGAGGACGTGAATACACGCGTGTGCTAGTGGCTTTCATCTGAAATTATAAACCTCATTTCTCCCTCCAAAAAAGGCATCCCCTTTTAAAATTGTTCTGGCCAGTAAAAAGCTGAAAAAAGTGAAGGTTTGATACATAATTCTTTCCCTTTCTCTGAATCCCATCTCCCATTTCAGCATTTAAAAAAAAAAAAATTAATTAATTTTTAATTAATTTCTGTTTAATTTAATTTAAAACAGAAACATCTTCCTGTTGCACCTTATGAAACATTGGCGCAGAAGGTGCTGTTGATGATCATGTGCTGTTTTATGATCTACTGGAGATCTTCAGTCCCAACAATAAACAAAGTGTCTTCGGACAAAAGCCAAAATTTAAATAAAGTGATTCATCGCATTATATATGACTTACTTTTTTAATTCAATCAACTATCTTTAATGAATGTAACTTGTCACTTTCGCCAACATAAATAGGGGAGACCGGGGTTACTTCGGGCAGGAGGTTAGGTTTGTCGCCCCAGTTTTTTCATTGCAAACGCACTGACAGGAAAATGAAAATGTGCAAATTATGTGACATCCCAGCGACGTCATCTTGAAGAAGGGCTTGTATTGTCATGTAAGTGTTTTCTGCCTAAATAACTGAATTTTGACCCAAATTGTAAACTTTAGGTTTCTGAAAGAAATGCGTCTAACTTCTTTGAAGACAAAGATTTCCACAGTTTTTTTAGTTTCACAAACATATGTAACTAGAGTTATTAACAACACAAAAGACAAAGGCCTGCTGCGATCATGAGATGAGAGATGCAGCCTGATTTCCAAAATGGGAGCACGGGGCTACACTGGCCAAGCAGCATGGGGTTAGTTCATCAGGGTGCTGAGGTTGCCCCGCTTGCCCCCTGTGTTAGGCCGATATTAAAATATTCCAAAGTCATATATAGGAGCCGATTTATTGTTTTTCAGACACCTATGGTGTTTTTATAATTCTAATATCTGCATTTATTTTCTGTTTATGATAGAGGACCTATTAGGGCCTTTGTTTGGAGGACACAAGTATGGGTTTGTAAGGGTTTGCTCCTTGCAGCCCCTCCGCTTTCTCATTCTTTCACCTCCGCCTTAATGGGCCACAGGTGGGGCTCATTAAAGTGGAGGTGTTGGCAGAGTATTTGGGGTTGGCAGGTGCCAGCCCTGGGACCTCTGCGTTTCAATCCATTCCTTTTTAAGTGGGAATGTTAGCTGCTCCTCTTTGGTGCCGTGGTCCTTACTGATCATCCAAAGGTGGAGAGGAGTGGGTCCAATGCTTCTCATGCAAAGGATGGGCACATGGGAACTGTGCAAATGTCAGTGGTCTCGCCTACAAATGTCATAACTGCTACTCTGATGGTGATTATGCATAAATCATAGCTTGTGTTAATTCGTTGTAAAAATAAAACAGTTCTCTCTATTTCTGTTATGAGAATATTGGACTGTCTTTCTCAGCTTCAGCTGATTGCCAACTATAATGAATTTACCCCACCCATCTGATGAAGTAACCTCGGGTATGGGGTTACTTTGGCATGTTTGTGATATATCGAAAATTGAATATTGTGACGTAAATATATGTCATATTGAGATTGTATCAATACAAGTTTTGTAGGCGACATTCTGCACTACACATATACCATAAAGGTATTTCTCTAAGTTTTAGCAACAAAGAGTTATGGAGCCAAATGCAAAATCATGACGAGGTAACCCCGGTCTCCCCTACATCCAGGCACAGGCTAATCCCATAAAAGGCATAATGATAGCCTGATAATTGTTCCCTTTGGGATCATCAGCAGCATTCTTAAAATACTCCAACACCGGCATTTTTTTTTTTTTTAAAGATAATTTTTTCGAGAATTTTTCCTTTATTTGACAGTTATACAGTGTAGAGAGACAGGAGGGTTGGGGAGAAGAATGGGAGAAGACATGCAGCAAATTACCTCAGCCGGAATCGAACCCAGGTCGCTGCGGGAAGGACACAGCCTTATGGTACACGCGCTTAGACCGATGAGCCACCGGGGCGCCCCAACTGGTGGGTTTTTTAAAACATCTGTGCTCATCATCTCTTTGGAGTGTTGACAGACATCTTCAACACTTCACTATCCCATGCCTCAGTGCTAATGTGTCTCAAGACAGCTACCATCATCCCTGTCCCAAAGACCTCAACTGAGTCATGCCTGGATGACTATCGGCCTGTTGCTCTGGCTCCAATCGTCATGAAGTGTTTTGAACAGCTGGTCATGGTACACATGAAGGACAGCACTGATGACAGAGTGGACGCTCATCAGTACCCATACAGGAAAAAACACTGACTGCTGCCAAACTGACTGCTGCCAAAGACTTCTTTTCAACCAGTTTTTTTAATTTTATAATATATGGTACTATTGGAGTGCGTGTTACGCTGCTTCTGAATGTGTGCAATACTATACTTAGATGTACAAACATATATATAGTTTTGTATTTATTATGCTCAGTTTTTATCTTTATAGCATTACTTATAGTTACTTTTAATGTTGTTTTATGCCTTTTTTAACTGGGACCAGAGAGCTAATTTAGTTCCTTTCATGTAAATGTTGGAATGTCAATAAAATTGCTTGAATCATTGAATCTAGTGCGACCAACAGGAAGACTACACAAACAGCGTTTATATGGGTAGTAATAGTGAGTCTGGTATTGAAGGTCGGGTGCCGCTGATAATTGAACAAGTGAGAGTGGTGATTAGAAAATCGGTGACGCTGAACAACGGTCCGGTGGAGTGGATGGGTGTGGTGTTGAGGGTGTGACTAGGTGCCTTTTTTTTTTTTTTACCTCAATTGAGTTATGCAGGCTTTTTGTCTATTCAAATGATGCTTCTTTTCTTACAAAACAAAATTATCAGTAAGGTAAGCATCGCGGTTGTTTATTTTTAATGGGCAAGTGTTCCTTCTTCACGATATCACAATTTTATATCCCTGGGAGTCGCACCAATGTTTAAACTCTGTATATCTCTCTGGATAGTCTGTCTGCTAAGTGATACCAATGCATGTAATGTATAGGCATGGAGAACTCCTACAAGGCAACTACAACGTATGTGAGAAGCACTCAATAATCAGTATCAAAGACCATTTGCAATTTGTACAGGCTCTGAATGTGCTAATGGTCGAAGTAGTTCTTGCATTAATTTCAAATTTTCTGTTCGGAGTGATCAAAATTCAAAATAGCCAAATGGCACATTACCAGAATCCTTTTTGTTGTCCTCTGCTCTGGCATTGGGCATGGCTTATGTATACACTGCCTTGTGTATTTAATTTGAAATAGGATTCTTTGTATTTGGGAGGCCAAATATTCCATGTTGACCTACAGCTTCAGTTTGCACTGTAATTGCGCACCATTGCTGACTTAAAGCTTTAGATAAGATATTCACGTGAACAGTCGCCAGTCTTGGAAGACTCTATATCAGAGTTTATTGAATTTCATCAAGTATTTATGTTAGAAACACCAGATTAAACATGTTTAGTCTTGCCTGGGCATTCATAGTTGGTCTTTGGGTTGATTTCACAACTAAATCTCTTATTTACAATGACGGCTTTGCAAGTGCCAGAAGACACGTACTTGTCAGGGGAGAAGGGGACAAATAGGAGCATACAACAAACAAAACCTAGAAGTAACTAACTAGTAAAATCAAACAGAAGTAAAATGACCAGTATCATAAAAATCCACAAAGTAAGCTCTTAGAAGAATTAATGGAAATAAATTTATCAACTACTGTGTTTTTTGTAATAAATTCCAATCATTGGCAGCAGCAGACTTGAATGACAATCGACTTAAAGGATGTACTAGATTCTGAGGGCTTTACCATGATGAAAGAAGACTGCATATTGTACTTAGTTACTGATATTCACCGCAATAACACCTAAACTGGGGAGTGTGTGTCATTATTTAAGATGAGTTTTATAAATAAGCGCAAACCAGTGTATCTTTCGTCAAGTATCTAAAGAACACTATTTATGAAAGGAATACAAAAGGCAGCGATGTGCTTTGAGGAGGGTATTCAAAACAAATTGGATAACAAAATGATAAATTGTTTTAAGCTGTCGAAGTGTTCGCTTGGAAGGTAATCTATAAATTGTATCCTCATAATCAAACAACAGAGGTATACTCATTTGAACAATCATGCAGGCAGCAGATGCAAAAGAGGAAAAATGTCTACATACAAAACTACGTTTTGCCTTGACCTTCAACTGCAACAAGTGTGGCGGTGATAGAAGGACAATGCACTATGTAGTCCAATTCCAAAGGATTTATAACTGTAACCTGCTCTTAGATGGTTCCATCCCTACTGGAAATGTTTTAGTTGGAGGGGAACACAGTGCCCTTACAACTGAATCACAGCAGCATTTTAATGATAGGTTTAGGTTAATAAATACCTGCTGTAACTCAAGAAAAACTGTCCTGCAGTGAATTCATCACTGCACTGGGAGATTGACCAGTGACGTAGAAGATTATGTCATCAGCATATAAATGATAATGGGAGTTATTTACTGCATAAGGAATATCATTAATAAATGGATAAAAACAAATCACTCCAAATCTTGAGCCCTGGGAAACATCTAAAGACAATTTACACACTATACCCCAATAGAGAGGTAGTTAAAAAACCATGCAAATGAGTTATTGCTGAACCTATTTTTTCCCCCACATTCAAACTGGCCTAATGAGGCGCACAATACTGCTTCACCGACCCCAAAACCAGAGAAAAAACACCTTTATAACAACCAATCCATGGGATTTATTCACAAAAGAGATAAAGACATCCAATAAACTAAATCAAAATTACGGAAGAAACCACTGAGTCAAAACACAATACAACACAAATCCCATGATGAGAGGCAGCAACCATCACAGTCCCCGCACCAGGGGCCTCTCTTCTCTAAGGCTGGCACAGGAGCATGTAAGTGCTTCATTCTCAAGCCATGTGCTCCTGGTTGAGCAATTGGCTGTAGCAGCTGGGCAGAGCTAGAGGACAGGCAGTGGAAAGGGTCAGAAAGCACTGGGATCCCTTACAGGCATATCACCCGAATACTTTTTAGTCTATACAGTAGGATGGAATGATCCGCAGGGTCAAACACTTTTGCTAGGTCACTAAATTTAAAGATCCCATACTATGCTGTGTTTAGTTATTTAAAATATGTCCAATTGGTTTTTAAAATAATGTTTAGAATTAAGATATGAAAGGAAACCACACACATCCAAGCCTAGTGAAACCTCTACTCTCACCCTGTCTGTACCGGCCTGAAACGAGCTGTTTTGAGTGGGCGGGGGCTATGCTAATGAGGCGCTGCTCTGATTGGCTGTCTCGATGCTTCAATTCCGGGGGAGGGTGCAGACCTGAAAAACCAGGAAACCAAGATGGCAGGTATTTCAGAACAGCTCTCTGCAGCATATATTACTGAGGGACTATACTTGTTTGATCCCGAATCCGACCCCAAAAAGGAGGAGGAAGCGTTGCAGCAACGTTTACAGTACAGCAGGATGTCAATGAGTGGCAAGTTGAAATTTTAGTGTTTTGCTCGCCTTGCATGCATATGGTTGTAGCTGTACTGTTATATAGCCATGCTATATACCCACTTAGCTATCTGGAAGAAACAGGTAAAAAAAAAACAGGTAATAGCTCCTGTTAACCATTTTTGCCAAAATGAAGTTCTGACACTAAGCTACTAAATAAGTGCACAGCAAAAACACAAAACGGTGTAAGCATTACTTATATGGAGCTAGCAAGTTGAAAACTTCCACTGGAAAAAACTCAGTATTCGACATCCACTTTTTTGGCTTTTTATTTGCCAGAACAATTTTCAAAGGTGAAATTCCACCACAGTGATGGAGAGAAATCGTTTGTTATACCAGACACGTTATAGTGCATTTCACCATTGCTTTCACCACAGTAGGATCAGAGAGCTAGCCCACACCACAGCAGCGTACTCTGCTGACCCTGGTCACGGATAAGTAAAACGATCGTTTCACAGCAGCAGTAAACAAACACGTACCCTAAACTGTGCAAACCCTACGTCTGGTCTAACAGCAGCCTTATCAGCCCAACTCTGCAGACACGCACAACACCTCTCCGGTTAGCTTCAACTGCAGCGACTACTGTCGGGTAACATTATGATGAAACTACCACCTAGATGCTAACCAAAGTAACACAACCATACCAATCTGAATTACTGCATATAAGTTCACCAGAAACATTTTTTAAGTTGCACGGAATGCGACATTCATGCGACATGCGACACATATGGTTGTAACCGAGCGGTCATAACAATGACAGAGACAAACGTTACCCCGCAATACAGGTTTTAGAGACAGTTTCATAACCATGAACAGTTGTACCAAGCATCCAAATTACAAACAAGTTTAAAAAGTTTCAAATGAGGTTTATGTTCACATGTTGAGTCATGGACAGTTGGTACCGATCCAGACTTTATCTTCAGATATTCTACAAAACCTGCATTTCAGGCCATTTGTTTGCTATATTTAGTGGTCCTGCTCGCCACAGCCACCTGTAACATGTTCATTTCACTTACATTATTTGCTGTTATATCATTACTTTGAGCTTGTGGCTCCAAGCTCCTAATTGATGTAACTGCCCCAGGTTTGAGAAGCAGCTGAGATGCATATCCTCTATTGAAAAAGTTGTCTCTGGTGAAATGCCAAGCACAAACAGCTAACGTTCCCTTTGAGTGTGGCTGTTTGCCACTGGCAAACAATAAAGCTACCCACTGATTTCTATTGGCATCGTCGTTTGGAAGAGAAAATACTTTTGTATTTGTTCTTTTTTTTGCATCCAAAAAAACACATTCGGACAGTTTTGGGAGACATACTGATAAATCTACACGTTAAATGATTTGGGCTCGTTTGTGTCTGATAGAATAAATTCTGGGGGGGGGGGCAGGTCCAGGGCTGTGTTTGGCTCTGGCCTGGTCTGTCCCGATTGGACACAACAACCTGACATCTGGTTTGGAAAAAATCTCGCAAAGATCTCGGGACTGTTCTGTTCAGAGAGTAAAATCATGTTTAGGAGATCACATTCTCGGATTACAGCAAAGCCCCTGTATCTTATGTTTAGAAACTTTGCAGAGGTTGAGTATGGACATCCAAAATTATAACATTACATGTATGAATTTAATGAAGGGTCAGTATAATAGGGGAAAATAAAATGGTAAGGTCTGCACACTGAAAGACAATGCTCTCCAAAAATGTATTGTGTCGTCAACGTTTTGATCAACAAGTGATCTTCATCAGGATTTTCCGTGTTGTGTTGTGTTGACGACACAATACATTTTTGGGGAGCATTGTCTTTCAGTGTGCGGACCTTACCATTTTATTTTTGTTTATTCTTACATTGTCCTGCACCTGTAATTGAGTGGATGTGCATGCTTTATTCTCTTTATTTTAAGCATCAGTATAATAGGGGACCTTTAAAATACTTGATTCAATCGAAAAGATCAGCCATACAATTCCTGTCAGCTGCCACTTTGACTGAAAAAGGCGAGTGTGATGATTCATTCCTATTTGCCTCGCGGTTTTCCAGTACCTTCAGTTTAGAGCCACATTGTATGAATTTCTCATTGTAATAGTTTGATTTCTGCTGACACCTTTCTTGCGCTGCTTCATTCTTAAGTTGAAAAGATGCATGCCTGTCAGTCAGTGATCAGTGATCCAGTTTGATGATTTGTTTTTTTTTTTTTTGTGTGAGTGTGTGTTTTATTTTTGTTTTTGTTTTTGTTTTTTGTTTTTTGTTTTTTTTGGCTGCAGCACCACTGCCAAATTGCAAGAAAACCTTGGACTGTCATAATTTTTGCTGGCAGTTTCTTTCAGGGCATGTTTGCCAATAACTGCAATGGAACAGTCATTGAACAAATTCCATGCATCACCCATTGTGGGAAAACTTTGCCCCAGTTCACCTGAGTCAGATCATATAAAAACACTGAAGTATTAAAATTTTTAAGAAGTCTGTTTTGACTAATCTGTCCGGGGACTTTGATTGATTGACCTTAATGGGCACAAGTAGTAAAGTAATGATCACTAATGTCATAACGAAACACATTAGCGTGGTACAAGTGTAGTGAGTTTGTAAAAATCTTGTCAATCAGTGTAGCCTTACGCGGTTATAAAGCATCATATCTTGCTGGATAAGTTATTATATCGTGGAGATTCATGAACTCAAATGGCAGCAATATATTCTCAAAAGACCTCGGCATGTCCCAATTAAGTTCATCTAATTAAATGAAACTAGCTTGAATCTTGTGAAAGGTGCCAAGACATTGCTGAAGGCCAGTAGGGTATAAACAGATGCTGACGAACAGCAGTAGCATCCAGCTACTGTCAACTGAAAAGTTTTGTATAATTTAATGTTAAAAATCAATAACTCAAGTCATTTAGGAATAAACCTAGCTGAGGCTTCAAAGCACAGAGGCTGATCTTTATCAAAAACTGCCACTCCTCCATCCCTAAATGCCAGCCTTGCCAAAAAAGAATCTGACCAGCCAGATATAAATCAGTATGGGGGACAGATTGAATTACCATGTTTCTGAAACCACTTCAATCTCAGTTTTTGAGTTTTCAATTCATTTTCTGAGCTGATTCATTTAAGTCAATATGCTTCTTGAATGCGCATACTAAAAACCCGTGTTATTACGGGTTCAAAAGTCAGCAAAAGACTTGATGTTCAAAGCCAAGGCAGCATTTGGGACGACGGGTTTTTTTTCATGGGTCAGGATGAACATGAATATTGCGAAAAATCATAAGCAGTAATTGGATGAGGGCAGGACGCAGTGCCAGGAGAAATATGTCCACTTGACATGATGCCCATTTGAATAAGCAACCTGTTCCCAGAACGTTTACTTGTTGCATTCAGTAAGCACAATAACAGCCAGACTAAGGCGTTGTTTCAGAGCAGTGCAAGAGTGCATGAAAAAAATGTATTTCTCTTAAATGTGAGGAAAAAGACAAACAAAGAAAAAATGAAGAAAACAGCAGCTCGGGAGCTGTAGCAGACTAGGCCTTCCGAGCACATAAGGGAATAATTGCCCCCAAATGAAAAGTGGCAGAGGACAGTTATGGGTAATGAATGCTCCAGTTATTCACTGAAAGCTTTGCGTGACTACTCCTTGGCAAGGCCCTCAAGCCCGGAGGCACAATTTGTAATACAGAAGAAAGGAAGGTATTTCTTAAGTGTTCTACTGTAAATATCACCACACTACCTCTAATGCTACCTGATTTGTAGACTGATTTTAGCAGACTTTAATGGCATCATGGCGTGCTGTGTTGGATAATGTTAACTGTCTTTCGGGATTTAATGGTTAAAATTGAGTTACATGATGAGAGAGATGGGGTAGATACTGAATGATGTGCCTCTGAGGTTTCTGATAATTAAAAAAAAAAAATTATTTCAGCAAGTGGGTGCAGTCATATGTGTAACATGTTTGTGTTCAAACAGTGGAATAACAAATAAGATAACAAATGAAATTTTTAAAATTAAATTGGATCATCAGCTGGTGATAGCATTTAAGTTACCTTTTTTCACTTGATTCATTTTGCTTGAATGCAGGTAAATTAAGGTCTGTATCGAATATGTATAGAGAACAGGGAACTGGAGCATTAACTGAGAAAAAAACTGCATTAACTGTGTAGAAATGGGCAGTTATACTGCATAACCAAAAGATGAACAAAAGCAAGGTATTCAATTTATTATTTCAATCGAGGTCTACTTTGGAGAACATCACAAGTCATATGCACTAGTTAACTAGAAGGGCACTCGGTAGAGTGCATGCCTCCGCTACGCCACTTCTTTGACCGATTGCGGTTAATATCAATAGAGTCCATCTCTGATGTAATTGCAATCCACCCTCAAAATTTCAGAGATATCTGTTTTATTACTTTTTGAGTTATTGCACACAAACAGACAGACAAACAAACCAACCCCAGCAGAAACATGACCTCCTTGGCGGAGGTAATAAATCACCCATACCTTCAGGCTGAATAGAACATATATTATAAAGTATTTATGCTCACAAAACAGATGACTTGAAATTATCACATCTGGCCTCACAACCCAACAACCTGAATGCAAAGTGGAGAAAAATCCCAATAGGGGCCAATTAGGTCTGTCACATTGATTTTGTAGAGGTCATATTCATGTTTTCCAAGACATTCCTAATTATGTGTTGCCTTTTTCTCTTAGCTCTCCATACTATTTGCCCTGTCTAAATCCCATCACTCCTGTTTTTAGCTTACTGGCCCTATGGGCCGATAAGCTATTGCCACGGTGTGGCGTCTGGCGTCCGGCGTCCGTCATCCGTCGTCCGGAACATGTTTTATCTTTTTTTTGCCCAATAAATTTTTGTGTAAATTTGCAATAACATACTACTTGACCATATCTCCAGAAGTTTTTCTCAGATTTTTGATTGAATCATTTTTGTCCGTTTTATTAGCCCTTGAAGTTTTGGCTCCAATGTTAAAGATAGGACTAAAAAATTTTAAAAAATAATTTCTCAAAAACTGTGCGATAAATGTTTTACTAAATCAAGCAATCAACTTACCTTGGTACCGTCAATGTACAGTGTGAGAGCCATTTTGATTGAATCCACGACAGTGGGTCTATTGGGGGCACTGTACTTTCTGAATATGCGAAATGGCCTGTGGAGGCCAAACGGTTGCAGATAGATATTAAGTTTGTATTACTGACATATAGGAAGTAATATATGACATATATTTTGGCTGTGTTAAAGTTGACCTCAGATGACCATGAAAAGTCAAACTTGAGGTAAGCAAAATGGAACAATTTTAAAGGATTCTAGGCTTGAAAATATTGAAGATTGGGAATATATGTGCATTGAACACATATAGGAAGTCATATATGAACTTTAATTTGGTCACTTTGAACTTGACCTTCGGGACCTCAAAGGTCAAACTTCACATAGTGAAATTTTAATTACTTCAATCACCAAAACTATCATACATAGAGATGAGGTTTGTACTGCTGGCACATCGGAAGTCATGTATGAAGTTTCATTAGGTGACATTGAACTTGACCTTCAGTGACCTTGAATGCCCAAACTTTACAGTGAAATTTCAATGACTTATATCAGCAATATGTTTACAGATAGTTTTGGTTTGCATTGGAGATGTATGGGAAGTCATACATGAACTTTCATTTGGTGGCCTTGAACTTGACCCTTGGTGATTTTTGAAGGTCAAACAACTCATAATTAAATTTCAATGACTCCTACCAGCAAAACTATTACAGACAGAGCTTTGGTTTGAATTGTGGCCATACAGGAAGTCATGTATAAAGTTTCATTGCGTGACCTTGAACTTGACCTTCAGTGACCTTGAATGGCCAAACTATACAGTGAAATTTCAATGACTTATACCAGCAAAATAGTTTCAGATTGAGTGTAGGTTTGCATTGGAGAAGTATAGGAAGTCATGTATGAACTTTCATTTGGTGACCTTCATATTGACCTTCAAAGGTCTAACTTGACCAAGAGAAAATTCAATGACTTCTATCACTGAAAAGGTCAGAGATGGACCCTAGGTTTGTGTTACTGACATAGGAAGTCACATTTGAACTTTCATCCATTTGGCTTGGGCCAGTGGAAGAGCTACAGGGAGGGCAAAGACTTTTAGTCCTGGCTAAATCTCAGTCATTGTCCTTTATTGTCATCTTTTCCAATTATTGTACAAAACCCAAAACCAGTGAAGTTGGCACGTTGTGTGAATCGTAAATAAAAACAGAATACAATGACTTGCAAATCATTTACAACCTATATTCAGTTGAATACACTACAAAGGCAAGTTACTTAATGTTCGAACAGGTAAACTTTGTCATTCTTTGAAAATATTAGCTCATTTGGAATTTGATGCCTGCAACATGTTTCAAAAAAGCTGGCACAAGTGGCAAAAAAGGCTGAGAGAGTTGAGGAATGCTCATCAAACACTTATTTGGAACATCCCACAGGTGAACGGGCTAATTAGGAACAGGTGGGTGCCATGATTGAGTATAAAAGCAACTTCCCTGAAATGCTCAGTAATTCACAAACAAGGATGAGGCAAGGGTCACTACTTAGTGAACAAATGCGTGAGCTAATTGTCAAACAGTTTAAAAACAACATCCCTCAACGAGCTATTGCAAGAAATTTAGGGATTTCATCATCTACGGTCCGTAATATTGTCAAAAGGTTCACAGAATCTGGAGAAATCACTGCACGTTAGCGACAAGGCCGAAAATCAACATTGAATGCCCGTGACCTTCGATCCCTCAGGCGGTACTGCATCAAAAACCGACATCAGTGTGTAAAGGACATCACCACATTGGCTCAAAAACACTTCAGAAAACCACAGTCAGTAACTACAGTTTGTCGCTACATCTGCCAGTGCAAGTTAAAACTCTACAACGCAAAGCGAAAGCCAGTTATCAACAGCACCCAGAAACGCCGCCGGCTTCGCTGGGCCCAAGCTCATCTAAGATGGACTGATGCAAAGTGGAAAAGTGTTCTGTGGTCTGACGAGTCCACATTTCAAATTGTTTTTGGAAACTGTGGATGTCGTGGCCTCCGGACCAAAGAGGAAAAGAACCATCCGGACTGTTATAGGCGCAAAGTTCAAAAGCCAGCATCTGTGATTGTATGGGGGTGTATTAGTGCCCAAGGCATGGGCAACTTACACATATGTGAAGGCAACATTAACGCTGAAAGGTACATGCAGGTTTTGGAGCAACATATGTTGCCATCCAAGCAACGTCTTTATCATGGACGCCCCTGCTTATTTCAGCAAGACAATGCCAAGCCACATTCTGCACGTTACAACAGCATGGCTCCGTAGTAAAAGAATGCGGGTACTAGACTGGCCTGCCTGTAGTCCAGACCTGTCTCCCAATGAAAACGTGTGGCGCATTATGAAGCGTAAAATACGACAATGGAGACCCAGGACTGTTGAACAACTTAAGCTGTACAACAAGCAAGAATGGGAAAGAGTTCCACCAGAAAAGCTTCAAAAATTGGTCTCCTCAGTTCCCAAATGCTTACTGAGTGTCGTTAAAAGGAAAGGCGATGTAACACAGTGGTATAAAGGCCCCTGTGCCAACTTTTTTGCAATGTGTTGCTGCCTTTAAATTCTAAGTTAATGATTATTTGCGAAAAAAAAAAAGTTTCTCAGTTTGAACATTAAACATCTTGTCTTTGCAGTGTATTCAATTGAATATAATTTGAAAAGGATTTGCAAATCATTGTATTCTGTTTTTATCTAGAATTTACATAACGTGCAAACTTCACTGGTTTTGGGTTAATTGGCAACTGAAGACATGGTTTCTCGCCACATGCAATCGAACAGCGATTAAATCGCGGGTTAAATTCAGTGCAGTGGCGGAACAGAGAATTGGGTTTCACAAAACAGCTGTTTAAAACAATTATAAATCCTAACCTGTTCTCAGTCATATTCATGATTAACAAAAGGTTCACTCCGAGAGCACTCCACACTTAACAGGTGCTGCTTGTTCTCCCCGATTAGGGACGACAGTCATTCATCTGGACACGTATTTGCTGTATTTAAATCTACGTTATTCAAAATTGCATAGCCTACCTGTCGACTCTCATGCAAATGGCTTGAGCCACATGCTTTTTTTTTTTTTTTAAATCAACCCACGAAATACCGAGAGTGAAATTTTGCATTTCATTGGAACATGGACCAGTTCAATCACGCAAAGCATTGGCCAATTAATGAGTAAATCATTTTTCTGCACTGAATGTAGCCCATGATTTCATTGCTGTTTGATCGCATACAGTGAGAAACTGTGTCTTCAGTTGCCAATTACAATAATTGGAAAAGACGTCAATAAAGGAAAATGATTGAGATCTAGATGTGTCTTTGCCCCCCCTGTAGCTCCGCTACTGGCTTGGGCTCAGCACCACTTTACTGACCACCATATTTCCCCTGTTTTCATGAGCACGGGCTTCACACGGTTCAAATTATAGGATATTAATCCTTTTTGACCTGTTCGGTGACTGCAAAAAAGAAATTTGCCTGCGTGAACATGGTAACTGGCTGGGCCATGTCTACTGTGTACTGCACATGATTTTGTTATATTTGGACCCGGAAACAGCATTATTACATTATGTGTTACATTGGGCTTAACAAGAGGATTGCTTGCAGCTTGTTTGATGCTCAAGTGCCTCCTGTTGGCCAGCTGGGCGCTCGTGAGTAAGATTCTCAGCTTGTTCATGTTCGGGTATCCTCCGCCTTGTTCTAAACTTGTGAAGTTTTGAGCAATGAGTGTACAGAAGCAGTGTCTGACAGGCGCGTTCTTAGGAGGAGAGCCGCAAACTGTCTTCGCTCTCCCGAGATGGCACCATGGGCTTGTATATTAGCAAGTGTGAGTACATAGTTAGGCATTCTAGATTCGAGTGGGATTGGAGATTACAAATTCATATATAAAAATGATACTAGGTTTGAGTTCTCTGATTCTATGCATTTTGGATTTGGATTTAGATTGGATTTTGGATTTTATGTATGTTGGATTGGATTTTTTTGGATTTTTACTGCTAAACCTGTAAAAATGATAAAATCAATTATTCTCAATAAATCCTCTGCATTCAAACTATGAAAAGTAACCGACATCTCTGAAAGTGTAAGTAGGCATTGTGGAAGGCATGAGTGAAGAAATGTGACATAGAATGATAAGTGTAGCAGATATTACTGACCTTTTACTTTTACTTCCTCCAGATGTGTCTATTTGGCTAGAATTGACATTGTGTTGGATGGCAAATTGGTCCGCTTTATTTTATTCACTTGTTTTTTGGTATGTTGTGTTGAAGTTACAATGACAAATCCTCATGACCCAGAGTCTCATTTTGATCTCTTTTGCCTGCAATGTCTACATTCCAGTATCATCAAATGTCATGTTTAAGAAACTTATTTCAATGTGCCTTAATGTATTTTGTGGAGAGGGTGTATTTAATGACCTCATATATTTTGAATTAATGAATTAATTAATTTTTAATGTAATTTAATTTAAAATTTTGCATATCTCTTTCCTTGCACTGACATAGATTTTACTTCCTGTTCATTGTTTTTATTCTAATACAATATCAGAATTAGATGGTTGTGACGGATAAAAACAATGCACATGTGTATGAGCTCTATATGGGATCACTTGCCAAACACCCATTGTTCAGTTGCCTGAGCCATAAAAATAATAATTGTGGTAAATCGACATTATTGTCCATTGGAAGTTCTGCTGTCTGTGAGGAACCAAAATTTGAGCCCTACATGTTTAGTGTAAAGGAAGAAACTGGCCATTTTTGCTGCGTTCTTGTGTCTTTACTAAATTACATTGCTTGGGGCAAAGAAATCCAAACATGAGCTGCAGTATATGTTTGTAACACAAAGAAACACAGTCTCTTTGAAGTAAGGACTAGTCTGTTGCTCCCTTCACAGTTTAATTGACTTATGCAAAATTTAATTCAGGACTATTTTTTTTTTCAAAGATTACTTTTGGATTTCCTTTTCGGTTAAGTTATGCTTTTAAAAATTGTAACAGTGGCATGTAACTATGTACCCCCACTGATGGAGGCAATGCACAAATAAGGAATTTAATGCTTGGTTCTGTTTATGTTGTCCACTGTATCATGTTTAAACTGGCCCTCAGAAGGACAGAATGTTATACTCGTGCTCTGCAGCTGCTGACTCTTTCCCTGGCAGATCGTACTATAGTTTGCGTGCGGACGAGGGAAATTCCATTTTAGCTGGTTGTGTGCCAGTGTTTGTTTTCATCAGATATTATGCTTTAAATATGCACTGTTCCAATAAGGATTAGACATTCCTCTCTGTGGATCTAAATAATAAACTATATATTTCATGCAGCATCAGATTCAAAACAGTTGCTGGCTTTTTGAAAGTGCAGAAGATGACTCGTGTACACTTGCTGCCCTTTCTCTGGACTCAAGCTACACATTTGCTTTTCTTTCCATTTCTATGCGCTGTTTTCCCATTTCACCCTCTGTTTCTGATTAATTGCCTGTTACTCATTCAGAAGCGCTCCTCCATATATCTTCCACACGTAGAAGTGTATGCCTTGGAGGAAGCTCCTTCATGTTCAGATCTAGCTTTGGCGGTGTGACCTCCTCAGTTGAACCTAGACATTTATTTTATGCCCTCAAACCTGAAAAAAGTCAGATGCAAAGTCAAGGATCAAGCTTTATCAAGTGAGATCTTCGTCATAAAATGACTATAATCATTTTCAACTTGGAAGACATTTTAATTTGGTTTAATTTGACTTTTCAGAACAAATTATGTAACTTATGCTTCTTATTCATTCACATAAACCATAAATACCACATACGACATGCACATTCACCGGCAGACCGTCACACACATGCAGACATGCAGGGGAACACACAGTGACCAACTCCAGAATCTTTGTGTAACATGCAGGGGTGGAAAATTCAGGTTCATTACATTACATTACATTACAGGTTCTTAGCAGACGCCCTTATCCAGAGCGACGTACAAAAGGCCCGGATAGTAAAAATCCACCCCAGTATTTTCTTCCAGTCGCCTGAATTTGTCATTTGCCAGGATTTCTTTACCAGGAGGTGGAACTAACCAGAGAAATCAGTTGGATGACCTCAAGGTGGAAGGAAAACACGGCCAGACTTTTATGCTCTTATTTTTCACCTCTGGTAACATGCAGTGGGGTTCTAAATGAATAAATTAATAAATCAACCTTTCTGGTCAGTTTGCAGTAAAAACATCCCATTTTCCTTGATGAAACGGCCTGTCTCCTGCCACATTAGAAGCTCACAGGAAACATTCTCAGAGATGAGCTCTTCTTGTGGGCAATAGGATTTACTGGATACCAATCTGTGCACATGCCAGTTTCAACTATTAGAAATTTTCCCCAATGTATCACAAATGATTTAAGCATAAAACCCCGTCCTGTCACAACTGCAACCATGCGCCTTGTCCTCACTGGATGCTCCTCATCATGAGCTCTGTTTCTTTCCTCATTTCCTTTCAGCAGCTTTACCTTTGCCTTTTAACTGCACTTTGCCTGTACACCCAGTTTAACTTCATGCCAAACACATTTTCTCACTTAATTCCACAAAAAGCAAGGAAATTTGCATTATAATGCTTTGACAACCCGTAATTGAGTTCTTTTGACTGTCTCGTTCTTCAGTGTGGCTAGTGGTAATCCAACACATTATTCATGTATGCAATTTATAATGTGCCTGTCAGTACTCAGTTGTCTTTGGGAAGCACTTATTATCCTGTGCGACCAATTTCACGAGCTGTGAACAGAAAACACCCCACAGACAGAATCTCAGAAACAAGGCTTTGACATTGTTGGCATCACACATTTATGGCGCATAATCATGCATCTTAAAAGTTTAACTTAATGATTGTTCATTTTGTATGGGGGAGAGGGGGTGGTAGTGTAGTTTGAGGTGTATAATTGTGAATATCGTGGAAGTGCAAATTGGATCAGACTTCTCTCTTTTACAAAGGTCTTATGGGGCATTTTTCATTCTGTTATTGGGTAAGTAAGAAAGAATAATGAATAAGTCTTGTGACAGAAACTGTTGCCTGCAACACTTTAGTACGGTTTGTACATTATATGGACTGTTGTGAGTAAACGCACTTTGTGATCATAATCTGTTCAGCTGTAAATGTGCCAAACTCCAGATCTCCAACTGCACATGCGCACACATACACACACATACACATACACACATGCGCATATGCGACCCCCTGCCCACCCACCCACACACACGCACACGCCCACCCACACCCACACACACACACATACACACACGCACACGCCCATACCCGACCCCCCCGCCCACCGACACACATGCACACGCACACACACACACACACACACACACACACACACACATACACACACGCATGCACACACACTTTGACATTTGCAGTCAGACAAGCATAAATTCTTATACTTTCCTGCTTTCCTGCTTTCTTTTGCACCTGTTGGTGATTGGGTGTGAACCATAAAGCTTTTCATTGTGTACATTTGTGGTTGAATAATTCAGTGAGAGAATGAATGAATGAATGAATGTGTGAATGAATGGATGAAGGAATGAATGAATGAGAGACAATTTATTGGGCCCCTTTCTGTTGTCGCAGATCAAAGGCACTGGTTGCTTAATTTTATGAATAGTTCTCATGCTGATGCACATTTTATTGCATCAAGCTTTGTGTTTGTTCCGGTTGGCACAAGAGCCAGGCTGGTCACATGCTTGTTTCTGTCCAATCATCCTTGACTTTTGCTTCTCTCACCCAATTGGCAAGCTTTTGTAAGCATGGCAGCGTTCATTCGTTTCTCTAGCTCCATGCGCTCTACACCGCTACTACCCTGGTCAACTAAAAAAATCTGCATCTCAGTTCCCCCACCTCCCCAGCCTCTTTGTGTACAAATAACATTGTTCATTGCAAGCAGCATCTGCACATATTGGGTTCAATAAACATTTAACGAGATTTAAAAGAACCTCAGACTCTGCCAGGGGGCTTTGTTATCTCAGGAACTGTGTCATGCTTGCTCAAACTGTTCCAGAGCGTCCCTCAAGCAGAGTCACCACCAAACTCAAATACATGTCATCCTGTTATAAATGGCTAAATCAGATGTAAGTGGTCCTGATTGAAGTTGTGTAATTCATGCTGGATTATTACAACTATGCTTGTCAGAGGCCAGGATCATAATGCGCTATGACAAGGGCATTATTTTCATCAATTAATGATACAGTATGCATTATCTAACGTTTACCTGAATATCTTTCATTTTATACCCCAAAACCTTACTATTCATTAAAATGCATCAGTATTATATAGTGCTTTTCTGGGCACTCAAAGATCACAGGGAGAACATGCAAACTCAACACAGAAAGGCCCCATGCCTGATTTGAACTCACAACCTTTCTGCTGGGAGGCAGTAGTGCTAACCACTGTGCCAAAACCACTATTCAGTTCCCACAAAACTGAGTTAAGTACATTCCACTCAGTGCAACTAATTAAACTGGCCAAAAATTTTTGAAGTTAAATAAAGGTTACGCAAAGCAATTGCGTGCAACCAGTTGACATAACATTATTAAGTAAATCTAACATTTGACAAAATTTCATTTTTTTGAGTGTAATTCATGCAGTTCCCCTGTCAGGTCATAAAGTTGACCAATTTTGGTTGCAATTTTAGCATTTTGTTCATGGGAAATTAAGCTACTCTTCTGAGTTATAACAGTCTAATAATACAACCTCACAATTGAAGTTGTGAAGAGGACATTACTAAACTGATGAAATGGAAAACTTAGTATACTGTGCATTCATGTAAGGTATTGGACATATTGTGGCATTAACTGTAGCAGCAGTTAAGAAAAATGAAGTCACAACAGGCAAAAGTCACCCAACTTTTTTGACCCAGCTTTTCATTCTTTGTTGTCCTTCAACATTGTGGCTAAAAAGGAAATATTAGGTGAAGTCTGTTTAAGGTTAAGTGACTGCTCGGAAAGAGGGTTTTGTTTGGCAATGGTAAGTATTCAAATGGATGAAATTGTCTCCTTCAAAATATATCTACAGCACTTTATGAGGTTGCAGTGCTGTAGAAATAGTGTGGTAATGGTAATCGTAGTTGAGCTCCCTTCTACAAGTACATTCTTTCGTAAGACTCCTATGTGGTGATGCTGCGACGTTGCTCAGCCCTTCCCATCCGCCCCCCCCCCCCCCCCCCCCCCACACACAAGTTTCAGATTTTTTGCTTTTTCTGTGGAAAGTGATTCATTGGCCCTGTCATACGAGGGTCAGTACATCAAAAATGGGTGCAGTATTTGTCTGTGAGAAAGTAGGGAAGTGCTAGCAGCCAGGGGCGGACAGCTGGCATTTTCCTGAAAAATCTTATTTTGGTGGTTTAGACTGCAGTGTGAGCTGAGGTTTACCTTCTGCACAGACTCTGTCAGGCTCACTGCTGAGGAGGGGCTGAGAGTCTTCACCAGTCAGATTTCACATTTCCTCAGATTACAGGGGCACAGTGATGACATGGACAGGATTAATGACCCCATTGATACTGCTAGCTGCGAGCCATTATCTACCCCTTGTCCATGAGTCATGCTTAGGGTCGCATTCAGCATTTACCACAAGTTGCTGGGGTTGCTGTGTACAATACTTTTTGCTGGGGTGTTTTTGAATAGTTTCCCTCTTTTCGCTTATGTACTCATTAGTTTGTTTGTTTGTTTGTTTGTTTATGGTTAGACCTCCTTTTTCATATGAGGCCAATTAAGAACATGAATGAAAATAGTAAAAGTGTTGCTGGCATTGATATAGGACTAAAAAAAAAGTTCAAAAAAACTTTTATATTCCAGGTTGTTGATACTGTTTTTCATTTCACAATGTTTTTTTCTCATTGTATGTGTCAAGGCAGCTAAAAATGAAGAAGCAAACTGGAACTCAGGAGGAAATGCTATTTGTGTGTGTGTGTTTGTGTGTGTGTGTGTGTGTGTGTATGTGTGTGTGTTTGTGTGTGTGTGTGTGTGTGTGTATGTGTGAGCGCGTGTGTGTGTGTTTGAGAAAGCTAAGAAAATCAGAAAACCAGTGCATCAAATGATTAGAGACAGTAGGCTATTTGTAGTTTCTGGATTTCTGCTAGGGGCTGGATTTGATTAAAAAGCTAAATTTAGCTATGTGGCAATTTCAGACATGTTACTCGCGTGTTATGTACTCTATTTTATGGCATAAAAATACAACATATTTTTTTTAACTCATTAAATATTTTAGCTTTTGCCAGGATGGTGTCTTGTGTTGGACAAATCTTAGCTGGCTTTGAAGTACATGGACAGCACTGAGTGTGGGTGTCCAGTGCAGCCAGACAGTGAGAGTCTTTGTTGCTGAGCTTGGGTATGCTCAACTCTCAGGCAGTCTTGACTCTATCACAGTGTTGGATGACCAAAACAGACAAAAAAAATGATCCTGTTTTGTGAAGAAGAAGAGCGTGGAGACTGGACCCTTTTATGACCAACATGCCTGCGAATGTGCAGAATTTCAGTGCTTCAGTTAACTTTATTACAGCTCTGTTGCTGGGGCTTAAACTTGCAACACACTGCAGGCAAAGCCTTATTAGTAATATGTATTTATGACATGCTAGCCACTGCTTGCATCTATTGCAGTCAATGCACCTACTTCCCTTTATGCTGTCTTTGTGCAGGCTAGCACACAGCGACAGGACTTCCATCTCAGGCACTTTGCTGTTATTGTTTTACGTCTGTCTGGGGCTTTTCACACTTTTCACTTTTCAAAAGCAATTATCCTCCACACTGGCACAAGTGAGGAATTAACAGTTCAAGAGAGTCATTTTGAGTGTTTGCATTTTCGGAATGATAATCTACCTGATATGCTGTATGCACTTCACTCCTCAGGAGGCATTTCTCTTTTTCATCTTTGCATGCTGTAGTAGTAACAGGACTGAATTAACAAGCAATAAATAAAATATATATAAATATATTTATATAAAGAATAGTGACCACCAGCCAGTTTTAATTTTTTTAATTTTTTAAAATCAACCAGCGACTAAATGAATCGCATTCTCAGTGATAATAAATTACCACTAAATTATCACTGCCAGAAAGGTCTTGCCTGCCCAGTGGAATGAGGCCCTGTCTCTTTAAGAGGCTCTGCTGAAGTAGAGCTGTAGTAAAGATCAGCAGGCGGGGGATTGCGTGACTGCAGCAGACTGGGCTCTGACCTCAGAAGAGTGGTTATGAAAACGATCTGTCGATCAGAGGCGCGGAGGAGACCAGCCCTACAGAAATGAGCTTGCTTCCTCTGCTCAGGGCAGCGCTGTCCCGCCAAGAGGAAATTTCAGCTCTCAGGCGTGTATTCATATGCGCACCTCCTTATGCAAGAAGACTCCGAAGTTACACACATTAAGGAATGCACACTGGCATGTGTTCAGTGCAGCCATGCTCGCACACTTACAAATAGGCACATAGACAAATGCAAAGGTGAAAACATACACATTGGCACGTGCAAATACTCACGTGCGCGTGCATGCCCACGCGCATGCCCGCACATATCCACACAGCACACTGCCTGAGGAGTGCAATGTAGGATTTTGAAGACAGGCTCACTTGGATTTATTTAGATAGGAGCTTAATAGTTTGACTATTTTAACAGTAAAAATAAAGTCAAGTTCAAGCAAGGGGAGTGAAGAGTTAATGTGCATGGATTCCTGAGGCATACAATGGCAGATACAATGATGCACTGGATTTTGTCTGTCCATGTGGCTTATCCACACAACATTGCAGTAATTTTTCTGATAAAATTCACAGAACTAGAATGTTGCGAAGAGGCCCAAGTTTACAATGTGCTGCACCTTGTAAACTACACTGTTATAAACTGACCGAATTTAACAGTTAAATTAACGCATTATTTCCTGGTTATTTTAACTGTAAGTGGAGTCCTGCGCGCATTTAACTGTGGTTTACTCTAAAAATACACGGAACTCTGTTGTAAACTTATTGTAAAATGACAGTTATAATAACTGGCAAAAAGGTGCAAGTTCATAATAGTGTAATCTAAAGATAATTTTTACTTAGTTGTGTTAGTTGTCACTTATTGAGAGTTCAACGGCAAAAAAACGTTATTAATTTTGGCAGTACCAAGTGACAACAAACCCTTAGTCCTCTCACTGGTGGTAAATGAAATGCTGTTTGCCTTAGCAGAGCTGATGAAGTCCCGTAAAGCCTGTAATATACTTCATTGGACCAAAAAGGTTGGAGTTTGCTCTAGTGAGCCAGTGGAAATGAGTTGGGCCACAAATGTATAATTTTCTAGTGGGAGAAGCAGAGAGAAAGAGTTTTGTGTGTGAGAGAGTAAGACTGGGAACAGATAGAGAGTGAGGGGAGCCTGAGAGATAAATAGAGACAGAGAGAAGGGAGAGGTGGAGTGTAAATGAAAGGATTCCCCTCCGGTGCAGGGGCCGCTACTGTGGGCTGCACCAAATGTCAGTATTTGCTATTCATTTTCCTGCAGACAGAATGCATTCACTCTCCAGATCCTGTCACTGTGGCCCTGTGTAATGCTCACGCTCCCAGCCAATTAGATACACTTTCCAAGAGCATCCAGCAGAAAGGATTAGTTTGGCTTGAAGAAGCCACTTCTGTCATAATATGTCTTGCCTTACATTGTGACTCACAAGTGGTAAATATGTGCATAATATCTACCTTTTTAGTGCTACGAAGATTTGAAAAAAGATTCTAATCCACTGCTCTTTTCCCATGTTCCTATTTTTGTCAGTTTCCTTGTATTGTGCTGTTTATAGTGGTTAGAATTGTTCAGCTCCAGGGTCAATTTTATTACAGGAATGATTCTACTCTTACTTAATTTTACTCCTGACTTCTAACCTCTAACTATCCTTTGAATTGAAATGCGTTTGGTCTTAAAAACGAACTTATCTCAGAAGCCTTACTTTCATTCACTTCACATTCTGTCAATGAGTAAACGCGGCATGCTGAGCCAACATTTGAGTACATCCATATCTGATATGGCTCAAAGATTTTGAACTCTCAATTCATACTACAGATTCAGTAACAGCTTTCAGTGGAATTCAAGTAACCTTGTTAATTTGAAACCACTTACCTTATTTAAAATGGTGCCAACTTGCTCACATCGGCTCATCGGTTGTGCACTACAAAAGGCTGTGTCCTTCCCACGGTGATCGATTGATCGATTCCGATTCGGGCCATTTGCCCGTGTCTTTCCCCATACTTCTCCCCAAACTTTCTCTTTCTCTATGGCATAACTATCTAATGAAGGAGAAAATTCCAAAAAATAGCCTTAAAAAATGGTGCTAACTTGTATGCTAAATTTTCCATGCCTGTAAAACCTCTACTGTTTGATCAGAAAAAACCTATTGTAGAAGTACAGTATTCAGTTCCGTTTTATTGATTGCTGGTGGTGACCATGATAATCATGTTACTTAAATTGAATTTACATATGAATTACCATGTACTTACATTTATATAGAATGCTGTGCAGTATGTAATGTTCCCTTATCATTTTAAAATCATTAAAAAATAACATTTTGTCCTTAACCAATAACAGTGCCAATCTCACATGATTCACTTTGATTTCTCACACGGTACTGCAGTGACTATGGGACATATGAACTGGTTCTGTCATGACAAAAACTTTGTTCTAAAGGTTACAGAAGTATACTTTTGCTAACTATGCTTTGGGACACAGATAATTCAATAACATGACCAAGAAAGGGAAGCAAGCTCCATATGCGAAGCATCAATGGAATTTTGTCAACAATCAATTTGAGAAACTGCACTCAGGTGAGGTATGCACTGTATTTGCTGCGAATTGAAGAATCAATCCATTTTTATTGCTTTTCCAGTGAGATTTATATGGAAAAGTGCGTGGTATTGCAATCCTGACTCACTCCATGTGGACATGCTGAGTACTTCAGTAATAACAAACTTTTTGTTGTTTTTGATGTGTATAGGGATGCCTTTCTTGTTCTTTTTGCTGCGTTCAGTTGCTTACATAAAGCCAACAAAAAAGACCCCTCCGGAATCTGTCAGGTGTATGCTGTAACCGGATGTGGTGCCCTTGAGCCACTGTAGTTACTAATGGCTGCCATAAGTGGGAACGGTCGGCGACAGGGCCTGTTTTCCTTTCCTGGACTGACAGCCAACTGATCGTTGACCAGTGGTAGTGCAATTGACGCACCGACCAGTAATATATCAATGGCTCTTTACTATACCATGCGCTTTTCTTTATTTCTTATTTATTCTTATTTATTTTCTTTTATTTCTTTATTTATTTACTCGAATCTAACTGGAAAGGCTATAAGAATTTATTGATTCTTTAATTTGAAGCAAACACCTCACCTGTGCGTTTTAAATGGCTCTGACTCTGAGTATAGTAATTAGTGATTACTAATTAAGAAAACAAAGACAAAAGTGCAATTCATAATTGCTGATTTTTTTGGTTCCTGACCAGCTTTGTATTTCTAAAATATTTTTTTTCATAAGGTTGGGAAAATACGTGCATTGCAGTGAATTTTGCTTGCCAGTGCAGATTCTGGAGACCAGGAAAGTGCATCTTTCTTAGCTGGAAAGACACAGGTGCTGCACATTTCGTGATCAAATACCTTCACCTTTTTATTGATCATTAATCACAATGAATTAGATTTTTCTTTACCCTGGATGACTCAACATTTACTCTGTGATGAGTTACTCAATCATTAGTTTGAAACTCGCGGCACAACCCAACGATTCTCTCAATCTTTCAATTCAAATACGGTTTTCCAGATAAGAGGTTCAAGTAACTGTTGAAAATGCTGTGTCTGTCTTTCTGACTGCAATACAACCCCACATAGGGAAAATTATACCATTTACCGTCTTAAGCGTTCCAGAATCTTTACTCATAAATCCCTAAATAATTTATAACCCTTGTGTTGATGAAGAGAAAAGTAGCTCACTATTAGTCTTCCTCTCCATAAAAATAATATCATAGAATGTCATTTCAAATAATGCGTGACAAGAGATTGATTTGGTCCCTCTTTGTAACAGATAATCTTAGGTAATCATGTACATTCAGAATAGTGAACTATTGTAGGAAGTGTTGAAAGCACTAACCACATTATGACTAATGTAGAGAAGCAGACTGCAGGCTGCAGTCAACATAAGCAGGCTGGAATCCCTTCTGTGAGTGACCTGAGTGGTTTGCGTGCTGAGTTTTATTTTGCATGGAAGCCACATGTTTTGACATTGCATAACTCTGGTGCTGCTTTTTAAATCATGTGTATTTTTGGGTTTTCCTTTAGAATGACACTCCTTCTGTAAACATTGAGCACTCTGGTGGTACGCAGACTCACTGTTACTTAAATGAGGGTTTGTGCCCAAGGTTTATACAGTAAATAGTTCATGTTGTGACTGTAAGGGAAATAAAAAGTGAGCTTGATATTCGAGCACTGCTCCATATAGTTTATTATGATATCAGCCACTCTAACCTGAAGTGAGCCAGTCACCAGATTAAGATGGTGAATCTAAAAAAAAAAGGGGGTTTTCTAAAAAAAAATCCTGTTTTGGGGGCTGTCACTTTCTGAAACAGATTTCTCTAGGATAATTGAACAAATGTCCCAGTGAAAACAGGGCCAGCTTTGTCGCGCGGTTTGCTCAGGTGGTTCTCATTAAATGTCGTAATGACATAAAATTATTGCCTCTCAGCTGCTGAAAGAGTTTTTCCTTCACCATCTCAGAGAGAAGGCCAGGATATCAGTCCAGCCCATGTCTACACTTTCATGCAGGAGTGATGGACAGCTGCAACATACTGTGTTCTCAGCCTGTTTAGGGGGCATTTCTCAGAGAATCGACACATAAAAGCTCTTGCGATTCTGTTGCAGGAAGAGCAAAACCTTAAGTAACGTACATCTGGGCAGTCTTGTCATAAGAGGCCCGCACACTCATCGCCTCTTTTACAGGTGCTGCAGTCGACATGCATGAGCAAACACCACTACCACTGCCAAAATGGATGTGATGTGTCAGATAGAATTTGTACGCGGCTGCGTTTTGCTGTATGCTTCTGATTTAGTTACCTGCTCCAGTTTTCAAAATAAGGAGCACAGAAATGAAAGGCATTTGAGTTTTCTAGGTGCTATTGGTGATTTGTACTTAGTATTGGAGTACTGGAGACTTATCTGACGTATGCGTGACAGTAGGAGCCAATTAATGTGGTAGGGTGGCTTTATGTGCTCTTGCAAGTCCTTTCATTACTGAAATGCAATTTTGCTCTCATTCTGCAATATGGCTGTTCCTTATGGCTGCAAATAGTCTTGCGGAAATCAGGAGTGACTTACCATGTTGTGTAATGCACATTTGTAACAGAATTTATGACACTGGGTATCTCGATGCTTTGTCACAAATATGCTCTGTTTCGTCAGTATTGCTGCAAGCAAACAGAAAGTTTGACATTTTGCAGGTATACTGAAGCTGCTTCTACAACTCCAATTCCAAAGTAGTTGGGACAAAGTGTAAATTGTGAATAAAATCTAAACGCAATGACTTTCAAATCACACCAAATCATCCCCTCTTCTTTTAAACACTGAGTTGAGGCGTCTGGGCGTTGAGGAGACAAGTTTCTTGAGGTTAGCCATTGGAATTTGATCCCATTCTTGTTTAATACAGGCCCAGTCTCATATCCAGCTGCTGGAGAGTTTCAGGTCTCCTTTGACGGACTTTTAGTTTAATTATGCTCCAATTATTCTCAATCGGTGAAAGATCAGAACTGCAGGCAGGCCAGTTCAGCACATGGACTCTTCTACTATGAAGCCATGCTGTTGTAATAGCTGCAGTGTGCGGTTTTGCATTGTCCTGTTGAAATACTCAAGGCCTTCCTTGGAATAGATGTCAACTGGAGGGGAGCATATGTTACTCTAAAACCTTTATATACCTTTCAGCATTCATAGCGCTTTTTTAGAACATGAAAGTGTCCCATACAATATGCACTAATGCATCCCCATACCATTAGAGATGCTGGCTTTTGAGCTGAACACTGATAATCGGAGGGGTGGTCTTTCTCCTCTTCAGCCCGGAGGACAGCACGCCCATGATTTCCGACAGGAATGTCACATTTGGACTTGTCTGACCACAGAACATTTTGCCACTTTGCTACAGTCCATTTTAAATGAGCCTTGGCCCACAGAACACGGCGGCACTTCTGGATCATGCTCAACATGAACATGTTCCTTTTTGCATGATAGAGTGGTGGCATCTGCGGATGGCACGGCAGACTGTGTTTACAGACAGTGGTTTCTTGAAGTACTCCTGGGCCCATTTAGTAATGTCAATCACATGTTGCACATCGCAGGCTGTGCTATACTACAGGAGAGCAAGTAAAATTTCAGGAAGCGTCCATCTATTTACAGCTGTGCATTTGAGATTTATCAATACTAAAATTAACTTGATTGACTTTACCCACCCAATCCCAAGTTATGCTCTGTGGCAGTCATCTTCTCGTTATGAACTGATGAATCAGCCCAAAGTGTAATCCGCGAGCTAATTTGGAGTGGAATACTCCATAAATTTTAATGTGCTGTAAATGGTTCCAAAGACTATGTAGGACCACAAAAATTCAAAGCTCAAAACCTTATTGATAAACCTGATGAAAGAAAGTTACTATTTGTATTGTCAGTCGCTTGCTATGTTACTGCTCAGAATAGACATTGTGTTTGAAGATTTGATTTGCTGAGATGGGATTGAACTTAACTACAGAGGCAAATGTGCATAGCCATTCAATCAGAAAGGCATAAGAAAGGGAAAGGGTCATTGAGGGTTTGGATTTATGATGTTTTCTGATGTCATTGTGCCTGTCCTCCATCATTTGCATCTGTTCCCCATCTAAAACGATTGTGACAATGAAATTCAGACATCCATGTCCAAGTGAATTTTAGGGCTTGATGGTTCGGCCATTATTAAATTAATAGACAAGTAGGTTTGGATCGCTCTTTCGCTCTTTTGACAACCATTTAAAGGCAATATTATGCATATTTGAAGAGACAAAAAATACAGCACAATGGTTATAGGTGAAAATGACAGAGGAAAGTCACAGAGTCGTCGAAGTGGAGATGCCAAATTAGCGACTAAATGCCATCAAATGTGTCACAGCGGTTCACATATAACCCTGAAAGCCACAGGCCCATTTCGGGGCTGCTCGGGCAGCATGCTTCTGCACAGGGAGTTGTGCACTGCAGGATGTCAGAGAGGCTGAGCAGAGGTGGGGTGCAGTTCCACTGGCTGTCTGCTGCACGCAATGCCCAGGAATCCAGGCAGGTGGAGGATTTGCTCAGTGCACTCTGGAAATCCCATACCCACTCCGTATATTCAAAGCGTGGGTGAAAAGGGTGAAATCACACACACTGTTACCAGATTTGTTTTTCTTTGCCTCTTTTTTCTCCCTCACTCTACCTTTTTCTCTCCTGCATGTGAGTTACTTTTGCACCCTAGTACTGTAGCCTATATGACATTGTGCTCATCAGTGTGGCTGTGCCTCTGAAAATAGCTGAGACTTCATTTCAAGGTCTGTTGCTTTAAAGGGGACCAATCGTGATATTTTTTCTGAATTATAATATTATTGGATTTCCAAAAGGAAAGTTCACAAAGTTTACAAACATTTTAGTAAAAAAAAAAACAAGAGAGCGAAAGTATTGTGATTTATGGGCAATTTGATTCCTGTCATTCTGAACCCTCTGAAAACGGGCTGTTCTGAGCGGTCGTTCCTCCCTACAGAATGAGTTTTATTCTAATTGGTCAGGGAATAGTGCCACCATGTCAACGGAGAGGGACGATGTCATTATCCTCCCGCTTCTGGCTAGTCCCTAAATGCAGATGACTGAATAAGTACCAAGTAGCTGATAAACTACACAATGAGTATGGAAAGGTGACATTTACTGGCTGACAAGCATGGACGTTATATTCACTGAAATGTGACATGCAGTCATCATAATAGTTTTACCACACTTGTAATTTAGTCTCTAACGTAATTCAGTCTCTGTAGCTAACGTCTGTATGGTAGTAATCGTTAGCTAACATTCTATTTACTATGCTAACTATTCTATTAATAGACTGAAAATGATCACCCATTCTATCTGTTCATGTCGACGTGTCTCATATATTGCTTCTGGCTGAACTAGCAATGGTTTTTCTAAATTCAAAGTCAATTCAGCATCTAGGTAGCTAATTAGCTAATAAACCGAAAAATAATTTTCGAAAGGTAATACGTGCATGCTAGTGAACATTATGAAAGTTTGTTCTGGGAGGAGCACTTAGCGAGCTCTTTAGTTACATTGAAAACCAAGCCAAACACATGTCACAAAGGTTACACTTTGAATTCAGTTAAAATATTAACCGAAAATGGAAACACCTACCTAGCAAGACAGCAACAGACTGTCCTTACAAATAAATTGAAACCTCTGCTTCTTTGTTTCTACCGAAAAGCAAAATAGGTCCCCTTTAATACAATTTTTATGTCAGGCCCGCGTTGCACTGATCTAGGTTAGTAGAGTAAAGCTGTCAGACAAAAAGTGGATCGCGCATATATAGCTAGTTATGGGCTTTTGCTGATTGAAGCTGGGATGTTGCCGTAAAAAAATAAAATAAGCTGTGGGTGGACATATTCTGATGAAGGACTGAATAATTCTGGAGAGTCTGAAGGTGGCATAGGAAGGGGAGCCAAATCTGAATGCCATGCTTTATGAAAAAGGCAGCCTAAAAAATGATTAGGTTGTTTTACTTCACAGCAAGTGGGTTGGTGAGCACTCTAGACACTGAAATGTATGTGCAAAAGAACTGAAAAAGTGACTTTTTAATATGTCCCCTTTGAATCTGTTTGTGATAGGAAAATTTTAATTTTCCCAACTGATTAGCTTGAGGATTATGTTATCCACATATACTTCCAACTGGGAAGCTGTTTGTAATGTAGAAAGCAAGCAAATTTTATCTCCAACTCCTTAGCTCTAATTGAAGCACTGATTACTAAAACCCCACAAGTCACAATTTGATAGCTTTGAGAAAATCAAGGAAAACATTTTAATTAATGAAAAAGTGTAGACAGTGCTTCAGTATGATATGCAGTGTTAAGGTGAACTACCACTGGATTCAGAGAACCCTACTTGATTATATATTCTATTCCTTAAAAGGAATAATGGACAAAAAAAAAATTGGGCTTCTGGGGTTCTAAGCACATATGGTTGGACTTGTGGGGTTTTAACCCCGTATTTAGGGTTATTGGCCTTATATTACGTGACAAACCAGAAACAAAATGTTACCATTTACAATAAAATAAATAAAAACCCTGCACTGTGACAAAAACTTGTTTATTATCAACACTTTAATTAGTACATAAGTGGGTCTAGTGTTTGATACGCGATACCTTTAACTGCCAATAACGCAGAACTTGGAACATGACTTGTGGTTTTTTAGTACCCCAAAGATGGCCCTTGTCAAATGCGATGAGGCAACGGTCTTAACTCAATTTCAGCAAAAGTGTGACTTATGGGGTTTTAGTAATAAATGCTTCAATTTCATGGTAATACCCTAATCAATGGCTTATCCCCTTATTTACGTTGTGATCATGCACTTGTCAATGTTTCTTTGGCTAGGGTTTGAACAAATATTTGTTTGAATATTTGCTGGTCTGGCTCAAATATTGAGTTGGCAATTGCTAATTATTTCCAGCTCGTGTACACAGATATCATGGGCGGCAGAGCCAGCTGCTTTGGCAATACAGGAGCGAAAAAGATTTAGCGTACGTCAACTACTACTGTTCTCTCACGTTTTTGAAATTGTGAAACAGTTTTATAATTAATATTGCAGTCCACTTGGAATATGTTCTCCTGGATACTGTGAGTGATGAAACTAGGGGCCCGGGATAGTTCCTCATTTCCCTTATTTCCTGTCGTGCGAAAGCAGCTGTGGTCTGGCTCTGGCCTTTCTGATCCTGCTGTGCTTACACTTTCCTTCCACTCAAAACCATTCACTGTGCTGTGCCCAGCTCCTACTCTGGCTCCCCATAGTTGCTCAGTTAAGCAGTGCCTAATGCTGACCCCTCCAGGTGTGACATCACATTTGTTAATGTTTTGATGGTTTGTGTCTTTCGCCGTCTGTAGGCTGGTTAAAGGTGGGGGAGGTAGGGTGGGTGGTTGTGTACTACGAGGCCCTCTCTTTTATTCTCCCTATTTCTTTGTTATCTTTCTTTGGTTCTCTCTCTCTGTGTCTCTCTTAAGGTAAAGCTGTAACCGCTAATGTCCTCCAGAATACTATAAAGAAGCAGAGCTTTGGGGCCCACATACGCTTGCCATATGCTCCCAGGTTTGAGCTGTTGATCTGTATGTTGAGGTTTCTATCACTTGCCTACTCAGACAGCAGGTGAAGATCTTCTCCGCAGTGAAACCCAATCTGGGCGTTGAGCATCTGGACATCCCCATAGCGATGTTCTATTTCAGTCACGTGACGGCTCATAAATATGCTTAAACGTATTTTATCATCCTGTGGAAGAATTTGTGATTTCTATTGATGATTATTGATTCAGCAGGTATGCTTTATTTCTGTACTTACATCTGTCCGTTACATTGTATATGCGCTTGTGCAGAGGGTGTTTTTATATTCCATTGTTCTGATGGCTGTGACATGGAGGTCCCTATCACTGCAATGCAGATTGATTATTTTCATTTTGGTTTTTGTCTTGGATCTTAGGTTCTGTTTCTTTGGGATTTAGGTCATCGGAATACATCAGTTGTGTTCTGCAGGGGTTTTTCGTATTCTCAGAGCATGTCTGCTATCATTGTTTGAGCATGGAAATTCTGATAAAACTGTGCTAAAATTATAGCTGTTCCTCTCAGAAACTCTCATATCCCCACAATCTATTTAATTAATGAAATAAAATAAACTATTCATTTCTGTAGCAGAAGCATGTATGCATTGTACAACCTTGTTTCCCAAAAAGTTTGGAAGCTGTGTAAAACGTAAAGAAAACAGAATGGAATGATAAGCAAATAATTTAAGCATAACGTTTATTTTAAAATAGTACAAAGACAGCATATCAAATGTATAAATGGAGAAATTGTATTGTTTTTGGGAAAATATCTGCTCATTTTGAATTATATGGCGACAAGGGGTTTAAAAAAAGTTGGAACCAGGGCAACAAAACACTGGAAAAGTTGTATGATGCTATAAATAATACACCTGGGGGAACAAGTCCATCTAGGTAGCTTAATTGGCAACAGGTCAGTAACATTGGTTATAAAAAGAGCATCTCGTAGAGGCCAAGTTTGCATCTGAATAGTTAAAAAATTACGTCCTATCATCTAATTCCTAACCACCTTTCTTTAACCTCTGTGCAAAACCACATGAGGTAAAGGAAAGGTGTAAAGAGGACTCTTTTACAGCTTAGGAAGAGAACCGTTTCCTCCTTTCCTTTCGAAAAGGATGATTCAGTGTACCCTATGCTAAAGTTGATAAATTAGTAAGTAGCCTAGCACCTTTCCTTTACATTTAAAGAATCCAAACACACGTATAATGGCTGCCATTTAAATACTTCCGGATCATTTTCTAGGAGTTAGGAACTTTCCGAAGCAAAAATGACTATTCGGATACAGCTCAAGTCTTTCAAAGTAAAGATGGCGAGGGCTTTACCACTCAGTGAAAGACTTCATGGGTAAATACAAAATTGCAAAAAATTGCAAAGAAGCTAGCATCTGTGATGATATGGGGGTGCATTAGTGCATGTGTGTATGGGTAACTTCTTATCTGTGAAGAATACATTAATGATGAACTATAGCTATACAGGTTTTGGTGCAATATTTGCAGCCATCCAGACAATGTATTTTTCAAGGATGGCCGGGCTTATTTCAGCAAGACAATGCCAAACCATTATATACAGTGGAACCACATGGATGAAATGAAGAGTTAAACCTTTCTTGTTTTCTGTAAAATGTTGGATTGTAAGTTCCTTGTTCATTGCCTGAGTTACATATTGTTTTTGCTGTGATTGTTCTTGGATTTTTGGTGATTCTCTGGGCAACACCTCCTTGTTGTATGGGGTCACAGTATTGGCATGTTATGGATACCTCCCTGTTCCCTTATTTTCCAATGGGAAGTTTTTCTCTGTGTGTAGGAGGGTATTTAGCTGTCCCAGATTCAGCATACATGTTTGACTCTGAGGAAGACACAGTGCGTCGAAACGTCAGTGTTGGCACGTTAATAAATTATGCTGGTGATTTGAGTGTTCCAGTTTCTTCTTTATATTCGGATGAACTAAAGCTATACAGGTTTTGGTGCAATATTTGCTGCCATTCACACAATGTATTTTTCAGGGATGGCCGGGCTTATTTCAGCAAGACAATACCAAACCACCTTCTTCACGTATTATAAACAACATGGCTTCGTAGTAGAAAAGTTTGCATGCTAAACTGACCTGCCTGAAGTCCAGATCTGTCAACTTGGCACAGTATGAAACAAAAAATATTACAAAGGAGGCCCCAAAGTGGTGAGCAGCTGAAATCCTGCTTCAAGTAAAAATGGGGAAATAGTTTCTGTCTCTTCAGTTCCCAAATGCTTACAGAGTGTTGTTAAAGAAAAGATTATGCAACACAGTGGTAAACATGCCGCTGTCCCAACTTTTTTGAAATGCGTTACTGGCATCAAATTCAAAATGAGCATATACTTTTCAACAAAAAAAAATTCTCAGTTTTAACATCTGATGTGTTGTTATTGTGCTATATTCAATTTAACCTTGAGTTTAATTAATAAATAAATTATTCCATTCTGTTTTTATTTACATTTTACACACCTTCCCAACATTTTTGGAAGCAGGTTTGTACAACAGCAGCTCTTGATTCATACCTCCAATAAAGGTCAGTATCATCTTTCTGTACTTTCCAACTTTCCGTACTGTCATTTCAAAGTTATGGTGGCCACAAAAAATGATTTTTTAAAAAATTTATTTTACCCTTATTTAACCAGGGAAGTCCCGGTGAGATTGAAATCTCTTTTTCAAGGGAGCCCTGGGGGAAGAGGTGGGGAGGGACAGAGGAATTGCACAGCCAATTAGATCAGGGGATGATTAGGCGGCAGATCGAAAGAGCCAGGTTGGGACTTAAGCCATGACACCGGGGAACCCCCTACTCTTATCGAAGAGTGTCATAGGATCTTTAATGACCACTGTGAGTCAGGACCTCGGTTTAACGTCTCATCCGAAAGACGGCGTCTCCTTCAGTACAGTGTCCCCGTCACTGCACTGGGCCATTGGGGATTATCCCGCCAGAGGGAAGATCGCAACCTACTGGCCCACCAACACCTCTTCCAATTTAACCTTTCCTCCCTCCAAACATTTGTTTTTTTTTTTTTTTGCCGAGTTAATATGCACTCCTCTTCAATACTGCTTGATCATTCTGTCTGCTTTTGTCTGTCAGCAGTCACATTTCATCTATGCAATGTCTCTTCTCTCACCTTGTACATCTCAACATGAACAAGAATCAGCAGCAAGCCCGGAGCTTGCCGTTTGTCATGGTTCTTGCCTTGTGGTTGGTGGATTGATGTTGATGTGTTTTCTGCTCCGGTGATACTCTTTTTGCTGACAGACAGGACAGACAGGTTCATGTCATTGGAGGTATGCCTGCTCCTCTTGGCCTTTGCTTGCAAACCTTATCCCTCCACTGAGAAAAAATAGACATTGTCATGTAATGTTATGGTGGTCAAATTGGATTTCTGTTGACATTATCCCTATACCAGTGCTTTTACCAGTAACTATAATTATTTATTTTAAAGCCTCAGTTTATTTTCATGTCAGCTGGAACGTATCTTCTGTAAAAGCCACTGAGGTGTAATCATTGAACCTACCATATTGGCGATGTATACAGTTTCCTTTTACACATCACATTGCTGATGAGCGCAACCTCTGCGAGACTGTCAGCAGCTATAGTGACTTCACTAGTTAATCTCAGAATGAGTGTTGCTGTTAGATGTACTGTGGTCTTTTATGAAAGAGCTAGGTTGTTGCTTTTGTCATTTTGAGATAATTGGCTTCAAGGCAAGAGATTGTGGTATTTGTGGGAGCAAAGAGCCTGTGCCAATCCTCTATTAGTCGAAATTGGCCTCTTAGTCAGTGTGGTATCACTTGCAAGGTGATATGGAATCAGTTGACACCAGATGCGGGAAAAGGGAATGAGGATTTTATTATAAACCAAAACAAAACAGGCACGAGGGCCAACAAAAAACTTGGCCCAAAGGGTTGCAAAAACAAACTAAGGTAAGCTACACGGAGCTATAAACAATGAATGCAAAAAGGCAAAAAACAAAAGGCACTGGAAACTCCAGGCAAGAAGATCAAGAAAAATAAATAACCAGACTATATATATTTGAAAAACAAGAGGCTAGGACAAGACTTGAAACTAGAAATGCTAGGGAACTATGACAACAAGAGCTTGGCTAAACTTGCACATGCAACGAGACGCGAGACACTGTCTGCCAGCCAACTTCCACCGCATCCAGATAAAGGCTTGGAAATCATGACATGAGGGGTAACACCTGGAGAGAGAGAAACAAGAGGCATGGCAAGATCAAGACATGGACAGAGATTGGATGACATGACCTGCTCATTAAGAAAATGAGCGTGCTCAGCTTAAGTACCAATTAAGTATGCAGCTTGAAACCAGCATGAATGTTCAGAACAGAAAAGCACAGAAAGATCTTGAAATAGCAAAGCAGGAATCATGACAATAAACTCCCTGTCTAAATTAGTAGTATTAGTAATGTGCCTATCTAAGAATTACACCACCCAGTGAGTGTTAGTAAATGTTAGTAACTTAAAAACAGTTAATTGCCAATTAAGTTTAGAAAGGCCCGAATCCAGCACAGCACAGAAGGAAGGGGAAATACCAAAGCCAACCCAGAGCTCAGAAATGTGCAACAACGAAGGCACGGGGCGGAACGCAGACAAGCGGTGGAGTGGCATGGCAGACCTGGCGAAAACAAAAACATGGAAAAGTAAAAACATGGACAATGAACATGAATTATGGAATGCAATGACTAGATACAAGAAACTGTTAAAACTAACTATGAACATGAAACTATGAACTATGAAACTTGGAACATGAAACTGTTAAAACCATAAGCAATACTGTTCTGGCCAAAGTCCAGAACCCCGGAACACAACACAAGGTGTACTTCCTTCTGCTGGGTCCGCAATTTGGTCAAATATATTCTGAATTGGAAAGAACACCAGTCTGACTACTAAACACACTGCTATTGCCAACTCAGCTTTTCTTTTTAACGTCAGCTTCCAGCACATATGAGCCCCTAAGAACCATACTGGGTCAACCCATGCTGGGGTACTTTTGAGAAAATGGGACTCAAAGTTGCCAGCCTCCTGTGTAATCTAGAGCAACCTGCACCAAAAACACTACATATGTTACAAACTCAAGATGTGTGAAGTTATGCACATGCCCTTTTTGCGCAGGTTTTTGATTCATAATCATCACTAAAAGTGAAACCCACGTCCTTCTGAAGAGCAACCATCATCTTCTGATTCATTTTGGACAAACTCTGGGACTCTGTCACCTTCAACTTCACCATCATTGTCAATCATGGGATGCAGTTCCTCATCAGTGAGATACCTAGCCTCCATGTTTGCAATGATGTATGGGAAGGTTGTGGGATGGCCTATTATGGCTAAGGCAGTGCATTGCATATGTACAGAGGCAGAGAAGATGTTTACTTGTATTGACAATCCATGTGGGTAGATTGGGTTTGCCCATTTAGGAAATGTAGATCTCAGTTTGCTGCACATGCTGACAACCTCAACTGATTTTCGCCAAAAATGCAAGATGGTCCAGTATGGTTCATAGGGGCTCATATCTTGATTTTGCTAGATCTGCATCCCATATTCTGCAAGTACAAATAATGTGTTTTCTAATTGCACACATTTGTTGATTCTGAGTATTATTAATCTTATTTGTATGTGGAAGCTTATCCCTATGTAGCTACAATCATGAGGGAAAAACAAATCATGCACAATGAGTCATTTGTCCATATCTAAAGTATACTTAATGATATGAACTCCTTGGGTTCTATGCGATGCACTTGGTCAACTTATTAATCATCACATAAGTGATGACAGAAGTCCTGCGTACCTGCTCAGTTTGTCAATTGAACACAGGTTTACTGTTTAATGCTGCAGAACAGAGTAAGATTGCATTCTCCCATTTTTGGCATACATGCTGCTCAGTTCTGGCAGTTCAGGGAGTACAAGTATAGCATACCACTGTTTGTTTATTCAGGTCAACCGTCATTTATCAAAGCCTTCCAGCTTCCAAGCATTTGACTTTCAGCATTCACCATCATGGTTAAATTGCACCGACATGGTTATTATACAACGTGCAATCACGGAGGACTGTATAGAAAAATAGAATATGGGTCTTAAACACTACTGATGCATATATATGTGTAGCAGATGTCCAAGTCTCTGAAAGATGGTAGAAAGCTTTCTATATGATTGCTGACCCATTGCTGAGTGAATGTGAATGGACAGATGATATGACAAATGTTGGGATGCTCTCAATATCAGCATTTCCTGCTTTTGTTCTTGTCTTTCCTGAAAGACATGAAAATAGGATATAAATACCAATATGTATCTTTGAAAAAGCTGATATCAAGGCTGATAGAGCCAGATTTGTCACCTTGAACGTGGTTAGATGGGTGATGTGTGCGCACGTTTGTACAGTCCAGCTTGGGAAGAAGGAGAGTATGTGACCCTGTGTACCCTGGAGATTTTTGGGTAATCTTTCCAGAAGAATGTCAGACATGTTACCCTCATTGCTGATGGCAGGCAGTCACACATTGTAATGGAAAATCCATTCATGCAATTAATGAATGTAATTTGAAACAGACACTAAAAAAGTTCATCCTTTGAAATATGAAACATGCGTACTTGGCCAACTGAATTAGTTGATTGCGGACTACTGATGTGACCAGTCTGTGGTGAAACTCTCATTACTGCTTTGCACGCAATCCCCAATGCCCCAGAGCAGCAGTTGCAGCAATGGATATCCTTGTATGACTGCACTGGTTCACTGTATGAAGTGCTAAGTAAGTAAAGCAGTGATACACAGGTGGCTGTAGCGGATATTGCACAGTGATGTCAGTTGGTGCCTTAACTCAATGCATGGCCCTCATCCTGTGTCAGAGTGAAATGAAAGGGAGTTTAACACATGTGCCTTCCACTGAATGCACTTTTTATTTGATTTTTTTTTTCATGCTCAAGAAGCCAAAGAAGCATTACCGAAATTAAGCCTGGTTTTAAACAGAGCGTAACTGCCCTTCCTGTAAAGTTCAGAATAAGGCGGGGGAACCAGCATGCTACTGGTCGCAGTTGTATAGGTTTAGTGAAAAGCTTGCGTGACTATTCCAAAATGATATAAAGGGAATTTTTCAAGTGCTTAATGCTTGGAAAATCAATGATGTTCCCCATTCAGCATCCATACTGAAATCATTTTAGAGAGAAATTCCTGTGGCTCTGTCAGAAATCAAGCTTCCACTGCAGAGAGAATAGTGGAGAATGTGATGTGCGTTATTCTTGTTGCGCATCCAGTTTAGATTTTATTTACTGTGCCTGAACAGCATACAGCATGCCTTTACTACATGGGTGAGTTCAGATTGACATGGATGTCCATCGGTTCATTGTTGAGCCGACTTGTGAAGAAGATGCAACTACCATTTTTACCTCTGCCAAAAGGAATTGTGATCACGTGTGTGTGTGTGTGTGTGTGTGTGTGTGTTTATCAGCAGTATTACTCTAAAACTACTCAAAGGATTACCATGAAATTTTATGGGAAGTCAGAGTTTATTTCCTGGCCAATCTGCATTCAGATCTGGATTCTGCAGCTGATTATCAAAACCTGCTGGCAGAGGTATTCGCTCGCTGAGTGCCCTCTATTTATTTTATATATTTAATATAAGGCCTAATAAAAAAAATATGCTGGAGATTAATCTCAGAAAAGGTGATATACCTCTTTCAGATAATAATTTTATGCAATGTTGTCACTAAATTGCTTTGTGCGGTCAGTAGTCTTAAGTAGGGTTTTGAAATGACCAAACGTTCTTGACTGGGATCAATGGTAGTTGATGATAATGAGGAAATTTTTTTGTTTTAAATCTCATGACTAATGCATTTTTGGTCCCGTCCACGTCCCTGATGTGCAGATGACAGGCACAACTATTCTGCTCCATTCTGTACCCTGAGCTGAGTGTCACAGAACAGGTCTCTCCATTCAGATTTTAATACCAGTCTGGATACCAGTCTCAGCTGGTCCATTGTGCTGATGCTGGTGCTGCTAGTCAGTCTAAAAATGATATTTGTTTGGTTGCGATTCAACACCTTCAGTCGCTTTTGTCCTTGATTTAAAAAGTGCAGCTCGAAACTGTACTGTAAATCACGACAGCTGCATGCTGCCTGGCTGTACCATTGGCCTGGCTCCAAAATCTAAAACCACTAAGTTCATCCATTGCCAGCCTCAAAAACCAATTTATTTATTTCGGATATTATAAGAAATTAAGTAATAGGGCATGTGATATATACAGCTAGCAGTTATAGATATTATAGAAACATATCATTCTTGAGCCAGACATATCAATTTGTACAAAGACATAACCACGTTATCCAATATAATTTTACCGTAGTAAACCGCGCAAAATATGATGGTTCATGAATTCAGTATTGATATCATGAATTGAATAATGGGAATAGTATGTTTAGTAAATAGTAAATAGCAATGTTTGCCCTGTGTAGTATTCTCTATAATCATAGGTCCCCTTGCTGCCTGTTTGGCTTTTGGAGAGCGAGATAACAATGATCCATTCTCACAGGCCCAGTGTCCCGCCCAATTAACATGCCAGTTTCCTCACCTCTGAAACAATGGCTCCATGCAAGATGCCTGCTTTCCTACTGAAGGCAAGTGACATGAGTTTAACAGCAGTGGTGAGTGGATTGCATCTCAGCTCAGCATGGAAAATGTGAAGAGAGGTGCTGCTTTAATTGGTCATGGGCAACACAAGGTCACTGAGGGAAAAGAGCAACAATGGCTTTAGAGGCCGACAGGAAAGACTGAGCAAACCTAGCTCAGTTAGCGCCACCATGGAACTACTCAGGTTTGGTTTGTTGAACTCATTCCCTACGGAATACTTTAGTATAAAATTGTCACGTTTGTACGGATTACTTTTCCCGAAAATTACACAATATAAAGTATTGAAGTACAGGTGGCCCATCACCGCGATGGTCTACTGATTTCATGTTTTCATTGGACTGCAAACGGTCATCCACGCCACTGGCACCAGCTTATCATAGGGAATGGTAGAATTTGCTGCACCGTTGGCAGTGGCTTGCCGTAGGGAATGAGCTAAGACTGATTTGCCCGATTGCTTTCTTTGCATGGCTGATTGCTTCTTTTTTCACCTAGCCTTACATCATTTTCTAAGGGGAGCCATTCGCATACTGCATTGCTTGAGTTTTGGCACAAACATGTTGTATTAATAGTTTAGTTGAGTAATTGTCACCACTGAGGGGGCTCTGTCTGCAAATACTGAGTCCACTTGACAAAATCATGCGTCTGCATGCATTGAACAGAATATGGCTTTTGCTAGTTTTCTCTCCACCATAAACAACTTTGTGGTTTGTTTGCAATAGCAATACTTGCACGCTTTGTCCACTAGCTTACCAGTTGCTCAAAGTTTATGTTTTATTGAGCCAAATCATCATACTGCATCAAGGATGACGGTATCATTTGCCTTGTAATTTATGAATGTTAACCGCTTATACATTGAGAAACATTTCTAGAGCATCTGCAAAGTCTGTTTATCAAATCTTGATAGTGCTTGTCCTTAACTGAGCTGATTAAAGGTTGCAAACACCTGCGATGAGAATCATATATCTAATTACGCAAATGAAACCTGTTTCAAATGTGCATAGTTTCTGCTGGTTAAATTTCAGATTATGAATGGCCAGACAGCAAACTGCAATGTTTCAGGCCAATAGAGTCCACCCTTTCTTGCCAATAAGCAGAGAGCTTCATTGAATTCTACAGATAATTACTTAATTTACTGTCTCAAAAAGCAGACCTGGCCAAAACCAACTGGAAACTGGGCAGCTGCCTACTTTCCATGACCATTGCGTGCCAGTAGCAGCCGGTGGGTCAGGGGCTTGGCTGCTCAAGGTCAGCTGCATGTGTGTGTCCCTCCCAGGACACAGCTGCATGATCCAGTGTGAGGGTCCTTGAAGCCAGCCAGAGTCAGAGCCTGCCGTTTGCCCCATGACTCTCCTGGAGTGATGACAATGTACATTTTAAATGCCTCCCAAAAGGGACAGCGATGCTTACAAGACTACACTACCACTCGTCTAATAATATTGTGAGATCTGAAAGCAATAAACAACATGCCAGTCATTATAAGAAAATAATTGTGCATTAAAGTGGTGCAATGCAGTCCGACGTGAAGCCAAGGTCTGTTAACCACTAAGGTGTGCAATTACTTTTGCATATTGACCAGCATGGAGTTGTCTATTGCACTCATACCATGGTTACCATACATACATACTGTATGCTTACCTAAAGACCTAATTTTTGTGTTTTTTTTTTTGTTCGATAATTACATTTATACGCAGACTTCCACCTCTATTGACTTGCGTTGCTTTGAAACAGCTGAAATTTCCATTGCTATGTGTGAGAGCGCGACTGCTTCCTCTAGTCTATTTTATTGCGATGAATGAGCTGGGGTTACTTATTCCACAGCAACGTAGTTCAACTCAAGTAATCGTTTTCACATTGTGTTTTGCTCCCATTTGTTATAATCACCTCTGTACGTAAGGAAAATATTTTGAAAATTATATCAATAAACATAATTGTCCGAGTTTCAATGTTTGAAAGTTTGTGACTCAAAGTTACAGTTAAATTTCACCTGGAATAAAAATTTAGCAGATTCATTTAAGGGGCTTTATTTTCGTGCCTTCCAAATGGAAATGTATGCAGTGGTAACAAAATGCGCAATTTCATCGGTCGCAAAAGGCATATTTATTGCCCTCAACCTGTCTTATAGTATTCTCCTTTAGAATAAAAGAGCGACAGTGGAAAGGAAGTGTGTCAATGCATAAAGTTGGTGCTGTGGAATTTTCATGCCACAGACCTCATTTGCATTTTGACTTACCCAAACTATGCAACGCAGTCACTTTATAGTAGTTTCATTGGACTTAATCACAGTCAATGGTTCTGTTTGCACGAGACACGATAGTCTGTTCACTGGCCAATTAGAACAGAACTCAGTTCATAGAGGGGAAGCCCATGCAGCACAGTTTTTCTGTGGAGGAGGAATGACAGGAATCAAATTGCCTGGAAATTGTGGAATTTTTTTTTTCAAAAAAGTTTTTAAATCTCCTTTTTGGACATCGAAGAATATTGTAACTTGAAAATATAGGGCGCTGGTGGCCCCAGAAGATCCCATCGTCATGATAAACAAAATGGCAACGTTTTTGTTGATGGACGCTCGCATGGACGAATGCACGCACAGATGGAGCCCGATACCATAGCTACTGTGCCACTCGGGCGGCAGGAGCTAATTATTAGAAGCCTGTAACTGAAAATGTTGATAAGATAAAGAAAATTGTTGAAGTTTTTGGTGATATTTTTAAGCCTGTGACCTTGAAAAAATAGGCCAAGGTCACCTTTAGGCATGTAATTTGTAAGCCTTAATGTGATGCTTGTCCAGTGAAAATTTGGAGCTTGTAACTGAAATTATTGATGAGATCAAGCGAAATGTGTTGACGGACGCACGCACGAATACACACACACGCATGGACGGAGCCCGATACCGTAGCTCCCGCACCACGAGCGGCAGGAGCTAAAAAAATAATAGGTCCTCATTAATACTACAAGAGCTGTTTGATTACAATTGACTTTGCCCATATCTTTGCATTCAAAACTCATTACCTGGTTAATCGGCCTTTATTCCCCAAACACCTCCAGGCATTACTGCATTTGAGTATGGTTCTCAGAAGACTGATGGAGAGGCAGGTTAGGTGCTTGTTGTTCACTTGACAATTTTACAAGTCTGTTATGGCGATAACGCACCAGTTTTAAAGGGAATGACAACACATAAGTTGATTGGCCTGAAAGAAGCCAAATTCTCACCACACCCATAGGTAATTAATTTATCACTGTCCTACCCTTTTGATTATAGTGCCACAGTCATGCTGTTGCCCTCTGTCACAAAATTTCTGAACTGAGTGAGACATGCCCAGTTTTGATGTGCAATACAGATAGCATTTGCATTTGCCAACTGCAATTACGTCATCAAATTAGGGCCCAAAGTGTCAAAATATTGACTTTTGAAAGTACTTTATTGGTGTGCAGTTATCAGAAAATAATGCTCACCCTTAGAATGCACTTAGAATGTCACAATTGAGTATTCAACAGACCTGTGGTAAAGAAATTCAATAATATATGATCTAGACTTAGAGTCAAGATTGAGAATATGTTGAAAAAGAAACATATTGCCACTTGGACTTTGGGTACACATTTAGAGATTTGCTTTGCACATTTACCCTCAGATAATCAGTAATGTATTTTCTAAGATGTTTCTATTGTATTGTATCATAGTATGTTTAATTGCATTGAAACTTCTACCGAACGCTGAAGGCCGCGAATGTTAGTCTGACTTTCTTGAGCGGAGCACCTTTTCCAAAAACATATGCATAAATAATTGTGTGCGGTTGCATTTTACTTTTTTAAGGCAAATTTGGTCGCTGATCTACAGCACAGCCCTGTCGATTTCAAGTGCTGCTGATATTTGTGAGAAACTGTAAGAGTGGGGGAGCGGCATGGGGGGTAAATAAAAATACAGAGCTGTTGTGTAGAGGGGTTGTTTTGAGACTGCAGAAGAGACTTGGCAGCCCCTGGCAGCTCAGCTGCGGGGCTTTCGTGACAAGGACTTTGGTCTGTAAGTGGATAGAAGGGCAAACCTCAAATCAGAGCATGTGGTAATGAGATCATCACATGGCTTACAGAGACTCATTCTCTGGAATGTGATGTGGAACTCGTCTCCCATCTCATGGGAAATGGCTAACTCCATTTGCGATGGCTGTTAGTGGATGCATTAGCACCTAGCTAATGAATACAATTAATGGAATCAACTACCAATTCCTGTTTAACATTCATTTTTTCCATATTACACATGTGTGTGTGACATAAAGTGTAAAATAAAATCAAAACAGATGAAAAACAAAAATGATCCAGGGGCAGCTGTTCTCATATATATTTGACAATGGAGACAATGGAGCCTCCCAAAAATAAACACCAGAGCCCCATTGCCAGAATTATAAATATAAACCTTCCAAATCTTGCAAAGTGAAGCTTTGGGCCATTTTATAGGCTTTGCAGCCCATTTTATAGGCTTTTAGCAGGGTTGCGTGATGTGGAGGTCACACCCTGTTCAGTGACGTATCTAAACAGCCAGTGGGAAGATCGCACTGAGGGGAATAAGTGGGGAAAACAAAACCAACCCTTTAACCAGACAAAGATCCTTGAAGGCAACTTGTGAGACAAGCATGAACTTGGAGTTTGTAGTTGCAGAATCAGGCTAAGTTAGGAGCAGCTTTGTAGCCTAGCATGAGGAAGCTCACTAGCCTAGCTACAGAAGTCTTTCTCGATTAGGATTATGCATGGTCCCTAAATGTTTGAAATGTTAAGCATCGGCCAGATGGGCCACTAGGCTCGTAACAGGCTTACTCTCTCTTACTCTCTAAATGTTTAAACAAAAAGAATTGTATGGCATCTTCACAGTAATTGTTAACATGTCAGACTTTGAGGAGTTCCTATGTGACAGACAAATTGTCACTTGTCATCCCTCTGTAGAGGCAAATCAGGTAACACTGCTCGGTGAGGCTATGTGACTTGTGGACAAGCCGTTTGGACCATGTCCAGAAGGTATTGACTTGCCAGCCCTCCACAGTAGCATTATTAATACCCGTATCCATGGCGTACCTTACCCAATGGGTTTACCTTTCCACATTGCATAAGAGTTTGGTTGTACCACTTATTTATTTAACAGAGAGCCACCTGTAATCAACACAATTATCTCCACCACTCTTAGCATGTTCAGGGCTACTAAAGCTGCATGGAATAACAGTGACACCAGAGTGATCTGAGCCAGGACCTCACTGGAGATCATTAAACAGAAACAATACCGAGAAGAGGGCATGAAACCGCACCAACAGAGTGTTGCGGGGATGTGCAGGTAACAGCATGGAGCAGATATTGTACATCGCCAGTGTGACCAGCACGTATGGAGTTTACATTGCTAGAAGTTGCGTATTATTATTCTCCTCAATGGCTTGGGAAGGCCAGTAATCTTATTTAGTACATTCTGTCCATGTTTTTGTCAATTAAAAGAGTCCTGTTGTGGTGGAAATTGGTCGTGAACATAGAAATGTCAACATCACTCACTGAACAAAGAAACACAGCCAGGTTATATTATGTAAGACAGTGACAAGTAATACCCAGTCAGACGGTCAACTCCTACCTGGGCCATCCTCAGGAGATGGCTTTCTGTTCACAGTATTCATAGGTAAGCCCAGTCAAAATGCTCCTCTTACAGGATGTCCAGACTCCTCACCCTACACTTTCAGAAAAAGTTCCTATTTGTACCTTTAGGGGTAAAAGGCTTGTCACTGGGGCGGTACCCTCAAAGGTACTGCTGTTGTACCCTCAGAAGTGGGTACGTATTTGCTTTGGAACATAACGTACCTTTTAGGCCCTAAAAAGGTTCACACAGATACTTTGAAGTCCTATAATTAGTCCTAGGGGGTACTGAATGTACAACCCCAATTCTGAAATAGTCGGGACAAAGTGTAAATTGTGAATAAAATCAAAACGCAATGACTTTCAAATCACACCAGGTAGTATTTTATTCACAATAGAACAAAAATAACATAGCAAATGTTAAAACTGAGAAATTTGACAGTTTTATCCACAAAATGAGCTAATTTCAAATTTGATGGCTGCTACAGATCTCAAAAAAGTTGGAACAGGGGCCTGTTTACCATGGTGTATCATCCCCTCTTCTTTTTAACACAGAGTGGAGGTGTCTGGGAATCGAGGAGCCAAGTTTCTTGAGTTTAGCCATTGGTATTTGATCCCACTCTTATTTAATACAGGCTTCCAGCTGCTGGAGAGTTTTGGGTCTCCTTTGATGGACTTTTTGTTTAATTATGTGCCAAATGTTCGCAATCTGTGAAAGATCAGGACTGCAGGCAGGCCAGTTCAGCACACGGACTCTTTTACTACAAAGCCATGCTGTTGTAGTAGCTGCAGTATGTGGTTTTGCATTGTCCTGCTGAAAATACACCCTGGAATAGATCTCATCTGGAGGGAAACAAATGTTGCTCTAACACCTTTATGTACCTTTCAGCATTCATGGTGCTTTTTAAAACATTCAAGCGTCCCACACCATATGCACTAATGCATCCCCATACATCTGAGATGCTGGCTTTTGAACTGAACGCTGATAACAGGAGGGGTGGTCTTTCTCCTCCCTAGCCCGGAGGACACGATGCTACACTCCATTTTAAATGAGCCTTGGCCCACAGAACATGGGGGCACTTCTGAATCATGCTCAACAGTGGCTTCCTTTTTGCTTGATAGAGTTTTAGGTGGCATCTGTGGATGGCACGGCAGACTGTGTTTACAGAGAGTGGTTTCTTGAAGTATTCCTGGGCCCATTTTGTGATGTCAATGACAAAATCATGTTGGTGAGTGATGCAGTGGTGCCTGAGGGCCCAAAGATCACGGGCATCCAGCAAAGGTCTTCGGCCTTGTCCCTTACGCACAGAGATTTTTCCAGTTTCATCTTTACTTCTGAGAGACTCAGCCTCTCTGAGACATCCCTTTTATAGCCAATCATGTTGCACACCTGATGCCAGTTAACTTAATTACTTGCTAAATGTTCTTTCAGCTGATTCTTTTATACATTAATTGCTTTTTCAGCCCTTTTTTGCCTGTGTCCCAACTTTTTTTGAGGCCTGTTGCAGCCAGAAAATTTGAAATAAGCTTATTTTGTGGATAAAAATGTAAAATGTCTTAGTTTCAACATTTCAAATGTTATCCATGTTCTCTTGTATTGTATTGTATATATATTGGTTCATGTGATCTTAAAAGTCATTGCATTTTGATTTTATTCACAATTTACACTTCCTCCCAACTATTTTGGGGTTGTACCTTTGGGAACAGAGATGGACTCTTGCTGTACCCCTATTTCTGACAATGTATCTAAGAAAAACAGTGGCCATTTTCCTCAGGTGCCTTATTGATTTACATGTTTTTCCGTGAGAAGGCCATTTGACGGCCATCAACATTTTGTCTGAAACCAATTTCTGATGACCTTCTCAAAAGCTCACCAATGTGTATTCAGAAAAACAGCCCTATGGAATGGATTCATACTAGAAATATTGAAGAAACCCTAGGAATACCCTGAAATCTTACAAGTATTATGTTCAATACAAGAAGATAATTACTGACTGGAAGGTTACGCGGGGAATGAACTTGTACAGTCCAGCAAACACTAAGACACTGTGCACAAATCATACAGAAAAGACACTTGAGGGAAGTGGCAAGGTTGCATGTAGGAAGATGAGGGGTTTGATGAGACAATGAATCAATCAACGGAGACAAACTGCAAACTCACGAAGACTGCTGAAACAGGGGAGAAACTAATTACTGAAATTCAAGGGCTGTAACACAAAGTGCTTAGGTTTTGACAGGCAGTCCTTCAGGAAAACGTTCAACCAAACTGAGAAGCTACACTATATACATTCATTGCACAACCCCTTCTCCAAGTTGGGAGGACTGATCCTTCCACTACTCCAAAACACAGCGCTGTAATTTGCCCGATTAGCCCACCACAGGAGACAAAACATATTTTAGAGTGCTGTATAAAAAGAGGCATGAGAAATCCAAAATATGGGAAAACTTGCAATTACATTAAACAACTTATTTCAATTGGAAACTCACTGCCGCACGAGCATCTTCCTTGGATCGAAAACACCGTTTTGTGAACTGACTGAGATTTGCAGTTCCAAGTGGTTACACACACATCCAAGTAACCGGTGCAGGACAAAGATGCACGTCAAAACTGAAAATAAAATGTCCGCACACTGTTAAATCAGCTCACAATAATTTTTTGTCCAACAGTTTTGGCCGATGCTGCCTTTGTCAGGAACAAAAAATAAAATAAATGATTGTGAGCTGATTTAATAGTGTGCGGACATTTCATTTTCACTTTTAATTGAATTAAATTTACCACTAAATGTTAATGCATAAAATTCATAAATTAAGTGTATTGTTTGTTCCTAGCTTTATTGGTCATGTATTTAATCTGTTACAGATGAATATTGTAGTTTTGAAGATATTATATCATAAAGTAGAACTTCCTCAGCAAGACCACTGAAAGGAAATAATCAAATATTATGTAATCAATTGCCTCTTGAGTGGAATTAAAATTTACTCAGTATGAATTATATTCAGTTTTGCAAACTAAAGAACATAAATACCGGAAAGATTGCTTTTCAATTGTAAAGATAAAAGCTTTGCGAATACTCTGCAATGTGTGTGCATTTATTGCAAGATCACATTCTGTCTTTGATTTAGTCGATTTACTTTGGAGCGTAAGACCACAGATCCACTTGCAATAATTCTATCACAGTCCCAAACAAAAGAAGGGCCATATGGTTCGTTTTGGATTCGCGGTAATCATTTTTTTATGCCAAGAAATATGTGTTTTTATATTTTAAACATCTGATGTATGTTCCACTGTTCAAACATTTCTTTACACAGTAATGTTCATCTAAAAAAAAAAAACATTTCATGAGCTTAAGTCTAATTTAACTTGAAACAATTCAAACAAAAAAAATCTCAGCAAATAGCGTGATATTATTTGTGAAATCCAGCATTATCTTTCTGCTTATTTATTGTGTTGATGCTAAAGTAAATGCTACAATATATTTATTTTTCTGTAATTTCTTGAACCAGTTCAAATATCTGACATCAAATACGGTAAGCAGTGAAGTAAAGAATCACGGTTGTGAGTGAGGTTCCCTTTCCAAGTAGCAAAAGCTTTTACATTCATCACAGTGTGTAAATGCATGGCCCATGCCGTAAATCTTGTTTCAACATGAAGGGCAATGAAAATCTATGTATAGCTTTCAACAGGGACCTTTACAGTTTCCAAATGGGTCAGTAGGTGTTTACACCCTGACAATGCTGCATGTGAGGTCCCCGGCTAACGTTTTATTTCTCTGTAAAAGGCAACTGCCAAGTTTGTCAGCCTTCATAATATCTGGTTTGCAGACTGTCAAATTCATTGGAGTCTCTGTGGCAGACTTAAGCTCCTTATGAGCTGGGAACTTTGAAATGGGAACACCAGATAAATACGATAATACTCTGAGGTCCAGCCTTCGACCTCTTTCACAAAACATGGAATTTGTTGTGACTGATACAGTCTGGGAAAAGGAAGAAAGGAACCCAGAAACAAATCAATTATTGCGTAAATTTAGGTGACTGTATCAAAGGAAGCTCTTATTTACTGTAGTTTGAAATAAATAGAACTGGAGGATGTAAGCCCTGTTGTAACGCCTTTCGCTCAAACAATGGTATTCCCAATCAATTTCGATGTGTCTGCTTCCTTGGCTCGTATTTTTGGCTTGTGATTGTGTAGCGGATGGATTGCTCAATGATTTAGATTTTGGGGTTTTTCCTCCTGGTAAAGTCTTGACCTGCCTCGAAAATAAAACTCTTGCACCAGTAATGTCTATTAATGTGTCAGAAATGAATATAGCTTGATGAGCCACATAATAAAATTGAGTGTTTCATTATTATTATTATTATTATTATTATTATTATTATTATGACCACTTTTTACATCTGGGTCATAAATAAAAGCCTTATTTATACTTTCTTGTAGTGTGCATGAATGGAGAGAAATATCTACAAACCCAATTTTTTACTTGATTGAAAATTTTTTGGATAAATCTCACATTTTTGTATGCCCAGTCTCAGCCTTTGCTCTGGAGTCTTAAAAATCAGTTTTGTGGTTCCGGGAGGGAATAGAGCTAGGTTTGCCTAACTTTACCATCTCTCACTCACACACAAACTCATTCACACGCGCACACATTCACACATACAGTACATTAGCAGACACATTTTACACTGTTTCATATTTACACTCCAGCAATTTTAGTCGACAGTTTTTTATTTCACTGCAGTAACATTTCATGGTTGGGGGGACAGAACAACTGAAAAGCTCAAGTCTGCAAGACTATGCATTATTTTTCCATTGATGTATCTTTTGTCATAGTGCATTATTGGGGTATGAAATTGCATGATTTCAAAATTGTGGGGGCAGACGTCACCCCATCCCCCCAATTGCATTTGCAATTTGAATTATATTTTCAAAATATTGCTGGATCACACAATGGGTTTGGAGGGACAAATTACTCTGCCAGCATCAGAGCGCTTGGTAGCTAAATAGCTTATTCTGCTGTATCTTTTCATTTCATATTGATGCATTAGATAATTTGCCCTTTTAAGGGATATTTTTAATGTGCAAATAATAATAGTAATTAACAGGCAATGGTACCCTCTGTCCCATCAAGCAGTATTGACACTGCCTATGGCCACCATGCTGCCAATTACGCAACTGTTTCTCTAAGAACAACTCTGTTTCAATCATTCATGCATGTTTTATATTACTTCCATTTAGTGGTTTTATGTGACAACAAATCATCATCTAGTTTAGTAAAAGGGTGATGTGTCCAAAGAGCCTCAAGTCTCTTTATCGCTGGCCTTGTAACTGCCTTACGGTCTGTAATTCCCAGCCACAGATGACTTTTTCTTCAGTAGGAGCTGATTTAACATTTGTTACAACTAAGGTTTTTAAAACACTTCATAACTGTTTAATGCTGCCGCTGAGGCGTCTTTCACCACTGCAGCCTCTGGTATTAAGAAGCATTTGCATGAAACAAAATGTATTTTAAATGTTTGAATTGCATAAAGGTCTGTTCCTGTGGAGGTTAGCACAGGTTGAGTCTGCCTAAATAGTTTCATGTTATTTAAAAACATTCATATAAGTCCCGTATTTATTTCCATCAAGGTTAAAAGTAGCAAAAAATTTTGATAGTCCAGAAACAGAGAGGATATCTTAATTGTCTAATTCGACATCATAGCTACAATATGTAATAGAAATATAATCAACCCAAAATATGTAACATATGGTGAAAAAAGTAAGAGTTGGCTGAATCTTTTGTCTCTTTTTTTTTTTTAAAAAGAAGCTTTTGCCAAAAAGAATTGAGAAGAAAACTACTGATCTCCTCCCTCAGCCTGATTTCATGCCATATAACCTAAAAAAAAGGTTTCCGGACATATGATACAACATATAATGAAGAGTTAGGTTCCATTACATCGCAGGCTTAACCTTTATGGCGTGCATTCAGAGCTTGCCAGCAGTCATCAATATTTAACAGCTGTTGTTATTATGAAATTCTTTATAGGCTAATGTGGCTTGCTGGTTTGCACGCAAGGGCTTGAACCAGTGCCAAGGCTCTGTCAGGGACGAGAGGAGATTGACAGACGGTTAGCTTGCGTGACAACAGGGCTTTGGTCAGCCAGATCCAGTTCTCTTTACATCAGCCAGCTCTCCCCCTGGTGTTTCTCTGCCTTGGATTTCCTGGGCTGGGGGTTGGAGGTTGGGGGGAAGGGGGAGCTAAGTTTTGGCAGGAGTGGGAGGGAGGGGACATATGGAACTAGGAGGGGGGTGGAGACAGGCAAATGAGCTGGCTGCCTGCCAGTTCCCACCCTCTTGCTCCTAGGGAAGTTATGTCTGCTTTACGCTCACTAGGCTGTCAGGCAAGGGATTGCAGGCATGTGTCTGGATTACTTTATCTCAAGCATTTCGTGCCAAAAGATACCACTTTGCCTGTAAGTGCCAGCAAAAGGAATAATCATCACGCCTATATTTTCAGTGACAGAGAAGGATATGGATAATCGCTATGATTGATGAAGCAGTAGCTTCCAATAACCAGTGATTGATTATGACTGAGACGAGCTACTGAATGGACCTGTCTGTTCTATGTATTGCACTTGCAGTAGTTAAGATATTTTAAATACTTACCACACCAGGTCTTGCATGTGTATCAGCCAGAGTAAGTGGAGGCCAGCATGAGGGCTATCACATATAGGTGTCCAACAGTTCTTTCAAACAAGACCCGCTGTTCAGCTAAAACCATAACCAATATAGGAAAAAAAAAACTAATATTTATCTCTAAAATTCCACACTAATTTAATGTCCTTTACTATTTAATAATGCACTGAAATATACAAGCGTTTGTAACATAAGTATTTATTTTGTATCACTATGCTGAAAGCATGGTAAATTCAGGGTATATAAATACCCAGACCAAAAAAAAAGCTGCTGAACGAAACACTGAATTTTTTACATTATTAAATTCGTTTACCTCTCAATATCTCTGCGCCAATTTGTGTACAGCTTGACTAGCTTGCAATAACTGGAAAAGATTTGCATAGAATTAATATAATATGTAATTAATACACCACAAAGCATGTAAAACCGACACAGTATGAGATACACGGCACCTGAGTTGTAGTAGTCATTTCGGATCAGTTTTCATTGTCTTCAGTCTAACCTCATCCATTAAAATGTAAGCGGTTGAACTGATCTCAGTACTGTTTTGCTAGTTTGAAACACTGTATGAATGCCGTACTCATATAGTACACATAGTACAGTTACTGTTACTATGATATTCACAGTTGTTATCGCATTTGGGGTTTCATTTACATTGAAAGAAGTTTCCAGTGAGATTGTCTGAAAAAGACAAGAAAGAGAGAATGGCGGGTTTGCTAGCGACAGTATACTAGGTCAGTATCTGTCCTGCGGAATACACAGCACTGTTCACCGACAAGGTGAGGCAGAAATTAGGTGGCAAATTGCATGTTGTGTTAATGGCATGTTCCTGGAAACATATTCACTGGTGCACCTGTGCTGGGCTTCGCCGAATGTTGTTTCTCACCCGCCAGAAACAGAGTTAATTTCTTCCTGCTGTACGAGTTCGTTCTGTACACTGTGGTCTGCGGAGAAAATGAGAGAATGACTGAATTCCGAACGATTAGGTTTTCTGTTTTTATTGAGAAAAAGGAGTGTGAATAAATAATGTCTCTATTGCCTGCGGAAGCGCACCTTCAGTAATTAATCATCTGTCTTATTTGTCGTTCCTGGGCTCACATCCTTTCCAATGTTTTCATTAGACTTCAGATGAAGGTTGGGGGGAAGCAGGAACTCTTTTACTCGGGGCCTTTACAAGTGCTAAACGGGTCATTGGGTGTTGATGCCCCTGGTTTCCTCATTTCCAGCAGCCGTTTCAGCCACTCAGGTAAAATTTAGATGGCAGTAAAAATGTGATCTTTAAAAGCATGTGTTACTAAAGATTGTAAATTTCAAAATGACAAACACAGCGAGATCAAGCCAAGTGCACATGTGCCGTGTCATTCTTTTAATCAGGAAAAGGTGTTGAAGAAAAGCTGAACTCCTTAAACTCTAACTTTTCTCTCAAGTTTTCCCTTAAGTAGGTTCTGAGACAGAAAAAAAGCATTTTTCATGCAGTGGGACAATGTCTCAGACATATTCTTTATCTGCTGGTTGCAGCTCTCCACTCCAGCTACAACACACCTGTATGGAGAGAAATATTCAACCTCAGGACATGTTTTTATGACCACAGATGGAAAATATCTAGATATATAGATCTTGCACATTATTTTATACACATTTCCCTGCAAGTCTACTGGACATTATTTGTGATCTTTGGAAACCTTCGGATCTCCACTAGAATTTATAATAGGACAGAAGTTCCACAGGTTTGAATATAGATGCTGCAATTGACGGACCTGCTGGGGTTATGGGGTTAATTCTTTTGTACAACTTAATGAAAAAATTGAGGAGAACCTTTGTGAAACCTTGTGTTTGAATCACAGGCGTGTGGAAAGTTTTGTTTTGTTTTGTGTAAATGTTCTAGGGCGATTTTGACCCACTACAGTGTCCAAAGAAGATGGAAGGGAGTTATACCGTGTTTTGGCCCTCAGGAGTGGATGTATCAGAAAATGCATGCCTCGCGTGACTAATCTCCTTGTGTTGGTGGGTCTGTGGTTTATCTTTTCCGTGTGGCTCACACCATGCTCGCAGATTACTGCCTGTGACAAAGTGTGGCAGCACCTTCTTGCTCTCTGCTTACAGGGGATTTTGTGGGCTCTTCTTAGGACAGAGACGTCTACAATGATCAGCCTGTTTCCTGTACCCAAAAATGTAGCACATTGTGTGGATAGCGAGTGCTTAATGCCACTGTGGCGCTGAGCGATTATGAACTAAAAAGGGAGTTGTGTGTAATGCATTCAGTGGATCCAGTGTAATCTCATGTGGAACATTTGGCCCTTTCTCATCTGCATAAAACACTAACAAACCCCTACCAACCTCTGCTGAGCCTCGACCACTATTCCTACTTGTGTGTCCATGGGAAATACCTGAATTTGACTGTGAATTTTCAGCTGGAGAAAACACCAGATATTGATCTGACCATTTGAATAGCTGTGACATTAAAGCCAGAGTCCCATGAAGGATGTGGGCGCAAATTCAGTCCCCCCCCCCCCTAGGATTGTTATTTTAAAATGAATCATATATTCTGAATAATCCAAAGATGCACTTTCTTTCTTGGAGTTCAATGTCACTTTCAGTGATTAATGTTTTCCAATAATTTATGAATACTGTTTCTGATATTTTTAATTTGTGCAGGAGTGTGAAGTTGTTTTAGGGTAGCAAAGCGCATTTATAGCCTGTTGTAGGGTACATTAAGTGAAATGAGATTTTCCTTGCTGGCCTTTTTCTCAAAGGGCAGCTAATGTGAAGGAAGAAGTTTTATGAAGAACTTCTTCGTTTCAAAAACACATGCACATTTGTGCATTTAGATTAGGAATTCAGATATAAGATCAGTATAAGATCTTTTCCAAAGTAAAGCGTTACCTCGCAGTGGTATCCGGTCAGATTAATGCCCGTGAGTCAGGAAAAGCAAGGCTGTCCCCTTTTCCTTTTCCCGATTTGGTCTCTTAATCTTGTCAAAATCAGATTTCATATTAGGTGACATTTACATATTACATTATTATGTTAAAGATGTGAAATTCAATCAAGCATAACTATGTTATCCCAAATTCATTCATATTCGACAATACATGTCAAAGATTAAAATGGCTTCATCAGTGATCCGAATTTCATATTTCAATACAAACCAGAGACCAATCTGTGCATGTGGCAAAATAGGTTTGGCAAATAAAATAACTCTACATGCATTGCTGAAAAATCAATGAAGCCACGTGTTACTGGCTGTGATGTGACTAGAGTTTTATATGCCAGTTGGACAGTTAACAGATTTTGGATTTGTAAAATAAACTAAATGCATATTTTGTGAATGAGGTTCTCATGTCAGATCAGTTTATACACAAAAACAGGAAAAAGAAGACATAAAAACCAAAATTCACATCTACTAGTGTTGGAAAACAGCCAGTTGTCATTATTGCTTTCATTGAAATGATTTATTTTATTCAACCGGTCTTAAAGATCTCATACGAGAAGCTCTAAGGAAAAATCTGTATACTTGATTATTTATTGCGCTAATGATCTTTCAGAAAGAAAATATTTAACTGGTTTCTGGTACCTTTTTTAGATTAGTAGTTGGTTTGTGGTAGCTTGTGTTTTGGGGTGAAATCATTGGAAGGATGGCTCTATTAAAAAAGTAAATATTACTAATCTAGTAGCTTACTTCAATTCCAGTATCAACATGATTTATTTATTTATTCATTTATTCAGGTGAAGTTAAGTAGCATTTTTACAGCCTTCATTTTTTAAAACTCAGTTTCATTTTGCCCTACCCCTGGGTGGTCAGATGAGTTGTGAGCTGGTTTTATTACTGCTAATTATATCAGAGCACAACTTGGCCTGTGCTCAGTGCAGGTGCAGCGAGCTCCCTGTGAATGTGCTAATCGCGCACTTGACTGAAAGTTCTCCTACTTTCTCTTTTGCTCACTCCTCCACTTAGCCATTCAAGAGAAGCCATCCAAGAAGCACGGCAGCCCGCCAGTCAATCACGATGCCAGGAAAGACAGCCAGCCAGTGGGGATGGGCATCACAGAGAGTGAACTCTTATTGGAGGTAAGTACTGAAAAGCGTAGCAATGTAAGACGGGGAGCACATTGTAAATGAGTGTGAATGTGTAACGCACCAGAGCGCAGCCGGGCTCTCCTCTAGTATTGGGCTGCCCCATGTCCCTTCTGCATGATTGGCCTAACAATGCGTGACCAGGCAGTCCATGGGTCCAGAGGGGGAGAGATCAGCGGAGTTTAGATCTATAGTCTGACCTCCAGCAAGGTTTCAGAAAAGGTGGAGTGTAAATAATCGATTAACTCCCATCTGTAGGGCTGGGAATCTTACAGCCCCTGCGCAATGCTGACAGCATCTTGCTTATTAGTGATAAAATAAAAATGAGGAAACTTGAAATCGTTGCACTTGTTGTGATCTTTTGTGCACTTATGGAAAACGATATTTTTCTCTTTCCAAAAAATGATCTAACTCCCAGCTCAGATTCTTGTCCATAATATGATACCCTTATAATGGGAGATTACACTAATTCAAAGCAGCAATTGTCAATTATGCTGAATTATTATGTTAGAATGTTTCCTCTCATTGGAGGTTTGGAGCACAACAAAATCTGTGAGTGCCAACTATTCTGATTCGAGAAATGAAACAAAAAGTCACATGCTTTGTGGAATATAAATATCAGACCATTGTACATGGATCCACCCTTGGATTTCCTTTTCTGGGTGGGACTAAAGAAGGATTTATCGGTCTAAAAGACTATATAAGCTATAGAGGTGACAGTTCACAATTCAGCTGATCAAAGATGGTAGATATTGAGCCAACTGACTGTGGAAGTACGTTGCCCTTATTGCGTGACTAGAAATGCTAGGCAGGATAAGGCATGGCTTCGAGCCTCTGTAATTGTAGTGCGGTAACCATGGAAACTTGCTCACTGGGGAGAGGACGATGTCAGAGTGTTTTCCTTTATTCTCAGGAAGGCTAAAATCTTTGGAATGGTCCATTTTCAACGGGCTGTGACCCTGACAAATACTTTTGATACCTTTGTGACACTGTTGGGCTTGGAGGTGAGGAAAGCGATCAGGATGCATTAAAAGGTTTTCTGCTACCAATGACCTCTTTGTATTCTTTCATTTTTTTCGAGACATTTTAGTGAAGCTAACTTTAATTCTGTGCATAGATGGCCTTAGAAATGTACAAAAGGAGAGCATTGTGCCTTCACATTTTTGTATAAGATGAATGATGATTAGTTTTACAACTGAACTGGAATTTTTTATAATTTTATTTTCATTTAGTTTTACCAATGACCAGGTGTAAGTTTCCATGCACTCATCTAATTGGAATTTCTTGAATCAGGAAATAGAAATTGCACAAAGCATCCGAAGATCGAAAACTTTTTTTACCCCTGAAAACGCGTGGAGTAGAAATGTAATAACTTCTCTCAGCGGAATGGCATCTGGTTTAAGGGAAATAGCATCAAAAAAAATCTTGAACGAAAAATTTTGGCGCAACAAAGAAGTACAAAGGAATAAATATGAGTCATTTTTTTCCATTGCATTGCAAAAAAACAGAAAACATGCTCACACACACAGAAAGAAGCCACACAGGTTCAGCTGGCAACAGCATGCTAGCAGGGGCATTCAAATCAGATTGATTAAAGCAAATGAAATGTCATCAAATATTTGCTTTTCTCCAGAAAGCTTTACCCCCTCTGGCCCCATCATCAGACCTGGAAATGTGCTGCCTGAGAGGGAGGTGGAAGGCACATGGAAATGCTAGTCACGCACATGGGCGCACAGCACTTTGCTGACATACAGGCTTTGCGCGTGTTGCTCTATCTAAAAATGAGTGGAAATGGTTAGTGGGTCAATGGCCTCTGGCTGGCTAATGACTGCGCCATTTATGTCTGTCAAACAGAGTCAGTCAGCAAGAGAGCAGCGTGGAGCATTCCTCCCTCACGTGTGCCTGGGAATCTCTGTCCAGGCTCTGAACCTGTGTAGACTCACACCGAGTAGTCATCATAAACACACTTACAGTACTGACACTGCATATACGCACTGCATTCTTTGGATGTATAAATATTTGCAATTCCATAGCCCTTGTAATTACTGACACATTCTGCCTGTGACTATGTTCCTCGTAAGTTTATCGCAATATATCAATGCATAAAATTTTGTGATGATACTGCATTTTAATATTTGTTGACTTGTCAATAGATTTTATGCATGCTCAGTTTGCACCATCATGTTGCTGATTTTTTTGTGTTTCGTTACCTCCGCCCAATGAAGTTGGGGCAGGTTATGTGATCATTATTGTTTGTCTGTTGGTGGATTTGTTGGTTTGTTTGTAAGCAGGATTACGCAAAAAGTTATGGATGGATTTGGATCAAATTTGGTGGAATGATTAAGTATTGTTCAAGGAAGAGGTGATTTGATTTTTGGAGGTCAAGGTCAAAGGTCAAGGGCATGCGAAAGGTCAGAAACTTATTAAAAACATATATACACAAAGACTACAGGACTGCATAAACACAGGGGTTGCCAGCTAATACTGGCAAAAATAACATTGAGTACATTGGCGGAGGTACTTGCACTCTCTGAGCGCAGCTCTAGCTTCAGTCTGTATTCTTTCTGCCTCATGAGACTCGATGGATGATAAAGCTGCCCTTGCGCCCATTTTCTAATTCTTCAGTGTCTGCCCTACTGTGTGAATTCAAAATTACAGTTAGAGCATTTCCACTGACACTGAACCAGCACAGAGCCGGTTCCCGAACCTGATTTTGAACCGTTTCGTGCATTTCAACCTACAAAACCCAAAACCAGTGAAGTTGGCACGTTATGTAAATCGTGGATAAAAACAGAATACAATGATTTGCAAATCCTTTTCAACTTATATTCAATTGAATACACTGCAAAGACAAGATGTTTAATGTTCAAACTGAGAAACTTTATTTTTTTTTTTTGCAAAAAATCATTAACTTAGAATTTAAAGGCAGCAACACATTGCAAAAAAGTTGGCACAGGGGCCTTTTTACCGCTATGTTACATCGCCTTTCATTTTAACGACACTCAGTAAACGTTTGGGAACTGAGGAGACCAATTTTTGAAGCTTTTCAGGTGGAACTCTTTCCCATTCTTGCTTGTTGTACAGCTTAAGTTGTTCAACAGTCCGGGGTCTCCGTTGTCGTATTTTACGCTTCATAATGCGCCACACATTTTCAATGGGAGACAGGTCTGGACTACAGGCAGGCCAGTCTAGTACCCGCTCTCTTTTACTACGGAGCCATGCTGTTGTAACACGTGCAGAATGTGGCTTGGCAATGTCTTGCTGAAATAAGCGGGGCCGTCCATGAAAAAGACGTTGCTTGGATGGCAACATATGTTGCTCCAAAACCTGTATGTACCTTTCAGCATTAATGGTGCCTTCACATATGTGTAAGTTGCCCATGCCTTGGGCACTAAGACACCCCCATACCATCACAGATGCTGGCTTTGGAACTTTGCGCCTATGACAGTTCGGATGGTTCTTTTCCTCTTTGGTCCGGAGGACACGACTTCCACAGTTTCCAAAAACAATTTGAAATGTGGACTCGTCAGACCACAGAACACTTTTCCACTTTGCATCAGTCCATCTTAGATGAGCTTGGGCCCAGCGAAGCCGGCGGAGTTTCTGGGTGCTGTTGATAAATGGCTTTCGCTTTGCATTGTAGAGTTTTAACTTGCACTTGCAGATGTAGCGACGAACTGTAGTTACTGACAGTGGTTTTCTGAAGTGTTCCTGAGCCCATGTGGTGATGTCCTTTACACACTGATGTCGGTTTTTGATGCAGTACCGCCTGAGGGATCGAAGGTCACGGGCATTCAATGTTGGTTCTCGGCCTTGTCGCTTACGTGCAGTGATTTCTCCAGATTCTCTGAACCTTTTGACGATATTACGGACTGTAGATGATGAAATCCCTAAATTACTTGCAATAGCTTGTTGAGGAATGTTGTTTTTAAACTGTTTATCAATCAGCTCATGCATTTGTTCACTAAGTGGTGACCCTCGCCCCATCCTTGTTTGTGAATGACTGAGCATTTCAGGGAAGCTGCTTTTATACCCAATCATGGCACCCACCTGTTCCCAATTAGCCCTTTCACCTGTGGGATGTTCCAAATATGTGTTTGATGAGCTTTCTTCAACTCTCTCAGTCTTTTTTGCCACTTGTGCTAGCTTTTTTGAAACATGTTGCAGGCATCAAATTCCAAATGAGCTAATGTTTGCAAAAAATGACAAAGTTTACCTGTTCGAACATTAAGTAACTTGTCTTTGCAGTGTATTTAATTGAATATAGGTTGAAAAGGATTTGCAAATCATTGTATTCTGTTTTTATCCAGGATAATATCAAAAAGTTATCAAAAAGTTGGTTCCCAGCCAGAACCAAAAAATAACAGGCTCTTTCAGCAAACCGTGATGATGCTAGCCACAGCATTGGTTTGTTGACATGGCTCAGTGGAAAGAATTCCGCATCCAACCTCCACTTTTTTGGCTTTTCATTTACCAGTACGATTTTACTCTGAACAACAATATAAACGCCCCATGTCAAATATTGATGCCACATGGAGTTAACAACTCTAAGTCACATGCTGACTTTTACTTGTACAATAGGGATATTTCTCTTGATTTGTGTTCCATTTTTTAATCCATCTCTCTGTTAGTGAGCATTTGCTCAGTGATGCAGTGATTTCACTCAGTACATGGGTCTGGCATTCTCAGACGGTGATCAGACAGAATGAGCAGTAGTCAGACACTCCTTACACTGGGGGCTATAAAAGGCCACCCCAAAATGTCAAATTTAGTCAAAAGTCATCATGCTTCAGATGTCTCAGGTCATGCGGGAACGTGCCATTGGCATGCTGTACGCAGGGATGTCCACCAGAGCGGTCACTGTGCAGATGAATGTTAACTACTGGACGACAGGCCATTTAAGAGTTCGTTTCCAATAGACGGGCAGTACTGCAAGTCGACTTCATCCACGTCGGCCACCTGTGACCATACCAGCACCAGATCGCTACATCCAGCTCGTCCACCTGCAGGATCGGCTCAGATCAGCGACACGCACAGTGGATGAGACTATTGGTCTGCACAACAGACGCATCACACCACAGACAGTCCGTAACCGCATGCGACAAGCCAACTTGCATGCTCGGCGTCCTCACCATGGTCTGGATCTCACCACTGTCTGGCGTCGCAATCGACTCGTATGGGCAAAAGCACACGTTCGAAGGCCCTTGGCACGCTGGAGAAGAATGCTATTCACAGACGAACCCCAGTTCCAGTTTTTTGTTGATAAAAACTCAAAAATTTGACATGGGGCGTTTATATTTTTGTTCAGTGTAAAAGGTGGCGCCAATATATATTGAGGGTTTTATTAATGAGAAGGGGGTTACAATTTTATATTAATATTTGCAGTTGCGCAAACGTTTCACCGTAAGTTAGCCTTAAGACGGTTTGTTGTTATTTCTACTTTACGTATAAGCCAAATTTCAGCTGAAAACATTTTACATACCATTTGTCTTGCACGTAACAGTCCCCTCAGTCTTCTTATTGTGAGTATCAGGGGCATAGTTCTTGTCTGTATAAACAGAAAAACTTGTAGTAACAGGACAAACACTCGCCAATAGTCCAAATGCTCCGTCTTCCTGTGTTGCTTGATATAAACTGACAGTTCACCTTTGTGCGCAGTGCTAAATCACGCTGTTGACGTGTCCTTGTTTACAGCGGTTCCGCTCAAACTAGTAGTAACATGGGCAGATTCGCTGAGGGTTTGCTATAAAAAAAGAAGGTTCGGAGCATTTTGAATCGAACTGGTTCCAAACCGGAACCATTGCCAGTGGAAACACACTAAGTGTTTTAATACTTTTTCAGGCTCTGCTTTAACTCTTTTCCCCAGTGGCGGCTCGTGAATTGGCAACAGGGAAAGCCCAAACAATCCCTTAATGTTAATGATTGTTCATCACGCGTTTTCAATCATTCATTTAAACAGTGGAGGGTCGTCGGCCGTAACAAAATTAAGCCAAAAACCTCGCCCTTCAAAGCTTAATGACTTAAACCTTTCGCAGTTTACTTTTCTTGATCAGCAGTTGCTCATACGAATTGTTAAAAGAACAGTCAGTTGAGTCAAATTTATTTTCGATAGCATTGTTATTCATTGCACCACGAAATTATGAGGGGTTTTCTTTCACACATAAATTACGACATAAATTACCATAGGCTTACGTCTTTTTAAATTCCGCGCTCAAGAAGCTCATGAAACGGCATAGATGCGCAAATTGATTAGTGAGGCTCATTATGCAATAAGCTGTGCAACATTGCATTCTTTTCTTCTATATTAAGATTGTAGAAAATGGACTGTCGTGGCTTTTTGTGAAAGAAGCCTCGCAAACTAATTTATAAATACGTGTTGATGATTTGCGTCGTCATTTGCTATCGAAAATAGATTTGATTGTCCTCCAACCAATTCGTATGAGCAACTGCTGATAAAGAAAAGTGAACTACGAAATGTTGAAGTCATTAAGCTTTGAAGGGCGAGGTTCTGGCTTCCCTTTGTTACAGCCGATGAGCCGCCGCTGCTTTTCCCCAGAACGAGTAAGCATGACGCCTATATGTATATCAATAGACCTTTTCTCCAGCCTCTGCTAGGTCGTCATTTGTTGTCATTATGGCAAAAGGGACGGGGTATATGGGGAAAAAAGTTTTAAAAAAATAACGGGGATAACATCATGTAGTATTTAAAAAAATAACTGGAATAATATAATAAAGCTGTATAAGGTGCTGTCATGTCCTGTCCCATCTCATTGTCAAAATCTTTTGGTCATCTTTGTAAAATTAGCAATTACTTTTTTCAATTATGGCTACTCAGTTTTCTTTTAAGCGTTTTTCATCAAATGCCACGTCACTTTCAGTAATGAAGTATTTTTTAGTGTTAAAATAGATATTTGGGAACACGATTGGCCACTTAACACCAGTTGGAATGGTTGCAAAATGCCTGTCAAGAAGCAACTGTAAAATATAACAAGACAAAGACGTCTTGCATGAACCAAGTGGAATGAATGAACAAACTAAAGCACCTATTTGGTCGTGTTTTCAAATGAAATGCACTCTGAGTGGATGAAACTGTATTAAATAGGTAAGTATAATTGTTATTATATGAGACGAGCGGTGATGGACAGGGCTGGGGTGTGAGCAGGGTGACCGCGGAGCTCGTACTCCCGGCCACAGACAGCATGAAAACATCACACCACAACATGGCTGCCTCAATGCCCTGCCCCTAGCAGAACTGGGCCTCAGGAGCCAGTAGAAAAGCTGCTGGCCTGACCTGGGTCCATTCACATTAAACTGAAGGTGACAGGGCCTGGCACTGAACAAGGCCCAGTCACGCGATTGCAGAGAACTTGGATGCTGGACAAGCACTTGAAAGTTAATAAATTGCAGTTTCTAGAATTGACTCCTACATTTTCCGAACCACAAATATGGAGGTCCTGCTGTGGTAATGCAGTATGAATACAATTTTTAAAAAAACACTTGTTACCACACTAGAGTGAAGCATGTACTCAATGACTTTTAGATCTGTATAGTGTCCTTATGAAACTCATTGGTCTGCATTTCTTGGAATTGTATTTCTAAATTCTAATATCTCATCATTGGCCTTCATGGCTCTGTTCTGCGTGTTTATCTTCTTTGTCATAATAATTGGTGTTTGAGCTGAAATGTGCTTCAAACTAATCAATGTTTTCTTTGATCTTGTTTTCTCATAGTCCCTGACTGGTTTTGCACTGGTGGTGAGCACTGATGGGATGGTTTTTTATGCTTCATCTTCCATCGTTGACTACTTAGGCTTCCATCAGGTGTGTTTATTTCTGTTGCTTTTTTATAACTTTTTTTTTTGGAGGGGAGGAGGTTGTGTTTAATGTACTGAATGTAGTGAATTCTGTCAATGTCCTTGTTGCACATTATTTAATGTGAATATAACATTGCATTCATCCTGCCTTAAAAACATCCATATCAGTACATGGACTGATGTACTCTTAAGAGGAACAGCCTCGAGGACCAGGAAGGAGAAGCCAATAGCTTATTCATTCACATAAAGAGGCAATGGGAAGTTTATGAAAGGATACAGTACTGTATGTAACAGTACATAAATGTACATAACAATGAGATGGATGTGAGTGCTTTAAATGATTCAGACTCTGTGCTGGCTTAAACCCTGTATGCCTATTGGGCACAAACACTGGCAAGAGTGGTGTCATTCCTGAGCATCTCCTTCAAGAAGTGTGCCTGAATACACCAGCCGAACCATGGAGGGAACAAAGTCTTACAATGTAATGCTAAGCTAACCTGCGCTAGCAGAAGGCTCCAGAGACACAGCTGAGAACTGGCTTGCGACTCTCCAGGGCAGATCTCCTTTCTGCTGTTCTCTTGTCACGACTCTGTTGTGAGAGGTGCTGGGGAGAAATGTCGCTGCTTGCTCCCTCGCTGGGCCCGTGGACCTCAGAAGTTGTGTGTGTTAGCGGGTTGGCAGAGCCTTGCTGATGATGTGCAGTCCAGTGTCTGTGCTCGCCTGCACAGTAGCAGCTTGGACCCTCAGAGTCTGGCCTGTCCTGCACCGACTCCCTCTCTCCCTGCCTGTCAAATTATTGTGTCTGCTGGAAAAGCTCTCTTAGGCCCGCACCGGGGAAGTGGCCGAGAGGTCAGCGCCGTAGGTTTTTTAAGGATTTTACGAGAGCGAGAGGTAAAACGATTTGACGGAGAAACTGCAAATGGCTGCTTATTCTCAGTTAGTATTTGCTTGACGTGGTAGTCCTCCCTTTCCTAAATTATTTTGCAAGTGCATGAATGAAGTGCTGAAGTAGTCTGATGGCATTCAAAAGGAGTACTTAGGAGACCTAGTCACTACTATAGTGCACTTTGTTCCTCAGGCATTTGAGAGGCTCGGGATGATTACTTGTGTGATTACTTAAGAATTACCCAAGCTCGATTTCCAATTTTATTTTTATTTATTTCTCACAGAGAGGTATACTGTGTTCAGTGTCGAGGTATGATAATGGGAAGTGCCTGCAGCTTCCCTGGTTTGCCTTATCTAATTATAGGAATTGCACAGTGTAGAAAGATGTGCGTGCGAAAGATGTCTACATTCACCGTACACAAAGCAGCTGTCACCAGAAAACCAAATGGTATAAAGTAAAAAGCCTTTGTGGGTCATTTTGTCTATGATTACATGTGGCTCCTGTATGAACTTTTCATTGTTTACATTATTCCTATCATTGATTTGCGAAGTTCTACTCTCTAATCCATACTATAAAAAGTATATATTTTCTCTGAATGTACCGACAGCCATCAGGTAGTGTAAAAAAACTCTCCAATTTTCTTTTGCATGATATCTTTTGCACTTCATTAAAGTGAGATTTGAAAGGTTTTTGTGATAACAATGTCATATCATTATGTTTGGATATAACACTATTATATTTTACAGTCACTATTGCTAAATATTCTTATAGCAGGGGGAAGATATGCTCATTTTTCGCTGAATAAAGCAAGGCTTGATGAGTTTACATATCTGCTGCACAATTATGTTGGTAAAATCATCACAACAATATTTTTTTGTGTTTTATACATTATCAAAGAAAAATCTTATATGAAGTACTTGCATTTCCAATTTAGGAATATGTTTGTCAATGGCTGTTTTACAATACCATTCAGGACATTCATAAGTTTTTCTGATACTCACAGAAAAAAAAAAAAAAATCGAGAATATTTTTCATTTTATAAACAAGGAACAACTGTCTTGCGGCATACAACGCGAGAAAAGACAGATTTTTTTTTATTCCTACCACAAAAACTGCAGAAATGGCATATCCCTTTGATCCAATTTGCTACTTTGTAATTATCCTTTGAAGGACAGGAAGCTTGGGCCAGGGAAAACAGTGCTTATTCGTTTTACAAGAGAATCTCACACAATAGTCACTTGATCCATTTGCTGATGGGAATGGCGGTGGTGCTGCCATGTGTTTGGTGGGAGAATTGTTTTGCAAGGCAAATGTTCAAACCCTTGCGTGCCTGCTATGTGGAAATTATGAGGAGGCTGAATATTTTAGAAGGAATCTGTCATTCATGACAGAAAGCAAAGCTATTGCTGGAAAGAAAAAGGAATTACAAATGCGGGGTGGGTGCGAGGGGGTTTTTTCAGCAGGGCTGGGCTCTGCTAGCCCTCTGCGGCCCGTGTCACGCGATGTTTGACAAACAAGCCAGCTGGGGCAGCCACGCATCCCACGGTCTGAAAAGAAACACTTAATTGCGGGCTGTGGAAAGTTAGAAGTGAACATTTCTCTGTTTGACCCTGAATGATTTTTTTTTTCAGGCAAACGTTAACCAACAAAAAAGCTGGATGAAAATAGTTTGCTTTCCATACAGTATTTGAATAGCAGACGGTCACTAAATTGCTATGCAAATAAATATAAAGATTTATGGGATTCTATATACTATAATGACTTCCTGTCTTGTGTGCAAAAGTGTCTTGAGCTGTGAAAATGTCATCATCAGCCTTAGAACATGTCACCATGTATTCTTCTGTGAGAAAACTTAATCTGAGCTAAATGTTTGATTGGTTGCTCTAAGCATTTAGAAATCATCCAAATAAAGGCATTTTGCGTGTTTGGCATAGCCAAAAAAAATTTTAGAAATACTTTCCTATTTCCGTACTTGCCAAATGCTGATTTCAATAGGGTCTAGCAGAGGACAGTAGTAGAATCTCTTTGTTTCTGGTTATTCTTTTAAAATGTGATGTAAATCTGTTAAGTACAAGACTGTTATGTGTCCAAAAGAGGGGAGAGGTAGAGCTTTGTGTGCCTCCCGTGGCGCAACACTCTCAGTGTCAGCTGGAGTGCCTCCTGCGTGCGGGGCGATGGACCCTGTTCAGTGGAGCGCAGGAGAGGTTAAGTGGGGAGGCCACTGCTGCTTGCCAACACAATAGAGATTGTTAATTTCGGGCTTTAGTGGGTCAACCCATGATGCATTATCTCTCGCTCTGCCCAGACTGACGTGATGCACCAGAATGTCTTTGATTATATCCATGTGGACGACCGGCAGGAGTTCCGCAGACAGATCCACTGGGCCATGAACCCCCCGCAGCAGGTGGCTGCCCCGGACCACCATTTAGTGGCAGGAACTGGTGTGTATATAATTACCCTTAACAGAAGTGTGGGGCCCTTCGCCATGTAACAGCCATAGTGAGCAGGGCACAGCGGAGCTCTGATTTTGTGCTTCATTTTCAGAAATGAGACTCAGTGTTTTCAGGGTCAAAATGAGGACTATTAGAAATAGTTTATGAATGGCCTCAATCCCTGTAGATGCTGTGGCATGTCAAACCACTTTAATTTGTTTAATTTCAAAATCCAGAATGGTGCTACTGATAATCAAACCAATGTTTTTCCAGATATTGTTGGCTCTGGCATGTGAAATTCTGGGAAACCTCCTCTTAATCACTTGAATTTGCGTGTGTGTGTGTGTGTGTGTGTTTGCGTGTATTTGTGTACATGTCTTTTTCTTTGCATGTGTGTCTATGTGTGTGTGCATGTGTGTGTATGCGTGTGTACGTGTGTGTTTTTTTGTGCATATGTTTATATTTGTGTACATGCATGTGTGTGTGAGTGTGTGCGTGTTTGTGAGTATATTTGCGTGCATGTGTGCTTGTATATTTGTGTGCGCGCGCGTCTGCGTGTGTGTGTGTGTGTGTGTGTGTGTGTATAGGTGAAGATTTTGTGGTCAGCAACCTCTTCAACCCTCAGGAGCCAGGCAACATTCCTGCAGAGTTCTCCTCTTTCCTGAACCGCTGCTTCATCTCTCGGGTGCGCTGCCTGCTGGACAGTACCTCTGGCTTTCTGGTGAGCGGCTCTCCCTCCTGACCTCACTCTCTCACCTCCTACGTTGGGTCACCATTCAGCCCTTCCCAAACGTGCTGCCTCATAAAACACCCAAGGGTCTGGGGCCCATGCCATGCATTTGGACTTCATAAATATTATCAGTGGGTAGTAATTCCTCTGCAATCCCTACATGTTAATCCTTGTGCAATTACTGTGGACATAGGCACTATCTCTGGAGGGGAGAGGGAGGGGGGAAGACGGGGCATTCCCCGCCAAAGTAAAAGATAGGGGGACAATGACCCCCCAATCCTGAAATGCATGGTCCGTGCTGTTGAATTGAAGTTGGCTGGGGCATATTCAGCACTTTTTGCAATGACCTGCGAATGTGCAATATCCAAACCATATGGCTATGGGAGAAGTTTTGACTACTTTAAATAGCAGAAAAACGATGTGCGCCATGCCCACAACTTACGATCTATGATGAACTGACGGATTTCGTTTTTGCCGTAACTTTACCAACTAGTTGTAATAGGCACTGGCATCGACTATTGCGGGGGTGGGGGGGCGCAATGGGGAAATTGTCCCCGCAACGCTTCAAAGGGGTGGGGTTCCACGTGATGACTGAACGAGTCACGTTAAAAACTCTCAATTGACTATACACTAGCCAATACCCGATAGCCGATACGTTTTACTTGCAAAAACGCTTCAAAATGCAGGTTTCACTCCATAACTAAGTTTGAAACCTGGCACATCGCATCGTCTTTGTCACGCAGTAAAACCGGTGTATGCGGAAAATAGACTCATTATTCACGGTGGTTTGGGAGGAGATGTGTGAAATTACGCAAATCGCCAACTCAGTAATAATATATTGATTCTGCGAATTTGGAGCTAAACTTGACCTGCATGAAGCCATGACTTATGCTCAGTGTGCCGATGCCCACTCCAAACAATATCTATTTCAGTTCAGTGCATGGCATTAGAACTCAATCACTCAGTGTAATAATCTGATTAGTTTGTTTAGGCCTATATCCAGTTAACCTATATGGTCTCGAAATTGTAGGCTAAAGATGATGGATATATCATTTATCACACTCACAAATTAAGTGTTGGATTCACTAAGCTGTTAAAAGCTTGCAAATGGTCCTATGCAGCTGTGTGAGGTAACTTCTAAAATCAAGGTACATGGAAGTCATATATTAAATAAAATATTTTGCTGAGTGTGCACCCTACTCTGCCTGCCTTCCATTTCCAAAAATGGATGGAAATTTCACGGCTCCAGTACACCACCTGTTAACTTTGCAGTTCGCTTGATCAACATGCCACAGATAGAAACCATTTCATGACGGTACAAATTACTGTAGTCTAAAGTTCTGTTCAAGGAGCTCAAAAGGGCCATTTTCATATGAAAATTTCCAAATATTCACTGTTTTCAGCGCAAATATTTTCCACTTGAATTTCCCCAAGGACGGAGACTCAAACTGTCAGACGACCTGAAGGTTCTCTGTCAGGCATGGCGTAGATGAAAAAGTCACAGCATATTCACACTTCTTTTACTGCATACGTACTAAGAAGATGAGTTACCAGCCATGTAAAATTGGTTGGGTTTCTTATTTTTGGGTCCTTTAGGCTGTCAGATAGAAAGCAAGCAATTTCATTTATCAAATTTTTTTTTTCACGAAGAGCACCTTTAAATCACACTGTTAACCTGAATAGTGGGCATTATATCAAGCAAAGCAGTTGGACCAATATTAAGCAAGAATGTAAGTATTAAGCAACTGCTGTATGCGCATATTTAAATAAAAACTCCCATCCTCACTGGGGTTTTTATTTTATTAGAACTGTACATCAGTTAGTTTTGACCAGGCATTGTACTTGGCTGATATACAACCCCAATTCCAAAAAAAAGTTGGCACTCTATGGAAAATATAAATAAACAATAGTGATTTTAACATGCATTCATGAAATTAGCTGTTGTTTGAAGCCAAAATGATTGACACATGAATAAGTAATCCCTCAAATACTGTTCATAAATAGAAATAGACTTTATAGAAAGGTATGGGACAACATTGGACTGAAACAAATGTACTAAGAACACCATGACGTCATCAAATATTATTAACATTTTTTGCTCCCCAATATAAAAGCCAAGTTGGCGCCAATGACTGAGGAAGCTCAGTGATGCCGCTCTCAGCTCACTTGTTCCAACTGTGTTTTTTGAATTGCAATAAAGGTTTCTGTGGGGCCTCGCAGTTTGCTTAGAGCTTCAAAAGTAGGCATTAAACTTCACTTTGATACGTGAAAAAATGTCTGGTTTTATGCTATGAGAATTGATGAAAAATATCATTCACAGTAACCAGTGTTATGGAAAAATAATAGGTCTGTGCTTTTAAAAAATGATATAAACTGCAGCATTTCTATTGTACTTCAAAGGAAATTCTTAATAAATTACTCTGTAAGATCAAATTGTTGGGTATTTTAACCCTAGTTGTAAATAGAATATCCAAAACAGGAAATAATTGTGGGGCGCGTATGTATTTTTCTTAGAAAAATGGTCACAGTCTTAAACAGTGTAACATAGTGATATGGATGCAGAAGAGTATATTGAGCAAGCTAAGGCTTATGAATTTTCACTTTCATAGAAACCTCAGCACAATACATGGTTGTATTCATTTCTTTTGTACTGAATCAAGTGGGTCTTGTTTTAAATTAATGTTTTGTGGAGTTTGTGATCTTAAGGTCTCAAAAACATTCACCAAATGTGGTCTGTATACCGACTGTGCAGGAGGATTATTTTGACCCAGCAGTCATGAGTATGGCCCCTAATAGTATTGCAGTTCTCACATCAGGGTTGTCTTACCATGGCGTGGGGGGTTATTGGATTGGAGGTTTGCAGTTGACCTACACTGTTTTCTCCAGAGTGAGCTGGTCGTTCCTCTCCCCAGACCATGCAGTTTCAGGGACGGCTCAAATTCCTCCATGGCCAAAAGAAGAAAAGTTTATCGGGCACGGTCATGCCCCCTCAGCTGGCGCTCTTCTGCGTGGCTGTGCCCCTCCTGCTGCCCCCCATTACTGAGATAAAGATGAAGAGCATGATGATGAGGAACAAGCACAAGGGCGGGATCATAACTGCACTGGAGCACAGGTAAGGCTCTCCACAGTGTTGTTTCTGGAGGATAAACTGTACAATGCACAGCAATCATAAGAGAGGTAATCGTTTCACTAGAGGTCTGAAAGTGCACCGTAATTATGACTGCAATACTGTTGGGGAAAAATACTAATTGTATTCAGTACCAATGTTGCAAAATGATCTCAGAAAATAATCACTCACCCAAAATGAGATAAATGCATCTTGATGTTATCTTGAAACCTGTTTTTCTCAGCTATATATGTTATCCTGGGAAAAGTAAACCCAAAGAGACTATTATAGACTGATGTCCTGCATGGCCCTGTCATGGATAGTTAGTAGTGATTAAATCCACTACTTCCGAGGGTTCAGGCTGGAGATCACTCGTAGTAAGTGGACATTTCTGGGCCGGAGGGGACAGTGGGCACTGGCAAGAGCACAGTCTGGCTGACAGGCTGCTGACTCAGGCTCTGATCCTGTGGCATTATCCTGCCTAATCAATCACAAGATTAGTGGTATTCTGCTCCGTCAGCTGTGTGTATTCTGAGTATTCACACTGTGGAATGCCCTCTCTCTCTCTCTTTCTCTTTCTCTCTCTCTCTCTCTCTCTCTCTCTGTTGTCCAGTTTAATTTTGAGTCGTATATTTTGCCTCGTACATTGCTCGCCTGTTGCCTCCACCCCTATGGAAGTAATTTCTTGAAATCTTTGACATAAACAGGAAAAAAAAAAAAAATGACTGACTGTCCACTTCAAAGCTTTGCATTTTTTTTTATTTTAAGGTATATGGGCATTTTCCCTTGAAAATGTAATTAAGTTTTTGAAATCATTTCTATTTTACAGGGACCAAAATTTTTCATGCCTCCTATTACAATGGTTCAGTTTGAATTACTAGCTTAAGACAGAAAGACATAGCGATAAATGAACATTATATTATTATACACATGCCATTTCTTTCCAAGACAAAAAAAGGAATTAAACAGTGCAGAGTGTAGTTTTCTGTGTAATGAAATCATAATTGCAACAGAGAAGTGTTTAACTCAAATCTTTAAGGTAAGCATAAATAAAGTCCTATAAAAGGAGCCCCTTTTGTAATTGACCCATCAGGGTTATTTAGGACGAGTGGGGGGCGAGGGACCAAATCCAGATGGAGCCAAAGCCTCGCTCAGGGACAGTGGCAGGAGTTTTCCCATAGTGCAATTCTTTCGGCGAGGGAGGAAACTGACGTTCCCAGGGGAAACCCATACAAACACAGGGGGTGCTTTTCATTATGCTAATGCGTCTCCTGGCTTCCTTCACTTGCGTCTCTTCCTTGCGTCTTAGCTTTTCCCCCTGAGGATCTGTGTGAGAGCCTTCCTAAATGCAAGGAAGTGCCGCAAGGACAGAGGAACCGAGAGCTGCCATATGAGAAATCCTTTGTTCCATTAACCAGTGTTTAAACATCATACCCCTAGATAAAAGGCCTCCGTGTAGGATACATCTGTGTTTCCTCACTTTAAGGTCCTTAAAAAGCCTCCTCTCTCCTCGATTTGCGTTTCCTCGAGGCGTATTTAAGGGATTAAAAGATCCTCCATGATGGGGAAGGTGGAAGAAATGAGTGTAACTAGTTCAGGCAGGAAACTCGAAAAGAGCTACATCAGCAGCCTCGTAAGCTACCAGCACGTCAGCATCAGCAGGCACACAATTGGAGGATACGCATCACAAGGTCATGCAGCGGTCTGTTTGAAAGACGTCAAGCTCACTTACTTCTGCTGCTGTTTGCAATGACTCTTCACGCTATGCAACATGCTGTTTGGTTTTTTTGCCTGCCTTCTCCACCCCAGCCTCCACCTGTTTGGTTCTGCTCACATCGGGGGGGATTTTGATTTCTGTTCATGACTATGTTTGTATGTTCGCAGTGCCTAGGTAGGACATTCCTCCAGAGTAGAACCGCCGCCAATATAGAATGTAATGCTTATACCCGTGAATAAATTGCTCTATTGTATTGAAAGGTGAGTTTTCCTGACTGAATTTCTGAGTTACAGAAGAGGAGAGGTGGTGAGGAAGCAGAATTAGCATAATGAAAAGCACCCAGGGAGAGCGGAAACAGAGAAAGGCCTTGGCCAGCTGGGACCTGAAGCCAGGACTGCCTTATAGCAGGGCAATGTCACAAACCTGTGTACTACTGTGCCACCAAACAAAACAATATACAAGTTAACAAAGAGCTGGAGTGGACTTCCTGATGTGGAGTCTAGTTTCTATGGGATTTCACCAAAGTGAGAGAATTAATGCTTATACTTTAAAAATACTATTTTTTGTCCTTACTCAGGAAAAATTGCAATTAATATTTTGTCATGAAAATAAATCCATGAATAATTGTTTAAAAAAAGATAAATCAAAATCCATCAACGCATGGGCCATGGCTTTGTATTTCTGTATGAATGAGCTCTGCGTCCTCCATTTGCCACCTACCAGCCATCCTCACTGACCTGCCTTTTTTCTTTTCCATTTTCCCCTTTTCCTAATCCCTACTCCATTCAGCAAAAAGAGTTGCGCACAGATTCGCATGATATTACTGACCTTGACGATTCACTGTCTGGTCCAGTATACCTTAGGCGCACCCTTGACTCCATGTCAGGAGAATCCATCCGCAGCTGATGTAAATGTCACTTTCATCTTGTGGCCAGTCTGGCAATTTGTTTCAGCTGTTACGAGAAAAAGAGATCCAAATTATGCACAAACCTGTGCGACTCGCAATGGCCCATTACTGTTAACAACAGTTGATTTTCCTCAAAAAAAAAAAAAAAAAAAAACTAAGTGGATTAAGTTGGTTGGCATGGTTGTACTAATATTTCCTTCTTGTCTGCATGTGCCTTGTTCCATTGCACATACAAAAATATTGAAAAATATAAAGTGAATATGAATGGGTGTGTGCAGAGTAGGGCATTCAAAACATACCACCACATTGTAAAATAAATATTCTTGTAATTTTGTGTTACTGTTGCACATTGATATGTTTTGCATAGACTCACATAAGTTGGCTTGCATGGTCTAATATTGACCTGAACAAAATTTGCTGACATTTTTGGTCTTTTGATTTGTAAAATCATTGCCATGTGTTCCTCTTGGATTATTGGAACTGCTACAAAGAGTGAACAAATCAATTGACAACAAACATGAAAACATGATTTCTACTAACTTAATATGTTATCATAATGCAATTAATTTATTGTTTTCAAACATTCTGCATTTCACATCCGCATGTGATTGTGGGATCTCAAATTTTTGTTGCAAAAGGTCTACCCTCATTTTCAGTTTCTTCAGTCGTTTCAGTATGTACCAATGCTCTGTAAAATTGAAGTTAAACCAGCATTGTTTAAATGATGTATATCTGGTTGAGAATCATGTAGCACCAGGATTAAGGTGTAGATTTTTGTAATTTTGGAAAGCAGTACGAAGGGAATAAAGTGCTTCTGCTCGCTGACACACGTGTGGGAGGAGCTAGAATTAGTCTTGAAGGAACAGCGTTAATTGTTCTTTACCTTTTACCACCAAAAGTAACAACTTTTGAAATGTTAAGGATGTCTTCACAATCTACAGTCCAACCACCCCCTCTGCTGTCCGTGGGCAATAATATCACGAGAAAAGAAGCAGCATTAATCCCCTTTCCTTCAGTTAAAGAAGAAAGCAAATAAATATTTCATGAGATGTCTTTGTTATATATTCTCAGTGACGAGCTCAGAATAGTTAATGATTTTGTGAATGTGTGAACTTTACTAGAACACCAAAAAGAAGGTCGGGTCTGTGTGTGGGCAGACAAACAGCCACATCCACAGCTTTGCATTCAGGTAATAGGGCAGAGGTGGGCAACAAGGGCTGTCTTTGTCCCTGGTTTTCACACCAATTTCTGGCCTTTAATTAGTTGATCATCTTACTGTAATTATCCACACCATTCACAAAAACAAATGTTTCTGCTGCATTTCTTCAACTTATCATGAATGACCACCAAAGACTGTTCTTGTTTCCTTAAATGTGAAAATTCTCTTTGATCTAATTAATGCGCAAATCTGTATTCATGTGTTCAACCAATTAGCTTAATTAGTCAAGGTAACTGATGTATAACTGAATATTACTGAAATAAAAAGCCTATATACGCACTGGCCCTCAAGGACTGGAATTCCCCACCCCTTGTAATGGCTGGTAAAATAGAGAGGCCAGGTGCAGCGGACAGGGAGAGAACGAGCAGCACAGAAACAATACAAACACTGAGAATCACACAGACCACCAGAAAGTACTCACGCTTCCCAAGGACGTATAATAGTCTGAAAAAACGGAAACAATGCGAGAGAGAGAAAAAGTAGTAAAGGGAAAATTCCTAAAGAGGAAGGAACTCAAAAAAACTGGAAGATATTAAGTCACACAAATACAGACTAGAGATATCTTCAGCTATAGTGCTAGCTACAAGCAGACGCTCTAGCAAAGGAGACGTGGCGGACTTCTGGCTTAAACCGAGTCCGGGGAAGTGCCGCCCCCAGTTCAACCAGCCAGCTGGTTTAAGAATCCGGTTGAAAAGGAACTCGATCTCGTCCTGGGACGAGAGCACCAAAGAAAAGTCCATAACACACGCACGCCTCTCAAACCATGACACCCCTGGTATATAGGGGATTCTAGTGTAGTTGCTGAATAAGCTGATTGACTTTTTGATTGGTGATTGCTGATTACGTTTTAAAGGTTTGGATTAAATTTATTAAAATACATTTTTTAATAAAGGGTTAATGGCAAAAGTTGCGGTGAATAGTTGCTGAAGCACATTTGTTCAATCATGCCAAAATACATAAGGGAGAAAATTGTGCTCATTAAGAGAGCTATTACAGCAGCAGCGTTATTTACGTGAAATAAAAGCACATGTGTGTCAGTGGTGTAGCCAGAGGGTGGGCCAAGACACGTCACTTTATGACAATAATTAGTCCTGGCTAGTTCTCAATCATTTCCCTTTATTGACCCTTTTTCCAATTATCGTAATTTGCAACTGAAGACATAGTTTCTCTCCGTATGCGATCCAGCAGCGATTAAATCATGGGCAAAATTCAGCACAGCTGCGGAACAAGAACAGGGAATTGGGTTGCACAAAACATCCGTTTAAAAAAATTATTAGCCCTGACCTGTTCTCAGTCATTTTCATGATCAGCAAAAGGTTCACTCCGAGAGCACTCCACGCTTAACAGGTGCTGCTTGTTCTCCCCGATTAGGTGAGACGATAATCATTCATTTGGACGCATATTTGATATATTTAAATCAAGCTTATTCAAAATTGCATACCTGTCGTCTTTCACGCAAATAGCTTGAGCCGCACGCTTTTTATAGCCTATTGAACTGCCGAATGCCAGTTTTTTTTTTTATCAACCCACACAATACCGAGAGTAAAAGTCTGGGTTTCATTGGAACACGGACCAGTTCAATTAATGCGAAGCATTGGCCTATTAATCAATAAATTATTTTGCTGTACTGAATTTTGCCCACAATTTAATCGCTGTTAGATCGCATATGGAGAGAAACCGTGTCTTCAGTTGCAAATTACGACAATTGGAAAATGCGTCAATAAAGGAAAATGATTGAGAACTAGCCAGGACTAATTATTGGGCTCTAATTTCTTGGCACAGCGCAGGGTGGCGCAGCTCACGTAGTGGTAATTTCATCCGTTGAAGCCCGCACAGTGGTAATTCCGTGCAGTGCAACACCGTGTGCAGCCACTTTCGCAATTTGGTAGACGGACCTGCGCCGAGATGGGTGTGGTGGCATAGTAGGGGTAGGTGTCACATATTCATGAAGACGCAGTGACAATTTCGTAGAAAAGGTCTCCGCTGAAGTTGCCAGGAAAGCTCGCCAGCTCCAACCTGGTTTACTTTCTGTGCAGTGGTAATTTGGCTGACCGGCGCACAGTGCGCACACGTCACCAAAACCTCACCGGCAGGTTTCCAGAATGTCAGGCACATTTCAATACAATAAATCATTACAGCAAGCACTATTTAATGTAACTATCTGTATCAGCACATAAATTATACTACAAAAGTATCTATATATCGATTGTCCTGAAATTCGACCTGGCTTAATTAACGCAGCTGAATCTGTGATGCAAACTGACGACTTCACATCTTTCTCAGCCTACCACAAACTGCCTATATAATGCTTGCTTTCTATGCTCAGTAAAGCCGCTTGCACACTGGACGCGAAAGGAATTTTTCGCAGAACAGATTACAGGCTAACTCAATTGTCTGTTTTCTTCCCTTGAAGCCAAAAGTAAAAGTATTATATGAGAACAGATTTATAATGAAATAAAGAATAAAAATATATCATCAACAAACAGAACATCCAAAAAAGATGTCCCGCAAATAAATAAATCGCTGTGTTCATTGGATGTTCTGTTTGTTGTTAAAATGTTTCTTTTTATTCTTTATTTTGTTATCAATCTGTTCTAATCGTCCTCTTTTTTTTGGCTGTCAGACACGGGGTATTTTGCATTTAATGTTCGACAAGCATTGCACATTGTCCCGCACCAATGTCGACTCACTTTATACAGCAGAGCTTAAACAGAAACATTGATTCAAATTCTCGGTACTCTTCTTGAAGAACTGAGCCCTCTTATCAAAACATTCACGTTTAATATCTAAAAGATTCAGTAGATTTTAAGAAACTAAAAACAATAATCGACTGTCGGACACAGAGTTATATTGAAACCATCCGCCTGTCGGACACTGAGATATATTAAAACCCTGTCCGACCTTCGGACATGTAGACACTGCGTTCAACGCAGCAACGCAATCTGTCGTGCGAGAAATTTGTTTTGCGTCCAGAGTGCAAGGTGCTTAATACTACTATTATTGTCACTTAGGTTTTATGTATTTTTTTTATGTATTAAGGAATACAGCCTGATTGCTATGATCTCGTACTGAGCTAAGATCACATATTGAAAATAAATGTGTAATGTATCTTGCATTGTTGTCCATGCATGTTAATCCCAAAATCTTAAGCAGCAACAGGGTGTAATAATAGGAACACGCTATCCGTCGTTTCTCTTCCCAATGATGCAGGCAGAAGAAATAAATGAACAATCGTTGTATTTCATTCCAACTTCATAAGTTTGAATGATCTGATGTAGTTTCGTTTTGAAATTTCATTCAAGTTTGCTAATGGTAATAATTTGAGAATGCTTCATATTCCTAACGCTTAATATAGACGTAAGTGGTGCAGAAAACATGCCAGAAGCAGCAAAGTAAAATTCAACATTAACACATAAAGCAGATATAGGACAGAGGCTTCTTTATTTCAACACTTTTAAGGCGAGGAGAGGACTCATTTTATTGGTGAAGAGTTGACTCGACTGTGTTAAACTCACTCAAGGCTTTTCTCCTCCCTCTTTGCCTCTTGCACTGGCAGGAGGGACAGTGGTGGGACAGAGGAGCACTTGTGCCAGGCCAAGCCGGGCACGAAATTACAACATATGCCTGGACACACCCCGTTGGCACGGCGCTCCCCCTATTCGCCGCACCTGTGCCGCGCCTGCGCCTGGTCTACGAATTCAGAGCCCATTGTCATAAAGTGACATGTCTTGGCCCACCCTCTGGCTATGCCACTGATTTGTATTGTCCCCAGTCCAAGTGTGACTTTGCGGCCATAACCACCAGAAGATTTTTCTCAATCAATACAGTCAATTAAGGGTGCATGTGAATTTTCCTGAAACATAGGGAATAATGTCACTGGTTTAAAGTATATAGAAATGGCCCGATTAAAAGAACCTAGAATCTTTTTTTTTTTTTTTTTAAATTTGGCATCTCAAATCCCACCGGAATCTGGAATGCCCAATTGGCAAATTTGGTACAAGACTTGCTCGTATGCGACCCCTTGTTGCCAACTCAGGAGAGTGAAGACAGTTCATGGCTGTCTTGCGAAGCACGTGCCTGTCAGCCACTGCTTCTTAAACACTCATTGGTTGAATCTTTGCAAGTCCAGAATAAGGGCGGAGGATACCCGGACATGAACAAGCTTAGAATCTTCCTGACGAGCGCCCGTCTGGCCAACAGGAGGCGCTTGAGCAATGAACAAGGCAACTATCATTTTCCCTTCCCAATTTGCAACCCTGAAGCGAAATAGCCAATTGTGCGCTACTCTAAAAAAGCTGCCGACCACTGCCGGCTGGTACGAGGCAGGGATTGAACTTGCGGCGTGATAGTCACTTCTGCTTCGCAACGCGATGCTTTACCAAGTGAGCTATCTGGCAGCTCAGTGTTTCAAATTTTAACTCATTTTAACCCAAAACCAGGAAGAACCTCTCGGATCTGCCTGATCATTTTGTGCACTGTCAGAGCACTGTGGTGACATTTTTGGGCTTCATGCCTAGTGTTTTTTTCATAAAGGAGGCAACAGGCATGAAGAAATGAAAAGACAGAAATAAAAGGCCCCAACCTGTATGACCACAATTAATAAAGCAGTAGGAGGATCTCCTACGAAAAGAGTCAGTTGAGTTGGCGATCAGTGGGCTCTGTAGCGGGAGCACACTGCTTGTAGACAGAAATAGACTCTGAGAATATGTCAGTGGCTCACAGAGGGTCCTTAGGTTTGTATCCAGAGCAAGTGTTCCTCTAGATAGAATCCACTAAAATTTAATGCTGGAGGAAAAAGGACAGCTGTATCTTTTCTTTGCAGATTCATCTGAATGTAACCTTTTAAATCAGAGTCAAATTGAAAGATTTTCCTGGAGCTGCTCTTTTGAAGGGTTTTGTTGCTGTCTTTAGATGAAATATACATCCAACTAGACTATAATACTGCTAAATTGATCTTTCATCTTGGAAGCTGACTGCTTTTGAAATTCAATATGCCAGGATTACATTTTCAAGCTAGTCTTCTTGATTGTTGTTGATTAGGAATGATTACTGTGGATTGTGTAGATGTGCCAAATGAAAAACAAGTCAATAAATCAGCCCAATAGCTTAGTGCCTTTGCCTTCAAGTTCAGCCATTCTTTTGTAGTTTACTTACTGTTCTGTTTTCCTTGTGAAAGAGGCTCTCAATTATGTACTGAAAGTTGTTTTACATCCCATTGGAAAATAGCGGTCTTTAGCATGTAATATCAGTCAAATGTCTCTTTAAATTCAGTCTAAAACTGACTGTCATCAAATAAAACCTTTTTCTGTCAAACAATGAATGTCTGTTAAAATGAAAAACATAATGATGTTATGTCATGCCATACCAGATTGACCACAATAAATGAAAACTAGCCGACATCTTTTTCAGTGTAACAACAGTCCTGGATCTGATTACAGCCTTCTGTTCATAAAATACATTTTTTAAAGGTCCACATTTACTCTGGAATTTTATTGCCCTCAGACTTACTGATATTTCAATATACTGTCATGTACTTACCTTGAGTCATTGAATCTCCACATAAAGAAAACATAATTTCTTAAGTGCTTTACACCCTGTACCTTTTTCTTGCTGTTGTTACTTTTCCTTTGGCTAGCAAAGCATAGTTTTGCTCTTTAACCCTGTATAGACCGGGCTTTTTGGGGCTTCCTGGGGCTGGGGGGGATTTTTAGGCACCCCCCGGTAACAACATGGCATATGTCCACCAAATTTGCAGGGGATGATGTACACGGAAAACTAAATCACTACAATCATTTTGGTATTATTATGACCTATTATGACATCATGATTTTTATTACCCGGAATGCTTTGCTTATTTTAACCCATAGTGACATTAAATGACGTAATATATTGAAAATATAATGGAATAAGTGTATGCTAAAAAGAAAAACTGGAAACTACATTGATGAAACTGAAATTGGCGATTTTTTGTCAGACATACCTGTTAGAAAACCGTTGCCATGGAAATGGCAAAGATGGTGGACTTGACTTATTGGTTTAAAATTGTTCCCAGACGGGTTTTAGGAAAAGTCACCTAGCTCAAGCCTTTCAGAAATTATACGAGGTGAAAATTGGCTTGGGCATAAAAAGCCCCCCCCGATCTAGATAGGGTTAATGTGACTGAATCCCTGCCTGGAGAAGCTGTTGAATCATTGAGTTCAGAAACATAAAATAGTTCCTTTGGTTATATTTTTATTTATCTTTTATTTATTTTTGTCACTTTGCTAATGTGATGGTTTGTTTAACTCTCTCGTCCTAACTGGATTTTGTCAGCTGCCGACAAAGTGAAATGTGACTCCTGTTCCTTCTCCTGTCATCCTCAGTGACAGAGAGGACCATCTGAAGAGGCTAGCAGGCGGCGGGGGGATGGACGACAGCGGAGAGAGCCTGCATTTCAACTGCCCCAACAACTCCGGTGCACAGCTGCGCCACCACACACCATGGACACCCTTCTGTAAGGAGGGCTTTAAGTACAAGGTGGATGGGTACTACGCTCAAGAGGAACCTCTCAATTTCTGCAAGTCCTCCATGGGTGGGCACAAGGCTCACAGCCTAGAAAACCCATGGATGATGCGAGCCACCGTGGGTGCAATAAGAGCGGGACAGAATGGCAACCTGGTGCCCAATAGGCTGGGCAAGTCTGGTGTCTATGGAAGGGCAGCAGCATACAGAATGTCTCCCACCTGCCATGGGGGCAGGAATGAGGCATACATACCCAAGCTGTATGGCAACATGCCGAACCCAGAGATGGACAGCTACTGCATGGACTCCATTAAAAGTGAGAATGGATACATGGGCCACAGTGAATGCTATGATGGGCGTTTGCTACCTGAGATGCCCATCAAGGTGGAGCAGGACTCCGACTCTGAGAATGGGTGCGACGTGTACGGCGTCCCTCACAGCCGCTCGTGGATGTACAAGGAGCATGTCGAAAAACGGTATGGGATGGGCTACGATGGACTTCAGCTGAAGACTGAGGCTGACTTCTTTGAACAGTACTCTCCTTGCCAGAGAAAGAAGCCCCACCTCAGTCCCTCTTTCAATGGCCACTACCAAAACCTGTGCAATGGAGGCAGTCGGCCCTTGAAATGCGTGCTAAATAAAGACGTGACTCAGTACAGTCAGCAGCGGATGTCCCACTCTGACCACCTCAGTAACAACTGTTTGAACAACAACTTGTACCCAAACAGTTCAATGGATCATAAAGGTTATATGCAGCAGGATTACAAGTTAAACTATGAGTTCAAAAGCCATGGCCTAGTGCATTCAATTAAACGCGAGCCCATGGACTCACCACCCTGGGCTGATGGTAGTCAGGGCATCAACCAGAACCACGTCCAACAGAATATCATGCCCAACTGCGTGATGAATGCAGGGGTAGTGCACAAAACTAACCCCTATATCTATATGCAATAACTGTATTAACTCATGGACTTTTTTGCACGTGACTGTCACACACAAAAGCCCAGGGGAGAATTATGCTCATGCATAAGGCTCAGGTTTAAGAACACTATTGTAACTGGTGACTGAGAAAGACTGATTCTTTCTGAAAATACAAAATGTCTATTTCATGATATGCACTTTTAATATTTATACTGACAATACATAATTTGAGATTCAGACATACCCACACACACACGCACACACTCAAAAGCATGCACAAACGCGCACACACATGCATACGCATTCTTGTTTCTGTATCAGCGATACCTGACCTTGTATAGGTTTCTTGTTGGATATTGAAGGTGTACTGTGTAAATGAAATGTTTATTGTAAAAGATGAAATTTTCCTTTCTAAATTCGGAAAGAAGAACTATTCAGGCACAGGAAGAGAGAGATACGATGATTTTAAAGAGACACGCACAATGATATTATTTTTTTCCTGAATATTGTAATTACAAATCGTTTTGGACTAAAAATATGATATTGTTAGATATAGTTTGGTGTGAATGTGTATTTAAAATTTGGTTTTTGTGAGATTTTTAAGCAGAAAGATTTTTAAAAATCTTCCCTGGGGAGAAGGAAACTCAGTGTAATTGAAGGATAAATAAATGGTACTGCATTCGTACATGTGTTTTTTTATGTTTGTTTTTTAAAAGCTTTTTGATTGAATTTATTTCTGTAAATTCTACTTACGTTACCATTTGTATTGGACAGTTGTTTCACAACTCTGATTGTTACATTTTCATAAATCTCTTTTTGTTGTGCAACTGAACTTGTAATAGGATGCAAGAATTAAAAGTCTTTACATGCGTAAGAATGTTTTAAGTACATGACGTATTGTTGGCACACAGGTCTTTTCAAGATGATTGAGGAACCCAACCTGCAATGGACGCTTTCATTCCGAATTGAAGGACACAGATTAAAATGTAATTATATGTGATATGACTAAATATATAGATATGACTAAATGACTGTTAGTTTTCCTCTCACATTCATCAATGACAATTATGAAAAAGACTATGGAGTTTATATTTCCAGTGGATTGATTAATCTAATTATCGCGTGAGATTTCAGTCATCAGTTACAGATGGCAGTGTACTGACTTTGTGCCAAGGTACAAACTTTAAATAATCAGAATTTGATGGTTGAAATTCTGCAGTAATTGATTCTAAGGCTGGGAAGCCTAATTTCCCTGAGCAAATACAGAGCTTTAAAGGAACCAAACACTTCAGACGTGTAAGGCAGCTTAAAAAGAAATGAATGCATGAACAACAGGAGGAATTTTAGAAGGTAATTATCCTGGCAAAGACAAACTTTGGGTGGAGTTTGCATTTTATGCTTGAATGGAACTATAAATTCTTTAGATCAAAATGAGAAATAATCAGAAATAATTTAAATATACTCTTCAAAAAAAGTAGGGGATATTGAAATTGCAAAGTCAGTAACAAACTAATGATATTGGTCCCAAAGTAATTGTATCTTTTTAAAGAATTGTTTACTCTATTCACCCGATATTTCATTACCTAAAGTTTCTGCTGTCATGGTCCATTAAAGAAGGAATGGGTAAGAAACGGAAACTGAAAGTTGATATTTTTGCGTCAATAGTGCGTAATGCCCCCATTATTGGCCAAACAATCATTGATTCGTCGAGGCATCATGTCTATGAGTCTCTCTTTGGTGATTTGATGCTGTCTGTCCCATTCTTCCACCAACGCCTGGCCAAGTTTATCTAGCGTGGCTGGAGGCCTTTCTAATTGACGCGCACACCGGCACAAGATGTCCCAGACATTTTCAACGAGGGAAAGGCCAGAGCTCTTTGCAGGCCAGAGCATCCTACGGATATTGTGCCGTGGATGGAGGCTATTGACTATTCTTTCAGAGTGAGCACAGGCATTGACGTTCTGAAAGACAAAAGGCTGCTCCTCACGTCATGCAAATGGGACAAGACAGGGTGCCAGTATGTTGTCCTGATAGTACTGGCCGGTGACTCTTCCTTGCACGATATGGAGTGGGGTTCGGTCAGTCATAGTGATCTCAACCCTCACCGTAACAAACCCACCACCAAATCTGTCATGCTGCCTCAGATCATCATGGCATTTGTTATGACGTTGCCAGATGTGACCATGCCTATCAAGGAAGTCTAAAGTGTACCGGTACTCATCTGAGAACATTACACTTGAGCACTGAGGATTTCCCCAGTTCCTGTGTTGTGCACACCACTTGCGTTTATTGGCAATGTGGCGGTTGGTCAATGGTGGCACTATACAAGGCCGTCTAGCATGAAGATGGGCATCGTGTAGACGTCTGACCTGTCACTCAGACACCAGTAGCCTGGTGTAGGTTTGCAGCAATCTGGTTTGCTGTTTGAGAGCAATTTCTCAGAGTACGTATCAACCTATCCTAGGCTCTTGTTGTTGACCGTGGACGCCCTGAACGACATTGATCATCAACATTGTGGGTTTGTTGATACCTGCTCCATAATCTGCTAATCACAGACTGGGAAACATTGAAGAAATAGGCAACCTCAGCCTGACGGCTGCTAGCTTCAAGCATATTAATTGCTCTCAGACGTTCAGCATGTTGGAGATTTCGCTTTGCGAAAAAAGAATCAAAGGAAGTCTCAGATAAATAAAATCAATAAAGGATTACAGACAGAAGCTATCAGAATGAAAGACCTCTCGATCACAAGGGAGTAGATGACCTTTCTCTGAAGTGTCAAATTGGAATATGCACCCCGGCCATGTGTTAGAGATTCCCATGTGCTGCATGTTCGCACCATAGGCTGCATTTTGGTGCTCTGTTTTAGAGCAGTTCATGAGCAGTTCAGTTCATTATTTTGTTATTGATCTTGAAATTTCAATATCCCCTATTTCATTGAGGAGTGTATAACGCTGCCAATTCAGATTAATTTCTGTGATCAACGGCCTATTTCTTAAAAGTTATTTCATAAACAAAACATCCATGATATTTTCTATTTTCACAAGATAACTTTAAATTGTGGACAATTCTATGGGACTGGATGATTTAAAATACTCTCAGCTGTTTTATTATTTTACTACATATGGTCTTTCCTTGGGTGCATTAAAATCCTTAAATATCATGTCTATATTACTAAAACTGAAATGGATAACTTTACATTAATATGTTCTCAGTGATTTGGATGGTCATTTTGCAGCAACTTTGTGAAATAAAGCCATGTGAAAATTGTTCTTTGGAACAAAATTTGGGAAACAGATTTTGCCTCCTTTCTAAGTTATGATATTGTCTGAGTCTTGAAGACTGAGTCCTCAGAGTCAACATTTCAAAATCAAAATATCTACTGTCTGATAAAAACATTTAGTTTTTTGTTTTTTTTTACTTGCACTATAGGATTGGGATTGAATCTTACTGCTCTCTAGACATTATGTCAAGTCGACATGCACAACTGTAAATTGCTTCACATTTTAAATTGCTGTTTTGTTTGTGTTTTGGAAAAAAAGGCAAAAAAAAAAAATTGTGTTGAATGTTCTGTATTTATTGTACATGAGAGCTTTGCGCTGTTTTGCATAGGGAAAAAAACTGACTTTTCTTTTTCCTCAAAAATCCATCAATCGGCAAATACGCACAAGCTCCTAAACTTACTGTAGCTGCTAAGCAGCAATTATGTACTGAAGCATTTTCTCTGTTTTTTTTTCTGTTTTTCATAAATGCATCAATAAAACTCTCATAAAGGATTTTTCTCCCCATTTCTTGCATCTGCTATGGAATAGCAAGAATGTGCCTGTTCACATGTGTGCATGTAGGCTTGAATGTGTATCTACAGAAATTTGAGCAGTAAAACATAGCATTCTCATAATTGTGTTATTTTTGAAAAGTAGCATTCTTGTATTTATTCAAGTAAATATTTCAGGTGAGGATGGTGGTATGTTTTTCACATGTGAAAAGGTAAAATTCAGATTTCTTTTGTGAGGAAATGTGGTATAACGCAATTTCTAAATTGCTGTATATACCAAGATGAGTATCACACACAGCACATGCACAGGTCAGGAACCATGATGTACTAAGTGCTGTCTAACAGCTGGAACTGGGTCTGAAATCTTTGATAAATCAAATCATAAAACAACTTTAGAATAATTAATTTTTCTGCAACAATGGCAGTTCTTGATGATAAGGCAATCATTTTTAACAGATATGCTGGAATAATACATCCTCCCAAATGTTTGTACAACCACTTCATTCATTTTACAGTTACTGCTTTGTCATTGAAAGGGATAAACATAACAGGATTGAATTTTCCCTGGTAGCTGAGCTTCTGAGAGCCAGCTCCTTAAGGTGATGAACCCAAAGAATATTTCCATTATCCAGGGCAAATCTTTTTAATGAAATTTCCCATATATACACAGTATAATCACACACCAACATTGCAGACCAATATACAACTCAACAATATACAACCCCAATTCCAAAATAGTAGGGACAAAGTGTAAACTGTGAATAAAATCAAAACGCAATGACTTTCAAGTCACACCAGCCAGTGTTTTATTCACAATAGAACAGAGATAACATAACAAATGTTGAAACTGAGAAATTTTACAATTTTATCCACAAAAACAGCTCATTTCAAATTTGATGGCGGCTACAGGTCTAAAATAAGTTGGGACAGGGGCCTGTTTACCATGGTGTAGCATCCCCTCTTCTTTTCAACACAGAGTGGAGGCGTCTGGGCATTGAGGAGACAAGTTTCTTGAGTTTAGCCATTGGAATTGGATCCCACTCTTGTTTAATACAGGTTTCCAGCTGTTGGAGAGTTTTTGGTCTCCTTTGACGGACTTTTCGTTTAATTATTTCCCAAATGTTCTCAATCGGTGAAAGAACAGGACTGCAGGCAGGCCAGTTAGCGCACGGACTCTTCTACTACAAAACCATGCTGTTCTAATAGCGGCAGTACGTGGTTTTGTATTGTTCTGTTGAAATAGACAAGGCTTTCCCTGGAATAGATGTTGTCTTGAGGGGAGCATATGTTGCTCTAAAACCTTTATATACCTTTCAGCATTCATGGTGCTTTTTAAAACATGCAAGTGTCCCACACCATATGCACTGATGCATCCCCATACCATCAGAGTTTCTGGCCTTTGAACTGAACACTGATAACAGGAGGGGGGGGGGTGTCTTTCTCCTCTTTAGACCGGAGAACACGATACCTGTGATTTCCAACATGAATGTCAAATTTGGACTCGTCTGATCACAGGATACTTTGCCATATTGCTACAGTCCATTTTAAATGAGCCTTGACCCACAGAATACAGTGGCGCTTCAGCATCATGCTCAACAATGGCTTCCTTTTTGCATGATAGAGTTTTAGGTGGTATCTGTGGATGGCACGGCAGACTGTGTTTACAGACAGAGGTTTCTTGAAGTATTCCTGGGCCCATTTAGTAATGTCAATGACAGAATCATGCCGTTGAGTGATGCAGTGGCGTCTGAGAGCCCGAAGATCACGGGCATCCAATAAAAGTCTTCGGCCTTGTCCCTTACACACAGAGATTTTTCCAGTTTCCCTGAATCTTCTGATGATGCTTTACACTGTCGATGATGAGACCTTCAAAGCCTTTGCAATTTGAAGTTGAGGAACATTGTTTTTAAAGTATTCCAAAACATTTTTACACAAGCCTTGTGTAAAGGTTGGAGAGCCTCTGGCCATCTTTAATTCTGAGAGACTCAGCCTCTGTAAGACTAAAGAAATGGGCTGGGAAAACACTAGGAACTCGAAACAGGACTCGGAAACATGGAAGCCTCGGAAGGAGGAAACACTGGAAACAAGGGGGGAGAGACGCCAAATTCAGGGAACCAAAGAATAATTTATTAATAAAACTAAAACCTCGGAAAGGGGAAAAAACTTGGTACACTGGCCAAAATAACACCGTGCTCCGGCACTGAAAGGGGGAGTAACTCAGGAGTCCAATAACAAAACTCAGGAACACTAGGGGGCAGACTCGGAACAGACGGGGGCAACTCGGGAACAGACTGGGGCAACTCGGCAACACCAGGAGGCTTGGAGACATCAGGCGGGGGGCAGACACAGGACTTGGCGACGGGCACAGCTGGCAGGTGGCTGACTCAGGAGGCACAGCTGGCGAGGCGCAGGCTCGGGAACACAGCAGGCGGGGAGCAGACTCGGAAGACTCTGAAACACCAGGAGGCTCCGGGCAACTCGGGAACACCAGGAGGCTCGGGGAAACTCGGAACACCAGGAGGCTTGGGGCAGGCTGGGAAGGGGCATGAAGGCAAATGGAAAGAACACAGAGAGCGATGGGGACCAGAGGGACCGTGAGCGGGGGCAAGGAGTGGTGCGGAGGCGATGTGAAGTGAAACGAAGTCAGATCTGAAGTGACTGCTGTGCTAGGAACAAATATAGGGCAGGGGAACGGACAAACACAGGTGCAGAAAAGTAATATAATTAACAAGGGGTAGAACACGAGGGAAACCTAATTACATGAAACAGAAAAACATTAACACAGACAAGGATCACAAGACTCTCCCAAAAACAGGATAAATAAACTGAATAAATATTTCACGGTGCATAGAGAGAGAAGCAGGACAGATGAGATAAATGCAGAGAGTCTGCAGAAAGCACAGCAAGGCAAGTTAAAGGAAAGCAAGAGGCAGAGACTAGAACAGGGCGAATGCAAAGAGGTCGTTAGTCAATTAGTAAGTGCAGCTGTACAATCCCCAGTGCTTGTTAGTACGTTAGTCTAATATACAATGTTAGTTTTGGTTAGTAAATTCTAGAAAACAACAAACTGTTAGTACGGGTTTGTAATATAGAAAAGCAAGGGGAAAATGGCAAACGAGATTGGAAGGAAGGCTGAAACCCAGAATCCATTAAATCACCCGAAATAGTGTCACAATCAATTAAGACAAAAACTGAACGAATGACGCGACTGGGGAGAAAGCAAAGACCGTACATGGGTAAGACGTGGACTGGAATAATACGGGAGAGATTCGAAATGTGAAACACTAAAACATGAGACAAAAAACGGACATCACAAAAATAATAAAAACCTAAAATTGACAAACCAAACACACAGAGACCCACAGACCATAACAAAGACATCTCTTTAATAGCCGATCATGCTACACACCTGATGCCAGTTAACTTAATTACTTGCTAAATGTTCTTTCAGCTGATTCTCTTATATATTAATTACTTTTTCAGCCCTTTATTGCCTGTGTCCCAACTTTTTTGAGACCTGCTGCAGCTCATTTTGTGGTTAGAAATGGAAAATGACTCAGCTTCAACATTTGAAATGTTATCTATGTTTTATTGTAAATAACATATTGGCTCATGAGATCTGAAAGTCATTGCATTTTGATTTTATTCACAATTTTCACTTTGTCCCAACAATTTCGGAATTGGGGTTGTAGATGGGATGAAATATATTTGTTGAATTAAGCAATTAAACATTAAAAGCAATGCAGTGGTTTTACTGATATTTTTGCTCAATAAAATATCCTGCATGCCCAATCAGAGCCACAGTAATTTTGTTCTGAGTAGTACTGGATCTGTCATACATTATAAAGTAGCTGAAAATAATGCACACTGAAGAAAACTGCTGGATTAAAGTACAATATTGTGGGATGAGACATGGAAATAAATAAAGGCACCACACATCATAATACCAGATAATCTGACAAAACATAAATGATAATGCTTGCATGCTTCAAGTGCCTGAAAGCCAACATTAGGATCCAATCTCCCTCCAGGACTTTTAATTCCACTTATGGCAGAATTTCTATTTTCTATCTAACGTCATAACATTCATGCTTAGGTTAGATTCAGTAACTTCCTCAGCTATATCGATGATTATGGTTGTATTTTGTGATACATTTTCAAAAAATAATAATAAAGAAGAAAAATAAAGGATTAATTTTCTGCTTTTGAAGCATAAATTAAACTGAATTAAACTTTATGGGCTGGTCAAGAAATGTGTGCAATTTATAGCAGAGAAGGCCCAGAGACATTAGTTTCAAAAACTTTCAGTGCTGAAATTTAAGCACAAAAAAATTACTGTTAGAGTTATTTTTTAAATCTCGGAGACAAAAGAACAGAATTGACATTGGTGCTACTTGATAGTGCCCATGAAAAATGTAATGCTCAATGTTTTTTCTTGATGAATCTCTACATAAACTTCCACAATGTGCCTTTGGCAAATTTAGTGTATTATTGGGCTGAGTGGAAACAGAATTACTTTTTCCATTTCTGAAGAGAATTGTGCGAGAGAGATAATATAGGTTTGTATAGTTTCTGAATTAATTTCAACATCCAGGTTTTGAAGTCAAGCTGCATAATGCTACAGAATACCACAAGTATGTTCCCACAAACACAAACAAATGGTGTCATTGATCAATGGCTCCGATTTAACCTCTTACCACTGGCAGATTTTGAATGCAGATGAACAGATAAATCGCAAGCTAACAATGCCTTTTCATTCCTCCAGTGCAACCCATATTATCTTATGCAGATTTAATAACATTTGGTAACTGACATGCCCTTTCCCACGAGATTGGATCAAACATGTATTGTATTAAATATCTATTGTTGATTCAACTAATTGAAGCATGGGGCTTCAATATCAAAAGCATGTCCAGCCTCTTAAATAGTGAGCATTACAACATAAAACCATAAACGTACCTGTTCTTTTGCATCATCAGTCCTAGCATAAGTGTTGAATGGATACAATTGATTTCATTAATTCTCTGGCTACTGATTGATTGCTTGGAATATACTGATTGAGCAAATTACTTTTGTTTCTTATTCAATTACACGTTGAATGTTGATAATAATTGATGTCATCAATAATCTGTAATATCAATAATCCTCTCAGATTAAAGTGAGGATAATACCTCTTTGTTTAGACTGAGCAGTTGTTGCATCAGGGTCGAACTCAACCACTGATCATAACCAAAATAATGTAATATTGAAACATATCTTTATTTTTCCATTCAGCAATTAATCCCCTTTTATTATCCGCCGCCAACACGAAGTGGGAGGGGGATATAGGTTTGACCTCCGTCCGTCCGTCCGTGCGTGTGTGCGTCCGTCCTTCCAAGAGAAAGGAGGCAACTTTTCTCAGAAACTATTACAGATAGGACAACCAAATTTGGTGTGTAGCTTCAGACCATAAAGACCTTGATGGAGTTCGAAAATAGGAAGCACTTGATTGGCGGGGGATGTTGCTGACCATGTCGACTTGTTATTATTGTTGTTGATGCATACTCGTACATCCGGACAATCCATAACCTTCCATTTTACTACAATGCCTAGAAGGCAACGGGCTTACTGGCCGGAAGTCGTGATGGCCTGCTGAGTGCAAGAACTAACTTTCCGGAAGAGACCTGTCAATGCAAATTTAGCTAGCTAGGTAGCTAATATGTAACACATTTGTGTTAAAAGGAATAAAGGATTTTTCAGTCAGGTAAGAGCACAGAAGATTGGTTTTGTTAACAATTTATGTTTTGCAATCCTCTATATTTTTCTTCGAGCGAAATATTTTCTGAAAATTGACCATCTCGTCTCGTCAAAAGTTAGCATACTAGCGAGCCAACTGAGCTAGCTACTTGTGTTTTAAGGATAAGCCTAACTTACAGCCTAGATCGCTGCTTTATTGCTTACTTTAGAACTTCGTAAGCTAGCTATGTTATTGCTCTTCCCGGTTAAATTTTTCTGTACAAACAAAACCACCAATATCTTTGCCTGCTGTTTCTAACTGCGCTTGTAAATTATTTGCCGTTAACTGAATAACGTTCGAGTGCTTTGTAACTTAAGCAAATTCACTAAATTATTAACGTGTTAAATCTTGGTTTGTTCGTCGCACATTTGCCGGCGAGCTAGATTGCTTGGTAGCTAGTTGCTTATCTTTGCGCAAAACTTGTGAACAACGTTCGTGCTTGCCAGTGAACTTACTAGCTTACGAGACCTAAAATTAGTCGTTGCTGTACGGGGTTTTTTTTACAGGGAAAATAAACGACTTAGCGAACTGTTGACGCAATTTTTAAATTTTACTCACGCCGTCCGTCCAAAAAGTTGCCGTTTGGATTTAAATAACCAAATACTCAACAGCCTATGGTTAAATTCGTCGCGACTGACCTTACAAGTTTGAGGGTTATGCGAAGTAGAATATTGTGCAGCTGTCAATGCCATTAATTATTAAGCTGCAAATTTAGCGGCTTGTTATATTTGGCTCTCACGTGGCATGAAAATATTATCATTTCATCATTATCTTCGTGTTTCTTTTGTGTTGAGGTGGAAGTTTCAAACGTAACTAACAATGAAAAATGAACGAGGCAAAAATCTGGAAAACTTAACTTTAAAACGGTCTTCTTTCTAATTGATATACAGGGTGTATCAGAAAAAAATGATACTCCCGGAAAAAATCATCATAAAATTAACATAGATAAGTGTTTGCCACTAACATGGCAATATCCCCCGCCGCCTCAATTTTATGTGTCCGTACGTTCGGACGGACGGACAGAGCCCAATGCTATATCCCTCACTTCGCGTTAATCGCGCGGCGGGGATAATAATAGTTGTGTAAATGTGGGCGTAAACCTTGGTAGAGAGGGTCATTCTGCTTCCAATACCAGTATCATGGTTTACGCTTCATGCTCCAGTGAGCACGGACGCTTTGAATTTAGCAAAATCCAAGTCTGCGCACGGGAATACGAGGGTTAAAATTGGATTCGTCACATTAAATTAAAAGTTTAGACAGGGTTTTACCTGTATGCCAAGGCGTTTTTGTGAATAATTAACCCTTTCACCCCCTAACCTCGGCACAAAATGATTTATTTTATGAGTGGATCGGAACCAAAGGCTTAACACATGCAAATTGAAGTGGCCGTGAACAAGTGAATCAAGCTAACAGGCATCATTCATGATAAAGACAGGCCAAGACCATTCCATCGGCAGCTGACGGTTTGCGCCTTCCTTTCTCCAGCATGTTGGTCTTCGAGGAGAGTCCTGACTGCTTCAGTGTTGACTGGTGTACGTTGGGTCTTGCTTCAGCCTGACCTCCCTTTGTTGAGATAGTTGCTGGTGCAAGAGTGACGGTACTTGTTGACATTCCTGAAGACAGTGAGACTACACAACCCTTACATTTGGAAATTGATGTTAGAACCGCTGAAGGACAGTGCGAACAAACACTGTCGTTTGGAGGTATTCTGTTACCAGAAAAGACCTCTGCTGAGCTGTGAAGTGTGGTCTGACCATTTTACACCACACCGTAACAAGGCAAAAAGTGGGGCCAATGCACAGGTGCTCACCGATTTTATGTCCATGAATTAAATTGCCTGCATAACATAACGCATTTGTGATCATTGGCTGTGTGATGAAAGGAAGAAACTGACAAGACATGGTGTAATTATGGAAGAATTAAATGACACACCCACTGAATGATGCTTGTTAGCTTGATTCACTTGTTCATGGCCACTTCAGTTGCATGTGTTAACCCTTTGGTTCCGATCCACTCATAAAAGAGATCATTTTGTGCCGAGGTTAGGGGGTGAAAGGGTTAATTATTCAAAAAAAGCCTTGGCATTCAGGTCAAACCCTGTCTAAACTTTTAATTTAACGTGACGATTCCAATTTTAACCCTCGCATTCCCGTGTAGGAAAGACTTGAATTTTGCAAAATTCAAGGCGTCTGCTTACAGGAGCACGAAGTTTAAACCAAGATACTGGTATCATTGGAAGCAAAATGACCCTCTCTACCAAGATTTACGCCCACATTTACACAAATATTGTCTATGTTAATTTTATGATTATTTTTCCGAGAGTATCATTTTTTCTGATACACCCTTTAGAAAGTTGTTGCATATGTACGGTGCTCAAGATCTGCCAAATAAAAGAAACGCTGCAGCAATTAAAATAAACGCTGCAAACAAAAAGAAACGCCGTTGCAAATAAAAAGAAACGCTGCAGCAAATAAAATAAATGCTGCAGCAAATAAAACTAGAAGAGCACTCAGAGAGCGCAGAACCTCTGCCGCCAGGGGGCAGCAAAGCCAAAAGCACGGCAATTGGAACTCAGGCCCGTTGGAAAGACTTGAAATCTTGAACTTTGGAGTATATCTCAGCAGTACTTTGGCCTAGATATGCCAAACATTTAATCACCTCTTCCTTGACTTAATACCCACCTACCCTGAAAATTTCATAAAAATCCGGCCATTAGTTTTTGAGTCATCTTGTACACAAACAAACAAACCAACAAACAATCGGCACCGAAAACATAAACCTCCTCGGCGGAGGTTTATAAAGGCTGCAAATAAAACAATAAAATGGAAGAATGGTAGTGTCTGTGTACGAATAATGGAAAAATTCATGTCATTATTTTGTTATTTAAAGAGCATACAATCGAATTTCCTTCTTAAGTATTACTGGAATACATATTAAAAAATGAATCGAGGTGCAATTTTGGATGACACTTTTTCGAGAACAAAGTTATGAGGAGTTGTTTTTATCAATGATTAAGGCGCTAGTTGATCAATATATGCCTCACATCGGACTCTGAATGGTCAAACGCGTGGTACTGTTGAGTAGCCTTCAGGGATCATGGCCGTAAAGCGGTTTTGTGCCCATGGGCATTGTACTAATCCTATTTCAGGATGCTGACGCTGTCCTAGCTAGCCTAATGGGTACCTAACTAACCGTTAACAGAGAAAGCCTCTGTACGTTTTTCCAATCGGTTGGAATGAGGATCACAACATGTTCGCGTTCCTGTGGTCATGTCACACTTCAAATCGGTTGTGAATTTAACTTTAACGTTAGCGAGATATTTATTCCCTTGTAATGTAGTGCACCAAACTGAATTCTTACCCTCTGTCTAGCTCTCTGGACTTTGCCCGTACCCCTGCTGAAACGCTGGCTAGCACTCCAACCCTCTAGTCTCTCACTCGGTTCGTTTAATTTCCAAAGACTGTTGTCAGTGTCGGGTTTACATTTTTTCTGGACGTTTGGTTTGAAGTATTACGCGTTCTTCTCTCATATTAACGATATGCATTGCTGTCAACCAGCATTATGGTCAAATGCGAACATTGGCTTGTATTTTCCGTTTGGTAGCTGGGCTTTTTTCACTGCTAACATTAATGCACAAAAGCACTATTGGGGGCTGCCAAGCTGTCACGGAATTACAGTCCCATTACATTTTGGGTTGTAACTCTACAACTAAATAAGATAAAATCAAGTATGATATGTCATATTGAAGGTATTAACTCGTTCTTTAATATTATTAAGTGAAAATATATTTTTTGAGAAATTTTCGTAGAAGAAACAAGCAAAAACTACTCTGTCATGGAATTACTCAAAATTGACGTGGTTTTTTTAATGTTGTTTCTAACTATCTAGAAAGTGATGGTCCTATCATAGTTAAGTTATGAAACTTCAATATGTTCATATTTAAAGTGTTTTTTGTTAATACTGTAAGTTATAGAAACAAATATTGACTTTAATCCTGCTTTATGGCCAAGAAAATTCAAAAAGTCAATGTCACGGAATTACAAGAGGCAAATTGTCACGGAATGACAACAATAGTATTAATTAGTTTCAATGTATTATTTCAATATATACTCAGTCCATATGAAAACGCAACACTCACGAAATCTGGAATAGCTCCATTGATTGATATGTGAAGTATATACGTATGATGCATTTGAGATAATGAATGATTTAAGAAGACATGTAAACATCATTCAATTTCATTCACGATAATGTTAATGCGCGAGAGAGGTTTAACTGGTGTAGGGGTCAAACAGGAAAATCAATAACGGGTGTGACCGCCATTTGCATTGACACATGCGGTGCATCGTTGTCGCATGGAGTTGATCAGTCTCTGGATAGTAGTTGATCAGTCTCTGGATAGTGTTCTGAGGGATAGAATTCCACTCCTGAACAAGGGCAACCTCAAGTTCTCGGATGTTGTCCATCTGGCGTCGACGTGAAAGACGTCGTCCAATTTCATCCCATAAGTGCACGATAGGGGAGAGGTCGGGTGACAGAGCTGGCTACTGAAGCACGGGGATGTTCTGCTGTGCAAGGTACTGCATGGACACCCTTGCAGTGTGTGCCCTAGGGTTGTCCTGTTGGAACGTGTGGACATCGTGGTGTTGGTTGAAGAACGGCACAACATGGTTCTGCAGCACCTGGTCCCGGTAGTAGACGCCGTTCACCCTTCCTCTGCAGATATGGTGAGGGGTTCTGTGACGGTAGCTTATTCCACCCCACACCATAACGCGGCCACCACCCCAACGGTCCATTTGAATCACACAATCGGCGTTATAACGTTCACCACGTCTCCGCCAAACACATATACGGCCATCTGCGTTCCTTAAGTGAAATCGTGACTCGTCAGGAAAGATGACGCCGTGCCATTGTCGTAGTCGTGGAGAGAGATCGACCTACCTTTAACCGAGGGAGCGGTCCCACTCCTCGCCAGGTCATATTCACAAACGCCACTTGAGCATGACTGACAGTAGTGGTGACTGGGTACCACAGGCGGTGCTTGGTTGCTGCAAAGGGATGTTCAATCCTCACCCTTCAGTGCTGAATGACCTTAACCTGTCGCGGTTTACTTTTCATGATTAGAAAGTTTCTCAGACTAATTGGTGAAAGGACAATGAAATGTATTTTAATGACGTTGTTATACATTGCTTCACAAAATTGAGGCATTTCGCACATGAATGACGACGTAAATATCAGCATGTCTTCATAATTTCTGTGGTCGAGTGGCTCGCGAAAGTTGCAGGACAGGCAGCGAGTCTCACCATGCAACAAGCTGTGAAACATGCCGTACATTTCCTTCTATATTCAGGAATTAAGAATGTAGAAAAGAATGGATTCTCATGACTTACAGCTACATGAGCCTCGCAGACCAATCCACACGCGCCCCACGAGTCTGCTGAGCGCAGAATTTTCCAACCCACGAGTAAAGAAAAGCGCGAGAAATCCGAATGCGTGTGAGTTGACAGATGCGCGTCATTAATTAAAACTGGCCATGCCTGATAATGTTGAGTTTTCGGAGTTTCTGCAATGGCCATTTAATGAAATTAAATCACAGTCCATCTTGGATTGTATGTTGTGTTCTTGAAATGACATCCCCCTTATTAGTCAGTTTCCCGGGAAATTTGAACGAACTTCGGAATTGTACGAATAAATGTCAAAAAATGCTTTTAGAACACGTCTCTTGCATTTATTTCTCATGATACCTTTTATTATCCCACCGGTATGGAATACCGTGGGATATAGTGATCGCCCTGTCCGTCTGTCCGTCCGCCCGTCCCTGTCCGTCCGTCCGTAATCATTCTCATTTCCGGAGCAGAACTCAAAAACTATGCCACTTACAAACTTCACATTTGCTTCGGAACTTACCCTTATGGTGTAGTTGTGCCTTTCGGGGGTTTTTTTCATCCTGCCCAAAATTTTTCATTTCTATACCAAAAACAGCCCAAAAATTGGACTTTGTCCCTTTTCTACAGCAGAATTCAAAAACAAATCACGAATTATGTGGAACTGGTGGGATATGTCATCTTCTGATGACTCTTGTTTATCTAGTCAGAACATAAATAACAGGATTCCAGCAATTTCATATAGGACTTCCCATAACCTCTTAAATGCTTATTTACATTTTTGAGTGATCTATTGAAAATATTGATCAATGTAATGTTCTCATAACGTTAGCTAAGTGGCATGTGTGTCTTTCAAGCATTATTGGAGAGAGCAGTATGATGGATTTGCATTTTCATCGCGAGCGATCAATGGCGAGTAGCTGGCAATGTTGTCAGCAGATCGGACTCATTCGGAAATAGGTATTGCTGCGGAGAGACTGGTTTTCGCAAGCTAATTTGGTGGGAGTATTTGTAATCATGCTAGCTAGCTAATAGCCAACGCCTGGATTTACTAAATTTTGATACAACTGTTTCAAAGGCTGAGTGGCACGTTCAGCATGTGATGGCAAGCATAGCTGAGTTCAATTATAACTACCATGCCAGATGATATTTCAAACAATTAACTTATTTATATATTTATATATAAATATATAAATTTATATATTTATCCACACAATACTCTGAACAGAACACATAAACCAATGCCAGCTAGCTAGAGAACAGAACAGACACGTTCACAATTCGCGTATCCACATTGAGATGTCGCAAATGAAATCCGTGAATTAGTGCTGAGCCACTCGCTGTCATTTTATTGTTTTATTTGCAGCGTTTCTTTTATTTGCAGCAGCATTTCTTTTTATTTGCAGTGGCGTTTGTTTTTGTTTGCAGCGTTTCTTTTATTTGCAGCTTTTATTTGCTGCAGCTTTTTTTTATTTGCAGCATTTATTTTATTTGCAGCCGCATTTCTTTTTATTTAAAGCGGCGTCTGTTATTGTTTGCAGCGTTTCTTTTATCTGCAGCGATGGCGGGTCTTGGCCACCGTACATATGCCATTACAGGACCATATGCCTCTGAAATAGAAGATAAAGTAAGAAAAATGTTCTTTATTTTCACCAATAATGCCCATGAATACAGCGTGACTAACATTAACAGATTTCAACCCCTGCCCTGTCACCGCAAATTGCTGAACTTTAGATTTTACGGCTGTAAATGAGTCGCTCATTACTTCTAGTAAGAGAGTTGTGAAAGACTTATCTAAATCATGAAGGAGCTCTTTCTAGAAAAATAAATGTCTGTTTTATTACTGACATTACATGTGTGCTATCCACCTTATTCCTAGGCCCCATGGGCCCTTGCGTGAATAATGGGCGTGTTTTCCGGTATGAACTGAATCGGCGTTTGTTTGCATGCTATCTATTCGTGCTAATCCACTTAACCATGTGGTTAAGCTGTCGCAGGTCAAAGGAGACAACGTTACAGTCCCGCTGCCTACTAATGTAGCGGGTTGGGAGGATGACATGAAAAATTGGCCAAAGATAACATACAGTCGCATTTTTAGTTACTTTCTTAGCTCTGTCGCTTCAGACGGCGAGGCAATGAACAATCTTAAAAGCTCTGAGGCGTATCAGTACCTACACAGTAATAAAGTGGGTAGCGTTTTGTTTAGAGGTGGGACACAGTCTTATTTTGCTTAAAGCAGACATAGAGCCCAGCAAACCCTTAAAGTCCTTCATCATCGACCCTGGGTTTTAGTTTCAACATCAGGTGAAATACAAACTGCAGGGTGTTCATGTGTTGCAGGTCAAAGCAGATCTTGCAGCCACGCTGCTGCCATCCTTTGGAAGGCAAATTTTGATTGTTCTGGCGGTTTTAATGATCATTTTCATTGCATAAACAGAGATGCCAAGTCTCACGCAATCGGCGTAAGTCTTACGCATTTTTTAGGCTTATGCACCGTAGTCTGTAATTATTAATTGAATGCTTAAAGGGACATTGTGTAGGAATTACGCCCATCCAGCGTTGGAATCGTGTATTACATTCAAACGAATAATGCACTCTAGCTCCTGACTTTTTTATTATACGCCCGTCTTAAGACGGGACGTATTATGTCATCACCCCCGTCCGTCCGTCTGTCCGTCCGTCTGTTGTCTGTTGGCAATTTCTTGTCCGGGGCATAACTCCTGAGCCGCTTGAGCTACATTCGTGATACTTCACTTACACGTGCACCATCGCTAGGCGCTGTGTCGCGCACCATGATTTCGTTCACCCGGTCAAGGTCAAGGTCACTGGCAAAGGTCAAAGGTCACATGGGGCCCAGATGGAGCTTGTCCGGAGCATAACTTCTCAACCGCTTCAGATACATCCATGATATTTCACACACACGTGTACCATCACTGAGCGGAGTGTCGCGTACCATGTTTACGGCCCTCCCTCCAAGGTCAAGGTCACGGATAAAGGTCAAAGCTCACATGGGGCTGTTGTCTGTTGGATATTGGTATCATGTTGTCTGTCCACTTCCTGATCCATGTTCATGACGGGCGTATTATGCACTGTTGGCGGTGCTCTTCTTGTTTAAACACGTATTGCATCAAAAAGCCTTGTCAACGCTGATGAAACCATGATGTATTAATAGAACAGGTACCACTGAATCGAAAGCCAGCATATCGAGGGCTGAGTGCAATAAACAGTTATGCCCAATACATAAGATCCCACAGGAAATAACTGTTTATTGCAGTCATCCCTCAATATACTATATGAAGCAGCAAAACACAGTACTGTGAATCAGTGTAAGATATTCAAAGTAATGATAATAAACTCAGCTTAGGTGCATCTTGAACATTTTATACTACGTAAAAGCAAAGCAAGTGTTAGCTAATGCATGCTTATAGGATTTCACCTTCAATAGTTACCGAATATATACCAGTCATCTAACTCAAGTCAACCAACAACAGCCTTTGCTACCTCACTGTTTAATCTGTAACTTTACATAAAAGACAGCTGAAGCAGTCGAGTTGCTATATAACAAAGCCATTCATTAAATACAATAACTGAAAGGACTGGTGTCGTTACACCTGCTCACTTTACCGACTTGGTAATGACATAAGCCGACAGCACGGAATTTCCTGACCAGTGCTACACGCAGAAAACCGCAGCAGTGCAGCTTACGAGAACGCTCTTAGAGACAAGGTCCCCTCTGTGTTCGCGTAGCCTGAATTGATATAAAAAAAATCGTCTCTGCTGTGGAAAAAGGCACTGACAATTTATAAGAGAAAAATCAGATTATATATTCATCATTTGCGGTGGTCAAAAAATTTATTCACGGATCTATAAGTGTCTTTTTCAATTGTTCCTTATGGAGTAATTTCCTTTTGCCCCCCTTGGCATCACGTCACTTGCGATTTAATGACGGATGAGGCGGACTCTCATAGAGACTGTCTAAGCAGGAACAGGTGTCATTTGTGACAGGAAAGCTGATGAGAAGTCTTAACAAAAAGAAATCTGCTGCATGGACCAGCATCCAGAAGCGCAAATCGAACTGGGATTTGGAAGGGACACAGACACGTCCTTTATGACAACAATTAGTCCTGGCTAGTTCTCGATTATTTTCCTTCATTGAGGCGTTTTCCAATTATCTTCATTGGCAAGTGAAGATACGGTTTATCTCCATATGCGATTTAACAGCGATGCAATCATGGGCTTAATTCAATTTAGAGAAATAATGTACTTATTAAAAGGCTAATGCTTTGCCTGGATTGTACTGGTCCGCATTGTAATGAAATATCGCCTTTCACTCTCTGTATTGCATGGGTTGATAAAAAATGTGGCACTCTGCTGTTAAATAGGCTATTAAAAGCGTGCGGCTCAAGCTACTTGCGTGACAGTTGACGGGTCTACAATTTTTAATAATGTTGATTTAAATGCAGCAAACACGTTTCCAGATGAATGATTGTCATCTTACTTAACAGGTGCTGCTTGTTCTCTCCGATTAAGCGTGGAGTGTTCCCGGAGTGAACCTTTTGTCAATTATGAAAATGACTGAGAACAGATCAGGACTAATAATTGTTTTAAACGGATGTTTTGTGCAAGCCAATTTTCAGTTCTGGCTACGCCACTGTACACTGAATTTATCCAACAATTTCATCGCTGTTAGATCGCATATGGAGAGAAACAGTGTCTTCAGTTGCCAATTATGGTGATTGGAAAACGTGTCAAGGAAAGGAAAAAGATTGAGAACTAGCTAACTAACTAACTAACCACTAACTCTGGCGGTGAATGTAAAATAAAACTAAGTCTGCCGATGGAGCCTGGAAAATTGATGCACTGAAAACAGGTGGTGGCACCTTCCCATTATTAATACATGACCATAAGCGCAACTTATTCTTTCGTCCTATATGACAAAAAATTAAGCACGTTTTAGTAACTGTTTAGCCATTTCATTCAGGTATAGGAGATAAGCACCTTTCGTAGTTATGAGCCTGTGTGTTTACGTGGTTTCAGTAGCTTTAGTCGCTATAAACGCCGGCTTTTAGTCACAGTAAATACCAGCTTCTAAAGTTCACCCACCAGCTTCACCGTCACTAAAAGCCGGTGGGTAGGCTTTGAAAGCCAGCGTTTACCGCGATTATGAAAGCTACTGAAACCACGTAAACATACAGTTCCACCTGTAACAATGAGGATGCAGTATTTTAGCAAGATCTACTATTATGCTGCTTATGGTAACAAGCAACACTGTAACAAAACTGAATGAAAAGTTGCGTTTAGGCTAATTTAAGCAGTGCAGTTGACTTACTTGTCGAGGAGAAAGCTGGCAACTTCAGCGTCACTTAGAAAATCTTTCTCCTTCATTAGCTCCTTCCACCTGGGGAAGGCTAGCCTGATGTTCACCCTTGTTTTTTGAGCGCGCCGGTTGCGCTGCCTTTTCAATTCTCTTTTTTATCCCCCCGACATACAAATGACGGGGGGAATATAGTCATCAGTTGGTCCGTCTGTCCGTTCGTCCATCTGTAATAATTTTCTTGTCCGGAACATATCTTCATTGCTATGCATCTTAGGTTCACCAAACATCACAGATATATTAACCACTATGAGCAGATGTGCCTTTCACTATTTTGAGGTTTCTTGATTTCTTAATTTCTGCGGTTTCCATGGAAAAGTGGAACTTGCATTGACTTTGAAGGTGTCTACCTTGTGTCTACCACTATGAGTGTATGTGCCTTTTGCTATTTTGAAGCTTTTACATCATGTAATATTTCAGGTTTCCATGGAAACGGTGAACTAACATTGACTTTGAAGGTGGCTGTCTTGTCCGGAGCATATCCTAAACCGTATGGCCTACTAGGTTCACCAAACATCACTGATATATTAACCACTATGAGTAGAAGTGCCTATCACTATTTTGACATTTCTCGATTTCTTAATTTTTGCGGTTTCCATGGAAACGTGGAACTTACATTGACTTTGAAGGTGTCCACCTTGTCCGGAGCATGTCTCAGAAACCGTATGGCCTAGGTTCACCAAACGTCACAGATATATTACCCACTATGAGTAGATGTGCCTTTTGCTATTTTCAAGCTTCTACATTATCTAATATTTGAGGTTTCCATGGAAACCGTGAACTTACATTGACTTTGAGGGTGGCTGTCTTGTCCGGAGCATATCCTAAACCGTATGGCCTACTAGGTTCACCAAACGTCACTGATATATTAACCACTATGAGTAGATGTGCCTATCACTATTTTGACGTTTCTCGATTTCTTAATTTTTGCGGTTTCCATGGAAACATGGAACTTACATTGACTTTGAAGGTGTCCACCTTGTCCGGAGCATGTCTCAGAAACCGTATGGCGTAGGTTCACCAAACGTCACAGATATATTAACCACTGTGAGTAGATGTGCCTTTTGCTATTTTGAAGCTTCTACATTATCTAACATTTGAAAAATTACTGTTCTACGATTTTGCTGGGGGTCGGGGGGATATGCCATCGCCTGATGGCTCTTGTTCATTTTTTTTTGTGGATGAGGATGTCGTCTCCTGTGCTGCTTCTACATATGTATGGTCCTGCATTATGCTGCAGTAGTACTGATTTTCAAAGTCGCCGTGATGGCCTCTCTTCCTGATTTCTTTCGCTGTCTCGATCACTCTGCACTGGCTGGCAGGGCAAACGCGGATTTATTCCGTGTTTGGTGCTATTTGTCCCTTGCTGGCGGCAACAGTTTCAAGATGGCTGACTGTCATGGCGCTTCCCTACCAGCTTTCCCATCCAATGTTGAAAGAAGTCTAAAATTCTTTGTTTACGAGAATATATCAGATTATTAGCGGAGGTCATAATGAACCAATGATGACATATATATGAATGCAGACTGAAATTTTGCCAAATAAAAAAATGTAAATGTTACACATTGTCCCTTTAATGAGATTCTCATGAGGAATTAAAATCCTTGTGCATTGAAGTTTCCGTTTCACTTGCGTAAAAGTGCACCTCATCACAAGTAACATGGAAAGTGATTATGACTCCATACTTCCCGTGCTTCTCTTTACTGAGGGATTGGAAACAATGCGTGTGTTTCATGATCGTTTAAATTGTTATAATGGAATAAGACCATTTGAAATGTTTTTTATGCAATTCCATTGCTTTGACAAGCCCGGGAATTCCCGAGTCATAATCGATTTCATTGTCATTAGTAGGGAAATCCACTGTAATTCTTGTGAAACTGATTACCTTGATGCACAATGACTTAAATTCCGAGAGTGAATTACTTCAGTGCGCTTTGAATAATTGCGGACTATGGCACAGAAAAGTGAATGCCACTCAGAGGAGAAATTCACGCCTAAGACGTAAGCCTTGGCATCTCTGTTCGTCTGGGGTGCTTGTTCAAAACATTGCTCTTGTAGCCACAGATTTAACTTCGTCCAGTTGTTTGCACGACCGCGAACAGCGCAACATGCTCCTGAGCTGCGCAAGGACATCTTAAAATGCAACGGGGGCTGATAATCGTTTAGAAGAGAAAAAGTAAACGTTCCAATAAAATGCTACGGGAAACGAAAACCGATAGAAACTAATGGCTCACGGCTACATCTTATAGGAAGTTGTTCCCATTCTCCTTTCTACATCAGCGCCCCCAGGAATAAGGTGGATTGCTATCTCCGAAACCATGAGCAGAGTAGGGTTTTTTTTTTTTAATTCAAAGTGGAAAGCTATGTAAAGTATTCAATTAACTGTAATGTGAGAGAAAAAATTTCATGCTGAAGGCTATCCTGTGCGTCACCATAGAGCTGTTGAATACAGGAAAATTTTACTCCTGATGACTGTCAAGTGGAACTTCTTGGCTGCATTGAAAATATGAGAAGACCTAGAGACAAAATCTATCAATTTCAGTAGCTTTCAGGTCTGATAGTGTCACTGCACCAGTTAAATCCTTTCTGCAGTATATATTTTTTTGGGGGGGTTCATGTTCACCTGGATTTGCCCCTGTGATCAAGTCATTATTAAAGTGATTAATATTTTTCAGCTGGCAATAATTCTTTTTATCCTGACTGATTCAGTACATTAGTTCTCATTACATCGAAAGAAAACATGTCAGAAGACGTATTTCATGGTCCTTTAAAAGATGTTAGGGGCAAATTGTTGGCTAGCACCAAGCAGGGAAAACCGCTTTGGAGATTGCTGTAATCACAAGAAATGGGTTAGGAACTTTCTAAGAATTTACTAAAACCTGGCAGGATAGTTTGAACTGTCAACTTCGTGGAAGAAATGGGTCTGTGAAGAATCATGAATGTTTGTGATTGGGGTTGACTACAATGCTTAGTGAAGTCTCATCTTAAAAAAAAAATCAGCGGTAGAACTCATGGCTGTGTTTGATTATGACGGGGCATTTCCACTTGCATAGGTATGTTTGAGAGAAGTCAACGTAAAAAGCCCGATTTGTTTTGTATGACGGATGGTGATATGCTGGGTTGGTTATTTGAAAATGAAATTTATAGCTTGGCGAGATATGTGGAAAATGCTTGGAAATTGCGGCAAAGGAATCTGTATCGTGACTTAATTTGACGATGATCTGTTTAATTAATTTAACTGAGAAAAGGATGGAAATGTGTTTTGTATGTTGGTCATCTTTCTATGTTATGCAATGTGTTATGTGTTTTATGTCAATAGGGTCTTATAAGCCCGTTTGGGCTGGGCACGTAAGCGCAAGACACTAATAAAAAAATCAATCAATCAATCAATCAATCAATGCATGATGCAACAAGAACTTAGAGGATTGGTATTGGGTTCAGTTTTCAAGGGGGCAGTAGCCCAAATGACCAGTAGCCCATCAATGGAGTTTTTATTCAGTTTCCTTTTAATTCAGTTCCAAGAAATTTTTTGATGAAATAAGTTGCATTGTCATTAATTGGTACAGAGTTTTGTTGACAGGCTAAGAATAGCTGTGCAAATATAACATCCAGTCGTTTTGTATACACACACACACCCCCACACACTTGCACACAAAACCCCATTTCCAGAAAAGTTGGGATGCTGTGTAAAACGTAGAAACAATCCATGATTAGCAAGTAATTTAAACCCTATATTTAATTGAAAATAGTGCAAAGACGCCTTATTAAATGTTAAGAAATTTGATTGTTTTTTAAAAACAGCTGCTCATTTTGAATTTGATGCCGGCAACAGCTTTTAGAAAAGTTGGGACAGGGGCCTCAAAAGAAAAAGTTGGATGAAGCCAAAGAAATACACCTGGTAGAACATTCCCAGGGTTTCCACTACATGTAATTGATTGTGGTGCACCGCCACAGCAAAATAAGAGCCACTACACCTTTGTAAAATGACTTTACATAAACTCCAAAAGTCCCAAGGACAATCAGGTGTCGCCAGTTCTAGTTAAGTTAAAATGAGCGCTAATAATTCTTGATCTGTTATCAGTCATTTTGCTTGATGAACACATTTTCCAATGAATAAAAATTTGCCATCGGCAGTAAAATACGCTGCTTTCTTCTTAATGCAATGTGTGCAACGATTAGAGAAAAAATATTTTGTTCACTTTGCAAAACGATAAACTACGATGTTAACTTGTGTGTTTGCTGTGAGCACATCCTGCTTTAATTGTATCTTCACGATTATTTAATTCCAATTCCGGAGTCCGGAGTCATAATCTATTTTCATATTATTCGTGAAATCCACCGTCGCGCACACAAAACTGATAAACTCTGTGCTCATAGACTTCAATTATTCCATCGCCTACATGCTGATTAATGAAAACTGGTCACACCTGATAATGCTGAATTTTGACCCGATGCTGAAGCCCTTTGCCACAGTTACAAAAAATCCTGGAGGAAACCCTGATTCCACTGCAAAGAAGGTTACTTGGCAAGAGTTCAGTAACATGATTGGGTATAAAATCTTTCAGACATGAAGATGCTAATGGCTTCTCCACTCAGGGACAGACTGGGTGGGCAAATAGTTCAACAATTTAAAATAACATTTCTCAATGTAAAATTGCAAAGAATTTGGGGGTTTCATCCTCCTACAGCACATCATAATATCAAAAGATTCAGAACATCCAGTGCAATCTCTGTACACAAAGAAACTAGACTGAAAAGCAATATTGAATGGCTGTGATCTTCAGGCCCTCAGGCAGCACTGCCTAAAAACAGGCAAGATACTGAAATGGAAATTACTGCATTGGCTCTGGAGCTCTTCTGTAAACCATTCCTGGTGACACCATTTTACACTTTATCAACAAATGCAAGTTAAAACTCTGCCATGCAAATATTAAACCAAGATCCAGAAATGATACGGCCTTCACTGGGCCTGAGCTCATTTAAGACGGACTGAGGCAAAGGGGAAACTGTCCTGTGGTCTGATCGATCAAAAATGTGAAATTATTTTGGGGAATTATGGATGCTGCATCTTCCAGGCTCAAGAGGAGGGGGACCATCCAGCTTCTTATCTGTGCTCAGTTCATAAGCCAGCATCCATTATAGTATAGGGTGCATTATTGCACATGACATGGGTCACTTGCACATCTATGAAGACACCATTAATGCTAAACCACAGGTTTTGGAGCTTCATATACTGCCACCCAGCCAGTATATGAAACTATTCAAAGGGTTTTGAATAATACATTAAAGTTTCACAATGAGAGGCAGAATTCGGAGGTCTGCTATTTATTCAGATTACAAACATTCTTTCAATCTAACACGGTCGCCTGGTTAGGTCTGTCTGCTTCTCATTGGGTGCATTCACACCAGCCATTCACAATGAATCGAACGCTCGTTCGTTTGCTTGGAAAATCCGATTCGTTTGGGGAGGTGTGAATGTGCAATCGAACTCTGATGCGGATCAGAGAAGCGGACCGCTTAAAAACGTAGGTCTCCGTCCACTTCATGCGAACCAAATGCCAGAAGCGGACTACAACGCAAGGCATAGAAGAGCGATGTTTCTTCTTTGTTCTGTGTCTCGGCCTCTAGTTCAGTAATTCTTAATAAAGCGCCGGCACAGGTGAGGAGGGGAATATGGTATTCAAGAAGTTCAGTTTGTTTGACAAAGTGAATTGTGAACGCAATCTCGGACCAGCTGAATGTTGCAAATCCAATCGAACTGAGTCTACAGGACTATTTAGGTGTGAAAACGCTCATTATCTCTTTTAATGGCCAGATTTTGGTTTTGATTGGTCAGTTGGCCGAATAAATTGTTTGATTGCAAGTTAGGCAAAGTACACAGGAATTGATTTAAGGTAAGCTAATTATGCCAAGGCGACGGAGGCTGTCCAGCCTCACTGGTCATTAGCAGACTTCAAATCGCACTTCTAAACCCGGAAGAATTTCAAATGGCCTCTGTTGTTAGTGCAACACTAAATTAAAGGTAGGCTGCATAGAAAAGGTAATAATCAAGCCCGTCTGTCTGCCCCACTGAGGCAGTTACTTTTATTGCGCTTAAAAATTATTGCGATACATTTATCGCTTAGCCCTAGCTGAAAGCGTATATCAAGCAAGAATAGGAAAACATTTTGGTTGCAAGACTATAGCAGTTGGTCACCTCAGTTACCAATTTTTCAGAGTAATGTGAAAAGTTCATGCAATGTAGTGGTAAATATTGCCCAGTCCCAACTTACTTGAAACATGTTGCTGTCATAAAATTCAAAATGAGCAAGTATTTCACAAAACACCGTAACATTTCTCAGTTTCAACATTTGATATGTTGTCTTTGCACTATTTTCAGTTTAACATGGGGTTAAATGATTTGCAAATCATTGCATTCTGTTTTCAGTTACATTTTACACCATGTGCCAACTTTTCTGAAAATGGGGAAATGGAGTTGTGTGTACATCAGGACATCCTGGTTGCACTTTTCCTTGTAAACATGAGGGTACTTCACAATGTCTCATGAAATCTAAAGGCTGTTTTTTGTGTGTTCATGTTAAGTTTAGGGTCAACTGTTGCCATGGAAGAGACTGATAGGGAGGCAGTTGCCACGGCAGTGCAGAGAGTTGCCGGGATGCTGCAGAGGCCAGACCAGCTGGATAAAGTAGAGCAGTACCGCCGGAGAGAAGCGCGAAAGAAAGCCTCCGTGGAGGCCAGACTAAAGGTAGCACAGCCGCTGACAATTCAACTCACTCATTCACCCATTCATCCAGCCTCATCACGAGCACTCTCCATCACTGAATTTCCCATTCTGCATGTGACTTGTTTAAAGAAATATTTATTCCTTCCACCATTGAGTTTGTCATTTTTTCATGTGAAAATTGTGGAGTAACTGTACTAATGCTCTCATATATTGAAGCCCTCATACAAGACATATGCCTTAATGTTGAACACATGCTATGGACTGTACTCTCGCTATTCTTTTATTCACGAATCTAGAAATGTGATGAAAATCATTAGAATTAAAATACAGCCACATGAAGGCATACCTCTACATGGAAAAACTTCATTGTCTACATTAGAATGTTTTTTTTTTTTTTTCTTTTTGGGTGGGGATCCTTTGTTGTAATTACAGATTTAACCAGCAGATGTTGCTAGCGCACCCTGTTTCAACCATTGCAAAATAATCAATCATTTACAAAGCAATTACTTCAGTTGGTTCAAAGCTTCTCTCATTCTCCCATTCCTTTTTCTCCTCGCTCGCAGCTTGGTTCACTGCCCCACTCATTCACTCACTTCCTTGTCCATGCACTTACTCATCCATCCATTTTCTCTGTCAACCATCTGAATGACTCACTGGTCCATTGACTGACGAATTCATTTACCCACTCTTTCGCCCTCTCATTTGTTAAATCATTCTGCTCGACCACTCTGTTATTCGTCTGTTTACTTTCTCAGCCAGTCACACTTACCCTTTTATCACTCATTCACCTATTTACTTATGCATCCATCTGTTAGGTACGAGCTCTGTACATCCTCAACCAACCGGTCACAAGTGGACTGACATTGTCGGTTAGGACTCGTTCACACCCCTCAGAAGGAAGGTCATTACGTATGCACTCATGCAGCATTAGCATACTGAATTCGTCAGTCCCCCGCTTCTTCTTCTTCGGGGTTTCACGTCAACTTACAAACGCAAGGTGTATTACCGCCGACTACTGGTTCTATATTCTCACATAAAGATATGCACTCACGCATCACTAGCATATTAAACTCGGTGCTTCGATCGGTATACTGTGTGCGAGCGTTAATTAATTTTAACATAACCATGCGTCCTTTTGAGTGTTGTTCATTCCTCAAATATTGATTTTACAAAACACTCCGATGCAGTAGAATTCAGTTATTATTTCAATGATTGAGGCAAAAAATCCATATTCACATTCACTTGCAGGAGATATCTTTCGCCCATTTTATGACTAATACGAGATTCACGAGACAGAATCGCTATTGGGGAGTACATTACATTGCCTTTTTTTTCTATTTTTTTTTTCGTGTCCGAGATACCGTAAGCATTGAAAGCCTTGCTGCTTCATAGCCGTGTTGCATTATGCATCTGAGCAGTTTCTCACACACCTGCACTTAAGTTCAAGGCAGTTTACTTTACTTTAAAAAATTAATGGTGATCATGAGGCAGGCATATTGAGATATTTGCAACTTCACTTCTGAAAAAGTTGGGACCATATGAAAAATGAGGGTTAAAAAAAGACAGCAGTCTTTAAAAAAACTATACACTATAAAAACTATAAACTATACAAGAACAACATATTTCATGTTTCACCTCATCAATATTTCTCAAATTATTTTTTTATTTTTTCATTCTGAATCTAATACCTGCAACATATTCCATAAGAGATCTGGACAGGAGCAATATAAGACTTTGAAAGCACTGGAATTCTGATCGTCAGGTGAAGAACAGCGATGCCATCATGCTTGGATATAAAATTCCCTAATTGTCTATAAACTAGTGGTCAAAGTTTGTCACTTAGCGACTGAATTATCTAACTGTTTAAAAATGACTCATCACTATGCTGTGGTAAGGATTTCAGAGGTTTCGCTCTCTACAGTCTGGGAGCATATAGCTAAACGTATTAAAATGACAATGTATACTCAGAGATGTTGTTTCATTTTTAATAAGCAAATGCATTTTTGTCTCACAATTAAAATGAAAAGGCATTGTTTTAACAAGCTGAAAATGATAAAGCATTCTTCATATGCTAATTAATATTCCAAAAGTGCCTCGCTATATTATGAACAAAAATTGAACTAAAACACAGATCTCATAATCAAAATGAATTCTCAGATATGCCTTTTCTTTTTCCAAAAGAAAGTATTAAATTCTTTGGCATTCAGCCTTCTTCAGCATTGCTGACAGATCAGTCCAAGAAGTGATGTGATGACTACTTCACACCATGTAGTTTTTAAAAGGTATATCTTTGCACATCGTGAATATGTCAGGTATTTTGAATTCCATAAAATCAAATTACTCTAAAGCATGGAATAGCAAAAATGCAAAACCCGAGGACTGGTATGAGACTTGGCTTTGCAAACGTAGGATGTTTAAAAATTCCCATCTGCATTCTGGATGCAGAATCTCAGGTGAAAGTTTACCCAATCACTCATGACAGAGCAATCACTTTTCTCCCTTACTTTTTTGTAGCACTGAAAGTCTGAAAACATTTGAAAAACTATGTGGTTTCTTGAGGAGGTTCAGTGCTGATTTTTCCAATGCAACTTCCACAAAAGACCTTCAAGTGACATTTAATGACTTGGCTGCGCCACCGGAAGGGGTGATTATACATTTCTGTCTCTCAATGGAGATTTTAAGTCCAGTTACACTAGCCATTTTGCCTGCAGAGAAGTAACTTTTGGTGTTAGACACGAATATCGCGTCTTTGCATTGACTTTGAATGTAATCTGTCGCGCGAACAAAAAAAGGAGGGTTTTAGCATTCGTGGCGATGGTCACTCATTGTGCGGGCGAAATAAATTCCCTGACGGAGAGGATGAGAGTGGAGTTTCTGAGGATTACTGAAGTGAAGGGAGAAGACATCCACAAGATTTTGGAAAAAGGGTTTATAGGGAGCGGCAGCCAGATACCAACTGACTAGTTGCGTTTAGCTAGCTATTGTTAATCGAGAAATGCATGTTGTTGTTTTTCTTCTTCTACTTATTATTTTTATTATATATTTTATAATTCAAGTTACTTCAAAAGAGAATGTAGAACCAGTAGTCGGCAGTAATACACCTTGCATTTGTAAGTTGACGTGAAACCCCGAAGAAGAAGAAGCGGGGGACTGACGAATTCAGTATGCTAATGATGCAGGAGTGCATACGTAATGACCGTCCTTCTGAGGCGTGTGAATGAGTCCTAACCGACATTGTCTGGTCAACAAGTAGTTGAACACTGAAAAAGTTATTACTCTCTAGAGCAGCGCATTGGAGATTATATTTGTTATTCCGTCATTGTCATTCATAAGTAAGTTGCTAACATTAAAGTTGATTTCAAGTGTGGTATTAACTTATGAAATCTTTGGCTGAGAGTGTTGTGAAAGCAATCATGTAAACCTCATTAGAGTTGCATCAAAGGGGCTCTGCTAGCACTTCAAAAATGGCCAGTAATGAGCAAGACTGGAAACTGTTATTGAAAAATGCCAAGAATGCACCAAAAATGAAAGACCAATTGGTTGGGCAGGTCCAGAACACAAGCGGAAGGTTTACCTATAAACTGCTGCAATGATCGCATTTGGGATCAAAATTGGGGTAAATTTTATTAGATTTACTGAAGGAGTCGTCACAGGATGATGAAGAATTCTTTCTCCCAACGGGGCATTGACTTGGACTCAAGTGTCACTGTTCAAAAACATGGTGTTTTGATACATTTCGGATAAAGGCCCTTCTGAGGTGACCGCATACAAAGGCTCTCCCATTATTTTTGAGGCTCAAGAAAGGTATCAAATTTTGTATGCATGAAATGACAGACCAGAGGGTAAAATTTATTTATTTTTTACATTTTGGAGAAAAGCGGAGTGCATTTTTAAAACAAGAAATTAGGTCAGACGCTATGTGAAATTTCTGTAATTTGTATCATTATAAGATTGCTTGTCAGTAAGCTACAGGACCCTTGGCCCTATTTTTTGGGTTGGATCCTTCTGCACATTCTGCACTGTCCTATGCGCTGTTTATAAAATGTGAGGTCTCTGAGCAAAATGTAAAATAAAATAGAATGAATTTTGTAGCTTTGTAGAAACATTTATCAGTTGCCAGTGATCAGATTAGGCGGATTCGCACTGCAAAATGCAAATCAAATTTTAGCAGTTTTGACGAAATGCTAATCATCATAACAATCCCTTTGCAAAAAATGTGATTCAAATAATCTTAATGTTATTTCATTGATTCCGACTCACTGGCCCGCAAAATTTCGAGTTCCCGAGCCAGATAGTAATAGGAGAAGTTTAAACGACTTTAAAATTTGACTTCTTTAATATCAGACAAGAAAGCTTAGTTGACGTGTTTCGACGGGAACTCCCATCTTCCTCTGAAGCTGTTGTTACTGAGGCATGACCGACCTGTCAGTTTTGACAGGACGGTCACGCCTCCTGTTGTCAGTTTTCCTCTTCAGAACCGTACTCCATGTGTGAGACGGCATGTACACACCCTCGTCCCGGTTCATCGTCCTTTGGGCTCGCTTCCGGATTTCTATTGCCTCCACAATCCAGCTTTGGTGTCGGTTTTCCTCAGTACGGCACTAACAGCACAGACAACAGAGGTGCAGTCACACTACCGTACATCAGGGGTATCACCGAACGCGTATTAGGGGTCATGAAAAAATACCACATCAATACACTAGTCCCACCACACACCGCGCTGAGACAGCTTTTAGTGCATCCAAAAGACAAAATTCAACAATACGACAAATGCAATGTCATATATGAAATACCATGCCACTCTTGTGACAAAACTTATATTGGAGAAACAGGACGATGTTTCAGTACACGAAAAAAAGAACAAAACAATGCGACAAGAAAGGGAGAAGAGGCAGACGAGATCAATAAAAGACTGGGCACAACAAGAGAACCTGAAATCAGCCATTATGGACCACTGTAAAAGGGAAAACCATGTTATAGACTGGGAAAAGGCCAAAGTTATCCGCACTGAAGAGAACCAACACCAACGCTGGATCATGGAGGCGATAGAAATCCGGAAGTGAGCCTAAAGGACAATGAACCGGGACGAGGGGATGCACATGGTGTCTCGCATGTGGAATATGGTTCTGAAGAGGTGAACTGACAGCAGGAGGTGTGACCGTCCTGTCAAAACTGACTGGTTAGTCACGCCTTAGTAACAACAGCTGATAAGACGCGTCACAATACCATCATGTGACACTTCTGTGGAAGATGGGAGTTCCCGTCGAAACACGTCAAGGTATGAATGCATAACTATGCTTTCTTGTTTGATATAGAATTTAATTCTAAAATTAGAGACATAATGAATCTCATCCAACTTTTAACGAGTTTGCTTGGCTGGAAAATGATGTTCATTTGTATACTAACTAATCAGCCTCTGGGGAGCGCATGCATGCACTAGGGAGGCTTTCTGGTATAGTCATGATGTCTTGACCATAGACATGCGTATATATATCTATGGTCTGGACTGCCATGTGAGCTCTTTCTGTATAGTCACCTTGTTGGTTAGTAAGCTAACGAATGTTAACTAAGGAAAATCTTTGTAAATGATCATCATATTAGGGCAATGCTATTTGTTTCTTGCCCGAACTTTACTAACTTGCCAGCTGTCATAGGCATGAACTTATCTGAGGTTTTGCGGCAGTTTCCCACGACCCAACTGAACTTTCGCATTTTTGGGACGTTAGCTAGTTTGGTAGCTCGTCCAAAGGCAATCATTTAGGTACAGCTCGCTGGCTAGTGAACCCATGGTAGCTATAATGCCTATTAGAGAATAGAAATGTCACGATACCAAAAGTTTTAAAGACCCCATGGTAACGCGACCGTTTTTGCCTAGGAAGTTGAGCAACAAAGTCCCACGATCTGACAAGAAGTTATCCTAAAGAACGTCATTCTTTTGTTCACATTCACTCCATTCAACATAAAATCTTTTTGTTCAAAGGTCATTCAGCCAAAGAGGGGTGCGTTCAGTTCCCTTTCTTCAAAAAAAGGAACATGTTCAGGCGTAACACTGGATAAGGCATTGCAACGCATGTGCCCGTGAGCCATCCCAAACATCATGTAATGTGTATTTCAGCATGACATTTAAAAAAAGATAACGATAATTTGTTAAAATGTTTGGATTTTGTTAATCCGTGACATGTGGTCATAGGTAAGTTTGATGAGGCAGAATCCTCCCCTCTGCTTGATTAGCAATCGGATGATTAACTAGTTTAGTAAGACTATTCGGCAGAATGACGGACCCGTTTAGTTTCCGCGACATTATTACTGAGTAGGCTACATCGAACTTGAAATGCTCACGAAACTGCAGATTTGCAAGTACTTGTTTACATGAAGCCAGAGTGTGCGGTGGTGTGGTGAGGCAGTGACTCAAACTTTTATCACAGGATTTTGGGAACCTTTTTCCATGTACTATTCCTGATTGACAATTAAAACAATGAAGACCAAGCCAATAGGAAGCCCGTATACTGATAGTGGAGATAATAACAAAAAGATTCATTCACGTATACACTTCAATTCGAGACAGTGTCATGAACCGGGCCGCTCGGCCATGACAAAAAAAGAGAGGGAGATGCACACCAAACAACAACTAACTGAAATATTTATTTAAAGTAAGATAACCAAAATACAACAAAAGGAAACTTAAACTAACATGGCATGTGTCGTCTGTAAAATCAGTCATGTAAGTGAGTGGATGAGTGAAAGCATGTGTGTATGTGTTGTAAGGTGGAAAACAAAACCAAAATTCCAGGTCAGGAGCTGTTTCAGGCAGAGAAGAACCAGAAAGACTGCCGCCCAAACAGCCTAATAGACTGCAGGCCACTCAGCCCAGGTGATCCTCATTCCCCCTAACGACCCTGCTGCCAGCTGCTGCACTGAAGAGGGAGCGAGAGAGAGTAGAGAGTAAGGAGGGTCGTCACAACAGCAAGGATGGAAATCTGAATAATCAATGAGGAAAAATTCTCGGATCTCGGTAATTCTGTATATTGTTTTGTTATCAAAATTTTGTTGATCGGATTATGAAAGAAGACTGAAAATAAACGCCCACTTTTTTGGGGTTGTAAAGCGTATTTAAAGGAGAATACATTGTACATTGATTAAGCATTGAACTCTGCATGAGTCAAACTGTTTTAATATTTGTTGATGACATTGCTTCGGCTTCCTGGAAGCAAGTATGCGCAAATCTGCTGTCTATTTAGCATTTCAGGTTCGATATACTGAGTAATAACGCAGCGGAAACTTAAACTGGCCTGTCATTCCGCCAAAATTGTCTTACTAAACTAGTTAATCGTCTGATTGCTAACCAAGCAGAGGGAAGGATTCTGCCTCACCAAACTACCCTCCAACCGCACATCACTGCTTGGTGCCTTTTTTTTTGTCAACGAGTCGGGGTGCTGCAGCCGCAGTTTCCATCTTTCACATGGGGTTTGTTTAGAATGAGGTCTACTTCTTCATGACCTCCTTCTGAATGCTAGTATCAACTGGAACAATCTGAAGCGTATACTGCCCCCATTAGTTCCGGAATAGTCACATCACCAAAAAATTACCGTGTGTCAAAATAATAGGCATTGTTGGTGTTTTTTCATTTAAGAATCTGAAGGTGTCGGTTCTTGAGACATCCCTATAAGAGAAGTTTTTATTACTCTGATTTGTCATTTTCATCGTCATCGCATGCAGACCATCTCTTTGCACATTGATGACCCACTTATTTTACCTGAAGAGCAAACCGACAGTTCGGGTCTGAGACGTGTTATTTCATGGCTAATTTTAGCTGCATTATCTTGTTATGCATGTTATTGCATATTACGTTACTCTTCAGATGATAAAGCTAGCCATCTTCCTACCTAGCTGATGCTAGTGAAGGGGAATCTTTGTAATCATTGTTATTCTAAAGCTGTGTGATTTGGTTTTTGCTTTAATGGAAAGAATTCCGTGTCCGACCTCCACTTTTTTCAGCTTTAACTCTGAATTGTCTCAACTGCATGTACGCTTAAAGTTTTTTACACACCCGAATGTTCCTCCAGCTACCCAAGCATCATGGTAAGCCGATCAAACTCATCAAAACTTCTGTCATTGCTATTTGGTTTAGGGAATCACAAGTTTTCCAGCGGCGTCACCCAAAACATGCACAATGATCTCTGATCATTCAAATGCATGATGATGTGATGTCAAAATGTGACTGAGTTGGAGAGTGCCTTGTGTGACTGGATTGTAATGGGTATGAATCATTTCACATCTCTGATTAGGTGCTAAACAACATCATATGCTACAGTAAGGTATAGATGAGACGGCTGTACTGTAGGTACAAGTAGTTTACAGAAATTTCACAGGGAAACAGAAGTGTGTTAAATGAAGATTGTTCTGGGTAAAATTGATGACTTTTGGAAAAATTTGTTTTGCTTTCAGAGTGGAGTTGTATTTCTCTTGTAATTGTAATTTGTCATTAGGGAAGAATAAAATAGCCCTTTTGTCATTTACTGAAAATCTGATTTACTGTTTTCTAATTTTTGTTGATCATTTTTCAGATGTGCAAAGCAATTGCTAATCAATTGTTATTATGATTACCAAAAAATGCTAATCAATTTTTTCCCTTAATCTGATCACTGCGGTTAAGGTAATGTTTCCTCAGAGAGATGCATATGGCAGCGAGGGTTGCTCCTGAGAATCCCTATGGTAGTGCAGTTGTGTGGTACTGACGGTATGGGCTTCTTTTCTCTCTAGGCAGCCATCCAGTCACAGCTGGACGGGGTCCGCACTGGCCTCAGCCAGCTCCATAATGCTCTGGGTGACGTCAAAGACATTCAGAGCTCACTGGCCGATGTAAGCAAGGACTGGAGGCAGAGCATCAACACCATTGAGAACCTGAGGGATGTAAAGGATGTGGTAGTTCAGCATAGCCAGCTAGCATCAGCCGTGGAGAACCTGAAGAACATCTTCTCAGGTAAAAACCACATCAGTCTAGAGTAAATGGGAGAGACAGGAGGATGTCCTGGGTAAATATGGTTGGCGGATGCGCCAGTAGTATCTGCTCTTTTCACATCACCAGTAATTGAGCCCATATTTCTTCCTTGATTTCAGGAAACTCCCATCTGATTTCTTCGCAAAAGAGATTATAAATGAAATACTACTTAAGTAGGCAAAATACAATGACTTTTCTGGTCATTATAAGAAAATTATCTTGAGCTAACTGGTGTGAAACTACTCGAACCAAAGCCTATGTTTGTGGTTGGAAGAAGAAACTCATCTGCTTTTAAATATTGAGAAACTTGAATATAAGCAGGTTTTTGGATATTTGCAATGCCTACCTTTTCATTAAAGTGGTTGAATGAATGAAAGAGGGAGGCTGTGTTCGCACACTCGAACAAATCCATCGCGAGTGGAAAGCTTTGAAAAATGATATTTTAACTGGAGTATGCATGGCTGCATGACAAATTGAATATTTGTAGAAAATTCATTTTTTGTCAGCCATATAAACAGCTTGGTAGGATTGTTAAGTCAAACTTGCTGAATATTGCCTGAAAACTATCAAGCTAGCCATTATTGGTCTGCTACCAACTGTTAGCCAACTAATTTACAGAGCCAAGAGACATTGCAACCTATGGGCACAATGCCCAAAAGAGGGGGAGCTCATCAACTTGCTATCTAGCTGTAAAGTTGCTATCGTGCTAGCTAAATAATGCCAGCTACCATTAGCTTGCATGAAGTTTGTTTACCACCTGGCTTGCATTTGGACTGATCACTGATTGAGGCAAATTTCACTTATGTTCAATAATGAATGTTATTTGACTCATCACACAACAAGAAAAAATTATAAAAGAAAATGTTGGCTACATAACCAACAAAGTAAATAGCCGTTTTCTGCCTCTAATGGAGAGTAAGTGTTGCCCCATTTCTGAAAGCTCACAGCACCACAATTGTGAATTATATGGTGCTTGCCCCCAGGGTCTCTGTGGGGCGGGGCTAAAACTGGTCAATACATTTTCTACTTCTTAGAAACCGCTGATCCGATTTCAATAAAATTTTCCAGGAACCTTCCTTGGTCAAATATGCACCAAAATTGTGAGATTATGTGGTGCTCACCCCCAGGTGCTCTGAGGGGCGGGGGTAAAAGTGGTCAAATTGGCTGAAATTTTCAAAATCTTCTTCTCCAGACCCTGATATGCTGGACAAAAATACTCTTCATAGATGGAAGGTTCTTCAGGTGCTTCATGAAAATTGTTAATTTCATGGCCCCTGGGCTCCATGTTTGCCCCTGGGGAGGGGGTGAGTTTTACTACACTTTATATAGGAAAATGATACTTTTGGTTATATTTGGTTCATTCACATCAATTGTATCAGGTTTATACAACTCAGGTGACCGTTAAGGCCCATGGGCTTTTTGTTATAAATGAGGTATAATTTGCAGGGTTCTGCCTAAGGCGCTAGGAGTGCTGGACGGAAAATTTCTGCCGTCTTCTAACCTGACGATCCGCCTTCCATGAGCTACCAAGCATAATGCACATTATTCATGAATGATATTGTCAGTCAGGGGCATAGGTTTAATCTGAGAGTTGGTGGTGACATGTTATGTGAGCGAGCTCGCTGGAAAAAATTTTGCGACAATTAGAATGCAAACATTGCCTCTCGGTCACCAGAGACTGTGAGGCAATGGAGGTCTTTGATGTTCTCCATGGTGTATATGCAAGATGCCTCTCATTTTCATTGATAGATCCCATATTCATAAACCTTTTTTTCTATTTTGTATCCAAATACTTTTGATTAAATTTCTGAATACGACTTAACAACTGTACTTTGCTTCACACATTTCTAATGAAGCTTAACAAATCTGAACAATTCATAAAACTTTTAACAATTCATATGCAAGTTAATTCCATGCGATGTTGTATCATGAATGACTATTAAAATCTTTATTTAGCAGGGGTAGAGTGCCGCCGGCCGAGGGGTAAAATTAAAAAATATTTGAGATACAGATATCTTATAGGTGCTGTAAATTAAAAGGAAATAAAGGCTGTCTAGTAAAGGATGGGGAGGACTAGTAATCCTTGGTCATTACTGGTCTGGATGTCTAGTGAAAAAAAAAATTTCTTTCTATCCCTGATTTACAAAAAAGTGGTAAATTTATGTCAAATGCTGTTTTCATATTTTGGAGACATATATTTGTACCTTGAATTCCTACAGTGCTCTTTATTCTAGATTATGGCTATTTTTATTTTATTATTTAAATCTTGGTTCATGATTACCAGTATTAATTTCTTTCACAGTAAAAATATTATGATTGATAAAAATCAGTCCTGAATATTCATTCATTCACAGCCTGAGCCAGGTGAGTGGCTTGGGTAGAACCAGCTAAAACTTAGTAATTTCTATTCAGTTGCCAAGTTACTACACTTTAGCTGTAAGTGGATCCCAGTTGGTAAGTCCAAGTAGTTTTAACATTGCAATGCTACTGTGACTCAATTGCCTTGGTCTTCATTTGTTAATTTGTGTTAGTACTATTGGCTAAGTGTTCTTTGAGGTGAAAGTAAGTCAAAGTCAAGTTTACCTTAGGTGTAAGCCCATCCGGACCTGCTGCTTTGGTGGCTTTTAGCTTTCTAAACATATTACAGACCTCCTGTTTGTTCGTTTGTGGGGTATAATCCCCTTCTATGGGGCTGCGTGACTTCTCTCTGACTGGTTCTTAAAAAAAATTGATTAAAAAAAAATCAGTTTTATCAAATCTATTATAAAAGTTCTTTAAATTATCTGCATACTCCATGGTGCCATTTAGTTGCTGCTTTTCAGGCTTTCCCTTGCCTACATACCCACTCATTAGCTTCATTCCTTCCCACACCTTCTTCATATCATTCTCTTTAAAATGATTTTCTACTTCACATTTATACCTGTATTTTTCCTTATTAATTTCCTTTCCAAGTTCTTTGTGAACCATTTTCAGTATCTCTTTATCCCCTTTGGTAAAGGGTTTTTTCTTTTCCCTTTATAACCTTCTAATGTCATCATTCATCCAGGGTTTGCAATTTGCATAGACCTTAACCTGTTTCTCCGGGACAACCACATCAGTACAAAAATTTATGTATCCACAAACAGACTCGGTAAATTAATTAATGTCCTTTACAGTGTTCTCAAAAACCGCCCAGTCTGTTTCTTCAAATACATACTGCAGTCTCTCAGTAACGTCGCTGGTCATCTTTTTCACTATGACCTTCCTCATTTTCTGTCTCTGTACCAGCGGGATGTATTTGGAGCATAGCAGCACCAGGTTATGGTCAGCTTTCCCTAGATTTGGCAACTTTCGGGACACATACGCCTCCTTGACTTTGGTGTAACAGTGGTCAAGGATCGCACCCCCCCTAGTGTTGCATTTAACGTGTTGATAATGGTGTGACCCGCTCGATTTTACTACACAGTGGTTAAAGCCCCCAGTTATCATAACAAATGCATCCGGTGACGCTGATTCGATCCTGTGCACGGCCTCCTGTATTTCCTCAGCCACTTCCTTAGCTACATTTTATGCGACACATACATAGTCACCAGGATCACGTGATAATTCACGAGGGATGTAGTATGGACGTATGTTGACAATCAATATTTCCGCGTTTAGCGTACATGTTTGTGACTTGATAGACATGTTGTTTGGATGACGGTAATCCTCATTAACGTAAACCACAAGTCCCCCCCCCCCCCCCCCCCTTGCTTCCCTGACTCCACTGTTCTATCCCCTCGGAAAACTTTAAATCCATCAATCTCAACTATTTCTTCTGTATGATGTCCTGTAAGCCATGTGTCTGTAAATGCCATCAAACTTGCAGATCTGAATTCATGCAAAAACAAGACATTTGCTCTCAGTTCATCCATTACATTCCCGATCGACTGCAAGTTGTCCGTGATCAAGGACGGAATATACGGTCGGCATTTTCGTGATTTGAGTCTCTTTAAAATTGCCCCAGATTTACCTCTTCTGCGCCTTCTTATCTCTTTCGGGATCTTTCCAAACTTTGCCAAATCACCCGTCGTCACACTTTCGTTGTTACTCCAGGGAAGCTCCAAACTCTCTTGGCTCCGCAATTGAGTAACAAACTCTCGAAGCCAAACACTCAAGTTTATCCAAAGACTGCAGTATGTATATGCAAAGCAACAACAATAAGCTCTTATCGATGTCCATTGTAGCGTCTAAAAATGGCAAATTGTGAGCATAATATCTCGGGGGTAGCAGCGAGGTCTGCCACAAGAGCAGCGACCGGAAGTCCTAAAATAAAAGGTTAAAGTGCAAATACAGCCGTTTTTGTTAAGCTTTATTTTTGGTCTGTGCGAATACTCGGCTTAGTGGTTCACTGAAATCTAATGTGGTGGGAATAACAATTTTAAGCCTATTTTTAAATAAACATTAAGAGTAAATTGATGGTTTTCGCACCTCTTGTTTTCAGTTGCATAGGTTGTGTACACTGAAAAAAAATGTAAATGCCCAATGTCAAATTAATGAGTTTTTATTAACAAAAAATAATGCGTTGCTGAATACCCCTCGGCCTGGACAAGATTTCCCACCTCAAGATCACAGCGCTAAGGTCAAAAGTGAAATCCAGCAAAAACATGACCTTGCACATCCATGTGTCACATTGAGTTACCATACCAAATTTGGTGAAGCTGCGATATTTAGTTGACGAGTACTGACCCGTGCAATATTTCCAGGGTCAAGGTCAGAGAGCTAAGGTCAAAGGTCAAATCCAGCAAAAAAAATCTGACGTTGCACATGCATGGGTCATAGTGAGTTACCATACAAAATTTGGTGAAGCTGTGATAATTAGTTGCCCAGTACTGACCCAGACAATATTTCCAGGGTCATGGTCACAGCGCTAAGGTCAAAGGTCAAATCAAGCAATAAACCTTACATTACACATCTATGGGTCACAGTGAGTTACCGTACCAAATTTGGTGAAACTGTGAGGATTAATTGCGGAGTACTGACCCGGACAATATTTCTAGGGTCATGGTCACAGCGCTAAGGTCAAAGGTCAAATCAAGCAATAAACCTTACATTGCACATCTATGGGTCATAGTGAGTTACCATACCAAATTTGGTGAAGCTGCGATAATTAGTTGAAGAGTACTGACCCGGACAGGATTTCCAGGGTCAAGGTCACAGAGCTAAGGTCAAATCCAGCAAAAAAGACCTGACGCTGCACATCTATGGGTCATAGTGAGTTATCATACCAAATTTGGTGAAGCTCCGATCATTAGAGGCTGAATACTGGCCTGGACAATATCATGGACGGACAACGAACGACAGACGGACACGCAGGTGACGACAATATCCGGCCGAGTCGGCCGAGGGGTAAAAACTGCAACCGGGATTTCTCTGTGAATAACCCTTCTCTAGCGTGACGAGGGCTATCGAATGTGTGCATTTGCTCATGCGAGTTGGTTCCGACGCCGGACAGCGGTGAGATCCAGACCACGGTGAGGACGCCGAGTGTGCAAGTTGGCTTCTCGCAGGTGGTTACGGACTGTCTGTGGTGCGATGTGTCTGTCTCATCCACTGTGCGTGTCGCTGATCTGAGCCGATCCCGCAGGTGGACGAGCCGGATTTAGCGATCTTGTGCTGGTGTGGTTACACGTGGCCAACGTGGATGAGGTCGATTTGCAGTACTGCCCGTCTGTCGGAAACAAACTCTCAAATAGTTAACATACAGCTGCACATCGACCGCTCTTGTGGACATCCCTGCATCCAGCATGCCAATGGCACGTTCCCGCATGAACTGAGACATCTGAGGCATGATGACTTTTGACAAAATTTGACATTTTGGGGTGGCCTTTTATTGTCCCCAGTATAAGGAGTGCCTGGGTACAGCTTATTCTGTCTGATCACTGTCTGGAAATGCCACACCCATGTACTGAACAAAATCACTGAATTGACGAGCAAATGCTTACTGACAGAGAGATGGACTAAAAAATGGTACACAAATCAAGAGAAATATCCCTATTGTACAAAAAAAAGTCAGCATATGCTTACCTAGAGTTGTTAAATCCATGTGGCATTAATATTTGACATGGGGCATTTATATTTTTGTTCAGTGTACTTCTAAAAAAAATCAGAAGTTATTGGAATATAGAAAGGTTTATTTTTCTCTCCTGGTGTTACACATAGGATGACCAGCATTGTGAACAAGCTTGGGACCATTAGACAGAACAAATTTGGCGAATTGAAATTGAGAAAAAAATTCCTTGAAACTTTCAGCTATTGGTAGTCTCTTGAACATTATTATTTAATTGATTACCTAAACTCAATACATAGGTCAGGGTTGAGGTTGATTCCATTTAAATTCTGTGGAATTTAAATTTAATTTAAAAGTGGAATAAATTAATTGAGCGTTGATTTCATTGCTTTTTATGCATTAAATTAGAGTTGACCTCTGCTTTCGCTAATGTCAGTTATGAGGTTTTCCTTTTAAATACAATAAAAAGATTCAATACTTGAATTGAATTCATGTTTATCCTCTTTGATAGTTGATGCCTGAATATTGAACAGAGGTTTGCTGCCAGCCAATTTTTTTTTATTTTAATTCAGACATGTCAGACAACATTTCTATGATCAAGGAATCTTAAGGGGCTGTTATTGAAGCTTGCTTGCATTAATTTGCTTGACAAAATGCCTGAATATGCATCATATAGTAATCATTTAAAAAAATTTTTTTTTGAATGTCGTTATTGATGTTTTGAAATTGAAGCTTTGAAATGAGTACCTCAGAGTCTAGGACCAGAATACTGCACTCAAGGTCAAGGTAAAGTACAAAGTCTCCACTGTATACTTGTCCTCTCTGCTGGAGCAGTTCATATTTTACCATTGATGGTAAAGAAAACTCATTTGAACAATTGGTAAATGTTTGAATTTTTCCTCCTCAATATACAAGGTTATCCTGACTTTTTCTCTTTGAAGGGAATAACTGTGGAAAAAGTCACCATCAAAAGGTTGTTAGAGGAAACTTTAAGCAGCTTTTGCTGTACAGGGAACTTTCAGCTGCTGGGCCACTTTAAAGATTACATGGTGGCTGCTGGATAGCTCACTCGGTTAAGGCACTGCCCTGCAATGCAGAGGTGACTATCAGTTCATCGGGGTTCGAGCCCCGGTCGTACCAACCGGCAGTGGTCGGTAGCTTTTTCAGAGTAGCGCACAATTGGCCATCGCGCTACAGGGTTTCAAATTGGGAAGGGACTGCCGGGTATGGGATGCAAACAGCTTTGCTCGTTGCTCAAGCGCCTCCTGTTGGCCAGATGGGCGCTCGTCAGGAAGATTCTGTGTTCGTTCATGTGCGGGTATCCTCCGCCCTCGTTCTGAACTTGCGAAGATTCAACCAATGAGTGTATAAGAAGCAGTGGCTGACAGGCACGTGCTTCGGAGGAGAGCCGTGAACTGTCTTCACTATCCTGAGTTGGCAGCAGGAGGTTGCATACGAGCAAGCTTTGTACATAGTTCACCAATTGGGCATTCCAGATTCGGGTGGGATTGGAAATGCCAAATTTTTTTAAGAAAAAAAAAAAAGATTACATGGTGTCTCTAAGTTCTGTGGAGATGTTCTCATCATGATTTAATTATTTCCTCATAAGTAAAAACTATTGCTGAACTTATCTGGATTTTAGGCTCTTCTCACTTCCGTGCTGTATGTAAACCTTCATTTGTTAGTTCTGAGCAGCACAGTTCACTTCAAGTAGAGGTTTTAAAGCACCGCAAAAGTATTTGCTCCCCTCACGATTTCATCTCATTTTGCATATTGGTCACATTACACTGATTTCAGAATTTTATGCAAAATGTAATATAACAGGGAGAGAACATGATATGGCACATAGTACAGTTTTAAACTGAAACCACAAAAAAAATTTCAAGTATTTTCAGCTTTTATTAAGGCTTGCAATCCTCTTTCTTTTGGAATAAGCAAATTCCTAACTTTTATCTATCTAAGATTTATCTATGAGGTAAGAAAATTTACTTTTCGGTCCAGCAATACTTTATAACTTGCTAATGTTGTTTTTTAGCGGAAGTAATTTCAAGCCTCATTTTTTGCAATGCGTTTGTTGTTTTTGCCCCCACCGCAGTGCCAGAGATCGTTGAGGAGACGCAGACTTTGATCGAGGAAGCAGAGCTGCTGCAGGCCCACCGCAAGCTAATGGACCTAGAGTGCTCACGCGATGACCTCATGTACGAGCAGTACCGCATAGACAGCCAGAACACCCGCGACATGACCCTGATCCGGGCCTACTTTGGTGATGTGCAGCGGTTGTCTGAGGAGCTGGCCAAGCAGCTGTGGATGGTGCTGCAGCGCGCAGTGGTAACGGTGCGCCGCGACCCCACCATGCTGGTGTCAGTGGTGCGAGTCATCGAGCGTGAAGAAAAGATCGATCGGCGCATGTTGGATCGCCAGAGACAGACGGGCTTCATCCCTCCAGGTCGGCCCAAAGGCTGGAAAAAGAAAATGTTCGAAGTGCTTGATCGCACGGTGAGCACACGCATAGAGGGCGCCCAGACTGAGACCCGCGAACTGGATAAGATGTGGCTGGTGCGGCTGCTGGAAATCACACGGCGGAACGTTCTAGATGACCTACTGGTGGTGAAGAACCTGATGGTACAGTGCTTTCCCCCACACTACAACGCCTTTCAGGTCTTTTATGACCTCTACCACCGTTCCCTCTCCAACCGCATGCAGGAGCTGGCCACTGAGGACTTGGAGGCCAACGAGATTGTCTCCCTTCTCACCTGGGTGCTCAACACCTACAAGAGGTAAGTATGTAGACCTTTCCCTTATTGTTTCTTTCTCTCGTCTCCCCGTAATCATTCTTCCTGTCCACTCTCCACTGTGAGTAGTTTCAGCTATGATTCAAGAGCTGACCAGGCTCTGACACCAATTTGAAACATTGGCTCTTTTTAGACAAGTCACTTTTGAAAACACACTTGCAGTCTTCAGCAGCGTGGAGGGATAATTTTTCTTAACCCCTACCCTACCAAGAACGAATATATTCCTCGTCAAAACAACAGTTTGATCTAGAGTCTGGTTGTACAAATACAGTTAGGCTACTTGGGCTGGTGGCTGAGAAGAGTATAGCACTGACTGGAAAAGACTGCTTACAACAAACATTCTCTGATTTCCCTGAAAATATATCTTGTTTATGGTTTGGATGTCAAAATATTGTGTCACCCTCATCTACATGGCGGAAGATACAAACACATTTTTGCAGATGCAGACTCTGCATATGATGAAAATGGACAGTAAGACAGTAATTTGTACGTGTAATGCGGTTTTGGGGAGAATTCTTCAGAAGAAGAATTCAGAAGGATTTGTTGTTGTCCTTCAGAAGCATCTTCATCAGTATTTTCTCCTTTCAAACTCTCCTGTAAATCACTTTGCACATGCAAAAATTTTGTATACATGTCCCTAGTAACAGGATTTCGCCGATTACTCAGTTCTCTTCGGCAGGCAACTTTCCTTACGAACTTAAAAGTTCAAGGCAAGACTTAAAATTGCCCTTTGAATTGTTATAATAATAAAAATAAACGGTACGATTACAATAGGGTCCTCGGATGACTTTCAGGCAGCTCGGGTCCAAATAAAACAGAAAAACTGTAGGGTTTCAGCCCTACAGGCTTGAACCCCTAATAAAACACAAAAATGATAGGGTTTCAACCCTATGGGCTTGAACCCGTAATAATAATAAACCAGCACAAAAACAACAGGGTTTCAGCCCTTCGGGCTTGAACCCCTAAAAATAATATAATATATTATTATTATAATATATATTAATAATAATAAACCAGTAGAAGAACAATAGCGTTTCAGCCCTACGGGTTTGAACTCCTTATAATAACTAGACAGGCAATTCCTGAAGAAATTGCAAGTGTGAATGCTTAAAGCTGAAGCTACACTGCGATACGGTCATTAATACAAAAAAGTTTGTGTGATTTGAAGGTTTGAATGTTAGCTGATGCCACACTGAATAGCTGCCATGAAAAAATAATTACATTTGAATTTGTTGAATGCTTGAATGTTTATGAGAGAAAGAATGAAAGAACAATGCTAACCATGCTACCCAGGTTACTCGGCAAAGTAAGCTAATGTTTTTAACATTTATGCTAAGTATGCCAACAATGCTAGATATGCTAACCACGTTACCAAGCTAACTATGCTAACAATGCTTACCATGCTTACCACATTACTCAACTAACTTAGCTAATGTTGTTAGCAGTTATGGTAACTATGCTAACAATGCTAACCATGTAAATCAGTTAACTTGGCTAATGTTCGAAGTCGAATGAAGTGTCTAGGAGAAAGAATGCTGAAGTTATAGAGGTTCAAAATAGAACAAGAACTTTCAATGAAAAAAAAAAAAAAAGCTTGAGCTTTGAGTGAGTGATTTTGGTTACTTTGGAAACTTTATACTGCCTGGAATTGGATAAGAGCAGTTTTCACATGAAGCATGGCTGAGAAGTTTAATTAAAGCAACTCCCTGGAAATCAGGGGTAGGATTGAACGTATCAATATTACAAACCGTGTTCAAGTTCAGCTTGCCAGTGAATATTCATTGACTAATACGGGTGTGCTATCTTGTGGCATAATAATGCATATATACATAAAAACATAATGATAATAAATAATAATGCATCAATTTTATATAGCTCTTTTCTGCTTTCAGGGCACTTAAAGACGCTTCACAAGGATACATTATTCATTCACTCTCTGATGGTAGTAAACTATGTTTTGTAGCCACAGCTGCCCTGGGGCAGACTGACGGAAGCGTGGCTGCCCGTATGCGCCTACGGCCACCACCAAACATTCACACACAGCCATACAGTATTCCTATATTGGATGTTTTGTGGGTGGAGTACCCGGAGAAAACCCATGCGAACTCGGGGAGAACATGCAAACTCCACACAGAAAGGCCCCAGGCCGGACTCGAACCCACAACCTTCTTGCTGTGAGGCAGTAGTGCTAACCACTGTGCCACCGTGCCGCACATGCAATATGCAATGGTTGGTTGGCGGGGCCATAGGCGCATACTGGCAACCGCGCTTCCGTCAGTCTGCCCCAGGGCAGCTGTGGCTACAAAAACGTAGTTTACTACCATCAGAGCATGAATGTGTGAGTGAATGAATAATGTATCCTTGTGAAGCGTCTTTGAGTGCCCAGAAAGCAGAAAAGCGCTATATAAAATTGATGCGTTATTATTATTATTATTTATAAATAGACGATAGACGATACTGAGGCAGAATCACAGGCCATCCCCATTTACATCTGTGTACATGCAAAGGCAATAAATCCAGGCTCGATACATTTGCACATAAAGCTCAGTGAAAAAAGAAGTTGTGTTTGTTTATTCCACTTGTTTGCTAGGGAGATGCACCAATCTCTCAAAGTTTATGCTAAATCTGTTTCAAGCAAGAAGGAAACTTACTTGGTGCTTCTCATCAATTCCGCTTCAGTCCGTTTAGTACAGCAATGTGTCAGTGGCACTGCGTCAGTCTTTCCAGCTTCAACTCCGCTGTTGTGGCTGCTCTTCTTGTTTTGTAGTTGCATAATCTTCTGAATCTAGAGGGATGATGTGTTGGTTGTAGCCTTAGCCTTAATCATAATTATGATATTATCAGGACTGTAACTATTTGGATAGTGGCACTTATTTCATCATTTGATCAATCAAGATGTGACTGATGTGTAGACCTTCAGCTGTAATTCAGAGGTTTTGTCAGTGATATTGTACCAATATTGCAGCATGCTTTGTGCCATCAGCTTTTCATTGGCTACTAGGTGTTGGCAGATTCATGCCTGAAAGGCACTTGTGTTCAGACACAGGCTTTTCAGTCACTGCATCTTAGAAAGCCAGGAAAAGCCAGGAAAAGCCATTTAGCGTGGTATTTGGCACAGAAGGGCATAGCGAGGCAGATAGCAGCACCTGGACAGCTCTCTTGGGTGCTGGTATGGGATTGTGTGTGCGTGTTAACATGTGCCTATGTGGTTAGCTTTTGCCTTTGTGGCATAGTGTTAGCCAGAATGGAACCGGGTGTCTCGCCCGTGACCAGGCCAACCTGGCCAAGACGAAACCACCTTCAGAAGTGGTTCATCCCATCGAAGCAGCTTTTTGCAAACAAAAGAAATAACTGATGGGTACTTCGTGCCATCGACACAGAAGAAACAGTCAAAGACACCACTTCAATTCTAAACACCATGTTTAATTATACAAGAAACTCATCTTAAATATACAGCTGTACTTGCATCTAAGCAAGAGTGCATTCGCGTCTTTGATTTCTGTACAAAAGAGAAACACTGCATTGGTGAAACCTCAAATCTAAATTAATTCAGTGTAGCTCTATATCTCTGTCGCTGGGAAAACAGAAAGTGATCTTAGACAATACTCATGCGCCAAATGCGGACAGCCTCGATTTGAACTATCCCAAAGAATACTGGGAACAGCCGTCTCAAATGCCTTAGACCTGTGGTCTTCAACGTCGTTCTTGGGGACCCACTGTGTATGCTGGTTTTTGCTCTAACGACAATAGTAATTGCAGGATTTTAACAAGCTGTTAATTTGTATTCAGTGCATTTACTGTTCAGAGCAGTTAATTTGCCCTCTTAACTCGCAAGTTAGCAGAAACATCTTTGTTTGCCATCAAGAATAAAAAAAAAGAATAAAAAATACCCACATTGGGATGTATCAGAAATAACATCATGAAATGAGAGAAAACCATATAACCAATCAAATTAAAGATGTAATTGGCTCCTAATTAGTGAAAACTAATTTGCATATCATGAAAATTTTATTCAAGAAGCAAATGGTTGAGAGTCAAACCAGTTATGTTAATCTAATAAAGTCCGCCTGAAGTGTTTTGAAAGGACTTGAAACAGTTGTGTCCAGCAGCCCAGTTTGGGGTTTACTGATTTCCTCAGTGTCTAATTTAATCTGTTTTAAATGTTATATTACTTGACATTTCTTGCAGAATCGAAATAAACATACCTTCTTCTAGGGTATTTTATTCTTCATAGCACTTATGAATGTTTCTATGTAACATTTCGCCAAAGAGAGTACTTAATAACTAAACATGAAAAAACCAAATTAAGACATTATCAGTTCGTTAATATCCTGCGATTACAATAGTCGTTGTAACGAAAACCAGCATGCACAGTGGGTACCCAGGAACGACACTGAAGACCACTGCTTTAGACTATACACTCCTGAAGACCGAACTCTCATTCATTACAACCGGTAATGCCGCACGTTTATTTAGCTTTTGGTCATGTCTCGGTATTTCAGCATCAAACATTTTTGTCTGCATCGCCGAAGGCAGCAGGTCTAGGAATGGCTTTTCCACTTCTGGACCTGAACTCTGAAAAATGCTCAGAAAACAAAAATCTTTTTGGAGAGCGCCAAACTCATCAAATAGAGCGGGTCAAATTTTGTTGTCCATTGTCCATCCGTCATTCTGTCCAGCCGGCCGGCCGTCCGTCCAAAGTAACGACGTTATTGAGATAACGCAAAAAATAATTTGGCCCAGGAAGTTGTAATTTGGTATGATGATGTATCTTGAACCAAGGCAGGTCGCTATTGAAAATGGGCACGCTGCTTCAAAATCCAAGATGGCCACGGCCAATTTTGTAAAAACGACGTTATCGAGATATTTCCTGGTATTTTGGGAGTAAAATCTGGTTTCTGCTTAATGATTTTCCTCCCAAGGTTCCAAAAATAAAGTTAAAAAAATCTTTCAAAGCACCATTATAGCGCAGTTTTATATTAACTGACAACTTGAACCTTTACCTAAGACTTTCATTTTACTGTCAGAGTTCATTATCTTAACCCTTTCACTGCTGTTGGTGACTTGGTCAAAATTTCAAAGAGTAGAAGATCTTTTAAAATCGTCCAAACCCTACAGTGTTGGTATTCATTGGAAAGTGCTTGATGAGAGCTTTCCAGTGAATACCAATGTGCTATGTTCGAGGGATTTTCAAAGGTTTAGATGTTTCGGAAATGTTGACAAAATCACCTCAAGCAGTGAAAGGGTTTGACCATATTTCCCATAAAACATTGATATTATTAGTTTTTGAGTTTATGTAACACCAAATAGCCTCCAACGAAATAAATGTAGTGTATATCTAACGTGCAAACCCAATGGCTAAATGCATTTGTGATTTTAGCAAATGTTAACAGATCACCAAATCCCCCCCCCCCCAAAGTCCCTAAACCAGGTTTAGTAAAAGACTCAATAAGACTTTTACAAGCACTCAAGAGCTTGTAAAAAGTTATTAAAATGCTGTGATTGCCTTTTTTCAGAGTAGTTCTAAAAGATGAGGCTTAAATGCTTACAAAACACTCCAAAGTTTTGTGAGAGTTGGAAGTGTTGTCATACAGATCATTACATTGAATTTCTGCACGTGAGTGAATTTACTAATCTGGAGGCAGTGGTTGGGTCAGTAATGTCCAAATCTTATTTATATTACAGATCCTATTTATCCGAAAGATGTCCTGATATAAAGTTAATACAATGATACTGTCTTATATGAAAACATTAAACGCCCCATGTCAAATTTTTGAGTTTTTATGAACAAAAAACTGGAACCGGGATTTGTCTGTGAATAGCGCTCTTCTCCAGCGTGCCAAGGGCCTTCGAACATGAGCATTTGCCCATGCGAGTCGGTTCCGACGCCGGACAGTAATGAGATCCAGACTACGATGAGGACGCCGAGTGTGCAAGTTGGCTTCTCGCAGGTGGTTACAGACTGTCTGTGGTGTGATGCGTCTGTTGCGCAGACCAGCGGTCTCATGCGCTGTGCGTGTCGCTGATCTGAGCCGATCCCGCAGGTGGACGAGCCGGATGTTGCGATCTTGTGCTGGTGTGGTTACACGTGGATGAGGTCGATTTGCAGTACTGCCTGTCTGTCGGAAAGAAACTCTCAAACGGCCTATCGTCCGATAGTTAACAGACTTCGAGCAACAACTGGTGTAGGTAAAAGAACTATTATAGAGCCGGTAAACTAGCTGCTACGTGAAATCAGTCTGCCGCTGTCTAGTTTACGATCAGGAAGTATAAGGAGCTGCTGCTGCTGAGACATAAATCCTTCAAAATGCAAGGTCAGTTTTATTTCAAACATTGTTCTATCAACACAGACATATACATCGATAGCCTGGCGTTATAACCGATTTGCTTCGGGTGCACTGTGAAGTGGGTAAGACTGTTTTTATTCGTAGGCTAGTTAAAAACCGTTGACTTGCGCTAGCCTAGCAACAGCAAACTCTGCAAATAAGAGTAATAAAAGAGATTTTTTGAAAACTGTCTCCACATATCTCAAACACTGTGGCTCACTTGTAAATGAGGCCCTATGTCAAAAATCCTGAACTACTCCTTTAAACTCCTACAAACACCATGGAACTGAATTGACAACATTGAAATTACTTAATCCTTAAACCGGTGTTCGTTACATCTGGACATATTAGCCTACAACTACGTCAACAGCTCCCTAAATACAATGGTAAGCACTTTTAAAGACGAAGCTTTCAGCAGCAATCCTGTTTTTCTGACCCACAAACCTAACAATGTTTGCAAGCACGTGTACTACATGGCAGTTACTTGGCATTCATGTTTCCTATTTCAAAGTGGGTGGCAATATTTCAACTAAGTTTAACAGTGAGAGGCTAATTGAAATTTTAAAACACCTTGTTCTGAAGCAGCCACTGCGTTCACCACTCTTCCAGTGGGGGAGGGGTAATGCGTCTGCATGTGCTGCAGGGTCTTCCGGCAACACAGAGCTGCCCCTGGATGCCAGTCTGTAAATCATGCCACAGAAAAATATATCTGCGAACCCACGCATGAATCAGCCGATGCCGATTCAAGTAAAAAATGAAAATATCGGCCTAATATATCGGCGGGCCGATGTATCGGTCGATCCTTAATCGCCATCTACATGATCAAGAGACAAGCAGTTCCGACATGGCAGAACTGTTAGCTTCTACACGTAGTTCTTAGCAGCTGCAGTAGATGGAATGTCATCTCGATTTAGATTGTAATTTCAAATGGATTATTAATAGGCATATTCACTCAATTCTACCGCTTGTATGAAATGTGTCCACGTGAGAATTGTTTTTTATGTCCTGTGGGCTCGGATTTCAAGAGGGAGCCAAGAAGGAAATGAAGTGGGTCTTGCGCCACAAGTGGATCAGCTGGGGATGAAATCTGGCGACTGTCAAACTTCTAAGAGCGGAAAGCCGGCATCATGAATCTAAAATAAGCGGACCTACGATTACCGTGATACATTTACATGTATTTCTTTCAGGCTACATTTACTCACATGTCCAATTTCTGGTATACAATTTTCTATTGTGGGCACTCATACACTGGTACGACTGAAGTACAACCCCGATTCCGAAATAGTTGGGACGAAGTGAGCCAATTTGTTATTTACAATAGAACATGGATAACATTTCAAATGTTGAAACTGAGACATTTTACATTTTAATCCACAAAATGAGCTCATTTCGAATTTTCTGGCTGCAACAGGTCTCAAGAAAGTTAGGACACAGGCAAAAAAGGGCTGAGAAAGCAATTAATGTACAAGAGAATCAGCTGAAAGAACATTTAGCAAATAATTAAGTTAACTGGCATCAGGTATGTAACATGACTGCCTATAAAAGGGATGTCTTAGAGAGGCTGAGTCTCTCAGAAGTAAAGATGGCCAGAGGCTCTGTAACCTTTGAAGGCTTACGTAAATAAAAAATTGTAAAATACTTTAAAATGTCCCTCAACGTCAAATTGCAAAGGCCTTGAAGGTCTCATCATCCACAGTGCATAGCATCATCAAAAGATTCAGAGAAACTGGAAAAATATCTGTGCGTAAGGGGCAAGGCCGAAGACTTTTACTGAATGCCCGTGACCTTTGGGCCCTCAGACGCCACTGCATCGCTCACCGGCATTATTCTGTCATTGACATTACAAAATGGGCCCAGGAATACTTCAAGAAACCACTTTCTGTAAACACAGTCTGCCATGCCATCCACAGATGCCACCTGTAACTCTATCATGCAAAAAGGAAGCCATTGTTGAGAATGATCCAGAAGCGCCGCCGTGTTCTGTGGGCCAAGGCTCATTTAAAATGGACTGAGAGTGGGATCAAATTCCAATGGCTAAACTCAAGAAACTCATCTCCTCAATGCCCAGATGCCTCCATTTTGTGTTTAAAAAGAAGAGGGGATGCTACACCATGGTAAACAGGCCCCTGTCCCAACTTTTATTAGACCTGTAGCAGCCATCAAGTTTAAAATGAGCTCATTTTGTGGATAAAATTGTAAAATTTCTCAGTTTCAACATTTGCTATGTTTTCTCTGTTCTATTGTCAATAAAATACTGGCTGGTGTGATTTGAAAGTCATTTTGTTTTTATTCACAATTTACTCTTTGTCCCAAATATTTCGGATTTGGGTTTGTGCTTGAAGGGGCTTTGAAAGAAGCATTGAATCTACCAAATCTGTGCAACGCAGAGCGTTTTGAATCACATTACAGAGAATAAAATAATCTGATCCACATTATCAATAGAATTTCTGATCTACCTCTAAAACAACTTTATTCAACTCTTGCATGAGTGCACAATGCCCAGTTGCGCGTACACTCTATGCGACTTGGCCATGGCGCCATTTTGCGCGCATATAGACAGAAGTGCGGGGATTGGTCATTTGCTAAAGAGTTTATAATTGAGCCCAATTTCGCGCGGCCTACAGAACTTAAGTTCACTAAAGAATTAAAGTCAAACCGACTGCGCAGATTTTCGGGACAACCATTGTTATCTATACAAATGCTCGCCCGTTTCACATGTAGGCAATTTAATGCTGGAAATGGCCGGACCCATCTCAAATCAGACTTACCCGTCTCAGCGTCAAACATAGCCCATCTCAAAGACAGGTAGACGGGCGGCTGGCTAACACTATGTGCTTGTGCCTATGTGGTTAGCATGTGCCTGTGTGGTTAGCATGTGCGTATGTGGTTAGCTTGCCATGGCTGCATGTTTCTCATGTTCTGGACACTTTTTGGCCCTGCCGTCAGTACGCCACCTCCACTCCTGTTTTTCAGTGCGGAGATGATGGGCCACCCAGAGCTCTTTACGGAGCGAGACATCAGCCAGCTGGACCCTCTTCTCCCCAGTGAGGTGGTGGATGACCTGCTCAGCAAGTACACCCGGACCTTCACAGTCAGTCCTGTTCTGCCGCTGCTCACACAGTTTTTAATCCTGTCTGTGGGACCCCACGTGTGACAGATTTTATAAGAGCTGCTTTCAAATGATAGCTGAGAAGAAAATAAACCAAAGTTTGCTGAAATGGAGTGGCTTATCATATGCTTTCTCAGTTCTTTCAGTTTTTGAAAGAAATGACACCGTCTTTACCTAATGAATTGACGTGACTAGAAAATGCCAAACATGGGGCTTGAATGAATCATTAGGCAATTTCATGCAAAAAGAAGGCATCCTTCACTGTTCATTTTATCCACCAGTCCAACATTACCGGCTGGCTCCGAAAGGCTCTGGAAACCGACAAGAAGGACTGGCAGAAGGAGACGGAGCCAGAGGCGGACCAGGACGGCTACTACCAGACCACACTTCCCGCCATTGTGTTCCAGGTACTACATCTCTGATCTGTACTCTGTGGCAGGGGCCCAGTTCCCCCTTGATGCATGTCAAAGCTGGGCCGAGTCCAGATAGGGCTGGTTTCCTCCTGATGTTGTGTCCATCCCATTAGATGTTTGAGCAGAATCTCCAAGTGGCTGCCCAGATTGATGAATCCTTCAAAGAACAGGTGCTGCTACTCTGCCTAAAACAGATGAACTCATTCTTAAATAGGTAAGAAAATACTGATTCTTTGTCCTACTGCAAGGAAAATTTTACCATGAATATCTTGATTATAACAGTGTGAAAATTATCGCCTTCGATTAAAAGCGAGTGCCGAATTAGTTATGTTGATATCAAGGATTTTCAGAATCCTTTGTATCAATGTGCCAAACGAGGCAATCCCTTTCATTAAAAATGATGAATTTGAACACTACTCTGCCTGGAGATTGGGGGGGGGGTCAGCGTTCGAAATAAGAGGTTATCTGGTTGTCTAGACCAGTGTTTCCCAACCCAGTCCTCAAGGACCTCCTGTCCTGCAGGTTTTTGTTGCAGCTGTACTTTTGTATACCTTATCCATTTAATGCCCAATGCACCTTCATGCACACCCTCTTCAAGTGGATCTTTTTCAACCAATCAGCATGAAGCCCTTAAATGGATCAGGTGTGAAAGAGTAGAGCTGGAACAAAACCCTTCAGGGCAGAGGGTCCTTGAGGACTGGGTTGGGAACCACTGGTGTAGACCAGTTTTCCAAACCCTCTCCTGGAGGCCTACCTGTCCTGCTTGTTTTAGATCTCTCCCTGCTCCAGCACAGGTGATTCAAATGATCAGGCTGTCATCAATCAGCTTTAGGGGGTGATTAACGACCTGATCATTTGAATCACCTGTGCTGAAGCAGGGAGAAATCTAAAGCATGCAGGACAGGTGGGCCTCCAGGAGAGGGTTGGGGAACATTGGTGTAGACAACGTGAAATGGATCCAGGACAACCTAAACTGCACACAAGGTTGTCTGTTGGACAACCAAATATCCCGGCAGTTTTGTTCATTTGAATTTGTCAAAATTTTATTTACTTCCCTCTGCAATGGACGCAACCATTTTGGTCATATGTAGGCCTACTACGCATAATTTTCATGTATCTCGTACGAGCGTGAACATCAGTCTTTTTTTTTTTAATTAAGTACCATGGCAACCAACAACATAGACTGTGGCGCGCACCTCAATTCAGGCTTTGGCGACATAGTCAAGGAAGACTCGTGGCACGAATGAGCTGAATAAATTACCTAAGGCAGGGGTGTCCAATCTAATCTACGAGGTGTGGGAGCTGGTTTTTTGTTACTCCCTGACACTAACACACCTGATTCTACTCATCGAGGTCTTGAATAACTGCCCTGATCAGTTAATTAGTGGTATCAGGTGTTGTGGCACTGGGATAAAGCAAAAACCTGCACCCACACCAGCCCTTTATGGATAAGATTGGACACCCCTGACCTAAGGCAATGTAGTTTTGAAAATGTGACAATAAGAATCTTACATTGTGGTGAAATTAAGTGCTCATATTATACACATCAGCGTATTGCATGCTTATTCAGAGTTAATCAAAATTATAACTGTGAGTGTGGCGGTTGGCTCTCTTCTTGCATGAAACTTCACTGCTCTTTGACACTGAGAGGTAAGTTATCTTTAAGCCTGACATAAAATTTCATTAGTATTAATTTATAATGGGTAATTTAACACCCCCAGGAAGGGGGTATCTTTCGATTACGTTTTGGTTTCGTTGTTTTCAAGTACATGCAGCCTGTCTCTCACTCGTCCCAAGCCATGTCAAACAGGTCGGCTCTATTCTGGCTAGTGATATAGCGAGCTAATGCCGAGTCCGATCAGAAGTGTTAATGCAGTGTCATGAAGACTGGTCTTTGCCTGTGATTGTGATGGAAGACAGGGCTCAGAAATATTAAAGAAATGGCTGCTGGAGAGTAGTATTGGTTAACAGTTTTATAGTTTGGCAGGAGAATGTATCGTTGTATATTTTATTGAATTGTTCTGAATGTCACCTGTTTGACAAATTGAAGGATTATTTCACGTTATTCAACTTATTATGCGTGTCATGTTTTGAAAACGATAATGCTAGTACACGGGACAATAAAAAATTCTTGCAGACAACCTGATTTGTTTCCTCGGTTGTCTGGTGGACAACCCAATTTTTTTCCTTATTTTGAATACTGAAAATGATCCATTTCTGTCTTAGTGAGATGTGGTATCATGTTTCATTAAAGTGCCCGCTCTTTTGTGATTGTCCCAGTGCTGTGTGTCATTATTCAGGTACAAAGAGGAAGCAGTTGGCTACAAAGAAGAACACTTGAAAGATCGGCAGCTGCCTCAGTGCTACGTCCAGTACATGATCGCCATCATCAACAACTGCCAAACATTTAAGTCAGTTCATTTCCACCCCGACTTGAGTTCAGTATTGATTGAATGTCATGTAGTGGGTTATTATCCCATTCTTAAAGAAGAACGGTCTCCAGTTCTTTCAGGTATTAAGGAGGTGGATGATATCTACTTTCTAATGTGCACTCCCGAACATCTCATAAAGGTTTTATTATTATATTTAGATAGGGTAATTGTGTTGGTCATTGAAGTTATTAGACTTCATCCTTGTGTTCTTGGTCCCATTCTCTTATGTTTGTGTTCTTGGCATTATCATGGAAGATGGAGACATCTTGAGGGGCCAGTGTTTGCAGCATAGGGTGCACCTTGTATAATGGTTTCCCATGTTGAACATTTAGCCATGTCCATGGTGGGTGATCATTGGACCTAGTGGCTGCGTTTCAATAGTTTTTTGACATGCCCTCAGTGGTTCCCCCTCAGCCTTTGGTATTACGTAACCTGTACATCACTTGGAGCGTAGAGGGGAAAGTGGGCAGGGGACAGAAGTGAAATACGCTCCTAACCTTGTCCACGTGCAGCCCAAGCTTTTATGGATCAACCGCGAGTTGCTGCCTTAGCGCGATACTGTATTTTACAAATCATCATAAATACCTACAGACTCATTTCTGTGGGGTGAAGCCACCTCCTGTGTATAATTGCAATAACATCAGCACTTGGTAGGGTAATTGGCTACATCAGTTTCTGATTTAGAAATTAGGCTGCTGTTTGAGATGTGCATCATACTTGATATCTCCCGTGTTTATTAGCTAGATTATGAATTGCTAATTAATTTGCTTAGCAATCTAAACCCATACAAAGCCTACAATGATTGAGAAATAATTACAAATTTATTGCCCATTGGTAACATTTTTATGATTAATGTGATATTGCAATGGTAGAAATTATCTGACGAAATGCAAAAAATCCTAAACTCACTGACTTCAATTTGTCATTCAAGCATTTTCAGCGCCTTAATTATTGTTTGATTGCTCGATTTAATTATAGGCCGTTGTTTTTAGCATTGAAGTGGATACATCCCAAAAGGGGGAGGTCTTAGGTTTATCAAACCACACTGACAGGTTAAATGCTTTAATTGCAATAAGCCGTGAAATAATGCGAATCTATGCTGTTTTAAGAGCTGCATGTGTTCAGTGTTCGAAAGACAAGCCATCATTTTTGTGCATAGGATAGCGCCCATAATAACTACATAATGCAATAATTTACAATAATGCTGTCAAAAATGAACTAGTCAGTAATTCGACCAATTAGACTCAGCAAGTCAATGATTAGTAGTCCATTTAACAAAGTCAAACTGCGACAGGTGTAGTGTGATTAATTTATTGCGCAATTTACTCACCTTGCTCAATTTTGTCGTCCTCTCCTTCTTTGGTAGATGGTGGTGAATCTCACGTTAGTGCAATTTTACTCACTTTACTGCCACCCAGCTGTGGATGTATCTTCTTGCACCAACTGCGCAAATACAATGCATTGTGGGCAATATACACCTTTGGAGTGACCATAGTTGTTGACTTGCTCCCTCAGCCCTCCGAGGGTCGTTTTCACCAAGTTCACTTCTGTTTTTCGTGCAACTGGAACGACATCAAAGATGGCAGCGGGGATTCCCCCGAAGGCAAGTGCCGCGGGGAATTCGGCAAGCCAGGGCATGTAAAATGACTGAGAAACAGCCACTGAGCTCCATGAAATAATAGTTGGCAACAGCTACCTCCTTTGGCTTTCTCTGAAGGTAAACCTGTCCAGAACTACTAAAAAGAGAGATGAAATTACCTGTTGACCATATTAATTTCCTCCAATGCTCGCAAGCCAGGTTGAGTAATCCCTACATTATGGAACGTGTTTTTCAGAGCTGTCAGAAAGAACTTCACTATTCGAATAGAATTCGAATTAATTAAAAAATGAGAACATTCGAATGTAAAAACTGACTTTCGAACTTGTGCCTTCCGCAACGAAGCAAATCAACGTTGTGAGTCGTTTGTCATTGTTTACAAGATGGCGGCATGCAGCGCACCAGAAGCAACAAAGCGGGAAATCACTACTCCTGGAAACCTAAAAAGCGTTGTGTGGAAAGTGTTTGGCTTTCCATCAAAAAAAGGGAAAATAACAACAAGAGAAACCGTCACTTGCAAGGTATGCAAGGCGTCATTAAAGTAACACTCGATTTCGAGCAACCTGAGCGCACAACTCCATTCAATGCATTACTCGGTGTACGCAGAACTGTTAACGGGACGAAGAGGAGCCCCTGTTATAGCAGGCAAGAATAACCTTGTTTTTGCATAACTTGCAACTGACTGTTTCTATTTGAATTGCGAAGTTCGTTCTGACAGCCCTTCTATATATTTATTATATAGACATTTCTTGCCTTATATATATTTATCTGGACCTATATTTCGACTTCCCTTCATGAAGTTTTATATTGGGTTGGTAAAACATGTTGCAATAGTTACATAACAGATTTGGTTGGAGTGCCCTCTCGTGGACGTGGAACGTAATAATACGCTGGAACACCTGGTACGGGTGTATATAATGAGCATTAAAAAATTTGAATATAACGAATATTTAACATAAGAAGCATTAGATATTCAAACCTAATTTGAGAGGGAGATTGACAGCCCTAGTGTTTTTTGTATTGGCCTGGCATTCAAATGGCTTTTGAAGTAAAAGCTTTGTAAGCTTCTCAGCATACTACCTTTGTTGAGCCAGAAATGGATTGATTCAGTTCTGTGTTGATTTTTAGATGTGTAGTTTCTGTGGTTACTAGTAACCATCTTAACAAGTGTCTGTCCATCTTAGACTCAGCCACATGTGTAATTGGTCCAAAGGAAAGGCCTAACCTTTTTGTTGAGTGACATTTAATTTCAGGGACATTCTTTTGTCCATTTTCGAGGTGCCTCTCACTCAGGTTGTTTTCTTCTACATTTGTGTGCTCATAGTTTTCCTTCACTCACATGTGCACTCGCTGGCACATATACACCAACGTATCCACTTGGCAATCATTAGAATGTGTTTGTTTTTATCTGTTTCCAGGGATTCAATAGTCAGTTTGAAAAAGAAGTACTCCAAGCGGACGGAGCCCACTCAAAATGATGCAGCCATAGAGAAGATACTGGATGAAGTGGCCAAAGATGGCTGCGAGTTCCTGCTCGATGAAGTCTTCATGGACCTGGAGGTGAAATTGCAAGCAGCAGTCATATAGCACTGTCCACTCAATTTTTTAAATTGTTGGTATTGATAGCCTGATAGGTTGGCATGTAAAAAACGTTGGGGTGCACCAAAAATGTATTGCAAATTTTTTTTCTTTTTCTTTTTTTTAAGACTAAGTCCAACTGCTGTCATGGCAATCTTGCACCTTGCCTTTTTCTTGAAAACAGTGATGCTTTTTTTAATATTTATTTATTTAACCTGTATTTAACCAGGAACTCTCATTGAGATTTGGGATATCTTTTTTCCAAGAGAAACCTGGCAAGGTTGCAGGCGTTCCATTTTAAGAAATATCAAATCTAAAATACAACCCCAGTTCTGAAATAGTTGGGACGAAGTGTAACTTATGAATGAAATCAAAATGCAATGTCTTTCAGATCATATGAGCCAATATGTTATTTGTAATAGAACATGGATAACATTTCAAATGTTGAAATTGAGACATTTCACATTTTTATCAACATAATGAGCTTATTTCAAATTTTCTGGCTGCTACACGTATCAAAAAAGTTGGGACACAAGCAAAAGAAGGGCTGAAAAAGCAATTAATATATGAGAATCAGCAAAATGAACATTTAGCAAGTAATTAAGTGAACTGACATCAGGCGTGTAACATGATTGGCTATAAAAGGGATGTCTTAGCGAGGCTGAGTCTCACAGAAGTAAAGATGGCCAGAGGCTCTCCAACCCTTGAAGGCTTGCGTAAAAAAATTGTGGAATACTTTAAAAACAATGTTCTTCAACGTCAAATTGCAAAGGCTTTGAAGGTCTCATTATCAACAGTGCATACCATCATCAAAAGATTCAGAGAAACTGGAAACCTCTCTGTGCGTAAGGGACAAGGCTGAAGTCCTTTACTGGATTGCCGTGATCTTTAGGCCCTCAGACACCACTGCATCACTCACCAGCATGATTCTGTCATTGACATTACTAAATGGGCCCAGGAATACTTCGAGAAACCACTGTCTGTAAACACAGTCTGCTGTGCCAACCACAGATCCCGCCTGAAACTGTATAATGCAAAAAGGAAGCCATTGTTGAGAATGATCCAGAGGCGGCGCAGTGTCATGTGGGCTAAGGCTCATTTAAAATGGACTGTAGCAAAGTGTCCTGTGGTCAGACGAGTCCAAAATTTTGACAGTCTTTTTGGAAAATATGGGTGTCGTGTCCTCCGTGCTAAAGAGGAGAAAGGCCACCCCTCCTGTTGTCAGCGTTCAGTTCAAAAGCCAGCATCTCTGATGTTATGGGGATGCATTAGTGCATATGGTGTGGGACACTTGCATGTTTTAAAATGCACCATGAATGCTGAAAGGCATATTAAGATTTTAGAGCAACATATGCTCCCCTCCAGATGACATCTATTCCAGGGAAGGCCTTGTGTATTTCAGCAGGACAATGCAAAACCACATACTGCAGCTATTACAACAGCATGGCTTCGTAGTAGAAGAGTCCGTGTGCTGAACTGGCCTGCCTGCAGTCCTGATCTTTCACTGATTGAGAACATGTGGCACATACACTCAACAAAAATATAAATGCAACACTTTTGTTTTTGCTCCCATTTGTCATGAGATGGACTCAAAGATCTAAAATTCATTCCAGATACACAATATTACCATTTCTCTCAAACATTGTTCACAAATCTGTCTAAATGTGTGATAGTGATCACTTTTGCTTTGCTGAGACAATCCATCCCACCTCACAGGTGTGCCCCAAGATGCTCATCAGACACCATGATCAGTGCACAGGTGTACCTTAGACTGTCCACAATAAAAGGCCACCCTGAAATGTGCAGTTTTGTCTCACAGCAAAATGCCACAGATGGCGCAAGCATTGAGAGAGCGTGCAATTGGCATGCTGACAGCAGGAATGTCAACCAGATCTGTTGCTCGGGCATTGAATGTTCATTTCTCCACCATAAGCCGTCTCCAAAGGCGTTTCAGAGAATATGGCAGTACATCCAACCGGCCTCACAACCGCAGACCACGTGTAACCACACCAGCCCAGGACCTCCACATCCAGCAAGTTCACCTCCAAGATCATCTGAGACCAGCTACTCAGACAGCTGCTGAAACAATTGGTTTGCATAACCAAAGAATTTCTGCACAAACTGTCAGAAACTCAAGGGAAGCTCAACTGCATGCTCGTCGTCCTCATCGGCCTCATCGGGGTCTTAACCTGACTCCAGATTGTCGCCGTAACAGACTTGAGTGGGCAAATGCTCACATTCAATGGCGTCTGGCACGTTGGAGAGGTTTTCTCTTCACGGATGAATCTCGGTTTACATTGTTCAGGGCAGATGGCAGACAGCGTGTGTGGCGTCGTGTTGGTGAGCGCTTTGCTGATGTCAATGTTGTGGATCGAGTGGCCCATGGTGGTGGTGGGGTTATGGCATGGGCAGGCATCTGTTATGGAGGAAGAACACAGGTGCATTTTATTGATGGCATTTTGAATGCACAGAGATACCATGATGAGATCCTGAGGCCCATTGTTGTGCCATACATCCATGAACATCATCTTATGTTTCAGCAAGATAATGCACGGCGCCATGTTGCAAGGATCTGTACACAATTCTTGGAAGCTGAAAATGTCCCAGTTCTTGCATGGCCAGCATACCCGCCGGACATGTCACCCATTGAGCATGTTTGGGATGTGCTTGACCGGCGTATACGACAGCGCGTACCAGTTCCCACTAATATCCAGCAACTTCACACAGCCGTTGAAGAGGAGTGGACCAACATTCCACAGGCCACAATTGGCAATCTGATAAACTCTATGCGAAGAAGATGTGTTGCACTGCATGAGGCAAATGGTAGTCACACCAGATACTGACTGGTTCTGAGTCCCCAGACCCCCAATAAACCAAAAACTGCACATTTCAGGGTGGCCTTTTATTGTGGACAGTCTAAGGTACACCTGTGCACTAATCATGGTGTCTGATGAGCATCTTGATGTGGCACACCTGTGAGGTGGGATGGATTGTCTCAGCAAAGCAAAAGTGCTCACTATCACACATTTAGACAGATTTGTGAACAAAGTTTGAGAGAAATGGTAATATTGTGTATCTGGAATGAATTTTAGATCTTTGAGTCCATCTCATGACAAATGGGAGCAAAAACAAAAGTGTTGCGTTTATATTTTTGTTGAGTGTAATTAAACGAAAAGTCCATCAAAGGAGATCCAAAACTCTCCAGCAGCTGGAAGCCTGTATTAAATGAGTGAGATCAAATTCCAATGGCTAAACTCAAGAAACTTGTCTCCTCAATGCTCAGACGCCTCAACTTTGTGTTAAAAAGAAGAGGGTATGCTATACCATGGTAAATGGGCCACTGTCCCAACTTTTTTGAGACCTGTAGCAGCTATCAAATTTGAAAAGAGGGCATTTTGTGGATAAAATTGTCAAATTTCTCAGTTTCAACATTTGCTATGTTATCTCTGTTCTGTTGTGAATAAAATACTGGCTGATGTGATTTGAAAGTCATTGTGTTTTGATTTTATTCACAATTCCCACTTTGTCCAAACTATTTTGGAATTGGGGTTGCACAACACTACATACAATCGATCATAAAAATGAACTAGACAAACGCTTCTGTGGAAAAACAGCAGCATGCCTCTGTCCCTACATTTCTTATGGCGCATCTAAAATAATCCAAGGGCATTAATTTTTCACATTTTAATTCTTTCTGTGGATTGATCCATGACCATGGTGCCTAATAAGCAAAAGCAGTTTTTCTGACATCTGTAAATGCCTTTGGAACATTTGAAAGTATCCATTTAGAGGAGCGCATCACCTTTTTATCAACATATCAAAGCCTATGCGTAAATGACTGTGCAATGAATAAGAAGTGATACTTAGAAAAGCATATGCCTAACTAGGCTACAATGTGAGATTGTGAGAGTGGCAATTATGTGATTAATTTTGAACAAAAAATCTAAATCTAGAAATCTAAATCTCCTATTGTGGCATTTTTCAGGAGGCAGCACGAAGCATTCGTTATTTTTTTTTTATTTGTTTAAGATTGCACTTGATTTAGTTTTATAGTGGAAAACCGTTTCAGCAAATGGACCCGTCGTTGTGCTTGAAATTATTTTCGTGGTCGCACAAAGTGGTGAAAAATACTATAAGACAAGCAGGTACTTTTCCATGTCTGTGCTGTTTCATGAGCTTTTAATGTTCCGAAAGCAAACAAACAGTTGGCCAGCCTACCGCTTAGTTTTTATGATAAAGCAAGTCAGTTGTTTTCAGCAGTGGAATCTATCTTAAGACTTCGACTTTTAGCTGCCACCGCTCGCAGTGCAGGAGCTATGGTATCGGGGCTCCATCCGTGCATGCGTGTGTACGTCCATCAACACTTTTTGCTTTATCTCATCAACTATTTCAGTTACAGGCAGCTAATTTTTACTGGACATGCAACTCATAAAGGTCTACAAATGACGTGCCTATAGGTGACCTTGGCCTATTTTTTTCAGGGTCACTGGCCTAAAACTATCACTAAAAACTTTGACTGTTGGCTTTATCTTATCAAAAATTTCAGTTACAGGCTCCTAATTTTTAATGGACATGCATCTCATAAATGCCAACAAATGACGTGACCTTGGCCTATTTCTTTCAAGGTCCCTAACCTAAAAATATCACCAAAAACTTCCAACATTTTGCTTTATCTTATCAACTATTTCAGTTACAGCCTCCTAATTTCTACTGGACATGCATCGAAAAAAGGCCTACAAATGATGTGCCTAAAGGTGACCTTGGCCTATTTTTCCAAGATCACTGGCCTAAAAATATCACCAAAAACTTTGACATTTTGCTTTATCTTATCAACCATTTCAGTTACAGGCTCCTAATTAGCTCCTGCCGCCCGAGTGATGCGGAAGCTGTGGTGTCGGGCTCCATCTGTGCATGCATCTGTCCATGCATGCGTTCGTCAACAAAAACTTAGACATTTTGTTTATCCTTATGGTGGGAGCTTCTGGGGCCGCCAGTGCCCTATATTTCCTAAAGGCATTATGCATTTGAAAGAGGACTTATGAAGGGGAAAACTACGGAGGCCGACAGGGGCAAATGCACTGCAACGGCCCAAAACATCTTCAGTTGGAGGAACGCGCTGCAAAAACAGGAACAAAGCAAACTCAAAAACGCAAATGGCAAAAGCAAATGCCACATAAAAATGCTGCATATCCTCATCAACACATCAGAAGTGCTCCCCGCCACTATGGAGAGCGCCAACAAGAATAGCTTTTGTTTTTGACCTTAGGGAGACTAGCTAAGTTAGCCAAGTCAGCAATAAGGCTATCTAGCTAGCTAGCAAACGTTAGCTCGCTTGCTTGGCTAGCTAGTTTGCTAGCCTAGCTAGCTAACAATTATTTGGTGTAGGGACGTCAATAGAAAATTAGTGAATAAAAATTATTCACAATTTCTCTCTCACTTAGCTAGAGTTTCTCTGATTGGAGATGGTTTGGGCTGTGGCAGCACGTTTGTGCTGATATGGATATGCCCAGTTTTTCTCGTGCATTTGTGGTTTGCGTCTTTTTGAGTTTGCATCATTTCTATTATTGCTGCGCGTTTCTCTTATTGGACGTTTTGGGCCGTTGCAGCACATTTGCCCCGTCAGCAACTGCAGAAAACAACTTGGGCCTATTAAACCGAACCAAACAATGAACAAAATGGCTTCATGCTTATAATACTACTTGCATATGGAAACTTGTGCTGTTTGATGAATTACGCGAGTTCAGAATTCTCCAAGGACATAGAGACGTTAGGTCATCTTTGATGTGCAGTGGTGAATGCTTCATTTCTTTGTGAACAGTATGATACCAAAAATAAATTGGCCAGTCCTTCAACCTATTAGTTTTTGCAACTATACAAATGAATTTTTTTGCTAATCATCAAAAGCAAGCAGTTACAAGTTCAGATAAATTAAGCTTTAAATGGTGAGGTTATCAAGGTTTGTCATACCTCCAATAACACACCACTGTTTATTGATATCAGTGAAATCTTTTTCCCAGAAGCATTCACTTGGCCTCTGATGTACTATTCTTTAAGGCTGCTTCAGATATGAAGGTATGTTTTAAAGAAAGAATTTGTGCTCCTTTGCCTACACACACCCCATGGCAGCAGTTGCACTTATTGTGCTATAAAGAATTTACAATTTATTATGGGCGCACCCCCAGCAAGAAGCACAGGGGTTTACTTGTGCTACTCACTTCTTCAATGGCATTCCAGAAGTTCATGGACCTTATTTCAAATGAAGTGTTTTCATATGAAGCTCAGAATGTGTTGCATGTAGAGAGGAGGGATGTTCCCTCATTCTCTGGTAGATAGTCCTGTAATGGCAGCAGCCCAATTATCGTGGTATCCCAATTATCCTGCTTGTTTGAGAAATTTATCAGCTCTTGCGTTGTTTTGGTTGTCAGTCGTGGTTTTTGTTTACATGACAGAAGCGAATGTCAAATTTCTGGTAAGAAAACGAGAACTAAATCAGTTTGTGACTTTCTAAATATGGCCGAAATATACCCAAATATGCATAGATCATCATGAAATCAGAACATTCACATTCTTCCTTACAAACTGTCAAATTTGATCTTATTTCATCTTGCCTGCTCCTGCTTCCACTTCCACGATTATTGGATCACTAAAAACGTCTGAAAACTAGGTTGAAATGATTTTAATTTCCACAGTTCTGCGCACATTTCTTGCAATAATCATTTTATTTCTGTGTGATTTCAGCCACATATGAATTACTTGTTTCAAACAGCAAGCGAAGTTTAATTTTCTTGGCAGATAGTTTACGGACTGTGAATTTATGTCATTAATGCCAAGATAATTGGTTCTTATGCCATAGATATTCAACTGATACTTGTCTTCACAGCAACACCTGAATGAGCTCCTCACACGGAAGTGGCTCACAGGCTCCAATGCAGTGGACACCATTTGTGTGACCATTGAGGACTACTTCAATGACTTCGCCAAGATTAAGGAGCCATACAATAAGGTATATATAAAGCAAGTGTTTCCAAGGTTTTTCGTAGCTTGCCTAGGTCATATAGTGCTGTAAAAAAACATGGAGAGATTCTCTTTCATAGTTTTTGGTTCGTGTCTAACTATGGGAATGCCCCTTGCATGCCCTCAGTAGAAGCCTTTTTTTTTTTTTTAAACATTATGCCGGCCTATTGGCCGGCCTTGATGACACATAGGCGTCCAGCCCTCCCCCAGTATTGGGAGCTGACATGAAGTCATTTTCTCACTTCATAGAAGCTTTTAAAGCCCACAACTGAGCAGCCATTCTCGAGTTTGGCTTTACCGGACCATTCAATGATATGAGCACCAAACTTGTTTGCCGAACTCTTTACTGTACGTCCCTCAGTTTGTCGTTCAGCTCAGGCAAACTGCAGCTCGAGCATAGCAACTAGCTAGAAGCAATTATAACCGTCTGTGGCTAGCTATTAGGTTAGGTAGCAATTCTCCAATCAAAAAAGGCACTTGGCAGCCATACTTAATGCGGTTAGCCACACAGAGTAGCAATGCTTGAAAGGGTTAGTGGCCACATCTGCTATTCAGAGTAACATCACTGTTCCCCTTTTGGAGCCACTAAAAAAAAAAGCAATATATTTTTTTTTTTTTTTGGCTAATTTCAATATCAGAGCAGTGCCTAATTTTACACTTTATATCATGCCAATGTGCGAGTATAGAGCTAATTATTATACCCCCCGCAACAAAGTTTATTATACCCCCCCAACGAAGTTTAGGAGGTATACTGGATTTGCTTTGTCCGTCCGTGTGTGCGTGCGTGTGTCTGTGTGTGTGTGTGTGTCTGTGTCTGTGTCTGTGTGTGTGTGTGTGTGTGTGTGTGTGTGTGTGTGTGTGCGCGCGTGTCTGTGCATCCGGACCTAGATCTCATAACCTACTCATCCGATTTTGAACATTTTTTTTCTTGGTGGAAGGTTTATTGACTGTGGTACTGCCCGACTACTTGTTGTAGGTCTGATGGTTTCAGTATGAATGTACTGATATACATGCGGGGGGTATCCTGTAAGCCATGCTTACTGACTAAATCTAGTTTGACATGCCCCCCCATGGCTGTGCTCATTTGCTAGTCAGCAGTAGCACACCTGCCATTTGATAGCTATGGCTACACAACTCTTATCAACAGCCCCCACCATGGAGGATAAGCTGCAGGTGGGAGCCTTGCTGTGCAGTTGCAGATACTGAAAAAGGACTGTCACACGGTGTTTTTTTTTTTTTGCGCGTCTCCAATCCCACCCGAACCTGGAATGCCCAATTCAAGAAATATACTGAGCAACAAAAGTTGCTAGTTATTTCATGTACTCTTATGGTTACTCAGTCAAAGTGACCACAAAACAAAGAAAAGTTTGATGAAATAAGTGTAAATGTCTGCACACTGGTAATAAATTTGAGTGTCTATAACAGTTGTGTGTCTGCTTATTTTCCGGTCTGTCTTTAATTAACTTGCGTTTCTTTTGTTGTTCAGTATATGTTCAAGCTTGCTCATATGCAACCCCATGTTGCCAACTCAGGAGAGGAGGGACAATTTGCGGCTCTCCGAAGCACACGCCCTTCAACTACTGCTTCTTTACACTCATTGGTCAAAACTTTTAAAGTACAGAACAAGGGCGGAGGATACCTGTATATGAGCAAGGCCAACAGGAGGCGCTTGAGCAACTAACAAAGCGACTATTTTTAATATCCCAACCCAGCAGTCCCTTCCCAGTTTGCATCCCAGCAATGCAAGGCCAATTGTGTGCTGCTCTGATAAGCCGCCGGCTGGCACGACCGGGGATCGAACCAATGCTGTGATTGTCACGACTGCTCTGCAATGCGGTGCCTTAACCGAGTGAGCTAACCCAGCAGCCAGGTGGGTGACATTCGTCACCCCACTCCCACGTGGCAGGCCCTAGCCTGGCAACAGGATCCTGAAACTGCCCAGGGCAAAGTCCACTGGTTTGCCATTGCCAATAAACATCATAAAAGAAGAATACCTTCTTTGTCTTTGATTAATGGTGGTTGGAAAACCAGTTAGTCTTCGGCTAAAGCACTAAAATACGCCTTGAATCCTAAAATTTCCATCGAAAACTCCTTAATATAAAAAGCATAATGCCTGAGCAACTCAAATATATATATATAATACATACACGTTTCTGTCTCCGACTTGGGATTCGTTTTGTTAGAATGTAAGTTCTGAGTATGCATGGTAATCGTGGCATGGCTCCTTTAATCTCCCCTCATAAAAGAATCAGGAGTGCGTTGCATCCCCCTGATGGAGAGGAAAGTATATGGCTCAGGTCACAGATCTGGCATTGCCAGGTGTTGCCTAAACGGAGTGCCATGATGCAGTGGGCCTAATGGCCATTTAGCCTTCTGTTAGTAATACAGTAATAATATCAAACAAATTCTAATTTAAGACTAAGACAACCCAGAGTAAATGCAAGATGTTGTTTTTAAATTATGATTTCATTTATTAAGGGAAAAAAACTATGCAAACCTACTTGGCCCCATGTGAAAAAGTAATTGCTCCCCTTGTTAAATCATGAATTAGCTGTGATTAACCACACTTTTTTTAGTTCAATTTCACTAGCTTCAGCCCAGGGCTGATTACTACCAGACCTGTTAAATGAAGAAATCACTTAAATTAGTGCTGCACAATTTGGTAAAAATGTGTGATTGCGATTATAGTGGACCATATTGAGATTTGCGATTGCGATTACGATATGATTTTTATTTTCTTTTAATGATATCTTGATATCTTGTGGGCGGCATGGTGGCACAGTGGTTAGCATTGCTGCCTCACAGCAAGAAGGTCGTGGGTTCGTCCGGCCTGGGGCCTTTCTGTGTGGAGTTTGCATGTTCTCCCCGTGTTGCGTGGGTTTTCGCCGGGTACTCCGGTTTCCTCCCACAGTCCAAAGACATGCATATCAGGCTAATTGGAGACACCAAATTGCCCATAGGTATGAGTGTGAGAGTGAATGGTGTGTGCGCCCTGCGATGGATTGGCAAGCTGTTCAGGGTGGGTCCCTGCCTTTGCCCGTAGTCAGCTGGGATAGGCTCCAGCTCGCCCCGTGACCCTAGTGAGGAATAAGCGGGTATAGAAAATGGATGGATGGATGGATGGATATCTTGAGCCTACATGCTTTATCCTCAAGGACAGTGCAGTGAATAATGATGATTTTGCAGGGTATTTTTCTCAACTCAAAAATGGAAACATTAAGGTGCATAAAAATACAAAACAAGTTTATAGCACTTTTTCAAATTAACATTTTCCAAAAAAGAGGTTTTTCCTTTTTTGAAAATCAGGATATTTTCTGCAAAGTGCAAATGCAGTGGCATTATTGTGAACTTAGATGACTTTCTGCAGGCATTTTTGTAAACCTATTAAGTACTACTTCATACAAAAGGTTTGTAAAGAACCCTTAAAAAATAAAGGCATTTCTGCAAAGTACAAAAGCAGTGGCATCATTGGACCTCAGCCGATTTCAGTTGTCTCTTTGGCTTTACTTTCATCACATGCATTCCTTTTGCTTCCTTCTGTGCTGTCCCAAGTGTTGATACAGATTGGTAGTGTTGCTGCGGTATGTGCAGATTTTAACTTTGCAAGTTTTACGCAACACGTCTTATTCTGTCCAACGTCGCCATACCTGAAATCAAAGTCTCGCCATATGCTGAGATGCCAAGTCTCACGCACTTGGCCTAAGTCTCGCGCATTTTTTTTTTTTTTTTTTGCTTTTTCACCGTAGTCAGCAATTGTTCAATGAACGTTTCTTAATGAGATTCTCATGCAAAATTAAAATCCCTGTGCATTGAAGTGTCAGTTTCACTTGCATAAAGGTGGACATGATAGTTTGAATTGTTTAAATGAAATAAGAACATTTGAAACGTCTTTATGCAATTCCATTGCTTTCAATTCCTCAGTAAAGACAATCGTGAGTCAATCGACTTCCGTGTCACTAGTGGGGAAATCCACCGTAAGGCACGTGAAACTTATTAACATAAAGCACAATGACTTCTGCGAGTGAATTTCTTCAGTGCGCGTTGATTGAATAATTGCTGACTAAGACACAGGAAAGTGAATGCCACCAAGAGGCGAGACACTCACGCCTAATCCCTGCATACGATAGTAGATGTTGCGGGTTTTTTCCGCTAGGAACTCACTCTCAGCCTGGGCTTGCTCACGCTCCTGCTCATGATTTTATTCAGCGTCAGTGTTGGTCTCTGAGGACTGTAGCAAGTCAGTGAAAATATTGAAGATTGGGAACATATGTGCATTGAACACTAATAGGAAGTCACGTATGAACTTTCATTTTGGTGGCCTTGGACTTGACCTTCGGTGACTTCAAAAGTCAAACTTCACATAATGAAATTTCAATTACTTTGATCACAAAAACTATTTCAGATAGAGCTTAGGTTTGTATTGTGGCCATGTTAGGTTACCTTGAACTTCAGTGACCTTCAACGGCCAAACTATACAGTGAAATTACAATGACTAATATCAGCAAAATCGTGCTAAATTTACCTTTGGTCAACTTCCATTTGTGACCCCGAGTTCTACTCACAACACTTGGTCGAAGGAGTCCTACATGATTCACTTTGTTAATCCCTTTAACATATTTAAAGACCTCAATCAAATCACCCCTGAGTCTCCTTTTCCTAAGACTAAATAGATTAAGGATCCTCAGCCTCTTCTCGTAGCTTTCATCTTTTATACCTGGAATAAGCTTGGTGGCTCTTCTCTGAACTTTCTCTAGAGCCTGTATATCTCTCTTATATTATGGTCCCCAGAACTGTACACAATACTCCAGGTGTGGTCTAACGAACGTGTTGTACAAAAGACGCATCACCTCCTTAGATTTGTACTCAATACTTTTGGCAATGTATCCTAGCATCCGATTAGCTTTTTTAACTGCTACGGCACAATGGCTAGAACCTGTGAGGGTTTGGTTAACAATCACTCCCAGATCTTTCTCTTATGCAGCACATTCCAGTTTTAAACCTCCCATGAAGTAATCCCGTCTAATGTTTTTATTACCTACATGTACAACTTTACATTTTGCTAGATTAAATTTCATTTGCCACATTTCTGCCCAATTCTGGATTCTATCCAAATCGTCCTGAATCACTTTAGTGGACCCAAGACTATTTGCCAAACCCCCCAATTTAGTATCATCTGCAAAATTAAACAATCTGCTCTCGATATTCCTATCAAGGTCATTAATGTAAATGAGGAACAGCAGGGGTCCCATCACCGATCCCTGGGGGACGCCACTCCCCACCATACCCAGCTCAGATGAGATATCACTGACCACTGCTCTTTGTGTTCTGTCCTGTAACCCGTTTTGAATCCACTTCAGAATACCTCCTGTAACTCCAATGGAGCTCATTTTAAAAATGAGTCTCTTATGCGGTACTGTATCGAATGCTTTCTGAAAATCCAAGTATATGATGTCATAAGCCCTTCTCTGGTCGTAAGTCCTGGTGGCCTCTTCAAAAAATTCCAGAAGGTTTGTTTGGCATGACCTTCCCTTCCGAAAACCATGTTGGCTATCCCTCAAGATACTGTTACGTTCAAGAAATAAGTCCAGCTCATCTTTTATGATGGATTCCAATATTTTGCACGAAATGCAAGTTAAACTCACTGGCCTGTAGTTTCCTGGCTCGGTACGGTCCCCTTTCTTATATATTGGCATTATATTGCCCTGTTCCCAATCATTTGGTATTTCTCCAGTTTCTAAAGACCGTCTAAAGGGAAAAACTAAAATACAAATGATCGGGATTGGACATGCATACAGTGGCGGTGCCAGAACTGGGCATATGGGGGCTACAGAACATCCCTTTATAATAACAATTAGTCCTGGCTAGTTCTCAATCATTTTCATAATTAACAAAAGATCCACTCCGAGAGCTCTCTACACTATCAGGTGCCGCTAATTCTCCCTCTTCAGATATGACGTTTACAATCATTCATTTGGATGCGTAAATTGATGCATTTAAATCGCCATTTTTCCAAAATTGCACACCCGTCGACTCTCACGCATATGACATGAGTCTTTTGCTTTTTCGCAGCATATCACGTTCTCATGTCATAGCCTGCAATCATACTAATAATAACAAAAGCGTAGATTGAAAATTTTTAATTTGGCAGTCAGTATAATATCTAATTGCCGAGTTGTGCTTTTTAATCAACCCACGCAGTTCCAAGAGTGAAAGGCGATATTTCATTGGAACGTGGATCAATTATTCAGTCAAAGTGCATGCAGTAAATTCTCACGTGGAATCGAAGTCTTCTCTTGCTTTTCTTTTCTCAGGGGTTGGAAGCTAAGGAATTGCTTAAGATGTTTCAAATGGTCTTTTATTTCATTTCAACAATTTACACAATCATGAAATGGATGTTAAATTGCTTGATGTGGGGAAAAGGTAGCGCAGAAGTTTCAGAGCAGTTTGTCTTTTGTAAAGCATAGGCCTTTTTCTACGTAAATAATTTTTTCTGTTTTGACTTCAGCCCATTATTTTGTCGCTGTTAGATGGCATGGCGGAGAGAAGCTGTGTCTTCAATTGCCTATGAATTATTACTGTATTGGAAAATGTCTTAATAAAGGAAAAGGATTGAGAACTGGCCAGGAGTAATTGTTGTTACAACCCTAATTTTCTGAAATAGCTGGGACAAAGTGTAAATTGTGAATAAAATCTAAATGCAATGACTTGTAGATCACACAAGCCGATATTTTATTTCCAATAGAACACAGATAACATTTCAAATGTTGAAACTGAGACATTTTAGATTTTTATCCACAAAATGAGCTTATTTCAAATTTTATGGCTGCAACAGGTCTCAAAAAAGTTGGGACAGAGGCGAAAAAGCAATTAATGTATAAGAGAATCAGCTGAAAGAACATTTAGTAAGTCATTGTATTAACTTGCATCAGGTGTGTAACATGATTGGCTATGAAAGGGATGTCTTAGAGAGGCTGAGTCTCTCAGCAGTGAAGATGGCCAGGGGCTCTCCAACCTGTGGCAACCAAGACTTGCATGAAAAAATTGTGGAATACTTCAAAAACAATGTTCCTCAACGTCAAATAGCAAAGGCTTTGAAGGTCTAAGAATGAACAGTGCATAACATCATCAAAAGATTCAGAGAAACTGGAAAAATCTCCATGCGTAAAGGACAAGGCCAAAGACCTTTACTGATCTTCGGGCCCTCAGACGCCACTGCATCACTCACTGGCATGATTCTGTCATTGACATGACTAAATGGGACCAGGAATACTTCAAAAAACCACTGTCTGTAAACACAGTCGGCCGTGCCATCCACAGATGCCACCTAAAACTCTATCATGCAAAAAGGAGGCCTGCAAGATCCAGAAGTGCCGCCGTGTTCTGTTGGCCAAGGCTCATTTAAAATGGACTATAGGAAAGTATTTTATTCACAGTAGAACAGAGATAACATAGCAAATGTTGAAACTGAAAAATTTTACTATTTTATCCACAAAATGAGCTCATTTCAAATTTGATGGCTGCTATTCACAATTTACACTTCCAAACTATTTCGGAATTGGGGTTGTATCATAAGTGTTCACTATACATTAGTGGTTGGAAAAAGGTGGGCTTCGTTGGGCTGAATGACCTTGTGTTGTGTTACTAGAATGCTGTTCAATTGTACTAATCAATCTTTAATCGGTCACACTTAAGTTCAGGGCTGCCCAACCCTGTTCCTAGAGAGCTGCCATCCTGAAGGTTATCACTCCAACCAAGGCAAACCACACCTACTTTCCCAGTTAGAGATCTTGACAAGCTGCTAATGAGCTGAATCGGGTGAGTTGAATTAGGGTTAGAGTAGAAACCTATAGGATGGTGGCTCTCCAGGAACAGGGTTGGGCAGCCCTGCTGTAGATGAAGTGTTGCTCATGACGGCTTTATACAGCATGTATAATGCCTTCATAAACCATACATAAGCAAATGTCATGCTTTCTAAAGGGTGAAATAACTCATCCTTATTCAGTATGTGATGCCAGATGTGACATCGTCAGTTATATCACATCGGCTTCACATACTGAATATGTATGTTATTTCACCCTTTACAAAGCATGATATTTGCTTATGTATGATTGATGAAGGCATTATACATGCTGTATAAAGCCTTTATGAGCAAGACTTGATCTAATGTGTGACCCGTTTATTGACAGACATTAAATTTTAATTTTCCGACTTATTTTACTCAATGCACTTTTTCTGACATTTTTACGTTTTTAGCTTTGCTTTTTTTGCCTGTCATTTCCGTCACATTTGCTCAAATCTTGGATTTGCCTCAATCCAGCCAGCTAAAAAAGGTGGTGTGTGTACGTGTATTTTTCAGGAGATGACGAGCAAGGCCCACCGCAGAGTGGTGATGGAGTACTTGAAGAGCCTGATGCAGAAGCGCATCTCCTTCAGGAACGCTGATGAGCGGAAGGAGGGTGCTGACAGGATGATTAAGGAGGCAGAGCAGTTCAAGTTCCTGTTCAGGAAGCTCTCTGCTGTATGTTCCACTCTCATACCATCAGCATTGCACAGGCTGTAGTCTCGCCTGTTTCATTGCCATGCTTTTTTTTTTTTTCCAATTTCAAAGATGAATGTGCTTTGTTCTCGTGTTACTATGTTTGGCCTACATCTGAAAAGGAAATTTTTATTGTGTTAGACTGGTTTCAGAATGGGTAGTGCTGCTTGATCCTACATGGTGCTAATTTTCTCTGATGTTATGTTGCTATGACCTCTGGAGACACCCTAGTGCTGCCTGTAGTTCCTCCTGGAGAATCACCACTGTTTTCAGGCTGATCTCGCACACCTATTATCGTGAAAACCACTGCATTGTAATCGTTATTGATGGCTCCATTCATTGTTTGCTATTTAGTGTGCCTCATCCCTACCCATTATCCTGTAGGGTGGCAAGACTGACCATCTGTGTGGTAGCATAGCAGCCATTGCAGAGGTGTTCAAACTCACTGACCCCACCCTGCTCTACCTGGAAGTGTCCACACTGGTCTCAAAGTACCCAGATATCAGGTAAACTTCTGCCACAGACTGTCCAGCAAACCACCTGTGTGTGTGGATTTATTTATTTGGAGAATTTAGTACTTGTATCAATTCCCTCAATGCATTGAGGTAATTGAAGGCAGAAGGATTTCTTACCTGTTCCCAATGTGCCCTTGCAGAGAGGAACACATCAGCGCTCTGTTGGCTGTGAGAGGGGATGCCAGTCGGGAAATGAGGCAGATGATCATTGAGACGCTGAATCAAAACAAGCCATCCATCAACTCCAGCTACCAGCCCGTATTCGCTGACATCACTGTCCCAGTGTCTATGACCTCAATGGCTGTGCCAAAACTGCTGAAATAACACCAAGTGAAATTCCCCAAAAACTGTGACCACTCTGTTGCACTGTGGTTGAAACTACTTTTCTATGCACTTTTGAAGAGAAAAGATTTTTAAACGAGAGGCTGAGATTTGTGTCAATCAGCAATATCAAAAATAAACGGTCTAAGGGAAAGTATATTTTTAGTTTTTTTTTTGTCCTGATGGCGAGTTATTGTTTGATACTTGATGTACAGGCATTTTTATAAGGGATATCTGGGCCTTGATCCACACGGTAAATGCCAGAATAATGCACCTAGAGGTGACTTGTGTATGTAATACTTGTGAAAAGAATGACTGCAAAAGGGTGAATGCTGTTGCGCGTAATCTACCATGTTAATGTGCCATCATGGATGTAGCAGACAGTCGATGGTCGTCTTGGCCTTCAATTAAGTGTAGTCCAGGCTGAAACCTTGTACAAATTTTTGTGATTTTCTGGACTTTTCAAAAGAAACTATTAAAAGCTTGCCTTAAGACAGTTCATTCACATTTGCCTGTTTTCAGTGTCTAGTAGTTCTTCAATCCTTGCTTATTCTACTCTGTTGCCGGGGCACGACCAGTGGGCATCATTTTACCATGTAACCCTGTTTTTTGCACTGAATGCAGCCAATGGCTCAAAGCGGCCGGGAATCGTTCCATTCCAATGAAAGCTGGCTTTGCTGTGGCAAACTTTACGGGTATTCGTGCACTAATTGCCTGGAAGGAGGGAAAACCAGGGCTGGATTTGGAAAGTCCTGGTACAGAATTAGACGCCAAGTATGCAAACACTCAGGTTACCTCGTGCGTAGTTTGTTTTCATAGCAACCAGATCCACGGCATTTTGTGTTATTTTTGCAACAAATTGCATATTAACCCTCTCATGCATGTATTATAAACTCAGTCAGGATTTTTGTCCCCCGCTGCGCGAAGCGGCGGGACATAGTATTTACGACCGTACGTCCCGAATCCTTGTCAGTGAGATATTTCAAGAACAAATTAACGGATTTCCTTCAAATTTCAAGTCTACATGTATTAGGGTGGTGACCTTCGCGTCACTCTCAAGGTCACACCGAGACACTGTTCATTTTGACACAATCTGCCATTTCCTGGCGGGGGACTAAGACACGTTAGTGACAAATACTTGTTTTACTAATATGCAGCAGTGCCCAAAATTGCAGGCATATATTGAGAAAGAACACTTTTAAACAGCTGTACACTAGTGACCTCCATGCATTAAAGGGTTAATTACATTCCCCATTTCAGTTTTCATTTTCAAAAATGCTCTGCCATATCATCAAAAATAAAAAAATGCAAAACTTATACTGAAAATACATTTACAGAATTGCCTCTGTCAATAAGCAAGTGCGATTTGTGTCTCATAATTAAACCCATAACGAGGTCTCCTGTAATTTTGATTACATTTTGCTATTTGCTTTTCCTATCAATATTAAAATGAAATGGTCATCTGTGAGGTGAGACTTTCCCCCACAAAATGGAAGAGATTAGATATGAAAACAAATACGGCCACAAAACATATCTACAGATTATCTGAGTTTCGTTTTATGAATCTTCTTAAAAATTGAATGTTAAAGGCTAAAAAGGAGTTTAATAAGGCATAAACATACCTGAGAATTCCACCATTTCACACGTGAGTTTGTCAGTGGCAAGTAACTTGAGGTCAAAAAACTCTTTAGCGGCCAGGAAATGGCAAACATCTCACAACAAAAGAAGATATATTTATCATTTAAGTACACAGTAAAAATCGTCCAGATAAAGACAGAACGAAAGGTCAAAACAGTCAGTAACATATTGGAATGTCACGCACTGCCAGTCAAACTCATATGATTGTCAAGGAATGATGAGTTTGCTTGCACACCATGGTCTTGTTGCTATGGAGTGCTTCGTCCCGTGAATAATTCCAGCAATCAAAATACAAGAGCTTCTAACACATTGACATTGCCTGACATTTGTTTAAAAAGAAAAAAAAAAAAACATTCACTACGGTATGAGCTTCGGCCGATGAGAACAGTGACCTGATTAACGTTCACGTCAGCGATTTCGCAGACTACTCTGTCCTCTACCTCCGGCTACTTTCTCGCAAATTTACAAGTTTTTAGGCGAGTTTAGACGCGTTTTATTTTGATGAACGCTTTTCAGTTTGCCTATTGGCCTTCTCTTTGCCGACGTATTGAAATGTTGCTCTAAGTCACGCAGTGATTACTCGAGAACGATTTCAACATCCAATAACATTGCTCGCGTCATATGAACTCTAGTAATTCTACTTCCAACCTCTTCACATTATAATATCGTTGTATTTTCTGAAAATATTTGAATTTCATTCGGCAGCTGGTCAAAACATGCCGTCCTAAAAAAGAAGGGCGTCTAACGGGCAGACATTGCTGATATCCTTTTAAAAGAAAGATGTCTTCAATGTTAAAAATTGATGAGACTTAATTCTGGTGAGAGGCTGGTCCATGGGCTATGATAAAGTAAACGCCCGTATATTCATTTGGAATAGTTGCGTTCTACCATATTGATTCCCCAGTGTTAGCCCGAGGACAGTCAAAGCCACTATTCGATCATTTCATGAATTTAATTACCAGCTGTTTCGACGACAATCTTCAGTCCCGAAAACCTGTGTCGAAACTATGGTAAATGTATCGGCTATATTATTAATGTGTTGTGGCGGCGATTATGCTCATGCATTTTCCCCACATCTACTCCGTAACCAAGCATGGATTCATTCATTTGTGAGGACTGGGCAGTATGCCTATCGACTGGTAAATCTGTTCGTAGCTTGCATTCCTGTTGATTTCATCAAAAAAAAAGTTATAAGGCATTTTTCTTAATGAGGGCATTAAACGACAATTGTCTGTTGAATATCCTGAATCCTGTAGCCCACTTAGTGAGACGGTACATATTTAGGCCTAGCTGGGCGAAAGCTGGAATACGCCGTTTTGCGCTAATGTTCTCAGTTTGATACCCTCAAGATGTTTTGCATTTTAAATAATTTTTAACCTTTGAGGACATTTTGAATATTGAAATGCCATCTTAAAATAAATTATACTGCCAAGAAAATTCTGAAATGAGCGCTGTAATTCATGGTAAATTTTTGGATTAATGCATCCTTACAAGATCGCGTGTAGAATATTATGTTCGTTGTTAGTGTCATCTATCGGTGATCTTTTTTCCACATGAATTATAATTTCTAAAACATTATAGGGCTATCTAGCCGTGTTGATTATTCAATTAAAAAAAATAAAAACAATTAAAATGTTACTCAGGCGATCTTTTGTTATAACCGGTTGAGCGCAATGATGCAAAAAAAAAAAAAACAAAAAAAAAAAACGAAAGCTCCACGCCTCTGACGGTTTACAGGCCACAGAAGACCCGTCAAAAAATCTGGGGTGTTCAGGTTGAAGAAGTTAACTCGTCAGCAAATACTCCCTGCCCTTTTTTTCTAGCTCGAATTGTATAGCTGAAGATGATGCGAATGTTCCTGCTCTGCATTGGCAAGACGGGTGATCCCGAGTTTTGCCAAGTTGTCATGTCTGTCTGCCCAAAATGGCAAAAACATGGATGGGATGCTTGGAGTTGGGCTGCGTCTGAGATCCCTGGGGATGTATTATCCTTTCCTATACATATATCTGTCCCCCATCTGTATGTTGAGCATGTAAGAATGCGAGACACTGAACTGCATATAATTTATACAGTCCATGTGTGAGACCGATAACTATATATCGCATGCGCCACTCGTGTCAGCTCGATAGACACGCCTATTCGTCGTAATGAGCCCTGAACTCGCCTGGAAAAAAATTACGTGCCCAGCTCTGCCTCTATTGTCTAGTAACATGCAATACTCACATATAATTGGTTTAGAATTACATCGCTTTTATTTGCCTCTAAACAGCGTTAAATGTGATTGGATAAACGGTTACATATCGAAATCTCAGCTCACATTAAATAAAATTTTTAAAAAATCCCGATTGGCTCGTGCTAAAAAATCTCACGCCGGAAATCCGGCAGGGTGCCGGAGAACTTCAAGCCCTGGATTGGCCACTATAGAGTCCAAACCTTAACCCCATTGGGAATCTTTGGGAAGTGCTTGAGAAGACTTTACATGGCAGTCCAACTTACCCATCATCAAATCAAATCTGGCCCAAAATAAATGTCACGACATAGCATCGTTTCAATAACCTTATGCAGTGGCGAATGCATGCCATCATCAAAGCTAAAGAAGGTCCAACAAAATATCAGGGTGCGATTTTTTTTTTTTTTTTGGCCACCAGTTTAGAAAATGCATAACAACATTTATTAAAAACAAATGGGCAAAAACAGGAGTCAAGGATTGTGACAGAACTGTAAGAAATCGGCTGAATGAAAATGGACTTACTTACAAAAAGGCTAAACAAAAAACCCGTGCTAACACCATGACAGAAGAATGTAAGGTTACAGTGGGCTACAGAGAAGCGAGCATGGAGTGCTGGTGATTAGATGAAAGGGATACTCAGTGATAAATCACAGATCCGCTTTGGCTAAGGCAATGATGCTGGACCTTTTTCTGGTGTCGTTCCAATGAAATTTATAAAGATTACACAGTGAATAAAACAAATTTCCCCTTTCATATATGATTTGGGGTTGCATGTCAGGTAAAAGACCAGGAGAGATGGTAATCATTTCCAGAACAGTCAATGCATAGGCGTATATTGAAACTTTGGATGATTTCTTGAATCCATCAATAAAAAATAGATTTAGTGATGGCAAAGTTTTTCTAGACAATGAATCTTGCCAAAAAGCAAAAGGGTGTAAAAGCTTTTCTTCAAGAAAGGCATATCAGCTCCATGATAAAGTCAGCAAACAGTCCGCATCTCAATCCAACTGAAAAGTTACAGTGGAAATTTTTTACAATTGGTCCATGACAAGGCCCCATCCCGCAGAGCCGATCTGTCAACCGCTATTGAAGAAAGCTATTGAACCAGCTTGATGGAGAATATTGTTTTTCCTTAGTGAGGTACACATTCCTCAAAGAATTCAGGCTACCATTAAAGCCTGAGGAGCAACAAAGTACGAATGAAGATTTTTTTTTTGCTGATAATTCCATTATTTTTTTTCCCCCTCAATACTGAGTAATTCCCTATTTTTTACATTACAGTGCATTTAATTAGCAGACACTTTTCTCAAAAGCAACTTACAGTAAGTGCATAGGATTAGGTCATTCCAATGTGATGCAATGTTGTGGTTGGTAACTTCCAGGCTTACTAATATGGCCACTTGGCCACCTACACTAGCCTCAGCCACACAATGCAGTTTACCACTAAGTAAGCTTGCTAGACACTGGTCAGTACAGGCTGGCAATTCAATATCTCATCGCCTTTCTTTCCACCCAAGACAGTGGCCAAGTGATGTCAGTCAAGAAATGTAGGTATTGCATTCAGATTTTTAAGCATTGGTGCAGCACTGACGGCATCAACTTAATCACAATGCAAACTGACACCATCAGTGGGTATTTCACCTATAAAATATGGACAATCCTAAAAACTAGGACTACTGACACCTGTTTACTACTCCTAACGCAAACAGAAACTGAAATTGACAGGATTCATTTTACAAATTAATATCTAATTTTATGTAAAATGCTCAGCTTCACATAGCAATAGCTTAATCTTACACAAGATTTATTCTAGTATGGGGATGTGCTCCTTGGCTAAGTCTGGGGCAGGGCAGATAACCATTCTTTGAAGTAAGTTAATTATGTTTGTTTATTTTTCATCTGCTGCCACCTGCTGCCCATAACTGGAATGAGCATTTTGTGTTGAAATTAGAATAAAGCAGATCAGTGGACCTAATTGTAAATAATTACATAAAATATTAATATTTTTATGAATAATACTTTTTGATTACACTTTCAGAAAGCAATTGAAATTTTATCTATAATGTGTCCATGCGTGTTTCAGTGAACAGTTCCCATTTTTGCACTACAACAACCTCTGTAATGCATTTGCTCAATAAATAAGTCCCCTTTTTTAATTAAACACAGAGTACTGTAAACAGAGTAGTTCACAGTAGTTGAAACAGTCAGCCAACACACGATCGTTTCTTTTATAATAGTAATCATATTGAAACACTCAATTTTGATTGCAATTCCATTTTTAGGATTGGTAAACCCAACAACAAAATGGCAAAATAAAACAGTTACACATTTCAAAAGAAATGATTTATTTTGGAATGCATAATGAATGAATTATTTGTCTCTCATCCACCAAATAAGCCCCCACAAGCACATTTGAAATATCTAAAAGCTTATTCAGATTAGTCCAGTTTCTGGCAATATTGGATGTCTTCTTTGCGATAATGAGAAATGATCTGTTCCAGTATATACGTGTTTATTCCCAGGAAAAGTAAGCCGGCAATCCAAATTAGAATAAAAGTATTCTGCCCTTCAAATTCCAGATAGTATGCTGGTGCCAGCCAAATCCCCTGTGAGACAAAGGTAAAAAGAAACCTATTCAGTCAAATACATGCCAGCAGCCATACTACTATTCAATCTGCTCCAGCCACATGGCTGAAGCTAAGTAGGTGTGGAGATTGAAGATCCTGTGACACTCTTCGATAAGAGAAGGGGGTTCCCCGGAGTCATGGCTAAAGTCCCAACCTGGCCCTTTCGACCTGCGACCTAATAATCCCCTGATCTAATTGGCTGTGCAAATTGCCCTCTCCCTCCCCACCTCAACCCCCAGGGCTCCCTTAAAAAGAGATTTCAATCTCAACGGGACTTCCCTGGTTAAATATGGGTTAATGAATAAAACTGTTGTCTGAAATCAACAAAAAAAAAAAAAAAAACATTTAGATGAATTTAGAACACCACAAAAAAACAAGACTGAAACATGGATTTAACAGCTTCGTAATTCCAAGTTAGAAACCTCAATCTAAGCCAGATGCAAAAATGAATCAACATATTCAAATTAAGTATTGCACAATTGTTTTCTATTCTTGCATGCTTTCAGAAACCCACAGAATTTGCAACGTTTCTTACCTGTCCGGCAAACCACAGCACAAGCAAACCCAGTCCCTGCTTCAATGACAGCGTGAGACGAGGTAGGACAAGGGGCAGCAAGCACAGGTACCACAGGAAGTACTACAAAAAAAAGTAAAAATAACTGCCTACATCAGTACTAAATCGTCCAGCAACTTAATACAACCTACAGGTAGCACCATAATTAATTGGACAGCGACACACTTCTCATCCCACACTAAAAAAAGGGAAGGGGATATAGGAATGAGTGTAGTCCTTCTACATGTCCGTCTGTCTGTCCATACCTCACAGCTCTTTTCCGGACAGCACTTCTAAACCATTCCGTATTTCTCCATAAAGTATAATCATAGATACATCTTAGTGTGTCGATGTGCTTTTTCATACTTCTGTCCATCCCTCTGACTTGTTTCTATTTCAGGCTAGAATGCCGACACTGTTCAATATTTTCCCACCAAATTTAATATCTCATTGCGCTGGGGAGCCTTTACATACTTCAGTCCATCCTCCATTTATTGGAAATTGTTTTCAGCGGTTTCCTGAAATTTGTTTTGGAACTGTTGAGATGGTGCTCTCAGTTATTTAATGTTTTTTTTATTGTATTTATGATGGGCAAACAGTTATTTTTACTGATTGATTGATTGTTCGAGTTGATGGACACTGACTGACACAAGCCACGTATTGTGGGCGTGTTTAATAAAAGCCTTGCACCCACAGCTGAATTCAGTTATTGCTGTGTGGGTGTGAGCTGTGCAGCAGCGGAGCATCTCCTGAGAATTTGTTTTATTTCGAGTTTCCTCCGTAAGCTCGGTGCTTTCTGATTAAATGCCTGGGTTCACAATGCAGCGCCGCTGTATAGCCTTACTCTGCCAACAGGTTACGGGCCCAGAGAAACTCGCAGACAGTTTGTAGCGTGTTCCTACCGCGTGTTACTGGTGATGATTAAGCACACTGTTAGCACCACTGAGTAGACAAGTCGCAGATATGAGCCGCTGGTCTCGGCTCCTGCGCGACGGTGATTAAAAGAATTACGAGCTACAGGAGACAAAATTTTTGGGTCATCTTCGTTTGCAAGGGTTAAAAGACACTATTTTAACAGAGCCCAACCTTCAGGAAGCAGAGGAGCTGTTAGAAGATGATGTAAAGAATGCCGAGGCACATGCAGAGCTAATTCAGTTCCTGGATGATAAAAGTTTGTCACTGGTAAGTTAATGCAGGAGGCAGCTGACCATGGGCGAGCAGCTCTGAGGATTTTAAGGGACTATTATCAAGGTAAAGGAAAGCCATGTATCATTAGCCTTTATACAGAACTGACTTCACTTCAGAAGGCAGTGAAAGTGTAACTGAGTGCAGGGATAGCTGTGAGCCCATAAACCTTTGAGCCAAAATTTTAGACAAACGGGATTTTAATTGGCCAAATTCTACCCGTCTTAGCCAAATGCAAGTTGAAATAAAGGAAAAAATATAGGATGTAAAGAGACAAAAATCTCTCTATTTCTTCTGTTAACAAAGATTGCACTGAATACAATTTAATAATACAATTTTCCCTTACAAGAACTGTTTGATGGGAACATGGCATTCAGTACTTACTATTTTTTTTTAGGTGTCCGTATTAATGGAGGCGATTTATAAATTATTACAAGTCGCTGTTCGAATAATTAGAGACATATTAATAAATACGTTTTCAGAGAAACCTTCCGATCTTCACGAACACCCAAGTGTCCCGAGCATTGGACTCGTGTCAGTCAGAGCGCAGTTGTAGAGGTGCTGAAGGAAACCTTTATTTATTGCTTTTTGCAAATATATTTGCTGCATGAATTTGCATTAAACTCACTCTACTTAGAAAAGGTCAGATTTCCTTTAAGACTAGTGAACACAAAATAAAAGAAAATGCATCCGTAAAATCCGCTCCTGTCAATGATTGAAAAAAAAAGTCTGGCCACGGAGCGAGCATATTCAAATACCGGCACGTGCATGACGTGAACAGGCAACGAACATGAGGGTCTGGTTGGATGAGGGGGGACACTGTCTTTTGATCCTAGTTTATGCATAAGAGACTGCAATGTTGTTTTAATAATGATGATAAAGAACCCTAGCGTGCAGGGTGTGGAAGCGATAATTGGGTACAGATGGTAGGTGCCTGCCAGTCTTGTGACAGGTTGCTCCCATTTTGCGCCTATATTGTGGTGCAGGGAACCAGCATGTGGCCCAACTAGACGAGCGGGAATCCCCAAGTAGTTCTGTATACCACACCACGGTGCTAGCAGTTTTTGCATAAGTTATGGTGAGATTGAGAGCGGGCGGCCTGCATATCGGAATATCACTGAGGGGAGGGGCTGAAGCGGACTTTTTGAAGTGGAATGGGGAATATGAGAGGCGATACGCATGACAGACAGGAAGATTGATTCTATGTCCTGCTGGAGCAAAATAATGCTCTTCGCCAAATTTTTCTTTAGTCGCCAGATTGGAGCAACGTTCGCCAATGGCGATTTGGCGAGCGGGTGAGTATATGTCATCCACGCAGAGACCGCCATCACAGCGTTAAGAAATGCTGGTGAGACAAAGTGATGGACCATTAGTAGCCATGGTTCTGAAGGGGCTGCCCGAGTCCTTTAAACCATTTGCGATCCACGTTACACAAAGTGATGAGACGATATCCTTTGGCAAGTTTAAAACGAAGCTGCGTAGCTATGAGGACACCGAGAAGATGCGAACTGCAGCAACAGATGGCTTGATGAAGTCGAGCATGCAGCAGCAGCAGAGGGGGAGAAATGCCAGCGCAGGTTACCAGGGAGCTGAGAGGGCAGCAGCAGACCTGGTGTGCTTCAAATGTGGACTGAAGGGACACCTGGCCAGAGCCTGACAGCGCAAACGCTGGTGCAGTCATTGCAAGAGCACCACACATCGGGACTCGACCTGCAGATGGATACGTCGCAGAGACCAAGACGAGGCACGCAAGGTCGCCTGGGAGACAGACGAGCCGGACGAGGAGTACACCTTCCGGGTGAGCAAAGGGGCAGCAGGTGTTGTCGTGAGGGGTCTGACGGTCGACTGTGGGGAAACCTCACATACATAGGCGTGATTGGCAGAGGACAAAAAAGAAGGAAAATATAAGGAGCACTTACCATGGCCCCACAATGGCGGTGTTGCTACCCCCCCCCCCTCTCCACCCCACCCCACATACACCATCACAAACACACACACTGTGACATCATTTAGAGTATATAGATTTAATGCGTGCAAACAATTCACAATGGGTCTCATTCATGAAACGTGAGCAGAAAGAATGTGAGTGTAAACTGTTCGCAGACGGAAATTTACGTGCATCTCCGGATTCATCAATGTTTTAGTAGCTTCGATCTTTTCGTAGCTAATAACAAAATCTACACATGCTGCTGACCACGTGCAGTGCTTGTGTAAATTTAAGTATGCACATAAATAATGCTTTTCACTATTGGAAATTACAATTGAATTCATATTGCGTTCTGTTATGTACACAACACGCTGTTGCCTTTGAAAGACGTGATATGGCCTAAGCATGACAAACAAATAAAAATATAACATTTAGTTAAATTAGTTGACAACTGGCAGGTTTAAGATCCAGATTAGGTTCATGATTGTGAATAATCTATGTGAATCAACTCAATAGATGACACGTTCTTTCTACATGTTGAATGATGATAAAAACTAGAGTGTTCGGGTGAACACACGTGTCGCCTGCGAAGCTTATGTGAAAGTGTGACTACCAACTGAAAGTGTAACTACCGGACAGACAGACAGACGGACGGACAGAGAGACGCAGGACAAAGTGATCCCTATGTGCCGCTATGCTTCGCAGGCGACACAAAAAATAGGCAGTTGCTATTTAGTACAGCAGTTTTCCAATGTATTTCAATGTAGAGAGGTACGGCAATCCCAATTTCAAACCCTCTCCTAACCTAACCCTGACCCCTAACAATAAGCAAAAAGATTTTGCATGTGCTAAAGGTCTTAGTAAATCAGGCCCTAGGTCCGTCAGTAAATAGGCTGCTGGATTCTCGCAGTCGGACATACTGCGTGACTTCCATGATTACAGCGGCAGCCGTGACAGTTGGGGGATAAAAAAACAAAATCGTGCCTCCTTACCAGCTGCTACCAGTCTGAAGTTTTTCCCTCCGAGTTGGTGTCCGAGTTCACTGAATATAAAATCAGTGCCATGGCCCGGTTACATTAGTGGCAACGGTGGAATTTTGACAGATCTTTGAGTCTTTTTTTTTTTTTTTTTTGTACGGAGCGAATGGTAGAATTATTCGAAGTTAGCAATCCAGTTCCTAGCTTGAGCAATAGTGCCAATTCATTAAAAAGTGGAAAGACATCAATATTCAACATGTGGTGTTAAGAGGAGGATTCCTCGATCTTCAATGTTCGACGGGAGAAGGATAACCAGACAGCTAAAATGAGGATTGACCTGCCACCTCCGTTTTCTGGGGAAGACAACAAGCAGAGTTTTCTGTGCTGGGTGCATCAATTTGAAGTGGCAGTCCGCACTCTTGTGGAAGGAGATGGCAACAGATCGTATCGATACGAAGTGGTAAGAATTTTACCAATGCGGTTGAGCAAAGCCGCGTTCCTATTGTGGGATAGCCTACCCGCTACTGTTCAAGCAATGACAGAGCTGTGAAAGTGAGTCTTAAAAAGGCCTTTGGTCACAAGCAGTTTTTGGACCGTTTCAGAGCCAATCTTTCCACTCGCCCGCGCACTCCGCATGACAGCCTGGTAGTGTATGCTGCTGAAATTAGCCAGCTCATTTCTGAGGCTTTTCCCTGAGGATGGGAGAAATGCTACGGAAGAGGAAAAATTCTGGTGCTTCCTAGCAGGACTTGACCCTGAGTTGAGGCTGAAGTGTCGCAAGCAGGGTGCAACGGACATGGATAAGGCATTGATAGTAGCTGAACGGAGCGAGAACGCCAGAGAAGCGGTCAAACAGAACTATGGGTATGAAAGTGTTGATCCTGCTAGTTGCGCCGGCGGCGCAGAGGACTTCTAGCCTCTGTTCACTTTGTGACCCATTATGCTCACCTACACAAGGCGGTACATGGCCTGACAGAAGAGCTGAGAGATATAAGTGTTGAAATGAAAATGATAGCGGAGGAGAATCGGTGTCTGCGGGCGAGGAGAGATGCCGGCAGATGGCATGGCCCTCCTTCACCAAGGAGAAGCCCGTGTTATTGCAACTGTGGAGGCTATGGATGCCAGTCACAGGCGTCCCGTGAGATGCAGCGTAGCCGTTCACCAGACAGGCGATACATGTCACCCAGTGAAGACCGGCGATCTTACACGGCGTCCTGCACTCCGAGTCCTAGTCCTGCCTGGTCGCCCAGGAGACACAACCCCAGCCCAGGCCGGCACACATGCTATGACGAGGAGACACCTAGGATACAGGGTGTGCGCTTCATCTCCCCACACAGCGACCACCAATTCAGCCGCCAGGGAAACTGGGTGTAGCTGATGTTGCGAGCCAAATACCAGCTACACTCTCTGTGGGCCTACTGACTAACACCCACGGCAGTAACCTGTAATGAAAAACTTTGTAATCAGCACTGAATGCCTGATCCAAGGAACACAGAGAAGGTCAGGAAATGGCCCACCCCTCAGTCTGCATCAGAGGTCAGATTTGTAGAGCATTTGTAGGCCAGACATTTTGTTCGCAATTTTGCCTAGTATGCTGCCCCTCTGAATCATCTGGTGGGGGAAAAAAATTAGCTTTTGAATGGACTGTGGACTGTGAAGTCTCATTTAACTTTCTAAAAAGTGTTCTGTCTTCTGCCTCCATTGTTGCCCTACCGGATTTCAGTGTGCCCTTCAAAGTGTTCACCGATGCCTCTAAGGAGGCTGTTGTCGCTGTCTTAGCTCAAGTAAAGGAGGGAGAGGAACTCAAACGCAACGCCGCTGGTCCACTTTTGACAGTGAGCTTTGGGCAGTCGTATGGGCTGTCCGCAAGTTCTGGCATTACATTGGACAGACATCTTTCACTATTGTTACAGACCGCCGCCCTCCGCTGGGCCTCGTATGGCTCTCGGTGATGACCCAACAGGCAGGAGGGGTAGATGGATTTTGGAGCTGGACCCTCTCAACTGGGACATTGTGTATAAAGATAGACAACGTCACATGAATGCAGATGCACTCTCCCGGCGGCCAGAGAGGGACTGTCTGGTTGATAGTGAGGCATTCCCCTCTGACACTTCCGCAGTGGTCAATGCTTTACTCCCAAACAGTGTCACACCTATCCCTCAGCAGCCTGATACAGCGGTGACACTCGCTGGAGCAGGGCCAGGACCTGTTGAAATGCTGCTTTTCACTCTAGGACATGATATGGCAGATATTAAAGCACAACAGGAGATAGACACAGACATTCAAGTCGTCCTTGGCTGGCTAGAAACATCATGAAGGCCATCCCGAACATGGCTGAGGGGGGCCTCTCATAATTTAAGGAAGCTGTGGGCGGAGTTTGATCGTCTGACAATGCAAGATGGGCTGTTGAGTCGGTCTGTTATTTCCACCCTCACTGGTGACAGACTCAGTCAAATTGTAGTTCCCTCTGCCCTCATGCATGAACTCCTGAGGCAGCTACACGGTAGCCTGGCCTCTGCCCACTTTGCAGCAGAGCGTGTCTGGGAAGAAGCTCACCAACTTTGCTACTGGCCATCTATGTTCAAGGACATTAAGAACTGGTGGGAGCAGTGTAAAGCATGCCAGACATGCCAGGCCCCAGTGCCATCTCATCGAGCACCAATGAGGGGCTCTTGTGCAACCCGTCCTTTTGAGAGTGGCTGCTGACATCGTTGAGCTGCTCAACAAGCAACGACATCGACAGATGGAGTGTCAGCTGGTTTTTGACGTTACTCTGCACTTAATTGATGAATGAAAGCAGTTCATTACACACTTAACTCATCTCACCTGGTGTCTTAGGTTTAAATAGGGTGGAGAAAACCAAACTCAGCACACCCTGTGGCTCTCCAGGACCAGGGCTTGCTACCCCTGCCCTATAAACTTTTATCTTTACTTTGAACCTCTACTTTGTCCGGAATACAACTATGCTCAATGTCCAACTACATTGACAAATCTTGGTTTCCACTTAGACTTCTGTCACAAACTGCAAGTCTGTTTAATTGGCTTTAGGAGTCTTGTGGGTAGTTCCTGGTAATTGACTGATTGCCTTATAATTGCCTTAGTGCAGGAGTATTGCGAACAGCACAGAGTGTGCTGAGTTTGGTTTCTCCACCCAATTTAAACCGAAGAGACCAGGTGAGATGAGTTAAGTGTGTAATGAGAACTGCTTTCATTCATCGATTAAGTGCAGAGTAACGTCAAAAACCAGCAGACACACCGGCCCTCCAGGACCGGGGTTGACGACCACTGATATTGTGAATACGCGATTGAAATGCAACTGGAGTGTGAGAAAGAGATCAACCTACCACTTACCGAGGGAGCGGTCCCACTCCTCGCCAGTTTTTATTCACAAACACCACGCGAGCATAACTGACAGTAGTGGGCACTGGGTACCACAGGCGGTGCGTCGGCTGCTGCAAAGGGATGCTCAATCCTCACCCTCCAGTGCTGAATGACCTAAACCTGTCGCAGTTTACTTTTCATGATTAGAAAATTTCTCAGACTAATTGGTAAAATGACAATCAAGTTTATTTTTGATAGCGTTGTTATACATTGCTTCACAAAATTGAGGCGTTTCTTTCGCACATAAATGACGACGTAAAATGTCAGCATGTCTTCATAAATTCTGTGGTCGAGTGGCTCGTGAAAGGCGCAGGACAGCTCGCGAGGCTCACTAAGCAACAAGCTGTGAAACGTGCCAAACATTTCCTTCAACATTCAGCGGTTAAGAATGTAGAAAAGAATGGATTCTCTTGACTAACAGCTACATAAGCCTCGCAGACCAATCCACACGCGCCCCACGAGCCAGCTGAGCGCAGCATTTTCCAACCCATCAGTAAAGAAAAGTGCAAGAAATGCGTGAGAGTTGACAGATATGCGTTATTAATGAAAACTGGCCACACATGATAATGTTGAGAGTTTCAGCAATGGTTATTTAAATGAATTGAAAACAGGGCAATAATTATCAGTGCTCATGCTAACTTATCAAGTAGAACTGGCGACACATGAACCCCAAAAATCCAAAGGATTATCAAGTAAATAAAATTTTATTAAATGATTGAAAACAGGTCATGTCCAATCATTATTTTTAAGGGATGGTTTTGAGCTTCCCCTATTGCCAGTTCACCAGTAGCTACCGGTGGGTACACAAATGCTAACCTTGAGTTCACCACAGTGTAGTTCGCAACTACTGAAGCCAGGTGGTCAGTTAGCAAGTTACCGGCATCGTTATCATCATTATAGTTAAAATTTGCGTAGTTGCGATTGCGTCGAGCACGTGGCTGTAAATGATCCAGAGTTTCCAATGTTTGCAACCACCTGAAAGCCATGACTACGTAATACCGGTGCAAGTTAGTGCAGCTCAAGGGAGGTGTTCCCTGCACTCAACCTTCACTCAGAAAGAGACGCTATTTACAGTGTGAGTGAGCTTTCGGAAAGCAAATGAGAGTTAGATCAACCTCTGACTCATTTAGAATAACCTGACACTAACAAAGTTTTAGTACTCACTCACACTCCATTAGTGTGAGTGTCGTTTCTGAATACGGGCCTTAATCATTGCGGCAAGTGATGGAAATGCTTTGAAGGTTGTAAAAAACATGCTTACAGCAATGTCCAAAAATGAAGGACTTGGGAAAACTCAAGACATTTTCTTGCTATTGATTATAACCAGAGCGACAACTGTGTAACAATGTCACAAAAAATGTCACAATGTTGGAAAAATCCTGGACAAAAAAACATGCAGGATTGTAAGCCTAGATCAACACCGAGTGGACAAAAAATGATCTAGATGGATGATGCTGTACTGATGAGTGATGTCACAAGATACAGAGAGGCAGTGGGTAGCCGCATCTATTTGACGGTCTATACCAGACCTGATTTGAGCTTTGTTGCAAGCAAACTATCGCAGTATTTTAATGAACCTACTGAACAGCAAAGGAGTACAAAGTTAAGCAAGTACTGAGGTATCACAAAGGCACAAGTAACAAAGAGTTGCGTTACAGGAAATGTGATGAGAAACTGGGTGTACAAGCATACAGTGATGCGGATTTGGCTTCTGATGTTAATGACAGCTGCAGTACAACTGGTTATTGTGAAAGCCTAATCTGGGGCGGCACATTAGTGTCATGGAAGACCAAAAAGCAGCCCATAGCACAGTCCACTTGTGAGGCGGAGTATATTGCTCTAGCCACAACCATTCAAGAGTGTCTGTACCTCATACAACTTTCAGAGGGTATTGATAAACATCTGTCTGCACAACCTATAGAATGTGTCCACGATCCGTCATTACATGGAGACCGTTCGCATCGTGTGTCAGTGCACATACAATATGCTGCAGCTCTCCGCCAATACGCGCAACGCATTTTTTTCCAACAACCAAATCACAGTTTGCTTCTCTGTTCTCCTAGATACACGCAGATAAACCAATCAAAGCAGACGTAGTGCCTTCCTCCTTCACAAAGTAACGGGAAGTCATGTCCCAGAAAATAAAATCAGCATGGATGTGTTCAAGTATGTTCTAAAGCTGCTGCTGAATTTTTAGAATTCAGATGTACTGTCTAGAAATGAAATGCGGCGGAGGGATGGACAGACGGACTGGAGGACGAATGGAAGTAGGAAAAGGCACATCTACACCATCAGATGTATGCATACATCAGACTTTGTGGAAAAAGAGAATAATTGGGAAAAGAAGCGTGACAGATGGACACGCTGGCTGACTGACAGGCAGACGGACAGGCGGACAGACCAGTGGAAGGACATCACTCATTCCTATATGCACTCCTGGGAGGGAATAATAATTGTAAAACAGTACCTTCTCCGTGATCATACAGTATACTTCACCAGAAACAGGTGAGCAGTATTAAAAGCAGGGCCGGGTGGCCAACATACCTGAGAGGTGCAGACCTTGTTGAAGCTGACGAAGATCGCAGTGTGCAGGAAGCAGCAAAGGGCCAAGTCAGAGTGGAAAGCAAGAGATGACAGGACAAGAAGAGCCAGCTGAGGCAGGAAGGCAGCCAGACCCAGTGCTACACTCCAGCTGCTCTCAGCAGTCAGGTACAGCATGTAGAAGTATGGAGAGAAATTGTGCCGGATGTCTCTCCTTGTCAGATGGTAAAGGTATGTCTCCTGGAGGAACTCCCATCCATACCTTTCAAGTCATAAAAATAACACTGAACCAACCTGGGCAGCTGCACTTCAATAAATTCAACCATTTAAAATTTTCAATCAAGCATTTGAAGCATATAGGAAATCAACAAATTAATCCAAAATCTTGACCTTATATATGAAATGTTGGCCAAGGATGCAAAATAGATCCCTTAACCCCATCACCCAAAACTTGAAACAATATTTTTTTCCCTTTCCTCTACCCCTTTTCAAAGTATGGGGAAGGAGACAAACAGAGGGAAAAAGTGCATATTTTTCCAAGTCCCGCTTATTAAACAAGCTGTGAAAAATACTTTACTCACATGTGGTAGAACATGAGTGTGAGGCCACAGAAGACTCCACCCGCTATCATGAAAAACTGCAAGAGGTCCCGATTAAGAAATCCCAGGAGGAACCTGGCAACTCTCCTTTCAATGGGGACTGCTGCACCACCCTTGTCGTCCTGGTTGCATGTCCGAAAAGACAGAGCAAGGGGGAGAGCATATGTCACCGGGTAGATCTTCATGTGAACAGACAGGCCGTAAAAGAAGGCTGCCGTTGCCAGGTTTCTCCGCTCCATGCAACTCAGTGTGTAGAGTACAAGTGCAGCGAGCAGCGACTCCGCATTCCCGCGGCTGGACACTCCCATGGGCAAGGGGTTGAGCAGCCACAGTGAGCTGTAGCCGCAGGCAGCCTGGCAACTCATTCCCCGCCTCAGCAGGATGTCGTGTATGAGGTAAGACGAGACCATGTCGCACACCACAAATAACAGCTTCCCAAAGACAGGTGTGAGGTAGATGTTGGGGGTCAGCAGCCATGCCAGGAGAGGTGTGTAACGGTAAGTGGCTCTTCGATACGGAGAGACTCGCTGTTGGACAGCACAGGGGAAAAAGTGATTCTACAGGCATAAAGTAGGCCTAACTTTTTCAACACAAAGAAATGATAGACACTGGAGCACAGGTGGAAAAATCCTGGTTTAGAAAGAGAAAGTCCTGTCCAGCATTTGGATCGCATCATGTGGATGTTCTAATGAGCTCAACTCAACAACCAGGAGCTAGAACAGGGCTCATGAAATCACAATTCTCAAGGTCCAAGACTGCTGGTTTTCCACCCTCACTTTAACTGGGAGTCCAGTGCAAAAAAAAGAGCCAAGCCAAACCGATGCACCAATTGCTAAGACAATTAGTTAATTACCAGGGAGAAAATAAAACCAGTATGGGATTTTGATTAGAGTTCAGGATTTGGCAATCCTTGAGCAAGAACAAATGAATGAAATCAGTTGGCCAAGTCCAAGGCAGGAAATTTTATTTTATTTTATTTTACTTCCTGACCCTTCCACCTCTGGACTGCAGTAACTAGGACATCACTTTGACATCAGAGTCTGAACTGAACCATTTGAATAATTTCTTAGCTTAGAATTAACTAGTTGATTCAGTCACAATAAAGAGTCTGTGTCCTCCTGACTACAAAGGACTCCTTCACTTTCAATTACCAGCATCAACATTGAAAGGGAACACTATATGCACCAATCAGCCAGAACATTAAAACCACCAAAATATGTAGTGCAGTAATGATTCAAGGACGTGTGATTTGCAGCATCCCTCAAGTTTGACAGACTTGGCGCTATAAACGAAGATTTCAGTGCGCCAGCAACTACGCATTACATATGATTTGGTGCGAATCCTTTGTTCTAGTGCGTAGATTGATATGAAAACATTGTCTATAACAACATTCCGTGCATTCATTCAGTAAATTTATAAACCTGCTGCAAAGATTGTCATCAAAATGTCAGCAGCAAAAGACTTCTGTATAGGCCTGTATATGACTGCGGCTGGATGTATGTTTCTATAACCCCCTGTAACACTCGAGTGCTGCTTTCCAGTTGGTAAAACCACGCGAGATAAAAACAGCATCCCTCTCATCGGCAGTAACATATTTCCTGCAGGGAAAGCAAAAGCATGCATCCCGTTGAACTGAGTACTCCAGCCCCGGTCGTGTAAGATATATGGCATTACCGCCATAAAGCACCGAAAGCACGCTTTGGGTACCTAGCTAATATTGGCTGAGATGGAGCATCGCCATTCAAGTCGCTAACCGTAGGAGGTAGGGTTGAGGCAGCAGAGAGAGGGACTAGTTTGAGGCAGTGCTTGTGGAGGGCACTGGAGTCGGAGCCATAGCCATAGTCATGCTTCTGGTGTTCAAGCTACGGCATCTCTTGAGGTTGAAGCAGCACAAGGCTTGCTAATTGGTTTTAAAAAACGATACATGGCTCAGAACTCGTTTGAATGAATGAAATGAAATATAGGTAAAATTGCGAGTCACTGCACGCTGCTCAACGCACACCTAAGAAGAGAATGGCTTCACTGCCTGGTGAAGTATCCGTACTTACAACTTGAGCAAAAGGACTTCAGTTTGGAGGCGGGCTTTAAGCTATGCACCAAATGAGGCGTTAGGAACTATTCTTTTATGCGCTATTTTGTCTGTGACTTTATAATTGTTATGATTGGCACAGACTGTGAAGGCTTTCTATTAAACTTTAGACTCAAACGGTCATCCATGTCTTAGTTTCGTCAATAAGGTGTAAAAACTGAATGTGTGTAGATATAAATAAGTGACCAGTCAAGGTACTGTTTAAAAACTTGATATAAATGGCATTTTACCAGGTATACCCAGTTGGCCCACTTTTCTTTAACCTGGGGGGGTGGTGGCCAACTTTTGAAATTTTCTAGAACATTGATTATCCCTCTACAGTGGCACCTGTGAAGGAGTGGGATACTATAAACATCAACTTCATCATCAGCTTTTCAAGTCGATGTGTTGGAAGAAAAATAGGCAAGCTTAAGGCTCTGAGCAACTTTCACAACTGCTTAAATTTAGATTGATTGATTGATGACTGGGTTGAAGCTTCTCAAAATAGCAGGTTTTGTTCGTTTTCCAAGTATGAGGAGGATAATACCTACCTAAAAGTAAGACAACTGGTGAACTGATAGCAGGCTTATGAGTGCCCAAGAAGGGTAGGCCATCTGGTCCAATCCCACAGAGGAGCTACAGTAGCTGAAGAGCTGAAAAAGTTAATGCTGGTAGATAGAAAGGTGTCAGAAAACATGGTGCATCGCAGCTTGCTGCATAACCACACACCAGTGACAATTCCCATGATGTCCGTTGCTCACTGCCGAAAGCACCTACAATGGGTATGGAAGCAGCAGAACTGGACCATAGCTCAATGGAAGGAAGTGACCTGGTCTGTCACAAAGTGGATGGCCAGTGTGTGTGAGTGTCATTTACTCAGGGAAGAGATGGCACCAGGATGCACTACAGAAAGAAGGCAAGCCAACATTATGATGCTCTGGTTCTGCTGGAAAACCTTGGGTAATGGCATTTTTGTGGATGTTACATTGACACATGGCACCCTCCTCAGCATTACTGCAGACTAAGTACACCCAATCATAGCAGCGGTAGTCCCTGATGGCAATGGCTGATTTCAACAGAATCATGCATGCTGCCATACTTCTAAAATTGATCAAAAATGTTTTGAGGAACATGACAAAGAGTTCAAGGAGTTGACTTCGCTTGTAAATTCTCCAAAATTGCATCTGCAGGGGGGGGGGGGACAAGTCCAAACCATGCATGCCCCACCTCATAGGGATGAACTATGTCGCGAGATCGGTGGGTTATCAAGGTACATTGAGCCTCAAGCCGGAGTTTTCAATGTCACAAAGGTGGCATTACACTTTATATGCCATTGTAACTTATTGTCTCTCGATGCAAGTTTAATGTTTGTCGAATAATCTCACGCAATAAAAAAGCCCACCTTACGTTCAGCTTGTTTTCATAGTCCCTTGGCTGCTGACGTCTTGGTGACGGATACCTCAGGACATCTTCAGAGGTCTTCCACAAGGGGGCTAACGCAATATTAGGGTGGTGGTTTTAATGCTATAGCTGATCGGCGTACATAACTTCATGAAAAATCCTGTTTAAGCAATAGCACTGCATAAGAACCAATGGGAACGAACCTCGGTGATGAACTGAGACGCATCTGTGAACACATGATAATCTATATCAGTGTATTTTACGACCATCGCTTTGTCTTGATAAACACCAAATACTACTAAAGTGACTCGTAAGAAAAACGCAAAAGAAAACAGCGACCATTTTCGTAGAATCGTGGCATTCATCCAGTCCATGCTTGAATCATAGATTAAACCCTAGCTGTATTAAGATAGCCGATCACCGGAAAATCTTAACTGTAGCTAAAGTGTGGCACAAAGTTAACCCCTGCAGTGACAAAAACACAAATTCTCTTTAGAGAACCTGGTCAGATATAATAAATACAAAACGCGGAAAATAAATATTGGTTGTGAAATAGATGTAGCCAACTGCCAATTTCTACATTATTTATATGTCAGCTGGCTAGCCAGCTAAGTTGATAAACTGAGGTCGCACACTGAACTCTAAAACCAAGTTCTCTTCGGGCCGTCTTCGCAAGATATCAAATATCCAGTCACGCGGAGAAGACCACATTATTCGCCCGCCGGTTAGCCAACAAAATCAGATCGAAACGCAGCAAATTCCACGTTGTTTTACAGTAGTGAGAGCCTGCCAAGCCAATTCATCTTCCATAGAGTTAAGTCAATTCCCGGAAGTAGATGCAGAAACCATGGGCTGCATGGAGAGCTTGCAGCTTGGTCTTCGTTCTTCTTCTTCCTCCTCTTCTTCTTTTGGATATTTTGGCGGTCTGGAATTTTAGCGGAAGAGGTGCATTACTGCCACCTGCTGGACTGGGGTATATATGCAAGAGCTCATTCTACCACTGAACTGGGAGTTAAAAAAAAAAAAGTGAGCGATGAAACTAGATCCTGTGAATAAGTCCTGTATCCCTCAGAAATTTAAAAACATAATTAAAGCAGACGTGGCCTGAACCTACTTTTAAGACTTCCTTTCAATTCAGATTTAACTTTTCCCTTCTCAACTGCTCCATTAATGTTTCCCTTTCTGACTGGTACTTAAGACAGTGACAGATCACATGCTCTATTGATTCTGAGCTACCACAAAACTCACATTTTCCATCAGCATGTTTTCCCATAATTGCCAAGGTAACGTTTAGCCTAGTGTGCCCAAATCTCTCTTCTTCATCTTTTGGTTTGCGGTATATCATACGCCCGTCAGCGTATGCTGCCTCCCACTGATTGCGTTAGGTACCCTACACTTTATTATGCGGCCTTACGGTGCAGACCTGAGTCCAAAAGAAAATCCATGACAGCTTTCCCCGCTGCACTTTGATGTTCCTCCGGGTTGAGAATATTCCTTAAAGATATACATTGTAGCCCAGTACCAAGAACTGCAGAGAACAGTATATTCCTCTCCGTTGTATATTTGGAGCATTCCATGATTAGCCTACATGTTGCACAGTTTCTCTTTACCCACATTCAAAAAGTCCATTGTCATGTTTTCTGATGCGGGCCAGTCCCCACGCTAGGCTACAGTGTCCAAGTCTCAGTCTTGTCATAATCACCTGCCCCTTTCTGTTGTTCCGCTGTGGACTATTCCCACCCGGATACTGCTTTGTATGGTGAGATAAAAACCTTCCTCTCTTTTCCCTATCCCACTCACTCTGCCACCTCCTCCCTCCTCAGGGCCTTGTTGGCTGCCCAATCAACAGCCTTGTTGCCCTCCACCCCCACATGTGCTGTGTCCCACATGAAACCCACTCCAATTCCAGATAGTTCTATTCTATACAGTGTTGTTAGGAGCTCACAAATTAGGTCCGGTCTGACCCGTGACCTCCCCCCCTGCAGGGCCCCCTGAGCAGCTGCCGAGTCAGAGCATATGACCACCTGCTGTGGCCTCACTTCTTCCATACAATTTAGTGCCCATATTAAGGCCAATACTTCTGCGGTAAAAACTGACACGCCATCGGGCATACATCGGGGAATATGTACTGCAAAATCCACCCTTTTACTGCTGGGGTCCATGGAATCATCTGTAAACACTTGTAAGTGGTTTGCCCAGTTCTCCTGCATCCTTTCTCTCACCAAATTCTCTGGGTCTCCTCTACCCTCCTGTCTCATCTTTTCAGCAACTGCAAGGTTTACCTCTACATTTGGTAGCAGCCATGGGGGAACAGAAGGCCAGACCACTGCAGTACCCTGCCAAACCCAACTCAATCCCAGCTCCTCCTCCTCCACTCCCATTGTGTAACAAAACTTCTTTCCCCACCTCCTCCTCCTCCTCCTCCCCACTCCCAACACGCCTCCACCACCTGCCTGCCTGGGTGATCTAGTGGCTCATACCCATATAACTTGGCCATGTCGTGCAATGCAACTTTCCTTCTCCTTAATCTCCTTAATGCCAGTGGGGTCTCTCCCATCGCCACCAACAAGGCTAGGATTGGGGTTCAGCAAAATGCTCCACGACAAACTCTCAGTGCTTTTGCCTCCACTCCGTTCAGTCTTGCCACGTTGGTTTTGGCTGCAGCTCCATATGCCAAGCACCCATCGTCTAAGGCTCAATGGATCATGGCTCTGTGAATCATTATCTGCGTGTCTCTGTCTGCTCCCCATGTGGTCCCAGTAAGACATCTGCAGCTGGGTCTGCGGCTGCTTCGCACAAGTACACAACACGTTTGTAGGGGCGGTACGTCAGCTCGAACGACGAGCTGACACTGCTGCACAGCTGCAAAGCACATCATGTGAATAATCACACAAAATTTCCCGCAAGTACATTTTCGTGACAGAAGTAGCTGCAGAACAAACAACAGAGGAGATCAGTTTGGATATTTCACTCGTTTTTCATGGATTTATTAATTATCATCGGGATAAGAGATACACAATAAATGACTTGCCACTCTGGGCATTTCGGCTCCCAACATTTGTTAGTTGTATTGTTTTTCGTATTCTTTGAATGTCTGAAACATAATGTTTTCGCTGATAATGATGGTTCTACATAAGCCTGTATTATGTAAACAAGATGATGAATACAAACGCAAGGATCAAAAGAACTGCTGGCTTCGGAGTCTGTCAATCTGTATATATTTGAACAATTATTTGAAGCCACAGTGGTGTTATAATTTGTTACTTTGTCACGGCCTGCAGGTTCTAAACACACTGTAATTCCCTTTAATGCCCTGTAAACAAACTTAAATGTACAACCCTAATTCCAAAATAGTTCAGACGAAATGCAATGACTTTCAGATCACATGAGCCAATATGTTATTTACAATCGAGCACAGATAAAATTTCAAATGTTGAAACTGAGAAATTTTACATTTTTATCCACAAAATGAGCTTATTTCAAATTTTCTGGCTGAACAGGTCTCAAAAAAGTTGGGACACAGGCAAAAAAAAAGGGCTGAAAAAGCAATTAATATATAGGAGAATCAGCTGAAAGAACATTTAGCAAGTAATTAAGCTAACTGGCATCAGGTGTGTAACATGATTGGCTATAAAAGGGAGGTCTTAGAGAGTCTGAGTCTCTCAGAAGTAAAGATGACCAGAGGCTCTCCAATTTGTGAAGGCTTGCGTATAAAAAAAATTGTGGAATCCTTTAAAAACAATGTTTCTCAACGTCAAATTGCAAAGACTTTGAAGGTCTCGTCATCGACAGTGCATAACAGCCTCAAAAGATTCAGAGAAACTGGAAAAATCTGTGTGCGTAAGGGAGAAGGCCGAAGACCTTTACTGGATGTTTGTGATCTTCGGGCCCCCAGACGCCGCTGCATTACTCCCGGGCATGATTCTATCATTGACCTTACTAAATGGGCCCATGAATACTTCAAGAAACCACTGTCAGTAAACACAGTCCACCGTGCCATACACAGATGCCACCTACAGCTCTATCATGCAAAAAGGAAGCCATTGTTGAGCATGATCCAGAAGTGCCGCCGTGTTCTGTGGACCAAGGTTCATTTAAAATGGACTGTAGCAAAGTGGGAAAGTTTCCTGTGGTCAGACGAGTCAAAATTTGACATTTTTGTTGGAAATCATGGGTGTCATGTCCTCCTAGCTAAAGAGGGGAAAGACCACCCCTCCTGTTTTCAGCGTTCAATTCAAAAGCCAGCATCTCTGATGGTATGGGGATGCTTTAGTGCATATGGTGTGGGACACTTGCATGTTATAGAAAGCACCATGAATGCTGAAAGGTATGTAAAGGTCTTAGAGTAACATATGCTCCCCTCCAGACAACATCTATTCCAGGGAAGGCCTTGTGTTTTTCAGCAGGACAATGCAAAACCACATACTGCAGCTATTACAACAGCATGGCTTGGTAGTAGGAGAGTCCTTATGCTGAACTGGCCCGCCTGCAGTCCCGATCTTTAACTGATTGAGAACATTGTGCGCTTAATTAAACAAAAAGTCTGTCAAAAGAGAGCCAAAATTCTCCAGCAGCTAGAAGCCTGTATTAAACAAGAGTGGGATCAAATTACAATGGCTAAACTCAAGAAACTTGTCTCCTCAATGCCCAGATGCTTCCACTCTGTGTTAAAAGGAAGAGGGGATGCTACACCGTGGTAAACAGGCTGCTGTCCCATATTTTTTGAGACCTGTAGCAGCCATCAAATTTGAAATGAGCTCATTTTTGGATTAAATTGTAAAATTTCTCAGCTTCAACATTTGTTATGTTATCTCTGTTCTATTGAGAATAAAATACTGGCTGGTGTGATTTGAAAGTCATTGCGTTTTGATTTATTCACAATTTAATTTCTTCCAACTATTTTGGAATTGGGGTTGTATATCAAGTGCAAAATTCTTCAAAATTCTTTGATCTTTGGGCAATATCATAAACAATGTGCCCATTTTGGTATTACATTTGTTATGACTTGGAAAAAAGTCACAACAAAGAAAACCCGCAAAGAAAACTAAAACAAATTTATTCTTCAATAATTTTTTGTTCTTCAAAAAATATCCACTATTTAATTCCTAATAACACTCTGATGCCACTATTTAACTGTTGCCAAAACAAAACTCTGCTCTGCTCTCTTTTGCTGTCTGCTCTCTGCTTAAAATCACAGCATTTATATAGACTAGCAACCTTCTAGAAAGATCCACAGGATTCTAGGGAAATCCCACCCCCTTCAAGCAGGAAAGTGCCAGAAGCTTCTAGAAATCACTAGTCTTTTCCTAATGATTTTACAGATACGCCACCAGAGGGTGCCAAATGAACAAAATAAATATAGCTGACCAGCAAGGCAGCAAAACAGCATGTAACAAATCTTCATTTACAATTGAAATATAATGCTGTACAAAAAATACTCATACATAACACATTTTACACATCGGTCTGAGGTATTATTGTCTAAATGATGTAGAAGGGATGGAGTTATACAAGTTCGCATAATCCATTTATACTGCAAGAGTCTAAATCTAGTACTTTAAGTTTGAACCTGTGGTTCATGACAGATGTCTTCCCCTTCATTGTGTGTTATGTATCAAGTTGATATCGACCTGTTTCAACACTTGATGATATTAAGGTAAAAAAAAAATACAGGATACAATTGGATTTAAACCTAAGCTGAGAACTTATTGTACCTTTAAAACTGAGTTTACTTTGGAAAATTATCTTGAAGCGTATATGCCACGCCATGTGCGGTCCTTGTTTGTAAAGTTTAGATCTGGATCCCTGCCATTACATATTGAAACCGGTCGTTGGTTAGGCAAACCTGTACAGGAAAGATTGTGTCCTATTTGTAGTACAGACTTTGTTGAGGATGAGTTTCATTTCTTATGTGAATGTCAAACCTACAGTGTATTGCGCGAAAATGTATTTAAAAATCTATTTAAGTCAGTAAGTGAATGTCATTCGAATGTCAGTTTAAAGATATGGAGCTTAGAGAGAAATTTATCTTAATGTTAAAACATGCAAAATTTCTGGTTAAGACATATAGTATTAGATGAGAACTGTTACATGAGAATATTCAGTAGTTGTAAAAAAAAATCAGGGGGATGGTCCATTGAAAAAAAAAAAGCGGGGGTGGGGGGGCTTCTGTAATTCCTTCATGAAAATTTGTTATTGAAATGAAACACTGAAAATAAGACTTCTTAATCCTCTCAAATCAGATCAAGCCAAGTTTATTTTTTGTGCTACACGGCTAGTTCGGAAAACTAGCCGTTATTGTGCATGCAACCTGTTGCGAGTCTAGCTCACCTGTAACTTTTTTTTTTTAAATAATCCCTGACATCAAGTAGTCCAGCTGCTCATCGTTTGGCCATGCTGACATTGCAGTGCAATTACCGTAATCCTCTGGACAGGGGTGCAGATCCGATGTCAGGATTGGGTTTGGGTTTACAGTTATGGTGGTTAACAGTTCTAAAACAAGTAGATCAGAGGGATCTAATAGCTGCGACCTGGCCTAGCATACGTCACGTGGCCTAGTATCCATGACTGGTGGTTTCTTGTACAAGTGTGACCTCGAAATTGCCAAATGACCTGGACAATCAATAGGGAACCCTTCCTCTGTACCAAGAAGCTTGTTGTAAGATTTAATAGCCATCCATCAAGTTAAACTGGAGTTACGGTGCGAAAACTGTGGAATCGGGGCAAAATCGACACTTTTTTGACCGGTGTGACCTTGGGATTCGACAGATGGCCTTGAAAATCAATAGGGAACCCCTCCTCTGTACCAAGAAGCTTGTTCTAAGATTTCATAGACATTCATTGAATTAAACTTGATAGACGGCGGCCGAATGCGATTTAAGTGAACTTGATTGATCTGCACCGAGGGAGTACGCAATTCTTTGTGTGTGATATCTAGTTATCTTATTAAGTCCAAAACAATTTGTTGGGGGCTAATTTTTGGTCATAGTTTTTCGCAATCTTACATTTAAATGAAATGTTTGCTCAGGCATATCTGTGGACACATCTAGCTGTTAAACCAATAAGAATTCGCATACGGGGGTTAAGGACCCCCAAAGTGTAAACAGACTGGAATGCTGTCTGGATTATGCATTGGAAGCAATACAATTTTAATAATACTTTCAAGACTATGATCCAATTTGTGTTGTGTTTTCATTTAATTTTACTAAGATAGTTGAACTCTGGTATGTTACTGACGTTACAGGTGAGCTTGCGAGCTATTAAACCAACGTTAGATGGCTAACGTTAACGTGATATTAACGTTAGTGCTAACGTTAGTGTTAGTCTTAGGAAGTATACTTCTGAATAAGTCCAAGACAGAAATCCCATGGACAGAATATTTATTGAACACAAGTTACACAACGATCTCCTCCAAAGATCTCAGCTTCTCATACCTTGTAAAGTACTATTTCAGCTTCACATTAGTAACGTTAGATCTAACGTTATGCGACCTGCTTAATTCCAGGTTTATGATATGCCTCAAAGTCTTAACCGGATTGGAGTGCTATATAATTCAAAACAAACCGTCAAGGTGGCAAGCTCTCACATCTTGTCTGAATGTCCTTTCCCCAGCCCGACCTTACAGACTCCAATGTTAAGGGTTAGGGCAATGTGTCCATCCTGATTCTCGGAGGGAAGCTATAATGCAAGGTGTCTCTCCTGGTCATCAGATAGCCTCTACCTTAAAAGTACACACCCCGTACAATTGTAAACCAATTGCTCTTCAGGTAGACACTCCCCCCACAATAGGACATAACTATCCCAGTATGACACAATCAACACCCAATGAATGAACCCCCAACCTTAAGTTCAAAAGGATACTATAATTTTCCAACAGTCTAGTATTAAATAGGGGGAGGGGGTATTTACAGTGGGAAAGATCATTAAAAGATGGAGTGCTGCATGTATGTGTGTAATTCCTGTAAAGAGCCCAGAAGAATCATACAATTTTCAAAGACAAGTTGGGTCAAATTTATTAACTGTTCGCTGCAGTAGGCTAATTTACACTGAACAAAAATATAAACGCCCCATCTCAAATTTTTGAATTTTTATTAAGACTGGAATCGGGATTCTTTTGTGAATAGCACTCTTCTCCAGTGTGTCAAGGGCCATAGAACGCGTGCGTTTGCCCATGTGAGTCGGTTCCGACGCCAGACAGCGGTGAGATCCAGACCACGGTGAGAACGCCGAGCATGCAAGTTGGCTTCTCGCAGGCGGTTACAGACTGTCTGTGGTGTGATACGTGCGTTGTGCAGACCAACGGTCTCATCCGCTGTGCGTGTCGCTGATCTGAGCCGATCCCGCAGGTGGACAAGTTGGATGTAATGATCTTGTAATGGTGTGGTCATGCATGGCCGACGTAGGTTAGGTCGATTTGCAGTACTGCCTGTCTGTCGGAAACAAACTCTCAAACGGCCTATCGTCCGATAGTTAACATTCAGCTGCACAGCGACTGCTCTGGTGGATATCCCTGCATCCAGCATGCCAATGGCACATTCCTGCATGACCCGAGACATCTGAGGCATGATGACTTTTGACAAAATTTTACATTTTAGGGTGGCCTTTTATTGTCCCCAGTATAAGGAGTGTCTGGGTACTGCTCATTCTGTCTGATCACCGTCTGGAAATGCCAGTACCCATGCACTGAGTGAAATCACTGCATCACTGAGCAAATGCTCACTGACAGAGAGATGGATTAAAAAATGGTACACTAATAAACAGAAATATCCCTATTGTACAAGTAAAAGTCAGCATATGCTCACTTAGAGTTGTTAACTCCATGTGGCATCAATATTTGACATTGGGCATTTATATTTTTGTTCAGTGTAGATGGGCCAGAGAGTGTAATAGCAAACTTTGCTGTGAAAACATTTAACTTAAAAGAGAACAGCCCAATTCCAGATGTGCCAGCTAATACCGGTTACCACAGAGAATGCTACATGCTATTTGCAAATACAAGGAACATAGAGACAGCCCGCAAGAGGATGGAAAAATCAACAAAGACTGCAAAAAGTTTGTACCAAAGGCACTTTACTTTAATTATATGACACCTGATTACTGTATTTTATTTTACTGGACTGGCCACGAAATTTGCCCTGGTTTCTCTCTTCAGGAGAAACAATATGGGTGTGAGTGTATTAATCCTGAAACATGGACAAAGCATCTTAATCCTGTAACATGGGCACAGCATGTATGAGTAAAGGTCAGATCTAGCCTGGAATAGACAGGAGTCAACAGAATGTTGATTTTGTGATGTGTAACTAGTACAGTGCAGGGATGTCCAGCTCAATCTTTGAGTTTGCAAGATTACAATAGACCCCTCAGGCTAGGTTAGATTAGATTAGGCCTGCAGAGCCAGCCAGACATTCCTCCACCAATGAGTTATGGATGGAAGATAGAGGGAGACTTCTTTGAGATTGACTGGATGTCACTTCCTCCAGCCCCTGTCGGAATCCTGGAACTTGTGTACTGCTCCTGCAAAAAGACACAATGTGTGAGGGGGAGATGCACTTGCAAAGCAAACAACCTACATTGTACAGACGTGTGTGTGTTTGGACTGTCTGAATACTGTTCAGTAATGTTACCATACTTGTATTGTGTTACCAGTATAAATGTTCTGTACCACTATGATCGTCTCTTTGGTCTCTTGTTCAATGTAAGTGGTAGTCCACTACCCACACAGCATGTTAATGTAACACCCAAGAAGAATGTGAAATTATTAGCTATTATTAGCTTTAGGGTTGTTTGATTTCCACTAACGTTTATGTAAGATTACAATCTGAGAAAGACGGTAAGGCAAAACCAGGAGTTAACGTTAGCTAACGTTACTCTGTAACGCAAGGTAGCCTCTGTAAGCTGGCTATGTAGCCTATGCATTGCATTGATCACACTTTGCGTAATCTTTGAAGCCAAAATTGACTGCATATAAACTGCTGATGACTCCTAACATCCTATCACATTTTTAAAATGTTGTAAAGTTCAGTAAACGTGCATTTTCAATATGAATTTATATGAATTAAGACCTTACCGAGTGCGAACGAAGTCCATTGTCCTCGATATACCGGGGCGACATTTACTTCCTAGTTGGAGGAATGCCATTGGAGGACATCAAGTCACGTGACGTTGTTACGAGTTTTGATTGGCGCTGCAGCAAGGACCCCGTTACAGCAGTGCCTGTTTCGTTTCACCATCAAAACATTCGTTTTCATAAAAAGATGACCGAAAAACAGCTCCCAACAAACAGAAATGTGTTAATATAAAATATATGTAATTCATATTAAAATATCACATCCTCCCTACACCCAGATCAATCACTTCACTAACGAAAGCCTCTAGAGAGCTTCGGCCCGCCGCCTATGAGTTACGGTGTGAAAACCGTCAAATCGGGCAAAATTGGCACTTTTTTTACCTGTGTGACCTTGGGATTTGACGGATGACCTTGAAAAACAATAGAGAACACCTCCTCTATGCCTAGAAGCTATTACCCAAATTTCATAGCGATCCGTGAATTCTAACTGGAGTTACAGCGCGAAAACCCGCAAACAAGGTTGTGACCTCTGTGAACTTGACCTTTGACCTTTGACCTCGACCTTGTGCATGGAAATCACTTTGGTGAAGGTCAATAACTCCTGAAAATTTCATGATGATACTATGAGAGGAACATGGTGAAAAAGGTGTCACAGACGGACAGACAGACAGACAGGCGGACAGACAGAAGCGTTCATAGAGCTGCTTGGGCACAGCTAAAAAAAATTGTCTGATTACAATTTTAAATCATTTATGGGTGTTCTACTTTAGATCAAAATTACTCACAGAAAGGCATCTGCTTCTGCAGCAAATTACCAGACCCAGGCTGCAGCCACTTTCCAGAGCTGAGAGAAAGATTGAGGGGGTTGTTTTTTTAAAAGCCTGCTGATGTCATCAGCGTGTACCCATTCATTTGCATTGTAGTGGAGGAGACCAGAGATGGAATGTGGAGTCAGAAATATATTGTATTTGTTCCACCATTTCTTTTTAGATGTGAATCTAAAATGTGAAGAATGTTAAATCTGAAAATAAATTTGTTCAATTTCGAATAATTTAGGGTATTTTTATTGGGGGAGACAATTCATGTTTTTCAGAAATTGGGGGGGACATGTCCTCCCCGTCCCCCCTGGGATCTGCACCCATGCCTCTGGATGTCGCTCTTGCTGCAGCTTGTGCCGATCCCGCTGGCATCAAGAAATTTAAAGTAACAATCATGTTGCGTCATTGAATGTTTGCGCGCCCAGTTGTGACCTCAGATTATTATCGGTTTCACTCAACAGTTCTTTCTAATGATGAAATAATATAAATATATGTCCAAAATTTACTGTAAAGAGGGGAGGGATGGAGAGGGGGGATGGCAGTTTTACAGGGGGGATGATTTTGATCATATTTATTTCAGGGGGGATGCCACCCCCCCTCATCCCCCCTCAACTCGACTACTGAGAATATGTAATATTATTTGCTTGTTATACTCCCGGAAACTAGTATCATTTTCAGTATTGTGCTGCTTGATCTGCTATGATTTTAATGTACTCTTGAATAAAGTGACATATAAGTCCGTTCGGGCTGGGTTCCAGTATTACTATGTAATACTTGGATGGAACATGTCACTGATCTTTCATTCATCTTCTATACCCGCTTATTCCTCACTAGGGTCATGGGGCGAGCTGGAGCCTATCCCAGCTGACTACGGGCAAAGGCAGGAACCCACCCTGGACAGGTTGCCAATCCATCGCAGGGCGCACACACCTTTCACAGACCATTCACTCTCACTCTCACTCATACCTATGGGCAATTTAGTGTCTCCAATTAACCTGATATGCATGTCTTTGGACTGTGGGAGGAAACCTGAGTATCCAGAGAAAACCTACGCGAACATGGGGAGAACATGGAAACTCCACACAAAAAGGCCCCAGGCCAGATTCAAACCCACGACCATCTTACCGTGAGGCAGCGATGCTAACCACTGTGCCACCATATAATAATAGAATAGAATGGATTATTATTGTCATTGCAATACACAACGAAATTGGAATGCTACTCCTTTGGTGTACAAAACCCAAAACCAGTGAAGTTGGCACGTTATGTAAATCGTAGATAAAAACAGAATACAATGATTTGGAAATCCTTTTCAACTTATATTAAATTGAATACACTGCAAAGACAAGATGTTTAATGTACAAACTGAGAAACTTTTTTTTTTTTTGCAAATAATCATTAACTTAGAATTTAAAGGCAGCAACACATTGCAAAAAAGTTGGCACAGGGGCCTTTTTACCACTATGTTACATCGCCTTTCCTTTTAACGACACTCAGTAAACGTTTGGGGACTGAGGAGACCAATTTTTGAAGCTTTTCAGGTGGAACTCTTTCCCATTCTTGCTTGATGTACAGCTTCAGTTGTTCAACAGTCTGGGGTCTCCATTGTCGTATTTTACGCTTCATAATGCGCCACACATTTTCAATGGGAGACAGGTCTGGACTACTGGCAGGCCAGACTAGTACCCACACTCTTTTACTTCGGAGCCATGCTGTTGTAACACGTGCAGAATGTGGCTTGGCATTGTCTTTCTGAAATAAGCAGGGCCGTCCATGAAAAAGACATTGCTTGGATGGCAACATTTGTTGCTCCAAAACCTGTATGTACCTTTCAGCATTAATGGCACCTTCACATATGTGTAAGTTGCCCATGCCTTGGGCACTAATACACCCTCATACCATCACAAATGCTGGCTTTTGAACTTTGCCCCTATAACAGTCCGGATGGTTCTTTTCCTCTTTGGTCCGGAGGACACGACGTCCACAGTTTCCAAAAACAATTTGAAATGTGGACTCGTCAGACCACAGAACACTTTTCCACTTTGCATCGGTCCATCTTAGATGAGCTTGGGCCCAGCGAAGCCGGCGGCGTTTCTGGGTGCTGTTGATAAATGGCTTTCGCTTTGCATTGTAGAGTTTTAACTTGCACTTGCAGATGTAGCGACGAACTGTAGTTACTGACAGTGGTTTTCTGAAGTGTTCCTGAGGACATTAGCCTCCGTTGCAGATGTCTTATGATGTTTGGTTAATTTCCTTCACCCCACAACGTCTGCGTACTCGAGCGAGGTTTTGTGTTCCACCAATCAGAAACTAGCTCCTAAAATCCAGGAGCTAATTATATATGCAGGAACAAATAAAGCCAAAATGGCGAACATGTTTTCTCTCGAGCTTTGGATAAAATCTGCGAAACCTTCAATATTGAAAGTATGAATAGCTTACAAGAACAAGCAATGAACAACTTAGTTATCCAGAGGAAAGATGTCTATGTAGCAGCCCGTTCGGCAGAAGAATAACTCGTTCGTGTATTCCGCTGTGTTAACAGAGATGGCAGAGCTTATTGCTGCAGCGATATCAAGCTTGCCTTTTCCATGCACACGTATCTTGTCTTTTTTTGGGAGGATTTTTGTTTTACACACAAAATAAATGTCGTTTTCTACAAGTTTTTTAGGAGTTTATTTACCCGCCATTTCACTATTTTTGACAAGCCGGAGGGAAAAGCCATAGTAATGACAGAGATCATAACAAAAAACAAGCATTCTGATTGGCTCATCAAGCACAATCACATTACGTCACGGAACACAAAACCTCGCTCGAGTGCGCAGACATTGTGGGGTGAAGGAAATTTTAACCGAACACCATAAGACGTCTGCAACAGAGGCTATGTGGTGATGTCCGTTACACACTGATGTCGGTTTTTGATGCAGTACCGCCTAAGGGATCGAAGGTCACGGGCATTCAATGTTGGTTTTCGGCCTTGTCGCTTACGTGCAGTGATTTCTCCAGATTCTCTGAACCTTTTGAACATATTACGGACCGTAGATGATGAAATCCCTAAACTTCTTGCAATAGCTCGTTGAGGAATGTTGTTTTTAAACTGTTCGTCAGTCAGCTCACGCATTTGTTCACTAAGTGGTCACCCTCGCCCCATCCTTGTTTGTGAATGACTGAGCATTTCAGGGAAGCTGCTTTTATACCCAATCATGGCACCCACCTGTTCCCAATTAGCCCGTTCACCTGCGGGATGTTCCAAATATGTGTTTGATGAGCATTCCTCAACTTTCTCAGTCTTTTTTGCCACTTGTGTCAGCTTTTTTGAAACATTTTGCAGGCATCAAATTCCAAATGAGCTAATATTTGCAAAAAATGACAAAGTTTACCTGTAACTTGTCTTTGCAGTGTATTCAAATGAATATAGGTTGAAAAGGATTTGCAAATCATTGTATTCTGTTTTTATTTACGATTTTCACAACGTGCCAACTTCACTGGTTTTGGGTTTTGTAATTTAAATAGAGCATGAAAACACAACAAGGATAAAGTGCAAAGGAATAATTAGAAAATAGGCGTGCAATGCACGGAATACCCCTCAGCCCGATGTCGAAGTTTTTCGAGACGCCCGCCCGCCCAACCGCACGAAGGGTAGCAATACCCAGTCAGCCTTGAGGGCTGAGGGGTAAAAATTAAGTGATGTGCAAAAAGCAGCAAAAACAATTTGAAATGTAGATAATAATGAAAATTATATTAAATAATAAATAAAATGAAATACAATACAATAAAGTGTAAATATATGTAAATATAAATATAAATAAGGCACTTGGAAGTACTAGTATTTCACTTGAATAATGTCGGGAAGAGTCCAGAGGTATGTAGTGTGGTGAGTTATGCGGGGGTTTGTTTGTGGTGGTTGAGTGTAGTGATGGTTCTGGGGAAGAAGCTGTCCCTGAGTCTGTTTGTGTACCCGATAGCAACGGCCAGAGGTCAGCAGTTCAAATAAGTGGTTGCCGGGGTGTGAATTTTCCTTGATGATGTTTGCCCCTCTGCTATGGTAGCGAGAGCTGGAAATGTCCTCTAAGCTGGGCAGAGAGCAGCCCTAGATCTTCTGGGCTGTATTGATCACTCTCTGCAGTGCTCTCCTGTCAGCTGCCGTGCATCCAGCGTCCCACACTGACACACAGTATGTCAGGATGCTCTCAACGGCTGCTCGGTAGAAGGTCACCAGCAGCTTCTCATCCATGTTGTTTTTCCTGAGAACTCTCAGGAAGTGGAGTCGTTGTTGGGCCTTCTTCACCCCTGCTGTTGTGTTGGCAGACCAGGAGAGGTCGTCAGAGATGTGCATCCCCAGGAATCTGAAAGATTGAACTCTTTCTACGCATTCTCCATTTATGTGATTGGGGCTGGCTCTGCTCCATCTTTCCTACAGTCCAGGATGATCTCCTTTGTTTTTGGCGTGTTCAGTGTGAGGTTGTTTGCTGTACACCACTCCAACAGCTTCCCTACCTCCCATCTCTGTATGCGGACTCATCTCCATTTAAGATGAGTCTGACCACGGTGGTGTCATCTGCGAATTTTAAGCAAATATTCGATAGATGGGTAAGGGAGCAGTCTTGTGTGTACAGTGCGCACAGGAGGGGGCTCAGTACACAACCTTGCGGTGAGCCTGTGCTGTGTGTTATGGTGGAGGAAAGCTGGGGGCCAAGTCTGACCACTTGTGGGCAGTTTGTTAAAAAGTCCTTAATCCAGTGGCAGATGGGGGTCGAGATGCCCAGGTGAGACAGTCTCTCCATCAGGATCTCCGGAAGGATGGTGTTGAAGGTGGAGCTAAAGTCTATGAAGAGCATTCTGGCGTAGTTCCCCCGGTGCTCTATGTGGCTCAGTGCTGTATGGAGCGCTATGGTGATGGCGTCATTGGTGGAGCAGTTTGCCCTGTAGGCGAACTGGTGGGGGTCGAGAGATGGGGGCAGGGAGGACCTGATGGCCTGTGAGACTAATCTCTCAAAGCACTTCATGACCACAGGCGAGAACGCCACAGGTCTGTTGTCATTGAGGCTGACCACTCCTGGCTTTTTGGGGACAGGGATTATAGTGGACGACTTCAGGCATGGAGGGACAATGGCTTATGACAGGAAGAGTTTTAAGATTCTAGTGAGGACACCAGTGAGTTTGTTGGCACACGCTCCGAGTACTCTCCCAAGTACTCCATCAGGGCCAGTCGCTTTCCTGGGGTTAACTGTCTTCAGCACCTGTCTCACTGCATGTTCCTGAAGTAGCAGTGTGCCATTTTTAGGGGATGGTGTGCTTAATTGTGGGTCTCTTGAGGGTCTGAGAGCCTCGAAGTGAACGAAGAAACAGTTGAGTTCCTCACCCAGCGTGGCATCAGTCTTAACAAATGCTTGGTTACTACCTCTATAATTAGTGATGTGGTTGATGCCCTGCCATATCTTTGTCAGCTCCTTCTCTGTGAAGTGGTCCTCAATTTACACTACCAAGTTTTCCAGCTCGTTAAGAGATGGGATTGCAAGTGAGTTATTTTGTGACTTTGTCATGTAACTCCTGAGCTGAAGATATTTCAAAAATCACTTGAAGGGCGATCATAATTTTTTAGGGCTTCGAAGGACATAAGAGTGTCTTCATTATACAAGTCACCAATCTTAAGGTCTTTGTCAGCCCATGTTTTTTAAACCAGGATCATTATTTCCTTGTGCAAAATTCCCATTAACCCATCTGGGCATAAAACAGGATAGTTGTTGATTTATACCCAAATAACTTTGGCCTTTAAACCAGACTTCAACTGTATTCCTGACAAATGGGTTTTTTGTTTTCTTTTTTAGTTCCTTTCAAAAGTTCAAGATCGCTGGACTGAACCCTTTCCTTCTATACACTGCAATACTCAAGGTGGAATTCAAAGGATCCCAACAAACGTACAATTCTCCGGTCAACACGGAGAACTTTCTGCAGACGGCAGACATTAATGCATCGATTGCTCCAGTCATCACCGGGAATCCTTTCTAGCCGCTGGACATCACTTCCACGGGAGAAAAACCACAGAGCCAAAGCCCTACCGTGAAGAATCAAGATCACGATGCGAACGCCACTTCCAGTTCTACTGCACAGCTTATGGACATGTAATTCACTTGCTTTATCAATGCCCAATGCATCAAATTGGGTAAGTATAAGTATTAATGTATATGGTCTATTATAAATAATGTGAACCTACTCCCTTGTTTATTTTATGGGAGCCCATATGTGTTGTGTCAGCTAATACTGAATGCTATCTTAGCATGTTGCCTGTATTTTGGGGGGGTCTTATAGTGAGGAGAACTTGACCTGCGTTGCAGTTGAATGCCATGGACCAACGTGGTTTTGTGTTTAGCGAAGCCTGACGGATCGCTTAGCGTCCTCGCGGCTTGCGAAGGTTCGTTGTACATAGTTTCCCTTACCCCCTCCTGGTTTTATTTGGGCACATGATATTGGTTTAGTCTGACATCTTGCATGATATTTTTAGTTTGAGACTAGAGAAACTCTGAGGGTACAAACCGTAGCATTTATTTTTGTTTACTGACAGGCAGATCGCTTGCAATTTTTTTTCATTATTGTTTTTTACTCCCCCCGACTTACTATAATGGAATGTCTTTTTGTAATGACTTGGAATGTGAATGGTTTAAATTCCCCAATCAAAAGGACTAGGTGGCTGGAGTTTCTACACCGTAAAAAAGTGTCAATAGCCATCATTCAGGAGACACATTTAAAGAGTTCTGACGTACATCGTTTCCAAAAAAGGCGTAATAAAATCATAGCCTATTCATGCGCTGAAAACAAAACAAAGGGTGTGCTTATTTTAGTTGCAATGAGGTTCCAACTAGCTGTACATCACACTTTCAGTGATGATCTTGGCCGCTTTAGTGACGCTGTTGTCACTCTCTGTCGTGCCAAACTGGTGATAACAGCAGTCTATGCACCCAACAACTTTGATCCTAGCTTTCTCAATATGATACCTGATAAACTTCTAGAGATGCCTAACCTGCTTGTTGGGGGCGACTATAATTGCGCTATGAATGACATTGACGGAACTTCTCCTTCCCCTGGTCTACATTCTGCTGCAGCACTGAAAAACGTTATATCAGGCTTGAACCTCATAGATATATGGCGACTTCCTAATGAATCAAGCAGAAATTATACTTTCTTTTCTAACAGACATAAGTCTTTTTCTTGCATTGATAACTTATTTTTATGCCTCGGTGCACATGTGCAAGCGGGGTATACGGTAGTTTGCTTGTGTGTCTGTCTGTTACCAGGATAGCCGCTACGCCCGTCAAAATCAAGTCCTAGAATATGGCTCTATGGGTTAAATGCCATGATATCTTGGATTTAAATTAGCCAGATTTTTGAGATAGAGCTTTATTTTCGACTTATAGCACTATTTGACACTTCCATAGACTCCAATAGGAATCGAGGAATGCGGAAGTCACGCGTGTCATGGGCAAAGCAATTGTTCCAAACAATTTATAGTTCCAGCACTGACCTGCATTCATTTTCAGTGGAACACGGTTGCTGGTAAGTTTATCAAATAACTGCATTTTTGGGAAATTTGTCGCATTAGCTGACCCCTAATGAATTTTGTTGTTGGCGTCATTTTCTGTACCCAGTTAATGTTGATCGTCAGATAACAACCTGTTAAATTCGGATTGAAGTTAAAGTAGATGACGTGAGCAGCTCTTAATGATCTGGCATAACCAGCTACCTGAAATTCATTGCAGTTATTGTTGTTCGTTTGAGTACAAAGTTTATATTCGCTTATTAGATTCGCTGATAGTTTCAACTGCATTAGCGTACCTGATTTCGGGACATATTTGCCACTGCTGTAAGCACCGAGGCATCAGCACCTTCAGTGCTTTCGTTGAGACAGCGTTTAATTCACAAAGCTGGTATATGATGGAGGGGTGAAAGCTCCAAGCTAAACGGCCTTTTTGGAAATTGCCCGTGGTAATGGTTTATTTATTGCTTCGGAATGACCAGCTTTTCCTCGCGGAAAATGGGTGCATTATGGATGGCGTGCGAGAGCTAGACAGAGCTCCAGTTATGTCATGAACATAATACAGGTCTTACAGACAGTAAGTTCCGTCTGCGTGAACCGTTGCTTATGTGGAGCAAGCGAATCGATCACTTTTACAGAAAAGAATTTAATATTCAATCGACGGCAATGCAGAGAAATTGTTTGTTATACCGGACACGTTATAGCCTGTGCGCATCCCTATTGCTTTCATCGGTAGTATCAGAGAGCTTGCCCAGACATTGGAGATGTATCAGGCTGACCCCGGTCATGGATAAGTAAAGCGATCATTTCATAAGCACCCAAAAACGCACCCCAACCTCTGCAAAATCTACGTCTAATCTAACTGCAGCCCAACTCGGCAGACACATACAGCACCTCTCTGTTTAGCTTCAACTGTAGTGGCTACAATCAGGCAACGCTATGATGAAACTGTCACATTGATGCTTACTGAAGTAACACAAGCATTCTGATCATAATTGCTGCATATAAGTTAACCAGAAGCATTTTTAATTAGCGGAGCACGCGAACTAACATGCAGTAGCTGATAAGCGGTCATGACTTTGAATGTAATCGGTCGTCCGGTTTGAAAGCAGCTTTATGGATAGTATGCGACAGCTAGAGAGACCTCGGTTATGTTATGAACATAATACAGGTTTTGCAGACCGTAAGTTCCGTTAGTGCGGACAAGTTGCTAATGTGGTGCTAGCGAATTGATCAATTCTACAGGAAAGAATTACCAATTTAATCTCCGACTTTTTCGGCTTTTTATTAGACACAACAATTTCTAAAGGGGGATGAAATTATGTCAAGGCAGAGCAGAGAAATCATCTGTAAACCGGTAGAGCTTCTGCATTTCGCATTGCTTTCATGGTAGCACCAGAGAGCTTGCTCAGACATTTGTGAAGTATCCAGCTGATCCCGGTCATGTATAAGTGACGCAATCAATAACTGTAGTGGCTACAATCGGGCAACGTTATGATTAAACTGCCACATTGATGCTTACCGAAGTAACACAAGCATACCGATCAGAATTACTGCATAGAAGTAATTCAGGAGCATTTTAATCAGCACGCACGCAAACTAACATGCAGTAGCTGGTAACCAAGGGATCATAACCACAGAGGCAAACCCTTGCAATACAGGTTTTACAGACAGCAAGTTCTGTTGCTGTTCACAGTTGTACCAAGCATCCAAATTACAAACAAGTATTAAAAGTTAGCTTCAAAAGAGGTTTATGTTCACACAACTTCTGTAGAATTTCCCCCTATATCACTCTCCAGCAAACAAAAAAAGCTACCGACTGATTTCTGGTGGCATCGTATTTTGGAAGAGAAATATTTGTTTTTCTTCACGTCCAAAAGTAAAGGGACAAGTAGCTTGGGGAGAGATACTGACAAAATTGCACCTCAAATGATCGGCGGTTCTTCTTTTGTATTTTAAAAAGCGTAGACGCTACTAAGGCATAGTATGATCTGCTGTTGTTAGTGCCTGCTAGAATAGTTCCCGGTGTTGGCAGGTCCAGCGCAGTGGTTAGCTCTGGCTAGGTCCTTACAAATTGGTCGGCACAACCTGACGTCAGGTTCTGCTGAGATCTCGTGAAGATCCCGGGAGGAGCTGTTCAGAGAGGAAATCACGCTCACGAAATCACGTTCTTGGATTACGGCAAAATCCCTGCATCTTATGTTTAGAAACCTTTCAGAGGTTGAGCGCGGACAACCAACATTATAACATTACCAATATGTATTAAAAGAAGGATCAGCATGTTAGGACCCCTTTAAGACTCTGTATGCATATCCAAGTGCTTGCTTAATGACAGGAGCTAAAATTTTCTCTCCATTTCAGCTAGAAAGAGGAATACATCAAGGGTGTCCCCGCTCACCTTTACTTTTTTGTCTTTGCCTTGAGCCCTTAGCACAGATGATCAGGCAAAGTAGGCATATAGAGCCTGTGAAGCTGTACGACAGGAACCATCACCTATCTCTCTTTGCCGATGATATACTCCTTTTTCTATCTAATGTTGAATCCCCAGTGCCAAGTGTTCTTCAACTGTTCGATTACTTCAGTAGCCTCTCAGGTTACGAGATAAAACCGACTTGTCCCAGTTTAATGCTGCTCAACAAAAAGGGGAATTTGGTCAAGGTCCCTTCATCCATTCCTGTCAGGGACTCTTTCACCTATCTGGGTATTCACATCCACCTGACAACCACACAATTGTGAAGGAAAATTTCGTCAAAGTTTTGAAACACATACAGGCGAATATCCAGAGATGGAATAGACTGCCTGTATCTCCACAAAGAAGAGTACATATTGTCAAAATTAATATTCTATCGCGTATTAACTTTTTATTTTTCATGATCCCTTTACCACCTCCCCCAAATTACTATAAAGATATTCACTCATCAATCTCTCAATTTATTTGGCGTGGTAAGCACCCAAGAATTAAATGAACCACATTACAGCAACCCAAACTAATAGGAGGCCTTGCCCTACCAAATTTCCAATTCTATCATTGAGCTTTTCAGATAAGAGCTCTATATTCATGGATTGACTCAAGTTCAAAAGTACCCTGGAGATCTATTGAGGAAGCTATGGTGAAGCCTTATGTGACTTCCTCTTTACCGGCACTGGCAAATTTAAACTGAGTTTAAGGCTTGGTAACGTAATTACACACTCTATTGAATGTCTGGAAACAGGCAGAGAAACGCATTAATGCCCAGTCTCTTTTCAGCGCACAGACGCTTATCTGGCACAACTTCAATTTCTTGATGGGGGGAAGCCATTCCAGAACTCAAAGTGGGCCTCTCAAGACATAAGCACTTTAGGTGACCTACTTGATGATTGTCACACAAATCTGCCCAACACTTATCCATAGAGAAATTATGGTAGAGGGAACTCTTTACATATAGTCTGGACATAGATTGGCATACAGTTTGGTTTAACCTGTCTCAAAGCTCAAAAAATGTAGCCCACCAGCTGTTACACTATGACACGATACTCAGAGCCTATGCAACACCATTTAGGAAATTTCTGATGAAACAAACTCCTGATTACATCTGCAATATCTGTAACAGTCTACCAGGCACCTTTATGCACATGTTTTGGGAATGCCCCAAAATCACAGGTTTGTGGCTATTTGTAGTAGATGAGTTGTCCAAACTGCTTGATAGACATCTCCCAAAAACTCCACACCTTTGTCTCTTGAATGATGACTCTGAACTTGAATAAAGTACAATTCAAAGGAAAATGTTGTTGGCAGGTTTTACAGCAGCGAAAAAAGTTATCCTACAATTATGGATCAATCTCCAGCTACCACATATAAGGTTGTGGTTGAATCATCAAGATAACATTGTGATCATGGAACATGATACTGCCAGAGTAAATAAAGCCAAGAAGTCCACTTTACAAAAATGGAGAATATTCTTGTATAAAATCCTAAATTTATGGTCATCACCTGTGGAGCACGTTAATTTGTAGAACAGCTTAATTTTTTTTGTTTATTTTGTTTCTCTCTAAATGTCTCTTACTTTGGACCAACACACTCAGTCCTATACACACACATAAGGACACTTGTACCCTGGATATGGGTACTATGGATTGTCTGTATAACAGGCTCAATGAATGGACTGAGTTTTGATACCCTCATGCATAATTTGACCATGTTCCCCCTCCCCCCTTAAAAAAAAATCTATAAAATGTTGATCACAAAAAATATATATATCTGTATCCGCTGCTCCAAGATGGAGCATAGTGCCAAAGATGTTTCTGGTGTCCTTTGTTTAGCCCAAAGGACGGTTCAAATTAATGGTCTACCCTTTCCGCCTGGTGTCTGGTTATTAATGTTAATCCACTGTACAAACAGGAAAAAATTAGCCCGCACCCAACTTTCGGTGCAAAGATCTCGAAAAACCAAAAAAGTGCCAGACTAAATACCTCATAATTTTCCTCACCTTTAATATCTGAAAAGGAAACCGGTAAGATGAATATGGCACTGGGCTGGTTTAAAAATTAAAATAAGCCTGAATTTGTAAAAAAATTGTTTTTCCCCATTGTACACAGATTTCTTGTCATTACGCTTCTAACCAAAATGATCACTTGGTGGCACATTTACATTTAAAAAATTTATGTATCCCAGTATCAAATAAAATCATAAATTCTTTGGCACAAAGAAGCAGTTGTCCACAATATTCCTTCAAAAATTGATATATTTCCTCAAAAATGCTCAATTTGGTAAATGACTTGTCCACTACTAGGTGGCGCTGTAGCCAGATCGATAAAAATTGTGAGCTCAAACTCCGGGATTTAGTGTTTCACATACATGGGCACAATTCTGCCAAATTTCATGCAATTCTGAAATGTCAACTCCACTGTGTCTCAAAAGTGCAATTCTCTCAGAATATGGCTCAAACCCTCCATACATCACATAAACTCATATCTGTCATGAACTGAGAAATTACTTTTCTTGTTTGCATGTGGAATGCATCTTTGCTTGTTGAGTGGTCTACAAGAGGAAATTTGACTTGATATGGAATGACCCAGGTAGTAGTTGAACACTAGTGGGCGTTATTCCAGTCGACTCCTCATCCAAGAATCGCACCTGGTTTCCTGTCACTCTAGAGTGGGAGGGGGAGGTTCCTGGAAGACGTCTGCTCTGATTGATTCTGAAGTGGAGGAGAACTTATTGGATACTGAAGTGGCTCCCGCTGATCTAGGTCCCACGCCCGCTAGTGTCCAATTTCCTCAATGGTCAGAGGATCAGGCACATAACTAATTCTGCCATTCCACTCAAGCTGCTAATCTCCAGCAGCCATGAGAAAGAGATCTCCCTGTACATCATCGAAACCCCCCAACTCTCCAGTCCCACTGGGTCACCCATGGATGGCCGCCCATAACCCAAAGATCGATTGGCGATCTCACAAAATTTTGGGCTGGAGCCCAAAATGTCTTTCCAAATGTCTCCAGAAGGCCCACACTCCGTTTGTCCCTCCACTGTTTGAGGAGATTCCCAACCTGGACAAGATTATCCCCGAATTCCTTGACCTCAAGGAGGTTTTCTCCAAAGCCCGAGCTACCTGCCTGCCGCCCCATCATCTCTATGACTGCACCATGGACTTGAGGCCATGAACGGCTCCTCCCAGGGGAAGACTGTTCTCCCCTTCAAAGCCTGAATCTGAGACCATGGCTAAGTATCTTGCGAAGTCTTTGGCAGCAGGCTTTATCCGTCCCTCCTCCTCTGCTTAGGCCGGATTCTTCTTCGTGGGCAAGAAGGATGGTATGCTTCCCCCTGCATAGACTCCCCAGTGCATGCAAAACTGCTACCCTTCTCATCCAACATGTCATCAGATTACATGGCATTCACACCGACATTGTCTCTAACAGTGGTACCCAATTGATTAATTTATTTAGAAAAAAAGGAACAGTGCATATTTGCATGTAAATACGCCAGATTATAGCCACAGGCTAATTTCCATCTGTAGTCTCTTGGAAGATTGATATTCCAGAGCAGGCAAAATAGAATGAAGATAAAAGAAAATACCAACACTGGAGAGTTGGGGGGTAGCAATCATCACAAATCAAACTAGCGGGTGTGTCCAGAAGGCTACATCACCCCGCCCGATCTTCACCAAAAACTAATAATTTCTATCCTTCCGCCACACAATTGTCCCTATCAAATTTGAAGACAATCCATCCAGAATTGTGGTCTATAGTACGCACACAGACACAAAGATAAATCTATAATATATTTGAGGTCGATGTCTGTCTGTCTGTGTGTATGTACACATTTTTCTCCTACATTTCTCAACCGATTATCACCAAATTTGGTGTGAATATCCAGTTGGCCACCAGGAAGGAATTGACGTCACCCGATTTTTGCGTCATACACGCAAAAAAAAATGGCAATTTCACTCCGGGTAGCGGGTAGCAGCTAGTAAATAAATAAACAAATAAACGTGACAACCCCCTATATGGGGTGAAAAAAGTGCTTATTGATTTTTATTGCACAAGATCTCAGAATATAAAGTTTGTTGATTATATATACATTGCACAAGGTCACAAAATATGAACTGCATAGATTAAGTGTATTATTGCAAAAAAAAATTTGCATTTATTATGTACAAAACCCAAAACCAGTGAAGTTGGCACGTTATGTAAATCTTAGATAAAAACAGAATACAATGATTTGAAAATCCTTTTCGACTTATATTCAATTGAATACACTGCAAAGACAAGATGTTTAATGTTCAAACTGTGAAACGATTTTTTTTTTTTTGCAAATAATCATTAACTTAGAATTTAAAGGCAGCAACACATTGCAAAAAATTTGGCACAGGGGCCTTTTTACCACTGTGTTACATCGCCTTTCCTTTTAACGACACTCAGTAAATGTTTGGGAACTGAGGAGACCAATTTTTGAAGCTTTTCAGGTGGAACTCTTTCCCATTCTTGCTTGATGTACAGCTTAAGTTGTTTAACAGTCTGGGGTCTCCGTTGTCTTATTTTACGCTTCCTAATGCGCCACACATTTTCAATGGGAGACAGGTCTGGACTACAGGCAGGCCAGTCTAGTACCTGCACTCTTATATGTGTATTGTAACACGTGCAGAATGTGGCTTGGCATTGTCTTGCTGAAATAAGCAGGGGCGTCCATGAAAAAGACGTTGCTTGGATGGCAACATATGTTGCTCCAAAACCTGTACGTACCTTTGTCATTAATGGTGCCTTCACATATGTGTAAGTTGCCCATGCCTTGGGCACTAATACACCCCCATACCATCACAGATGCTGGCTTTTGAACTTTGCGCCTATAACAGTCTAGATGGTTGTTTTCCTCTTTGGTCCAGAGGACACGACGTCCACAGTTTGCAAAAACAATTTGAAATGTGGACTCGTCAGACCACAGAACACTTTTCCACTTTGCATCAGTCCATCTTAGATGAGCTTGGGCCCAGCGAAGCCCAAGATGGGAGAATACAGAAAGAGGGATCTTCGACCATTCCTCTTAGAACAATCTCTCTAAATCATCCAGTGACCTGGGTCCTCTCCTCTGCACTCTCCTCCTCAGCTCACTCCACAGGTTTTCAATGGGGTTGAGGTCAGGGGACTGAGATGGCCATGGCAGGAGCTTGATTCTGTGGCTGGTGAACCATTTCTGTGTAGATCTGGCCACATGTTTAGGGTCATTATCATCCAAAAAGACCCAGTGACGACCCATTTTCAGCTTTCGGGCAGAGGCCACCAGATTTTGATTTAAAATGTCCTGGTATTTCAAAGCATTCATGATGCCATGCACCCTAACAAGGTTCCCAGGGCCTCTAGAAGAGAAACAGGCCGACAGCATCACTGATCCTCCCCCATACTTCACAGTGGGCATGAGGTGCTTTTCTGCATACTCATATTTTGTGTTCCGCCAGACCCACTTAGAGTCTTTATTGCCAAAAAGCTCTTGGTCTCATCTGACCAAAGCACACGGTCCCATTTGAAGTCCCAGTTCCGCTTAGCAAACTCCAGACGTTTGTGTTTATGATTGCGAGTGAGAAAGGGTTTTTTCCATGCATGCTTCCCAAACAGCTCGTTGGCATGTAGATAGTGGCTGATGGTTGTTTTGGAGACTTTGTGACCCCAAGATGCTACCATTTGTTGTAATTCTTTAACAGTGAACTTTGGAGAACTTTTTATTTCTCTTTCCATCCTCCTCACCGTGCGGGGTGGCAAAATAACCTTGCATCCTCGTCCAGGCTTGTTTACCACTGTTCCAGTTGTCTTAAACTTCTTAATGATTCCTCTGGCAGTAGATATGGGCAGGTGCAGGCGAGTGGCTATTTTCTTATAGCCAATATCTGACTTGCGAAGGTCGACACACATCTGCCTTACTTGAATGGTGTGTTCTTTTGTCTTTCCCATGTTCAAGAGTGGATTAGAGAAATGGCCTCTGTGTCACGTCATAGTTATACCCCAGGGAAACAGGAAGTGATGATTTACTAATTAAATGCTCCTAGATACTCTGAGCAGCTTTGTAAACTACTGTACAAATGACAGAAATACTTCAATTACATTTAATTCCTAGGAATTGTTAGGGGTGCCAATAATTGTGGAACAGGTGATTTTATGAAAAATAATTATTTCTTAGTCAGGGATTCCCCCCCCCCCCCTTAAAATTCACTTGAGTTGAAGGTTACATTTCTCTCCTATTTTCGGTGTGAGAGTATGCTTATGCAATAAAAATTTAATCTATTTTTAGGCTTTGAACACATCTTGACCAGGGGTGCCAATAATTATGCAGGGCGCTGTACCTCAAAAAAAATTTTATAGGCCAACTTAATCGCATTGTGTGGAAGAAACCTCAAGAAAATAAGGTAAAGTTAATTTTTACATGTTTAAGTGCTGTGAACACAAGAAATGGCATTTGAGATAATCGGTTTCCACAAAACATTTGAGTTCACCACACTTGTCAGGGTTGACAGTGTACTATGCCTATCGACAATCAAAACAATTAAGATCAAGCCTATAGGAAGCCCGTATACTGATAGAGGAGATAATGACAAAAAGATTCATTCACATATATGCTTCAATTAAAGACCGCAGGGATGGAAACTGAGCATTTCAGGTTTGATGCGCTGAGTAATAACGCCGGATTCTGCCTCACCAAACTAACCTCCGACTGCACGTCACTGGTTAGCAGACAGTTCGTAACGCATTGACAACATGACGGCAGTAAATAGCTTTCCTGTATGGAGTTACATTAGGGTCAAAAGTTTTGTACTTGGAAAAAAAAAAGTTGAAACTGAAAATTCATGTGTTGATCTTGAATTTTGAAAAATATAACAATGTTTTCAAAATAAAAATACGTGTATGAAACGTTTTTTCAGGTGAAATATAATTTTGATTCACTTTGGTAATTCTTTTGAATAAGTTATTTATTTTCATTTTTCACTTCCATATATATTTTGACATTTGAGGTCTTATTTTTTTCAGTTGCATGTTTTATCTTTCCAGATTCAGATCTTATTATTTCAGTTTCAAACTCTTTTTTCCGTTTCAAATCTGTTTTTTGAGTTTCAGACTTTTGACCCTGATGTGGGGTGGGGGGCGTGGTATCAACTGAGCTGGGCGTGGAATCATGAGTGACAACTGAACAAGAAGGCTTGGAACCTTCCCCAGTGACAGTGCCTTCAGGGAACTAAAACAGATCTAACTCAACACTTATATACGCCAAATTCAAGTGATTGGCAGTGTAAGAATTGATGCCAGTGACAAACTTCCATTTAAAAATCTGCTTTAGACAGTACTGAGCACCAATTGCGGTATAAGAGCGGTCGATTATGCCAGATTTTGCAGTTCAACAGCCACATTTTAAGTGCTGATATGTCCGATTTCCACATAGCGCTGTGAACGCAGTGTAGCGTCCGCTTGGGTTGCAAAGACGGCGTCCGGCCGGTCGGGTCAACCTGCTGGAGTCCATACATCCAAGTTCACACACCGATGAGACATGTTAACTAGCTACATTTAGGCAGGGCTTCCGCCAAGCAGCGCGATTGCGAGATTCTAACAAAAACTGCCGTAGCGCCCGCAAGAAAAAAATAGTCAAAACGTGCCATTCCTGCACATTTTTTCAGTGAATTAAGCTGCTTGGATATTGGACGCAAAACGTATTCTTCACGCGACAGATTAAGTTCAAAGTCAATAAAATGTGTCGTGCGAAAAATTCGTTTCGCGCCCAGTGTGCAAGCGGCTTTAAAGTACCTATGCTAATAGCCAACTGCTTGACTCGCACGTTCATTCACGCCCACAAAATATGAACAGACTGGATGTGGACATTCAGAGAGTAAGTAGCCAATCACTGGGTACGTTTTCGGCCTTGCCGCTGGCCGCAGATGATCTCGAATCTTCGTTGCGCAGCACCACGATGAGGTCAGTGGCTATAATCTTCATGAAAGTCGTCCCTAATTTCAGACATGGTAATCACTAGTCTGCCCAGCGCTGTACATATTTTCACCTTGGGGACAAGGTTTGTGCCGTCTGCACCTGTCGTCTATTCATTAAAATGTTTATTCACCGGACTCGCTTCAAATCAAGTGAATAATTTATTTAATGGGGGAGATGGCTTGCGCGTTAATGATTTTTTCATGCTGTCAACGCCAGTCTTTAATTTATGGGTGTATGATAACGGTTTCCAAAGTGCCGCCTTCCGTTCTTGTCAATTTCGTTTTTCACGTAGAGGTTCCATGCGGATACACATAGCGACCGAGAACCGCGCTGCTTAGCGAAAGCACTGCTATTTTTTGTGTCTTTGCAGGTTTGTTTGTTTTACTGAGGGCAGGAATTTTTTGAATATTTTTTTTTGTGAGAATTTTTGTCTAGTTTCATTTCATCACAATATCATAAATGAATAGGTGTTAGAGTCTCTTATGGTTGTGACAGTTAGCCGTAACCTACTGAAATCCTCCTGAGAAATTGAAAATCCCCCCCCAAAAAAGTTGGAAAGGGGGAAATCCCCCTCTGAAAAATATTTTGGCGGAAGCCCTGTTTAGGAAATCAGAGCGTCCAATCTGTTCATATTTTGTGGGCGTGAATAAACTTGCGAGTCAAGCAGCACTTGCATAGGTACTTTAAAGCGGCTTGCATACTGGACGCGACACGAATTTTTAGCACGACACATATTCACTTTGAACGTGATCTGTCGCGTGAAAAATACGTTTCGCGTCCAGTGTGCAAGCAGCTTAATTGACTCAAAACGTGCAGGAATGGCCCGCTTTTTCTATTTTTTCTTGCGGGCGCTAGGGCAGTTTTTGCGGACATTTCGCAATCGCGCTGCTTGGCGGAATCCCAGCCAAAACGTAGATAGTTAACTTGTCTCACCAGTGTGTTGGATGTATGGGCTCCAGCCAAGGATGTTTTATATTTCACTGGATATACAATTGGATTATACAACTGGATATACACTGGATCTCCTTATAGGTCCATGGCTCCAGCAGGTTGACCCGACCGGCCGGACCCCATCTTTGCAAGCCAAGCGGACATTACGCTGCGTTCACAGTGCTGTGTAGAAATCGGACATATCAGCACTTAAAATGTGGCAGTTGAACTGCAAAATCTGGCATAATCGATCGCTCTTATGCCGCAATTGGTGCTCAGTATAGTCTAAAACAGATTTTTAAATGGAAGTTTGTCACTGGCATCAATTCTTACACTGCCAATCACATGAATTTGGCATAAGTGTTGATTTGTTTTAGTTCCCACGTTCCCTGAAGGCACTGTCTCAGGGGAAAATTCCGAGCCCTTTTGTTCAGTTGTCACTCATGATTCCACGCCCAGCTCAGTTGATACCACGCCCCCCACGCTGCATCAGGGTCAAAAGTCTGAAACTCAATAATAAGATTTGAAACTGATAAAATAAGATCTGAATCTGAAAAGATAAAATATGCAACTGAAAAAAATAAGACCTCAAATGTCAAAATATATATGGAAGTGAAAAGTGAAAATAAATTTATTCAAAAGAATTACCAAAGTGAATCAAAATTATATTTAACCTGAAAAAACGTTTCATACACTTATTTTTATTTTGAATACATTGTTATATTTTTCAAAATTAAAGATCAACACATGAATTTTCAGTTTCAAATTTTATTTTTTCCAAGTACAAAACTTTTGACCCTAATGTAACTCCATATTCCTGCAACTACAATCTAGGTTAGCCGCTAATTGCTGAAAATGCTAATGGCAAATGTTAGCTGGCTGCCAGGCTACTCGCCTAACACAACCGTAACGCCTGACCCATTGCTGGGACCCAGCTGCTAACAACTCAAGTTCCGGACATTAACCCATGCTACGATTGTAACATTAAATTTAATTGAATCAATATAGTGGCATGTGCCTAACGTTACTGCAACACTAATTAAAGCAGACATTTGACTTCATGTTGTTACTTTCCTGTCCAGGAGAAGAAGAGCTAGCTCCAGGTCAAATTGTAGCCCCTTTAGCTCTCGCAGTGTTCTCTCACTTGGAAATGCAAGGCCAATATTAATCCAGGTTCCGTCCCTTTCTTTATCCAACAACTTCTTCGCCAACGACTGTTGTTTCTTTAGAGGTAATTTCGGATCCTGCCCATCTTCAGGTGAACGTTTCTTTCTGCTCTCCGCCATTTTGCTTTTTAAAAAATGCGCCTTGTCACTGCTCACTGGCTGTAGCGTTTTATAGGGAGGGAGGGCCAGGGCCTCTGACAGGAGGGAGAGGCGGCGATTCACATTAAACGTACAAGAACGCGCAGCCGGACCTGCTAGTAAATAAGAGGCTGGAGATCAGCACAGACAGCGCGTGTGTCACGTCCTGCTATACTCCAGATAAAATTACACCTCTCGTTCTTCACATAGCAATTTTTTAATTCCCTCAATCTAGAAATGAGGCATTTCCACTCATTGCCCCTTTAACAAACTCATGCAGTGTCGGAGGTTCAAAGTCATGCAGGACTTCTTAAGAGACAGGCAGATTTGAAGTTTTTATAATTGGTAAAATTTAAGAAGTTATGCTGATCAAGGATGCTACAATGGTGATGAGAAAAGGGTTTCTTGCTTTCAATGTTTTTTTAAGGTAGATTACTGCTATAAAAATACCATTACCTGGAGAGATTTCAAGTCAAGAGCGAAATTTCAAAAAACTTTTTTGTTAAAGTATCCAACTTTAAGAGGTTCAGCCCATACATGCTGGATCAGGCAAACTGTGGGCAAAATAAGAAGTTGATATGTCTGTTAGATCCTGAGGTATGGTGTTTTGAAATTGTCATGATATGCCTCTTTGCGGTGGCCATTTTGGACACCTAATTTGCATCATTTATGCAAATCACCCTGCTAATTTGAATGTTTGCTTCTGATATCAATAAAGCAACTGATGTAAGTGATGAAACAAAGATTTTCATGCTTAATAGCAGTATACTACCTTAAAGCAAGATTCAATAGGTCTTAGAGCTGAAGCACAGGTAAATTATTAGCCGGTGATATAATAATCAAAATGTGAAAATATCATGGAGTGTAGAAATACAGTGCCTGACGAAAGTCTTGTTGCATAAAGACATCGTAAATAAAAATAGCATATAACTTAATTTCCAACCAGTCAATTGTTATAATAAATGGTCCATTTTAATGTCAAGGGCTTTCACATTAATAATTTGGTGCAAAATGTAACCGTCAAAAAGGGTTCTGATGTTCACAGCCAGGCAAAGCCCATAACTTGTTTTTGCTGGGACAAAAGTCTTGTCGTCTCTTCAGATGATGCAACAAATCACAGATTAGAGTTTAACCTATGAAAAATACTGTAATTAACACATTCCCAGATGTGCATAGAAATAACCCCAGCACACCAGACATATGAGGTGTGACTAGACCTCTGACAACATGCTAAAGATTCAACCACTGACCAAAGTGCTGATCATCAAGAGCCTGAAGACTGAGTCTGCTGCTGAGGTGGCAGACATCTTTAATGTATCCAAATGTCAAGTGGAGGGGATAAGAAAAATATTTGAAGACACTGGTGATGTTCGTGGCAAGTGCAGGTCAGACAGACCCCGGTATGACAGTTGTTTGAAGAGACTGTTTGTTGCTTCAACTGTACAAGGCTAGCCCTTCTTCAACTACAGCAAAGCTAGATTAGGAAATGTCTCCAAAAATCCTGGTATCTACAAGAAGAGTTTGTCAAATTCTGAAAGTGGTTTTCATGGCTGAATTAGTACACAGAAGCCTGCATTAAACAGAAAACAAATAACCTGCATTGCATTTACCAAGGCCCACAGCTTGCAGAAAGGATTGATACTGGAAAAGTTTATTTTTCTGATGAATCATCCATTGAACTGCAATGGATGCAGTCGCCGTACAAGACCTGTTGGAACCCCCATGGACCCAAGATTCTCCCAGAAAACAATCATGTTTGGTGGAGGAAAAATCATGGTTTGTTGTTACAGCCAGTATGGGGGGGGGGAGGGGGAGAAAGATCTGCAGAGTGGATGGCAACATGAACAGCCTGAAATATCAAGAAGTTCTTGCTGCCCAACTCATACTGCTGCTCCTTCTCAAACTTCTTTCTCCATATCACAGTTCCTGAAAGTGAAGAAGGTGAAGGTACTCCAGGATTGGCAGACCTAGTCACCTGACATGAACATTATTTCAGGGGTAAGATGAAGGAAGAGGCTTGGAAGATGAAACCATAGAATCTTGATGAACTCTGGGAGTCCTGTAAGGCTGCTTTCTTTGCCATTCTGGATGATTTCATCATCAAGTTATTTCAATCATTGCCAAGACGTATGGATACAGTCCACCAAGCTCATGGGAGTCTACGCAGTTTAAATTCTTTTTTCCAAGGCACCATGAATTTATGTTCTAATATTATGGTGGCATATTTGTGTATTCAAAATAAAGTGTATGCATAATCCTCAGAATTTTTTTTTTCAATGTGACAAGACTTTTGTCCTAGCAAAATCTGACCTTTCTGTACTGATTAAATAATAAAACTCAATGAATGATGTGGACAGTTTTGTCTGAAAGGCACATCTCTGAACTTACATTCAGCCTGTACCAGTTATTAATTGAAAGTGAAAGGAAATTTTGAACTACTTAGCAAATAACGCAGCAAACAAAGCAAACATTTGAGTACCTTTATTTTTACAAATTTGAAATTGGTAATTGCAAATAGTTTTTTAGTTGCACAGTGAGTGTGATACAAGCGTGAAACCATATTAGGTAATAATCCTATGGTAAACGTCAAACATGATTGCATCGTATAGTAATGAATCAATAAAATAAACATGATTGTATTAGATGATCTTAAGGCAGATACTATTGCAGAAACACACTGCAAAGATTTTATGGTTCCAGTTTATAACTAGAAAATACAGAGCATTAGAGTTTACGGAGAACAAAATCTACCACAGAAGAGGACACTCTGACTGGGGTTGTGTCTGATGAAAAACAGGAAAGGATGGTCCGCAGTGAACATAACTGGCCGTGGTCTGGCACAGCGTAACATTACAACAGCAGCAGTAGCAGCAGCAGCCTCTGTGCCCTCCTCATTCACCTCCACAAAGGACTTGTGCACCACTTTGGACAGCACCAACTCATTGCTTGCAGACAAACCAGAGAAGTCGCTTTTCGAAACATTGAAGGCATCTTCCATGCCCATACTCATCAGAATTTCTTTTAGGTCATAGGTCTCCTCCATCTTGAACTTGGGCAGAGCAACATTTACCTCTATTCTATCCATCATCTCAGGCTGTGTCCAATCAATGAACTTTTCATAAGTCAGCCCACTTTCCAGCTGGAGGAGAGAAGAAAGCATTGTGGAATACTTGAAGACAAGAGATATTGTGCTCTAGAAATATTGGCACCTCTGACTGGAAATGCACAGATAAATAAATGAATGAAACTAAAAATGCCAAGATGAAAAATATTGTATTTTATTAATTTCCAATCAAAATACCAAATCATACAAGGGCATATGTTTGTATAAGAAAGGTCAGGACATCACTCTACCAGTATTTTGGGAAGCCAGAATGTCCCTACTAATATTTCAGTGAACTTGTTTGTTCCATCATCTTTCCAGCTAAGCCATATGAGACCCAATTGTGAAGGCTACATTTCCAAGACAACTTATTTATGCATTCTAGCATTTGATTGGTTGAAAGGGCAGGGCAATCTGATAGATAAAAGTCAAGAATAATCTGACCACGCTATTCAGGGCATGAATTTTTATCTTTGTCCAAAGTGGGGCTTGAGACGCGCAACTGGGTCGCCAGCTTTGATTACATGTGTTTGCAATGGCTTACCTGTAGAAGAGAACCGTAATTTGGCATCTGTTCCAGATTTTTCTTAATCGCGTAACTATAGCACTTTTCCCATGGCCCAACACATGACCTACATTGATATTACTTTTGGTATGTAACTCTTTTGTGAAAATTTCATTGTCTGAGAGTGTGAGGGAAAGAAAGTCGCTCCATGTTAAGTCATGCTGCTGATATTTCGCCAAACTGAATGCCAAGTGTAATGTTGGTTGAATAACTGATCTAACTAGTCAGAAACAGATAGTTACTTAAAGTCAAAACTTGCTATCTACCTTAAATAAGTTTTTACCAGAAAATAATGTCAACGAATGTTAATTAAACATGTTCGCTAGTTTCAACTCGCGAACTAAACTTGGTTTCTGTCACATGTTGGTTAGTAATTGGGTTGCTAGCAGTAGTAGCTAAATATAAGCCAGGTGGATGTCAAATTATGAGGTGAATTTCAGTGGATAAATCCTGCGAAGGTGCCATTATTAATTATTATATCCCCGAACGCCGAACAGCGTTTCGGGGATATTATGTTTTTGGTCCGACCGCCGCCGCCGGATATCCTAGGTGTTAACGCAATAACTTCAGTAATATTTCAATTAGAAATGTCATGTTTTGCATATAAGTAAGTATCATAAAGAGGAAGAACTGATTCGATTTTGGACAATTTACAATTTCTAGATTAGCCACCAGAGGCCAAAAACGGAAAAATCACTGTTTTTATCATATCTCTGGAAATATTTGTCTGATTGACCTCAAATCAAGTGTAAATGAAAGGTCATAAACTGAGGATGTGTCCCACAATGACATTATACCTCTTTGGTTCAAAATCTTGACACAAGGTGGAGCTTTGTCACATAAATTTCACTATTTTTGCCATATCTTTGGAACCATTTGTCCAATTGACATGAAACTATGTGCCACTGCAAGGTCATGACCTCACAACGTGTCACATGATGACATCATACCTGTATGGTTCAATATTTTGCCACCAGGTGGAGCTTTGTGATGGAAAATTACCATTTTAGCCATATCTACAGAACCATTTGTCCGATTGACCTGAAATTAAGTTCAAATGAAAGGTCATGACCTGAGGGGCTTTATTGGATCTATTCGAAGATTGGGGAATTGGAGGATTGGGGGCGTTCGGGGATATACTCCAAGCCGTCGCCTCCCATGGCATAAGCCTAGGTTTATATGCAGGAATGACAGCAGCAAGCTAGAGAAACAGAGCAAGCTGTTGGGGATACAGGTGTATCAGGCCTACAGGTGAGGGAATAATTATGACTTGTTCTGTGGAATTACAGGGAGAGCATTAAAGTTAGTCTCATGATGTTCAGCATATATAACCTTTGAAAGTCAAAATGTCCCAACCAACTTTGGCTCGGGGGGGAAATGAAAGAAACACACAATTGTAAATCTAATATGATCCAGTCCAATTAACGCTTGGTTGGCGGCTTGTCCGAATTCATAGTCGGTGGTCCATTTTGAGGTGTTCATTGTGGCTGCAATTGCATTACCGCATATTAAGATGCTGAAGAGAGAGGCTTGCAAGCTGGCTTGCTGACGTAGTTATATATCCACTCATTTGGTATCAATGTCCAGGTTACGAGATCTGAGCGGGTTTCATGAGAGCGCTGAGGCGGTTTGCTGCTGTCAGTTAAGATTGTGGCAAGTTTATGTATGTGGCAACTTTTATTGAAAATTTTGGCAGCACCTTGCCTAGCCTAATTAACTGCCAGAATTTATACCGCTCAAGGGGTGGGTGATATTGACTGAATTTTTTTCCACTGGAAGGCCTTTGGGTAGACAGGAAAATCCCAAATTTTCAGCTCCCAAAAGTGAATGGTTTGGTTGCTAGGGCCTCCAGAAGGGTCAGCCTCTGGAGGGCCAAAATGGAACTTTAAAGAAAAATAGGTGTTTGAGTTGTAATATCTCAGTGCGCCCTCAATAGCTCTGCTTCATTTTCACCGACGCCAATCTCTGTTAGGAGGAGTTTTGGAAAATCATGAACTTTTGGTGGGTGTTGAGGGCACCACCTATAGGGGGCGCTTGAAAACACCACTGTGAGCCCAAGTAGCACGTTTGAGGCATTTTTTGCCGGCACCCTCACCAGCCTAAGCTTGTTTATGCATGATATCATTCTATAACAGTGCCTTGTGCTATTCCAGTTGAAATTTTTGCGGGATGGTGAGGGCACGGAATTACAGGTGGCGCTCAAATCAGTGAAAATGCAATAATAGGGGTATTCTGCGGCTGTAGATCTCCATGCGCCCTCATCAGATTTGAATGACATCTTTTTAATTTGATAGCACTACATGTCCACTTTAAGATCTAGAAAGATTAATGTGGGGTTCAACTGTATTAATCCCTTTTTGACCATCTCAGTAAGGCAAGGTTTCAAACGCGAATTAGTACAATATATGGTCTATGGATTAAATAAAAGGATGAAGGCAACAAGGCATGACGGAAAGGTAACCAACTGAAGGTGCACACATCTGGCCCTTGGCCAAGGGTTATTTCATTAGCTGGAGGGCCTAAAATAAAAATCTATTCATCCAACTGAGCAGCAGTGAGACTGGGACAAAAAAGCAATACATGAAACACACGTTTGGGTGGGCCCAGGACGGGGGATCAGATAGAACCCTCTGCTGAGCAGAAGGTGGAAAAGATCATCAAAAAGGGGTCACCACATTTTCTCATTCACATCTGTAAGCATCAAGCTGTTGTTGTGTACTTTCAGTTTCACCGGACAACGTGCACAATTTTTACTTTCTAACTCTTGGCTCGTTTCATGTTTTCCGTAGTGATCTCCAAAAAATAACAGACTGGGGGTGAAAACAAAGTGTCTGACATCATACTTCCACCTGAGTTTTCTCTAACAAAGTAGGGATGATGGAGATAATAAGTGATTTATTTTCCTGAAATTAGCATGACAAAAGAAGTAAACAATTTTTTTTTATTTAATCATGACCCTATCCATTGGTTCAGAGGAGAGCTTTAAATTGCTGATTGCTCCACTAAAAATCATCCATTGGCATTGAATTGAAACTGACACCTATGCTGACCTATGTACCGTAACAGCACTACATAGAAAAGCGTATGGAATGGACACATCACACCTTTCAGAATGATGGTCAAAAAGGGTTAAAACAGTCGCGCCCCACATCAATCTTTTTGGTACACATAGTCGACATGTAGTGCTATCAAATAAAACAGATTTCATTCAAATCTTATGGGGGCGCATGGAGATCTACAGCCGCGGAATACCCCTATTTTTACATTTTCACCGAATTGAGCACCATCTATAGTTACACGCCCTCACCATCTCACTAAAATTTCAAGTGGAATAGTACAAGGCACTGTTATAGAATCATATCATGCTTAAACAAGCTTGGGCTAATGAGGATGCAAGCAAGGAATGCCTCAAACGTGACTGCTACTTTGGTCCAAGATGGCATTTTCAAGCGCCCCCTATCGGTGGCGCCCTCAACAACACACCAAAATTTCATATTTTTCGAAAACTCCTCCTAAAATAGGCTGAAAAAGTTAAAATGAAGCTGGACTATTGAGGGCGCACTGAGATATTTCAACTCAAATCCTATTTTTCTTAGAAGAATAATTTTGGCCCTCTGGAGGGTGACCCTTCTCGAGACTATGAAAACCAAACCGTCGACTTCTGGAACCTGAAAACCTGGAATTTTCCTATTTACTAATAGATCTTACACCAAAAGAAATTTCAGGCCATTTACGATCCCCCACTTCTCAACCCCTAATAGAAATCTGCCTGACTGTTATTAATTCTGGCAGTTAAAAAAAAAACGGAGAAACAATCATTCAGATAATCTTTGTATACAGTAAAGACAGGATCTGCACTCAGATTTACCGAAAATTTTCCTGCTCGCGCACTATGGGGTCTATTCTCCCATTAGCGCATAAGTCTTTTTTTACGCGCTTCGAGTTAAGCGCTTTTGAGTTACGCGTATTCTCCCCTACTCACTTCGATCACGCCCACAGCGCTTAACTTCAGAATGTAGGCGGCCTAACGAAAGAGGTGTGACTGATCCAAAAGAGAGGCAGACTCTGTACAAAGCTCATTGATTATGGCTATCAGGAAAACATGGAAAAAGGATTTTCTGATTAACCATGAAAACGCATTTGTGGTCCATGGAAAACGCAAGAAACGAAAACTCGTATGTCCACTCTTCTTACATGCAAAATTAAACATTTTTTATTTTAAACTATATTCATCCATTTATATTATTATAATTATTATTATTATTTTATTTGATATTTATTTTTTATTTTCCTGTGAAGTTTGTCATTGTGAAGATACGAGGTTTTATATGCCGCTGTAATAGTAGGCCGTACCAATTACAAGACGTAATTCAGACATCTCTTTATTTATCATAGCATTGGGCTCCGTCCGTACGGACACATAAAATTGCGGCGGCGGGGGATATGTTAGTGACAAACACTTGTTATTTCTTACTCTAGCCACCATGGCATTAAAGCTATGCATACAAACAAATTGCCGCGATAATGAAATAATAAATAAAGAATTTAGCACTTCTCAATCAGCGCAATCAGATCATTGAAAATGTGCCCCTCCTACACCAGCCTGTTTGTTCCGTGGAAGACAGGGAAGAAGACAAAGGGAACATTCTAGTCACTCAAAGACAATCAAAGACAGTTTATATGATCTCATTTAGAAACTGCGCACTTGAAAACTACTCCGATGTCAGGTTTGCAACTAAGGGACATGGAAACGCTTTAACAAGGATTCTTACCCCGCACGCGGTCATCTCCCCGCCCCGAAACCACCTCAGTAATGACGGAATTCCATATCCATAGCCTATCATCCTATTTGATTTGAGCGAGACATTCACTTGGCCTTGTGCCTAATACTTTATTATAATCAATTATCCCATTTACTAATAATGTCGGCTATTCTTTAAAGGCTAAAATTGATTAACAAATGGATAGTGCTTTGGTATTTGCCAGGGTAGGGCTCAATCTAGAGTAGCCTATTTAATAATATCTTTATTCACACATTAAATTACACAGTGGTACACATTTATTACCAATGGTAAAAATTACTAGGACTCGAGTTAGTTTATACAGATATCCTCAATTAGAAAATCAATCCCCTTACTCGTGAGAATATCACAACTTTTTAGATTATCACGAACATACAGGGCAGTCGCATTTGTTAATAGAACATGGAAGACAATGATGGCGACGTCGAGCCAAAGCCGAAAACCAAATTTCACAGATGTTGGCGTTGTATGGCAAGCAAGCACTGAAGGCTGATCCGAGGAATTAAGCTGCGAATCGTTCTGGATGTGGCGTCGGTGGGGAGATGTAAGCGCAGTATCCCCGATTTAAAGCATAAATGGAGAGATCTGCGGGGCGCTGTAAAAGCCAGGCTCTCTGCACACCGGAGAAGTGTACACGCAACAGGTGGTGGGCAACCATCATCCCCTGTGCATTTCACTGCACAGGAGGAGGGGATGGCATCGCCATCGAACTGCGTCAGACACCTTGACACAGACGCCAGTGATGTGTATGACATCACCAGCCAATCTCTGAAACGACCCAGATGCCAGGAGCGACAGCGCAGTTCTGACGTTGATGACCACGGGTATGTTTTGTGGATAATTGCTGCGGCTGGATAGCTGTTCATCCAGAAGTCGGCTAAGATAGATGATTGCCTCATGCACGGTCCAGACGAAAGCGCTGGATGCACTCAATGTTTGTTTGTCCCAGGATGTCCAAACGAAGCCGATATATGCGTGTTCGTCTTCGAGCTCGGCGCGCTCCTCTACTCTTTCCCAATCACGCAAGAGTGCAAGCAAATGCAGGACTGGCATTTTGGCTTTAGATTTTGAGGGCATGGTAGAATGATGGTCTTATGTATACTCGTATTAATTAATTGTTTTGCGTTTGTAATTTAACTGATTGGAGAAGAGGCTGATGCGAAATATCATGTGATGATTTCGTTTGATAAATTATCATGGCTTTGAGAAATGTAGTTTAGAAATAAGGAAGAACAATCGAATATTAAATGTCTCAACCTTTACCATGTTAAATAAAATAAAAGTAATGTTAAAATTCGGCCTATAACCGACATCAAACGTAATATTCAATTTCGCCAAATGTTGGCGCTTGACCTTAATACAGCCCTCAAAAGCGCTTAACAGAAAAAGCGCGTAAGCCAGGGGGAGAATACACGTAAGTGTTATTTGCATGAGAAACGCCCGGAAACGCCCCGATTTTGGCCTTGCTCCGCCCCAAGCGCCTAACTGCCTTCAAGGCGCGTAATGCACAGACTTAAGTCGAGGGGAGAATACGCGTAGGCTGAAAAGCGCGTAGCTACGCGCTTTTTTCAACTTAAGCGCATGGGAGAATAGACCCCTACATGCGCTTGCATCTGTCCCTACCAATTCTCACATTAAACCTACGCCCTTGAAATCATATATTAATTTTCTCATTAGTAAACAATCATGCCATATCCTTTTTCTCTGCCAAGTTCAAAACCACAAAGTATTTTTGACAACAGTTGTCGTTTGATGGACAAGAAGTATCTACAACAGATAGGTAGTCATAGTTTTGGATGAAGAAGTCATGAAGTCACTGTACAAGTCTTACCTGGACAAGGCCAGTGGAGTCATCCTCAATGTCTTTGGGCAGAAAGATGAGCATGCTAAGCTCTTTGCCAATATAAGGCATCTCAAGAATCTGACAGTTGAACTCTGAAATGAAAGTTAAGCCAAATTTGGCCTTCTGGTGCATCATCTGCACTGGCTTGCTTTCATTCTGAAAAATTAAAGATGGTGGAGGATGTTCAGATATATTCATGGCTTCTACTCAACCTTTAATTACAAAACCCAAAACCAGTGAAGTTGGCACTTTGTGTAAATCGTAAATAAAAACAGAATACAATGATTTTCAAATCCTTTTCAACCTATATTCAATTGAATACACTGCAAAGACAAGTTACTTAATGTTCGAACCGGTAAACTGTGTAATTTTTTGCAAATATTAGCTCATTTGGAATTTGATGCCTGCAACATGTTTCAAAAAAGCTGGCACAAGTGGCAAAAAAGACTTAGAGAGTTGAGGAATGCTCATCAAACAATTATTTGGAACATCCCACAGGTGAACGGGCTAATTGGGAACAGGTGGGTGCCATGATTGGGTATAAAAGCAGCTTCCCTGAAATGCTCAGTCATTCACAAACAAGGATGGGGTGAGGGTCACCACTTAGTGAACAAATGCGTGAGCTGATTGTCGAACAGTTTAAAAACAACATTCCTCAACGAGCTATTGCAAGAAATTTAGGGATTTCATCATCTACGGTCCGTAATATCGTCAAAAGTTTCAGAGAATCTGGAGAAATCACTGCACGTAGGCAACAAGGCCGAAAACCAACATTGAATGCCCGTGACCTTCGATCCCTCAGGCGGTACGGCATCAAAAACCGACATCAGTGTGTAAAGGACATCACCACATGGGCTCAGGAACACTTCAGAAAACCACTGTCAGTAACTACGGTCCGTCGCTACATCTGCAAGTGCAAGTTAAAACTCTACAAATGCAAAGCGAAAGCCATTTATCAACAGCACCCAGAAACGCCGCCGGCTTCGCTGGGCCCAAGCTTATCTAAGATGGACTGATGCAAAGTGGAAAAGTGTTCTGTGGTCTGACGAGTCCACATTTCAAATTGTTTTTGGAAACTGTGGATGTCGTGTCCTCCAAACCAAAGAGGAAAAGAACCATCCGGACTGTTATAGGCGCAAAGTTCAAAAGCCAGCATCTGTGATGGTATGGGGGTGTCTTAGTGCCCAAGGCATGGGCAACTTACACATATGTGAAGGCACCATTAACGCTGAAAGGTACATGCAGGTTTTGGAGCAACATATATTGCCATCCAAGCAACGTCTTTTTCATGGACGCCCCTGCTTATTTCAGCAAGACAATGCCAAGCCACATTCTGCACGTGTTACAACAGCATGGCTCCGTAGTAAAAGAGTGCGGGTACTAGACTGGCCTGCCTGTAGTCCAGACCTGTCTCCCATTTAAAATGTGTGGCGCATTATGAAGCGTAAAATACGACAACGGACACCCCGGACTGTTGAACAACTTAAGCTGCACATCAAGCAAGAATGGGAAAGAGTTCCACCTGAAAAGCTTAAAAAATTGGTCTCCTCAGATCCCAAACGTTTACTGAGTGTCGTTAAAAGGAAAGGCGATGTAACACAGTGGTAAAAAGGCCCCTGTGCCAACTTTTTTGCAATGTGTTGCTGCCTTTAAATTCTAAGTTAATGATTATTTGCAAAAAAAAAATAAAGTTTCTCAGTTTGTACATTAAACATCTTGTACAATTGAATATAAGTTGAAAAGGATTTGCAAATCATTGTATTCTGTTTTTATCTACGATTTACATAACGTGCCAACTTCACTGGTTTTGGGTTTTGTAGATTAAGACTTGAAAATATGAGTAATTTCAAGATCAGTTTCTCCCCCCCCCCCCAGAAAGTCCACTCTACCTACACTTCTGAATGTGCAAATGAAAACAAAATGTAATTGTTGAAATTTAGCCAGTAAAATTCAGTTTCCACTTGCAGAACTGATCTACACATTCTAATGTCAGACATACTTCAGCGTTTGGTCAGCAAGAAAATCACGTACAACGAAAATAACGGCCAAGTTGAAAAACTGATGTGTTGATCCTATAAATTCTTCTGTTTTCGACAAAATCAGTCAGAAATTAGCCCACCCTTTTGCATACCATTGTGATAGGTAAAGTTCTAAAAGATATGGTTCAATGCTCTGAAAAGAAAAACATTTCCGTTTCTGACAAGGCTTAATCATTGTCTGATTGAATAGCACTCAGATACAAAAGCACCTATGCCCTATCAACAGTCAGTTCTTCACTGGTATTACAATAGTAACTTTTGCAAGAAAATACAGCAGCTGCGCAATGCCTAAAACTAAACATCATGGGGGCAGGCACCTTCCTGCTTCAGAGTAGACCACAGTTCTCAATTCTTTTGCATCCAAATGTGATGAGCATGAAGTCTTACCTTGCTCAGTTTGAATGGCACTTCTTTTGTTGCAGTTACTTCGAATTTTTGGTCCCAATCACCCTTAAAATAAATTGCATTCACCAGCACTAGTCTGGTCAAACTGTCAAGAGTCCCTTGGGACAACAAGTCCTTGATTTTATCTGCAAGACAGGGTAATTCAGTGGAATTGTGCAGCTGAGATTTCATGCACTAGGTTTTGAATAATTTAGATGTTGCTTGCGAAGGGGTGTGAATTTTGCGCAGAAAGAAACCATATCAAGAATGAAAATTGAAAAAATTATTAACTGCAATCAAGTCCAACAGCACCCCCTTCAAGTATTTCCGCAAGATAATTAGTCATTTCCATGTAATTGGCGATAATTGCAGGTAATTTCCATGATAAAATCCAAAACGGAGGCCGCCATTGTTTTGAACTCAAGCTATGCGAGACAGAGTGTCAGCCCGAGAAAGCACGGAATCGTGATGTGAAGGCAGTGGCTGAGAGTGTAAAAAAACCATCCCTGATCAGTAATATGCATTGTGCCATTGTGCGAGTTCATAACCTAATGGCGAATTAAATCCCTGTCCTTTGGGAACGTGTGCATTGTCACACCGGCCATCTTCTGTTTAGAGTCACAGACACAATCATATGCCTGACGATGCCGCAATTTCAAAGCGATATCGGATCTGTTCACTCACGAGAAAATCTCATTAAATTGAAGTGCCAGACCGCCATGCTGACATCACAATGTCGTGCCGGAGAATCAGGCGAGAGAGATGCAATGGAAAATAATGGCGCTGCCCAATGGGCTCAATTAAATTAAATTTTTTCGTCAATTAGCCAACTGAGCTATATGAATGCAATTTAACTAGCGCAAGATTAATAAATTGAAATAACAGGGGGAAAGAAATTATTTGACGATAGTCCTCCTTTAAAAAGGAAAGTCATCAATTGCAAAGTATCCTATATCCTGACAGTGAGAGGTTGCCCGTTTCTGGCAAAAGTATAAAAATCTAAAACCTCAAATCCCAAAAAAAAAGTTGGGATGCTGTGTAAATTGTAAATAACAACAGAATACAATGATTTGCAAATCTCAAAATCTCATCACGATGGAACATTGACAACATATCAGATGTTGAAAGTGAGACATTTTACAATTTCACGAAAATTATGAGCTTATTTTTAATTTGATGGCAGCAGCACATCTCAAAAAAACTGAGAGAGGGTCAACAAAAGGCTGGAAAAGTAAGTGGTACTGATAAAAACAGCTGGAGGATCATTTCGCAACTAATTAGGTTAATAGGCGACAGACCTATAACATGACTGGGTATAAAAAAAGCATTTTCAATTTCAGAAAAATGTTCCTCGATTTAAAATTATGAGGACTTTGAATCGATAGTACATAATATCATCAAAAGATTCAGAGAATCTAGAGACTTCTCTATGCAGAAGGGACAAGTCCGAAGGTCAGTATTGGATGCTCATGATCTTCGGACCATCAGGCGGCACGGCATTAAAAACAGACATGATTCTGCGAAATACGTTACAGGGTAAAGAACACTTCACGAAATTATTCTCTGTGAACACAGTTCACCATGCAATCCACAAGTGCAAGCTAAAGCTGGATCATGCAAAGAAGAAGCCATATGTGAACATGATCCAGAAATGCCGCCATTTTCTCTGGGCCAAAGTTCATTTAAAATGGACTGAGGCAGAATGGAAAACTGTTGTGGTCAGATGAATCAAAATTTGAAATTCTTTTGGGAAGCCATGGACACCATGTCACGCGGTCAAGGAGGAGAGGGACCATCCAGCTTGTTGTCAGTGCTCAGTTCAAAAGCCGACATCTACGATGGTATCAGGTTGCATTAGTGCCTGTGGCGTGGGCAGCTTACACATCTGGAAAGGCATTATCAATGCTGAAAAATTTTTAGATATTTTACAATAACATATGCTCCCACCCAGACAACATCTCTTTGAAGAAAGGGCTTGCATATTTGAGCAAAACAATGCCAAACCACATACTGCAACCATCACAATGGCATGGCTTTGGAGTAGATGAGTCTGAGTGCTGAACTGGCCTACCTGGAGTCCAGACCAATCACTACTAGAAAACATTTGGTGCATCATAAAACGTAAAATCCAGCCAAAAAGACCCAGGATTATTGAGCAGCTAGAATCCAACATCTGAGAAGAGTGGAATAAAATTCCTCTCCCAAAACCTCAGCAATTGGTCTGCACACTTCCCTAATGTTTACAGACTGTTATTAAAAGAATAGGGGATACTAAACAATGGTAAACATGGCCCTACTTTTTCCCTACTTTTTTTGAGATGTGTTGCTGAGCTAATATTTTTCATGAAATGGTAAAATGTCTCACTTTCAACGCCTGATATGTAATCCGTGTTCAAAGTGATATTTGTTAAAATGTCAGTTGATGAGATTTGCAAATCATTGCATTGTTTTTATTTACATTTTACACAGCATCCCAACTTTTTCGGAATTGGGGCTGTACATAAAACTGAATAAAACCTCACCCCCATTATCATTTCAGGCAGGATAATACATCTATTTATTTCAAAGAAAAAATGTTCAGGATTACACAACATTAGCCAAGTCTTCAAACTCATTATCATACACCAAACCACAGAGAAACTTCTAATTTCCAATAAAAGCTTCCTGCACCTTTATAGGTCATCAACACGATAGTTACCTTGAGTTGTCTTCTCCACCCAACTGTTAATGTTCACCCTGGCAGCCTCAGCACTTGATTTGAAGTCAACAGTCTCCAGCTCTGCTTGATAGAACATCTTTGTATCCTCAATGAATTTCTGCAGATTCACAAAAACTGAATGTTTGTATAGTTCGTTTTCTCCTTAACTTGCTATTCAAATAAAAATTATTCATGCTTAATCTCTTACACCCGAGTTGGAAAATGACTGAAAGTTTGTCTGTTACATTAAAGGGGACCTATTATGGTGATCCTTTTAATAGATATTAATAATGTTATATTGTTGGTTGTCCATACTCAACCTCTGAAAAGTTTCTTAAACATAAGACACAGGGGTTTTGTCGTAATCCATGAAGGTGTTTTCGTGAGCATGATTTCCTCTCTCAACAGCTCCTCCCGAGATCTTCACGAGATCTGGGCAAAACCTGATGTGCCTTCCAATTAATACGGACCTAGCCAGAGCCAACCACGGCACTGGACCTGCCTACACCAGAAACTATTCTAGCAGGCACCAACAATGGCAAAGCATACTATGCCTTAGTAGCATCTACACTTCCAGAAATACAAAAGAAGAAGCGCAGATCATTTGAGGTGCAGTTTTGTCAGTATCTCTCCCAAAGCTGCTAGTCCGTTTACTTTTGGATGCGAAGAAAAACACCTATTTCTCTTCCAAAAGACGATGCCACCAGAAATCAATGGATTGCTTTTTTTTGTTGGCTGGCAGCAAACAGCCACGGCCAAAGGGAACGTTAGCTGCTTGTGCTCAGCATTTCACCATAGACAGCTTTGTCAATAAAGGATAATTCAACACAGGATAAGCATTTCAGCTGCTTCTCAAACCTGAAGCAGCTGCATCGATCAAGCGCTTGGAGCCACAAGCTGTAAGTAATGAAAGACAGCAAATAATGTAAGTGAAGCTAATGTGTTACGGGCGGCTACTGGCTTGCAGGACCGCTAATGATAGTTAGCATTAACAACTGGCCTCAAGCACTGGCTTTCTAAAATATCTGAAGATAAATCCTGGATCGGTCGCGACTGCCCGTGACTCACAGACACAGAAGCTGCAACTTGCTTTTACTGCATAAGCCAACCTGACGTGATAGCCAGTTGATTGTGGCTGTAGCACTGCGGCAAACGTAGCCAAGTTACTGCTGCTAATTTTTGTGTCCTAAATATGCAAGAGTGATATCAGGGGAAATTCTACATAATTTGTGAACGTGTGAACATAAACCTCATTTGAAGCCAACTTTTTATATTCGTTTGTAATTTGGATGCTTGGTACAATTGTCCACGGTAATGGAACTTGCTGTCTGTAAAACCTGTATTGCAAGGGTTTGTCTCTGTGGTTGTCATGACCGCTCGGTTACCAGCTATCGCATGTTAGTTTGCATGGCGTGCTAATTCAAAATTTTCCTGGTTAAAGTATATGCAATAATTCTGATCAGTATACTTGTGTAACTTCGGTAAGCATCAATGTGGCAGTTTCATCAAAACCTTGCCCAATTGTAGCCACTACATTTGAAGCTAACCAGAGAGGTGCTGTATGTGTCCGCAAAGTTGGGCTGAAAAGCATAGTTAGACCAGACGTAGGTTTTGCAGAGCTTGGGATACGTGTTTGGGTTTGTTTGTGATGTTTCGTGTTGTTTGTGATGTTTGTTTCGGCTGCTTGTGATCGCTTCACTTATCCATGACTGGGATCAGCTGGATACTTCACGAATGTCTGGGCAAGGTCTCTGGTGCTACCGAGAAAGCGATGCGAAACACAGGAGCTTTACCGTGTGTGGTATGACAAATGATTTCTCTGCACTACTGTGATGTAATTTCATCCTCCTTTAGAAGTTGTTGTGGCTATTAAAAGCCAAAAAAGGCAGAGATTAAATAGGAAATTCCTTCCTGAAGAAGTGATCGATTCGCTAGCTCCAAATAAGCAACTTGTCTGTGCTAACAGAACTTATGGTCTGCAAAACCTGTATTATGTTCATAACATAACCAGAGCAATCTCTTGCTGTCACGTACTATCCATAATACTGCTTTCACATAGGACGCGAAACAAATTTTTTCGCAGAACAGATTAGCCTACATTTATAGTCAATGCAAAGACGCGAATACACTCGTTATGGGCACGTCAAGCCGCTTTCACACCGGACGCGAAACAAATTTTTTGAGCACCAAATTACATTCAAAATCATCACCATTGATCAGCTACTGCATGTTCGTTCCCGTGCTCTGCTAATTAAAAATGCTCCTGGTTAACATATATGCAGCAATCTGATCGGTAGGCTTGTGTTACTTCGGTAAGCATCAATGTGACAGTTTCCTGATTGTAGCCAATCGGAGAGGTGTAGTTAGAGCAGAAGTAGGTTTTGCAAAGCTTGGGGTGCGTTTTTGGGTGCTTGTGAAACAATCGCTTTACTTATCCATGACCGGTGTTCCGAGTTATATGGCTCCTCGAATTCTGAGCTGCCCTGGGCAGGTATTCAGTGAATATTCATTACGGAGGTTGTCCTGCGCGCTAATAAATGAAATATATGAGCTTCACATGCAAAAAGAAAACAACAGGATCACCAAATTGCTTAATGTTACACTTACTCTCGCATCAGCTGTTGTCAAAACAGTCACCGTTCCCCACATCAACACATATCCACATCTAAAACGCTTTAAAAGTATGCCATTGTTCAACAACTGAGCTACACCAGGATATTCAGCTCCTCTCGGTTCACTTGCCACGAATGACTGCCTAATGCGCGAGCGTATATGACAACCTCCGTAATGACTATTCACTAAATCCCCGCCCAGGGCAGCTCAGAATTCGAGGAGCCGTGTAACTCGGAACACCGGGGTCTGCCTGGTACTTCTCCAATATCTGGGTAACCTCTCTGATGCTACCGGTGAAAGCAATAGGGAAACACACAGGCTATAATGTGTCTGGTATCACAAAAAATTTCTCTGCATTGCTGTCGATTGAATATTAAATCGGCTATTGAATATTAAATTCTTTCCTGTAAAAGTGATTGATTCGCTAGCTCCACATAAGCAATAGTTCACGCAAACCTGAAAATTATATTCATAACATAACCGGAGCTCTATCTAGCTCTCACGCACTATCCATAACGCGCCCATTCTCCGCGAGGAAACGCTGGTCATTCCGACGCAAAAAGTACTCCATTACCACGGGCAATGTTGAAAATATTTGAAATATTTAACCATTAAAGTTTCAGCGGATTTTATCAAAAACATAAAAAGCAGGCCAGTGGGCTCTTTTCCATCTAGTATCATGGGAAGCACAGTATTTCGAACATCAAAAATATCAAGAATATTGTGAAATGTTGTTTTTAAACAAGGGAAATACACCTTTACCACCTTTAGTTATAAGCAAAGTCCAGATTCTGATATCTAATTAAAACAACAGCACACAAACAATGGCATAGTGCATCAGGAAATTTTTCAAAATAAAACATCCTGTACCAATACAGGACCAAATTTTCTAAATAAAAAACCCTGTACCGACTCGTAGTGATGGCAATTTCAACACTCAATTTCCATCCGTTCCAAACACCTTTGACATTTCCAGTATTGACACAGGCCTGACACGCCGTATCAGCGCTTAAGTCACATGACCAAGCTGTGTCATATGCACAGCAGGAAGGTTTTATTTCTTGTGGAGATCGTTATTGGCAATGAAATTTAAGAAACCTACTCTTAAACTACTCAGTACAACAAAGTCGGAAGTGACAATAATCACAGTTAAAACAAACAAATCTAAAAAGCAATTATCAACACAGCCCACTTGCCCACAACAGAAGCACAAAATTCCTGAAAAAAATGACAAAATAAGTGAAATCTGAGAGGAGAAGCTGTATCAGTCGTCAGGACGCTTTGACCCCACTGCCCTGACTGTGGGATATGAAACTGCATGGAGGATGGAGCAAAATAGCATCACATGCGTTATGTCATAGCTACATGCCCAATGAAATTGGCAGGCAAGGTGGCACTTACTTTTTCATGTAGTGCCAAGTAGGGTTGGGTAGCTTTTTTAGTTCAGGAAATAAAATCATAATTTAAAAATTGCTTTTTGTGTCTATGAACAGAATAGGTGACAAGGCACACCCTTGGCGGAGTCCAACCCCAACTGGAAATGAGTCTGACTTAGTGCCAAGAATGCGGACACAACTCTGGCTTTGGTTATACAGGGATCGGATGGCTCGAATTAATGGCCCTGGAGCCCCAAACTCCCGCAGCATCCCCCACAGGATACCTCGTGGACACAGTCATAAAACTTCTCCAAGTCCACACAACGCATGTAGACTGGATAGGCAAACTCCCATGACCTCTCCAGTATCCGTTCGAGGGTAAAAAGTTGGTTCACTGTTCCACGGCCGGAACGGAACCCGCATTGCTCCTCCTGAATCAGAGGTTTGACAATCGGGCGGAGCCTCCTATCCAGCACCCTGGCATAGATATTTCCTGGGAGGCTGAGCAGTGTGATCCCCTTATAGTTGGAACACACCCTCCGGTCCCCTTTTTTAAAAATGGGAAACACCACCCCAGCCTGCCAGTCCATGGGCACTGTACCCGACATCCATGCGATGCTGAACAGGCGTGTCAACCATGACAGCCCACCAACATCCCGGGCCTTCAGCATCTCACGACAAATCTCATCCGTCCCTGGTGACTTGCCACTGTGGAGTTTTTCGACCACATCAGCAACTTCCACCAGGGAAATGGACAACGACTCGCCCGAGTCCTCCGTCCCTGCCTCCTCAATGGAGGGCATGTCTGCCGGATTTAGGAGTCCCTCAAAGTGATCCTTCCACTGCCATACAATATCCTCAGTTGAGGTCAACAGTTCACCACCCCTGCTGAAAACAGCCTGGGCGAAACCCTGCCTCCCCTTCCTGAGTCATCTTATGGTTTGCCAGAACCTCTTTGAGCCTCTTCGAGTCCTTCTCCATAGTCTCCCCGAACTCCTCCCAAACCCGAGTTTTGATGGGGGTGAGCGCCCTTGTGTTCTGGGTCCCGGTCATGGAATCTGGCTCTTGGGACATGGAACGTCAGCACACTGGTGGGGAAGGGGCCGGAGCTTGTGCGGGAGGTTGAGCGGTACCAGCTAGATATAGTCAGACTCACCTCTAAGCACATCTCTGGCTCCAGAAACAAGCTCCGGGCAAGGTTTGGATTTCCTTCAGGGAGCTCTTCATAGGAGACTAGGGAATCACTTTTCGTCTAACTCCTCACCTGGGACTAATTTGCCATGGGAGACCCTACCTGGAAATAAACTCCAGATAACACAGCTCCCAAGATACCAGGGGCAGGCAAACTTCTCCATCACGATAAGGTAGCAAATCACGGAGGAGCTTTTCATGATTTTCATCGACAGGATATCAAGGCGCAGTTGAGGTTTGGAGGATGTCCAGTTTGGTGGCCTCAGGATTGCATCTCCGCTGCTAGCAGATGTGGTCCTGTTGGCTTCATCATGCTGTGACCCCCAACACACACTGGAGCGGATTGCAGCTGAATGTGAAGCGGTCGGAATGTGGATAAGCACCTCCAAATCTGAGGCTATGGTTCTCTCCCGGAAAAAGGTGGATTGTCCCCTTCAGGTGGGGAGTCAGTTGTTACCCCAAGTGGAGGAGTTCAAGTATCTCGGGGTCTTGTTCACGATTGAGGGTTGGACGGAGTGTGAGATTGACAGACGGATCGCTGTAGCCTCTGCAGTGAAGCGGGCGTTGTACCGGTCCGTTGTGTTAAAGAAGGAGCTGAGCATCAAACGAAGCTCTCGATTTACTGGTCATTCTACGTTCCAACCCTCACCTATGGTCACAAGCTTTGGGTGGTGACCAAAAGAATAAGATCGCAAATACAAGCGGCCGATATGAGCCTTCACAGTAGGGCGGCTGGGCTGACCCTTAGAGATAGGGAGAGGAGCTGGACATCTGGGAGCGGCTCAGAGTTGGACCGCTGCTCCTCCGCGGTTAGAGGAGTCAGTTGAGGTGATTGGGCATGCCTCCTGGACGGCTCCCTTTAGAGGCTTTCCAGGCATGTCCAACTGGGAGGAGGCCCCGAGGCAACGCTGGACACACTGGAGGGATTATATCTCCCGGCTGGCCTGTGAAGAAAATCTCTGTTGCTTAGTTTCTTCTTTTACCGCTGATTCAACAATTCCAAAACGGGCTGTTTGATTCACTGTTAATCCTGGTTGGACATAACTTGCATACGGAGCCAATGGTTATGATGAGACACGTGAAGCACTTTATTAAAAGTTCAGTTGCGATGGAAAACGGTTGTGCCCACGGGAGAGGTCAACATCACACACAGAATGAAGGAAAATAGGCAGTTTAAGTAGTGTGAAGGAGTGACAAATAACACCCTGGCCAGGAAGCCGCCGCCACCAGGCCATCTCTGGTTCTCGCGAAAGGATGTCAAAACACCTCATCCAAACTTAATTAGATCAATGGTGGCCACCTGCCTGTGCCCAGTTGATTTGCATAGATACTATAGTGTATAGCGGCAATCAAGGCATTAGCCGAAACCAAATGGCTCTCACAGCTCACCATCTGTTCAGAAAGATGAAAGACAAATTGAGGGAACACGCTGAGAAAATCCGAAATCTGACACCTGGGAACGGCTTGGGGTCCCCCAGGAAGAGTTGGAGGACGTGGTTGGGGAGGGGGGCGCCGGGGCTTCTCTACTCAGTCCGTTACCCCACCACCCGGCCCCAGATAAGTGGAAGTAAATGGATGGATTTTGTGTCTATTCTGGTTACCTTCGTCTAATATTAAAACTGCTTTGATGATGGAAATATTTAAATGTGGAAAATATGCAAGAAGTATAGGAAATTGGAAAAGGGGAGAATACTTTTTCACACCACTGTAAATGAAAGAAATATATGTTAGAAGTCATGAAAAATTTTCAAACAAATCAAATCATGACAAGTTTATTTATTTGCTTGCACAGCATCATAAACAGCAAGTTAGAGCACTGCAGCACAGACACAAAGCAGCGAGGTAATGACCCATTACAACAGTATTCCTTCATCAGTATTTCATCTGAACGAGCAACAATAAGAAAAATATATTTTGCTCACAGCGATGACATACAGCATGCCTACTGTGTAGTTCACACACTTGATCATGACGGAGCTCAGTGATGCTGAATACTAGGGGTGTCACGATTCATTTATCCCACGATTCGATTTGAATCTCGATTCAAGACCTTCGATTTGATTCATTTCGGTTTGATTCACCTTCATTAAAGACAAAGTCAAAATACAGAGTAATATCATTTTACTTTGGCAACTCATGCTCAGCCAGTCTCACTGTCACTCACAGTGAACATAAACAAAATAAGATTATGCAATAAAGATGCATTCAGAAAAACCTTACAAGTTTCTGTTATCACTATACGTCATAATCTGTCACATGTGACAGTACAAAAACCAGTAGTCTATTTTAGAATAATAAGTTAAGAACAGTCCTTTTAGTTGGCTTTCACTGGTTTACTTTAGCAACAAGGGACATTGAACAAGAAATGCTGTCTAGTAAATTAAGATTATGATTCACTTTACTTCACCCAGCAGCAAATTAGCTTGCTAGCTAACTTAACAGCGTTAAATTCTTACCAGTGTACCTGTAGTTAGGTTCTGTAACTGTCGATCGCTTGATAACTTAAATGCGCACAAAATAATGGATTTCCTCTCAAAACTGTGACTTGGTTAAAAAGTAGGTATATCGGTTTCGACAACTGCCTGCGTGTGTGCCACCAACCATGACAAGGCGAAATAGTTAAATAGCAAACCCTAAAAGACACGTGTTTCTATTGAGTTGACGCTCAGGACATTGAGCAATGGCGAAAAGTAAAAATCTGACGCGTGTCACACGCTGCCAGTGGGCTTTGTTCCATTGAAATTGATGTAAGCAATTTCTTGATGCGCGTCTCACGGTTGCAGACATTAAATGAAATATGTAAGAATAATGGTAGACCGAAGCAGATTTCATGTTTGCATGACAACTAGGCAGTCAAACTCGCTAGCAGGCAAGCCAACAATACAAAATAATACTTAGCCTGCCATGCAGGACGTAGGATGTCAGGACGTAGTTTTCTGTTTGTTTGTTTATTTATTTTTTATCATAACCTATGCGTCATAAACAGAGATGCCAAGTCTCATGGATTTGGCGTGGGTCTTGCGCATTTTTTAGGCTTATTCACCGTAGTCCGTAATTATTCATTGAATGCTTAATGAGGTTCTCATGAGGAATTAAAATCCTTGAGCATTTTATTTTCCGTTTCACTTGCGTACAGGTGCACCTCATCACAAGTAACATGGAAAGCGATTATGACCCCGGACTTCCCGTGCTTCTCTTTACTGAGGGATTGGAAACAATACATGTGTTTCATGATCGTTTAAATTGTTTTGATGAAATAAGACCATTTGAAACATTTTTATGCAGTTCCATAGCTTTTAATCCCTCAGTAAAGTCACGCCTGAGAATTCCCGAGTCATAATCAATGTCATTGTCATTCGTAGGGAAATCCACCGTAATGGACGTGAAACTGATTAACTTGATGCACCATGACTTTCTTCAGTGCGCTTGGAATAATTGCTGACTACGGCACAGAAATGTAAATGCCACAAAGAGGAGAAACGTAATGGCATCTCTGCGTACACGGCGGTTTTATGCCCTTGTGTTTGACTAGGAAAGACCTCTGATTTCGAGAGACAAAACTCCAAGTCTGTAGTGGTATTTATCATTCTGCTTATGTCTTATATCGCAGTCATAAGCATCCAGTGACTTGTATGCTCGTAGTTCCTCCCTAGTGAACACGGCAGGTTTCTCGATCAAATGGGTATAAATATCAGGCCACAGAATACTGGGCCAATAACTAACGTCATCTACCCACTCACTGATACCATACGGGTCTGGAAATTGGTTGCCATTTGTCAATGTTAATTTTTTTAGGTAGAATTTGCGATCTTTGATGGTTAATGCCCTCGCATAGCTTGACAAGCGATTATGGTTCACCATACATCCGTTGCCAAGATACGCGTTTTGTCTGCAAACAGGAAATGGGTCTATTGAGAGAAAATGGTCCAATCAGAGTTAACCTTACTGAGCATGACCCATATCACTATCAACATAAGATGCACTTAAGCGAACGTAATGACAACGTATTTACATCTAGAATTCTTGCGTTTCAAGATAATATAAAATGACAAGTAATTAATTCATGAATCGGACCGGAACTAATACTGGACGAATCGAATCGAACCGCTTAACTTACGATCCGATTCTCGATGAACCGAACCGAATCGTGACACCCCTACTGAATACAAAGTTTAAGTACTCAGATCTGTACTGTAGCCCTTATCAATTGCTTCATTCTGCGTGCTTATCATTTGCCACTTGTGATAAAAGCACCTGCAAAATAAATGTAACGTAATTTCACTTTAATTTAATTTCAATAAAGGGGAAATGCGCACAAAACTTTAAAAGAAGAATATATTACCTCGACAAAGTTGTATGACTGCTCCCCATATAGGCGATTTGCCAGGCTTAGTGCATATGGAGCACCCTCTTTGTTCAGCTCAGACATCAGTGTCCTGAATCCAGCATGAAGGCCATCAACTTTTTCGAAGTGAAGAGACTGGAGATAGGTACACACAGACACTGTAAAACTGTTCTAACAAGGCATAAGCAAGTTTCACTTTCTCCTGATTCAGGAAAAAAAAATCATTTTAACTCATAAATTTGCAAATCCAACAGGAACAATGTTCATACCATTTGAATTTTCCATCATAGATGAAGCATAAACAATGAGACAAAATGCATAAAACTGGATTTTATGCAGCTCTAAAAATTTCAAACCACAACAGAGAAGGATCAAAAGACCATACCCTTCCTCCTATTGTCTCCCTTCCAAAAGTGTCAAAGTTTGTCTTTTTTCCTTTACATGATAACAAAGAACATTTTCTTTATTCATTTTTGATAAATATACTCAACAAAAAAAAGTTAAAGAACAGTGTATTTCAACTCGAGCCTGCGAATTGTACAAATTGAACATACATCCCAGGTGTTGTTTATGTCACTGGTGTTAATGCTAGGCACAAATTGCATCAAAACATTTGATCAGACGACTTCATTACCCCAAAAACTGGGTATAACATGGGGAAGACAAGAATCACACCAAGTTCTGACCATACATCAAAATGTCAAATAATGTTGAAAGCCATTTCAAAATCTTGTGTCAAAACCACGTGTTCTCACCGCAGCTTGACAGCATCTTGGTAAGCTCAGAACAAGAGAAGATAATAGTGAAAAGATTCAGTAGTTCTTAACTTTTTTTGTTGAGTATAGATCAAAAATCCATTAAATACTTCAGTTGTACTTTCAAAGACAGTTTGTCCTTATGACTGCACGGAACATGTTCAAAACAAAAACACACAGAACGTGAGTACATGAGCATAAAGACATACGGAATAAAACTGGCAAATAAAACAGAGAGATGCCAATATACTCGACCCATGACACAGCAGTCACTCAGCCAACACCCGTATTTAGCACTAAAAGGCACAGTGTCCTTATTCAGGGTTTTTCCAGCATAGAGAATTTGGTGGCGGCTGCCACCGCCTAATTTCTTACCACCACCAGCCCCAAACGTAATTTTGTGTATGGCATTCTCATTTGCGTGCACGAAAGAAAAAAAAAAAGAAAATGCGGAATTTGCGCAGTGTTATTGCCATGCTTCCGTGATCACCAAAAAAAAAAAAAAAAAAACATGTGCAGCCCTCCCTCGCGCTAAACAAAACAAGGGCAGCGCAAAGTGTAGCATCCCTTCGCTGGGAAAAAAATGTTGTACATGTACATCTGTATATACGTCGGAAGAGGTTACTTTCATTAGACTACACTATATTACTAAGCAAGGAAGTTATTAATATTGTAACATAGTGTGGGCCAATACCAGCCCAACCAAACTCAATTAGTTTCACTTACTGCAAAAACAATTTGTTAGAGCTGCCACAAACTCAAACTCGAGAGTTCCATCCTCTCCACTATTTTAAAAATTAAGGATCCTAACCATATTTGATATCAATATCATACATATATGCACTTTCATTTACAAAGTAATTCATCAAAATCAAGAACTGCCCAATCACTTTCAACAATGTTATTGCAGAAATTTCAGTTTTCACTCATATAGGACAAGACAAGCAGAACACTTGCATCTTCCCCTCCGCTACACCAGCAGAGGGCAGTACTCTGTCAAATACAAAGGGAGTACATTGTGGAATGAACATCACAATCTTGCAGACAATGCCCCCTCCTTGTCAATGTTTAAAAAGAGACTATTCTGGAAATTATTAGAACACTATGTATAGCGGTCTCTTAGGACCAGTTCATCTTGTGGTGCAATCTATGTTTGCTGTTACTTCTTTTAATTAGTTTGTTCTTGTTTACCTTTATTTATTATGACTTTTTTTTTCTTTTCTCTCCTTTTTTGTTGTCTTTTTTCTGCCGTCCTGTATTTTATCATTCTCATCTTATTTTCAATTACTTATCCTTTATTTTTCCTGCAGGATGTACATTAATTATTTTCTTGAATAAGCATTTATAAGGTCAAGGTGAGGCCGCTCTATAAGCCCTTTCGGGCTTCAGGCCTCACCTGCACATTTTTCCTTCTTCTTTTTAAGTCTCTCCTCTTGAGTGATCTCTTTTGTAATGTGTCTCACACATGTGCAAATAAATAAATAAATAAATAAATAATACCCAGGGACTGGATGTACAGAAAGTTTACTACTTTATGGAATGGCACATGAGAAGATCTGAAAATAAACTTTATGTTAATTGGTATGCAGATTTAATAAAAGAATGTGAATGAAATCAGGGATTTACAGAAGAAGATTAAAGCATATATGAGAAGGTGACAAAATGAAAGAAGAGTGAAAAGTGAAAACATAATATGAACGTATCCTTGAACTTTCAAAGGTTAGTACTGAATAATATTTGAAACCGTGTAATGGCATGAAAGAAATCTTAAGAAGCATCATTCATGACAACAAAATGATAAGGTCCAATGGGACAGTCATCATGTTATACTGTTAAATCTTCTGGAAACCATTTTTGCATATTTAATGAGCTATGACCTCTGACCTACATACTCCGAAATCAAACTGGGGCTGTATTTTGATACCATGTACTTTAATATCAAATTTCATTAAAATCCGTCAAACATTACTCAAGTTATCGAACGGAAACCATTTTCACATATTTCATGAGCTATGACCTATGACCTACATACTCTAAAATTGAACTTAGCCTGTATTTTGAGTTCTTTAACATCAAATTTCATTAAAATCAGTCAAACATTACTTCTCACTCAAAAAAATAAAAAGCAGAATGAGAGGCATTTACCCCCCCACTCAACAAAATAAATAAAGAAAAATGAGAAGTATTAAACCGTCCCACCTGCAACAACATTTTGTGTGTGCAGGAGCCAATGACCGGAAAAACCCTGTTATTATAAGCAGCTTCAGCTGCAGTAACTTTGTTTTATGACCTTCCACACCAGCAGTGGATTCTGCATTCCTTGTTGTTGCGGCCCCAGGTTAACTTCAGAGTCCATTCCTTTTGTAAAACCAAGCCCCTACAGCACTGTTCACATTTTTAACAATGATGACACATAGGCACCGAGAAATACAGATTTTTGCTGGAATTTCAATTGACAGTGTAGGAATAAAAATGCATATAGCATACCAAGCTTTATGTGAACATATTGTTTCCTAACCAGAGAAATCAATATTGATTCAGTATGTAATTGGCTAATGGAACATTTTTAAAAATTCAAAGAAACAAACAATCAAAAAACTTTGGAATGATTTACATGAGAAATGGAGTGTCATTTTTCCGGACATCAGCCATTTATTTTCTGGCTCCGAGTCCAAGGGCCACCAACACGTTTCCCAAAGAGCAAAGTGTGAGTTATTGCACAACACAAAAGAGCTGTCTAGCTCTGAACACACTTATTTCAATGCCTGTCTGCCATTTGCGCTGCCAGTTTTAGAATATTGGCACACTTGATAAAAATGAAGAAAACAGGCTGCATAGGAAACAATTTACTGCATAATTCATGTGTTTATTTCACACATATGGGATAATTCATGTGTTTATTTCACACATATGGAATGACTATATCCTTTAATTTCAATACATTTTTTCTTATGTTTCAATATCATTCATCAAATAATTATTTATGTAATAAATAAATAATTAATAGGTGTACAAGTTATTGGCACCCAAAGTTTTCCATATTGAGCAAACACCCCTGACAAAAATAACAGCAGTGAGTCTTTTCATAAATTTGCGATAAAGATGAAGAACACACTTGTAAGGATTTTAGACTATCCCACTTCACACTAGCTGAAACCACTGGGTTTGCACTTATGAACAGCACTCTCCAACTTAGAACACAGGGTTTTAATGGAATTCAAGTCCAGAGACTGAAATGAACACTTCAGAACATGATTATTGTTTTCACTAAAGCATTTTCAAGTGGATTTTAAAGCATCTTCTGCTGAACAATAGATGTTGCTGAAATAATACATTATTACTCCAAACTATAATACAGCTTTTGCAGGTTGATCCAGTCTCAAAGTAAGCAACATTTTTTTTTACATTAAATGGACCTTATCGAAACACACATTGCTCGACCATAATAAACAAAAAACATATTCATGTATAGAAACTTTTCAATCCTTCAGATTTTGAAGTAAAGACATTTCTGGCTGTCTGTCTTGAAGGGCTGGTTCTATTAAATTGTACCAATAAAGATTTTACGAGAACGTAAAGTAATTCTCGACTGGGAGGGATTTTGTTTACTTAGAAATCTGCTGCCTGCACAGCTACTGAAATAGCACTTAAGATAAATCACCAGACTAAAGGGTAAGCCAATAGAAACTGATCACATTCTACTCTACTCCAATAAAATGAGATCATAGCAAGCTGCATTATTCTTCCTCCACACACATAATTTGTTTCATTTTTAACTAAAAAGAATGCATTTTTTAGAAAATGCTTACAAATTAATTGGGCAAAATCCTAACAACTTCAATTTTACGACCTGTTACTGCAAATAATGAGATTACCTAATGCAAGGTTCAGAGATGGGGCTCTTGATTAGAACAAATAAGGATGGTACTCATTCAATAAAGCATTTTAGAATAGCGTCATGACTATCCAAGCCGGGCCCTTTCTTTTACCTTGACCATATGGATAATCCTTCTAATATTGAATATTAGACACCCCTAATTTTACTTCAGAGCAATTATTGTCTTTGTGATTTTGGTTTAAATCAATAAATAAACATTGTGAAAATGTAAGACAAAGTGTGATTTTCATATATATTCATCATGGTTATCTACACACATGCCAAATAACAAAACCGTATCAATTGAACTTTTTGTTTCAGCATACAGTCATCAGGGGCAATAAATGCCTTAGTTTAGATTTCTGACAGTTCCACAGACAACACTGGTTCACTCTTGTTCTTGAGCACAGTATGATATTTAAGATATCCTTGCAGTCTGCGAATGCATCAAGATACGAATGAGCTTAATAAAAAAAGAGCAGACGTTGGCAGAAAATCCTGAAGCGGATAAGCCTATGTCTTGCCGCTCATTCTGAACCAGTCAGATTGTCCATTTCATTTTACAGCATTTCAACAGATGAAAGTCAAACATTGGAACAGGAAGATATTTTCAGAAACAAATAACACAATGACAGAGCGTTATGTCTAACATCACTCACTTTCTTTCCTCATTGTATGGCAAGTCAGTGCAGAAGCCCTAACAGGACAGACATTCATACTTATTATTTACTCCATTTTCTGATGATAACAAGTTCATTTAATTTGTTTTCTTAGTCTCGAATTATTGATGTCATTATCTCAAAATAACAAATAATAATATAAATAAATAAATAATTAAATTATATTTAAATATATATAAATAATAAAAGTTCTTTTCCTAAGATACTGGGATTATCTTCAGATCTCACGTATCAAGATATTGACATACTTTTCTTGAAATCTCAAATGAATTGAGTTTTTTTTCGAGATAAAACATGAAACGAGATAGGCCAAATGTTTCTCAAGATTTCAATCACACGGATATGCCATGCAGACTGAAGGATAACTAAAACACTACTGCAGTCGGTATACCCATTTAGATGTTTGCTTTCCTGCAACTATTTGATACACTATACTATTATTTTGTTTTCTCAAGATCTCAAATTAATCACTTCATTACCTTGTCAAAACAAAGTCTATTCATCTCAAGATGTCGTGAGAAGCATCTCATTTTCTTGGGAACAGATAAACTTATTTTGAGATAATGGCAATGACTTGAGCTCACTAGAAAAAAAAATAAAATTAACTCGTTATCGTGGGAAAACAGATTTAATAAAATGTATGAATGTATGACCTCTTAGGGCTTCCATAGTCAGAACCAGAAGGCAGTGAATGAAAAATTAAAACAGTTTTTGAGTACAGCTGCTCTCCATACATTTTAAATAAAAATTCACTTTCAGAGCATTGCTTATGCGTAAATATTTGCCCATATAAAAAATTATCAGAAGCTGACAACCATTTTCTAACACACTGAAGACATCTTCTCAACAAATTATGACCTCTAAAATGACCATTATATAGAGGTTGCTGAGTAATTTCAGCACATTCACATGCAATGGATGTGATTCAGTACTTGTCGTGCAGGAATCAGCTGAGCTCACCTGGGACATTTGTGTAGCCGTGTTCCCTCCAGCACCCATGTACAGCATGGCCAGAGCAGAGGAGATGCTAAGTGGAGAGTAGAAGATGTTGTCTGTTTCCTTACGCTCTCTTATCTTCTTAAACAGGTCCAGGGAGAAGTTGGTGTTCGCAGCTTTCAGTGATTCCATTGCGGGTCTTCTGGTAGGCAGATGTGGAAAACCCAAGTGTTAGTAACCCAATGCCCTGCAATGTATTTCCTCCACCACTAAATTCAGCCAGTTGACTTTAGACACACCTGATGGCTGAAGAATTATACCAATTTTCAAATCCAGGTGACTGGAACAAATCACTGAAGAGGACTTATACTTTCTAAACCTGACTTTCCTCCTCAGCTGGGCTAAATATTACCAGCGTGATGGAACGCGGAGCGATTTTTTCCCCACGCTTTCAGCCAATGAAATTTTTGCAAAAGTGATATGTACCAAGGGTTATATCAAAAATGTCAAGACCTAGGCTATGGGAAAAGTACTCCAGTTATTTGATAAAAATAGATATCAAATGAAACTGTGTAACCCGGCACATTAACCAGGGTTATAATTTATAAACAACACAGCTTTCAGGGATCCGACCTCTCAGTGATGCTCCTGGAATTTCCTTCTCATCAATTGTATTGGAAATCTTTATTGTCCCTAAAGGGCAATTCAGGTACAGCACATAAAACCCACATATAAAACAAGAAAAATACACAAATACACTGGTCCACAATGCAAGCCTACTGAGAAAAAAAAGCCATAAAAGAAATGCAAAGAATTAAAAGTGCTGGTAGAATCTGCCAAGTAAAGGAAATCCAACCTATTGGAGTTGATTAATGGCCTCAATGACCTTAGGAATAAAAAAGCGCTGAGCTCTAGAACTCCTTAGCCCAGGCACCCTATAGCGCCGCCCAGAGGGCAGAAGATGAAACTCCTGGGGCTCTAAATTCGTAGACCAGGCATGGCGAATGGGGTGTGCGCCGCGCCAACGGGGTGTGTCCAGGCGTATGTTGCAATTTCGTGCCCGGTGCAGCCTGGCGCATGTACCCTTCTGTCCCGCCTCGGTCCCTCCTGCCGGCGCAAGTGGCAAAGAAGGCGTGTTTGGGTATAACACAGCAGAGTCAAATCTTCACCAATCAAATGAGCTCCTCTCCTCATCTTTAATGTGTTGGAATATAGAAGCCTAGTCGGAAGACATCCAGTGGGCGACCGTCCAAAGATGTAACAGAACGTGAATGGAAAAGTGGGCAGATAGGAATGGAATGTCTTCTAGCCCACTCTGCATCCATAAAACAATCCACGGCGCCAGAGTCCACACTTCGAAAAATATTCTCTGTCTCCCCACAGTAAATTCTACAGGGACAAAAGTTTGGAAGGGAAATTGGGTCTGTCCCTCCAGCGCCCCCCATACCACTAGGGACTTACCGTTTCCCTGACACTCAGGGCAGCATGGACGGATATGTCCCAGTTTGTTATATAATGTGGGGGTAAAAAAGCCACTAGATGGCAGTTTTGACTTTTTTTTGTCAAGCCGAGTTTGGAGCTAGGTTTTTGGGCATGTCCACGGCATGCCTCAGAGGGGAAATTCCCAGACAATAGAAAAAAAGTCTGGAAGGTGGGAGTGGGCTGGAAAAGACTATATAAGGAGAAAAATTGAGAGAATAAAGTAGTAGGAGAAATTGCAGGGAGAAATAGTGGAAGGATACATTTGACCAGACCTGTCATTCTTTACACAAGACCTGTGAAACTCGTTTTGGATTTTTTTCTGTGTTCGAGCATTTTCCTGTTCCAGAACATCGCAACACAGCAACCCCATCTCAATTACCAAGGGACTGTAACTATCTCATTTTTGTTAGTTTCAATCTTGGTCAGTGTTTTTGTTTTATTATATCTGTTTAGGTTTTACAATTTTGTCTCCCTTGCTGTCCAATATGTCATAACAAATTGGGGCCATAACAGTTACAATTATAGCAGATTATACGTTTCCGAATGGGCTTGCGAGCCCGGCTCTCATATGAGCCATCAACCTGCATAGGCTCACCAGGAGTGGAATTTTCAGTGGGCGGAATGGGAACTTAAGGGGCTGTTCCTTAGAGGGGGGCTCCTGTCATGGTTTGCGAGGTTTGCGTGGACAGAGCTCTAATACTCTCAGTGAGAGTTAAAAGAACATTCTCCTGTCTCTCCATGGCATTCGCCTGAAGGCGCCAACTCTGCCTGTTGTTTATTCAGGCTAACAAGACCCTTGCCATAACCAGAGAGAGCAGCTTGTAGGTTAGCCACAACTTTCTCTAATGTAGCCATTGCTGACGACTCCATGCTGGCTAGAGTGTCCTGTAATGGCCAGTAGTATACGGAGACCAAGCGCAACGACAGAGAAACAGAGTAGCACGAACACAGAACAAACACAGAGAATAATATAGACCAAACGCAAGTACTTGTGCTTCCAAAGGACGTATAATAGTCCTAACCACAGAAGCAAAGCTAGATAGAAAAAGGGAGAATAAACTCCAACAATAAGAAGTTAGAACATCATAACAAACCTGACTAAAGATATCTTCGGCTACAGTGTGAATCTAAATACAGACACTCTAGTGAAGGAGGCGTGTCGGATATCCTGCTTATATAGATTCTGGAGAAGCGCCGCCCCAGCTCAATCAACAAGCTGGGTAAAGAATTTGATGGCCCAGGAATTCGATATCGTCCCTGGACGAGAGCTGCAAAGAAAGGTCCAAACAACACGCAAACCTCACAAACCATAACAGTTTGACCTTCGAAGATCACCAAATGAAAGTTCATACATGACTTCCTATACGTCTCCGATACAAACCTACACTCAATCTGAAATGATTTTGCTGATATAAGTCAGAAAATTTCACTGTATAGTTTGGCCATTGAAAAGTTCAAGGCCACCCGATGAAATTTCATACATGACTTCCTATATGCCCACAATACAAACATAACCTCTATCTCCAATAGGTTTGGTGATAGAAGTGATTGATATTTCACTATCTGTCAAGTTCAAGGTCACCAAATGAAAGTTCATTTATGACTTCCTATAAATCTCTAATACAAACCGAAACTATCTGTGACCATTTTGCTGATATAAGTTATTGAAATTTCATTGTGAGGTTCGGGCATTCAAGGTCACTGAAGGTCAAGTTAAATGTCACCAAATGAAACTTCATACATGACTTCCGATATGCCCACAATACAAACATAAGCTCTATCTGTAGTAGTTTTGGTGATAGGAAGTCATTGAAATTTCACTGTGTGAAGTTTGACCTTCGAAGGTCTCTGAAGGTCAAGTTCAAGGCCAGCAAATGAAAGTTCATACATGACTTCATACAAGTTTTCAATGCACATATGTTCCCAATCTTCAATATTTTCTTGCCAAGAAGTCTTTGAAAATTGTAACATTTTGCTTGACCTCAAGTTTGACCTTTCAAGGTCATCTGACATCAACTTTAACACAGCAAAAATATAGGTCATATATAACTCCCTTTATGTCTGTAATACAAACTTAATCTGTATCTGCAACCATTTAGCTTCCATAGGCAATTTGGACCTTTCTCCATTAGACCCATTGTTAAATTACAGTGCCCCCACTAGACGCACTTCCATCGATTCAATCAAAATGGAATTCGCACTGTACATAAAGTGTTTCTAGGTGAGTTGATTGCCAGATTTAGAAAAAAAGTTACCAGTTTTTGAGAAATATTTTTTTGAAATATCAAGTCATATCTTTTAACATTGTTAATTCCCTGACCTCGAGTTTGACCTTTCAAAGTCATCTGTGGTTAAATTTAATATTGCCAAAACATAGGTCATATATGACTTCCTCTATGTCGATAATACAAACTTAATCTCTATCTGCAACCATTTGACCTCCACAGGCCATCTTGCATATTCATAAAGTACAGCATCCCCAATAGACCCACTTCCGTCGATTAAATCAAACCGGCGCTCACACTGTACATTCACGATACCAAGGTGAGTTGATTGCCTGATTTAGAAAAAAATTTAATCGAGCAGTTTTTGAGAAATACATTTTTTAAAATTTCTCAGTCCTATCTTTAACATTGGGGCCAAATGTTCAAGGGCTTATAAAATGGAAAAAATGATTCAATCAAAAATCCGAAAAAAAAAACTTCTGGTGATATGGTCTAGTAGTATGTTATTGCAAATTAAAACGAAAATTGATCAGGCCAAAAAAAGATTTAAAAAATGTTCCGAACGACGGACGACGGACGACAGACGCCACACCACGACAATAGCTTATCAGCCCATAGGGCCAGTAAGCTAACAATAAGAAAAATCTCCACACTTTAAAAGGCAGTTAAGAAAATGGCGAAGGAAAATATTAGTTGCAGTGGTTTTGTACATCGAAGTAGGTAAAGGAGTTGAAGTGCGTCAAGTAGTGCTCTATGAACATTTTGAAAGATTAAAGTGCAAATGCTACTCCTGTAATTAAGGTCAACCTGACAGAGCAAACAACTGCCATTTGGAAAGTGGACTATTTATATTTGTCAGCTATTTAACTGTACATATTAATGGCAAACATAAATAGCAACATTTTATGTTGCATAAATACTTAACAAATGATGCATAATTTAACAAATGATTCTGAATATTTTGCAGGATCAAAGAACCCCAGAAGTGTTAAAAACACAAAATATATTGGAGTATAAGCTAACAGATTATTCAGTTGTAGGAATGGCACTTTTGAGATACTTAGTGGAGCATCTCAGAATTGCATGAAATTTGGCAGAAAACACTGTTAAAACACTGATTTTGTTTTGGCACTATGCTGTTTAACCGATAATGCCTATAGGTGGCGCCCCACTGTACCACTTTATTCAGATTCCGCAAAACCAGACATTTACCACAGAGAAATCTCCAGACATGAAATGTGCAATGTATACACAGCAAAAACACTGATTTTGCTTTGGCAATTGGTTGGTTCAACTACAACCCTTATTCCAAAATAGTTGGGACAACATGTAAATTGTCGATAAAATCAAAACGCAATGACTTTCAAATCACACCAGCCAGTATTTTATTCACAATAAAAGAGATCATGTGGCAAATGTTGAAACTGAGAAATTTTACAATTTTATCCACAGATTGAGCTCATTTAAAATTTGATGGCTGCTACAGGTCTCAGAAAACTTGGGACAGGGGCCTGTTTACCATGGTGTAACATCCCCTCTTCTTTTTAACAGAGTAAAGGTGTCTAGGCATTGAGGACACAAGTTTCTTGAGTTTAGCCATTGGAATTTGATCCCACCTTTGTTTAATACAGGCTTCCAGCTGCTGTAGAATTTTGGGTCTCCTTTGACAGAGTTTTCATTTAATTATGCACCAAATGCGCTCAATCGGTGAGAGATCAGGACTGCAGGCAGGCCATATCAGCACACAGACTCTTCTACTACAAAGCCATCATTCTTTTGTAATAGCTGTAGAATGTGATTTTGCATTGTCCTGCTGAAATACACAAGACTCTCCCTCGAATAGATGTAGTCTAGAGGGGAGCATATGATGCTCAAAAACCTTTATGTACAAAACCCAAAACCAGTGAAGTTGGCACGTTATGGAAATCGTAGATAAAAACAGAATACAATGATCTGCAAGTCCTTTTCAACTTATATTCAATTGAATACACTGCAAAGACATGATGTTTAATGTTGAAACTGAGAAACTTTATTATTTTTTTTGCAAATAATCATTAACTTAGAATTTAAAGGCAGCAACACATTGCAAAAAAGTTGGCACAGGGGCCTTTTTACCACTGTGTTACATCGCCTTTCCTTTTAACGACTCAGTAAACGTTTGGAAACTGAGGAGACCAATTTTGGAAGCTTTTCAGGTGGAACTCTTTCCCATTCTTGCTTGATGTACAGCTCAAGTTGATCAACAGTCCGGGGTCTCCGTTGTCGTATTTTACGCTTCATAATGCGCCACACATTTTCAATGGGAGACAGGTCTGGACTACAGCCAGGCCAGTCTAGTGCCCGCACTCTTTTACTACGGAGCCATGCTGTTGTAACACGTGCAGAATGTGGCTTGGCATTGTCTTGCTGAAATAAGCAGGGGCGTCCATGAAAAAGACGTTGCTTGGATGGCAACATATGTTGCTCCAAAACCTGTATGTACCTCTCAGCATTAATGGTGCCTTCACATATGTGTAAATTGCCCATGCCTTGGGCACTAATACACCCCCATGCCATCACAGATGCTGGCTTTTGAACTTTGCCCCTATAACAGTCCGGATGGTTCTTTTCCTCTTTGGTCCGGAGGACACGACGTCACAGTTTCCAAAAACAATTTGAAATGTGGACTCGTCAGACCACAGAACACTTTTCCACTTTGCATCAGTCCATCTTAGATGAGCTTGGGCCCAGCGAAGCCGGCGGCATTTCTGGGTGCTGTTGATAAATGGCTTTCGCTTTGCATTGTAGAGTTTCAACTTGCACTTGCAGATGTAGCGACGAACTGTAGTTACAGACAGTGGTTTTCTGAAGTGTTCCTGAGCCCATGTGGTGATGTCCTTTACACACTGATGTTGGTTTTTGATGCAGTACCGCCTGAGGGATCGAAGGTCACAGGCATTCAATGTTGGTTTTCGGCCTTTTCGCTTACGTGCAGTGATTTCTCCAGATTCTCTGAACCTTTTGAAGATATTACGGACCGTAGATGATGAAATCCCTAAAATTCTTGCAATAGCTCGTTGAGGAATGTTGTTTTTAAGCTGTTCGACAATCAGCTCACGCATTTGTTCACTAAGTGGTGACCCTCGCCCCATCCTTGTTTGTGAATGACTGAGCATTTCAGGGAAGCTGCTTTTACACCCAATCATGGCACCCACCTGTTCCCAATTAGCCTGTTCACCTGTGGGATGTTCCAAATAAGTGTTTGATGAGCATTCCTCAACTCTCTGTCTTTTTTGCCACTTGTGCCAGCTTTTTTGAAACATGTTGCAGGCATCAAATTCCATATGAGCTAATATTTGCAAAAAATTACAAAGTTTACCTGTTTGAACATTACGTAATTTGTCTTTGCAGTGTATTCAATTGAATATTGGTTGAAAAGGATTTGCAAATCATTGTATTCTGTTTTTATTTAAGATTTACACAACGTGCCAACTTCACTGGTTTTGGGTTTTGTACCTTTCAGCATTCATGGTGCTTTTTAAACATGCAAGTGTCCCTCATCATATGCACCAATGCGTCTCAATACCATCAGAGATGCTGGCTTTTGAACTGAACGCCGATAGCAGGAGGGGTGGTCTTTCTCCTCTTTAGCCCAGAGGACACAACACCCATGATTTCCAACAAGAATGTCAAATTTGGACTCATCTGACCGCAGTACACTTTGCTACAGTCCATTTTAAATGAGCCTTGGTCCACAGAACAGGGTGGGGCTTCTGGATCATGCTCAACAATGGCTTCCTTTTTGCATGATAGAGTTTTAGGTGGCATTTGTGGATGGCACGGCAGACTGTGTTTACAGACAGTGGTTTCTTGTAGTATTCCTGTATCCATTTAGTAATGTCAATGACAGAATCATGCCGGTGAGTGATGCAGTGTCTGAGGGCCCAAAGATCACAGGCATCCAGTAAAGGTCTTCTGCCTTGTCCCTTACACACAGATTTTTCCAGTTTCTCTGAATCTTTTGATGATGTTATGCACTGGTGATGATGAAACCTTCAAATCCTTTGCAATTTGACGTTGAGGAACATTGTTTGTTGTATTCCACAATTCTTACGCAAGCCTTCACAGGTTGGAGAGCCTCTGGCCATCTTTACTTCTGAGAGACTCAGCCTCTCGAAGACATCCCTTTTATAGCCAATCATAACTGGCTATAACCTGATGCCAGTTAACTTAATTACTTGCTAAATGTTCTTTCAGCTTATTCTCTTATATATTAAGACCAACCCTCCTGTTATCAGCGTTCAGTTCAAAAGCCAGCATGACTTTGTATTAGAAGAGTCCATGTGCTGAAATGGCCTGCCTGCAGTCCCGATCTTTCACCAATTTAGAGCATTTGGTGCATAATTAAACGAAAAGTCCGTCAAAGGAGACTCAAAACTCTCCAGCAGCTGGAAGCTTGTATTAAGGTAGAATACTGCTATTAAGCATGAAAATCTTTATTTCATCACTTACATCAAATTACTTTATTGATAGGAGAAGCAAACATTTAAATTAGCAGGGATTGAGGTGATTTGCATAAATTATCCAAATTAGGTGTCCAAGATGGCCACTGCAAAGGGGCATATCATGACCATTTAAAAACAGCATACCTCAGTAACTAATAAACATATCAACTTCTTATTTTGCACACAGGTTGCCTGATCCAGCATCAGTGGGCTAAACCTCTTAAAATTGGATAATTTAACAAAATGTAATGGTTTTTTGAAACTTTGCTCTTGACTTGAAAATTCTCTACCTCATTATATATTCAGCGCCCCCTAAAATCAAAAGAGTACCAAAAGGGCCATATTTTTTAGGTTCAGGACAACCATCATGCTATAAACGTTTTATGTCCCAAACTTCATTAAAAACGGACAAGGGGTTTTTGAGAAATGGCACGTGAAAAATGTGGAAATGGTAATGGTATTTTATTTTTATAGCAGTAATCTACCTTAAACAAGAGTGGGATCAAATTCCAGTGGCTAAACTCAAGAAACTTGTCTCCTCAATCCCTAGACGCCTCCACTCTGAGTTAAAAAGAGGAGGAGCTACTACACCATTGTAAACAGGTCCTTCTCCCAATTTTTTTGAGACCTGTAGCAGCCATCAAATTTGAAATGAGCTCATTTTGTGGAAGTTATCCCTGTTCTATTATGGATAAAATACTGGCTGGTGTGATTTGAAAGTCATTGCGTTTTGATTTTATTCACAATTTACACTTTGTCCCAACTATTTCGGAATTGGGGTTGTAAAATGATTTTAAAGTAGGAAATGGCACCACACATGGGAGTACAATCAGCCCAGTCTTGTTCAATATTATGATTAATAATATCTCTTCAAGTTTAGGTGGATGTATCAAATCAGCATTGTGTGCAGTTGATGGGGCCATATGGATGACAGGAAGAAAGGTACCACACGCGATCGAAAACACAGACAGCAATAAATAAAGAGAAATGGTCATATGACTGGGGGTTCAAGCTTTCAACAAGCAAGTCCAGTCAGATCAGGGGTCTCCAATCCTGTTCCTGGAGAGCCACCATCCTGTAGGTTTCTACTCCAATCCTAATTCAACACACCTGATTCAGCTCATGAGCAGCTCAAGATCTCTAACTGGGAAAACAGGTGCAGTTTGCTTTGGTTGGAGTGATAACCTTCAGGATGGTAGCTCTCCAGGAACAGGGTTGGAGACCCCTGTGTTACATGATGGTGACAAATGCAGAGAAGCTAACAGTCAGCCACTAGAGAAGGTTTCAGAATTTATGTATTAAGGTTTATGGTTAGATTGTAAATACACATTGAAAAAACCCATGAATCACTTAGAAATAATACATTTAAAAGTCTGAAATTTACTATGGCCAATGATCGGAGCCGGCTAGAGGCCAAACAAACAGTCGCTATTGGACATCTCTTGGGGACTTATTAGGACAACATTAGATTATGAGTATATAGGTTATGGAGCAGCAGCAAAATCGCCATCACAAAAAGTGGGGAAACAACATACAGAGCATTAGGGGTATGTGCAGGAGCAATGAAGACAACCCCTATCAATGCATTACATAGAGAAGCAAACAGGATACCTCTAGAAATAAGGAGAGTAAAATTGGCACTCACATACTAGGTCAAAGCTTAAAGGAACACCCTGCTGTAAGGACAATACAGAGCTGCTGTGATTATTCTAGGTTCCAGAGAAAAGGGTTTGAATGGACAATGAATGTGCTAAAACATACGGAATGAATTTTGTTATGGAGTAGTGTGCCTCCATGGCTTTACCCTGAGGTTAAAGTAGACATGAGTATCCCAGAGATGAAGAAAGAATGGAGAATGAATGAAATTGGAGTAAAAACAAGTATATACCCGAGAAGTAATTATATTAATAACCTCTGAATCTTTACAGATGGCTCCAAAAACTCATAGGGGTGTGAGGGAATAGGTGTGTTCATACCAGAATTTGAAATGCATATTTCCAAAAGGCTCTGATCAGTTGGGTATATACATTGCAGAAATGGTCGCAGTCATTATTAGTTTACAGTAGGTGGAAGAGGTCAGACCAAACAGAGTGGTGGTGTCCAGAAATTCAATACCTGTATTGGAAAGGTAACCCTTTGATACATATGCCTCAAATATGTGAGGTTTGTTCATCCCCCCTCCAAGCTTTCACAAGGCATCCATCCCTGGATGGATGAACACCCCCTATTGACCAAGGGGAAAGGTCTCATGCATCAAAGGGTTAACAGCAGGGGAGGGCAATTCCAGTCCTGGAGGGCCAATGTGTATGCAGGTTTTTATATCTATCAATTACTCTGGCTAATTGAGCTGATTTGTTGAGCGCACAAACATAGATTTGCATATAGATTAGACCAAAGTAGCATGTTACATTTAGGGGAGACAAGAACAGTCTTTGTGGTAATTCATGATAATTTAAAAGAAATGCAGCAGAAATGTTTGATTTCACAAGTTGTTTGGCTAATTAAGATAATTAACTAATTAAAGCCCAGAAGTTAGTGTGAAAAGCAGGGACAGATATGGCCCTCATTGCCCACCTCTGGTTAACAGTCAACAAACCCATCAGAGAAGATTTACTCATGGATATCCAGCACAGTTTATTCAGACTTCACAGGGGTGATACTGACGTACAGTTTTGCTGGGTGCCGGCACACGGGGGAATGAGGTGGTGGATAAATTAGCAAAAAAGGCACTGGAAAAGAATATAATAGTCCCAATCCCTTATGGAATAGGTGGAGGAAAAGCAATAAATAAAGGAAAAAGGAATGGAAATATGGAAGAAAAGGTGGGGGGAGGACCATAAAGGCAGGGGTTCTAAGTCAGTGACAACAAAGAGCAGAGAGAGGGAAAGAATGGAAGGGAGGAAATAATCACAATGAGACTTAAGGTAGGCCATACTGGACTAAATGTTACAATGTATATATTGAGGAAAAGGAATATTGATAGGTGTGAGAGAGGAGTGGAGCCTGGTTGGACTTTTGGGTACAGAAGGAGAGAAAAAGGGGACAAGGACTGTTTGGACGGTACTCTATTTTCTTGAGGCATACAAATCTGATAGGCAGAATTTAAGAGGCAAATGACCTGATGCTGCACACAAGTACAGTGGGTGGCGGTATGCACCTAAAAGCTGATCTTAATCCGCCAGTAAAGAAAAAGAGAAGAAGAAAGGAAAAAGAATGAGATAGAATCATGGACCTATAAGTGAAATATAAAACATCCTTGGATAGAATCGAAAACAGAGAGGATAAAAATGGTGGCGTACGCAGCCAAGGAGATTTTAGAAATAACCGACGTGAAGGGGGAGGAGACCCAGGGAATTTTAGAGAGAGGACATGGTGGGAGTCAAATGATTAGTATATAAATTATACATAGGAATTTGCGTTTGTGTAAGAATGCGGGTTAAGGTGGAGTTTTTTTTTTTTTTTGAGAAATAATTAAGAAAAAGCTACCCTGAATTTACAGCAGTGGGCGGTAATACACACAAAGGGTGTCATCCACCATAAAACAAAAGAAGAAGAAGAAAAAGGTAAGAAGAAGAAAAAGAGGAAGAAGAAGCAAAGAACTTTTATGTTCAACATTTTCTTTAGAAGAAGAAGAGATATAACTTTAACATCACACATGCGATGCTTGGTCCAAGTATAGCTCGTTCACTTTCCAGCATTTTGCTAGTGCCAGTTTTGGTTCCTGGCAGCATATACAGGTTCCTATTTTCGGCTCCATTGAACATGCTGTTAAAGAAATTCGCTGCCCAAATGAATAACCAGCAGCAGATTATCGCACTCTGAAACAGCAGGATTGAGTGAAATGGTCCGCCCTTTGAACTATGAAAGCAGAGTCGAAGAACTTCCCGATTAGCTACGTCTGGAAGATGGAGTTTCTCCACGAATTAGATTTCTCCCTCCACGGCCAGTTTTCCGTCAATTTCTGCTACCTGTTGAGATATGCTACCTCGAGGTTCTGGACATGCAAAAACCTGCAATCTTGGGCTCGATGTATTCCCGCTCATCTTCAATATCACAAGAAATATCACAAATACAGTTTTTTCAGTGCGCTTTCGGCAAATAATTGCATGTACACGCTGGCTTTTTCTGAAAATGCCCAAATTAGACGATAGTGGCGTGCGGCATGTTATCCAACTTTACAACTCATTATAACAACTCCCTAATTTATAATAAGCTAACAAATAAAGTCGCGAGTGGAGGCTAATTCATATTGCAATATTAGGGCAAAAATAAAGACTACGATCACCCTGCATCAAGGAAGCATTTTACTGCAAGGCAGCCCAAATTGTCAGAATCCCGGACGAATAAATTAACCACTATTCGCAGATGAAACAATCATTTGGCAGTCTATCAACATTGTAAACACATTTATTTACTGAGTATAGCTAGGAAAACTGCAATCAATGGTTCGAACAAGTGCATAAAACCAGGAAACTGGCCAGCCGTCCTGACTTCGCTCTAATGTAAGAACCCTAACGTTAATTGTTGGGTTCGTTTCCTTTATAACATGTTCTAACAAGCTTCTCGCCGAAATATAAAATGGTTGAAAACTCACTTGATTTACCAGTGGAGGTGGAGTGTTTCGGTCCAGTAAAACAGGAAAGTGGAGGAAAGCAAAGGCACACCCCTTAGTGCTGTAACTGTCGATACCCAGGCTTCGGAGCTTCTGTCAAAAATGTGAAGCTCTTCCCAACGGAGCTGACGTCGTTCATTATGTTTGAAGCCTCATTTGGGACGTTGCTTCGAGAAGGGGGTTCACTTTGGACGGGTGACTTGACTATCAAACGTCCCAATTTTCTGTACTGCCACTCGTGGGTCGTTGTCTGTTGTAGGATTTTGACAGTGAGGTTTGCTATTTTGTGCGGTGCGCGAGTTTGTCGTTGTTTGCGATGGAGCCAGCAAGAAAGATAAAGTTTTCATCCGTTTGGGAATACTTTTGATTTGATTTCTTCTATTGAGGTCGCTTAGTTAGGTTATTAGGCAAAATTGTTGGACTATTGTGTGATGTCATATCTTCAAACCTTTCCAGATAATCTCCAATACATAAATTGATTGTTGCCCTTATATTGTTGGGAGAAATGCTTATTATTTTTGAATAAAAATACAAAGGTTTTTGCTCCACAAGCACATTCACTTTCGCTTCCCTTCGTTATACAAATGCACTTTCACTACATCTCTCTCTCTCTCATATATATATGACTCACGGGGTAGATGGAAAAGAATTAAACGTCTATCAGCCAATCAAAATAAAGGATTTTAACGTTAGGTAAGATAAATATATTTATACCATGGTCTGGGTGAATACTTTTTTCTGATTTGCTGGCAGGAATGCATTAAAACCGTGGAACCGCACAGGTAGTTCGGCTACGGTCGTTTCATTCGAAATTCATCCACTAGCCAACTTGTAACCCTAGCAACGTTAAACGTGGTATTCGGCTGGGTACAACGGAAACCTAGCTGCTAATTTATCTCCAGTAAATTTAGCGGCGTCATAGAAGTTGCGTCCAGCGGGGCGGTTAACTATAGGTACTCGAGCGATAATGACCGGAAATATGGTAGCAGCGGGGTAATCAGGCTTTATTCATTAAACTATTGTAATTGTGTACGGTTACAAAGGAAGCTAACGTGTCCACTTCATGTGTCAGCAACTGCTGACAGCTCGCTAGCTACCTGCTATGCCAGCAGACTGATTTCAGCTCGCTGACTGCGGAAACCGTCATAAATTCATTGTAATTGTGGGTAGCAAGTTAGCTACAGTCTGCATAATCGCACATAATGTTGCGTTATGCATAATCTCCATTTCATCTGGAATCCGTTATCAAATCAGCTGGTAAACAGATGTAAGCGTGTGCAAAAAAAAATCTTTCTCCACTACCGTAAGATGAACTAAGATAGCTGGTTCAATTTAACTTGGCCTATAGTAGGCTATTGGGTATGAAAAGGCGCGGCGCCTCTGATGATTACCAGCTCGGTTTTTTTTTCGTGCAAAACATATCAGTGAGGTGCAGTCGGAGGTTAGTTTGGTGAGGCAGAAACCTTCCCTTTGCTTGATTAGCAATCAGACGATTAACTAGTTTCGTAAGACTATTCGGCAGAATGACGGGCCATTTTAAGTTTCCGCGGCGTTATTACTCAGTAGGCTACATGGAACTTGAAATGCTCACGAAACTGCAGATTTGCGTGTATTTGCTTACAGGAAGCCAGAGACGTGCGGTGAGGTGAGGCAGTGACCCAAACTTTAATCACAGGATTTTGCTAACCTGTTCCCACGTACTATCCCTGATTGACAATGAAAACAATTAAGACCAAGCCTTAAGGAAGCCTGATACTGATAGAGCAGATAATAATAACTTCATTCACATATACGCTGCAATTTGAGACTGCAAGGATGGAAATCTGAATAATCAATTAGGAAAAATTCTCGGCTCTCGGTAATTCTGTATATCATTTAAACATTTTGTTAATCGGATTACGAAAGAAGACTGAAAATAAACGCCCGCTTTTTGTTTGGGTGTAAAAGCGCGTTTTTAAAGGAGAATACATTATAGGCTATTGATTAAGCATTGTACTCTGCATAAGTCGAACTGCTTAATATTTTTTGATGACATTGCTTCGGCTTCCTGGAAGCAAGTAGCCTACGCACAAATCTGCTGTTGAGCATTTCAGGTTCGATGTACTGTGTAATAACGCCGCGGAAACTTAGGCCCAGTTTGCACGAAGACGCTTGCGAGTAAAGACGACAAAATATTTTAACGGAAGTGCCTTTTGTTTATATGGTGACGCCGTTTTTGGGGCTTGAAGACGCAAAAATCTCAAACCACCCTCGAAAGTGGAAAACTTGAGTACGCTCCGGCGTAGCGTTTCCGTCTAGACCAAGGATGTTTTATATTTCACTGGATATACAATTGGAAAATGGCCGCCCATTCATTTCAATGGAAATTGCTCAGTGGCGCAGCGTGCCGACATGGGGGCCAAGCTTCCGGAGCCACGCGGACATGCGCTGTGTGATTTTTGCTCACACATGCGTAGTGTGGGGCTTATGAACGCGCTGGTATCCGAGGTATCCATGACAACGGCTCGGGCTCGTGGAACTCCGACCTAGGGTGCGTGTTCACGATAACTTTTCACCGGAAATGGAAGTCTGACCACTGCAGACTGCACCTTGATGTACGGAACACAAAGCATAGCCGCCGATAAAGGTTTAATTATGGTTTGAGACTCTATTTTAAAACACAAATGCAATAACAAATGTTAAAAACGACCTTGACAGGGAAGTAATACTATTGATTTCAACTCAAAAATCTCGGCCAAATAGTTGACTTGCTGTTGCGTAACTTTAATATGACATTGCTCAGGGGTGCGCTTCCCGAAATCACAGATGCTAACTTCCATAGTTAGAACCACTGACTGAATGGACGTATAAATTTCTGCAACTACGCTATTGGGAAAAACGCCACAGGCTCGTGTTCTCTTTAGCTCAACGTCGAATAACCACATTATCGGAGTCAGATAATTCTTACTTGTCTGCGTGCGAATTCCATTATCTTTTTCCGGATTAAAGACAATAAACCGAACACACAACACAACGAACTTCACCTACCTTATAAACTGATATGTTTTAAAGTCAGGAGCGTTACACTTTTGTCAATTCTGGTAAGCTAATTTACTTTTAGCTTACGTAACTTATAACCATTCCGTGGAGTATAATCGGTCTACCGTGAAATGTCACGAACGTTGTACAGCGTTATTTTTCCCTTAAAGCTCCTTTTTTCTGTCCTTCCCCAGATATCTGAGCCTCTTGGAGTGCACTGAACATTTCATCCATGAATTTCTGCATGTCAGCGAACCAGAGGCCGTGCCTTTCTATCCACCCCCAAAGCCCTTTCCAATAAAGTCTTTCTCGGTTATAATTTTAATATCGTCTCTACGTTTCATTTCCAAGTGCGAGTTAACATCGATTGTATTTGTGGTAGATTTTATGATAATGGCCGGCTCTGCGAAAATTAAGCATTAAACCCCTTTTGATTTTGAGTACTTGAGTTCATCTTCAAACGTTACGCAGAGCTGGCAAAAAAAATCAAAAACTGACAAAACACAAATAAATCTATTTGAAAACATTTTTAATATATATATATATGTAAATAATGCCTTGGGGGTGACAAATATGACAGGTGGTGGGGGTGAGCAGATGGATGATGACAGCTACATCCGACATGGGGTACAGAATGTGCATATACGCTACCAACTGTTGCATTCTTTTAGATCTCGTATTTATTTTCGTTCAGATGAAAATCAGCCACACCGTCGAATCTACCTGCATCACTCCGGTTGATATCAGATGCTGCTCACGAACATTAGATGTTCGGATTCATTATACTCTGACGTTTCCACCTCCCCAAAACTTCGATCTAATAAAGGCTGTACCGCAAAAAATGTGTATGCATGTTCAGTGCTTTCATGGATATTCGGATCATGCACAAAAAATGAACATTTTAGATGTCATCTGTCAAGTTGCTGAAAAGTTTCGTCGTCGAGTATGAAAGTCAGTAATTTATTTTAGACAGAAGAATGGTTAATAAATGGTTTGCTAAGCAGTGTTCGAACTGAATTTATCTATTGCAATAAATGCACTCATATGGACATTACTTTAGATGCTACACAGCTGACAGTTGATGACTGCGGTCAAGATATCACCAGTTCGCAAATCAAAATACAGACATGTGAATTGGTGTTATTCAAAGTAATGGAAATATACAACTCATTACAATGATAACCATGAACAATGAAAAGGTGAGGTGAGTGTTAGCTGCGTATACATGCTTCTAGGATATCACAACAGCGGCCTTAGCTTACTGTACATTTTGTGGCACTACATAATGGAGTGTGGCGATCGAGTATATTACGGCCATTCATCAATTAAAATAAAATGGATAAAATATTTGCACCGTAACGCCGGCTCGCTTGATTGACTTGGCCACATAAAGAATTTTCATCGCAGACGGACGGCAAGGAATGCGCGTTGTTCCACCCACTTGGTTCGGATCATGAACAAAAATAGTTCATTTTGGATCTCACAAGACAAGTTGCCGAAAAGTTTCGTCATCATGTATGAAGGTCGGTAAGTAATTTAACAACGAAGAATGGTTAGGCTGATAAATGGATCGCTAAGCAGTGTTCGAAATTAATTTATATACTGCTATAAACGCACATTACGTTGCGGTAGATGCAACTCAGCTGACACGTTAAGCATAAAGCATCAGAATAGAGTGATGCGAATTGGTGCTATTCAAAGTACTGGCAATACACAATGCAATTCATGGATTTAACCATTTCATTTTAATTTGAATAAGTAAGGTGAGTGTTGCCTGCGTCATGGTTCTAGGATGTCACACCAGCGGCCTTAGCTTACTGTACATTTTCTCGCGCTGCATGAAGTGCAGCAATCGAGGTGCTAAGTAACATATTATAACGTATTACGGCCATTCAGCAATTAAAATGGCAAAAATTTACTGAGCAACAAAAGAAACGCAAGTTAGCTAACTTAGTTAGTTAATGTGCTCTAATGGTTACCCAGATTGCAAGCACCTCCGCTCCGGATCTGCCCTGGCTCCAGAGCCAAGGCAAATCCGGAGCGGAGGAGCTTGCTATCTGGGTACTCATAATTATCGCAAAACAAAGAAAAGGTTGATAAAACGAGTATAAATGCGCCCACGCTAGTAATAAATTTGATTTAAAATAATTACGCGCAAACTTATTTTCCGGTTTGCATTTATTTAACTTGCGTTTCTTTTGTCGCTCAATACATATGCTCCGTGGCTGGCCAGCTCACTTCACCGATTTGGCTTCGTTTGTAATGTTACACAGACAGACGGCAAGGAAAGCCCATTGCTCCACCCACTCACATCCGCTGCAGTGCTAAATTCGGAGGAGCGGGAACGCGCTTACATATGAGGACCCGTTGGTGTTCGCATAGCCTGAATATAAATAAAAGATTTTGTCTTTGCCGAGAAACGAGGGATTAATGATTTAAAAGAGAAAAATAAACCGTTTCGGTATCGATAATTTGTGGCTGTCAAAAAAAATTATTCACGGATTTCTCAGCGTGTCTTTTTCAATTATTCCCTATGGAGAAATTTCTTTTTGGCCCCCATGGCATCACGTGACCTGCAATATCACATTCGCCGCTAGGACCATGGAGGCGTGTGTGGTCGACCAGAGTTGTGCGTCCAGATCTCCTTATAGGTCCATGGTCTAGACTGGCCAAGACGCAGAACTGGCTCACATCTGCTGTTCTGCTAACGTCGCGTAGGCGTTTACGTCACGCAGTAAACAAACATGTCGTCTTCTTCTTCTTCTTCTTCTTCTTCTTCTCCTCCTCTTTCTTCTTTTTGTTAATCCTTCTTTTTGTTAATGGCTGACGGAACTTTGTGTTTAGTGCATGCCGCCACCTACTGTACTGAAATTCGTGCTGACTTTGACTGGGTACTTTACTTTGGTAATATAAAAAATAAAATAAAAAACTCCTCTCACGTATCCTTCTCTGCTTCAATTATTTCCCAGGCTTTCCGTCTCTCCTTACTTTTCTACAGTCTGACTGCTTCCGAACCCTCTTTCCAAAATCCTCTGAATATCTTCCCTCTTTACATCTACTACACCCAAAATCTCTCTTGCCGCATCTACCACCATCTTAATTCTCTCCGTTTTGCTTTCTATCTCACAGGCACAATTTAGAACCATTGAAATGAACGCTAAAAAGCTTCTTCCATTCATCCTAATTTCTTCCTCCTCAAACTCCTTTTGCCTCTTTTCCACTAGCTGTTCTCTGGCCTGCTCTTTCCCCACCATTTCTTTTTTACTCACAATCCTTTTTGTTGCTTCTGCATACAATATTTTCCCATGCACTCTTGTCCTTTCCACCTCTTTCCATTTTCCTTCTTTCACACTGCACTGACCCCATCTCATGACTTCCCCCACAGTGAAAACATGCTTTTGCCATTATACAATCATCTTCAATGCATCCCTCCTGTCCACACCTTCTACACCTATGCATTTCTTTTTTACATACAACCGCCACATGCCCATATTCCTGACATCGGTAACAGCGCAGTGGAGCCCTTTCGTACATTCTCACCCTATAACTTACATAGTCAACAAATATTCTCTCTGGTACCTCACTGTTGAACTCTAAAAGCACAGACAGGCTTTCCTGCTCCTTTCCCTCCCGGTAGCTTCTCATCCGCTTTGCTCCACACAGCCCCTCTACCTTCAAAAAATCATTTAAGTCCATGTCCAATGGAACACCGCTGATCACTCCTTTAACACACGGTTTTTCCTGTAAAGGAAAGCTAGTTACCTTTACAAGATCGTACTGTTTAATTTTTAATGCTTTGTTTTGTTGTCTAACATTGCGACATTCCACAATCGCTAACCCTCCCCGTGTTATCCTAACTGCTCTTACATCTCCAATTTCCCTTTTCACAAATTTCCCAATTTCATGAGCATTACTTAATAAACAGTTTGCTTCATCACCCTTTATATTTGCTTTTATGCCTACAACAAATGTTTCATCCTCATTTTCGTTATCACTTCCTTTTTTCCTTTTCTTTTTTAATCCCACCGCCGACTCACAATCCATTTTCCAAAACCATTCATCCGCAATCCGAATCTAAACCGAGAAACCGAGCAAAATCTTCAAAAGCTAAACAATCCACAAATCTATTTTAAATCTCGCGCGTCCTTCCTAACATGTCGGATTACATCCATGCTTCGGACCATGGACCTATAAGGAGATCTGGACGCACAACTCGGGTCGACCACATACGCCTCCATGGTCCTAGCGGCGAATGTGATATTGCAGGTCACGTGATGCCATGGGGGCCAAAAAGAAATTTCTCCATAGGGAATAATTGAAAAAGACACGCTGAGAAATCCGTGAATTATTTTTTTTGACAGCCACAAATTATCGATACCGAAACGGTTTATTTTTCTCTTTCAAATCATTAATCCCTCGTTTCTCGGCAAAGACAAAATCTTTTATTTATATTCAGGCTATGCGAACACCAACGGGTCCTCATATGTAAGCGCGTTCCCGCTACTCCGAATTTAGCACTGCAGCGGATGTGAGTGGGTGGAGCAATGGGCTTTCCTTGCCGTCTGTCTGTTCAACATTACAGACGTAGCCAAATCGGTGAAGTGAGCTGACCAACTACGGAGCATATGTATTGAGCGACAAAAGAAACGCAAGTTAAATAAAGGCAAACCGGAAAATAAGTTTGCGCGTAATTATTTAAAATCAAATTTATTACTAGCGTGGGCGCATTTACACTCGTTTTATCAAACTTTTCTTTGTTTTGCGATAACTATGAGTACCCAGATAGCAAGCTCCTCCGCTCCGGATTTGCCCCGCCTCTGGAGCCAGGGCAGATCCGGAGCGGAGGTGCTTGCTATCTGGGTAACCATAAGAGCACATTAACTAACTAAGTTAGCTAACTTGCGTTTCTTTTGTTGCTCAGAAAATTTTTGCCATTTTAATTGCTGAATGGCCGTAATACGTAATAACATGTAACTTAGCACCTCGATTGCTGCACTTCATGCAGCGCGAGAAAATGTACAGTAAGCTAAGGCCGCTGTTGTGACATCCTAGAACCATGTACGCAGGCAACACTCACCTTACTTATTCAAATTAAAATGAAATGGTTAAATCCATGAATTGCATTGTGTATTGCCAGTACTTTGAATAGCACCAATTCGCATCACTCTATTCTGATGCGTTATGCTTAACGCATAAGATGCTGAGTAGCATCTACCGCAACGTAATGTGCGTTTATAGCAGTACATAAATTCATTTCGAACACTGCTTAGCGATCCATTTATCAGCCTAACCATTCTTCGTTGTTAAATTAATTACCGACCTTCATACATGATGACGAAAGATCCAAAATGAACTATTTTTTGTTCATGATCCGAACCAAATGGGTGGAACAACGCGCATTCCTTGCCGTCCGTCTGTGATGAACATTCTTTATGTGGCCAAGTAAATCAAGCGAGCCGGCGTTACGGTGCAAATATTTTATCCATTTTATTTTAATTGATGAATGGCCGTAATATACTCGATCGCCACACTCCATTATGTAGTGCCACAAAATGTACAGTAAGCTAAGGCCGCTGTTGTGATATCCTAGAAGCATGCATACGCAGCTAACACTCACCTCACCTTTTCATTGTTCATGGTTATCATTGTAATGAGTTGTATATTTCCATTACTTTGAATAACACTAATTCACATTTCTGTATTTTGATTTGCGAACTGGTGATATCTTGACCGCAGTCATCAACTGTCAGCTGTGTAGCATCTAACGTAATGTCCATATGAGTGCATTTATTGCAATACATAAATTCAGTTCGAACACTGCTTAGCAAACCATTTATTAACCATTCTTCAGTCTAAAATTAATTACTGACTTTCATACTCGACGACAAAACTTTTCAGCAGCTTGACAGATGACATCCAAAATGTTTATTTTTTTGTGCATGATCCGAATATCCATGAAAGCACTGAACATGCATACACATTTTTTGCGGTACAGCCTTTATTAGATCGAAGTTTTGGGTTGGTGGAAACGTCTGAGTATACTGAATCCGAACATCTAATGTTCGTGAGCAGCATCTGAGATCAACCGGAGTGATGCAGGTAGATTCGACGGTGTGGCTGATTTTCATCTGAACGAAAATAAATACGAGACCTAAAAGAATGCAACAGTTGGTAGCGTAAATATGCACATTCTGTACCCCATGTCGGATGTAGCTGTCATCATCCATCTGCTCACCCCCACCACCTGTCATATTTGTCACCACCAAGGCATTATTTACATATATATATTAAAAATGTTTTCAAATAGATTTATTTGTGTTTTGTCAGTTTTTGGATTTTTTTTGCCAGCTCTGCGTAACATTTGAAGATGAACTCAAGTACTCAAAATCAAAAGGGGTTTAATGCTTAACTTTCGCAGAGCCGGCCATTATCATAAAATCTACCACAAATACAATCGATGTTAACTCGCACTTAGAAATGAAACGTAGAGACGATATTAAAATTATAACCGAGAAAGACTTTATTGGAAAGGGCTTTGAGGATGGATAGAAAGGCACGGCCTCTGGTTCGCTGACATGCAGAAATTCATGGATGAAATGTTCAGTGCACTCCAAGAGGCTCAGATATCTGGGGAAGGACAGAAAAAAGGAGCTTTAAGGGAAAAATAACGCAGTACAACGTTTGTAACATTTCACGGTAGACCCATTTTATTATACTCCACGGAATGGTTATAAGTTACGTAAGCTAAAAGTAAATTAGCTTACCAGAATTGACAAAAGTTTAAAGCTCCTGACTTTAAAACATATCAGTTTATAAGGTAGGTGAAGTGCGTTGTGTTGTGTGTTCGGTTTATTGTCTTTAATCCGGAAAAAGATCATGGAATTCGCACGCAGACAAGTAAGAATGATCTCCGATAATGTGGTTATTCGACGTTGAACTAAAGAGAACACGAGCCTGTGGCGTTTTTCCCAATAGCGTAGTTGCAGAAATTTATACGTCCATTCAGTCAGTGGTTCTAACTATGGAAGTTAGCATCTGTAACTTCGGGAAGGGCACCCCTGAGCAATGTCATATTAAAGTTACGCAACAGCAAGTCAACTATTTTGCCGAGATTTTTGAGTTGAAATCAATAGTATTACTTCCCTGTCAAAGTCGTTTTTAACATTTGTTATTGCATTTGTGTTTTAAAATAGAATCTCAAACCATAATTAAACCTTTATCGGCGGCTATGCTTTGTATTCCGTACATCAGAGGGCAGTCTGCAGTGGTCAGACTTCCATTTCCGGTGAAAAGTGATCGTGAACACGCACCCTAGGTCGGAGTTCCACGAGCCCGAGCCGTTGTCATGGACACCTCGGAAACCAGCGCGTTCATAAGCCCCACACTACGCATGTGTGAGCAAAAATCACACAGCGCATGTCCGCGTGGCTCCGGAAGCTTGGCCCCCATGTCGGCACGCTGCGCCACTGAGCAATTTCCATTGAAATGAATGGGCGGCCATTTTCCAATTGTATATCCAGTGAAATATAAAACATCCTTGCTTTGGACGCGTTCGCGGCACAGTGACGAGAAAAAGGAAGATTCTACGCGTGCGCGTAAGCATGGCGGAGTTTGTGTTAGTGTATCACAGCACCACCTGGCCGTCTGGCATGCATACCCAATCGATTTCTACACACTTTTTGCGTCACCGTATGCACACAGATTTCCTCCCGAGAACGCTCGTCTGAACGCGAAATAAAAAGTGAAGACGCGACGACACTTTTGCGTCTTCTGTTCACACCGTCATCATGTAAACCTACCCTTAAACTGGCCCATCATTCTGCCGAGTAGTCTTACTAAACTAGTTAATCGTCTGATTGCTAATCAAGCAAAAGAGAGGTTTGTGCCTCACCGATCCAACCTCCACCGCACGTCACTGATATATATATATACACAAAACCAGTGAAGTTGGCACGTTGTGTAAATCGTAAATAAAAACAAAATACAATGATTTGCAAATCCTTTTCAACCTATATTCAATTGAATACACTGCAAAGACAAGTTACTTAATGTTCGAACAGGTAAACTTCGTCATTTTTTGCAAATATTAGCTCATTTGGAATTTGATGCCTGCAACATGTTTCAAAAAAGCTGGCATATGTGGCAAAAAAAGACTGAGAGAGTTGAGGAATGCTCATCAAACACTTATTTGGAACATCCCACAGGTGAACGGGCTAATTGGGAACAGGTGGGTGCCATGATTGGGTATAAAAGCAGCTTCCCTGAAATGCTCAGTCATTCACAAACAAGAATGGGGCGAGGGTCACCACTTAGTGAACAAATGCGTGAGCTGATTGTCAAATAGTTTAAAAACAACATTCCTCAACAAGCTATTGCAAGAAATTTAGGGATTTCATCATCTACGGTCCATAATATCGTCAAAAGGTTCAGAGAATCTGGAGAAATCACTGCACGTAAGCGACAAGGCCGAAAACCAACATTGAATGCCCTTGACCTTCGATCCCTCACGCGGTACTGCATTAAAAACCGACATCAGTGTGTAAAGGACATCACCACATGGGCTCAGGAACACTTCAGAAAACCACTGTCAGTAAATACAGTTCGTCGCTACATCTGCAAGTGCAAGTTAAAACTCTACAATGCAAAGCGAAAGCCATTTATCAACAGCACCCAGAAACGCCGCCGGCTTCGCTGGGCCCAAGCTCATCTAAGATGAACTGATGCAAAGTGGAAAAGTGTTCTGTGGTCTGACGAGTCCACATTTCAAATTGTTTTTGGAAACTGTGGACATTGTGTCCTCCGGACCGAAGAGGAAAAGAACCATCCGGACTGTTATAGGCGCAAAGTTCAAAAGCCAGCATCTGTGATGGTATGGGGGTGTATTAGTGCCCAAGGCATGGGCAACTTACACATGTATGTGAAGGCACCATTAATGCTGAAAGGTACATACAGGTTTTGGAGCAACATATTTTGCCATCCAAGCAACGTCTTTTTCATGGACGCCCCTGCTTATTTCAGCAAGACAATGCCAAGCCACATTTTGCACGTGTTACAACAGCATGCTTCCGTAGTGATAGAGTGCGGGTACTAGACTGGCCTGCCTATAGTCCAGACCTGTCTCCCATTGAAAATGTGTGGCGCATTATGAAGCGTAAAATACGACAACGGAGACCCTGGACTGTTGAACAACTTAAGCTGTACATCAAGCAAGAATGGGAAAGAGTTCCACCTGAAAAGCTTCAAAAATTGGTCTCCTCAGTTCCCAAACGTTTACTGAGTGTCGTTAAAAGGAAAGACGATGTAACAGAGTGGTAAAAAGCCCCCTGTGCAAACTTTTTTGCAATGTGTTGCTGCCTTTAAATTCTAAGTTAATGATTATTTGCAAAAAAAAAAAAAAGGTTTCTCAGTTTGAACATTAAACATCTTGTCTCTGCAGTGTAGTCAATTGAAAATAAGTTGAAAAGGATTTGCAAATCATTGTATTCTGTTTTTATCTACGATTTACATAACGTGCCAACTTCACCGGTTTTGGGTTTTGTACATTTATTCTCCCAAACAAAGATAATGGCAATGAACACCATTTGCACAAATCTGTTTTGATCTTTTCTATGAGAGGAGTATAATTTTCATGGAAAAGGTTATTCAAATGCGGTGAAATATCTATTCCCAAATATTTAAAACCTCCTGGCGTCCAATGAAAAGGACAGGAGTTGTACATTTTTTCTGTTGGTTTCATGTGTAAGAAATAAGCATTAGATTTGTTAAAGTTGATCTTATATCCTGAATATTTACCAAATTATTATTTTGATCTTAGTAAATATGATATTGAACTCTCAGGGTCTGTTATAAATAGAATTATATCATCCGCATACAACAATATTTTATGTTCTTTATTATTAATGTTGAGTCCCTTAATATCTGCATTGTCTCGTACACATTATGCCAATGGTTCAATCACCATTGTGAAAAGCAAAGGTGACAATAGGCACCCCTGTCTTGTCCCTCTGGAGAGAGAAAAGAAGTCAGAAGAGGTACCACTAGTAATAACTGCTGCTTTGGGATTTTCGAAAATTGTTTTGATCCATTCAATGAAGTTAGAGCCCACGTTAAATCTCTGTAGGACTGAAAACAGAAAATTTCATTCAACCCTGTCAAAGGCCTTCTCTGCATCCAGTGAAAGAAGCAGAGGTGTCCACATAATTTATCATATTCAAAAGCCTCCTTACATTGTCAGCGGAATATCTCCCTTTTATAAAGCCTGACTGGTCTGGATTAATTAATTTGGGCAAAATACATTCAAGTCTCTTTGCGAACAACTTTGCAATGATCTTATAATCATGGTCCAGGAGGCGTATAGGTCCAAATGAAGAGCAATTTAAAGGATCTTAATTTAAAGTTCAAAATTCTTTATAAAATTCACTTGGGAAGCCATCTGGACCTGGTGTTTTATTTGTGGGCTTTACATTAAGTAAAGCCAGAACTTCAGCTTGTGTAAAGGGAGAATTCAAATTTTGTTGGTCCAATTCATTTAATTTGGGTAAATTGATAGTTTGGAGATAGTTGTTCAATTCTTCTTGTGAATTATTATTTTGAAATGTATGAACTTTCTTATTGAACTCATAAAAAGCGTGATTAATCTCTTTTGGGTGGTAGGTTATGTTATTGCCTATGAAACGAATTGCTTTTATAATCCTTTCTGCTTTCTCTTTCTTGAACTGATGGGAGAGTAATTTACTGGGTTTATTACCAAATTCATGTTTTTGTCTCATGTGGTTTATTTTTGTGTAATTTCATTTGAAATATTGAGATTAAGTTTAGCTCTGGCTACAGTTAGTAGCCTTCAGTTACTCTCTGTAGATAAAGTTTTATGAATTGCTTCACACCTTTGTTCCTCACTCTCAAGATCTTGTCTGTCTCTCAAATGTTCACGTTTCTTAAATGTTGCATATGAAATATTAGTCCTCTTAAAGTGGCTTTTGCAGCTTCTCAGATCATATTGGGGTCTATATTATGGGATCATTATTTTCCGTGATATAATTTGTGATCCACAGTTGCATTTCCGATTGAAATTCTTCATCCCAAAGCAAGGAGGTATCAAATTTCCATCGCCTAGAGATCAAATTTGCCTTGTCCACCAGAATGTGTTGAGGTGCGTTCCAGAACCACACGCGAATATCAGGAAGTGTAGCAAAATTGATTTTATTAATTTAGGGGTGGAACCCCAGCAGGGCTGTTGTTATGTTTCTGCTCTGTTTGCCATGTTTTTGAGTTTCTGCCTGTTCTCTGTATTACTGACCATGCCTTGGATTATGTATTGTGATTTGGTTACTAAGATTTGTTCATGTATTGTCTAGTTTAGTTTTTCCATGTTTTGTATTTTACCATAGTTTCATTCCGGTCCATGTTTTTGTTTCTGCCATGCATTGCACTTTGTCCCCCCCCCTTGTCTGGTCTCTTGTCTTGTCAATGCTCACAGCCCCAGTATTGCGCGCCACTCTTTCGGGTGATTTAATGGTTTCTGGATTTCAACCATTGTCATGGTTTGGGAGCTTTGAGAGCTCTGTTTGTTACTCTCGTTCGGGACGATATCGTTTTGCTCCCTATTGGATTCCTGGGCCAGCTGGCAGTAATTGGGGGCGTTGCCCGGACTCTATTTAAGCTCCAGTTTCGCCTCGCGTTCCTTGCTGGAGTGTCAGAGCATCTTTGGTGCTTTAGCCGGTAAGGTCTCTTGAGAGGTTATTGTTAGGGACTTAGCTGCAAACAGGATCAGTGTTAGTGAGCAAGGGAATCTTTGATTTATTTCCCTTTTCTTTTGTTTTCCTCGAGCTCGCTTGTTTTCTACCATAGACGGCGTCTGGTCCGTTGGTAGCACGAGCCTCATTATTTCTATCTGTTTTTAGTCTCTTTTCATGCTGTGAGGTTTGCCTTTTTTAATATTTGGCCGCTGCTCTTGACTCCCACCTTCAGCAGCTATCACAACCATTCCTTCCAATCTCGTTTACTTCTTTCGCCTAGCTTTTTCTATATTACTAACCCATACCAACAGTTTGTTATTTTTGCTAGAGTTACTAACAAAAAGTAACATTGTATATAATACTAACTTAGTAACGAGCACTAAGGGATTGTATAGCTGCACTTACTAATTGATTAACAAGCTCGATCAGCACTCACCCTGTTCTAATCTCCACCTCTTGTCTCTCCCTAATCTTTTCTGCTGCGTTTCAGTAGATTCTCCAAACCTGCTCATGCTGTCCTTTCCCTTATTATCTATGCACGTTAGAACTCCTTGACCGGAGCTGTATATCGGTCTATAGGATTGTCTCATGATCCTTGTCCGCGTTTTGGCTGTTGCCCATTTCATGTGATTAGGTTCTTCCTCATGTTCCCTCCTTTGTAATCAGTCTGACTTCCTCCACCTGTGTTGTCATAAGCATGTGACTTCCCATGAGTGTATATTAGGTGTCTTTTCACAGCACTTCCTTGTCAGAACGTTTCTCTTGTTTACCTGAGCTTCTATTGTCATCGCCTTGTACTCATAGTGTTACTCTTCTGACTGGACTATCCGACTTACGATTTTTGGCTCTGCTCTTTGGTACTATTGTTTGCATCTGTTTACGAATCCTTTTTGCCCGACTACGAGTTTTGTGATTGCTGCCCTGGTTTTCGACTCTGTTTACGCCCACTGGATTTTGGCTTTTGCTTCTCTGACATTCCTCTGCCTGTGTACTGAACCTATTTTTGCCCGACCACGAGTACTGTGATTGGTGCCCTGTTTACGGTTCTGGATTTCGCCCTTAGGATTCTGATTTTTGGATTGTGGACATTGTACCGTTGCCTGCTCTGTTGGGGGTCTCCCCCCTTCAGAAATAAAGCCTCCCTTTTTTTTTTGTACTCTCTGGTGCTCGCTTGTGGTTCTTATATATAATCCTGACTGCTGTAGGCAATGGTTAAAAGTCCAGAATCCAAAAACACAATCCAGAGGGCAAGAAACGGTTCGTTACCAGGGCAGCAATCACAAATCTCAAGGTCAGGCAAAGCAGGTTCGGTACACAGGTTAGGATCTTCCTCTTGTTCATTCCCTTGTTAATTAGACTGATCCAGCTAACCTGTTCCCTGTTATAGCATGTGACTTCCGGTATATGTATTAAAGCAGTCTGATCACAGCCAGCCTTCGTCAGAATATTTTCTCTTGTCTGCTCATGCTACTCTGTTCATGCCCTGTATTCATAGCATTATACATCTGACTGGAATGTCCCAGATTTTGATTTTGCCTCTGCCAGTGATAAAAATGCGGATAGGGATTACACAGACAGCTTATGACAAATAGCTCCAGTTAGGGAGTTCTAAAGTGCGCAGAGAGTGGGAGGCAGAACAATGGTTAAGAAGGTGCAGAGAATCCGCTGAATTGCAGCAAAGTAAAGAGAGTGAAGGCAATGAGCGGAGATAAGATCAGAGCGAGTGCTGAGAGATCGTTAGTCAATTAGTAATGTGGAGCTATACAATCCCTTAGTGCTCATTAGTAAGTTAGTACTATAAATAATGTTAGTTATTGTTAGTAATTTATTCAAAATAATAAACTGTTAAAATTTATCAGTAAAGATAGAACAGCAAGGCAAAGGAAGCAAATGAGATTGGAAGGAATAATTGGAAACCCAGAAACCATTAAATCACCTGAAAACGTGGCACGCAAAACTGGGGAAAAAAACAATGATAATGATAATCTAAACAGTGACTATGAGGAATGGCAGGATAAGGACATGGCATGGCATCACTCCAAAACCCTTATAGTTTTCATTGAAGAGCAGGACCATATCTGCCATAAATGTTGGCTCATCTGTATTGGGGGCGTAAGTGTTTTGAAAGGTGATTGGTGCACCATGGATAGAACTGGAGATCAAAATAAAACTACCATTTGGATCAGTGACAGATTTTTCCAAATGAAATGGGACTTTTTTAAATCAATCAGAATAGCTGTTCCTCCACTATGAGTTTTATATGAAGAAAAGTAAACCAGACCCACCCAATTCCTTTTTAATTTTACGTGTGCACTAGCTGAGAGATATGTCTCTTGTAAAAAGGCGAAGAGAAAGAATTTTTTGCCTTTTGATGGGATTTCCCAAACCCTTGATATTCCATGAGTTTATTTTCATGTTTGGCATGGTGACTGTATATTAGTCAAATAAACCTTTATAGTGGACAGTAGGTCATAAAAATGTTTGTCACTGCTTATATTAGACAAGATAATAATAAAACAAACAAAAAAAAACGAATAATATTACACAGAAAAAACACATCAACCCACCCCAGCCGTGGTCTGACAATCCACGACTATTTATCCCTACTCATAGAAGGCCAGAGAAACAACAAGAAAAAAGTTGCGATGTTGGCAACTTGGAGCTACGGACCTCAGAGTTCAAAATAAATTGACTGAGAATACAACAAATAATTTCCCTTCTCCACCCCTCAGGTGGAGGTCCCTTGGCACTTGCGGGAATGAGACGGTCAACATCGCGCAAGTTCACCAATCTTAGCTCTTTATCCACCCAGGGCGGGATTATGGGGGGTCTGGGCCCCAGGGCCAGGAGTTTGCAACGGGCCCCCCCACCCAACACTCCAAACCTCCCCCCACCCCCGCGCCAACCTACCGTACCATATTCTACAGAGGTTTCTTTCTGCTCTTCCTTCTTGCAAAGTCGTCCACTAACTCATCAAAGTTGAGCTGTCGAACAAACTCTGATTCTATTGCTAGAAGGGAGAGTGAAGTCAACCGATTTTGGCACATTTTCATCCTGAGCTCATTTTTAATTCGGGCCAATCTGGAGAATGACCGTTCCCCTTCACAGTTTGTTATTGGCAGGGTCAAAAACAGTCTGAGTGCTAGTAAACATTTGGGAAAGTGGACTGTAAATCCAAATTTAGCATTGTATTTGGGCATTTTTGTTCTTCTGAAATGAATGATTTGTACTGAACAAATTCATCTGCCAAGCTCATGGTCAGATCAGTGGGATGTGCTGCAGCAAGAGATTCGGCCCTGACAAAGATTTCAGTGTGAGTTTCACATCTGTATCACGGAACACCTTTCCCCACCTGTGTGTTGCCAAGGCACAAAATGTGTACATTGATTGCAGAAAGTCAAAGAAACGGCCAGCTTCTGGGCTACTGTCAACAGCATTGACACCGACTAAATTCAATGAATGTGCTGCACAGGGGACATAACAAATCAATGGGTTTATTCTTTTCAGATAAGCTTGGACTCCATTGTACTTTCCTGACATATTACTGGCATTGTCATAAGACTAGCCTCGACAGTTAGTTAAGTCTAGGCCCAGGTTCTCCACCATTGCAAGAACACACTCAGCCAAACTGTTCCCACTATGATTTTCAATAGGCTCAAAAGCCAGAAAACGCTCAACTACTTCTCCACCATTATTTACAAACCTGAAAATAAAAGTGAGTTGGTCCACATGAGCAAGGTCTGGAGTGGAGTCAGCGATGACAGAGAAGTATTTGGCCTCTTTAATCTTGCTGATAATTACTTCCTTTGTTCTTTCCCCCATTAAGTGGATAAATTCCTCACAGATTGTGGATGAGGGGTAGGACACAGAGCCTTTGCCCTTGCCTCCAAACCTTTGGAAATGATCGGCTAGAAAAGGGTCAAATTTGGCCAACAGTTCGACAATGCCTAAGAAATTACCATTGTGAGGTGATCCCAACCGCTCATCATCTCCCCTGAAAGCAAGGCCCCTCTCCCCCAAAAACTGAATTACAGCAACAACTCTTTTCAAAACTTCTCGCCAGTATGGCCTCTCTGCATCAATTTGTTTGACAAGATCAGAATCAACTCTTCCTGTGTTTTTGGAGCGACTGTGTAATGCTAACATGCAAGCCCTATGCTCCTCACTCCTCTCACGCTCACCGAAATGCTCAGAATGTTTCCAATCAGAAAACCCGTGGACAAACGCATTGTGCTTACTTGAAAACAGTTTGCAAGCAAATCAAAAGAGGCAACCAGATGAAGGGGAGAAAAGTAGCCACTGCCTAGTCACAGACTGGCCATTAGGTAGAGAGCATTTGATTAAGGAATTTGTGAAACTCCTAGTGATGCCCCCCATAGTCTTATCCCTACTTGAGGCAGGGTTCTTTTCACTTCGATTTTGAAAAGCAGCTGCTCCTCTACTAACCAGAATCGACTTGACCTGTTCAGTAATGGCGCTTGGCCATAAAGCAGGGTCATTAACCGTTTCACACCAGGAGTTTGAGCCCCTAGCTCCTAATGTGATACTGGTCTCAGTGTACCCCTCCTGATTTGACGAGACTTTCTCAGGTGATGCCTGGTCTGACAGTGAATCTCCTGTCCTAAGAATGCACAAGTCTTTAATGGTTGTGGTATTTAGCCATAAAGCAGGGTCAATAAGAGGTTCATGACCGGAGTTGGTGTCCCCAGCTTCTGGTGTGAAACTGGGCTCTGAGCAATCCTCCTCACTTGGAAAGATTCTCACGTGATGCCTCGTCTGAGTGAGGGCCTGAGGCCTGAGCCTGACAGGCGGAGTCTACGCTTGATTGGGTCTGTTAGGGCTCCGGTACGATCAAACCAGTGGTGATCTCTTCATTGCTGCAACTCAGGCTGCTGATGACATTATCAATATTTGAATCTTGAGGCTTGTCAAAAAAGTTAGAAATCAAAGGCACATTTTTTTAAAAATCGGCTTGCTTTGCCTCCCTATTTTCTTTGGCGTTTCGTTTTGAAGCCCAGCTTTTTTGTTTGCAATCCATACTACTGATGCCAAGAGTAATGTTAGAGTGTTATATCTATTAGATTCTCACGGGGACTTTCACAACTGATTGTAATAATATAACAACAATATAATAAAGTATAAACGAGTACCCACAATACAATACAAGGCAACAAGCCTTAAAAAAGGGCGTTGGAACTGCTTAAGCCTTTTACAAAGGCTTTGAGCCTTTGAAGGTGCAGTGTTGTTTCTAATAATATAATATAAATGGATATAAGCCTTTAAAAAGGCTGTTGAATGTTAAACTGCTGAACAACTCAGGTTGCACAGGTTGAATACAAAGCAAGTTGTCGAGCTCAAAGGTCAGGTTGTGAGGAGTAGTGAAGCAGGGGGCTATATATATAGAGAGCCCAAGTCTCCGCCCCTTCATTCAGTCCATTGGAAAATCGATATTGGAATTCCACTTAGACTTTCAAATTTGTTCACTGAAAACACAGTAGCCCTTACAATGGCTTTAAGTCTTAAGCTACACTATTATAACAATACAATACAATATAATATAATGTAAATGTCAATGAGCTTTTTAATAGGGTGTTGGATGCTAAATCTGATAGTCTAGGAAAGGTTTTAATGTAAAAATGTTGTTAGGAGTTTCGATAAATGGATTTAACAATATTGGATTTTCACTTAAACTTCCAAAATTTCTGCCATGTGAGGAGTTTCGATAAAAGCAATGCCAAGTGTAATGTGGGAGTGTTGTATCGATATTGGATTTTCACTTGGACTTCACTTTGTTGGCATTGGTGTGTACAGTACACCCCTTTACGGTGGCGACATATGGAAGCGAAATCTGTAAAGTGAAGCAGGGCGAAACTCAGTGTTCTGAAGGTGAATATCTACCAGTCTACTACTCTCCTCGAAGATAACTATTGGTTATAATAACACGTGAATCTACTGTGTATTGTGACTGGACCACTGTACAGCCCGCCCCTGAGTCTAGCTCGGCTATTGGACACTTGCTTCACGATATGGTCGTGACGCGCGATAAATTTGCATGGAGTTAGAGATTTCTGAATTTTTGGACGTGTCGCAATGACAGTTTCGATGCACTTCAAGGACCATGTCGTATTGTGTACACACAATACTGTGCGGGAATGAAATCACTTCTCATAGAAAATAGGTCCAGCTTCTACTAGCTGTCTACTGGGGCAAGCGTTAGGCCCAGGATATGCTTGCCGTGTGCACATTTTATGCCCGAATGCGTTGCCATGCGTATTTTATGTCGCTGTTACGCGTGGTAGCACACCTGAACACAAGGTACGCAGACATGTGCGCATGTTGCAATATTGACACAACCGCGAGGGGCGATCTTCCGAACTTCCATGTTGAGCTCGTGGTAGAGTCAAACAATGGTGGAAAATATTCGAGAGCCCGGTTGGCTATCTGCTCCCTACATGATACTGCCAGTATCCAATGTTGCCAATTTAGCGACTTTTGGCCCTCTCTGGCCACTAAAACCTCATCTTGCAACTTAGCGGCTTTTTAGGTGAATCATTGTTTTTCAATGTAACTTCAGCTCTGCACCGCCACCAGAAGCTTATTTCATGGTTAAGCAGCACTGCACATTAGCCCCGATCTCGAAACTGTACCCTTTGGGATTGTCAACATAGCCATGTAGACACATTTTCTTGAGATCAGTGAGTCGTGCATGACGTTATGACATCATAGTAATGTCATTACGTAATCTAGTGACTTTTCAGATAGCCAATGGCGACTTTTGGTGATTTGTTTTTGGCAACACTACCAGTATCGTGCATAGTGCTCTGATCGTTCTGCTGCAAGTATGTGCGGTTGCGCACGTAAATTAAGTCACACAGCTAGCATATCCTGGGCCTTAGGGCTCGCTGAAAGGACTTTCATTCAAAACCCTTGGTAAATCAGAGGCCCTTTGTAAGAACATTTGTAATCAGAGGGCTCTCTTAACAGTATGCTCACCCATTAGGGCTCTCCCTAGGGCCCCCACATAACCATAAGTCGCGACCCTTAGCAGGGGCTTTCATAATCATAGGGCCCTCTGAAACCATTCCCCCCTACTTCCTTGAACCCCTAGTTGGTAAACATTAGGGCTCCCTTTGGAGTGTTCACACGAGGCACTACAGCAGGGCCAGCCCAGGGGCCCTCTGACTGCAGTCCCTCATAGCCCAGGGGCCCTCTAACTGCCGTACCCCATAGCCCAGGGGCCCTCTGATTGCCGTACCCCATAGCCCAGGGGCTCTCTGACTGCCGTCCCCCATAGCCCCTCTGACTGCCGTACCCCATAGCCCAGAGGCCCTCCGATTGCCGTCCCCCGTGGCCCAGGGGCCCTCTGATTGCGGTCCCTGTCCCCCCTGCCCAATTCATATCACCCTTCTCTCTCGGTTCTCTGCAGATATGCCCTATAACAGTGTGAGTAGTCATAAGATCCTAGAGAATAGAGGCCCTCTGACATGGAGTTGGCAGCCAAAATTTTGGGATTTTTGTCCATGAACATATAGCAATCATAGGAGCAAAAATCAACTAAATCTGTGACAGGGTGCTGTCACCCCCTGGTCCATTTGTGCTGGAATGGCTCAGATGAGTATAATATAGAGGGTTATAAGCTCCTTAGGAAGGATAGATGTAATAGGCAAGGGTGTAGCACTCGGTCAACGAAAACATAAATATGCAGGAAATTACAGAAATTGAACATTCCTTGCCCTGTGAACATATCTGGGTCAGGCTCATTAGCAAACATGAGACAGGTTTAAAAATAGGACAATGCTATTGACCGCCAGCTTCGGACAGTATTGCCAATGAAATGATTTTTAAGAGGATTACGCAAGCTTTTAGAGGAGGAGGGACTATTATTATGGGATACTTGAATTATCCTGGTATCAATTGGGAAATGGTGAAAGGACAGGGTAAAGGAGAGGAAGAATTTCTAGATGTTATAAATGATAATTTTTTGGTGCAGTATGTTATTAAACCTACAAGAGAGAAGTTAATTTTAGACTGCTCTGTAATGACCCAGATAGAATTAGCAATGTTGAGGTACTGGAGCCACTTGGGACAAGTGATCACTCTACTGTTAATTTTGATGTTTCATGGGAAGTTAAAATAATAAAATAAAATGGGAGACGCTCCTTGACTACGAGTCAAGATTTAAGGGGGTTTTACGTGATTCACAATGCAAATTCATTCAAAAGGTGTCCAAAAGTAAGCTGAAAAAGCAGAATCCTCAGTGGATGACCACAACTATTCATAGGAGTTTGAAGGAAAAGAGGAATCTTTGTAAGATGTACATAAAGGATAACAATGAGAATACTTAGGCTGAATACTGTAAAATGCGGGCTGTGGTCAAAAAAGAGCTGAGGAATGGTTGAAGGCTGTATGAAAGACAAATTGCCGAAGGGGCAAAAACTAACCCTAAGCACTTCTTTCAGTACTGTAGTAGAAAAAGGAAAGTCAAAGAGGAGGTTAAGTGGATAAAGAATAAATATGGATTGCTGCTATATGATAACAAGGATATTGCGGATACCTTACACAGTTACTTTGTTGAGAAATTTACCTCAGAGTGGGTTTTTATTTAACCAAAAGGCATGTCCAATGCTCAAGATTATTTAGCGGAAATTGAGGTGAGGGATAATGAAGTGTTAGACAAGTTGCATAAACTAAAGGCAGATAAGGCTGCGCGTCCTGATGGCTTATATCCTAGAGTGCTCAGGGAAGTTAGTGAGATCATCTTTAAGCTGCTATCCGCCATCTTCAGACGATCTTTTGAAACTGGAGAAATACCATGATTGGAAGCAGGGAAATAAAATTCCAAGATATAAGAAAGGGGATCGTACCGAGCCAGGAAATTACAGGTCAGTCAGTTTAACTTGCATTGCATGCAAAATACTGGAATCTTTCATAAAAGATGAGCTGGACTTATTTCTTGAACGTAATAATATCTTGACGGATAGCCAACATGGTTTCCCTAAGGGAAGGTCATGCCTGACAAACCTTCTGGAATTTTTGAAGATGTCATAAGCCCAGCTCTGGTCTTGGTGGCATCATATACTTGGATTTTCAGAAAGCATACAATACAGTACCACATAAGACTAATTTTTTAAATGAGCTCCATTGGAGTTACAGGAGGTATTCTGGAGGGGATTCAAAACTGGTTACAGGACAGAACACAGAGTGGTGGTCAGTGGTATCTCATCTGAGCTAGGTATGGCGGAGAGTGGCATCCCCCAGGGTTCGGTGTTGGGACCCCTGCAGTTCCTCATCTATATTAATGAACTTGATAGAAATATTGAGAGCAAATTAGTTACAGTTGCAGATGATACTAAATTGTGAGGTGTGGCAAATAGTTTGGAGTCCACTAAGGTGATTCAGGATGATTTGGATGGAATCCAGAATTGGGCAGAAATGTGGCAAATTAAATGTAATGTACCGAAATGTAAAGTTATACATGTAGGTACTAAAACCATTATACGGGATTACTTCATGGGAGGTTTATAACTGGATTGTGCTCCACACGAAAAAGATCTGGGAGTGATTGTTGACTAAACCCTCACAGGTTCTAGCCATTGTGCCATAGCAGTTAACCCCTTTGCGCAGAAGCCAAATCTGGTTACCTGATTTAAGGCTTTATAACTCAAGATTGCAGCTTCACAGACAGAAAAACTTTGGCTCAATTAAGTCTAGACACTAGAAGCATTTAGACTCCCATCGTATTTCAGTTTATTTTTATGATTTTGGAGGAGAAAAGGGGCTGCAAACATAAAAAATCTTCATGAGAATTCACCATTGAAATAGCAAAAATAATAATACTGACCAATGAAAAACTGCTGGGGCTTAAATCTATACATTTCTGGGATCATAAACTTCTTGACCACAAGTACAATTCATCTTGTACATTACATTCTACATTACCCGCTTGCTATGAGCCAAATTAGACAGCTATACAGGTGTCTCCCCAAAGTCTGAGATCAATCAAAATGGTTCACTGTCAAATCAGATATTAATCATATATTTAACACAAATTAACTTTTGGGGCATGAAATTCAGCATGAACTAATGATTTTCTGGTTGAGTTTAGCATGAATTTATCAATATCAGTGCAGTTGAACATCATTGGTCACCAGTAACCTCTCCAAACACAAAACATGCCTTTTCTCCAAAATAAAGTTAAAAATATTGTCCATTTTTCTTCGAAGTCCCCAAAGCATTAAATAAAGTGCTGATTAAACAGCTATAACATTCACACTGCAATGAAAAGCTAACCGCTCTCACATCCGAGCTCATAACCTTACACCTAATAAGGGTAAAAACTCACTAACTCAGTAATATCTGAATTCTGAAATATACCTTATTTTAACAGAACAGAAATGTCACTTTCAGGAAAAATCAAACGACATTTGCCTCCATATTCAACAGAATGGTGTAATGAACATACCGAGGGATCTACCGACGTGCGTGGGATGCATACATTTGGAGAAACGAAAACCTCGGCATTCGACGTCTTTAAACGGGGTATAAATCCTACAGCAAAAAGCCATATTGAGCAAAATGCAAACAGAGTAGAAGTATAACCTGTTTCCTTCATTGATGCCCTCCTCCAGAGACAGATGTATCGGGTAGAAGGAACCCTCCAGTACTGTTTCATTCGAAATAATTCCCATTGACCGCGTCCATACAACATGTATCTCGTAAATGAAACTGAACACTTCAGGCCGGTTTCGAGTGTCTTTGTTTCTTTGATATTGCATCATTTTCAGCTGCGCAACCGTGGCAAACATTCGAAGAACACAACCGACCTTACTCTTATGCTTAGCTTTATATCCTATTCTTATTGTCCGATCAATGTATTTCAGTTATTGAGGAAAGTTTAAAGACTCGGGAATTGGATAAGAAACGAGTCTATCAATACATCGTTACCGGGGAAGTTTCACGAGGGCGTGAACTATAACTGTAGAGTTACGCAGATGAATCTGAGTATATAATTGAGTGACTGGCTATCGACACCAGTACTTGGGTGGATAGAAGGGAGCGCTGAATTTGTCAATGGAGGAATATACGCGTTAATCCACAGGAGGGAATGTTGAAGATATTAATTCAGCATTATTGATTATATTTACTAATAACGATTATATATTTTTTATCATTATTCATTCATTGCTCATACTCAAAATCAATAACCATATTATGTAGGCAGCAAAAAGATACACACACACACATACATACAAGTGGTTCACATACTGCAGTGCAAACACACACAACATAACACAAATATACATACAAGCAGTTCAAACACAGATAGACACGCAAATACAAGCAATTCAGTTCACACTTGCATGAGCAGCTCACACACGCATAAGCAGGCTTTTGTTTTGTTGATTCAAAAAACATAACCAGAGGATGCATTTGATTTCTGTAGCTTTGATCAATATTTGTTCAGCAAAATCATTATTTGTCACTGAAAACATAATCAATTGAAGTATTTGTAATAATTTGATATGCATCGAATTCATCCACTGGTATCTTTTTCTTTTTCATCTGTCTTGGTATCTCTGTATATTTTTTTCTAGGTGTGACTGTAGGTCTCATAAGGTGACGCGCATGCGTCTTTGCTCTGCATTCCTGAAGGGTTACTTAACTGGGGTCTCAGGTTACCTTTCCAATTGTAGTGCGTGAATGAAAAGGGGAAGGACCATATTTGCGGTATAAAACGGTGTGCACAAGAGGAAAAGTGCAGTTCATCGGGCAGTTCTGCAGTTAGTCTTGGGGGCAGTTCCTCTTGCGCAAGAGGAACTCGGCTTTACATTTTTCAACATGACACAATAAAGCCTAATATTTCCTTTTTCAAGAATTGCTTGAGGATGGGGGAATCTCAATATGTTGAAGAAAATTCACAACAGAAACTACGCATATTTTGTGTGTGATGACTGTAATTGACAGTAGAATGTGAGAAAATCAATACTAAATCAGATTTTTTGCTTCACAAAACGTATTTTTTTAACCACTAATTTGAATACTGTTGGCTCACTGTAGCTAAAATGGTCGCAACAGAGTTCGAAGTTTTTTTCTTTCGCAAGTGATGATTTCTTAAAACTACTGGATCGATGCTATGGGCAAGGATATTGACCAGTTTGCACATCAGGTTTAGCTGAGGAGTTTAATTCATGCAAGTCCTGAAAAACAGGGATTGGAGGGAACTTCTCCATACTGTTATGGCCCCAATTTGTTATTACATTCATAACACAACAGCAACAGCAAGGGACGACAAACACAGTTTCAACAACTAAAACACATTTAATTTTTAACAAAGACAAAGACTAATAACAACCTACAACTAAAGACCAAGATTGATAAATAAGAAAAAACAGAAATAATTACTGTCCCTTTTTGGTGGGGTGGCTTGGTGATGTCCTGGATGAAGAAAATGCTCAAACACAGGCAAAGAAATCCACAAAAGAAACGTCACAGGTCTTGAACAGAATGGCAGGTCTGGTCATTTTCTTGCAATTTCTCCTACTACTTTACTGTCTCAATTCTTTTCCTTATATACTCTTTTGCAGACCCCACCCACATTTAGACCTCTTTTTTTTTAATTTTTGGGGACTTGCCCCAGACATGTCTGGAAACATGTCCAAACATGACACCAGTCTGAGCTTCACAAAAAAAAGGTAAATACTGCCATCTAGTGGCCTATATTCACATTACACCTCCATTCCAAAAGGGAAAAATTTTGACTCACAAAGGCAAAATTTTTCTTTTCAATACAAAATGGTTAAGTGAACACTTGTCTATATATACATATCATACAATATTCAAACACATGATATATATATACACATTCAAACACGGGATAAGCAATCAGCAATTACATTGTCTGTACCCTTCACATGCTTAATTTCCAAGTCAAACTCCTGTAAAATCAAACTCCAATTCAACAATCTCCGATTCTTGTTTTTCATCTTTCTCAAAAACATTAACGGATTGTGGTCAGTGTACACAATCATTGGCTTTTCCCCTGTACAAACATAAACCTCAAAGTGTTGTAAAGAAAGGACGAGAGCCAACAGTTCCTTCTCTATTGTGGAATAGTTTGTTTGGTGGCGATTGAACTTCCTGGAGAAGTATGCCACGGGATGCTCAATGTCATCAGAGTCACTTCTCTGTAGGAGCACAGATCCACAAGCTTGGTCGCTAGCATCGACCGCGATGGAGAACGGTTTGTTGAAGTCAGGAGATTTGAGCACGGGGAAGTGACACAGCAGAGACTTCAGGTGATCGAAGGCTCTCTGGCATGCATCATCCCAGGTGAACTTTACGCCTTTCTTCAGTTGGTTAGTTAGACTGAGAGCAATCTCAGCAAAGTTCTTGCAGAACTTGCGGTAGTACCCGATCATTCCAAGGAAGCGGCGCAAAGCTTTTTTGTTGTCAGGAACTGGAAAGTCCATGATGGCTTGGACTTTAGCATTTATGGGTGCCACCTTACCCTGGCCTATGACGTAGCCAAGATAGGTGACAGTAGCACAACCAAAGTCACTCTTGCTCAGGTTAACAGTCAGGTTAGCCTGGGTCAGGCGCTGGAACAACGTCTCTACATCTTTTAGATGTTCTTCCCAGGAGTCACTCCGTGTGATCAGGTCATCGATGTACGCACCCGTGTGTGGCAATCCGGCGATTGTAGACTGCATCATCCTTTGGAACGTGGCTGGGGCATTTTTCATGCCAAGGGGTAGGACTTCATACTGGTACAATCCAGATGGTGTGGCAAAAGCAGAGATGCTCTTGGCCCTCTCAGTTAAAGGCACACACCAATAACCCTTCAATAAATCAATCTTGGTCAGAAACTTTGCTTGCCCTACACTATCAATACAATCATCAATCCTAGGTATTGGAAACACATCAGTTCTAGTTACAGCATTGACTTTGCGATAATCTGTACAGAATCTAGTACTTCCATCAGGTTTTGGAACTAGCACACAGGGTGAACTCCAATCTGAGTTGGAGGGTCTGATAATATCATGTTTAACATGTACTCAACCTCTTTCTCAGCAATCTTTCTCTTTTCAGGGTTCATCCGGTACGGATGCTGTTTTATTGGTTTGGCATCACCAACATCTACATCATGAGAGGCTATAGAAACTCTCTTTGGAACATCAGGAAACAAATTCTCATATTTCTTGATCAACCTTTCAAACTGATCTCTCTGTGAGGGTTCTAAGTGCTGGAGTTTTACATCAAGATTTTGCAACACTTCAGTGTTTGATAATTTACATGAAAGAACTTCAGCTTTAATTCTTGGTTCATCATCTTGAAACTCCCCCTCATCTTCACACGTTTCGACCATTGGAGAATCTGAAATGACAGCTGCAATCCTAGCATTTCTGTCATGATAAGGCTTGAGCATGTTAATATGACACAATTGTTTTGGTTTTCTCCTATCTGGAGTCTTCACAATGTAATTGAGATCATTGAGTTTTGTCAGAATTTCATAAGGACCATGAAATCTAGCCTGCAATGGATTGGACTGCAAGGGAAACAACACAAGGACCTTGTCTCCTGGTTTAAACTCACGGCTTCTAGCCTTATGATCATACCAAGTTTTCATTTTTCCCTGACTTGATTTCAAGTTCTCTTTGGCAAGGTCACAAGCTGCACGCAATCTTTCCTTGAACTTGCTAACATAGTCTAACAGACTGATATGCGCCTCTTTCTCTTGCCATTGTTCACTCAATAATAGCAAAGGTCCTCTCACTTCATGACCAAACACTAGCTCAAATGGACTGAATCCAGTAGACTCCTGCACTGCTTCTCTAGCTGCAAACAACAACAAATGAACACTTTCATCCCAGTCTTTCTCATGGTCATAACAATAAGTCCTCATCATTGTCTTGAGAGTGGAATGAAACCGCTCTAAGGCACCCTGACTTTCTGGATGATAGGCACTAGAAAGAATCTGCTTTGCACCTAGTTCATACACAACCTGCTGAAACAATCCTGAAGTGAAATTGCTACCCTGGTCTGACTGAATTTCCCTGGGAAGGCCAAACAACGTGAAGAACTTTATCAAAGCCTTCGAGATTGCAGTTGCCTTGATGTTACGTAGAGGTATGGCTTCAGGGAATCTGGTAGATGCACACATGATGGTCAACAAGTACTGATTTCCAGATCTTGTCTTGGGTAATGGACCAACGCAATCAACAATGACCCTAGAGAATGGCTCCCCAAATGCTGGGATAGGCTGCAATGGAGCTACAGGTGGGTCTAACTGGTGTTTTCCAACTACCTGTCAAGTGTGACAGGTTTTGCAAAAGTTGGAAACGTCTTTCCGAAGCCCAGGCCAAAAGAAGTGTTTCATGATCTTATCAACAGTCTTGTTAACACCAAGATGACCTCCTAAAGGTAAACTATGAGCCATTGTTAAGATCTCATTCCTATAGACCTTCGGAACAACAATTTGCCTGACCACTGCCCAATCTGCATTGGCAGGGATATCAGGAGGGCGCCACTTCCGCATCAACACACCATCCTTGAGATAATACCCAACTGGAACTGCATCTATTTCTTTTTCAGGAAGGGCTCTCCTCTTTCGTACACCAATTTCAGGATCATTAGTTTGCTCCTCAATCAACCGCTTTCTGGACAGAGACAAGTCTCCAGACACATCAGAATCACCAGACCCATCCGGCTGGCTGAATAGAGAACTGATAAAAGTATCTGATAAGTCCTCAAACGGAGAAACCATAGTAGGCCAATCAGAGTCATGAGGCGAACCACCTGAGTCCTGACTATTCAATGTACTGGACGGCACCACAACATCATCTTCTTTAGCCTTCTTGGCCATAGCACGAGTCACTGCGCAAGAAGGATACAGAGATGGGTCCTCATCCCCATTTTCAGTGCTCGGCTGTGAAGTAAGATGTACAGGGGGAACTACTTTGCCCCCAGCCAGGTCATTGCCTAGCAACAGAGAAACACCCTTTATAGGTAGACTTGACATAAGTCCCACCTTTACCTGTCCTGTAACTAAATCTGACTTCAAGAATATAGAGCGCAGGGGTACAGATACAGTCCTCCCTTCAATACCTTGTACAAGTATGAAATCCCCTGAAGCGGCCTCATCACGTAACTCCAAAGAGTCCATCAACAAAAGTGACTGAGAAGCTCCGGTATCCCTTAGGATATATATGGGGACAGGAGTAGTATGCTCATTCAGAGCCACAAATCCCTCTGACACAAATGGAAGAAATTCCTCCCTCACAAAGTCAGCTGTATTAGGCTTTTTAGCCCCACAAGAAGCAGGCAATTTAGCAGATCGGTTATCTACTACAGGGGTTTCTAACCTTGTTTTCACAAAGGCATTTGGTTTGGTATCCTTTTCTTTTTCTTTCTTAGCTTTAAGGAACCAACAGTTAGTTGTAACATGACCAGATTCCTTGCAATAACTGCAAACTAGACCACTTCTGTCACTGTCAGCTTTCACACTTTGATCAGACCTGTTACTGGATTTCTGAGCACCATCACCAGATTTGTCTTTGTCTTTGGGTGAGGAATCTTGGGTATCACCGTAACCCTTTTTCTGAAATTGGGACCATTTATTGTTACTGCTAGACTGAAATTTGGACTTATGAGTGAGAACATATTCATCTGCAAATTTGGCAGCTGATTGCAAGTTCAGTGCTTGCTTCTCATTAAGGTAGGTCTTAACATCATCCTTAACACAGTTCTTGAATTCTTCAACTAACACCATCTCTTTTAGTGAGTTGAAATCATCCTTGACCTCCATAGAAGTACACCAGCGCTCACAGCAAACCTGCTTTTCATTAGCAAATTCAACATAAGTCTGATTTTCAGATTTCTTCAGACCTCTGAATTTCTGTCGGTAAGCCTCTGGAACCAACTCATAAGCTCTCATAATAACCTTTTTGACAACCTCATAATCAGAGGAATCATCTGCAGACAAAGCCGAATAGGCTTGTTGAGCTTTACCCTTGAGGACAGTTTGCAACATCAGAGGCCAGTGTTCCTTTGGCCACTGGCAACTCTTTGCTACCTTTTCAAAACACTGGAAATAGTTGTCAACATCCTTTTCCGAAAATGGAGGCACCAGTTTTACCTCCTGGCTAGCCCGAAATTTATTTTCAGTTTGAATTTTTATTTTTAGTTGCTCCATTTGGAGTCTTTCTTCTCTATCGAATTTCTCTAATTCAAAATCTCTCTGTCTTGCAAATTTTTCTAACTCAAATTCTCTTTGTTTTTCTTCTCTTGCTAATTTTTCTAACTCAAACTGTCTTTGTTTTTCTTTTTCTTCCCTCTCAAATTCTCTTTGTTTTTCTTTTTCCTCCCTTTCTTTTTCTCTTTCCTCCCTTTCAATCTCTAGCATTTTTAATTTAAGTTCCATTTCTATATTTGGATTTTCCACTGGAAACTGTTCCAGATCTCCTGGTGCAAACACATTTTCATCAATGTAATATTCAACTATCTCTCTAGCCAGTCTTGCTTTTCGCATGGCTGGTTTTACCTCTGTCAGCTCTAAATGTCTGCAAATTTCTAGCAGTTCTGTCTTTTTAAAAGACTTCAAAACCCCTACGGTTGGTGATGCCAAGAAATCATCCATTGCTGTTGTCAATATATATCTAGGAAAATTCACAAAAACAATTTTACAATTTGAAATGTTAGTTTTTTAATAAATGACTCACAAAATGGTCTATCCCGGACCTTGAGCCCCCAATTTGTTATGGCCCCAATTTGTTATTACATTCATAACACAACAGCAACAGCAAGGGACGACAAACACAGTTTCAACAACTAAAACACATTTAATTTTTAACAAAGACAAAGACTAATAACAACCTACAACTAAAGACCAAGATTGATAAATAAGAAAAAACAGAAATAATTACTGTCCCTTTTTGGTGGGGTGGCTTGGTGATGTCCTGGATGAAGAAAATGCTCAAACACAGGCAAAGAAATCCACAAAAGAAACGTCACAGGTCTTGAACAGAATGGCAGGTCTGGTCATTTTCTTGCAATTTCTCCTACTACTTTACTGTCTCAATTCTTTTCCTTATATACTCTTTTGCAGACCCCACCCACATTTAGACCTCTTTTTTTTTTATTTTTGGGGACTTGCCCCAGACATGTCTGGAAACATGTCCAAACATGACTCCAGTCTGAGCTTAACAAAAAAAAGGTAAATACTGCCATCTAGTGGCCTATATTCACATTACAATACTCTAAATCGCGATTCAGCTCTGCCTGCTTGTGAATATTCAATAGCTGATCCGGAGGTGCCATCTCGTAGTCGAGTACTGTAACTAAGTGCTTAAATTTGCATATCTATAGACGCGAGCGTCTACATCAGCAGAAACGGGTTAAAAAAGCTAATCGGATGCTGGGATACATTGCCAAAAGTATTGAGTGCAAATCCAAGGAGGTGATGCTTCTTTTGCACAAAACATTCATCAGGAGTACAGTTCTGGGGACCATACAAAGATATAGAGGCTCTGAAAAAAAAAAGTTCAGAGAAGAGCCACTAAGCTAATTTCGGGAATAAAAGATGAAAGCTATGAGAAGAGGCTGAAGATCCTTAATCTCTTTAATCTTCGGAAAAGGAGACTAAGGGGTGATTTGATTGAGGTCTTTAAATATGTTAAAGGGATTAACAAAGTGAATTATGTAGAATTCCTTCGACTAAGTGTTGTTAGTAGAATTCAGGGTGACAAAGGGAAGTTGACCAAAGGCAAGTTTAGCACTGATATTTAGAAATATTTCTTCATCCAAAGAGTAATTTCAATGTGGAATAGCTTGGGAGTTAAGAGCAGGCTTGACTTAAAGCTAAATACCATTGAGTCATTGAGTATCTGAAGTGATATATTCACAATAGTATAAAGAAACTGGTGAGCCAAGTTAGGCAGAACAACCTGTTCTCGCAATTCATGTTATGTTATGTTCTGCTATGTTAAACTCCTAAGCAGTCCATAAGTTGTTGGTTCACTCTTTGCTGCTTCTCACTGTCCATATTTCCCTCTAAACTCAGCCCCACCGGATATCTACGGTCTCCGGTCTACACTTGGGTATGTCGACCCGTTCTGCAAATGTGTCTGTATGGGGTGGATTCTAGCATTCCCTCAATCCTAGTTAAAGAGTAGAAACACCGGTGTACTTACCATAGTAGCCGTAGGTAGATGGCAAATTCGAGTTTGAGCTGCCAGACTTTCGCACTGCATCCTCCACTTTTGCCACTGCATTTTTTTGGAACAAGATCATTTCATTAGATCGAGACACATGTTCTATGTTTGACTGCAGAATTTCCCCACCGATTTCTTGGCTCAGATTGCAGACGCCTCTCATGTTTCACACTAGGGAGGGGGACCCGGAAAACTGCGTTCTGCCGAGTCCCACCCAGCTCCGCCCTCCAGAGCTGCCCAATCAGTAGAAAGTGGGCACCTAATATGCTATTTTTCCAAGTTTATATTTTGGTCTTTGACTCCCTTAGAGTACTCCTGATCGCGCAGAGTAAAAACAGGGTACTTATTTCGCTCGTACTGCCATCCTCAAAAAACCCCATTTGTAGTCCATTGTAGTCTGCCTGAAACGCCTAATTGGGGTGGCTATTCCGCTATTGCCCCCACTCCCCGTGTGCTCACTTTCTTCTGACTGGCCAACTCTGTGGAGGGCAGATCCAAGCAGCAGAATGCAGTTTTCCTGGTCCGGCTCCAGAGTGAAACTGACGGGATCCACGGGCATATTCTGCAATCTATCGTAGTACGGGGTCTATTCTCCCATTAGCGCGTAAGTCCTTTTTTACGCGATTCGAGTTAAGCACTTTTGAGTTACGCGTATTCTCCCCTACGCGCTTCGAGCACGCCCACAGCGCTTAACTTCAGCATGTAGGCGGCTTTATGAAAGAGGTGTGACTTAACCAAAAGAGAGGCAGACTCTGAACAAAGCTCATTGATTATGGCTATCAGGAAAACAAGGAACAAGGATTTTCTGATTAACCATGAAAATGGATTTGTGGTCCATGGAAAACGCTTTAAATTTGAATTCGAATATCGCCGGCCTGCTGATAAAACCTCGTATCTCAAAACTGATAAGAAACGAAAACTCGTATGGCCACTATTCTTACATGCAAAATTAAACATTTTTTATTTTTAACTATATTTATCCATTAAATAATAATAATAAAAAATTAATAAAAAATTTATATTTTACTTTCCTGTGAAGTTTGTCATTTTGAAGATACAAGGTTTTATATGTCGCTGTAATAGCAGGCCTATGTATGTCTGTACCAATTACAAGAAGTAATTCAGACATCTCTTTTTTTATCCCCCGCTGCACGATTAGCGCAAAGCGGGGGATATGGCATCGGGCTCCGTCCGTCTGTCCGTCCGGACGGACACATAAAATTGAGGCGGCAGGGGATATTGCCATGTTTTTGGCAAACACTTGGTATTTCTTACTCTAGCCACCATGGCATTAAAGTTATGCAAACAAACAAATTGCCGCAATAATGAAATAATAAATAAAGAATTTAGCGCATCTCAACCAGCGCAATCAGATCATTGAAAATGTGCCCCTCCTACACCAGCCTCTTTGTTCCGTGGAAGAAAGGGAAGAAGACAAAGGGAACATTCTAGTCACACAAAAAAAGACAAAGACAGTGTATATGATCTCATTTAGAAATTGCGCACTTGAAATCTCAAACTACTCCAATGTCAGGTTTGCAACTAAAGGACATGGAAACGCTTTAACGAGGATTCTTACCCCGCACGCGGTCATCTCGTCACCCCGAAACCGCCTCCGCAATGATGGAATTCCATATCCATAGCCTATCATATCCTATTTCATTTGAGCGACACATTTACTTGAACTTGCACCTAATACTTTATTACAATCAATTATCCCATTTCCTGATAATGATTCTTCCCATGTCGGCTATTCTTTATAGGCTAAAATTGATTAACAAATGGGGTAGTGCTTTGGTATTGGCTCAGTCTAGAGTAGCCTATTTAATAATATCTTTATTCACACATTTAAATACACAGTATTAACAATGGTAAAAGAATTACAAAGACACAAGTTGCTTCACACAGATATCCTCAATTAGAAAATCAATCTCCTCACTCGTGAGAATATCACAACTTTTTAGATTATCACAGACATATAGGGCAGTCGCATTTGTTAATAGAACATGAAGACAATGATGGCGTCGTCGAGCCAAAGCCGAAAACCAAATTTCACAGATGTTGGTGTTGTATGGCAAGCGAGCACTGAAGGCTGATCCCAGGAATTAAGCTGCGAATCGTTCTGGATGTGGCTTCGATGGGGAGATGTAAGCGCAGTATCCCCGATGAAAAGCATAAATGGAGTGATCTGCGGGGTGCTGTGAAAGCCAGGCTCTCTGCACACCGGAGAAGTGTACACGCAACAGGTGGTGGGCAACCATCATCACCTGTGCATTTCACTGCACAGGAGGAGGGGATGGTATCCACTCTTTCTGCAGTGGAAGCGCATGGAGAAGAACTTGGAGCGTCAACGAACTGCGCCAGACACCTTGACACAGACGCCTGTGATATGTGTATGACATCACCAGCCACTCTCTGGAACGACCCAGATGCCAGGAACGACAGCGCAGTTCTGACGTTGATGACCACGGGTATGTTTTGTGGATAATTGCTGCGGCTGGATAGCTGTTCATCCAGAAGTCGGCAAAGAAAGATGACTGCCTCATGCACGGTCCAGACGAAAGCGCCGGATGCCCTCGATGTTTGTTAGTCCCAGGATGTCCAAACGATGCCGATATATGCGTGTTTGTCTTCGAGCTCGACGCGCTCCTCTTACTCTTTCCCAGTCACGCAAGAGTGCAAGCAAATGCAGGACTGGCATTTTGGTTTTAGATTTTGAGGGCATGGTAGAATGATGGTCTTGTATACTCGTATTAATTGTTTTGCGTTTGTAATTGAACTGATTGGAGAAGAGGCTGATGCGTAATATCATGTGATGATATCGTTTGATAAATTATTATGGCTTTGAGAAATATAGTTTAGAAATAAGGAAGAACAATAGAATATTAAATGTCTCAACCTTTACCTTGTTAAATAAAATAAATTTAATGTTAATATTTGGCCGATAACCGACATCAAACGCAATATTCCATTTCACCTTATGTTGCCACTTGACCTTAATACAGCCCTCAAATGCGCTTAACAGGAAAAGCGTGTGAGCCAGGGGGAGAATACGCGAAAGTGTTATTTGCATGAAAAACGCACGGAAACGCCCCAATTTTGGTCTTGCTCCGCCCCAAGCGCATAACTGCCTTCGGGGCGCGTATAGCACAGACTTAAGTCGAGGGGAGAATACACATAGGCTGAAAAGAGCGTAGCTAAAACGCGCCTTTTTCGACTTACGCACATGAGAGAATAGACCCCTACATGTGTTTAGATCTAATGAAATTAACTTACTCTAATAAACTCAACGGCGAAAGTGGGGGACGCAGAGCGAAAGTCTGGCAGCTCAAGCACGAATTTGCTATCGGCTACAGTTTGCAACTGCAACAGTTGGTGAGAACAGCAGTTTTTCTACTCCTAGCTAGGATGCAGGGGAAGCAAGACTCCACCCCATATGGACACATTTGTAGAATGGGTCGACATGCCCAAATGTAGACCGGAGACCGTAGAAATCTGGTGGGTCTGAGTTTAGAGGGAAACATGGACAGAGAGGGGCAGCTGAAAGTGGACCAACAGCTTATGGACTGCTTTGGTGTGTATTAGGACCTGCTGGTTCATGTGCATAGCTGTGGTGTGTTGTTAGCGTAGAGAAACGAACAGCTTCCGCGCTGGTATATGACTGAGGGGCGAAAAATTTGTTTCGTGTCCGGTGTAAAAGCTGCTTAACGCGCCCATAGCACCTGAATCCCAGTCTTTGCATTGACTTTGAATGTTGGCTAATCTGTCCTGCGAAAAATTCCTTTTGTGTCTGATTTGAAAGCAGCTTTATGGATAGTACTCGACAGCTAGCGAGAGCTCGGTTATGTTATGATCATAATACAGGTTTTGCAGACCCTAAGTTCTGTTAGCGCGGACAAGTTGCTTCTGTGGAGCTAGCGAATAGATCACTTCTACAGGAAAGAATTACCAATTTAATCTCCGCCTTTTTCGACTTTTTACTTGCCACAACAATTTCTAAAGGGGGATGAAATTATGTCAAGGTAGGGCAGAGAAATCTTTTGTAAACCAGTAGAGCTTCTGCGTTTCGCATTGCTTTCAAGGTAGCGCCAGAGAGCTTCCTCAGACATTTGTGAAGTATCCGGCTGACCCCAGTCATAGATAAGTGAAGCGATCACTAACTGCAGTGGCTACAATCGGGCAACGTTATGATGAAACTGCCACATTGATGCTCACCGAAGTAACACAAGCATACCGATCAGAATTACTGCATATAAGTTAACCAGGAGCATTTTTAATTAGCACGGCATGCAAACTAACATGCAGTAGCTGGTAACCGAGCAGTCATAACCACAGAGACAAACCCTTGCAATGCAGGTTTTACAGACAGCAAGTTCTGTTACTGTGAACAGTTGTACCTAGCATCCAAATTACAAACAAGTATTAAAAGTTAGCTTCAAATGAGGTTTATGTTCACACACCTTCTGTAGAATTTCCCCTGATATCACTCTTGCATATTTAGGACACAGACATTAGCAACAGTAACTTGGCTACATTAGCCGCTGTGCTACAGCCACAATCAACTGGCTATCACGTCAGGTTGGCTTATGCAGTATAAGCAACTTACAGCTTCTGTGTCTGAGAGTTACGGACAGTCGCGACCGATACAGGCTTCAGATATTTTACATAGCCTGCGTTTGAGGCCAGTTGTTAGTGCTAACTATCGCTAGCGGTCCTGCTAGCCACCCGTAACACGTTAGCTTCACTTACATTATTCGCTGTTATATTGTTACTTACAGCTTGTGGCTCCGAGCGCTTGATCGATGCAGCTGCTTCAGGTTTGAGAAGCAGCTGAAACGCTTAACCTGTGTCGAATTATCCTTCATTGACAAAGCTGTCTTTGGTGAAATGCTGAGCACAAGCAGCTAACATTCCCTTTGGCCATGGCGGTTTACTGCCAGCAAACAAAAAAGCTACCCACTGATTTCTGGTGGCATCATCTTTTGAAAGAGAAATAACTGTGTTTCTTCGTGTCCAAAAATAAAAGGACACATAGCTCTGGGAGAGATACTGACAAAATTGCACCTCAAATGATCTGCGGTTCTTCTTTAGCATTTCCAAATGTGTAGGCGCTACTAAGACATAGTATGATCTGCCATTGTTAGTGCCTGCTAGAATAGTTTCCGGTGTGGGCAGGTCCAGCGCAGTGGTTGGCTCTGGCTGGGTCTGTACTGATTGGATGGCATAACCTGACGTCAGGTTTTGCCCAGATCTGGTGAAGATCTCGGGAGGAGCTGTTCAGAGATGAAATCACGCTCCTGAAATCAAGTTCTTGGATTACGGCGAAATTCCTGTATCTCATGTTTGGAAACTTTTCAGAGGTTGAGCATGGACAACCAACATTATAACAATGCTAATATATATATAAAAAGAAGAATCAGCATGTTGGGTCCTAATAAGCCTACATTATTTTGCATGAATTGCGTGCATGCAAATTATGACTTAACGTCATCCCCCAGTGGTGAAATAATAGCTGATGCATCTTTGTGTCAGTTTGACCATGTTTAATCATTACTGTAAAACATTTTGTAGGAGTATGTAATACATAGTATTGGGATTGCTGAACAAAGGTTTCTTAAAAATAAAAAAAATAAATTAAATATAGCTGATGCATCGAAATCAGACAATCCGTGGGGGAAACTATGAGTCATTAGGCTACTGCTGCTCTCATACATTCATATATATATATATATATACACACAATAAGATTATAAATGATTAAAAAGGGGTAGTCAGAATAATGCATGTCAGTAGAGCCATTGTCTGCCTTTTTGACTATAGCTTACTCTTCGTTGTAAGGGACAATTTTATTTTGTAGCATTATTTTAAGAGAAAAAAAAACCTTTTCTTTCATCACAGTGCAATGATATATTGTGTTATTATTCAGTACTTGTTCTGACTATAAGTACTGTAGAAAATTGAGCATTAAATCAACTGATTTAAGGTTATTTCTATTTAATTAGAGGACATTTTATTCATTAAAGAGGAAATACGGGCAGATTTTGCAATTCAAAAAAATTATGCTCATTCTTTTGGAAATGTAGTATAGATTCATAAATTGCAGCGCAACTGCCAAAAAAATCTCTCTCTACCTCAGAATAATATAAGTGCTGGTCAACGAATTAGAATAATTTGAAATAGCGCAATCGTTAAATTTTTCTAAATTTTCACCAACTGTTCCAGCATCCGAAAAACTTCTGCTCGTGACAACAAGCAGCTGAGAAAGATCGCAGTCAGCAACCGGTTCAAGTCCATTTCTGAGCTCAGCGACTTGTGGAACGAGCGGACCGGCTCTAACGTCTCGAGATCAACCACTTACCGTCGTCTGCGCGAACTCTGCTTCAAATCTCGCGTTCCAGCAGGAAAAACCGATGCTGAACAAGAAACAAATGGAGAAACGGCTTAAGTGGGCCAAAGAACACGGCGAGTGGACTGCTGAAGACTGGCAGAAAGTGGTCTTCAGTGACGAATCACGCTTTTGCATCTCCTTCGGTGACCAAGGTCCTAGTGTCTGGCGTTGCGGTGGCGAAACCTACAATCACGAGTGCGTAAAAAGATGCGTCAAGTCTCCCCAGAGCGTTATGGTCTGGGGATGCATGTCCGCTCGGGGTGTAGGGAAACTCTGCTTTCTCAAGAAGACTGTCAATGCTGCCGTATACCAAGATGTTCTGGAAACGTTCCTGATTCCGACTGTTGAGGAACAGTTTGGTGAAGAAGACCTCATATTTCAACAGCATCATGCACCGGCTCATGCGGCAAAGTCGACCAAAGATTAGTTTGCCGAAAAACAGCTTGAAGTTTTGGCATGCCCGGCCAACTCGCCTGACCTCAATGTTATTGAAAACCTTTGGGCCTTCGTCAAGCGGAAAATTCGCGACAGAAAGCCGACTACGCTGGACCAACTGAAGCAGTACATCGCCACTGCCTGGGAAGCTGTGAGTGCGGAAACTTGTGGCAAGCTGGTCACATCGATGCCGCGGAGACTTCAGGCAGTCATACAAGCCAAGGGGGCAGCCACAAAATACTGAGAAAATGATGATTCTAATTATAAAAAAAATTAAAGCTGCAAGCAGCGTTGAAAGGGCCCTCGCCCCCCCTGTGCACATTGGGAGGCAGCAAGATCTTGATGGCTGCAGGTGTCTATTCAGAGCCATTGGACACAGCTGGACCGCGTACAATGTGTTTTCCTGATGGGAGTGCAAAAATTTTCTGGAGGGCGCTATGATACCATTTTGACTTGCCTGTGCACAAAATCTACAACACAGTAATCGTAATACAGGGCTCCATGAGTGTTTCGATTTTTGTAAATTTTCCAGCATGTTTAGACTTTCAAAAGAGCAATTCTTTTATAAATATTATTTGGGGCGCTATTGAGCCATTATGCCCCATTTAGTGCCAATTGATGGATGTATTGAAGAGAATAAGACAGTTCTAATTTTTGGATGGTTTTGCAAGTTTTGGAGCATTCTAAGGCCTTAAAACGTGTGTTCGTAAAATTTGGAAAAACGCAGGAAATAGCTCATAGCTCCCTTCCTGTTTGGCAAAAAAATTTCAAAAAATTAACAATTGCGGAGAATGACTAATGCAATGATCATACCAAATTTCATGAACTTTCAAGCACTTTTATCTGAACATGGCCATATCTAGAGGGCGCTGTGGAGCCACCTGGTACCTCTCGATATAAAATAAGCATATATCTATACTTGGGCGGACAATTTTATCAAGCTTGGAAAGTTTCAGGCAAATCCCACAAAGTATGTGGAATTGAAAGCAACTTCCTGTTTCATGGCAGGACATCAAAATTCGCCGTGACGCCACAGATGCATCGTTTGATGAAATCAAAAAAGCTTCGCAATTTAACGTCAGCAAGGTTTTTAGATATTATATGCCAAATTTTAAGTTGATCGGATAAAATCTCTAGGAGGAGTTCGTTAAAGTACGACACCTGTGAATGGCAAAAAAAATTAAAAAAAGTTGCAATTTCAATTAAATATGGCAGCCTTCCTGTTGGGTCTAGGTCATGGCACCAAGAGACTTTTTTGTAGGTCTCGGCATATTCCACATGTCTACCGAATTTCATACATGTGGGTTTATCGGGCTGCGAGGGCTGCTTATTTGAAATTTTCCAGGGGGCGCTATAATGCCATTTTTGCCACGACTATTTGTGAATTTTTTTTTTGAGCATGCTGAAACCCTCAAAAGGGTAATTCCTTTAAAAATCGTATTGGGGGCGCTATAGAACCATGATGCCTCATTTACTGCCAATTTTTGTTTCAAATTGAAGACAATGTGACAAATAAAATTTTAGCTAAGTTTTGCAAGTTTTCGAGTATGCTAAGGCCTTCAAATGTGTGTTCATAAAATTTGGAATAACGCAGGAAATGACTCATAGCTCACTTCCTGTTTGGCCAAAAAATTTCAAAAAAATCAGCACAGCCCAGAAAACTAAATGCAATGATCTGACCAAATTTCATGAACATTCAAGCACTTTTATATCAACATGGCCGTGTCAAGTGGGCGCTGTAGAGCCACCTGACCACACCCACTCCAATATCAACATATAGGTATATTTGGAATTAGACTATCATTAAGCCTGTAAAGTTTCATGTAAATCTCCCAAAGCATATGCTCATAAAATAAACTTCCATTTTCATGGCGGAACATCGAAATTCGCCGCGACGCCACGGATACAAAGTTCGATGAATCCAAAAAAGCTTCGCAATTTAATATTGACGACGTCTTTCAATGTCATATGCCAAATTTTAAGTTGATCAGATAAAATCTCTAGGAGGAGTTCGTTAAAGTATGACACCTGTGAATGGCCAACAATCCAAAAAAGTTGCAATTTCAATTAAAAATGGTGGACTTCCTGTTGAGTGTAGGTCATGGCACCAAGGGAATTTTTTGTAGGTCTCGGCATATTCCACATGTCTACCGAATTTCATACATGTAGGTTTACCAGGCTGCGAGGGCTGCTTATTTAAAATTTTCCAGGGGGCGCTATAGTGACATTTTTGCCATGTATATATATAAGTTTTTTGTCAGAGTAATACGAATGATGGTCTTTATACATTTACAAAATTTTGTGAGTTTTAGAACATGCTGAGACCCTCAAAATGGCAATTCTTTTAAAAATCTGATTGGGGGCGCTATAGAGCCATTGTGCCAAATTTAGTGTAAATTGATATATAAAATTGAAGATAATAAGACAATTATAATTTGTGCAACTTTTTGCAAGATTTCGAGTATTCTAAAGCATCCAAACATGTGTTTATAAATTTTGGAAAAACGCAGGAAATGGCGCATAGCTCACTTCCTGTTTAGCCAAAAAATTTCAAAAAAATCAAAATAACTCGACATGAACAATGCAATGATCACACCAAATTTCATGAACATTCAAGCACTTTTATCTCAACATGGCCGTTTCAAGAGGGCGCTGTGGAGCCACCTGACCACATCCAATCTAATATTGCAAACGTAATATTTCTAGTCTATGAGCCAAGTCTGGTGAGTTTTCGAGTATGATAAAACCCTCAAAAATGTGTTCGTAAAATCTAAAAAAACGCAGGAAATGGCTCATAGCTCACTTCCTGTGATGCAAAAAAATTTCAAATTTTTTATCAGTGTAATAGGAATGATGGTCTTTAAAATTGTACAAACTTTTGTGAGTTTTTGAGCATGCTGAAACCCTCAAAAGGGTAATTCTTTTAAAAATCGTATTGGGGGCGCTATAGAGCCATGATGCCTCATTTACTGCCAATTTTTGTTTCAAATTGAAGACAATGTGACAAATAAAATTTTAGCTAAGTTTTGCAAGTTTTCGAGTATGCTAAGGCCTTCAAATGTGTTTTCATAAAATTTGGAATAACGCAGGAAATGACTCATAGCTCACTTCCTGTTTGGCCGAAAAATTTCAAAAAAATCAGCACAGCGCAGAAAAACAAATGCAATGATCAGCCCAAATTTCATGAACATTCAAGCACTTTTATATCAACATGGCCGTGTCAAGAGGGCGCTGTAGAGCCACCTGACCACACCCACTCCAATATCAACATATAGGTATATTTGGAATTAGACTATCATTAAGCCTGTAAAGTTTCATGTAAATCTTTCAAAGCATATGCTCATAAAATAAACTTCCATTTTCATGGCGGAACATCGAAATTTGCCGCGACGCCACGGATACAAAGTTCGATGAATCCAAAGAAGCTTCGCAATTTAACATCGACGACGTCTTTCAATGTCATATGCCAAATTTTAAGTTGATCAGATAAAATCTCTAGGAGGAGTTCGTTAAAGTACGACACCTGTGAATGGCCAACAATCCAAAAAAGTTGCAATTTCAATTAAAAATGGTGGACTTCCTGTTGAGTGTAGGTCATGGCACCAAGAGAATTTTTTGTAGGTCTCGGCATATTCCACATGTCTACCGAATTTCATACATGTAGGTTTACCAGACTGCGAGGGCTGCTTATTTAAAATTTTCCTGGGGGCGCTATAGTGACATTTTTGCCATGTATATATATAAGTTTTTTGTCAGAGTAATACGAATGATGGTCTTTATACATTTACAAAATTTTGTGAGTTTTAGAACATGCTGAGACCCTTAAAATGGCAATTCTTTTAAAAATCTGATTGGGGGCGCTATAGAGCCATTGTGCCAAATTTAGTGTAAATTGATATATAAAATTGAAGATAATAAGACAATTATAATTTGTGCAACTTTTTGCAAGATTTCGAGTAATCTTAAGCATCCAAACATGTGTTTATAAAATTTGGAAAAACGCAGGAAATGGCGCATAGCTCACTTCCTGTTTGGCCAAAAAATTTCAAAAAAATTTAAATAACTCGACATGAACAATGCAATGATCACACCAAATTTCATGAACATTCAAGCACTTTTATCTCAACATGGCCGTTTCAAGAGGGCGCTGTGGAGCCACCTGACCACACCCAATCTAATATCAACATATAGGTCTACTTGGAAGTGAACTCCTATAAAGCCTGTAAAGTTTCGTGCAAATTTCACAAAGCATGTGCGCGTAAAACCAACTTCCTGTTTCATGGCGGAACATCGAAATTCGCCGCGACGCCACGGATACAAAGTTCAATGAATCCAAAAAAGCTTCGCAATTTAACATCGACAAGGTCTTAAGATGTTAAATTCAAAATTTTAAGTTGATCGGATAAAATCTCTAGGAGGAGTTCGTTAAAGTACGAAGCCTGTGAATGGCAAAAAATTTAAAAAATTTGCAAATTCAATTAAAAATGGCGGACTTCCTGTTGAGTCTAGGTCATGGCACCTAGAGACTTTTTTTTAGGTCTTGGCATAGTACACATGTCCACCGAATTTTGTACATGTAGGTCAAACACGCTGCGAGGGCTGCTTCATTGAAATTTTCTAGGTGGCGCTGTAATGCAATTTTGCCACATTTATCTGTAAACCCTAAATCCTAGTTAAAAGTAAGACCTGCTTAATATGTTTGCAAAGTTTTGTGAGTTTTCAAGCATGCTGAGGCCCTCAAAAATGCAATTATGTATTAGGGGCGCTATAGAGCTACCATATCACACCCAGTGCCAAATGAGATATCGAATCAAAGAACGTAATATTTATAGTCTATGAGCCAAGTCTGGTGAGTTTTCGAGTATGATAAAACCCTCAAAAATGTGTTCGTAAAATCGAAAAAAACGCAGGAAATGGCTCATAGCTCACTTCCTGTGAGGCAAAAAAATTTCAAAAAAATTTACAAAAAAATTTATGATGACTACTATGACTCTATTAAATTTCGTGAGAATCCGAGCAAGTGCGTTCCAAAATGGCCGCGTGTTTGGTGGCGCTATAGAGCCACCGGGGCATGTTCAAGCACAAAAATAATAATACTTTGCAATTTTCACCACGACTGACATGTTGGCAAATTTTTGTGAGTTTTCGTGCATGGCAAAGCCCTCAAAAATGCATTCTCGCAGCAGAATAAAAAGAAGAAGAAGAAGAAGAAGAAGAAGAATAATAAAAATCCCATCAAAAACAATAGGTTCCTCGCACCTTCGGTGCCAGGACCCGTTCCGGGCCCTGGCACCGGTCGATGCTCGGGCCCTAATTATTCTAATTCAGTGAAACGGTTTCTCAATTATTCTAATTCAATAAAACAACATTGTTACAGTTAAATGGCCTAAATGGGCCTTTCGGAAAGCTCAGCTGAGCACATTTTTTACAGGTAGCGAGTTCTGTGAATACTCTAACAAGTAGGACAGGCGCGGTGAACACCTGATTTGCTTTCTGCGCAAAAAATGCATCTAGAAAATTTAACGATTGCGCCATTTCAAATTATTCTAATTCGTTGACCAGCACTTGTACTTTTAAAATGACATCTGCTCAGCAGCTCCGACGCGAGAAGTAAATGAGAATGAACGGGACAATGCGAGATTCGCGCTGCGAGACGTCATCGGCGGGACACCCGCGTGCACATTGTGCATTGTTTACCATAATTTAGTGAGGATTATTCAGCGGATCAATCGGCATTTCAAGCGAATTGTACAATCGTTGAGTCAGTTCCAAGGCCTATGAGCTTGCCGGCGAGGTGTGTTGCGGGCAGGGGCGTTGATTTAACTGGGAGTTGGTAGGGACTTTGACACGGCCTTTATGACAATTAGTCCTGGACAGTTCTCAATTAGTTTCCTTCATCGACGCGTTTTCAAATTATCGTAATTGGCAACTGAAGACACGGTTCATCTCTATATGTGATCTAACAGCATCCAGCGATGATACGGTGGGGTACATTAAGTTCAGAAAATTAATTTACTGCTTGCCTGTGACTGGACAGGAAAGCAATTTTGAATAACGTTGATTTAAACACAGCAAATACGCATCCCGATGACCGATTGCCGTCTTGCTTAATCGGAGAGAACAAGCAGCACCTGTTCATTATGGACTGCAAAAAGTTCAGGGTTGCATCAAAGAGTAGAGTTAAATCGCATATGGAGAGGAACCGTGTCTTCAGTTGCCAATTACGATAATTTGTAAACGCGTTGATGAAGGAAAATAATTGAGAACTGGCCAGTACCAAATACCCTGCCAAGTGCCGAAATAACTGGGTGCCGAAATGACTAGCCTACTGGTGGGCGACCAGATCTAGTCATTTATTTTGAGTTTTTCGTTATTTATTTTTAAAATGTACAGTATTTTGAGCAGGGAAATGACCTCAATATTCAACGCCAGAATGTACACAATATCGCAGATGTCATTTCCATAACCGGAACTGGGCAACTGCCACGCTTTGGTCTGCAGCAGACTATATTCTCACCCATTTGGGACATACAGGACCAGTTCTATTTCATACGTGCTCCGCCCTCTAACGGGCTTCGCTATTGGTTACCCCCACGAGGCTCCGCCTCGGTGCCTGAGAAAGAAAATTGAACTCACCTGCTCCGTAGTAGGGGGTAGCATACTCACCTCCCATAAAGCCCTGGTGTTGCCAATGCTCGTCTCCCTTTTTCACTCAGCCTTGAGAGAGTTAAGAACTCATAATGATTTGTGTGTGAAATGGATAAGCTGTGCCAACAGTGTGCCTCCCCGATGGTGTCCGAGGTTCAGCATGACGACTGCTTCATCTGTCTGGGCTTGCGGCACCATGTGGAGGCAGGTTCCTGTGCTGCCTGCGCAGTGCTCCCCCGGAGGAGCGTGAGCATCGGCAGCAGTTGTGCGGCCCGCATGCGCCCTCCGGGCCGGCTCGGGGCCAGTCCGTGAGCTGGTGGCAACGGTCCGCTCTAAGCCCTGGGACGCGTATGATAGAAGGATGATTGTCGTGTGTATGAGGAGGACCCGATGACCCTCTTCATGGACTATGAGCCGCCCCCTCGAGCACCGCCATCCACTGGACGACCTCCCTGGGTTACTCCAGTTCACGGTGGAGAGGATGGAGATGCCCTTACCACCGCAGCCCTCCAGTGGTCAGGCAGATGACTTCTCTATCGGTCTGCTGGCTCAGTCGAAGCCACGCTCCAAGGTGGATATGTCCCAGGATGGCGCTTTGGCTACGCAGCGGGACTGGAGGAATCCGATGGCCAAGTCCCCAGCTATGGCATATGCACCGGATTCAGATGTCGGAGTCCTGGCCGTTTAAGACGCGGTGAGATGGTGTCTGCTCCCAACCGCTTCCGAGAGGGACAGGGTGGCGGCGGTCCTTGACCGATGTTATGCTAGCGCAGCTCAGGTGGTTGCGCTAGCTATCAATATGGCCTTCCCCGGCGGAGCAGCTGGGCTCGCAGTTACGCCTGCAAACAGCAACTCCGCAGGCCCAGTGTATTCCAATCACCGCCAAGTCGCCACCGTCGCCGGTCTTTGGACGACCAGTCATCCCTGGCGTCGAATTAACCGATCCTGAGCCTCGACGCCCTTTGCTTCAGCCACAGCAGCCGCCGGAACTGCACCTAGGGTGCGACGTCTGGTCGTGCAGAGCCTGGAAAGTCTTTTTTTCTTAATAAAAAAAAATAATTAAATAAAATAATTACCAGTATGTGGTCCTTGGGTTGTATTGCGCAAACACTGATACGCTGGCTGTTTCAGGTGTTGGCACACAAGGTAATCTGGTACAAAGGGGTTTTAGCGAGAGAGACATGGTGCGCGAGGCTCGTGTTGTCTCTACGCATCCACTAAACTCTGATCCTCGAATCGGGGACTCGCCGGCTAATAGCTTGGTTAGGGAGCACTGGCTAGCTATCGCCGGCAGGGGTGGCGTGGTCCTACCCGTGGAGGTAGCACACGCTCAAACTCCGCAGTTAAACCAAAACTTAAAACCCTTCCATCAGTCTGTGTTGGCTCAAATCAAAGTGAAGCTCTTTTTCCTGGCTTGATACCAGTGAGAAAACGATTGCAAATTGAGGCAGACGGCCAGCACGAATCCAACGCTACTAGCTGGGCTGGCTCCAGCAGAGTGTTTGTTGTAGGTCAACAGGCTTCTTTTTCCGGGTTGCACGGAAGTGGAGCGACCTGCCATTTTGGCTCCAAGGTGCTTGACGTGGCGGTGAATACTGAGGGGTGCAAACCTGTGAAGGAGATCTTCACTCGTTTAGCACCACAGGTTGAGGCCTGATCTGACGTCAGCGTTTCTAAAACTAAAGACTGGACTCCCAAGCGCGGAAGTAGCCGTGCCCTCGCTACCTATGGTGAGTGAATCACCGGGCAGTGTGCACGGGAACGCAGCAGAAGTATTACTGCTTTTATCCTCTAAGTCCTTTCGGGCAGGGCCCCCGGTCGAACTCTCCCTCAGGGGGAGGGGCGTCGCGGGAGGGCCCAGGTTAGCGGGAGCCATAGAACAAACATCTTCGTTCCTTTACGAAGTATTACCAATGTTTGGGTGCGATTGCGCCCCCCTCCCAGGCTGGCCAGACAGAGCATTACAGAAGGGGTATGCTTTGCAGTTCCAGTGTTGTCCATCCCCATTCAAGGGAACTGTGCGGACAAAGGCCCCCAATGCCACTTTGAAGGAGGCCCTGAAGGAGGAAGTGAACTCGCTCCTACAGAAGGGGGCGGTAGAGCCGGTCCCTCTGTCAGAAGCTCGAGCGGGGTTTTATTCCCCTTATTTTTCTGATCCCCAAAAAGTCAGGAGACCTCAGACCTATTTTGGATCTATGGGAACTGAACACTCACATTACGCGCAGACCATTCCGGATGCTGACGGTGAAGTCTCTGCTGGAATGTGTCAGACCTGGCGTTTGGATGACGTCAATAGACCTGAAGGACGCCTAGTTTCATGTCCCAATTCTGCCGCGCCATCAGAAATTCCTATGCTTTGCAGTGGAAGATCAAGTTTCCAATTTTTGCCCCCTGCCATTTGAGTGTTCCCTGGCAGGGATTTAGCGAGAGAGACATGGAGCGCGAGGCTCGTGTTTTACCTTCGCATTCACTAAACTCTGATCCTCGAATCGGGGACTGGCCGGCTAATGGCTTGTTTAGGAAGCACTAGCTAGCTAATCGCCGGCAGGGGTGGTGTGGTCCTACCCGTGGAGGTAGCACACGATCAAACTCCGGGGTTAAACCAAAACTTAAAACCCCTCCGTCAGTCTGTGTTGGCTCAACTCAAAATTAAGCTCTTTTTCCTGGTTCGGTACCAGTAAAAAAAAAAAAAAAAAACGATTGCGAATTGAGCAGACGGCCAGCACGCAAAAAGCATTGGACCTTCTCCAAGTGCGTGGAGGCAGTGTTAGCGCCTCTCCGGCGGAAAGGGATACGGATCTGGACCCATCTGGACAATTGGCTGAACCTAGCCCACTCCGAGCATATGGTAGCCAGCCACACGGCGCTGGTAATGCGGCATATTACTCAGTTGGGTTTTACCATCAACTGCGACAGGAGCACCTTGCAGCCCAGTCAAACAGCGGCTGCAATTGGACTCGCAGTCTATGACTGCATGTCAGTCTGTGGATAGAATAGAGGCGATTCTACCTAAGATCCAGGACATTCCAGAGGCAGTATCAGTGTCAGCAATAAGGGTCATGTCGTTGCTGGGAATGATGGCTGCTGCCCATTCAGTGGTCCGCCTGGGGCTGCGGCACATGCGAGACCTGCAGCGCTGGTTCATACGCCTTCGTTTGGACCTAAGGCGGGACCAACAGCGTATGCTCCACATACCAATGCGAGTGTGACAGGCACTGACAAAGTTCTGGGCCTCACCCATTCGGCTCCGCGAGGGGGTTCGGATGTGGTGCATGGCACACTACATCCAGATATTCACGGATGCCTCCCAAACAGGATGGGGCGGGACTTGCGGCTCTGCTTCTGTCGCAGGTACATGGCAGAGGCCCCAGCGCCATTTCAACCATCTGAACTCATGGCAGCTCGGAAAATGTTGCACCATTTTGCCCCTCAGTTTGAAGGGAGGCACGTCCTGTTGAGATAGGTCTCTACTATTGTGCTGGCCAATCTCAACAGACAGCGGGGCATCAGATCGGTAGCCTGCTCAGGTGGGCCGATTCCATTCTAATCTGGGCGGACCGCCATCTGTGCACTGACAGCCCGGCATATTCCGGGTGCCTCAACACCCGGGGAGTAGGGCTATCCAGGGGAACCCTGCTCGAGGAGGATTGGAGCCTTCCACTGACGACGACTGAGCAGATGTGGAAACTGTTCGGTCAACCAGTAGCGGTTTTGTTGCAAGCTAGGAGAACGCCTTGTGCCCTCTTTTGGTTCTCATTGAGACCCACCAACGACCCTCCCCTGGGGCGGATGCATGGGCTCATCCTGTGTGACCTGCCGGCCTGCTATATGAATGCCCACCCTGGCAGCTACTATGCCAGTGCTCCGCAGGGTACGGGAGAAGTGGCTATCCTTGACTGGTAGCACCTAAGAGGCCGAACGCCAGGTGGTTCCCGGATCTTATCAAGCTGGCGGTGGCAGACCCGTGGCGGATTCCGGACCTTCCCTCAACCATGAGGCGGGCATCAGATGCCACTCTCGCCCACCCCCTCAGGGCCTGGAGATGGAAGGTGAATTGGGCCTGCCGAGGCGATGGTATCCACAATTCAATGGGCACGGGCCCCATCTACATCCAAGGTTTATGCGGCCCGTTGACAGATGTTGCAAACTGGTGTCAGGTGAGAGGCCTAGACCCACGTTCATGCCCCCTTCAGGGGGTGCTAGTTTTCCTGCAGGCACTCTTCGAGGGGGGCAGTGCAGCTTCCACCCTAGGGGTAGTGGCTGCGGCGGTAACGGTAGGACATGATGGGTTAGACCACTTCATGGCCAGGAATCACCCCTTAATAAAGCTGGTTTTAAGAGGAGTTTGCAGAATTAGGCTTGTGCACCGCAAAACTCCGTAATGGGACCTGGACACGGTGTTGGGAGGCCTGGCTGGACCACCCTTCGAGACTCTGGACCAAACAAGCCTGCACTTGTTGTCTATTAAGGTGGCCCTCCTTTTGGCCTGGGCTTCGGCCAGGAGGGTAAGTGAACTGAGTGCCCTCTCTGTACACCCGTCTTGTCTGACCCTAGAACAGGATCTAGGGTCAGTGGAGCTGCGTCCAAACCCATCATTCCGGCCGAAGGTTATAACCACGGCTTTTAAATCTTCAGCGGTTCGTGTTTTATGGCGGGCAGGCGCAGGGGGCTCCTCTGTCAACACAACGCCTCGCCCACTGGATTTGTGATGCGATCTGCAGGGCCTACTCAGCAGCAGGTCTGGTGGCCCCGGCAGGACTGACTGCACACTCCACCCGCGGATTGCTTCCTCTACGGCACTGCTTAGGGGTGTGTCGGTAGGGGAGATTTGCAGGGCAGCCTCTTGGTCATCAACATTACTTTTGCGCGATCATATCTCAGGGATATGACAGCTGACTCAGTAGCACATGCGGTCTTGGGAACCCTACCGGTAGGACCCCCTGCCAGCACTAACCAGCATTTGATCATGGCTGACCTGGGGCGTGGCATCTCGGGGGTACCCCGCCCGCAGCTGTTAGGCGTGCCATGGGAAAAGTGACATGGCCTCTCCCAAGCATTGGGGTGGGAGGCCCCATTGGTGGGAGAGCCCCTTCCAGCGGTAGCTGTGGTTATGGCCGACCTGGGGCGTGGCATCTTGGGGGTGCCCCGCCCGCAGCTGTTAGGCGTGCCATGAGAAAAGTGACATGGCCTCTCCCAAGCATTGGGGTGGGAGGCCCCATTGGTGGGAGAGCCCCTTCCAGCGGTAGCTGTGGTTATGGCCGACCTGGGGCGTGGCATCTTGGGGGTGCCCCGCCCGCAGCTGTTAAGCGTGCCATGGGAAAAGTGACATGGGCCTCTCCCAAGCATTGGGGTGGGAGGCCCCATTGGGAGGAGAGCCCCTTCCAGCAGTAGCAGTGGTTATGGCCGACCTGGGGCGTGGCATCTCGGGGGTGCCCCGCCCGCAGCTGTTAGGCGTGCCATGGGAAAGTGACATGGGCCGCTCCCAAGCATTGGGGTGGGAGGCCCCATTGGAGGGAGAGCCCCTTCCAGCAGAAGCTGTGGTTATGTTGGTACCATGGTCTGGGTGTGGCACTCAAGTGTGCCTACCTAGAGGGTATGAGGCCGACATGGAGGAACGCTATCAAGGGAAGTCCCCTTTTTTTCTCAAGTAACGGCTGATATCGGTGGTCCACAACCTGACCCGAGGCACTCTGGCGGTGCCCGCCCACAGGTGCGGGTCCTGTCATTGGAATAACTATGGTCAAGCCCTGCCTTTTTCCCTGGGAGGGGCTGGGCAAGGTAGGGTCCCTCCCAGAGCCGGGAATGGTTTGGGTGCCACTTTGCCACCACCTGGGGCGGGGTACGCAGTCTGGCGGTGTGCGCCCCATGGTGTGGACAGGGTTTGCTTGGTTGCGAGAGGATCTGCGTGGCCAGGGTCCACCTGGGGTACATCCATCCCTAACGGCCTTCGCCTTAGGTGTAACCAATAGCGAAGCCCGTTAGAGGGCGGAGCACGCATGAAATAGAACTAATAGTTACCCTGGATGTAACTCCAGTTCTATGAATACGTGCGTAGCCCTCTAACAACCTGCCCAGGTGGCCCCAAGTGTGGGATGCTGAGTTTCAAAGGGAGACGAGCGCTGGCAACGCCGGGGCTTTCTAGGAGGTGAGTATGCTACCCCCTCCTACGGAGCAGGTGAGTTCAATTCTCTTTCTCAGGCAGCGAGGCAGAGCCTCGTGGGGGTAACCAATAGCGAAGCCCGTTAGAGGGCTACGCACGTATTCATAGAACTGGAGTTACATCCAGGGTAACTATTAGTTCTCGCCACTCAATGTCCCCCTCAATGAATGCAATATAAAAAAAAATAATGTAATTGTAGCCAATAGGAAGCACTTTGCCTCCAAAACTTTCACACCCGATTACGCCACTCCCAATTATAAGGGTGGGAGACCCAATCAATAATGATACCCAAATTCCCCATGCGGAGGGTGTTCAAATGAATGAACATAGAGGTTTTCCACAATTTTATTATACGCAATCAATAATGGCAAAGGATAAAAAAAATCAATTTCAAATTCAATAGTAGGAATTAAATAACACAGCAGTTATAAAATGCCACGCACTTGTTTGATAGGCTCACCAATGACTCAGTCTCGGACAGTAAATTCACTTAACAATTGTAAACTTGCGTATACCCAAGGTGTGTTACTGCTATGGGGACACATCCAAATTCCAGTCCAAACAAAGTAACCGAACGTAAAAAATAAACAACCCCAATTAAGAAAAATCAAATTCCAAATGACTTTGAACCCTTCTGAAATAGTGTCAGCCAATCTACTAATTAGCGGCCACACCACCTAACAAGGCCATAAGGACCCTAATGACAATAGAAAACAAGGCACAAACAAATTCAAGACACTCGAAACGTAACGCGGCACACGTGAGTCAACCTAGTACTGCTACACATCACAATCGGCCGATACCCCAACCAACTTGGATCGCCAATAACACAGCACTACTACTACGGCAACACAAAGGTTGCTTGAAGAGTGATTAACCTGTTCACCACGTCAGAAGGGGGCCTATAAGACGAGGCAGAGAACAGCCTATCCAACTAGAAATTGTACCAACTTGGCTGACACCCAGTCCAAGAAGGGAACAGAAAAGGAAAGAAAAAAAGAACAATCCCAAAAAGTTACACACGCACACTACCAAAGTCCCCAGACCAGATAATACACCGAGGGTATTTACAGCGGATGTGAACCAGCCTACTCCACCGTATTCAGGATGCAAATGATAAATGTCGGCTGATAACATTCATATCCATTGAAACACACGCTTAATATAACAAGGTTTCAAAGTCAGCACCTGAATTAGTTACCCCAGGCAACTGCCGCCTCAACACGGACACCAGAGCAATTTAAAGAAACTAATAGCCAACACTAGCCTAGTTAATACATATAGGACAAACCATGTTAGCCCCGTAAGAAAATTTAAAGAAACTACGATATTTATCACGGCTGCTCAAGTTCAAGTTAGCAGCATTAACACTAGGCTACCACAGAGGAATTTAAAAAAAATACAGTTATCTGCATTCCTCGAATTCAAGCAAGCAGCATTAGCGCAGAATTTAAGAGACTAAAAGAGTCAGTACCGCTCAAACCCAGCAAGCAGCGTTCGCACCAAATAATTTAAAAAACACTATCCTTGAGCTCCAAGAGCTTACACTTTGCACACACCCAATTCAATCAGCTGGGCAACAATGGCCTATTATAAAACACAGGTGGGAAAAACAGTGGCCTCACGCCGTAGTTGCAACAGTCCTGTAAATAGAGACAATTAAAAGCGGAGGAGAAAAACTTATACTATGTAGCTGAAGTTATCATAACAGCCGCCCAAAAGGGAAAATTGCGTAGTTCGTAGCCTACCTTTTTACCGGGTGAATTTCATGCACTTCACATCAGAAAAGCCGCGTGGTCTGCACAGCATAACTGCAGCAAGTAATAATTATTGCAATTGTTTAACAAATTGCATACCAAAAAGCGCAGTTAATTACTGACATTCATATGGTGATCAAAAAGACCACCCATACACGCACATTCTAACAGCGCAAATATCACAATTCTTAAGGCAAACAGCGGCACCCTTCCCGCTTTAGATCATATAATGACAGCATGTGGCATTCAAAAACAATTCAATACAAGAATTATTTTAAATACAAGACATACCATTCTTGTTCTAAAACTAAACAGGACGCCGGCCAAACAAGGGAAAAGGAGCGCACAGGTGTATTCTTAATCATGCGTCCCAGCTGACGCACTGACCTATAAACGTACGGTAGAACACCGAAGGCCATTAACAAGGTCCTGGTGTCCTCCCCATCACAGAATGTAAAAAGAAAATGGGAAAATAATTTTTTTAAATATACACCGGTCGTAAGGTACGTGTGGAGCGTGATGATGTGACCACTGTAATGTGAATATAGGCCACTAGATGGCAGTATTTACCTTTTTTTTGTTTTTTAGGCTCAGACTGGAGCTATGTTTGGACATGTCTGGGGCAAGTCCCCGAAAAGTAAAAAAAAGAGGTCTGAATGTGGGTGGGGTCTGCAAAAGAGTATATAAGGAGAAGAATTGAGACAGTGAAGTAGTAGGAGAAATTGCAAGAAGAAGGATACACGTGACCAGACCTGTCATTTCTGTTCAAGACCTGTGAAGTTTTCTTTTGTGGATTTTTGCCTGTAAAAGAGCCTTTTCCTCACCCAGCACATCACCAGAAAACCCACAAGGACTGTAAATATTTCTGTTTTTTTTTTTGTTTTCTAATCAATCTTGGTCAGTTAGTTAGTTGTTATTAGTCTTTGTCTTTGTTTAAAAATTAAATGTGTTTAAGTTTTTAAAACTGTGTCTGTCATCCCTTGCTGTTGCTGTTGTGTTATAAATGTAATAACAAATTGGGGGCTCAAGTCCGGCATAGACCATTTTGTGAGTAATTTATTGAAAATCTAACATTTCAGATTGTAAAATTGTTTTTGTGAATTTTCCTATATAATTATATTGACAACAGCAATGGATGATTTCTTGGCATCACCAACCGTAGGGGTTTTGAAGTCTGTTGGAAATATGCAGACATTTGGAGCTGACAGAGGTAAAATCAGCCATGCGAAAAGCAAGACTGGCTAGAGAGATAGTTGAATATTACATTGATGAAAATGTGTTTGCACCAGGAGATCTGGAACAGTTTCCAATGGAAAATCCAAATATAGAAATGGAACTTAAATTAAAAATGCTAGAGATTGAAAGGGAGGAAAAAGAAAAACAAAGAGAATTTGAGAGAGAGAAAGAGGAAAGAGCAGAAAGAGAGAGACAGAGACAGAGAGATTTTGAATTAGAGAAGTTGGATAGAGAAGAAAGACTCCAAATGGAGAAACTAAAAATTAAAATTGAAACAAAAAATAAATTTTGTGCCAGTCAGGAGGTAAAACTGGTGCCTCAATTTTCTGAAAAGGACGTAGACAACTATTTCCAGTGTTTTGAAAAGGTAGCAAAGAGTTGCCAGTGGCCAAAGGAACACTGGCCTCTGATGTTGCAAACTGTCCTCAAGGGTAAAGCACAACAAGCCTATTCGGCTTTGTCTGCAGATGATTCCTCTGATTATGAGGTTGTCAAAAAGGTTATTTTGAGAGCTTATGAGTTGGTTCCAGAGGCTTACCGACAGAAATTCAGAGGTCTGAAGAAATCTGAAAATCAGACTTATGTTGAATTTGCTAATGAGAAGCAGGTCTGCTTTGAGCGCTGGTGTACTTCTATGGAGGTCAAGGATGATTTCAACTCACTAAAAGAGATGGTGTTAGTTGAAGAATTCAAGAACTGTGTTAAGGATGATGTTAAGACCTACCTTAATGAGAAGCAAGCACTGAATTTGCAATCAGCTGCCAAACTTGCAGATGAATATGTTCTCACACATAAGTCCAAATTTCAGTCTAGCAGTAACAATAGATGGTCCCAATTTCAGAAAAGGGGTTACGGTTATACCCAAGATTCCTCACCCAAAGACAAAGACAAATCTGGTGATGGTGCTCAGAAATCCAGTAACAGGTCTGATCAAAGTGTGAAAGCTGACAGTGACAAAAGTGGTCTAGTTTGCAGTTATTGCAAGAAATCTGGTCATGTTACAACTACCTGTTGGTTCCTTAAAGCAAAGAAAGAAAAAGAAAAGGATACCAAACCAAATGCCTTTGTGAAAACAAGGTTAGAAACCCCTGTAGTAGATAACCGATCTGCTAAATTGCCTGCTTCTTGTGGGGCTAAAAAGCCTGATACAGCTGACTTCGTGAGGGAGGAATTTCTTCCATTTGTGTCAGAGGGATTTGTGGCTCTGAATGAGCATACTACTCCTGTCCCCATATATATCCTAAGGGATACCGGAGCTTCTCAGTCACTCTTGTTGATGGACTCCTTGGAGTTACGTGATGAGACCGCTTCAGGGGATTTCATACTTGTACAAGGTATTGAAGGGAGGACTGTATCTGTACCCCTGCGCTCTATATTCTTGAAGTCAGATTTAGTTACAGGACAGGTAAAGGTGGGACTTATGTCAAGTCTACCTATAAAGGGTGTTTCTCTGTTGCTAGGCAATGACCTGGCTGGGGGCAAAGTAGTTCCCCCTGTACATCTTACTTCACAGCCGAGCACTGAAGATGGGGATGAGGACCCATCTCTGTATCCTTCTTGCGCAGTGACTCGTGCTATGGCCAAGAAGGCTAAAGAAGAAGATGTTGTGGTGCCGTCCAGCATATTGAATAGTCAGGACTCAGGTGGTTCGCCTCATGACTCTGATTGGCCTACTATGGTTTCTCCGTTTCAGGACTTATCAGATACTTTTATCAGTTCTCTATTCAGCCAGCCGAATGGGTCTGGTGATTCTGATGTGTCTGGAGACTTGTCTCTGTCCAGAAAGCGGTTGATTGAGGAGCAAACTAATGATTCTGAAATTTGTGTACTAAAGAGGAGAGCCCTTCCTGATAAAGAAATAGACGCAGTTCCAGTTGGGTATTATCTCAAGGATGGTGTGTTGATGCGGAAGTGGCGCCCTCCTGATATCCCTGCCAATGCAGATTGGGCAGTGGTTAGGCAAATTGTTGTTCCGAAGGTCTACAGGAATGAGATCTTGACAATGGCTCATAGTTTACCTTTAGGAGGTCATCTTGGTGTTAACAAGACTGTTGATAAGATCATGAAACACCTCTTTTGGCCTGGGCTTCGGAAAGACGTTTCCAATTTTTGCAAAACCTGTCACACTTGTCAAGTAGTTGGAAAACACCAGTTAGACCCACCTGTAGCTCCATTGCAGCCTATCCCAGCATTTGGGGAGCCATTCTCTAAGGTCATTGTTGATTGTGTCGGTCCATTACCCAAGACTAGATCTGGAAATCAGTACTTGTTGACAATCATGTGTGCATCTACCAGATTCCCCGAAGCCATACCTCTGCGTAACATCAAGGCCACTGCAATCTCAAAGGCTTTGATAAAGTTCTTCACGTTGTTTGGCCTTCCCAGGGAAATTCAGTCAGACTAAGGTAGCAATTTCACTTCAGGATTGTTGCAGCAGGTTGTGTATGAACTAGGTGCAAAGCAGATTCTTTCTAGTGCCTATCATCCAGAAAGTCAGGGTGCCTTAGAGCGGTTTCATTCCACTCTCAAGACAATGATGAGGGCTTATTGTTATGACCATGAGAAAGACTGGGATGAAGGTGTTCATTTGCTGTTGTTTGCAGCTAGAGAAGCAGTGCAGGAGTCTACTGGATTCAGTCCATTTGAGCTAGTGTTTGGCCATGAAGTGAGAGGACCTTTGCTATTATTGAGTGAACGATGGCGAGAGGAAGAGCCGCAAATCAGTCTGTTAGACTATGTTAGCAAGTTCAAGGAAAGATTGCGTGCAGCTTGTGACCTAGCCAAAGAGAACTTGAAATCAAGTCAGGGAAAAATGAAAACTTGGTATGATCATAAGGCTAGAAGCCGTGTGTTTAAACCAGGAGACAAGGTCCTTGTGTTGTTTCCCTTGCAGTCCAATCCATTGCAGGCTAGATTTCATGGTCCTTATGAAATTCTGACAAAACTCAATGATCTCAATTACATTGTGAAAACTCCAGATAGGAGAAAACCTAAACAATTGTGTCATATTAACATGCTCAAGCCTTATCATGACAGAAATGCTAGGGTTGCAGCTGTCATTTCAGATTCTCCAATGGTCGAAACGTGTGAAGATGAGGGGGAGTTTCAAGATGATGAACCTAGAATTAAAGCTGAAGTTCTTTCATGTAAATTGTCGAATTCTGAAGTGTTGCAAAATCTTGATGTAAAACTCCAGCACTTAGAACCCTCACAGAGAGATCAGTTTGAGAGGTTGATCAAGAAATATGAGGATCTGTTTCCTGATGTTCCAAAGAGAGTTTCTATAGCCTCTCATGATGTAGATGTTGGTGATGCCAAACCAATAAAACAGCATCCGTACCGGATGAATCTTGAAAAGAGAAAGATTGCTGAGAAAGAGGTTGAGTACATGTTAGAACATGATATTATCAGACCCTCCAACTCAGATTGGAGTTCACCCTGTGTGCTAGTTCCAAAACCTGATGGAAGTACTAGATTCTGTACAGATTATCGCAAAGTAAATGCTGTAACTAGAACTGATGTGTTTCCAATACCTAGGATTGATGATTGTATTGATAGAGTAGGGCAAGCAAAGTTTCTGACCAAGATTGATTTATTGAAGGGTTATTGGTGTGTGCCTTTAACTGAGAGGGCCAAGAGCATCTCTGCTTTGGCCACACCATCTGGATTGTACCAGTATGAAGTCCTACCCTTTGGCATGAAAAATGCCCCAGCCACGTTCCAAAGGATGATACAGTCTACAATCGCCGGATTGCCACACACGGGTGCGTACATCGACGACCTGATCACATGGAGTGACTCCTGGGAAGAACATCTAAAAGATGTAGAGACGTTGTTCCAGCGCCTGACCCAGGCTAACCTGACTGTTAACCTGAGCAAGAGTGACTTTGGTTGTGCTACTGTCACCTATCTTGGCTACGTCATAGGCCAGGGTAAGGTGGCACCCATGAATGCTAAAGTCCAAGCCATCACGGACTTTCCAGTTCCTGACAACAAAAAAGCTTTGCGCCGCTTCCTTGGAATGATCGGGTACTACCGCAAGTTCTGTAAGAACTTTGCTGAGATTGCTCTCAGTCTAACTAACCAACTGAAGAAAGGCGTAAAGTTCACCTGGGATGATGCATGCCAGAGAGCCTTCGATCGCCTGAAGTCTCTGCTGTGTCACTTCCCCGTGCTCAAATCTCCTGACTTCAACAAACCGTTCTCCATCGCGGTCGATGCTAGCGACCAAGCTTGTGGATCTGTGCTCCTACAGAGAAGTGACTCTGATGACATTGAGCATCCCGTGGTATACTTCTCCAGGAAGTTCAATCGCCACCAAAGGAACTATTCCACAATAGAGAAGGAACTGTTGGCTCTGGTCCTTTCTTTACAACACTTTGAGGTTTATGTTTGTACAGGACAAAAGCCAATGATTGTGTACACTGACCACAATCCGTTAATGTTTTTGAGTAAGATGAAAAACAAGAATCGGAGATTGTTGAATTGGAGTTTGATTTTACAGGAGTTTGACTTGGAAATTAAGCATGTGAAGGGTACAGACAATGTAATTGCTGATTGCTTATCCCGTGTTTGAATGTGTATATATATATCATGTGTTTGAATATTGTATGATATGTATATTTAGACAAGTGTTCACTTAACCATTTTGTATTGAAAAGAAAAATTTTGCCTTTATGAGTCAAAATTTTTCCCTTTTGGAATGGAGGTGTAATGTGAATATAGGCCACTAGATGGCAGTATTTACCTTTTTTTTGTTCAGCTCAGACTGGAGCTATGTTTGGACATGTCCTGGACATGTCTGGGGCAAGTCCCCGAAAAGTAAAAAAAAGAGGTCTGAATGTGGGTGGGGTCTGCAAAAGAGTATATAAGGAGAAGAATTGAGACAGTGAAGTAGTAGGAGAAATTGCAAGAAGAAGTATACACGTGACCAGACCTGTCATTTCTGTTCAAGACCTGTGAAGTTTTCTTTTGTGGATTTTTGCCTGTAAAAGAGCCTTTTCCTCACCCAGCACATCACCAGAAAACCCACAAGGACTGTAAATATTTCTGTTTTTTTTTGTTTTCTAATCAATCTTGGTCAGTTAGTTAGTTAGTTGTTATTAGTCTTTGTCTTTGTTTAAAAACTAAATGTGTTTAAGTTTTTAAAACTGTGTCTGTCATCCCTTGCTGTTGCTGTTGTGTTATAAATGTAATAACAAATTGGGGCCATAACACCACCCCCTCCCCTGTCAACACTACATACTTTGAGATATTGACATTGGAAGTAAATAGTCATGCACTGCCTCAAAACTATCATCCACTGATGAAAAGGAACAAGATAAATCCACATCAACGCACTCGAAGTCAGCATCCGCCGTCTTTACCTCTTGTCTACTCTCTTCAGCAGCCCTCGGCGTGTTCCGCCCGTGACCTCATGCGGTCACCGAGTGGGTCGCATAAACATCAAAATAATGCGGAATAACCGCATTTTCGGCCCATGTGGAAATTGTATTCTTTTTCAGTTATGTAATTTCTATCAGTTTATAACTAACAAGGTAGGTGGCCCGTATTCCCTCTTTAACATAAATAGCACACTCTCTCTGATGGTACAATTGGTGTAATTGGTAAAACAGCAACAAAATTCCAAAAAATTAAAATGGAAAAAAAAAACAGAATTTAATGGAAAAAATTGAACAGAATTTGGAAAAATATAATACGGATTTCATAGGGCCCAGTTTGAGAATAATAAACGCGACACGTGGAAAATATATCTATACAAGACTAGAAATACGGCATAGGCATGTATTGAACAAAACTTTGCAAAGACTAAGTGCAAAGCTTGGTCTTAAATGGCACACTGCTACTGCACAGTGGAAATGAACAACAGATGCAGGTGATAATTGAATAATGGGCTGAAGTGCAGTCCAGGTCTTAGTAGACCAGTGAGCTGGACGGCTGGAGGTGTGGCCTTACATAATGCCAAGCAAGTTAAGAACCAATTTCCTCTGTGGTTAATGTTCCCTCTTTTTTAATGTAATTGTTTTCCATTTTGCAAGTAGCACAATATCAACTTGGAGATACAGTACCGGTCAAAATTTTTAGGACACCCCAATTTTCCCAGTTTTTTAATAGAAAATTATCCAGTTTAATGTCTCATTGTACACTGGAACGAATGTATAGAAATGATAGAACAAATTAACAATCAAAGTTAAAAAAGAAATCATGGAATCAATTTATAAACCAAAATGTATTTTAAACTTTTAATCAAAGTAGCCACCTTTGGCAGATATAATGGCTGAACACACTCATGGCATTCTTTCTACAATGGAAATCAAATATTCTTCAGAAAGTTCTTCCCCTGTTGCAGAAGTTCCTATAAATGTGCGGCACTTGTAGGTTGCTTTGCTTTCACTCTTCTGTCCAGTTCATCCCAAACCATCTTGATGGGGTTTTAAGTCTGGAGACTGTGCTGGCCACTCCATGTTGACAAGCTCACCATCTTGTTCTTTTTTCCTAAGGTAGTTCTGGGAGAGCTTGGGTCATTATCATGCTGTAGGCTGAACCCCTGACCAACTAGGCGCATACCAGAGGGTACTGCATGGCGCTGCAGAATGCTGTGGTAGCCGTTTTGGTTCGGGGGGCCTTTCACTCTAAGCCACTGACCCTGGTTCCAGCAAAACAGCCCCAGACCATCACGCTTCCTCCTCAATGTTTGACAGTTGATGTCACACACTGAGGAACCATCCTTTCACCTACTCGACGGCGTAAAAAACATGGGTAACCTTACCATTTGTTTAAAACTTCTGACAGTTCACCACTTACCTTTGTACCTTTCAAGCTATTCGATGGAATACTGGAAAAATTGGGGTGTCCCAAAACTCTTGACCGGTAGTGTATATTCATTGTGGTATTGCATTTTTCTGGCATAATGTTGATCAATAAGATTAAAATCCATTGAAAAATCAAAAGCACAATCTCAAGAAAAATTAGTGACAAGTTAAAATTCTTTTTTTTCCCCATTTATGGTAGGAACAAAGTAGCCTGGAAAAACCAGACTCTGCTACTTCGCTTTTCTTTGAACACAGTCTGAGTAGTCGTCATTGACAAGTGTTTACTTCCTGGTGGGTGGGCGCTTGACAGAAGTTTAAAATCATTGGTGTACCCGTAAACTAATCACAAACGTTAGTCGATGACGTTTGTTATTCGCTGGCTCTGCCGCCTACTACTTCCGATGGAAACTGAAGCCCTTCATACCAGCAATGTAGCGAAAACAAACTGATCAATGCATTAAAGTTCATACTGTACGCATACATATGCCCATCTACCAAATTTTAGCCTTCACTCATTCACTTAAAAGAACCAAAGGTGCTCTTTCAGTTCTCCTTACTAGAAACAAACTGTTCAGCTATCGTTTTTCCTGCAGATACTGCTGCTTTTAAAAAAACATAAGAGACCCGAAACCAACGGCAGAATCGGCGAGAATAACACATTATTTACATCAGGATGAAATCAGCGTTGACACAAAAACTGAACCGTTAACCATACTTGCGCCAACATCATACCCAGCTTGCTATCTGACTTTATAGCAACACAGTTTGGCTCTAAGCGTTTGGCTGTCTCAAACAGCCACTTCATTCATGGGTAATGACAACATAACACTGAGACAGCGAATAGGTCTTGTGACATAAACAAAAACACGGCTTTTAAAAAGTACGCTGCTAACTTAAATAGTGTGAAATTCGCGGGCAATGTAACATTAGAAGCTACAAGCTAGCTGAGGTGGTTCGCCTGTCTCTTACAGAGATGAACAGGCTGCCTATTTCATGACGGCTATTAAGTAGATATGAAAATCTATAGGGAGTAGTGCAACAACATCATTTCCATTCAAAAAACTAACCGAACATTCTTCTTGTTATGGCTATAAGTCACTGATACCCGGGATTTTCTCCATGACAGAGCAAACGGCCTCCAATGTATCTATGTCCATAGCCATAGTTGATTTTGGAGACTACAATTTCAAACTCGGTGCAGGGACTACATCATGGCTTTCGGCCACGCCTTCTGTTCGTTGGTTGGCCCGGCGTACTTTCTGCCGAGGTAAATGTGGCAGAGCTCCGAGTGATCAGACTGAGAACTGAAGCGAAATGAAATTAAGCGGAACTACGAAGGCTGGTGGAGTCAGGCTAGGAACAAAGACCAGCATGGGCCTCCAGGACTGAGTTTGAGAACCACTGGACTAGCTCCACCCACCTCTCCAGGGACCACCCCACTGGGTTAGTTTGCACGACAAATGGTCTGATGCTGGTCTGCCCAAATTTGGCCACAAAATCAAAATCTAGTCCTGGTGTTCTGCTCTCACCGAAAATTAAGGGAACAATTTTTGCAAAAGGTTAGCCAGACTGACATTCCACCTGACTCCCATGTAAAGGGAGGGTGGAAAACCGGCAGTTCTTCGCCCTCAAGGACTGAGATTTGGGAAGGCCTGGATGCCATGATAGAGTATTTCTACTGTGTATCGAAACTCCAAGAATTAACCATTCTCTCAATATGACACTTAAAATCTTTGTTCAGAGTATAATTTATCCTTTGCCAATATGCTACATTTTGATTCTAAGTGCATGAATGGAAATTAATGTTCAAGTAGCGGGCACTCCAAGAGTGCAGTAACCTCCGCAAAACCTGCATTTTTCTCGAGATGCATGTCGAAATTCGATGTTTCGCTTGAAAGCGAAGGACAGAAAACTGGTGCAGCTCCCAATTGTCCACAAGAAAGTAGGCGAGCAATTAATGATACTGCTAGAAATGTTCTTACGGATCATGTGTCCAGAATAAGTGACAGAGCCTGACGAAAATGTAATCAATTCTTTCAATGAGTACAGACACACAAAATTTCGCCGGCATCCACACGCTATTTTTTGAGCTTGCTCATTTTCAAACTTATGAAAAAACAAAGAAATATACACAAAAACACATTACCTCCACAATGAGATAAAATTAAATCAGTGTCGAGGGTCACATAATTCCAGATGTGGAATGAAACTGTTGAAGTTATTTATCATATCATCTACTAAAACTGATGCTTTAAGTGTTTTAGGAACCCATAGGAGTGTTGTTTCAAGTTAGATCATAAGCCAGGTGATCTCAACCTACTCCACAAAGGGCCAGTCTGGGCACAGGCCTTCACTCAAACCATGCAGTTGCAAGACTAATTTTACGATAGAAGCCTTGGAGTCTTTGCTTAACACTTGAATCATTAGAAGAATCAAGTGTGATACTGCTTTGTCGAAATGAAATCAAGCATCCATGCAGACCCTTTCTGGATAAAGTTAAGAGTGCCTGCCATAGATTGTTTTTCGCTCTTAGGAAAGTACTTCCCCAGCCTTTTATGCACACTGCAATTACGACAAACCTTTTTTCTCAATATTTTATAAATATCATGTACACATTTCATCAAAAATAATTTTATTAAATGCATGGTGACTGCTTGATGTTATATAAATGTTTATTTGACACGTTGAGCTGCTTTTTTTTTTTTTACAAAAAACTGATGCATTGCAATTAGAAATAAAACACTTTGCAACATTACGTTTCACAGAGGAGTTCATGCTTATTTTTAATATGGAGAACATGGAAATGAAACAATACAATGAATAAAAGAAAAAAGATTAAGTTGATTTTTTTTTTAAAAGCTGTATAACAGAACCGTGTCATGTACAGACCTGTTGAGACTGATTTGTCACAAAAAATTGGAGCTTAATACATCAAGGAGAGCAGAAACGGCCATAAAAGAGGATGCACTGAGAGGGGTTATGTCTGATGAAAAACAGGAAGGGGTGGTCTGCAATGAAAGTCTGTGGCTTTATTGGTATTCTAGCACAGCGGAACATCATGACAGCAGCAGTAGCAGCAGCAGCCTCTGTGCCCTCCTCATTCACCTCCACAAAGGATTTGTGCACCACTTTGGACAGCACCAACTCATTGCTAGACGATATGCCAGAGAAGTCGCAGAGGGACACATCAAAAGCATCTTCCATGCCCATACTCATCAGAATTTCCTTTAGGTCATAGGTCTCTTCCATCTTGAACCTTGGCAAAGCCACTTCTACTTCAAGTCTTCTCAAGTTAGAAGGCTGTGTCCACTGAATAAGATTCTCATAAGTGAGCTCACTTTCCAACTGTGGGAGGACAGAAAGAATTGCTCCAGTTCTAAGCTATGGACAGTCAAAGGCTAAATTACTGTTTACCATGCGGTACAATACAGTTCTTTTCTGGAAAGTTTGAAACAACTGGGTATAGCTGCAATGGATTTGCAGGTATAGTTGCAATGACATGAAACTGGAAATAACAAATCTTTACCTTTGTAAGTCCTGTGGAGTTATCCTCAATCTCGTCAGGTAAAAGAATCAGCATGCTCAGCTCTTCGTTCGTGTAAGGCATCTCCAGAACCTGACATTTGACCTCCGGAATGGATGCAAACCCAAACTTGGCCGTCTTATGCATCATCTGTACTGGCTTGCTTTCATTCTGCAAAAAAAAAAAAAAAAGGGGGAGATCTTTCAAAAGAAAATTTTAATATCAAAGCAGTGATATACCTCTTTAATAAAGTATTTAAAAAATTATTTTCACTCAAATAAACATTTACATCATTTGACCAGGTTAGCCCAAAAGTTTACATTTACCGTGAGATAAAGATTCATAAATGGAATACATCCAGATCACTCACTGACACTACAACAGTTCGAAAAAACATACTGAGTGCTATCAAGTTCAATTTGGAGTGAGCTTTTTTTTGAACCAATATCATGGAGTCTGTCAAGAAATTACAGGAAATAGACTACCATCGACTTAACATCATTGGGGATAGATGCATTCCTGTCTCAGCAATTCTAAATTCTTTCACAGCCAAACATAAATGTAAACACTGAGTAAGCATGAGGTGTTACCTTACTGAGTCTGAAACTCATTTCTTTTGTGTCCTTCTCATCAAATTTTCTGTCCCAGTTACCCTTAAAATAGATTGCATTCACTAACACAAGTCTGGTCAAACTGTCGATTGTCCCTTTCGCCAGCAGGTCCTTGATTTTCTCTACAAGAAAGCATATTTCAGTGAGGTTGTTGAGAGGAAGTGAGTCGCGCAAGTACATATAGAGAGACGTGCAAGGCCAGTTCTAAAAAAAGTTGAAACAATACTTAAACTTCAAATAAAAAAGAAAGCAATGATTTGCAAATAATCCTTGCCCAGTTTTTTTACTGAAAGCAGCGCAAAGATCAGATATTTCATGTTTTCCTGCAAAATAAGGGCACAGACGATGAAGCAGTGTGTGGTGGCAGACCGGGGGGGGGAATGAATGCTTTTTATGTTGTTTGAAGTGGGGGGGGGGGGGGGTGTGATGCTTCTTATTTTGTAAAGCGAAGGGTGGTTTCATGCTTCTTATTTTGTTTAGCGGGTTACTTCTTCTTATTTTACACTTCTATTCGTCGAAAATTTTACGATGATCACGTCAACACCACATGGAGTCTACCTGTGCTCGCTCCCAAGGTTTCTGCCTCAACAATGTGGTCAGGCTAGCGATTCCACACTGTAATTATTCTCTGCGTGAAAAAAGTATTTCCTACGATCATTGCTAAATGTACTCTTAGTTAACTTCCATTTATGACCCCGAGTTCTACAAACAGAACTTGGCCTAAGTAATTCTACACAGTTAACTTTGTTAATCCCTTTAACATATGTTAAGACCTCATTCAGCTCAACCCTTAGTCTCCTTTCCTTTAAGTGCATTGATAATGTGACATTTCATTGGTCATTCTTGTATTCTTGAAGTCCACCAGAAAAGGTTTAAATGAGTCGTTGTTAAAAAAAACATTTGAGTTTTCTCATGCTGGCCATTTCTGCAGTACCTGTCAGTGAAACGCTCCATTGAGGTCCTGCCCCCGCCCTCCTGAAAACCCCAGTGTGCTGTGATTGGTCAACTTGATCGCTCTTTGGTCCACCGTTTGCGCGTGTCGGGAAATGTCACGCCCCTAACCATAAATGGATTACCTCTCCAGAGTGTAAATGAGCTTTAGGAACAAATACCGGTATAGCCTTGTGGGCGTAACACACTTGATTCAAGGGCGTGCCAAACTATCTGCTTGGCTCAAAAATTCAAACAATGACATCACTAATTGATTAAAAAAAATGGCCAGAAGCGTTTCAATCAGCTCTGGGGTAGTGTGTTTTGCCGCAGAGAGCGCTTCTGGAGGTGACTTCGAGTTGTCTTCCAACACAGACCTTTTAAATGTGCATAAAAACGATATGATTCACACTACGACATTAAGATAATGAAAAATCACAATAGGTGCACTTTAAGACTGAAGAGATTCACCCCTTAGAGCAGAAGCCAAATTGCTATTTATGAGCCTCACAGAGACAGGGCAAACTGCTTTCACCATACAGGACTCTTGCAGCATTTAGAACTCCATTGTATTTCAGTTTTTTCCATAATTTTAAGTCAGAGTAAGGGCTGCAAACACAAAAAACTGGCGCAGACGGACGGGATGGATTCTTTGGTATACACAACCCCAATTCCGAAATAGTTGGGAGGAAGTGTAAATTATGAATAAAATCAAACTGCAATGACTTTCAGATCACAAGCCAATGTTATTTATATAATAGAATATCGATAACATTTCAAATGTTGTGGCTGAGACATTTTACATTTTTATCCACAAAATGAGCTCATTTCAAATTTTCTGACCGCAACAGGTCTCAATAGGCCTTTTGCAGTAAGCGGGTCACGTGACCATTCTCCCATAGCAACGAGTCTCTGGAGGGCAAGCAAACCAGACATTCCTTGACAACGCTAAGTGCTTGACTGACCAAGAGTGGAATACCTACAATATAGAGGCTGTTTATGTAATTATTCTTTAAGTTCGCGACTTCTCCTTCCAGGTATACCTAGAAGAAGCATTGATTATTAGTTGTAGCTAATTTTTGAGATGAAAGAACGAGTGAAGGCGAGTTATCGAGGTCGATTGCTTTGCATTCGGTGGACGCGACATGCCAAGATTGAGGCGTTCTCAGGTATGTTTACTACCATTTAAACACTCGTGTTTATACCGCTAATCATCCCGCATTTTGTAGAGCTTCGGGATTTTATTCGTAGAGTCACTAGACTCTCTAGTTTCAGCCATAAAAGCGAATATTTTTGCGATCAGATCGTTTCGTGACCAAAGATACTGTGCTAGTTTACATGTGCGAAGTGACGCCTCCACTCTATGTTAAAAAGTAGAGGCGATGCTACACAGTGGTAAACAGGCACAAGTCAACTGACCGGTGTAAACCCTAAAATGGGGAGTGTTGATACGAAATGGATCGTGTGAGTATGACTCTTCCTTAATTCTTCTAGTTTAAATTTTTTCAGCAATATAGTTATTAACTATGAACCTTATGATGTTTACGCTTAAAATTATTGTCTATTCTTAGATCTTCAAACTGAAGCAGCCTAAAGGCCACGACAAGGTGACAGGTCCCCTTGAAGACAAAGTTGAAGACAAATCTTTCTTGGGATCAGATAAGTGTTAGGACTAGTCTGGATAAAAAGCAGGTCTCAAAGTCATTCCATGCTGTGACTGTAGCAGTTGAGAAGACCATTACTCCTCATCATCTCAGTCCTGCTCATATATCACAAGATGATGCTATATCAAACAACAAGCTTTTCACAAACACATTCTTAAGTGAAGTAGTCACTGTCATTATGGATGGGACTTCGTTGTATATAAATAAGAGTGAAGATCATGAACTTCAGAGAAAGTCCTAGTGTGGACTGATGGCTATGTCTTGAATTCTGTTAGTCCGTATTATGGAAGTGAAAATGATGCCAACATATCAAATGACATTTTTGACACACAGAACCATCAAATATCCTGAATGGAGGAGCTTGACAATGTGATTGTCGACAGAGGCGTGAGAGTGGTGTGACTTCTGTTCTTGTGTGATCTCTGTTCTTATTTGTCAAATTTTATTGTATTTTTTAATCTGTTGTATGACTGTTATTTTCTTTTAAATCTATCTATTTCCTCTATTATCTGTATCTTCATTTTAATCCTCATTTTCTTCACTATTGTGTCTTTTATTGTAAATCACAGTACAGCACTTTGATAAACTGTTATGTTTTGGAAATGTGCCATATAAATATAGTGGATTTGATTAGACTGGATTAAGAGGCTTCAGGGATGTCAAGTCTGCGCTTGAGTGCCATGGTGATGATGCACCTATGCATTCTGTGCTCAGTGGCAACTCACAGCATGAACAGGCCAATGCTGATCGCCTCTGCACAAAAACCAGATGGGTGGTAGATGGGTGGTTACCAACATCTGGTGAAAATTTAATGTCAATAGCCCGATTAGAAACATATTTACTGACAAAAATGTTGATGCGTTCAATTCTTATTTTTCCCCACTATATATATATATATAAATAATGGTTAATATTCATTCCTTTAATTACACGACACATTCACTACATTTAGCACTACAGGCGTAACAGCTGTCCATTTCGAACATGCAAATATCGGTAACTACTGGTGACATCAGAAATTGGCCACATAAGTCTCATGAAAACCAAACATCCCCCCCCCAATTGAAACTCTACCCTCAAGATCCAACAGTTCAGTTGTGTCCTGCACAGGCAGTAAAATAGGTGGAAAATTGGAATAAACATAATAATCTGCTAGTGCCAGTATCTTTAGAACTAGCGCGAGCAGGAAAATCAGGCTCATGATGTGAAATATGAGAAGACGTGAGATAGTCACAATCTACCTCTTGATCATTTCTGATGAAAACACAAGACACAGTACCTTAAAATGAAAACCCCCTATCATCACTGCAGTTACCTTGAGTCTGCTTTTCCACCCAGCGGTTGATTTCCACCCTGGCAGCCTCAGCACTTGTTTTGAAGTCAACAGGCTCCAGCTCGGCATCATAGAACTTCTTTGTGTTCTCAATATATTTCTGCAAATACATAAAAACACTGAATGGTTTTCGCCAGAGATGTTTGATTACTTTGAAAAGATTACATCTTCTGATCATGAACTTTTGCAAGGAAAAAAAATTAATGAGGAATATAATTTAATCATATGAGACCGCAAGTGAGCCCGTTCTTCAAGATGTTATGCTGGAAGTATGAAAAATGTGCAGGCATAAGGATCTGAGTGACTTGGACAAAGGCTAAATTGAGATGGCCAGACAACTGGGTCAGAGCATCTTTAACCCCTTTGCGCAGAATACAAATAATACAATTTTTTTCCTGTTGTGCATGAGCCAATTTTGGCTTTATAACTCAGTTTTCATGTCACAGAGACTCTGGAAAATGACTCCAGTGAAGCAAGACATTTGGAAATTCAATTACAGAATTATTATTATCCCCCGCCACAAAGTGTGAGGGATATAGGTTTGACCCCCGTCCTTCCGTCCGACCATCCAAAATAGGGCACATCAACACAAAAACTATTGTAGATAGGATTACCAAATTTTGTGTGTAGCTTTATGACATGATTACCCAGGTCAAGTTCGAAAACTGGTATCTTGCCGCCATTTTCTAAGGAGTTATTGCCCTTGTCTCGTTTCTTCAACTTAGTGCATGATCTTTTCAAAGGGGCCACATTTACACAGGAATTATTATCCGCTGCCACAAAGTGGACCAGGATATAGATTTAATCTCAGTTTGTCCATCCATCCATCTGTCCATCCGAAACTGGCAAAAAAAGGACCCATGTTCTCAAAAACTGTTTCACGTGGGCAAACCAATGTTGGTGTGTAGTTCGGGAACATGAATATCTTGATCGAGTTCGAAAGTTCAGAACCATACTGCCAAAGCCTGCCGTGTAGTTAATATCCCCCGCCAACACGAAGTGGGAGGGGGATATAGCTTTGACCTCCGTCCATCCGTCCGTCCGTCCGAGATAAAGGGGACAGCTTTACTCAGAAACTACTACAGATACAGAAACCAAATTTGGTGTGTAGCTTCAGACCATAAAGGCCTTGAACGAGTTTGAAAATGAGAAGCGCACGATAGGCGGTGGATGTTGTAGACCATGTCGACTTGTTTAGGAATTCAATTTCGGAATTTACAGACTCTGGTGTCTATATCTGCGCAACAGTATGTCTAATGGGATGTTCCTGGCATGCAGTGAATAGTACCATGAGAAAGTGGTCCAAAAAAGTACAACCGGTGAGCCAGCAACAGGGCAATGGGCATCCAAACCTCACTTACACGCATGGGGACTGGGGAAAGAAGGCTGGCCCGTCTGGTCCCATTTTACAGATGAGCCACCGTAGCAAAAATTGCTAAAAAAAAATTAATGCTGGTTCTGAAAGAAAGATGTCAGAGCACACAGTGCATTGCAGCTTGCTGCATATGGGGCTGCGTAGCAACAGACCAGTCATGATGCCCATTGACCACTCTTAAATTCTTTGTAAACCATGCATTCCAATACCAAAACGAGGCTTGACAAGCAAAACAAGGAATGGCCGCGTTCAGATCAGCGTTTCATTGTTGCGTCCCGCAGTGTAATGTGGATACTAGATTGCACGCTGATCTTATTTTTCATAGTTTTCCAAAAGTTTATCTTTGTAGAAGGAAACGGGTGAATCAGATTAGGTGAGATGAAGGGCTGGAACTACAGGGGTTTTATGATCACAATACAAGTTTCCTACGGTTTTATTTATCAAGGCATTAGCAGTGGCTTGATCAGGTCACAACTGAGAGTATAAGATTCTGTTCATCACATAACTGAATTGCACAATTCAATAGAAAACAAGTGAAAAAGTGAGCCCAGCTCACTAATACCCCTAATTATTTTGCACTGAAGAGATTATGGCATATTTTCATATTAAGTGGAACTGCACTTCTGTATGAAGTATAGAATGCATGACTGAAATTGAGAACAATCTGATAAGCTGTTTTCAAGAAATCGGTCCGACAACATTTGCAGTGGTCAATTTTCTCAGTTCAAAATATGGAAAACAAGTAATTATTGAAAAAAAAATTATATTTTCATGAAACCTGGCACTGCAACCTTCTCCATTAAGTGTAGAATGCATGACTACAATTTTATAACAATCTGATGAGAGTTTTTGAGGAATCAGTAGGACAAACTGGTGAGCACGGAAGGACAGATATGGCATATATTTATGTAAATTGGTACTGCACCTCTGCATGAAGTATAGAATGCGTGACTGAAATTTGAAAACAATCTGATGACTGATCTATGAGACATCGGTCTGACAAACTGGCGCGTATGGACGGAAGGGATTCTCTGGTATATACAACCCCAATTCCGAAATAGTTGGGAGGAACTGTAAATTGTAAATGAAATCAAAATGCAATGACATTCACATCAAAAGAGCTCATGCTATCCATGATCTATTGTCAGGAACATTTCAAATGTTGAAACTGAGACATTTTACATTTTTATCCTCAAAATGAGCTTATTTGAAATTTTCTGGCAGCAACAAGTCTCAAAAAAGTTGGGACACAGGGCAAAAATGGCTAAGCAATTAATATACAAGAGAATTAGCTGAAAGAATATTTAGCAAGTAATTAAGTTAACTGGCATTAGGTGTGTAACATGATTGGTTAGAAAAGGGGTGTCGTAGAGAGGCTGAGTCTCTCAGAAGTAAAGATGTCCAGAGGCTCTCCAGCCTGTGAAGGCTTGCGTAAAAAAAAATTGTGGAATACTTTAAAAACATGTTTCTCCACGTCAAATTGCAAAGGCTTTGAAGGTCACATCATCAACAGTGCATAACATCATCAAAAGATTCAGAGAAACTGGAAAAAATCTCTGTGAGTACGGGACAAGGCCGAAGACCTTTACAGGATGCGCATGATCTTGGGGCCCTCAGACGCCACTGCATCACTCACCAGCATGATTCTGTTATTGACATTACTAAATGGGACCAGGAATACTTCAAAAAACCGCTGTATGTAAACACAGTTCGCCGTGCCATCCACAGATGCCACCTAAAACTCTATCATGCAAAAGGAATCCATTGTTCCTTGATCCAGAAGCGCCGCCGTGTTCTGTGGGCCAAGGCTCATTTAAAATGGACTGTAGCAAAGTGTCCAGTGGTCACACGAGTCCAAATTTGACTTTCCTGTTGGAAATGATGGGCATTGTGTCCTTCAAGCTGAAGAGGAGAAAGACCACCCCTCCTGTTATCAGCGTTCAGTTCAAAAGACAGCATCTCTGATGGTATGGGGATGCATTGATGCATATGGTGTGGGACACTTGCATGGTTTAAAAAGCATGATGAATGCTGTAAGGCATATAAAGGTTTTAGAGCAACATATGTTCCCCTCCAGATGACATCTATTCCAGGGAAGGCCTTGTGTATTTCAGCAGGACAATGCAAAACCACATACTGCAGCTATTACAACAGTATGGCTTTGTAGTAGAAGAGTCCGTGTGCTGAACTGGTCTGCCTGCAGTCCTTATCTTTCACCAATTGAGAAAATTTGGCGCATGATTAAACGAAAAGTCCGTCAAAGGAGACCCAAAACCAGTGGCGTCTCTGGCATGAAAACTCCAGTGGGGCACAACGGACCAGTTATACGTAGCCTCTCACTTTTCTGTGACGCTGCCTACAACCCATATATGCTCAATATTAAATGAGCCACATGCTAGAAATGCAATTTTATATGAACGGGGTTCATATAAAATGGGGTTTGTGTAAAAGGTTTCAACCTTTTTTACTGCATAACAAAACAAATATTAATGGGTTACTAAAAATGGTCACTCACCATGTTGCTCATTTCTTGAAAGGAAAAGATGCACGTCAATCTTTCATCTGAGGAAACTTCTCAATGACCCTTCTGTCAAAGTCCCGTAATCCATGGATGAATTCATTTTCAATGGACAGCATAGCCAGTGCATTTAACCTCTGCTGCCCCATTGTGTTTCTTGTAAATATTTTGATTATTTTCAATCTTGAAAAGTTTCTCTTCGACTCAGCAGTGGTCATTGGTATTGTGATGATTACTAGCAGTGACACAGTCTCAGATAAGGCATCCTGGAGGTTGTTGTTATAAATCAACAGCAGCAGTGACAGAGTATTCCCTGCGTGCAACTCTGAGTGACTGAACAGTGATTTCAGTTCAGTTTCGAGCTTAACTTTATTTCAAACTGGCCACATTTTGATAGCACATTCAAATTCAGCACTTGGAAATAAATCACTGAACTGACTGAAAAGTGTGCTGTTCACAAGCTTTGCAGCTATAAGGCGATCACTCTTGTGAAATTTCACCTCCACCTGAACTAACACAGTATCACAAGCCTCTCTCATAACAGCTGCAGTGCTTTTTTTTCCTTCATTTTGTTGGAGCCGTCTCTCTCGCTTGTGCAATGTCATCCACTTTCTCTCTAAGTCAGCCTACGCCTTCTCTGAAGCTTCCCATGGCGCAGTTGACTGTAGCTGCATCAATGTTTCGTTTTTGCTGTGTGTTATAGAATGTCCACTTCTGGCATCAGCTGGTAAAAAAAACTGCAAAAACTGAACTCGGGGTTGAAGGAGCGGGTTTTGCCCTTTCCAGCTTGGATGATGTTCCGCTGGCTGTTGAGGTCCTAAACGTTTTATTTCTAATTTTTGCTCAAGTGGCAAAGTGCTAAATTTTACTTCGATTAAAAAGTCTGCTTCGTTCATTACTTCATCTTGGTAAGTTGGTAACTAACAAAAATAGCCAATCCAGCTAGCTGTGGTTGAACTACTGCACATTACGTACTGATGGTAAGTCATCCCAATTTTTTAATTGGATGGTCTCAGCGTGGAGCCGTTGTGATTGTGCCCCACAGCAATCTACTGAGACCGTGTTGGACATGTGCACTGAGATTTCAGCAGTTAATTACTCATGCATGCGCCAATGGGCCGGCCCCATTTTCAGGTGCTTTGAGAGGAATAGGCTTACTAAGCCTGTCAGCATTCTGAGAAATACCTTTGACTATACACACACACACACACACACACACACACACACACACAAATATATAAAACAGAATTGTCTTTGTATGAGAATCGATCGTTATATAATTACATTTGTGAAAAAGACAGATTCTGTTACAATTACTTCAAGGCAGCATATTGCTCCACAGCGCCCTCTGGTGGGGCATGGCCCCAAATGCAGAGACGCCACTGCCCAAAACTTTTCAGCAGCTGGAAGACTGTGTTAAACAAGAGTGGGATCAAACTCCAATGACTAAACTCAAGAAACTTGTCTCCTCAATACTCAGACGCCTCCACTCAGTATTAAAAAGAATAGGGGATGGTACACCATGGTAAACAGGCCCCAGTCCCAACTTTTTTGAGACCTATATCAGCCATCAAATTTTAAATGAGCTAATTTTGTGGATGAAATTGTAAAATTTCACAATTTCAATATTTGCTATGTTATCTCTGTTCTATTCTGATTAAAATACTGGCTGGTGTGATTATAAAATCACTGCAATTTGATTTTATTCACAATTTACACTTTGTCCCAACTATTTCGCAATTGGGGTCTTATGAGTCGGGGGTACAACAAATGTAACTTCCATGAGCATCTGAATGGTTAGCACTGGGCTAACGTTATCACTGCGAACATACACTGCGGTCAAGCTATCACTTTCTCATTTGAGCTAGCTTGTTGCAGACCAAGTGTCCATGGCAATAGTATTGGCCACATTGCAAAAATTGTTCATAAATGTTTTGACCAGCATGACTCAGAGTTCACGGAGTAACTTGATCTAAAAATTCCTCAGATCTCAATCCAATGGAGCATTTTTAGGATTCTCTGGAAAACAAAGGGCGATCCACAAGGACCCCACCTCATACCTTACAGGGCTTAAAGAATTTGCTGCTTTCATCGTGGTGCCAGATATCACAGGTCACCTTCAGAGGTCTTGCGGAGTCCATGCCTTGAAGGCTCATTGCTGAATACTTGGCACAAGGCAGATCTACACAATATTATGTGGGGGTTTTGGTGTTGTGTTGATTGGCGTATGTTCACCTCAGCCTGAAATGTGTCAGCACTAATGTAAACAAATGTAGACACACTGAACTCTATAAGGACAAGGTATATAAGGCAGTAAGCCAGCCAGCTAGCCAATAAGCAGTTGCCTTGTTATGAGCAGCCCGATTATTGTAAGATTGACAGATAAAAAAGATTTTTTAAAAAACTGCTGCTGTGTCCCAGTGTTAATCATCATGTTAAGTCATATCTTAGCCTCACATTTTGAAATGTAGAAACTCAAAAATATTCTCAATTTTTATCTGGTCAAATTTTATCCGAAAATTTAAAAATTACAATTTTCAACCTTCTAAATTATATTTATTTCCAAAATAGACTTCAAAATGAAAGTGCTGTTTTGTTTGAGGGTAATGCAATTATAGTGATGTGGAACACAGCCTGACGCTTTTCGTCTGGACTACAAGAATTCACATTTCACCACATATCATTTTTTTTCTCTCGCCTTTCACTGGGGAATAGGCCAGGAAACATTTGAAGCACCTATTACTAAAACCCCATAAGTCACACTTGACTTGACTTGTGGGGTTCTAGTAATCAGTGCTTCATTTGATATTGCACCAGTCCTGCAAACAAATAATTGTCATCTTGAAAAAGAGAACTTATGATCTCTCTCAACATCTGTGATAATAGATTTTGGGATTATGAAGTAGAAAGTTTGACTGAAAACAGGGAGGAGATTACACATTAGAACAGTGTTTCCTGAAATCAGCACCCATCAGTATCTTAGTCCCCACTAGCCTGATCCTGAAAGGACCTTGCAGTACAATGTCTTGTTTTCACTGGGCATACATTCACTCATATGTATTTTAAAGAATGGAGAACTGAGCACAAAACACACAAACTTGAAATGAACAATATTACCTCCTGAAAGTTGAATGACCTCTCCCCGTACAGGCGATTAGCCAGGCTCAGTGCATATGGAGCACCCTTTTTGTTCAGTGCAGACATCAGTTCTCTGAATCCAACAAGAATTTTGTCATCAGCTTTGTGGAGAGTCTGGCAACAGGTGTAGAAAGAGACTTTGAGAAACTGCAAAACAATTTTCCAAGAAAATTTAAAGCAATTCATCAAACTACTTTAGTGTGTTTGGATTTTTATTTTTTAGAAAAATCTGTATTCTAATATTCTGTATTCTGTATTCTGGTCAAATGTATCCTTCTCCTTGCAATTTCTCCTACCACTTTACCCTCTCAATTTTTCTCCTTATATAATCTTTCGCAGCCCCCTCCCACCTTTTAGACTTTTTTTATTCTCTGGGAGTTTCCCCTCTCAGACATGCCCAGGGCATGCCCAAACCTAGCTCCAGACTGGGCTTAACAAAAAAAAAGTCAATACTGCCATCTAGTGGCTCCTTTCCACATTACATGACACTACATATTCTCATGCAATCTTACACAGACACTTTAATCCCTAGATTCTGTTTCTGAACCTTGGTATTATCAGAATTCTGTGTGCAGCCTTGTTCTGTAAAATGTAAAGCAAAAACTGAATAACCTCAGGAACAGCTCATTAGCCACCACATCAACACCCCTTGTTACGAAAACTTGTGGTCACGACATCATTGCTGTTAATAACTTCAGCAGCAGTGATTTTTTTTTTACCTTCAACACCTCCTCTGGAAGCTGGGCCTGTTGTGCCATTTGGAGCATTCCGGGGTTCACTTTGGGTTCCCTTTCTTGTGTGAAGCCAAGCACCTAGAATGTCATTTGATTTGCAAATTACTACATGCAGTTTTCATTTACATTTCATACCATGTTATAATTCTCCTGGAACTGAGATAGTGACATGTTAATGTGTAGGAATAGTTCAGATAAATCCAGGATACAGGAGCCACCTAGATATGTACCTCAAATAGTTGGCCTTGAATGAAGAATGATAGCACAAAGAGAACTGCCAAGCCCTGAACACACCCATTTCATCATCTAAATTCCACAGGCATTGCATATAGTAATGTGGGTCATGTTGAAACAGAGCCTCAATGCCACTCTTTCAACTTGCAGTGGGGCAGCTAGTTGACTATGTTTTAACCAAAAAATATTCTTGTTCAATAACATACATGAGGATTGCCAAAGACCAAGTCAGTATGACAATAATACAGTCATGAGAAAAAGAAAATACACCTTTTTGAATAAGCTTCTTCAAAGTAGAATGATGGGCTTCAAATTGTTCGGAAAGGGTCTTAATACCCTTATCTGATTGATGGGCAACAACAAATGCTTCTCTAAGACCGCATTCAGACAAAGCGACCACGCCATCTCTGAAACGCCCCTGCTACTCACTGGGTTTCTGTCTAAATGGGATAAAGCGTTTAAAAAAAAGGATTAAAGTTAGCTGTCTCTGATACACCTCGGATGGAGTTTCAGCACCGTCGAAAAGGAGAAGCTGATGCACTTCCACATCTGTGTGAATTGGATAAGCCATCGCTGCAAAGCAGATTTAAGATAAAAGATCAAGACAAGGAAACAGGCAGACGTGGTTGCATAAAATGCGCACATGAACTAACCAAGCTTGCAAACCCAAATTCTTTCAAATTTTTACAAGCAAATTTTTTCTTATGAACTACAAAACTCTGAGAATCATTGTCCGGTCTACAATATTGGACATTTTCAAACTAGTTGACTTTATTTTTTGCTTTTAATCTATTCTGATGGAGGCACATTCAAATTAAAACTTAAAATGTCAAGCAGAAATTAACATCAAGGAGCCTCCTGAAAATGTTTGATTCCAGTATTGCTAAGTGAGCGACACTGCTCAAGTATCCAGTGCTAAGGCAATGACTCCACCTTTCCAGTCACAGTCTGAATGGTTTAAGATAGAGAAAAGTAGGAGCTGCTATGCCAGTTCAGTGGTGTATGAAGGGCGTCACCACAGCAATTTAAGACCGCGCTAAAACACTTCAGCTACACTTTTTTCTATCTGAATACAACTGAAGAAAATTACAGTCATGTTCTTCTTACTCTTTATTTTCTTTATTTATTTTCTTTCTTTTATGCTGACTCACTACTCCTACATACTTTAACCTAGAAACTTCATTCAAACTTTAAAAAATCAGCTTGTACTGAATTATGTTGCTCATATTTATCTTCTTGATATCTTCCATACTTTTTGAGTTATCAATTTTTATTTCAACATTTTCACCTATTTCCATGAAAAAGGAAATTTATTAAAGGAAAGACGTACTACAGGGTCACTAAAATGCTCAATTGAAACCATGTGGAAGTTACATCAATAGCAATGAATATTTCCCACTTTACAGGACTGTAAAGTGGGAAATATTCATGGCCGTTGTTGCAGCTTTCACAGGATTTCAATTCAGCATTTTCGTGACCCTGTAGTAGGTCTTTACTTTAATAAATTTCTTTTTTGTGTCATTTTAATTTTGTGACAAATGGGTCATTGTGAAAAACGCCAAAATAAAATGCATACAAATATTTCCCGGTGTACAGTACAATCACTCTCTAATGTTAGAACCCTTCATGATCCATCTTTTGTGCTTTTGACATGTTTGACAAGTGTTAAAGCGATGATATTGCCTTTCAAATTCTTAATTTTAAAGTGGGACGTCTTAGATTTGAATTTGAATTCAGTTCATGGATAAATGTATTTTCTTCTACTTGCTGTGGTGTTTTAAGGTCTCAAAACGGTTTCAAGGTGATATGAACGCTTTAAAGACATTTTTGTTGAAAATAAAAAGTAAAATATGATGAAAATGGCAAATTTCGACTGTTGTACCTGCACATATTTGCTCATAGCTCAAAGACCGTTTGAGTGCCCATCACAAAACTTACAGGAGAGCTTCTTAACATCATAAGCTACTACTCACAGGAATTTTAAGGAATTTGAAAATTATATTTTTTTGCAATACACCTTTCAATTTTTTGATTTGCTATAACTTTTTTCCATTTGACTCTATGGAGAAAAGTTGAGTCTTGAGTCTTGAAATGAGTCTTCTAGGGCTTGAAAATAGCTTTCCAATGAGACCACAACCAACTTTCAAGCTGTTATAATAAGGGAGATGCATGCTTTGAAGTAGCAAGGGTTCGCGAATTAGTCAAAACGTCATTACGAAATACTCACCAATTAGGAGGCGTTGAGGAAAAATATTTCAGATTTATTTGTTAATCATAGGTCCCCACTCATCCACAAACTTTCACTAAATTCCGAGAGATGTCTGCAAATTCTTGGTTGATTTGACATGGAATGACCCTGATATCTAATCGTTCATATGATGACTGATTAAAAAGCTGATATCTTCTTGAAATTCCTAATTACAAAACCCCAAAATAATGACACAAGGACAACCCACTGAAGTATAAATAAATCAAGAGAATAAATTACGTACTGTCTCATTCTGCATTTCTAACACAGTTTTAGGTTTTAATCCCATAATTCAGGCTTGACTGCGGACTAGAAATAATAGAAAAGTCTACAACAAGAGTTCTGACATGCAAGCCAAATGTTCAGGTAACCCTCTTTATTACCATTGTCTGCTTTCAGTAATATGTGGCAAATACACATACCTAATATATTTCTGTAATGGCAGGAGAGTGGCACTGCACTAGGCTGAACTTACCTCAGACATCTGTCTGGCTGTGTTTCCCCGGGCGCCCATGTACACCATGGCCAGGGCAGAGGAGATGCTAAGTGGAGAATAGAAGACGTCTGTTTTCTTTACTGCACTTATCTTCTTAAACAGGTCCAGAGAGAACTTTGAATTTGCAGCAACAATTGAATCCATTGTTGGTTTCCTGTTTGGGCAAGGATTTTGCCATGAAATTTATTGCAAAGGACCTGAATAGTCATGTGCAGTCAAACGTTCAAGTAACAACTGTTTACCTCAAGAAAATTCTGAAAACCAACTAAGTTACCTTGCATGGACAGTACTTGAAAGCATAGCAAAAATAACTTGTCACTTTAGCTTCTTGTTCTGTCAATAACTCAAGTAAGCTGATGTTCATTTTACTTGAACATTCACAACAGTAACATCCTTATTTACACCGATGTACATCACTTTACAAAATGAAATTCAGTAATTAGCCCAGACATTTACTTAATCCATTATGACAACTGTAAGGTATCCTGCACAATGTCACAAGATGCCCCACATGGTAATCGACACGGAGACCTCAACATAAAAAGTCCTGTTAGCCATGGGCATCAGTTTGTTTTGAAATGCTAAAGTGCTGGGGACAATAATGGGTTTGACATGTCACACTTATTTCAGTGAGCTGACAGTGCCTGACAATATAACGCATTCCGGGAGCTGTCGGATTTTGACTTTGCTTTTGTGTATTTAGTACATGCATCTATTTAGTGCATGCATCCTGTAACTCTCTGGTACAAAAAGTAAAAATGACATGACATAAAATTGTGTGTATATAAATGGCGGCTCATCCATTAATGCAGATTATGCATTGCATAATAAAAATAAGAGAATGTAAAAATGCACAAATTAACATCAAATCAGAATCAATTACAAATTTTTTCCTTCAGTGGCATACTGCTTCTCATCAATAATTAAAATTTTTTGGGTACTGTCTCATAAAACTAGAGAGTCCAGTCGCCCATAACTGCTTGGGTGTAGCGCCCAAGTGCCTGCTTGTTCCCTTTTCACATTATGTTGAAAATGTCATACTTTTCTGCATTAAATTGTACTTTATTCAGCCAATTCTGCTGCCATGGCAACCAAAATTGATAGATGTCTTCACCTAACCACTACCAATGTCCACACCAAATATCAATGGACCCCGGTTGAAATTTGTGGCCTGTAGAGCATTCACAAGAAAATCTCCAGGGACACAACAATGTTCAGCATGAAATTGTGCTTTAATTCAGCCAATTCTGTTGCTATGGCAACCAAAATCGATTGAAGTTGTGACCTAATCATAATCTCTGCCCAAGCCAAATATCCAAGGAATCGATTGAAATTTGTGACCTGTGGAGCGTCCACAAGAAAATCTTAGCAGACACGGCATAGTGTCAGAACCAGAGACGACAACCATGAATCCATAGATGCCACCCGACTTCATCTGGGGGATATAATTATTACATAGCTTTGCTCAACATAAATGGTAGATATAGATGAAATGAATAATGTCATTGATTTACTGAGGTAAGCCTTCGTGCATGTCAGTCAGACAACTTGAATATCACACTTGCTTTCAATTCTTATCTGTGGTTGTTCGTATTTCATAGAAATACCATGCATAATATTTTGGATTATAGGCCCATAAAGTGGCTAGTGAATACTGAATTAGTGTCGCCCTTTATTTTGAATTTTATTCTGGATATTACTTCCTCGCTGTAACTCGCTTGCATTTGAATGGTGCTAAAACAAAATGTGGAGGACAAAATTCTGGAAACTTCATTCCACTCTCTAGTTGTGGGAAGTTAGCTTGCTACAAATTAAAGCTAGCCGGTTGACCAAAACCAGACCTTTGGTAGAACCCAAGGTGAGACGATGGGAATCAGGCTTTCAATCGAGCTTGAAAAGTACCACATAAGGGCTGCAGCGACGTTTTATCTGCCGGGCAGTGTTAGCTAGCTAAGATTGAGCACTCAGTCCACGAGGGCGCTCGCCTACGAACGTGAAGTGATAAGACCGTGTTATGCTTGTACTTAATATCTATAACTTAGCTAGCTGGCTATGTTTTTATAGGTAATAGTAAGTAAAGCCAAATACAGTCGCTAGTGAGCACGGAGTCATTGTAGGTATATAGTTTGCTAGCTACGTTATAAATACATTTTTTCATTGGCAGTGAATATTTTTACGCTAGACATGAACATATTCCAATTAGCTATTCCGACAAACTTCCGCATGCGCAAGTGTAACACATTGATTTTGACTGATGCTACTCTTGCAGGAATCACAGGCAGACAGGGCGAATGGGTTCACAGCGCTTGTTGTTTATTAGACTGGCAGGAAACGGCACACACAAGTTGTCTGTGCGGTAGCTCGTAACTTTCTGGCTCCGGAACATCACCAACATAACGCAAACTAAGTGACCCATTACTGAGTTACCATGACAACCTTTCACTGACAGCTTGAGCCAGGCATTACACATTCCATTAAACCTGAATATTCTCATATATTTTCGCGAACTCCATATACATCCAATACATGCTTAAACCACTCTGGTTACATTCTCCCCCCTTTGAATTCGACAAAATATCACAAACCAAACAAAAATAAATAAATGAATAAAATACAATGAAATACACACGGCAGAATTGAAACCAACATTGTTCACCAATGTGTATTGTCAAACCACAAGGTTGTTCCATGAGAACTCATGTGATTGTGATCAGAAATTGCCCTCCCCCTCCCAAAACTCTTTTAGGACGAACATCCTCACAGACTGGATGAGTTACATTCATATTTGTCCCCTCTGCCGTAGTTTGACAATAGCCTATGTCACGTGATACAAGTCAAATAGCCTGAAATAGATAATGGCTCAGGCGGAAAAACAAGAAATAACAATAATATATATATGTATATATATACTATATATGTTTGAGTAAATATTCTTAACATCGTTTCATAAATTACATTCAGTATCAATAACAAAGTAAAACATTGGCTCTAAACCGACAAGGATAACCGTCGCAAGAATGATGTGTGGAGCAAATCCTCCGCTGTTCTGTCTGCTTCTCCAGTCCGTCGCCTGCAGTAGCTCTTGTTGCGACCGGCTAACACGCTGGTCGTTCTTATTCGCGAGGTCACGGCACCAGATATAACCCCTAGATTTTGACTGATGCTAGGCTACTCTTGCAGTATTCACAGGCAGACAGGGCGAATGGGTTCACAGCACTTGTTTATTAGACTGGCAGGAAACGGCACAGACAAGACAAGTCGTCAGTGCGGTAGCTCTTAACTTTCTGGCTCGCAAGATCACCTGCATAATGCAAACTAAGTGACGCGTTACTGCGTTACCATGACAATCTGCCACTGACAGCTTGAGCCAGGCATTGCACATTCCATTAAACCTGAATATTCTCATATATTTTGGCGAACTCCATTTACATCCAATACATGCTTAAAACACTCTGGTTACACAAGCACAATGAATGATCTTGTACTCCTAACATGGAATGTAGGCGGGAAAATGCCAGGCTTTGGGGTGTAACCCTAACCCCACAGCAAACCCTCACTGTAACACTGCAGTGCATGTACAGTAGGGTGCAGTCATGATTATACATCACTTCTTTTGTTTAAAAGGGACCCTAATTTATTACTTCACTATAATCTTTTTTGGGGACAATGTAATGAAAATGCTGTTGTAGGAAAGAAGAAAAAAAATCATTCCCACTGGTATATTGAGGTAAAAATATGGCTAATTAAAAAAAACACAGAAAACTTCCATTTTTTATTCCAGTTGAGAGGTGTTGCAATTTTTTTTAATTCTTGCATTGCCTGACTGTATGCTTGAAGGCTAATTCCATGACTATTGATGCAAAAAAATTTGTTTCAACTCTTTTAAGACATTATTCTGCAAAATTACCTCTGATGGCTCTTTGTCTGACCTGTAACCTAGGACCTGTTTGCCCTGGGAGACCCTACCAGGGGCAAATAAGCCCCAGACAACATAGCTCCTAGGATCATCCAGGTGCTCAAACCCCTCCACCACGATAAGGTGGCGATTCAAGGAGGGGGCCATCAGAGGTAATTTTGCAGAATAGTGTCTTAAAAGAGTTGAAACAAATTTTTTTGTTTTTTTTTAATCGCCACCTTATGGTGGTGGAGGGGTTTGAGCACCTGGATGATCCTAGGAGCTATGTTGTCTGGGGCTTATTTGCCCCTGGTAGGGTCTCCCAGGGCAAACAGGTCCTAGGTGACAGGTCAAACAAAGACCGATTCGAAAACCCCGAATGAATGTCAAAAAATCAAGGAAGCTTACGTCGCCCGGATTGGCGTCACCGGTACCCCACCCTGGAGCCAGGCCTGGGGTTGGGGTTGGTCGGTGAGCGCCTGGTGGTCGGGCCTCTGCTCACGGGACCCGCCCGGGCATAGCCCGAACAAGCGACGTGGACCCGCTTTCCCGTAGGCCCATCCCCCGCGGGAGGGTTCAGAAGGGGCTGATGCCTAGTGTTTTGGGTGGCAGTCGTGGGCGGGGGCCCCGGCTACCCAATCCTCGGACTCTGAATCTGGTTCTGGGGACATGGAATGTCACCTCACTGGGGGGGAAGGAGCCTGAGCTTGTGCGGGAGGCCGAGCGATACCGGCTAGAGATAGTCGGGCTCACCTCCACGCACAGTCTGGGCTCTGGAACCCAACTCCTTGAGCGAGGCTGGACTCTCTTCTACTCTGGAGTTGCCCGCGGTGAGAGGCGGCGGGCTGGTGTGGGTTTGCTTATAGCCCCCCAGCTTAGCCGTCAGGTGTTGGAGTTTTCCCCGGTGAACGAGAGGGTCGCTGCCCTGCGCCTTCGGGTCGGGGACAGGTGCCTCACTGTCATTTCGGCTTATGGGCCGAATGGCAGTGCAGAGTACCCGACCTTCTTGGAGTCCGTAGGAAGGGTACTGGAAAGTGCTCCGACTGGGGACTCCATCGTTCTACTGGGGGACTTCAACGCCCACGTGGGTAGCGACAGTGTTACCTGGAGGTTACCTGTGATTGGGAGGAACGGCCTCCCCAATCTGAACCCGAGTGGTGCTCTGTTATTGGACTTCTGTGCTAGTCACGGTTTGTCCATAACGAACACCATGTTCAAGCATAAGGGTGTCCATCAGTGCACGTGGCACGAGGACACCCGAGGTCGGAGGTCAATGATCGACTTTGTGGTCGTGTCATCTGACCTCCGGCCGTATGTCTTGGACACTCGGGTGAAGAGAGGGGCTGAGCTGTCCACTGATCACCACCTGGTGGTGAGTTGGATCCGCTGGCGGAGGAGGAAGCTGGACAGACTTAGCAGGCCCAAACGTGTTGTGAGGGTTTGTTGGGAACGTCTAGCGGAACCCTCTGTCAGAGGGGTTTTCAACTCTCACCTCCGGGAGAGCTTTGACCAGATCCCAAGGGAGGCTGGAGACATTGAGTCTGAATGGACCATGTTCTCCACCTCCATTGTTGACGCCGCTCTTCGAAGCTGTGGCCGTAAGGTTTCCGGTGCCTGTCGTGGCGGCAATCCCCGAACCCGGTGGTGGACACCGGAAGTAAGGGATGCCGTCAAGCTGAAGAAGGAGTCTTACCAAGCTTGGCTAGCTTGCGGGACGCCTGAGGCAGCTGACCGGTACCGGCAGGCTAAGCGTGCTGCGGCCCGGGCGGTGGCGGAAGCAAAAACTTGAGTATGGGAAAAGTTCGGGGAGGCCATGGAGGAGGACTATCGGTCGGCCCTGAAGAAATTCTGGCAAACCGTTCGGCGCCTCAGGAGGGGAAAGCAGTACCCTGCCAACACTGTTTACAGTGGAGGTGGGGAACTGTTGACCTCGACTGGGGATATTGTCGGCCGGTGGAAGGAATACTTCAAGGACCTTCTCAATCCCGCTGTTACGCCTTCCGTAGAGGAAGCAGAGGCTGGGGACTCAGAGGCTGACTCATCCATCACTCGGGCTGAAGTCACTGAGGTAGTTCGGCAGCTCCTCGGTGGCAAGGCACCGGGGGGGATGAGATCCGCCCTGAGTACCTCAAGTCTCTGGATGTAGTAGGGCTGTCTTGGTTGACACGCCTCTGCAGCATCGCGTGGCAGCCGGGGACAGTGCCTCTGGATTGGCAGACCGGGGTGGTGGTTCCTCTATTTAAAAAGGGGGACCGAAGGGTGTGCTCCAACTATAGGGGGATCACACTTCTCAGCCTCCCGGGTAAAGTCTATTCCAGGGTGCTGGAGAGGAGAATCCGGTCGATAGTCGAACCTCGGATTCAGGAGGAACAATGCGGTTTTCGTCCTGGTCGTGGAACACTGGACCAGCTCTATACCCTCTGCAGGGTGCTTGAGGGTGCATGGGAGTTTGCCCAACCTGTTCACATGTGTTTTGTGGACTTGGAGAAGGCATTCGACCGTGTCCATCGTGGCATTCTGTGGGAGGTGCTTCGGGAGTATGGAGTCCGGGGCCCTCTACTAAGGGCCGTGCGGTCTCTGTATGACCGGAGCAGGACCTTGGTTCGCATTGCCGGCAGTAAGTCAGACCTGTTCCTGGTGCATGTTGGACTCCGGCAGGGCTGCCCTTTGTCACCGGTTCTGTTCATTATTTTTATGGACAGAATTTCTAGGCGCAGCCAGAGGGCGGAGGGTGTCCGGTTTGGGGACCACAGGATCTCATCTCTGCTTTTTGCAAATGATGTTGTCCTGTTGGCTCCTTCGAATCAGGACCTTCAGCATGCACTGGGGCGGTTTGCAGCCGAGTGTGAAGCGGCTGGGATGAGAATCAGCACCTCCAAGTCCGAGGCTATGGTTCTCGACCGGAGGAGAGTTCTTGCCTCAAGTGGAGGAGTTCAAGTATCTTGGGGTCTTGTTCACGAGTGAGGGAAGGATGGAGCGTGAGATTGACAGACGGATCGGTGCAGCGGCAGCAGTAATGCGGTCGTTGTACCGATCTGTCCTGGTGAAGAAGGAGCTGAGCCGAAAGGCAAAGCTCTCGATTTACCAGTCAATCTACGTTCCTACCCTCACCTATGGCCATGAACTCTGGGTCATGACCAAAAGAACGAGATCTCGGGTACAAGCGGCTGAAATGGGTTTCCTCCGCAGGGTGGCGGGCCGCTCCCTTCGAGATAGGGTGAGGAGCTCTGTCACCCGGGAGGAGCTCAGAGTAGAGCCACTGCTCCTCCACGTCGAGAGGGGCCAGCTGAGGTGGCTCGGGCATCTTTATCGGATGCCCCCTGGACGCCTTCCTGGGAAGGTGTTCCGGGCATGCCCCACCGGGAGGAGGCCTCGGGGAAGACCCAGGACACGCTGGAGGGACTATGTCTCTCGGCTGGCCTGGGAACGCCTCAGGATACCCCCGGAAGAACTGGAGGAATTGTCCGGGGAGAGGGAAGTCTGGGCATCCTTACTTAGACTGCTGCCCCCGTGACCCGGCCCCGGATAAGCGGTTGAAAATGGATGGATGGATGGATTACCTCTGATGGTTAGTTGTTATAGTATATAACAGGGCTTAGTAGTATCAGGTGTATAAGTCCTTGGTAGGAATGAAAGCCTGCACCCACACCGGCCCTTGCTGAAAAGCCAAGGTGTATAAGGTGACGTGAACTTTGAGCAGTGTCACAGTGTTCAACACAATGGCAAGAGGAAAGGAGCTCTCTGAGATTGTTTGTGGCCACATTGTGGCCTTACATGATGCTGAAGACGTTAAATGTTGCCATGGCACTGTAAGAAACACCATCAAGTGTTTCAAAGAGACTGAGAACTAGTGCCAATAGAGGTGCAAAACAGAATTTAAGAGCCTCTGATGTTTGTTATCTGTGAATGACAAGTAAAAAAAATAAATTGGCGGTTAACAGTACAACAACTCCGTGATGATATTAATGGCGCCAGAAGTGAAGAGATTAAAGGTACACTAGGCTCCTGCAGATTTGTTACAATTTTTAAAAATTCTTATTCTACCTCTACAGTGATCGATAGAGCTATAAAACACAAGATGTTTGACACAGGAATGAAAAAAATATGTCTATCTTGTAAGGGGAACGAGCTAAAAGACAACAGCCAATAAAACGTACGACCAACTCAAATGATTGGAATGATACAGCTGTCAATCAAACCCCACGCACACAGGTTTTCAGGCATAGCTTTGGAAGCATTATGGTGCGCTGTGATTGGTGGTGGGCGTAGTCGCACTGAATTTCAGGATTTGAAAGTTCCGCCATCAAACCCACGGGCGCGTAGTGTTACTTTAAAGTACTAAGATCTACTATTTCCAAAAGCCTGTGGGAAAATGGTCTGATTGGTCATTTTACTGCCAAGAGCTGGCAACAGAAAAAAAGACTTGAGTTTGCCAAGAAATTCAAGGATTGGACAACAATGAACTGGGAACAAGTCCTTTGGACCGATGAATCAAAATTCTAAATTTTCTCACCTCAACACAGAACTAATGTGTGTTGTAGAATTTGAGAACATTTCAATAATGACTATTTAACCCCTTTAGTGTAACATAGGGGTGATAATATTGTGGTTTTGGGGTCAGTCTTCTCGAAAGAAATTGGTGATCTCATAAATATCAACAGAAACATGGATCAAAAGAAGTATCACAGCATCCTTCTGAAGCAAACATTGCCATTTGGAAAGTGACTGATTGGTTGGGCATTTTATTTTCAGCCAGATCATGACCCTAAACACACCTCTAAGTTGTGCAAGAATGATCTAAGAATGAAACGTCTGGTGACATAAAAGTTATGACTTGGCCTGCTCAAAATCCAGACCTTAATCTGGCTGACCAAATCTGTGGTCATCGAAAGAATCTCTTTTGAATGAACTTCAGACCATATGAAATGGTTTAGTACAGAGGTCACCAACCCTGTTGCTGGAGAGCGACTATCCTGTAGATTTCTGCTCTACCTCCTATTCAGCACAGCTGATTCAAGTAATTAGCTACTTAAAGAGGACCTATTATGCTGATCCTTCCTTTAATACATATTAGTAATGTTATATTGTTGGTTGTCCATACGCAACCTCTGAAAAGTTTCTTTACATAAGATAGAGGTTTTGCCGTAATCCAAGAACGTGATTTCGTGAACGTGATTTCCTCTCTGAACAGCTCCTCCCGAGAGCTTCACGAGATCTGGGCAAAACCTGACATCAGGTTGTGCCGTCCAATTAGTACAGACCTAGCCAGAGCCAATCATGGCGCTGGACCTGCCCAAACTGGAAACTATTCTAGCAGGCATTAACAATGGCAGATCATACTATGCCTTAGTAGGGTCTACACTTTTGGAAATAATAATAATAATAATAATAATAATGCATGAGTTTTAAATAGCGCTTTTCTGGGCACTCAAAGATGCTTCACAATGGATATTGTGACATTTGATTCACACACTCATTCACGCTCTGATGGTGGTAAACTACGTTTTTGTAGCCACAGCTGCCCTGCCCTACAAAAGAAGAACCGCAGATCATTTGAGGTGCAGTTTTGTCAGTATCTCTCCCAAAGCTGCTTGTCCGTTTACTTTTGGATGCAAAGAAAAACACCTACGTCTCTTTCAAAAGATGATGCCACCAGAAATCAGTGGGAAGCTTTTTTTGTTTGCTGGCAGCAAACAGCCACAGCCAAAGGGAACGTTAGCTGCTTGTGCTCAGCATTTCACCAAAGACAGCTTTGTCAATAAAGGATAATTCGACACAGAATAACCGTTTCAGCTGCTTCTCAAACCTGAAGCAGTTGCATCGATCAAGCGCTCAGAGCCACAAGCTGTAAGTAATGATATAACAGCAATGTTACACCTATGGCGAGGGATAAGTGCCAAAAATCAGACTACTGAGAGGCAGGCGGCGGCTACGTCCAGTTCGCAGCCGGCGTTGAATCTAGTGACTGAGAAGCCAGCGTTGGTTAATGAGAGGCCGGCGGTTAGTAAATGAGAAGCCAGCTATTAATTTGCTGAGGCTTGTCACTCGTTGGATTTGCTACTGGCTTGGCTGGTTACTGGCATTCCTCCCCTGGCCACTAGGATTCCTCCGTAGCTGCTCATTGGATTTGCGACTGACTTGGCTGGTCACCCGCGTACCTAGGCTGGTAACCCACAGACCAAGCATGGCAATCCATTGGATTTGTGACTGACTCGGCTAGTCACTCACGTACCTAGGCTGGTAACCCACTGAGCTATCGTGGCAATCAATTGGATTTGCGACTTTTTAAAAATTGTTCCTAAATTAACGTGGGATCTCGTTTGCTGTTGCAGTCTACCGTTAGTTGTTCAATTCAAGCGAATGACTCGAGAAAAGCAACAACGAGATTCATGAGTGGCTTGTGTAAAAAAAATACGTACAAGTGACTTTAAAAGAAAAATTAAAACCATGAAAACCAAAACAAAAATCTGAGTTTATCATTCTTTAAGTAGTCAACAAATTATATTACCACGTTCCATTCTGTCTTAAGATTTGAATGATGAGGCATAAGATATTGTAATAGATGGCGTTAATGCCAGAATAGTACGGATCAATTTCTTGTTTTCTATAGGCTACTCTTTGGTGAGGTGTAATGATTAACCAAGATTGATGCAAACCTACTGGTTCACTGTGTCATTTGATAAGGTTTCAAATTTTCATTTGATTTATCCAGTTACTGCTGTTTGCTTCAAATATATTAATATTCTGTCGGTGGTAGGCTAATGCTTGATGTGTCAGATATATATTGCTTTGCCGTTGCTCTCAGAAAAGAAGGTTCCAGTAGGGTTCTTCAGAGATATGGGGTTCTGCCATTTGCCAGAACACCCTTTTTCTTTTAGTCTCCCAAAGGGGTTCTTAGGGTGGAAAATGGCTTCATCAAGATCCCTTTGTTTTTAATACATCCTTCTTGGAAGGATTTATACAGGGTATCTGAGGAATGCAAAATAAAGAAAGGCAAATACTTTATATACTCAGCGCCATTATAGTTGATCAGGTGTGCTGAATAGGAGACAGAGCAGGAACCCACAGGATGGTAGCCCTCCAGGAACAGGGTTGGAAATCCCTGGTTTCGCGAGTGTGAAAGAAAAAATTTATATATATAAATACATGTATGTATATATATATATATATATATATATACATACATACACAGCGCCCTCCATAATATTGGCATCCCTGGTTAAGATGTGTTCTTTAGCGTCTAATAAATTCGGTTTTTTTCTAAACAATATAGGACCACAATGAAAAAAAGAGGAAAATCCAATCTTTAAATCAAGCGCGTTTATTCAGTGGGAAAAAATCCCACATTAAGAAATAATTATTTTACCTCAAATCATGTTTGCCACAATTATTAGCACCCCCGATGTTAATCCTTTGTTCAACCCCCTTTGATCAACAAAACAGCACCGAATCTTCTCCTATAATGTTTCACAAGATGGGAGAATACAGAAAGAGGGATCTTCGACCATTCCTCTTTGCACAATCCCTCTAAATCATCCAGCGATCTTGGTCCTCTCCTCTGCACTCTCCTCTTCAGCTCACTCCACAGGTTTTCAATGGGGTTGGGGTCTGGGGACTGAGATGGCCATGGGAGGAGCTTGATTCTGTGTCTGGTGAACCATCTCTGTGTAGATTTGGCCACATGTTTAGGGTCATTATCTTGCTGAAAGACCCAGTGACGACCCATCTTCAGCTTTCGGGCAGAGGCCACCAGATTTTGATTTAAAATGTCCTAGTATTTCAAAGCGTTCATGATGCCATGCTCCCTAACAAGGTTCCCAGGGCCTCTGGAAGAGAAACAGACCCACAGAATCACCGATCCTCCCTCATACTTAACAGTGGGCATGAGGTGCTTTTCTGCATACTCATCTTTTGTGTTCCACTTGACCCACTTAGAGCTTTTTGGCAACAAACACTCTATCTTGGTCTCATCTGACCAAAGCACACGGTCCCAGTTGAAGTCCCAGTACCGCTTAGCGAACTCCAGACGTTTGCGTTTATGATTGTGAGTGAGAAAAAGTTTTTTCCGTGCATGCCTCCCAAACAGCGTGTTGGCATGTAGATGGCGCCTGATGGTTGTTTTGGAGACTGTGTGAACCCAAGATGCTACCATTTGTTGAAATCCTTTAACAGTGAGATTTGGAAAACTTTTTATTTCTCTTACCATCCTCCTCACTGTGCGTGGTGGCAAGATAACCTTGCGTCCTCGCTTGTTTACCACTGTTCCAGTTGTTTTAAACTTCTTAATGATTCCTCTGACAGTAGATATGGGCAGGTGCAAGCGAGTGGCTATTTTCTTGTAGCCATTGCCTGACTTGTGAAGGTCGACACACATCTGCCTTACTTGAATGGTGTGTTCCTTTGTCTTTCCCATGTTGAAGAGTGGATATGAGAAATAGCCTGTGTCACGTCATATTTATACCCCAGGGGAACAGGAAGTGATGAATTACTAATTAAATGTTCCTAGATATTCTGATCAACTTTGTAAACTACTGGAGAAATGACAGAAGTACTTTAATTATATTTATTTCCTAGGAATTGTTAGGGTTGCGATTAATTGTGGAACAGGTGAGTTTATGAAAAATAATTATTTCTTAATCAGGGATTTTTTTCCCCTTAAAATTCACTCAAGTTGAAGGTTACATTTTTCTGCAATTTTCAGTGTGAGAGTATGCTTCTGCAATAAAAATTGAATTTATTTTAAGGCTTTTAACACATCTTAACCACGGTTGCCAATAATTATGGAGGGCGTTGTGTATATATAAACTATGCCTGTAAGATTAAATGCTGAAATCAAAGCTAAGGTTGTCCACACTAGATATTGACTTGTTTTTGTTTTATTGCCTTGTTTTTGTTTTTATTATGTGTTATTATCGGTTTACTTATTTTCTTCAATATGATCCACTATTACATGAAATAAGTACTTGAATTGTACTTGGTTTGTGACTTATCTTCACTTAAGTGTATAATCATCACTGCACACAAACGTAGACGGATGTAAAAACAGCCACTTCTTTTCTGATTTTATCCTGTTATTACTAGCTAATGTAGCAGCTACATCGCTTAGTTGGTGGCTAGCTTGTTCTTGAGTAATGCCGTTAGACCAAATAAATGAGATGGACATAATTTTGGACATTTTTTGGACATAAAGTTTCATTCAACTCTATCGAGTGTAAAGAGAGGTTATGAATTTAATTGGGCTTTCAATCAAGCACAAGAGGCATGAGACAATGTGTTGCAATTCCTATTTTTTAGTAGGGTCGTGCAAAGAGGAGGAGGCAACAGATGCAGGGTTCGGGATTGTGGTCTAGTCCTTCGCTAGATCAGTGCTGGATGGTAGTCATTTAAAAGAATTAAGTAGAACGATATGAAGGTTAATTCCGTGCAAAACTTCTGAGCACCTATGAAAGTGGATTTGTATTTTTAACAAATTTTTGTACATGTGTATCAGTAAAATTGAAGTCAAAGTGAAAAAATTTCAAACTTGTGGAATTTTTTTCCATCCCGCGAGCATAACTCAAAACTTACACTGTCTCAAATTCTTAAAGCAGGTGCACAAATCCTACTCTGGAACTCACAAATTAAGGAACTCCTATGCTCACATATTTTGCCACAGTTGTTGCTGAAATTCTAGCACAAAACAACTGAAAACCTGTGAAAGTAGAATTTTTAGTTGTGAAAATAAAAGTTGTACACGTGTACAGAAAAGGTTTCAAACTAGCAGAATTTTTTTTTTCAACTCCGAAAACATAACACAACATTTACACCGTCTCAAATCCTTACTGCAAGTCAGGGCTGTGTGCAGTCCAGACTGCACAGTGCAGTGCATGCCATCCAGTTGCAGTGCAGCGGCAGTTTCAATCAATGCAGTGCAGTGCAGTGACAGTTTTGATACTATTTACTGCAGCACTGCAAAATGTTTCAAAACAGATTTAAACCCCATCTCTCACAGCAATGTTTCTCTCCACACTTTTTTCACAATTAGTCTGAAATGAAGACATTATGAAGAAATTATAACTGGAATACTGGAAGTATATTCTTTGTTTGCATTTTGTAGTTTTTCCTGATTACAAACCAGATTTTTATAGTATATGCCTTTGTTAATTGCAATATTTAGTTTATTTATTTTAAAAAATGGAGATAGGACTGCCATCTATTAATTGCAACCAAACTTTCTAATTACCTAAAAGATACACACAAAGTGTCTTCTTTTTGAAATTCATGCCAGGTCTACCTGTGCAATTATAGTTGTGCAAAACAGCACTTATTTTAACAGCCAGGCAAATGAAGATAAATTTGATACGGCTTCCTAATTAACTTAGTAGCATTTCAGTCTAATCATCCTTTGCTGTTTGTTCAATTAAAGAATATTAATTGCTTGGGGATGTGGCCAGTGCAACAAAGGTTCAGGGTGCAGCTTCATCAGGCATCTATAAGGCCTTTCAGATTGTTTTCAGATCACCCACTTGAAGGATAGTATTCGTGATAGATAGAGCAGTTTTTGCTAAAAAATTGCTTGCAGGAGCATTTCACCTTCATTGTGTAAGCTCAGGGAAGTCACCAGTTTGGAATAAGTTTGGCATTGTAACAGATCAAGACAAAAATGACTTAGCAAGATTTGCATGTATTGAAATCTATCACGTTTACACTTAAAAGGGCTGCTTCACTTGCACCAAATCAATGTCTGATCTCAAGCGTAAGGCATTTGGGGGACAGACTTTTCTGACCTACCCCAATACACTCCACATCAATCAGTCAATGGATAACGCGCCCAAAGATAGCCAGTCACCTGAGTCCACAGCCAAGCAGAAAGAGGCAGTCACCTCCGCCTGTGTGGACATGGTCTACATGGACCTGCTTCCCTTTGATATCATTGAAGGGGAAGGCTTCATCAGGTTTGCTGAAAAGGTAAGCTTTCTCTGTTTCATAAGCGCAGGATAAACCGTGAGAAAATCTCATGTTTGATAAGGATCAAGATTTGCTGATTAGGTACTGGTCTCTAGAGGCTGAGTTATCTATTAGGAAAATTTTGTATTTCTTGGCAATTAGTGGAACGATTTGATAAAAGATCATGTGGAAACCTCTTGGATAAGCAATTCCCCTGTCAAGCTATTACAGTAGCATGAATTCGATAATATGCAATGAGAAATTTTTAACTTTTGTACTATTGTACAATTAAACTAGAATACAACAAGCAATGTCAGGCCAGTTTTTAATTCCTTCAATTTATGTACGACCAATATTGACCATTTGAATTTCTCTTTTGTAGATAGCTGAACTGCAACACCAGTCATCCCAGAAACTTGATGTCAGAGCCGACATCTACCCCATCATACCACTATCAGCAGGAATGTCAGCAAGACAGCTGAATCGGAGCGCCAGCAGCTTGCATCAGAACTAAAGGAAGCTCTTCAATCGGGATTCATGTCCTTCACCACTGGCATGTGGACAATCACAAGCACACCACATACTGCACCGTCACTGCCCATTACATCACTGACAAGTGGGAAGTCAACAGTCGTTTCATGTGTACAGGCAGTTTTGACTCTACACAGCAGAAGAATGCCATCAATGTCAAGGCTCACCTTCTGGAATCCTTTGCAAAGTTTGGAGTCACCCGTGACCTGCTGAGTAATGCCATCTTTACCACAGACAAGGGGAGTAACATCATCAGTGCACTCGAGGATGATGAACGATTGGATTGTACCTGCCACATTCTAAACAGAGTGCTAGCCCAATCTCTTTAGGACAAGTACTGCCCAGAAGACATCTCTGCTCAAATGAGTGCATGCAAGGACTTGGTTCGCCATGTGAAGAAGTCAAGCCTCTAGGATCGTCTCCCAAGGGCTTAGCAACAAACATGTGCCACAAGATGGAACTCTAACTACTATATGATGGAGTCCATCTACTCCCAGTATGAGGATCTTGTCAAGCTCTTCTCAGAAGAAGCCTAAGGAGCTATACACGGTCAATGCCATTGACCAGGACCTCCTCAAGGAGCTGCTCACCTTCTTGGAGCCTTTCATGTCAGCAACCAATGCGTGCGAGGGTCTGGATCAACCCAATCTCCATGAAGTGACACCTTGGTTGAAGCGCCCCAAGAATCACTGCCAGGTGAAGTGTTATTTACAAACCCAAAACCAGTGAAGTTGGCACGTTATGTATATCGTATACAAAAACAGAATACAATGATTTGCAAATCCTTTTCAACTTATATTCAATTGAATACACTGCAAAGACAAGATGTTTAATGTTCAAACAGAGAAACTTTATTTTTTTTTTGCAAATAATCATTAACTTAGAATTTCAAGGCAGCAACACATTGCAAAAAAGTTGGTACAGGGGCCTTTTTACCACTGTGTTACATCGCCTTTCCTTTTAACGACACTCAGTAAACGTTTGGGAACTGAGGAGACCAATTTTTGAAGCTTTTCAGGTGGAACTCTTTCCCATTCTTGCTTGATGTACAGCTTCAGTTGTTCAACAGTCTGGGGTCTCCTTTGTCGTATTTTACGCCTCATAATGCGCCACACATTTTCAATGGGAGACAGGTCTGGACTACAGGCAGGCCAGTCTAGTACCCGCACTCTTTTACTACGGAGCCATGCTGTTGTAACACGTGCAGAATGTGGCTTGGCTTTGTCTTGCTGAATTAAGCAGGGGCGTCCCCGAAAAAGACGTTGCTTGGATGGCAACATATGTTGCTCCAAAACCTGTATGTACCTTTCAGCATTAATGGTGCCTTCACATATGTGTAAGTTGCCCATGCCTTGGGCACTAATACACCCCCATACCATCACAGATGCTGGCTTTTGAACTTTGCGCCTATAACAGTCCGAATGGTTCTTTTCCTCTTTGGTCTATAGGACACGACGTCCACAGTTTCCAAAAACAATTTGAAATCTGGACTCGTCAGACCACAGAACACTTTTCCACTTTGCATCAGTCCATCTTAGACGAGCTTGGGCCCAGCGAAGCCGCCGGCGTTTCTGGGTGCTGTTGATAAATGGCTTTCGCTTTGCATTGTAGAGTTTTAACTTGCACTTGCAGATGTAGCGACGAACTGTAGTTACTGACAGTGGTTTTCTGAAGTGTTCCTGAGCCCATGTGTTGATGTCCTTTACACACTGATGTCGGTTTTTGATGCAGTACCGCCTGAGGGATCGAAGGTCACGGGCATTCAATGTTGGTTTTCGGCCTTGTCGCTTACGTGGAATGATTTCTCCAGATTCTCTGAACCTTTTGACGATATTACGGACCGTAGATGATGAAATCCCTAAATTTCTTGCAATAGCTCATTGTCGAACAGTTTAAAAACAAGATTCCTCAATCAGCTCATGCATTTGTTCTCTAAGTGGTGACCCTCGCCCTATCCTTGTTTGTGAATGACTGAGCATTTCAGGGAAGCTGCTTTTATACTCAATCATGGCACCCACCTGTTTCCAATTAGCCCGTTCACCAGTGGGATGTTCCAAATAAGTGTTTGATGAGCATTCCTCAACTCTCCAAGTCTTTTTTGCCACTTGTGCCAGCTTTTTTTAAACATGTTGCAGGCATCAAATTCCAAATGAGCTAATAATATTTGCAAAAAATTACAAAGTTTACCTGCTCGAACATTAAGTAACTTGTCTTTGCAGTGTATTCAATTGAATATAGGTTGAAAAGGATTTGCAAATCATTGTATTCTGTTTTTATTTACGATTTACACAAGGTGCCAACTTCACTGGTTTTGGGTTTTGTACTTTAGAAGATGAGAAATTCTAAAACGAGTTGTAACACATCTTTTTTTTTCCCCACAATCTTTTTCAGGCATCTGCAGATGACTCTGTGCCACTTCCTAGCCAGCGATGGCAAGCAGCCAAGTTCCTCAACAAGAAGTTCCAGCCACATCTCCTGTACAAGACTGCTGTGTACTTTAATCCTCATCACAACAGCATTTGTGCGCTCTCAACTAGTGACAAGCGGGAAATCCTTGACCATGTCACTGAACGGCTTGACAACCTACCCCTTCAAGACCACGGACCCCACACTGGTGATGCTCAACCTCCAGCCAGGCGCCCCAGCCAGGATGAGTCTGATGACCAGCAAGACACCAGTGAGATGGAAAATTACAAGCAAATCCCTCCTGAATGCCAGACACCCATCCTGGATTGGTGGTGCGAACATGCTACAGACTTACCTACCCTCCCTCGCCTAGCCAAAAACACTGTGTGTGATGGCTTCCAGCTCTGCGAGTGAGTGCAACTTCTCTTTGGCTGGAAATGTTGCCACTATTACCCCTTTTCCACCAAAAAGAACCTAGTGCTGGTGCCGTGCTGGTGCTTAGTTGGTTCAACCTGCGCACCTCCTAAGAACCTGTTTGGTTTTCCATCGCTGAGGAGCCAAATCAGAGCCATGTGATCACGCCACTGTAATTTAACCCTATAATGCCCAGACACAGACATCATTATAGGGAAAATATGACCCAGTAATATTTTTGAAGTATTGAAGGGTAGTATTCAGATCCACTGTTCATCATTAGGTTTTGTGACAGCAAAATATACATTGCAGAACAGAATGTCTAACTCCTGGAGTATCATATCTGATACAGCCAAAAATCAAGCTCCTCTCCAGAACTCAACACTCGAAATTTCAAATTATTTATATGCTCTCTACTATCTATAGCTATCCCTTAACATGTGTAATAATAAGTTTTTGTGTAATATTTACCTTGGAATGCCGAACTTCACTGCCAAAGTCCAAGAAAATTCATGAATTCCCATTCACATGGGAGCTACTACCTCGAAGTGAGTAACTAGGGGAGAGACTACTCCTGCAATCTCACTTCTTCCTTCCAGGTGGCAGCACTGTGTATCAGATATGATACAGTGAGCAGTCGTGGTTGTGTTACATCTTACGAGGTGGACAAAGTCCTTCAAATTTGGTGTATCATATACAGTATGGACTGCGGGAAACCACAAATAAACATTTCAAACAAAAATAATGCTTGTGTTTCTATGCTCAGTAAAACTATTATTGTCACTGAGGTTTTATCGTTTTTAAAGGAGAAAAGGAATGTAGTCAATTAGACTGCTGTGATCTTGTACTGGATTAGGATCAGATTTTTAAAAAGCAGCAATATAAGGCGCATATTGTATCATAATCTTACATTGTTGTCCGTGCATGTTAAAAATACCTAAACCCTCTACAGAAATACAGTGTAATAATAGGAACAAGCTATCCATCTTTACTTTTTCCCAAGCAAGCAGACAGGTAATAAATAAACGAGCAACTGTTGTATTTCATTCCACCTTTCTAACTTATAATGATCGTTTTGGTTGTGGTTTCGTTTTGAAATACCATTCAAGCTCGTTCATGCCAATAACAGTAATTCACAAATGCCCTAGCTAGCCAGCTAACTTATATTCATACTGCTTAATATAAACATAAGCGGCGCAGAAAGTAAAATGAAATATAAACCCATCATAAAGATATAAGACAGATGCTTATATGTCCTAACGTTTGCTGCAAACAGAATGCTCCAAATACTTCCGCGGCTGCGCTGGTCTTGTTGGTCACTGTGCCCCACGTCATCGGTGCTTGGTCTGGACCAGCAAGGAGATGGTGCTCGTTCTGGCACCAGTTTTGAGAGCCAGGAGCTAGTGCTTAGGCTCCGGAAAACCAAAGAACCGGTGCCAAGTCAGGCTCTGGCTCCGAACCAGCACTGGAACCAGCTCAGTGGAAAAGAGGTATATGAAAAGGGCCTGTTCTCTAAGCCAGAAAATGTGGACAATATTCTATTCAGATATTCTATTCATGAAGTGGTTGTGGATTTCGAAGACAATATGCACACAAATGTGTCCCTTATTGCATATCATCAATAAACTTTTGATCATTTGATGATTAAATATCAATGGTCATTTCATTTATTTATATTCTGTGTTTTGGATAATTGGTTGTATTGCTACTATTATAGCCAGAAAATCTATTTTGAGATTTGGATATCAGAATAATTCTTTTATGCAGTGCTAGCTATGTGGGGTGTGTTTTTTTTTTTTGTAGTGTAGAAAGACCATATAGGCTAGTTGTGCATCGCAAAGACAGTGGCAAAGTCCCTTTTGGGTGTCGGAGGACAATGATTTGAACCTGACATGTACAGAGTAAATGCATGTTAACCAAGTTTGGACAGAGATTTTTTCTAAAACTTTTAGATGCATAATATACATTCAGTCTAAATTGTACAAAATGACATATGGTATAATGATATCCCATTAAAATGCCCTATTAAACAGTACCCATATTACACGAGCTATGAAAATTTGTAATGGCAGTGGAAGTGTTTGCAGTGCAGTTGCAGTGTCATACTTAGCAGTTGCAGTGCAGAAAACAAAAAAATATGCAGTGGCAGCGCATTTGCAGAAACCAGAGGTGCAGTGCAGTGGCAGTGCGAAAATTTCGGACTGTGCACAGGTCTGCTGCAGGTGTACAAATCCTAATCTACGAGTCACAAATTAAGTAACCCATAAGCTCACGTTTTGCAACAGTTGTTTCATAAAATATGGTCCAAAACTGCTTGGCACACCTGTGTGAAAGAATAATGCGTCATTTTTAAAATTGTATTTTTTTTCTCCCTGAAACACAAGTCTGTTGCTACACTTGCTGAAATTCTCTGGCACAATATCTGCAACTGCTTGAATCTGCTGCCGCAACTCTCAAATGCAAGTTTCGCACGCTTTCATTTTTGCAGCATACATCTCAGTAAATGTGGTGCAAAAGTGATTTGTATCTGTAGAGTAGGGGGCAGGAACTGTTCAGTGATAGAAAATACTTTGCACCAATCAAAGCCCTGATTCAGGGACGCTAAAAATGCTGACAAAATGGGTTTATGGAGTTTGAAGGCCCTGAAAGATGTCACAGCGCTAATACAGTCATACAGCTGATGGGTTGCGAACCTAGCATGCTAATACTGAACATACGTCTGAAACCATGCAGACACTGCACCAGAACAGGGGCTAAAATTAGCATGTACACCTGGATGTTGTATTTATATAACTGCCGATCGAAGCAGGAGCTGATAAATCCCCTTGACTACTGCAGTCATTTGACCTGGGAGCGAATGCAGATTGTACGAAGACAAAACCCTATTGTTAATGGGTCTACATGGTTTTTTTGGCCATCGTAAAAGGGGCATCATATTCGAAAGTTGGCTAGCTAGGTTTCATAGCTAGCAATGCATCATGACTGCGCCCGAAATTTAGCACATAAGCTGTGCCATGTTAACAAAATCTGACAGCAACAGATGCGCAAGCTCTTGTATAACAAAATATGTGGTAAACTATTGATATTCCTTTGGTTGGCAGTCTAGTGGCAGCATCCTTGACAGTTCGAAGAGTGGCACTAATCGTCATCAGAGTCCCAGATGTATAACAGTGTATTGTTGAATCTGAATTACAAGTTTCGAATTTGAAATGCGGTTTTGAATTCAAAGTGCATTTTTGAATCTGGATTACACGTTTTGAATTCAAATTCAAATTGTGCAATTCAAATTCAAACAGTGTGCATCACATTCAAAATGAGCAATTCAGTTATCAATAATTCAAATTCAATTTCTAGTGGCGCAAATTTCAGCCGATGGAGATGGCCGCAAGGTTTTTGAGCAACACCGCTGACAAGATTTGCAACGCTGAGAGTAGGGTGGTTGGGTTGTGGCGCAAAATTGTGTGTATTGTTTGGCCTTCGAGCCTTATACTTTTTTGTTAAATTAGAATTCTTTATCTGCAGATGGAGGTTGAAGAGGTGGAAGAGGGTAAATAGAAAAGGAAAAAGGGAAATTAAAATGATACCGAAGAAGGATCATTTGTTGTAGAATTAAAAGGAGAAGGCGCTAAGTGTTTAGAGGTAATCAATTCGTTGGGAAATTTGTTAGAAAGGAAATTGGTGACATTAAATCTGGGAGGGAATGCAGAAGTGGTAAAGTAATTATTAAGTGCATGAAAAAGAAACAAAGGGAAAAGGATGTTAAAATGAAAGAATTTGATCTAACTCCTGTGACCTGTTTTAAACTGGACCACTGGACCGAAAGGGTGTTACTACAGGTGTCCCTCATGAAACTGGTGCGAAGCAATGTGAGCAAAGGAAATTGGAAAGTGAGGTGGAACGAGTACGGACACAGAGTAAATTGTCATATGCAGAGTCAAGTCAGAGTGTAAAAAGCATTGTGAGAAAAGTATACTGCACAGACAGTGGCAAAAGAATTAAGACCTGACAGAATATTTTTATCAAGACAAAAGGATGTTTTGGCGTTTGTTGCCATGGCTCTTAATTGTGCAAATGAAATAGAATCAAATACTGAAAAGATAAGGCTGGTGGTTCATGCAGCTAAGGAGTTTATTGCGATAACTGATGTCAAAGGAGAGGAGATACAGAACATTTAAGAGAGAGGGTTAAGAGGGAGCCAAATGCTCAGTGCTTAACACGAAAAGGGTACATGCTGGGAGTTGAAATCGCTCAAATTGTTCCAACGCATAAGGATCTATCTAATTATACAAAAACGTCAACAGTGGTCTTTTGAGACAAAGCACCAACAAGTAGACTAAAATTGATTAAAAACTATTTTGGATACGTCGCCACGCCCATGACAGACGCACGCATGGCTACAACGAACTGAAGCACTGTAGTTCTGCTCACTAAAGTCTCACCTAGTCAGGATATACAAGTTTTAACTTTTTGGATTACTCTGGCTGTGGAGAAACCTAGCCTACTCTTAAATACAATATTTGCACGACAAGTAAGAATCGCTAATCCTAACCTAATCTTGGTGCACTATGGTCTGTCGGAGTTTCTTTCAACGCACTCAAAATGTTAGCAGAGCTTTTCTACGGAGAGGACATTAATAGATGGATCACAAGATCCTACAGGGTGGGGCAAAAATACATTTTGATCAATGACAACCGCGGAGCTGAAAATAGTTTTATTTTGTCTCCAAGTTCCAGCGTTGTCAGTCTGGCACATTTGGAGGTTGATGCGAGCAGTTCAACTACATATGAATAGCTGTAGAATACGATAGATTTTCTATTGAGAGTATACATTGTAATATTCAAAGTAGGCACAGAACGTCTGCTGGCCGGTGCATAGCTATTCGCTCTTCTAATATGACGGTAAAAAAACATCATTGGCAAAACGATCAATCTGAAGAATTACTTCCGAAAGGTAGAATACTCACTAAATTGTCCTCTTGCGTGTGTGCGTGTATGTCCAAGATGACAGCCCGGCGATGTGTGAGAAACTTTATCCAAGGAAGGAATGCTTTTGAGAGAGATACGCCCACATTGCAAACCATCGAAGAAACTCACCGCACTCGTCTTTCCGTTTGCTTTCAAATGTGACTCACTTCTATTGACTGAAAAGCTTGGCAAAATTCTGGCTCTGGTTTACAAAAAAATGATTACTTGCGTCTTGAAAATGTACCTTGATTCTTTTACATTTTTTGTTGTTACTTCCTATTATTGATAACAGGACCATTGAAGAAAATTTGTGCATCCAGCTGATTGCAAATCTCGTCCATGCCGTCTTTAATACTGAGGGGATCTCGTTGGTAGTGTTTAATCTGCAAGACCGATAATTCGATCAATTGGGAAAAACGTCCGCCGCCAATAGCAAGACGCCGCTAAATTTCGAGCAGAATGTTTCCAAAGAAGGGTAGACCAGGAACAGGTTTTACAAAAAATGGTTGTAACACCTTGAATTTCTCCAAGCCAGAGGGGTGACTCTCGTTTTGCATACGCTCAGTCACAGCTTCGAAAAAATTGCCAGAGGGATAGGGGAGACCGGGTCAAGTCGTTACAATTTTTCTTTTAACGGATGTAGAATTGACATCATGAGGTTTTTGTGATCAATGTGCACTGTAAAGACAGAAAGTTTATTAGACTTCATGACTGATCTACAGCAACCCCTATACTCCCATCACCTGTAACAAACTACCCCATATATAGGTTTGTTTGTTACAGGAGGGGTAGTTTTCCACAGGTTTTGGGGCATTTTGTTACACTCAGAATTTTCTTGAGAGATGTGTTTCCCACTCACGTAGGCAAGTTAAAGGGGATGCCTTACTACAATTATCCCACAAAGCTACAATAAGGAACCTCTTGAGTCATTCTCTAATGGCATTGCCGCGTTTAGTTATTGGTTTGTAATTTTGAGACATCTTTCTGAAATAAAAAAGGTCATTCAGGAAGGTAATTTGATCTTGTCCAAGTTGTGACGGGTTTTGGGGCAAGTTCTATCTATAACAACTTGGGTGTATCAACTACACCATCAGTAACCCTTCGCCATTGTCCCAACATTTTGAAATGTTCCAGTGCAATGTTTACAGGGGTGTGTCATGACACAGTGGATAATGTCTTCCTCTCTCATAATCCAGAAAATCTCGGGTATGTATCAATTACACTTGATGTTAATCGAAATCTCCCAAACACTAAGAAAGTTATTTTTTCTGGAACACGAACCTGTGACTTTCGACGTACATCCTTCTGTCACATAAACACGCGGGTCCCCTTTGTGAAGTAACAGGAAAAATTAGAGTGCCGTCTGTGCTTAATTATCAGAATTATTTAGGATGTAAAAACATGGACGTATAACAACTAGACCCAGTCTCCCCTACTAGCAAACGTAATTTTTTAAATTTAACTTTCCTGACATATTTTTTGGATTCTGTCCTCAGATAAGTGTATGGATTGGGATCTGTTAAAGTATTCCATCCATGTATTCTCTTTAACTGCTTCTTCCTCACTAGGGTCGTGGGGGAGCTGGAGCCTATACAGGCGAAAGGCAAGAACCCACCCTGGACAGCTTTTCAATCCATTGCAGGACGCACACACCATTCACTGTCGCACTCATACCTAAGGGCAATTCAGCATTTCCAATTAACCTGATGTGATTGTCTTTGGACTGTCGGAGGAAACCAACGCAAACACGGGGAGAATATGGAAACTCCACACAGAAATGCCCCAGGCAGGATTCGAACCCACAATCTTCTTGCAGTACAAATATTATCAGAGGAATTTTTTTTTTGCGGTTTAAAAATAGAAATTATTAGTAAGTGAAAAGGTTCACATGAGGTGATAGCATGGCTGGTGATACTGGGAGAGTTGTAATGCCTAGTTACAACTGTCCTTGAACTAAGTACACTGCTCAAAAAAAATAAAGGGAACACTTAAACAACACAATGTAACTCCAAATCAATCACACTTCTGTGAAATCAAACTGTCCACTTTGGAAGCAACCCTGATTGACAATCAATTTCACATGCTGTTGTGCAAATGGAATAGACAACAGGTGGAAATTATGGGCAATTAGCAAGACACCCCCAATAAAGGAGTGGTTCTGCTGGTGGTGACCACAGACCACCCTCATTTCCTTTGCTTTCTGGCTGATGTTTTGGTCACTTTTGAATGCTAGCGGTGCTTTCACTCTAGTGGTAGCATGAGATGGACTCTACACCCCACACAAGTGGCTCAGGTAGTGCAGCTCATCCAGGATGGCACATCAATGCAAGCTGTGGCAAGAAGGTTTGCTGTGTCTGTCAGCGTAGTGTCCAGAGCATGGAGGCGCTTCCAGGAGACAGGTCAGTACATCAAAAGATGTGGAGGAGGCCGTAGGAGGGCAACAACCCAGCAGCAGGACCGCTGCCTCCGCCTTTGTGCACTGAGGAACAGGAGGAGCACTGCCAGAGCCCTGCAAAATGACCTCCAGCAGGCCACAAATGTGCATGTGTCTGCTCAAACGGTCAGAAACAGACTCCATGAGGATGGTATGAGGGCCTGACGTCCACAGGTGGGGGTTGTGCTTACAGCCGAACACCATGCAGGACGTTTGGCATTTGCCAGAGAACACCAAGATTGGCAAATTCGCCACTGGCGCCCTGTGCTCTTCACAGATGAAAGCAGGTTCACGCTGAGCACATGTGACAGACGTGACAGAGTCTGGATACGCTGTGGAGAACGTTCTGCTGCCTGCATCATCCTCCAGCATGACCGGTTTGGCAGTGGGTCAGTAATGGTGTGGGGTGGCATTTCTTTGGGGGGCCGCACAGCCCTCCATGTGCTCGCCAGAGGTAGCCTGACTGCCATTAGGTGCCGAGATGAGATCCTCAGACCCCTTGTGAGACCATATGCTGGTGCAGTTGGCCCTGGGTTCCTCCTAATGCGAGACAATGTTAGACCTCGTGGCTGGAGTGTGTCAGCAGTCCCTGCAAGATTAAGGCATTGATGCTATAGACTGGCCCGCCCGTTCCCCAGACCTGAATCCAATTGAGCACATCTGGGACATCATGTCTCGCTCCATTCACCAATGCCACATTGCACCACAGACTGTCCAGGAGTTGGCGGATGCTTTAGTCCAGGTCTGGGAGGAGATCCCTCAGGAGACCATCCGCCACCTCATCAGGAGCATGCCCAGGCGTTTGTAGGGAGGTCATTCAGGCACGTAGAGGCCACACACACACTACTGAGCCTCATTGTGACTTGTTTAAAGGACATTACATCAAAGTTGGATCAGCCTGTAGTGTGTTTTTCCACTTTAACTTTGAGTGTGACTCCAAATCCAGACCTCCATGGGTTAATAAACTTGATTTCCATTGATAATTTTTGTGTGATTTTGTCAGCACATTCAACTATGTAAAGAGCAAAGTATTTAATAAGAATATTTCATTCAGATCTGGGATGTGTTATTTTAACGTTCCCTTTATTTTTTTGAGCAGTTTACTCTAATTCATAGGTTGATAACCTGAAAGCATATATGAACTAGATCACATGCTTAGTTAATGATGATAAACAGTTGCACTCTGAGTTATGCGAGTGTTTGCTTACAGCAGAGGTTCTCAAATTCAATGCTGGCGTGTCCCATGCATGCTGGTTTTCGTTCCAACCACAATTGCATTGAAGGATTTTGAATAAGCTGTTACTTTGTTCCGATTGGGGGCATTTCACATTGTAATGCGAATAGAAGCCACTAGATGGCAGTATTGACCTTTCTTATGTTAAGCCCAGACTGGAGCTAGGTTTGGGCATGTCTGGGACAAGTCCAAGAGGATTAAAAAAAAGAAGTCTAAATGTGGGAGCGGTCTGCAAAAGAGTATATAAGGAGGAAAATTGAGGGAGTGGAGTAGTAGGAGAAATTGCAAACTGAAGGATACATTTGACCAGACCTGTCACTCTTTTCATGACCTGTGAAGTTTCTTGTGGATTTTTGCCTGTGTTGGAGGATTTTCCTCACCCAGGACATCACCAAACAAAAGGGACTGTAGAGATTTTTTTTTTTTCTTGTATATATCAATCTTGGTCAGTAGAGTAGTTAGTTGTCCTTGTTCAATTAAATAAGTTTAAGTTTTAAAATTTTGTCTGTCATCCTTTGCTGTCATAAATGTCATATATGTAATAACAAATTGGGGCCATAACAAATTGGGGGCTCCTCCGGGATAGACCATTGTGAGTCATTTATTGAAAATCTAACATTTCAAAATTGTTTATTGAATTTTCCTATATATATATATTGACAGCAGCAATGGATGATTTCTTGGCATCACCAACCGTAGAGGTTTTGAAGTCTTTTAAAAAGACAGCACTGCTAGAAATATGCAGACATTTAGAGCTGACAGAGGTAAAACCAGCCATGCGAAAAGCAAGACTGGCTAGAGAGATTGATTATTACATTGATGAAAATGTGTTTGCACCAGGAGATCTGGAACAGTTTCCATTGGAAAATCCAAATGTAAAAATTGAACTTAAATTAAAACTGCTTGAGATTGTATTTCTCTTTCCTCCCTTTCAAAGAGAATTTGAGCGGGAAGAAAGAGAGAAAGAAAGGGTGGAAAGAGAGAAAGAAAGGGAGTTAAAAGAAAAACAGAGAATTTGAGAGAGAGAGAGGAAATTTTGTGCTAGCCAGGAGGTAAAACTGGTGCCTCCATTTTCGGAAAAGGACGTTGACAACTATTTCCAGTGTTTTGAAAAGGTAGGAAAGAGTTGCCAGTGGCTAAAGGAACACTGGCCTCTGATGTTGCAAACTGTCCTCAAGGGTAAAGCTCAACAAGCCTATTCGGCTTTGTCTACAGATGATTCCTCTGATTATGAGGTTGTCAAAAGGGTTATTTTGAGAGCTTATGAGTTGGTTCCAGAGGCTTACCGACAGAAATTCAGAGGTCTGAAGAAATCTGAAAATCAGACTTATGTGGAATTTGCGAACGAGAAGCAAGTTTGCTTTGAGCGCTGGTGTACTTCTATGGAGGTGAAGGATGATTTCAACTCACTAAAAGAGATGGTGTTAGTTGAAGAATTCAAGAACAGTTAAGGATGATATTAAGACCTACCTTAATGAGAAGCAAGCACTGAATTTGCAATCAGCTGCCAAATTTGCAGATGAATATGTTCTCACACATAAGTCTAAATTTCAGTCTAGCAGTAACAATAGATGGTTCCAATTTCAGAAAAAAGGTAACTGTCATACCCAAGATTCCTCACCCAAAGACAAAGACAAATCTGGTGATGGTGCTCAGAAATCCAGTAACAGCTCTGATCAAAGTGTGAAAGCTGACAGTGACAAGAGTGGTCTAGTTTGCAGTTATTGCAAGAAATCTGGTCATGTTACAACTAACTGTTGGTTCCTCAAAGCTAAGAAAGAAAAAGAAAAGGATATCAAACCAAATGCCTTTGTGAAAACAAGGTTAGAAACCCCTGTAGTAGATAACCGATCTGCTAAATTGCCTGCTCCTTGTGGGGCTAAAAAGCCTGATACTGCTGACTTTGTGAGGGAGGAATTTCTTCCATTTGTGTCAAAGGGATTTGTGGCTCTGAATGAGCATTCTCCTCCTGTCGCCATATATATCCTAAGGGATACCGGAGCTTCTCAGTCACTTTTGTTGATGGACTCCTTGGAGTTACGTGATGAGACCACTTCTGGGGATTTCATACTTGTACAAGGTATTGAAGGGAGGACTGTATCTGTACCCCTGCGCTCTATATTCTTGAAGTCAGATTTAGTTACAGGACAGGTAAAGGTGGGACTTATGTCAAGTCTACCTATAAAGGGTGTTTCTCTGTTGCTATGCAATGACCTGCCTGGGGGCAATGTAGTTGCCCCTGTACATCTTACTTCACAGCCGAGCACTGAAGATGGCGATGAAGACCCATCTCTGTATCCTTCTTGCGCAGTGACTCGTGCTATGGCTAAGAAGGCTCAAGAAGATGATGTGGTGCCGTCCAGCACATTGAATAGTCATGACTCAGGCGGTTCGCCTCATGACTCTGTTTGGCCTACTATGGTTTCTCCGTTTGAGGACTTATCAGATACTTTTATCAGTTCTTTGTTCAGCCAGCCAGATGGGTCTGGTGATTCTGATGTGTCTGGAAACTTGTCTCTGTCCAGAAAGCGATTGATTGAGGAGCAAACTAATGATCCTGAAATTTGTGTACTAAAGAGGAGAGCAGTTCCAGTTGGGTATTATCTCAAGGATGGTGTGTTGATGCGGAAGTGGCGCCCTCCTGATATCCCTGCCAATGCAGATTGGGCAGTGGTCAAGCAAATTGTTGTTCAGAAAGCCTACATGAATGAGATCTTAACAATGGCTCATAGTTTACCTTTAGGAGGTCATCTTGGTGTTAACAAGACTGTTTATAAGATCATGAAACACCTCTTCTGGCCTGGGCTTCGGAAAGACGTTTCCAACTTTTGCAAAACCTGTCACACTTGTCAGGTAGTTGGAAAACACCAGTTAGACTCACCTGTAGCTCCATTACAGCCTATCCCAGCATTTGGGGAGCCCTTCTCAAAGGTCATTGTTGATTGTGTTGGTCCATTACCCAAAACTAGATCTGGAAATCAGTACTTGTTGACAATCATGTGTGCATCTACCAGATTCCCTGAAGCCATACCTCTACGTAACATCAAGGCAACTGCAATCTCGAAGGCTTTGATAAAGTTCTTCACATTGTTTGGCCTTCCCAGGGAAATTCAGTCAGACTAAGGTAGCAATTTCACTTCCGGTTTGTTTCAGCAGGTTGTGTATGAACTATGTGCGAAGCAGATTCTTTCTAGTGCCTATCATCCAGAGAGTCAGGGCGCCTTAGAGCGGTTTCATTCCACTCTCAAGACAATGATGAGGACTTATTGTTATGACTATGAGAAAGACTGGGATGAAGGTGTTCATTTGCTGTTGTTTGCAGCTAGAGAAGCAGTGCAGGAGTCTACTGGATTCAGTCCGTTTGAGCTAGTGTTTGGCCATGAAGTGAGAGGACCTTTGCTATTGTTGAGTGAACAATGGCAAGAGGAAGAGCCGCACATCAGTCTGTTAGACTATGTTAGCAAGTTCAAGGAAAGATTGCGTGCAGCTTGTGACCTAGCCAAAGAGAACTTGAAATCAAGTCAGGGAAAAATGAAAACTTGGTATGATCATAAGGCTAGAAGCCGTGAGTTTAAACCAGCAGACAAGGTTCTTGTGTTGTTTCCCTTGCAGTCCAATCCATTACAGGCTAGATTTCATGGTCCATATGAAATTCTGACTAAACTCAATGATCTCAATTACATTGTGAGGACTCCAGATAGGAGAAAGCCAAACAGTTGTGTCACATTAATATGCTGAAGCCTTATCATGACAGAAATGCTAGGGTTGCAGCTGTCACTTCAGACTCTCCTATGGTCAAAACGTGTGAAGATGAGGGGGAGTTTCAAGATGATGAACCTAGAATTAAAGCTGAAGTTCTTTCATGTAAATTGTCAAATTCTGAAGTGTTGCTAAATCTTGATGTACAACTCCAGCACTTAAAACCTTCACAGAAATATCAGTTTGAGAGGTTGATCAAGAAATATCAAGATCTATTTCCTGATGTTCCAAAGACAGTTTCTATAGCTTCTCATGATGTAGATGTTGGTGATGCCAAACTAATAAAACAGCATCCGTACCGAATGAATCCTAAAAAGAGAGAGATTGCTGAGAAAAAGGTTGAGTACATGTTAGAACATGATATTATCAGACCCTCCAACTCAGATTGGATTTCACCCTGTGTGCTCGTTCCAAAACCTTATCGAAGTACTAGATTCTGTACAGATTATCGCAAAGTCAGTGCTGTAACTGCAACTGATGTGTTTCCAATATCTAGGATCGATGATTGTACTGATAGAGTAGGGCAAGCAAAGTTTCTGACCAAGATTGATTTATTGAAGGGTTATTGGTGTGTGCCTTTAACTGAGAGGGCATAGAGCATCTCTGCTTTTGCCACACCATCTGGGTTGTACCAGTATGAAGTCCTACCCTTTGGCATGAAAAATGCCCCAGCCATGTTCCAAAGGATGATAGTCTACAATCGCCGGATTGCCACACACGGGTGCGTACATCGATGACCTGATCACATGGAGCGACTCCTGGGAAGAACATCTAAAAGATGTCGAGATATTGTTCCAGCACCTGACCCAGGCTAACCTGACTGTTAACCTGAACAAGAGTGACTTTGGTTGTGCTTCTGTCACCTATCTACGTCATAGGTCAGGGTAAGGTGGCACCCATAAATGCTAAAGTCCAAGCCATCATGGACTTTCCAGTTCCTGACAACAAAAAAGCTTTGCGCCGCTTCCTTGGAATGATCGGGTACTACCGCAAGTTCTGCAAGAACTTTGCTGAGATTGCTCTCAGTCTCACTAACCAACTGAAGGAAGGCGTAAAGTTCACTTGGGATGATGCATGCCAGAGAGCCTTCGATCGCCTGAAGTCTCTGCTGTGTCACTTCCCCGTGCTCAAATCTCCTGACTTCAACAAACCGTTCTCCATCGCGGTCGACGCTAGCGACCAAGCTTGTGGATCTGTGCTCCTACAGAGGAGTGACTGATGACATTGAACTTCCTGGAGAAGTATGCCACGGGATGCTCAATCACCATCAAAAGAACTATTCCACAATAGAGAAGGAGCTGTTGGCTCTGGTTCTATCTTGACAACACTTTGAGGTTTATGTTTGTACAGGGCCAAAGCCAATGATTGTGTACACTGACCACAATCCGTTCATGTTTTTGAGTAAGATGAAAAACAATAATCGGAGATTGTTGAATTGGAGTTTGATTTTACAGGAGTTTGACTTGGAAATTAAGCATGTAAAGGGCACTGACAATGTAATTGCTGATTGCGTATCCCGTGTTTGAGTATGTGTATATATCACGTTTATTAGCCTATTGTGTTACATATATAGTGAACTTTGATATATATCGAATGAACTTTGATATATATCGAATGAACGTTGATATATATATATATATATGGAGTGAACTTTGATATATATACAATGAACTTTGATATATACAATGAACTTTGATATATATGGAGTGAACATTGATATAAATACAATGAACTTTGATATATACAATGAACTTTGATATATATGGAGTGAACTTTGATATATATGGAATAAACTTTGATATAAATACAATGACCTTTGATATATATAGAATGAACTTTGATATATATAGAGTGAAGTTCGATATTTCTAGAATGAACTTCGATATATATAAAATAAACTTGATATATATGGAGTGAACTTTGATATTTATAGAATGAACTTTGATGTATATGGAATGAACTTTGATATTTATAGAATGAACTTTGATATATATAAAATGAACTTTGATATATTTTGAATGAAAAAAAAAAAAGATCATATATTTTGATTGAAAAATTCACACTGCTCGCTCTGTAACTTTCATATAACACCTGAACTCGTGGATGTCAATGACATAGAGGAAAAAATAAACAGTGCAAAGGCCCCTTTCTCGTGGTAAGTTGGCTTTCAAGGTACACTAGGTTCCCGCAGATTTGTTATAATTTTTTTAAATTATTATTCTAACTCGACAGTGATCAACAGTGCTATGAAACGCAAGATATTTGACAGATTGTATAGCGTTGTAATGAATGGGGAGTGATTTATATTCATTCGCTCACTACTAAAAAAATATTAATTTGGGAAATTTACATGAAAACGCCAAGTATTAAATTTATATTGAATGAAAATGATTGATATATATACATCGAACTTCGATTTGCTACAAGGCACCACTTTGGTCAGCAATTTGGGGTCTTCTCCCTCAAGAGTACTTCTTTACAGTCTGTTCGCTACCAGCATTATCAGCGCGGGAAGCGTCTTTTCTTTCGTAACCAAGCGAGGCCAGATTTCGCATTTTCTCATGGATATTCATGACGCAGGCGGTCCGCGAATTATTTTTCTCCAAACATTATGGCTGTTGCACCTTTTACTTGTCCTCTGATTGGTCAATCGTCATTGAAACATATGAATGGCCAAGGTCATGTGGTAGAGTCCCTGACTTACGGTAGCGTATTGCTGCCATTCCTGAAAAAAAAACGGGTCTGTAATCCAAATCACGGCATGAGTAAAACGTTTCTTGTTAATACAAAGTCCTTTTCGTGTTATGACAACATATTTTCACGTTTTAACGTGAAAATATCACATTATGACAAGAAACTTTTGGCTCATTCGCATGATTTGATTAAGTTCTACTTCTTGCTTGTCTTGAAACATGGCGAGATTACGCTATTATTGAGCACGATGGGCGACACTGTGATTAGTATGCATACAAGAGGGATTTTAAAATGCTTGGGTCTGTACAGAAGACAGAATGAGCCTGACCCCCTGGAGGTAGCGACGTTTCTGAACATCGGTCAAGCTATCACTAGATCGGAAAACGACGGTTGTACCGTCACAGCTAATAATAAAATGCGCAAATACAGCAGACATCACGTTAGTAACATTACGTGATGTACTTGCTGTCAAATAATCGTCACATGGAAAGATATAACGAGGCTTGTTGAACAAAAATGAATGTGTACTTTGTTCAGAAACATACGCAAGCAAACTTGAATGATTTGCGATTATAATCAATTGTGATTGATTAGTGAAAAAAAAAACATAATAAACAGGAAAGGAAGTTGGTAGTTTGGCCAAGGTGATGGGTGCGATTTTGATGAGGTGCTATTATGCCAGATCAGCACTTACAATTGCTTGTTAGAGTACAAGTGTTTTGACATTAAGCAAATGGGTAAATTAGAGTAGAAAATACTCTTGATATAATGCACGAATTACCATCAAAACTGGTATTTGGTGAAGAGTGGAAATGGAAGTGGGGAACATAAAACTTCCGCAAATCAAACTGTTTGCTGAAAAGAACATTACCATACTTCCTTTTTGATGTAACCGACCAGAAGTAATACAGCGGAGTATATCAAAGTTCATTCTATAAATATCAAAGTTCACTCCATATATATATCAAAGTTCATTCCATATATATCAACGTTCATTCCATATATATCAAAGTTCATTCCATATATATCAAAGTTCATTCCATATATATCAAAGTTCATTGTATATATCAAAGTTCATTGTATTTATATAAAAGTTCAATATATAATTCCTGTTTGGCTTGCCATTATATATATATATATATATATATATATATATATATATATATATATATATATATATACACACACACACACACACACACACACACAAGTGTCTACTTAACCAATTTTGTATTGAAAAAAATTTTGCCTTTGAGTCAAAATTTTTCCCCTTTTGGAATGGAGGTGTAATGCGAATAGAAGCCACAAGATGGCATGGGACAAGTCCTAGAGCATTAAAAAAAAGAGGTCTAAATGTGGGAGGGGTCTGCAAAAGGGTATATAAGGAGGAAAATTGAGAGACTAGTAGAAGGAGAAATTGCAAGCAGAAGGATACTTTTGACCAGACTCGTCACTTTTTTTCCAAGACCTGTGTAGCTTTTTGTGGATTTTTGCCTGTGTTGGAGCATTTTCCTCACCGAGAACACCACCAAGCAACCCAACCAAAGGGACTGTAAATATTTTTTTTGTTGTATATATCAATCTTGGTCAGTAGATAGTAGTTTAGTTAGTTGTTAGTTGTCTTTGTTTCATTAAATTTGTTTAAGTTTTAAAATTGTGTCTGTCATCCCTTGCTGTCATAAATGTAATAACAAATTGGGGCCATAACAGTTGATCCAACTGTACTGTGGCAGTACTTTCTGCCGAGGTAAACGGGGCAGAGCTCCAAGTGATTAGACTGAGAACTGAAGCGAAATGAAATTACGCAGAAGTATGAAGGCTGGCGGAGTCAGGCTAGGAACAAAAACCAGCATGGGCCTCCAGGACTGAGTTTGAGAACCACTGGACTAGCTTCACCCACTTCTCCAGGGACCACACCACTGGGTTAGTTTGCTCAACAAATGGTCTGATGCTGGTCTGCCCAAATTTGGCCCCCAAATCCAAATCTAGACCTGGTGTTCTGCTCTCACCGAAAATTAAGGGAACAATTATTGCAAAAGGTTGGCCAGACTGACATTCCACCTGAATCCCATGTAAAGGGAGGGTGGAAAACCAGGAATTCTTCACCCTCAAGGACTGAGATTTGGGAAGGCCTGGATGCCATGTTTATTTCTACTGTGAATCTATACTCCAAGAATGAACCATTCTCTCAATATGACACTTAACATCTTTGTTCAGAGTATAATTTGTCCTTTGCCAATATGTTACATTTTGATTCTAAGTGCACGAATTGAAATTAATGTTCAAGTAGCGGGCACTCCGAGAGTGGAGTAACCTCCGCAAAACCTGCATTTTGTCTCGGGATGCATGTCGAAATTCGATGCTTTGCTTGAAAGCAAAGGACAGAAAACTGGTGCAGCTCCCAATTGTCCAAAAGAAAGTAGGCGAGCAATTAATGATACTGCTAGAAATGTTCTTACGGATCATGTGTCCAGAATAAGTGACAGAGCTTGACAAATATGTAATCAATTCTTTCAATGAGTACAGACACATGAAATTTCGCCGGCATCAACACGCTACTTTTTGAGCTTACTCATTATCTAACTTATGAAATAACAAAGAAATATAGACAAAAAAAACATATTACCTCCACGCCGAGATAAAATTAAATTAGTGTAGAGGGTCACATAATTCCAGATGTGGAATGAAACTGTTGAAGTTATTTATCATATCATCTACTAAAACTGATGCTTTAAGTGTTTTAGGAACCCATAGGAGTGTTGTTTCAAGTTAGATCATAGGTCAGGTGATCTCAACCTTATCCACAAAGGGCCAGTCTGGGCACAGGCCTTCACTCAAACCATGCAGTTGCAAGACTAATTTTACGATAGAAGCCTTGGAGTCTTTGCTTAACACTAGAATCATTAGAAGAATCAAGTGTGATACTGCTTTGTCGAAATGAAATCAAGTATCCATGCAGACCCTTTCTGGATAAAGTTAAGAGTGCCTGCCATAGATTGTTTTTCGCTCTTAGGAAAGTACTTCCCCAGCCTTTTATGCACACTGCAATTACAACAAACCTGTTTTCTCAATATTTTATAAATATCATGTACACATTTAATTAAAAAACAATTTTATTAAATGCATGGTGACTGCTTGATGTTATATAAATGTTTATTTGACACGTTGAGCTGTTTTTTTTTTTTACAAAAAATAGTGATTCATTGTGATAAGAAATAAAGCAGTTTGCAACATTACGTTTCACAGAGGAGTGCATGCTTATTTTTAAAATGGAGAACATGGAAATGAAACAATACAATGAATGAGAAAAAAAAGATTAAGTCGCTACATTTTTTTTTTGGAAAGCTGCATAACAGAACCGTGTCATGTACAGACCTGTTGAGACTGATTTGTCACAGAAAATTGGAGCTTAATACATCAAGGAGAGCAGAAACGACCATAAAAGAGGATGCACTGAGAGGGGTTATGTCTGATGAAAAACAGGAAGGGGTGGTCTGCAATGAAAGTCTGTGGCTTTGTTGGTATTCTAGCACAATGTAACTCTATGACAGCAGCAGTAGCAGCAGCAGCCTCTGTGCCCTCCTCATTCACCTCCACAAAGGATTTGTGCACCACTTTGGACAGCACCAACTCATTGCTAGACGATATGCCAGAGAAGTCGCAGAGGGACACATCAAAAGCGTCTTCCATGCCCATACTCATCAGAATTTCCTTTAGGTCATAGGTCTCTTCCATCTTGAACCTTGGCAAAGCCACTTCTACTTCAAGTCTTCTCAAGTTAGAAGGCTGTGTCCACTGAATAAGATTCTCATAAGTGAGCTCACTTTCCAGCTGTGGGAGGACAGAAAGAATTGCTCCAGTTCTAAGCTATGGACAGTCAAAGGCTAAATTACTGTTTACCATGCGGTACAATACAGTTCTTTTCTGGAAAGTTTGAAACAACTGGGTATAGCTGCAATGGATTTGGAGGTATAGTTGCAATGACATGAAACTGGAAATAAAAAATCTTTACCTTTGTAAGTCCTGTGGAGTTATCCTCAATCTCGTCAGGTAAAAGAATCAGCATGCTCAGCTCTTCGTTCGTGTAAGGCATCTCCAGAACCTGACATTTGACCTCCGGAATGGACGCAAACCCAAACTTGGCCGTCTTATGCATCATCTGTACTGGCTTGCTTTCATTCTGCAAAAAAAAAAAAAAAAAAACAAGGGGGAGATCTTTCAAAAGAAAGTTTTAATATCAAAGCAGCGATATACCTCTTTAATAAAATTTTAAAATAAATTATTTTCACTCAAATAAACATTTACATCATTTGACCAGGTTAGCCCAAAAGTTTGCATTTACCGTGAGATAAAGATTCATAAATGGAATACATCCAGATCACTCACTGACACTACAACAGTTCGAAAAAACATACTGAGTGCAATCAAGTTCAATTTGTCAGTCAAGAAATTACAGCAACTAAACTACCATCTACTGAACTTCATTGGGGATAGATGCATTCCTGTCTCAGCAATTCTAAATTCTTTCACAGCCAAACATAAATCCAAACATAAATCTAAACACTGAGTAAGCATGAGGTGTTACCTTACTGAGTCTGAAACTCATTTCTTTTGTGTCCTTCTCATCAAATTTTCTGTCCCAGTTACCCTTAAAATAGATTGCATTCACTAACACAAGTCTGGTCAAACTGTCGATTGTCCCTTTCGCCAGCAGGTCCTTGATTTTCTCTACAAGAAAGCATATTTTAGTGAGGTTGTTGAGAGGAAGTGTGTTGCGCAAGTACATATAGAAAGACGTGCAAGGCCAGTTCCAAAAAAAGTTGAAACAATAGGTAAACTTCAAATAAAAAAGAAAGCAATTTGCAAATAATCCTTGCCCGGTTTTTTTACTGAAAGCAGCGCAAAGAACAGACATTTTGTTTTCCTTTTCTCTGAAAATAAACAATCATTTCGAATTTTATCATGTCTTACATCACCTTTGTTTTAAACAGACCTCCAAATAGTGTTTGGGGAACTGAGAACACAATTTGTTTCAGTTTTTTTTTTCATTCTTCCTTGATATAGTACATAGTCCTTAGCGGATCACAGGTATGGAGCAGTGGCATGCACAGACATTTTGGGGAACAAGTGCTCAGTGCTTCTTATTTTGTTGAGCAGGGGGTGGGTTGATGCTTCTTATTTTGTTGAGCAGGTTGCTTCTTATTTTACGCTTCCATTCGTCGAAAATTTATCGATGATCCTGTCAAGACCACATGGAGTCTATCTGTGCACGCTTATGGTCCGGAGTCTTCATCATCATGCTGTTGTAATACACACAGTATGGGATATGCCATCGTCTTATTAACATAACATGAGTGGCGAGAACAGGACATTCAGCCCAGCTAGGCTCGCTATTTCCCTATAACTAAAGTGAATCTAAAGCTTCAGATTCTCAGTGACAAAATGGTATTCAGCACTGGATCAAGCCTGCTCTGAAAAACTCCCAAGGTTTCTGCCTCAACAATGTGGTCAGGCAAGCTATTCCACACTGAGATTAATCTCTGCGTGAAAAAATATTTCCTACGATCATTGCTAAATGTACTCTTAGTTAACTTCTATTTATGACCCCGAGTTCTACTAACAGAACTTGGCCTAAGTAATTCTATGCAATTAAAATATGTTAAAGGGATTAACAAAGTTAAGACCTCAATCAGCTCAACCCTTAGTCTCCTTTCCTTAAAGTGCATTGATAATGTGACATTTCATTGGTATTCTTGTATTCTTCAAGTCCACCAGAAAAGGTTTAAATGAGTCGTTGTTAAAAAAAACATTTGAGTTTTCTCATGCTGGCCATTTCTGCAGTACCTGTCAGTGAAAGCCTCCATTGAGGTTCTGCCCCCGCCCTCCTAAAAAACCCCAGTGTGCTGTGATTGGTCAACTTGATTACTCATTGGTCCACCGTTTGCGCGTGTGTCGGGAAATGTCACGCCCCTTACCAGAAATGGATTACCTCTCCAGACTGTGAATGAGCTTTAGAAACAAATACCGGTATAGCTTTGTGGGCGTTACACACTTGATTCAAGGGTAGCCAAACTATCTGCTTGGCTCAAAAATTCAAAAAAATGACATCACTAATTGATTAAAAAAAAATGGCCAGAAGCGTTTCAATCAGCTCTGGGGTAGTGTGTTTTGCGGCAGAAAGCACTTCTTCTAGAGGTGACTTCGAGTTGTCTTCCAACACAGACCTTTTAAATGCGCATAAAAATGATATGATTCACACTATGACATTAAGATAATGAAAAATCGCAATAGGTGCACTTTAAGACTGAAGAGATTCAACCCTTAGAGCAGAATCCAAATTGCTATTTATGCGTTACGGAATGTAATGCTTTATAATTAAAGATCTGAGCCTCACAGAGACAGGGTAAACTTTATTAATTATACAGGATTCTTGCAGCATTTAGAACTCCATTGTACACTCAACAAAAATATAAACGCAACACTTTTGTTTTTGCTCCCATTTGTCATGAGATGGACTCAAAGATCTAAAATTCATTCCAGATACACAATATTACTATTTCTCTCAAACATTGTTCACAAATCTGTCTAAATGTGTGATAGTAAGCACTTTTGCTTTGCTGAGACAATCCATCCCACCTCACAGGTGTGCCACATCAAGATGCTCATCAGACACCATGATTAGTGCACAGGTGTACCTTATACTGCCCACAATAAAAGGCAACTCTGAAATGTGCAGTTTTGTCTCACAGCAAAATGCCACAGATGGCGCAAGCATTGAGGGAACGTGCAATTGGCATGCTGACAGCAGGAATGTCAACCAGATCTGTTGCTCGGGCATTGAATGTTAATTTCTCCACCATAAGCCGTCTCCAAAGGCGTTTCAGAGAATATGGCAGTACATCCAACCGGCCTCACAACCGCAGACAACGTGTAACCACACCAGCCCAGGACCTCCACATCCAGCAGGTTCACCTCCAAGATCGTCTGAGACCAGCTACTCAGACAGCTGCTGAAACAATTGCTTTGCATAACCAAAGAATTTCTGCACAAACTGTCAGAAACCGTCCCAGGGAAGCTCAACTGCATGCTCATCGTCCTCATCGGGGTCTTAACCTGACTCCAGATCGTCGCCGTGACAGACTTGAGTGGGCAAATGCTCACATTTGATGGCGTCTGGCTCGTTGGAGAGGTGTTCTCTTCACGGATGAATCTCGGTTTACATTGTTCAGGGCAGATGGCAGACAGCGTGTGTGGCGTCGTGTGGGTGAGCGCTTTACTGATGTCAATGTTGTGGATCGAGTGGCCCATGGTGGTGGTGGGGTTATGGTATGGGCAGGCATCTGTTATGGACGAAGAACACAGGTGCATTTTATTGATGGCATTTTGAATGTACAGAGATACCGTGATGAGATCCTGAGGCCCATTGTTGTGCAATACATCCATGAACATCACCTCATGTTTCAGCAAAATAATGCACGGCCCCATGTTGCAAGGATCTGTACACAATTCTTGGAAGCTGAAAATGTCCCAGTTCTTGCATGGCCAGCATACTCACCGGACATGTCACCCATTGAGCATGTTTGGGATATGCTTGACCGGCGTATACGACAGCTCGTACCAGTTCCCACTAATATCCAGCAACTTCGCACAGCCATTGAAGAGGAGTGGACCAAAATTCCACAGGCCACAATTGACAATCTGATAAACTCTATGCGAAGAAGATGTGTTGCACTGCATGAGGCAAATGGTGGTCACACCAGATACTGACTGGTTCTGAGTCCCCAGACCCCCAATAAAGCAAAAACTGCACATTTCAGGGTGGCCTTTTATTGTGGACAGTCTAAGGTACACCTGTGCTCTAATCATGGTGTCTGATGAGCATCTTGATGTGGCACACCTGTGAGGTGGGATGGATTGTCTCAGCAAAGCAAAAGCGCTCACTATCACACATTTAGACAGATTTGTGAACAATGTTTGAGAGAAATAGTAATATTGTGTATCTGGAATGAATTTTAGATCTTTGAGTCCATCTCATGACAAATGGGAGCAAAACAGAAGTGTTGCGTTTATATTTTTGTTGAGTGTATTTCAGTTTTTTCCATAATTTTAATTCAGAGTAAGGGCAACAAACACAAAAAAATAGATTTTTTAGAAATCGGTCGGACAAACTGGTGCAGACGGACGGAATGTATTCTTTGGTATACGCAACCCCAATTCCGAAATAGTTGGGAGGAAGTGTAAATTATGAATAAAATCAAAATGCAATGACTTTAAGATCACGAGCCAATGTTATTTACAACAGAATATCGATAACATTTCAAATGTTGAAGCTGAGACATTTTACATTTTTATCCACAAAATGAGCTCATTTTAAATTTTCTGGCCGCAACAGGTCTCAAAAAAGTTGGGACACAGGCAAAAAAGGGCTGAAATTAATATATAAGAGAATCAGCTGAAAGAATGTTTAGCAAGTAATTAAATTAACTGGCATCAGGTTTTTAACATGATTGGCTATAAAAGGGATGTCTTAGAGAAGCTGAGTCCCTCAGAAGTAAAGATGGCCAGCGGTTCTCCAACCCGTGAAGGCTTGCATAATAAAAAAAATTGTGGAATACTTAAAAAACAATGTTCCTCAACGTCAAATTGCAATGGCTTTGACGGTCTCATCATCGACAGTGCATAACATCATTTAAAGATTTAGAGAAACTGTAAAAATCTCTGTGCGTAAGGGACAAGGCCGAAGACCTTAACCGGATGCCCATGATCTTCGGGCCCTCAGACGCCACTGCATCACTCACCGGCATGATTCTGTCATTGACATTACATTTGTACTAAATGAGCCCAGGAATACTTAAAGAAACCACTGTCTGTAAACACAGTCCGCCGTGCCATCCACAGATGCCACCTAAAATCTTGTCAAAAGGAAGCCATTGTTGAGCATGATCCCAAAGCACTGCTGTGTTCTGTGGGCCAAGGCTCATTTAAAATGGACTGTAGTAAAGTGGCAAAGTGTCCTGTGGCCAGACGAGTCCAAATTTGACATTCTTGTTGGAAATCATGGGCATCATGTCCTCCAGGATAAAGAGGAGAAAGACCACCCCCAATCATCAGCGTTCAGTTCAAAAGCCAGCACCTCTGATGGTATGGGGATGCATTGGTACATATGGTGTGGGACACTTGCATGTTTTATAAAGCACCATGAATGATGAAAGGTATATAAAAGGTTTTAGAGCAACATATGCTCCCCTCCAGGTGACATCTATTCCAAGGAAGGCCTTGTGTATTTCCGCAGGACAATAAAAAGCCATATACTGCAGCTATTGCAACAGCATGGCTTCGTAGTAGAAGAGTCCGTGTGCTGAACTGGCCTGCCTGCAGTCCTTATCTTTCACCTTGAGAACATTTGGCGCATAATTAAATGAAAAGCCAGTCAAAGGACACCCAAAACTCTCCAGCAGCTGGAAGCCTGTCTTAAACAAGAGTGGGATCAAATTCCAATGGCTAAACTCAAGAAACTTGTCTGCTCAATGCCCAGACACCTCCACTCTATGTTAAAAAGAAGAGGCGATGCTACACAGTGGTAAACAGGCACCAGTCAACTGACCGTTGTAAACCCTAAAATGGGGTGTGTTGATACGAAAATGGATTATGTGAGTATGACTCTTCCTTAATTCTTCTAGTTTAAGTTTTTTCAGCAATATAGTTATTAACTATGAATGTTATGAACTATGATGTTTATGCTTAAAATTATTGTCTATTCTTAGATCTTCAAACTGAAGGAGCCAAAAGGCCACGACAAGGTGACAGGTCCCCTTGAAGACAAAGTTGAAGACAAATCTTTCTTGGGATCAGATAAGTGTTAGGACTAGTCTGGATAAAAAGCAGGTCTCAAAGTCATTCCATGCTGTGACTGTAGCAGTTGAGAAGACCATTACTCCTCATCATCTCAGTCCTGCTCATATATCACAAGATGATGCTATATCACACAACAAGCTTTTCACAAACACATTCTTCAGTGAAGTAGTCACTGTCATTATGGATGGGACTTATTTGTATATAAATAAGAGTGAAGATCATGAACTTCAGAGAAAGTCCTAGTGTGGACTGATGGCTATGTCTTGAATTCTGTTTGTCTGTATTATGGAAGTGAAAATGATGCCAACATATCAAATGACATTTTTGACACACAGAACCATCAGATATCCTGAATGGAGGAGCTTGACAATGTGATTGTCGACAGAGGCGTGAGAGTGGTGTGACTTCTGTTCTTGTGTGATCTCTGTTCTTATTTGTCAAATTTTATTGTATTTTTTAATCTGTTGTATGACTGTTATTTTCTTTTAAATCTATCTATTTCCTCTATTATCTGTATCTTCATTTTAATCCTCATTTTCTTCACTATTGTGTCTTTTATTGTAAATCACAGTACAGCACTTTGATAAACTGTTATGTTTTGGAAATGTGCCATATAAATATAGTGGATTTGATTAGACTGGATTAAGAGGCTTCAGGGATGTCAAGTCTGCGCTTGAGTGCCATGGTGATGATGCACATATGGATTCTGTGCTCAGTGGCAACTCACAGCATGACAATGAACAGGCCAAAGCTGATCGCCTCTTCACAAAAACCAGATGGGTGGTAGATGGGTGGTTACCGACATCTGGTGAAAATTTCATGTCAGTAGCCCAATTAGAAATACAGTGCTGCTTCAAAGTTTGTGAACCCTTGAGAATTTTCTAGATTTCTGCATAAATATGACCTAAAACATCATCAGATTTTCACACAAGTCCTACAAGTAGATAAAGAGAACCCAGTTAAACAAATCAGATGAAAGCATTATATTTGGTCATTTATTTATTGAGGAAAATGATCCAATATTACATATCTGTGAGTGGCAAAAGTATGTGAACCCTCGCGTTCAGCATCTGATGTGACCCCCTTGTGCAGCAATAACTGCAAGTAAACGTTTCCAGGAACTGTTGATCAGTCCTGCACATCGACTAGGAGGAATTTTAGCCCTTTCCTGCGTACAGAACAGCTTCAACTCTGCGATGTTGTTGGGTTTCCTCACATGAATTGCTTGCTACAGGTCCTTCCACAATATTTCGATTGGATTAAGGTCAGGACTTTGACTTGGCCATTCCAAAACATTAACTTTATTCTTCTTAAACCATTCTTTGGTAGAATGACTTGTATGCTTAAGGTCATTGTCTTGTTACATGACCCACCATCTCTTGAGATTCAGTTCATGGACAGATGTCCAATCATTTTCCTTTAGAATTCGCTGGTATAATTCAGAATTTATTGTTCCATCAATGATGGCAAGCTGTCCTGGCCCAGATGCAGCAAAACAGGCCCAAACCATGATACTACCACCACCATGTTTCACAGATGGGATAAGGTTCTTATGCAGGATTGCAGTGTTTTCCTTTCTCCAAACATAATGCTTCATTTAAACCAAAAAGTTCTATTTTGGTCTCATCCGTCCACAAAAGATTTTTCCAATAGCTTTCTGGCTTGTCCATGTGATCTTTAGCAAACTGCAGATGAGCAGCAATGTTCTTTTAGGAGAGCAGTGGCTTTCCCTTGCAACCCTGCCATGCACACCATTGTTGCTCAGTGTTCTCCTGATGATGGACTCATGAACATTAACATGAGCCAATGTGAGAGAGGCCTTCAGTTGCTTAGAAGTTACCCTGGGGTCCTTTGTGACCATGCTGACTATTACACGCCTTGCTCTTGGAGTGATCTTTGTTGGTCGACCACTCCTGGGGAGGGTAACAATGGTCTTGAATTTCCTCCATTTGTACACAATCAGTCTGACTGTGGACTGGTGGAGTCCAAACTCTTTAGAGATGGTTTTGTAACCTTTTCCAGCCTCATGAGCATCAACAACCCTTTTTCTGAGGTCCTCATAAATCTCCTTTGTTCGTGCCATGATACACTTCCACAAACATGTGTTGTGAAGATCAGACATGAATAAATCCCTGTTCTTTAAATAAAAAGGGTGCCCACTCACACCTGATTGTCATCCCATTGATTGAAAACACCTGACTCTAATTTCACCTTCAAATTAATCATTAATCCTAGAGGTTCACATACTTTTGCCCCAAACAGATATGTAATATTGGATCATTTTCCTGAATAAATACATGACCAAGTATAATATTTTTGCGTTACTTGTTTAACTGGGTTTTCTTTATCTACTTTTATGACTAGTGTGAAAATCTGATGATGTTTCAGGTCATATTTATGCAGAAATACAGAAAATTTTAAAGGGTTCACAAACTCTCAAGTGCCACTGTATATTTACCGACAAAAATGTACACTCCATCTGCAGTGGGTAGGTTCAGTCCTTCTACCCACTGCACACTTTCGTACTCTTTTATAATAATGGCCACCAGGTGTCAACCGCAAGTCGACGACGACTGAGGACCAATCAGCGCCGAGCTTACAAATGCATCGCCAGCAGCAGACGGAATAGCGGAAGCAACATGTAAACGGAAAACAATCCGCGATGACCGTGGCAGAAAATACTCCCAAAAAAAGGATATACCGTTGTGCCGAAGGGCTTTCATGCTTCTGCGTGGTATGTCAGTGCGATATAAGATTAGGAAATACGTTCGCACGTGGAAGACGATGTGTGACATTGCCGGCAAACGGTCATTTGCGACAAGTTTTGACATGGGTGGACACAGACTTGGACGAGTTCTGGCAGTTCGTGTTGCCACTAAAACGCGAGATTTACATCTGCTGCATGTGTTATAATCAGTTGATGAGATTTGATAGAACCTGTAGCAGGTACATGCAGCAAGAGAGTGATTACAATCGCGAACTGGCGAAGTTGACCTCACAGCTATGGGACTTCAAACAAAAAGGATGTTAAATAACGTAACATTGGCATGCTAGCTAAAATATTATAGTTATCGATGTCCCTAGAAAATCAGCTCGCTCGCGAGTATTCAATTGTGAGCGAACCGTAGCCTTTAAGCTCGCTAGCTAGTTGGCCATGTAGTTAAATACAATGGTGCGCTAATTATGAAACACAGCTTGGCATCACTTTGGCTTGCTAGCTATCCTATTATTTGCTAGGTAGCCAACTAGCTTGCTAGCGAGTAAGGCTCAAACTGTAGCCTTATTTCGCCGGCGTAATCATGACCCAAATTGAGCCCTGTTTAAATCAGGATGATTAGACTGTCACTTCACGGCCTGAACTGAATTTTAAGATGATACTTATAGATCTAGACAATTATTATAACAGATTTACAAACCTGTTCCCAGACTCAGTCTCCAACACCCGGTCCAAGTTGTCACTGTCACCATGTAGATCGATCGCTGTAATGCCAATGCTCCTCAAATGAGCAACCTGGGTGCTAATTAATGTCACCAACGGAGACACGACTAACACGGCTGGATCTGCAGCCTGGCCCGAGGGTGACAAAAGTGACAGGCCTGACTCACGAGGGGTTGAAATCGCCGAAGTCAGGCCTTCGAAACACAAGGATTTGCCGCTGCCAGTCGGCATACAGACGAGAACATCTTTCCCTAGCAGCACAGACTTTATAGCTTCCATCTGGTAGGTTCTTAAACTGTCGATATGCCATATACCGCACAGTTTTTCCTCGACATTTTTCATCAAAACGTCCATGACGTCGCTTGTCGTGGAGGAAGCCATAATGTTTGATCACGTGGGTCGCCCGGAGCCAATGACAAAAGATGTCATAGATTCTGAATTTTAAGGCAAGATGAGTGCGCTGATTGGATGGTTGTCATCATGTGACCTAGTGGCCATTATTATGAAATAGTACGAAAGCGTGCAGTAGGTAGAAGGACTTAACCTACCCACTGCAGATGGAGTGTAACAAAAATGTTGACGCGTTCAATTCTTATTTTTCCCACTATATATATATTTAAATCATGGTTAATATTCATACCTTTAATTACATGACACATTCACAACATTTAGCACAACAGGCGTAACAGCTGTCCATTTCGAACATGCGAATATTGGTAACTACTGGCGACATCAGAAAATGGCCATAGACAGTTTCTCATTAGTCCTACACGAATGACCCTCTGCTTCAAGAAAATATCAAATTTTTTATTTTGTGGCCTCATTTAAATGACACTTCCACTGGTGCCATATAAGTGTCATGAAAACCCAACATCCCCGCACCCCCCCCAAATGAAACTCTACCCTCAAGATCCAACAGTTCAGTTGCGTGCCGCACGGGCAGTAAAATTGGTGGAAAATTGGAATAAACATAATAATCTACCACTGCCAGTATCTTCAGAACTAGCGCAAGCAGGGAAATCAGGCTCATGACGTGAAATATGAGAAGACGTGAGATAGTCACAATCTACCTCTTGATCATTTCTGATGAAAACACAAGACACAGTACCTTAAAATGAAAACCTCCTATCATCACTGCAGTTACCTTGAGTCTGCTTTTCCACCCAGCGGTTGATTTCCACCCTGGCAGCCTCAGCACTTGTTTTGAAGTCAACAGGCTCCAGCTCGGCATCATAGAACTTCTTTGTGTTCTCAATATATTTCTGCAGATACATAAAAACACTGAATGGTTTTCGCCAGAGATGTTTGATTATGGCATATTTTCATATAAAGTGGCACTGCACCTCTGTATGAAGTATAGAATGCATGACTGAAATTTGAGAACAATCTGATAAGCAGTTTTCAAATAATCGGTCCGACAACATTTGCAGTGGTCAATTTTCTCAGTTCAAAATATGGAAAACAAGTAATTTTTGAAAAAAAAAAAATCATATTGGCACTGCAACCTTCTCCATAAAGTGTAGAATGCATGGCTACAATTTTAAAACAATCTGATGAGTATTTTTGAGGAATCGGTTCGACAAACTGTTGAGGACGGAAGGACGGATATGGCATATTTTCATGTAAATTGGCACTGCACCTCTGCATGAAGTATAGAATGCGTGACTGAAATTTGAAAACAATCTGATGAGCAATTCCTGACACATTGGTCAGACAAACTGGTGCGTACGGACGGAAGGTATTCCCTGGTATATACAACCCCAATTCCGAAATAGTTGGGAGGAAGTGTAAATTGTGAATAAAATCAAAATGCAATGACTTTCACATCAAATGAGCTAATATATTACCTATGATCTATTGTAAAGAACATTTCAAATGTTGAAACAGACGTTTTACATTTTTATCCACAAAATGAGCTTATTTGAGATTTTCTGGCAGGAACAGGTCTCAAAAAAGTTGGGACACAGGGCAAAAATGGCTGAAAAAGCAATTAATATATAAGAGAATCAGCTGAAAGAATATTTAGCAAGTCATTAAGTTAACTGGCATTAGGTGCGTTACATGATTGGTTAGAAAAGGGATGTCGTAGAGAGGCGGAGTCTCTCAGAAGTAAAGATGTCCAGAGGCTCTCCAGCCTGTGAAGGCTTGCGTAAAGAAATTGTGGAATACTTTAAAAACAATGTTCCTCCACGTCAAATTGCAAAGGCTTTGAAGGTCTCATCATCCACAGTGCATAACTTCATCAAAAGATTCAGAGAAACTGGAAAAATCTCTGTGCGTACGGGACAAGGCCGAAGACCTTTACAAGATTCCCATGATCTTCAGGCCCTCAGACGCCCCTGCATCACTCACCGGCATGATTCTGTCATTGACATTACTAAATGGGCCTAGGAATACTTCAAAAAACCACTGTCTGTAAACACAGTCCGCCGTGCCATCCACAGATGCCACCTAAAACTCTATCATGCAAAAAGGAATCCATTGTTGAACATCATCCAGAAGCGCCGCCGTGTTCTGTGGGCTAAGGCTCATTTAACATGGACTGTAGCAAAGTGGCAAAGTGTCCTGTGGTCACACGAGTCCAAATTTGACTTTCTTGTCGGAAATGATGGGCGTTGTGTCCTTCGAGCTAGAGAGGAGAAAGACCACCCCTCCTGTTATCAGCGTTCAGTTCAAAAGACAGCATCTCTGATGGTATGGGGATGCATTGGTGCATATGGTGTGGGACACTTGCATGGTTTAAAAAGCACGATGAATGCTCTAAGGTATATAAAGGTTTTAGAGCAACATATGTTCCCCTCCAGATGACATCTATTCCAGGGAAGGCCTTGTGTATTTCAGCAGGACAATGCAAAACCACATACTGCAGCTATTAAAACAGCATGGCTTCGTAGTGGAAGAGTCCGTGTGCTGAACTGGCCTGCCTGCAGTCCTTATCTTTCACCAATTGAGAAAATTTGGCGCATAATTAAACGAAAAGTCCGTCAAAGGAGACCCAAAACCAGTGGCGTCTCTGGCATGAAAAGTCCAGTGGGGCACAACGGACCAGTTATACGTAGCCTCTTACTTTTCTGTGACGCTGCCTACAACCCATATATGCTCAATATTAAATGAGCCACATGCTAGAAATGCAATTTTATATAAACAGGGTTCATATAAAATGGGGTTTGTGTAAAAGGTTTCAACCTTTTTTACTGCATAACTAAACAAATATTAATGGGTTACTAAAAATGGTCACTCACCATGTTGCTCATTTCTTGAAAGGAAAAGATGCACGTCGATCTTTCATCTGAGAAAACTTCTCAATGACCCTTCTGTCAAAGTCCCGTAATCCATGGATGAATTCATTTTCAATGGACAGCATAGCCAGTGCATTTAACCTCTGCTGCCCCATAGTGTTTCATGGAAATGTTTTGATTATTTTCAATCTTGAAAAGTTTCTCTCCGACTCAGCAGTGGTCATTGGTGTTGTGATGATTTCTAGCAGTGACACAGTCTCAGTTAAGGCATCCTGGAGGTTGTTGTCATAAATCAACTGCAGCAGTGACAGAGTATTCCCTGCGTGCAACTCTGAGTGACTGTACAATGATTTCAGTTCAGTTTCGAGCTTAACTTTATTTCAAACTGGCCACATTTTGATAGCACATTCAAATTCAGCACTTGGAAATAAATCACTGAACTGACTGAAAAGTGTGCTGTTCACAAGCTTTGCAGCTATAAGGCGATCACTCTTGTGATATCTCACCTCCACCTGAACTGACACAGTGTCACAAGCCTCTCTCATAACAGCTGCAGTGCTTTTTTTTTTCCTTTGTTTCGTTGGAGCCGTATCTCTCGCTAGTGCAATGTCATCCACTTTCTCTCTAAGTCAGCCCACGCCCTCTCTGAAGCTCCCCATGGTGCGGCTGACTGTAGCTGCATCAATGTTTCGTTTTTGCAGTGTGTTATAGAATGTCCACTTCTGGCATCGGCTGGTAAAATAAAACTGCAGGAACTGCACTCGGGGTTGAAGGAGCGGGTTTTGCCCTTTCCAGCTTGGATGATGTTGAAATCCGCTGGCTGGTGAGGTCCTAAACGTTTTATTTCTATTTATTTTTGCTCAAGTGGCGAAGTGCTAAATTTTACTTTGATTAAAAAGTCTACTTCGTTCATTATTTCATCTTGGTAGGTTGGTAACTAACAAAAATAGCCAATTACTTCAAAGCAGCATATTGCTCCACAGCGCCATCTGGTGGGGCCTGGCCCCAAATGCAGAGACGCCACTGCCCAAAACTCTCCAGCAGCTGGAAGACTGTATTAAACAAGAGTGGGATCAAATTCCAATGGCTAAACTCAAGAAACTTGTCTTCGCAATACCCAGACGCCTCCACTCTGTATTAAAAAGAAGAGGGGATGCTACATCATGGTAAATAGGCCCCTGTCCCAACTTTTTTGAGACTTTTAGCAGCCATCAAATTTTGTGGATGAAATTGTAAAATTCCACAGTTTCAGTATTTGCTATGTTATCTCTGTTCTATTCTGAATAAAATACTGGCTGGTGTGATTATAAAACCACTGCAATTTGATTTTATTCATAATTTACACTTTGTCCCAACTATTTCGCAATTGGGGTGGTACTCTATGCCCCCTCTTCTTATGGGTCGGGGGTACAACAAATGTAATTTCCATGAGCGTCTGAATAGTAAGCACTAGGCTAACGTTATCACTGCTAACATACACTGCGGTCAAGCTATCACTTTCGCATTTGAGCTAGCTTGTTGCAGACCAAGTGTACATGGCAATAGTATTGGCCACAATGCAAACATTGTTCATAAATGTTTTGACCATCATGACGCAGAGTTCACGGAGTAACTTGATCTAAAAATTCCTCAGATCTCAATCCAATAAAGCATTTTTAGGATTCTCTGGAAAACAACGGGCGATCCACAAAGGCCCCACCTCATACCTTACAGGGCTTAAAGAATCTGCTGCTTTCATCGTGGTGCCAGATATCACAGGTCACCTTCAGAGGTCTTGTGGAGTCCATGCCTTGAAGGCTTATTGCTGAATACTTGGCACAAGGTGGATCTACACAATATTATGTGGGGGTTTTGGTGTTGTGGCTGATTGGCGAATGTTTACCTCAGCCTGAAATGTGTCAGCACTAATGTAAACAAATGTAGACACATTGAACTCTATAAGGACAAGGTATATCAGGCAGTAAGCCAGCCAGCTAGCCAGTAAGCAGTTGCCTTGTTATGAGCAGCCCGATTATTGTAAGATTGACAGATAAAAAAGATTTTTTTAAAAACTGCTGCTGTGTCCCAGTATTAATCACCATGTAAAGTCATATCTTAGCCTCACATTTTGAAATATAGAAACTCAAAAATGTTCTCAATTTTTAGATCTGGCCAAATTTTATCCGTACGCTTAAAAATTACAATTTTCAAGCTTCTAAATTATGTTAATTTCCAAAATTGACTTCAAAATGAAAGTGCTGTTTTGTTTGAAGGTAATGCAATTATAGTGATGTAGAACACAACCTGACGCTTTTCGTCAGGACTACAAGAATTCACATTTCACCACATATCATTTTTTTTCTCTCGCCTTTCACTGGGGAATAGGCCAGGAAACATTTGAAGCACCTATTACTAAAACCCCATAAGTCACACTTGACTTGACTTGACTTGTGGGGTTCTAGTAATCAGTGCTTCATTTGATATTGCACCAGTCCCGCAAACAAATAATTGTCATCTGGAAAAAGAAAACTTATGATCTCTCTCAACATCTGTGAAAACAGATTTAGGGATCATCAAGTAGAAAGTTTGACCGAAAACAGGGAGGAGATAACACATTGGAACAGTGCTTCCTGAAATCAGCACCCATCAGTGTCCCCACTAGCCTGATCCTGAAAGGACCTTGGCTTACAACGTCTTTTTTTCACTGGGCATACATTCACTCATATGTATTTTAAAGAATGGAGAACTGAGCACAAAACACACAAACTTTAAATGAACAATATTACCTCCTGAAAGTTGAATGACCTCTCCCCGTACAGGCGATTAGCCAGGCTCAGTGCATATGGAGCACCCTTTTTGTTCAGTTCAGACATCAGTTCTCTGAATCCAACAAGAATTTTGTCATCAGCTTTGTGGAGAGTCTGGCAACAGGTGTAGAAAGAGACTTTGAGAAACTGCAAAACAATTTTCCAAGAAAATTTAAAGCAATTCATCAAACTACTTTAGTGTGTTTGGATTTTTATTTTTTAGAAAAATCTGTATTCTAATACATACAGTAGTGTGCTGCGATGATTATACGCTTAACGAAATGAAGATAAATCAGAAACTATTTGAGTACAATTGAAGTATTTATTTCATATAATATTGGATCTAATAGAAGAGATAACGAGATTAAATAAAAATAAAAATATGGGTTCAAGCCCCGCTTCGTACCCGCCGGCAGTGGTCGGCAGCTTTTTCAGAGTAGCACACAATTGGCTATTGCGCTACAGGGTTGCAAATTGGGAAGGGACTGCCGGGAAGGGAATATAATAGTTGCCTTGTTCGTTGCTCAAGCCCCTCCTGTTGGCCAGACGGGCGCTCGTCAGGAGGATTCTAAGCCTGATCATGTCCGGGTATTCTCCGCCCTCGTTCTGAACTTGTGAAGATTCAACCAATGAGTGTAAAAGAAGCGGTGGCCGACAGGCGCGTGCTTCGGAGGAGAGCCGCAAACTGTCTTCACTCTCCTGAATTGGCAGCAAGTGGTCGCATACAAGCAAACCTTGTGCATAATTCGCCAATTGGGCATTCCAGATTCGGGTGGGATGGGAGATGCCAAATTTGTGGGGTACAGTTCAGGAACCACTCGCGAGAGACCGAAATCCAAAAAACGTATGCCTTTAATGGAGTCCGAGTCAAAGCCTAAAAACACAGGAATTGCCAAGCCACAATTCGAAATCCAAAAACAGTGTCAACAAGACTGGCCGGGGTCAGAACTAGGAAGACAGATGAGCAGAGGTACATAAACAATAGGCAAAAAGTCGTAGTCAATGAACAAAGCCAAGGGTCATACACAGGGCATCCAAACACAGAAATCGTGGTCATACAAAAATGGGTCGAAATCCAGAAAGACAAAAACAATACAAAAAGGGCAATGGTAAGAATCGAAGTCAGACAATCCAGTAGAAGAGAAACAATACTATGCAGGAAGTAGGTGTAATGAATCAAACTAATTACATCGGGAGAATCACATGAGGGAAACCCGAACCACGAAAATTGGCGAAAGCCAAGACACGGACGGGAATCACACAAAGCCTATGACATTTAAACAGCTCCGGTCAAGGAGTTCTAAGCGCACAGATAACGAGAGCAGGAAAGTAATTAAGCACGTGCGAGAGATCTTGCTGAAACCCAGGAGAAGACAGGAACAGCTGAGCAAGAGGAGGAGATTAGAAAAGGGCGATTGCTGAGAGAGAATTAGTCTAAATTAGTAGCGGTGCAACTTTACAAACTTAATAACAAGCACTCTTGTTTAATCTGTAATCGATATTCATGGATTAGTTGTGTTAGTAGACTATGATACAAAATACAAATATTAGTCTTGCTAGTAATCAGAACAGAAAGACAAAGGAAGTAAACGAGAATCAAAGGAATATTTTAAACACCGGAATTCATTTAAATCACCCAAAGTCAGTGAGCACGCATACAGGGAAGACGGACTGAACCAACTAGATCACAAGACAGGGGAGACAAGTGCAATGGAACTGAGAAATGGAATGAACTAAAAACCTGAGTATAACGATAACGAAAAAGAATAAATAAAAGACAAAATCATGAACACAAAACATGAACATAAACATGGCAAAAAGGCAGAATCACAACAAAATTTATTTTAAAAAATGAAAAATATTTTTTTTGAGAGAAAATGTCAGTTTAGTTGCGGCCACTCATTGCCTTGATTACAGCAGTCGATCTTTCAGGCATATTTTTCACATATTTGTTTTATTTCCTCACTCGCTTAACCATTCCATATGGTTTGAAGTTCATTCCAAAGAGATTCTTCTGATGTTACAACCGATTTGCTCAATCAAATTAAGGTCTGTTCTTTGAGCTGGCTAAGTCATAACTTTTATGTCACCAGATGTTTCTTCCCGACTAGGATCATTCTTGCACAACTTAGAAGTGTGTTTGGGGTCAAATCTCAAACCAATCAGCCTCTTTTCAAATGGCAATGTGCGCCTCACAAGGATGCTGTGATCCAAGATTCTGTCATTTTTTATGAGATCACCAGCTCGTTTCCAGCAGACTGAACCCCAAACCATAATATTACCGCTTCCATGTTTTACTGAAGGGGATAAACAGTCATGTTTGAAACTTTCTCCAACTATGCGGCGCACATAAGTTCTGCGTTTGGGAAAGAAAATTCTGAATTTTGATTCATCGGTCCAAAGGACTTGTTCCCAGTCCAAAAGTGTCCAATCCTTGAATTTATTGGCAAACTCAAGTCTTTTTTTGATGTTACCAGCTCTTGACAGCAACATGACCGGTCAGACCATTTTCACACAGGCATCTGGAAGTAGCAGATCTTGATACTTTAATCTCTTCACTTCTGGCACTATTAAAATCACCACGGAGTTGTTGTGCTGTCTATCACCAATTTTTTTTTTTTAAATGTCATTCACAGATAACGAAAATCGGTGGCACCAATCTTCCATTTTACACCTCTACTGCCACTAATTTTCAGTGAACCAGTCTTTAACGCTTGATGGTGTTTCGCACAGTGCTATGGCAGCATTCAACATCTTCAGCATCATGTAAGGCCACAGTACAGCTACAAATGATCTCAGAGAGCTCCTTCCGATGCGCCATTGTGTTTAACGCTGTGCCACTGCTCAAAATTCATCACCTTACAAACTCAAACAACTGACTATCAGAGGTAAGTTTGCAGAATAATGTTGCCTGAGACCAGTTTAAACAAATTTTTAAGCATCAATAATCATGGAATGTGCCATAAAACAAGTATTCAGGCTATGCCAGAGTAAAGAAAATTATTTGCAACACCTTTCATTTGTTATAAAAAATTTATGTCTTCAGTGTTTTTGTTTATTATCCACATTTTCACCTCAATATACTTGAGGGAATGATTTTTTATTTTTTTTGTTCTTGCTGCCTACCGTGAGGCCTTGCCTGCAGCCCAATCAAGAAAACCACCTCATCCAATTATCACCTGCACCTGCCGCTCATTAGCAATGAGCTGCGGCAGTGTGTGTATATTGCCAGGGTTCCCGTTGGCGCTCATCATTTTCTTCATTGAGGAATATAATCCATCAGTGACAAGAAGAAAATTACAAGCATTAGTCACAGTGGAAAATGTAATTCCTTCATGACAAATAAAAATTTAGTGAAAAACAGTGGGATGCCCAGGGCATTGCAGGCCGTAGCCCCGAAGATAGTTTACCTTGCCCCGAATAATTCTTCACCTTGGGCAGTCTGCCACCAAGTGACTTAACGTCAGTAAAAAGACACTGCGCTGTTGTATTTTCTATCTTCAATGAACTGTGGCAAGAAAGACCTATCAGAAAGGATTTATTGGAGGAGAATCCACCTTATTCCCTGAACGTTCGATCTCCCATGACTAATAGTGGTTCAACAGACTCACCGGGGTGGTGTCTCGATGCAAGGTCTGCAACAGCGGAAGTTGACTGAAATCTCATTAAATCTCATTTCCGCAATCGTCACGTGGTTCATGGAGACTGCGAATGGTTCCAGGAATTTGCTGGCGGGCTATTTAAATGCATATGTAAAATCGGCTAGAGAGACATACCTGTAATTCTCGGTAATTACTTGTCAATAAATAGTGTCATGGTTTTAGTGCCTTCGAGTTATTCAAATAATTAAAACGAAAAACAAGTTTTAGTCATTTAAAGAGCGTGTTCCTGTTGTCGATTGCTTTAAATTCTTAGTTTGTTTTCACTTTTTACACCAATGCTTGTTTAATCCCATCCTAATGTTTATTATGCAGAGGGAGGGGAAGGAACGTTTCAAAATTATTTAATTTTCTACCGTTTCTTTATTTGTTTGGGGTTTTAATAATCCCATGAAAATGGAGGATCTATGTAATCAATTCAATGATGACTGAAGTAAACTTCATGACTTTCAGAAAGGACAGAGGACTGACAGGAGACGATCAATGAGTATTAACTGACAGCACAATTAGTCCCTGCATTATTAAAAGCAGCATAATGTTCAGTGTGGCATCTTAGAATTACAAATTATTTGTTCATCATTTTTATGTACATCTGCACTTATGTATTGGTGTTTTGTGATTAGTTCAAAACAACTTTTTCATTGACTTTTTGCATGCAGAAGGCATAAATTTATCTAGGCTGCATGTACAGTCATATTTTTAGGAAGGGCTCATTAAACACTATACATCCAGGCCGAACAAGACACATTAAAACACAAATTTATCTCATTATACACATACATTTTATGTCTGTCTATCTTTTTATTTTGCACTTACAGTACTGTGAAAAAGTATTTTCCCCCTTCCTTGTTTTTTTTTTTTGCATATTTGTCACACTAATGTTTTATATCAGCAAATACATTATAATATTAGACAAAGACAACCCGAGTAAATACAAAATGCTGTTTTTAAATGATAATATAATTTATTAAGGGGAAAAAGCTACCCAAACTTACCTGGCCTGGTGTGAAAAAGAAATTGCCCCCTAAACATAATAACTGGTTATGCCACCCTCTGCAATAACAATGAATCTGTTCGATCAATCTGACTAATTTTCAAAAAAGAGACCGAATGAAGACGGTTGTCTATCTTCAATGTAAGAGAACTTTTTAAATAAAAAAAAAAAGTAAAAATATTTTAGGATCTCTGTCCGACAGTCGCTAAATTCTTCATAAATGCTCAAAGTCCCGCGCCAGTGCCAACCCAGTTTATTGAGCAGATACTCATCTTGAAGAACTGAACCCTCTAATCAAAACATTCATGTTTAATATCTAAAAGATTCAGTAGATTTGAAAAAATTAAAATCAATAATCGACTGTCGGACAGGGATTGTCGGACACTGAGTATATTGCATGACAAATGGTACAAAATCTGCGACAATCAATGGAACAAAATCATTGCAGAATTTATCGTGTGCGTAGTGGGCTGTAAAGTGTGGCTTTATTTATTGGCTTGCGCGTTCACAGGTTTATAAAGAAAGGATTAATATTGCGGATAATTTTGCAATTTGAAATGAGCGTGACTAAGTTATCCTGGTTCTTATACTTACAGAATAGTAGAATTAAACTTGGGCTGTCGCACAGATGATGTGATACAATGCGTAAACTATCATTTTGATTTATTCTATTTAATTTATTTACAACATCCAAAACCTGTGAAGTTGGCACGTTGTCTAAATCGTAAATAAAAACAGAATACAATGATTTGCAAATCCTTTTCAACCTATATTCAATTGAATACACTGCAAAGACAAGTAACTTAATGTTTGAACAGGTAAACTTTGTAATTTTTTACAAATATTAGCTCATTTGGAATTTGAAGCCTGCAACATGTTTCAAAAAAGCTGGCACAAGTGGCAAAAAAGACTGAGAAAGTTGAGGAATGCTCATCAAACACTTATTTGGAACATCCCACTGGTGAACGGGCTAACTGGGAACAGATGGGTGCCATGATTGGGTATAAAAGCAGCTTCCCTGAAATGCTCAGTCATTCACAAACAAGGATGGGGCGAGGGTCACCACTTAGAGAACAAATGCATGAGCTGATTGTCGAACAGTTTAAAAACAACATTCCTCAACGAGCTATTGCAAGAAATTTAAGGATTTCATCATCTGCGGTCCGTAATATCGTCAAAAGGTTCAGAGAATCTGGAGAAATCACTGCACGTAAGCGACAAGGCCGAAAACCAACATTGAATGCCCGTGACTTTCGATCCCTCAGGTGGTACTGGATCAAAAACTGACATCAGCGTGTAAAGGACATCACCACATGGGCTCAGGAACACTTCAGAAAACCACTATCTGTAACTACGGTTCATCACTACATTAGCAAGTGCAAGTTAAAACTCTTCAATACAAAGCGAAACCCATTTATTAACAGCACCCAGAAACGCCGCCGGCTTCGCTGGGCCCAAGCTCATCTAAGATGGACTGATGCAAAGTGGAAACGTGTTCTGTGGTCTGACGAGTCCACATTTCAAATTGTTTTTGGAAACTGTGGACGTCGTGTCCTCCGGACCAAAGAGGAAAAGAACCATCCGGACTGTTAAAAGCGCAAAGTTCAAAAGCCAGCATCTGTGATGGTATGGGGGTGTATTAGTGCCCAAGGCATGGGCAACTTACACATATGTGAAGGCACCATTAATGCGGAGAGGTACATACAGGTTTTGGAGCAACATATGTTGCCATCTAAGCAACGTCTTTTCATGGATGCCCCTGCTTATTTCAGCAAGACAACGCCAAGCCACATTCTGCACGTGTTACAACAGCATGGCTCCATAGTAAAAGAGTGCGGGTACTAGACTGGCCTGCCTGTAGTCCAGACCTGTCTCCCATTGAAAATGTGTGGCGCATTATGAGGCGTAAAATACGACAACGGAGACCCCGGACTGTTGATCAACTTAAGCTGTACATCAAGCAAGAATGGGAAAGAGTTCCACCTGAAAAGCTTCAAAATTTGGTCTCCTCAGTTCCCAAATGTTTACTGAGTGTCGTTAAAAGGAAAGGCAATGTAACACAGTGGTAAAAAGGCCCCTGTGCCAACTTTTTTGCAATGTGTTGCTGCCTTTAAATTCTAAGTTAATGATTATTTGCAAAAAGAAATAAAGTTCCTCAGTTTGAACCTTAAACATCTTGTCTTTGCAGTGTATTCAATTGAATATAAGCTGAAAAGGATTTGCAAATCATTGTATTCTGTTTTTATCTAGGATTTACATAACGTGCCAACTTCACTGGTTTTGGGTTTTGTACAATATTTTGCATACAAATTGCCAAGTGGGCACATCATGATTTGGAATTCTAAAATTTTTTTATGCAAGAAGGAAAAAGTGGCATACTGACACCACACGGAAGCGATGTTCATTCCAGCAAAGTATTCACACAGCAACATTTGAATGTTTTGGCTGACTGAACGTACCTGGTACCATTGAATCACAATTTATCTCCGGTCTTCAGTGTGGAATGCGTTAAAGCATCTTATCAAACTCGATGAAAAGCGTTTGCGTACAGCGGCAGATTGACAATCGGTAAAGATTTGGGGCCCTATCTTACGCCAGAGTCCCTTAACCCGTTATTAGGAGATTTAGCATTGCGTAAAAGGCATTACCCCGCGAAAGTTGCTATCTTGCACACCTGCCTATATCCCTGAAACACCAGCGCTACCCGGTATATTATGCATAGGCGTGGTTTGGGCGTTACGCCAGTTAAACCAGTGTGCCAGGTGCCATTGCCTTTAGGAGCAGGCTGCGCTATCCCAAATCCTCAAAACTGAAACCTGTGATGGAGAGAGGCAGCTCGCCGTTTCTCCGTTGACAAAGTTAAATTGCTCGTACATGAGGTCAAATCCAGACAGGGGAGGATCTGTTTTTGTTAAGCTAATCATGAATTGTATCATTTTATTATTATTACTTTTATTATTTGACATCGACATATTGTTTAATATTTGGAAGGGGCGTCTCTAGAACGAAAGATTGTTGGGGCACTGGGGCCCAGAGCTCCCCTTTAAAACAATTACTAACCCTGACTTGCACACAATCATTCGTATAATTGACAAACAATCCTTCCAGGATTTTCCTGGCTTTTTTTTTTTTTTTTTGCAGTAACTTTTTGAACAAAAATGTCTTGGCGATTTTTTTTTTGTCCGCGAGAAATTTGCGTGAATTGGTTGAATTTGCATTAATAGTTGCAATCGCGACATGCAACTCCCTTGAGAGACTGAGCAATAGATTCACTCCGAGAACATGCTAGTACGATACGGTACATTTCGGTACGGCGACAATCATTAATCTGGATGCGTAATTATGTGCATTGAAATCAGCGTTATTCAGAATTGCACTCAGATGTTTCAAATGGTCTTTTATTTTATTTGAACAAAACGATCACGAAGCGCCAGTTAAATCGCTTAATGTGTGGAAAAGGTGGCGCAGACGTTTGAGAACCGTTTGTCTTTCATAAAGCGTTGAACAATTTTAGAGTGGCCTCAATAATTTTTCTGATCTGAATTTATCCTATTATTTAGTCGTTAATACGTAGACCGCATGGAGAGAGAACCCGAAACTTTGATTGCCTGAGGATTATTGTCAAAATTGGAAAATGCGTTAATCATGGAAAAAAACTGAGTACAAGCCAGGAACAATCACCGATGCAAAGACACGGTCCGGGTTATCATTTCCAGAGACGCTACCCAGATAGCAAACACCTCCGCTCCGGATCTGCCCCGGCTCTGAGCCCGATCAGCTGGAGTCGGCACAGAGCCGCGCAGATCCGGAGGGGAGGAGCTTGCTATCTGGGTGATGTTTGGTATGTACAATAAAATACCATAACGCGTTGCTGAATACCCCTCGGCCTCAAGGTCACAGCGCTAAGTTCAAAGGTTAAATCCAGCAAAAACATAACCTTGCACATCCATGTGTCACAGTGAGTTACCATACCAAATTTGGTGAAGCAGTGATCAGTAGTTGCTGAGTACTGACCCGGACAAGATTTCCTGCCTCAAGGTCACAGCGCTAAGGTCAAACGGTGAAATCCAGCAGAAAACATGACATTGCACATCTATGTGTCACAGTGAGTTACCATACCATATTTGGTGAAGCTGCGATATTTAGTTGATGAGTACTGACCCGTACAAGATTTCCAGGGTCAAGGTCACAGAGATAAGGTCAAAGGTCCAATCCAGCAAAAAACCTGACTTTGCACGTCTATGGGTCACAGTGAGTTACCATACCAAATTTGGTGAAGCTGTGAGAATTAGTTGCCGAGTACTGACTCGGAGAATATTTCCAGGGTGAAGGTCAGAGATATATAAATACAGCAAAAAACAACCTGACGTAGGGGTGGGACAATTCTGAATCGCGATTTTTTTAAGGCGTAGTACCACCACCTGTTGCCGTGGGGCGAACATCCGAGCTTTCCCTCTTCCTTAATTAAACCAGACGCAGCCTTGAACGAAAGTGCCAAACATCAAAGGGCGTGAGAAATGCTTCCGGAAAAAACTTGACTGACATCATTATTTTTCGGCTACGTGCTGAAAGGAGCCAAGCAAATGAAAACAGAATCATCTCCTATTAACCAATTAGGCAACTCGAAGAAAAGTAAACCTGTTCCCGTTTACTTTGCTTGATTAGCGATCAAATGTGGATTTGTTTACTCTGTAAGTTGAATGAGTAGAGCTGTTTATTAAGACACGTTTGATTGCTGGATTTAGAAATTTAAATGGCACAGATTTGCATAAACACAATTGCCATGGCCACACCATTTCGTGCGAGTGTGATAATTCATAGCGATCTCATGTTCATGTTTCATCTGCTTTTCAGAATTTTTTCCAGCCTGTGTATTTTTTAGAATCCAGGGCGATCTTGACAAAATATGTTTTAAATTCATCTTGAATAATGTCCTAAAATGCTACAATGAGAGATGTAATTCAGAGGAAGATTTTTTTTTCTAATTATTCAAATTATTGGCATTCTTTCAATCTAACAAGCCCAGTTAGGTTTTTCTGCTTTTCGCCATCACATCTTAATCTTTATAGGCTACTGAAATTGCTTGATTGTTATTTAAGCCAAGTACACGGGAGCAGATTTAGGGAAGGGCGGAGCGCCTGCAATTAGCGAAATCTAAACTCAGGCTTCTTCCCAACGGCATTTTAAATCGTTTAAGCCGCTTCAGGTGTGTGTTTCAAGAAATTACGTGTGACTGCCTACACACCCCATGACTGCAAGTGGTCTCATGACACTTTAAAAAAATCCTCGTCTTTTTAGAAGATCTATAATGATATAATAAAAATAAAGAAATTTATTTTCAGATTGCCCTGGATTTCAAGCATCAAAAAAAACACAAGGTGGAAAACATTCTGCAATGCGGATGAAACAAATGGGAGAAATAAATTATGAAAATCATACCACAAAATGGTATGGCAATGGCAATCGTGTTCATGCTGTGCTGTTCTATGTCCATTTCAATTTCATAATGTGGCAATCAAACATGCTGCCTTAATAAAGAGCTCTAGTCATCCAGCAAAGTAAATAAGTGAATCCCATGTTTGATTGCTAATTGAGCAAAGTAAACAGGGACATGATTAAAGTAGCCTAATTAGTGAAAAGGAGACAGTTCTGTAGTCCTTTACTTGCTCCATGCAGCAAGTTTTTTTTTTTTTTCCGGAAGCACTTCTCACGCCCTTTGATGTTTGGCACCTTCGTTCAAGGCTGCGTCTGGTTTAATAAAGGAAGAGGGAAAGCTCGTATGTTCGCCCCACGGCAACAGGTGGTGGTACTACGCCTTAAAAAAATCGCGATTCAGAATCGTCCCACCCCTAAGACGTTGCACATGCATGGGTCATAGTCAGTTACCAGAGCAAATTTGGTGAAGCTACGATAATTAGCTGCCGATTACTAATCCGGGCAAGATTTCCAAGGTGAAGGTCAAAGCGCTAAAGTCAAAAGTGACATCCAGCAAAAAACCTGACATTGCACATCTATGGGTCAATGTGAGTTACCATACCAAATTTGGTGATATTTAGTTGATGAGTACTGACCCGTACAAGATTTCCAGGGTCAAGGTCACAGAGCTAAGGTCAAAGGTCCAATCCAGCAAAAAACCTGACTTTGCACGTCTACGGGTCACAGTGAGTTACCATACCAAATTTGGTGAAGCTGTGAGAATTATTTGCCGAGTACTGACCCGGACAATATTTCCAGGGTCATGGTCACAGCGCTAAGGTCAAAGGTCAAATCCAGCAAAAACCTGACGTTGCACATCTATGGGTCAAAGTGAGCTACAATATTAGATTTGGTGAAGCTGCGATCATTAGTTGCTGGGTACTGGCCTGAACAATGTCACCCGGACAAGATTTCCAGGGTCAAGGTCGCAGCGCTAAGGTCAAAGGTCAAATCCAGCAAAAACCTGACGTTGCACATGTATGGGTCAAAGTGAGCTACCATATCAGATTTGGTGAAGCTGCGATCATTAGTTGCTGGGTACTGGCCTGAACAATGTCACCCGGACAAGATTTCCAGGGTCAAGGTCGCAGCGCTAAGGTCAAAGGTCAAATCCAGCAAAAAAACCTAACATTGCATATCTATGGGTCATATTGAGTTATCATACCAAATTTGGTGAAGCTGCAATTGTTAGGTGCCGAGTACTGACCCGGATAAGATTTCCAGGGTCAAGGTCACAGCACTAAGGTCAATGGTCAAATCCAGCAAAAAACCTGACGTTGCACATCTATGGGTCATATTGAGTTATCATCCCGAATTTGGTGAAGCTGCAATAATTAGTTGCCGAGTACTGACCCGGTCAAGATTTCCAGGGTCAAGATCACACTGCTAAGGTCAAAGGTCAAATCCAGCAAAAACCTGCGTTGCACATCTATGGGTCAAAGTGAGCAACCATATCAGATTTGGTGAAGCTGCGATCATTAGTTGCTGGGTACTGGCCTGAACAATGTCACCCGGACAAGATTTCCAGGGTCAAGGTCGCAGCGCTAAGGTCAAAGGTCAAATCCAGCAAAAAAACCTGACATTGCATATCTATGGGTCATATTGAGTTATCATACCAAATTTGGTGAAGCTGCAATTGTTAGGTGCCGAGAACTGACCCGGATAAGATTTCCAGGGTCAAGGTCACAGCACTAAGGTCAATGGTCAAATCCAGCAAAAAACCTGACGTTGCACATCTATGGGTCATATTGAGTTATCATCCCGAATTTGCTGAAGCTGCAATAATTAGTTGCCGAGTACTGACCCGGTCAAGATTTCCAGGGTCAAGATCACAGTGCTAAGGTCAAAGGTCAAATCCAGCAAAAACCTGCGTTGCACATCTATGGGTCAAAGTGAGCAACCATATCAGATTTGGTGAAGCTGCGATCATTAGTTGCTGGGCACTGGCCTGAACAATGTCACCTGGACAAGATTTCGAGGGTCAAGGTCGCAGCGCTAAGGTCAAAGGTCAAATCCAGCAAAAAAAACCTGACATTGCACATCTATGGGTCATATTGAGTTATCATACCAAAATTTTGTGAAGCTGCAATTATTAGGTGCCGTGTACTGACCCGGACAAGATTTCCAGGGTCAAGGTCACAGCGCTAAGGTCAATGGTCAAATCCAGCAAAAAACCTGACGTTGCACATCTATGGGTTATAGTAAGTTCCCATACCAAATTTGGTGAGGCTTTGATCATTAGATGCCGAGTACTGGCCCGGACAAAATCATGGGCGGACGACGGATGACAGACGACGGACAACAGACGGACACGCAAGTGACGACAATACTCCTCCGGCCAGAGTCGGCTGAGGGATAAAAAAAAAAAATCAAGCCTATGCCTTTTGTGATGGAAACTTCAAAAAAAGAAAAAAGAAAAAATGCGTTTCGTCATGCACTTCCAACTCCCTCTCCTGTCCGAAATGAAGCATAGAACAAAATCCCATTTTAGAAAAATAAAATTAGGTCTATGCACTGGAACTCAGCGACGTAACTTTTTTCCAGCAAGAGCGGCATTTCAGAACTCTTCAGCGAATGAAGGTAGTGATTCTGGTGACAAGTACAGTATGTGGTTTCGACCGTTTACACTTTCCAATCGAACAGCTGTCTATTTTTTACAGCAAGTTGCGTGACCGTGCTGCAAAAACAGCAGTGCGTAATTGTCGCCGAAATTACCTTCATTCGCAAAAGAGTCCTGAACTGCCGCTCTCGCTGGAAAAAAAATTACCGTTGCCGAGTACCAGTCAATAGACCTAGTTATAATTACATTATTTTTCTGTACTGAATGTAGCCCATTATTTTGTCACTGTTAGATCGCATGGGGGAGAGAAGCCGTGTCTTCAGATGCCACTTGATTATTCTTGAATTGGAAAACGTGTTAATTAAGTAAAACCATCTAGAATTAGCTAGGACTAATTGCAGTCAATAAAGGGATGGATATTTTCCCCCAAATTTTCAGGTCTAGCGCCGGCCCTCATATTATATATAATGTAAAACCCCACAAAGCAATACCAAGGACGGACATTGCAGAGGGCTGAAGGTTTCACGTGTTCTTTTTGGCGGACGTTAATTCCAGCAACTTCCTGGCTGGTGTGAATCACAATAAAATTGATATTTTTCTCTGTCCAAAGGCGGGGCGCAAAAACAAAATGGTTACAATTAATCGGACGTCATAATACATTTGAAATACCAAATTTAGTTATATCCTCGTTAAATATCTGACTCCTAATTAGAATTAGAATTGATAGTTTGGGGACAGCATGCATGAATCTCGAGGCAGCCACGCCATCGGACTCGTCTGTGAAAACCATTGTTACTCAGACTCCAGGGAAAAAATGAAGTTGATTATACCTCAAATTCTTAACAGACAACCACCGTCACTACATTAATGTTCCCAGGTTTTAACACCATGTCCGGATCCTAGGTTCGTTGGTTAGATTAGAGGTTGGAAGTCAGCCATCACTGCAATAGCCTCTGTCGGAAAATATCTACAGTGAACCGAGATTTACATACGCCCATGGGTTCCTTAAAGGAATTTTAACAGATAACCTACTTTTTGTCCATGGGTTTCCTGAAGGCTAAAACCCCAGAACCAGCAATACATAAACCCTTTATGTAAATTGATCATGATTGTCTCTCCGACTTAATAAAACCAATTCCCACACCAGACCACTGGCCAGTCGTTCCTCAGTGGGGATAATACCCCTCACTAGATATCCGCTGCCACGGGGCTAGAAAGAAAGTATAAGTGTTAAGAGTCACGGAGACCACGCAAGTATTTGCCACTAACGTGTCTTTGTCCCCTGCCACAAGATGTGAAATTGTGTCAAAATGAGCAATCTCTCGGTGTGACCTTGAGAGTGAGAGGTCTTAAAGGGGAACTCCGGTCAATTTCAACACGTATCCTTGTTGTTTGTGGTGAAGGAGTACTGTCAATAGCGAGACAAACGAGGAAATTTGGTTTTGCCTACACCGAGTTATGCTCCTGCTAAAGTTCGCACCTAAGCGGCTCCAATGGGGCAGGCTTTTGACGTGCTTTTAGCATCTTAACACGATCGTGATGTAATTTCAAGTCCATAGCCATGTTCACCAAACCGTTCCAAGTGACCACAATGAATTGGACTACAGTAGCTGAACAAGAATTGTATAAAAATTGTGCTGATTTACTCAGTGCACGTACCTCTGTTTACTTCCTGTTTTCCGATGAAGTCCACACTAGTCGATTGTCGAACTCGAAAAATCCAATATTCCAAAATGTAATTTTTCCACCAAAAAACATGCTTACGAACCGCTGTGGTTATGTCCATTTCGATGACTGTGTAGCAACATAGCTACACTGCAGCCTAACATCTCAACTACAATTTAATACTCGTGCGCGGTCTCATTGGGAATCAGCACTACAGGTGAGTGTCGGCAACATCCACGGAGATCAGACAGCTGACAGACGGAGCTTGGAGTTAGATCAGGAGGAATATCAGAGGAAATGGTTCGAGTTTGTGCCTTTCCAAATTGCGGCAACAAAATGAACAGGTATTTCGGCAAGAGCTCTCACCGTCTACCCCTCAGCAACAGGGAGACTTTGCCGTTGCGGCTGGTTGCACTTCAACTTGATGTGCAAACTCCTTTGCGAACATTACGTCAAAGAGATTTACGAGTTTGCGGCGAACATTTTGAAGAGGAGGACTTCACCGAAAAGAGCGACAAGTGCCGGTGTTCTGACAAATTTTGCTACCCATCAAAAAATGCTACCTCGCGGTTCTGCGCTTGCGCAAAGCTAAAATCTCCGGCTGTTTCCTCACTCTTATCTTAAATATCTTCAAAAAAAAAAAAAAAGATTTATTTTCAGAGTGCATTTCGACTTGTAAGCGTACTTATATTTGCATGTACACGCTGGGGTTTCGTGAAAATGCAGAAATTAGACGATAATGGCGTATATGAGCATATATCTTCAAACAAACTTATCCAACTCGTTACAAAATATGCGTATGTTATAATCAGCGAACAAACAACAAAGTTACTACTATAAACTGATTCATATTGCAATATCAAGGCGAAAACAAAGACTTTACGATCGCTTTGCATGAAGGTAGCATTTTTTGATAAGGGAGCAAAATTTGTCAGAACACCGGCATCTGAAAGTGAATGCCATTCCAAAAGCGAAAAGGCCAACTGGAGACAATTTGGAGGTAACGTCTTTACTTCTCATGATGATGTTCCTTGGTAGCCTCTGAACATGCATGCATGCATATGGGGGTTTTCATGCGAGATGATATGCGACAAGTTTGCAGTGTAGCGATCTAATTTCTGAGTCGAAGTTTCTGGCCTGCTTTGATCTTGCATATTACATTTTATTTGTGTGATGTATGAGAGAATACTCAATGTGCAATTACGTGTTAGCAAAATTTGTGGTAGCCTAGGTGTAGAGTTGAGGCAAAAAGAAGCAAAAGTAACTAGGCTAGTAATGATTCGAGGAAGCCGGCTGTACTTACTTATTAGACAGCTGGCCATCAGGTCCGTCTGGTTTGGCTTGATTCTTCCAGTTTACTTTCGGGACAAAAAAAAAAAGCTTCCAGAACGTCCTTGTAGATTAAATGGGGAAACCTCTCTGTATTGGCGAAACAATGTCCATTATCCGGGGAGCCATCCAGACCGGGCTGTATGAGGTCCCACTCCTTACAGCACAGACTTTCTTCCTCTGTGGTCATTGCGATGCAGTACCCACAGGAGCACCACCACGTCTCCGCACTTCGTGGCTGTGAAGCAGCCTCAGCCTGCTCCTCTGCTTCTGCCGCTCTCTCGACATCTTGTGCCAATAACTCTTCGTCCGTATATTCAGGTTCGAAGAGGTAACCCCGGCCATCAAACTAAAAAAACTCCTCGTGTTCCACATCGGATTCGGATGAACTATCCATCAGAGCAAATATTTTCAAGATACTGAACAAATGTCGTTGTCGTTCCAACGCTCCATCTTCGTCTGTCAGCTGTCAGATCTCCGCGGATGTTGCCGACACTCACCTGTAGTGCTAATTCCCAATGAGACCGCGCACGAGTATGAAAATGTAGTTGTGATGTTAGGCTGCAGTGTAGCTATGTTGCTACACAGTCATTGCAATGGACATAACCACAGCGGTTCGTAAGCATGTTTTTTGGTGGAAAAATTACATTTTGGAATATTGGATTTTTCAAGTTCGACTATCGACTAGTGTGGACTTCATCGGAAAACAGGAAGTAAACAGAGGTACGTGCACTGAGTAAAGGGGGATTTACATTTGAACGCACGGGCGTCTACGTGCAACTTACGTGCGAAATTTGGGAAAAATGACTGCGTGCTCGACGTGGCGAGTACGTGACACGTGCGTGTTTTGCTGGCCGCAGGGCACGTAGAACCGCCTGTAGCAAAGAATTGGTCTGCAAATTAATTCCACGGTGCATGCAGCGATCAGTCGAAAATAGTCCACGCCAAGTACATGGCAAGTACGTCACAAGTGCCTGTGCTGTAGATATATATAGGGTTTTATGGGGAAAATTCCATTAAAATTAATTCAAAATTAATCATATATCAAGAATTTTAAAATATTTTTAATATTGTAAGCATATGAATTGCACCCACGCAAGTGCCACGCCCGTGGTAAGCACTTCTGTCGTCCGGGTAGCGCAAAACTGACTTACTTTCCACGCACGACTCTGGCGGAGCAAGCAGGTCGGACGTACGTCTCACGCAGCGCACGCACGTGGCAAGTACTTGCACGTGCAGGTTATTTAAACCCGGTCATTTGCCAGTTCTTGAACAGTTGTGAAAATGCCACCCAGGAGATCCAAGAAATCACCAGCTTCCAGTCAGCTTTCTGCTTCCACTGCCTCCACTTCCAAGGATACCAGCACGAATGAAGATGAAAAATGATGCTGAGTCCTGTTACATCAGCATTTTTAAATAGTACCCCAACTCGCACTGGCCACGTAGAACACGTACTCCACACTCACTTGTGCCTTGTCGTCGACGTGCTTGCCACTCAAGTGGCAATCACGTTTCACGTGCGTGAACCCCTCCCGTACGTCTGCATTACTTGCCACTTGAATCGTGCGTGCATGTTAAGTACTCTCCACTTGCGAGCATCACGTCCCACGTGCGTGTGAAAAGGTCCCTGATCGTCACGGATTTCGCAGATCACGCCAGCTTCATGTAAGTGGCACGTATTGAACAAGTACTTACCCTGTACGACCAGAAAAATTGGCTGCGTGCGCCACGATCGGTCTGCGGGTCAGTTTTGGCCGTAGAATTCGGGTCGCCCGTAGAACACGCAGTTCACGTAGACACGCACGATCAATTGTAAATAGCCCCTAAATCAGCACAATTTTTATACATTTCTAGTTCAGCTACTGTAGTCAAATTCATTGCGGTCACTTGGAAGGGTTAGGTGAACATGGCTATGGACTTGAAATTACATTACGATCGTGTTAAGACGCTAAAAGCACGTTAAAAGCCTGCCCCATTGGAGCCGCTTAGGTGCGAACTTTAGCAGGAGCATAATTCGGTGTAGGCAAAACCAAATTTCTTTGTTTGTCTCGCTATTGACAGTACTCCTTTACCACAAACAACAAAGATACGTGTTGAAATTGACCGGAGTTCCCCTTTAAGCTGAATGCCGCTGCTCTGTATGATCTTGAATGGCTGGCTCCAGGTGTGAAGAATGCTATCATGTAAAACGATGCGTCCGGCTGAGAACGTGCGTTTGCTTATTGTGCGATGACTGTTACAACGTCAAGAACACAGATGGAGTTCAAAAGATGGAAGAAATAAAACGCAATTCTGGGTTGTTGAATATTGATGGGAACGAACCAAGGAACTTACATGATCCTTCCTCTGATTCCAAAGGGAGCAAAGACGTACGGACTAAGGATTAGACAAATACCACGAAAATTGAGCCACGGCTTGTTCACAACGAACTTTTAACGTATGTGTTCCATCATATGAAGAGATACCCTTTAGACAGTATTAAACAGATAGTACTCCAGTTCTATGGGTCTGAAGCCATAGCTAAGGCAAAGTGTACTCTGTGGGAGAGCTATTCCTCCCATCTGCCACCAATGGAACGTATGGTTGCCAGAGGTCTAAAATCTGAGAAGGAGATCGACGTCATCTTAAAACAAGTTTACTCCTTGACAGCAAATTTGGCCATAAATCTTTTCCAGTTGCGTTTGTGGCTAAGAACTTAAACAATCTTCCTGACATCAAGCCTGGAGAGATTGATAATCTGCCTCTGCTTGAGAGGGTGAACCGACTGGAGAGGCAGATTTGTATGCTGTTGAGCCCGCAACAACAGACTTACAGCACAGTGGCAGCACCTAACGGAGCTCGCAGTGAACGGTCGCACATGGCGGTCACTGGAGTCTCTGTGGGTGACGCTGCTAAACCACAGGAGGTGAGTGTTGGCACTAATTATGACTTCCCTCCAGCATGTCAATTGAGGGTCGATCTCCCTGCTCCACCAAGCGATACTAGCCAGATTATGCAACATGGCACGTTCCAGGCGACGGTGCCTCCTTCTGGTGTCCCACAAACTACGGATCCTGATACCGATGGTTTTTGGCTACCCACTTGTCAGCTTAAGAAACTAGCGAACCAACAAAATATGCAATGGAACGCAACACCCAAGCCTGTGACAAAGCCTAAAGTGGTATATGGTACTCGTAAAGATGCGTCTCTGCCATCTGTCATACGTCGGTTTGAATTTTTTGTGTTCCGGGTGCACCCTGATCTAACAAAAACTGACTTGGAGCAGTTCCTGTCTGACGAACATAAGGACAAGGTCAAGGTGCATGAGCTGGAGTGTCTGTCGCAGCCTGACGCCTGGTCTATGTCGTATAGACTGGTGGCAGAGATGAGTGATCCGCAAATACTTCTTGATCCCAACTCGTGGCCTGATGGGATAGGGTGCAGACGCTTCTTTAGGCGGAGAGGGGTTGCTGCGCAGCAGAAAAAAACAGTCAAGCCAAGAATGAACTTGGACAATAGTTATAATACAAGTATACTGTCTGTGGGCTCCTTTAATTGTGAAGGAATCAGACGCTCTTGTGATTATGTAAATGCTGTACTAGAAAAGTCTGACTATGATATCTTCTGCTTACAAGAAACTTGGCTTTTAGAAGATAATTTATCCTGCTTAAATGATGTTCATCCTGACTACTTGTTTACTGGCAAATCAGGAGTAGATTCTAGTAGAGATATATTGTTAGGGCGGCCCCACGGCGGTGTCGCTATATTGACAAAAAGTCTGTTGCCAGGGCGGTGAAGTGTCTTGATATTTCATGCAAAAGAGTGAGTGGCATACTTTTGTCTGTTAGTAATTGGCTGACAATAATGATTTTGTGTGTGTATATGCCCTGCGATAGTTTTTCTAATGTTCATGTCGACGATACCTTTGTCGACACTTTAAACAAAGTGGAGTGCGTCATTAATCAGTATACTTGTGACTCTTATATTGTCTGTGGTGATTTTAACACTAGTTTTGCTCGTAATAATGCACAGTCTCATTATCTTTTGGAATTCGCCTTAGGTAACGATTTAAAAGTTGGCTGGGATAATGTACGTGCGCATCCTGAAAACACTTATTGTAACTTTGCACTAAACCACTATTCATCTATTGATCATTTTCTCCTGAGTGAATCTTTATTCAGCTCAGTGACAGACCATAGGGTCTGCTATGATGTGGACAATCCGTCTAATCATAACGTTGTTTACCTTACTATGACTTATCAGTCTAACAAGTCTTTGTCCAAAACTCCCAGTGTTGAATCTTCTTCACTGTCATTTAAAGAAATGCGCTTGGAGCAATGCTTCTATAGTTGACGTTTATTCTTACAAGACATATCTCGATGAACTTCTTAACAATCTGGCGGTTCCTCTCGACCTGGTGGAATGCTGTAATGTTAAATGTTGCGATGTCAGTCACAGAATGAAAATCGATAATTTCTGCTCCAGTATTCTGAAGTGTTGCTTAACGGCTGGGGATTGTGCGATTCCTGCTACTATAAATCGGTGTCATAAAAGAAAACCCGTTGCTGGCTGGAAAGATATAGTAAAGCCTGAACGTGATATATCTTTATTCTGGTATTGGGTTTGGTTAGAATGCAACAAGCCGAATAATGGTCAGGTATATGAAGTAATGAAGCGCACCAGGGCCAAATATCATTGTGCCGTTAGGTTGAGCCTGGTGTGAAAAGTTGTAAACTCGCCCCAGTCAATACGTGATGTCATATGATATCACTGTGAGGTCACAAATATATCACAACTGTGATATTAGCCTGTGAGCTCAATCTGATATCACTCTGATGTCACAATTATCTCTTAACTGTGTCATCGCACTTTTGATATTAATGTGATATATCTCTGTCACAATTGTCACACTTATGTCATACACGTGACATCACACTGTGATAGTTAAATGACATCCCCGTGATGTCATCATTGTGTCAGAACTGTGACATCTGATTTCTGTATTACCATGATAACTATGTGATGTCATCGTTGTCTCAACTATAATGTCACACTTTGATATTAAAATGATAACTATGAGATGTCATCATTGTGACTCAACTGTGACATCACACTAAGATATTAACATGATAACTACTTGATGTCATCACTACACCTTAACTATGATATCACACTATGATATTAATATGATAACTATGTGATGTCATCATTATGACTCAACTGTGAAGCCATATGCCCAAATAGTGTCACGTATGCATCGGCCGCCATGTTGATATGCTAACCTAAAGTGGTGTGTTTTGTGAACGGTAACCGTGAAACATCAAGATGTTTCTCGAAATATCTTGATTCTCTGGAGTCCTCTGCCACGTCGAGATAAACAACGTTGAAATTCTCAAAGTCGTGGTGTCGTCACTTCCGGCTGGCCCAATTAGGCACTCGGTAAAAACAATTAACCTTGTGTGTTCGTCTTTGTGTTATCTCATCAACAAATGTCACAAATCCACCTTATTAGTACTTGTATCTGCGATTTTTCTTTTCTGCGAGTAAATACAGCATGTAGGAGTTATTATAAGGTACTAGAGATGTCATTTCACTATTTTGTTCATTATTGTGTCACAGACAATAAACATTGGAGCAGGTACTTAGCATGAGAGCAAATGGCAAAAGTGATTCCCAGTTAATTTCCAGCTAACAAAATATTTAGCCATTTACTATTTCACCTTCGATAAAATGCTTCCCACACAGCACTGCATGAGCTGACAGTTCCCACTTGCTGCCTCATACATGCCAACTCTACCACTTTTGGGCGTTTTTTTTCTTTTTTTTTTTGCGTGAGGTTGATAGTATCAGCCAAATAATTTTGTTTAAAAATGTACATTTCAAGTTTAAAGTAGATGATGACATTCGAACACACGTTTGACAATAATTGAAGTGTGTATGACTTAGTATTAATTTTTGTGGTGAGAATTGCTATTACTAGAGTCTAGGACTGTAAAGTTTGAATTACACTGTGTATAATCTTCACTCTAAAACGTAAATCTACCATTTTTATTGGAACAAATACTCTGGTGATTTGTGAACGTAGACATTTTTGTTTGGAATGATATCTAATTAGTCATTTCATAAATATACTTTTATAATATTTTAAACGTGGAATTCCATTTTTATGAAATGTTTGCTTCTAAATGCAGAGATTTGTGTACTCTGATCATTACAATATTGAAAATAAATGTCACTATAGCAGCGCCACAAGTGATGGCTCAAGAAATGGCATTTTAAAGCCTTAAATGTTGTCATACTGCTCAGATTTGATACATTTGTTGTAATCATATGAAAACGTGAGATTGTGCCATTTTCACAGTACTTCGGTTCTGATAATACCATGATAAATACTTCATTTTTATCAAGTAGAAAGGTGTAAGAAACATTGATCGGAATTGAAGAAAAATTGTTCAATATTTTTTATGCATTGTTTCTGTTTTTCTTTGAATCTAATTCCATTTCCTTTCTTTTGTACCTTTTATGATGAATTACCTGTAGTTACCTCGTGTTAAACAGGTGTGAATAGGCACAACACAGCTCAGTGAAATCAAGTCTTGCTGTCAACTCAGGAGAGAAGTATTTCTCATGTTATAGTCGGTAAAACGTCATGCGAGTCTCCTATAGAAGTCACACAGTGATCTCGCGCTGTGACATTACTTTGAGACCTTCCAGAGATGTCATGTAATGAAATAGTGTGATTTATATTTTAGCAATGAGTTTTTATGTCATAGGTTTTCCATGATTTCACAAACATATCACACAGATGTCTCACTTTGATGTCACTTTGTGACATCAATGCGAGACACCTGTGATATATTTTTTTTTCCAATTATTTTTATTGAAACCTTTTCAATGACTTGAATTACATGCATGTTTACATTTTTGTTTTTATAAATAATAATAAATAAATAAATAAATAAAATTTTTTTTAAAAACCCAACCCAAAAAAAGAAAAAACTGCACATATTTAAAACATAGATGGATAAAGATCTGAAATTAACATATGACAAGGACGGTCCAAATTTTACCTGTTATAATAGCTAATGAAAGGTTGCCAGATTTTGTAGAATTCATGTTCTTTTTGTTTAATAGAGTACCTAATTTTCTCTACCTAAGTGTTGCATTACATCTCTGTGGAGGTTTGATGAGTAGGAGGAATCTTATTTTTCCAATTTAGTAAGATTAGCAATCTGACCAATAACATCACAAAACATATCACATTAATTTGTGAACTGTTCAGGGACAAAGCAGTAGGAACAACTCCAAACAATGACATCACTGGGTCTGCTGGAAGACGAACCTTTAAAATTTCAGACAAAGTGTCTGTTATTTTAGTCCAGTAGAGGGAAATGTTGGGACAGTTCCAAAATGTGTGGGATAGTGATGCAGGCGCCTGGCCACAACGGACACAAGAGGCGTCCACTCCTGGAAACATCCTGGAGAGTCTTTGTTTGGATAAATGTAATTGATGTAGAATTTTAAACTGCAAAAGTCCATGTCGGATACAAATTGAAGAAGAGTGAACCCGTCCTTGAGTGACAGTCCATTGGTCTTTTGTGATGTTTATTCCCAAGTCTTTGCTCCAAGCATCTTTTATATGGTCAATTGAGGTTGTACATTCCATCTGTGACAGGCCATTGTATATTTTGGAGATCGAACCTTTCCTGAGTGGGTCATTTAACAGCACATTGTCCATAGGATACTCTTGTGGTTGATTGGGAAAAGAGGGAAAATTTGTCTTTGCAAAATTGCGTATTTGCAAATATTTATAAAAATCCTTATTTTCAATACTGAATTTATCCCGTAATTGTTCGAATGTAGGAAAGGATTTATTAATAAAAAGATCTTTGATTACATAAACACCCTTAATATCCCATTGTTGAAATGTTTTGCCTGAAAACAGGCTTTGTGCTTGATTATCAATCAGTGGCGTCAGAGCCGAACACTGATTCCACCGAAAATGTCTTCGAATCTGAGACCAAATCTTGAGTGAGTGGGAAACTACAGGATTCTGACATTTAAACTGGGATAGATTAGAGGTGTAATAGAGCAGTGACTTCAATGTATTAGGGGAAAAAGATTGATTTTCCATCTGTTCCCAATCAGGTCTGAGAGCACCTTTCCAAAATAACACACATTGAATGTCGCGAGACCAGTAATAAAGTCGGAAGTCTGGCAGTCCCATCCCCCCCAACGGTTTCGGTCTTTGTAAAAAGGTTTTTTTTAATTCTTGGTGTCTTTTTATTCCAGATAAAGGATGCAATTAAAGAATCTATTTTTGTAAAAAAACTTCTTATTAATTAGAATTGGAATGCATTGGAACAAGAATAAATATTTTGGCAAAACGCTCATTCTAATAATATTTATACAACCTGCAAGAGAGATGGGAAGGCCAGACCACCTTTCGACCTGTTCTTTCGTTTGTTGATATAGGGTCATAAAGTTTTTACCAAAGGGGCCAGAGATTTCTTGCGTGATATTTATCCCAAGATACTTAAAGTTGTTTGAAATAGTGAAGAGGAGTGATGTCCACGTATTTATTTTATCCCTTGCTATGGGACTAATTGGGAACAATATACTTTTAGACAGATTAATTTTGTATCCTGATACTCTGCCAAATTCCGATAATATGGCCATGACTTTTGGAAGGGATGTGGGTGGGTTTGAAATGTATAGTAACAGGTCATCTGCATACAAAGATAGTTTATGCTCAATACCTTCTCTTGTATTCCCTTTATAGTCTTCTGTGGAGCACAGCAGAATAGCAAGGGGCTCTATGGCTAGAGTGAATAATAGGGGGGACAGAGGACATCCTTGTCTTGTTGAACGATGGAGAGAAAAAGAGCTTGAGATCAGATTATTTGTTTGTACAGATGCCTTAGGTTGAAAGTAAAGCAATTTTATGAGAGAGATATAGTAATGGCCAAAACCAAACCTCGACAGGGCCGAGAAGAGAAAGTCCCACTCGACCCTGTCGAAGGCCTTCTCGGCATCTAATGAGAGTAGTATTTCTAATTCTTGTTTGCTTGGGTTTTTGGTATAAATAATATTGAACAGTCTTCTTATGTTAAAAAACAACTGCCTATCTTTCATAAAGCCAGTTTGGTCTGTAGACACAACAGTTGGAAGGACTGATTCTCAACGCATAGCCAGTATTTTTGCTAATATTTTGTTGTCTACATTTAGTAGGCTTATAGGCCTATATGAACCTGGGTTTAACGGGTCTTTACCTATTTTATAAATTAGAGAAATACATGCATCATATAGTGTTGGGGGCAGTGAACCTGTTAATAGTGCTTCGTTATAAACATTTAGTAAGAGAGGGGGAAACCTGTTCAAAAAAAGTCTTGTAAAATTCTGCACTATACCCATCAGGGCCAGGGCATTTGGAGTTTTGCATATTCTGTATAGCTTGCTCAATTTCATCTTTCGATATAGGTTGATCCAATAGGTTTTTGTTTTCCAGGCTTATAGTGGGTATTTGAAGTTTATCAAAAAATGTTCCTATTGAATTTGAGTTGTTTTTGGACTCTGATAAGTAGAGTTTAGAATAAAATTTTTTAAATGTATCATTTATTAATTTAGGGTCTGTTGTTATCTGGCCAGTGTCTGTTCTTATTTCTGTAATTAATGTTGATGCTGCTTCTGCTTTTATTTGTTGGGCTAATAGTTCACTTGTTTTCTCTCCATATTCATAATGTTTGTGCCTAAGTTGCGTCAGCCATTTTGTAGTTTCTGTTGTGTATAGTAGATTAAGTTCTGTCTTTAATGACTGTTTTTTTTTATAGTCTGGTGTGGGGGAGTTAGCATATTTTCTATCAATTTCTATCAGTTCCTCTGTAATCTTTGACTCCTTTTCCCGTTGTTGTTTATTTTTCATACTATTCAAGGAAATAATCTGGCCTCTCAAGTATACCTTAAATGTTTCCCATAAAGTGGATCTAGTGATATCTGGATAATCATTTGTCTGGAGAAAAAATGTAATTTGTTTTTTCAGTTTTTCTACTATATTGGAGTCTGATAAGAGTGAGTTGATAAACCTCCATTTCTTGGTTGTTGGAATGTGTCCTATCTTTATATGGAGTGATACTGGACAATGGTCAGACAGGACAATCGCTTCGTAATTGCAATGCTTGATATTTGTTAAGTATGCATAATCTATTAAAAAGAAGTCAATTCTTGAAAAAGAATGGTGAACTGGAGAGAAATATGAGTACTTTTTTGCGTTAGGTGACGAAGATCTGAAAGGATCAAGCAATTTATAAGTATTCATGAATCTATGAATGGCTTTAGCAGATTTAGGTATGTTACATGGTTTCTGTGATGATCTATCAATTTTGGGATCTAGCGCCAAATTGAAATCCCCTCCAATAATCAATTGGTGAGAGTCCATATTGGGTAGTGCTGCAAAAAATGACGTAATGAATGTCTCATCATCGATATTGGGGGCGTAGATACTTGCTAAAGTAACTAATTTATTGTGTAGTTTACCGGTAACAATAATGTATCGTCCACGAGGATCAGCTATTACTTTTGACACTGAGAAAGGAATAGATTTTTTAATAATTATCGCTGCACCTCTGTTTTTTTCCGGAAAGTTAGAGTGGTACACCTGCCCAATCCATTTAGTTTTCAATCTTTTATGGTCTTAGTCTTTCAAGTGAGTCTCTTGTAAAAACCCGATATCCATCTCTAATTTTTTAAAATGGGACAATATATTACCTCGTTTTATAGCTCCATTGAGACCTGTACAGTTCCATGAAATAATTTTTACAACACCTTGATATGCAGGAAAATCCAAAATATTGTTTTTAGTCATTGCTGTATAATTGAGTAAATAAATTATCTAATTTTTTTTTTGTAGACCGTCTCCAAGAAAAGTAAAAGTTATATCTTCTAGTTGTGCAGGTGAAAACACAAAACAAAGCAAAAACTCCAAGTACAACAAACTTTGTCCCTACCAACAATCCCGAGCCAACAGCTCTGTTAGAACCTGTACAAAGCATGTACAAATAAGAAAAAGAGTTGGTAAACTCAAGGAGGTGTGAGAACATTAGACTTACCACTAAGCTCCTAAAATAATTTCTTTTTTCCGAACCATCTTCTCTATATTTGGCCTGTACACATATTTATTATGAACAAATCAAATTTTTCTAATGCTTGTTACATCTTTACTCAGTTTGTGTAGGCCATAGTGTTACCGTCAAAGTCTGCTTTGTGTGGACACTGCTTATTTGACCTCCGGCGGGGGTGCTGGTGCAGTGGACTCGATAAATCTCTCCACTGCCTGCGGGTCGCTGAAAGTCTTCCTGGACCCGTCCACTGTGATCTCAAGCTTCGCAGGGAAAAGCATCCTGTATGGGATTCCAGCGTTGCGGAGTTTAGCTTTCACCTGGTTAAAAGCTGCACGCTGACGTCCTACTTCTGGGCTCATGTCGGGGAAGATGTGAATCAGTGATCCCTCGTAGAACAGTTTGCCTTTGGTTCGGGACAGCGACATGGTCTTTTCTTTATCCGAGTAATAATGAAGACGTGCAGTTATGGGTCGAGGTTGTTCGCCACTGCGTGGTTTTGGGGCCAGGCTCCTGTGTGCACGGTCAACAGTAACGGGACCGTCAAAATTTTCTTGGCCGAGCACTTTAGGGAGCAACTTAGCCACAAAGTCAGTTGGTTTGTTGAACTCCGCTCCTTCGGGGATATTCAATATTTTAATATTTTGGCAACGGCTTCTGTTTTCTCAATCGGTGCATTTTTCTTGTAATTTCATTTGGTCTGCGGTGAATTTCTGACACGTATTCTCCAGCGCTGTGAGCCTGTCAGAGGTGTCATTGAGAGACTGCTCCATACCCCAACGTTCTCCGTAAGCTCTTCTCGAATGGTTTTAATGTCCGCTTTTGTGGTTTCCCGCAAGGCCGAGATCTCGTCCCGTATTCCTTTGCAGAAGCCCTCCATCTCTGTCTTGATGACAAGTTGCATGGTGTCCCTGTATGATTTAAACTCCGCTCTTTGCTCCGCACGAAAAGTTCCCAGCGAGACCGGACTTTCTTCCGCTAGCTCTGTGGTGTTATCTTTAGCCGCTTCAGTTTTCTCTCCGGAGGAGTGCGGCTCAGCATCTAGAGTCGTCTGCGTGTAATGCTTGTTTTTCCTGGTACCCATCTCGATAACGAGCGTGCCACGTCTCAGTTTGTTCAAAAATGCCGGTCTGGAAGACTAAATCTTTTAATTTTGGCGTGGAGCTGGTCTGCTGCGCTGCCTACTCCATGCGACCAGAAGCGGAAGTCCCCCGGAAGCGGAAGTCCCCCCTGTGATATATTGATGTATGGCACAGATGTCTCGCTTTGATATCAGATTGTGACATTCCTATGAGACATCTAAGTGAAATGTTGGTGATGTATCACATAGCGGTCACAATGAGACATCACAGCGAGACCTACAGATGTGAAATCTCACAGATGTCTCACTTCAATGTCACATTGTGACATCACTGAGACGGCTATGTGATACACGGGTGATGCATCGTATTGCTATCTCGGTGAATTCAATGTGACATCACAGTGAGACCTTTAACTGTGATATCACACTGATGACTTGCTTTGATATCAGATTATGTCATTCCTATGAGACAACTATGTGAAATGTTGGTGATACAGCGCACAGATGTCTATAGCTGTGATATCACACAGTTGTCTAACTTTGATATCACATTGTGACATCACTATGAGAACTTTTTGAGGCTTCAAAGTGAGGTCACTGTGAAATCACAAAAAAAAAAACTCACACTGTGTTATCACCTGTGACATCATTGTGACATCAAATTGTTGACTGGGTACTCTTAGGTGGCTAAATACATTCTAAATACAAAATACGAGTGCATTTAAGGCTGCCCATTTACATGACGTAAAATTTATCAGTCTCATAACTTTGAGCTGCAAGACTTTGGCACCGCATCGCGCACTTTGATATAACCATCGGAGCGACATTTTCTTGAATTTTGTCATGGCACTGATCTATTGTTCTGTCATAAGGCCGCGAATATAAAATGCGCACAAATTATTCCGAACCTCAGAGTTTTTTTGTGCGTAGTAGCTACCCAGTGGTGGATTATGTTTTTGCGCGCCTACATTTTCGAACAAATATTGAATTTCTTCGCTTGAATGGAGAGATCCTTTCACCGCTGCATTTGTCAGAACAAGACAACCGTGACACATAGCGGTAATCTGCCGCGCTGAAGTAAGGCTGCTTTCACATTTGATAACTAGGACGGATGGATCGTGCCCTAATCCACCCCTTCCAACCGTACTCGCGGACCGTGCCCGAGCAAGGCACGCTCGTGCTCACGCTTACCAAAGGAACTAAACTATCTCTATCCCTAACCTTAACTCAACTCATAGGGAATGCTATCCCTAACCCTAACCTTAACCCAACTCATAGGGAATGCTATCCCTAACCCTAACCTTAACCCAACTCATAGCGAATGCTATCCCTATCCCTGTGCCTAACTTTAACCCAACTCAGCCACAAACAACGGTTTGTTCTGCTCAAATTATTCTACCAAGTGTCAATGGATCAGCCAACTCACCAGCATGAAAGAAGTCAAAATAGATCACACAAAGTCTCCTCATTACCTCATTAAAAGCAATAAATGAAAGAGAAATAAATGAATATATAATTTTTATATAAACCTTCAGTTGTCTTTCACCCTTCAATGATGAATAGAAACTGATGTGCTGAGTTGGCAACAAACTCACTTGGTGTAGTGGTCAAGGCCGCAGTGTGTGGTGCGTCTGACATTGCTTTCTCCACAGGTTTCCCAGTTCGAATCCCACTGCAATCACTAATGTAATGTCTAACTTAACATGTAAACCTTTGTTCACAGACTCATCAAAGGCGGAAAGAAGAAGTGAGAGAGATAATACACACAGTAAAGTCATGATGCAAGAGCATAGTGGTGAAAACTGGAACTTTTACTCGCGCCGCATCTACCCCTTCTCACTTTGTGATGTCTCACTTTGATATCACAATGTGACATCACAGTGAGATCTACAGCTGTGATATCATGCGGTTGTCCAATTTTGATATCACATTGTGATATCACTGTGAGAACTTTGTGAGGCTTCAAATTGAGGTCACAGTGAAATCACACTGTTGTCTAACTTTGATATCACATTGTGACATCACTATGAGAACTTAGTGAGGCTTCAAATTGAGGTCACTGTGAAATGACAAAAAAACTCACACTGAGGTATCACCCGTGACATCACTGTGACATCATTGTGACATCAAATCGTTGACTGGGGCAGCAGCTGCTAATAACACGCAGTTTTGGAACGAACTTAAGAAACTTAATGGCAAACAGATGAATGTCCCTACTGTTGTTGATAACGCTTGTGGGTGTGAAAACATTGTTGATTTATTTATGTCAAAATATGAGGACTTATTTAACAGTGTCCCCACTAAGGAATCGGAGCTGGAAGATCTGAGGAGTCGCATTGGCTTCGGCATTGATAACGCAGACGATCATGATGTACTCTCTGACAAAAATGTTAATGTCTTGCTCCGATGTGTTAGAAAACTCAAAGCTGGTAAGAGTGATGGGGACATGGGATTTGACTCTGATCACATTTTGAACGGTACACATAAACTGGCAGTATTTCTGTGTATGTTATTCAAATGTATGCTAACCCATGGTTATACCCCTAATGATCTTTTTTATGCAAATATGGTTTCAATTCCAAAAAACATTCGCGCATCCCTCTGTTCTAGTGACAATTATCGCAGAATTGTGTGAACTTGCTCCCTATGTAAACTATTTGATTTGATTGTACTCGATATCTATGGAAACCATTTATTTACGTCTGACCTGCAATTTGGCTTTAAAGCCGGTCATTCTACTACAATGTGCACGAGTATATATTTAGAAACTATTAATTACTATAAGTGCAAAGGCAATGATGTATATAGCTGTCTTCTAGATGCCAGTAAGGCTTTTGATAAAGTGCATTTCGGTAAGATGTTTACTTTACTTATCTCTCGTCGCGTTCCTCTTGTAATAGTGAGGCTATTATTCGACTGCTACACTCGCCAGGCAGTCTGTGTGTCATGGATCGGTCACAAGTCTAAATATTTTAGTGTTAAAAATGGTGTTAAACAGGGTGGCGAATTATCACCTATATTGTTCATTGTATATATTGATGAGCTTATTTCTTTACTTATTAAATCTGATGTCGGCTATCACGTTGGCTCCTGCTATGTAGGTGTGCTTGAATATGCAGATGATTTAACTTTGTTGTGCCCCAGTGTGAGTGGTTTGAATGATATGCTGGATATATGCGTTAAGTTTGCTAAAGATTACAATATCACTTAACTGTAAAAAGACTAAATGCATTAAGCATGGTTCTGCTGTGAATTTTTATGATAATGTGTTTTTAGATCATGTGTTGTTGAGCTGGTCTGATCAGGTCCCTCATCTTGGTCAGATTGTGAATACTAAACTTAATGATTCTGATGATTGTATCAAAAAATGTTGCTTATTCAATAGCTCTGTAAATAAGTTTTATGCCATCTATAGTAATCTCCCTAATGATGTGTTGTGTAAACTTTTCAAATTGTTGTTCTTTCTACGGACTCTCAACTATGGTATTTGAACTCGAATGGGTTTAATGTTGTAAACAGCGGAATAAGGCTGTACGTAAGTTGCTCGACATAGCCTTTAATAGTCATTCTTGGTTACTTCGACCTCTCATTGATCAGAAACATGTTAGCTTGCAGTTAACAGAAAAAACTTTGAAATTTGTACATAATCTGCTACATTATCAAAATTCATAGGTCACTTGTGTTCCAATAATGCTTTGTCACTAATTGGTCAAAACTGTGCTTTTCTGAAATACAAATATGATATTATAATTACTGAACCTTAACATGTCAGTTGTAGCAAACTATCTCATGATGTTCTTTCACCTGACCAATTAACAATAATTGCTCATGCCTTTATCTTACTCCGTGTAAAAAATAATTATTAGTCAATTGATGGTTTTACACATGAAATGATCCTAGATATGTTGCATTATATTGTGATGTCTTAATGTATTTAACCTTTCTTTTATCTAGTTAATTATGATCTGATGTTCCTTGTGTGATTGTTAGTGTAACCCTTGATTTCCTTCTTCTTTTGTTGCTTTTCCTTTCACATGTACCATTTATTACCATGAGTACGAAATAAACAAATAATTATAATCAGGAAATTAATAAATGCTTCTTCCAGGTAAATCCTAGAAAGCTGAAATTTCGGGAGCAAGTTTTATACACTGCAACTTATGGTGAATTCAGAAATGCGTCACTATATTTTTCAAAATATGAATATTCATAACATGTTTATATCTCAGGAAATATCAATTGTAATGGTACCACACTTGGCAGTTTGTTTTTGCGACATGGAGATTATGAATTATACCAAAGGACATTTTGATACGATGAACGGTTTGTCCACAGCAAGAATGTATATCTTACTATACAGTGTATTATGTACGTAAAAAATTTTTATTTCAGAAAGTCTCAAATGGATTTTCAAGACATTAGGTGACAGTACAGGGCATGGAACAGCAATGACGAGTGATTTTTTTTCAGAATTTTATGACATTGCAACAGGCTGTGGTGAAAGCGAAAGTCCCATTTTGGCGTATTTGGGTGGCGCTAGAGAGCCATTTTGTGTTTTTGGTGGAGAGTTTTCAGATTGAAAAAATATTTGAAGCCATGTAGAAATTACTGTAAAATTTGATTTGATTTCGAGCATGTTTAAGGGGTCAAATGAAGGTTGGAAATTGCCTAGGCATTGAAAAAAGGCAGTCAAAGTGGCTGGGGACCCCATCTTTGACGCCTCATAAAATCAGAACCGTACGACTTTTGTAGATGCAGAAAGAAAACACCATAATTAACCTATATTAACAGCCGACATCGAAGTGCGAAAAAAAATGCACGAACACCACATGCCAAACCTGCCGATATGTTTGTAACGTTCAGTAGCGCGGCTAGATAAAAATAATCTGTAGGCCTACAGAGCATTCATATTATCGAGAATAAGATGACGCAATCTTGGTTATTTCTGCTTTATATTCCTCGGATTTTGCTCGGTCTCTCTTACTAGTTTATTAAAAGCGGCGAGCTAGGTATCGCTAGACTACATTGATTGTAACCAGCTCATTTTTTCCCAACTTCAAATATTTGAAGAACTACATTCATAACAAATTATTTATGAAAATGGCAGGCTAGATGAATGATTTGGCCAACAGTTATATTGAGAGTAAGGCAGGCATTTACGATGTAATCGCAGTATTCTGGGCAGGGAATGGACTGTGCAGTCATTGGTTCCGAGACCGAACCTCAGTGCAAGGCCAGTAAAGACAAAAAAAATTCAACTGTCTCAAGACACTCCTTCAGTGGTCCGGAACAAGATTGCTGAATTGCTGTATGCAAATAACTTTCAGTTGGTGTCCGGAAAAGTGAGGGGAAAAAAATTTGCTTCCCGCACCCTGCGCCCCCCACCTTTGGAACCACTGCTCTAGGATATCAATTCTAGAGAGTGATATAAATGATTAAATTTGAAGTACTACACGTAGAGTGATAATACTCAGAGTTGACATCCCCCCCCCATATGCGGTCCTAACACATGGCAATGACAACTTCAACACTGTTTTTGAAGAAGGAAAGCCAACGCACACCAGAGGTTACGAGGTGCAGGTAATGGGTAGTAATTGACTTTGAAGAGAAGGATACCGCACACTCTTGTCCTGCTGCCAAGTTTTTATTCAGACAACGAGAAAGGCCACTCAGACCGAAACGTTGTCTAAATAAAAACTTGACAGCAGGACAAGAGTGTGCGGTATCCTTCTCCTCAACTTCAACACTGTTGTCATCACCGGTGGTGACAATAAAAACGTCCAGTAATATTCCTAGGTTCCTGATATTTCTGCTGGATGTATATCACAGTAGACTGCTCCCTCCCCCTCGATCATTCAAACATTCGTCCTTCACCCATGGCACTATAAACTATAGAACCTATAAAACACTCTTGTCATCACCCGTAACTTATACATTAGTGTCCGATATAATATACTTAGCACAGTTTCTTTCTGAGTTCCTGGTATTTCTGTCAAATGATCGTATTTCTTGTTGGCTGATGTGTGTCACCAGTCCAGTGTTTTTCATTTCTTTTTATCTAGTCGCATCTACACACATACAGCATTTGATTGCGCATTTCCCCCGCCGATTCCTTAGACAAGATAGCAGACGCTTTTCACGATTTGCGGTTGGTTCAGCCAATGACTAGCCTCCGTTGCAGACGTCTTATGTGTTCGGTTAATTTCCTTCACCCCACAACGCCTGCGCACTCGAGCGCGGTTTTGTGTTCCACCAATCAGAAACTAGCTCCTTAAGGCCGGTTGCATAAACTGAGTTTAAGACTGGTTTTCACTGTAGACTGGGGCCGGTTGCACAAACTTAGTTTAAGACTGGTTTTCACTGTAGACTGGTCTTAAATTGTCGAGTTAGACTAGTCTAATTAAGACTGTCTGTTGCATAAAGCTTAAGACTGACTTAATTTGAGGCAGAAAAATTAGCCACCTCTCCCCCTGGCTTAGACTGAGATGAGAGCTTTGTTGCCATGGCAACACATTTTTAGAACACCTGTTCGAGGACACAAAGATATAAAACAATAAATATTGCTGTAACAAAAAAGGACAAAAAAATATTGTACATTGGAAACAGGATTATCAGCTCTGTTTTTTTAAAATTTGTATTTATTTTGTAGTTTTGGGGGGGCCCTCCTCCGATGGCTAGATTTTTTTTCTCTTCCATGTTTCCGTCTTAAGCTGCTTTCACACCGGACGCAAAACGAATTTTTCGCACAACAGATTACATTCAAAGTCAATACAAAGACGCGAATACACGTGAAACGCTTTCCGGTGTGAAAGCAGCTTTGGATTCTTGCACTATTTTTTAAAACGTTTTTGAACATCTTTTACGGTACACACGACGGTTGATACCGCTCGCCTTTTCTGTAATTTTCTTCCCTCATTTAATGACGTGTCAAATTTCCGTTCGCTTGATTAAAACTATTGAATAAAAGACTTCTTTTGGCATTATACTCCTCCAGCAACGAAAAGGTTTTCCGTTGCGCTTCAGTGTGGTGATCTCCCGCTGCCACCGAGCGTCGCTATTCTTGTCCGCCATGTTTTTCTCCTCTGCGAAGTGTCTTATTTTACTCATGATACATAGCGCGACCGGCTATCCAAGTTAGGCTTAAATAAGTCACTCAAAGACAGGTTTTATGCAACAGGCATATTTAAGAGTCTATAGTAAGTCTGACTTAAAATTACATTTAAGTCAAAGACTGGGTCTAATTTTATGCAACCGGCCCCAGGAGCTAATTATATATGCAGAAACAGATAAAGCCAAAATGGCGGACGGTGGCAAACATGTTTTCTCTCGAGCTTTGGATAAAATCTGCAAAACCTTCAATATTGAAAATAATTTACATGTGCGAAGTGCACCATAAAGATGTCATTAGTCTTATTTTCACTATTACAGAGCAAGAGATTAAAGATAAAACGAAATAATAAATAACTAGGCTTGTACTTTGTTTTGTCAAGTTTGTCACTGTTATGGCGCACTTCGCACATGTAAATTGACACAGTATCTTGGGTCGCGACAGTATCTTCTGATCGCAAAAATATTCGCTTTTATGTCTGAAACTAGAGAGTCGAGAGACTCTACAAATAAAATCCTGAAGCTCTACAAAATGCGGGACGATTAGCGGTGTAAACATACCTGAGAACGCCGCAATCTTGGCGTGTCGCGTCCACCGAATGCAAAGCAATCGGCCCCGATAACTCGCCTTCACTCGTTCTTTCATCTAAAAAATTAGCTACAACTAATAATCAATGCTTCTTCTAGCTATATCTGGAAGGAGAAGTCGCGAACTTAAAGAATAATTACATAAACAGCCTCTATATTGTAGGTATTACACTCTTGGTCAGTCAAGCACTTAGCGTTGCCAAGGAATGTCTGGTTTGCTTGCCCACCAGAGACTTGTTGCTCTGGGAGAATGGTCATGTGACCCGCTACGCAAAAGGCCTATTTAGCAAGTCATTGCTACACTTGGAATATTTAGCTGGGTTACATGGAACAACACTCTTGCTATACATAAAACGGTGGCAACTTGTAGAAACAAAATCAGGCCCATTCTTGATATCAGCATGAAATGACACAATAGCTTGTTCTATAGACACATCAGTCGCTTCCTTAGCTGCTCTCACGCTTGCCATATGCTCTTTGTTCTGCTGCTGTCTATGCAATGTTTGGTCGCAAGACTCTGCCGCTCTTTTACATGCCTTTTGTAATTTATCTTTAGCCTTAATGACTGATTTGACGCTATGTGGCAAAGCAACTCGCAATCGCTTCATAGCTCTGGCTGGCAAAGTATGCTCTACTTGGCGCTTAGCTCGGAACACATGTTGGCAAAATTTGCACACTTTCAGTCTTATAGGTACAACAGCATTACATTGTGGACAGACCTTGCTTGGAGGCATGACCAATTGCAACTCATGAAACTACTCGCTCTTCTCTGCACACCACACAGGAAGAAATGACCAGTACCACGCAGTATAGGACTAAAATGCGCATGCGTGCTTTCGGCAGGCCGACTGTACGTATGGCCGTACAACGGAGAGTGCTGGATTTCTGCAACGGTACGGTTTCAGAGAAAACCCCACAAGTTTTTTGACCTCCGTTGCCCGCTGAGTACGTGACAGCATTTTCAGGACGAACAGACACTCCAGAGGTGAGATGTGACTTAACAGACACACAGACCCAACTACAGTTACCCTCGCTGCGCATGCGCCGAGGGTTAATTATAATATCCCCGAACGCCGACTGGCGTTCAAATCAAGTGCAAATGAAAGGTCATGACCTTTGGATGTGTCCCACGATGACATTATACCTGTTTGGTTCAAAATTTTGACACAAGGTGGAGCTTTGTCACATAAAATTCACCATTTTTGGAGATTGGAACCATCTTTGGAACCATTTGTCCAATTGACATGAAACTATGTGCAACTGCAAGGTCATGAACTCACAACGTGTCACACGATGACAGTATACCTGTATGGTTCAATATTTTGCCACCAGGTGGCGCTTTGTGATGAAAAATTACCATTTTGGCCATATCTTCAGAACCATTTGTCCGATTGACCTGAGATTAAATTCAAATGAAAGTCTATACAAGGTCTATTGAAGGATTGGGGAATTGGAGGATTGGGGGCGTTCGGGGATATACCCCAAGCTGTCGCCTCCAACGGCATAAGCCTAGTTCCCAATAAATCTAGTGGTGTTAAAAATACGATCTAAACATAACTGTTGTTACAAATGTTGGTTACACTTTACTTGAAGGTACCGTCATAAGACTGACATGACACTGTCATAACTGTGACATGTGTCATGTAATAGTTATTACAGTGTCATGTCATTCTTATGAGGAAGTCGTCATAATCAAGACAACCCAAACAATGTCAACTTGTCATCTCAAAAACCGAACGACAGTCAATGACAACGTTTATCACATTTACATAATGTTTATGACACGTTCATGACTGTGTGTGTGTAAAAAGTGTGGACACTGTTTAGCATGCACCGCGTATTGTCTTTGTCTGTGTCTTTGTGTATCGGGTATGGGAGCGGGCGCACTCACGTACACTACACTTCCCAGCATACGCCGCTACACACCTGCCTGCTAATTACATGGATCTCCTGGCTGACATAGCACACAACACCGGCGTCTGTCTGCTGATTCAAGGTAAAAACAAACCACAACACATAATGCTTTACCGTCAAGTCCTGTTTATTGTTTAAACATCTTAGCGAACAGTGAGGTACCCACTGCTTCAGCTCCATTATCCACTCCGTAGCCGACATAAAATCGTCACTCAAACTCATGCAACTCACGTTTACACCGCTGTTCTTCCCGGTCCGCCAGCATAGTTTCCCCGTGGAAGCGCGCACCTCGGGAGAGCTAGGTTCTTATGCAACATCTTGGGACGGTGGAAATGTGCATTTGGTGTAGGGGGTGAGTGTTTATCTGACGTTCTCATTGTTTAAGAATTATGTGTTGTCTGTTTCAATTGTGGTGTTATTGAATGTATGTGGAGATATGTGTATGTGTTTGCTATGTGTTTCACTGGTGTTGTTTATAGTAAATTATGTATATATTTTCTTTATTTGTATTCGATGGTGGATGACTCAATTTTCTTTCCTCTCAATGGTTGCAACCAATTATTGGAGTATGGGGGTGAGGTATTTAGAGGGGGAGAATGAGGAGGGAAGTCAGTCAGTCTTTGGCTCTGGTGGAGGAGGGTTAATTTAGCATTGTTGCAGTAGCTTGCTGTGAGGCTGCAAATCTTTATGTGCTTATAAATATTTATCGATTGCCTACTATGGCCGGTTTTGTTTTGTTTGAACAGTTTTTTTTTTGTTTGCATTTTTGAGCACCTTTGCGCAATGTAAATAAATCTCCACTTTTATACACCGATTTCTCTTTTTGGTTGTGTCTAATTTTGGGGGTTGCGCTAAGTGATGTTGGGGCGGCAACGTCTCTCCTTCACAATGTTATATCACTCTTATGACGATACCTTCAAGTAAAGTGTTACCAAAATGTTACATATTCAGGAACGAGTCCATGTTATGTTGTATCAATACGAACATGTTCTGTATGTTTGTAACAGGTGTGGTTTGAGCCAAACTGCCGCATGCCGTACACCAAAAATAGTTGGCAGTGATCTTTATTTTTTTACCGCTGGCACGCACTGTAGATAGTAGGCAGATGACTTGGTTGTTCAGCAGAGCAGCAGGTGAGAGTAAAACGAAAGAGTGGGAAAGGTACATAGTCAGGCTGGCAGAAGGTCAAAAATCAAGCGGGAATACAATCCAGGAAAACAAAATTAAGCAGGGAGCTGACACAAGGAGAGTCAAAGACAGCCAGCATTGGCAACATGAAACCAGACTGGGAACTGCTGGAAAGTCTTGCATGGAAATGGCAAAGAACAATCTGGCAAGGAGTGACTGAACTGGAGAGGCTTTTTTACTGTGTTGATTACTGATGAGCTGCAGGAGTGAGATGAGGAGAGTGGAGAGGGGAGATGAGGTGGGCGTGGCTGACAGGTGGAGTGAGGCAGAGGCAGGGGGAGTGGAAAATTACTCGGAGGGTAAAGGAGCTGAATACAGACAGTGACAATGCTATTTTGGAGCAAAATCAGACGCTAGCAGTCATTAACGGATGCGATTGCAGATTTACTCCCCCATTATGTCATCAAAAATTTTTTTTTACCTTCAACACCTCCTCTGGAAGCTGGGCCTGTTGTGCCATTTGGAGCATTCCGGGGTTCACTTTGGGTTCCCTTTCTTGTGTGAAGCCAAGCACCTAGAATGTCATTTGATTTGCAAATTACTACATGCAGTTTTCATTTACATTTCATACCATGTTATAATTCTCCTGGAACTGAGATAGTGACATGTTAATGGGTAGGAATAGTTCAGATAAATCAGGAGCCACCTAGATATGTACCTCAAATAGTTGGCCTTGAATGAAGAATGATAGCACAAAGAGAACTGCCAAGCCCTGAACACACCCATTTCATCATCTAAATTCCACAGGCATTGCATATAGTAATGTGGGTCATGTTGAAATAGAGCCTCAATGCCACTCTTTCAACTTGCAGTGGGGCAGCTAGTTGACTATGTTTTAACCAAAAAATATTCTTGTTTAATAAAATACATGAGGATTGCCAAAGACCAAGTCAGTATGACAATAATACAGTCATGAGGAAAAGAAAGTACACCCTTTTTGAATAAGCTTCCTCAAAATAGAATGATGGGCTTCAAATTGTTCGGAAAGGGTCTTATTAACCTTATCTGATTGATATGCAACAACAAATGCTTCTCTAAGACCGCATTCAGACAGAGCGACCACGCCATCTCTGAAACGCCCCTGCTACTCACTGGGTTTCTGTCTAAATGGGGTAAAGCGTTTAAAAAAAAGGATTAAAGTTAGCTGTCTCTGATACACCTCGGATGGTGTTTCAGCACCATCGAAAAGGAGAAGCTGATGCATTTCCTCATCTGTGTGAATTGGATAAGTCATCGATTTAAGATTTAAGATAAAAGATCAAGACAAGGAAACAGGCAGACGTGGTTGCATAAAATGCGCACATGAACTGACCAAGCTTGCAAACCCAAATTCTTCCAAATTTTTACAAGCATATTTTTTCTTATGAATTACAAAACTCTAAGAATCATTGTCCGGTCTACAATATTGGACATTTTCAAACTAGTTCACTTTATTTTTTGCTTTTAATCTATTCTGATGGAGGCACATTCAAATTAAAACGTAAAATGTCAAGCAGAAATTAATATCAAGGAGCCTCCTGAAAATGTTTGATTCCAGTATTGCTAAGTGAGCGACACTGCTCAAGTATCCAGTGCTAAGGCAATGACTCCACCTTTCCAGTCACAGTCTGAATGGTTTAAGGTAGAGAAAAGTAGGAGCTGCTATGCCAGTTCAGTGCTGTATAAAGGGTGTTACCACAGCAATTTAAGACCGCGCTAAAACACTTCAGCTACACTTTTTTCTATCTGAATACAACCGAAGAAAATTACAGTCATGTTCTTCTTACTCTTTATTTTCTTTATTTATTTTCTTTCTTTTATGCTGACTCACTACTCCTACATACTTTAACCTAGAAACTTCATTCAAACTTTAAAAAATCAGCTTGTACTGAATTATGTTGCTCATATTTATCTTCTTGATATCTTCCATACTTTTTGAGTTATCAATTTTTATTTCAACATTTTCACCTATTTCCATGAAAAAGGAAATTTATTAAAGGAAAGACATACTACAGGGTCACTAAAATGCTAAATTGAAACCATGTGGAAGTTACATCAATAGCAATGAATATTTCCCACTTTACAGGACTGTAAAGTGGGAAATATTCATGGCCGTTGTTGCCACTTTCACAGGTGGCATTTTAATTTTGTGACAAATGGGGCATCGTGAAACATGCCAAAATAAAATGCATACGAATATTTCCCGGTTTACAGTACAATCACTCTCTAATGTTAGAACCCTTCATGATCCATCTTTTGTGCATTTGACATGTTTGACAAATCTTAAAGCGATCATATTGCCTTTCAAATTCGTAATTTTAAAGTGGGACGTCTTAGATTTGAATTTGAATTCAGTTCATGTATAAATGTATTTTCTACTACTTGCTGTGGTGTTTTAAGGTCTAAAGACGGTTTGTAAGGTGATATGAACGCTTTAAAGACATTTTTGATGAAAATACAAAGTAAAATATGACGAAAATGGCAAATTTCGACTGTTGTACCTGCACATATTTGCTCATAGCTCAAAGACCGTGAGTGCCCATCACAAAATTACAGGAGAGCTTCTTAACATCATAAGCTACTTCTCACAGGAATTTTAAGAGATTTGAAAATTACATTTTTTTTTGCAGTACACCTTTAAATTTTTTGATTTGCTATAACTTTTTTCCATTTGACTCTATGAGTCAAATGGAAATTAGTCTTCTAGGGCTTGAAAATAGCTTTCCAATGAGACCACAACCAACTCTATAGCTGTTATAATAAGGGAGATACATGCTTTGAAGTAGCAAGGGTTCGCTAATCAGTCAAAACTTTGTTAATGAATTACTCACTAATTAGGAGGCATTGAGGAAAAATATTTCAGATTTATTCGGTACTCATAGGTCCCCACTCATCCACAAACTTTCACAAAATTCCAAGATATGTCTGCAAATTCTTGGTTGATTTGACATGGAATGACCCTGATATCTAATCATTCATATGATGACTGATTGAAAAGCTGATATCTTCTTGAAATTCCTAATTACAAAACCCCAAAATAATGACACAAGGACAACCCACTGAAGTATAAAACAAGAAATCAAGAGAATAAATTACGTACTGTCTCACTCTGCATTTCTAACACAGTTGTAGGTCTTAATCCCATAATTCAGGCTTGACTGCGGACTAGAAATAATAGAAAAGTCTACAACAAGCGTTCTGACATGCAAGCCAAATGTTCAGGTAACCCTCTTTATTACCATTGTCTGCTTTCAGTAATATGTGGCAAATACACATACCTAATATATTTCTGTAATGGCAGGAGAGTGGCACTGCACTAGGCTGAACTTACCTCAGACATCTGTCTGGCTGTGTTTCCCCGGGCGCCCATGTACACCATGGCCATGGCAGAGGAGATGCTAAGTGGAGAGTAGAAGACGTTGCTTTTCTTTACTGCACTTATCTTCATAAACAGGTCCAGAGAGAACTTTGAATTTGCAGCAACAATTGAATCCATTGTTGGTTTCCTGTTTGGGCAAAGATTTTGCCATGAAATTTATTGCGAAGAACCTGAATAGTCATATGCAGTCAAACGTTCAAGTTACAACTATTTACCTCAAGAAAATTCTGAAAACCATCTAAGTTACCTTGCATGGACAGTACTTGAAAACATAGCAAAAATAACTTGTCTCTTTAGCTTCTTGTTCTGTCAGTAACTCAAGTAAGCTGATGTTCATTTTACTTGAACATTTACAACAGTAACATCCTTATTTCCGCCGATGTACATAACTTTATGAAATGATATTCAGTAATTAGCCCTGACATTTACTTAATCCATTATGACAACTGTAAGGTATCCTGCACAATGTCACAAGATGCCCCGCATGGTAATAGACACTGAGACCTCAACATAAAAAGTCCTGTTAGCCATGGGCATCAGTTTGTTTTAAAATGCTAAAGTGCTGGGGACAATAATGGGTTTGACATGTCACACTTATTTCAGTGAGCTGACAGTGCCTGACAATACAGTATAACGCTTTCCGGGAGCTGTCGGATTTTGACTTTGCTTTTGTGTATTTAGTACATACATCTATTTAGTGCATGCATCCTGTAACTCTCTGGTACAAAAAGTAAAAATGACATGACATAAAATTGTGTGTATATAAATGGCGGCTCATCCATTAATGCAGATTATGCATTGCATAATAAAAATAAGAGAATGTAAAAATGCACAAATTAACATCAAATCAGAATCAATCACAAATTTTTTTCTTCAGCGGCATACTGCTTCTCATCAATAATTAAAATTTTTTGGGTACTGTCTAATAAAACTAGAGAGTCCAGTCGCCCACAACTGCTTGGGTGTAGCGCCCAAGTGCCTGCTTGTTCCCTTTTCACATTTTGTTGAAAATGTCATACTTTTCTGCATTAAATTGTGCTTTATTCAGCCAATTCTGCTGCCATGGCAACCAAAATTGATAGATGTCTTCACCTAACCACTACCAATGTCCACACCAAATATCAATGGACCCCGGTTGAAATTTGTGGCCTGTAGAACATTCACAAGAAAATCTCCAGGGACACAACAATGTTCAGCATGAAATTGTGCTTTAATTCAGCCAATTCTGTTGCTATGGCAACCAAAATCGATTGAAGTTGTGACCTAATCATAATCTCTGCCCAAGCCAAATATCCAAGGAATCGATTGAAATTTGTGACCTGTGGAGCGTCCACAAGAAAATCTTAGCAGACACGGCATAGTGTCAGAACCAGAGACGACGACCATGAATCCATAGATGCCACCCAACTTCATCTGGGGGATATAATTATTACATCGCTTTGCTCAACATAAATGGTAGATATAGATGAAATGAATAATGTCATTGATTTACTGAGGTAAGCCTTCGTGCATGTCAGTCAGACAACTTGAATATCACACTTGCTTTCAATTCTTATCTGTGGTTGTTCGTATTTCATAGAAATACCATGCATAATATTTTGGATTATAGGCCCATAAAGTGGCTAGTGAATACTGAATTAGTGTCGCCCTTTATTTTGAATTTTATTCTGGATATTACTTCCTCGCTGTAACTCGCTTGCATTTGAATGGTGCTAAAACAAAATGTGGAGGACAAAATTCTGGAAACTTCATTCCACTCTCTAGTTGTGGGAAGTTAGCTTGCTACAAATTAAAGCTAGCCGGTTGACCAAAACCAGACCTTTGGTAGAACCCAAGGTGAGACGATGGGAATCAGGCTTTCAATCGAGCTTGAAAAGTACCACATAAGGGCTGCAGCGACGTTTTATCTGCCGGGCAGTGTTAGCTAGCTAAGATTGAGCACTCAGTCCACGAGGGCGCTCGCCTACGAACGTGAAGTGATAAGACCGTGTTATGCTTGTACTTAATATCTATAACTTAGCTAGCTGGCTATGTTTTTATAGGTAATAGTAAGTAAAGCCAAATACAGTCGCTAGTGAGCACGGAGTCATTGTAGGTATATAGCTTGCTAGCTACGTTATAAATACATTTTTTCATTGGCAGTGAATATTTTTACGCTAGACATGAACATATTCCAATTAGCTATTCCGACAAACTTCCGCATGCGCAAGTGTAACACATTGATTTTGACTGATGCTACTCTTGCAGGAATCACAGGCAGACAGGGCGAATGGGTTCACAGCGCTTGTTGTTTATTAGACTGGCAGGAAACGGCACACACAAGTTGTCTGTGCGGTAGCTCGTAACTTTCTGGCTCCGGAACATCACCAACATAACGCAAACTAAGTGACGCATTACTGAGTTACCATGACAACCTTTCACTGACAGCTTGAGCCAGGCATTACACATTCCATTAAACCTGAATATTCTCATATATTTTCGCGAACTCCATATACATCCAATACATGCTTAAACCACTCTGGTTACATTCTCCCCCCTTTGAATTCGACAAAATATCACAAACCAAACAAAAATAAATAAATGAATAAAATACAATGAAATACACACGGCAGAATTGAAACCAACATTGTTCACCAATGTGTATTGTCAAACCACAAGGTTGTTCCATGAGAACTCATGTGATTGTGATCAGAAATTGCCCTCCCCCTCCCAAAACTCTTTTAGGACGAACATCCTCACAGACTGGATGAGTTACATTCATATTTGTCCCCTCTGCCGTAGTTTGACAGTAGCCTATGTCACGTGATACAAGTCAAATAGCCTGAAATAGATAATAGCTCAGGCGGAAATACAAGAAATAACAATAATATATATATGTATATATGTACTATATATGTTTGAGTAAATATTCTTAACATCGTTTCATAAATTACATTCAGTATCAATAACAAAGTAAAACATTGGCTCTAAACCGACAAGGATAACCGTCGCAAGAATGATGTGTGGAGCAAATCCTCCGCTGTTCTGTCTGCTTCTCCAGTCCGTCGCCTGCAGTAGCTCTTGTTGCGACCGGCTAACACGCTGGTCGTTCTTATTCGCGAGGTCACGGCACCAGATATAACCCCTAGATTTTGACTGATGCTAGGCTACTCTTGCAGTATTCACAGGCAGACAGGGCGAATGGGTTCACAGCACTTGTTTATTAGACCGGCAGGAAACGGCACAGACAAGACAAGTTGTCAGTGCGGTAGCTCTTAACTTTCTGGCTCCGCAAGATCACCTGCATAATGCAAACTAAGTGACGCGTTACTGCGTTACCATGACAATCTGCCACTGACAGCTTGAGCCAGGCATTGCACATTCCATTAAACCTGAATATTCTCATATATTTTGGCGAACTCCATTTACATCCAATACATGCTTAAAACACTCTGGTTACACAAGCACAATGAATGATCTTGTACTCCTAAAATGGAATGTAGGCGGGAAAATGCCAGGCTTTGGGGTGTAACCCTAACCCCACTGCAAACCCTCACTGTAACACTGCAGTGCATGTACAGTGGGGTGCAGTCATGATTATACATCACTTCTTTTGTTTAAAAGGGACCCTAATTTATTACTTCACTGTAATCTTTTTTGGGGACAATGTAATGAAAATGCTGTTGTAGGAAATAAGAAAAAAAATCATTCCCACTGGTATATTGAGGTAAAAATATGGCTAATTAAAAAAAACACTGAAAACTTCAATTTTTTATTCCAGTTGAGAGGTGTTGCAATTTTTTTTTATTCTTGCATCGCCTGACTGGATGCTTGAAGGCTAATTCCATGACTATTGATGCAAAAAAATTTGTTTCAACTCTTTTAAGACATTATTCTGCAAAATTACCTCTGATGGCTCTTTGTCTGACCTGTCACCTAGGACCTGTTTGCCCTGGGACACCCTACCAGGGGCAAATAAGCCCCAGACAACATAGCTCCGAGGATCATCCAGGTGCTCAAACCCCTCCACCACGATAAGGTGGCGATTCAAGGAGGGGGCCATCAGAGGTAATTTTGCAGAATAATGTCTTAAAAGAATAATGTCTCAAATTTTTTTGTTTTTTTTGAATCGCCACCTTATCGTGGTGGAGGGGTTTGAGCAACTGGATGATCCTAGGAGCTATGTTGTCTGGGGCTTATTTGCCCCTGGTAGGGTCTCCCAGGGCAAACAGGTCCTAGGTGACAGGTCAGACAAAGACCGATTCGAAAACCCCGAATGAATGTCAAAAAATCAAGGAAGCTTACGTCACCCGGATTGGCGTCACCGGGACCCCACCCTGGAGCCAGGCCTGGGGTTGGGGTTGGTAGGTGAGCGCCTGGTGGTCGGGCCTCTGCTCACGGGACCCGCCCGGGCATAGCCCGAACAAGCGACGTGGACCCGCTTTCCCGTAGGCCCATCCCCCGCGGGAGGGTTCAGAAGGGGCTGATGCCTTGTGTTTTGGGTGGCAGTCGTGGGCGGGGGCCCCGGCTACCCAATCCTCGGACTCTGAATCTGGTTCTGGGGACATGGAATGTCACCTCACTGGGGGGGAAGGAGCCTGAGCTTGTGCGGGAGGCCGAGCGATACCGGCTAGAGATAGTCGGGCTCACCTCCACGCACAGTCTGGGCTCTGGAACCCAACTCCTTGAGCGAGGCTGGACTCTCTTCTACTCTGGAGTTGCCCGCGGTGAGAGGCGGCGGGCTGGTGTGGGTTTGCTTATAGCCCCCCAGCTTAGCCGTCAGGTGTTGGAGTTTTCCCCGGTGAACGAGAGGGTCGCTGCCCTGCGCCTTCGGGTCGGGGACAGGTGCCTCACTGTCATTTCGGCTTATGGGCCGAATGGCAGTGCAGAGTACCCGACCTTCTTGGAGTCCGTAGGAAGGGTACTGGAAAGTGCTCCGACTGGGGACTCCATCGTTCTACTGGGGGACTTCAACGCCCACTTGGGTAGCGACAGTGTTACCTGGAGGTTACCTGTGATTGGGAGGAACGGCCTCCCCGATCTGAACCCGAGTGGTGCTCTGTTATTGGACTTCTGTGCTAGTCACGGTTTGTCCATAACGAACACCATGTTCAAGCATAAGGGTGTCCATCAGTGCACGTGGCACGAGGACACCCGAGGTCGGAGGTCAATGATCGACTTTGTGGTCGTGTCATCTGACCTCCGGCCGTATGTCTTGGACACTCGGGTGAAGAGAGGGGCTGAGCTGTCCACTGATCACCACCTGGTGGTGAGTTGGATCCGCTGGCGGAGGAGGAAGCTGGACAGACTTGGCAGGCCCGAACGTGTTGGGAGGGTTTGTTGGGAACGTCTAGCGGAACCCTCTGTCAGAGGGGTTTTCAACTCTCACCTCCGGGAGAGCTTTGACCAGATCCCAAGGGAGGCTGGAGACATTGAGTCTGAATGGACCATGTTCTCCACCTCCATTGTTGACGCCGCTGTTCGAAGCTGTGGCCGTAAGGTTTCCGGTGCCTGTCGTTGCGGCAATCCCCGAACCCGGTGGTGGACACCGGAAGTAAGGAATGCCGTCAAGCTGAAGAAGGAGTCTTACCGAGCTTGGCTAGCTTGCGGGACGCCTGAGGCAGCTGACCGGTACCGGCAGGCTAAGCGTGCTGCGGCCCGGGCGGTGGCGGAAGCAAAAACTTGAGTATGGGAAAAGTTCGGGGAGGCCATGGAGGAGGACTATCGGTCGGCCCCGAAGAAATTCTGGCAAACCATTCGGCGCCTCAGGAGGGGAAAGCAGTACCCTGCCAACACTGTTTACAGTGGAGGTGGGGAACTGTTGACTTCGACTGGGGATATTGTCGGCCGGTGGAAGGAATACTTCAAGGACCTCCTCAATCCTGCTGTTACGCCTTCCGTAGAGGAAGCAGAGGCTGGGGACTCAGAGGCTGACTCATCCATCACTCGGGCTGAAGTCACTGAGGTAGTTCGGCAGCTCCTCGGTGGCAAGGCACCGGGGGGGGATGAGATCCGCCCTGAGTACCTCAAGTCTCTGGATGTAGTAGGGCTGTCTTGGTTGCAGCATCGCGTGGCAGTCGGGGACAGTGCCTCTGGATTGGCAGACCGGGGTGGTGGTTCCTCTATTTAAAAAGGGGGACCGAAGGGTGTGCTCCAACTATAGGGGGATTACACTTCTCAGCCTCCCGGGTAAAGTCTATTCCAGGGTGCTGGAGAGGAGAATCCGGTCGATAGTCGAACCTCGGATTCAGGAGGAACAATGCGGTTTTCGTCCTGGTCGTGGAACAGGACCAGCTCTATACCCTCTGCAGGGTGCTTGAGGGTGCATGGGAGTTTGCCCAACCTGTTCACATGTGTTTTGTGGACTTGGAGAAGGCATTCGACCGTGTCCATCGTGGCATTCTGTGGGAGGTGCTTCGGGAGTATGGAGTCTGGGGCCCTCTACTAAGGGCCGTGCGGTCTCTGTATGACCGGAGCAGGAGCTTGGTTCGCATTGCCGGCAGTAAGTCAGACCTGTTCCCGGTGCATGTTGGACTCCGGCAGGGCTGCCCTTTGTCACCGGTTCTGTTCATTATTTTTATGGACAGAATTTCTAGGCGCAGCCAGGGGGCGGAGGGAGTCCGGTTTGGGGACCACAGGATCTCATCTCTGCTTTTTGCAAATGATATTGTCCTGTTGGCTCCTTCCAATCAGGACCTTCAGCATGCACTGGGGCGGTTTGCAGCCGAGTGTGAAGCGGCTGGGATGAGAATCAGCACCTCCAAGTCCGAGGCTATGGTTCTCGACCGGAAAAAGGCGATATGTTCCCTCTGGGTTGGAGGAGAGTTCTTGCCTCAAGTGGAGGAGTTCAAGTATCTTGGGGTCTTGTTCACGAGTGAGGGAAGGATGGAGCGTGAGATTGACAGACGGATCGGTGCAGCGGCAGCAGTAATGCGGTCGTTGTACCGATCTGTCGTGGTGAAGAAGAGCTGAGCCGAAAGGCAAAGCTCTCGATTTACCAGTCAATCTACGTTCCTACCCTCACCTATGGCCATGAACTCTGGGTCATGACCAAAAGAACGAGATCTCGGGTACAAGCGGCTGAAATGGGTTTCCTCCGCAGGGTGGCGGGCCGCTCCCTTCGAGATAGGGTGAGGAGCTCTGTCACCCGGGAGGAGCTCAGAGTAGAGCCACTGCTCCTCCACGTCGAGAGGGGCCAGCTGAGGTGGCTCGGGCATCTTTATCGGATGCCCCCTGGACGCCTTCCTGGGAAGGTGTTCCGGGCATGCCCCACCGGGAGGAGACCTCGGGGAAGACCCAGGACACGCTGGAGGGACTATGTCTCTCGGCTGGCCTGGGAACGCCTCAGGATACCCCCGGAAGAACTGGAGGAAGTGTCCGGGGAGAGGGAAGTCTGGGCATCCTTACTTAGACTGCTGCCCCCGTGACCCGGCCCCGGATAAGCGGTTGAAAATGGATGGATGGATGGATTACCTCTGATGGTTAGTTGTAATAGTATACAACAGGGCTTAGTAGTATCAGGTGTATAAGTCCTTGGTAGGAATGAAAGCCTGCACCCACACCGGCCCTTGCTGAATAGCCAAGGTGTATAAGGTGACGTGAACTTTGAGCAGTGTCACAGTGTTCAACACAATGGCAAGAGGGAAGGAGCTCTCTGAGATTGTTTGTGGCCACATTGTAGCCTTACATGATGCTGAAGACGTTAAATGTTGCCATGGCACTGTAAGAAACACCATCAAGTGTTTCAAAGAGACTGAGAACTAGTGCCAATAGAGGTGCAAAACAGAATTTAAGAGCCTCTGATGTTTGTTATCTGTGAATGACAAGTAAAAAAAATAAATTGGCGGTTAACAGTACAACAACTCCGTGATGATATTAATGGCGCCAGAAGTGAAGAGATTAAAGGTACACTAGGCTCCTGCAGATTTGTTACAATTTTTAAAAATTCTTATTCTACCTCTACAGTGATCGATAGAGCTATAAAACACAAGATGTTTGACACAGGAATGAAAAAAATATGTCTATCTTGTAAGGGGAACGAGCTAAAAGACAACAGCCAATAAAACGTACGACCAACTCAAATGATTGAAATGATACAGCTGTCAATCAAACCCCACGCACACAGGTTTTCAGGCATAGCTTTGGAAGCATTATGGTGCGCTGTGATTGGTGGTGGGCGTAGTCGCACTGAATTTCAGGATTTGAAAGTTCCGCCATCAAACCCATGGGCGCGTAGTGTTACTTTAAAGTACTAAGATCTACTATTTCCAAAAGCCTGTGGGAAAATGGTCTGATTGGTCATTTTACTGCCAAGAGCTGGCAACAGAAAAAAAGACTTGAGTTTGCCAAGAAATTCAAGGATTGGACAACAATGAACTGGGAACAAGTCCTTTGGACCGATGAATCAAAATTCTAAATTTTCTCACCTCAACACAGAACTAATGTGTGTTGTAGAATTTGAGAACATTTCAATAATGACTATTTAACCCCTTTAGTGTAACATAGGGGTGGTAATATTGTGGTTTTGGGGTCAGTCTTCTCGAAAGAAATTGGTGATCTCATAAATATCAACAGAAACATGGATCAAAAGAAGTATCACAGCATCCTTCTGAAGCAAACATTGCCATTTGGAAAGTGACTGATTGGTTGGGCATTTTATTTTCAGCCAGATCATGACCCTAAACACACCTCTAAGTTGTGCAAGAATGATCTAAGAATGAAACGTCTGGTGACATAAAAGTTATGACTTGGCCTGCTCAAAATCCAGACCTTAATCTGGCTGACCAAATCTGTGGTCATCGAAAGAATCTCTTTTGAATGAACTTCAGACCATATGAAATGGTTTAGTACAGAGGTCACCAACCCTGTTGCTGGAGAGCGACTATCCTGTAGATTTCTGCTCTACCTCCTATTCAGCACAGCTGGTTCAAGTAATTACCTACTTGAAGAGAACCTATTATGCTGATCCTTCTTTTCATACATATTAGTAATGTTATATTGTTGGTTGTCCATACGCAACCTCTGAAAAGTTTCTTAACATAAGATAGAGGTTTTGCCGTAATCCAAGAACGTGATTTCGTGAACGTGTGTCCTCTCTGAACAGCTCCTCCCGAGAGCTTCACGAGATCTGGGCAAAACCTGACATCAGGTTGTGCCGTCCAATTAGTACAGACCTAGCCAGAGCCAATCATGGCGCTGGACCTGCCCAAACCGGAAACTATTCTAGCAGGCATTAACAATGGCAGATCATACTATGCCTTAGTAGGGTCTACACTTTTGGAAATAATAATAATAATAATAATAATAATGCATGAGTTTTAAATAGCGCTTTTCTGGGCACTCAAAGATGCTTCACAATGGATATTGTGACAATTGATTCACACACTCATTCACGCTCTGATGGTGGTAAACTACGTTTTTGTAGCCACAGCTGCCCTGCCCTACAAAAGAAGAACCGCAGATCATTTGAGGTGCAGTTTTGTCAGTATCTCTCCCAAAGCTGCTTGTCCGTTTACTTTTGGATGCAAAGAAAAACACCTATGTCTCTTTCAAAAGATGCTGCCACCAGAAATCAGTGGGAAGCTTTTTTTGTTTGCTGGCAGCCAACAGCCACGGCCAAAGGGAACGTTAGCTGCTTGTGCTCAGCATTTCACCAAAGACAGCTTTGTCAATAAAGGATAATTCGACACAGGATAAGCGTTTCAGCTGCTTCTCAAACCTGAAGCAGTTGCATCGATCAAGCGCTCGGAGCCACAAGCTGTAAGTAACGATATAACAGCAATGTTACACCTATGGCGAGGGATAAGTGCCAAAAATCAGACTACTGAGAGGCAGGCGGCGGCTACGTCCAGTTCGCAGCCGGCGTTGAATCTAGTGACTGAGAAGCCAGCATTGGTTAATGAGAGGCCGGCGGTAATAAATGAGAAGCCAGCTATTAATTTGCTGAGGCTTGTCACTCGTTGGATTTGCTACTGGCTTGGCTGGTTACTGGCATTCCTCCCCTGGCCACTAGGATTCCTCCGTAGCTGCTCATTGGATTTGCGACTGACTTGGCTGGTCACCCGCATACCTAGGCTGGTAACCCACAGACCAAGCATGGCAATCCATTGGATTTGTGACTGACTCGGCTAGTCACTCACGTACCTAGGCTGGTAACCCACTGAGCTATCGTGGCAATCAATTGGATTTGCGACTTTTTAAAAATTGTTCCTAAATTAACGTGGGATCTCGTTTGCTGTTGCAGTCTACCGTCAGTTGTTCAATTCAAGCGAATGACTCGAGAAAAGCAACAACGAGATTCATGAGTGGCTTGTGAAAAAAAAATATGTACAAGTGACTTGAAAAGAAAAATTAAAACCATGAAAACCAAAACAAAAATCTGAGTTTATCATTCTTTAAGTAGTCAACAAATTATATTACCACGTTCCATTCTGTCTTAAGATTTGAATGATGAGGCATAAGATATTGTAATAGATGGCGTTAATGCCAGAATAGTACGGATCAATTTCTTGTTTTCTATAGGCTACTCTTTGGTGAGGTGTAATGATTAACCAAGATTGATGCAAACCTACTGGTTCACTGTGTCATTTGATAAGGTTTCAAATTTTCATTTGATTTATCCAGTTACTGCTGTTTGCTTCAAATATATTGATATTCTGTCGGTGGTAGGCTAATGCTTGATGTGTCAGATGTATATTGCTTTGCCGTTGCTCTCAGAAAAGAAGGTTCCAGTAGGGTTCTTCAGAGATATGGGGTTCTGCCATTTGCCAGAACACCCTTTTTCTTTTAGTCTCCCAAAAGGGTTCTTAGGGTGGAAAATGGCTTCATCAAGATCCCTTTGTTTTTAAAACATCCTTCTTGGAAGGATTTACACAGGGTATCTGAGGAATGCAAAATAAAGAAAGGCAAATACTTTATATACTCAGCGCCATTATAGTTGATCAGGTGTGCTGAATAGGAGACAGAGCAGGAACCCACAGGATGGTAGCCCTCCAGGAACAGGGTTGGAAATCCCTGGTTTCGCGAGTGTGAAAGAAAAAATTTATATATATAAATACATGTATGTGTATATATATATATATATATATATATATATATATATATATATATATACACATACATACACAGCGCCCTCCATACTATTGGCATCCCTGGTTAAGATGTGTTCTTTAGCGTCTAATCAATTCGGTTTTTTTCTAAACAATATAGGACCACAATGAAAAAAAGAGGAAAATCCAATCTTTAAATCAAGCGCGTTTATTCAGTGGGAAAAAATCCCACATTAAGAAATAATTATTTTACCTCAAATCATGTTTGCCACAATTATTAGCACTCCCGATGTTAATCCTTTGTACAACCCCTTTGATCAACAAAACAGCACCGAATCTTCTCCTATAATGTTTCACAAGATGGGAGAATACAGAAAGAGGGATCTCCGGCCATTCCTCTTTGCACAATCCCTCTAAATCATCCAGCGATCTGGGTCCTCTCCTCTGCACTCTCCTCTTCAGCTCACTCCACAGGTTTTCAATGGGGTTGGGGTCTGGGGACTGAGATGGCCATGGGAGGAGCTTGATTCTGTGTCTGGTGAACCATCTCTGTGTAGATTTGGCCACATGTTTAGGGTCATTATCTTGCTGAAAGACCCAGTGACGACCCATCTTCAGCTTTCGGGCAGAGGCCACCAGATTTTGATTTAAAATGTCCTAGTATTTCAAAGCGTTCATGATGCCATGCTCCCTAACAAGGTTCCCAGGGCCTCTGGAAGAGAAACAGACCCACAGAATCACCGATCCTCCATCATACTTAACAGTGGGCATGAGGTGCTTTTCTGCATACTCATCTTTTGTGTTCCACTAGACCCACTTAGAGCTTTTTGGCAACAAACACTCTATCTTGGTCTCATCTGACCAAAGCACACGGTCCCAGTTGAAGTCCCAGTACTTAGCGAACTCCAGACGTTTGCGTTTATGATTGTGAGTGGGAAAAAGTTTTTTCCGTGCATGCCTCCCAAACAGCGTGTTGGCATGTAGATAGCGCCTGATGGTTGTTTTGGAGACTGTGTGAACCCAAGATGCTACCATTTGTTGAAATCCTTTAACAGTGAGATTTGGAAAACTTTTTATTTCTCTTACCATCCTCCTCACTGTGCGTGGTGGCAAGATAACCTTGCGTCCTCGCTTGTTTACCACTGTTCCAGTTGTTTTAAACTTCTTAATGATTCCTCTGACAGTAGATATGGGCAGGTGCAAGCGAGTGGCTATTTTCTTGTAGCCATTGCCTGACTTGTGAAGGTCGACACACATCTGCCTTACTTGAATGGTGTGTTCCTTTGTCTTTCCCATGTTGAAGAGTGGATATGAGAAATAGCCTGTGTCACGTCATATTTATACCCCAGGGGAACAGGAAGTGATGAATTACTAATTAAATGTTCCTAGATATTCTGATCAACTTTGTAAACTACTGGAGAAATGACAGAAATACTTTAATTATATTTATTTCCGAGGAATTGTTAGGGGTGCGATTAATTGTGGAACAGGTGAGTTTATGAAAAATAATTATTTCTTAATCAGGGATTTTTTTTCCCCTTTGAATTCACTCGAGTTGAAGGTTACATTTTTCTGCAATTTTCAGTGTGAGAGTATGCTTCTGCAATAAAAATTGAATTTATTTTAAGGCTTTTAACACATCTTAACCACGGTTGCCAATAATTATGGAGGGCGTTGTGTATATATAAACTATGCCTGTAAGATTAAATGCTGAAATGCTGAAATGCTGAAAAAGGTTGTCCACACTAGATATTGACTTGTTTTTGTTTTATTGCCTTGTTTTTGTTTTTATTATGTGTTATTATCGGTTTACTTATTTTCTTCTATATGATCCACTATTACATGAAATAAGTACTTGAATTGTACTTGGTTTGTGACTTATCTTCACTTAAGTGTATAATCATCACTGCACACAAACGTAGACGGATGTAAAAACAGCCACTTCTTTTCTGATTTTATCCTGTTATTACTAATGTAGCAGCTATATCGCTTAGTTGGTGGCTAGCTTGTTCTTGAGTAATGCCGTTAGACCAAATAAATGAGATGGACATAATTTTGGACATTTTTTGGACATAAAGTTTCATTCAACTCTATCGAGTGTAAAGACAGGTTATGAATTAAATTGGGCTTTCAATCAAGCACAAGAGGCATGAGACAATGTGTTGCAACTCCTATTTTTTAGTAGGGTCGTGCAAAGAGGAGGAGGCAACAGATGCAGGGTTCGGGATTGTGGTCTAGTCCTTCGCTAGATCAGTGCTGGATGGTAGTCATTTAAAAGAATTAAGAAGAACGATATGAAGGTTAATTCCGTGCAAAACTTCTGAGCACCTATGAAAGTGGATTTGTATTTTTAACAAATTTTTGTACATGTGTATCAGTAAAATTGAAGTCAAAGTGAAAAAATTTCAAACTTGTGGAATTTTTTTCCATCCCGCGAGCATAACTCAAAACTTACACCGTCTCAAATTCTTAAAGCAGGTGCACAAATCCTACTCTGGAACTCACAAATTAAGGAACTCCTATGCTCACATATTTTGCCACAGTTGTTGCTGAAATTCTAGCACAAAACAACTGAAAACCTGTGAAAGTAGAATTTTTAGTTGTGAAAATAAAAGTTGTACACGTGTACAGAAAAGGTTTCAAACTAGCAGAATTTTTTTTTTCAACTTCGAAAACATAACACAACATTTACACCGTCTCAAATCCTTACTGCAAGTCAGGGCTGTGTGCAGTCCAGACTGCACAGTGCAGTGCATGCCATCCAGTTGCAGTGCAGTGGCAGTTTCAATCAATGCTGTGCAGTGCAGTGACAGTTTTGATACTATTTACTGCAGCACTGCAAAATGTTTCAAAACAGATTTAAACCCCATCTCTCACAGCAATGTTTCTCTACACACTTTTTTTCACAATTAGTCTGAAATGAAGACATTATGAAGAAATTATAACTGGAATACTGGAAGTATATTCTTTGTTTGCATTTTGTAGTTTTTCCTGATTACAAACCAGATTTTTATAGTATATGCCTTTGTTAATTGCAATATTTAGTTTATTTATTTTAAAAAATGGAGATAGGACTGCCATCTATTAATTGCAACCAAACTTTCTAATTACCTAAAAGATACACACAAAGTGCCTTCTTTTTGAAATTCATGCCAGGTCTACCTGTGCAATTATAGTTGTGCAAAACAGCACTTATTTTAACAGCCAGGCAAATGAAGATAAATTTGATACGGCTTCCTAATTAACTTAGTAGCATTTCAGTCTAATCATCCTTTGCTATTTGTTCAATTAAAGAATATTAATTGCTTGGGGATGTGGCCAGTGCAACAAAGGTTCAGGGTGCAGCTTCATCAGGCATCTATAAGGCCTTTCAGATTGTTTTCAGATCACCCACTTGAAGGATAGCATTCGTGATAGATAGAGCAGTTTTTGCTAAAAAATTGCTTGCAGGAGCATTTCACCTTCATTGTGTAAGCTCAGGGAAGTCACCAGTTTGGAATAAGTTTGGCATTGTAACAGATCAAGACAAAAATGACTTTGCATGTATTGAAATCTATCACGTTTACACTTAAAAGGGCTGCTTCACTAGCACCAAATCAATGTCTGATCTCAAGCGTAAGGCATTTGGGGGACAGACTTTTCTGACCTACCCCAATACACTCCACATCAATCAGTCAATGGATAACGCGCCCAAAGATAGCCAGTCACCTGAGTCCACAGCCAAGCAGAAAGAGGCAGTCACCTCCGCCTGTGTGGACATGGTCTACATGGACCTGCTTCCCTTTGATATCATTGAAGGGGAAGGCTTCATCAGGTTTGCTGAAAAGGTAAGCTTTCTCTGTTTCATAAGTGCAGGATAAACCGTGAGAAAATCTCATGTTTGATAAGGATCAAGATTTGCTGATTAGGTACTGGTCTCTAGAGGCTGAGTTAGCTATTAGGAACATTTTGTATTTCTTGGCAATTAGTGGAACGATTTGATAAAAGATCATGTGGAAACCTCTTGGATAAGCAATTCCCCTGTCAAGCTATTACAGTAGCATGAATTCGATAATATGCAATGAGAAATTTTTAACTTTTGTACTATTGTACAATTAAACTAGAATACAACAAGCAATGTCAGGCCAGTTTTTAATTCCTTCAATTTATGTATCACCAATATTGACCATTTGAATTTCTCTTTTGTAGATAGCTGAACTGCAACACCAGTCATCCCAGAAACTTGATGTCAGAGCAGACATCTACCCCATCATACCACTATCAGCAGGAATGTCGGCAAGACAGCTGAATCGGTGCGCCAGCAGCTTGCATCAGAACTAAAGGAAGCTCTTCAATCGGGATTCATGGCCTTCACCACTGGCATGTGGACTGACAATCGCAAGCACACCACATACTGCACCGTCACTGCCCATTACATCACTGAGAAGTGGGAAGTCAACAGTCATTTCATGTGTACAGGCAGTTTTGACTCTACACAGCAGAAGAATGCCATCAATGTCAAGGCTCACCTTCTGGAATCCTTTGCAAAGTTTGGAGTCACCCGTGACCTGCTGAGTAATGCCATCTTTACCACGGACAAGGGGAGTAACATCATCAGTGCACTCGAGGATGATGAACGATTGGATTGTACCTGCCACATTCTAAACAGAGTGCTAGCCCAATCTCTTTAGGACAAGTACTGCCCAGAAGACATCTCTGCTCAAATGAGTGCATGCAAGGACTTGGTTCGCCATGTGAAGAAGTCAAGCCTCTAGGATCGTCTCCCAAGGGCTTAGCAGCAAACATGTGCCACAAGATGGAACTCTAACTACTATATGATGGAGTCCATCTACTCCCAGTATGAGGATCTTGTCAAGCTCTTCTCAGAAGAAGCCTAAGGAGCTATACACGGTCAATGCCATTGACCAGGACCTCCTCAAGGAGCTGCTCACCTTCTTGGAGCCTTTCATGTCAGCAACCAATGCGTGCGAGGGTCTGGATCAACCCAATCTCCATGAAGTGACACCTTGGTTGAAGTGCCCCAAGAATCACTGCCAGGTGAAGTGTTATTTACAAACCCAAAACCAGTGACGTTGGCACGTTATGTAAATCGTATATAAAAACAGAATACAATGATTTGCAAATCCTTTTCAACTTATATTCAATTGAATACACTGCAAAGACAAGATGTTTAATGTTCAAACTGAGAAACTTTCTTTTTTTTTTGCAAATAATCATTAACTTAGAATTTAAAGGCAGCAACACATTGCAAAAAAGTTGGTACAGGGGCCTTTTTACCACTGTGTTACATCGCCTTTCCTTTTAACGACACTCAGTAAACGTTTGGGAACTGAGGAGACCAATTTTTGAAGCTTTTCAGGTGGAACTCTTTCCCATTCTTGCTTGATGTACAGCTTAAGTTGTTCAACAGTCCGGGGTCTCCTTTGTCGTATTTTACGCTTCATAATGCGCCACACATTTTCAATGGGAGACAGGTCTGGACTACAGCCAGGCCAGTCTAGTACCCGCACTCTTTTACTACGGAGCCATGCTGTTGTAACACGTGCAGAATGTGGCTTGGCTTTGTCTTGCTGAAATAAGCAGGGGCGTCCACGAAAAAGACGTTGCTTGGATGGCAACATATGTTGCTCCAAAACCTGTATGTACCTTTCAGCATTAATGGTGCCTTCACATATGTGTAAGTTGCCCATGCCTTGGGCACTAATACACCCCCATACCATCACAGATGCTGGCTTTTGAACTTTGCGCCTATAACAGTCCGAATGGTTCTTTTCCTCTTTGGTCTGGAGGACACGACGTCCACAGTTTCCAAAAACAATTTGAAATCTGGACTCGTCAGACCACAGAACACTTTTCCACTTTGCATCAGTCCATCTTAGACGAGCTTGGGCCCAGCGAAGCCGCCGGCGTTTCTGGGTGCTGTTGATAAATGGCTTTCGCTTTGCATTGTAGAGTTTTAACTTGCACTTGCAGATGTAGCGACGAACTGTAGTTACTGACAGTGGTTTTCTGAAGTGTTCCTGAGCCCATGTGTTGATGTCCTTTACACACTGATGTCGGTTTTTGATGCAGTACCGCCTGAGGGATCGAAGGTCACGGGCATTCAATGTTGGTTTTCGGCCTTGTCGCTTACGTGCAGTGATTTCTCCAGATTCTCTGAACCTTTTGACGATATTACGGACCGTAGATGATGAAATCCCTAAATTTCTTGCAATAGCTCACTGTCGAACAGTTTAAAAACAAGATTCCTCAATCAGCTCATGCATTTGTTCTCTAAGTGGTGACCCTCGCCCTATCCTTGTTTGTGAATGACTGAGCATTTCAGGGAAGCTGCTTTTATACTCAATCATGGCACCCACCTGTTTCCAATTAGCCCGTTCACCAGTGGGATGTTCCAAATAAGTGTTTGATGAGCATTCCTCAACTCTCCAAGTCTTTTTTGCCACTTGTGCCAGCTTTTTTTAAACATGTTGCAGGCATCAAATTCCAAATGAGCTAATAATATTTGCAAAAAATTACAAAGTTTACCTGCTCGAACATTAAGTAACTTGTCTTTGCAGTGTATTCAATTGAATATAGGTTGAAAAGGATTTGCAAATCATTGTATTCTGTTTTTATTTACGATTTACACAAGGTGCCAACTTCACTGGTTTTGGGTTTTGTACTTTAGAAGATGAGAAATTCTAAAACGAGTTGTAACACATCTTTTTTTTTTCCCCACAATCTTTTTCAGGCATCTGCAGATGACTCTGTGCCACTTCCTAGCCAGCGATGGCAAGCAGCCAAGTTCCTCAACAAGAAGTTCCAGCCACATCTCCTGTACAAGACTGCTGTGTACTTTAATCCTCATCACAACAGCATTTGTGCGCTCTCAACTAGTGACAAGCGGGAAATCCTTGACCATGTCACTGAACGGCTTGACAACCTACCCCTTCAAGACCACGGACCCCACACTGGGGATGCTCAACCTCCAGCCAGGCGCCCCAGCCAGGATGAGTCTGATGACCAGCAAGACACCAGTGAGATGGAAAATTACAAGCAAATCCCTCCTGAATGCCAGACACCCATCCTGGATTGGTGGTGCGCACATGCTACAGACTTACCTACCCTCCCTTGCCTAGCCAAAAACACTGTGTGTGATGGCTTCCAGCTCTGCGAGTGAGTGCAACTTCTCTTTGGCTGGAAATGTTGCCACTATTACCCCTTTTCCACCAAAAAGAACCTAGTGCTGGTGCCGTGCTGGTGCTTAGTTGGTTCAACCTGCGCACCTCCTAAGAACCTGTTTGGTTTTCCATCGCTGAGGAGCCAAATCAGAGCCATGTGATCACGCCACTGTAATTTAACCCTATAATGCCCAGACACAGACATCATTATAGGGAAAATATGACCCAGTAATATTTTTGAAGTATTGAAGGGTAGTATTCAGATCCACTGTTCATCATTAGGTTTTGTGACAGCAAAATATACATTGCAGAACAGAATGTCTAACTCCTGGAGTATCATATCTGATACAGCCAAAAATCAAGCTCCTCTCCAGAACTCAACACTCGAAATTTCAAATTATTTATATGCTCTCTACTATCTATAGCTATCCCTTAACATGTGTAATAAGTTTTTGTGTAATATTTACCTTGGAATGCCGAACTTCACTGCCAAAGTCCAAGGAAATTCATGAATTCCCATTCACATGGGAGCTACTACCTCGAAGTGAGTGACTAGGGGAGAGACTACTCCTGTAATCTCACTTCTTCCTTCCAGGTGGCAGCACTGTGTATCAGATATGATACAGTGAGCAGTCGTGGTTGTGTTGCATCTTACGAGGTGAACAAAGTCCTTCAAATTTGGTGTATCATATACAATATGGACTGCGGGAAACCACAAATAAACATTTCAAACAAAAATAATGCTTGTGTTTCTATGCTCAGTAAAACTATTATTGTCACTGAGGTTTTATCGTTTTTAAAGGAGAAAAGGAATGTAGTCAATTAGACTGCTGTGATCTTGTACTGGATTAGGATCAGATTTTTAAAAAGCAGCAATATAAGGCGCATATTGCATCATAATCTTACATTGTTGTCCGTGCATGTTAAAAATACCTAAACCCTCTACAGAAATACAGTGTAATAATAGGAACAAGCTATCCATCTTTACTTTTTCCCAAGCAAGCAGACAGGTAATAAATAAACGAGCAACTGTTGTATTTCATTCCACCTTTCTAACTTATAATGATCGTTTTGGTTGTGGTTTCGTTTTGAAATACCATTCAAGCTCGTTCATGCCAATAACAGTAATTCACAAATGCCCTAGCTAGCCAGCCAACTTATATTCATACTGCTTAATATAGACATAAGCGGCGCAGAAAGTAAAATGAAATATAAACGCATCATAAAGATATAAGACAGATGCTTATGTGTCCTAACGTTTGCTGCAAGCAGAATCAGGCCTACCAAAGAAAACGTAGCCTCAGCACACAAAAACTTTGAAATGCCTACATTAATCGCGGAAATAGCAACTGAAAAATAAAACCCCGCTACCGAAACTGCAAAAACCGCAACATAAACTGTTGACTCGTAGCATAAGACTATGAAACTGCTACATCTTCTATCGCATCCGTCTTTGCCATTTACTGCGCTTGCGCGTACCGGCCCAGGCTGCTTTCAGAGATAGCGGAATCAGGCGTGTCTCCTTCAGTTGGAAAGTAAAACTTCCAAATATGACGTTATTGTTAATGCAGATGTTTAACAATGAATTGTAAGACGTAGCTGTTACATCCACATTCTCGTAAATTCGCTTATTTTAGCATGTCACCCTGCCGAAAATGACTGCGGTCAAGCTATCACCAGTTCGCAAAACGACGGTCAAACTATCACCGCTAAAATTTTGATGCGCAATTACAGCGGATAGCGCGGTACTTTGGTCACGTGATACAAATGCTGTCAAAATTCGGCTTGCTGAGAGAAATACCGAGGCTAATTCAACGAAAGAATGCGTATATTTTCTTCATAAAAAAAATCGTCAACAACTTCCATAATGTAGTTTGAAAATGACTTTTCTTTTTCTTTTTTCAATAAATAGTTCACATTTTGTGCAGATTGAAATGTGACATTTTGGCGAGCTGCTGTGAATCCAGATGACAAATAATTGCTTGTAACTGTAATAATGTTTACTTAAAGCAAATAGTTAGAGAAAAGTGACACTTGATTATGATAGAAGAGGGATCCTCCTATAAGCCCACCAAATATTGAGAGATTCTGTGGTGGATATTTTTAATAAATGGCCATCAAAGTTGATACTGTGCAATGTGGGATTGCAGAAAATTGGATGGGGGCGTCATCCTTAAGGGCCTCTATTTCCTGCAAATCAAATAGTAAGAAAAAAGTAACACTTGGATATGATAGAAAAGGGATCCTATTATAAGCCCACCAAATATGAAAAGATTCTGTGGTGGAAATGTTTAATAAATGGCCATCAAAGTTGATACTGTGCAATGTGGGATTGCAGAAAATTGGATGGGGACGTCATACTTGCGGACCTATATTTCCTGCAAATCAAATAGTTAGAAAAAGGTAACACTTGATTATGATAGAAGAGAGATCCTCCTATAAGCCCACCAAATATGAAGAGATTCTGTGGTGGAAAGTTTTAATAAATGGCCTTCAAAGTTGATACTGTGCAATGTGTGAATGCAGAAAATTGGATGGGGGTGTCATACTTGAGGACCTCTATTTCCTGCAAATCAAATAGTTAGAAAAAAGTTACACTTGATTATGATAGTAGAGGGATCCTACTATAAGTCCACCAAATATGAACAGATTCTGTGGTGGAAATTTTTAATAAATGGCCTTCAAAGTTGATACTGTGAAATGTGGGAATGCAGAAAATTGGATGGGGGCGTCATACTTGCGGACCTCTATTTCCTGCAAATCAAATAGTTAGAAAAAAGTAACACTTGATTATGATAGTAAAGGGATCCTGCTATAAGCCCACCAAATATGAAAAGATTCTGTGGTGGAAATTTTTAATAAATGGCCTGCAAAGTTGATACTGTACAATGTGGGATTGCAGAAAATTGGATAGGGGCGTCATACTTGAGGACCTCTATTTCCTGCAAATCAAATAGTTAGAAAAAATTTACACTTGATTATGATAGTAGAGGGATTCTCCTATAAGCCCACCAAATATGAACAGATTTTGTGGTGGAAATTTCAAATAAATGGCCTGCAAAGTTGATACTGTGCAATGTGGGATTGCAGAAAATTGGATAGGGGCGTCATACTTGCGGACCTCTATTTCCTGCAAATCAAATAGTTAGAAAAAAGTAACACTTGATTATGATAGAATAGGGATCCTTCTATAAGCCCACCAAATATGAACAGATTCTGTGGTGGACATTTTTAAAAAATAGCCTTCAAAATTGATACTGTACAATGTGGGATTGCAGAAAATTGGATAGGGGCGTCATACTTGCGGACCTCTATTTCCTGCAAATCAAATAGTTAGAAAAAAGTAACACTTGATTATGATAGCACAGGGATCCTACTATAAGCCCACCAAATATAAACAGATTCTAGGCGGAAATTTTTAATAAATGGCCTTCAAAGTTGATACTGTGCAATGGGTGAATGCAGAAAATTGGATAGGGGCGTCATACTTGTGGACCTCTATTTCCTGCAAATCAAATAGTTAGAAAAAAGTAACACTTGATTATGATAGCATAGGGATTCTACTATAAGCCCACCAAATAAGAACAGATTCTGTGGTGGAAATGTTTAATAAATGGCCTTCAAAGTTGATACTGTGCAATGTGGGAATGCAGAAAATTGGATGGGGGCGTCATACTTGAGGACCTCTATTTCCTGCAACTCGAATAGTTAGAAAAAAGTTACACTTGATTATGATAGTAGAGTGATCCTGCTATAAGCACACCAAATATGAACAGATTCTGTGGTGGACATTTTTAATAAATGGCCTTCAAAGTTGATACTGTGCAATGTGTGAATGCAGAAAATTGGATGGGGGCGTCATACTTGAGGACCTCTATTTCCGGCAAATCAAATAGTTAGAAGAAAGTAACACTTGATTATGATAGCAAAGGGATCCTACTATAATCCCACCAAATATAAACAGATTCTCGGGTGGAAAGTTTTAATAAATGGCCTTCAAAATTGATACTGTGCAATGTGTGAATGCAGAAAATTGGATGGGGGTGTCATACTTGAGGACCTCTATTTCCTGCAAATCAAATAGTTAGAAAAAAGTTACACTTGATTATGATAGTAGAGGGATCCTACTATAAGCCCACCAAATAAGAACAGATTCTGTGGTGGAAATGTTTAATAAATGGCCTTCAAAGTTGATACTGTGCAATGTGGGAATGCAGAAAATTGGATGGGGGCATCATACTTGAGGACCTCTATTTCCTGCAACTCAAATAGTTAGAAAAAAGTTACAATTGATTATGATAGTAGAGAGATCCTGCTATAAGCACACCAAATATGAACAGATTCTGTGGTGGAAATTTTTAATAAATGGCCTTCAAAGTTGATACTGTGCAATGTGTGAATGCAGAAAATTGGATGGGGGCGTCATACTTGAGGACCTCTATTTCCTGCAAATCAAATAGTTAGAAGAAAGTAACACTTGATTATGATAGCAAAGGGATCCTACTATAAGCCCACCAAATATAAACAGATTCTGTGGTGGAAAGTTTTAATAAATGGCCTTCAAAATTGATACTGTGCAATGTGTGAATGCAGAAAATTGGATGGGGGTGTCATACTTGAGGACCTCTATTTCCTGCAAATCAAATAGTTAGAAAAAAGTAACACTTGATTATGATAGTAGAGGGATCCTACTATAAGCCCACCAAATAAGAACAGATTCTGTGGTGTCAATGTTCAATAAATGGCCTGCAAAGTTGATACTGTACAATGTGGGATTGCAGAAAATTGGATGGGGGCGTCATACTTGAGGACCTCTATTTCCTGCAAATCAAATAGTTAGAAAAATGTAACACTTGATTATGATAGTAGAGGGATCCTGCTATAAGAGCACCAAATATGAACAGATTCTGTGGAGAAAATTTTTAATAAATGGCCTGCAAAGTTGATACTGTGCAATGTGGGATTGCAGAAAATTGGATAGGGGCGTCATACTTGCGGACCTCTATTTCCTGCAAATCAAATAGTTAGAAAAAAGTAACACTTGATTATGATAGTAGAGGGATCCTACTATTAGCCCACCAAATATGAACAGATTCTGTGGTGGAAATTTTTAATAAATGGCCTTCAAAGTTGATACTATGAAATGTGGGAATGCAGAAAATTGGATGGGGGCGTCATACTTGCAGATCTCTATTTCCTGCAAATCAAATAGTTAGAGAAAAGTAATATTTGCATGTCATAACATATGTATCTTACTATATGCCATAGAATATCAAGAGATTCTGTTGTGGAATTTTTAAATGAATGCCCATTAAAATTGATACTGTGTAATATGCCAATGCCGACAATTGGATGGGGGGATCATGTTTGAGGGCTGATAATTCCGGCAAATCAAAGTATTTGTCAAAAGTTACCATTCAATAGCATAACTCATCGATCCTATTATAAAATTTTAAAACATGAAAAGATTCCATTGTGGAATTTTAAAATAAATGGCCGTCAAATTTGGGACTGTTTAATGTGTCAATGCAGGCAATTGAATGGGGGGTGCATACTTGAGGGCCTGTAGTTCCTGTGAATGAAGCAGTTTGTAAAAAGTACCTCTTGCTTGCTACAGGTTGTAGTATCAACTCACTGAATATGAAAAGAATCGGTGCCAAACTTATTGAATAAATGGCTATCAAATCAGGAACTATTGTAATGTGTGAATGGAGATGACTGATTGGGGTACCATGTTTGAGAGCCTGTAATTCCTGTAAATCAAAACTTATGTGAAAAATAACAATTCCTGACCATGCTACATGCACTGTAATATAAATTGACTGAATATGAAGAGATTCTATGATGGGATTATGAAAAAAATGGGCATCAATGTCGGAACTGTTGCAGTGTGCGAAAAGAGATGATTGAATGTGGGGCCACATTTCAGGGTCTGTAATTCCTGCAAATACAAAACTTTTAGAAAAATAACAGTTGCTTGCCGCACTACATCCTTTGTATTATTATAAAAACCTGAATATAGAGATTCCAATGTAGAAATATTAAATAAATGGCCATTGAATTTTGTTACTCTTGCAATGTACGCATGTAGACAGTTGAAATGGGGGTGATTTTTGAGGGCCTGTAATTTCTGCAAGTCAAGAAGTTTGTGGAATATAACACCTCCTTTACAAGCTCCATGTATTCTTGTACAAGCACATTGAAAATGAAAAGATTCCATGGCGGAATTATAAAAGAAATGGCAATCAAATTAGCCACTTTGCAGTGTGAGAATGAAGACAATGGAATGGGTGACCATGAATTAAATTGAATGAATGACTGTTTTAGTACCAATAATTTGTCAAAAAGAACTTGCACAGAATATTACTTGTAATAGTTTACGTCAAGTGTCGGCCTAATGTACCGGAAATTTTTGAATCAATGTGCATCACCTGAAGTATTTTGTACTGCCTTGATTGAAAAAAAAATGCGTTAGCTTGAACTTGCCTTACTCGATCCTGCGGCCCACCGACATTTGATGGTTTTTTTTACAAACACATTTGTAATTGTATGTTTTCATCAAACTATTCATTTGTCTTCTTAGGTGTATTTAACCTCTTAACCTTCCCCTTCACCAGAAATATCCATGTATGGCTTGCAAAACAAAATAACCTTGAGCATATTGTTTAATTTTCACTTATGCAAATTATTTCAAGTTATATAATCTTACAGACCGAATAAGTCAATGATAGAATTAGATATCTCCAACTTAAGTACCTGAACATAAGTGTTTTATTTATTTCAAAATTATTTTCTTGACCTAAACATAAACATGAAAGAAAAGAGATTGGACTAATTTGCTGGCCGAATAAATGGTTAGTTTTTGCGACCATTTGTTCATAATTTCACCAATGAAGAACCCAACACTTCTCCGTTTTGATGTTACTTTTTAAAAATTTTATTATGCTGTATTTTCATGAATTTTAGAGCATGCATGTGAAAATTTTATTGTTCATGGCATTCATGCACAACAGCATAATAAAATTTTTAAAAAGTAACATCAAAACGGAGAAGTGTTGGGTTCTTCATTGGTGAAATTATGAACAAATGGTCGCAAAAACTAACCATTTATTCGGCCAGCAAATTAGTCCAATCTCTTTTCTTTCATGTTTATGTTTAGGTCAAGAAAATAATTTTGAAATAAATAAAACACTTATGTTCAGGTACTTAAGTTGGAGATATCTAATTCTATCATTGACTTATTCGGTCTGTAAGATTATATAACTTGAAATAATTTGCATAAGTGAAAATTAAACAATATGCTCAAGGTTATTTTGTTTTGCAAGCCATACATGGATATTTCTGGTGAAGGGGAAGGTTAAGAGGTTAAATACACCTAAGAAGACAAATGAATAGTTTGATGAAAACATACAATTACAAATGTGTTTGTAAAAAAAACCATCAAATGTCGGTGGGCCGCAGGATCGAGTAAGGCAAGTTCAAGCTAACGCATTTTTTTTTTCAATCAAAGCAGTACAAAATACTTCAGGTGATGCACATTGATTCAAAAATTTCCGGTACATTAGGCCGACACTTGACGTAAACTATTACAAGTAATATTCTGTGCAAGTTCTTTTTGACAAATTATTGGTACTAAAACAGTCATTCATTCAATTTAATTCATGGTCACCCATTCCATTGTCTTCATTCTCACACTGCAAAGTGGCTAATTTGATTGCCATTTCTTTTATAATTCCGCCATGGAATCTTTTCATTTTCAATGTGCTTGTACAAGAATACATGGAGCTTGTAAAGGAGGTGTTATATTCCACAAACTTCTTGACTTGCAGAAATTACAGGCCCTCAAAAATCACCCCCATTTCAACTGTCTACATGCGTACATTGCAAGAGTAACAAAATTCAATGGCCATTTATTTAATATTTCTACATTGGAATCTCTATATTCAGGTTTTTATAATAATACAAAGGATGTAGTGCGGCAAGCAACTGTTATTTTTCTAAAAGTTTTGTATTTGCAGGAATTACAGACCCTGAAACGTGGCCCCACATTCAATCATCTCTTTTCGCACACTGCAACAGTTCCGACATTGATGCCCATTTTTTTCATAATCCCATCATAGAATCTCTTCATATTCAGTCAATTTATATTACAGTGCATGTAGCATGGTCAGGAATTGTTATTTTTCACATAAGTTTTGATTTACAGGAATTACAGGCTCTCAAACATGGTACCCCAATCAGTCATCTCCATTCACACATTACAATAGTTCCTGATTTGATAGCCATTTATTCAATAAGTTTGGCACCGATTCTTTTCATATTCAGTGAGTTGATACTACAACCTGTAGCAAGCAAGAGGTACTTTTTACAAACTGCTTCATTCACAGGAACTACAGGCCCTCAAGTATGCACCCCCCATTCAATTGCCTGCATTGACACATTAAACAGTCCCAAATTTTACGGCCATTTATTTTAAAATTCCACAATGGAATCTTTTCATGTTTTAAAATTTTATAATAGGATCGATGAGTTATGCTATTGAATGGTAAATTTTGACAAATACTTTGATTTGCCGGAATTATCAGCCCTCAAACATGATCCCCCCATCCAATTGTCGGCATTGGCATATTACACAGTATCAATTTTAATGGGCATTCATTTAAAAATTCCACAACAGAATCTCTTGATATTCTATGGCATATAGTAAGATACATATGTTATGACATGCAAATATTACTTTTCTCTAACTATTTGATTTGCAGGAAATAGAGATCTGCAAGTATGACGCCCCCATCCAATTTTCTGCATTCCCACATTTCATAGTATCAACTTTGAAGGCCATTTATTAAAACTTTCCACCACAGAATCTCTTCATATTTGGTGGGCTTATAGGTGGATTTCTCTTCTATCATAATCAAGTGTTACTTTTTTCTAACTATTTGATTTGCAGGAAATAAAGGTCCGCAAGTATGACGCCCCCATCCAATTTTCTGCATTCCCACATTTCACAGTATCAACTTTGAAGGCCATTTATTAAATATTTCCACCACAGAATCTGTTCATATTTGATGGGCTTATAGCAGGATCCCTGTACTATCATAATCAAGTGTAAATTTTTTCTAACTATTTGATTTGCAGGAAATAGAGGTCCGCAAGTATGACGCCCCTATCCAATTTTCTGCAATCCCACATTGCACAGTATCAATTTTGCAGGCCATTTATTAAAAATTTCCACCACAGAATCTGTTCATATTTGGTGGGCTTATAGCAGGATCTCTCTACTATCATAATCAAGTGTAACTTTTTTCTAACTATTTGATTTGCAGGAAATAGAGGTCCGCAAGTATGACGCCCCTATCCAATTTTCTGCATTCCCACATTTCACAGTATCAACTTTGAAGGCCATTTATTAAAAATTTCCACCACAGAATCTGTTCATATTTGGTGGGCTTATAGTAGGATCCCTCTACTATCATAATCAAGTGTAACTTTTTTCTAACTATTTGATTTGCCGGAAATAGAGGTCCTCAAGTATGACACCCCCATCCAATTTTCTGCATTCACACATTGCACAGTATCAACTTTGAAGGCCATTTATTAAAACTTTCCACCACAGAATCTGTTCATATTTGGTGGGCTTATAGCAGGATCCCTCTACTATCAAAATCAAGTGTTACATTTTTCTAACTATTTGATTTGCAGGAAATAGAGGTCCTCAAGTATGACGCCCACATCCAATTTTCTGCATTCCCACATTTCACAGTATCAACTTTGAAGGCCATTTATTAAAAATTTCCACCACAGAATCTGTTCATATTTGGTGGGCTTATAGTAGGATCCCTCTACTATCATTATCAAGTGTAACCTTTTTCTAACTATTTGATTTGCAGGAAATAGAGGTCCTCAAGTATGACACCCCCATCCAATTTTCTGCATTCACACATTGCACAGTATCAACTTTGAAGGCCATTTATTAAAACTTTCCACCACAGAATCTGTTCATATTTGGTGGGCTTATAGGAGGATCTCTCTTCTATCATAATTAAGTGTTACCGTTTTCTAACTATTTGATTTGCAGGAAATATAGGTCCGCAAGTATGACGTCCCCATCCAATTTTCTGCAATCCCACATTGCACAGTATCAACTTTGATGGCCATTTATTAAAAATTTCCACCACAGAATCTTTTCATATTTGGTGGGCTTATAGTAGGATCCCTTTTCTATCATAACCAAGTGTTACTTTTTTCTAACTATTTGATTTGCAGGAAATAGAGGCCCTTAAGGATGACGCCCCCATCCAATTTTCTGCAATCCCACATTGCACAGTATCGACTTTGATGGCCATTTATTAAAAATATCCACCACAGAATCTCTCAATATTTGGTGGGCTTATAGGAGGATCCCTCTTCTATCATAATCAAGTGTCACTTTTCTCTAACTATTTGCTTTAAGTAAAACATTATTACAGTTACAAGCAATTATTTGTCATCTGGATTCACAGCAGCTCGCCAAAATCTCACATTTCAATCTGCACAAAATGTGAACTATTTATTGAAAAAAGAAAAAGAAAAGTCATTTTCAAACTACATTATGGAAGTTGTTGACGATTTTTTTTATGAATAAAATATACGCATTCTTTCGTTGAATAAGCCTCGGTTTTTCTCTCAGCAAGCCGAATTTTGACAGCATTTGTATCACGTGACCAAAGTACCGCGCTATCCGCTGTAATTGCGCATCAAAATTTTAGCGGTGATAGTTTGACCGTCGTTTTGCGAACTGGTGATAGCTTGACCGCAGTCGAAAACGAACGATGCACTGTCGATTTCGCTATAGTCTTCGAGTTGCCAACTTGACGACTTTCTCAAGACGTATACATACGTCTTGAATGGACAAACAATCCCGATTTGGAAAGTCGCCAGATTAAGCGAGAAAGTCGTCAAGTTGGCTACTCTATGACTTGAGCGAAATCGACAGTGCATCGTTCATTTTCGGCAGGGTGACATGCCAAAATAAGCGAATTTACGAGAATGTGGATGTAACAGCTACGTCTTACAATTCATTGTTAAACATCTGCATTAACAATAACGTCATATTTGGAAGTTTTACTTTCCAACCGAAGGAGACACGTCTGATTCCGCTATCTCTGAAAGCAGTCTGGGCCGGTACGCGCAAGCGCAGTAAATGGCAAAGACGGATGCGAATGAAGATGTTGCAGTTTCATAGTCTTATGCTACGAGTCAACAGTTTATGTTGCGGTTTTTGCAGTTTCGGTAGCGGGGTATTATTTTTCTGTTGCTATTTCCGCGATTAATGTAGGCATTTCAAAGTTTTTGTGTGCTGAGGCTACGTTTTCTTTGATAGGCCTGAGAATGCTCCAAATACTTCCGCGGCTGTGCTGGTCTTGTTGGTCACTGTGCCCCACGTCATCGGTGCTTGGTCTGGACCAGCAAGGAGATGGTGCTCGTTCTGGCACCAGTTTTGAGAGCCAGGAGCTAGTGCTTAGGCTCCGGAAAACCAAAGAACCGGTGCTAAGTCAGGCTCTGGCTCCGAACCAGCACTGGAACCAGCTCGGTGGAAAAGAGGAATATGAAAAGGGCCTGTTCTCTAAGCCAGAAAATGTGGACAATATTCTATTCAGATATTCTATTCATGAAGTGGTTGTGGATTTCGAAGACAATATGCACACAAATGTGTCCCTTATTGCATATCATCAATAAACTTTTGATCATTTGATGATTAAATATCAATGGTCATTTCATTTATTTATATTCTGTGTTTTGGATAATTGGTTGTATTGCTACTATTATAGCCAGAAAATCAATTTCAAAATTTGGATATCAGAATAATTCTTTTATGCAGTGCTAGCTATGTGGGGTGTGTTTTTTTTTTTTTTTGTAGTGTAGAAAGACCATATGGGCTAGTTGTGCATCGCAAAGACAGTGGCAAAGTCCCTTTTGGGTGTCGGAGGACAATGATTTGAACCTGACATGTACAGAGTAAATGCATGTTAACCAAGTTTGGACAGAGATTTTTTCTAAAACTTTTAGATGCATAATATACATTCAGTCTAAGTTGTACAAAATGACATATGGTATAATGATATCCCATTAAAATGCCCTATTAAACAGTACCCATATTACATGAGCTATGAAAATTTGTAATGGCAGTGGAAGTGTTTGCAGTGCAGTTGCAGTGTCATACTTAGCAGTTGCAGTGCAGAAAACAAAAAAATATGCAGTGGCAGTGCATTTGCAGAAACCAGAGGTGCAGTGCAGTGGCAGTGCGAAAATTTCGGACTGTGCACAGGTCTGCTGCAGGTGTAAAAATCCTAATCTACGAGTCACAAATTAAGTAACCCATAAGCTCACGTTTTGCAACAGTTGTTTCATAAAATATGGTCCAAAACTGCTTGGCATACCTGTGTGAAAGAATATGCGTCATTTTTAAAATTGTATTTTTTTTCTCCCAGAAACACAAGTCTGTTGTTACACTTGCTGAAATTCTCTGGCACAAACACAAGTCTCTGGCACAATATCTGCAACTGCTTGAATCTGCTGCCGCAACTCTCAAATGCAAGTTTCGCACGCTTTCTTTTTTGCAGCATACATCTCAGTAAATGTGGTGCAAAAGTGATTTGTATCTGTAGAGTAGGGGGCAGGAACTGTTCAGTGATAGAAAATACTTTGTACCAATCAAAGCCCTGATTCAGGGACGCTCAAAATGCTGACAAAATGGGTTTATGGAGTTTGAAGGCCCTGAAAGATGTCACAGCGCTAATACAAAGTCATATAGCTGATGGGTTGCGAACCTAGCATGCTAATACTGAACATACGTCTGAAACCATGCAGACACTGCACCAGAACAGGGGCTAAAATTAGCATGTACACCTGGATGTTGTATTTATATAACTGCCGATCGAAGCAGGAGCTGATAAATCCCCTTGACTACTGCAGTCATTTGACCCGGGAGCGAAAGCAGATTGTACGAAGACAAAACCCTATTGTTAATGGGTCTACATGGTTTTTTTGGCCATCGTAAAAGGGGCATCATATTCGAAAGTTGGCTAGCTAGGTTTCACAGCTAGCCATGCATCATGACTGCGCCCGAAATTTAGCACATAAGCTGTGCCATGTTAACAAAATCTGACAGCTACAGATGCGCAAGCTCTTGTATAACAAAATATGTGGTAAACTATTGATATTCCTTTGGTTGGCAGTCTAGTGGCGGCATCCTTGACAGTTCGAAGAGTGGCACTAATCGTCATCAGAGTCCCAGATGTATAACAGTGTATTGTTGAATCTGAATTACAAGTTTTGAATTTGAAATGCGGTTTTGAATTCAAAGTGCATTTTTGAATCTGGATTACACGTTTTGAATTCAAATTCAAATTGTGCAATTCAAATTCAAACAGTGTGCATCACATTCAAAATGAGCAATTCAGTTATCAATAATTCAAATTCAATTTCTAGTGGCGCAAATTTCAGCCGATGGAGATGGCCGCAAGGATTTTGAGCAACACCGCTGACAAGATTTGCAACGCTGAGAGTAGGGTGGTTGGGTTGTGGCGCAAAATTTTGTGTATTGTTTGGCCTTAGAGCCTTATACTTTTTTGTTAAATTAGAATTCTTTATCTGCAGATGGAGGTTGAAGAGGTGGAAGAGGGTAAAAAGAAAAGGAAAAAGGGAAATTAAAATGATACCGAAGAAGGATCATTTGTTGTAGAATTAAAAGGAGAAGGCGCTAAGTGTTTAGAGGTAATCAATTCGTTGGGAAATTTGTTAGAAAGGAAATTGGTGACATTAAATCTGGGAGGGAATGCAGAAGTGGTAAAGTAATTATTAAGTGCATGACAAAGAAACAAAGGGAAAAGGATGTTAAAATGAAAGAATTTGATCTAACTCCTGTGACCTGTTTTAAACTGGACCACTGGACCGAAAGGGTGTTACTACAGGTGTCCCTCTTTTGGTGAAAGCCGATCCCTTTTTGGAGATGGAGGGAGTTTGCGGAGCTCGGCGCCTGAAAGTTATCGGAAAGGGAAAGACAGCATTTAGATAATGCTTGAATGTGAAAATGAGTTACTGGACAGGGTGCTGATTACATGAGTTATAGGGTGAGGACTTTTGAGAGGGCAGCTCTTCGATGCTATTGGTTCCAAGAATATAGACATGTTGCTGTCAAGATATTTAAATGCAGAAGGTGTGGTAGACCTGGAGGCACAGAAAGCAAATCTGGGCTGCTGAAAGATCAAGCCATCTGTTATCATTGTGGGGGGGGGGGGGGATCATGAAACTGGTGCGAAGCAATGTGAGCAAAGGAAATTGGAAAGTGAGGTGGAACGAGTACGGACACAGAGTAAATTGTCATATGCAGAGTCAAGTCAGAGTGTAAAAAGCATTGTGAGAAAAGTATACTGCACAGACAGTGGCAAAAGAATTAAGACCTGACAGAATATTTTTATCAAGACAAAAGGATGTTTTGGCGTTTGTTGCCATGGCTCTTAATTGTGCAAATGAAATAGAATCAAATACTGAAAAGATAAGGCTGGTGGTTCATGCAGCTAAGGAGTTTATTGCGATAACTGATGTCAAAGGAGAGGAGATACAGGACATTTAAGAGAGAGGGTTAAGAGGGAGCCAAATGCTCAGTGCTTAACACGAAAAGGGTACATGCTGGGAGTTGAAATCGCTCAAATTGTTCCAACGCATAAGGATCTATCTAATTATACAAAAACGTCAACAGTGGTCTTTTGAGACAAAGCACCAACAAGTAGACTAAAATTGATTAAAAACTATTTAGGATACCTCGCCACGCCCATGACAGACGCACGCATGGCTACAACGAACTGAAGCACTGTAGTTCTGCTCACTAAAATCTCACCTAGTCAGGATATACAAGTTTTAACTTTTTGGATTACTCTGGCTGTGGAGAAACCTAGCCTACTCTTAAATACAATATTTGCACGACAAGTAAGAATCGCTAATCCTAACCTAATCTTGGTGCACTATGGTCTGTCGGAGTTTCTTTCAACGCACTCAAAATGTTAGCAGAGCTTTTCTACGGAGAGGACACTAATAGATGGATCACAAGATCCTACAGGGTGGGGCAAAAATACATTTTGATCAATGACAACCGCGGAACTGAAAATAGTTTTATTTTGTCTCCAAGTTCCAGCGTTGTCAGTCTGGCACATTTGGAGGTTGATGCGAGCAGTTCAACTACATATGAATAGCTGTAGAATACGATAGATTTTCTATTGAGAGTATACATTGTAATATTCAAAGTAGGCACAGAACGTCTGCTGGCCGGTGCATAGCTATTCGCTCTTCTAATATGACGGTAAAAAAAACATCATTGGCAAAACGATCAATCTGAAGAATTATTTCCGAAAGGTAGAATACTCACTAAATTGCCCTCTTGCGTGTGTGCGTGTATGTCCAAGATGACAGCCCGGCGATGTGTGAGAAACTTAATCCAAGGAAAGAATGCTTTTGAGAGAGATACGCCCACATTGCAAACCATCGAAGAAACTCAGCACACTCGTCTTCCCGTTTGCTTTCAAATGTGACTCACTTCTATTGACTGAAAAGCTTGGCAAAATTCTGGCTCTGGTTTACAAAAAAATGATTACTTGCGTCTTGAAAATGTACCTTGATTCTTTTACATTTTTTGTTGTTACTTCCTATTATTGATAACAGGACCATTGAAGAAAATTTGTGCATCCAGCTGATTGCAAATCTCGTCCATGCCGTCTTTAATACTGAGGGGATCTCGTTGGTAGTGTTTAATCTGCAAGACCGATAATTCGATCAATTGGGAAAAACGTCCGCCGCCAATAGCAAGACGCCGCTAAATTTCGAGCAGAATGTTTCCAAAGAAGGGTAGACCAGGAACAGGTTTTACAAAAATGGTTATAACACCTTGAATTTCTCCAAGCTAGAGGGGTGACTCTCGTTTTGCATACGCTCAGTCACAGCTTCGAAAAAATTGCCAGAGAGATAGGGGAGACCGGGTCAAGTCGTTACAATTTTTCTTTTAACGGATGTAGAATTGACATCATGAGGTTTTTGTGATCAATATGCTCTATAAAGACAGAAAGTTTATTAGACTTCATGACTGATCTACAGCAACCCCTATATACTCCCATCACCTGTAACAAACTACCCCATATATAGGTTTGTTTGTTACAGGAGGGGTAGTTTTCCACAGGTTTTGGGGCATTTTGTTACACTCAGAATTTTCTTGAGAGATGTGTTTCCCACTCACGTAGGCAAGTTAAAGGGGATGCCTTACTACAATTATCCCACAAAGCTACAATAAGGAACCTCTTGAGTCATTCTGTAATGGCATTGCCACGTTTAGTTATTGGTTTGTAATTTTGAGGCATCTTTCTGAAATAAAAAAGGTCATTCAGTGAGGTAATTTGATCTTGTCCAAGTTGTGACGGGTTTTGGGGCAAGTTCTATCTATAACAACTTGGGTGTATCAACTACACCATCAGTAACCCTTCGCCATTGTCCCAACATTTTGAAATGTTCCAGTGCAATGTTTACAGGGGTGTGTCATGACACAGTGGATAATGTCTTCCTCTCTCATAATCCAGAAAATCTCGGGTATGTATCAATTACACTTGATGTTAATCGAAATCTCCCAAACACTAAGAAAGTTATTTTTTCTGGAACACGAACCTGTGACTTTCGACGTACATCCTTCTGTCACATAAACACGCGGGTCCCCTTTGTGAAGTAACAGGAAAAATTAGAGTGCCGTCTGTGCTTAATTATCAGAATTATTTAGGATGTAAAAACATGGACGTATAACAACTAGACCCAGTCTCCCCTACTAGCAAACGTAATTTTTTAAATATAACTTTCCTGACATATTTTTTGGATTCTGTCCTAAGATAAGTGTATGGATTGGGATCTGTTAAAGTATTCCATCCATGTATTCTCTTTAACTGCTTCTTCCTCACTAGGGTCGTGGGGGAGCTGGAGCCGATACAGGCGAAAGGCAAGAAGCCACCCTGGACAGCTTTTCAATCCATCGCAGGACGCACACACCATTCACTGTCGCACTCATACCTAAGGGCAATTCAGCATTTCCAATTAACCTGATGTGATTGTCTTTGGACTGTCGGAGGAAACCAAAGCACTCGGAGGAAACCAACGCAAACACGGGGAGAATATGGAAACTCCACACAGAAATGCCCCAGGCAGGATTCGAACCCACAATCTTCTTGCAGTACAAATATTATCAGAGGAATTTTTTTTTTGCGGTTTAAAAATAGAAATTATTAGTAAGTGAAAAGGTTCACATGAGGTGATAGCATGGCTGGTGATACTGGGAGAGTTGTAATGCCTAGTTACAACTGTCCTTGAACTAAGTACACTGCTCAAAAAAAATAAAGGGAACACTTAAACAACACAATGTAACTCCAAATCAATCACACTTCTGTGAAATCAAACTGTCCACTTTGGAAGCAACCCTGATTGACAATCAATTTCACATGCTGTTGTGCAAATGGAATAGACAACAGGTGGAAATTATGGGCAATTAGCAAGACACCCCCAATAAAGGAGTGGTTCTGCAGGTGGTGACCACAGACCACTTCTCATTTCCTATGCTTTCTGGCTGATGTTTTGGTCACTTTTGAATGCTGGCGGTGCTTTCACTCTAGTGGTAGCATGAGATGGACTCTACACCCCACACAAGTGGCTCAGGTAGTGCAGCTCATCCAGGATGGCACATCAATGCAAGCTGTGGCAAGAAGGTTTGCTGTGTCTGTCAGCGTAGTGTTCAGAGCATGGAGGCGCTACCAGGAGACTGGTCAGTACATCAAAAGATGTGGAGGAGGCCGTAGGAGGGCAACAACCCAGCAGCAGGACCGCTACCTCCGCCTTTGTGCACTGAGGAACAGGAGGAGCACTGCCAGAGCCCTGCAAAATGACCTCCAGCAGGCCACAAATGTGCATGTGTCTGCTCAAACGGTCAGAAACAGACTCCATGAGGATGGTATGAGGGCCTGACGTCCACAGGTGGGGGTTGTGCTAACAGCCGAACACCACGCAGGACGTTTGGCATTTGCCAGAGAACACCAAGATTGGCAAATTCGCCACTGGCGCCCTGTGCTCTTCACAGATGAAAGCAGGTTCACGCTGAGCACATGTGACAGACGTGACAGAGTCTGGATACGCTGTGGAGAACGTTCTGCTGCCTGCATCATCCTCCAGCATGACCGGTTTGGCAGTGGGTCAGTAATGGTGTGGGGTGGCATTTCTTTGGGGGGCCGCACAGCCCTCCATGTGCTCGCCAGAGGTAGCCTGACTGCCATTAGGTGCCGAGATGAGATCCTCAGACCCCTTGTGAGACCATATGCTGGTGCAGTTGGCCCTGGGTTCCTCCTAATGCGAGACAATGTTAGACCTCGTGGCTGGAGTGTGTCAGCAGTCCCTGCAAGATTAAGGCATTGATGCTATAGACTGGCCCGCCCGTTCCCCAGACCTGAATCCAATTGAGCACATCTGGGACATCATGTCTCGCTCCATTCACCAATGCCACATTGCACCACAGACTGTCCAGGAGTTGGCGGATGCTTTAGTCCAGGTCTGGGAGGAGATCCCTCAGGAGACCATCCGCCACCTCATCAGGAGCATGCCCAGGCGTTGTAGGGAGGTCATTCAGGCACGTAGAGGCCACACACACACTACTGAGCCTCATTGTGACTTGTTTAAAGGACATTACATCAAAGTTGGATCAGCCTGTAGTGTGTTTTTCCACTTTAACTTTGAGTGTGACTCCAAATCCAGACCTCCATGGGTTAATAAACTTGATTTCCATTGATAATTTTTGTGTGATTTTGTCAGCACATTCAACTATGTAAAGAGCAAAGTATTTAATAAGAATATTTCATTCAGATCTGGGATGTGTTATTTTAACGTTCCCTTTATTTTTTTGAGCAGTTTACTCTAATTCATAGGTTGATAACCTGAAAGCATATATGAACCAGATCACATGCTTAGTTAATGATGATAAACAGTTGCACTCTGAGTTATGCGAGTGTTTGCTTACAGCAGAGGTTCTCAAATTCAATCCTGGCGTGTCCCTTGCATGCTGGTTTTCGTTCCAACCACAATTGCATTGAAGGATTTTGAATAAGCTGTTACTTTGTTCCGATTCGGGGCATTTCATATTGTAATGCGAATAGAAGCCACTAGGTGGCAGTATTGACCTTTCTTATGTTAAGCCCAGACTGGAGCTAGGTTTGGGCATGTCTGGGACAAGTCCCAGAGGATTAAAAAAAGAAGTCTAAATGTGGGAGCGGTCTGCAAAAGAGTATATAAGGAGGAAAATTGAGGGAGTGGAGTAGTAGGAGAAATTGCAAACTGAAGGATACATTTGACCAGACCTGTCACTCTTTGCATGACCTGTGAAGTTTCTTGTGGATTTTTGCCTGTGTTGGAGGATTTTCCTCACCCAGGACATCACCAAACAACCAAACAAAAGGGACTGTAGAGATTTTTTTTTTCTTGTATATATCAATCTTGGTCAGTAGAGTAGTTGTCCTTGTTCAATTAAATGTGTTTAAGTTTTAAAATTTTGTCTGTCATCCTTTGCTGTCATAAATGTCATTTATTGGGGCCATAACAAATTGGGGGCTCGTCCGGGATAGACCATTGTGAGTCATTTATTGAAAATCTAACATTTCAAACTGTAAAATTGTTTATTGAATTTTCCTATATATATATTGACAGATCAGCAGGAATGGATGATTTCTTGGCATCACCAACCGTAGAGGTTTTGAAGTCTTTTAAAAAGACAGCACTGCTAGAAATATGCAGACATTTAGAGCTGACAGAGGTAAAACCAGCCATGCGAAAAGCAAGACTGGCTAGAGAGATTGATTATTACATTGATGAAAATGTGTTTGCACCAGGAGATCTGGAACAGTTTCCATTGGAAAATCCAAATGTAGAAATTGAACTTAAATTAAAACTGCTTGAGATTGAAAGGGAGGAAAGAGAAAAACAAAGAGAATTTGAGCGGGAAGAAAGAGAGAAAGAAAGGGTGGAAAGAGAGAAAGAAAGGGAGTTAAAAGAAAAACAGAGAATTTGAGAGAGAGAAAGAGGAACTTTTGTGCTAGCCAGGAGGTAAAACTGGTGCCTCCATTTTCGGAAAAGGATGTTGACAACTATTTCCAGTGTTTTGAAAAGGTAGGAAAGAGTTGCCAGTGGCTAAAGGAACACTGGCCTCTGATGTTGCAAACTGTCCTCAAGGGTAAAGCTCAACAAGCCTATTCGGCTTTGTCTACAGATGATTCCTCTGATTATGAGGTTGTCGAAAGGGTTATTTTGAGAGCTTATGAGTTGGTTCCAGAGGCTTACCGACAGAAATTCAGAGGTCTGAAGAAATCTGACAATCAGACTTATGTGGAATTTGCGAACGAGAAGCAGGTTTGCTTTGAGCGCTGGTGTACTTCTATGGAGGTGAAGGATGATTTCAACTCACTTAAAGAGATGGTGTTAGTTGAAGAATTCAAGAACTGTTAAGGATGATATTAAGACCTACCTTAATGAGAAGCAAGCACTGAATTTGCAATCAGCTGCCAAATTTGCAGATGAATATGTTCTCACACATAAGTCTAAATTTCAGTCTAGCAGTAACAATAGATGGTTCCAATTTCAGAAAAAAGGTAACTGTCATACCCAAGATTCCTCACCCAAAGACAAAGACAAATCTGGTGATGGTGCTCAGAAATCCAGTAACAGCTCTGATCAAAGTGTGAAAGCTGACAGTGACAAGAGTGGTCTAGTTTGCAGTTATTGCAAGAATACTGGTCATGTTACAACTAACTGTTGGTTCCTCAAAGCTAAGAAAGAAAAAGAAAAGGATATCAAACCAAATGCCTTTGTGAAAACAAGGTTAGAAACCCCTGTAGTAGATAACCGATCTGCTAAATTGCCTGCGCCTTGTGGGGCTAAAAAGCCTGATACTGCTGACTTTGTGAGGGAGGAATTTCTTCCATTTGTGTCAAAGGGATTTGTGGCTCTGAATGAGCATTCTCCTCCTGTCGCCATATATATCCGGGATACCAGGGATACCGGAGCTTCTCAGTCACTTTTGTTGATGGACTCCTTGGAGTTACGTGATGGGGCCACTTCTGGGGATTTCATACTTGTACAAGGTATTGAAGGGAGGACTGTATCTGTACCCCTGCGCTCTATATTCTTGAAGTCAGATTTAGTTACAGGACAGGTAAAGGTGGGACTTATGTCAAGTCTACCTATAAAGGGTGTTTCTCTGTTGCTAGGCAATGACCTGGCTGGGGGCAATGTAGTTGCCCCTGTACATCTTACTTCATGAAGACCCATCTCTGTATCCTTCTTGCGCAGTGACTCGTGCTATGGCTAAGAAGGCTCAAGAAGAAGATGATGTGGTGCCGTCCAGCACATTGAATAGTCATGACTCAGGTGATTCGCCTCATGACTCTGTTTGGCCTACTATGGTTTCTCCGTTTGAGGACTTATCAGATACTTTTATCAGTTCTTTGTTCAGCCAGCCAGATGGGTCTGGTGATTCTGATGTGTCTGGAAACTTGTCTCTGTCCAGAAAGCGATTGATTGAGGAGCAAACTAATGATCCTGAAATTTGTGTACTAAAGAGGAGAGCAGTTCCAGTTGGGTATTATCTCAAGGATGGTGTGTTGATGCGGAAGTGGCGCCCTTCTGATATCCCTGCCAATGCAGATTGGGCAGTGGTCAAGCAAATTGTTGTTCAGAAAGCCTACATGAATGAGATCTTAACAATGGCTCATAGTTTACCTTTAGGAGGTCATCTTGGTGTTAACAAGACTGTTTATAAGATCATGAAACACTTCTTCTGGCCTGGGCTTCGGAAAGACGTTTCCAACTTTTGCAAAACCTGTCACACTTGTCAGGTAGTTGGGAAACACCAGTTAGACTCACCTGTAGCTCCATCACAGCCTATCCCAGCATTTGGGGAGCCCTTCTCAAAGGTCATTGTTGATTGTGTTGGTCCATTACCCAAAACTAGATCTGGAAATCAGTACTTGTTGACAATCATGTGTGCATCTACCAGATTCCCTGAAGCCATACCTCTACGTAACATCAAGGCAACTGCAATCTCGAAGGCTTTGATAAAGTTCTTCACATTGTTTGGCCTTCCCAGGGAAATTCAGTCAGACCAAGGTAGCAATTTCACTTCCGGATTGTTTCAGCAGGTTGTGTATGAACTATGTGCGAAGCAGATTCTTTCTAGTGCCTATCATCCAGAGAGTCAGGGTGCCTTAGAGCGGTTTCATTCCACTCTCAAGACAATGATGAGGACTTATTGTTATGACCATGAGAAAGACTGGGATGAAGGTGTTCATTTGCTGTTGTTTGCAGCTAGAGAAGCAGTGCAGGAGTCTACTGGATTCAGTCCATTTGAGCTAGTGTTTGGCCATGAAGTGAGAGGACCTTTGCTATTGTTGAGTGAACAATGGCAAGAGGATGAGCCGCACATCAGTCTGTTAGACTATGTTAGCAAGTTCAAGGAAAGATTGCGTGCAGCTTGTGACCTAGCCAAAGAGAACTTGAAATCAAGTCAGGGAAAAATGAAAACTTGGTATGATCATAAGGCTAGAAGCCTTGAGTTTAAACCAGGAGACAAGGTTCTTGTGTTGTTTCCCTTGCAGTCCAATCCATTACAGGCTAGATTTCATGGTCCATATGAAATTCTGACAAAACTCAATGATCTCAATTACATTGTGAGGACTCCAGATAGGAGAAAGCCAAACAGTTGTGTCACATTAATATGCTGAAGCCTTATCATGACAGAAATGCTAGGGTTGCAGCTGTCACTTCAGACTCTCCTATGGTCAAAATGTGTGAAGATGAGGGGGAGTTTCAAGATGATGAACCTAGAATTAAAGCTGAAGTTCTTTCATGTAATTTGTCAAATTCTGAAGTGTTGCTAAATCTTGATGTAAAACTCCAGCACTTAAAACCTTCACAGAAATATCAGTTTGAGAGGTTGATCAAGAAATATCAAGATCTATTTCCTGATGTTCCAAAGACAGTTTCTATAGCTTCTCATGATGTAGATGTTGGTGATGCCAAACCAATAAAACAGCATCTGTACCGGATGAATCCTAAAAAGAGAGAGATTGCTGAGAAAAAGGTTGAGTACATGTTAGAACATGATATTATCAGACCCTCCAACTCAGATTGGATTTCACCCTGTGTGCTCGTTCCAAAACCTGATGGAAGTTCTAGATTCTGTACAGATTATCACTAAGTCAGTGCTGTAACTGCAACTGATGTGTTTCCAATACCTAGGATTGATGATTGTATTGAGAGAGTAGGGCAAGCAAAGTTTCTGACCAAGATTGATTTATTGAAGGGTTATTGGTGTGTGCCTTTAACTGAGAGGGCCAAGAGCATCTCTGCTTTTGCCACACCATCTGGGTTGTCCTACCCTTTGGCATGAAAAATGCCCCAGCCACATTCCAAAGGATGATAGTCTACAATCGCCGGATTGCCACACACGGGTGCGTACATCGATGACCTGATCACATGGAGCGACTCCTGGGAAGAACATCTAAAAGATGTAGAGATATTGTTCCAGCGCCTGACCCAGGCTAACCTGACTGTTAACCTGAACAAGAGTGACTTTGGTTGTGCTACTGTCACCTATCTTGGCTACGTCATAGGCCAGGGTAAGGTGGCACCCATAAATGCTAAAGTCCAAGCCATCATGGACTTTCCAGTTCCTGACAACAAAAAAGTTTGCGCCGCTTCCTTGGAATGATCGGGTACTACCGCAAGTTCTGCAAGAACTTTGCTGAGATTGCTCTCAGTCTCACTAACCAACTGAAGGAAGGCGTAAAGTTCACTTGGGATGATGCATGCCAGAGAGCCTTCGATCGCCTGAAGTCTCTGCTGTGTCACTTCCCCGTGCTCAAATCTCCTGACTTCAACAAACCGTTCTCCATCGCGGTCGACGCTAGCGACCAAGCTTGTGGATCTGTGCTCCTACAGAGGAGTGACTGATGACATTGAACTTCCTGGAGAAGTATGCCACGGGATGCTCAATCACCATCAAAAGAACTATTCCACAATAGAGAAGGAGCTGTTGGCTCTGGTTCTATCTTGACAACACTTTGAGGTTTATGTTTGTACAGGGCAAAAGCCAATGATTGTGTACACTGACCACAATCCGTTCATGTTTTTGAGTAAGATGAAAAACAATAATCGGAGATTGTTGAATTGGAGTTTGATTTTACAGGAGTTTGACTTGGAAATTAAGCATGTAAAGGGCACTGACAATGTAATTGCTGATTGCGTATTCCGTGTTTGAGTATGTGTATATATCACATGTTTATTAGCCTATTGTGTTACATATATAGTGAACTTTGATATATATCGAATGAACTTTGATATATATCGAATGAACGTTGATATATATATATATGGAGTGAACTTTGATATATATACAATGAACTTTGATATATATGGAATGAACTTTGATATATATATGGAGTGAACATTGATATAAACACAATGAACTTTGATATATATGGAGTGAACTTTGATATATATGGAATAAACTTTGATATATATATGGAGTGAACATTGATATAAACACAATGAACTTTGATATATATGGAATAAACTTTGATATAAATACAATGACCTTTGATATATATGCAATGAACTTTGATATATATGGAGTGAAGTTCGATATTTCTAGAATGAACTTCGATATATATAAAATAAACTTGATATATATGGAGTGAACTTTGATATTTATAGAATGAACTTTGATGTATATGGAATGAACTTTGATATATATAAAATGAACTTTGATATATTTTGAATGAAAAAAAAAAGATAATATATTTTGATTGAAAAATTCACACTGCTCGCTCTGTAACTTTCATATAACACCTGAACTCGTGGATGTCAATGACATAGAGGAAAAAATAAACAGTGCAAAGGCCCCTTTCTCGTGGTAAGTTGGCTTTCAAGGTACACTAGGTTCCCGCAGATTTGTTACAATTTTTTAAAATTATTATTCTAACTCGACAGTGATCAACAGTGCTATGAAACGCAAGATATTTGACAGATTGTATAGCGTTGTAATGAATGGGGAGTGATTTATATTCATTCGCTCACTACTAAAAAAATATTAATTTGGGAAATTTACATGAAAACGCCAAGTATTAAATTTATATTGAATGAAAATGATTGATATATATACATCGAACTTCGATTTGCTACGAGGCACCACTTTGGTCAGCAATTTGGGGTCTTCTCCCTCAAGAGTACTTCTTTACAGTCTGTCCGCTACCAGCATTATTAGCGCGGGAAGCGTCTTTTCTTTCGTAACCAAGCGAGGCCAGATTTCGCATTTTCTCATGGTTATTCATGACGCAGGCGGGCCGCGAATTATTTTTCTCCAAACATTATGGCTGTTGCACCTTTTACTTGTCCTCTGATTGGTCAATCGTCATTGAAACATATGAATGGCCAAGGTCATGTGGTAGAGTCCCTGACTTACGGTAGCGTATTGCTGCCATTCCTGAAAAAAAAACGGGTCTGTAATCCAAATTACGGCATGAGTAAAACGTTTCTTGTTATTACAAAGTCCTTTTCGTGTTATGACAACATATTTTCACGTTTTAACGCGAAAATATCACATTATGACAAGAAACTTTTGGCTCATTCACATGATTTGATTAAGTTCTACTTCTTGCTTGTCTTGAAACATGGCGAGATTACGCTATTATTGAGCACGATGGGCGACACTGTGATTAGTATGCGTACAAGAGGGATTTTAAAATGCTTGGGTCTGTACAGAAGACAGAATGAGCCTGACCCCCTGGAGGTAGCGACGTTTCTGAACATCGGTCAAGCTATCACTAGATCGGAAAACGACGGTTGTACCGTCACAGCTAATAATAAAATGCGCAAATACAGCAGACATCACGTTAGTAACATTACGTGATGTACTTGCTGTCAAATAATCGTCACATGGAAAGATATAACGAGGCTTGTTGAACAAAAATGAATGTGTACTTTGTTCAGAAACATACGCAAGCAAACTTGAATGATTTGCGATTATAATCAATTGTGATTGATTAGTGAATAAAAAAACATAATAAACAGGAAAGGAAGTTGGTAGTTTGGCCAAGGTGATGGGTGCGATTTTGATGAGGTGCTATTATGCCAGATCAGCACTTACAATTGCTTGTTAGAGTACAAGTGTTTTGACATTAAGCAAATGGGTAAATTAGAGTAGAAAATACTCTTGATATCATGCATGAATTACCATCAAAACTGGTATTTGGTGAAGAGTGGAAATGGAAGTGGGGAACATAAAACTTCCGCAAATCAAACTGTTTGCTGAAAAGAACATTACCATACTTCCTTTTTGATGTAACCGACCAGAAGTAATACAGCAGAGTATATCAAAGTTCATTCTATATATATCAAAGTCCACTCCATATATATATATATATATCAACGTTCATTCCATATATATCAAAGTTCACTCCATATATATCAAAGTTCATTGTATATATATTAAAGTTCACTCCATATATATCAAAGTTCATTGTATATATATTAAAGTTCACTCCATATATATCAAAGTTCATTGTATATATCAAAGTTCATTGTATATATATCAAAGTTCGTTGTATATATCAAAGTTCATTGTATATATATCAAAGTTCAATATATAATTCGTGTTTGGCTTGCCATTATATATATATATATATAGATCGAAGTTCATTCTATAAATATCAAAGTTCACTCCATATATATATCAAAGTTCATTCCATATATATCAAAGTTCATTGTACATATATCAAAGTTCACTCCATATATATATATATATATATCAAAGTTCATTCCATATATATCAAAGTTCATTGTATATATCAAAGTTCAATATATAATTCCTGTTTGGCTTGCCATAATATATATATATATACATATATATATATATATATATATATATATATACATATATACATTTATATATATACATATACACACACACACACACACACACACACGTGTCTACTTAACCAATTTTGTATTGAAAAAAATGTTGCCTTTATGAGTCAAAATTTTTCCCCTTTTGGAATGGAGGTGTAATGCGAATAGAAGCCACAAGATGGCATGGGACAAGTCCCAGAGAATTAAAAAAAAGAGGTCTAAATGTGGGAGGGGTCTGCAAAAGAGTATATAAGGAGGAAAATTGAGAGACTAGTAGTGTTGGGATTCTGATTCTGCATCTCATGTTTAAGTTCTGTACCTGGCTTTGCCATGCTTTATGATTTTTGTGTTTAGTGACCACTGCTCTGTCTGACCATTCTTAGGATCATGTATTGTGTTTTTGGTAATTTAGATTTCACGTTTTATTATTTTTTCATGCTTCAGATTCCATGCCATGTTTTCATTTCCATGCTTTACACTTTGTCTCCCCTGTCTTGTCATGTGTGTATCTTTGCTCACGGTCCCTTGTCTTGTGTGCCACTCATTCGGGTGATTTATTGGTTTCTGGGTTTCAATCTTCTTTCATTATCTCGTGTTCTTCCTTCCTCTCTCTTTTACTGTCTTACTAACACATACTAACAGTTTATTGTTTTTGCTAAATACTAATCCACACTAACCTTGTATATTTGGACGAACTTACGAACAAGCACTTGGGATTGTATAGCTGCACTTACTAATTGACTAATGATCTCTCAGCTGTCGCCCAATTCTAGTCTCCGCCTCCTTGCCTATCCCTAATTATCTCTGCTGCAGTTTTCCACTTATATCTCATGCTTTCCTTTTCTTTAGACTATGCACTTTTAGTACTCCTTAACCGGAGCTGTTTGTTCATAGGATTGTCTTGTGATCCCTGTCTGCGTTTTGGCATTTGCCAAATTCATGTGATTAGTTTATTCCTCATGTGTCTCTCCCTGATCATTGTTACCATTGATTGCACCTGTTCTCCCTGGTCATGTGTTCTCCTGGATGTGTATATAAGATGTCTGTTTGCTTCACACTCTTGTCAGATCGTTCTCCCTAGTTTTCTCGTGCCACGTTTCTCGCCTTGATTGCTCAGTGTTTATCTTTCTGACTGGATTGCTCGACTATTGATTTTGGTTTGCCCTTTTTGGATATTGTTGCATCTGTGAGTTTTGACCTTTTTCTGCCCGACCTTGATTTTGTGATTACTGCCCTGGTTTTGGATTCGGACTGTCTTTGGCTTATGAGTTTGTTTCTCCTCCAAACCTACGCCTGTGTACCGAACCCTTTTTGTCTGACCACGAACTTTGTTATTGGTGCCCTGGTTACGATTCTGGATTACGCCCATTGGATATTGTTTTTGGATTGTGGACTTTGTACCGTTGCCAGCTCTGTTGTGGGGGTTCCCCCTTCAGAAATAAAGCCTCCTTTTTGCATTCTACTGGTTGTCGCACTTGGTTCATTTCGTAAATCACAACAAGTAGTAGGAGAAATTGCAAGCAGAAGGATACATTTGACCAGACTCGTCACTTTTTTTCCAAGACCTGTGTAGCTTTTTGTGGATTTTTGCCTGTGTTGGAGCATTTTCCTCACCGAGAACACCACCAAGCAACCCAACCAAAGGGACTGTAAATTTTTTTTGTTGTGTGTGTGTGTGTATATATCAATCTTGGTCAGTAGATAGTAGTTTAGTTAGTTATCTTTGTTTCATTAAATTTAAGTTTTAAAATTCTGTCATCCCTTGCTGTCATAAATGTAATAACAAATTGGGGCCATAACAGTTCATCCAGCGTACTTTCTGCCGAGGTAAACGGGGCAGAGCTCCAAGTGATTAGACTGAGAACTGAAGCGAAATGAAATTACGCAGAAGTATGAAGGCTGGCGGAGTCAGGCTAGGAACAAAGACCAGCATGGGCCTCCAGGACTGAGTTTGAGAACCACTGGACTAGCTTCACCCACTTCTCCAGGGACCACACCACTGGGTTAGTTTGCTCAACAAATGGTCTGATGCTGGTCTGCCCAAATTTGGCCCCCAAATCCAAATCTAGACCTGGTGTTCTGCTCTCACCTAAAATTAAGGGAACAATTATTGCAAAAAGTTGGCCAGACTGACATTCCACCTGAATCCCATGTAAAGGGAGGGTGGAAAATCAGCAGTTCTTCGCCCTCAAGGACTGAGATTTGGGAAGGCCTGGATGCCATGTTTATTTCTACTGTGAATCTATACTCCAAGAATGAACCATTCTCTCAATATGACACTTGACATCTTTGTTCAGAGTATAATTTGTCCTTTGCCAATATGTTACATTTTGATTCTAAGTGCACGAATTGAAATTAATGTTCAAGTAGCGGGCACTCCGAGAGTGCAGTAACCTCCGCAAAACCTGCATTTTGTCTCGGGATGCATGTCGAAATTCGATGCTTTGCTTGAAAGCAAAGGACAGAAAACTGGTGCAGCTCCCAATTGTCAAAAAGAAAGTAGGCGAGCAATTAATGATACTGCTAGAAATGTTCTTACGGATCATGTGTCCAGAATAAGTGACAGAGCTTGACAAATATGTAATCAATTCTTTCAATGAGTACAGACACATGAAATTTCGCCGGCATCCACACGCTACTTTTTGAGCTTACTCATTATCTAACTTATGAAATAACAAAGAAATATAGACCAAAAAAAACATATTACCTCCACGCCGAGATAAAATTAAATTAGTGTAGAGGGTCACATAATTCCAGATGTGGAATGAAACTGTTGAAGTTATTTATCATATCATCTACTAAAACTGATGCTTTAAGTGTTTTAGGAACCCATAGGAGTGTTGTTTCAAGTTAGATCATAGGTCAGGTGATCTCAACCTTATCCACAAAGGGCCAGTCTGGGCACAGGCCTTCACTCAAACCATGCAGTTGCAAGACTAATTTTACGATAGAAGCCTTGGAGTCTTTGCTTAACACTAGAATCATTAGAAGAATCAAGTGTGATACTGCTTTGTCGAAATGAAATCAAGCATCCATGCAGACCCTTTCTGGATAAAGTTAAGAGTGCCTGCCATAGATTGTTTTTCGCTCTTAGGAAAGTACTTCCCCAGCCTTTTATGCACACTGCAATTACAACAAACCCGTTTTCTCAATATTTTATAAATATCATGTACACATTTAATTAAAAAACAATTTTATTAAATGCATGGTGACTGCTTGATGTTATATAAATGTTTATTTGACACTGTGAGCTGTTTTTTTTACAAAAAATAGTGATGCATTGTGATAAGAAATAAAGCAGTTTGCAACATTACGTTTCACAGAGGAGTGCATGCTTATTTTTAATATGGAGAACATGGAAATGAGAGAAAAAAGATCAAGTCGCTACATTTTTTTTTGGAAAGCTGTATAACAGAACCGTGTCATGTACAGACCTGTTGAGACTGATTTGTCACAGAAAATTGGAGCTTAATACATCAAGGAGAGCAGAAACGACCATAAAAGAGGATGCACTGAGAGGGGTTATGTCTGATGAAAAACAGGAAGGGGTGGTCTGCAATGAAAGTCTGTGGCATTGTTGGTATGCTAGCACATAGTAACATTACGACAGCAGCAGTAGCAGCAGCAGCCTCTGTGCCCTCCTCATTCACCTCCACAAAGGATTTGTGCACCACTTTGGACAGCACCAACTCATTGCTTGACGATATGCCAGAGAAGTTGCAGAGGGACACATCAAAAGCGTCTTCCATGCCCATACTCATCAGAATTTCCTTTAGGTCATAGGTCTCTTCCATCTTGAACCTTGGCAAAGCCACTTCTACTTCAAGTCTTCTCAAGTTAGAAGGCTGTGTCCACTGAATAAGATTCTCATAAGTGAGCTCACTTTCCAGCTGTGGGAGGACAGAAAGAATTGCTCCAGTTCTAAGCTATGGACAGTCAAAGGCTAAATTACTGTTTACCATGCGGTACAATACAGTTCTTTTCTCGAAAGTTTGAAACAACTGGGTATAGCTGCAATGGATTTGGAGGTATAGTTGCAATGACATGAAACTGGAAATAACAAATCTTTACCTTTGTAAGTCCTGTGGAGTTATCCTCAATCTCGTCAGGTAAAAGAATCAGCATGCTCAGCTCTTTGTTCGTGTAAGGCATCTCCAGAACCTGACATTTGACCTCCGGAATGGACGCAAACCCAAACTTGGCCGTCTTATGCATCATCTGTACTGGCTTGCTTTCATTCTGCAAAAAAAAAAAAAAACAAGGGGGAGATCTTTCAAAAGAAAGTTTTAATATCAAAGCAGCGATATACCTCTTTAATAAAATTTTAAAATAAATTATTTTCACTCAAATAAACATTTACATCATTTGACCAGGTTAGCCCAAAAGTTTGCATTTACCGTGAGATAAAGATTCAGAAATGGAATACATCCAGATCACTCACTGACACTACAACAGTTCGAAAAAACATACTGAGTGCAATCAAGTTCAATTTGTCAGTCAAGAAATTACAGCAACTAAACTACCATCTACTGAACTTCATTGGGGATAGATGCATTCTTGTCTCAGCAATTCTAAATTCTTTCACAGCCAAACATAAATCCAAACATAAATCTAAACACTGAGTAAGCATGAGGTGTTACCTTACTGAGTCTGAAACTCATTTCTTTTGTGTCCTTCTCATCAAATTTTCTGTCCCAGTTACCCTTAAAATAGATTGCATTCACTAACACAAGTCTGGTCAAACTGTCGATCGTCCCTTTCGCCAGCAGGTCCTTGATTTTCTCTACAAGACAGCATATTTTAGTGAGGTTGTTGAGAGGAAGTGTGTTGCGCAAGTACATATAGAAAGACGTGCAAGGCCAGTTCCAAAAAAAGTTGAAACAATAGGTAAACTTCAAATAAAAAAGAAAGCAATTTGCAAATAATCCTTGCCCGGTTTTTTTACTGAAAGCAGCACAAAGAACAGATATTTTGTTTTCCTTTTCTCTGAAAATAAACAATCATTTCGAATTTTATCATGTCTTACATCACCTTTGTTTTAAACAGACCTCCAAAGAGTGTTTGGGGAACTGAGAACACAATTTGTTTCAGTTTTTTTTTTTCATTCTTCCTTGATATAGTACATAGTCCTTAGTGGATCACAGGTATGGAGCAGTGGCATGCACAGACATTTTGGGGAACAAGTGCTCAGTGCTTCTTATTTTGTTGAGCAGGGGGTGGGTTGATGCTTCTTATTTTGTTGAGCAGGTTGCTTCTTATTTTACGCTTCCATTCGTCGAAAATTTATCGATGATCCTGTCAACACCACATGGAGTCTATCTGTGCACGCTTATGGTCCGGAGTCTTCATCATCATGCTGTTGTAATACACACAGTATGGGATATGCCATCGTCTTATTAACATAACATGAGTGGCGAGAACAGGACATTCAGCCCAGCTAGGCTCGCTATTTCCCTATAACTAAAGTGAATCTAAAGCTTCAGATTCTCAGTGACAAAATGGTATTCAGCACTGGATCAAGCCTGCTCTGAAAAACTCCCAAGGTTTCTGCCTCAACAATGTGGTCAGGCAAGCTATTCCACACTGAGATTAATCTCTGCGTGAAAAAATATTTCCTACGATCATTGCTAAATGTACTCTTAGTTAACTTCTATTTATGACCCCGAGTTCTACTAACAGAACTTGGCCTAAGTAATTCTACGCAATTAACTTTGTTAATCCCTTTAACATATTTTAAGACCTCAATCAGCTCAACCCTTAGTCTCCTTTCCTTAAAGTGCATTGATAATGTGACATTTCATTGGTATTCTTGTATTCTTCAAGTCCACCAGAAAAGGTTTAAATGAGTCGTTGTTAAAAAAAACATTTGAGTTTTCTCATGCTGGCCATTTCTGCAGTACCTGTCAGTGAAAGCCTCCATTGAGGTTCTGCCCCCGCCCTCCTAAAAAACCCCAGTGTGCTGTGATTGGTCAACTTGATTACTCATTGGTCCACCGTTTGCGCGTGTGTCGGGAAATGTCACGCCCCTTACCAGAAATGGATTACCTCTCCAGACTGTGAATGAGCTTGAGAAACAAATACCGGTATAGCTTTGTGGGCGTTACACACTTGATTCAAGGGTAGCCAAACTATCTGCTTGGCTCAAAAATTCAAAAAATGACATCACTAATTGATTAAAAAAAAATGGCCAGAAGCGTTTCAATCAGCTCTGGGGTAGTGTGTTTTTTTCATTCAGAACTCTGTTCTTATTTGTCAAATTTTATTGTATTTTTTAATCTGTTGTATGACTGTTATTTTCTTTTAAATCTATCTATTTCCTCTATTATCTGTATCTTCATTTTAATCCTCATTTTCTTCACTATTGTGTCTTTTATTGTAAATCACAGTACAGCACTTTGATAAACTGTTATGTTTTGGAAATGTGCTATATAAATAACGTGGATTTGATTAGACTGGATTAAGAGGCTTCAGGGATGTCAAGTCTGCGCTTGAGTGCCATGGTGATGATGCACATATGGATTCTGTGCTCAGTGGCAACTCACAGCATGACAATGAACAGGCCAAAGCTGATCGCCTCTTCACAAAAACCAGATGGGTGGTAGATGGGTGGTTACCGACATCTGGTGAAAATTTCATGTCAATAGCCCAATTAGAAACACAGTGCTGCTTGAAAGTTCGTGAACCCTTGAGAATTTTCTAGATTTCTGCATAAATATGACCTAAAACATCATGAGATTTTCACACAAGTCCTAAAAGTAGATAAAGAGAACCCAGTTAAACAAATCAGACGAAAGCATTATATTTGGTCATTTATTTATTGAGGAAAATGATCCAATATTACATATCTGTGAGTGGCAAAAGTATGTGAACCCTCGCGTTCAGCATCTGATGTGACCCCCTTGTGCAGCAATAACTGCAAGTAAACGTTTCCAGGAACTGTTGATCAGTCCTGCACATCGACTAGGAGGAATTTTAGCCCTTTCCTGCGTACAGAACAGCTTCAACTCTGCGATGTTGTTGGGTTTCCTCACATGAATTGCTTGCTACAGGTCCTTCCACAACATTTCGATTGGATTAAGGTCAGGACTTTGACTTGGCCGTTCCAAAACATTAACTTTATTCCTCTAAACCATTTTTTGGTAGAATGACTTGTATGCTTAAGGTCATTGTCTTGTTACATGACCCACCATCTCTTGAGATTCAGTTCATGGACAGATGTCCAATCATTTTCCTTTAGAATTCGCTGGTATAATTCAGAATTTATTGTTCCATCAATGATGGCAAGCTGTCCTGGCCCAGATGCAGCAAAACAGGCCCAAACCATGATACTACCACCACCATGTTTCACAGATGGGATAAGGTTCTTATGCAGGATTGCAGTGTTTTCCTTTCTCCAAACATAATGCTTCATTTAAACCAAAAAGTTCTATTTTGGTCTCATCCGTCCACAAAAGATTTTTCCAATAGCTTTCTGGCTTGTCCATGTGATCTTTAGCAAACTGCAGATGAGCAGCAATGTTCTTTTAGGAGAGCAGTGGCTTTCCCTTGCAACCCTGCCATGCACACCATTGTTGCTCAGTGTTCTCATGATGATGGACTCATGAACATTAACATGAGCCAATGTGAGAGAGGCCTTCAGTTGCTTAGAAGTTACCCTGGGGTCCTTTGTGACCATGCTGACTATTACACGCCTTGCTCTTGGAGTGATCTTTGTTGGTCGACCACTCCTGGGGAGGGTAACAATGGTCTTGAATTTCCTCCATTTGTACACAATCAGTCTGACTGTGGACTGGTGGAGTCCAAACTCTTTAGAGATGGTTTTGTAACCTTTTCCAGCCTCATGAGCATCAACAACCCTTTTTCTGAGGTCCTCATAAATCTCCTTTGTTCGTGCCATGATACACTTCCACAAACATGTGTTGTGAAGATCAGACATGAATAAATCCCTGTTCTTTAAATAAAAAGGGTGCCCACTCACACCTGATTGTCATCCCATTGATTGAAAACACCTGACTCTAATTTCACCTTCAAATTAATCATTAATCCTAGAGGTTCACATACTTTTGCCCCTCACAGATATGTAATATTGGATCATTTTCCTGAATAAATAAATGACCAAGTATAATATTTTTGCGTTACTTGTTTAACTGGGTTTTCTTTATCTACTTTTATGACCAGTGTGAAAATCTGATGATGTTTCAAGTCATATTTATGCAGAAATACAGAAAATTTTAAAGGGTTCACAAACTCTCAAGTGCCACTGTATATTTACCGACAAAAATGTACACTCCATCTGCAGTGGGTAGGTTCAGTCATTCTACCCACTGCACACTTTCGTACTCTTTTATAATAATGGCCACCAGGTGTCAACCGCAAGTCGACGACGACTGAGGACCAATCAGCGCCGAGCTTACAAATGCATCGCCAGCAGCAGACGGAATAGCGGAAGCAACATGTAAACGGAAAACAATCCGCGATGACCATGGCAGAAAATACTCCCAAAAAAAGGATATACCGTTGTGCCGAAGGGCTTTCATGCTTCTGCGTGGTATGTCAGTGCGATATAAGATTAGGAAATACGTTCGCACGTGGAAGACGATGTGTGACATCGCCGGCAAACGGTCATTTGCGACAAGTTTTGACATGGGTGGACACAGACTTGGACGAGTTCTGGCAGTTCGTGTTGCCACTAAAACGCGAGATTTACATCTGCTGCATGTGTTATAATCAGTTGATGAGATTTGATAGAACCTGAAGCAGGTACATGCAGCAAGAGAGTGATTACAATCGCGAACTGGCGAAGTTGACCTCACAGCTAAGGGACTTCAAACAAAGCGACTCTAGGATGTTAAATAACGTAACATTGGCATGCTAGCTAAAATATTATAGTTATCGATGTCTCTAGAAAATCAGCTCGCTCGCGAGTATTCAATTGTGAGCGAACTGTAGCCTTTAAGCCTGCTAGCTAGTTGGCCATGTAGTTAAATACAATGGCGCGCTAATTATGAAACACAGCTTGGCATCACTTTGGCTTGCTAGCTATCCTATTATTAGCTAGGTAGCCAACTAGCTTGCTAGCGAGTAAGGCTCAAACCGTAGCCTTATTTCGCCGGCGTAATCATGACCCAAATTGAGCCCTGTTTAAATCAGGATGATTAGACTGTCACTTCACGGCCTGAACTGAATTTTAAGATGATACTTATAGATCTAGACAATTATTATAACAGATTTACAAACCTGTTCCCAGACTCAGTCTCCAACACCCGGTCCGATCGCCGTAATGCCAATGCTCCTCAAATGAGCAACCTGGGTGCTAATTAATGTCACCAACGGAGACATGACTAACACGGCTGGATCTGCAGCCTGGCCCGAGGGTGACAAAAGTGACAGGCCTGACTCACGAGGGGTTGAAATCACCGAAGTCAGCCCTTCGAAACACAAGGATTTGCCGCTGCCAGTCGGCATACAGACGAGAACATCTTTCCCCAGCAGCACAGACTTTATAGCTTCCATCTGGTAGGTTCTTAAACTGTCGATATGCCATATACCGCACAGTTTTTCCTCGACATTTTTCATCAAAACGTCCATGACGTCGCTTGTCGTGGAGGAAGCCATAATGTTTGATCACGTGGGTCGCCCGGAGCCAATGACAAAAGATGTCATAGATTCTGAATTTTAAGGCAAGATGAGTGCGCTGATTGGATGGTTGTCATCATGTGACCTAGTGGCCATTATTATGAAATAGTACGAAAGCGTGCAGTGGGTAGAAGGACTTAACCTACCCACTGCAGATGGAGTGTAACAAATATGTTGACGCGTTCAATTCTTATTTTTCCCACTATATATATATTTAAATCATGGTTAATATTCATACCTTTAATTACATGACACATTCACGACATTTAGCACAACAGGCGTAACAGCTGTCCATTTCGAACATGCGAATATTGGTAACTACTGGCGACATCAGAGAATGGCCATAGACAGTTTCTCATTAGTCCTACACGAATGACCCTCTGCTTCAAGAAAATATCAAATTTTTTATTTTGTGGCCTCATTTAAATGACACTTCCACTGGTGCCATATAAGTGTCATGAAAACCCAACATCCCCGCACCCCCCCCGCACCCCCCCCAAATGAAACTCTACCCTCAAGATCCAACAGTTCAGTTGCGTGCCGCACGGGCAGTAAAATTGGTGGAAAATTGGAATAAACATAATAATCTGCCACTGCCAGTATCTTCAGAACTAGCGCAAGCAGGGAAATCAGGCTCATGACGTGAAATATGAGAAGACGTGAGATAGTCACAATCTACCTCTTGATCATTTCTGATGAAAACACAAGACACAGTACCTTAAAATGAAAACCTCCTATCATCACTGCAGTTACCTTGAGTCTGCTTTTCCACCCAGCGGTTGATTTCCACCCTGGCAGCCTCAGCACTTGTTTTGAAGTCAACAGGCTCCAGCTCGGCATCATAGAACTTCTTTGTGTTCTCAATATATTTCTGCAGATACATAAAAACACTGAATGGTTTTCGCCAGAGATGTTTGATTATGGCATATTTTCATATAAAGTGGCACTGCACCTCTGTATGAAGTATAGAATGCATGACTGAAATTTGAGAACAATCTGAAAAGCAGTTTTCAAATAATCAGTCCGACAACATTTGCAGTGGTCAATTTTCTCAGTTCAAAATATGGAAAACAAGTAATTTTTGAAAAAAAAAAATCATATTGGCACTGCAACCTTCTCCATAAAGTGTAGAATGCATGACTACAATTTTAAAACAATCTGATGAGTATTTTTGAGGAATCGGTTGGACAAACTGTTGAGGACGGAAGGACGGATATGGCATATTTTCATGTAAATTGGCACTGCACCTCTGCATGAAGTATAGAATGCGTGACTGAAATTTGAAAACAATCTGATGAGCAATTCCTGACACATCGGTCAGACAAACTGGTGCGTACGGACGGAAGGTATTCTCTGGTATATACAACCCCAATTCCGAAATAGTTGGGAGGAAGTGTAAATTGTGAATAAAATCAAAATGCAATGACTTTCACATCAAATGAGCTAATATATTACCTATGATCTATTGTAAAGAACATTTCAAATGTTGAAACTGAGACGTTTTACATTTTTATCCACAAAATGAGCTTTTCTGGCAGGAACAGGTCTCAAAAAAGTTGGGACACAGGGCAAAAATGGCTGAAAAAGCAATTAATATATAAGAGAATCAGCTGAAAGAATATTTAGCAAGTCATTAAGTTAACTGGCATTAGGTGCGTTACTTGATTGGTTAGAAAAGGGATGTCGTAGAGAGGCGGAGTCTCTCAGAAGTAAAGATGTCCAGAGGCTCTCCAGCCTGTGAAGGCTTGCGTAAAGAAATTGTGGAATACTTTAAAAACAATGTTCCTCCACGTCAAATTGCAAAGGCTTTGAAGGTCTCATCATCGACAGTGCATAACTTCATCAAAAGATTCAGAGAAACTGGAAAAAATCTCTGTGCGTACGGGACAAGGCCGAAGACCTTTACAAGATTCCCATGATCTTCAGGCCCTCAGACGCCCCTGCATCACTCACCGGCATGATTCTGTCATTGACATTACTAAATGGGCCTAGGAATACTAAAAAAACCACTGTCTGTAAACACAGTCCGCCGTGCCATCCACAGATGCCACCTAAAACTCTATCATGCAAAAAGGAATCCATTGTTGAACATCATCCAGAAGCGCCGCCGTGTTCTGTGGGCTAAGGCTCATTTAACATGGACTGTAGCAAAGTGGTCAAGTGTCCTGTGGTCACACGAGTCCAAATTTGACTTTCTTGTCGGAAATGATGGGCGTTGTGTCCTTCGAGCTAGAGAGGAGAAAGACCACCCCTCCTGTTATCAGCGTTCAGTTCAAAAGACAGCATCTCTGATGGTATGGGGATGCATTGGTGCATATGGTGTGGGACACTTGCATGGTTTAAAAAGCACGATGAATGCTGTAAGGTATATAAAGGTTTTAGAGCAACATATGTTCCCCTCCAGATGACATCTATTCCAGGGAAGGCCTTGTGTATTTCAGCAGGACAATGCAAAACCACATACTGCAGCTATTAAAACAGCATGGCTTCGTAGTGGAAGAGTCCGTGTGCTGAACTGGCCTGCCTGCAGTCCTTATCTTTCACCAATTGAGAAAATTTGGCGCATAATTAAACGAAAAGTCCGTCAAAGGAGACCCAAAACCAGTGGCGTCTCTGGCATGAAAAGTCCAGTGGGGCACAACAGACCAGTTATACGTAGCCTCTTACTTTTCTGTGACGCTGCCTACAACCCATATATGCTCAATATTAAATGAGCCACATGCTAGAAATGCAATTTTATATAAACAGGATTCATATAAAATGGGGTTTGTGTAAAAGGTTTCAACCTTTTTTACTGCATAACTAAACAAATATTAATGGGTTACTAAAAATGGTCACTCACCATGTTGCTCATTTCTTGAAAGGAAAAGATGCACGTCGATCTTTCATCTGAGAGAACTTCTCAATGACCCTTCTGTCAAAGTCCCGTAATCCATGGATGAATTCATTTTCAATGGACAGCATAGCCAGTGCATTTAACCTCTGCTGCCCCATTGTGTTTCTTGTAAATGTTTTGATTATTTTCAATTTTGAAAAGTTTCTCTCCGACTCAGCAGTGGTCATTGGTGTTGTGATGATTTCTAGCAGTGACACAGTCTCAGTTAAGGCATCCTGGAGGTTGTTGTCATAAATCAACTGCAGCAGTGACAGAGTATTCCCTACGTGCAACTCTGAGTGACTGTACAATGATTTCAGTTCAGTTTCGAGCTTAACTTTATTTCCAACTGGCCACATTTTGATAGCACATTCAAATTCAGCACTTGGAAATAAATCACTGAACTGACTGAAAAGTGTGCTGTTCACAAGCTTTGCAGCTATAAGGCGATCACTCTTGTGATATCTCACCTCCACCTGAACTGACACAGTGTCACAAGCCTCTCTCATAACAGCTGCAGTGCTTTTTTTTTTTTCCTTTATTTCGTTGGAGCCGTATCTCTCGCTTGTGCAATGTCATCCACTTTCTCTCTAAGTCAGCCCACGCCCTCTCTGAAGCTCCCCATGGCGCGGCTGACTGTAGCTGCATCAATGTTTCGTTTTTGCAGTGTGTTATAGAATGTCCACTTCTGGCATCGGCTGGTAAAAAAAAACCGCAGGAGCTGCACTCGGGGTTGAAGGAGCGGGTTTTGCCCTTTCCAGCTTGGATGATGTTGAAATCCGCTGGCTGGTGAGGTCCTAAACGTTTTATTTCTATTTATTTTTGCTCAAGTGGCGAAGTGCTAAATTTTACTTTGATTAAAAAGTCTACTTCGTTCATTATTTCATCTTGGTAAGTTGGTAACTAACAAAAATAGCCAATTACTTCAAAGCAGCATATTGCTCCACAGCGCCATCTGGTGGGGCCTGGCCCCAAATGCAGAGACGCCACTGCCCAAAACTCTCCAGCAGCTGGAAGACTGTATTAAACAAGAGTGGGATCAAATTCCAATGGCTAAACTCAAGAAACTTGTCTTCGCAATACCCAGACGCCTCCACTCTGTATTAAAAAGAAGAGGGGATGCTACATCATGGTAAATAGGCCCCTGTCCCAACTTTTTTGAGACTTTTAGCAGCCATCAAATTTTGTGGATGAAATTGTAAAATTCCACAGTTTCAGTATTTGCTATGTTATCTCTGTTCTATTCTGAATAAAATACTGGCTGGTGTGATTATAAAACCACTGCAATTTGATTTTATTCATAATTTACACTTTGTCCCAACTATTTCGCAATTGGGGTGGTACTCTATGCCCCCTCTTCTTATGGGTCGGGGGTACAACAAATGTAACTTCCATGAGCGTCTGAATAGTAAGCACTGGGCTAACGTTATCACTGCTAACATACACTGCGGTCAAGCTATCACTTTCGCATTTGAGCTAGCTTGTTGCAGACCAAGTGTACATGGCAATAGTATTGGCCACAATGCAAACATTGTTCATAAATGTTTTGACCATCATGACGCAGAGTTCACGGAGTAACTTGATCTAAAAATTCCTCAGATCTCAATCCAATAAAGCATTTTTAGGATTCTCTGGAAAACAACGGGCGATCCACAAAGGCCCCACCTCATACCTTACAGGGCTTAAAGAATCTGCTGCTTTCATCGTGGTGCCAGATATCACAGGTCACCTTCAGAGGTCTTGTGGAGTCCATGCCTTGAAGGCTTATTGCTGAATACTTGGCACAAGGTGGATCTACACAATATTATGTGGGGGTTTTGGTGTTGTGGCTGATTGGCGAATGTTTACCTCAGCCTGAAATGTGTCAGCACTAATGTAAACAAATGTAGACACATTGAACTCTATAAGGACAAGGTATATCAGGCAGTAAGCCAGCCAGCTAGCCAGTAAGCAGTTGCCTTGTTATGAGCAGCCCGATTATTGTAAGATTGACAGATAAAAAAAGATTTTTTTAAAAACTGCTGCTGTGTCCCAGTATTAATCACCATGTAAAGTCATATCTTAGCCTCACATTTTGAAATATAGAAACTCAAAAATGTTCTCAATTTTTAGATCTGGCCAAATTTTATCCGTACACTTAAAAATTACAATTTTCAAGCTTCTAAATTATGTTAATTTCCAAAATTGACTTCAAAATGAAAGTGCTGTTTTGTTTGAGGGTAATGCAATTATAGTGATGTAGAACACAGCCTGACGCTTTTCGTCAGGACTACAAGAATTCACATTCCACCACATATCATTTTTTTTCTCTCGCCTTTCACTGGGGAATGGGCCAGGAAACATTTGAAGCACCTATTACTAAAACCCCATAAGTCACACTTGACTTGACTTGACTTGTGGGGTTCTAGTAATCAGTGCTTCATTTGATATTGCACCAGTCCTGCAAACAAATAATTGTCATCTGGAAAAAGAGAACTTATGATCTCTCTCAACATCTGTGAAAACAGATTTAGGGATCATCAAGTAGAAAGTTTGACTGAAAACAGGGAGGAGATAACACATTGGAACAGTGCTTCCTGAAATCAGCACCTATCAGTGTCCCCACTAGCCTGATCCTGAAAGGACCTTGGCTTACAACGTCTTGTTTTCACTGGGCATACATTCACTCATATGTATTTTTAAGAATGGAGAACTGAGCACAAAACACACAAACGTTAAATGAACAATATTACCTCCTGAAAGTTGAATGACCTCTCCCCGTACAGGCGATTAGCCAGGCTCAGTGCATATGGAGCACCCTTTTTGTTCAGTTCAGACATCAGTTCTCTGAATCCAACATGAATTTTGTCATCAGCTTTGTGGAGAGTCTAGCAACAGGTGTAGAAAGAGACTTTGAGAAACTGCAAAACAATTTTCCAAGAAAATTTAAAGCAATTCATCAAACTACTTTAGTGTGTTTGGATTTTTATTTTTTAGAAAAATCTGTATTCTAATACATACAGTAGTGTGCTGCGATGATTATACGCTTAACGAAATGAAGATAAATCAGAAACTATTCGAGTACAATTCAAGTATTTATTTCATATAATATTGGATCTAATAGAAGAGATAACGAGATTAAATAAAAATAAAAATATGGGTTCAAGCCCCGCTTCGTACCCGCCGGCAGTGGTCGGCAGCTTTTTCAGAGTAGCACACAATTGGCTATTGCGCTACAGGGTTGCAAATTGGGAAGGGACTGCCGGGAAGGGAATATAATAGTTGCCTTGTTCGTTGCTCAAGCCCCTCCTGTTGGCCAGACGGGCGCTCGTCAGGAGGATTCTAAGCCTGATCATGTCCGGGTACTCTCCGCCCTCGTTATGAACTTGAGAAGATTCAACCAATGAGTGTGTAAGAAGTGGTGGCTGACAGGCGCGTGCTACGGAGGAGAGCCGCAAACTGTCTTCACTCTCCTGAATTGGCAGCAAGGGGTCGCATACAAGCAAACCTTGTACATAGTTCGCCAATTGGGCATTCCAGATTCGGGTGGGATGGGAGATGCCAAATTTGTGGGGTACAGTTCAGGAACCACTCGCGAGAGACCGAAATCCAAAAAACGTATGCCTTTAATGGAGTCCGAGTCAAAGCCTAAAAACACAGGAATTGCCAAGCCACAATTCGAAATCCAAAAACAGTGTCAACAAGACTGGCCGGGGTCAGAACTAGGAAGACAGATGAGCAGAGGTACATAAACAATCGGCAAAAAGTCGTAGTCAATGAACAAAGCCAAGGGTCATACACAGGGCATCCAAACACAGAAATCGTGGTCATACAAAAATGGGTCGAAATCCAGAAAGACAAAAACAATACAAAAAGGGCAATGGTAAGAATCAAAGTCAGACAATCCAGTAGAAGAGAAACAATACTATGCAGGAAGTAGGTGTAATGAATCAAACTAATTACAATGGGAGAATCACATGAGGGAAACCCGAACCACGAAAATTGGCGAAAGCCAAGACACGGACGGGAATCACACAAAGCCTATGACATTTAAACAGCTCCGGTCAAGGAGTTCTAAGTGCACAGATAACGAGCGCAGGAAAGTAATTAAGCACGTGCGAGAGATCTCGCTGAAACCCAGGAGAAGACAGGAACAGCTGAGCAAGAGGAGGAGATTAGAAAAGGGCGATTGCTGAGAGAGAATTAGTCTAAATTAGTAGCGGTGCAACTTTACAGATTAAACAAGAGTGCTTGTTATTAAGTTTGTAATCGATATTCATGGATTAGTTGTGTGAGTAGACTATGATACAAAATACAAATATTAGTCTTGCTAGTAATCAGAACAGAAAGACAAAGGAAGTAAACGAGAATCAAAGGAATATTTTAAACACCGGAATTCATTTAAATCACCCAAAGTCAGTGAGCACGCATACTGGGAAGACGGACTGAACCAACTAGATCACAAGACAGGGGAGACAAGTGCAATGGAACTGAGAAATGGAATGAACTAAAAACCTGAGTATAACGATAACGAAAAAGAATAAATAAAAGACAAAATCATGAACACAAAACATGAACATAAACATGCCAAAAAGGCAGAATCACAACAAAATTTATTTTAAAAAATGAAAAATTTTTTTTTTGAGCGAAAATGTCAGTTTAGTTGCGGCCACTCTTTGCCTTGATTACAGCAGTCGATCTTTTAGGCATATTTTTCACATATTTGTTTTATTTCCTCACTCGCTAAACCATTCCATATGTTTTGAAGTTCATTCCAAAGAGATTCTTCTGATGTTACAACCGATTTGCTCAATCAAATTAAGGTCTGTTCTTTGAGCTGGCTAAGTCATAACTTTTATGTCACCAGATGTTTCTTCCCGACTAGGATCATTCTTGCACAACTTAGAAGTGTGTTTGGGGTCAAATCTCAAACCAATCAGCCTCTTTTCAAATGGCAATGTGTGCCTCACAAGGATGCTCCTGTCATTTTTTATGAGATCACCAGCTCGTTTCCAGCAGACTGAACCCCAAACCATAATATTACCGCTTCCATGTTTTACTGAAGGGGATAAACAGTTATGTTTGAAACTTTCTCCAACTATGCGGCGCACATAAGTTCTGCGTTTGGGAAAGAAAATTTTGAATTTTGATTCATCGGTCCAAAGGACTTGTTCCCAGTCCAAAAGTGTCCAATCCTTGAATTTATTGGCAAACTCAAGTCTTTTTTTGATGTTACCAGCTCTTGACAGCAACATGACCGGTCAGACCATTTTCACACAGGCATCTGGAAGTAGCAGATCTTGATACTTTAATCTCTTCACTTCTGGCACTATTAAAATCACAACGGAGTTGTTGTGCTGTCTATCACCAATTTTTTTTTTTAAATGTCATTCACAGATAACGAAAATCGGTGGCACCAATCTTCCATTTTACACCTCTACTGCCACTAATTTTCAGTGAACCAGTCTTTAACGCTTGATGGTGTTTCGCACAGTGCTATGGCAGCATTCAACATCTTCAGCATCATGTAAGGCCACAGTACAGCTACAAATGATCTCAGAGAGCTCCTTCCGATGCGCCATTGTGTTTAACGCTGTGCCACTGCTCAAAATTCATCACCTTACAAACTCAAACAACTGACTATCAGAGGTAAGTTTGCAGAATAATGTTGCCTGAGACCAGTTTAAGCAAATTTTTAAGCATCAATAATCATGGAATGTGCCATAAAACATGTATTCAGGCTATGCCAGAGTAAAGAAAATTATTTGCAACACCTTTCATTTGTTATAAAAAATTTATGTTTTCAGTGTTTTTGTTTATTATCCACATTTTCACCTCAATATACTTGAGGGAATGATTTTTTTATTTTTTTTTGTTCTTGCTGCCTACCGTGAGGCCTTGCCTGCAGCCCAATCAAGAAAACCACCTCATCTAATTATCACCTGCACCTGCCGCTCATTAGCAATGAGCTGCGGCAGTGTGTGTATATTGCCAGGGTTCCCGCTGGCGCTCATCATTTTCTTCATTGAGGAATATAATCCATCAGTGACAAGAAGAAAATTACAAGCATTAGTCACAGTGGAAAATGTAATTCCTTCATGACAAATAAAAATTTAGTGAAAAACAGTGGGATGCCCAGGGCATTGCAGGCCGTAGCCCCGAAGATAGTTTACCTTGCCCCGAATAATTCTTCACCTTGGGCAGTCTGCCACCAAGTGACTTAACGTCAGTAAAAAGACACTGCGCTGTTGTATTTTCTATCTTCAATGAACTGTGGCAAGAAAGACCTATCAGAAAGGATTTATTGGAGGAGAATCCACCTTATTCCCTGAACGTTCGATCTCCCATGACTAATAGTGGTTCAACAGACTCACCGGGGTGGTGTCTCGATGCAAGGTCTGCAACAGCGGAAGTTGACTGAAATCTCATTAAATCTCGTTTCCGCAATCGTCACGTGGTTCATGGAGACTGCGAATGGTTCCAGGAATTCGCTGGCGGGCTATTTAAATGCATATGTAAAATCGGCTAGAGAGACATACCTGTAATTCTCGGTAATTACTTGTCAATAAATAGTGTCATGGTTTTAGTGCCTTCGAGTTATTCAAATAATTAAAACGAAAAACAAGTTTTAGTCATTTCAAGAGCGTGTTCCTGTTGTCGATTGCTTTAAATTCTTAGTTTGTTTTCACTTTTTACACCAATGCTTGTTTAATCCCATCCTAATGTTTATTATGCAGAGGGAGGGGAAGGAACGTTTCAAAATTATTTAATTTTCTACCATTTCTTCATTTGTTTGGGGTTTTAATCATCCCATGAAAATGGAGGATCTATGTTATCAATTCAATGATGACTGAAGTAAACTTCATGACTTTCAGAAAGGACAGAGGACTGACAGGAGACGATCAATGAGTATTAACTGACAGCACAATTAGTCCCTGCATTATTAAAAGCAGCATAATGTTCAGTGTGGCATCTTAGAAAATCCACTGGAAATAATTACAAATTATTTGTTCATCATTTTTATGTACATCTGTACTTATGTATTGGTGTTTTGTGATTAGTTCAAAACAACTTTTTCATTGACTTTTTGCATGCAGAAGGCATAAATTTATCTAGGCTGCATGTACAGTCGTATTTTTAGGAAGGGCTCATTAAACACTATACATCCAGGCCGAACAAGACACATTAAAACACAAATTTATCTCATTATACACATTCATTTTATGTCTATCTTTTTATTTTGCACTTACAGTACTGTGAAAAAGTATTTTCCCCCTTCCTTGTTTTTTTTTTTTTGCATATTTGTCACACTAATGTTTTATATCAGCAAATACATTATAATATTAGACAAAGACAACCCGAGTAAATACAAAATGCTGTTTTTAAATGATAATATAATTTATTAAGGGGAAAAAGCTACCCAAACTTACCTGGCCTGGTGTGAAAAAGAAATTGCCCCCTAAACATAATAACTGGTTATGCCACCCTCTGCAATAACAATGAATCTGTTCGATCAATCTGACTAATTTTCAAAAAAGAGACCGAATGAAGACGGTTGTCTATCTTCAATGTAAGAGAACTTTTTAAATAAAAAAAAAAGTAAAAATATTTTAGGATCTCTGTCCGACAGTCGCTAAATTCTTCATAAATGCTCAAAGTCCCGCGCCAGTGCCAACCCAGTTTATTGAGCAGATACTCATCTTGAAGAACTGAACCCTCTAATCAAAACATTCATGTTTAATATCTAAAAGATTCAGAAGATTTGAAAAAATTAAAATCAATAATCGACTGTCGGACAGGGATTGTCGGACACTGAGTATATTGCATGACAAATGGTACAATATCTGCGACAATCAATGGAACAAAATCATTGCAGAATTTATCGTGTGCGTAGTGGGCTGTAAAGTGTGGCTTTATTTATTGGCTTGCGCGTTCACAGGTTTAAAAAGAAAGGATTAATATTGCGGATAATTTTGCAATTTGAAATGAGCGTGACTAAGTTATCCTGGTTCTTATACTTACAGAATAGTAGAATTAAACTTGGGCTGTCGCACAGATGATGTGACACAATGCGTAAACTATCATTTTGATTTATTCTATTTAATTTATTTACAACACCCAAAACCTGTGAAGTTGGCACGTTCTGTAAATCGTAAATAAAAACAGAATACAATGATTTGCAAATCCTTTTCAACCTATATTCAATTGAAAACACTGCAAAGACAAGTAACTTAATGTTTGAACAGGTAAACTTTGTAATTTTTTACAAATATTAGCTCATTTGGAATTTGAAGCCTGCAACATGTTTCAAAAAAGCTGGCACAAGTGGCAAAAAAGACTGAGAAAGTTGAGGAATGCTCATCAAACACTTATTTGGAACATCCCACTGGTGAACAGGCTAACTGGGAACAGATGGGTGCCATGATTGGGTATAAAAGCAGCTTCCCTGAAATGCTCAGTCATTCACAAACAAGGATGGGGGGAGGGTCACCACTTGGTGAACAAATGCATGAGCTGATTGTCGAACAGTTTAAAAACAACATTCCTCAACGAGCTATTGCAAGAAATTTAAGGATTTCATCATCTGCGGTCCGTATTATCGTCAAAAGGTTCAGAGAATCAGGAGAAATCACTGCACGTAAGCGACAAGGCCAAAAACCAACATTGAATGCCTGTGACTTTCGATCCCTCAGGTGGTACTGCATCAAAAACTGACATCAGCGTGTAAAGGACATCACCACATGGGCTCAGGAACACTTCAGAAAACCACTATCTGTAACTACGGTTCGTCACTACATTAGCAAGTGCAAGTTAAAACTCTTCAATACAAAGCGAAACCCATTTATTAACAGCACCCAGAAACGCCGCCGGCTTCGCTCGGCCCAAGCTCATCTAAGATGGACTGATGCAAAGTGGAAACGTGTTCTGTGGTCTGATGAGTCCACATTTCAAATTGTTTTTGGAAACTGTGGACGTCGTGTCCTCCGGACCAAAGAGGAAAAGAACCATCCGGACTGTTATAAGCGCAAAGTTCAAAAGCCAGCATCTGCGATGGTATGGGGGTGTATTAGTGCCCAAGGCATGGGCAACTTACACATATGTGAAGGCACCATTAATGCGGAGAGGTACATACAGGTTTTGGAGCAACATATGTTGCCATCTAAGCAACGTCTTTTCATGGATGCCCCTGCTTATTTCAGCAAGACAATGCCAAGCCACATTCTGCACGTGTTACAACAGCATGGCTCCATAGTAAAAGAGAGCGGGTACTAGACTGGCCTGCCTGTAGTCCAGACCTGTCTCCCATTGAAAATGTGTGGCGCATTATGAGGCGTAAAATACGACAACGGAGACCCCGGACTGTTGATCAACTTAAGCTGTACATCAAGCAAGAATGGGAAAGAGTTCCACCTGAAAAGCTTCAAAATTTGGTCTCCTCAGTTCCCAAATGTTTACTGAGTGTCGTTAAAAGGAAAGGCAATGTAACACAGTGGTAAAAAGGCCCCTGTGCCAACTTTTTTGCAATGTGTTGCTGCCTTTAAATTCTAAGTTAATGATTATTTGCAAAAAGAAATAAAGTTCCTCAGTTTGAACCTTAAACATCTTGTCTTTGCAGTGTATTCAATTGAATATAAGCTGAAAAGGATTTGCAAATCATTGTATTCTGTTTTTATCTAGGATTTACATAACGTGCCAACTTCACTGGTTTTGGGTTTTGTACAATATTTTGCATACAAATTGCCAAGTGGGCACATCATGATTTGGAATTCTAAAATTTTTTTATGTAAGAAGGAAAAAGTGGCATACTAACACCACACGGAAGCGATGTTCATTCCAGCAAAGTATTCACACAGCAACATTTGAATGTTTTGGCTGACTGAACGTACCTGGTACCATTGAATCACAATTTATCTCCGGTCTTCAGTGTGGAATGTGTTAAAGCATCTTATCAAACTCGATGAAAAGCGTTAGCGTACAGCGGCAGATTGACAATCGGTCAAGATTTGGGGCCCTATCTTACGCCAGAGTCCCTTAACCCGTTATTAGGAGATTTAGCATTGCGTAAAAGGCATTAGCCCGCGAAAGTTGCTATCTTGCACACCTGCCTATATCCCTGAAACACCAGCGCTACCCGGTATATTATGCATAGGCATGGTTTGGGCGTTACGCCAGTTAAACCAGTGTGCCAGGTGCCATTGCCTTTAGGAGCAGGCTGCGCTATCCCAAATCCTCAAAACTGAAACCTGTGATGGAGAGAGGAAGCTCGCCGTTTCTCCGTTGACAAAGTTAAATTGCTCGTACATGAGGTCAAATCCAGACAGGGGAGGATCTGTTTTTGTTAAGCTAATCATGAATTGTATCATTTTATTATTATTACTTTGATTATTTGACATTGACATATTGTTTAATATTTGGAAGGGGCGTCTCTAGAACGAAAGATTGTTGGGGCACTGGGGCCCAGAGCTCCCCTTTAAAACAATTACTAACCCTGGCTTGCACACAATCATTCGTATAATTGACAAACAATCCTTCCAGGATTTTCCTGGCTTTTTTTTTTGCAGTAACTTTTTGTAAAAAAATGACTTGGCGATTTTTTTTTTGTCCGCGAGAAATTTGCGTGGATTGGTTGAATTTGCATTAATAGTTGCAATCGCGACATGCAACTCCCTTGAGAGACTGAGCAATAGATTCACTCCGAGAACATGCTAGTACGATACGGTACATTTCGGTACGGCGACAATCATTAATCTGGATGCGTAATTTTGTGCATTGAAATCAGCGTTATTCAGAATTGCACTCAGATGTTTCAAATGGTCTTTTATTTTATTTGAACAAAACGATCACGAAGCGCGAGTTAAATCACTTAATGTGTGGAAAAGGTGGCGCAGACGTTTGAGAACCGTTTGTCTTTCATAAAGCGTTGAACAATTTTAGAGTGGCCTCAATAATTTTTCTGATCTGAATTTATCCTATTATTTAGTCGTTAATACGTAGACCGCATGGAGAGAGAACCCGAAACTTCGATTGCCAGAGGATTATTGTCAAAATTGGAAAATGCGTTAATAATGGAAAAAAACTGAGTACAAGCCAGGAACAATCACTGATGCAAAGACACGGTCCGGGCCCCACCAGTTATCATTTCCAGAGACGCTACCCAGATAGCAAACACCTCCGCTCCGGATCTGCCCCGGCTCTGAGCCCGATCAGCTGGAGTCGGCACAGAGCCGCGCAGATCCGGAGGGGAGGAGCTTGCGATCTGGGTGATGTTTGGTATGTACAATAAAATACCATAACGCGTTGCTGAATACCCCTCGGCCTCAAAGGTTCAAAGGTTAAATCCAGCAAAAACATAACCTTGCACATCCATGTGTCACAGTGAGTTACCATACCAAATTTGGTGAAGCAGTGATCAGTAGTTGCTGAGTACTGACCCGGACAAGATTTCCTGCCTCAAGGTCACAGCGCTAAGGTCAAACGGTGAAATCCAGCAAAAAACATGACATTGCACATCTATGTGTCACAGTGAGTTACCATACCATATTTGGTGAAGCTGCGATATTTAGTTGATGAGTACTGACCTGTAAAAGATTTCCAAGGTGAAGGTCAAAGCGCTAAGGTCAAAGGTGACATCCAGCAAAAAACCTGACATTGCACATCTATGGGTCATAGTGAGTTACCATACCAAATTTGGTGATATTTAGTTGATGAGTACTGACCCGTACAAGATTTCCAGGGTCAAGGTCACAGAGCTTAGGTCAAAGGTCCAATCCAGCAAAAAACCTGACTTTGCACGTCTACGGGTCACAGTGAGTTACCATACCAAATTTGGTGAAGCTGTGAGAATTAGTTGCCGAGTACTGACCCGGACAATATTTCCAGGGTCATGGTCACAGCGCTAAGGTCAAAGGTCAAATCCAGCAAAAACCTGACGTTGCACATCTATGGGTCAAAGTGAGCTACAATATCAGATTTGGTGAAGCTGCGATCATTAGTTGCTGGGTACTGGCCTGAACAATGTCACCCGGACAAGATTTCCAGGGTCAAGGTCGCAGCACTAAGGTCAAAGGTCAAATCCAGCAAAAACCTGACGTTGCACATGTATGGGTCAAAGTGAGCTACCATATCAGATTTGGTGAAGCTGCGATCATTAGTTGCTGGGTACTGGCCTGAACAATGTCACCCGGACAAGATTTCCAGGGTCAAGGTCGCAGCGCTAAGGTCAAAGGTCAAATCCAGCAAAAAAAACCTGACATTGCATATCTATGGGTCATATTGAGTTATCATACCAAATTTGGTGAAGCTGCAATTATTAGGTGCCGAGTACTGACCCGGATAAGATTTCCAGGGTCAAGGTCACAGCACTAAGGTCAATGGTCAAATCCAGCAAAAAACCTGACGTTGCACATCTATGGGTCATATTAAGTTATCATCCTGAATTTGGTGAAGCTGCAATAATTAGTTGCCGAGTACTGACCCGGTCAAGATTTCCAGGGTCAAGATCACAGTGCTAAGGTCAAAGGTCAAATCCAGCAAAAACCTGCGTTGCACATCTATGGGTCAAAGTGAGCAACCATATCAGATTTGGTGAAGCTGCGATCATTAGTTGCTGGGTACTGGCCTGAACAATGTCACCTGGACAAGATTTCGAGGGTCAAGGTCGCAGCGCTAAGGTCAAAGGTCAAATCCAGCAAAAAAAACCTGACATTGCACATCTATGGGTCATATTGAGTTATCATACCAAAATTTTGTGAAGCTGCAATTATTAGGTGCCGTGTACTGACCCGGACAAGATTTCCAGGGTCAAGGTCACAGCGCTAAGGTCAATGGTCAAATCCAGCAAAAAACCTGACGTTGCACATCTATGGGACATAGTAAGTTCCCATACCAAATTTGGTGAAGCTTTGATCATTAGATGCTGAGTACTGGCCCGGACAAAATCATGGACGGACGACGGATGACAGACGACGGACAACAGACGGACACGCAAGTGACGACAATACTCCTCCGGCCAGAGTCGGCTGAGGGATAAAAAAAAAAATCAAGCCTATGCCTTTTGTGATGGAAACTTCAAAAAAAGAAAAAAGAAAAAATGCGTTTCGCCATGCACTTCCAACTCCCTCTCCTGTCTGAAATGAAGCATAGAACAAAATCCCATTTTAGAAAAATAAAATTAGGTCTATGCACTGGAACTCAGCGACGTAACTTTTTTCCAGCAAGAGCGGCATTTCAGAACTCTTCAGCGAATGAAGGTAGTGATTCTGGTGACAAGTACAGTATGTGGTTTCGACCGTTTACATTTTCCAATCGAACAGCTGTCTATTTTTTACAGCAAGTTGCGTGACCGTGCTGCAAAAACAGCTGTGCGTAATTGTCGCCGAAATTACCTTCATTCGCAAAAGAGTCCTGAACTGCCGCTCTCGCTGGAAAAAAAATTACCGTTGCCGAGTACCAGTCAATAGACCTATTTATAATTACATTATTTTTCTGTACTGAATGTAGCCCATTATTTTGTCACTGTTAGACATATTATATATAATGTAAAACCCCACAAAGCAATACCAAGGACGGACATTGCAGAGGGCTGAAGGTTTCACGTGTTCTTTTTGGCGGACGTTAATTCCAGCAACTTCCTGGCTGGTGTGAATCACAATAAAATGGATATTTTTCTCTGTCCAAAGGCGGGGCGTAAAAACAAAATGGTTACAATTAATCGGACTCCATAATACATTTGAAATACCAAATTTAGTTATATCCTCGTTAAATATCTGACTCCTAATTAGAATTAGAATTGATAGTTTGGGGACAGCATGCATGAATCTCGAGGCAGCCACGGCATCGGACTCGTCTGTGAAAACCATTGTTACTCAGACTCCAGGGAAAACATGAAGTTGATTATACCTCAAATTCTTAACAGACAACCACCGTCACTACATTAATGTTCCCAGGTTTTAACACCATGTCCGGATCTTAGGTTCGTTGGTTAGATTAGAGGTTGGAAGTCAACCATCACTGCAATAGCCTCTGTTGGAAAATATCTACAGTGAACCGAGATTTACATAAGCCCATGGGTTCCTTAAAGGAATTTTAACGGATAACCTACTTTTTGTCCATGGGTTTCCTGAAGGCTAAAACCCCAGAACCAGCAATACATAAACCCTTTATGTAAGTTGATCATGATTGTCTCTCCGACTTAATAAAACCAATTCCCACACCAGACCACTGGCCAGTCGTTCCTCAGTGGGGATAATACCCCTCACTAGATATCCGCTGCCACGGGGCTAGAAAGAATGTATAAGTTGTTATGACTTGGAAAAATCACAACAAAAAACTGGCAAGTACAACTAAAACAAATTTATTCGTCACAAAAAAAAGTTGTATAAAAAAATATATCCACTATTTAAATTCTCTAATAACACTGCCACTATTTAACTGTTGCCAAAACAAAACTCTGGTCTGCTCTCTTCTGCTGTCTGCTCTCTTTGTTGTCAGTCTCCGCTGTGCTTAAAATCACAGCCTTTTTATAGTCTAGCAACCTTCCAGAAAGATCCACAGAAAATCCCGCCCCCTCCAAGCAGGAAAGTGCCAGAAGCTTCTAGAAATTACTAGACTTTTCTTAATGATTTTACAAATACGCCACCAGATGGTGCCAATGAACAAAATAAATATAGCTGACCAGCAAGGCAGCAAAACAGCATGTAACAAACTTCATTTACAAATGGAATATAATGCTGTACAAAATTATCATACATAACACCTCCCCTCTTTAAGAAAAGAAAGGTTTGCTAAAAGCTTTCTTTTGTTAAAATTATCACAGTTTTATAATCAGAACAATATTGAACTTTACACAAACGTATTATTGATCATGATAACAATCATATACATAACAAACAGTGTAAGTCTCACAATCAAATAGAAAAGTAAAATTACGTTTTTCACAATCACGAAAAGAAATAAAATTACATGCGTGAAAGTGTATCTGGGATTACATTATCTTTTCCCCTGATGTGAGAAATGTCCAAATCATACTCTTGCAAAAGTAAACTCCATCTCAGTAATCTTTGATTCTTGTTTTTGATCTTGTGCAAGAATGTGAGGGGATTGTGATCACTGAAGACCTTGATGGAAGTAGCTGAACGAGTCAAATAGACTTCAAAATGTTGTAAAGCCAAAACAAGTGCCAAACATTCTTTTTCAATTGTTGAGTAGTTTTTCTGATGTTTATCAAACTTTTTGGAAAAGTAACAAACAGGATGATCTACTCCATCAGTGTCTTCTTGCAGTAAAACTGCACCTGCACCAATGTCACTGGCATCAACTGCCAACTTGAACTCCTTTTTGAAATTGGGAGATAAGAGAACTGGTGCATTTTTGAGAATCGCTTTCAGCTGGTCAAATAAATTTTGACATTTTTCATCCCAAACAAATTTTGCATTTTTCTTCAGTAAATTTGTCAAAGGTTCAGAGATGATAGAGAAATTTTTACAGAATTTTCTGTAGTAGCCAGCCATCCCTAGAAATCTCATGAGCTGTCTTTTAGTTGTTGGCTCAGGAAATTCAGTGATAACTTTGACTTTTGCATCATCTTGTAGGATGACATCATGGTAAACCAAATCAGTCCTTGATGGAACGTCAGGAAATATGTGACTATTTTCAAATATGAGCTGCTTTAGCTGCTGTTGTTGAAAAGGGTCCAGGTGGGACAACTTGCTGTCAATATTTTCAAGAATGTCTGAATTTTCAAGTTTGACTGGACCAGGTTCATTTTCTAAGGGGCAGTCACAATCTTCGGAATTTTCCAGTTCAACTGTATTTACCACATTGACTGGCTTTTGCTGTGTGTCTCTATCAATGTATTCTTTCAGCATGTTGATGTGACACATTTGTTTTTGTTTCCTCCTTCCAGGAGTTGAAATTATGTAATTTAGATCACTGACCTTTTTGAGGACAGTGTAAGGGCCGAAATATCGGGCTCTTAGAGGGTTTCCAGGAACTGGCAAAAGTGCAAGAACTTTGTCACCAGTTTTGAAACTTCTATCTTTTGAATGAAGGTCATATCTGGCTTTCATTTTGCCCTGAGCTTCTTTGAGATTAGACTTAGCAAAGTCACAAGCCTTAGCAAGACGATTGCGGAAGTCAGAGACATACTGAAGCAAGTTCATTGGAACATCATCTTCAGCTAGCAACTTTTCCTTCAGTAGCTTCAAAGGTCCACGGACTGCATGCCCAAAAACGAGCTCAAAAGGACTGAACCCAAGAGACTCCTGAACAGCTTCACGGGCAGCAAACAGAAGAAGATGAACACCTTCATCCCAATCTTTCTCTGTGTCAAGGCAGTAGGTCCTTATCATGTTCTTCAGGGTTTGATGGAACCTCTCCAAAGCACCTTGACTCTCAGGATGGTAAGCTGATGACCTGTATTGTTTAATACCAAGCTCATGCATAACTTGTTGAAATATGCCTGACATGAAATTTGATCCTTGATCAGACTGAATAGACTTAGGAAGACCAACTAAGCAGAAAAACTTGGTTAGAGCCTTGATGATAGTCTTCGCCTTGATATTACGAAGTGGAATTGCCTCAGGAAACCGAGTAGAAGCACACATGATAGTCAGTAAGTACTCACAACCAGACCTAGTCTTCGGCAATGGTCCAACACAGTCAATGATGATCCGACAGAAAGGTTCTTCAAAAGCGGGAATGGGCTTAAGTCGAGCCTTTGGAATATTTTGGTTCGGCTTCCCTACCATTTGACAAGTATGACAGGATTTGCAGTACTCCTGTACATCAGACCTCATAGAAGGCCAGAAGAAGTGGTTTCTGACACGTTGAAGGGTCTTCTTGATACCCAAATGACCTGACATAGGATTGTCATGGGCCAGACTAAGAGTTTCTTGACGGTACGGCTTTGGAAGAACAATTTGCTGGGTGATCATCCACTCTTCATCTGCAGGAACATCAGGTGGACGCCACTTTCTCATAAGCACACCATTTTTGTAGTAAAAACAGACAGGAACTTGAGTAGCCTCTTGTTCACTTGCAGCCTGTGGTAGAAGATGCGCTAGATCACGAGCTTGTTGTTGCTCATGAATAAGTTGTTTACGAGACAAAATGTCATTAGAATGACCTGACAAGGACAAGTCTGAAGATTTCCCAGACATCTCAGGACTGGAAGGTTCCTGATGAAAAGACTGCCCAATGAAGGTGTCAGCCAGGTTAAAGTCCAGATCAGCATCATCTTGAATAGCCTTTTTGGCCATAGAACGAGTAACTGCACATGAAGGATAGAGGTCTGGAATTTCCTCCTCTATAGAGTCAGATTCTTGATGAATCAAAGGAGTGTCAGTTACAATAGGGTAGGGTACAACCTTATCCCCAGCAAGATCATTACCAAGAAGCAAATGAATGCCTTTGAAAGGAAGAGAAGACCTAACACCAACAGTAACAGGTCCAGAGACCAAGTCTGATTTGAGATGAACATTATGGAGAGGTACACTTGTAAAACCACATTCTACTCCTTGAATAAGGACATTAGCCTGAGTAGACGATTTGTCCGAGAAAGGCAGAATATCTGCAAGAATAAGAGATTGGGAAGACCCAGTATCCCTTAGAATTCGAACATGAGCAGATGAGGAAAAATCCTGTGAAAGTGAGACAGAACCATCAGTGATGAATGGCTCAAAACCCTCCATAACAGGATCAGACACAGAAGGTAGAAGATCAGGTGAACTGACCATTGATACAAGAGATTCTCTCTTTGTCAAAGCAGTTGGCTTGGTTTCTTCTCGTTGTTGTTTTTTCTTGAGAGCATAACACTCAGAAATAAGGTGACCTTGCTTTTTGCAGTAATGGCAAGACACAGAGGGTAAAGAATCAGAGGATTGCTTCTCACTGGAAGGTTTCCTTTCAGAAGTGGCCTTAGAATCATTAGAAGTGTTATTAGAAGTAGTCTTGGACTGAAACTTGCTTTGAAATTTAGAAAAAGTGGATTTCTGGACAAAAGAAGACTTGTGAGTCAATGCATAACTATCAGCTAGCGTAGAAACATCTTGCAAAGTAATGGCTTGTTTTTCTTCAAGGAAAGTCTTAATATCAGGCTGGACACACCTTTTGAATTCCTCAACCAGAATAAGTTGCCTCATTCTATCAAAATCTTTTTCAACATTCATGGAATTACACCACTGATCAAACAACTGTTCCTTTAACCTGCCAAACTCAACATGAGTTTGACTGGCTTCCTTGCAAGAATTCCTAAATTTTTGCCTGTAAGCCTCAGGGACTAATTCATAACCCTTCAGAATGGCAGATTTGACAAAATCATAATCAGCACACTGTTGGACAGATAACTGGTTATAGATTTTTCTAGCTTTACCAGTAAGAACACTTTGTAACATCATTGTCCAATGCTCTTTTGGCCATTTCAAATTTTCAGCAATTTTTTCAAAATGGGTAAAGTATTGGTCAACATCATTTTCTAAGAAAGGAGGAACAAGTCTGATATGTTTAACCACATCAAAATGATCAGAAAGTCCAAATGATTTTGGAACAGTACCTGCTTCTATTCTCTTCATTTCCAATTCGAACTGCATCCTTTTTTCTTCTAGTTCTCTCTCCTTCTCCCTCTCCAACCTTCTTTCTTCCATTTCTTTCTCCATCCTTCTTTCCTCCATTTCTTTCTCCAATCTTCTTTCCTCCATTTCTCTTTCCTTCTCCCTCTCCAACCTTCTCTCTTCCAGCTCTAGTTGTTTTTGGCGCAGCTGGAATTCAAGTCTTTGCAGCTCTGTTGCAGGCACTTCCACAGCTTTAATTAATTCTGCTGCTTCTTCCCCAAAGATATCTTCATCGATGAAGTGTTGCACCAAAATGTTGAATATTTCTTGTTTCTTCATTGATGACCTCACATCAGATAATCCAAGGGTTGAGGCTATTTGTAGCAAGTCCTTCTTCTTTGCCAACAAAATTAATTCCTGGGTTGGAGTTTTCAAAAAACTTTCCACATCAAAAGTCATGATTGCTGGTTTTTAAACTAGTCAAAAGATTTAAAATAATAATCTTCGGTGAATCCAATCTCGGTGGAACCTCCAATTTGTTATGACTTGGAAAAATCACAACAAAAAACTGGCAAGTACAACTAAAACAAATTTATTCGTCACAAAAAAAAGTTGTATAAAAAAATATATCCACTATTTAAATTCTCTAATAACACTGCCACTATTTAACTGTTGCCAAAACAAAACTCTGGTCTGCTCTCTTCTGCTGTCTGCTCTCTTTGTTGTCAGTCTCCGCTGTGCTTAAAATCACAGCCTTTTTATAGTCTAGCAACCTTCCAGAAAGATCCACAGAAAATCCCGCCCCCTCCAAGCAGGAAAGTGCCAGAAGCTTCTAGAAATTACTAGACTTTTCTTAATGATTTTACAAATACGCCACCAGATGGTGCCAATGAACAAAATAAATATAGCTGACCAGCAAGGCAGCAAAACAGCATGTAACAAACTTCATTTACAAATGGAATATAATGCTGTACAAAATTATCATACATAACAAAGTGTTAAGAGTCACGGAGACCACGCAAGTATTTGCCACGAACGTGTCTTTGTCCCCTGCCACAAGATGTGAAATCGTGTCAAAATGAGCAATCTCTCGGTGTGATCTTGAGAGTGAGAGGTCTTAAAGGGGAACTCCGGTCAATTTCAACACGTATCCTTGTTGTTTGTGGTGAAGGAGTACTGTCAATAGCGAGACAAACGAGGAAATTTGGTTTTGCCTACACCGAGTATGCTCCTGCTAAAGTTCGCACCTAAGCGGCTCCAATGGGGCAGGCTTTTGACGTGCTTTTAGCGTCTTAACACGATCGTGATGTAATTTCAAGTCCATAGCCATGTTCACCAAACCCTTCCAAGTGACCACAATGAATTGGGCTACAGTAGCTGAACAAGAATTGTATAAAAATTGTGCTGATTTACTCAGTGCACGTACCCCAAGGATGTTTTATATTTCACTGGATATACAATTGGAAAATGGCCGCCCATTCATTTCAATGGAAATTGCTCAGTGGCGCAGCGTGCCGACATGGGGGCCAAGCTTCCGAAGCCACGCGGACATGCGCTGTGTGATTTTTGCTCACACATGCGTAGTGTGGGGCTTATGAACGCGCTGGTTTCCGAGGTGTCCATGACAACGGCTCGGGCTCGTGGAACTCCGACCTCGGGTGCGTGTTCACGATCACTTTTCACCGGAAATGGAAGTCTGACCACTGCAGACTGCACCCTGATGTACGGAACACAAAGCATAGCCGCCGATAAAGGTTTAATTATGGTTTGAGATTCTATTTTAAAACACAAATGCAATAACAAATGTTAAAAACGACTTTGACAGGGAAGTAATACTATTGATTTCAACTCAAAAATCTCGGCAAAATAGTTGACTTGCTGTTGCGTAACTTTAATATGACATTGCTCAGGGGTGCGCTTCCCGAAGTCACAGATGCTAACTTCCATAGTTAGAACCACTGACTGAATGGACGTATAAATTTCTGCAACTATGCTATTGGGAAAAACGCCACAGGCTCGTGTTCTCTTTAGTTCAACGTCGAATAACCACATTATCGGAGTCAGATCATTCTTACTTGTCTGCGTGCGAATTCCATTATCTTTTTCCGGATTAAAGACAATAAACCGAACACACAACACAACGCACTTCACCTACCTTATAAACTGATATGTTTTAAAGTCAGGAGCTTTAAACTTTTGTCAATTCTGGTAAGCTAATTTACTTTTAGCTTACGTAACTTATAACCATTCCGTGGAGTATAATAAAATGGGTCTACCGTGAAATGTTACGAACGTTGTACTGCGTTATTTTTCCCTTAAAGCTCCTTTTTTCTGTCCTTCCCCAGATATCTGAGCCTCTTGGAGTGCACTGAACATTTCATCCATGAATTTCTGCATGTCAGCGAACCAGAGGCCGTGCCTTTCTATCCATCCCCAAAGCCCTTTCCAATAAAGTCTTTCTCGGTTATAATTTTAATACCATCTCTATGTTTCATTTCTAAGTGCGAGTTAACATCGATTGTATTTGTGGTAGATTTTATGATAATGGCCGGCTCTGCGAAAGTTAAGCATTAAACCCCTTTTGATTTTGAGGACTTGAGTTCATCTTCAAATGTTACGCAGAGCTGGCAAAAAAAAATCAAAAACTGACAAAACACAAATAAATCTATTTGAAAACATTTTTAATATATATATGTAAATAATGCCTTGGTGGTGACAAATATGACAGGTGGTGGGGGTGAGCAGATGGATGGTGACAGCTACATCGAACATGGGGTACAGAATGTGCATATTTACGCTACCAACTGTTGCATTCTTTTAGGTCTCGTATTTATTTTCGTTCAGATGAAAATCAGCCACACCTTCGAATCTACCTGCATCACTCCGGTTGATCTCAGATGCTGCTCACGAACATTAGATGTTCGGATTCAGTATACTCTGACGTTTTCACCAACCCAAAACTTCAATCTAATAAAGGCTGTACCGCAAAAAATGTGTAACTTATGCATGTTCAGTGCTTTCATGGATATTCGGATCATGCACAAAAAATAAACATTTTGGATGTCATCTGTCAAGTTGCTGAAAAGTTTGGTCGTCGAGTATGAAAGTCAGTAATTAATTTTAGACTGAAGAATGGTTAATAAATGGTTTGCTAGGCAGTGTTCGAACTGAATTTATGTATTGCAATAAATGCACTCATATGGACATTACGTTAGATGCAACACAGCTGACAGTTGATGACTGCGGTCAAGATATCACCAGTTCGCAAATCAAAATACAGAAATGTTAATTGGTGTTATTCAAAGTAATGGAAATATACAACTCATTACAATGATAACCATGAACAATGAAAAGGTGAGGTGAGTGTTAGCTGCGTATACATGCTTCTAGGATATCACAACAGCGGCCTTAGCTTACTGTACATTTTGTGGCACTACATAATGGAGTGTGGCGATCGAGTATATTACGGCCATTCATCAATTAAAATAAAATGGATAAAATATTTGCACCGTAACGCCGGCTCGCTTGATTGACTTGGCCACATAAAGAATGTTCATCACAGACGGACGGCAAGGAATGCGCGTTCCACCCACTTGGTTCGGATCATGAACAAAAAATAGTTCATTTTGGATCTTTCGTCATCATGTATGAAGGTCGGTAAGTAATTTAACAACGAAGAATGGTTAGGCTGATAAATGGATCGCTAAGCAGTGTTCGAAATGAATTTATATACTGCTATAAACGCACATTACGTTGCGGTAGATGCTACTCAGCTGACCCGTTAAGCATAACGCATCAGAATAGAGTGATGCGAATTGGTGCTCTTCAAAGTACTGGCAATACACAATGCAATTCATGGATTTAACCATTTCATTTTAATTTGAATAAGTAAGGTGAGTGTTGCCTGCGTACATGGTTCTAGGATGTCACAACAGTGGCCTTAGCTTACTGTACATTTTCTCGCGTTGCATGAAGTGCAGCAATCGAGGTGCTAAGTTACATATTATTACGTATTACGGCCATTCAGCAATTAAAATGGCAAAAATTTACTGAGCAACAAAAGAAACGCAAGTTAGCTAACTTAGTTAGTTAATGTGCTCTAATGGTTACCCAGATAGCAAGCACCTCCGCTCCGGATCTGCCCTGGCTCCAGAGCCGGGGCAAATCCGGAGCGGAGGAGCTTGCTATCTGGGCACTCATAGTTATCGCAAAACAAAGAAAAGTTTGATAAAACGAGTGTAAATGCGCCCACGCTAGTAATAAATTTGATTTTAAATAATTACGCGCAAACTTATTTTCCGGTTTGCCTTTATTTAACTTGCGTTTCTTTTGTCGCTCAAAACATATGCTACGTAGCTGGCCAGCTCACTTCACCGATTTGGCTACGTCTGTAATGTTGAACAGACAGACGGCAAGGAAAGCCCATTGCTCCACCCACTCACATCCGCTGCAGTGCTAAATTCGGAGGAGCGGGAACGCGCTTACACATGAGGACCCGTTGGTGTTCGCATAGCCTGAATATAAATAAAAGATTTTGTCTTTGCCGAGAAACGAGGGATTAATGATTTAAAAGAGAAAAATAAACCGTTTCGGTATCGATAATTTGTGGCTGTCAAAAAAAATTATTCACGGATTTATCAGCGTGTCTTTTTCAATTATTCCCTATGGAGAAATTTCTTTTTGGCCCCCATGGCATCACGTGACCTGCAATATCACATTCGCCACTAGGACCATGGAGGCGTATGTGTCCTCTGTTTACTTCCTGTTTTCCGATGAAGTCCACACTAGTCGATTGTCGAACTCGAAAAATCCAATATTTCAAAATGTAATTTTTCCACCAAAAAACATGCTTACGAACCGCTGTGGTTATGTCCATTTCGACGACTGTGTAGCAACATAGCTACACTGCAGCCTAACATCACAACTACAATTTAATAGTGCGCGGTCTCATTGGGAATCAGCACTACAGGTGAGTATCGGCAACATCCACGGAGATCAGACAGCTGACAGACGGAGCTTGGAGTTAGATCAGGAGGAATATCAGAGGAAATGGTTCGAGTTTGTGCCTTTCCAAATTGCGGCAACAAAATGAACAGGTATTTCGGCAAAAGCTCTCACCGTCTACCCCTCAGCAACAGGGAGACTTTGCCATTGCGGCTGGTTGCACTTCAACTTGATGTGCAAACTCCTTTGCGAACATTACGTCAAAGAGATTTACGAGTTTGCGGCGAACATTTTGAAGAGGACGACTTCACCGAAAAGAGCGACAAGTGCCGGTGTTCTGACAAATTTTGCTACCCATCAAAATATGCTACCTCGCGGTTCTGCGCTTGCGCAAAGCTAAAATCTCCGGCTGTCTCCTCACTCTTATCTTAAATATCTTCAAAAAAAAAAAAAAAAAAAAGATTTATTTTCAGGGTGCATTTCGACTTGTAAGCGTACTTATATTTGCATGTACACGCTGGGGTTTCGTGAAAATGCAGAAATTAGACGATAATGGCGTATATGAGCATATATCTTCAAACAAACTTATCCAAGTCGTTACAAAATATGCGTATGTTATAATCAGCTAACAAACAACAAAGTTACTACTATAAACTGATTCATATTGTAATATCAAGGCGAAAACAAAGACTTTACGATCGCTTTGCATGAAGGTAGCATTTTTTGATAAGGGAGCAAAATTTGTCAGAACACCGGTGTTACGGATCAACTGGTTTCCCTGTTAACTGGTTACCTTTGTTTACAAAAGTCGAGTCTTTCTCACAGCAGCATAACATTTTCCGCTGGCCATAGCTGTCCGTGCAAATGCCTTAACAATTACAATCTAATTTTACTTGTTATCTATCCATCCGATTCAAGTATTTCGTTGACTTTTGACATTTATAAAGCCGTCATGAGTTTAATCGAGTTTAATCTTCTTGCTCCTCCAAATGAAAAAATAAAAAGAAATGTGACTTTCACACGGGATTCGATACGACATTTGATGTAAAACAACACCTATACGAAGGACTAACCCGCTAGGCCACCGAACGACTAGCCTTTCCTCGCCTTCCAAGTACACTTCATAGCTCAAATAGAAACAACTGGGCGTCCATTTATTGGTTGAAAACACTTCGGCTGGATTAAATTGTGACCATTGTTACCGCAGAGATAGTAGCTGAACCTGTGTTTGTTGCGCCGCTGATTTAGGTTTTTCTTGATAAGAATCTAATCGGCTAACGCTTTTTTAAATATAGCCTATTTAATTTGTGTTATTAAACAATCAAAAGAAATTCAGTTTATGGGATGATCACCGCCGTCTGAAATATGAAGATAGGAACCGTGTCCTATGGTGCTACCCTTATTCAAAATATTATCAGTAAGTCACCAGCCATTATAAACACTTGATGCATGGACTTGGTTTTGACTGGTTATGTATTGCGCTTTATTATTTTTAACGGTTGGTTATTAACGGACTATATTGAACATGGTCTACCCGATAAGACAGTGTTACACGACTCCTAGACACGAGACAATCTAGTGAACTGAATTTGGTTCGGCTGGTTAATGGCAGGATTAAATCAAATATATATCTTTTTTAAAGCGTCAGCCAATTCGATTCTTCTCAACAAAAACCCAAAAAACCCGAGAGAAAGACTCCTACCTGTATAAACAAAAGTCACCAGTTAACAGGGAAACCAGTTGATCCGTAACACCGGCATCTGAAAGTGAATGCCATTCCAAAAGCGAAAAGGCCAACTGGAGACAATTTGGAGGTATCGTCTTTACTTCTCATGATGATGTTCCTTTGTAGCCTCTGAACATACATGCATGCATATGGGGGTTTTCATGCGAGATGATATGCGACGAGTTTGCAGTGTAGCGATCTAATTTCTGAGTCGAAGTTTCTGGCCTGCTTTGATCTTGCATATTACATTTTATTTGTGTGATGTATGAGAGAATACTCAATATGCAATTACGTGTTAGCAAAATTTGTGGTAGCCTAGGTGTAGAGTTGAGGCAAAAAGAAGCAAAAGTAACTAGGCTAGTAAAGATTCGAGGAAGCTGGCTGTACTTACTTATTAGACAGCTGGCCATCAGGTCCGTCTGGTTTGGCTTGATTCTTCCACTTTACTTTCGGGACAAAAAAAAAAAAAGTTTCCAGAACGTCCTTGTAGATTAAATGGGGAAACCTCTCTGTATTGGCGAAACAATGTCCATTATCCGGGGAGCCATCCAGACCGGGCTGTATGAGGTCCCACTCCTTACAGCACAGACTTTCTTCCTCTGTGGTCATTGCGATGCAGTACCCACAGGAGCACCACCACGTCTCCGCACTTCGTGGCCGTGAAGCAGCCTCAGCCTGCTCCTCTGCTTCTGCCGCTCTCTCGACATCTTGTGCCAATAACTCTTCGTTCGTATATTCAGGTTCGAAGAGGTAACCCCGGCCATCAAACTGAAAAAACTCCTCGTGTTCCACATCGGATTCGGATGAACTATCCATCAGAGCAAATATTTTCAAGATACTGAGCAAATGTCGTTGTCGTTCCAACGCTCCATCTTCGTCTGTCAGCTGTCAGATCTCCGCGGATGTTGCCGACACTCACCTGTAGCGCTAATTCCCAATGAGACCGCGCACGAGTATGAAAATGTAGTTGTGATGTTAGGCTGCAGTGTAGCTATGTTGCTGCACAGTCATTGCAATGGACATAACCACAGCGGTTCGTAAGCATGTTTTTTGGTGGAAAAATTACATTTTGGAATATTGGATTTTTCAAGTTCGACTATCGACTAGTGTGGACTTCATCGGAAAACAGGAAGTAAACAGAGGTACGTGCACTGAGTAAAGGGGGATTTACATTTGAACGTACGGGCGTCTACGTGCAACTTACGTGCGAAATTTGGGAAAAATGACTGCGTGCTCGACGTGGCGAGTACGTGACACGTGCGTGTTTTGCTGGCCGCTGGGCACGTAGAACCGCCCGTAGCAAAGAATTGGTCTGCAAATTAATTCCACGGTGCACGCACCGATCAGTCGAAAATAGTCCACGCCAAGTACATGGCAAGTAGGTCACAAGTGCGTGTGCTGTAGATATATATAGGGTTTTATGGGGAAAATTCCATTAAAATTAATCATATATCAAGAATTTTAAAATATTTTTAATATTGTAAGCATATGAATTGCACACACGCAAGTGCCACGCCCGTGGTAAGCACTTCTGTCGTCCGGGTGGCGCAAAACTGACTTACTTTCCACGCACGACTTTCCACGCAGGTCGGACGTACGTCTCACGCAGCGCACGCACGTGGCAAGTACTTGCACGTGCGGGTTATTTAAACCCGGTCATTTGCCAGTTCTTGAACAGTTGTGAAAATGCCACCCAGGAGATCCAAGAAATCACCAGCTTCCAGTCAGCTTTCTGCTTCCACTGCCTCCACTTCCAAGGATACCAGCACGGATGAAGATGAAAAATGATGCTGAGTCCTGTTACATCAGCATTTTTAAATAGTACCCCAACCCGCACTGGCCACGTAGAACACGTACTCCACACTCACTTGCGCCTTGTCGTCGACGTGCATGCCACTCAAGTGGCAATCACGTTACACGTGCGTGAACCCCTCCCGTACGTCTGCATTACTTGCCACTTGAATCGTGCGTGCATGTTAAGTACTCTCCACTTGCGAGCATCACGTCCCACGTGCGTGTGAAAAGGTCCCTGATCGTCACGGATTTCGCAGATCACGCCAGCTTCATGTAAGTGGCAGGTATTGAACAAGTACTTACCCTGTACGACCAGAAAAATTGGCTGCGTACGCTACGATCGGTCTGCGGGTCAGTTTTGGCCGTAGAATTCGGGTCGCCCGTAGAACACGCAGTTCACGTAGACACGCACAATCAATTGTAAATAGCCCCTAAATCAGCACAATTTTTATACATTTCTAGTTCAGCTACTGTAGTCAAATTCATTGTGGTCACTTGGAAGGGTTAGGTGAACATGGCTATGGACTTGAAATTACATCACGATCGTGTTAAGACGCTAAAAGCACGTTAAAAGCCTGCCCCATTGGAGCCGCTTAGGTGCGAACTTTAGCAGGAGCATAACTCGGTGTAGGCAAAACCAAATTTCTTTGTTTGTCTCGCTATTGACAGTACTCCTTTACCACAAACAACAAAGATACGTGTTGAAATTGACCGGAGTTCCCCTTTAAGCTGAATGCCGCTGCTCTGTATGATCTTGAATGGCTGGCTCCAGGTGTGAAGAATGCTATCATGTAAAAAGATGCGTCCGGCTGAGATCGTGCGTTTGTTTATTGTGCGATGACTGTTACAACGTCAAGAACACAGATGGAGTTCAAAAGATGGAAGAAATATAACGCAATTCTGGGTTGTTGAATATTGATGGGAACGAACCTAGGAACTTACATGATCCTTCCTCTGATTCCAAAGGGAGCAAAGACGTACGGACTAAGGATTGGACAAATACCACGAAAATTGAGCCACGGCTTGTTCACAACGAACTTTTAACGTATGTGTTCCATCATATGAAGAGATACCCTTTAGACAGTATATATGATAGTACTCCAGTTCTATGGGTCTGAAGCCATAGCTAAGGCAAAGTGTACTCTGTGGGAGAGCTATTCCTCCCATCTGCCACCAATGGAACGTATGGTTGCCAGAGGTCTAAAATCTGAGAAGGAGATCGACGACATCTTAAAACAAGTTTAACTCCTTGACAGCAAATTTGGCCAGAAATCTTTTCCAGTTGCGTTTGTGGCTAAGAACTTAAACAATCTTCCTGACATCAAGCCTGGAGAGATTGATAATCTGCCTCTGCTTGAGAGGGTGAACCGACTGGAGGGGCAGATTTGTATGCTGTTGAGCCCGCAACAACAGACTTTCAGCACAGTGGCAGCACCCAACGGAGCTCGCAGTGAACGGTCGCACATGGCGGTCACTGGAGTCTCTGTGGGTGACGCTGCTAAACCACAGGAGGTGAGTGTTGGCACTAATTATGACTTCCCTCCAGCATGTCAATTGAGGGTCGATCTCCCTGCTCCACCAAGCGATACTAGCCAGATTATGCAACATGGCACGTTCCTGGCGACGGTGCCTCCTTCTGGTGTCCCACAAACTACAGATCCTGATACCGATGGTTTTAGGCTACCCACTTGTCAGCTTAAGAAACTAGCGAACCAACAAAATATGCAATGGAACGCAACACCCAAGCCTGTGACAAAGCCTAAAGTGGTATACGGTACTCGTAAAGATACGTCTCTGCCATCTGTCATACGTCGGTTTGAATTTTTTGTGTTCCGGGTGCACCCTGATCTAACACAAACTGACTTGGAGCAGTTCCTGTCTGACGAACATAAGGACAAGGTCAAGGTGCATGAGCTGGAGTGTCTGTCGCAGCCTGACGCCTGGTCTATGTCGTATAGACTGGTGGCAGAGATGAGTGATCCGCAAATACTTCTTGATCCCAACTCGTGGCCTGATGGGATAGGGTGCAGACGCTTCTTTAGGCGGAGAGGGGTTGCTGCGCAGCAGAAAAAAACAGTCAAGCCAAGAATGAACTTGGACAATAGTTATAATACAAGTATACTGTCTGTGGGCTCCTTTAATTGTGAAGGAATCAGACGCTCTTGTGATTATGTAAATGCTGTACTAGAAAAGTCTGACTATGATATCTTCCGCTTACAAGAAACTTGGCTTTTAGAAGATAATTTATCCTGCTTAAATGATGTTCATCCTGACTGCTTGTTTACTGGCAAATCAGGAGTAGATTCTAGTAGAGATATATTGTTAGGGCGGCCCCATGGCGGTGTCGCTATATTGACAAAAAGTCTGTTGCCAGGGCGGTGAAGTGTCTTGATATTTCATGCAAAAGAGTGAGTGGCATACTTTTGTCTGTTAGTAATTGGCTGACAATAATGATTTTGTGTGTGTATATGCCCTGCGATAGTTTTTCTAATGTTCATGTCGACGATACCTTTGTCGACACTTTAAACGAAGTGGAGTGCGTCATGAATCAGTATACTTGTGACTCTTATATTGTATGTGGTGATTTTAACACTAGTTTTGCTCGTAATAATGCACAGTCTCGTTATCTTTTGGAATTCGCCTTAGGTAACGATTTAAAAGTTGGCTGGGATAATGTACGTGCGCATCCTGAAAACACTTATTGTAACTTTGCACTAAACCACTATTCATCTATTGATCATTTTCTCCTGAGTGAATCTTTATTCAGCTCAGTGACAGACCATAGGGTCTGCTATGATGTGGACAATCCGTCTAATCATAACGTTGTTTACCTTACTATGACTTATCAGTCTAACAAGTCTTTGTCCAAAACTCCCAGTGTTGAATCTTCTTCACTGTCATTTAAAGAAATGCGCTTGGAGCAAAGCTTCTATAGTTGACGTTTATTCTTACAAGACATATCTCGATGAACTTCTTAACAATCTGGCGGTTCCTCTCGACCTGGTGGAATGCTGTAATGTTAAATGTTGTGATGTCAGTCACAGAATGAAAATCGATAATTTCTGCTCCAGTATTCTGAAGTGTTGCTTAACGGCTGGGGATTGTGCGATTCCTGCTACTATAAATCGGTGTCATAAAAGAAAACCCGTTGCTGGCTGGAAAGATATAGTAAAGCCTGAACGTGATATATCTTTATTCTGGTATTGGGTTTGGTTAGAATGCAACAAGCCGAATAATGGTCAGGTATATGAAGTAATGAAGCGCACCAGGGCCAAATATCATTGTGCCGTTAGGTTTGCTAAAAAGAATGAGCTTGGTGTGAAAAGTTGTAAACTCGCCCCAGTCAATACGTGATGTCATATGATATCACTGTGAGGTCACAAATATATCACAACTGTGATATTAGCCTGTGAGCTCAATCTGATATCACTCTGATGTCACAATTATCTCTTAACTGTGTCATCGCACTTTTGATATTAATGTGATATATCTCTGTCACAATTGTCACACTTATGTCATACACGTGACATCACACTGTGATAGTTATATGACATCCCCGTGATGTCATCATTGTGTCACAACTGTGACATCTGATTTCTGTATTACCATGATAACTATGTGATGTCATCATTGTCTCAACTATAATGTCACACTTTGATATTAAAATGATAACAATGAGATGTCATCATTGTGACTCAACTGTGACATCACACTAAGATATTAACATGATAACTACTTGATGTCATCACTACACCTTAACTATGATATCACACTATGATATTAATATGATAACTATGTGATGTCATCATTATGACTCAACTGTGAAGCCATATGCCCAAATAGTGTCACGTATGCATCGGCCGCCATGTTGATATGCTAACCTAAAGTGGTGTGTTGTGTGAACAGTAACCGTGAAACATCAAGATGTTTCTCGAAATATCTTGATTCTCTGGAGTCCTCTGCCACGTCGAGATAAACAACGTTGAAATTCTCAAAGTCGCGGTGTCGTCACTTCCGGCTGGCCCAATTAGGCACTCGGTAAAAACAATTAACCTTGTGTGTTCGTCTTCGTGTTATCTCATCAACAAATGTCACAAATCCACCTTATTAGTACTTGTATCTGCGATTTTTCTTTTCTGCGAGTAAATACAGCATGTAGGAGTTATTATAAGGTACTAGAGATGTCATTTCACTATTTTGTTCATTATTGTGTCACAGACAATAAACATTGGAGCAGGTACTTAGCATGAGAGCAAATGGCAAAAGTGATTCCCAGTTAATTTCCAGCTAACAAAATATTTAGCCATTTACTATTTCACCTTCGATAAAATGCTTCCCACACAGCACTGCATGAGCTGACAGTTCCCACTTGCTGCCTCATACATGCCAACTCTACCACTTTTGGGCGTTTTTTTTTCTTTTTTTTTTTTTGCGTGAGGTTGATAGTATCAGCCAAATAATTTTGTTTAAAAATGTACATTTCAAGTTTAGAGTAGATGATGACATTCGAACACACTTTTGACAATAATTGAAGTGTGTATGACTTAGTATTAATTTTTGTGGTGAGAATTGCTATTACTAGAGTCTAGGACTGTAAAGTTTGAATTACACTGTGTATAATCTTCACTCTAAAACGTAAATCTACCATTTTTATTGGAACAAATACTCTGGTGATTTGTGAACGTAGACATTTTTGTTTGGAATGATATCTAATTAGTAATTTCATAAATATACTTTTATAATATTTTAAACGTGGAATTCCATTTTTATGAAATGTTTGCTTCTAAATGCAGAGATTTGTGTACTCTGATCATAACAATATTGAAAATAAATGTCACTAGAGCAGCGCCACAAGTGATGGCTCAAGAAATGGCATTTTAAAGCCTTAAATGTTTTCATACTGCTCAGATTTGATACATTTGTTGTAATCATATGAAAACGTGAGATTGCGCCATTTTCACAGTACTTCAGTTCTGATAATGCCATGATAAATACTTCATTTTTATCAAGTAGAAAGGTGTAAGAAACATTGATCAGAATTGAAGAAAAATTGTTCAATATTTTTTATGCATTGTTTCTGTTTTTCTTTGAATCTAATGCCATTTCCTTTCTTTTGTACCTTTTATGATGAATTACCTGTAGTTACCTCGTGTTAAACAGGTGTGAATAGGCACAACACAGCTCAGTGAAATCAAGTCTTGCTGTCAACTCAGGAGAGAAGTATTTCTCATGTTATAGTTGGTAAAACGTCATGCGAGTCTCCTATAGAAGTCACACAGTGATCTCGCGCTGTGACATTACTTTGAGACCTTCCAGAGATGTCATGTAATGAAATAGTATGATTTATATCTTAGCAATGAGTTTTTATGTCATAGGTTTTCCATGATTTCACAAACATATCACACAGATGTCTCACTTTGATGTCACTTTGTGACATCAATGCGAGACATCTGTGATATATTTTTCTTTCCAATTATTTTTATTGAAACCTTTTCAATGACTTGAATTACATGCATGTTTACATTTTTGTTTTTATAAATAATAATAAATAAATAAATAAATAAATTTTTTAAAAAAACCCGACCCCAAAAAAGAAAAAACTGCACATATTTAAAACATAGATGGATAAAGATCTGAAATTAACATATGACAAGGACGGTCCAAATTTTTCCTGTTATAATAGCTAATGAAAGGTTGCCAGATTTTGTGGAATTCATGTTCTTTTTGTTTAATAGAGTACCTAATTTTCTCTAACCAAGTGTTGCATTACATCTCTGAGGAGGTTTGATGAGTAGGAGGAATCTTATTTTTCCAATTTAGTAAGATTAGGCATCTGACCAATAACATCACAAAACATATCACATTAATTTGTGAACTGTTCAGGGACAAAGCAGTAGGAACAACTCCAAACAATGACATCACTGGGTCTGCTGGAAGACGAACCTTTAAAAAGTGTCTGTTATTTAAGTCCAGTAGAGGGAAATGTTGGGACAGTTCCAAAATGTGTGGGATAGTGATGCAGGCGCCTGGCCACAACGGACACAAGAGGCGTCCACTCCTGGAAACATCCTGGAGAGTCTTTGTTTGGATAAATGTAATCGATGTAGAATTTTAAACTGCAAAAGTCCATGTCGGATACAAATTGAAGAAGAGTGAACCCGTCCTTGAGTCACAGTCCATTGGTCTTCTGTGATGTTTATTCCCAAGTCTTTGCTCCAAGCATCTTTTATATGGTCAATTGAGGTTGTACATTCCATCTGTGACAGGCCATTGTATAATTTGGAGATCGAACCTTTCCTGAGTGGGTCATTTAACAGCACATTGTCCATAGGATACTCTTGTGGTTGATTGGGAAAAGAGGGAAAATTTGTCTTTGCAAAATTGCAAAATTGCAAAATCCTTATTTTCAATACTGAATTTATCCCGTAATTGTTCGAATGTAGGAAAGGATTTATTAATAAAAAGATCTTTGATTACATGAACACCCTTAATATCCCATTGTTGAAATGTTTTGCCTGAAAACAGGCTTTGTGCTTGATTATCAATCAGTGGCGTCAGAGCCGAACACTGATTCCACCGAAAATGTCTTCGAATCTGAGACCAAATCTTGAGTGAGTGGGAAACTACAGGATTCTGACATTTAAACTGGGATAGACTAGAAGTGTCATAGAGCAGTGACTTCAATGTATTAGGGGAAAAAGATTGATTTTCCATCTGTTCCCAATCAGGTCTGAGAGCACCTTTCCAAAATGACACACATCGAATGTCGCGAGACCAGTAATAAAGTCGGAAGTCTGGCAGTCCCATCCCCCCCAACGGTTTCGGTCTTTGTAAAAAGGTTTTTTTAATTCTTGGTGTCTTTTTATTCCAGATAAAGGATGCAATTAAAGAATCTATTTTTGTAAAAAACTTCTTATAAATTAGAATTGGAATGCATTGGAACAAGAATAAATATTTTGGCAAAACGCTCGTTCTAATAATATTTATACGACCTGCAAGAGAGATGGGAAGGCCAGACCACCTTTCGACCTGTTCTTTCGTTTGTTGATATAGGGTCATAAAGTTTTTACCAAAGGGGCCAGAGATTTCTTGCGTGATATTTATCCCAAGATACTTAGAGTTGTTTGAAATAGTGAAGGGCAGTGATGTCCACGTATTTATTTTATCCCTTGCTATGGGACTAATTGGGAACAATATACTTTTAGACAGATTAATTTTGTATCCTGATACTCTGCCGAATTCCGATAATATGGCCATGACTTTTGGAAGGGATGTGGGTGGGTTTGAAATGTATAGTAACAGGTCATCTGCATACAAAGATACTTTATGCTCAATACCTTCTCTTGTATTCCATTTGTTATGGCCCCAATTTGTTATTACATTTACAACGTAACAGCAACAGCAAGGGATGACAGACACAATTTAAAACTCAAACACATTTAATTAACAAACAAAGACTTTAACTAAACTACTGACCAAGATTGATTAATAACAAGAACAAAAAAATATTCACAGTCCCTTGTTTTGGTGGGGTGGCGTGGTGATGTCCTGGGTTAGGAAAAATGCTCAAATCCAGGCAAAAATCCACAAAAGAAACTTCTCAGGTTCTGAACAGAAATGACAGGTCTGGTCACATGTATCCTTCTTCTTGCAATTTCTCCTACTACTCTACTGTCTCAATTCTTTTCCCTATATACTCTTTTGCAGACCCCACCCACATTTAGACCTCTTTTTTTAAATTTTCTGAGACTTGCCCCAGACATGTCCAGGACATGTCTAAACATGACTCCAGTCTGAGCTTAACAAAAAAAGGTAAATACTGCCATCTAGTGGCCTATATTCACATTACACCTCCATTCCAAAAGGGAAAAATTTTGACTCAAAGGCAAAATTTTTCTTTTCAATACAAAATGGTTAAGTGAACACTTATCTATATATACATATCATACAATATTCAAACACATGATATATATATACACATTCAAACACGGGATAAGCAATCAGCAATTACATTGTCTGTGCCCTTCACATGCTTAATTTCCAAGTCAAACTCCTGTAAAATCAAACTCCAATTCAACAATCTCCGATTCTTGTTTTTCATCTTACTCAAAAACATTAACGGATTATGGTCTGTGTACACAGCCATTGGCTTTTGTCCTGTACAAACATAAACCTCAAAGTGTTGTAGAGAAAGGACCAGAGCCAACAGTTCCTTCTCTATTGTGGAATAGTTCCTTTGGTGGCGATTGAACTTCCTGGAGAAGTATGCCACGGGATGCTCAATGTCATCAGAGTCACTTCTCTGTAGGAGCACAGATCCACAAGCTTGGTCGCTAGCATCGACCGCGATGGAGAACGGTTTGTTGAAGTCAGGAGATTTGAGCACGGGGAAGTGACACAGCAGAGACTTCAGGCGATCGAAGGCTCTCTGGCATGCATCATCCCAGGTGAACTTTACGCCTTTCTTCAGTTGGTTAGTTAGACTGAGAGCAATCTCAGCAAAGTTCTTGCAGAACTTGCGGTAGTACCCGATCATTCCAAGGAAGCGGCGCAAAGCTTTTTTGTTGTCAGGAACTGGAAAGTCCATGATGGCTTGGACTTTAGCATTTATGGGTGCCACCTTACCCTGGCCTATGACGTAGCCAAGATAGGTGACAGTAGCACAACCAAAGTCACTCTTGCTCAGGTTAACAGTCAGGTTAGCCTGGGTCAGGCGCTGGAACAACGTCTCTACATCTTTTAGATGTTCTTCCCAGGAGTCACTCCATGTGATCAGGTCATCGATGTAGGCACCCGTGTGTGGCAATCCGGCGATTGTAGACTGTATCATCCTTTGGAATGTGGCTGGGGCATTTTTCATCCCAAAGGGTAGGACTTCATACTGGTACAACCCAGATGGTGTGGCAAAAGCAGAGATGCTCTTGGCCCTCTCAGTTAAAGGCACACACCAATAACCCTTCAATAAATCAATCTTGGTCAGAAACTTTGCTTGCCCTTCTCTATCGATACAATCATCAATCCTAGGTATTGGAAACACATCAGTTCTAGTTACAGCATTGACTTTGCGATAATCTGTACAGAATCTAGTACTTCCATCAGGTTTTGGAACTAGCACACAGGGTGAACTCCAATCTGAGTTGGAGGGTCTGATAATATCATGTTTTAACATGTACTCAACCTCTTTCTCAGCAATCTTTCTCTTTTCAGGATTCATCCGGTATGGATGCTGTTTTATTGGTTTGGCATCACCAACATCTACATCATGAGAGGCTATAGTAACTCTCTTTGGAACATCAGGAAACAAATCCTCATATTTCTTGATCAACCTTTCAAACTGATCTCTCTGTGAGGGTTCTAAGTGCTGGAGTTTTACATCAGGATTTTGCAACACTTCAGTGTTTGACAATTTACATGAAAGAACTTCAGCTTTAATTCTTGGTTCATCATCTTGAAACTCCCCCTCATCTTCACACGTTTCGACCATTGGAGAATCTGAAGTGACAGCTGCAACCCTAGCATTTCTGTCATGATAAGGCTTTAGCATGTTAATATGACACAATTGTTTTGGTTTTCTCCTATCTGGAGTCTTCACAATGTAATTGAGATCATTGAGTTTTGTCAGAATTTCATAAGGACCATGAAATCTAGCCTGCAATGGATTGGACTGCAAAGGAAACAACACAAGGACCTTGTCTCCTGGTTTAAACTCACGGCTTCTAGCCTTATGATCATACCAAGTTTTCATTTTTCCCTGACTTGATTTCAAGTTCTCTTTGGCAAGGTCACAAGCTGCACGCAATCTTTCCTTGAACTTGCCAACATAGTCTAACAGACTGATATGCGGCTCTTTCTCTTGCCATTGTTCACTCAATAATAGCAAAGGTCCTCTCACTTCATGACCAAACACTAGCTCAAATGGACTGAATCCAGTAGACTCCTGCACTGCTTCTCTAGCTGCAAACAACAGCAAATGAACACCTTCATCCCAGTCTTTCTCATGGTCATAACAATAAGTCCTCATCATTGTCTTGAGAGTGGAATGAAACCGCTCTAAGGCACCCTGACTTTCTGGATGATAGGCACTAGAAAGAATCTGCTTTGCACCTAGTTCATACACAACCTGCTGCAACAATCCTGAAGTGAAATTGCTACCCTGGTCTGACTGAATTTCCCTGGGAAGGCCAAACAACGTGAAGAACTTTATCAAAGCCTTCGAGATTGCAGTTGCCTTGATGTTACGTAGAGGTATGGCTTCGGGGAATCTGGTAGATGCACACATGATTGTCAACAAGTACTGATTTCCAGATCTAGTCTTGGGTAATGGACCAACGCAATCAACAATGACCCTAGAGAATGGCTCCCCAAATGCTGGGATAGGCTGCAATGGAGCTACAGGTGGGTCTAACTGGTGTTTTCCAACTACCTGACAAGTGTGACAGGTTTTGCAAAAGTTGGAAACGTCTTTCCGAAGCCCAGGCCAAAAGAAGTGTTTCATGATCTTATCAACAGTCTTGTTAACACCAAGATGACCTCCTAAAGGTAAACTATGAGCCATTGTTAAGATCTCATTCCTATAGACCTTCGGAACAACAATTTGCCTGACCACTGCCCAATCTGCATTGGCAGGGATATCAGGAGGGCGCCACTTCCGCATCAACACACCATCCTTGAGATAATACCCAACTGGAACTGCGTCTATTTCTTTATCAGGAAGGGCTCTCCTCTTTAGTACACAAATTTCAGGATCATTAGTTTGCTCCTCAATCAACCACTTTCTGGACAGAGACAAGTCTCCAGACACATCAGAATCACCAGACCCATCCGGCTGGCTGAATAGAGAACTGATAAAAGTATCTGATAAGTCCTCAAACGGAGAAACCATAGTAGGCCAATCAGAGTCATGAGGCGAACCACCTGAGTCCTGACTATTCAATGTACTGGACGGCACCACATCATCTTCTTCTTTAGCCTTCTTGGCCATAGCACGAGTCACTGCGCAAGAAGGATACAGAGATGGGTCCTCATCCCCATCTTCAGTGCTCGGCTGTGAAGTAAGATGTACAGGGGGAACTACTTTGCCCCCAGCCAGGTCATTGCCTAGCAACAGAGAAACACCCTTTATAGGTAGACTTGACATAAGTCCCACCTTTACCTGTCCTGTAACTAAATCTGACTTCAAGAATATAGAGCGCAGGGGTACAGATACAGTCCTCCCTTCAATACCTTGTACAAGTATGAAATCCCCTGAAGCGGTCTCATCACGTAACTCCAAGGAGTCCATCAACAAAAGTGACTGAGAAGCTCCGGTATCCCTTAGGATATATATGGGGACAGGAGTAGTATGCTCATTCAGAGCCACAAATCCCTCTGACACAAATGGAAGAAATTCCTCCCTCACGAAGTCAGCTGTATCAGGCTTTTTAGCCCCACAAGAAGCAGGCAATTTAGCAGATTGGTTATCTACTACAGGGGTTTCTAACCTTGTTTTCACAAAGGCATTTGGTTTGGTATTCTTTTCTTTTTCTTTCTTAGCTTTAAGGAACCAACAGTTAGTTGTAACATGACCAGATTTCTTGCAATAACTGCAAACGAGACCACTTTTGTCACTGTCAGCTTTCACACTTTGATCAGACCTGTTACTGGATTTCTGAGCACCATCACCAGATTTGTCTTTGTCTTTGGGTGAGGAATCTTGGGTATCACCATAACCCTTTTTCTGAAATTGGGACCATCTATTATTACTGCTAGACTGAAATTTGGACTTATGTGTGAGAACATATTCATCTGCAAATTTGGCAGCTGATTGCAAATTCAGTGCTTGCTTCTCATTAAGGTAGGTCTTAACATCATCTTTAACACAGTTCTTGAATTCTTCAACTAACACCATCTCTTTTAGTGAGTTGAAATCATCCTTGACCTCCATAGAAGTACACCAGCGCTCAAAGCAAACCTGCTTTTCATTAGCAAATTCAACATAAGTCTGATTTTCAGATTTCTTCAGACCTCTGAATTTCTGTCGGTAAGCCTCTGGAACCAACTCATAAGCTCTCAAAATAACCTTTTTGACAACCTCATAATCAGAGGAATCATCTGCAGACAAAGCCGAATAGGCTTGTTGAGCTTTACCCTTGAGGACAGTTTGCAACATCAGAGGCCAGTGTTCCTTTGGCCACTGGCAACTCTTTGCTACCTTTTCAAAACACTGGAAATAGTTGTCAACATCCTTTTCCGAAAATGGAGGCACCAATTTTACCTCCTGGCTAGCCCAAAATTTATTTTCAGTTGCTATTTTAATTTTTAGTTGCTCCATTTGGAGTCTTTCTTCTCTATCGAATTTCTCTAATTCAAAATCTCTCTGTCTCTGTCTCTCTCTTTCTGCTCTTTCCTCTTTCTCTCTTTCTTTTTTCTCTTCTCTTGCAAATTTTTCTAACTCAAATTCTCTTTCTTTCTCTTTTTCCTCCCTTTCTTTCTTCTCTAGCTAATTTTTCCAACTCAAACTGCCTTTGTTTTTCTTTTTCTTCCCTTTCAATCTCTAGCATTTTTAATTTAAGTTCCATTTCTATATTTGGATTTTCCACTGGAAACTGTTCCAGATCTCCTGGTGCAAACACATTTTCATCAATGTAATATTCAGCTATCTCTCTAGCCAGTCTTGCTTTTCGCATGGCTGGTTTTACCTCTGTCAGCTCCAAATGTCTGCATATTTCCAACAGTTCTGTCTTTTTAAAAGACTTCAAAACCCCTACGGTTGGTGATGCCAAGAAATCATCCATTGCTGTTGTCAATATATTTATATAGGAAAATTCACAAAAACAATTTTACAATCTGAAATGTTAGATTTTTAATAAATGACTCACAAAATGGTCTATCCCGGACCTTGAGCCCCCAATTTGTTATGGCCCCAATTTGTTATTACATTTACAACGTAACAGCAACAGCAAGGGATGACAGACACAATTTAAAACTCAAACACATTTAATTAACAAACAAAGACTTTAACTAAACTACTGACCAAGATTGATTAATAACAAGAACAAAAAAATATTCACAGTCCCTTGTTTTGGTGGGGTGGTGTGGTGATGTCCTGGGTTAGGAAAAATGCTCAAATCCAGGCAAAAATCCACAAAAGAAACTTCTCAGGTTCTGAACAGAAATGACAGGTCTGGTCACATGTATCCTTCTTCTTGCAATTTCTCCTACTACTCTACTGTCTCAATTCTTTTCCCTATATACTCTTTTGCAGACCCCACCCACATTTAGACCTCTTTTTTTAAATTTTCTGAGACTTGCCCCAGACATGTCCAGGACATGTCTAAACATGACTCCAGTCTGAGCTTAACAAAAAAAGGTAAATACTGCCATCTAGTGGCCTATATTCACATTACACCTTTATAGTCTTCTGTGGAGCGCAGCAGAATAGCAAGGGGCTCTATGGCTAGAGTGAATAATAGGGGGGACAGAGGACATCCTTGTCTTGTTGAACGATGGAGAGAAAAAGAGCTTGAGATCAGATTATTTGTTTGTACAGATGCCTTAGGTTGAAAGTAAAGCAATTTTATGAGAGAGATATAGTAATGGCCAAAACCAAACCTCGACAGGGCCGAAAAGAGAAAGTCCCGCTCGACCCTGTCGAAGGCCTTCTCGGCATCTAATGAGAGTAGTATTTCTAATTCTTGTTTGCTTGGGTTTTTGGTATAAATAATATTGAACAGTCTTCTTATGTTAAAAAACAACTGCCTATCTTTTATAAAGCCAGTTTGGTCTGTAGACACAACAGTTGGAAGGACTGATTCTAAACGCATAGCCAGTATTTTTGCTAATATTTTGTTGTCTACATTTAGTAGGCTTATAGGCCTATATGAACCTGGGTTTAACGGGTCTTTACCTATTTTATAAATTAGAGAAATACATGCATCATATAGTGTTGGGGGCAGTGAACCTGTTAATAGTGCTTCGTGATAAACATTTAGTAAGAGAGGGGGAAACCTGTTCAAAAAAAGTCTTGTAAAATTCTGCACTATACCCATCAGGGCCAGGGCATTTGGAGTTTTGCATATTCTGTATAGCTTGCTCAATTTCATCTTTCGATATAGGTTGATCCAATAGGTTTTTGTTTTCCAGGCTTATAGTGGATATTTGAAGTTTATCAAAAAATGTTCCTATTGAATTTGAGTTGTTTTTGGACTCTGATAAGTAGAGTTTAGAATAAAATTTTTTAAATGTATCATTTATTAATTTAGGGTCTGTTGTTACCTGGCCAGTGTCTGTTCTTATTTCTGTAATTAATTTTGATGCTGCTTCTGCTTTTATTTGTTGGGCTAATAGTTCACTTGTTTTCTCTCCATATTCATAATGTTTGTGCCTAAGTTGCGTCAGCCATTTTGTAGTTTCTGTTGTGTATAGTAGATTAAGATCTGTCTGTAATGACTGTTTTTTTTTATAGTCTGGTGTGGGGGAGTTAGCATATTTTCTATCAATTTCTATCAGTTCCTCTGTAATCTTTGACTCCTTTTCCTGTTGTTGTTTATTTTTCATACTATTCAAGGAAATAATCTGGCCTCTCAAGTATACCTTAAATGTTTCCCATAAAGTGGATCTAGTGATATCTGGATAATCATTTGTCTGGAGAAAAAATGTAATTTGTTTTTTCAGTTTTTCTACTATATTGGAGTCTGATAAGAGTGAGTTGATAAACCTCCATTTCTTGGTTGTTGGAATGTGTCCTATCTTTATATGGAGTGATACTGGACAATGGTCAGACAGGACAATCGCTTCGTAATTGCAATGCTTGATATTTGTTAAGTATGCATAATCTATTAAAAAGAAGTCAATTCTTGAAAAAGAATGGTGAACTGGAGAGAAATATGAGTACTTTTTTGCGTTAGGTGACGAAGATCTGAAAGGATCAAGCAATTTATAAGTATTCATGAATCTATGAATGGCTTTAGCAGATTTAGGTATGTTACATGGTTTCTGATGATCTATCAATTTTGGGATCTAGCGCCAAATTGAAATCCCCTCCAATAATCAATTGGTGAGAGTCCATATTGGGTAGTGCTGCAAAAAATGACGTAATGAATGTCTCATCATCGATATAGGGGCCGTAGATACTTGCTAAAGTAACTAATTTATTGTGTAGTTTACCGGTAACAATAACGTATCGTCCACGAGGATCAGCTATTACTTTTGACACTGAGAAAGGAATAGATTTTTTAATAATTATCGCTGCACCTCTGTTTTTTTCCGGAAAGTTAGAGTGGTACACCTGCCCAATCCATTTAGTTTTCAATCTTTTATGGTCTTAGTCTTTCAAGTGAGTCTCTTGTAAAAACCCGATATCCATCTCTAATTTTTTTAAATGCGACAATATATTACCTCGTTTTATAGCTCCATTGAGACCTTTACAGTTCCATGAAATAATTTTTACAACACCTTGATATCCAGGAAAATCCAAAATATTGTTTTTAGTCATTGCTGTATAATTGAGTAAATAAATTATCTAATTTTGTTTTTGTAGACCGTCTCCAAGAAAAGTAAAAGTTATATCTTCTAGTTGTGCAGGTGAAAACACAAAACAAAGCAAAAACTCCAAGTACAACAAACTTTGTCCCTACCAACAATCCCCTGAGCCAACAGCTCTGTTAGAACCTGTACAAAGCATGTACAAATAAGAAAAAGAGTTGGTAAACTCAAGGAGGTGTGAGAACATTAGACTTACCACTAAGCTCCTAAAATAATTTCTTTTTTCCGAACCATCTTCTCTATATTTGGCCTGTACACATATTTATTATGAACAAATCAAATTTTTCGAATGCTTGTTAGATCTTTACTCAGTTTGTGTAGGCCATAGTGTTACCGTCAAAGTCTGCATTGTGTGGACACTGCTTATTCGACCTCCGGCGGGGGTGCTGGTGCAGTGGACTCGATAAATCTCTCCACTGCCTGCGGGTCGCTGAAAGTCTTCCTGGACCCGTCCACTGTGATCTCAAGCTTCGCAGGGAAAAGCATCCTGTATGGGATTCCAGCGTTGCGGAGTTTAGCTTTCACCTGGTTAAAAGCTGCACGCTGACGTCCTACTTCTGGGCTCATTTCGGGGAAGATGTGAATCAGTGATCCCTCGTAGAACAGTTGGCCTTTGGTTCGGGACAGTGACATGGTCTTTTCTTTATCCGAGTAATAATGAAGACGTGCAGTTATGGGTCGAGGTTGTTCGCCACTGCGTGGTTTTGGGGCCAGGCTCCTGTGTGCACGATCAACAGTAACGGGACCGTCAAAATTTTCTTGGCCGAGCACTTTAGGGAGCAACTTAGCCACAAAGTCATTTGGTTTGTTGAGCTCCGCTCCTTCGGGGACGGCTTCTGTTTTCTAAATCGGTGCATTTTTCTTGTAGTTTCATTTGGTCTGCGGTGAATTTCTGACACGTATTCTCCAGCGCTGTGAGCCTGTCAGAGGTGTCATTGAGAGACTGCTCCATACCCCTCTGTGTGTCGGCAGCTCCTGCTTGCAATGAAAATAGTCTCTCAACTTTCTCCGTAAGCTCTTCTCGAATGGTTTTAATGTCCGCTTTTGTGGTTTCCCGCAAGGCCGAGATCTCGTCCCGTATTCCTTTGCAGAAGCCCTCCATCTCTGTCTTGATGACAAGTTGCATGGTGTCCCTGTATGATTTAAACTCCGTTCTTAGCTCCGCACGAAAAGTTCCCAGCGAGACCAGACTTTCTTCCGCTAGCTCTGTGGTGTTATCTTTTGCCGCTTCAGTTTTCTCTTCGGAGGTGTGCGGCTCAGCATCTAGAGTCGTCTGCGTGTAATGCTTGTTTTTCCTGGTACCCATCTCGATAACGAGCGTGCCACGTCTCAGTTTGTTCAAAAATGCCGGTCTGGAAGACTAAATCTTTTAATTTTGGCGTGGAGCTGGTCTGCTGCGCTGCCTACTCCATGCGACCAGAAGCGGAAGTCCCCCGGAAGCGGAAGTCCCCCCTGTGATATATTGATGTATCGCACAGATGTCTCGCTTTGATATCAGATTGTGACATTCCTATGAGACATCTATGTGAAATGTTGGTGATGTATCACATAGCGGTCACAATGAGACATCACAGCGAGACCTACAGATGTGAAATCACACAGATGTCTCACTTCAATGTCACATGTATCATTAAATTTACAATGTATCACACGGGTGATGCATCGTATTGCTATCTCGGTGAATTCAATGTGACATCGCAGTGAGACCTTTAACTGTCATATCACACTGATGACTTGCTTTGATATCAGATTATGTCATTCCTATGAGACAACTATGTGAAATGTTGGTGATACAGCGCACAGATGTCTATAGCTGTGATATCTCACAGTTGTCTAACTTTGATATCACATTGTGACATCACTATGAGAACTTTTTGAGGCTTCAAAGTGAGGTCACTGTGAAATCACAAAAAAAAAAAACTCACACTGTGTTATCACCTGTGACATCATTGTGACATCAAATTGTTGACTGGGTACTCTTAGGTGGCTAAATACATTCTAAATACAAAACACGAGTGCATTTAAGGCTGCCCATTTACATGACGTAAAATTTTTCTGTCTCATAACTTTGAGCTGCAAGACTTTGGTACCGCATCGCGCACTTTGATATAACCATCGGAGCGACATTTTCTTGAATTTGGTCATGGCACTGATCTATTGTTCTGTCATAAGGCCGCGAATATAAAATGCGCACAAATTATTCCGAACCTCAGAGTTTTTTTGTGCGTAGTAGCTACCCAGTGGTGAATTATGTTTTTGCGCGCCTACATTTCGAACAAATATTGAATTTCTTCGCTTGAATGGAGAGATCCTTTCACCGCTGCATTTGTCAGAACAAGACAACCGTGACACATAGCAGTAATCTGCCGCGCTGAAGTAAGGCTGCTTTCACATTTGATAACTAGGACGGATGGATCGTGCCCTAATCCACCCCTTCCAACCGTACTCGCGTACCGTGCCCGCGCAAGGCACGCTCGTGCTCACGCTTACCAAAGGAACTAAACTATCTCTATCCCTAACCTTAACTCAACTCATAGGGAATGCTATCCCTAACCCTAACCTTAACCCAACTCATAGGGAATGCTATCCCTAACCTTAACCTTAACCCAACTCATAGCGAATACTATCCCTATCCCTGTGCCTAACTTTAACCCAACTCAGCCACAAACAACGGTTTGTTCTGCTCAAATTATTCTACCAAGTGTCAATGGATCAGCCAACTCACCAGCATGAAAGACGTCAAAATAGATCACACAAAGTCTCCTCATTACCTCATTAAAAGCAATAAATAAAAGAGAAATAAATGAATATATAATTTTTATATAAACCTTCAGTTGTCTTTCACCCTTCAATGATGAATAGAAACTGATGTGCTGAGTTGGCAACAAACTCACTTGGTGTAGTGGTCAAGGCCGCAGTGTGTGGTGCGTCTAACATTGCTTTCTCCACAGGTTTCCCGGTTCGAATCCCACTGCAATCACTGATGTAATGTCTAACTTAACATGTAAACCTTTGTTCACAGACTCATCAAAGGAGGAAAGAAGAAGTGAGAGAGATAATACACACAGTAAAGTCATGATGCAAGAGCATAGTGGTGAAAACTGGAACTTTTACTCGCGCCGCATCTACCCCTTCTCACTTTGTGATGTCTCACTTTGATATCACAATGTGACATCACAGTGAGATCTACAGCTGTGATATCATGCGGTTGTCCAATTTTGATATCACATTGTGATATCACTGTGAGAACTTTGTGAGGCTTCAAATTGAGGTCACAGTGAAATCACACTGTTGTCTAACTTTGATATCACATTGTGACATCACTATGAGAACTTAGTGAGGCTTCAAATTGAGGTCACTGTGAAATCACAAAAAAACTCACGCTGAGGTATCACCCGTGACATCACTGTGACATCATTGTGACATCAAATCGTTGACTGGGGCAGCAGCTGCTAATAACACGCAGTTTTGGAACGAACTTAAGAAACTTAATGGCAAACAGATGAATGTCCCTACTGTTGTTGATAACGCTTGTGGGTGTGAAAACATTATTGATTTATTTATGTCAAAATATGAGGACTTATTTAACAGTGTCCCCACTACGGAATCGGAGCTGGAAGATCTGAGGAGTCGCATTGGCTACGGCATTGATAACGCAGACGATCATGATGTACTCTCTGACAAAAATGTTAATGTGTTAGAAAACTCAAAGCTGGTAAGAGTGATGGGGACATGGGATTTGACTCTGATCACATTTTGAACGGTACACATAAACTGGCAGTATTTCTGTGTATGTTATTCAAATGTATGCTAACCCATGGTTATACCCCTAATGATCTTTTTTATGCAAATATGGTTTCAATTCCAAAAAAACATTCGCGCCTCCCTCTGTTCTAGTGACAATTATCGCGGAATTGTGTGAACTTGCTCCCTATGTAAACTATTTGATTTGATTGTACTCGATATCTATGGAAACCATTTATTTACGTCTGACCTGCAATTTGGCTTTAAAGCCGGTCATTCTACTACAATGTGCACGAGTATATATTTAGAAACTATTAATTACTATATGTGCAAAGGCAATGATGTCTATAGCTGTCTTCTAGATGCCAGTAAGGCTTTTGATAAAGTGCATTTCGGTAAGATGTTTACTTTACTTATCTCTCGTCGCGTTCCTCTTTTAATAGTGAGGCTATTATTCGACTGCTACACTCGCCAGGCAGTCTGTGTGTCATGGATCGGTCACAAGTCTAAATATTTTAGTGTTAAAAATGGTGTTAAACAGGGTGGCGAATTATCACCTATATTGTTCATTGTATATATTGATGAGCTTATTTCTTTACTGATTAAATCTGATGTCTGCTATCACGTTGGCTCCTGCTATGTAGGTGTGCTTGAATATGCAGATAATTTAACTTCGTTGTGCCCCACTGTGAGTGGTTTGAATGATATGCTGGATATATGCGTTAAGTTTGCTAGAGATTACAATATCACTTTTAACTGTAAAAAGACTAAATGCATTAAGCATGGTTCTGCTGTGAATTGTTATGATAATGTGTTTTTAGATCATTTGTTGTTGAGCTGGTCTGATCAGGTCCCTCATCTTGGTCAGATTGTGAATACTAAACTTAATGATTCTGATGATTGTATCAAAAAATGTTGCTTATTCAATAGCTCTGTAAATAAGTTGTTTGCCATCTTGCCATCTATGGTAATCTCCCTAATGATGTGTTGTGTAAACTTTTCAAATTGTTGTTCTTTCTACGGACTCTCAACTATGGTATTTGAACTCGAATGGGTTTCTTAAATGTTGTAAACAGCGGAATAAGGCTGTACGTAAGTTGCTCGACATACCCTTTAATAGTCATTCTTGGTTACTTCGACCTCTCATTGATCAGAAACATGTTAGCTTGCAGTTAACAGAAAAAACTTTGAAATTTGTACATAATCTGCTACATTATCAAAATTTGGTTGTGTCATTCATAGGTCACTTGTGTTCCAATAATGCTTTGTCACTAATTGGTCAAAACTGTGCTTTTCTGAAATACAAATATGATATTATAATTACTGAACCCTAACATGTCAGTTGTAGCAAACTATCTCATGATGTTCTTTCACCTGACCAATTAACAATAATTGCTAATGCTTTATCTTACTCCGTGTAAAAAATAATTATTAGTCAATTGATGGTTTTACACATAATATGATCCTAGATATGTTGCATTATATTGTGATGTCTTAATGTATTTAACCTTTCTTTTATCTAGTTAATTGTGATCTGATGTTCCTTGTGTGCTTGTTAGTGTAACCCTTGATTTCCTTCTTCTTTTGTTGCTTTTCCTTTCACATGTACCATTTATTACCATGAGTACGAAATAAACAAATAATTATAATCAAGAAATTAATAAATGCTTCTTCCAGGTAAATCCTAGAAAGCTGAAATTTCGGGAGCATGTTCACTGAAGAAAGACAAAAGTTTTATGCACTGCAACTTATGGTGAATTCAGAAATGCGTCACTATATTTTTCAAAATATGAATATTCATAACATGTTTATATCTCAGGAAATATCAATTGTAATGGTACCACACTTGGCAGTTTGTTTGGCGAAATGGAGATTATGAATCATACCAAAGGACATTTTGATACGATGAATGGTTTGTCCACAGCAAGAATGTATATCTTACGATACAGTGTATTATGTACGTAAAAAATTTTTATTTCAGAAAGTCTCAAATGGATTTTCAAGACATTAGGTGACAGTACAGGGCATGGAACAGCAATGACAAGTGATTTTTTTTCAGAATTTTATGACATTGCAACAGGCTGTGGTGAAAGCGAAAGTCCCATTTTGGCGTATTTGGGTGGCGCTAGAGAGCCATTTTGTGTTTTTGGTGGAGAATTTTCAGATTGAAAAAATATTTGAAGCCATGTAGAAATTACTGCAAAATTTGGTTTGATTTCGAGCATGTTTAAGGGGTCAAATGAAGGTTGGAAATTGCCTAGGCATCGAAAAAAGGCAGTCAAAGTGGCTGGGGACCCCATCTTTGACGCCTCATAAAATCAGAACCGTTCGACTTTTGTAGATGCAGAAAGAAAACACCATAATTAACCTATATTAACAGCCGACAGCGAAGTGCTAAAAAAAATGCACGAACACCACATGCCAAACCTGCCGATATGTTTGTAACGTTCAGTAGCGCGGCTAGATAAAAATAATCTGTAGGCCTACAGAGCATTCATATTATTGAGAATAAGATGACGCAATCTTGGTTATTTCTGCTTTATATTCATCGGATTTTGCTCGGTGTCACTTACTAGTTTATTAAAAGCGGCGAGCTGGGTATCGCTAGACTACATTGATTGTAACCAGCTCATTTTTTCCCAACTTCAAATATTTGAAGAACTACATTCATAACAAATTATTTATGAAAATGGCAGGCTAGATGAATGATTTGGCCAACAGTTATGTTGAGAGTAAGGCAGGCATTTACGATGTAATCGCAGTATTCTGGGCAGCGAATGGACTGTGCAGTCATTGGTTCCGAGACCGAACCTCAGTGCAAGGCCAGTAAAGACAAAAAAAATTCAACTGTCTCAAGACACTCCTTCAGTGGTCCGGAACAAGATTGCTGAATTGCTGTATGCAAATAACTTTCAGTTGGTGTCCGGAAAAGTGAGGGGAAAAAAATTTGCTTCCCACACCCTGCGCCCCCCACCTTTGGAACCACTGCTCTAGGATATCAATTCTAGAGAGTGATATAAATGATTAAATTTGAAGTACTACACGTAGAGTGATAATACTCAGAGTTGACATCCCCCCCCATATGCGGTCCTCACACATGGCAATGACAACTTCAACACTGTTTTTGAAGAAGGAAAGCCAACGCACACCAGAGGTTACGAGGTGCAGGTAATGGGTAGTAATTGACTTTGAAGAGAAAGATACCGCACACTCTTGTCCTGCTGCCAAGTTTTTATTCAGACAACAAGAAAGGCCACTCAGACCGAAACGTTGTCTGAATAAAAACTTGACAGCAGGACAAGAGTGTGCGGTATCCTTCTCCTCAACTTCAACACTGTTGTCATCACCGGTGGTGACAATAAAAAGGTCCAGTAATCTTCCTAGGTTCCTGATATTTCTGCTGGATGTATATCACAGTAGACTGCTCCCTCCCCCTCGATCATTCAAACATTCGTCCTTCACCCATGGCACTATAAACTATAGAACCTATAAAACACTCTTGTCATCACCCGTAACTTATACATTAGTGTCCGATATAATATACTTAGCACAGTTTCTTTCTGAGTTCCTGGTATTTCTGTCAAATGATCGTATTTCTTGTTGGCTGATGTGTGACACCAGTCCAGTGTTTTTCATTTCTTTTTATCTAGTCGCATCTACACACATACAGCATTTGATTGCGCATTTCCCCCGCCGATTCCTTAGACAAGATAGCAGACGCTTTTCACGTTTTGCGGTTGGTTCAGCCAATGACTAGCCTCCTTTGCAGACGTCTTATTTGTTCGGATAATTTCCTTCACCCCACAACGCCTGCGCACTCGAGCGCGGTTTTTGTTCCACCAATCAGAAACTAGCTCCTTAAGGCCGGTTGCATAAACTGAGTTTAAGACTGGTTTTCACTGTAGACTGGGGCCGGTTGCACAAACTTAGTTTAAGACTGGTTTTCACTGTAAACTGGTCTTAAATTGTCGAGTTAGACTAGTCTAATTAAGACTGTCTGTTGCATAAAGCTTAAGACTGACTTAATTTGAGGCAGAAAAATTAGCCACCTCTCCCCCTGGCTTAGACTGAGATGAGAGCTTTGTTGCCATGGCAACACATTTTTAGAACACCTGTTCGAGGACACAAAGATATAAAACAATAAATATTGCTGTAACAAAAAAGGACAAAAAAATATTGTACATTGGATTATCATCTCTGTTTTTTTTTAATTTGTATTTATTTTGTAGTTTTGGGGGGGCCCTCCTCCGATGGCTAGATTTTTTTTCTCTTCCATGTTTCCGTCTTAAGCTGCTTTCACACCGGACGCAAAACGAATTTTTCGCACAACAGATTACATTCAAAGTCAATACAAAGACGCGAATACACGTGAAACGCTTTCCGGTGTGAAAGCAGCTTTGGATTCTTGCACTATTTTTTAAAACGTTTTTGAACATCTTTTACGGTACACACGACGGTTGATACCGCTCGCCTTTTCTGTAATTTTCTTCCCTAATTTAATGACGTGTCAAATTTCCGTTCGCTTGATTAAAACTATTGAATAAAAGACTTCTTTCGGCATTATACTCCTCCAGCAACGAAAAAGGTTTTCCGTTGCGCTTCAGTGTGGTGATCTCCCGCTGCCACCGAGCGTCGCTATTCTTGTCCGCCATGTTTTTCTCCTCTGCGAAGTGTCTTATTTTACTCATGATACATAGCGCGACCGGCCATCCAAGTTAGGCTTAAATAAGTCACTCAAAGACAGGTTTTATGCAACAGGCATATTTAATAGTCTATAGTAAGTCTGACTTAAAATTACATTTAAGTCAAAGACTGGGTCTAATTTTATGCAACCAGCCCCAGGAGCTAATTATATATGCAGAAACAGATAAAACCAAAATGGCGGACGGTGGCGAACATGTTTTCTCTCGAGCTTTGGATAAAATCTGCAAAACCTTCAATATTGAAAATAATTTACATGTGCAAAGTGCGCCATAAAGATGTCATTAGTCTTATTTTCACTATTACAGAGCAAGAGATTAAAGATAAAACGAAATAATAAATAACTAGGCTAGTACTTTGTTTTGTCAAGTTTGTCACTGTTATGGCGCACTTCGCACATGTAAATTGACACAGTATCTTAGGTCGCGACAGTATCTTCTGATCGCAAAAATATTCGCTTTTATGTCTGAAACTAGAGAGTCTAGAGACTCTACAAATAAAATCCTGAAGCTCTACAAAATGCGGGACGATTAGCGGTGTAAACATACCTGAGAACGCCGCAATCTTGGCGTGTCGCGTCCACCGAATGCAAAGCAATCGGCCCCGATAACTCGCCTTCACTCGTTCTTTCATCTCAAAAATTAGCTACAACTAATAATCAATGCTTCTTCTAGCTATATCTGGAAGGAGAAGTCGCGAACTTAAAGAATAATTACATAAACAGCCTCTATATTGTAGGTATTACACTCTTGGTCAGTCAAGCACTTAGCGTTGCCAAGGAATGTCTGGTTTGCTTGCCCACCAGAGACTTGTTGCTATGGGAGAATGGTCACGTGACCCGCTACGCAAAAGGCTTATTTAGCAAGTCATTGCTACACTTGGAATATTTAGCTGGGTTACATGGAACAACACTCTTGCTATACATCAAACGGTGGCAACTTGTAGAAACAAAATCAGGCCCATTCTTGATATCAGCATGAAATGACATAATAGCTTGTTCTATAGACACATCAGTCGCTTCCTTAGCTGCTCTCACGCTTGCCATATGCTCTTTGTTCTGCTGCTGTCTATGCAATGTTTGGTCGCAAGACTCTGCCGCTCTTTTACATGCCTTTTGTAATTTATCTTGAGCCTTAATGACTGATTTGACGCTATCTGGCAAAGCAACTCGCAATCGCTTCATAGCTCTGGCTGGCAAAGTATGCTCTACTTGGCGCTTAGCTCGGAACACATGTTGGCAAAATTTGCACACTTTCAGTCTTATAGGTACAACAGCATTACATTGTGGACAGACCTTGCTTGGAGGCATGACCAATTGCAACTCACGAAACTACTCGCTCTTCTCTGCACACCGCACAGGAAGAAATGACCAGTACCACGCAGTATAGGACTATAATGCGCACGCGTGCTTTCGGCAGGCCGACTAGACGTATGGCCGTACAACGGAGAGTGCTGGATTTCTGCAACGGTACGGTTTCAGAGAAAACCCCACAAGTTTTTTTTACCTCCGTTGCCCGCTGAGTACGTGACAGCATTTTCAGGACGAACAGACACTCCAGAGGTGAGATGTGACTTAACAGACACACAGACCCAACTACAGTTACCCTCGCTGCGCATGCGCCGAGGGTTAATTATAATATCTCCGAACGCCGACTGGCGTTCAAATCAAGTGCAAATGAAAGGTCATGACCTTTGGATGTGTCCCACGATGACATTATACCTGTTTGGTTCAAAATTTTGACACAAGGTGGAGCTTTGTCACATAAAATTCACCATTTTTGGAGATTGGAACCATCTTTGGAACCATTTGTCCAATTGACATGAAACTATGTGCAACTGCAAGGTCATGAACTCACAACGTGTCACACGATGACAGTATACCTGTATGGTTCAATATTTTGCCACCAGGTGGCGCTTTGTGATGGAAAATTACCATTTTGGCCATATCTTCAGAACCATTTGTCCGATTGACCTGAAATTAAATTCAAATGAAAGTCTATACAAGGTCTATTGAAGGATTGGGGAATTGGAGGATTGGGGGCGTTCGGGGATATACCCCAAGCTGTCGCCTCCAACGGCATAAGCCTAGTTCCCAATAAATCTAGCGGTGTTAAAAATACTGTCTAAACATAACTGTTGTTACAAATGTTGGTTACACTTTACTTGAAGGTACCGTCATAAGACTGACATGACACTGTCATAACTGTGACATGTGTCATGTAATAGTTATTACAGTGTCATGTCATTCTTATGAGGAAGTTGTCATAATCAAGACAACCCAAACATAATACATAATACATAATGTTTATGACACGTTCATGACTGTGTGTGTGTAAAAAGTGTGGACACTGTTTAGCATGCACCGCGTATTGTCTTTGTCTGTGTCTTTGTGTATCGGGTATGGGAGCGGGCGCACTCACGTACACTACACTTCCCAGCATACACCGCTACACACCTGCCTGCTAATTACATGGATCTCCTGGCTGACATAGCACACAACACCGGCGTCTGTCTGCTGATTAAAGGTAAAAACAAACCACAACGCATAATGCTTTACCGTCAAGTCCTGTTTATTGTTTAAACATCTTAGCGAACAGTGAGGTACCCTCTGCTTCAGCTCCATTATCCACTCCGTAGCCGACATAAAATCGTCACTCAAACTCATGCTACTCACGTTTACACCGCTGTTCTTCCTGGTCCGCCAGCATAGTTTCCCCGTGGAAGCGCGCACCTCGGGAGAGCTAGGTTCTTATGCAACATCTTGAGACGGTGGAAATGTGCATTTGGTGTAGGGGGTGAGTGTTTATCTGACGTTCTCATTCTTTAAGAATTATGTGTTGTCTGTTTCAATTGTGGTGTTATTGAATGTATGTGGAGATATGTGTATGTGTTTGCTATGTGTTTCACTGGTGTTGTTTATAGTAAATTATGTATATATTTTCTTTATTTGTATTCGATGGTGGATGACTCCATTTTCTTTCCTCTCAATGGTTGCAACCAATTATTCGAGTATGGGGGTGAGGTATTTAGAAGGGGGAGAATGAGGAGGGAAGTCAGTCAGTCTTTGGCTCTGGTGGAGGAGGGTTAATTTAGCATTGTTGCGGTAGCTTGCTGTGAGGCTGCAAATCTTTATGTGCTTATAAATATTTATCGATTGCCTACTATGGCCGGTTTTGTTTTGTATGAACAGTTTTTTTTTTTTGTTTGCATTTTTGAGCACCTTTGCGCACTGTAAATAAATCTCCACTTTTATACACCGATTTCTCTTTTTGGTTGTGTCTAATTTTGGGGGTTGCGCTAAGTGAGGTTGGGGCGGCAACGTCTCTCCTTCACAATGTTATATCACTCTTATGACGATACCTTCAAGTAAAGTGTTACCCAAATGTAACATATTCAGGAACGAGTCCATGTTATGTTGTATCAATACGAACATGTTCTGTATGTTTGTAACAGGTGTGGTTTGAGCCAAACTGCCGCATGCCGTACACCAAAAATAGTTGGCAGTGATCTTTATTTTTTTACCGCTGGCACGCACTGTAGATAGTAGGCAGATGACTTGGTTGTTCAGCAGAGCAGCAGGTGAGAGTAAAATGAACGAGTGGGAAAGGTACATAGTCAGGCTGGCAGAAGGTCAAAAATCAAGCAGGTATAGAATCCAGGGAAACAAAATTAAGCAGGGAGCTGACACAAGGAGAGTCAAAGACAGCCAGCATTGGCAACATGAAACCAGACTGGGAACTGTTGGAAAGTCTTGCATGGAAATGGCAAAGAACAATCTGGCAAGGAGTGACTGAACTGGAGAGGCTTATATACTGTGTTGATTACTGATGAGCTGCAGGAGTGAGATGAGGAGAGTGTAGAGGGGAGATGAGGTGGGCGTGGCAGACATGTGGAGTGAGGCAGAGGCAGGGGGAGTGGAAAATTACTCGGAGGGTAAAGGAGCTGAATACAGACAGTGACAATGCTATTTTGGAGCAAAATCAGACGCTAGCAGTCATTAACGGATGCGATTGCAGATTTACTCCCCCATTATGTCATCAAAAATTTTTTTTTACCTTCAACACCTCCTCCTGAAGCTGGGCCTGTTGTGCCATTTGGAGCATTCCGGGGTTCACTTTGGGTTCCCTTTCTTGTGTGAAGCCAAGCACCTAGAATGTCATTTGATTTGCAAATTACTACATGCAGTTTTCATTTACATTTCATACTATGTTCTAATTCTCCTGGAACTGAGATAGTGACATGTTAATGTGTAGGAATAGTTCAGATAAATCCACGATACAGGAGCCACCTAGATATGTACCTCAAATAGTTGGCCTTGAATGAAGAATGATAGCACAAAGAGAACTGCCAAGCCCTGAACACGCCCATTTCATCATCTAAATTCCACAGGCATTGCATATAGTAATGTGGGTCATGTTGAAACAGAGCCTCAATGCCACTCTTTCAACTTGCAGTGGGGCAGCTAGTTGACTATGTTTTAACCAAAAAATATTCTTGTTTAATAAAATACATGAGGATTGCCAAAGACCAAGTCAGTATGACAATAATACAGTCATGAGAAAAAGAAAGTACACCCTTTTTGAATAAGCTTCCTCAAAATAGAATGATGGGCTTCAAATTGTTCGGAAAGGGTCTTATTAACCTTATCTGATTGATAGGCAACAACAAATGCTTCTCTAAGACCGCATTCAGACAGAGCGACCACGCCATCTCTGAAACGCCCCTGCTACTCACTGGGTTTCTGTCTAAATGGGGTAAAGCGTTTAAAAAAAAGGATTAAAGTTAGCTGTCTCTGATACACCTCGGATGGTGTTTCAACACCATCGAAAAGGAGAAGCTGATGCATTTCCTCATCTGTGTGAATTGGATAAGTCATCGAGTTAAGATTTAAGATAAAAGATCAAGACAAGGAAACAGGCAGACGTGGTTGCATAAAATGCGCACATGAACTGACCAAGCTTGCAAACCCAAATTCTTCCAAATTTTTACAAGCATATTTTTTCTTATGAACTACAAAACTCTGAGAATCATTGTCCGGTCTACAATATTGGACATTTTCAAACTAGTTGACTTTATTTTTTATTTTTAATCTATTCTGATGGAGGCACATTCAAATTAAAACGTAAAATGTCAAGCAGAAATTAACATCAAGGAGCCTCCTGAAAATGTTTGATTCCAGTATTGCTAAGTGAGCGACACTGCTCAAGTATCCAGTGCTAAGGCAATGACTCCACCTTTCCAGTCACAGTCTGAATGGTTTAAGATAGAGAAAAGTAGGAGCTGCTATGCCAGTTCAGTGCTGTATAAAGGGCGTCACCACAGCAATTTAAGACTGCGCTAAAACACTTCAGCTACACTTTTTTCTATCTGAATACAACCGAAGAAAATTACAGTCATGGTCTTCTTACTCTTTATTTTCTTTATTTATTTTCTTTCTTTTATGCTGACTCACTACTCCTACATACTTTAACCTAGAAACTTCATTCAAACTTTAAAAAATCAGCTTGTACTGAATTATGTTGCTCATATTTATCTTCTTGATATCTTCCATACTTTTTGAGTTATCAATTTTTATTTCAACATTTTCACCTATTTCCATGAAAAAGGAAATTTATGAAAGGAAAGACGTACTACAGGGTCACTAAAATGCTAAATTGAAACCATGTGAAAGTTACATCAATAGCAATGAATATTTCCCACTTTACAGGACTGTAAAGTGGGAAATATTCATGGCCGTTGTTGCAGCTTTCACAGGATTTCAATTCAGCATTTTCGTGACCCTGTAGTAGGTCTTTACTTTAATAAATTTCTTTTTTGTGTCATTTTAATTTTGTGACAAATGGGTCATTGTGAAAAACGCCAAAATAAAATGCATACAAATATTTCCCGGTGTACAGTACAATCACTCTCTAATGTTAGAACCCTTCATGATCCATCTTTTGTGCATTTGACATGTTTGACAAGTCTTAAAGCGATCATATTGCCTTTCAAATTTGTAATTTTAAAGTGGGACGTCTTAGATTTGAATTTGAATTCAGTTCATGAATAAATGTATTTTCTACTACTTGCTGTGGTGTTTTAAGGTCTAAAGACGGTTTGTAAGGTGATATGAACGCTTTAAAGACATTTTTGATGAAAGTACAAAGTAAAATATGACGAAAATGGCAAATTTCGACTGTTGTACCTGCACATATTTGCTCATAGCTCAAAGACCGTTTGAGTGCCCATCACAAAACTTACAGGAGAGCTTCTTAACATCATAAGCTACTTCTCACAGGAATTTTAAGAGATTTGAAAATTACATTTTTTTTGCAGTACACCTTTAAATTTTTTGATTTGCTATAACTTTTTTCCATTTGACTCTATGAGTCAAATGGAAATGAGTCTTCTAGGGCTTGAAAATAGCTTTCCAATGAGACCACAACCAACTCTATAGCTGTTATAATAAGGGAGATACATGCTTTGAAGTAGCAAGGGTTCGCTAATCAGTCAAAACTTTGTTAATGAATTACTCACTAATTAGGAGGCATTGAGGAAAAATATTTCAGATTTATTCGTTACTCATAGGTCCCCACTCATCCACAAACTTTCACAAAATTCCAAGATATGTCTGCAAATTCTTGGTTGATTTGACATGGAATGACCCTGATATCTAATCTAACATATGATGACTGATTGAAAAGCTGATATCTTCTTGAAATTCCTAATTACAAAACCCCAAAATAATGACTCAAGGACAACCCACTGAAGTATAAAACAAGAAATCAAGAGAATAAATTACGTACTGTCTCACTCTGCATTTCTAACACAGTTGTAGGGCTTAATCCCATAATTCAGGCTTGACTGCGGACTAGAAATAATAGAAAAGTCTACAACAAGCGTTCTGACATGCAAGCCAAATGTTCAGGTAACCCTCTTTATTACCATTGCCTGCTTTCAGTAGTATGTGGAAAATACACATACCTAACATATTTCTGTAATGGCAGGAGAGTGGCACTGCACTAGGCTGAACTTACCTCAGACATCTGTCTGGCTGTGTTTCCCCGGGCGCCCATGTACACCACGGCCAGGGCAGAGGAGATGCTAAGTGGAGAGTTGAAGATGTTGCTTGTGTTTACTGCACTTATCTTCTTAAACAGGTCCAGAGAGAACTTTGAATTTGCAGCAACAATTGAATCCATTGTTGGTTTCCTGTTTGGGCAAAGATTTTGCCATGAAATTTATTGCGAAGAACCTGAATAGTCATATGCAGTCAAACATTCAAGTTACAACTGTTTACCTCAAGAAAATTCTGAAAACCATCTAAGTTACCTTGCATGGACAGTACTTGAAAACATAGCAAAAATAACTTGTCTCTTTAGCTTCTTGTTCTGTCAATAACTCAAGTAAGCTGATGTTCATTTTACTTGAACATTCACAACAGTAACATCCTTATTTCCGCCGATGTACATAACTTTATGAAATTATATTCAGTAATTAGCCCTGACATTTACTTAATCCATTATGACAACTGTAAGGTATCCTGCACAATGTCACAAGATGCCCCACATGGTAATCGACACTGAGACCTCAACATAAAAAGTCCTGTTAGCCATGGGCATCAGTTTGTTTTGAAATGCTAAAGTGCTGGGGACAATAATGGGTTTGACATGTCACACTTTTTTTCAGTGAGCTGACAGTGCCTGACAATATAATGCATTCCGGGAGCTGTCGGATTTTGACTTTGTTTTTGTGTATTTAGTACATACATCTATTTAGTGGATGCATCTTGTAACTCTCTGGTACAAAAAGTAAAAATGCCATGACATAAAATTGCGTGTCTATAAATGGCAGCTCATCCATTAATGCAGATTATGCATTGCATAATAAAAAGAAGAGAATGTAAAAATGCACAAATTAACATCAAATCAGAATCAATCACACATTTTTTCCTTCAGTGACATACTGCTTCTCCTCAATAATTTAAATTTTTTGGGTACTGTCTAATAAAACTAGCGAGTCCAGTCGCCCACAACTGCTTGGGTGTAGCGCCCAAGTGCCTGCTTGTTCCCTTTTCACATTTTGTTGAAAATGTCATACTTTTCTGCATGAAATTGTGCTTTATTCAGCCAATTCTGCTGCCATGGCAACCAAAATTGAAAGTTGTCTTCACCTAACCATTACCAATGTCCACACCAAATATCAATGGACCCCGGTTGAAATTTGTGGCCTGTAGAGCATTCACAGGAAAATCTCCAGGGACACAACAATATTCAGCATGAAACTGTGCTTTATTCAGCCAATTCTGCTGCTATGGCAACCAAAATCGATTGATGTTGTGACCTAATCATAATCTCTGCCCAAGCCAAATATCTAAGGAATTGATTGAAATTTGTGACCTGTGGAGCGTCCACAAGAAAATCTTAGCAGACACGGCATAGTGTCAGAACCAGAGACGACGACCATGAATCCATAGATGCCGCCCGACTTTATCTGGGAGATGCAATTATTACATTGCTTTGCACAACATAAATGGTAGATATAGATGAAATGAATAATGTCATTGATTTACAGAGGTAAGCCTTCGTGCATGTCAGTCAGACAACTTGACCATCACACTTGCTTTCAATTCTTATCTGTGGCTGTTCATATTTCATAGAAATACCATGCATAACATTTTGAAGTATAAGCCCATATGATGGCTAGTGAATACTGAATTAGTGTCGCCCTTTATTTTGAACTTTATTCTGGATATTACTTCCTAGCTGTAACTCGCTTGCATTTGAATGGTGCTAAAACAAAATGTGGAGAAAAAAATTCTGGAAACTTCATTCCACTCTCTAGTTGTGGGAAGTTACCTTGCTTCAAATTAAAGCTAGCCGGTTGACCAAAGCCAGACCTTTGGTAGAACCAAATGAGAGACGCTGGGAATCAGGCTTTCAATCAAGCTCGAAAAATACCACATAAGGGCTGCTGCAAAGTTTTATCTGCCGGGCATTGTTAGCTTGCTAGGATTGAGCACTCAGTCCACGAGGGCGCTTGCCTCCGAACGTGAAGTGATTAGACCATGTTATGCTTGTACTTATTATCTATAACTTAGCTAGCTGGCTATGTTTTTGTAGCTAACAGTTAGTAAAGGCAAATACAGTCGCTAGTGAGCACTGAATCACCGTAGGTGATTGCTAGCTTGCTAGCTAGGTTATAAATATATTTTCTCATTGGCAGTGAATATTTTTACGCTAGACATGAACATATTCCAATTAGCTATTCTGACAAACTTTCCCATGCGCAAGTGTAACACATTGATTTTGACTGAAGCTACTCTTGCAGGAATCACAGGCAGACAGGGTGAATGGGTTCACAGCGCTTGTTGTTTATTACACTGGCAGTAAACGGCACACACAAGACAAGTTGTCAGTGCGGTAGCTCTTAACATTCTGGCTCCGCAACATCACCAGCATAACGCAAACTAAGTGACGCGTTACTGCGTTACCATGACAACCAGCCACTGACAGCTTGAGCCAGGCATTGCACATTCCATTAAACCTGAATATTCTCATATATTTTGGCGAACTCCAAATACATCCAATACACGCTTAAACCACTCTGGTTACACAAGCACAATGAAGGACCTTGTCCTTCTAATAGGGAATGTAGGCGGGAAAATGCCAGGCTTTGGGGTGTAACCCTAACCCCACTGCAAACCCTCACTGTAACACTGCAGTGCATGTACAGTAGGGTGCAGTCATGATTATACACCACCACTTTTGTCTAAAAGGGGCCCTAATACATTACTTCACTATAATTTTTGGTGACAATGTAATGAAAATGCTGTTGTAGGAAATAAGAAAAAAAATCATTCCCACTGGTATATTGAGGTAAAAATATGGCTAATTAAAAAAAAACACTGAAAACTTCAATTTTTTATTCCAGTTGAGAGGTGTTGCAATTTTTTTAAATTCTTGCATTGCCTGACTGCATGCTTGAAGGCTAATTCCATTACTATTGATGCAAAAAAAAATTTGTTTAAACTCTTTTAAGACATTATTCTGCAAAATTACCTCTGATGGTTAGTTGTTATAGTATATAACAGGGCTATTCAAAATTATCCTGCAAGGGCCGGTGTGGGTGCAGGCTTTCATTCCTACCCAGCACTTACACACCTGACACCACTAATCAACCCCAAAAGTCTTGGCTAAAGAGATTGATTAGTAGTATCAGGTGTGTAGGTCCTTGATAGGAATGAAGCCTGCACCCACATCAGCCCTTGCTGAATAGCCCTGGTATACAAGGTGACGTGAACTTTGAGCAGTGTCACAGTGTTCAACACAATGGCACAAGGGAAGGAGCTCTCTGAGATTGTTTGTAGCCACATTGTGGCCTCACATGATGCTGAAGACGTTAAATGTTGCCATGGCACTGTAAGAAACACCATCAAGTGTTTCAAAGAGACTGGTTCACTGAAAACTACTGGCAATAGAGGTGCAAAACAGAATTCAAGAGCCTCTGATATTTGTTATCTGTGTATGACAAGTAAGAAAATAAATTGGCCGTTGACTGCACGCCAACTCCATGATGATATTAATGGCGCCAGAAGTGAAGAGATTAAAGGTACACTAGGCTCCCGCAGATTTGTTACAATTTTTTAAAATTCTCATTCTACCTCTACAGTGATCAATAGAGCTAAGAAACACAAGATGTTTGACACTGGAACGAAAAAAAAAATGTCTATCTTGTGAGGGGCATGAGCTAAAAAACAACAGCCAATCAAACGCACAACCAACTCAAATGATTGGAATGATACAGCTGTCAATCAAACCCCACACACACAGGTTTTCAGGCGTGGCTTTGGAAGCATCATGGTGCGCTGTGATTGGTGGTGGGCGTAGTCGCACTGAATTTCAGAATTTGAAAGTTCCGCCCTCAAACCCACGGGCGTGTAGTGTTACTTTAAAGTACTAAGATCTTCTATTTCCAAAAGCCTGTGGGAAAATGTTCTGATTGGTCATTTTACTGCCAAGAGCTGGCAACATAAAAAAGACTTGAGTTTGCCAAGAAATTCAAGGATTGGACAACAATGAACTGGGAACAAGTCCTTTGGACCGATGAATCAAAATTCTACATTTTCTCACCTAAACACAGAACTAATGTGTGTTGTAGAATTTGAGAACATTTCAATAATGACTTTTTAACCCCTTTAGTGTAACATAGGGGTGATAATATTGTGGTTTTGGGTTCAGTCTTCTCGAAAAAAATTGATGATCTCATAAATATCAGCAAACATTGAAGCATTGAAACTTCTGAAGCAAACATTGCCATTTGCAAAGGGACTGATTGGTTGGGCATTTTATTTTCAACCAGATCATGACCCTAAACACACCTCTAAGTTGTGCAAGAATGATCTCAGAATGAAACATCTGGTGGCATAAAAGTTATGACTTGGCCCGCTCAAAATCCAGACCTTAATCTGGCTGACCAAATCTGTGGTAATCGAAAGAATCTCTTTGGAATGAACTTCAGACCACATGAAATGGTTTAGTACAGAAGTCACCAACCTCGTTGCTGGAGAGCGACTATCCTGTAGATTTCTGCTCTACCTCCTATTCAGCACGGCTGATTCAAGTAATTACCTACTTGAAGAGGACCTATTATGCTGATCCTTCCTTTAATACATATTAGTAATGTTATATTGTTGGTTGTCCATACTCAACCTCTGGAAAGTTTCTTAACATAAGATAGAGGTTTTGCCGTAATCCAAGAACGTGATTTCGTGAACGCGATTTCCTCTCTGAACAGCTCTTCCCGAGATCTTCACGAGATCTGGGCAAAACCTGACGTCAGGTTGTGCCGTCCAATTAGTACAGATCTAGCCAGAGCCAATCATGGCGCTGGACCTGCCCACACCGGAAACTATTCTAGCAGGCACTAACAATGGCAGATCATACTATGCCTTAGTAGCGTCTACACTTTCGGAAATACAAAAGAAGAACCACAGATCATTTGAGGTGCAGTTTTGTCAGTATCTCTCCCAAAGCTGCTTGTCCGTTTACTTTTGGATGCAAAGAAAAACACCTTCTCTTTCAAAAAACGATGCCACCAGAAATCAGTGGGTAGCTTTTTTTGTTTGCTGGCAGCTAACAGCCACGGCCAAAGGGAACGTTTGCTGCTTGTGCTCAGCATTTCACCAAAGACAGCTTTGTCAATCAAGGATAATTCGACACAGAATAACCGTTTCAGCTGCTTCTCAAACCTGAAGCAGTTGCATCGATCAAGCGCTCAGAGCCACAAGCTGTAAGTAACGATATAACAGCAATGTTACACCTATGGCGAGGGTTAAGTGCCAAAAATCGGACTACTGCGAGGCAGGCGGCGGCTACGTCCAGTTCGCAGCCGGCGAACAATCTAGCAACTGAGAAGCCAGCATTGGTTTATGAGAGGCCGGCGGTAGTAAATGAGAGGATGGTGCTGGTAAATGAGAAGCCAGCTATTAATTTGCTGAGGCTTGTCACTCGTTGGATTTGCTACTGGCTTGGCTGGTTACGAGCATTCCTCCGCTGGCCACTAGCATTCCTCGGTAGCTGCTCAATGGATTTGTGACTGACTCGGCTGGTCACCCGCGTACCTAGGCTGGTAACCCACAGACCTAGTGTGGCAATCCATTGGATTTGCGACTTTTTAAAAATTGTTCGTATATTAACGTGGGATCTCGTTTGCTGTTGCAGTCTACAGTCAGTTGTTCAATTCAAGCGAATGACTCGAGAAAAGTAATGACGAGATTCATGAGTGGCTTATGAAAATATATACAAGTGACTTTAAAAGAAAAATTAAAACCAAAACAAAAATCAGACTTTATCATTCTTTAAGTAGTCAACAAATTATATTACCACGTTCAATTCTTTTTTAAGATTTGAATGATGAGGCAAGAGAGATTGCAATAGATGGCGCTAATGCCAAAATAATGTGGATCAATTTATTGTTTTCTATAGGCTACTCTTTGGAGAGGGGTAATGATTAATCAAGATTGATGCAAACCTACTGGTTCACCGTGTCATTTGATAAGGTTTCAAATTTTTGTTTGATTTATCCAGTTACTGTTGTTTGCTTGAAATATATTAATATTCTGTCGGTGGTAGACTAATGCATGATGTGTACGATGTATATTGCTTTGCTGTCGCTCTCAGAAAAGAGAGTTTCAGTCGGGGTCTTCAGAGATATGGGGTTCTGCCATTTGCCAGAACACCCTTTTTCTTTTAGTCTCCCAAAGGGGTTCTTAGGGTGGAAAATGGCTTCATCAAGATCCCTTTGTTTTTAAAGAATCCGTTTTGGAAGGATTTATACTGGGTATCTGAGGAATGCAAAATAAGAAAAGGCAAATACTTTATATACTCAGCGCCATTATAGTTGATCAGGTGTGCTGAATAGGAGGCAGAGCAGGAACCAACAGGATGGTAGCCCTCCAGGAACAGGGTTGGAAATCCCTGGTTTAGCGAGTGTGAAAGAAAAAAAAATTTTTTTATATGTTTTTATTTTAATATATATACACAGCGCCCTCAATAATTATTGTCACCCCTGGATAAGATGTGTTCTTTAGCTTCTAATAAATTAAGTTTTTTTCGATACAATATAGGACCACAATGAAAAAAAGAGGAAAATCCAATCTTTAATTGAAGCGCATTTAATCAGTGGGAAAAAAATCCCACATTAAGAAATAATTCTTTTACCTCAAATCATGTGTGCCGCAATTATTAGCACACCCAATGTTAATATTTTGTACAACCCCCTTTTGTCAACAAAACAGCACCAAATCTTCTCCTATAATGTTTCACAAGATCGGAGAATACAGAAAGAGGGATCTTCGACCATTCCTCTTTGCACAATCTCTCTAAATCATCCATCGATCTGGGTCCTCTCCTCTGCACTCTCCTCTTCAGCTCACTCCACAGGTTTTCAATAGGGTTGGGGTCTGGGGACTGAGATGGAAATGGGAGGAGCTTGATTCTGTGTCTGGTGAACCATTTCTGTGTAGATTTGGCCACATGTTTAGGGTCATTATCCTGCTGAAAGACCCAGTGACGACCCATCTTCAGCTTTCGGGCAGAGGCCACCAGATTTTGATTTAAAATGTCCTGGTATTTCAAAGCGTTCATGATGCCATGCTCCCTAACAAGGTTCCCTGGGCCTCTGGAAGAGAAACAGGCCCACAGAATCACCGATCCTCCCTCATACTTAACAGTGGGCATGAGGTGCTTTTCTGCATACTCATCTTTTGTGTTCCACCAGACCCACTTAGAGCTTTTTGGCAACAAACACTCTATCTTGGTCTCATCTGACCAAAGCCCACGGTCCCAGTTGAAGTCCCAGTACCGCTTAGCGAACTCCAGACGTTTGCATTTATGATTGTGAGTGAGAAAAGGTTTTTTCCGTGCATGCCTCCCAAACAGTGTGTTGGCATGTAGATAGCGCCTGATGGTTGTTTTGGAGACTGTGTGAACCCAAGATGCTTCCATTTGTTGAAATTCTTTCACAGTGAGATTTGGAGAACTTTTTATTTCTCTTACCATCCTCCTCACTGTGCGTGGTGGCAAGATAACCTTGCGTCCTCGCTCGTTTACCACTGTTCCATAAACTTCTTAATGATTCCTCTGACAGTAGATATGGGCAGGTGCAGGCGAGTGGCTATTTTCTTGTAGCCATTGCCTGACTTGTGAAGGTCGACACACATCTGCCTTACTTGAATGGTGTGTTCCTTTGTCTTTCCCATGTTGAAGAGTGGATATGAGAAATAGCCTCTGTGTCACGTCATATTTATAGGGGGAACAGGAAGTGATTAATTACTAATTAAATATTCCTAGATACTCTGTTCAACTTTGTAAACTATTGTAGAAATGACAGAAATACTTAAATTATATTTATTTCCTAGGAATTGTAAGGGGTGCCAATAATTGTGGAACAGGTGATTTTATGAAAAATATTTATTTCTGAATGAGGGATTTTTTTTTTACCTTAAAATTCACTCGAGTTGAACGTTACATTTTTCTGCAATTTTCAGTGTGAGAGTATGCTTCTGCAATAAAAACTGAATTTATTTTAAGTCTTTCAACACATCTTAACCACGGGTGCCAATAATTATGGAGGGCGTTGTGTATATACAAACTATATTTTTGTTTTATTATATGTTGTTATCTGTTTACTTATTTTCTTCTATATGATCCAATATTACATGAAATAAGTACTTGAATTGTACTTGGTTTCTGACTTATCTTCACTTAAGTCTATAATCATCACTGCACACAAACGTAGATGGATGTAAAAATAGCCACTTCCTTTCTGATTTTATCCTGTTATTACAAGCTAATGTAGCAGCTACATGGCTTAGTTGGTGGCTAGCTTGTTCTTGAGTAATGCCGTTAGACAAAATAAATGAGATGGACATAATTTTGAAAGTTTCATTCAACTCTATCAAGTGTAAAGAGAGGTTATGGATTAAATTGGGCTTTCAGTCAAGCACAAGAGGCATGAGACAATGTGTTGCAATTCCTATTTTTTAGTAGGGTCGTGCAAAGAGGAGGAGGCAACAGATGCAGGGTTCGGGATTGTGGTCTAGTCCTTCGCTACATCAATGCTGGCTGGTAGTCATTTAAAAGAATTAAGCAGAACAATATGAAGGCTAATTCCGTGCAAAACTTCTGCACACCTGTGAAAGTGGATTTGTATTTGTAACAAATTTTTGTACATGTGTATCAGTAAAATTGAAGTCAAAGCGAAAAAATTTCAAACTTGTGGAATTGAAGCACCTATTACTAAAACCCCATAAGTCACACTTGACTTGACTTGACTTGACTTGTGGGGTTTTAGTAATCAGTGCTTCAATTTTTTTCCTCCCGCGAGCATAACTCAAAACTTACACTGTCTCAAATTCTTAAAGCTGGTGCACAAATCCTAATCTGGAACTCACAAATTAAAGAACTCCTATGCTCACATATTTTGCCACAGTTGTTGCTGAAAGTTGTACACGTTTACAGAAAAGGTTTCAAACTTGCAGATTTTTTTTTCTACTCCAAAAACATAATACAACATTTACACCGTCTCAAATCCTTACTGCAAGTCAGGGCTGTGCGCAGTCCAGACTGCACAGTGCAGAGCAGTGCATGCCGTCCAGTTGCAGTGCAGTGGCAGTATCTCCTTTCGTATTGGCAGTGCAGTGGCAGTTTCAATCAATGCAGTGCAGTGCAGTGGCAGTTTTGATACTATTTACTGTAGCACTGCAAAATGTTTGAAAACAGATTTAAACCCCATCTCTTACAGCTCTCAATGTTTCTCTCCACACTTTTTTTCACAATTAGTCTGAAATGAAGACATTATGAAGAAATTATAACAGTATTACTGGAAGTATATTCTTTGTTTTCATTTTTTAATTTTAGTATATGCCTTTGTTAATTGCAATATTTAGTTTATTTATTTTAAAAAATGGAGATAGGACTGCCATCTATTCATTGCAACCAAACTTTCAAGATACACACGAAGTGTCTTCTTTTTGAAATTCATGCCAGGTCTACCTGTGCAATTATAGTTGTGCTGAACAGCACTTATTTTAACAGCCAAGCAAATGAAGATACATTTGATATGGCTTCCTAATTAACTTAGTAGCATTTCAGTCTAATCATCCTTTGCTGTTTGTTCAATTAAAGAATATTAATTGCTTGGGGATGTGGCCAGTGCAACAAAGGTTCAGGGTGCAGCTTCATCAGGCATCTATAGGCCTTTCAGATTGTTTTCAGATCACCCACTCGAAGGATAGTATTCGTGATGGATATAGCAGTTGTTGCTAAAAAAAAATGCTAGCAGGAGCATTTCACCTTCATTGTGTAAGCTCAGGGAAGTCACCAGATTGGAATAACTTTGGCATTGTAACAGACCAAGACAAAAATGACTTAGCAAGATTTGCATGTATTGAAATTGATCACGTTTACACTTACAAGGGCTGTTCCTCTAGCACCAAATCAATGTCTGATCTCAGACGTATGGCATGAGGGGGACAGACTTTTCTGACCTGCCCCAATACACTCCACGTCAATCAGTCAATGGATAAAGAGCCGAAGGATAGCCAGTCACCTGAGTCCACAGCCAAGCAGAAAGAGGCAGTCACCTCCGCCTGTGTGGACATGGTCTACAATGGACCTGCTCTCCTTTGATATCATTGAAGGGGAAGGCTTCATCAGGTTTGTTGAAAAGGTAAGCTTTCTCTGTTTCATAAGTGCGGGATAAACCGTGAGAAAATCTCATGTTTGATAAGGATCAAGATTTGCTGATTAGGTACTGGTCTCTCGAGGCTGAGTTAGCTATTAGGAAAATTTTGTATTTCTCGGCAATTAGTGGAACGATTTGATAAAAGATCATGTGGAAACCTCTTGGATAAGCAATTCCCCTGTCAAGCTATTACAGTAGGATGAATTTAATAATATGCAATGAGAAATTTTTAACTTTTGTACTATTGTACAATTAAACTAGAATACAACAAGCAATGTCAGGCAAGTTTTTAATTCCTTCAATTTATGTATGACCAATATTGACCATTTGAATTTCTCTTTTGTAGATAGCTGAACTGCAACACCAGTCATCCCAGAAACTTGATGTCAGTCTGAGCTGCCAGATAGCTCACTCGGTTAAGGCACTGCGCTGCAGTGCAGAGGTGACTATCACGTTGCGGGATCGAGCCACGGCGTACCCACCGGCAGGGGTCGGCAGCTTTTTCAGAGTAGCGCACAATTGGCCATCGCGCGACAGGGTTCCAAATTGGGAAGGGACTGCAGGATTTGGGGATAAAATAGTAGCTTTGTTTGTTGCTCCAGCGCCTCCTTCTGGCCAGACGGGCGCTCGTCAGGAAGGTTTGTTCATGTCCGGGTATCCTCCGCCCTCGTTCTGAACTTACGAAGATTCAACCAATGAGTGTATAAGAATCAAAGGCTGACAAGCACGTGCTTCGGAGGAGAGTCATGAGCGGTCTTCACTATCCTGATTTGGCAGCAAGGGGTCGCATACGAGCAAGCCTTGTGCATAGTTCACCAATTGGGCATTCCAGATTCGGGTGGGATTGGAGATGCCAAATTTAAAAAAAAAAAAAAAAAAGAAACTTTATGTCAGAGCCGACATCTACCCCATCATAACACTATCAACAGGAATGTCGGCAAGGCAGCTGAATCGGAGCGCCAGCGGCTTGCATCAGAACTAAAGGAAGCTCTTCAATCGGGATTCATGTCCTTCACCACTGGCATGTGGACAATCACAAGCACACCACATACTGCACCGTCACTGCCCATTACATCACTGACAAGTGGGAAGTAAAGAGTCATGTCATGTGTACAGACAGTTTTGACTCTACACAGCAGAAGAATGCCATCAATGTCAAGGCTCACCTTCTGGAATCCTTTGCAAAGTTTGGAGTCACCCGTGACCTGCTGAGTAATGCCATCTTTACCACGGACAAGGGGAGTAACATCATCAGTGCACTCGAGGATGATGAACGATTGGATTGTACCTGCGACATTCTAAACAGAGTGCTAGCCCAATCTCTTTAGGACAAGTACTGCCCAGAAGACATCTCTGCTCAAATGAGTGCATGCAAGGACTTGGTTCGCCATGTGAAGAAGTCAAGCCTCTAGGATCATCTCCCAAGAGCTAAGCAACAAACATGTGCCACAAGATGGAACTCTAACTACAAAACCCAAAACCATTGAAGTTGGCACGTTGTGTAAATCGTAAATAAAAACAGAATACAATGATTTGCAAATCCTTTTCAACCTATATTCAATTGAATACACTGCAAAGACAAGTTACTTAATGTTCGAACAGGTAAACTTTGTCATTTTTTGCAAATATTAGATCATTTGGAATTTGATGCCTGCAACATGTTTCAAAAAAACTGGCACAAGTGGCAAAAAAGACTGAGAGAGTTGAGGAATGCTCATCAAACACTTATTTGGAACATCCCACAGGTGAACGGGCTAATTGGGAACAGAATTGCCATGATTGGGTATAAAAGCAGCTTCCCTGAAATGCTCAGTCATTCACAAACAAGGATGGGGCGGGGGTTCACCACTTAAAGAACAAATGCGTGAGCTGATTGTCGAACAGTTTAAAAACAACATTCCTCAACGAGCTATTGCATGAAATTTAGGGATTTCATCATCTACGGTCCGTAATATCATCAAAAGGTTCAGAGAATCTGGAGAAATCACTGCAGGTAAGCGACAAGGCCGAAAACCAACATTGAATGCCCGTGACCTTCGATCCCTCAGGCGGTACTGCATCAAAAACCGACATCAGTGTGTAAAGAACATCACCACATGGGCTCAGGAACAATTCAGAAAACCATTGTCAGTAACTTCAGTTCGTCGCTACATCTGCAAGTGCAAGTTAAAACTCTACAATGCAAAGCGAAAGCCATTTATCAACAGCACCCAGAAACGCCACCGGCTTCGCTGGGCCTAAGCTCATCTAAGATGGACTGATGCAAAGTGGAAAAGTGTTCTGTGGTCTGACGAGTCCACATTTCAAATTGTTTTTGGAAACTGTGGACGTCATGTCCTCCGGACCAAAGAGGAAAAGAACCATCCGGACTGTTATAGGCGCAAAGTTCAAAAGCCAGCATCTGTGATGGTATGGGGGTGTATTAGTGCCCAAGGCATGGGCAACTTACACATATGTGAAGGCACCATTAATGCTGAAAGGTACATACAGGTTTTGGAGCAACATATGTTGCCATCCAAGCAACGTCTTTTTCATGGACGCCCCTGCTTATTTCAGCAAGACAATGCCAAGCCACATTCTGCATGTGTTACAACAGCATGTCTCCGTAGTAAAAGAGTGCGGGTACTAAACTGACCTGCCTGTAGTCCAGACCTGTCGCCCATTGAAAATGTGTGGCGCATTATGAAGCGTAAAATACGACAACGGAGACCCCGGACTGTTGAACAACTTAAGCTGTACATCAAGCAAGAATGGGAAAGAGTTCCACCCGAAAAGCTTCAAAACTTGGTCTCCTCAGTTCCCAAACGTTTACTGAGTGTCGTTAAAAGGAAAGGCGATGTAACACAGTGGAAAGAGGCCCCTGTGCCAACTTTTTTGCAATGTGTTGCTGCCTTTAAATTCTAAGTTAATGATTATTTGCAAAAAATAAAAAATAAAGTTTCTCAGTTTGGACATTAAACATCTTGTCTTTGCAGTGTATTCAATTGAATATAAGTTGAAAAGGATTTGCAAATCATTGTATTCTGTTTTTATCTACGATTTACATAACGTGCCAACTTCACTGGTTTTGGGTTTTGTACTATATGATGGAGTCCATCTACTCCCAGTATGAGGATCTTGTCAAGCTCTTCTCAGAAGAAGCCTAAGGAGCTATACACGGTCAATGCCATTGACCAGGACCTCCTCAAGGAGCTGCTCACCTTCTTGGAGCCTTTCATGTCAGCAACCAATGCGTGCGAGGGTCCGGATCAACCCAATCTCCATGAAGTGATACCTTGGTTGAAGCGCCTCAAGAATCACTGCCAGGTGAAGTGTTATTTACTTTACAAGATGAGAAATTCTAAAACGAGTTGTAGCACATCTTTTTTTCCCCACAATCTTTTTCAGGCATCTCCAGATGACTCTGTGCCGCTTCCTAGCTTGCGAGGGCAAGCAGCCAAGTTCCTCAACAAGAAGTTCCAGCCACATCTCCTGCACAAGACTGCTGTGTACTTCAATCCTCGTCACAACAGTATTTGTGCGCTCTCAACTAGTGACAAGTGGGAAATCCTTGACCATGTCACTGAACGGCTTGACAACCTACCCCTTTAAGACCACGGACCCCACGCTGGTGATGCTCAACCTCCAGCCAGGCGCCCCAGCCAGGATGAGTCTGATGACCAGCAAGACACCAGTGAGATGGAAAAATACAAGCAAATCCCTCCTGAATGCCAGACCCCCATCCTGGATTGGTGGTGCGAACATGCTACAGACTTACCTACCCTCCCTCGCCTAGCCAAAAACACTGTGTGTGATGGCTTCCAGCTCTGCAAGTGAGTGCAACTTCTCTTTGGCTGGAAATGTCGCCACCATTACCCCTTTTCCACCAAAAAGAACCTAGTGCTGGTGCCGCGCTGGTGTTAGTGCCAGTGCTTAGTTGGTTCAACCTGCGCGCCTCCTAAGAACCTGTTTGGTTTTCCATCGCTGAGGAGCCAAATCAGAGCCATGTGATCACGCCACTGTAATTTAACCCTATAATGCCCAGACACAGAAATCATTATTGGGAAAATATGACCCAGTAATATTATTGAAGTACTGAAGGGTAGTATTCAGATCCACTGTTCATCATTAGGTTTTGTGACAGCAAAATATACATTGCTGAACAGAACATCTAACTCCAGGAGTATCATATCTGATACAGCCAAAAATCAAGCACCCCTCCAGAACTCAACTCTCGAAATTTCAAATTATTTATATGCTCTCTACTATCTATAGCGATCCCGTAACGTGTAAGAATACGTTTTTGTGTAATATTTACCTTGGAATGCCGAAATTCACTGCCAAAGTCCAAGGAAATTCATGAATTCCCATTCACATGGGAGGTACTACCTCAAAGTGAGTGACAAGGGGACTGACTACTCCTGTAATCTCACTTCTTCCTTCCAGGTGGCAGCACTGTGTATCAGATATGATACAGTGAGCAGTCGTGGTTGTGTTGCATCTTACCAGGTGGACAAGTTCTTCAAATTTGGTGTATCATATACAGTATGGACTGCGGGAAACCACGAATAAACATTTCAAACAAAAATAATTCTTGTATTTCTATGCTCAGTAAAACTATTATTGTCACTGAGGTTTGATCGTTTTTAAAGGGGAAAAGGAATGTAGTCAATTAGACTGCTGTGATCTTGTACTGGATTAGGATCAGATATTTAAAAAGCGGCAATATAAGGCGCATACCGTATCATAATCTTGCATTGTTGTCCGTGCATGTTAAAAATACCTTAACCCTCCACAGAAATACAGTGTAATAATAGGAACAAGCTATCCATCTTTACTTTTTCCCAAGCAAGCAGACAGGTGATAAATAAACGAGCAACTTTTGTATTTCATTCCACCTTTCTAACTTATAATGATCGTTTTGGTTGTGGTTTCGTTTTGAAATGCCATTCAAGCTCGTTCATAGCAATAACAGTAATTCACAAATGCCCTAGCTAGCCAGCTAACTTGTTTTCATATTGCTTAATATAGACATAAGCAGCGCAGAAAGTAAAATGAAACATAAACGCATCATGCAGATATAAGACAGATGCTTATATATCCTAACGTTTGCTGCAAGCAGAATGCTCCAAATACTTCCGCGGCTGCGCTGGTCTTGTTGGTCACTGTGCCCCACGTCATCGGTGCTTGGTCTGGACCAGCAAGGAGATGGTGCTCGTTCTGGCACCAGTTTTGAGAGCCAGGAACTAGTGCTTAGGCTCCGGAAAACCAAAGAACCGGTGCTAAGTCAGGCTCTGGCTCCGAACCAGCACTGGAACCAGCTCGGTGGAAAAGAGGTATATGAAAAGGGCCAGTTCTAAGCCAGAAAATGTGGACAATATTCTCTTCAGAAACTCACTTTTTGTTGTGTTCTGGGGTCCTGGCCTTTGGCCAGGACAGCATTTATGGTTTTAACAGTTTCATGTTCCTAGTTTCATAGTTCATGTTCATAGTTCATGTCACAGTTTTAACAGTTTCTTGTTTCAGGATTTTACATTTCATAATTCATGTTTATTGTCCATGTTTTGTTTCATGCCAGGTCTGCCCAGCCACTCCACCGCTTGTCTGCGTTCCGCCCCATGCCTTCGTTGTTGCACATTTCAGAGCTCTGGTTGGCTTTGGTATTTCCCCCTTCCTTCTGTGCTGTGCTGATTCAGGGCTGTCTAAGCTTAATTGACGATTAAGTTTTTAAGTTACTAACATTTACTAACATTCACTGGGTGGTGTAATTCTTAGATAGGCACATTACTAATATTACTAATTTAGACAGGGAGTTTGTTGTCATGATTCCTGCTTTACTATTTCAAGTCTTGCTGTGCTTTTCTGTTCTTAACATTCATGCTTGCTTCCAAACTGCTTACTTAATTGGTACTTAAGCTGAGTACGCTCATTCTCTTAATGAGCAAGTCTTGTCCACCAATCTCTGTCCATGTCATGATCTTGCCATGCCCCTTGTTTCTCCTTCTCCAGGTGTTGCCCCTCATGTCTTGATTTCTTACCCTTTATCTGGATGCGGTGGAAGTTGGCTGGCAGACAGTGTCTCAAGTCCTTGTTCATGTTTGCAAGTTTTGTTGCCAAGTTTCTGCTCAAGTTCTAGTTCATGTTTCCAAGTCTCATTCAAGTTCATGTTTGCAAGTCTTGTTATTTATTTTTGTTCTTGGATTTCTGCCTGGAGTTTCCAGTGGTTTTTTGTTCTTGCCGTTTTTTGCTCTTTAGTTCATTGCTCTGTGAAGCACTCCTTAGTTTGTCTTTTGCAACCCTTTGGGCGAAGTTTTTTTGTTGGCCCTCGTGCCTGTTTGCTTTTGTTTTAATAAATTCCCTTTTCCCTTCCACCTCGCATTTGGTGTCTCTGATCTCGCATCACTTTTTCACTCAAGCATGAATTTAGAAGACAATATGCACACGAATGTGTCCCTCATTATCTGATGCATATCATCAATAAACTTTTGATCATTTGGTGATTAAATATCAATAGTCATTTCATTTATTTATATTCTGTGTTTTGGATAATTGGTTGTATTGCTACTATTATAGCCAGAAAATGTATTTTGAGATTTGGATATCAGAATAATTATTTTATGCAGTGCTAGCTATGTGGGGTGTGGGTTTTTTTTTTTTTTGTAGTGTAGAAAGACCATATAGGCTAGTTGTGCAACGCAAAGACAGTGGCAGAGTCCCTTTTGGGTGTCAGAGGACAATGATTTGAACCTGACATGTGCAGTGTAAATACATGTTAGCCAAGATTGGACAGAGATTTTTCTAAAACTTTTAGATGCATAATATACATTCAGTCTAAATGACATACGGTATATTGATATCCCATTAAAATGCCCAATTAAACAGTACCCATATTACATGTGCTCTGAAAATTTGTAATGGCAGTGGAAGTGTTTGCAGTGCAGTTGCAGTGTCATACTCAGCAGTTGCAGTGCAGAAAACAAAAAAATATGCAGTGGCAGTGCATTTGCAGAACCCAAAGGTGCAGTGCAGTGGCAGTGCGAAAATTTCGGACTGTGCACAGGTCTGCTGCAGGTGTACAAATCCTAATCGACGAGTCACAAATTAAGTAACCCATAAGCTCACGTTTTGCAACAGTTGTTTCATAAAATATGGTCCAAAACTGTTTGGCACACCTGTGTGAAAGAATATACGTCATTTTTAAAATTGTATTTTTTTCTCCTTTCTCCCACACACACAAGTCTGTAGTTACACTTGCTGAAATTCTCTGGCACAAACACAAGTCTCTGGCACAGTATCTACAACTGCTTGAATCTGCTGCCGCAAGTCTCAAATGCAAGTTCCGAACGCTTTCACTTTTGCAGCATACATCTCAGTAAATGTGGAGCAAAAGTGAATTGTATCTGTAGAGTAGGGGGCAGGAACTGTTCAGTGATAGAAAATACTTTGCACCAATCAAAGCCTTGATTCAAGGACGCTCAAAATGCTGACAAAATGGGTTTATGGAGTTTGAAGGCCCTGAAAGATGTCACAGCGCTAATACAAAGTCATATAGCTGATGGGCTGCGAACCTAGTATGCTAATACTGAACATACGTCTGAAACCATGCAGACACTGCACCAGAACAGGGGCTAAAATTAGCATGTACACCCGGATGTTGTATTTATATAACTGCCAATCGAAGCAGGAGCTAATAAATCCCCTTGACTACTGCAGTCATTTGACCCGGGAGCGAATGCAGATTGTACCGAAGACAAAATCCTATTGTTAATGGGTCTACATGGTTTTTTTGGCTATCATAAAAGGGGCATCATATTCGAAAGTTGGCTCGCTAGGTTTCATAGCTAGCCATGCATCATGACTGCGCCCGAAATTTAGCACATTAGCTGCGCCACGTTAACAAAATCTGACAGCTCCAGATGTGCAAGCTCTTTTATAACAAAATATGTGGTAAACTATTGATATTCCTTTGGTTGGCAGTCTAGTGGCGGCATCCATGACAGTTCGAAGAGCAATCGATTGCTCTTCCGAGTGGCACTAATCGTCATCAGAGTCCCAGATGTATAACAGTGTATTGTTGAATCTGAATTACAAGTTTCGAATTTCAAATGCGGTTTTGAATTCAAAGTGCATTTTTGAATCTGAATTACACGTTTTGAATTCAAATTCAAATTGTGCAATTCAAATTCAGACAGTGTGCATCAAATTCAAAATGAGCAATTCAATTATCAATAATTCAAATTCAATTTTTAGTGGCACAAATTTCAGCCTATGGAGATGGCTGCAAGGTTTTCGAGCAACACCGCTGTCAAGATTTGCAACGCTGAGAGTAGGGTGGTTGGGTTGTGGCGCAAAATTTTGTGTATTGTTTGGCCTTTGAGGTTTATACTTTTTTGTTAAATTAGAATTCTTTATCTGCAGATGGAGGTTGAAGAGGTGGAAGAGGGTAAAAAGAAAAGGAAAAAGGGAAATTAAAATGATACCGAAGAAGGATCATTTGTTGTAGAATTAAAAGGAGAAGGCGCTAAGTGTTTAGAGGTAATCATTTCGTCGGGAAATTTGTTAGAAAGGAAATTGGTGACATTAAATCTGGGAGGGAATGCAGAAGTGGTAAAGTAATTATTAAGTGCATGACAAAGAAACAAAGGGAAAAGGATGTTAAAATGAAAGAATTTGATCTAACTCCTGTGACCTGTTTTAAACTGGACCACTGGACCGAAAAGGGTGTTACTACAGGTGTCCCTCATTTGGTGAAAGCCGATCCCTTTTTGGAGATGGAGGGAGTTTGCGGAGCTCGGCGCCTGAAAGTTATCGGAAAGGGAAAGAGCAAGACAGCATTTAGATAATGCTTGAATGTGAAAATGAGTTACTGGACAGGGTGCTGATTACATGAGTTATAGGGTGCGGACTTTTGAGAGGGCAGCTCTTCGATGCTATTGGTTCCAAGAATATAGACATGTTGCTGTAAAGATATTTAAATGCAGAAGGTGTGGTAGACCTGGATGCACAGAAAGCAAATCTGGGCTGCTGAAAGATCAAGCCATCTGTTATCATTGTGGGGGGAATAATGAAACTGGTGCGAAGCAATGTGAGCAAAGGAAATTGGAAAGTGAGGTGGAACGAGTACGGACACAGAGTAAATTGTCATATGCGGAGTCTACAAAGAAAGTCAGAGTGTAAAAAGTATTGTGAGGAAAGTATATGCCCAGACAGTGGCAAAAGAATTAAGACCTGACAACGAATATTTTTATCAAGGCAAAAGGATGTTTTGGCGTTTGTTGCTATGGCTATTCATTGTGCAAGTGAAATAGAATCAAAGACTGAAAAGATAAGGCTGGTGGGTCATGCAGCTAAGGAGTTTCTTGCGATAACTGATGTCAAAGGAGAGGAGATACAGGACATTTAAAAGAAAGGGTTTAGAGGGAGCCAAATGCTCAGTGCTTAACACGAAAAGGGGAGACCGGGGAGAAGCGGGCCTCTTTTCTTACTGATCATCATTACTCTGCAGGAATGAACCATAGGAGATCCACAGTGTCGGCGACAATTAGCAATCCCTTACCCCAACAGCATGGAATACAGGCACAGTCTGAGAACGAATTTCCATCACCTTCAGTCATCTTTTTTTGATGAAAAAATGGCTCACTTCTCCCTGATGTTGGGAGAAGTGAGCCAGCTGTCTGGGAGAAGTGGGCCGGCCTTGCCAAATGCTCTGGGAGAAGTGGACCACCCCTCCTGAAAGAAATAATATTATATGCGGGGGTAGGTGACAGCTAATTGAACTAGACTAAAGTATCTCTTAGATACCCCCCATCCCTTGCAGTAACAGTAAAGCTCTACTATGAGACTTTCCCTGTAGCCGGCACACAAAGTAGCACCCATAATATAGGGAAATGTGAAATGTCAAGATCCATCCATCCAGGAGTGTCATTATTGTGATACACGGTATGACTTTCCCTGTAGGCAGCACACAAAGTAGCACCTGATGGTGACTGGAGAGCCAAAAATTTTATTAAGTGCAGTGACCTTGAATAGGAACATGTAAAAGGTCAAGGTCAAAGTAACGTGGCTCACTTCTCCCATGACATGTGTGGCCCACTTCTCCCTGATGTTCATAGTTCCATACTTTTGTGCCACCAGTGTTTTCAGTGTCAAACCTCCAGGCTGGGTGTAAGGTATAATAAACTTAACTCCGAGAGAACTTACATGAAACATTTATTCTGTTGTGATCTATGACATGTTAGGACAAGAGGCAAAAAGTCATAAGTCATAAAATGACAATTTGTGACGTACCTTGCCCTGTGCCTACTTCCCGCTCATACTCAGGATAGCTGTTTGGGAATACCCGCGCTGCATCACGTGACCACAGAAATGTATTCTCCTCCCAGTAATTTTAGAACTCAGCATAGGTGGCCCACTTCTCCCCCCGGGCCACTTCTCCCCAGTCTCCCCTACATGCTGGAAGTTGAAATCGCTCAAATTGTTCTAACGCATAAGGATCTATCTAATTATACAAAAACGTCAACAGTGGTTTTTTGAGACAAAGCACCAACAAGTAGACTAAAATTGATTAAAAACTATTTTGGATACCTCGCCACGCCCATTACAGACACACGCATAGCTACAACGAACTGAAGCACTGTAGTTCTGCTCACCAAAATCTCACCTAGTCAGGGTATACAAGTTTTAACTTTTTGGATTACTCTGGCTGTGGAGAAAGCTAGCCTACTCTTAAATACAATGTTTGCATGATAAGTAAGAATCGCTAATCTTGGTGCGCTATCAAGGGGCGGACTGGGGGGGGAAGTGGCCCAGGAGTCATTGAAAGACTGGCCCACTTCATGAACGGTGTTGGAAGCCATTCAGCCGGCAACACAAGTTTACTGTATCTTGATGAAAAAAAACAGCATTTGATGTTGTTTTGGAAAATAATCATTTAGTAAACATTATCCTGAACCCTTAAGTAGCTTAGAGTAAAATAATTACAGCAGTGTGGTGATTTTAAAGCACTAGTAAATTACCCGTGGCGAGAATAATTTTGACTGTGCGAGCATCAAGATGGAAATACAGCAGTTACATTTGTAAAGGGTGATGCCACACCGTTATCCCCAAGAGAAAAGGGAGTTTTGTCTGGCATGGGGGTGGTGGAGTGTCCAAAGTAGAATGGTTTGGTTGGAGCTTACTGGTTAGTTGAGGATTTTTCTGTAGACAACATTGTCTGTGTATGTGCCTTGTTTGTCAGGAAACTGTCCATTGACTTTTGACCCCAGTGACCTTGATTTCTCGTGATGACCTACGGTTTGACCTTTGACCCTCGTGACCTTGAACTTTGACGGAACGGACCTCTCGCGGTCATTTCTTGTGACGACCTACGTCCACATACCAACTTTCATGAAAATCTGTCCAGGGAGATGGGAGATGCGAAAAATTGACCTTTGACCCCAGTGACCTTGACCTTTCAAAAAACTAACCTCTCATGGACAATTCCAGGGACAACCTACATAGACCCACCAAGTTTGGTGAAGATCCGTCAGAGGACCTCGGCGGACGAGGGGAACAAACAGACAGACAAACAGACAGACAGACAAACGTTCCTCAAATTATAGTATACTGAGTACAAATGAAAACGCACCACTCACGAAATCTGGAATAGCTCCACGGATTGATATGTGAAGTATATACGTATGATGCATTTGAGATAATGAATGATTTAAGAAGACATGTAAACATCATTCAATTTCATTCACGATAATGTTAATGCGCGAGACTGGTTTAACAGGTGTAGGGGTCAAACAGGAAAGTCAATAACTTTCTCGGATGTTGTCCATCTGGCGTCGAAATGAAAGACGTCGTCCAATTTCATCCCATAAGTACTCAATAGGGGAGAGGTCGGGTGACAGAGCTGGCCACTGAAGCATGGGGATGTTCTGCTGTGCAAGGTACTGCATGGACACCCTTGCAGTGTGTGCCCTAGCGTTGTCCTGTGGGAACATGTGGACATCGTGGTGTTGGTTGAAGAACGGCACAACATGGTTCTGCAGCACCTTGTCCCGGTAGTAGACGCCGTTCACCCTTCCTCTGCAGATATGGAGAGGGGTTCTGTGACGGTAGCTTATTCCACCCCACACCATAACGCTGCCACCACCCCAACGGTCCATTTGAACAACACAATCGGCGTTATAACGTTCACCACTTCTCCGCCAAACACATATATGGCCATCTGCGTTCCTTAAGTGAAATCGTGACTCCTCAGAAAAGATGACACCGTGCCATTGTCGTAGTCGCCAATTCTGGTGCCTGTTTGCCCACTGTAGACCCTGGTTTTGGTGACTATCCGTCCATATGGGGCCAAAATAAGGACGTCGTGCACGCAGGCCTGCAGCTCGCAGACGGTTCCGTACGGTGTTGGGGTAAATAAATCCACGTCGTCCTTGGACTTGAGCAGCCGTTCTTGTCGCTGGTAGTGTTCGGTCCCGGACATGATCCCGTACGATCTGACGGTCCTGACGTGCCATTGTCACACGTTGTTGACCCTGTTGAGGACGGTCCCGAGTGCTCCCCGTTTGCAGAAACCTTTGATGGAGTCTTGCGATCGTTGTGTGTGCGCAGTGTAGTCGTCTGGTAATTTCCCTGGTGCTGGTGCCAATTTGAAGCATGCCTATGGCACGTTCCCATTCAGGGGCTGTAAGTCACGGCATAGTGTCGACGTTTCACAAGTGTCAGTGAAGAAGTGAAATTTTATTCGGATTCACATGCTTTTAAAGGCAATGAGTGCACAAATTCAGAGTGAAATTCATTTTTCCCGTGGTGTGCGTGCAAGATGTTGCGTTTTTTGCAAAAAATTGCCTAGCGTTACAGTTAACTTGAAATCTTGCATTTTCTTGCACCTGGTATGTCGGGTGACGTCACTGTAGTGTTGCTGTTGTATAAAAATTATATTGAAGTTCATTTAAACTTAAATATTGACTTTTTTCAAGTGGTGCGTTTTCATTTGTACTCAGTATATGATGTAGTGATTTTAATGCAAACAGGCCATTGATACAATAAACTATACCATTATTAAACCACCAGAGGGCAACATAATTACAACAATAAGCCCATTTCAATAAAAATGTTATTTAAAAATAGATATAGCCTACAACAAGGCTATAAAGTAATATACATATATTTAGACTATATAGTATGTTAAAACGTAACCCAGAAAATGTATGAAAATGAGAACAAAACTGAAAACCGCTATCGTTCATTGTTGTTCTGTCATAAAGAAAGTTACGATTGTCTGTTACAAAATAGGGTTTCACCACACCATGTCTGTAAATTACACAAATTTTCACAAGTGCACAAAATATGAACCTGACTCACACGAAGCAAGGAAATGAGATCAGTTCAGATCTAATCAGTTTAGAGGTCAGTTACCGAATTCATATGCATGGATGGACCAGATATCCACTGAACCCAAAGTGCTGTGTGAGCTTAGTCTTTGAAAGCTATTCCCAAAAGTGGGTGTTGTATGTGCAGCCTACACTACATGTTTGTATTCACTTCTGCAAAACAGGGAAGGTTTTTTGAAATATAGGCAACTTAATCTCTAGGAACTATTTTTGTGCTTGAAGCAGATGAGTGCCACTTGTGATCAACCAAAAGACCCAAGAGCAAAGATAACAGGTTCATTGTTTAAGTGCAATAACTTCAGTGCAAAGTAACTTAAGATTCATATTTCTCTGTATGAAGCATAGTCACTTACCATTTGAGTGCATAGTCACCACTGCTGTCTCACATGAAAGTGAGATAAAATAAGGATCAAACGATCAAATAACGACTTTTGGTGTCTGGAGATAACTTGTCCCTGTTTGGTACCTTTTCGTTCTCTCTTCCTTTCAACGTGTAAGTGAAGTAGAGTTGATAAAAGTAAATGCAAATGCAACGATAAGTTAGTTAAATGGCTCTTGAATTAATTAATGAATCAAAGCGATCCTTTAAAGATGGCGCCCGGCGTCGCGTTGCCCTTGGCAACAGCCCAAGTCAGAAAGACCGATTGTTAATTATGCTTGTTAACCAATAAAACAACACCACCATCAGCAAATATTTAAAAGAAATAGTTCAACTCTCGTGTAGCAAAAAAAAAAAACTCCCCTAATTTCTGTCCACAAACTTTGACTGTTGTAAAAAATATATCAGATAAATATTTTTATTTTCATTCTGGAAAAATGGGTAAACCATGGCAACAGTAAAATTACCTAATTTGAGCCCCTCTGAACAGGGTTCATCAAATGAATTATGAATTATTATTTTCCCTAAAGCATCACCAAGGTCCGAACATACTTACTTACCATAACCATATTACTGGTTGCACTGGGCTCTGTTCCGCGCTCTGCCGTGTCAGAGTCGGATTCAGGTGCATGCTCGGTAAAATCGGGCCGTTGAAGCAGCTCACCACCACTGTTAATACTGCTAGTGCTGGGTACGGCTAAACTCGCACTCGACCGACCACTAAACATATCGAAAATTTTTCTACTGGTTGCTGCAACTTCCTCGAGGGATTTCTTTTTTTGTCCCTGAGTTTTTCTGCACCACCTTTGCGTTTTTGCGTTTGTTTTCTGTGCTCCATCTTCAAGACCCAGACTGTGCTAACTCTTTATTTTTTATCTCGCACGTCGCACGCGCGACTAACTATCTCGCGCGTGCGACTTATTATCTCACACGTGCGAGTTATTTTCTGATAGCGGTGAATGGTCACCTACTGATTAATCGAGACAGTCTCATCATTTTACTCTTCAATGTAGGTATGCGTCATAAAGAAATACTTAGAAGCACAGCCTTAGGTGGTATCATTTTAAGCCGGAGACACCAAGCAGAACACACCGCGGTTGGCCGCTGGGATAGACCCCCCCCCCTTTCCTTTTTCTTACGGCCCGGCCCACCGGGGAAATCCCCGGTATCTCCGTATACCAGCCCTATAGTCTGTCGGAGTTTCTTTCAACGCACTTAAAATGTTAGCAGAGCTTTTCTACGGAGAGGACATTAATGGATGGATCACAAGATCCTACAGGGTGGGGCAAAATACCTTTTGATCAATGACAACCGCGGAACTGAAAATAGTTTTCTTTTGTCTCCAAGTTCCAGCGTCGTCAGTCGGGCACATTTGGAGGTTGATGCGAGCAGTTAAACTACATATGAATAGCTGTAGAATACGATAGATTTTCTATTGAAAGTATACATTGTTATATTCAAAGTAGGCACAGAACGTCTGCTGGCCGGTGCATAGCTATTCGCTCTTCTAATATGACGGTAAAAAAAACATCATTGACAAAACGATCAATCTGAAGAATTACTTCCGAAAGGTAGAATACTCACTAAATTGTCCTCTTGCGTGTGTGCGTGTATGTCCAAGATGACAGCCCGGCGATGTGTGAGAAACTTAATCCAAGGACAGAATGCTTTTGAGAGAGATACGCCCACATCGAAAAACATCCAAGAAACTCACCGCACTCGTCTTTCCGTTGGCTTCAAAGGTGACTCACTTCTATTGACTGAAAAGCTTGGCAAAATTCTGGCTCTGTTTTACCAAAGAATGATTGCTTGCGTCTTGAAAATGTACCATTCTTTCACAACATTTTTTGGTGTTACTTCCTATTATTGATAACAGGACCATTGAAGAAAATTTGTGCATCTCGCCGGTTGCAAAGCTCATACATGCCGTCTTTAATACTGAGGGGATCTCGTTGGTAGTGTTTAATCTGCAAGACCGATAATTAGATCAATTGGGAAAAACGTCAACCACCAATAGCAGGACGCCGCTTAATTTTGAGCAGAATGTTTCCAAAGAAGGGTAGACCAGGGACAGGTTTCAAAAAAAGGTTGTAACACCTTGAATTTCTCCAAGCTAGAGGGGTGACTCTCGTTTTGCATACGCTCAGTCACAGCTTCGAAAAATTTGCCAAAGAGAGATAGGGGAGACCGGGTCAAGTTGTGACAATTTTTTTTAACGGCTGTAGAATTGACATTATGAGGTTTTGGATATCAATATGCACTGTAAAGATAGAAAGTTTATTAGACTTCATGACTGATCTGCAGCAACCCCTATACTCCCATCACCTGTAACAAACTACCCCATATATGGGGTTGTTTGTTACAGGAGGGGTAGTTTTCCACAGGTTTTGGGGCATTTTGTTACACTCAGAATTTTCTTGAGAGATGTGTTTCCCACTCACGTAGGCAAGTTAAAGGGGATGCCTTACTACAATTATCCCACAAAGCTACAGTAATGAACCTCTTGAGTCATTCTCTAATGGCATTGCCACGTTTACTTATTGGTGTGTAATTTTGAGGCATCTTTCTGAAATAAAAAAGGTCATTCAGTGTGGTAATTTGATTTTGTCCAAGTTGTGACGGGTTTTGGGGCAAGTTCTTGCTATAACAACTTGGGTGTATCAACTACTTCATCAGTAACCCTTCGCCATTGTCCCAACATTTTGAAATGTTCCAGTGCAATGTTTACAGGGGTGTGTCATGTTTACAGTGGCTAATGTCTTCCTCTCTCATAATCCAGAAAATCTTGGGTATGTATCAATTACACTTGATGTTAATCGAAATCTCACAAACAGTAAGAAAGTAATTTTTTACTGACAAAGGTAATTTTTTCACCTTTGTGGAGCAACAGGAAAAAGTAGTGTTTTATTATCGGAATTATTTAGGATGTGACAACATGGACGTATAACAACTAGACCCGGTCTCCCCTGCTAGCAAACGTAATTTTTTAACTTTAACTTTCCTGACATATAAATATTTTTTGGATTCTGTCCTCAGATAAGTGTATGGATTGGGATCTGTTAAAGTATTCCATCCATGTATTCTCTTTAACTGCTTCTTCCTCACTAGGGTCGTGGGGGAGCTGGAGCCTATACAGGCGAAAGGCAAGAACCCACCCTGGACAGCTTTTCAATCCATTGCAGGACGCACACACCATTCACTGTCGCACTCATACCTAAGGGCAATTCAGCATTTCCAATTAACCTGATGTGATTGTCTTTGGACTGTCGGAGGAAACCAAAACACTCGGAGGAAACCAACGCAAACACGGGGAGAACATGGAAACTCCACACAGAAATGCCCCAGGCTGGATTCGAACCCACAATCTTCTTGCTGTACAAATATTATCAGAGGAATTTTTTTTTGCGGTTTAAAAATAGAAATTATTAGTAAGTGAAAAGGTTCACAAGAGGGGATAGCATGGCTGGTGATACTGGGAGAGTCGCAATGCCTAGTTACAACTGTCCTTGAACTAAGTACACTGCTCAAAAAAAATAAAGGGAACACTTAAACAACACAATGTAACTCCAAGTCAATCACACTTCTGTGAAATCAAACTGTCCACTTAGGAAGCAACCCTGATTGACAATCAATTTCACATGCTGTTGTGCAAATGGAATAGACAACAGGTGGAAATTATGGGCAATTAGCAAGACACCCCCAATAAAGGAGTGGTTCTGCAGGTGGTGACCACAGACCACCCTCATTTCCTTTGCTTTCTGGCTGATGTTTTGGTCACTTTTGAATGCTGGCGGTGCTTTCACTCTAGTGGTAGCATGAGATGGACTCTACATCCCACACAAGTGGCTCAGGTAGTGCAGCTCATCCAGGATGGCACATCAATACGAGCTGTGGCAAGAAGGTTTGCTGTGTCTGTCAGCGTAGTGTCCAGAGCATGGAGGCGCTACCAGGAGACCGGCCAGTACATCAGGAGATGTGGAGCAGGCCGTAGGAGGGCAACAACCCAGCAGTAGGACCGCTACCTCCACCTTTGTGCAAGGAGGAACAGGAGGAGCACTGCCAGAGCCCTGCAAAATGACCTCCAGCAGGCCACAAATGTGCATGTGTCTGCTCAAACGGTCAGAAACCGACTCCATGAGGATGGCATGAGGGCCCGACATCCACAGGTGGGGGTTGTGCTTACAGCCCAACACCATGCAGGACGTTTGGCATTTGCCAGAGAACACCAAGATTGGCAAATTCGCCACTGGCGCCCTGTGCTCTTCACAGATGAAAGCAGGTTCACGCTGAGCACATGACAGAGTCTGGAGACGCTGTAGAGAACGTTCTGCTGCCTGCAACATCCTCCAGCATGACCGGTTTGGCAGTGAGTCAGTAATGGTTTGGGGTGGCATTTCTTTTGGGGGCCGCACAGCCCACCATGTGCTCGCCAGAGGTAGCCTGACTGCAATTAGGTAGCGAGATGAGATCCTCAGACCCCTTGTGAGACCATATGCTGGTGCGGTTGGCCCTGGGTTCCTCCTAATGCGAGACAATGTTAGACCTCGTGGCTGGAGTGTGTCAGCAGTTCCTGCAAGACGAATGCATTGATGCTATAGACTGGCCCGCCTGTTCCCCAGACCTGAATCCAATTTAGCACATCTTGGACATCATGTCTCGTTCCATCCACCAATGCCATGTTGCTCCACAGACTGTCCAGGAGCGAAATATTCATTCATATTTGAGATGTGTTATTTTAATGTTAACTTTATTTTTTGAGCAGTGTACTTTAAGTCATATCTTGACAACCTGAGAGCCTATATGAACCAGATTACATGCTTAGTTAATGAGAAACAGTAGCACTCTATGAGTTAGGCTCGTGTTTGCTAACTGCAGTGGTTCTCAAATTCAATCCTGGCGTGTCCCGTGCATGCTGGTTTTCGTTCCAACCAGAATTGCATCGTACGATTTTGAATAAGCTGTTACTTTGTTCTGATTGGGGGCATTTCATATTTATTTATTTATATCCCCGAAATATGAGTTTCGGGGATATCATGGTTTTGCCCCACCTGGCGCATCTGCAGATTTTAGCCGTTAGCGTCATAACTCACAAAATACTTCACACTAGCTTCTCATTTTTAGCATATGGGAAGATATGGTAGCAAGGATGAACTGATTAGATTTTGGGAAAGTATGCACTCCTTGGCACTATATATTGAAAAAATCCGTTTTTTAACTATCTCTGGAACAATTACTTACAGAGCCCTCAAATTTGCCTCATATTGTAGGTCTAGTAAAGGGGAATCAACTGATTAGATTTTGGGCTAGTATGCACTCCTAGGTTTGCCACCAGGTGGGCTATATATTGAAAAAATAAATTTTTTACTATGTCTCTGGAACAATTACTAACACAGACCTCAAATTTGCCTCATATTGTAACTTTAGTAAAGGGGAATCTAATAAAGGGGGCTTTGAGGATTGGGAATTTTGGGGATATACCCCTAGCTGTCGGCTGCTGACAGCGTAAGCCTAGTTTAAGAACTTATTTGCCCTATTAAGACACGTTTTGACAAAATTATCCACGTAGCTATGTCTTGAAGAGTAAGTGATCCTTGAATATAAGTTGCATATATTTATTTTATCCCGGAAATACCAGTTTCGGGGATATCATGGTATCGTCCGCGTCTGCAGATTTTAGCCATTAGTGTGATAACTCACAAAATACTTTACGTTGGCTTCTCATTTTTAGCATATGGGTAGATATGGTAGCGAGGATGAACTGATTAGATTTTGGGCAAGCATGCGCTCCTAGCTCTGCCACCAAGTGGCGCTATATATTGAAAAAATCAGTTTTTTAACCATATCTCTGGAACAATTACTAACACAGACCTCAAATTTACCTCATATTCCAGGTCTCGTAAAGGGGAATGAACTGTTTAGATTATGGGCAAGTATGCACTCCTACGTTTGAAACCAGGTGGGCTATATATTGAAAAAAATCAGCTTTTTAATCATATCTCTGGAGCAATTACTTACACAGACCTCAAATTTTCCTCATATCGTAGGTCAAGTAAAGGGGAATCTAATAAAGGCAGCTTCGAGGATTGGGGAATTTTGGGGTTATACCCCTTGCTGTTGGCCGCCGACAAAGTAAGCCTAGTTTTGTTATGCATGCATTTTCAGGTAACATTTAAAAAAGCAAAGCATGTCTTATTTTTCTTTGCTTTATTGAACAAAGAACAGCACGGCAAGGTGACAAAAAGGTGCTTATCCCGCGATAAATGAAGGGTAGGCTGCGATGTTTTTAAGAGTGTCCCTCAGATCAGTGGTTTCCAAAGTCAGTCCTTGGGACCCACTGTGACCATGGTTTTTGTTCCAGCCATAATTGATGTCCCAGAATTATACTGAATTTATATTAATTGTGCTTGACATGATTACATGGATTATTAACCCTTTAATGCTACCTCATGCCCTGAAAACGTTTATATTAAATGCTACTATTTTGCAAATTATTTTTTACAGAATAAAAAGAGGATAAATTGTGACTCTGTTAAGAAAGTAGGGTAAGAGACGCCAGGTGCGGGAACTCAGGAATTTGTAAATAAAAAACCAAGGCAGGGCAGGGAAAAACCAAAAGGGGACGCTCAGGCCAAACAAAACACCGTGCCACACAAACACTGAACGGGGAGAACTGAGGCACGGGACTAGAGAATAACTAAGGAAAAGGCACTTCGGCCGAAACAAAACCACCGTGCATTAGCACTGAACAGAATAAACTAAGGGCACAGGAACTAGACTGGAGCACAAAAAATAGACTGGGGCACAGAGAAACACTGGGCTGGAGATGTTGCTAGGAGGAAGACGGCTAGGAGGGTCAGGGGACTCGGAAGAAGACGACATCGCAACGAGCGCACAGCTCGGGATGGATCAGGTGACTCAGACGAAACATCACGGAGGACAGCACACAGCTCAGAATGGGTCCGGTGACTCGGACAGGAACATCACGGGAAACAGCACACATCTTGGAGTGGGTCAGGTGACTCGGATGGGGACATCACAGAGGACAGCACAGCTCGGAATGGGTCCGGGGACTCGGACAGGAACATCACGGGAAACAGCACACATCTCGGAGCAGGTCAGGTGACTGGGACAGAAATATTACGGCGAACAGCAGCTACAGGGGACTAGGAGGTCTGGCTGGCGCAGAATGGTACATCGCACAGTGGCACTGGGAACTCGGGAGAACCAACTGGCGCAGATGATACAGCGGGCACAGGGAACCCGGAAGATTCCACCGGTGCAGAAGGTGCAGCGCGCAGCGAACACCGGGAACTCGGGAAAACCAGCTGGCCAAGATGGTTCAGGAAGCGCAGCGGATACTGAAGGCTCGGGCGAATCCCAATCACGACTGGGCGCTGCCCGCACAGCGTCCAGGCCCCGGAACACACGCATTTCGCAGTGAGTGCGTGGAAACTCAGAATAAGGCATAGGAAAGGTGTGCAACGTAAAGTCCCGTCTGCCTCTTTGCCTGCAGCAGGGAAATATAAAGGGGAGGGGGGAGACACACACAGCTCGACAACAGGTGCTGAAAATAATGCAATTAACAAGGGGTAGTCACACGAGGGAAACTCAAGTACAAAGAATGGAAAAACATTAACACAAAGACGCGGATCACAAGACTACCCCTCAACGGGACAAATAAACTGAATAAAAAGACTCCTAAGTGAATAGGATAAGAGCCAGAATAGATAATAAAGATTCAGATATTCTGCAGAAAGCATAGCTAAGCCAGTAAGGAAACGACATACGGAAACAAGAATAGAGTGAACGCGGTGAGGTAATTAGTCAATTAGTAAGTGCAGCTGTACAATCCCGGGTGCTCGTTAGTAGGTTACTATTATATACAATATAAGTTTTGGTTAGTAATTTTAACAAAACAAACTGTAAGTAATTGTTAGTAATATAGCAACAGCAAGGGGAAATAGTAAGCGAGAACGGAAGGAAGGTTGAAACCCAGAATCCATTAAATCACCCGAAATAGTGTCACAATCAATTAAGACAAAAACTATGACGCGACCGGGGAAAAAGCAAAGACAGTACCTGGGTAAGACAAGGACTGGAATAATACCGGGGAAATCTAAAAAGTGCAACAAAGGACATCAGACTGACATCACTGAATGAATAACCTAAAATTAAACTAACCAAAAACACGCAGAACCACGGAACCTTACAGTACCCCCCCTTAAATAAGCGCCTCTTGGCGCTTACATGAAACATCACTGGGACACTGGGGAAACGGGGAGATTCAAAAACGCTGGAAACACAAGGGGACTCGAAATTACAGGGGAAACAGGACTCGGAAACTCTAGGAGCACAAGACTCGGAACTCGGAAACGAAACTCGGGAACACTGGGACCGGGAAACTAAGGGGGGGAAGGGAGGGATAAAAGAAAAGGGGGCAACTAAAGAGGGGACCCGCTGGCGTCTCGGAGACGGGACTTTACGTTGCACACCTTGCCTATGCCTTATTCTGAGTTTCCACGCACTTACTGCGAGATGCGTGTGTTCCGGGGCCTGGACGCTGTGCGGGCAGCGCCCAGTCATGATTGGGATTCGCCCGAGCCTTCAGTATCCGCTGCGCTTCCTGAACCATCTTGGCCAGCTGGATTTCCCGAGTTCCCGGTGTTCGCTGCGCGCTGCACCTTCTGCACCGGTGGAATCTTCCGGGTTCCCTGTGCCCGATGTACCATCTGCGCCAGTTGGTTCTCCCGAGTTCCCGGTGCCACTGTGGGATGTACCATTCCGCGCCAGCCGGACCTCCGAGTCCCCTGTGCCTGCTGTTCTCCGTGATGTTTCTGTCCCAGTCACCTGACCCACTCCGAGACGTGTACTGTTTCCCGTGATGTTCCTGTCTGCGTCACCGGATCCATTCCGAGCTGTGTGCTCCGAGATGTGTGCTGTTTCCCGTGATGTTCCTGTCCGAGTCGCCGGACCCATTCCGAGCTGTGCTGTCCTCTGTGATGTCCTCGTCCGAGTCACCTGACCCACTCCGAGATGTGTGCTGTTTCCCGTGATGTTCCTGTCCGAGTCGCCGGACCCATTCCGAGCTGTGTGCTGTCCTTCGTGATGTTTCGTCCAAGTCACCTGACCCACTTCGAGATGTGTGCTGTTTCCCGTGATGTTCCTGTCCGAGTCACCGGACCCATTCCGAGCTGTGTGCTGTCCTCCGTGATGTTTCGTTCGAGTCACCTGATCCATCCCGAGCTGTGCGCTCGTTGCGATGTCGTCTTCTTCGAAGTCTCCTGACCCTCCTAGCCGTCTTCTTCCGAGCAACATCTCCAGCCCAGTGTTTCTCTGTGCCCCAGGCTAGTTTCTGTGTCCCAGTCTAGTTCCTGTGCCCTTAGTTTATTCTGTTCAGTGCTAATGCACGGTCGTTTTGTTTCGGCCGAAGTGCCTTTTCCTTAGTTATTCTCTAGTCCTGTGCCTCAGTTTTCCCCGTTCAGTATTTGTGTGGCACGGTTTTTTGTTTGGCCTGAGCGCCCCCTTTTGGTTTTTCCCTGCCCTGCCTTGGTTTTTTGTTAATAAATTCTTGAGTTCCCGCACCTGGCGTCTTAGCCTACTTTATTAACAGACTCTTAAAATTGTAGAATCAATTGGTTTATAATTATTAGTTGGGCTACCAGTGTGGTAGCTCATCACTTGTTACTCGGGCTACCTTTTAGGTAGAACGAGTATAGGGGTAAATCTCAATTCTCTTATTTGCATTTCCTCACTGCTTTATCTTCAATTGAACAGGAAGTCATTGCCACCTTCATAAATGAGACACAATGTCTTCATAAATCATACATAAGCAAACGTCATGCTTAGTAAAGGGTGAAATAACACATCCTTCTTCAGCATGTGATGCCAGATGTGATGCAACTGACGATGTCACTAAGCTAGTGGTTAATTGCGAATAAGGGTGACATTGTCAGCTAGGTGACATTGTGTCACATCTGGCATAACATGTTGAATAAGGATGTGTTATTTCACCCTTTAAAAAGCATGACATTCGCTCATGAATGATTTATGAAGACATTATGCCTCATTTATGAAGGCATTATACATGCTGTATAAAGCTTTTATGAGAAACACTTCAAATAAAGTGTGACCATGTCTTCTTCTGTATTTTAGCCAATAGGAGAGGACCTAAAATCATGACATGCGCCCATACAACTTTATTCGGTATTCAATGATTGAAATCACGAATCCCCTACCGCATTGGAAACCTTGCGTAATTCGTGGACTGTCATGGCGGCACAAAATTTGAAATTGACACTGAAATTGACATTTTGTGCTTTGTGCAGAGTACAGATGCACTAAGAACAGGAAGTTGAGGACTGGACTCAGGTGCAAGGATGGACTTGGTAGCATTTAATAACCAACTGCACGGCAGTAGGCACAAATGTAGAAATACAAAACAGTGAGGAACTGAGGATCCTAAATATGAACAATGAGTAATACAAATTCTGGGCTACGCTACAGTAACGTTATATTGAAAATAGAAAGGAAAACGGAAACGAGGTTCCTTAATTATAAAGTGCTGGTAAAAACAATAAACAGTGCAAGTTTCTAGGTTTTAGTAAAGATTTGCAAATTCAGAGAATAAGCCCTCTCAAGACTATGTCAAACAGGCATGAGATTAAAGACTTCACAGTGAGACTGAGGGAAACTCAGTCTTAAATACATGCTGCTACCACCAAGGGTGAATGAGAAACAGGTGTTGATGATAATAGGATAATGACTGAAGTGCGATCCAGGATTTATAAGACCGGTGAGGTGGACAGCTGTAGGCGTGGCCTTACACACTGAATAGTTTGTTTCATAATTTTTGTGTGTTTATATAATTTGTAATGCAAGAATAACTGGCATTAAAATATCTAAAATTATTTGAAAATAGTTTTGTGTCATTATAAAGCTCATTTTTTAGTTTATAGAACTAACCTTTTTCATTCAATGACACAGTGTTTCATTTGTTGCAAATGAGGAAATCTTTGAATGTCAGGTTGGAAGGGCTGTAGTCCTTCAATAATTTATTAATCAGTGTGATTTATCAAAATCTTCCTTGTTATTAGGCTAACAACTTTTCTTCATATTTCAAACTTGAAATGGCCTAAATAATGAGATATAGAGTGAATTGTTAACCATACATAATTTTTCTTGTTTTTTTTAATCAAGTTCATGGGATTTGGGTGCAGTACCATAGCATTACCCCTAGGACTCAAAGGGTTAAATAACCAAATACAAGGGCCTGTTAACACCACAAACATAAAAACTTATGTAGTGCTGCAGCAGGGCATGACACAGACCAGGCAAGAAACAGGTGTTAAGGTAGATGGGTATTTATTATTTTAAATGGCAACCAGTCCTCCTGGCTGGGTGCAGGGCAGGTACAAACCTCCCTCTAGGTAGGAGGGCAGAAGACAGCCGAGGCAGGTACAGCAGGCTTGGTGCTAGAGGCTTTGGTGGTGTCGCAGGCTTGGTCTTCCTCTGGTTCTGGTTCTGAAACTGAAAGGCCACATTACCTTGTGCACTCACAGGCTTAGGTCTGCCCTGTCTCTGTCCAGGCTTGACTTAGGAGGAGTGGTGCTTAACAGTGCGGCAGCACTGTCCTTGGTCCTGAAGTCTCCTCCAGTGAGACAAGGGGACAGACAGAGGCGTGGCCCGTGTGCAGGCAGGGGCGGGGATTCCTATCCCTGCACCCGAGTCCCCTCCTCCTTTGAGTCACCATGGCTCCTGGAGGGATGGAGGTCCACAGGGCATCCCGGCGGGATAGTCCATCTGCATTTCCGTGTTGGGCCCCTGAGTGGTGCACCACCTGAAACGAGAAGGCCTGCAGAGAGGAACCAGCCAGTTACCCTTGCATTAGTGTCCTTCTCCTGAGCCATCCACTGTAAGGGCGCATGGTCTGTCACCAGTGTGAACTGGCACCCCAGCAGGTAGTACTGGAGGGACGAGAGGGCCCACTTAATAGCCAATAGCCAATCCCTCTCAACCGCTGCATACCATGTCTCACTGGGGTGGAGCTTTCGGCTCAGGAAGACAGGGTGCTCCTCCGAGCCAAACTCTTGGGAGAACACTGCACCCAGACCTGTCTCCAAGGCATCGATCCATACAATGAACGGTCGTGAGAAGTCTGGGGCATGGATGACTGGGTCGGAACACAGGACGCTTTTCAGACCCTGGAAGACATGTTCCTCCTGCTGTCCCCAGGCTACTTGTTCTGGCTGCCCCTTCCGGGTGAGGTCTGAGAGAGGTGCAGCTGTGGATGAGAAGTTGGGTACAAAGTGGTGGTAGTATCTGGCTAGGCCCAGGAAGGCACGTACCTGTGTCTTGGTGGTGGGGCGGGGCCAGTCTCCTACTACTGCCACCTTCATTTCCTGGGGCTTCAGCAGGCCTCGGCCAATGGAGTATCCCAGGTACTGAGCCTCATTCAATGCAATGCAGCACTTTGCAGGGTTTGTGGTGAGGACCGCCCGCCGAAGGGTCTCGAGTACCCGGCGCACGTTGCCCAGGTGTTCTTCCCAGGAAGAAGAATAGATGACGACATCATCGATTTAGGCGGCCGCAAAAAGTGCTGCACTGGCCGGAGTACTACATCCATCAGGCGCTGGAAGGTGGCTAGAGCCCTATGCAGCCCGAAGGGGAGGACCCGGTACTGGTACTGCCTGATAGGGATCGAGAATGCAGTCTTGTCGATCCACCTGAGCTAGTGGGACCTGCGAATACCCTTTTGTGAGGTCAAGAGTGGTTATGAATCTTGACTCACCCAGGTGTTCGATCAGCTCATCTGCTTTTAGCAGGGGGTAGGCGTCAAACTCTAATACTGCATTCAGCTGCCTGAAGTTATTGCAGAACCTTAAGGAGCCGTCGGGCTTGGGCACCATGACGATCGGGCTTGACTATGGGCTACAGGCCTCCTCAATGACTCCCAAGTCCATCATCCTTTGAACTTCCTCCACGATCACCTTCCGTCGTGCCTCTGGGACTCTGTAGGGCCGGTTGTTTACCACCACTCCGGAAGGGGTGCTGATGTGATGTTCAATGACCGCTGTCTGGCCTAAGTGGGCCGAGAAGACGTCTCTGTATTGAGACACCAGTTCTTTGACCTGCTGGACTTGGCAAGGGCTCAACTCTTTCCCCATCTCTGGGCCATCGACCCTCTTGTTAGTGGTGGTGAGCAATGCAGCCGGGACAGCCTCAGAACCATCCACCCACTTCTTGAGTAGGTTTGTGGTACACTTGCTGAGCTCGCCGCCTGCCGTGTTAGTCTACCAGGTAATTGACAGGGTCGACCCGCTCCCGGATGGTGTACGGTCCCTGCCAGGATGCCAAGAATTTATTTTCTGTGGTCGGCACCAACAGCAACACTCGCTCTCCTGGCTGGAACTCGTGGGGTTAGGCCGCCAGTTGTAGGCACGTTGCTGGGCACGCTGGGCTTCCTCCATGTGCTCCTTGACCAGTGGCATCACCTCATGTAGTCGCTTCCTAAGGTCTTGCACATGTTCAATGAGGCTGCGGTGTGGGGCAGGTTGCTCCTCTCAGGTCTCTTTCGCCAGATCGAGGAGTCCCCGGGGCCTTCGCCTATACAGGAGCTCGAATGGGAGAAGCCTGTGGAAACTTGGGGTTGCGTATGGCAAAGAGCATGTAGGAAAGGAGCTGGTCCCAGTGGTGCCCATCAGCTATGATCATCCTCCAGAGCATGCGCTTCAGCTTCTGGTTGAAGCGTTCCACCAGGCCATCTGTCTGAGGGTGGTAGACTGACGTGCAGACGTGCTTGATCTTGAGCAGTCGGCATACATCAGCCATGATCTTGGAGACAAATGGAGTGCCCTAGTCAGTCAAGATTTCCCTTGATAGCCCCACTCGACTCACCAGCAGCACCAACTCCTGAGCGATAGCCTTAGGCGATGGCCTTGGACGTGGAAGTCCGCAAAGGAATGACCTCCAGGTACCGGGTGGCATAGTCCAGGATCACCAGCAGGTACTGGTAGCCTTGAGCTGACCGCAGTAGGGGTCCCACTAGGTCCAGTCTAATGCGCTCAAAGGGAGTTTCAATGATGGGCAAGGGTATCAGGGGAGCTGGTGGGGGCCGGACTGTAGATGTATGCTGACATGTGGGGCAGGCCTGACAGAACCTCTCCATATGTCGGTGGAGACCGAGCTAATGGAAGCGGTCAGCTACACGGTCCAGATTTTTCTGGCCTAAGTGGGCCTCCAGGAGATGGGTGTATGCCAGGGTCAGCACCTGGGGAACATACAGGCGTGGGACCACCAGAAGTTCCTTTTCCTCACCGCGGCACTGGGTGGGGTAGTACAAGAGCCCATTCTTCACAGTGAAGTACCCCTGTGGCAGTGGACCATCTCCTCGCTGTGCCCCCTACAGCACACGGGCATAGCTCCAGGCATAGCACAAGCAGTCGTCCTGGTGCTGTGCTATACCAAACTTCCCCTGGGCCAGTACCTGGGCGGAAAAGTCAGAAAGCATTTAGTGTGGTGGGGCTCACCTTCTGCATCTGCCTCCTCTGCGTCTTTGCCAATGGGGCCGTGCTCTCCCAGCCATGCAGTGAATGGCTCCGAGTCTGCTGACCCCTGGACTGGCCGGCGGGTTGGAGCCCAGCGGCAGTCCTGTCTGGGGCAGGGGGCCCGCCTGGGGCCCCGGGCCACTTGGTACAGCTGTTCAAACCCAGGGCAATTCTGTCCGAGGAGCAGGAGCACGGGCAGCCCCGGTACCACTCCTGCAGTCACTGTCCATTTCTCATGTGGAGAGCTCAGTGAAAGTGTCATGGCAGGAGCCTGGTGCACATCCCAAGGACACGAGAGTGGTCGATAGGCCTGAGTTTGGGTCGCCTCAGGAGGGACAAGGTGAGGCTGTACCAGGGTGACAGCACTTCCGGAGTCGAGGAGGGCAGCTAACGTTTGGCCTCGCATGGTCACTGGGCAGTAGGCAGCAGGTGCAAGTACTTTGCGTAGCTACCTCCACACCTAGGCATCGTTTGGATCATTCGGCATTGACAAATCTGTGGGGAGGCTCCATGGGTGTGGCCTGGCAGAGTCCAGTCAAGCAGACCGGGCCATCATTGGTGGTGCCCCTGCTGCTCCCAAAGGCAGGGAGGCTGGCCTTGATGCCTCCCTTTGTTGGAGCCCCAGGCCCCGTCGGTCGCCACCCCACCAGGGTTTTGGTTTCGGTTGCTCCCCCGCTTGTAGCATTTACTGGACAGCCTCCCCTCGCTCGACCAGGGCCACTATGTCTGCAGGTTTGGAGGGAGGATGTTGGCGCACAAGTTTTTCTTCATAAGAAAAACAAAGAAGAAGCAGTCCATGACCACCCTGTCCACAATTTTCTGAGCTGGCAGGAGCTCTGGTTGTAGCCACTGGTTCCCCAGGCATTGTAGCTGGGCCATCTGGCTACGGGCAGGCACCCCAGGCTGATATATCCAGGTCTGGAACCTCTGGGAGGCTGCAGTGACAGACAAGCCAGCATGTCCAAGAATGTCCTCCTTCAACCGCTGGTAGTTGTGTATGTCAGCAGGGACAAGGTCGTAATAGGCCCGCGGGCTTCCCCAGCAAGGTAAGGGGCCAGCAGACTCAGCCAGACTTCCGGGTTCCACACCTCCCTTTCTGCGATCCGCTCAAACATGAGCAGGAAGGCTTCCACATCATCGCCTTCCCCCATCTTGGTGAGATGGTCTCGGGCTGTCATGGCGGACAAGGGGGTGGTGGAGGCTTGGTTGTACAGGATTCCTGCTAGGCGGGCTACTTGTTCGGCCACTGCCTGGGCGCTCTGCTACTTGCTCACATTAGTCTCCACCAGGGCCCGGAGGAGGTCCTCCATCTTTCTGGAGTGCTGGAGTGACAATGTCTCAGTTAGGTGTCGTCTTTAAGGAGGGGGAAAAAAAATTATTTTAGTTACTACTTTTCTCCTTGTGCCTATGCCACTGCCCGCATTCTCAACCAGTGTAGTGCTGCAGCAGGGCATGACACAGACCAGGCAGGAAACAGGCATTATGGGTAGATGGGTATTTATTATTTTAAATGGCTACCAATAATCCTGGCTGGGTGCAGGGCAGGTTCAAACCTCCCTCTAGGTAGGAGGGCAGGAGACAGCCAAGGCAGGTACAGCAGGCTTGGTGCTGGAGGCTTTGGTGGTGTCACAGGCTTGGTCATCCTCTGGTTCTGGTTCTGAAACTGAAAGGCCAAATTAGCTTGTGCACTCACAGGCTTAGTTCTGCTAACTCACTGCCCTTGGCTGGGCCTTTTGTAGCCTGGCAGCCAATCAGGATGAGCTGCAGCTGGTCTCCTGTGCTGGGGCAATTGGCTACCCGATTGAGGCTCCTGCCTCTGTCCAGGCTTGAGTGGGGAGGAGTGGTGCTGAACGGTGCGGCGGCGCTGTCCTTGGTCCTGCAGTCTCCTGTGAGACAAGGGGACAGACAGAGGCCTGGCCTGTGTGCGGGCGGGGGTGGGGATTCCTATCCCTGCACCACACTTACCACAAATGTAATAAACAGCAGAGGTAATAAAAATCTGCAACTTTTAATGTAATAATCCCAAAAATATTATAACTTTCCCAAAGACGTAAAAACAGTCACCTACCACAAACATAATACCTCATTTCCCACAAACTAATAATTATTACAGAAAATAGGAGCTGAGGGGGCTGCAGCACACCCTACTGACAGGGAGCTGTAACTTCAAGGCTAAATGTTTTACTACAAATCAAATTTTTAAATATTAAATACATATTTTATTTAAATGAATAAACATGGGCTATTATTGTGTTTAAAGGGAAAATATAAAGGCCCATCCTGATCAAAGCATATTAACATCATTATGTAAAATTACCCCCTTACTGTCAATAAGCAGCAATTAAGATGCTGTTACTGGAAACTTAGTTAAAGGCCTCATATTTGTGGAATATGGTCTTTGTAAGTGCTTCACAAAGACTAATAAAGAGCGAATGTGCTATAAATATACATAGTTATAAGAATGCATATTAGTAGCATCCTTATTAGCATGTTACTATTCAGCAGTTTGACTGGGAGCCGGGCTGCCAATCAGACCAGCAGCTGATTGAGTTCCTTGATAGGAAAATGCATTGATTGTGCCTACAAAGTTAGTGACTTTGACTGATGGAGTTGTAAAATGTTATACAACCCTAATTTGATTTTGAATATAATTGAATGACAGCTGACTGAACACAGAAAATTGGCAAATATGATACAAGTTTTGTAAAAGTCCCATTCATACCTGCACTGGTACCCCTGCAGGGTCAATTATGTAGCAACACCCCAAATCACCTTTTTTTTTTAACAGTCTATGGCTATGCTATAGAAAAACAGTCTAATTGTATTTTAAAGTTTTATTACAAAAATCCAAAATAGGCTACTATAACATTTGCCGACAGACAGAACCAAATATGTAAGCTTCAGGTAAATTTCAAGGTAGGACTAAGCTTACATCTCAGTGCAAAGAATATTATAATATGTGCCACTCTGCATTTAGTGCATTTTTTAAATAGCTAGCTTCCATCTCTTAAACAACCATCTTGGCAGACGTATCTTATGGTCATTGAAAAATATCCTATTTTGCTTCAATAGTGGAAAATTACTCGCCAGTCTCAAGCAAAGAAAACTGTTAAAGAGATTGCTGAAATTCCTAGAATTGGATTATGAACTATCCGACAATTTATTAAAACCTGGAAGGATAGAAGTGAATTGTCAACTTTGTGGAAAAATGGTTTGGGGAAAAATCATGACTGATCCTTATTGGTGATCACTAAAAATGCTCAGTTAAGTCTCATCATTAAAAAATTAACAGTAGAACTCATGGCCCTGCTAAATTATGAAGGTAACAGCATTTCCACACACACACGACACAACAATAGCTTGGAGGATTGGGACTAAACTGCCCTGAGGACACAAGATTTTCAATTTTCAATTTTTCAACTTCAATTTTCTCTGGAGCATAAAGCATCGGACTGAGGACCGATGGCAAAAGGTCATGTAATCAATGGAGTACAAATTTACGCTATTCCAGAGTCATGGCACATCAGCGTAGGAGAGGAAGCCCATGAAGCGATGCACCCGTCATGCAGTGTGCCCAATGTAAGAGCATCTTGTCCAGGGCCGGATTATGAGAGGTCTGAGTCCCGGGGCCAGGAGTTTGCAAAAGTCGTAGTCGATGGGCAAAGCCAATGATCATACACAGGGCATCCAAGCACAGAACTCGTGGTCATACAAAAATAGATCAAAATCCAGAAAGGCAAAAACAGTACAAAAAGGGCAATGGCAAGAAACAAGGTCGGACTATCCAGTAGAAGTAAAACAATAATCTATGGCATATGAGGAGCTCTGCACAAAGAAATACTGATCAACGTTCTGACAAGAGCTGTGAGTGAAAAGACTCCTAATATACACACAGGAATGGTCACATGCTATACAGAGATCAGCTGTGGGGAATGAGGCTAATTACATCGGGAGAATCACATGAGGGAAACCCTTACCACGAAAATTGGCGGGAAAAAACGGGAATCACACAGACAGCCTATGACATTTAAACTGCTCCGGTCCAGGAGTTCTACGTACACAGAATAACAAGAGCAGGAGAGTGATTAAGCACGTGCGAGAGATTCTCGCTGAAACTTGGGGAGAGGATGGCGAAAAGCAAAAAGCGGAGAATAGAACAGGGTGAATGCGAAGAGGTAATTAGTCTATTAGTAGCGGTGCGGTTTTACAACTTAAACTAGAGTGCTCATTAGTAATTAGTAATCAAATATATATACATGGTTAGTTGTGTTAGTAGACTATAATACAAATGTTAGTCTTGTTAGTAATCAGAACAGAAGGGTGAAGGGAGAAAACGAGATACGAAGGAATGTTTTAAGCACCAGACTTCATTTGAATCACCCGAAGTCAGTGAGCACGCAGACAGGGAAGACGGACTGAACCAACTAAATCACAAGACGGGAGACAAGTGCAATGGAACTGAAACATGGGAAGAACCAAAAAACCTGAATGTTACAAAAACCAAAAAGAATAAATAAAAGGCAATGAAACTCATGAACACAAAAGCAGCACATAAAACATGAACCATGACACATTTTGCGAGGACTGCAACTTCCATGAAACCTTCACTATTACTTCTGGGTCGTATGAATTGACCGCTTTTGTACCAAATTAGCAGTTATCTTCCACATGAATAACTTTTACCGCAACAATAACTTGAGTGAAATGCTACTGACATTACTATTAAAAGCAGTAATAATGTTATGAACTGCGCCATAATTATAAAGACTTATCGATAACAGAGTATGGAATGATTGTAATGACTTGTAGATAAGAGTCGTTTACAATGTGTCCTTGTTTTTTTGCCCAAAATCACATCTCCAAGACCTGTGAATAAGCCAAGTAAGTAAAGATGAGTGGTCATCTTAAACAACGGCCATCCCTGGTGCACAATCTCTTGATGAGCGCAAGTAAACGTAATCCACATGATCACTGACAGTTGAGGAGCGGGATGAACAACCAACTCTTGACCCCACCCCTGATGAGCTTCATCGCTGTGAAAATGTACAGGAATCTCTTCCTGACGTATTCACAGTGATGTGGACACTGACAGTGACTTGTGAATCACTGACAGTGAATCCAACTCTCCCCAACTAGACCTGTCAGAGATGCTAACTTGTTGGGCTGTTCAGTACAGCATCTCGCTGTAGCGCTGACCGCCCTGCAGACCACTCTATGGGTTCAGCACCCTGGACTTCCTGAATATGTAGAACTCTGAAAAACAGTGATGTTATAACATTCAAGACTGTTCACATTACTTCCATTTTGGCATCCTTAAAGCTATTAAAAGGAACACTCTCAGGGCTCTAATTTCTTGGAGCAGTGTGGCTCAGCCCACGCAGTGATAATTTCATCCGGTGCAGCCCGCGCAGTGGTAATTTCGTGCAGTGCAACACCGCACGCTGCCACTTTGGCAATTTGGTAGATGGACGTTCACCGAGATGGGCGTGGCAGCGTAGGAGGGCCAGGTGTCACAATTTCTTCATGACACAGTGACCATTTCGTGGATTAAGGCTCCGCCAAAAGTGCACAGCGAGCTTGCCAGCTCCAACCTGGTTTACCTTCTGTGCAGTGGTAATTTGGCTGACATATCCTTTTACAATAATTTCATGCTTCTCTTTCCAGGCATAATGATTTTAGCCAGTCCATCATTATGCAATAAATTCAACAGTAATGCCCAGTGTCTTCTGACAGCATTTGTAAAAACCCTTTGCTCAAATTTACAGAGAAGATCAATTGATGTACAATATTCATGGAGTCTTACAATTGGAAGATGATGTTTGACTTCATGGCCCCCTTGACTCAGTCTCTCCATTCACTTTTGAAAACTTCAAGAAGAAATTAAAAAAATGATAGAGATACCAGAGAACCCCTTGAGTACCCACAAGTGATATACAGACTAGAACAACAATCAACTGTAAGCCTCCTTTTAGAGAATTCATGTGAACTGACCACAAAAAGAGCACTTCAATGGACCATGAATCAAAGGCTTTCTTATTGCAAGGCAATTTAAAGAATTGCATTTCCCTCATTTCTATATGAAATGTAATGATGCGGACAATACATTTTACACAAAGAATGAGGTCCGTTTCATTCAAAACATTGTAGAAAAAAAAAACTCTGGTATTTTCATCATTTGCAAAAAAATTTACTAGGAAGTCATCCTTTTTCAAATACTTATATAACTCTGAAATTGCAGAAGTGCACAGTGTTTCCTCTCCATCAGACCACTTGCATACTGTTACTATTGTAGACATTACTGTAAAGTGTGTTTTATTACCATTTGGGAATGTTGTTGCATTGCAAAAAAAAAAAGATGATTTATACATGATTCATTTTTATAGCCATTTCAAGTTAAATATATGGTACATGGTTTCCTATCTTCTCAATGTAAATAATTTGCTGTATTGCCACTTCAGGGGTCTCAATTTCATCCCTCCCATTTTAATTTTATTTTTTTCTTTTTCTTCATTAGGATATGTACATTGTGGTGGAGTTTTGTGATTCAAAATCTGTAAATACAGTCCCAAATCAGTGGTACATCAATGGTATGGCCTGGTGGCCAAATTACAGAAGGGACTTCAAAAGAAACAATGCCACTGAGAAGGAGGAGAAGTCATACCCGGACTGGTCCCGCTACGCAGTGCGACAGCTTGTGACAGCAGGTGACCATACTGCACATATCAATTTGTCAAAGTCACTTTATGAAATTAAGTCAGACTTGAATACTTTTTTTTTCTAGGCATATAGCAGGAGGCCAGGAGAAAACTAAAGCAGACCATTACCAGCACAACCTCTGATCTCCACAGTGAGGAAGAAGAACAATCTGACAACAAAAGGAGGAGGTAAAAAATTTTTAGGCATTACATAACCAATCAAGAATGAAATAATGGTTGACTGATTAATGACAACCTTTGTTATCAGTGCAGCTGAAAGAAGCATGATGCAAGGTGTTTTTGAAGGTAAATACTTTTTATGAAATTCCATTTAAAACTCATTAACTGAATTTTTTAATGACGAATGAAAATTCGGAAAAATATAAAACTGACTTCAAAAATCCAAATCCTTCGCTACAACCCCCCCCACCCCCCCCCCCCTCCAACAGAGATGAACATTTTTTAACAGAGGTAACATTTTTTACATAGCCTGCCAAGTTTGGACTGTTTAGGACATTTCACCAAGGCAAATAACAGTGATGAATTTACATTTCCTATACTATGTACTTCTTTGAACATGGATGCTACTCAACTTACCAGAGGTGCTGCATCAACAGCCTTCACATGAGACACCTGCAGAGAACAGTGGTTGGGAACCAGTGACCTAGAGAGGTAGAGAGAGACAGACTGAAAATTAGCCACAAGAGCTTTGTATATCCTGAACCTTGCTAACAACTTATACTGCAATACTGGCACTTTCCGACGGCCTACCTGCACATTATCCCTCTTGGGTATTCAGCAGATATGTTGGGAATGTTATGGTACGATCCTGTTCTTTTTTCAACTGATGTAACTCCAGATGAATGGCCATCTACAGGATGGTCTGATATGTGCAGCAAGGACTGTCAGACTTCCTAAGGCAGGGCTCCTCAAACCACAGTCCTTGAGGGCAGAGAACTGCTGGTTTTCCACCCTCCCTTTACCTGGGAATCAGGTGAGATGACAATCTGGCCAAATAGCAGCATTAATTGATCACTAAATTGCCCTGAATAAAGGAAAACCAGGACTGTATTTGGATTCGAGGGCTGGATTTGGAGAGCCCCGGGAACTTTTGGGGTAGGCAACATTCAGAAATTGTATTGTAACAATTTTATTTATCTTACCTAACGTTAAAATCCTTTATTTTGATTGGCTGACAGATGTTTAATTCTTTTCCATGTACCCCGTGAGTCTCGCGGGGTATATGATCATATACCCCGTGAGAGTATGATTTTGAATTCCTTGAATTCGATTCAACCGCTTGTTTGCCGATGTAACGGAACGTAAATCTGAATTGTTTACCGCGTTTCGTCTGCTTTTGATAGCTGTCAAAATGGCATTGAAACGTTTTGCTAGTCACACAGACGACGACATTCTTGAGAAACGCACAAAAAAGTCAAATACCTTATCTTCGTCTATGTTGCGTGAATGCCTAACAGAAAAAGGAGAAGATGTGGACTTTGAATGTTTCCACAGCGTTCGCTTGGCTGAGACGCTGAGTCACTTTTACATGGATTTAAGAACAATACATAGGTTGCCACCGTAAGATAAAAACGGTAAGATAAAAACGTTGTACAGCTCTTTCAAGGGGGTATATGGCATGATGTACCCTGCCTCTGAATCTATGTTCCCCCCAGCTTCGCCTTGGGGAACATAGATTCAGAAGCAGGGTACATCACGCCATATACCCCTTGAAAGAGCTGTACAACTTATAATAGCTATGCAAGTCCAATGCATGGATACACTTCACGAAAATAAGACTGAAAAAAACAATTGAATTCTGATGAACTTTTTAGACACAGATACATCTGGATCCAGTCTGACATACCAGAATGGCCGCAGTGTAAAAACAGCTATTTTCCCTAATTTAAATGTAGCCCACTAAAATTGTGCAATTCATGTTTCTAGAGCAAAGATTTGCAGCCCCAGTAATGAAAGATGTGGTTTGCTTTATAAAAATAGGACGCACTCAAAGAGCTAATGTACGTACATCTAAGACAACCGTTTCTTCAAAACTCATCTCTTATGCTCATCAAGCTGTTTTCTAAGCATGTACGTGTCCACTAAATACATACATTTCTTGTCATTGCAGTGGCTGAATTTCACATTTTAAAAATGCTTGACACACTGAGTCGACAACGGGTGCAGCTTGCAGCGACAGTAAACGGTGTGCTAAGCCAGCTTAAAGGAGTCTGCTCCAAAGTCTCAGCAGAGATGGCGCACAAATTCAGCCATCCATTTATGACTATGATGGATCTTGACTCATATGAAGCAAGGCTGGAGGATCCCTTTAATGCAAACACAAAGGCAAAATGGTAAGCTTGGAAACTACTCAACTGTTTTGTTACATAACTGACTGACAACCTCTGCAGCTAATACCATCTCAGAAGTTTAAGACCCCATTTAAAAAATAGTTTTTTCTTCAGAATGCAGTGAGTTCCAAAGTGTAAATTGTGACAAAGTGTAAATTGTGAATAAAATCAAAACTCAATGACTTTCAGATCACAGCAGCCAGTATTTAATTCACAATAGAAATGAGATAACATAGCAAATGTTGAAACTGAGAAATTTTACAATTTTATCCACAAAATGAGCCAATTTCAAATTTGATAGCAGCTACAGGTGTCAAAATAGTTGGGACAGGGGCCTGTTTACCATGGTGTGACATTCCCTCTTCTTTTTAACACAGAATCAAGGCGTCTGAGAGGAGACAAGTTTCTTTAGTTTAGTCATTGGAATTTGATCCCACTCTTGTTTAATACAGGCTTCCAGCTGCTGGAGAGTTCTGGGTCTCCTTTGACTAACTTTTCGTTTAACTGCCTCAAATGTTCTCAATCGATGAATGATCAGGAATGCAGGCAGGCCAGTTCAGCACACGGACTCTTCTACTATGAAGCCATGCTGCGGTAATAGCTGCAGTATGTGGTTTTGCATTGTCCTGCTGAAATACACAAGGCCTTCCTTGGAATAGATGTTGTCTGGAGGGGAGCATATGTTGCTCTAAAACCTTTATATACCTTTCATCATTCCTGGTGCTTTTTAAAACATTCAAGTGTCCCACACCATATGCACTAATGCATCCCCATACCATCAGAGATGCTGGCTTTTGAACTGAACGCTGATAATAGGAGGGGTGATCTTTCTCCTCTTTAGCTGTGAGTTCACGATGCCTATAATTTCCAAGAATGTCAAATTTGGACTTGTCTGACCACAGGACACTTTGCTGCAGTCTATTTTAAATGAGACTTGACCCACAGAACACAGCGGTGCTTCTGGATCATGCTCAACAATGGCTTCCTTTTTGCATGATAGAGTTTTAGGTGGCATCTGTAGATGGCATGGCAGACTGTGTTTACAGACAGTAGTTTCTTGAAGTATTCCTGGGCCTATTTACTAATGTTAATGACAATGTCATGCCGGTGAGTTTTTTGCAGTGGCGTCTGAGGGCCCGAAGATCATGGGCATCCAGTAAAAGTCTTCGGCCCTGTCCCTTATGCACAGAGATTTCTCCCAGTTTCCCTGAATCTTTTGATGATGTTACGCACTGTCAACGATGAGACCTTCAAAGCCATTGCAATTTGACGTTGAGGAACATTGTTTTTAAAGTATACCACAATTATTTTACGCAAGCCTTCACAGGTTGGAGAGCCTCTGCCCATCTTTTCTTCTGAGAGACTCTGCCTCTCTAAGACATCCGTTTTATAGTCAATCATGTAACACACCCTGGGCTCTCATTTGCATCATCGTAAATTTGGCCCAAAATAAGAATTGGCAAAAAAAAAAAAAAACTGCACCAAAATTATGGGAAACGCGCCCAAAATCAAAAATGGTCACAAAAAAATGAAGCATGTCACTAATCCCATATTACACAAACTATTCAGCCAGAAATACCGCCTACAAACCCGAGAGAAATCCGATATTTCACTCAATCAGCTGCTCGGCTTGTTTCGACTGGCTTGCAGGGCTAGAATTTTCACTATGTAGTTTCCGTGGCTCGCGTAAGACTACAGTTTTCTCCCAACCTTGTCACCTGCTGGTTTGGATGTACTCGCTCGTACTGCTCCAGTGTATTTTGATTCTCACGTTGACCGAGGATGCTTCTAGAATTTCCTGAATGCAAAGGGCGCTTTAATCATGGTGGGACACCTTGGAAGACCACGAAAAACTGGCAAAAGCCACAATAAATCTAGTTCCACATACATAGCAGAGCAAAAAAAACAAAAGGAAGTGCCAGATGCCAGCTCTTTAGATCATTTTTTTCAAGCAAAAAGATGTAAGCACAATGACATTTTCCTTCATTTTGCTGGCATGTCTCCATACATTATCAGTGTTATGCTAATTTTATCAATAGCTCATCAGTGGTCATGCAAACAAATCTGGTCGAACTGTCGGAGTAGTAGCTGATAATACGTGACCTAGAATTTAAAATCCTGCGTCCTGTCAAATGTTACTGCTATCCAAGAAGGAAATTACCATTATTAAGTGTTCAAATGCAGTGGTGGCCCGTGACAAAAATTACAGAGGAAGCCAGAATGAACAACAAATTTAATTCAGTGTTTACGTGTTATTTTCCTGCAAACAAATTAGCCTACTGTTACAGTACCTTTATTCTACCGACTTCTCATTCATTTTAGTGAAAAAAAAAAAGGTTAAAAAAGAGGACAGCGTGTGTGAGAGAGTGAAAGCGCGAGAGAGAGCTGTGGATGCGCGCTTCGGGCTGTGCGCGTGCTTATGGCTCTGGCATGGCCACTAGGTCACATGATCACAACCATCCAATCAGCGCACTCATCTTGCCTTAAAATTCAGAATCTATGACATCTTTTGTCATTGGCTCCGGGCGACCCACGTGATCAAACATTATGGCTTCCTCCACGACGAAAAATGTCGAGGAAAAACTGTGCGGTATATGGCATATCGACAGTTTAAGAACCTACCAGATGGAAGCTATAAAGTCTGTGCTGCTAGGGAAAGATGTTCTCGTCTGTATGCCGACTGGCAGCGGCAAATCCTTGTGTTTCGAAGGCCTGACTTCGGCGATTTCAACCGCTCGTGAGTCAGGCCTGTCACTTTTGTCACCCTCGGGCCAGGCTGCAGATCCAGCCGTGTTAGTCGTGTCTCCGTTGGTGACATTAATTAGCACCCAGGTTGCTCATTTGAGGAGCATCGGCATCACGGCAATCAATCTACATGCTGACAGTGACAACTTGGACCGGGTGCTGGAGACTGAGTCTGGGAACAGGTTTGTAAATCTGTTATAATAATTGTCTAGATCTATAAGTATCATCTTAAAATTCAGTTCAGGCCGTGAAGTGACAGTCTAATTATCCTGATTTAAACAGGGCTCAATTTGGGTCATGATTACGCCGGCGAAATAAGGCCAGGTTTGAGCCTTACTCGCTAGCAAGCTGGTTGGCTACCTAGCTAATAATAGGCCAAAGTGATAATACAGTAGGCCAAGCCAAAGTGATGCCAAGCTGTGTGTCATAATTAGCGCGCCATTGTATTTAGCTACATAGCCAACTAGTTAGCGAGCTTAAAGGCTACAGTTCGCTCAGAATTGAATACTCGCGAGTGAGCTGTTTTGCTAGAGACATCGATAACTATAATATTTTAGCTAGCATGCCAATGTTACGTTATTTAACATCCTAGAGTCGCTTTCACACCGGACGCGAATGTATTTCCTATTCTTATATCACACTGACATACCACGCAGAAGCATGAAAGCCCTTCGGCACAACCCTATATCCTTTTTTTGGGAGTATTTTCTGCCATGATCATCGCGGATTTTTTACCGTTTGCATGTTGCTTCCGCTATTCCGTCTGCTGCTGGCAACGGATTTGTAAGCTCGGCGCTGATTAGTCCTCAGTCGTCGTCGACTTGCGGTTGACACCTAGTGGCCATTATTATAAAAGAGTACGAAAGTGTGCAGTGGGTAGAAGGACTTAACCTACCCACTGCAGATGGAGTGTATGTTATCCCTTGCTGTCATACATGTTATAACAAATTGGGGCCATAACAGTATAAAGAATGCAAAGGGGCCCAGAAGCGTCATCATCCAGTTTTCATACCGGGTTCACAGGGCTGTGGTCTGGACGGCTGCTAAAAACTCTCGGTACTTGCGCGACAATGGCCTGCATTTTGCTGAAGACCTCTGCGAGACTGACAGAGAAAATCGGAAGAAACTATGACCAGCGGTGAAAGCTGCTCCAAAGGAGGGTAAAGCGGCTTACTTCATTGGAGGTTGCGGTTTTGTTGAAGGCAAGGACATTTTCCCTCCACCTTAACAATACAAAGCTTTCATGGAGTTAATCGATATATAAACCTATAATTACCCCTACTTTAGGAAGCAAAAATATTAAGGCACTTATTTTATTTCTATATACTGAATGCACTTTTGCAGTAAAGCCCTGTTTTATCTTATTATTAGATCAGGGCATCCAAACCATCTTGACTTAATTTACAACACGAGAAGTGCCTGTTTTTTACATAAATGTACACACGTGCTAAAAACTGGAGCCGTTCTGTTTGTTTTTTTTTCCCCCCTTTCTCCGTAAAGGATAAAGGCATCCTCAAATGACTAAAAAAGTGTAAATTTAAGTTCTTTTGCACTTCTTGTTTTAGTTTTTGTTTCTGGATCACAAATGCCTCAAGAAGGACATGAACACTTTGCGAACATTACTTTATTCCCCAGCTGGGATAAAGCCCAATTGTTAACTTTTCGAAATCTTTGTCTACTTTTTTTGTTTTTAGGGGACCAAGCCTGAGGGGCTTGGGAAATGCGTATGCTGTTTCCCAGGACTAGCGGTGCTGGGAACCCTATTGTTTTTGTTCAGATTTTTATTATTATTATTAGTATAGTTATTTTTATTTTTATATCCATAGATAAAAGTGATGCTGCAGGCTAAACCGTGCAAGGGAGGGTGGTGCAATTTGGAGGTTTGGTCCAAACCCCTGCACTCACCTCAAACACAAAAAGGACATATCTCAGCCTGCAGGGGGCGCTATAACCAAGGGCAACACGTTTTGGGCTATAACTTCCACACCGTATGTCGCCTTTTCAAAGTTTCATATCCACAGATTCTGTGAATAGGGCTGAATCAAATGGGCTGGGCCCGGCCCATTTCCGCCTATAAATCTTTTTTGTAAAATCCCAAAAACTGGAAAATATACTTTTTCGAACCCCTCCTTGGGGTTTTGTCCGATCAATGTGAAATTTGGCACATACACTCTCCAGTTTGACCTGATATAAATTTGGCAAAAGAATTTTGTTCGGTCAAAATATGTGCAAATTATTTACAAATAAAATTTTATAGCTTGCAATAAAAATGCAAACAGTTGCATATCTCGCTCAAAATAAATGCAAACTACACCAAATCTGATATCCTCTGTTGGCATGTGACTGCCAAGGTATCTGCCGAATTCGGCTAATTTTGGCCGCAAGGGGGCACTGCAAATATGGGAAATTTATTTCTCTTAAATAGCAACACCGATTTTTACCAAATTTGGTGGGTATGATGCTTCATCACTCCTGAGGCTATATCTTGAAATTCATCACGACTGGTCAAAGTGGGCGTGGCTTATTTCAAAATAAAAAATAAACTTTAATTCCAGCTCAAGTATTATGCTGAGGGCCGTCAAATTTACAGTGTATATAGAGCATAGTACATCAACCACCCATACCAAATTTTGTGTGTCTAATCCACTAGGTGGCGCTGTAACGGATGCAAACACATTTTGCCCTGTAACTTTCACATTTCAAATCATATCTTCATAAATTTTACATCTACGTGTTCCCCTAATACAGTCGGATCCTATGACATTGGCCACGCCCACTCCCACACCAAATTTTTCTTTCGACTTCACTACACATCAAAAACTTACTTTTTCAAACTCCTTCTAGAGTTTGAGCTCCATCTGCACGAAACTTTGCACATACAATCTGCAGACTGGCCTGATTAAATGTTATGAAAAGAATTTTGCTGCGCCAAAAAATGCAGTACTTATAAATTAACAATTTTTTTCTGCTAGCTAAAAAACACATACTGTTGCATATTTGTGTCAAAGTCAAAGCTATCAACATCGAAATCAATTTACTTGTTTCAGACATCAACAAGAGGCTCTGTGCCAAATTTGGTGCAAATTGGCCAATAGGGGGCGCAATAAACAGTATAACATCAAGTGACATGAAATTTGAGAGGGCAGCCTTGTTTGACCTCAGGTTTGATAGCAAACCTTGATGTTCCTCCTGGTAACGAAATACAGCTATTTGCATTCCATGGGCTCCGCGGGACCTGGGAGCCAAGTTGCGCAGGGAAGCTTGGCCCCCTTTCATAACTGCTTGCAGTTCTAGTTATCATTAGTATTTTTATTTTATTAAAAGGGGCTTAAAGGCTAATTCACTTTTACCTTGAATTTCAAACAGTTGTGACTGTTTATGGTACAGTTCTCAGTGCTGCTGCAATAGTTTGTGGTAAGTTACTTGCAAAATAATTGTCTATTGTTTACTCAGTTTTTTTTTTTTTGCATTTTAAGTCTTCATCTTTTGTTTCGTTAAATGCCAAGAGTTTAAGAGATAATGGGAGACGCAAAGCTTTGTTTTTATATCTTAAACGATTTAAAGCAGACTTCTTTTTTTTCCAAGAGACACACTCGAGGTTAATTTCTGGAGGTCACAATGGGGAAATGAATTTGGCTGTCACACAGGTCAGAACATTCAGCAGGTGTTGGCTCTCTAAGAAACAACTTTACAGGTAATATTCTGCAGTCAGATATTGATCCTAAGGGACATTATATATGTCAGGTAATTGACTTTAACAAGATTGTGTTGATTATTGCCAATATTTATGGTTATAACACTAAAGAAGAGAATGAGGATTTATTTGATACTAGGGCTGTCGCGTTAATTAATCCCGATTAATTTAAGCGCAATATAAGTAACTGCCACTATGAGGCAGACAGATGTGATTGCTTATTACCTTTTCTATGACACATACCTAATGCGGTCATTTGATGCTTCCGGGAAGAAAACTGTGATTTGAAGTCCGCTAATTACCAGCGAGGTTGGGCAGCCTCCATCGCCTTGGAATAATTAGCTTACTTTAAATCAATTCCCGTTTAATTTGCCTGACTTGCAATCAAGCCATTTATTCAGCCAACTGACAAATCAAAACGATTACGTGGCCCATAATGAATAAGAAGAGATAATGAGAAGCAGACAGACCTAACCAGGCTGCCGCGTTATATTGAAAGAATTTCAAATTCGTTAACAATTTACATGTCACGTTCTATACACTTAAACAAAATGTTTTCCACCTTCACTGTTGGTTATTTAGATGCTCAAAAGTAAATAAAATCAAGTGCTATGAGTTACTCTCGTTCAATTATCTAATAAAAAATGCCTCAAATTTGCGGCAAAGATTCGCCTGAACGTTAATTGCCAAATCTTTGGTGCATTTGACAATTGCCTGCAATGCAAACATATTCTCTCTTGCATTCACGTTCGGTATGCTTCACAAAATGTTTTTCACTTCACGTAGCCTATATTTTTAAGCTCTTAAAACCAGGGCCATCTTTGAATAATTTTTTTTTTTTTTAGAAATATCTTTTATAGTGCATACAAAATTCCTCAATGAAAGGTGGAATTCAGAGGTCTGCTATTTATTCAAATTATTGAAATTCTTTCAATCTAACACGGCAACCTGGTTAGGTCCGTCTGCTTCTCATTGTCACTTCTTAATCATTATAGGCCACATTTTGATTTTAATTAGTTAGTTGGCTGAAAAAATGACTTGATTGCAAGACAGGCAAAGAACACTGGAATTGATTTAAGGTAAGGAAATTATGCCAAGGCGATGGAGGCTGTCCAACCTCACTGGTAATTAGCGGACTTCGAATCACAGTTTTCTTCCCGGAAACATTTCAAATGACCGCATTAGGTATGTGTCATAAAAAAAGTAATAAGCAAGAAAGTCTGTCTGCCTCATAGTGGCAGTTACTTTAATTGCGCTGAAAATAATCGCGATTAATTAACGCGGCAGCCCTATTTGATACAATTGAGCAGAAGTTACTAATATGGCTAGACAATGCTTTTCTTTTAATTGGCGGGGATCTTAATGTTGCTCTCGATAATGCTTTAGATCGATGGCCATCAAGACAAAATACTAACTTAAGCTGCTATCTGAAGCTCTCCATGCAAAGATGTGATCTAATAGATATTTGGAGAGAAAAATTCCTGACTGACAGAGTATATACATGGTCAAACAAAACAGGATCTTCCCAGTCTAGAATTGATTACTGGTTGGTGTCCAGAAGTCTTAAAGAGAAAACAACTACACCAATTTTGGCCACACCCTTAACAGATCAAAAAGCTATTCACATTCTCATTCCCCTATTTCCTTTTGCTTGCCATAAGCCTTCTTCATATTAGAATTCTACGCTAGATAAAGATGTTAAAGTTGAAGTTAAAAGACTTATTCAGAAGTATTGGAATGAGGCCCAAACTGTCAATAAATATTGTATTCACTGGGAACTAATGAAATTTAAAGTTCCTAAGTTCTGAAGGAAATATAGTTCTGATTTAGCCAAATTGAGAGGATTTGAAGAAGATAATATCTATCATAACCTCCCTTTCCCAAAAGCCTCCTGATTGTCTTTCTATAAATCAAAAAGAAACTCTCACCGAATATCAGAGTAAGCTTGACAGCTTATATATGTTCAAAGCAAAAGGGCCCTTTATCAGATCGAGGCAGAAATGGATGGAAGAGGGGGAGCGAAAATTTGCCAATTTCTTCAGGTTAGAAAAATCTCATTCTATAAGTAATTCTATCGTACAACTTAAAATTGATAGTGTTGTATGTGATAACCCCAGACAAATTGCTACATACAGTTCAAACTTTTATAGCAATTTATATACTTCCCAGTATTGTGACAGGAGTGCATCTGCCTTTTTAGACTCAATAGAGGTGAATAACATGAATGACATTGACTGAGATATGTGTGATACTCCTCTGACTTTACAAGAAATAATTTATTCCATCAATAGCCTCAAGCATAATAAGTCTCCGGGGGTAGGTGGAATTTGCAGAACAATTTAGCCTCTTTTTAATTGAAAGTTTTTATAGAAAGCATAGATAATGAATCGCTTCCTCCTACGCTAGCACGAGGCCTAATCACACTTATTCCGAAACCTGAAAAGGATGTACTGCTTTTTGATAACTGGTGTCCCATTTGTCTATTGAATAATGATTATAAGGTGTGAGCAATTGCTCTCGCTTAACGGCTTAAATTAGTCTTGGATGCTATCATAGATGAATCTCAGTCTGGATTCATGAATAATAGACACATATCTTATAATATCAGATAAGTATTAGATATTCTAGATTATTCTGAATAAATCACTGATAATAGTCATATCCTATTTTTAGAGTTCTACAAAGCCTTTGATTCTGTAGAAAATGAGTTTACTTTTAATTCTTAAGAAAAATTTGGTTTTGGGCATTTTTGCAGCAAAGCTATTCAAACCTTATATGATTATAGTAACTGTGCTATTAAATTGAGCTCTGGCACCAGTACACAATTTGATGTTAAATGAGGAATTTGACGAGGCTGCCCTATATCTCCTTACCTCTTCCTCCTTGTTACACAGCTTTTATCTATTCATGTTAAATCTGAAAGACATTGCTGTAGCAGTTATTGATCAGCTTGCAGATGATACCACTCTTTTTCTAAAAACAAGCATTGTTTGCATGGTCAATGATATACAAGCACAACTTTTCACCACACCATTACTCTATTTGGAATAACAGAGATATACTTTACAAGAGCATATACAATCCATATTCTTTAGGGAATGGTTTAACCATGATATTATTTGGCTAAGACAACTATTCAATAGCAGAGGACCATCCAAGATGGTCGCACGCACATCTCTGTGTTTGTTAGTGCACTGTGTGTCATCGTATTTTTATATTTAAATTTTTATTTTTTTATTTCGAGCGCAACTCTCTTTATACTGCAGTGGATTTAATCATCTAAAATAATAAAATAATAAAAGATAATCAGCAAAATTATCGTACTTGCTTGAATTGCACTGAGGATTATATCGGAAAAAACTTATCTCCTGTGAACTTCTATTTCCTGGTCTCTGACACTTCCCCAGCCTGTTGTCGAGCTTGGTTGCGGCAGCGATTCACGCAGGCTTTCTGCTTTGCTCTGCTTCCCTGTGCATCCCGTCTGCTGTCTGCCTGTCTGCTCCGGAAGATGGCAAACCTGCATCGCCGGCTATCGTCAAAGTCACCCTACTGGAGTTTCACTGTGCTCCTGCTATCCGCCCTGTTGGTGGCTGCTCGAGCCACTTCTGGTATGCTCTGGCTTGATGCTCCCATGCATGCTGCTACATATTGAGTTCTCATCCAATGCTACTGATCGGCACGCCGATCCACTGTCCCTGCTGTACTGATCTTTCAGTCAATTGCCAGTTCTCTGAGCTCGGCGTTCTGCTTGGATAATTTGGCTATATTCTCAACTAACCGCCGACTGTCATCCTACCTGCTGGGGTCGTGGGTTTCTCATACCGGCGCTGTCTGGCGTATTACGTTTGCAGGTGCCTCTTTCCCGTTACTCTCCTACTCTAAGCTGAACTGTTAGCCGAAACTGAACTACTCATTTGAACTTCTCAATTCAAAGAAACTGAACTGGTCATAAAATTTGAAACACTGGTTGAATGGCAATGGGAAAATTAATAACGCTGTTTTTTTTGTTTCATTGTGGGTGTTTGGGAATCTTAGTTGGGGCCCTGTGCTAGAGAAGGTGCTCATGCCCCCGGATCTGCCCAGCACGATCACCAGGGCCCTATTCTATCGCAAAATGTCTGTTCGGGTATCTGCATTTTCATACGTGGTTGCATTTAATAACAAGCCGTTGCTTCGTTTAATGTCTGTTCGTGCTGAAAAGTTGTTTCACATTTTCAGAAAATTTTCCCGTCAATTTTGTTAGTCTTAAAAATGATCATAATGTTAAGTCATTTAATACAATTAAGCGTAAGTGTTTTATTCTTCTTTTCGTTTTACTTTCTGAAAATATTCAACCAAACCCTGGCCCCGTTCTTAACACTATCAGTACACCTGATGAATTCAAAGCTAGGTCTGGTCTTGGTATCATTCATTTAAATATAAGAGGCTTGCTCCCAAAAATGGATATGGTTAAAATTTGGGCCAACTCAACAAACACAGATATATTTATTTTATCTGAAACACGACTTTGCAATTCAGTCCAGGATAAGGACATTTTATTAAGGGCTACAACGTCTTTCGCTGTGACCACCTTAGGAAGGGTGGTGGCATCGCCATTTATATAAAACATAAATAAATTCCATGCTTGCCTTGTAACCTCTCAGTCTATCAGCAAGCAATTTGACCTCCTTGCTGTGAAGCTTGAGCTCACTGAGGGTCAGTTCCTTACTGTAATTGGTTGTTACAGGCCACCCTCAGCCTGTAATGAAGCTTTATCTTCTTTGACACAATATTTAACTGGGCTAAACACAAATGAGATTGTTTTAGTCGGGGATCTTAATTATGACTGGCTATCCTCAGTGTCGGATAGCCTTAAATATATTTGTGACTCCCTGAATCTCACTCAATTGGTTGATGGTTCCACGCGTCCAAATATTAATCATCCTGAAAGATCGTCCCTACTTGATTTGATCTTGACAAATGCCCCCCATATATTCTCAGGCATAGGCATTTTTGAAAATGATTTCAGTGATCATTGTATCATAGCAACAATCAGAAATGCCAAACTGCCAAAAGTCAAACATCAACTTCTTTTTAAAAGAGATTTAAAAATTTTCTGTGAGCAAGCTTTTTTCCATGACCTGGCTCACTATGATTGGAACAGAATTTCCCTTATTGACGATGTAGAGCTGGCTTGGAAGTTCTCTATCATAGCTTTTTGAACTTTGCAAATAAATTCAAATAAACTTTGTAAATTTAGAGTGAACGGGGGATATAATCCATGGTTTACCCCTGACATAGGAAGCCTTCTGACAGAGAGGGATTCTGTCTGGGCCAAGGCAAGAAAAACTAAAACTGAGGCAGACTGGCTGAATTTCAGGAAACTTCGAAATAAGTGTATGTCACTTATTAAAAAAGCTAAATCTGAGTTTTACCTCTCTGAAACCACTAAAAACCTAAATGACTCAAAGAAGTTTTGGAAAATAATAAAATCTAGTTTTGGTCACGTCCTCCAGTGACCTTCCGACTCACATTATAAAAGATACCAGCATTGAGACAGATAAATCAGATATGCTGAACTGTTTTAATGATAATTACATTTCTGCTGGTTTTTTATTTGATTCGTTATGTCCTGTAATGACAAATTCTATTGCGTCCGCATGGAGTTGGGAAAAAGAGCATTCAAATATGCTGCCCCTTTTACATGGAACACCCGTCAAGATTTGAAACTGCCAAAATTAATTTCTTATGATGCATTCGCTACACCTTGAATGTAATTCCATTGGACTGTGTTGCTGTACTTAAATATCATCAGTATCATCAAAAATTTGCATTTTATATGATCACCATTTATTATTTGTATATCTGCTCTGTACTTTGCTCAGTTCTGCTTCTGAATGTTGTGTGCATTGTTTTTTAATTTTGTGTTACAGACATGTGTTGCTGCCTTTCTTGGCCGGGTCTCCCATGCGAAAGAGGTTCTAGGTCTCACCTGGCTAATTACCTGGTTAAATAAATGTTAATAAATAAATAAATAAATAATATCAGGAATTTCTTCAACACTATCAAATACCTGTGACTCCTAAACAGTTTGCTGTAATCTTTGATACTATTTCATCTGGTGTATCCATGCTGTTTAAGGGTTGTATTTCTGCTTATATGCTTGATACTCCTTTTACTGATGTTACTGGGTCACCAGTTGGTAAAGTATGCTTCAACCCATCAGGCTATAAGAACAACCGTGCTCTTTTCCAACGTAATATTGTTTCTACTTCACCTGGAACATCTTACTGGAACTGTCGTGTAAACAACTTGTGTTGGGAAAAAATTTGGACTCTGCCTCAAAAGTTGTTTACAGTAAATAAGGTGAAAGAAGTCTTATTCAAAATTATTCATCGATGTTACCCTTATCAGATCTTTCTTTGTTAAATTTAATTATAACCTAAATTTGAAGTGTGCTTTCTGTGACTCCCATACCGAGACTGCTATTCATCTGGTCTGGAAATGTACACATACCCATAAACTGTGGCAAGATATTTGTATTTGTATTTTTATTTGATATTTACATAATGTTTGTTGTATTGTGTTTGTCTTTGAGAAAAGGATTGGTCAGTAGGTTGCAATCTATAATCTGGCCACTAGATAGCTTTACATCTTAAACACTGATCCTTTAAGGTTGCCTGATAAATAATTAAATAAGTTATTCACTGGAATAATCAGGACCAATCTATAAGCCAATCATTAAGAAATTATTAAGACATGACAAAGAGATCACTGATTGGTTTTATTGGCAATGAATATAATGTACTATTGTAAGGATGGAAATAAGGCAAATAATCACTAAATCCTAGGCTTTCTCTGAATTCCATTTCCCAAATTAGAAGTTTTTCTGCAGTGTAGTCTGATTGATTTTAAGACTGCACTTAATCAAAATGTTTTTGATGTTCAAAAATAAGAGGCTACATTTGTGTAGTGAGCAGTTGCACATTCATTGCCACGATGCAATGGTAATTCTTCTAACTATAAAGCAAGAAGTGTTGGTCTGTGTGTCTGTGGCTCGCATATCTCTCGGACTGTTTTTCAGATCGGCCTAAGCTTTCAGATATGGCTTGCACATGGCACAATGGTGTGCATTTTGAAGTTCTTCGGATTAATTTTCAAAAAATTACAATCCCATAGGCCCGTCGCGCTCTAGCTTTCAGCTATAGCCACGCCTCTTTATACATCCCACCTTCACATGCAGCCTAATTTGGCCATGGGCGGTGTACTAGTTAATTGAATTCCAAGTTTTCTTGCGTCGAAATGTTGGAATTTTAATAAAACAATTGTTATCGCATTATGGCAATGAGTGTGAAACTGCCCTTTTGTATTTGTATTTTTACCTTGGTCAGCAGCTCTCCAGCACCAGTGTGTATTTTTTCTCTCTTCTATCTTGTAAAAAAAAGAATCAATTTAAAATTGGAAACATTGCCAGCTTACAGAACTCGAGGCCAAAAGAAAATTGGCGCCATAGGGTATAATTTAAATCTAGCTAACGAATATGTCCCGTTTTCTGAGCCACTAGAATTCAGAATTCGGAGGTTAATTGAAACAGATTATGTAGTTATGTTGTTGTGGGCTTCTTGTTATATTTCTTCACGAACGCATTATTAGTTTCGAATCAGTGAAGAGAGTCATACACTTTTTTCTTATACTTCTTTCCTGACTTCGGGCGCCCCGGTGAACGGACAGCACCCCTAGCATTTGCCAGCCAGCTCTGATGTAGGACCCAGCCTGAGCACTTTTTGTCAGGACTAGTGCTACAAGAATCCGAATTTCAACTCATACAATTTTTTTTCTCTCCTTTCAATGGGATATTGATGCAATTGATATTGCACTAGTTCTGCAAACAAATAATTCTCATCTTGGAAAAGAGAATTTAGGATCTCCCTAGTCAACATCTGAGAAAACACATTTAAAGATCATCACGCAGAAAGTGTGACTGAAAACAGGGAGGAGATAACACATTGGAACAGTGCTTCCTGAAATCAGCACCCATCAGTGTCTCAGTCCCAACTAGCCTGATCCTGCAAGAATCTTAGAGTGCAATGTCTCGCTCTCACTGGGCACACATTCACTCATATGCATTTCAAAGAATTGAGAACTAAGCACAAAACATACAGGGCTCTAATTTCTTGGCGCAGCGCAGGTGGCGAAGCGTGGCATAGCCCACGCAGTGGTAATTTCGTCCGGCGCAGCCCGCTCAGTGGTAATTTCGTGAGGTGCAACACCGTGCGCAGACGAACATGCGCCGAGATGGGTGTGGCGGCGTAGTAGGGGGAGGTGTCATTTATTCATCAAGACGCAGTGACAATTTCGTAGAAAAAGTCTTCGCAGCAGTTGCGCAGAAAGCTCGGCAGCTCCAACCTGTATAACTGTATAATTTCAGTGCAGTAGTAATTTGGCTGACCGGCGCACAATGCGCACACGTTACCGAAACCTCACTGGCAGGTTTCCAGAATGTCAGGCACATTTCAATACAGTAAATAATTACAGCAACCACTGTTTAATGTAACTATCTGAATCAGCACATAAATTATAGTATCTATATCGATTGTCCTGATGTCAGATCAAAGGCGGTTGGCACGCACCACTGTTTTCTAAGAAAAGTAAAAGCTAGGCATAAAACTGTTTAGTGTGTTTGGATATATTTGTTTGTTTTTTATCTGTATTCTACTTACGCATGTAAAAAAAATTGGAAACACTGCCATAAATACCAGGTTTGTGAAGGTCCGGATGCACTGTTTTTGTTGAGACTGGTTCAGATATGGATGACATGTCTCAAATCTCTGGTGATTTCCAGAGCTGCACCACTGTGGTAACCAACAACTCTGCAACCAAGTGTCTGTCTGTCCGTATTGGAAAGCTTTGGCTTACAGCCAGAATTCATGATTACCACAACTGTATAAGGTGCTCAGCGCATATTGTCATAATTCTTGACTCAGTTCACCTTATAACCTTCAATAACGTATCTGTTTTTGTGATCCAAACACCGTCCATTCTGGCACCAGCCCCTTTTGAACTCTGCTAGCATCCTTCTTCACACTGCCTGGAAGACATACCCAGCAAAGTTCCGCTGTTTAGAGCTCCCAAAAGCGACACATGCTACTAATTATCATTAACATCTATAAGGGTGAGCTGCATAGTTAGTTCTGTGACTGTGGCCCAGGACTTCAAATTATTTTTCAGGGGTTCTGATAATTTATCGACCCCTGTATATACAAACACACTAGGCCGAGTAAAATAAGTCTTTCCCTGTGCTATGAGCATTTTCCTTTCTAAAAACGGACAGATGCATCCCATTTTACTAAGCTTTAGATGCATAATGTGAAGGAATTCTTTAATTTTTAGTCAGTTGAAAAAAAAAACCCAAAAAGAAAGACATCTGAAAGAGTACGGTAAAGTGCAAAGACAAGCTCTGTAGTTAACATTTAAAGCAAGAACTGGAAGACCTCGGCCACAGCTGAAAAGTCACCATACCAACACCCCCTGTTAAGATTACTTGTGGGTATCCCATCATTGCTGTTTGTAACTTCAGAAAGAAAAGACTTTTATCACCTTCAACACCTCCACTGGATGCTGGGCGCATTGTGTCATTTGGTGCACTTCAGGGTTTACTTCGGGTTCCCTTACTTCTGAGAAGCCAAGCACCTAGAATGTTGTTCACAATTAATCCACTGCATTGACTCTGCATCACAGATACAGGCATCTTTTTCTAGAAACTACAACCTCTATCACACAAAAATGTACTTCGCGGGGGCAAAGGCAACATCCCTCAGCGCCAACACACTAAATCAAAGGTGAAGGTGTTTGAGCCAGAGTGAAAGGTCATTGTGGTTCAAAACCTGGACGAGGCACCACTACCCACCAAGGCAAGTCCATATCTGCAAAGAATTAAGTTCCTAACCCATGCGGTTTGAGAGAAATGGCGCAGAAAAAGTCTTCAAGGTGAAGGTCACTAAGCCAAGGTCAAAGGTCATTCGGATAAGAAACCTCAACAAGACATGCCAAACTACGAAGGCAATTACACCTATGCAAAATCACGGTCTTAACCCAAGTGGTTTGAAAGAAATGGCCAGGACAATGTTTGAAAGGTGACGGTCAGTGAGGCGAGGTCAAAAGTCATCTGGGTACAAAACCTCTACGAGGCACGCCTACCCACTTAAGCGAGTATACATATGCTAAATCAAGTTCCTGACCCAAGTGGTCGCAGAGAAATGGTCCGGACAACATTTTCCCGCCGGCCTCCAGTCCGCCTGAGAGGGGGACGACAAAACTTCTCTGCCCCTTAGTCGGGGCTGAGGGGTAAAAACTGGGACAGTATGTAGAATGCAAATGAAAACCGACTTAAGTGATCTGAAAATTCTCTCTTGCCAAGATTTAGTTGAAAACAGCACAACAACAAATTTTTATTCACATAATCAACTATTTTGATTTTTGTAAAAACAAACAAATTCCAAATTTTATGTTTGCAACATGTTCCAAAACAACAGGGACAGTGGAATGGAAAGGCTGGAAAAGTTGTGGAATCTTCACAACACCCATTTGGAAAATTCCACAAGTAAACAGGTGAGTGGGTAACAGGTGATTCAGTTATGCTAGGATATAAAGTCAGCAGTCACAACAGGCGTAGTTGTAAACCAGTAGGCTGGTTTGAGGTTGCTATTTTGCCAAAAGCTGCATGAGCAGATAGTCAAACAGCTTAAAGCAACATTTCTCAATGTGCGATTGCACAGACTTTAGGGATATAATTACTGGCAGTTCATAATTTGGCAGGTCATAATGTAGAGGAACGATTCAGAGAATCTGGAGAAATCCCATTGTGTAACAGAAGAGGCCAAATAATACTGGATGCCCATAGCCAGAAAGAACAGCATTAAGAACACATTTCAGGGTGGCCTTTTATTGTGGACAGTCTAAGATACACCTGTGCACTAATCATGGTGTCTGATGAGCATCTTGATGTGGCACACCTGTGAGGTGGGATGGATTGTCTCAGCAAAGCAAAAGTGCTCACTATCACACATTTAGACAGATTTGTGAACAATGTTTGAGAGAAATGGTAATATTGTGTATCTGCAATGAATTTTAGATCTTTGAGTCCATCTCATGACAAATGGGAGCAAAAACAAAAGTGTTGCGTTTATATTTTTGTTGAGAGTAGTTTACTAACAGGTGAATGAGACATGAGGTAGTTTCGTTAATGTCCAAAATGTGTGGAAATGGCTGAGTCGGCTCTCCTATGGCCTGCTGAGTCCAACTGTCAGATGCGTGTTCAAGTTTGTGGGGGCGTGGCTTTGAACAGAGCACTAATGGGAGGGGATGGAGCTTAGAGGAGGTGCCACTTTCGAATCTTGCCAGCTCTTCAACATTACCAAAAGCTTTTTTGGCTTTTTATTAGCCACAACTATTTCTGAAGGGGGATGAAATTATGTCACAGTAGAGCAGAGAAATCTTTTGTTATACCAGACACATTCAAGTTTCTGCGTTTCGCGATTGCTTTTACAGTAGAATCAGAGAGCTAGCCCAGATATTTATGAAGTATTCAGCTGACCCTGTCATAGATAAGTGAAGCGATCACAAGCGGCCCTAAACAAACCCAAACACGTATCCCAAGCTCTGCAAAACCTGGTCCAACTGCAGCCTTTTCAGCCCCAATTTGCAGACACATACAGCACCTCTCCGGTTAGCTTCAACAGTAGGGGCTACAATCTGCCAACATTATGATGTAACTGCCACATTTATGCTAACCGAAGTAACACAAGCATACTAATCTGAATTACTGCATATAAGTTCACCAGGAGCATTTTTAATTAGCACAGCAGCACGCAAACTAACATGCAGTAGCTGGAAACCGAACTGTCATAACAACCACAGAGACAAACTCTTGCAATAGAGGTCTTACAGACAGCAAGTTCGATTACCATGGACAATTGTACCAAGCATCCAAATTACAAACAAGTATAAAACGTTAACTTCAAATGAGGTTTATGTTCACACACCTTCTGTAGAATTTCCCCTGATATTACTCTTGCATATTTAGGACACAAACATTAGCAACAGTAACTTGGCTACGATAGCCGCAGTGCTACAGCCACAGTCAACTGGCTATCACGTTAGGTTGGCTTAAGCAGTAAAAGCAACTTACAGCTTCTGTGTCTGTGAGTCTGTTAAGGTATGGGAGGAAACACTAGGAAACACTCGGGAACAAAAGGAACTTGAGGACAAAAGGGGAGAGACGCCAGATGCGGGGATCCAAAATAATGATTTATTAAATAAACGGGGAACCAGAGAGGGAGGAAAAAAACGGGGCACTCCGGCCAACGGAAACACCGTGCAACTGCACTGAAGGAAGGAGAACTCAGGAATCCAAAATAACCAGAAACACAAGGGGGCAGACTCGGGACAACTCTGACGGGACTAGGGAACACTCGGAACAGGGAGCTAGGGGACACTCGGAACAGGGAGCTAGGGGAAACTCGGAACAGGGAGCTAGGGGACACTCGGAACAGGGACTTAGGGGACACTCGGAACAGGGACCTAGGGGACACTCTGAAAGGTAGAGGGCAGGCACAAGACGAGACAGTGGGCACAGCTGGCAGATGGCTAACTCGGGAAGCACAGCTGGCCGGGAGAGGGGTCAGGGAGAATATCAGGAGGGGGGCAGACAGGACGGCAGGGATGCTGGGCTCGGAAGCCGGCGAAGGCGGCTGACGCACAGGGCACTGGAGACGGCTAAGGCGACTGGCACACTTGGGGCACTGGAGACGGCGAAGGCGACTGACACACAGGGGGCACTGGAGACGGCGAAGGCGACTGGCACACTGGGGACTGGAGACGGCGAAGGCGACTGGCACACTAGGCACAGGACAGGTGGCACACAGTGCTCTGGAGACGGGGAAGGGAACTGGCACACTGGGGGCACTGGAGACGGCGAAGGCGACTGACACACAGGGGGCACTGGAGACGGCGAAGGCAACTGGCACACAGGGCTCTGGAGACGGCAAAGGGGACTGGCACACTGGGCACAGGACAGGTGGAACACAGGGCTCTGGAGACGGCGAAGGGGACTGGCACACTGGGCACAGGACAGGTGGCACACAGGGCTCTGGAGATGGCGAAGGGGACTGGCACACTGGGCACAGGACAGGTGGCACACAGGGCTCGGAAGACAGGGGGCACCAGGGGCAGAAGGCAGCAGGAAGGGAAGGCTGGGCTGGGAATGCGGCTGAAGAACACACAGAAGAGATGAAGGGACCAGAGGGAAAGTGCACAGGGCCGGGAGTGGTGTGAAGCAGGCGGGAGCGAAGTCAGATCTGCTACTGGCTTGCTGCAGGGGGACTGAAATAGGGCAGGGGCACGGACAGACACAGGTGCAGGAACTTAATATAATTAACAAGGGGTGGAACATAAGGGAAACCTAATTACATGAAACAGATAAACATTAACACACAGACGAGGATCACAAGACAATCCCAAAGACGGGATAAATAAACTGGATAAAAAGACTCCTAAGTGTACAGAATAAGAGCCAGAATAGATAATGAGAATGCAGAGGTTCTGCAAGAAAACTTAGCAAAGCCAGTGAATAGAAAAGCAAGAGGCGGAGACTAGAACAGGGTGACTGCTGAGAGATTAGTCAATTAGTAAGAGCAGCTATACTATCCCCGGTGCTCGTTAGTAGGTTAGTCTAATATACAATGTTAGTTTGGTTAGTAATTTTAGAAAACAACAAACTGTTAGTAATGTTAGTACACATAGGAAAGCAAGGGGAAACTAGCAAATAAGAAAGGAAGGAAGGATTAAACCCAGAATCCATTAAATCACCCGAAACCGTGTCACAATCAATTAAGACAGAAACTGCTACAAACAATAACGAGACCGGGGAGAAGGCAAAGACGGTACATGGGTAAGACGTGGACTGGAATAACATGGGAGAGGAAAGAAATGTGAACACTAAGACATGGACTAAATACCCACATCACAAAAATAATAAAAACCTAAAACTGACAACCAAACACACGGACCACGGAACACAACAGAGTCATGGACAGTCGCGACCAATCCAGGATTTATCTTCAGATATTTTACAAAGCCGGCGTTTGAGTCCAGTTGTTAGTGCTGACTATTGTTAGTGGTCCTGCTGGCCACACGTAACACGTTAGCTTCACTTACATTATTTGCTGTTATATCGTTACTTACAGCTTGTGGCTCTGAGAGCTTGATCGATGCAAATGCTTCAGGTTTGAGAAGCAGCTGAAATGCTTATCCTGTGTCGAATTATCCTTTATTGACAAAGCTGTCTTTGGTGAAATACTGAGCACAAACAGCTGATGTTCCCTTTGGCCGAGGCTGTTTTCTGCCAGCAAACAAAAAAAGCTACCCACTGATTTCTGGTGGCATCGTCTTTTGGAAGAGAAATAGGTGCTTCTCTTTGCGTATAAAAGTAAACGAACAAGCAGCTTTGGGAGAGATACTGACAAAACTCCTCAAATGATCTGCGGTTCTTCTTTTGTATTTCCAAAAGTGTAGACACTACTAAGGCATAGTATGATCTGCCGTTTTTATTGCCAGCTAGAATAGTTTCCGGTGTGGGCAGGTCCAGCGCCGAGATTGGTTTTGGCTAGGTCTGTATTAATTGGACGGCACAGCTTGAAGTCAGGTTTTGCCCGGATCTCGTGAAGGTCTCGGGAAGAGCTGTTCAGAAAGGAAATCACATTCTTGGATTACGGCAAAGCCCCGGTATCTTATGTTTAGAAACTTTTCAGAGGTTGAATATGGACATCCAACATTATAACATTACCTGTATGTATTAAAAGAAGGATCAGCACAATAGGTCCTCTTTAAAATGAATACTGTAGGCTCAGAGTGATTTGCAAAATACTGTTTGCTGTTTTTGTTTACCTTTTACACATTGTTTCAATTCTCCAGGAACTAAAATAGCAAAATGACAGTGCAAGAATAGTTCAGATAAATCCACGATACAAGAGCCGACTTGATATGTACCTGAAATGGCTGTGCAGAATGATTGCACAAAGAGAACTACCAGGCCCTAAACACACCCATTTCACAGGTATTGCGTATAGTAATGTGTGTCACATTGAAACAGGGCCTCAGTTCACCCTTTCAGCATGGAGGGGAGCAGTTAGTTGGCTTACTTTTAATCAAATAATATTATAGTTTACTCAGATTCATACGCCTCGTCATAGACCAAGTCAGCGCTTCAAAATGCTTTTCCTTAAGACAATGCAGCAACATCTATTAAGTCCATGAAGTTCCAATAACTTCAATGCAGTCTTGGACAACAATATTGGCAGTTTAAGATTTTTCAGAAATAGGAAGACTGCTTTTGCTGAGCAAGGTTTTTATTGTATCTACCCAACCATATCAAGCTCGTTTCTTTTTTACACCTACAGTAAACAAAAGTAATATTCTCACCATTGCTTGTATTAAATTGAGTCAACAATATATTTCCCTTTAAATATCATGGAGTGTCTTATTATTTGCCTGTTAGTTAAGATTTAATGTATCTTTTTTAGGGGGATTTTTTCCTTTATTTGATAGTTATACAGTAGAGATAGACAGGAAAGTTGGGAAGAAGAATGGGGAAGACATGCCGCAAATGACCCAAGCTACAAAACCCTTGAGTAGACCTACAAAATGAGGCAAATTTGAGGTCTGTGTAAGTAATTGCTCCAGAGATATGGCCAAAAAAAACAGATTTTTTTCAAAATATAGCGCTACCTGGTGCCAAACCTAGGAGTGCATACTTGCCCAAAATGTAATCAGTTCATCCTCTCTACCATATCTGCCCATATGCTAAAAATGAGAAGTCAATGTAAAGTATTTTGTGAGTTGTCGCGCTAACGGCTAATATCTGCGGACCCGGCGGCAGCAGCAGCGGCAGACGTGGCGGCAGTGGCGGGTGGGGCGAAACGTTGATATCCCTGAGACTCGTATTTCGGGGATATAATTAATGCAATTTTTCAGAAACAGCTCCCTCTACTGTCTAATGAAGTAAGTACATTATAATTCCATCGCTTGGTATAAATGGTAGATGTTCATGAAACGAATAATGTAATTCGCTTACATAAACGGCCTCTACTGACTGGGATCGGACAGTTGAAACTTTGGGACCACCACCTTTTATGCTAAACATAACAATGTTGAGTCAGTTGTGAACATTTCTGCATAAGATGCTAGATATTACAACCAATAGAATACATTGGCTCTCATTCATGAAATGCTTGTCACAATTGGAAATTTTAATTCATATTGCGCCTTGTTATGTACACAATACGCAGATGCCTTTGAAATACGTGATATAGCCTAAACATGTCAAACGATTTAGTTAAATTTGTTGGCAACTGGCAGGTATCCAGATTAGGTTCACGATTGTGAATTATCGATGTGAATCGACTCAATAGATTACACAATCTTTCTACATGTTGAATGATGATAATAAAAAAATATAAATGGAGGCATGTCGCTGTCTCCGACAGGGAAAATTCCTGACAGAGAGCTCTCCCCAATTATGCCAGCGATGCGCTCATCTGCCATTGATAGTTCGTTGGTCCACGCGCACTGCGGTTGTCAATCACTGTGTTTATTACGACTACACGCCCCTTTAGCATAATATCAAATAAAAGGGTTAGGGTTAGGGTGTTCAAGTGCATTTATTCAGTGGGGAAAAAAATCCAACATTAATTAATTATTCTTTGACATCAAATCATGTGTGCAGCAATTATTAGCACCCCTGATTTTAATACTTTGTACAACCCCCTTTCGCCAACAAAACAGCACCTAATCTTCTCCTCTAATGTTTCACAAGATGGGAGATAAAGGAAGAGGGATCTTCAACCATTCCTCTTTGCACAATCTCTCTAAATCATCCAGCAACCTGGGTCCTCTCCTCTGCACTCTTCTCTTCAGCTCAGTCCACAGGTTTTCAACAGGGTTGAGGTCTGGGGACTGAGATGGCTATGGGAGGAGCTGGATCCTTTGTCTGGTGAACCATTTCTGTGTAGATTTGGCCATATGCTTAGGCTCATTATCTTGCTGAAAGACCCAGTGACAACACATCTTCAGCTTTCGAGCAAAAGCCACCAGATTTTGATTTAAAATGTCCTGGCATTTCAAAGCGTTCATGATGCCATGCTCCCTAACAAGGTGCCCAGGGCCTCTGGAAGAGAAACAGGCCCACGGCATCACCGATCTTCCCCCATACTTCACAGTGGGCTTTTCTGCATACTCATCTTTTGTGTTCCGCCAGACCCATTTAGAGTGTTTGTTGCCAAACAGCTCTATCTTGGTCTCATCTGACCAAAGCACACGGTCCCAGTTGAAGCCCCAGTACCGCTTAGTGAACTCCAGACATTTGCGTTTATGATTGTGAGTGAGAAAAGGTTTTTTTCCGTACATGCCTCCCAAACAGCTTGTTGGCATGTAGATAGCGCCCGATAGTTATTTTGGAGACTTTGTGACCTCAAAGATGCTACCATTTGTTGCAATTCTTTAACGGTGAGCTTGGGAAAACTTTTTATTTCTCTTACCATCCTCCTCACTGTGTGTGGTGGCAAAATAACCTTGCGTCCTTGTCCAGGCTTGTTTACCACTGTTCCAGTTGTTTTAAAGTTCTTAATCATTCCTCTGATAGTAGATATGGGCAGGTGCAGGCGAGTGGCTATTTTCTTGTAGCCACTGCCTGACTTGTGAAGATCGACACACATCTGGCTTACTTGAATGGTGTGTTCCTTTGTCTTTCCCATGTTGAAGAGTGGATAAGAGAAATGGCCTCTGTCTCATGTCATATTTATACCCCAGGGAAAGAAGAAGTGATGAATTACTAATTAAATATTACTAGATACTCTGATCAACTTTGTAAACTACTGTAGAAATGACAGAAATACTTCAATTACATTTATTTCCTAGGAATTGTTAGGGTTGCCAACAATTGAGGAACAGGTGATTTTATGAAAAATAATTATTTCGTAGTCAGGGATTTTTTTTTCCTAAAAATTCACTTCAGTTGAAGGTTACATTTTTCTACAATTTTCAGTGTGAGAGTATGCTTCTGCAATAAAAATTGAATTTATCAGGGGGCGCTCCGGTGGCTCATCGGCCTAAACGCGCGTACCATGAAGGCTGTTTCCTTCCCGCAGCGACCTGGGTTTGATTCCGGCTCAGATCATCTGCTGCATGTCTTCCCCCATTCTTCTCCCTAACCTTCCTGTCTATTTACACTGAATAACTATCAAATAAAGGAAAAATTTCCCCAAAAAATAATAATAATTTTTTAAAAAAATGGAGTTTATCTTAAGGCTTTTAACACATCTTAACCAGGGGGGCCAATAATTATTGAGGGTGCTGTATACTGTATATCGCTAAAATGAGCAATGTGGGGTATATTATGTACTCGTATAACCCACAAACTTAGCATGACAATATAACAAGTCCACTGCAGACATTCATATGCTTCAGTGACTTTACACACAGTTATCAGTCAAGTACGAAATCGGAATAGCAAAACAAACAACAATCGGTGCACTTTCACACAGTCAATAACATTGGCAAATTACCAAGGGTTCTACTTCAGCATTCCCACTCGCCATACAGACATGTTTCGCACAATTCAAAAGTTTACCAGAGCAAACTCCCGTTTTACAAAAATGGCAAAACAGTCCAAACGGTTCCTCAAAAAACTAATAAATTACCGCAGCGAGGCTTGTCAGCACTCGCTAATAGCAGGCTATGCAAATGCCAACAGTAACGACAATGTCCTCTTATGGGGAGTCCAACCTGACTCCACTAGGGCCACTGACTAGTGACACCAATGTGTCCTCTTACAGGGAGTACAAGCCAACTCCACAAAATGTCATTGGTAACAACAGCGACTCCAAAACCCAATGGCAGTGACGCTTCCGCTTCCTATCAACAAATGCCCGGCAATGCCCTTCCTGTGTCCTATCAATCCATCAAGGTCTCCAGACCTCCAAACGCCTCAAAGACAAATAAGTAATCAAATCTGAATCCAACTGAACATGCATTTACATGCATGCTGAAGAGACTGAAGGCAAAAGGTCCCTGAAATAAACAAGAACTGTAGATGGCTCTAGTACAGGCCTGGCACATCATTACCAAGGAAGATACACAGCACCTGTTGAAGCCTGGATAAACCTGATTTTACACCTTCAGGGTAACTGGTGTAACTCTCGTACTGCGAACTGCTGTCAGGGTTTCTGCTTGAAGCGTCTAACTGGAGAAATCCAGAATGAATGAATGCATGAGTGAATGAAATAATGCATGCATGTTGGCCTTCCTGTCTGATTTATGAAATCTATCCAATGAACCAAAGTGACCTTTAATGATGTACATTTGTGATTTGTGAGTTTATGCTAAATTAGGGTCACCCACTTGCCATAACCCACATTCTTTGCCTCCGGAACATTCGCGTCCTGTGTTCTTTGCAATAACACTTTTTGAGCTTTATACTCCTCGGGTAGACAAAGGCTCTGAGTAAGCGCATATCTGCCAAGTGTTCTGGTGCCATGGATAAACTGGTTTTCCTGAGGCCTGTTGCGAGGAGGCTCATTTAACATACTCTGGTTGGGAACTGACTCTGAGCTCCACCAAACTAAACAAAGACAATTATGTGGGTGCATAACACTAGGTATCTGCAAGTTATGTAGAGCTAGGTTTAGGCACTCTGGTTAGGATTACTAATTACTAACCTTTTGCTGTCATCAGTCAAAATAGACCTGGCAAGCGCCACCTATTTCACCTTGGAAGAGCAGCAGATTATTATGGCAGAATATGAATTGTGTACAAAAAAAGCCTTGGATACGTGATGCGCCAAAAACGTTGTTTATTTGGAAAATGATATAGCTTTTTGGAGCATTGACTGAGTATGCAAGCCTTTTTCCAAATACTGTGAAGACATCTGCTTTGGACATTGCATTTACAAAGACACATTAGTGTGCATGTATTCTAGCAGCAACAAAGTATGAATCTACAAATTGAATATCTCAATGAGGAGCAATACTGTCTCTGCTATAAAAGCAAGGGAGGCATGCTGGAAAAAAACTCACTGACTGCATTTACAAAGGAGCATAGTTCTGTGTTTTGTTTTGTTTTTTAATTAGTAGTTATTGGGCTCTACTTTTTTGGCGCAGCGCAGGTGGTAATTTCGTGCGGTGCAACACCGTGCGCAGCCACTTTGGCAATTTGGTAGACACACAAAAAGACTCCGCTAGAGTTGGGCAGAAAGCTCGCCATCTCCAAACTGGTTTACTTTCTGTGCAGTGGAAATTTGACTGACCGGCGCACAGTGCACACACGTCACCGGAACCTCTGGCAGGTTTCCAGAATGTAATTGTTCCAGAATGTTCCATGAAATAATTACAGGAAGCACTATTTCATGTAACTATCTGAATAAGGATATAAATTATAGTATATATTATAGTGTCCTGATGTCAGATTAAAGGCGTTTGCCATGCGTAATGGAAACTTGACCCGGCTTAATCTACGTAGCTGAATCTGATGCAAACTAACGACTTCACATCTTTCTCAGCCAACCACAAACTGCATATATATATATATATATATATATATATATATATATATATATATATATATATATATATATAGAATGCTTGCATTCTATGCTCAGTAAAGCCGCTTGCACAATGGACGCGAAACAAATTTTACACACGACTGATTACAGACAAGTCAATGCAAAGACGCAAAAGTCAGACAGGGTTTTAATATAGCTCCGTGTCCGAAAGTCATAAAAGTTCTAATTTTTCAGAGTATTCCAGGAATTATTAGACGTGCAAACTTGGCCATGTTTGTGTTCGACCTTCACAAAATGCAAATTGATTTTTCTTGGTCTTTTTAGCCTATTCATCTGTTTTCTTCTGTTGAAGATAGACAACAGTCTTTATTCGGTCTTACTTATGAAAATTAGTCAGATGGATCGAACAGATTCACGCTTTATTTCCACAGAAGAGATAAAATAGTGCGTGAGCAAATCAATTCCATGACCATTGACAGTGTCAATAAATTATTGCATCCACAATCAAGACTGTCCGACGCTAAATGCAAAATACTCCATGTCCAGCAGCCAGCAAAAAGTAAAAGTATTGATATGAGAACAGATTCATAACGAAATGAAGAATAAAAATATATCACCAACAAACGGGACATCCAACAAAGATGACCCGCCAATAAATAAATCGCAGTGTTTATTGGATGTTCTGTTGTTAAAATTTTTCTTTTTATTCTTTATTTTGTTATCAATCTGTTCTAATCGTCCTCTTTTTTCTTTTTTTTTCTTTTTTTTGGCTGTCACACACGGAGGCATTGTACATTGTCCCGCGCCAATGTCGACTCACTTTATTGAGCAGGGCTTAAACAGAAATATTGATTGAAATTCTTCGTACTCTTCTTGAAGAACTGAGCCCTCAGATCAAAACATTCACGTTTAATATCTAAAAGAGTCAGTAGGTTTGAAGAAATTACAAAACCCAAAACCAGTGAAGTTGGCACATTGTGTAAATCGTAAATAAAAACAGAATACAATGATTTGCAAATCCTTTTCAACCTATATTCAATTGAATACACTGCAAAGAAAAGTTACTTAATGTTAGAACAGGTAAACTTTGTAATTTTTTGCAAATATTAGCTCATTTGGAATTTGATGCCTGCAACATGTTTCAAAAAAGCTGGCACAAGTGGCAAAAAAGACTGAGAGAGTTGAGGAATGCTCATCAAACACTTATTTGGAACATCCCATAGGTGAACGGGCTAATTGGGAACAGGTGGGTGCCATGATTGGGTATAAAAGCAGCTTTTTTGAAATGCACAGTCATTCACAAACAAGGATGGGGCGAGGGTCACCACTTAATGAACAAATGCGTGAGCTGATTGTCGAACAGTTTAAAAACAACATTCCTCAACGAGCTATTGCAAGAAATTTAGGGATTTCATCATCTACAGTCCGTAATATCGTCACAAGATTCAGAGAATCTGGAGAAATCACTGCACGTAAGCGACAAGGCCGAAAACCAACATTGAATGCCCGTGCCCTTCGATCCCTCAGGCGGTACTGCATCAAAAACCGACGTCAGTGTGTAAAGAACATCACCACATGGGCTCAGGAACACTTCAGAAAACCACTGTCAGTAACAACAGTTTGTCGCTACATCTGCAAGTGCAAGTTAAAACTCTACAATGCAAAGCGAAAGCCATGTATCAACAGCACCCAGAAACGCCGCCAGCTTCGCTGGGCCCAAGCTCATCTAAGATGGACAGATGCAAAGTGGAAAAGTGTTCTGTGGTCTGACGAGTCCACATTTCAAATTTTTTTTGGAAACTGTGGACGTCGTGTCCTCCAAACCAAAGAGGAAAAGAGCCATCCGGACTGTTATAGGCGCAAAGTTCAAAAGCCAGCATCTGTGATGGTATGGGGGTGTATTAGTGCCCAAGGCATGGGCAACTTACACATATGTGAAGGCACCATTAATGCTGAAAGGTACATACAGGTTTTGGAGCAACATATGTTGCCATCCAAGCAACGTCTTTTTCATGGAAGCCCCTGCTTATTTCAGCAAGACAATGCCAAGCCACATTCTGCATGTGTTACAACAGCATGGCTCTGTACTAAAAGAGTGCGGATACTTGACTGGCCTGCCTGTAGTCCAGACCTGTCTCCCATTGAAAATGTGTGGCCCATTATGAAGCGTAAAATACGACAATGGAGACCCCGGACTGTTGAACAACTTAAGCTGTACATCAAGAATGGGAAAGAGTTCCACCTGAAAAGCTTCAAAAATTGGTCTCCTCAGTTCCCAAACGTTTACTGAGTATCGTTAAAAGGAAAGGCGATGTAACACAGTGGTAAAAAGGCCCCTGTGCCAACTTTTTTGCAATGTGTTGCTGCCTTTAAATTCTAAGTCAATGATTATTTGCAAAAAAAATTAAGTTTCTCAATTTGAACATTAAACATCTTGTCTTTGCAGTATATTCAATTGAATATAAGTTGAAAAGGATTTGCAAATCATTGTATTCTGTTTTTATCTAGGATTTACATAATGTGCCAACTTCACTGGTTTTGGGTTTTGTAAAAACAATAACGACTGTTGGACACAGAGATATATTAAAACCCTGTCCGACTTTCGGACACGAGACACCGCGTTCAACGCAACCTCTAAAAATTTGTTTCGTGTCCAGTGTGCAAGCAGCTTACTACTAGGCTTATATTATTGTCACTTAGGTTTTATCGTTTTTTAGTGGGGGAAAGGAATAAAGCCTTGATTGCTATGATCTCGTACTGAGTTAAGATCACATATTGAAAATAAATGTCTAAGGTATCTTGCATTGTTGTCCATGCATGTTAATGACAAAATTTTAAGCAGCAACAGGGTGTAATAATTGGAACACGCTATCCATCGTTTCTCTTGCCAATGATGCAGGCAGAATAAATAAATGAGCAACCGTGAATGATCTGACGTAGTTTTTGTTTTGAAATTCCATTCAAGTTCGTTAATGGTAATAATTTGAGAATGCCTCATATTCGTAATGCCTAATATTGACGTAAGTGGTGCAGAAAACTAGCCTGAAGCAGCAAAGTAAAATGCAACATTAACGCATCATGTAGATATAGGACAGAGGCTTCTTTATTTCAACACTTTAAAGGTGAGGAGAGGAGCTCATTTTATTGGTGAAGAGTTGACTCGGCTGTGTTAAACCCACTTAAGCTTTTTCTCCTACCTCTTTGTTACTTGCGCCGGAAGGCAGCGCAGAGGGGGGACAGAGGAGTACTTGCGCCAGGATACGCCAGGCATGAAATTGCATCATACACCTGGACACAGCCCGTTGGCGCGGCGCTCCCACTATTCGCCGCGCCTGCACCTGGTCTACGAATTTAGAGGCCATTAAGTAAATCAATACTAATGAAAATGTTTGTTCTTTTAAATTAATTTACAGTAAGCAATGCTAGTTTTGCCTGTAATATTTTCAGTGCACGATGTGGAGTGCACTGAAATAAAAATAACGTGGACTGGGTTCAAATGCAAAGAAGACAAATTGTATTTATTACTCTAGAAGCAGAGCCTCAAAAGCACGTGGTGATGGAATAATACAGGTAAACAGCAATTCCAAAATCAAGTACAGAAAGGCAGCTGGACTAACAATAGTCTGCTGAATATCAGGATTTTAAAATGTATGCATGAAAAGCTACGACATTGGCTTATGAGACTTCGCACAGGCTTATAAAGGCTATAATGGATAGTTACCCTTTCTGAACCACTTGATAGCATCACGTAATCGCTGAAATGGATCATGCCCAAAAAATGTTTCTTGTCCCACAACATCAACTGGATAAATTAAAGAACCTTTTGTTTACACCCACACCCATACAGCAAACTGTGTAAAATGAATTGGATCAAGGACTGATGTGGATCTTCACGAGGAGGCGAAGCAGTAAGCAGTGGCTTTACAGAGATTCATCGCTGTTGTTAAGCAAGGTGAATAAGAATCCAACATTTTGACATTATATCTCCCCACTGATGGTGTGGAAGAATCCGATACCAAAGATGATCAGACCCATGGGCCTGACGCCTTGGTTCAAGATGTGATAAAAAGTGTTCCGTCAAGAAGCAAAACAAAAAATGCCACGTGTCTTGGAAAAAATTGCCAAATCCAAAGATGTTGCAACGTGGAATGATAAAGGGGACTTTGTTTTCCAAGGGAAAGCTGTGAGCGGATCTCATATGTTGGATCTTATAAAAAAATATCGCAGCACCTTACAAGGTTTTTGATGATAGAACACCACTTGGATGGCAGAAATTTGAGGCTTTAGCAATAATTAATATGCCTCTTTCAGTCGTGCCAAATCAGCAGGTCCGCAACACTCATAAAAAAAACACAGAGCAAATCACCTTTGAAAACAATGGAAACAAGCGTGAAAGTGACTGGCCACAATTTTCCTTCGCCAGCCTTTTCAATTCCTGTATCAGACCGTAATGCATGGCTAAGTTTTTAATGTATAGCTTTAGTGCAATAAATAATGTGCAGTGACAATAAAGTTTTTTTAATTCCTTTTATTGTTGTTTTTTCAATAAAATACATAAAGTTATACTTTTGCTCAAGCAGCTCTTCACTTACAAGCATAAATGATTTAAAAGTTGTAAAAGAATTTGCAGTCTGAACACATGACAACATATTTTTTACACATTTATCTAAACGGATTTTATTAACATGCTTGGAAACCATAAAGTCATTCATTTTTAAATTATCTGAGTACAGAGCCATAATTCTACTCAATGGTATTCGTTTGGACCTGTGGTTCAAGTAAAACAAGAGCAACGCAGAGCGTGGCATATGCCCCCGCCTGTATGTTGATCAAGGGCATATTGAGATGGCCGCTGTGGCGGCCATATTAGATATCGCACGACGTTGGTTTTCGAAAGGAACCTTCCTCTAGCCACTCCCAATACGCCATTAAGAAATGGCATCAATCCGACGAGGGATTCTATAGTTATCCCACGGAAACAAAAAGTTAACGGACGACGGACGGACGGACGTACGACGGACATGGTGTCGAACTGTGCTAGCATTGTTAAAATCAGGCTGAAAAGGCTTGAATGAAAATTTTTGCCCTTTGACATACTATGCTACAAATTCAGCATAGTAGTGCCTGAAGTTAAATGGGTTCTTGTAATAAGCCGCCGTAAATGCATTGTTGCCAACCAAACCTATAATAACAGTTTTTGGAAGCTGTCCGAGGAATAAATTCTCCTGATTGCATACACGGCTACCAGCGGCTAGTGAAATGGTCTTGAGGTTAACCCACTCTATTGGGTATTTAATGTTAGAGGTCAACAGAGCCTACGCATGTCCGAGTTTCATGGCTGGTGATACTGTGACTTTTTTCACAAACAGTGATGCAGAAACCAATTTAAGCTTGTATTGTTCTTGATCGGGGGAAATGAACCAAAAGTCATCCTTATACCATACCATTTTAATTTTAATATCATCTCCATTTATCAGTATCCTTTCTTGAAAAAAACATGTCAGCGTGTATATGACTGAGCAGCTCAAACGTATTGCTGGGGCTGTGTATAAATTTCTGCTGTGTATAAATTTCTGCTCATGTTGCTCTGGTTCACAGTTTCCCATCGATGTTCCCGCTGGCATCTTTGTAAAGAGTATAGATGTGAATCTCCATGATTCAGTAGGCATTCAAGAATGGCCCTATAAGGATATGTATTGCTGGCCTGTGTGATCAATCGATCCCCAAGCGTAGTGTAGAGGCATGGATGTATTGTGCCCTCTTTTGGGAAAGAAGTCACATGATGACAAAATTGTTTTCTTGAAAGATCACAGAATTTGTTTTGTATGTTTGGGCAAGGGCACATAAGTAAGGACTGCAGGAGGCGACTGTCATGTTTGGTATGTGGTTCTAGATATCCTACCATTCTTCATATTTACCCAGGGGACAAAAAGGCAGAGACACCAGCAGTGGACAGTGCTGTAGTAACAGTGCAAACTAGTAGTCTCACTGGGGCTGGCGACAAAGACTGTAAACTTTCCAGAGTCCCAGTCAAGATTAAATCAAAAAAGGGTCAGAAAATTGTGGAGACTTACGCCTTTTTGGACTAAGGCAGCTCTGGTTCATTCCGCACAACAAGTCTAATGAATAGACTGAATATTCCAGGAAGAGGAAGCAAAATTTTGTCACGCACTATGGGTCAAGAAAAGGTTATGGAATGTTGCATTGTCTCTGATTAGGAAAAAGCCAGCCTGGACAGTGAATTTTACTGTGAGTTGCCAGATGTCTTCACCCTGAAGAAAACGCCTGTCAGTAGGAACAATACATACAGCAAGATTTATACAGGTGGCCATACTTGCATGGAGTGCAACTGTCAGAACTTGAAGATGTTGAGCTTCTCATTGGCTTGAATGTACCAAGACATCATCAGGTGTGTGTGCCAGCTGAAGATTTTAACCTGCTAAGGTTTCTCTGGTGGCCCAGTGGAGATTTCTCTTAATCGCTGGATGAGTACAGGATGCTTGTCCATCTTTTTAGAGCAACTTCATCGCCAAGTTGCACAAACTTTGCTCTCAGAAAATGTGCCATGGATAACAAAGACTTTTTCAGTCAGCAGGCAGTGGATACCATTATGAACAACTTTTTTGTGTATGACAGTCTTGTCTCAGTGCCAGCTGAGTCTCAAGCTGTGGCTCTCTATCACGATCTTCGAGCCATTTGCTCTAGAGGGGGCTTTCAGCTAAAGACGCGGATGAGCAACAGTCAAAATGTTTTAGCTGCAATTCCTGAGGAGGATGGGGCAGTGGACGTGAAAGTACTGGATTTAGTACAAAGTACAAAGGACGTGAAAGTACAGTTGCTGATATGGAATCAGTTGACACCAGATGCGGGAAAAGGGAATGAGGATTTATTTATAAACCAAAACAAAACAGGCACGAGGGCCAACAAAAAACTTGGCCCAAAGGGTTGCAAAAAACAAACTAAGGTAAGCTACACAGAGCTACAAAACAAAGAATGCAAATGACAGAAAACAAAAGGCACTGGAAACTCCAGGCAAGAAGATCAAGAAAAGTAAATAACAAGACTAAATATATATACACAAAACAAGAGGCTGGGACAAGACTTGAAACTAGAAATGCTAGAGAACTATGACAAGAACTTGGCTACACTTGCACAAGCAACGAGACGCGAGACACTGTCTGCCAGCCAACTTCCACCGCAACCAGATAAAGGCTTGGAAATCATGACATGAGGGGTAACACCTGGAGAGAGAGAGAAACAAGAGGCATGGCAAGATCAAGACATGGACAGAGATTGGATGACATGACCTGCTCATTAAGAGAATGAGCGTGCTCAGCTTAAGTACCAATTAAGTATGCAGTTTGGAAGCAGCATGAATGTTAAGAACAGAAAAGCACAGCAAGATCTTGAAATAGCAAAGCAGGAATCATGACAATAAACTCCCTGTCTAAATTAGTAATATTAGTAATGTGCCTATCTAAGAATTACACCACCCAGTGAGTGTTAGTAAATGTTAGTAACTTAAAAACAGTTAATTGTCAATTAAGCTTAGAGAGCCCCGAATCCAGCACAGCATGGAAGGAAGGGGAAATACCAAAGCCAACCATAGCTCAGAAATGTGCAACAACGAAGGCACGGGGCGGAACGCAGACAAGCGGTGGAGTGGCATGGCAGACCTGGCATGAACAAAAACATGGAAAAGTAAAAACATGGACATGGAAACATGAAATGCAAAAACTGTGACATGAACTATGAACTATGAAACTATGAACTATGGAATCTTGATACATGAAACTGTTAAAACCATGAATAATACTGTTCTGGCCAAAGGCCAGAACCCTGAAACACAACAGTACCCCCCCCTTACAAAAGCGGCACCTGACGCTGACAAACACTAAGAACTAAAATACAAGAAGCCGCACAAAACTAAACAAATCCCACAAGACAAATAACTAGCGAGAATACTAAAGACAAAAACTCTATGACATAACACCTAACCAAGAAACAGTACAACAAGAAACACTAAACAAACAAGATTACTTGGTCTCCAGCAAGCTGGGGCTAAGGCTTAGGTTATAGTAATGGCTAGGGACTGTGGCTATGGATGGCAATGGCTATGGCTAGAGACTATGGCAATGGCTTGGGACTATGGCTATGGCTTGGCTTGGCTTGAGACTAGAGGCTATGGCTATGGGGTTGGGACTGTGGCTATGGCTATGGGCTATGGCTATGGCTAGGCTTGAGGGTATGGCTTAGAACTATGGCTTGGGCTGGGGGCTATGGGGCTATGGCTATGGCTTGGGACTATGGCTTGGCTAGGCTTGAGGGCTATGGCTATGGCTTGGGGTGTGACTGGTGGTAGTCACGGATGAGGGCTTTGTCTAAGATGTGCCTGGCCGGGACCCAGGAACGCTCCTCTGGGCCGTACCCCTCCCAATCCACGAGGTACTGGAGGCCCCGGCCCCTCTGACGGCAATCCAGCAGAGACTTGACCGTATAAGCCTCCCCTCCGTCGATGAGCCGAGGAGGAGGCGGAGGCTCAGGTGGGGGCATGAGGGGGGAGGTGGCAACAGGCCTCAGGCGTGAGACGTGGAACACAGGGTGGAGCCGTCGCATGGTGGATGGGAGCTTGAGCCGGACAGCAGTGGGGCTGATGATTCTTTGTATGGGGAAAGGACCCAGGAAGCGGGGAGCCAGCTTTCGGCTTTCCACCCGGAGTGGGATGTCCTGCGCCGCTAACCAGACCTTCTGGCCGACCCGATAGTGAGGGGCTGGGCGCCGACGCTTGTCTGCCGTGGTCTTCATCGTCTTGCCCGCCCGAACTAAGGCGCGGCGAGCAGACAGCCACACACGGCGACACCGCCGGATGAATGCCCCGGCTGAAGGCACCCCGACTTCCTCCTCCTGGCTGGGGAACAATGGAGGCTGGTAGCCCATACAGCACTCGAAGGGGGAGAGGCCGGAGGCAGAGGCGGCGTGGGAGTTTACGGCGTACTCGACCCAGGGTAGCATGGTGGACCAGGATCTTGGGTTGGTCGAGCACACGCATCGGAGGACCGTCTCCAGGGTTTGGTTGGCCCGCTCAGTCTGTCCATTGGTCTGTGGGTGGTAACCTGAACTGAGGCTGAAGGAGGTGCCAAGGGATGTGCAGAATGCTTTCCAGAACTGGGAGGTGAATTGGGGACCACGATCTGACACAATATCCACAGGAATGCCATGGGGACGGACAACATGCTGGATTAGTAGGTCAGCTGTGGTTTTAGCAGAGGGGAGCTTGGGAAGGGGCACGAAGTGGGCAGATTTGGAGAACCGGTCAACTATGGTGAGGACAGTGGTGTTTCCATGGGAGACGGGCAGGCCAGTGACGAAGTCCAGAGCTATGTGGGACCAGGGACGGTGAGGAATGGGCAGTGGTTGGAGCAGACCAGAGGGAGGTGCGTGGGAGGACTTGGCGCGGGAACAGACTGAGCAGGCAGAAACGAACCCCCGGACCTCTGCTGCCATCTTGGGCCACCAGAAACGGCGCTGGATAAACCGCAGGGTCCGGCCGACCCCAGGATGGCATGACAGGTTGGAGGAGTGGCCCCACTGGAGAACGTCAGACCGGGCAGCTGCAGGGACGTACAGGCAGTTGGCAGGGCAGGCACTGGGCGTAGCTGCACCGTTCTGGGCGTTGCGGACCAGCTCCTCGATCCGGAGGCACACGTTGTTGACAAAACATGTTCTGGGCAGAATGGAGCTGGGCTCTCCCTTGGCCGAGGAAGCGTCGAAACGCCTGGAGAGCGCGTCAGCCTTAGTATTCTTGGACCCTGGTCTGTAGGCCAGGGAGAAGTTAAACCGGTCGAAAAAGAGGGCCCATCTGGCTTGTCTGGGTGTCAACCTCTTGGCTGAACGGAGGTACTCTAGGTTTTTATGGTCCGTCCAGACCAGGAACGGAACCCTTGCCCCCTCAAGCCAGTGCCTCCACTCCTCCAGGGCCAGCTTCACCGCCAGCAGCTCCCGGTTCCCGACGTCGTAGTTGGACTCCGCAGGCGTCAGTCGGTGGGAGTAGAACGCGCACGGGTGTACCTTCTGATCATTGCTGGATCTTTGGGATAGTACCGCACCAACCCCGACATTGGAGGCATCCACCTCCACAATGAACTGCTTGGCGGGGTCGGGGGTGGTGAGGATGGGCGCGGTGGTGAAGCGCCTCTTCAGCTCACAGAAGGTCACCTCGGCTTGCGGAGTCCAACGGAATGGCACCTTGATGGAGGTAAGGGCCGTCAGGGGAGCTGCCACGGTGCTATAGTTCCTGATGAATCGCCTATAGAAATTAGCGAATCCTAGGAAGCTCTGTAGGGCCTTGCGGTCCTTGGGTGCGGGCCAGTCCACCACAGCCTTGACCTTCTCTTCGTCCATGCCCAGGTGGTTAGGGGAGATGACGTGCCCCAGGAAGGAGGTAGTGGTGGTGCTGAACTCGCACTTTTCAGCCTTGACGAAGAGGCGGTTTTCGAGGAGGCGGCGGAGCACCTGGCGAACATGGTTAGTGTGCTCCGTCTTGTCCCGGGAGAAGATCAGGATGTCGTCAAGGTAGACGTAGACGAACCTCCCGATCATGTCTCCAAGCACATCGTTCACCAAGTTCTGGAACACTGCGGGCGCGTTGGTCAGGCCGAATGGAACCACCAGGTACTCCCAGTGGCCGCTAGGGGTGTTGAAAGCGGTCTTCCATTCGTCGCCCTCCCTGATGCGCAAGAGGTGGTAGGCATTCCGCAGGTCCAGCTTGGTGAAGATGGCCGCCCCCTGGATAACATCAAACGCCGAGGACATCAGTGGAAGCGGGTAGCGGTTCCTGACCGTGATCTTATTGAGCCCTCGGTAATCGATGCAGGGGCGCAGGGAGCCATCCTTCTTCTTGACGAAGAAGAAGCCTGCCCCCGCGGGAGAGGAGGATGGACGGATGATGCCAGCTGCAATGGACTCCCGGATGTACTTGTCCATGGCCCCCCTCTCTGGCTCAGACAAGGCAAAGACACGACCCCTAGGAGGCGCTGTGCCAGGCTGGAGGTCAATAGCACAGTCATACGGACGGTGCGGGGGCAGGGACACCGCACGGGACTTGCTAAAGACTGTTGCTAGGTCGTGGTATTCGGGGGGCACTCTGGAGACGTCTGGCCTCCCCTCGGGAGCTGGTCCACCCACAGAGCAAGAAGGTCGGGAGTCGAGGAGGCAGCTGGCTGAACAGGAGGCACTCCACTCCCGCACCTCATGGCGGGCCCAGTCGATCACCGGCCCGTGTAGCGCCAACCAGGGATGACCCAGGACAATAGGGGAGCGAGGTGTCTCGGTCACGAACAGCCGGATCTGCTCGCGGTGGTTACCGGACGCCAGCAGCTGGATGGAAACGGTCCGGAAGGACACCTTAGCTAGGGGTTGCCCACCCAGCCCTGAGATGGACAATGGGCTGGGAAGATGGCATAGGGGAACCCCCCACTCAGCAGCAGCTCTGGCGTCGATAAAGTTTTCCTCAGCCCCCGAGTCAATGAGGGCGGTGGTCTTGCGGGAGCGGCCCTCCCAGGTCAGGGTCACCGGAACGCAGGTCCGGCGGTAGGAGGAGGTCTCCTTGGATGAAGCACCCACCAGTACTCCTCCAGACGCTAGGGGGCGCTGTTTTGACTGACAGCCTCGCACCGCATGACCCTGCTGGCCGCAGTAAAAACACGCCCCCGACCTCCTTCTCCGTTGGCGCTCCTCCTGGGTGAGCCGGGACCTCCCGATCTCCATGGGAGATGCCTCCCCAGGAGGGGGTGTGGTGGTGCTTCTCCTCGGCTGGTCCTGAGGCGACGCACGACTGGGACCCGGGGGTTGGATCTGACCAGCGGGGGCAGAACGTCGGCCAGGGCTAAGGGTGAGCGCCCTCTCCTCCAGGCGGCTGTCAATACGCAGGGCCAGGTCTATAAGGGCCTCTGGAGACTCAGGGATCTCACAGAAGAGCAGTCGGTCTTTGACTGGTTCGGACAGCCCCTGGAGGAACACGTCACACAGCGCCTCCCTGCTCCAGCCCGACGTGGCTGCCACCGTCTGAAAATCGATGGCGTAGTCCGCCACCGATCTCCTCCCCTGCCTCATCCTCAGTAGCTCCCGTCCTGCGGCTCTCCCCTGCTTGGAGCGGTCAAAGATGCGCAGTAGCTCCTCCGCCAAGGCCTGGTAGGTGGTAGTGCAGGGCTGCCGAGCCTGCCATGCGGCAGTTCCCCACAAGCGAGCCCGCCCCGTCAGCTGGGAGAGGACAAAGGCGACTCGGGCCGGCTCTGAGGCGAAGGTGGAGGGCTGCAGAGCGAAACACATCTCACAGGAGGTGAGGAAAGCCCTGCAGAACCCTGGTTCTCCACCGTACCTTTCGGGCGGTGGAAGGCAGGGCTCAGGACCAGGGTGGACAGCTGGCTGCAGCTGAGATGCTTCTGCGCCGGGCTGGCGCACAGGGGTGACGGGTGGCTGGTGTGCTGCAGGAGCCCGGGGCTGGACAGCTGGCATGATGGGACCCTGGCTGGGACTTGCCCGGGGAAGGCTGGCTTGCAGTGTGGCCAGCGCAGCTGTCAGCTCCTGGATCTGCTGCCGTTGATGCAGCAGCTCAGCCTCTCGCTGGGCAATCCTGCACTCCATCCCGCTGGTGTCAAGGAGACAGTGTCTACTGATATGGAATCAGTTGACACCAGATGCGGGAAAAGGGAATGAGGATTTATTTATAAACCAAAACAAAACAGGCACGAGGGCCAACAAAAAACTTGGCCCAAAGGGTTGCAAAAAACAAACTAAGGTAAGCTACACAGAGCTACAAAACAAAGAATGCAAATGACAGAAAACAAAAGGCACTGGAAACTCCAGGCAAGAAGATCAAGAAAAGTAAATAACAAGACTAAATATATATACACAAAACAAGAGGCTGGGACAAGACTTGAAACTAGAAATGCTAGAGAACTATGACAAGAACTTGGCTACACTTGCACAAGCAACGAGACGCGAGACACTGTCTGCCAGCCAACTTCCACCGCAACCAGATAAAGGCTTGGAAATCATGACATGAGGGGTAACACCTGGAGAGAGAGAGAAACAAGAGGCATGGCAAGATCAAGACATGGACAGAGATTGGATGACATGACCTGCTCATTAAGAGAATGAGCGTGCTCAGCTTAAGTACCAATTAAGTATGCAGTTTGGAAGCAGCATGAATGTTAAGAACAGAAAAGCACAGCAAGATCTTGAAATAGCAAAGCAGGAATCATGACAATAAACTCCCTGTCTAAATTAGTAATATTAGTAATGTGCCTATCTAAGAATTACACCACCCAGTGAGTGTTAGTAAATGTTAGTAACTTAAAAACAGTTAATTGTCAATTAAGCTTAGAGAGCCCCGAATCCAGCACAGCATGGAAGGAAGGGGAAATACCAAAGCCAACCATAGCTCAGAAATGTGCAACAACGAAGGCATGGGGCGGAACGCAGACAAGCGGTGGAGTGGCATGGCAGACCTGGCATGAACAAAAACATGGAAAAGTAAAAACATGGACATGGAAACATGAAATGCAAAAACTGTGACATGAACTATGAACTATGAAACTATGAACTATGGAATCTTGATACATGAAACTGTTAAAACCATGAATAATACTGTTCTGGCCAAAGGCCAGAACCCTGAAACACAACAGTTGCATCATTTTGCAGATGCCAGTGAAGTGGGTTTTGGAGTAGTCACCTACCTGCTGTTATACAACACTGATGAAAATCCATGCAGTGCCTTTGACTTGGGAAAAGCTAGGGTGACTCCTCTAAAACCGGTTACCATTCCCAGATTCGAGCTTACTGAGGCAGTCGTTGCAGCACGTATGGACAGAGTGTGGAGAAAAGAGTGGCAGTCTCCTCTACTTGACTCTGTTTAAACAACTGTTAAACAACTTATGCAGCTCAGTGGAGATATGTGAGCTGTGAGCACATCATGCAACCCTGCAGATCTGGCATCCAGGGGACTTGGTGCCGACTTCCTTCTCAAGGAAGAAGGATGGAGCTCCGACCCACAGTTTCTGATGCTGCCTGAGGAGCAATAGCCTAAAAGTCCAGATGGTTTGATGGAACAATTGGAACAGGATGATCCTGAGGTCAAGTTAAGCATCTTGGCTAATACGGTTTGTGCTGTAGAAGAGGTGGATTTCGTGTCTCAGTTGATCAGTTGTACCTCATGCTGGAGCCGTCTGAGAAGGACAATGGGTTGGATCTTACAATTTAAGACAAGACTCTTAATTCTCTGAAAGAATAGGAAAGAGGTCAGTGTGATGCTGTCTCACTCAAACTTAGATGAGACTGGACAGAAGCACATGCTGAAGAAAGAACTGCAGTGTGTTAAAGGCTCATTTGATGCTTCTCTTACAGTGGAGGAAGTTGAAGAGGCGTAGCTTGAAATAGTTCAGTCCTGCCAAAGGAAGAAATTCCCAGAGGAGCTTTCCAGACTACAAAGGAGTCAAGATGTGAAACGGACAAGCCAAATATACAGATTGGACCCGGTGATTGACAATGGAATTTTGAGAGTTGGTGGCAGGCTATGCAGGTCAGCTATGCCCGAAGAGTCCAAGCATCCAATCATGCTGACTAAAGGTCTACATGTCTCAGATCTAATTCTAAAACGGATACATAAAGAAGTCGGCCATAGTGGTATGACCCATATGTTGGCACGGCTACGCCAGAGGTATTGGATTACTGGGGCCAGTGTGGCTATTAAAAAGGTCCTGGCAAAATGTGTGGTGTGCCGATAAGTACAGGGAGTCCCGGGGAGCCAACAGATGGCAGATTTGCCAATCAGCAGGATAACACCTGATGAACCACCATTTACTTCAGTTGGAGTAGATTGTTTTGGTCCATTTGAGGTGAAGCGAGGAAGATGTCAAGTCAAAAGATATGGAGTGATATTCACCTGTTTGGCATTAAGAGCTGTGCATATTGAGGTATCTTTGGACACGGATTCCTTCCTCAATGCATTGCATCGTTTCATAGCAAGACGAGGCCAAGTCAAAGAACCCTGCTCAGATAACGGTACAAACTTTATGGGTGCTGACCGAGAGCTAAAAAGATCCATGCAACAGTGGAAACAGTCTCAAATCTACGAGGAACTCCTATAAAGTGGTATTAAGTGGAGGTTAAAACCACCTACCGGATCCCACCACGGAGGAGTATTTGAGAGACTAATTTGTTCCATCAGGAAAGTTCTGAACTTGACATTACAAGAACAGTCTCTGGACGATTAAGGTCTCCATGCAGTGTTTGTGCGGTGGAAGCCTTTCTAAATAGCAGACTAATAACAAGGACATCTAATGATCCTAATAACCTGGAAGCTCTGACCACCAACCACCTTCTCCTTCTCAAAGGTCAGCCATCTCTTACACCTGGTCTCTTCCAGAAAGAGGATGTATATGCTGTCCACAGATGGAAACAAGTACAGTATATGGCTAATTTGTTTTCGAGAAGATGGGTAAAAGAGAATCTACCGCAGCTTAAGGAACACCAAAAGTGGAACAGAGTTGAATGCAACTTTCAGCCTAGAGATATCGTTCTTGTTGTGGACAACTGCTCCACGGAATTCTTGGATCATGGGAAGAGTTGTTGAAGCTATTCAAGATAAAAGAGGGTTTGTCAGACAAGTGAAGATCAAGACTAAGACAAGCAGTCTGGACAGGCCTGTCACAAAAAATGTTCTCCTTCAGGAGGCTGGGGGGACCTGACTTGTTGACTTAGTTTGTGACCTTGGACTTTATTGAAGAGTAGTGACAAGATCACTCTATCTAGGCTCTGAAAGCTCTGGAACCTCTGCCCTAGTGACACAACGCTTAATGTGCTTGGATGTTCGGAAAATTGGAGTTGGACTTTATGCATCTTCAAGGATGAATATAGAGACACTAACAAAAACATTTAATTATTCAAGTTGTTTATTTGCATGTATTCTACATAAGATTTTTCTGTGTTGTGATTGTTGTTTGTAATTATTCTGTCGTGAATAATTAGGGGCCGGAATGTAGAGGCATGGAAGTATGTCAGTCAGTCACCTGTGCTGTGGGTGTGTCTGTCTGGAGATGTGGGTGTGTCATCAGTGTGTGGGGTGGAGGTCTATTCACTTGTGTCTTTATGTGCATACGTGTCCTTGCAGGTGTTTGTAAGTTTGCACAGCGAGAGGGTAAGTCGGGGTGCAGATATTTCTGTTGACCACAATTGTGTTTCTCATCGCATTTTAAAGTAGTTTTTTATCATTCTGTACAGAGTAATAGTTTCCGTTTGCTATGGTCAATGAAACATTCTTAAATATACTTATGGATTCCTCCTTGTTCATCAATTGTAGCGTGTTAGACCTGTTCAAGCCCACTCATTCAGCGACTTAATTAGCTTCTTTTAGATAAGTCCCGTAACACGTAACATCCACTTGTGAAAAAATAGTGGCTACAGGGTAATTGTTGATGCTGACATTCTTAGTTTGATCAATATTACTGCCATCGGCTTGCATGATTTTACATCGAAGGTAAAGTATTGTTCAAGTCAACATAATCCTCACTGTTCCCGGCAATGAAGAACTCGACAGGACCTGTGTCTGAAACGGCGGACAACGGCAGTACTTCCACATAAATGTTCGTTTGAGTGTATTGCACTGCAAAAAGAAAAAAAATGGCACTGCTGTGTATGACGCCATTGCTTAAAAAACGAGCCTGCTTTTCCTCGAACACTTCGTTTTCTTTTTTTTTCTCCTTTCTCTTGCTCTCGCCAAATATGTGTGGAGGGCTTCTTACCTTTTGTTTTTTAGACTTGATGGAGACGCCCTACTGGTGATCTTTTCTGTTGGCGCTGTGCCATCACCATGAGGCCTGACCCTTCCTGACTGTCAGTTTGTAAGCGGCTCTACACAACTTTATTTATAACGTCCTAAGCTATGTTCTTAGCAGCCTAGGCCAAATTTGGTTTGGCTATATTGAACCCTGTCTTAAGTAGCGGTAGGACCATCCGGAATAAAGCTTGGAAAATTCCCTCAAGGCCACCGCCATACGTGACAGTACCGCCTCTAAAGCCGGGCAACCCATTGCCTGCCTGAGCCGTATAGTAATCAACGTATCTGTGCGGTTCGGTGTATAGTACAGGGCTGTTCGTATTTCACTTTTGATAGCGATGCTTTACCGGCCTGTGTGCCAGTCGCTTTCGCCGTCTCCAGTGCCCCCTGTGTATCAGTCGCCTTCGCCGTCTCCAGTGCCCCAGTGTGCCAGTCGCCTACGCCGTCTCCAGTGCCCCAGTCTGCCAGTCGCCTTCGCCGTCTCCAGTGCCCCAGTGTGTCAGTCGCCTTCGCTGTCTCCAGTACCTCCAGTGTGCCCTTCGCCTTCTCCAGTGCCCCCAGTGTGCCAGTCGCCTTCGCCATCTCCAGTGCCGCCTGTGTGTCAGTCGCCTTCGCCGTCTCCAGTGCCCCAGTGTGCCAGTCGCCTTCGCCGTCTCCAGTGCCCCCAGTGTGCCAGTCGCCTTTGCCGTCTCCAGTGCCCCCAGTGTGCCAGTCGCCTTCGCCGTCTCCAGTACCCCCAGTGTGCCAGTCGCCTTTGCCGGCTTCGGAGCCCAGCACCCCTGCCGTCCTGTCTGCCCCCCCTCCTGATGTTTTCCCTGACCCTTTTCCCGGCCAGCTGTGCTTCCCGAGTTAGCCATCTGCCAGCTGTGCCCACTGTCTCGTCTTGTGCCTGCCCTCTGCCTGTTCCGAGTGTCCCCTAGCTCCCTTTCCGAGTGTCCCCTAGCTCCCCTTCCGAGTGTCCCCTAGCTCCCTTTCCGAGTGTCCCCTAGCTCCCCTTCCGAGTGTTCCCTAGCTCCCTTTCCGAGGGTCCCCTAGCTCCCTTTCCGAGTGTCCCCTACCTCCCTTTCCGAATGTCCCCTAGCTCCCTTTCCGAGTGTCCCCTAGCTCCCTTTCCGAGTGTTCCCTAGCTCCCCTTCAGAGTGTCCCCTAGCTCCCTTTCCGAGTGTTCCCTAGCTTTCCTTCCGAGTGTCCCCTAGCTCCCCTTCCGAGTGTTCCCTAGCTCCCTTTCCGAATGTCCCCTAGCTTCAGTTTCTGAGTGTCCCTTAGTCCTGTCCTGAGTTGTCCCTAGTCTGCCCCCTTGTGTTCTGGATTCTGGATTCCTGAGTTCTCCCCCGTTCAGTGCTAAGCACGGTGTCTTGTTTGGCCAGAGTGCCCCGTTTTTTCCCCCCTGTCTGGTTCTCTGTTTATTTAATAAATTATGTTGGATCCCCGCATCTGGCGTCTCACTCCCCTTTTGTTTCCCTGTTCCCGAGTCGTTCCGAGTCCTGTTCCGTATTTTCAGACCTCCCAGTGTTTCCTAGTGTTTTCCTTCCCTAATCTTAACACTGACAAACTTGGTTGTATAGCTTGAAATCTTGTTTTCAGGATAAGTTTGCAAAGATTCATTACTCAGGAGAGTAACATAGAAATATGTCTCCTCCATAGTCATTTACTATCTGTCATAGTGCAAGCTTTAAAAATATTTTTAAGATTAAATGACGACCAGGTGACTTGCAGGTATCCAGCTGTTAAGTTTTTCAGGCCACCCGGCCCATTTTACTAACACCAGCTTTTTGCCCTTTACTCTCTTCTGTGCGATAATCTTTTTAACCTTAAATGCTTTATCTTTACTCACAGTAACCCCCTGTAAGTCAGCCTCATAAAATGAACAGTCAATGTCTTCACCATCACAATCTTTCAATTTGTATACGGGTGGGATTCTGTGAACCCATTCAGCCACTGTGAAATATTCATTCATATACATTGGCTGATAACCTTTTGAAAATGTAAGACGGACTGTATCGCCCTACTCAAATTAAAAGTTTTGCATTTTAAGGCTTTTAGGAAAGGGGCCGTATATGGTTTAAAAACATTAAAGGCATTAGCTTCATTTACATCAAGAGATTTCATTTTAATAGTACTGTGGTCGCTGTTATTAAACGATTGGACCAAGTGCTGTATTACGTCAATGTACTTGTGCATGTTATGTGCGTTGAAGCATCTCCACATCGTGGTTTTAAGAGTCCTGTTTAGAACCCCTTAAGCCCTGAACCTCTTTTGAAAATGGCAAGCCCAAAATGAAATTAGTATATCTCTGCAACTATTTGGTCCATTAGAATAATCATGGTATCATAATTTGGGAAAACCATTTGGGATTTCTGCCATGGTGTAAAAATCACTATGTATGTCACTGAGTCAGAGTAAATGAAGGTTGAACAAAGTAGAAATCAAAGACCTCATTTTGCACCAAACGAAGTTTTACTTCAGTGCCTTGTAAATTTAATCAGTTGCAGTCTGAAACCTCTAAAAATTTACGGCACAGAATCTCACCATTATCTGTGTCAAAGTTTATTCTAATCAAGTAAATCAGAACAAAATTAGAGAGGAATGTCTAGGTGGCTTCTCCAAATTGGCAATTCAGGTACCTTGTGTGCCAAATAAGATTTCTTAGATATTAAGCTATACAACTCATCTAATTTCACTCACATGTCACTACAGGCATACATTCCACCTATATACAACTTGTTTTTAATTTTTATAATTAATATATTTTTATTATCATTATTTCTGCCAGTCCTATAGCCTATACAATTTCCAATTAAAAGACAATAAAAACACAGAAAATGCAGTTTGGCTCCACTGGAGCAGATTAATTTAAAAAATGCAAATTAATAAGACTATGAATACAAAAAGGGTAAAAAAAGAGGGGGAAAAAGTCAAAAGAATAAAAACCCCGAAGAGAATAAAAGACGCTACTATTGTCTTACTACAGCACAGCCGACCGGTCGCACGTAACGCAGCTCTACACCCTAACCACTAGGCTATAACATTTCGCCATTATATCTTGTTCAAATTTCCGATAAAAAGAATGAATCAAGAAAACAAGTCACTCACATAGTCTGTACTATTGTGCCCTCAGTATTCAAGCATTTCTGTCAGAAAACGACTTCGCCAATGACAGTTGAATTTTTAGCGGATTATTACCAAAAATACACAATCAAACCAGTTAAGCGTTTATACTGTTGCACTATTTAAGTAAATTTGAATGGCCCATGGACTCGGTTTGAAGCACTGGGAACGCAAGGCTCTAGATGAGGCTAGCTTTGTGCGATAAAGCTGGTTTTAGGCTCGTTGGAAACGTCAGAAGCCACAGAATCAAAGGGCTACCGGCAAAGTCTTACTGACAGCATCACAAGCCAGAGAGGAAAAATACACTGCAAGCAAGCTGAATGCTGAGGAAGTGAAATCTTTGAAGCAATGCTGGAGAAGAAAAACATGTCTTGAGACTATTCTACTTTCGTTATAACGGACACATTGAGCTAACAATAGCAAGCGTGGATTTACCCTCAAACACTTTTTTTATAATAGAATATCATGTAATGTGGAAAAAAGCCACTACATGGCAGTATTTTTAAAGCCTTTTTTTAAAGCCCAGTTTGGAGCTAGGTATTGGACATGCCTGGGCATGCCTCAGAGGGGTAAGAGAATTGAAAAAAGTCTGGAAGGTGGGAGGGGGCTGGAAAAGAGTATATAAGGAGAAAAAATGAGAGAGTAGAGTAGTAGGAGAAATTGCAAGGAGAAATAGTGGAAGGATACATTTGATCAGACCTGTCACTCTTTACTAGACCTGTGAAGCTTTTTGTGGATTTTTGCCTGTGTTGGAGCATTTTCCTGTCGCAGAACATCGCAAAGCAACCCCATCTCAAGGGACTGTACATATCTTTTTTTTTGTTTGTTTGTTAAATATTTCAATCTTGGTCAGTGGTTTGTTTAATTAAATCTGTTTAAGTTTTAAAATTTTGTCTGTCATCCCTTGCTGTCCGATAGATCAGTGATTCTCAACCGGGGGTCCGCGGACCCCTAGTGGTCCGTGGTGTAATTGCAAGGGGTCCGTGAAAAGGTGTCCGCGAAAATAAAATATATCTTTAAAAACATCCTATGACATAATATTGTTAAAGTTACTGCGTGATGCCGTTAATACAAACTAACAGGGTCTGCATCCCTTTCAAATTATGAGCCCCCTAGTGTTTCACTGGTCATACTGGTTCAGCCAGGGTAGCCCTTGAAATTAATGTTACAAACAAATAAGAAGATAATCACATTTACACAAAACAGAAGAAGAAGAAGGAAGACGACTTGACAAAATGGAGAAATGGCTCAAATTAAAAGAAAGACCGCTTGTTTCGGACAAAGCAGACTCCGGGCCGCCGGAAAAGAAAACGAAAACAGACAGCAAAAAGAGACTTTATAAAGAAGAATACATCATGTTGGGATTTACAGCAACTAATTCGGACCCTCAGCAGCCTCTGTGTTTTTTATGTGGAGAGGTACTTTCAAACCTGACTTTTTCACGCGGAAATTATCCGAGTTCAGGGGGGCGCAAAATCACATGCGTGCCGCAAGTCAGACTTCAGCAACTTCCCTTCAAGCTTCTTACCAGGTAGCTTTGCTTGTCGCCAAAGCTAAAAAGCCATATACTATAGCCGAGGAGCTAATTGCACCAGCTGCAGCTATCCTAGCTGAGACCATGGTGGATAAAAAAGCCGCAGATGCAGTCCGATCAGTACCGCTGTCTAACGACACTATATGCCGCAGGGTGGATGATATGGCTGGTGATATTGTTCAACAGGTGACTGACAAACTAAAAAGAGCAGGATCTTTTGCTGTACAGTTAGACGAGTCTACTGACGTGAATGGAGAGGCCCAGTTGGTCATGTTTGCTCGTTTCAAAGATGACACAGTCAACGATATAGTTGAACACATCGTCTTCTGCAAGCCGCTACCTGAAAAAACCACGGGTGAGGACATTTTTAATTTAATTGACTGTTTTTTCACGGAGCACAAGTTGGACTGGAAGCGCTGCTCGCATGTGTGCACGGACGGGGCAGCGTCTATGACTGGTCGGCACCGCGGACTTGTCGCTCGCATCAGGCAAGTAAACCCCGACATCCAAAGCATGCACTGCATAATTCACAGAGAAGCGTTAGCTTCCAAACGAATGAGCCCAGAACTGGACAGTGTTATGACAGACTCTGTGAAAGTGGTTAACTTCATTAAATCACGACCTCTCAATTCAAGACTGTTTCACAAGCTGTGCGAGGAAACGGGCAGTGACTATCATCAGTTGCTGATACATACAGATGTACGTTGGCTATCGAGGGGAAAAGCACTACAGAGACTATTTGGACTGAGAGAGCAGGTGCTTGATTTCCTCTCAGAGCATGGACATCCTCTGGCTGCTAAACTTGAAGACCAGACCTGGTTCGCTCACCTGGCTTACCTCACTGATGTTCTTGGCCATCTCAATGAGCTGAACACAAGCTTACAAGGTAATGACAAAACTGTTCTTCAGATGTATGATAAAGTTTCAGCATTCATGAGGAAAACTGACCTCTGGTTGAGAAGGTGTGAAAAGGGGGATGTCAGTAATTTCTCTCAGCTTAACTCTTGGATAGCTGACATCACACAGAACATGAAGCAGAACATTTTGAAAACTGTAAAAATGCACCTGACTAAACTCAAAGCCGAGTTTGAATCCTATTTCCCAGACATTGAGGACAAGTCACATAGTCTTGACTGGATACGCAGGCCGTTCATGCACGGAAGCATGGATACAGCACCAGAGCAGCTCCATGGGAGCCTCATTGACCTGTCTTCAGACAGTAGCTACAAACAGAAGTTTTCAGAGACATCACTGACCCAGTTTTGGTGCTGTGTGGAGAGGGAGTACCCAGAGCTTGCAACAGAGGCTCTCTACCAGTTGCAGCCATTTGGGTCGACATACTTATGTGAGGTCACTTTCTCAGCTCTTACACACATAAAGACCAAACAGAGAAACAGACTTCAACTGGAGAGAAGTATCATTACAGCTGTTGCCACTATTCAACCCAGGTTACAGAAACTCATGAGTGGCAGACAAGTGCAGGTGTCTTACTAACAGTTAAACAGCACACCTCACCACACCCAAGTGACACAAAAAAAAAAATGAGGATGCTTTGCTTTGATAGCACACACACACACACACACCCCATCTGCCCCTACTGATAAAACTAAGACTTCATTATTTGATATTCATTGAAATTTCATTCTTGTGTGTTTTTGATGAGTGCATTAAAAAAATCTGTTTTATGACATTCATATTTCTGAAAGTTACTGTATAATAATTCTGTTTGTTACGTATACAAGTGCAGGTGTCTCAGTAACAGTTACACAGCACACCTCACCACACCCAAGTGACACAAAAAAGAAGTGAGGATGCTTTGCTTTGATAGCACACACGCGCACACGCACACACACACCGCATCTGCCCCTACTGATAAAACTAAGACTTAATTATTTGATGTTCATTGAAATTTCATTCTTGTGTGTTTTTGATGAGTGCATAAAAAATCTGTTTTATGACATTCATATTTCTGAAAGCTGCTGTACAATAATTCTGTTTGTTACGTATACAAGTGCAGGTGTCTCACTAACAGTTACACAAAGCACCTCACCACACCCAAATGACACAAAAAAAAAGAAGTGAGGATGCTTTGCTTTGATAGCACTTGAACGAACACACACACACACACACACACACACACACACACATCATCTGCCTTTACTGATAAAACTAAGAGTTAATTGTGATATTCATTGAGATTTCATTCTTGTGTGTTTTTGATGAGTGCAAAAAAATATGTTTTATGACATTCATATTTCTGAAAGCTACTGTATAATAATTCTGTTTGTGACAATATCTGAAAGTTTAAGTTCAGAAGATGCTGCATAAATAAAAAAATATTTCTGGAAATGGCATAACTATGCTGTTGTTTTACTTTATGCATTAGAATAATTAAAATGCAGTTTCTGCTGTTTCTATCAAATTTCACCCCAACCCCCCAGATTGGGCGGGGGGTGGGGGGTCCTCAGGGTCAATCTAAATATGCAGGGGGTCCAGGACCCCAAAAAGGTTGAGAACCACTGCGATAGATCATAACAAATTGGGGCCATAACAATCATTTTGCTCATCTCTGTGTATGCCAGCTTTTCTATGTGGGTAGTGTTGGTTTAAAATGACAGGGCATAGATCGTTGGAGTCTGTGGACTTTATTCTTTCATTTGAGCTATTGTTTGTATGCATAGCACAGATTCAGGAGAATTTCTAGCGATTCACTGCTGATATGATTTTATCCTATGTTTTGCTGCATGCTTATTTATTTGCTTGGTTCTTGAATTGTGTTCGGTTGAGGTATAAATGGTCTACATTAGCTTTTTGCCTAGTGTCTTTGTGTAAATATGCCGCATGACAATTTTGCAATTTGGAAACACACTGTATTTATTATCAAAGGGTAAATCGCTCCACTACTGAAGCTTTCTTATCATTGCTTGTGGCAAAATGTATTATTTGATATTATTTCATCAACTTCTGAAAATCCCTGTTGAAAAATTCTGCACCCTTGTCAGTTTATAGTTTTTTGGGCTTACGGCCTTGAGCAAGTATGCCTTGGAAAGCCCGAGTCACTTCCTTGCCGCCTTTGTTCTTAAGAAGACAAACCCATGCAAATATTGATAAGACATCGATGCAGGTCAGCATAAATTTAACATTATCATTGAGCTGGGATAAACTTTACGTGTCAACAAAACTGGCTTGCCATTGCGCATCAATATTCGAGACAAAAACCTTGTTTCTCTTGAAATTAACTCTGGCTGTCTTGTGTAAGATGTATGTATCTTCCCCAGACAGCCACCCTGTAGGCTTCTTGTTGGAAATTCTTAACCCTTTAGTTTCCAGCAACCCCCTTTGCAATTTTTCTTTCCCATCAAAAGACCCTGGATTCTCTGGGGAATAATAAACAGACTTCAAACACTCCTGAACATCCATCTTCTTCACTAAAATAAAAATGACACATGGCATCAAAAAACAGTGCATTTAATATCATCATCATTTTATTAAAAATTGATGCAAAACAGACAAAAATTTGCAAACATTAGTAATCTTATACTTTATCGTCACCACACACACACACACACGACCCGCAAGTCTTCCAGCTGGAATGAAAAACTTTAGTTAAAACACCTATATTCAACATAAAATTCTAGGATATACTTTGAAAATCGCATTATCCAGCTTTCCACACACGATTTTATCATTTCTTTAAGTTAAAAAAAAACTTTAAAAATGATACATAATTGAAACTAAAAGGCCTAAATAAAATTCTTTATCTTTACTCACAGTAACCCTCTGTTAGAAAATCTTACAACCTCCTTCAGCACATGCGCAATACAGGCACAAACACAGAGGCCCACACGCACTCGCACACGCGCGCACACACAGATGGCTTAACTGCTTTCTTTCGAAAAATACTTTTGGAACAGTTAGCAGGCCGGAAATACAATATTGCTGAAATTCAATCTGTTCTTTAAAAGAATAATGACACCCCCGTTGGTCTAAACTTTAACTGCGGGGCCTGAAAACTTAAGGCGTGCACAGCACACAGCCCAAGTAGCACGTAAACGCATGAATCACACCTAAAATTTGGTTCTGCGTGCTTGTCCGTCGAGAATTTGACAATTTTCGCAGATTTACGCTATGAAACATCACCGATGAATTGCACAAGAACTACGGAAAGATCACGCACAAATCATTGACAAACCACGCACTTCAGCGCATAGCGCGAAGGCCCAAAAATAAAATTTGTTCCAGTTATTTTCATTGATACGTAAGTATTACAAACGCGAAACATGCGTCATATGTCTGCTAATCGTCAGTGGAAAGTCATCGATGCACGCGATAGTGGCAACATTTTCGCGAACGATCACTGATATTCCACGCATATTTCGCAAATTGTCCACGTAAGAACTACGCAAAAATTACGTAAACCAGCGCAATACTGCGGAAACTCTTACGCGAAGCCGAGTTTTGAGCTGCTCAAAACCTGGAATCGCGTAAAGCGCCAATCCGGCGAACATCGGCTGACAACTACGGACGTTCCAGAAACGCCGCCGGCTTCGCTGGGCCCAGGCTCATCTAAGATGGACTGATGCAAAGTGGAAAAGTGTTCTTGGTCTAACGAGTCCACATTTCAAATTGTTTTTGGAAACTGTGGACGTCGTGTCCTCCGGACCAAAGAGGAAAAGAACCATCGGGACTGTGGTAGGCGCAAAGTTCAACAGCCAGCATCTGTGATGGTATGGGAGTGTATTAGTGCCCAAGGCATGGGCAACTTGTGAAGGCACCATTAATGCTGAAAGGTACATACAGGTTTTGGAGCAACTTATGTTGCCATCCAAGCAACGTCTTTTTCATGGACGCCCCTGCTTATTTCAGCAAGACAATGCAAATGACAATGACAATAACATGTTTAACCCTTGGATTTTGTTGATGTTTTTTCTGTCTTTAAATCCAATAAATTCTATCTATCTATCTATCTATCTATCTTGTCATGGCTCGATTGCGCCTGCATCGCTTTCACTGGCACGATGTAACTTCGGGTTTCGGGTAGGAAACCCCTCGTTTCTGGTGTGTTTGAACTTGCTTTGTGTCAGGTTGTGTCATTGAAATCATCTAGTACCCCGTTTATGCTCAGTCAAATATTGGTCTCCAGCGATTTATCTAGCTAGCTTGTATCTGACATGCTAGCTAGTTGTCATGCTATCGTTAGCTGGCGAACATTTCTAAACTACCTGTCAGTTGAAATGTGTGATCATAAACCTTGTAATGAGCCTGATAAACCGGTATGTGCCTGTGAATGAATGATACAAGTTTCTTGGAATCAATGTGATGAAGTGTATTTGCATGCCATGTGGTAATATAAGGATCTGGTGTTGTACAGATTACTTGTGAGAGTGAGAGTGAGAATGAGAGTAGGAAAATGGTGGACCACTCGTTGGGCGCTACGCATGGCTATCGATTGCCTTAAAGCCCCACTAGGTAGGAATTTCACCTTAGACTTTGAAATTGATATTTTACCTATCGGTGGGCTGGATTATTACAGTGAGAATGGCAGCTCTCCCATCACCACAGAGGGATCTGGTGGCCTGCAGCTGGGACTATGTAACTTTCGACCCCGGGTCACACGCTCTCGCAAGACATATGTTCTGCGTCACGGCACACACAAGCTTTTGGACAAGGAGCATAAGTAGAAGACAGCTAGGCTTGCCCGCTAGCCCGGTATCGTGTCTCGAAAGATGGCTGAGGTAAAGAAGCAAAAAAGTCGGTGGAAGCCAGGATAAAAAAAGGGAGAGTGACCGAGCACGGCACAAAACCAGAGGTAGTATTGGACCGGCTTTTTCACAGTGGAGAGAGCTCATGGCAAAAGAGGGCTGCAAGTCGGACGCTAAGCTGGTACTGTTGCTGATTGAGATTTGAGTTGTATGCCCGTGTTCATGCATTGTATTAATCACACATTGTTTTTGTTGGCCATGTTATCGTGTGTAGTCACACTCACTCTTTTGGGTTATCAAAACGTAACTGATTGTAAGCCCATTCAAATAATAAGGTTAGCTTAGGTAGCATTTGCATTTCACCAGCAGAGTTAGCCCCTTTTCGGAGTGTTTTTATAGCGAACTTAATGCTTCACGGTGAGAAAAGTTGTTGACTTACAAGCAACTATTGTTTGAAAGCAAAGACAGGCTATATCAGCTTTGTAGGCTGGCGTTGTACTGTCATTATATTGATATTGTCCTGTTTTGAGATAAAAATAGCTACTACATCTGCTAACATTACTCTTAGGAGCAGTTCTTGCGCATATTTTGTAGAAGAGCAATAGTTTTAATCCAACGCTGTTGAAGACTTCTATGTAAACACAATCATAACTAATTACTTAATTGATTCCAGCTCCACAAGTCTCAGGGTGTAAAAAAAAATGCACGTTCTCACGGGGGACGTCAGCCTGCAACAGCGCTGTGTGTTTTGCGACAGATGTGTTGCGCTTCTACTTGCTCAAGTGGCCTTTAGTGGCCAGTAGAGCGCACAAAACTGGGATTCCTACCTATTGGGGCTTTAATAAAGTTAAAGGGGACCTAATTTGCTATTTTTCCAAGTTTATATTTTGGTCTTTGACTCTCCTAGAGCACTCCTGATTGCGCAAATAAAAAAAAAGGCTACTTATTTCGCTCATACTGCCATCCTCAAAAAACCCCATTTGTAGTTTATTGTAGTCTCTTCCTGAAACACCTCATTGGGGTGGCTCTTCCGCTATGGCCCCCTCTCCCTGTGTGCCCAATTTCTTCTAACTGGCCAGCTCTGTGGAGGGCGGGAAGAGGGATTGTGCTGGAAGAGGCTGCAGAACACAGTTTTCCGAGTGCTTCCCTGAGAGACACGGTTGCCATCTGATAACAAAGTAGCAGGCAAATTCTGCAATCTAACGCTATACTTGAATATAGATCTAATGAAATGAACTTGCTCTAATAAACGTAGCGGTGAAAGTGGAGGAAGCAGTGCGAAAATCTGGCAGCGGAAGCTCAGCTTTGCTATCGGCTACAGTTTGCTGCTGGTGAGTACAACGGTTCTTCTACAAGCTAGGATGTAGGGAAAGTAAGAATCCACCACATACAGACACATTTGTAGAACGGGTCGACATACCTAAGTGTAGACCGGAGACCGGAGAGAAATCAGGTGGGTCTGAGTTTAGAGGGAAACATGGACAGTGAGGAGCAGCTAAAAGTGGACCAACAGCTTATGGGCTGTTTCGGTGTGTATTAGGACCTGCTGCTTCTTGTGCATAGCTGTGGTTTGTTGTTAGCGTGGAGTAATGAACCGCTTCTGCGCTGGTATATGACGAATATGGCGAAAGCTCCAGGCGAAAAGGCCTTTTCGGAAATTGTCCGTGGTAAAGATTTACCGATTGCTTCGGAATGACCAGCTTTTCCTTGCAGAAAATGTGCGAGTTATGGAGAGAGCGCGAGAGCTAGACAGAGCGCTGGTTATGTAATGAACATAATACAGGTTTTACAGACCATAAGTTCCGTCTGCGTGAACTGTTGCTTATGTGGAGCTAGTGAATCGATCTCCTCTATGGGAAAGAATTTAACATTTATTCGATGGCAATAAATCGTTTGTTATACATGTTATAGCCTGTGTGCTTCCCTATTGCTTTCACCTGGAGCATCAGAGAGCCTGCCCAGACATTGGAGATGTAATATTATCAGGCTGACCCCAGTCACGGATAAGTAAAGCGATCCTTTCCCAAGCACTCAAAAACGCACCCAAGGTTTGCAAAATCTTCGGCTGGTCTAACTGCACTTCTCCGATTAGGTTCAACTGTAGTGGCTACAATCGGGCAACAACATGATGAAACTGTCACAATGATGCTTACTGAAGTAATGCAAGCATACCGATCAGAATTGCTGCATATAAGTTAACCAGGAGCATTTTTAATTAGCAGAGCACGTGAACTAACATGCAGTACCTGATAATCGGTTATGACTTTGAATGAAATCTGTAGCGCAAAAAATTTGTTTTGCGTCCGGTGTGAAAGCTGCTTAATGCGCACATAGGGGTCAATTCTCCCATGTGCGTAAGTCGAAAAAAGCGCATAGCTACGCGCTTTTCAGCCTACGCGTATTCTCCCCTCGACTTAAGTCTGTGCATTATGCGCCCCGAAGGCAGTTACACGCTTGGGGCGGAGCAAGGCCAAAATCAGGGCATTTCCGGGCGTTTCTCAGGCAAAAAACGCTTTCGCGTATACTCCTCCTGACTTAGGCGCTTTTTCTGTTCAGCGCTTTTGAGGGCTGTATGAAGGTCAAGTGCCAACATAAGGCGAAATAAAATATTGCCTTTGATGACGGTTATAGGCCGAATTTTAACATTAATTTTATTTTATTTAACATGGTAAAGGTTGAGACATTTAATATTCGATTGTTCTTCCTCATTTCTAAACTACATCTCTCTTATCCATAATAATTTATCAAACGAAATCATCACATGATATTACGCATCAGCCTCTTCTCCAATTAGTTCAATTACAAAAGCAGAGCAATTAATACAAGTATACATAAGACCATCATTCTACCATGCCCTAAAATCTAAAACCAAAATGCCAGTCCTGCATTTTCTTACACTCTTGCGTGACTGGGAAAGAGTAAGAGGAGCGCGCCGAACTCGATGACGACCACGCATATATCGGCTTCGTTTGGACATCCTGGGACTAAGAAACATCGAGTGCATCCAGCGCTTTCGTCTGGACCGTGCATGAGGCAATCATCTATCTTTGCCGACTTCTGGATGAATAGCTATCCAGCCGCAGCAATTATCCACAAAACATACCCGTGGTCATCAACGTCAGAACTGCGCTGTCGCTCCTGGCTTCTGGGTCGTTCCAGAGATTGGCTGGTGATGTCATACACATATCACAGGCGTCTGTGTCAAGGTGTCTGACACAGTTCGTTGACGCTCCAAGTTCCTCTCCGTGCACTTCCACTGTAGAAAGAGTGGATGCCATCTCCTCCAACAGTGCAGTGAAATGCACAGGGGATGACAGTTGCCCATCACCTGTTGCGTGTACACTTCTCCGGAGAGCAGAGAGCCTGGCTTTTACAGCGCCCCGCAGATCTCTCCATTTATGCTTTAAATTGGGGATACTGCGCTTACATCTCCCCACCAAAGCCACATCCAGAACGATTCGCAGCTTAATTCCTCGTATAAGTTTTCAGTGCCCGCTGCCATACAACACCAACATCTGTGAAATTTGGTTTTCAGCTTTGGCTCGACGTCGCCATCATTGTCTTCATGTTCTATTAAGAAATGCGACTGCCCTAAATGTTCGTGATAATCTAAAAAGTTGTGATATTCTCACGAGTGAGGAGATTGATTTTCTAATTGAGGATATCTGTATTAACTAACTTGTGTCTTTGTAATTTTTTTTTACCATTGATAATAATGTGTATTTTAATGTGTGAATAAAGATATTATTAAATAGGCTACTCTAGATTGAGCCCTACCCTGGCCAATACCAAAGCACTACCCATTTGTTAATCAATTTTAGCAAATAAAGAATAGCTGACATGGGAAGAGTCATTATCAGTCAATGAGATAATTGATTATAATTAAGTATTAGGCACAAGTTCAAGTGAATGTGTCACTCAAATCAAATAGGATATGATAGGCTATGGATATGGAATTCCATCATTACTGAGGCGGTTTCGAGGCGGGGGGATGACCGCGTGTGGGGTAAGAATCCTTGTTAAAGCGTTTCCATGTCCTTCAGTTGCAAACCTGACATCGGAGTAGTTTGAGATTTCAAGTGCGCAATTTTTAAATGAGATCGTATAAACTCTCTTTGATTGTCATTTTTGTGTGACTAGAATGATCCCAATATTTATCTTCTTCCCTGTCTTTCACGGAACAAACAGGCCGGTGTATTTTCAATGCTCTGGTTGCGCTAGTTGAGAAGCGCTAAATTCTTTATTTTTTATTTCATTATCACAGCAATTTCTTTGTTTGTATCGCTTTAATGCCACGGTGGCTTGAGTAAGAAATAAAAAAGATGTCTGCATGAGTTTTTGGCACAGACATACATAGGCCAACTATTACAGCAGCATATCGTCGGCCTTCTGATAAAGCCTTGTATCTTCACAATGACAAACTTCACAGGAAAATAAAAAAGAAATATAGAATTAAATAATAATAACAAGTCGACATGGTCTACAACATCCCCCGCCAATTGTGCGCTTCTCATTTTCGAACTCAATCAAGGCCTTTATGGTCTGAAGCTACACACCAAATTTGGTTGCTGTATCTGTAGTAGTTTCTGAGTAAAGCTGTCCCCTTTATCTCGGACGGACGGAAGGACGCACACACGGACGGACGGAGGTCAAACCTATATCCCCCTCCCACTTCGTGTTGGCGGGGGATAATAAAATGATATAAATGGATAAATATAGTTTAAAATAAAAAATGTTTAATTTTGCATGTAATAATAGTGGACAAAAGAGTTTTTGTTTCTTATCAGTTTGGAGATACGAGCTTTATCAGCAGGCCGACGATATTCAAATTGAAAGTCTGGTTTGCGTTTTCCATGGACCACAAATGCATTTTCATGGTTAATCAGAAAATCCTTTTTGCATGTTTTCCTAATAGCCATAATCAATGAGCTTTGTACAGAGTCTGCCTCTCTTTTGCATTAATCTCACCTCTTTCATAAGGCCGCCTACACTCTGAAGTTAAGGGCTGTGGGCGTGATCGAAGCGCGTAGGGGAGAATACGCGTAACTCAAAGCACTTAACTTGAATTGCATAAAAAAGGACTTGCGCGCTAATGGGAGAATAGACCCCATAGCGCGTGTATTTGAGTCTTTGATTTGACTTTGAATGTAGGCTAATCTGTCCTGCGAAAAATTTGTTGTGGCTGATGTGAAAGCATCTTTATGGAAAGTATGTGACAGCCAGAGAGAGCTTGGTTATGTTATGAACATAATACAGGTTTTGCAGATCGTAAGTTCCGTTAGTGCAGACAAGTTGCTAATGTGGAGCAATAATCTCTGCCTTTTTCAATTTTTATTAGCCACAACAATTTTTAAAGGGGGATGAAATTAAGGTTCAAGGTTCAAGGTTACTTTATTTATACCCGAGGGTAGATTTGTTTTGCAGAGAGTGATTCACAGCAAACCACATACCAACAAAACACACATCAAACCAATTAATACTTGATCATAAGTGACAGGACTGAAAGTGCTCAATGTTCACCACTCATCAGTGTGGCTTCATGGAAAAGACAAAAAACCTCAAGAAGATAAATATAAGAACATAAAAGTAGTAAAAGTCACGATAAAAGATAGCGCCCATAAATAGAATAAATAAAGATAACGAGATCAGTAAATAAATAAAGTGCTATGTCACTGTATCTTATTGAGCTCAGTGACGGCGACAGGAACATAGATATTTTTATAACGCTGTGTCCTGCACCTTGGGACCAGAAACCTTCGTCCAGATGAAAGGAGCCGGAATTCACCCCGTAAAGGATGGGAGTCATTATTAAGAATTGATGTGGCCATCCTCTGTACCTGTTCAGTGTACAGGGAGGCAGGAGAAGACTGGGGTTCACCTATCAGGCGACTGGACCACCTGACTATTTGATTCAGCGAGTTCTTCTCTGCTACTGAGGCCTGACCGAACCATGCCACCAGGCAAAAAGATAAAACAGACTCAATAAAAGAACGATAAAACAAAGTTAAAATGGTTCGGTCAATATGGAAATGTGCCAGTTTCCTCAGGCAGTGAAGGCGCTGATGGCCCTTTTTACAGACAGATCTGCAGTTTTCATTAAAACTCAGTTTGTCATCTATTACGGTCCCAAGGTATTAATATGATTGCACTAGCTCTATTTTCTTACCTTTAATTAAAGTGACTACGTGCCCGTCCTGTTTTTTTCTAAAATCGATAACCATATCTTTCGTTTTAGATATGTTAAGGTGAAGGTGAGACTCCTCACACCACTCGACAAAGTCATCGATGACAGGGCCATGACTGGTCTCACCTTCTTTGAGCAGGCTGATGATGACCGAGTCATCAGCATACTTAATAATGGCCCTGTTTTCATGTTTGCTCTGACACATATTTGTGTAGAGAATGAATAACAATGGTGACAGGACACAGCCTTGAGGAGAACCAGTGGAGGAGAACACTGGGTCAGACAAAACCCCATTGATCCTCACTCTTTGTGACCTGTCTGTTAAAAAGTCTAAGATCCAGCCCATCAAGTTTTTACTGACTTTAAACTGTTCTGAAAGCCTTTTGATTAAAATGTGGGGCTGTATTGTATTAAAAGCGGAGGAGAAGTCTATAAATAAAAGCCTTGCAGACGACCCTTTGCCCTCCACATGTGTAAAAACCATGTTTAAAAGAGTCAATGTGGCGTCCTCCACTCCTCTGCTGGGCCTGTATGCAAACTGCATCGGGTCCAGCTCATGTTCAGTCTCCTTAAGAATCACCATCTTAACCAGTTTTTCAAAGACTGTCAAGGTAGTGCAGAGAAATCATTTGTAAACCAGTAGAGCTTCTGCGTTTCGCATTGCTTTCATGGTAGCACCAGAGAGCTTGCTCACCCATTTGTGAAGTATCCGGCTGATCCCGGTCATGGATAAGTGAAGCGATCACTAACTGTTGTGGCAATAATCAGGCAAAGTTATGATGAAACTGCCACATCGATGCTTACCGAAGTGACACAAGCATACCGATCAGAATTACTGCATATATGTTAACCAGGAGCATTTTTAATTTGCACAACACTCAAACTAACATGCAGTAGCTGGTAACCGTGCGGTCATAACCACAGAGAAAAACCCTTGCAATACAGGTTTTACAGACAGCAAGTTCTGTTACTGTTCAAAGTTGCACTAAGCATCCAAATTACGAACAAGTATTAAAAGTTAGCTTCAAATGAGGTTTATGCACACCTCCTGTAGAATTTCTCCTGATGTCACTCTTGCATAATTAAGAGGCAAACATTAGCAACAGTAACTTGGCTATGTTAGCCGCTGTGCTACAGCCACAATCAACTGGCTATCACGTCAGGTTGGCTTATGCACGAAAAGCAACTTACAGGATCTGGGTCTGTGAGTCACGGACAGTCACGACCGATACAGGATTTATCTTCAGATATTTTACAAAGCCTGCGTTTGAGGCCAGTTGTTAGTGCTAACTATCGCTAGCGGTCCTGCTAGCCACCTGTAACATGTTAGCTTCACTTACATTATTTGCTGTTATATGGTTACTTACAGCTTGTGGCTCAGAGCGCTTGATAGATGCATCTGCTTCAGGTTTGAAAAGCAGCTTCAACGCTTATCCGGTGTCGAGTTATATTTTGTTGACAAAGCTGTCTTTGGGAAAATGCTGAGCACAATCAGCTAACATTCCCTTTGGCTATGGCTGTTTGCTGTCAGCAAACAAAAAAAGCTACCCTCTGATTTCTGGTGGCATCGTCTTTTGGGAATATATTTATTTTTCTTTATGTCCAAAAGTAAACAGACAAGTAGCTTTGGGAGAGATACTAACAAAATTGCACCTCAAATGTTCTGCGATTCTTCTTTTGTATTTCCAAAAGTGTCAATGCTATTAAAGCATGGTATGATCTCCCGTTGTTAATGCCTGCTAGAATAGTTTCCGGTGTGGGCAAGTCCAGCGCAGTGGTTCTGGCTAGGTCTGTACTAATTGGACGGCACAACCTGACTTCAGGTTTTCGTGAAGATCTCTGGTTCAGAGAGGAAATCACACTCACGAAATCACGTCCTTGGATTACGGCAAAATACCTGTATCTTATGTTTATAAACTTTTCAGAGGTTCAGCATGGACAACAAATATTATAACATTACTAATATTTATTAAAAGAAGGACCAGCATTTTAGGTTCCCTTTAATGTCTAGCCACCCCCAAGTTCGAGTCCGTCTCCTTTATGTATATGGATCGGGTAGCCTGCCCTACATTCTTCTCCTCTCACCTGTGCAGGAGCGAGGCCTTCCCGGTCATTGGGACGCACCCCCCTCAGCCACAGACGAATTCATCACAACGTGTACTTCAGTCCCATATTGAGTACTCAAGGTACAAAATTAGTTGTGTTTTATTTCGGAAGGATAAGGCAATGATCTGAGTTCGCACGTACTCATGTCGTTTCAGGGATTTTCTGTCAACTCCCTGCTACCCTCTTGTTTTCTTTCACAAGCTAATAGGTTGACGCATGACGAGTGTGTGGTCAGATTCTGCAAAAGGACTGCCTATTCGAACAGCAACTGCCCATGTAAGCGATAAGCAGAGCAAAAATGAATTGATTTTTGATTGGGTAGGGCTAGGATTAGTAGCAGCAGTGCATGTAAGCGACGCCAACTTCCGTGTTAGGTTCCGTTCCTGACATTCAAAGTGCATGCATAAAATACTATAAAGAGCCGTCCACACTGAGAACTATAATGATAACCATAACCATAACAATTTGAGCATTGACACTGATGAACAATATCTTTGTGTAAATATTGATGTTGTGCGTTCCAGCTGTATCAGAGCCCTTTTTTCTCTGCGATGCCATCTGCCATGTTGAATGAACGCGAAGCCCTGTAAATTCTGACTGATTTCGATTCGTGGCCAGTTTTTATAACGTGCATAAAATCGCTCTGAAAGTGACCGCAACAATGTAATTTGCCATTATCATTGTTGTTATAGTTGGAGTGTGGACTTCGCCATCTACATGAGTAAGATCGATTTTTAAGTCTCCTATACCTGGTGTGAAGACATGGTTGATCGGATCGCACTTTACATGTCCTACTTCAATTTCAGTTCCCCCCCAGAAAGTTTGCTTGTAGTTGGCTTCACACTGCATGTGCCGCCTCCCTCTCATCCATCCTGATCCTCCTCGACCTCTCTGCTGCATTCAACACTGTGGACCACTCCATCCTCCTCTCTTCCCTGTCTGCACTGGGGATCTGTGTGGTACAGCCCTCATCTGGTTGAAATCATACATCTCCGGTCACTCCTACCAGGTTGCTTGGGCTGGAGAAGTATCAATACCCCGCCCCCTTACCACAGGCGTCCCCCAAGGCTCAGTTCTTGGTCCACTCCTCTTTTTTCTTTATCTCCAGTCTCTCGGTCCTGTCATTTCTGCTCATTGTTTTTCATATCTCTTTTATGCTGATGACACTCAACCTTTTCTCTCTTTTCCCCCTGATGTCCAGGTCTCCAGGCGCATCTACGCCTGCCTACAAGACATCCAGATCTGGATGGACAACCATCACCTGAAGCTCAACCCAAGCAAGACGGAGATGATCTACATCCCTGCTCCATCCTCTCCTCTTCTGGACCTGACCATCACCCTGGGGGATACCACCATCTCCCCCTCGGGGAGTGCGAAGAACCTTGGGGTCCTGCTCGACGACAGGCTCTCCTCTGCTGTGAACATCGCAGCAGTGACTCGAACCTACAGTTTCTTCCTCTACAACATCCATAGACTCTGGCCCTTCCTCACCAGCTACTCGACGCAGCACCTATTCCAAGTGCTGATCCTCTCCCGCCTGGACTACTGCAACTCCCTCCTCACTGGCCTCCCAGCATCTGCCATCAGACCCCTGCAGCTCATCCAGAACGCTGCCGTTAGCCTGGTCCAGGCACCTCCCGAGGCACTCCCATGTCACCCCCCTGCTCACAAGGTTCCACTGGCTCCCTATTGCCGCTCGCATCAAATTCAAGTCATTGGTGCTAGCCTACCAGGGAGACAACGGAACAACCCCAGCATACATCCAGAAATTGTTCAGACCTTACACCCCTGCCAGAGAACTCCGCTCTGCTACTTCTGGTCGCCTGGCCCCTCCCCCTATCCACTCCTCCCCTTCCCGCTCAAGGCTGTTGTCTGTCCTGGTACCTCGTTGGTGGAATGATCGACCTGTCGAGGTCAGAACAGCAGAATCCTTGAGCACCTTCAAGTGCTGCCTGAAAACCCACCTCTTCAGGCTCCACCTTTCCCCTACTCCACTGCCCTGAATCCTGTCCCTACTTCCCTTGATTTCTTGCCCTTTACATGATCTTGTTGCACTTAATTTTGTTTACCTTTTTTCCTGATTTTGTTTCCGCTTGATTTGGTTGCCCTTCATTTTTACTGCATCCAATTTTATTGTCGGTTTACTTGATTTTGTTGCCCTTTTCTTGCACTTGACTTTGTTACCTTTCATTGCACTTGATTTTGTTGCCCATTACTACACTTGACTCTGCCGCTTTCTTGCACTTGACTTTGTTGCCCCTTGTTGCACTTGATTTTGTCGTCCTTTTGTAACAGTTGACTCCGCCCATTTGTTACACTTGACTCTGCCCCTTGTTGCACCTGATTTTGTTGCCCTTATTTTGTTGCCCTTTTGTTGCACTTGATTATGTTGCCCTTTTGTTACACTTGAGTTTTTTGCCCCTTCATTGCACTTGATTTTGTCGTCCTTTTGTTACAGTTGACTCTGTCCTTTTGTTGCACTTGATTTTGTTGCCCTTTTCTTGCACTTGGCTTTGTTACCTTTCGTTGCACTTGATTTTCTTGCCCAGTGCTACAACTTGACTCTGCCGCTTTGTTGCACTTGACTTTGTTGCCCCTTGTTGCACTTGATTTTGTTACCTTTTGTTGCACTTAACTTTGTTACATTTCGTTGCACTTGACTTTGTTGCCCCTTGTTGCACTTGATTTTGTCGTCTTCTTGTTACAGTTGACTCCGCCCTTTTGTTACACTTGACTCTGCCCCTTGTTGCACTTGATTTTGTTGCCCTTTTGTTGCACTTATTTTGTTGCCCTTTTTTTGCACTTGATTATGTTGCCCTTTTGTTACACTTTACTTTTTTGCCCCTTCATTGCACTTGATTTTGTTACCTTTTGTTGCAGTTGATTTTCTTGCCCATTGCTACACTTGACTCTGCCGCTTTGTTGCACTTGACTTTGTTGCCCCTTGTTGCACTTGATTTTGTTGCCCTTTGTTGCACTTGACTTTGTCGCCATTTTGTTCACTTGACCCTGCCCTTTTGTTACACTTAATTCTGTTGTCCTCCTCTCGGCTTTACTGCCGGTCTCCTCAAGTTTTTTATACTATTTTAGTTGACTCTGTCCACTTGATTTGTTACCCTTTGATTCTGTTGTCATTCTACTCGGTCTTATTAGTATTTTTGGTGATTGCTTATTGGATTAGATCTGGAACAACGGAAAGTGTTCTGTCACTTCCCGTTAGTACTTGTACTTGTCTGAGCTCTGCACTTTTGTGCTGATCTTGTGCACTTTTGTATGTCGCTCTTGATAAGAGCGTCTGCTAAGAACCTGTAATGTAATGTAATGTACTGAATACCACTTGAGACAAAGTGATAAAAAGCATACTAGTTAATGACAATGTCAAGGTATTTCGGTGTATGCATTCCCCGACCCCCTGTTCCTTCTTTTTTGGTTTTCAAAGTTGGCAGCCCTACTTTCCACGTCTCTCTCCCCTCTTGCAGAGACATTTTTGTTTTTTTGTCAGCTAAAAAGTTAAGTCTCAAGGTAATCTGCTTATGCATGCACATCATTTTACATTGGATTGGTTTTTGAATCAGGGCCATACAACTTTGGATTCGCTAAAAAGTTATCAGTGAAGGACAGCTTGAGGTCCAAATATCTGAGAAGAAACTGTAGACCAGGAATCTCTTGCTAAGTATTTCTAGGTTCTGTTAATATGTAAACTGAATTATTACTCTTGTATAAAGACTTCATTTTGTGTTTGGTTGTGTACTGTATAAGAGTGCGATCCTCAAATTGTGAAATTTGTCAGTTTGCTCTGCTACTGCTGTCTCTCCCTCTGCTTGGCCACACCCTTTGTTCTGCAGTTGCTCTCGGCTGAGTCTCATTTCCCAGCCAGCATTTAAAGGGAAACTCAAGGATAATGCATAATGCTGTTTTATACAAACATAATTAATTAGTAAATAAATGTTGTAAAATCCAAAAATGTGGAATTTTCTTTTTCTAAGACTAGATAAAAAAGTCGACATTGTCATCAACATTCCCCGCCTATCGTGTGCTTCTTGTTTTCGAACTCCATCAAGGCCTTTATGGTCTGACACTTCGTGTTGGCAGGGGATAATAAGGTTTTATTCCCCCAATTAACTGTCGTCTGCTTCAACAGTCGTGTGATCATGATGAAACGTCACCCTTTGCCCAGAGGTGTATGTGCTGTTATTGTGTTGGATAGGGCGATAGCCCCAGTCCATTATTTTATGACAAAAGATCATTCAATATGGCTCATTGGCTAGTTGCACAAGATGATGTTGAGTACTTTCTGAAATATGCAGGGTTACATCAATATTAACGGTTGGCTTCTGTTACTTATCAGCCTATATCAGATGCTGAGCAGATGACAGGTATATCCTCCCAGAAATGTGAGTTAGCTATCACCGATATTCCAAGGCCAGATTTTCTGTTTCGGTTTCATATTGATTTCAGCATGACATTTTCTGATGAAACTACCTAGCTAGTACTGCTACGTTGTCATGGTTTTCTTAGATGTGCTCAGCTAACCATAGCTACAGAAGTGTTGGTCGTGAGAGTGCAACTGACACCGAGTGGGAAGGTGAACAAGTGTCGGCAATATTAAAATATGCGTCGATTGCATGTTAGATTTATGAAATGGCATTTCGACGTCATGGAATATTTACACATTAATTTCCAGATATTTTCACATTGGTTGTCTGTCGCTTAAAGCCAGTTCATCACTCATCAGTGAGAACGGCTGGAAATGTGATGCTAGTTCTCGTTTCTCAGTGCAGCAGCTGATGTCTCATTAAGAGTGCCAACGAACAAACGTCAGTCACGGGTAATCCAGACAAAGCTTTCGAACATCATTCGCGGTTAATAAAGCCAAATCCTGGGAATATCGGCAATAGCTAAAATCACATTTCTGGAATGATATACCTGTCATCTGCTCACCATCTGATATAGGCCGATAAGTAACAGAAGCAAACCGTTCATATATAAGCAACCCTGCGTATTTAAGTAAGTACTCAACACCATCTTGTGCAACTGGCCAATGGGCCATATTGAACGTTCATTTGTCAACAAATAATGGACTGGGACAATCACACTATCCAACACAATAACAGCGCATACCTCTGGGCAAAGTGCGACGTTTCGTCATTATCACACGACTGTTGTTGCAGACGACAGCAAATTAGGGGGGAATAAAACCTCATTTATCTAGCCCTTGAAAACAAAAATTCAACATTTTTGTATTTTACAACATTTATTTACTAATTATGTTTGTATTAAACAGAATTATGCATTATCCTTGAGTTCCTGTTTAAGCAGCTCAGTTTCATTCTGTTTACACCTGCTCAATTATCATTAAAAGCCAGTAAAACTTCACTCTTGTTGATTTTGTTGCATTTGGGTCCTGCCACTCCCCGTGTCAAAATTGTTGTATGCATTACCTCTGTGTTTTCACTGTGAAGTTTAGCAATTTGTCAGTTCTTAGCATTTAGAGATTCTGGCTTGTGTATCCTGCCTATTTTTTTATGGATTAGTTGCAATCTATTCATGCTTGGATGCTAAGGGTCTGCTACCTCTCTTAGCTGTGTTATTAGAGCAAAGCTCATTATCATTGCCTGGACACCAACACATAAAAGCCTGGTTTTCAGAGGGAAGACAATGTCAGGGAGTGAATGGCCACTAAACAATGGATTTTAGACTTAGAATAATATAACTAACCAAAAATTAATAATATGGTACTTTTAAGAGTCTTGCAAAGGTGCCGTTTGGTATTTTAGCTGCAGGCGAGATAGAGGTGACTAATACAGTTGCCAAATTGGATGAGAAAGCCATGAGAATTTGTCATGGCAATGAAAAGAAAAGGCTTGGCATTGGCAAAGCCTTACAACGGGATTTTCCATGAGCTGAAGGAAGTTGAGAAACTGGTTATGGAGGCAAATAAGTCATCAATTCTGAATCCACCTGAACATGCATTTACATGTTGAAGAGACTAAGGGAAAAGGTCCCTGAAATGAACAAGAACTGAAGATGGCTCTAGTACAGGCCTGGCACATCATTACCAAGGAAGATACTGTTGTGTTCTGGGGTCCTGGCCTTTGGCCAGGACAGCATTTATGGTTTTAACAGTTTCATGTACTAAGATTTCATAGTTCATGTCCATTTTCTCATGTCTCAGTTTTTACAGTTTCTTGTATCAGTTTTTTGTATTTCATTATTCATGTTTATTGTCCATGTTTTTACTTTTCCATGTTTTTGTTTTTGCCAGGTCTGCCAAGCCACTCCACCGCTTGTCTGCGTTCCGCCCCGTGCCTTCGTTGTTGCACATTTTAGAGCTCTGGTTGGCTTTGGTATTTCCCTCTTCCTTCTGTGCTGTGCTGGATTCGGGCCTCTCTAAGCTTAATTGACAATTAACTGTTTTTAAGTTATTAACATTTACTAACACTCACTGGGTGGTGTAATTCTTAGATAGGCACATTACTAATATTACTAATTTAGACAGGGAGTTTATTGTCATGATTCCTGCTCTACTATTTCAAGTCTGGCTGTGCTTTTCTGTTCTAAACATTCATGCTGCTTCCAAACTGCATACTTAATTGGTACTTAAGCTGAGCACGCTCACTCTCTTAATGAGCAAGTCCTGTCCACCAATCTTTGTCCATGTCATGATCTTGCCATGCCTCTTGTTTCTCCTTCTCCAGGTGTTGCCCCACATGTCTTGATTCCTTACCCTTTATCTGGATGCGGTGGAAGTTGGCTGTCGGACAGTGTCTCAAGTCCTTGTTTGCAAGTTTGTTCCAAGTTCATGTTCCCAAGTTCTTGCTCAAGCTCACGTTCAAGTCTTTGCTTTTCATACCATAGTCTTTTGTATATAGCCTTTTCATTCTTAGCATCTTTGTTCTTTTCTGTTTATGAATTATCTGCCTGGAGTTTCCAGTGGCTTTTTGTTTTTGTCGTTTTTTTGGAGCATTGACTGAGCAAACAAGCCTTTTTCCAAATACTGTGAAGGCATCTGCTTTGGACATTGCATTTACAAAGACACATTGGTGTGCATGTATTCTAGCAGCAACAAAATATGAATACAATAATTGAATATCTCGATGGGGAGCAATACTGTCCCTGCTATAAAAGCAAGGGAGGCATGCTGGGAAAAAAAATCACTGACTGCATTTACAAATGAGCATAGTTCCATGTCATGTTTCTTTTTTTAATTGTAGTTATTAAGTTGATGCTAGTGTAAATGTTTATTCTTTTAAATTAATTTACAGTAAGCAATGCCAGTTGTGCCTGTAATATTTTCGGTGCAGGGTGTGAAGTGCACTGAAATAAAAATAACGTGGACTGGGTTCAAATGCAAAGAAGATGAATTGCATTTATTACTCTAGAAGCAGAGCTTCAAAAGCAAGTGGTGATAGAATAATACGGGTAAACAGCAATTCCAAAAACAAGTACAGAAAGGCAGCTGGACTGACAATAGTCTGCTAAAAAAATGTTTGCGTGAAATGCTACGAAACTGGCTTATGAGACTTCACACAGGCTCATAAAGGCTATAATGGATCGTTGACTAATAATACACGCAGCTGCATGTAGTTGAGTGATGATTAGGAGGCCGGTTGCTCAAAACTTTGGTGATGTGGGGCGCTGGGCGTGTGGCATTACAGTGCTGAAGAATTTCCCCTTTTCATCGACATGAACTTCTCCTAATTTCATATCTCTGAATGAAGTTGTCACAATACCCCTTTGGCATTTTTAGACTGACACCCACAGATTTTATAGAAAGATGGACGAAGCAACTGTGACATCACCCATTGATTTTAGCGTACCATTTAGGAAGCCTCGATTTTGGCAATTTGAGCAGTGCCACTTGTTATGATTCTTATCTGTCAGTTTCTGTATTTATTATTGTTCATGTTTATTCATTCATTCCATTATTGCATTGCACTAACCGTCGCACTTCTGATTTACTGGTTTTGACCCCAGCCTGTCTAGTCGACTTTGTTTTTTGGATTTTGTCTTTGGCTTGGCAATCCTTATGTCTTCTTGTCCTGACCCATTTTGTAATAAAGGCTTAGGATTTTTGGATTATCCCTGAGTTGCGACTGGTTCCTCTGAGCGTAGGTGGCGGTAATGCACCATATGGTTTGTAAACTGCCATAAAACTCCAAAAAGAAGAAGAAGAAGAAGAAGTCGCTTGGGTAAGTGGGTTGGAAGAAGAAGAAGTTTTTTGGCGCGAGATTTAAAATAGATTTGCGGATTGTTTGGCTTTTGAATATTTTGCACGGTTTCTCGGTTTTGATTTGGATTACGGATGAATGGTTTTGAAAACATGGATTGTGAGTCGGCGGTGGGAGTGAAAAAGAAAAGGAAAAAGGGAAGTGATAACGAAAATGAGGATGAAACATTTGTTGTCGGCATAAAGACAGATATAAGGGGTGATGAAGCAAACTGTTTATTTCGTAATGCTCATGACATTGGGAAATTTGTGAAAAAGGAAATCGGAGATGTTAAAGCAGTTAGGATAACACGGGGAGGGTTAGTGATTGTGGAGTGTCGCAATGTTAAACAACGAGACAAAGCATTAAAAATTAAACAATACGATCTGATAAAAGTAACTAGCTTTCCTTTAAAGGAAAAACCGTGTGTTAAAGGTGTGATCAGTGGTGTTCCATTGGACATGGATTTAAATGATTTTTTGAAGGTGGAGGGGCTGTGTGGAGCAAAGAGGCTGAGAAGCTACCGGGAGGGAAAGGTGCAGGAAAGCCTGTCTGTGCTTTTAGAGTTTAACAGTGAAGCACCGGAAAGAATATTTGTTGACTATGTGAGTCACAGGGTGAGAATATACGAAAGGGCTCCACTGCACTGTTACCGATGTCAGGAATATGGGCATGTGGCGGTTGTATGTAAAAAAGAAATGCACAGGTGTAGAAGGTGTGGACAGGAGGGATGCATTGAGGACGATTGTATTGTGGCAAAGGCATGTTTTCACTGTGGGGGAAGTCATGAGATGGGCTCAGTGCAGTGTGAAAGAAGGAAAATGGAAAGAGAGGTGGAAAGAACAAGAGTGCAGGGAAAAATATCTTATGCTGAAGCAACTAAAAGGGTTGTGAGTAAAAAAGAAACGGTGGGGAAAGAGCAGGCCAGAGTGCAGACAGTGGAAAAGAAGCAAAAGGAGTTTGAGGAGGAGGAAATTAGGATGAACAGAAGAAGTTTTTTAGCGTTTATTTCAATGGTTTTAAATTGTGCCTGCGAGATCGAAAGCAAAACGGAGAGAATTAAGATGGTGGTAGATGCGGCAAGAGAGATTTTGGGTGTTGTTGATGTAAAGAGGGAAGATATTCAGAGAATTTTGGAAAGAGGGTTTGGTAGCAGTCAGACTGTAGAAAAGTAAGGAGAGACAGAAAGCCTGGGAAATAATTGAAGCAGAGAAGGATAAGTGAGAGGATTTTTTTTTTTTTTTTAATAATTACTACTAAAGTAAAGTACACAGTCATAATACAGCACAAAATTCAGTACTGTTGGTGGTGGCATGCACTAAATACAAAGTTCCGCCCGCCATAAAACCAAAGAAGAAGAAGAAGTCACCAATCCAAGATGGCAGCCAACCCAACTCTTTCTTTATGAGCTCTGAATTTTAATGTTTTAAGTCACCATATGTCTTCTATTTTATGAAATTTGGGGTTGAATGTGGGATGTTTTGCTAGCTCTTCTTTATTTTTCCACTCTGAGATCTCTGGAGCTTATTTTTGGACACTTTAGTATTAATTTGCTTTGGGTCTCTTTGAGGCCTGGTCTTGTTTATGGGCTGTTTGAAGCCTGGAGTTTTTCTGGAATCAAACTGGTGGTGCATGGCCCAGCATTGGACTGTTTTGAATGTTTTTTGCAAGTTTGAACTGTCTGGTCTGTTTTAAGCCTTGAGTCTTTCTGGAATTTACCTGGTGGTGTGTGCTAGCAGCAGCTAGCCTGCAGCAGCTAGCCTCCATTAGCCCTGCAGCAGCTAGCCTTCAGCAGCCCTGCAGCAGCTTGCCTTCACCAGCCCTACAGCAGTTAGCCTCCAGCAGCCCTGCAGCAGTTGGCCTCCAGCAGCCCTGCAGCAGCTAGCCTCCACCAGCCTTACAGCAGCTAGCCTCCACCAGCCTTGCAGCAGCTAGCCTCCACCGGCCTTGCAGCAGCTAGCCTCCAACAGCCTTGCAGCAGCTAGCCTCCAACAGCCTTGCAGCAGCTAGCCACTACTAGCCTTGCAGCAGCTTGCCACTACTAGCCTTGCAGCAGCTAGCCTCCACCATCCCTGCAGCAGCTAGCCTCCAACAGCCCTGCAGCAGCTAGCCTCCACTAGCCCTACAACAGGTAGCCTCCACCAGCCCTGCAGCAGCCAGCCTCCACCGGCCCTGCAGCAGCAACACTTTGTTGTGTTGTTTAGTGCATATGACTGGATGCTATCATTTTACTCTTATTCCCCAAGTCCTAGTAGTCCAAGATAGAGGCATATTTCCATTCTACCAGTACCTACACACTCAGTGAGGAAGAAATATTTCATTTTTCTTTTGCTTTTACTGTCTGGTAACATTGAACTCAACCCTGGCCCAGATATAAACTGTCTGAGTACTCCAACTGATTTTAAATCCAGATCAGGGCTTGGTATTATACACCTAAATGTTAGAAGTCTATTGCCAAAATTGACCTAGTTAAAATCTGGGATAAACTGACTGATACAGACATTCTTATCTTATCTGAAACTTGGCTAAAGAAATCCATCTCAGACAAAGACATTGCTATTAAATGTTACAATGTTTTTCGTTGTGACCGTCCCAGAAAAGGCGGTGGCATAGCAATATATGTCAGACAGAAATTTCATGTTACTGTTCAATCATCTCTTTCCCTCAGCAGTCAATTTGAGTTCCTTGCTCTGAAGTTGGAGCTTCTAAATGTCCACTTTCTTACTGTCATAGGCTGCTATAGAACGCCCTCTGGCAGTAGTGAGACTTTATCAACATTGAATGAACAGCTTTCGACTTCAATGAGATTCTTCTTGCCGGAGATCTGAACTGTGATTGGTTGTCTTCTGTTTCTGATAGTTTTAAATCTGTGTTTGATTCTTTGAACTTAACACAAATAGTTAATGGGTCAACATGGCCAAACTTTAAATGTCCAGAGAAATTTTATCTTCTTGATTCGTTTTTAACTAATTCTCCTCACATAAATATTCAGATATTGGTATTTTTGCAAATGATTTGAGCGATCTTTGTGTTATAGCCACTATCAGGTGAGCCAGGCTCCCAAAAGTAAGGCCACGTATTATTCTTAAACGTGATAACAAACATTTCTGTGAGCAGCGTTTTCATCATGATTTATGGCACTTTGATTGGTCTAGGATCTCAATTTTTAATGATTTAGAGCTGGCCTGGAAGTACTTTTATGATGCTTTTAGTATTATTTTAAATAAACATGCCCCTCACCGCAAATTTAGAGTGAAGGGTCAAAACAATCCTTGGTTCTCCCCTGAGTTGTCCGGTCTCCTTAAAGCAAGGGCTGATGCCAGGGCTAAGGCCAGAAATTCTAAATCCCAGGGTGACTGGCTGATATTCAAACAGCTCAGAAATCGCTTTACTTTCCTTGTTAAAAAGGCTAAGTCTGATTTTTATGTTGATAAAACTACCCGTAACCTAAATGATCCTAAGAAGTTTTGGAAAGTAGTCTAATCTTGATTTGGGGATGAAACCACAGACGAATTGCCTGCTTGAATAGTAAAAGATGCACATATTCTAGCTGACAAATCAGCCATTCTTAATTATTTTAATGAACTCTTTGTCTCTTCAGGATCTCTATTTGAGTCCTCACATCCACATCAATCTAATGTGCAGGGGGTTTGCCTTCAATCACCGCCTATTAATGCTCTGGCTTCAGGATTGTATCTGACACCTTTTGATGCAGCCGAGGTCTATAGGGCTTTACAGCAATTGGATCAAAGTAAATCTGCCGGACCTGACAATCTCAAGCCTTTCTTTTAGAGGTCAGCTGCAGACTTTATAGCACCTCTGTGTCATATTTTTAATCTTACTCTTTCTGAAAATAGGATTCCGAGAATATGGAAGTCTGCTTATGTTCTTCCCCTGCTGAAAGGTGGTGATCCCTCCGTAGTTGACAACTATAGGCTGATTTCTAAATTGTATGTCCTCTCCAAAGTTTTAGAAAGGTTGGTTGGTAAACAACTTAAATGTTTGTAAATGTAAATATCTAATAACCAACAAAAGATAATACAGCTGTCATAAACAAAACTAGTGAGAAAGGCCAGCAAGAAACTGATGGCTTGACAGCATAAAAAAAGTAATTAAAAAAAAAAGTATGCATGAGTGTCACAGCCCTCATGTAAGTAGCTAATGTGTCTCTTTGCAATTTAGCAGCATGCGTGTCTAGGTGTGTGGGTAGTGATTGCTGTTACAGCCCTCATAGGAATTTGTTGTGAGTGTCTTTGCAATTCAGCAGCTTGCGTGTTTATCAAGTGTATGTCTACTGTGATTGGTTCACATCCAGTGCGTCTTGTTCCCTGAATCTGAATCTTAGTATGCAGTTGCGATCTTAACAATGGCATAACGAGTATTTAAGCCCCTTGGTGGTTGTGCAAGTTGCTGGATTGTAAACTCACTTTGCATGCAAGTTATCCTAGTCCAGGGGTCCTCAATCTTATCCAGAAACAGCCGGGCTGGGGCTTTTCATCCAACCGAGCAGCTGCAGTTAGTGATGAGCTTAGAAGACGCAATTTCATAGTGACTTTCACTGTCTTGCTGCATTATAAATTTTCCGCAAATGTTTTTGGCAAATACAAAACTGGAATTGACACCAATAGAAACAAACAAATCAACAACCTCTGTAATGAATTGTTTCCTAGAAATATATTTGATCTTATCTGAAGGTAATACTATTTATGTATCAAAGAATAGTATGCATAAAATGGAAGGTAACAATATACCACCTATGAATACAGCACAAATTAAACCAAAAAATTTCAGCAAATACAACCGGCAGATTTGTATGTACAATAGGCAGAAAGGATCACCATTATTCTACAAATCAATTCACCCAACATTTTAATGTGTGTGGTCCAAACTGCTGTTTCACCTCGTTTCTGTTTTATTGAAGAAATATTTTAATTTGCTTTCATTACCCAAAATAAATTTCTTATCCTAGTTTTAGACACCTATACAAAATATCTATTTTCTTCAACACAAGCAGAGGATTCATATTTATTCACAGCAGTAGAGAGTTCTTACAACCCCGTTTCCAGAAAATGTACAGTAATTAAAAATGGTAAGAAAGACAACATACCAAATGTTGAAATGGAATGTTATTGTTTTTTTAAAAAAAAAAACTAGAACACTGCCCGTAGGATGCACACCATCAGGCCATGCGCAAGCCATATCCGAAAGCTTAGGCCGATTTGACAAACGGAGAGATACAGTACCTCACAAAAGTGAGTACACCCCTCGCATTTCGACAGTTAATTCATTACATGTTTTCTAGGGACAACATTATAGAAATGAAGCATTGAATATGTTCTAGAGTAGTCATTGTACAATATGTCTAGTAGTGTAGATTTATTGCACTGTCCAAATAACTGAACAAACTGTCACCATTTCCAAAATGGGTGGCAACAAAAGTGAGTACACTTCACCGTCAACATGGCAAATTCTGTCCAGAGTGTCAATATTTAGTGTGACTGCCATTGTTGTCCAGCACTGCATTGATTCTCCTGGGTATGGAATTCACCAGAGTTGCACAGGTTGTTGCTGGGAACCTCCTCCACTCCTCCATGACAACATCACGGAGCTGGTGGATGTTGGACACCTGCTGCTCCTCTACCTTCCTCTTGAGGATGCCTCACAGGTGCTCAATGGGATTCAGGTCTGGAGACATACTTCAGCTTCTTCAGGAAGGCAGTTGTAAACTTGGAGGTGTGTGTCAGGTTGTTATCATGTTGCAGCTCAGTTTCCGAAGAGAGGGCATTATGTTCTTCCTCAGAATATTGCAGTACATGTTGCAATCTATTATTCCATTGAGTGCAGCTCCCCACAACCAGAAGCACTCGAGCAGCCCAAGACTATGATTCTGCTACCACTATGTTTGACTGTTGGCGGTACACAATTGTCTTGGTACTCCTCACTTGGGCGCCGCCACACTTGCTGGACACCATCTGAGCCGAAAAAGTTTATCGGGGTCTTATCAGACCACAGAACATAGTTCCAGCAGTTAATTTTCTTGGACTGGTTGTCTTCAGAAAACTGTTTTCGGGGTTTCTTGTGGGCTAGCTTCAGAAGAGACTTCCGTCTTGGCCAACGGCCATGCAGACTGACTTGGTGCAGTGCACGGCCTATGGTCTGAGCACTGACAGGCTGTTCTCCCACTGCTGCAACCTCGTTAGCAATGCTGTCAGCACTTGAAGTCTGTTTTCTGAAGCCATCTTGTGCACCTGACGCAGAGCACGAGGACTCAACCTCTTCGGTTGACCCTGACAAGGCCTGTTCCAAGTAGACCCCGTTTTGGAAAACCGCTGGATAACCTTGGCCACCATGCTGTAGCTCAGTTTCATGGTTTCACAGATCTTCTTGAAGTTTAGACCATCTTTGTGGAGAGCAACAATTCTCTTTTTCAGATTGTCAGGGAGTTCTTTCCCATGAGGTGTCATGTTGACCATCCAGTGACCAGCCTGAGAATTGCATTGCACCAAAAGTACCACAATTGAAACCTTCAACATATTACCAAATCTCATATGGCCCAGTGGGACAAAAGCATGAAAATGTTGAATAAGTCAAGTTTCATTGCTTGGTTGATCTTTACCAATTGTGATGGGTAATCACTTTTGTTGCCACCCATTTTGGAAATGGTAACTGTTTGCTCAGTTATTCGGACAGTGCAGTAAATCTACACAGCTACACACATTGTCCAATGCCTACCCTAGAATATATTCAAGTTTCATTTCTATAACTTTGTCCCTTGAAAAGATATAATAAATTGATTGTCGAAAAGTGAGGGGTGTACTCACTTTTGTGAGATACTGTATGCAAGACACAGACAGACACGCAGATGGATGCTTCTTGCTTTATAGATATAGATGTCCGTTCATTTTAAATTTGACTCCAGCATTATGTTTCAAAAAAGTTGGGATGGGGCATGTTTACAACTGTGTTGCACCATCTCTTCTTTTAATAACACTCTGCAAGTGTTTGGGGAATGAGGAGTCCAACTAATGTAGTTTTGTAAGCAAAATGTTTTCATATTCTTGCTAGTTGTTTGATTTCAGCTGCTTAACACTTCGCAACCTCCTTTGTGATATTTTTTTGTTTCATGATACACCAAATGTTGTCACTGGGAGACAGATCTGTACTAAGAGCAGTTTAGCACCCAGACCATTTTACTTCCAAGCGATATTGTCGTAATACATGCAGAATGTCGATTGTCATTTTCTTGCTGAGGCAAGTAAGGCATTCCCTGAAAAAGATGTCTGAATGGCAGCATTTGTTGCTGAAAAACCAGTGTATATTGTTCAGCATTGATGGCGTCTTCACAGACGTGCAATATACCCAACCCATGTGCGCTAAATCTCCCCCATATCATCACAGATGCTGACTTTTGAACTATGCATGAATGATGAGCTGGATGGTCATGCTTTAGCCCAGAGGAAGTGCTGTCCATTATTTCAAAATGAATCCCACATTTTGACAGACAACAGCACAGTTGGATGCTGGGATATATAGCCAAAAGTATTGCGTATAAATCCAAGGTGGTCATGCTTCTCTAGTACAACGCATTTGCCAGACCACGTCTGGTGTATTGTGTACAGTTCTGGGGACCATACTGTAAGAAAGATATAGACGCTCTAGGAAAAGTTCAGAGAAGAGCCAGAAAGTGAATTCCAGGTATAAAAGATGAAAGCTATGAGAAGAAGCTGAAGATCCTTCATCTCTTTAGTCTTAGGATAAGGAGACTTTAGGGTGATCTGATTGAGGTCTTTAAATATGTTAAAGGGATTAACAAAGTGAATTATGTTGGATTTCTTTGGCCAAGTACTGTTAGTAGAACTCGGGGTCACAAATGGAAGTTCAGGGTTCTGCCCAGGATGCCCGGAGTGCTGGTTGGAGAATTGTTCATATGTGAGCATATTTAGGGTCATTTATGTTTTGTTTCTAGCGATTTTATGTGATAGCTGCTGAAGGTGGATGTCAAGAACAGTGGCCAAATAATAAAAAGGCAAACCTCACAGGGTGAAGAGAGACTAAAAACGGATAGAAATAACAAGGCTCGCGCTACCAACGGACCAGACGCCGTCCGTGATAGAAAACAAGCGAGCTCGAGGAAAACAAAAGAAAGGGAAATAAATCAAAGATTCCCTTACTCACTCACACTGATCCTATTATGCAGCTAAGTCCCAAACAATAATCTCTCAAAAGACCTTACCGCCTAAAGCGCCAAAGATGCACTGACACTCTAGCAAGGAACGCAAGGCGAAACTGGAGCGTAAATAGAGTCCGGGCAATGCCCCCAATTTCTGCCAGCTTGTCCAGGAATCCGATAGGGAGAAAAATGATATTGTCCCGGACAAGAATGACAAACAGAGCTCTCAAAGCACCCAAACCATGACAGGACCCCCCCCTCTAAGAGACAGCTCCAGAAGTCCCCAAGGAACCCCGCGCACGAAACTCCAAAATTAGCGAGGGATCCAGAATATCCCCCGAAGGGACCCAGCAACGCTCCTCGGGACTATATCCCTCCCAGCCAACGAGGAACTGGACCCCACGACCTACACGCCTCTTGGCAAGAATGCGGCGTATGGTATATCACGTGATTCCGGCTGAGTGAACGCTGGCGCGTTTGGCTGCCGCTGCTCACCGGTAAATTTTATATTGTATATTGTTTTTATCCTGGATCATCGTATTATTACAAGGGATATCGCTGTGGACTGGCAAACAGATCTGTCAATGCTGCCTTGTGCTAATCTTGGATCTTATAAACGCTACACTGGTACCGTTTCTCACAATGACGGCTGTGAGATTTTCTCCAGTACTCGTCTGCTGAGCTCTTTCAGCTACGCTTCTACCTAACGGAGCCTCCCCCGGCACTGCTTCATATCTACACGGACATCGCTGCTGTAACCCGCCGCAGATACAATCACCGAGGGTCCCGTCGGAATTTCCTCTTTGACCGCTCTAAACCAATAAAGTCGTTTTGGTCCACGTCTCGACGTGCTCATCGAAATACCGGCCGGATTGCTAACCACATTGTGCTAGCTAGCCCTGCTAGGCTGGCAAGCACTGCTTGCAATCACGGCAACACCGTCAACTTTGGGCTTTTGAACATCCGCTCGCTTACGAGCAAGGGACATCTCGTCCAAGATCTCCTTACCGATCGTAAGTTTGACTTTTTGTGTTTAAATGAAACATGGCAACAGCTAAATGACTTGGTTTCCCTGAGCGATGAATGCCCTCCTGGGTTTGTTTACATGTGTAAACCACGTGACTCTGGCCGGGGAGGAGGTCTCGCTATGCTTTACCGTGACAGTTGGAGAGTCTTGCCTGTATCGACTCCAGCGTTCAATACCTTTGAGTTCATGGTCTCCCAGTTATCCGGATCTGTTCCTACAATTGTGGCTGTAGTATGTCGTCCACCCAAAGCTCACAAAGACTTTGTTGCTGAGTTTTCTGCATTTATGTCTCATCCCTCCTCACTGTCTTCAAATGTAATGCTTCTGGGTGATTTCAATATACACTTTGACAACATCAATGATCCGGTCACCAAAGATTTTACATCTTGCTTAGACAGCTTTGGGTTTCTGCAATTCATCAACTTTCTAACTCACTCTAAAGGACATACATTAGACTTGGTCTGTTGCACTGGTATCTCTCCTTCTGATTGTAAAGCAGATCATATCCCATTTTCTGATCACATGTTACTGTCTTTTAATATTAACCTTCGACTTTCCAAAACTAACATTCTGCGCACCATGAAATTCCAAAATTTAAAGAACATTAACTTGGACACACTTTCCACTGCTATTGGCTGTCTGCCCACTGCTGACAGTTTTTCCACCCTAGATGAACTTGTTTCCTACTACAACACCAGCCTTTATTCTCTTTTTTTAAATAATCTTGCTCCACTAAAAACTAGATCTGTGACATTTGCTCACTCTTCACCTTGGTTCACTCCCGCTCTCAGACAGCTTAAAGCAAAAGGCTGCCAACTGGAACGCCTTTTTAAAAAGACCGGTCTCACTGCACACAAAGACATGTATCATACTCACATTCTTCATTACAAAAACTGTATTCCTCATGCAAAATCCTCTCACTACTCTGGCTTAATCAGCTCACATAATGGCAACTCTCGGACTCCCTTCTTAAAAAACTTACTCAACCTCCTGATCTACTTCCACCACATATGCATTCCACTGCCCACTGTAATGCACTCATAACCTTTTTTACTGACAAAGTTACAAATATTCATCAGCAACTTATCCCCAGTTCTTTTCACAATCTATCCTCCCCTTTCCCCTCTGCTCCCCCTCCACTGCCACTTTCTTTCTTTATTCTACCATCTCCCACTGAAATCTCTGAACTCATTAAAAAATCCAACTCGTCTACCTGTCAGACCCCCTTCCAACAGTTTTCATAAAAGGAGTTGCCTCCTCCATAGCTCCTCACATTACTAACATAATTCATTCTTCACTCACTACTGGAATTGTTCCATCCTCCCTCAAAACAGCTGCTGTCACCCCTATAGTTAAGAAACCCGGAGCTGATCCCACAAACCTCAATAACTTGCGTCCCATCTCCAACCTCCCATTTCTGGCAAAAATACTTGAAAAATCAGTTGCCTCTCAGCTCCATAACCATCTATCCTGCAATAATCTTTATGAACAATTCCAGTCTGGTTTCTGCCCTCTTCATGGCACCGAAACCGCTTTAATCAAAATCACTAACGATAGACTCCTTGCCGCTGATTCCGGTCTCTTATCCATTCTCATCCTACTCTGAGTGCAGCATTTGACACCATCTCACACACCGTTCTCCTGGACAGATTGCTCTCCATTGGCATCACACACACACCCCTTAACTGGTTCAAATCTTCCCTCTCCGGCCGCACTCAATTCATCTAAATCAAATCATTCACTTCACATCCCCGCCCAGTTACCACAGGTGTGCCTCAGGGCTCTGTCCTGGGGCCCCTCCTGTTCATTATTTACTTACTTCCCTTTGGTCAAATATTTCATAAACACAATATCTACCTCCATTGTTACGCAGATGACACCCAGCTTTACATTTCCACTAAACCCAACTCCTCCCTCCCACCTTCCTCCCTCACAGACTGTTTGCTTGACATCAAGTCCTGGTTCACGTCAAACTTCCTGAAATTAAACAGTGATAAAACAGAGATGCTACTTATTGGCAGCAAATCCACCCTAATCAAATCCCTCAGTTTTTCAGTATCAATTGATAACTCTTCCATCCTGCCCTCCCCCCAGTTTAAGAGTCTGGGTGTCATCCACATCTCCTTCACATCTCGCATCAATAACATAACCCGCTCCGTTTACTTTCACCTCCGTAACATCAACCGCCTTCGTCCCTCTCTCTGGCCTCACACTGCTGCTATCCTGGTACAGTCTCGTCACTTCACGACTTGACTACTCTAATTCCCTGTTATTTGGCCTTCCCCACAAATCTCTCCGTAAACTACAGCTAGTTCAAAACGCTGCAGCACGCATCATCTCAAGGACCTCATTCACTCACCACATCACATCGGTATTGCAGCAGCTCCACTGGTTTCCCATCACACAACGCATACACTTCAAAATACTGCTCCTGACATTCAAAGTCATTCACAACCTTGCCCCTCCTTATTTGTCCAACTTAATTCACCTTGTAACACCAGCCCGCTCACTTCGATCCTCCTATTCCATCCATCTCACTGTTCCTTCCGTCCGCCTTGTCACTATGGGGAGCAGAGCATTCAGCTGCTCTGCTCCCCAGCTCTGGAATTCACTCCCTCCTGACCTCCGCAACACTAAGTCACTCCCCCTGTTTAAATCTGGTCTTAAAACTCATCTCTTTCGTAGTGCATACTCCTGATTACATAGTCCCATGCTTGTTGTACATTATTGTATTCTTTTATTTTTTTTATTGATTTTATTGCTGCCCTTTTAATGTATGTTTTAATTATGTGTTGTAAGGTGACCTTGAGTTTCTTGAAAGGCGCCCTTAAATTATATGTATTATTATTATTATTATTATTATTATAAACCGGCCCCCCCTCAATCATTCGTGGCGGCGGCAGGGGTGTGTCGGCGGGTGCCAGGATGCTAGTGCTAATCGGCTTGATCCGAGAGACATGGAATGACAGATGTATGCGTAAAGATCTCGGGAGCTTCAACTGGACCATGACCGGATTGATCTTCCGCATTATTTTGAACATGCCAATATAGCGGGGCGCCAGTTTTTGGGATTCTACCTTCAAAGGAAGGTCCCGGGTAGACAGCCAAACTCTCTGCCCAACCCGATAAGACGGGGCCAAACGACGCCTTCTGTCAGCAAAGGATTTTTGTTTGAGCCCTGAACACAACAGCGAAGAACGTACCTTAGTCCAAACCGACCGACAGCGCTGAATGAACTGGTTGACTGAGGGGAATCTCTGGATCGTTCTCAGTCTCCGGGAATAGTCGGGGTTGGTAACCCACTTGGGCCTCAAACGGGGAAAGCCCCGTGGAGGAATTACACAGCTATGTTGTGGGAATACTCGGCCCAAGCTAAAAATCGACTCCACAATGAGGGATTATCCGCCGCCAAACATCGGAGAGTGTTTTCTAGAGACTGATTAGTCCGTTCCGTCTGCCCGTTAGTCTCCGGATGAAACCCAGGAGCGAGACTCACTGTGGCCCCCAACTGCTTGCAAAACGCCAGCCAGAATCTGGCCGTAAACTGGGGGCCTCGGTCAGACACGACATCCTGCAGAAGCCCATGCAACCGGAACACATTATTGACCACAAGATGCGCTGTGTCCCGCGCCAAAGGCAGCTTAGGTAGCGCAACAAAATGAGCCGCTTTATAAAAACCGTCAACCACAATCAAAATGACAGTGTTGCCGTCAGATATAGGCAGCCCCGTAAGAAAATCTAATGCAATATGCGACTAAGGGCGCCTGGGAACGGGCAAAGGTCGCATCAAACCAGCGGGAGGAAGATGGGAAGTTTTATTCCTGGAACAGGTGCCACAGGCAGCAACAAACTCCTGAGTGTCCCTCATCATATCTGGCCACCAAAAACGTTGGGCCAGGAACTGCTTGGTCGGATGGGGCCCCGGGTGCCCCGCCAAGCGGGAAGAGTGTCCCCACTGGAGGACCCGTGGCCCAACTCTATGCGGGACAAATTATCAGCCAGGAGGCTCCCCCCCCCAGGACCGGGATCAGACTTGAACGCCTCCTGAACCACCGCCTCAACCTCCCACTGAATGGGTGCCACGATCTGCATAGTAGGAATAACAGGCTCTGGGGTAGGATCGCGATCAGTGTGATCCTACATTCATGACAGAGCATCAGGCTTAATATTTTTAGAGCCCGGGCGATAGGTGAGCGTGAAATCAAAGCGGTTAAAAAATAATGGCCATCGCGCCTGCCGGGAATTACGCTGCTTGGTTTGCTGAATATATTGGAGGTTGAATATATGGTCAGTCCATACCACAAAAAGGTGCTCAGCTCCCTCAAACCAGTGACGCCACTCTTCGACGGCCAACTTGACTGCTAATAATTCCAGGTCACCAATACTTTAATTACATTTCGCGCTAGACAAAGACCGGGAGAAGTACGCACATGGGTGGAGCTTACTATCCCAACGAGGGCACTGGGACAGAATAGAACCCACGCCCTCTTCCGAAGTATCTACCTCCACAACAAATGGAGGGGAGGGATCGGGCAAAACCAAAATAGGCTCTGAGCTAAAACGTTTTTTTTTTTAATTCTTGAAAGGAGACCAAAAAAAACCTGAGGAAGTATTCTTTTTAGTGAGCGCAATAATCGGGGCAGCAACCGCGCTAAAATTATGAATAAATCTCCTATAAAAATTTGCAAAGCCCAGAGAGTGTTGAACCTCTTTAACACTCTGCGGTGCAGGCCAATTCATGACCGCAGCCACCTTGTCCGGATCCATTCGCACCGACTAATAAAGCCCACAAACGAGACACTTCGGACGTGGAAAACACATTTTTCGGCTTTAACGAAAAGTTTGGCATTGAGCAGGGCTTCCAGTACACGTCTGACGTGTTGTTTGTGCTCCGACGGTGTTGAAGAAAAAATCCAAATGTCTTCAAGATAAACGAAGACGAATTTCTCCAACATCTCTCGGAGCACGTCATTGACGAATGCCTGAAACACCAAGGGAGCGTTAACAAGCCTGAACGGTAAGACCTGATATTTGTAGTACCCGTCATGAGTGTTAAAAGCCGTTTTCCATTCGTCCCCCTCCCGAATGCGAATCAAATTATACGCATTACGAAGATCTAGCTTCGTAAAAAATGTTGCCTCCTGCAGACGTTCAAACACGGAATTCATTAACGGAAGAGGGTATCTGATTTTAATGGTGATTTTATTCAAACCCCTGTGATCAATACAGGGTCTAAGATCGCCATCCTTTTTCCCCACGAAAAAGAATCCCGCTCCGGCAAGGGGCGTGGACGGCCAAATAAAACCATTGGTGAGAGCCTCCTGAATATACTCTCACATAGCCCTACGCTCAGGTCCTGACCGCGAAAATAGCGAACCCCTAGGCGGAGTTGTCCCAGGATAAAGATTAATTTCGCAGTCGTATGGACGATGCGGGGGTAACGTAGAGGCTTGTTGTTTACTAAACACCTCAGCAAGATCGGCGTAATCCCTGGGGACATTCGGAGGCAAGTCAAAGTTCAGGGTGGTCCCGAATTCTTTACCCTGCTCAGAATCTAATGACTCCTTGACTGATTTCGAATCGCTAAAGTCTTCCAAAAAGTAATTGTCCTCTGGCTGTCGCCAGTCAAATTGAGGATCCCACTCCAACCCCTCCTCTGCCCCTTTTTCTAGTCTAGGAGGGTACGGAGCGATAACTTCCTCACACTCGCTTTCGGCGTCCGCCTGCTCCATCGCTTGACATCCGAAAGAACCATTCTCATTAGTTCTACAATGAGTGCTACACTTGGGACCCCAGCGGACGATAGGATTAATCAGTTCCCTCCAGCTGATACAAGGTTCATGTTCCCGTAACCATGAATGACCCAAAACTATAGGAAAAGTGGGGGACCTGATGATAATAAAAAAATTTAACCCCTTCAGAGTGGCTACCAAAGGAAATGAACATTTTTAGTGCTTCTGAACCTTGGGTTATAACTCCCGTTCCCAGCGGGCGACCATCAAAAGTTCTTACAGAACGTGATTGTGAAAGCGTAACAGTGGGAACAGAGTGCCTCCTAGCCCACTTAATGTCCATGAAACAATCAACAGCACCCGAGTCCACGAACGCTTCAGTAGTGAATCTCTTGCTCCCCACAGTAAGTTCTACGGGGATTAGTGTTCGGAAGGGAAATTGGGTCTTCCCCTCTAGCGCCCCCTGAATTGCTAGAGGGGTTTTCCGTTTCCCCGAAGCTTAGGACAATATGGACGGATATGACCTGGCTGGCACATTACAATTAAAGCAGATTGCTCTTCTGCGCATAGGTCTCTTAGTCCGTTGGTCAAATGAACCATCAACTTGCATGGGCTCCACCGGAGTAGAATCTTTTATGGGTGGAATAGGAGGTGCACATTCGCCACTAGCAATTTTAGCCCCATTTTCAGCCAGCGGTGATTTATTTAGTCTCTCCTGGCTGCGTTCGCGTATGCGATTGTCAATTCGCACAGCAGTACGAACTAAGGAGTCTAAAGTCGAGCAGGGTTCTTAAGTAGCCAGCACGTCCTTAATCTCCTCCGTAAGGGCATGGCTAAATACAGTCATCAGAGGAGCCTACAGCCAGCCTGTCTCTGTGGCCAGAGAACGAAAAGCAATAGAAAACTCAGCTGCACTTTCTTTGCCCTGTTTTAGGTGCATTAAACGCGTAGCTGCGTCTTGACCACAAATGTCTTGATCGAAAACAGACACCATCTCCCTAACAAGAGCCTCTCCCGAATCTACGACCGGTGAGTTGGATCTAATTAGTGGGCCGACCCAATTGAGCGCTGTGCTAGCCAACCGGGATAATATACACTCAACAAAAATATAAACGCAACACTTCTGTTTTTGCTCCCATTTGTCATGAGATGGACTCAAAGATCTAAAATTCATTCCAGATACACAATATTACCATTTCTCTCAAACATTGTTCACAAATCTGTCTAAATGTGTGATAGTGAGCACTTTTGCTTTGCTGAGACAATCCATCCCACCTCACAGGTGTGCCACATCAGATGCTCATCAGACACCATGATTAGAGCACAGGTGTATCTTAGACTGTCCACAATAAAAGGCCACCCTGAAATGTGCAGTTTTTGCTTTATTGGGGGTTTGGGGACTCAGAACCAGTCAGTATCTGGTGTGACCACCATTTGCCTCATGCAGTGCAACACATCATCTTCGCATAGAGTTTATCAGAATATCAATTGTGGCCTGTGGAGTGTTGGTCCACTCCTCTTCAATGGCTGTGCGAAGTAGCTGGATATTAGTGGGAACTGGTACGCGCTGTTGTATACGCCGGTCAAGCACATCCCAAACATGCTCAATGGGTGACATGTCCGGTGAGTATGCTGGCCATGCAAGAACTGGGACATTTTCAGCTTCCAAGAGTTGTGTACAGATCCTTGCAACATGGGGCCGTGCATTATCTTGCTGAAACATGAGGTGATGTTCATGGATGTATGGCACAACAATGGGCCTCAGGATCTCATCACGGTATCTCTGTGCATTCAAAATGCCATCAATAAAATGCACCTGTGTTCTTCGTCCATAACAGATGCCTGCCAATACCATAACCCCAGCACCACCATGGGCCACTCGATCCACAACATTGACATCAGCAAAGCGCTCACCCACACGATGCCACACACGCTGTCTGCCATCTGCCCTGAACAATGTAAACCGAGATTCATCCGTGAAGAGAACACCTCTCCAACGTGCCAGACGCCATCGAATATGAGCATTTGCCCACTCAAGTCTGTTACGGCGACGATCTGGAGTCAGGTTAAGACCCCGATGAGGACGACGAGCATGCAGTTGAGCTTCCCTGAGACGGTATCAGACAGTTTGTGCAGAAATTCTTTGGTTATGCAAACCAATTGTTTCAGCAGCTGTCTGAGTAGCTGGTCTCAGACGATTTTGGAGGTGAACCTGCTGGATGTGGAGGTCCTGGGCTGGTGTGGTAACACGTGGTCTGCGGTTGTGAGGCCGGTTGGATGTACTGCCATATTCTCTGAAACGCCTTTGGAGACGGCTTTTGGTGGAGAAATGAAATTCAATGCCCGAGCAACAGATCTGGTTGACATTCATGCTGTCAGCATGCCAATTGCACGCTCCCTCAATGCTTGCGCCATCTGTGGCATTTTGCTGTGAGACAAAACTGCACATTTCAGAATGGCCTTTTATTGTGGGCAGTATAAGGTACACCTGTGCACTAATCATGGTGTCTGATGAGCATCTTGATGTGGCACACCTGTGAGGTGGGATGGATTGTCTCAGCAAAGCAAAAGTGCTCACTATCACACATTTAGACAGATTTGTGAACAATGTTTGAGAGAAATGGTAATATTGTGTATCTGGAATGAATTTTAGATCTTTGAGTCCATCTCATGACAAATGGGAGCAAAAACAAAAGTGTTGCGTTTATATTTTTGTTGAGTGTATGTTATATGAATACAAGTAGTTCACATACGCGTAGGGAGGGGATGAGCAGTGCAAACGCACAGGCACACATGCACAAACACACAGACACATACACATAAAACACACACAAATGAGCAGTGCACACAAACATGCACACGTACACATGCACACGCACACAAAGAAAGCAGTTCACACACAGTCACGCACACATGCAAGCAATTCAATTCACACATGCATAAGCAGCAGGCTTCTTTAGCTTCAATTAGTCATTCAAAAACATAATCAGGTGATGTGTTTGATTTCTGTAGCTTTGATCAATATTTGTTCAGTAAAATCTTAAAGTTGTTACTGAAAATATAATCAGTTGAATCATTTATGTATCCATATGTATCTTATATCTCTAGCTGTGGGAAATTACTGTTTAAGTGTATATTCTTTCTTTTTTTATGGAACAAATGCTTCTGTGCTCCACCAATATTTCTCAGAGGATCCAAGGGAAAGAAAAAAACTTGAGAGATAATCCAAGAATTGTGATAGAAGCAAAGTTGGTTAAAAAAGCTTTAGAGACAATTGTGGGTGCAACCCCTGTATTTTGATTGGAGCAAAGTTGGTTGAGTTTTTCCCATAAATATTGCTCTGTAAAGAATGCAGAGTTAGCACTTCTTGGCCAGGGACTGCTCTCCAGGTTTGGATTATTGCATGATTCAAGGCTGAAATAAAGATTGCTTCAGAAGATTTTGTCTCTCTCTCCCAATTATTCACGAACAAGTGGACATCAAAAAATGCAAACATCTAATTGGGAAGGCACAACAATATTAGGAAATATTTTTTTACCCAGAGAGTAATTACAATATGGAATAGCTGGCCTGACCATATTTTTGAGGCAGAAACCTTGGGAAATTTCAAGAGCAGGCTTGACAGATACCATTGATTCATTGAGTATCTGAAGTGATATGTTCACGATAGTAAAAAAAAACTGGCAAGCCTAGTTAGGCTGAACAGCCTGTTCTCGCCACTCAAATATGTTATGTTTTGTTATGTTATGTTAAGACCAGAGGGCCCGGCAGAATTTCTGGATCTTGCTTATATACAGTTTCAGCTTTACATGGAAGTTAAAACTACCCTTTGCGGGTGTAGTGAGGAACTGTGCGCACCGGCAACGTTTTTCATAAATCTTCCTGAGAACATGAATTGATTTTCACAACAGAATCCTGTTTGTTTTAATGCAGTGCCGCCTGAGGGCCAGAAGATCATGGCCATTCAGTATTGGTTTTCAGCATTGTCCCTTCCCTTTGTCTAAATTTACTGAATCTTTTAGTGATAAAATGCACCACAGAGGATTAAATCCCCAAATGCAACTTCATTCAGAAACATATTTCTTAAACCGTTGAACTATTTGCCGACAGTCTTTCACAGAGTGATGGCGCCCTTGCCATCTTTACTTCTGACCCTGGAAGCTTTTAAGTCCCTTCTCAAAACTCATGTCTTCTCCCTTGACTTTGATTAGAGATCAGCCTGTACCCCTTCTCTTTTTTTTCTCCAGCTATTTGTTTCACTTTTTTTTTGTCACTTTCACCTGTATATGTACTATTCTTATGTCTTTTATGCTTTTATCTGTAAAACACTTTTGTTCAGCTGTAGCTGTTTGTAAATGTCCCAGATAAATAAATTTTGATTGATTGATTGATTGAAAACCTCTGGCTCTTTTGGATGATCATTTTCTACCCACTCTTGTTACTGACCTGTTAGGAATTAAACTACAGTACTGTGTGAAAGTCTTAGGTACCCAACATTTTGTTAAATTTAAATCTGGTTTCAGACGGATACCTTTTTTCCGCATTGGTGTTGCTGAGATAAAAAGCATATTGAAAATTCCAAATGTTTATAATGAATTATTTTACGAGTAAATGTTTGTATTTTATTAAAAACAGTTTATACAGATAATATAGTCTTAAAAGATTCCTGATGTCTGCATCATCATGGCGAAATGTAGTCATGCCAACTTAAGTTTTGTAGTCCTGTGTACTATTTTTTTCATTAGCATTAGGAATTCCAAATATACTTCTTATCTTCAGCAATACCAGTGAGGAAACAAAGAGCAAAAACATCTAAAGCCATATATAAATTTTAGAAAATGAGGAGTGCAATAACTTTTGTGCAGTACTGTAATTAGCAATAATTAGTAATTATTGCCTCATCCCAACTTTTTTGAAACATGTTGCTGGGATCAAATTCAAAATGGGCAAATATTTTTCAACAAATAATACAATTTCTCATTTTCAACATTTGGTCTTATCCTGTACTATTTTCAACTGAGTATCGGTTTCATATTTCACACAGCATCCCAGGCTTTTCGGAAATGGGGCTTCATAAATGGATTGAAACCATTTTAACATTTTTACTAAAACAGCAAAGAAAAAATAAATTATTTTCATTGTTATTGTCCACTCATGAGTGTTTTACATGTATGTGAATACTTGCACATACACACCCATTACAGATGGATACATTTATTTATCCACCCAGAATGACAGAAGAAAGGGCTAGGAGTGATTGAAACCCCTGCCATCTGCAACTGAGCAAGTAAGAAAAACTCATGCTTGTCTTATTTATGTTCAGATTTCTGTCATAATTTGGTTGTAAATCATGCAATATCTGCGTGTAAGCACATATTTGCACGCGTGCAAACATACTCAAATCAGTAAAATATGTTTCAATGGAAAGTATGAAAAAAAAAATTCCTAATGAACACAGACTGTGGAAATTCTTTCTGACTGTGATCTACAAAGAAGAGCAACTTATTGCCTTCTGCAAAGGCTTGTTTCACAGGTCATCCCTAGCTGCATCGAAGCAAGCAGCGGCTCAAATTGGCACCATCTGTTGGCCAAAATGTGTAGGTGCATCATTTCCAAAAGAATACCGGCTCAACTGCAGGGGCAGCAACATGTCAACGCGGTAATCATCTCTTGTCCTGTTATTTCTGCCTCAGTGCTCTTTAAAATTTCAGAATTCCTGCCTGCCATTCCAAATAAATAAAAAAAAACGGCAGCAATAAATGTAATCGCATGAAATAAATATTTAAATTTAGATTATTTAGATTATTTAAATGTCTTATCACACATCTCAGAGTCTGATGAGTGGAAAGTGCTTTTGAATGAACGTTTTTCAAAACCAAAATAAGCAAAATTCCATTATTTATAATATAAAATGCATTTGACATTCACAGCACAGCGTCAGAAAAAAGAACTCCCAGCACTTTACATTCTTAAATGTATTGCATTTTAGTTTGAATGTATTTGTACTTGCTGAGGAATGAAATTAAAACCAAAGAAGAAATCAAATATACTACAGCAAAAAGGTAGATATACAATATATCCCAAGTGAACCCCCTTTTAGTAAAAATAAAATAATTGCATAGCTCTCATACTCTCGAGAGGTTTTTTTAGTTTCTTTTCTTTCTTTTTTTTTTTTTACATTTTAAGAAATAAATTGGTAAACATGAGCCAGGGGTTTCACACCACTGCTCAGTGCAAATTACTGCAGGCCACAAAGAGATATCTCCATAAAGATGAGAGATTCTCAGTCTTGTTTGAATCAGGCACTATTATCCAGGTTTGCCAAGACCTTAAAGCACAATTTAAAAGGTAAACCTATGGCAAAATAATAGTGAAAGAGGGGAAAAAAGGCCTCAAAAAGGACTAATATCAGTGGAAACATAGTTTTGGAGAACACAAGGGGGCCGCAGTGGTCTGTCCCTTCAGTCGGTGCTATTGAGTGCTTCAGAAGAGTAAGTGGTAGTGTACTTCAGCCGAAAGCAACCTGCAAGACACATGGGAAAAGGCATCACTACACCAGTCACGTGAGGCGACAAAGGGTGAAAAAAGAACATTACAATTTTCAGTCTGCTTCTACTCATCCTTTTCAGACACTCTTTAATTTCAGCATCACTGCAAACATACTGTAAAGGTTTTTCTGCTTTGAGTGTTCTTTATCCTTTAAACCCTACCGTGCAGGTAGGACAGCACAACGATGATGCCGAAAAGAGTTACACAATTGTTATTCTCCCTCCCCATCCAGAGATCGTTCTCTGTGTCACTTTTGGGGGAACTGCTAGGGTAGTTGGGGCGCATGAGTTGCAGCAGTATTACCCTTCTGTGCTGTGTCCATGGAGGGCTGTTTGCAGTCCTGGGCAAAGTGCCCACTCACCCCACAGTTGCAGCAGGATACATTACCTCTCTTTTTCATGCCCAGGCCCACACTACCAGGCATCATGCTGACCGAGGGGTAAATGGACGGGTAAAAACGGTTGATGGCTGCCATCAGCTGCAGGCTGTAGCGAGCCTGAGTGCCCAGAACATGGTCAGAGTGTGTGTGCAGCAGGGGCGGTGCACTGACATAGGGGGCAGGGGGAAGAACAGCAGAGGAGCAGCACCATTGCTCTGGTGCCCCTGGTTGAGGTAGCTGCTACTGCAGAGCAATGTCAGGTGGAAGATGGGTGGGAGGCCGAAGACCTAGTGGGGCAGCTGTGGTGGGTTGATGTAGTTGGGGGCGTGGCCACTCCCGCAGCAGGCAGGGCAACCACAGGTCCTATAGCTCATTGGCTGAGCCAGGTTTGGTTTAGAGAGACCCTGCTGGCGCTTCCGCAGCTGCTGCTGTTGATGTAGGAGGTTGCGTCGCTCTGCGCGGTGCTGCGGGTTAGTGCTGGGCTGGGGCTGGGGCTGGGTGCAGGCAGCAGGGGACTGGGAACAGCCTCTCCTCATCTCCACCGGCCATCGGCACTGATACTACTGGGCCCCCTTTACTGTCCACTGCCTGAGAGGAGCATATCCCTATAAGAGATTTTGTCCTATTCTGGATCAGGTATGGCACTAAGTAGCTCAGGGAATTTAGGGGCAGCCAGAGAGCTCTCCACCCTGGAGCGTACCTCCTTCAGAGGGAGGGGGAACATGGGATATGCCGTGGCAACAGTAGCTTCCCCCACACCTTTACAGGGCAGGAAATCGTCCACTTTGCCCCTGCTGGAGTCGTCTGAATGACTGTCGGTGCCTGCGAGGGAAAGCAAAGATACTGGGTCAGTATGGAACAACAAACCTCTGCCTCATACCCAGCAGACTGCTATACATCCCTACTCCAATACACTCCATCTGCAGAGGGTAGGTTGAGTCCTTCTACCCTCTGCACACTTTCGTACTCTTTTATAATAATGGCCACCAGGTGTCAACCGCAAGTCGACGACGACTGAGGACCAATCAGCGCCGAGCTTACAAATGCGTCGCCAGCAGCAGCCGGAATAGCGGAAGCAACATGTAAACGGTAAACAATCCGCGATGATCATGGCCGAAAATACTCCCAAAAAGGAGTATAGGATATACCGTTGTGCCGAAGGGCTTTCATGCTTCTGCGTGGTATGTCAGTGCAATATAAGATTAGGAAATACGTTGTCACGTGGAAGACGATGTGTGACATCGCCGGCAAACGGTCATTTGCGACAAGTTTTGACATGGGCGGGGACAGACTTGGACGAGTTCTGGCAGTTCGTGTTGCCACTATAACGCGAGATTTACATCTGCTGCATGCGTAATAATCAGTTGATGAGATTTGATAGAACCCGTAGCAGGTACATGCAGCAAGAGAGTGATTACAAGCGCGAACTGGCAAAGTTGGCCTCACAGCTAAGGGACTTCAAACAAAGCGACTCTAGGATGTTAAATAACGTAACATTGGCATGCTAGCTAAAATATTATAGTTATCGATGTCTCTAGCAAAACAGCTCGCTCGCGAGTATTCAATTGTGAGCAAACTGTAGCCTTTAAGCTCGCTAGCTAGTTGGCCATGTAGCTAAATACAATGGCACGCTAATTATGACACACAGCTTGGCATCACTTTGGCTTGCTAGCAATCGTATTATTAGCTAGGTAGCCAACTAGCTTGCTAGCGAGTAAGGCTCAAACCGTCGCCTAATTTCGCCGGCGTAATCATGACCCAAATTGAGCCCTGTTTAAATCAGGATAATTAGACTGTCAGTTCACGGCCTGAACTGAATTTTAAGATGATACTTATAGATCTAGACAATTATTATAATAGATTTACAAACCTGTTCCCAGACTCAGTCTCCAACACCCGGTCCAAGTAGTCACTGTCAGCATGTAGATCGATCGCCGTGATGCCGATGCTCCTCAATTGAGCAACCTGGGTGCTAATTAATGTCACCAACGGAGACACGACTAACACTGCTGGATCTGCAGCCTGGCCCGAGGGTGACAAAAGTGACAGGCCTGACTCACGAGCGGTTGAAATCGCCGAAGTCAGACCTTGGAAACACGAGGATTTGCCGCTGCCAGTCGGCATACAGACGAGAACATCTTTCCCCAGCAGCACAGACTTTATAGCTTCCATCTGGTAGGTTCTTAAACTGTCGATATGCCATATACTGCACAGTTTTTCCACAAAATTTTTCATCAAAACGTCCATGACGTCGCTTGTCGTGTTTGATCACGTGGGTCGCCCGGAGCCAATCACAAAAGATGTTATAGATTCTGAATTTTAAGGCAAGATGGTTGTGATCATGTGACTTAGTGGCCATTATTATGAAATAGTACGAAAGCGTGCAGTGGGTAGAAGGACTTAACCTACCCACTGCAGATGGAGTGTATACTCCACATGCTGGACAGACAGTCTGCAACAAAAAATCCCACTGCAAACAAGCTAACGTCAGCAAGTGTTTTAGTCATGTAATGCGAGTTAAATTTTGAGTTTCAAAGGAGCAGTCCTTGACTGGACAGTCCTTGACCAAATTCAATTCTTTCCAAACAAAACTAGTCCCGGCCTAGCTTAATCGGTGTCTGCGAACCCAGCCAAAACAATCACCTTTCATCGGCAATACTTTGTCACATTTTTCTAGGAAGGATAACAACAAGAAATTGAAGTCTAAATACCAAATTATACCATAAAATGGTACTTCTTGAAGTTGTAGCAACAAAGAGTTATGAAGCCAAATACAAAATCATGACGAGGTAACCTTGGTCTCCCCTACCCTGACTCCGCCAACCTGCATACTCTCACTCAAATTCATTTCACTTCACCACTCCGTCTGGTCACTCAGAGCTCTGCCTCATTTACCTCGGCAGAAAATACGACGGACCTACCAGCGAACAGAAGGCGTGGCAGAAAGCCATGATGTAGCCGCTGCGCCAAGTTTGAAATTGTAGTCTCCGAAATCAACCATGACCACGGACATAGATACGCAGGTGGCCATTCGTTCTGTCGTGGAGAAAATCCCGGATATCAGCGACTTATAGCCACAACAAAATGAATGTTTGGTCAGTTTTCTGAATGGAAATGATGTTTTAGCGCTACTCCCTACTGGTTTCAAGAAAAGTTGTCATATCTACTTAATATCCATCATGAAACATGTAAAATAGGCACCCTGTTCATTTCTATGAGAGACAGCTGAACCACCTCAGTTAGCTTGTAGCTTCTAGTGTTACATTGCCTGTGAATTTCACACTAGTAAAGTTAGCAGCAAACTTTTTAAAGGCCTTGTGTTTGTTCAGGTCACAAAACCTATTCGCTGTTTCAGTATTATGTTGTCATTATCCATGAATGAAATGGCTGTCTCAGACAGCAAAACACTTAAAGCCAAACTATGTTACTATAAAGTTAGATCGCAAGCTTGGTATTTTGTTAGCGCAAGTATGGTTTAACCGTTCCGTTTTCGTGTCATCGAATACTTCGTCCTGATGTAAATAATGCGTTATTCTCGCGATTCTGCCGTTGGTTTCAGGTCTCTTACGGTTTTTTTTTTATAGCAGCAGTATCGGTATGAGAAGCGATAGCTCAACAGTTTGTTTCTTGTACGAATAGCAGAAAGAGCACCTTTGGTTCTTTTAAGTGAATGAGTGAAGGCAAAAATTTGGTAGATGGGCATATGTATAGGTACAGTATTAACTTTAATGTACTGATTCGTTTGCTTTCGCTACATTCCTGGTCTGAGGGACTGTGTTTACAGTGGAAGTACTAGGCGGCCGAGCCAACGCATAACATACGTCATGGCCAAATGTTAGTGATTAGTTTACGAGTACACCAATGATTATAAAACTTCAGACAAGTGCCCACCCAACAGGAAGTAAACACTTGCCAATGACGATTGTCCAGTCTCTGTGGACAAAGCAAAGAGGAGTAGCAGGCTAAGGAAACAGCAGAATAAGAGAGAAATTTAAGCAGATGTATCTATTACTTTCAAAATATGTGTAGGCCCTTGATCAGCTTAATTATGGATGCATGGTCACTAAATTGAACCATTTATTTGATATTTAGGATTTAGAAGGCAAAGAAATTAACAATGGCTTGCACCTGTTCAGTGTTGTAGAAAAAAATTGTGGAAAAAAATTAAGAACTTCCTGTGCGTGTACAGCAACCTATAGGAGCTCAATTCTTAACTTTTGTATGACTTTGATCAGTAAATACATTAAACCTTGTGCGGTAACTTGTATTGCAGCATTATAAACACAATAAAGACATGATGTTGTTATGGCCCCAATTTGTGATGACATTTATGACAGCAAGGGATGACCGACACAATTTTAAAACTTAAACAAATTTAATCAAACAAAGACTTTTAACGAATCTACTATCTACTCTACTGACCAAGATTGATACTGTATATACAACAACAAAAACTATTTACAGTCCCTTTGGTTGGGTTGCTTGGTGATGTTCCCGGTGAGGAAAATGCTCCAACACAGGCAAAAATCCACAAAAAGCTACACAGGTCTTGAAAAGAGTGACAGGTCTGGTCAAATTCATCCTTCTGCTTGCAATATCTCCTACCACTCCATTCCCTCAATTTTCCTCCTTATATACTCTTTTGCAGACCCCTCCCACATTTAGACCTCTTTTTTTTTTTTAATTCTCTGGGACTTGTCCCAGACATGCCCAAGACATGCCCAAACCCAGCTCCAATCTGGGCTCAACATAAGAAAGGTCAATATTTGCATTACAATGTAAGGGCTCTATTTGCATTACAATGTAAGTGCTTTTTCTGTGCACTGACTAAAGTGCACTGAAAAACAAGAACTTTGGAATTTAATTCAGATGTGAAGACTAATCAGGGTTTTTATAATGCTGCAAGGCAGCAGAACAGAAAAATGCAGAATGCAAACAAACAAGGAAAACGAGGTTCCTGAATATATTATAATGGTTATGCGCTGTATATAGCCAAAAATAGCAGCACTTAAGTAGGACAAATAAACATGATGAGGTTCCAAAAATATTATAATATTAAAGTGCTGAACGTTAACGTTAAGTATGGGTTTTTCGATATACGTGTAAACAGGCTTACCTAAGTCTAGAGTGTTGTGATTTCGCTTTGGCTCATGTTCTGTTCTGCTTTGACCATGTTCATGCCTTGTTATTTCTGACTGCCTTTTGAATTTCTTGATATTTGCTATGCCTGACCATTCTATGTATGTGTATTTGGGATTTGGTACTTTGATTAGTTTAATGTATTGTCTTAGTTTTTACTTTTCCATGTTTTATATTTTGCCATAGTCGTATTCCGGTTCATGTTTTCCATCATGCATTGCACTTTGTCTCCCCCGTCTGGTCTCGTCTTGTCATTGCACACAGCCCCAGTCCTGCTGTTACTCTTCGGGTGATTTATTGGATTCTGGATTTCAGCCTTCCTTCCGATCTCGTTTGCTTACTTCGCCTTACTTTTCTAACTTACTAACCATACAAACACTTTGTTATTTTCGCTAGAAGTTACCAACACCAACTAACATTGTATATAATACTAACTTACTAACAAGCACCAAGGGATTGTATAGTTTCACTTACTAGTTGATTAACAAGCCCTCAGCACTCGCCCTGTTCTAGTCTCTGCCTCTTGTCTCTCCCTGATTACCTTTGCTTCATTTTCTGTGGAAGCTCCATGTCTCATCACGCTGTCCTTCTTTAATTATCTATGCACGTTAGAAACTCCGTAACTGGAGCTGTTTATCTTTGCATAGGTTTGTCCCGTGATCCCTGTCCACGTTTTGGCTTCTGCCAAATTCCACGTGATTAGGTTCTCCCTCATGTGCTGCCCCTTTGTAATCAGTCTGACTGTTTGCACCTGTGTCCCTTACCATGTGATCTCCCCAGAAGTGTATTGTGGCGATTCTGCCCCAGTTTGTTGATTAATTCTAAAAAATAGCGGAGTATCGCGGTTGGCTGCACCAGGTGGGGATAAAGAGCCAATCAGGTCCGGAGCGGGGGGATATAAGAGGGCTGAGTTGCCAACATGAGAGGAGTGCTTTTGTGTGTTATTAGTGAAATGAGTTTGTTTGGGAGCTGTGAAGAAACGGCCCTTTTCAGGGCCGAACAGCAAATAAAACGAAGCCCGCGCCGGGCGATGCGAGAACCGCTATTCCTGCCTCAGTCTCAGGTCTTCGGTCAGTGGCGTAGCGTGGAGGCGCTGGGCCCCGGTGCGAGAATGGCGCTAGCCCCCGCCCCCCCCCCCCCCCCCCCCCCCCCCCCCCCCAGGCCTATCCGCGAAGCAGAGGTGTAATTGTAACAGAGCTTTAGTTTTTTGAGGATTGGTACTTTACCTGAGTTCTTTTTTAAACCTAGACTTTTACTCTACAACATTTAAAACTTAAAAATTATCATTTTACTTCGTTACTTTGACACTAGCCACTTCGTTACAAATTAAAATATGAACGCAATTCATCGTTTAAGATTTATCTGGATTTAGCGTCTTCGAGAAGAACAACAGTGCTCGGCAGCAGGGTATGTTAGTGCGGGGACAGGGAGCTGCAAATTTATGCACGTAGTTACAATATTCTATCACTAGATGGCACACCCGCATCAGTTATTGGATATTCACAGAAACAATCGTCCTCTGTAGCCAACCACTTCAGCTACAGTGAGCCAGTAGGTATCCAAATCAGTAATTAAGAAAAATCAGTTTTCTGAAAAACGCAGACACCCATAATTATTAGGGCTATTAGAACCATGGACAATGAATATTTGCACAGCATCTCAACATCACACAACACGTTAGGCTGTTTGAACCATGAACAACAGTGACAATACATTGCCAATGAAAATGCGAAAAAGATCCATACGGCTGAACAGTCAACCGTATTTCCCTAACAGCACAACAGTGGCCAAATCAATAAGTAAACAGATAGATGGACACACATCCTGGCACAGCAGCCATTTAACCACAACCGGCAAGCTGATCACTTGCAGTAGCCTAATAAAAAACTGCACTCACCCATTCAGAAGTTAACTCTGGGTGCCTTCTGCTCTGCAAAGTCGTTGAGCAAGAGGGCAATGAGGTGGTAGCATTAGCCTCCAAGTCTGACTGCTGCATGTCGCCGCTATCATTCACAACGCTAGCAGGAACTGCATGTGGACAAGATGACTATTTAAAAAATGCATTCAATTTCGCCAATTTGGAGTTCCGTACATCGAGCTCTTTTTTTCTTTTCTTTTTTGAGCACCGCTTTTGTGCTGCTCAACATGGTGCTCAAGACTTTTCACCTCCAATACTAGGCTAATGGGTTAGCTGATCTCTCAAAAAAGAACAATTCACGAGCAAGCGCGTAGCCTACGAAGCTACGATCAGAAAGGAATAAGTGAATGTCACCTAATTGGACAAACACATTTCCCAGCAGGCCATGTTCATTTGGAAATGTTGTGAATAAAACAATCAAATATATGATAAGTAATTGTGATTATAACTGACAAAGTATCATTACTGAAATACAAAGGACATATATCACAGAAAAGAGGAAAAATGGCCAATGTGTGTGTGGGGGGAGGGGGGGGTTGTTACCATGACTGTGTTGTATGAAACAGTAGAGCAATATATATACTCATCAACTCTACTTACAATAAAAAGTAGTTCTGCGATGATCAGGAGACTTGCAATGGTGGAACTGATAAATGTATTTCTTTATGTGTCGTGATAAGAGGAAGAATGGCATAGTTAATCACCGTGGGCCCTCAGAGGTCATCGGGGCCCCGGTTCAGCGCACCGGCTGCACCGGCAATACCTACGCCGCTGTCTTCGGTAGCGAAACCGCTACAGTATATTAGGCGTCCTCTCACAGCCAGTCTTGGTCAGATTGTTTTCCTTCTTCTGATGTTCTTGTGCCATGTTTCATTTCGCCTTGATTACTCAGTGTTTATCCTTCTGACTGGACCGCCCGACTTTTCGATTTTTGCCTTTGTGATTTTGGATTATTGTTCCATCTGTGAGTTTTGACCTTTTTCTGCCCGACTACGAGCTCTATGTTTGCTGCCCTGGTTACGATTTGGATTACGCCCATTGGATTCTGGTTTTGCTTCTTTGACATTCCTGCACTGAATAGTAATAATACATTTTCTTCCATATAAAATTAACATTAACTCTTTGGGCTCTAATTTCGTAAACCAGGTGCGGTGCAGTTGCAGCGAGCGGGGGGTGCGCCGCGCCAACGGGCTGTGTCCAGGCGTATGTTGCAATTTGGTGCCCGGCGTAGCCTGACGCAAGTACTCCTCTGTCCCGCCTTCCTGCGCAAGTGGCAAACTACGTCAGATCATTCAAACTTATGAAGTTAGAATGAAATACGACGGTTGCTCATTGGGAAGAGAAACGATGGATAGCGTGTTCCTTTATTTATTTATTTATTTATTTATTTATTTATACTGGGAGTCCGATTGAGAGCAAGCTCCCTTTTTCAACGGAGCCCAGTAGCAAAAAAAAAAAAAAAAAACCACAGAAAACACCAAGTGCAATAAATAAAAACAATAACTACATTACACAAGTACATTCCTGCTTTGAGGCAGCCAATAAAAGACATTTAAAACAATCAATTGAAATAAGACTTTCCAACTTCAAAAATCTTCTGACTCCTATTCCACTTCTGTGGAGCATAATACATAAAAGCAGTTTTACCCAGTTCAGTGCGCACCCTTGGGACATCTAAAACCAAAAAGTCAAGAGTGAGCAGACCGTATTCCCCCTTCCTCACGTTAAGCAAACTGGTCAGATATCCAGGCAGTTTACCCAACAATGCCTTGTATATAAAAAGGCTACAATGTTGATCCCTTCTCATGGCCAGCGAAGACCAACCAGCGTTAAAATAAAGTGTACAGTGATGTGTTCAGAAGCCATCTCCAGTTATGAACCTTAATGCAGCATGGTACACTGCGTCAAGTGACTTCAGCAAGTAGGGCGCAGTGTGCATATAAATCACATCACCATAATCTATTCTAGAGAGAATAGTTGCTTGAACAATCTGCTTTCTGCAACTCTTCTGAAGGCAGGCTTTATTCCTGTACAGCATAGCCAATTTTGGCTTCAAATTCTTGACCAGCTCATGAGTATGCTTCCTAAAATTAAGATTGTCATCCAGCCAAATTCCAAGGTATTTGTAGTAAGGGACTCTTTCGATTTGGATTCCATTTACAGTCGTGATGCTACCATTATGGAACCTAGCAGCTGGTTTAAGAGAGAATAGCATGAATTTAGTTTTTTCAGAGATTATGATTAATTTAAGGTCTAAAAGATCCTTCTGGAAGATTTGTAAATCTGACTGCAGATTTTTAATAGCCAAATCAGCAGAAGGGGCAGCTGAGTAGATGATCGTATCATCTGCATAGAGATGGATTTTACTATTGAGAAAATTAGAACCAAACTCTAATAAAAAGTGCTAACAGCAAGGGCCCCAAAATTGAACCCTGTGGAACCCTCTTGCACAAATAAATGAAGTTTGATTGATAGCCATCAGCCACCACAGCTTGACACCTACCAGATAGATAATCTTTAAACCAATTCAGAGATTTAATATCAAACCCAATGGTACTTAGCCGTTCTATAAGTTTAAAATGGTCAACGAACGAAAATTTGGCCTGTCAGAATGCAACCCAGAAACACGCGGTTTTTTTCCAAGCGAAATTAACAGCTCCGAGATATCAGGGGAAAAACAGGCATTCGCCCTGTTCTTAACTCTCAACTTTTTAAAAGGGACATGCTTATCCACCTCAGTATTAAAAGACGTGATGAAATGGCTTAACGCTAAATGAGGGTCAGGAATAACAGCAGTGTAATGAGTGTCACTCAGAGACAAGTCATGCAAAAAAGCTTGTTCCGAGAAATGTTTAAAATTTCTTTTGACGATGACCCTAGATTCTGATTTTGGGTTACTATTGTTCCTGACACAAGCTACAGGACAATGGTCACTAAAATCCAAAGGGAAAATGCCATTAGCTTTAAAATTATGAGGCCTATTAGTTAAAATACGATCCAAGAGCGTAGCTCTATTAGGATCCTTAGGGTCAGGCCATGTAGGACGCGAGATCAGTTGAGTCATATTCAAATTAATGCACACATCTTTCAAGCGAGTTGAAGCATCCGAGAGCCAGTCGATATTCAAATCACCAAGTAAAATGATTTCAGATTTTTCATGCGCAGACAACAAGTTTGCTAAATTATCAACAGCGTCGGATTGAGCTGATGGTGGACGATAAACCCCAATAACTGTCAGTCGGCTGCAGTTCACACCGTTTCCTAAACAGACACTCAAAGCTAAAAACTCAAAGCACCTGAACAGAGTTTAAAGCAGAAATGGTAAAACATTCTTTCAAATAAATGGCCACACCGCCACCCCTAGAAGGTCTCAGCCTGTCAGACCTAAAGACATTATATCCATCAAGAGAAATCACATCATCTTTAACCTTACTGCACAGCTAAGACTCAGTAAACACAAAAATATCCGCCTTCGTCTGAAGAGCCCAAACCTTGGGAAGAGCCCAAACCTTGATAAAATCAAGCTTCAAGGAGAGACTACGAACATTCATATGAATAATTCCCACGCCTTTCTGTTTGATAAAATCATCCTGGGACTCCAGGCCCAAGCTATGGGACTGAGCTGTGAGATGTAGCAGGTTCCCTGCTTAACTGTGTGCTGGATGTAACTGTGAAGAACTCGCTGCAGGTGATTGATCAGAATCACACTGATGTCTTGGTTGAAATATTTATCTTCCACAGTCTGATGCTCAAGTGGTTGTGTATAATGAACATAACATAAAATATAAAATATGAATATATGCATTCACATCCATCTCTAGTAATGCAAAATAATCACAAAGTAAATAAGAGTCATGTAAAGTTGGAATATAATAAACAGTGGTTCAACATAAACAACTTTTTCTGCTGCTGCAACAGTACATGTGTAAAATTATATCCATATGTGGTCGAACAGTGCCATCTATCGGCAACAAATGCACATATAATGACCACATCCACGTGTCTAGGCTAAACCTTAGCTTCGTGTATTTAACATGATACAAATTAACGGGCGGTAGTACACCAATAGGTCTGTCAACCGCCATAAAGCCAAAAAGAAGAAGCCTCCCACTCATAACGAAGCCGCGCGAAGCACTTTGAGTGCTTTCGCTTACAGGCGTTAGTATAGCGACAGTTAGTCAGTGAGGGGCGCATCATAACGACTGTATCATACAGGTTACGTCTTCTCTGATCTGATGTAGCGTTTTTATTCTCCTTTCCAATTCAGCGATTTTCTGGCTCAGTGCCTCACTACGAGAGCACTCGGCCATAGCGGTTAATGCCGTCAATTTTGCCAATAAAATGGTAAAAATAATAAAATGATTTTTTTTTTAAAATAAATAAATCAAAATAAAATCAATAAAACTGAATGATAAAACAAGTCAAATAATAAAATGTTAAAATAATAAAATGTCAAATAATAAAAGTAAATCAAGTTTGAATTATACCGCCACTGCTGCACCCTTACTCCACAACATGCTCACGTGTGTTCACCAACCTGTCACGTGTTGAGGTGGAACACCCTGTTGCGGCTTAAAATGTTGAGATTAACACGCATGGACAACAACGAAAGATACGTTACACATTTATTTTCAGTTTCTGATCTTAACTCAGTACGACATCATAGCAATCATGTTGTATTCCTTTCCCCCACTAAAAACGACCTAACTTACAATAATAGAGTATTGAGCTGCTTGCACACTGGACGTGAAACAAATTTTTCGCACGACAGATTGCGTTGAACGCAGCGTGTCCAAAAGTCTGACAGGGTTTTAATATATCTCCGTGTCCGGCAGTCGATTATTGTTTTCAATTTCTTCAAATCTACTGACTCTTTCAGATATTAAACGTGAATGCTTTGATAAGAGGGCTCAGTTCTTCAAGATGAGTACCGAGAATTTCAATCAATGTATCTGTTTAAGCTCTGCTCAATAAAGTGAGTTGACATGGGCACGGGACAATGTACAATGCTTCTGTTGAGTATTATGTTTCAATTGAGTATTGAGTATTTCATGACTAATGCAGGAAGCCACCTATAGGGGGCGACACGAGTATCTGTGGGTGTGTCCGTGTACAACCAGCATGGCTGACATGTGAAATATCCTGATTGAATAAAGACGAATCTGTTATCAAAAGTAATCTGATGTTACTGACTCGATCTCAACATGGTGGCAGCGTATACGGAAGTATCAAGATGTAAAGAACCCACGGAGAACATTATTTCTGGAACATTCTGTCGGAGACCGATTTTCGTTTGGATTTACTTCTGCCGACTCGGGGATGTTCTTCTGTGCTGCTGACCATCTGAACTGCTGTACCTGCTGGCTGTATCTGGTGAAACCTGTCTGAGACGGTACTTTTTGTTTGGATTTACTTCTGCCGATTCCGTGACGTATTTGTGTGCTGCTGAACATTTCGACTGTTGTACTGGCTGGCTGTATCTGCGGTTTCTCAACGCATGCTGCTGATCGTCCGACACAATGCCTCCTAAACCTGTTTCCGGGATTCACCCGCCGTCTCCGCCTGATTTTTCTGGTCCAGCTACTAAGGAAAGCTGGAAGCTGTTTAAGCAGAAATGGCAGAACTACAGCGTGATTACACAACTCGCTGAGCACCCGAGGGAATATCAGGTCGCACTGCTGCTACACGCCATAGGAGACGAAGGTCTGCGGATCTACAACGGCTTCACGTTTGATACGGAAGGTGAGCATCGGACAACTGCGGAAATAATCGCTAAATTTGACAATTTTGCTGTGGGGGATATAAATGAGACGTACGAGCGCTTTATCTTTAATCAACGGTCCCAGACACTGGAGGAAAACTTTGAGACATTTTTGGCAACCATTCGCAATCTTATGAAAACTTGTAACTACCACCAGGGGTCAGCAGACTCCATTCTGAGGGATCGTATAGTTCTGGGTATACGAGATAAAGAAACCCAGAAGCGGTTACTGCGTGAACCAAACTTGACTCTTGAGAACTGTATTGCTATCTGTAAAGCGGCTGAAAATGCGACTGAGCAAGTTAGAGCTTTGAACCCAGAAACGGCAGTTCGCCGGATTTCTACTTCTAGCAGTAAGTCAGTTGCACATAAGCGTTCTGATAAACTGACACATTCCACTTCTTCTACTAACCGTAGTACCCCCATGGACTGTAAATTTTGTGGCAAGAAACATGCCATGCGCAAAGCTGACTGCCCTGCTTGGGGTAAAACATGTTCGAAATGCAAAGGCAGGAACCATTTCGCCATCAAGTGTACCAAGGTGGGAACGGTTCGGACTGTGGACTTAAGTGATTCCAGTGAGGAGGAGGAAGAGTGTCTTCTCACTTTAACAGGGAACAAGAAGGATCGCATCACAGCAAAACTGGCTGTAAACGGCAGCCACATTCGTTTCCTGTTGGACACTGGTGCAGACATAAATACTATGGGCTCTAATTTCCTGGCGCAGCGCAGCTGGCGTAGCGAGGCGCAGCCCGCGCAGTGGTAATTTCGTACGGCGCAGCCCGCGTAGTGGTAATTTCGTGGGGTGCGCAGCCTTCGGTAGACGAAGGTGCGCCGAGATGGGTGTGGCGGCGTAGTAGGGGGAGGTGTCACATATTCATCAAGACGCAGTGACAATTTCGTAGAAAAAGTCTCCGCTGGAGTTGCGCAGAAAACTCGCCAGCTCCAACCTGGTTTAATTTTCGTGCAGTGGTAATTTGGCTGACCGGCGCAGAGTGCGCACACGTCACCGAAATCTCACAGGCAGGTTTACAGAATGTCAGGCACATTTCAATGCAAGAAAAAATTACAGGAAGCACTATTTAATGTAACTATCTGAATAAGGACATAAATTATTGTATTTATATCGATTGTCCTGATGTCAGGCGGTTGCCACGCGTAATGGAAACTTGACCTGGCTTAATCAACGCAACTGAATCTGTGATGCAAACTAAGGACTTCACATCTTTCTCAGCCAACCACAAACTGTATAATATATATATATATATATATATATATATATATATATATATATATATATATCGAATGCTTGCGTTCTATGCTCATTAAAGCCGCTTGCACACTGGACGCAAAACGAATTTTTCGACTGATTACAGACAAAGTCAATGCAAAGACGCGATAGTCGGACAGGGTTTTAATATAGCTCCGTGTCCGAGAGTCATAAAAGTTCTAGTTTTTCCGAGTATTCCAGGAATTATTAGACGTGCAAACTTGGCTATGTTTGTGTTCGGCCTTCACAAAATGCAAATTGATAGCTATCGACTTTTCTTGGTCTTTTTAGCCTTTTCATCTGTTTTCTTCCGTTGAAGATAGACATTAGTATTTATTCGGTCTTTCTTTTGAAAATTAGTCAGATGGATCGAGCACATTATTATTTCCACAGCAGAGATAATATAGTGCGTGAGCAAATCAATTCCACGACCACTGACAGAGTGAAGAAATCATCGCATGCACGATCAAGACTGTCCGACACGAAATGCAAATTACTCCATGTCCAGCAGCCAGCAAAAAGTAAAAGTATTGATATGAGAACAGATTTATAACGAAATAAAGAATAAAAATATATCAGCAACAAACGTGATATCAAACAAAGATGACCCGCCAATAAATAAATCGCAGTGTTCATTGGATGCTCTGTTGTTAAAATGTTTCTTTTTATTCTTTATTTCATTATCAATCTGTTCTTTTTTTTTTGGCTGTCAGACACGGAGGCATTGTACATTGTCTCGCGCCAGTGTCGACTCACTTTATTGCGCAGAGCTTAAACAGAAACTCTCGGTACTCATCTTGAAGAACTGAACCCTCTTATCAAACATTAACGTTTAATGTCTGAAAGAGTCAGTAGATTTGAAGAAATTAAAAACAATAATAGACTGTCGGACACGACGATTTATTAAAACCCTGTCAGACCTTTGGACACAAGACGCAATCTGTCGAGCGAAAAATTCGTTTCGCGTCCAGTGTGCAAGCGGCTTAATACTAGGCTACTATTATTGTCACTAATGTTTTATCGTCTTTAGTGGGGGAAAGGAATGCAGCCTGATTGCTATGATCTCGTACTGAGTTAAGATCACATGTTGGAAATAAATGTGTAACGTATCTTGCTTTGTTGTATATGCATGTTAATCCCAAAATTTTAAGCAGCTACAGTTTCTAATAATAGGAACACGCTATCCATCGTTTCTCTTGCCAGTGAGCAAGATTTGACTCGGCAGTGTCGCCTTCTATATTCTAACACATTAAAGGTGAGGAGACGAGCTCATTTGACTGGTGAAGATTTGACTCGGCTGTGTTATACCCAAACACGCCTTCTTTGCCAACTTGCGCTGGAAGGAGGGGCAGAGGCGGGACAGAGGAGTACTTGCGCCAGGCTAAGCCGGGCACGAAATTGCCACATACGCCTGGACACACCCCGTTGGCGCGGCGCACCCCCCATGCGCCGCGCCTGCGCCGCGCCTGCGCCTGGTCTACGAAATTAGAGCCCTATATGTCAACGTTTTGTGAAATCTGAGAATGTACGACCTACTTCATGTAAGTTAGTTATGTGGAATGGTGCCAGTGTAACACCCCTTGGGGAAGCTACTATGTCTGTGGTGAACATATGTACAGGTGAGCAGTACAATGTTGTTTTCATAGTGGTGCCAGATAAGCTACAATGTCTGTTAGGTTTGAAAACACTGCTTGATATGAACCTGATCTCTGTCAACAGGACACATTTTATATCACAGGTAGAGTCTGAAACTCAGCCTTTTGGTGATCTTGGAGAAGCGCATCTGTATGTTAATGCTGATGTGAAACCGCGTGCGCTTCCATGCAGAAAAATACCCATAGCACTGAGAGATCCTGTTAAGTTGGAGATAGATCGACTAGTGAACTTAGGGGTGCTTGTACCTGTCACACAGCCGACAGAATGGGTCAGCCAAATGACTGTTGTCCACAAAGCTAGCGGAAAATTGCGATTATGCATTGACCCGCAACCATTGAACGAGGCATTAATGCGCGAACATTATAAGCTTCCAACAATCGACGATGTGTTGCCAATGCTGCGGCATGCTAAGGTCTTTAGCAAGCTGGACGTTAAAAATGCGTTTTGGCATGTACGCCTGGATGAACAATCTAGTCTGTTAACTACCATGATCACGCCATTTGGAAGATTTCGCTGGGCAAGACTCCCGTTTGGACTAAAAGTGTCCAGCGAAATTTTTCAACGTCGCCTCACTGAAGCACTCAGTGGTTTAGATGGCGTATTCACTATCGCTGATGACATCACCATAGCTGGCTGTGGGCAAACTAAGGCGCTGGCACTGGCAGACAATGATACAAAACTGCAAAAGCTGTTTGAGAGATGTGCAGAGCGGCAAATTATTCTAAACCAGGATAAGATGGAGACTGGTAAATCAGAGATAAACTTTCATGGACATTTGTTTACTGAGCACGGAATCAAGGCAGACCACAGGAAGGTGGAAGCGATTGTGCAAATGCCCGCCCCTACAGACGTAGCAGGTGTAAAACGCCTGTGTGGCATGGTTCAATACTTGTCCCGTTTTCTCCCCAATCTATCAGCAGAGTTGGAGCCGTTGCGAGCTCTCACACGAAATGACTGTCAGTGGAACTGGTCAGAGGAGTGCGACACTGCTCTACAGAAGGTAAAAGCAAAACTATCAGAAACGCCAGTTCTAGTGTATTATGATCAGGATAAGAAAACTGTTCTGCAGGTCGATAGCAGCAAGGATGGACTGGGCGCCGTCCTCTTGCAAGGAGGCCAACCTGTTGAATATGCATCTCGTTCCTTATCTACATCAGAACGAAATTGGGCCCAAATCGAAAAAGAACTTTTGGCAGTAGTTTACGGCTTAGAAAGGTTTGATCAGTATACCTACGGGAAAACAGTTACCGTCCAGAATGATCATCGCCCACTTGCGGCTATTCTAAAAAAACCACTAAGTCAAGCACCAAAGCGCCTACAGGCTTTACTTATGAGAATTCATCGTTACGATGTTGAGTTCCAGTTCGTAAAAGGCTCTGAGCTGTACATTGCCGACACTCTGAGCCGTGCTTCACTGGGAAACACTGAATATGGCAGGCGACTCATGAGCATAAAATGTTTCCCAAACATCTCCGATTCTCGCTTAGAGGAGGTGAAAACAGCCACTGATCAAGATCCATTGCTGAATACGCTCAGGTCATTTGTCCTGAATGGCTGGCCTGGCCAGAACCACGTTCCAACGGAATTGAAGGCATACTATAGCATGCGTGACACCCTCTCATGTGAGCAGGGAATCATTTTAAAGGGGGAAGCAATTCTCATACCAAGCAACATGCAAAACAATATCAAGAAGCGACTTCATTCTGCACACATGGGTTATAACAGCATGCTCCGTCGTGCGCGCTCGTTAGTATACTGGCCTGGCATGTCAAGGGACATTAGGCAGTTTGTGGATTCCTGTGCACCATGCCAGGAACTTCGACCTCGAAATCAGAAGGAAACGTTAAAACCGATGGATGATGGAAAGGCTCCCTGGGAAAAGATTTCCAGTGACATCTTCGAGATTGATGGAAAACAATTCTTAGTAGTGATTGACCACTACTCAAATTTCATTGAAGTTGACCATCTTCAGACTACCACATGCAACAAAGTCATTGCATGTTTAAAGAAACAGTTCGCCCGTTTTGGTATACCGAAAGCTCTGACTACAGATGCGGGGCCACAGTTTACATCTCGAGAATTTCGATCGTTTACGAAAACTTGGGGTATAGTTCACACCCTGTCGTCGCCAGGACATCACAGTGCAAATGGTAAAGCTGAGGCAGCTGTCAAAGTAGCAAAATACATTCTCCTGAAAACAAACAAAGATGGCACGGATCCACACATTGCTCTTTTAGAGCAGAGGAATACGCCGCGTGAAGATACCGGATTAAGCCCAGTGCAGATGCTGTATGGCCGACAAACGCGAACGATGCTACCCTGTTTTGAACAAACACGAGCAACACAAGACAATAGCGTCACAGAAAAGAGGGCAAAGAGAAAGGAGACAGTAAAACGGTGCCATGACAGGAACGCAAAAGACTTGCCCGAATTAAAAGAACAACAAACTGTTTATTTTGAGCATCGAGAAAACAAGCAGTGGGTCCTGGGCAAAGTCAAACATAGGATTGGAGATAGAACATATTTGATTGAAGCGTCAAACGGCGGTATCTACCGCAGGAATCGTGTTCAGATGCGACCAACGAGTGTCGAATTCCAAAAAAACGCAAAACCTGAACTCGAGATTGTGATTCCAAGAAACGTGATTTAGCAACCCAAACTAAGTGCCACATCAATACCAGAGACTACAGCAGAGGGTCCAGAGAGTACTGTTTCAATCACAGATAAAACAGGTGGCGATACCAGTATTTTGGGTCCAACACCTGACGCTGATCTCTCCTCCAGGAGGAGCATGCGAACTCGCCGTCCACCTGGGTACCTTAAGGACTATGTGTAACACGGTATAACCATATCCGCCAACGTTTCATCAATGGGAGAGGATGGCCCTCATATGTTTTTTTTTATTTTGATATATACAGACTGCAATGGTAACTAATGTGGAGCAAACTGCATAATTGATCCTCTGCAGACAAGTCACTCAACCAAGTTGAACTGTTCAGAATTGTTTTATTTTAAAAGTGTCTGTAGCGATTGATATTTCTCTAAAACAAGGGGGATGTTGAGTATTATGTTTCAATTGAGTATTGAGTATTTCATGACTAATGCAGGAAGCCACCTATAGGGGGCGACACGAGTATCTGTGGGTGTGTCCGTGTACAACCAGCATGGCTGACATGTGAAATATCCTGATTGAATAAAGACGAATCTGTTATCAAAAGTAATCTGATGTTACTGACTCGATCTCAACAGCTTCCATGTCTGACAAAAAAAAGAAGACGATTAGAACAGATTGATAACGAAATAAAGAATAAAAAGAAACATTTTATCAACAGAACATCCAATGAACACTGGGATTTATTTATTTGAGGGTCATCTTTTTTGGATGTTCCGTTTGTTGGTGATAAATTTTATTCTTTATTTTGTTATAAATGTGTTCTCACATCAATACTTTTACTTTTTGCTGGCTGCTGAACATGGACTACTTTTGCATTTCGCGTCGGACAGTCTTGATCGTGCATGCGATAATTTATTCACACAGTCAATGGTCATGGAATTGATTTGCTCACTGACTACAAGTACTATTTTATCTCTGGTGTGGAAATAAAGCGTGAATCTGTACGATCCATCTGACTAATTTTCAAGTGACAGACCGAGTAAAGACTGTTGTCTATCTTCAATGGAAGGAAACAGACGAATAGGCTAAAAAGACCAAGATAAGTCGAAAAGTTTGCACGTCTAATAATTCCTGGAATACTCGAAAAATTAGACCTTTGATTACTTTCAGACACGGAAATATATTTAAAACCCTCTTTGCCTTGACTTTGTAATCAGTCGTGCGAAAAATTTGTTACGCGTCCAGTGTGCAAGCAGCTTTACTGAGCATAGAACGCAAGCATTATATATACGCACTGCCTGACGCCGAGGCAGTTTGTCGTTGGCTGAGAAAGATGTGTAGTCGTTAATTTGCATCATTGATTCAGTTGCGTTGATTAAGTCAGGTCGAGTTTCCATTACGCGTGCCAACCGCCTTTGATCTGACATCAGGACAATCGATATCGATTCTATGATTCGTGTGCTAATTCAGATAGCTATATTAAACAGTGATTGCTTTAATTATTTATTGCATTGAAATGTGCCTGACATTCTGAAAACTTGCCTGAGAGATTTCGGTGACGTGTGCGCACTGTGCACCGGTCAGCCAAATTACTACTGCACAGTAAATAAACCAGGTTGGACCTTGCGAGCTTTCTGTGCAACTGCGGCGAAGACTTTTTCTACGGAATTTTCACTGTGTCTTGATGAATATGTGACACTTCCCCCTACCACGCCGCCACACCCATCTCGCATCAAAGGCTGCGCACGATGTTGCACCTCACAAACTTACCACTGAGCAGGCTGCGCCGGACGAAATTACCACTGCGTGGGCTGCGCCATGCTACGCCGCCTGCGCTGCGTCAAGAAATGAGCTCTTTGTGGTCGGCCATGCTTTGGCTACTGAAGGAAGAGGCGGAACATGAACAACTTTCACAATACAAGTTATTCAGGGCTGGGTGGTTTGCTCCGTTTGTCCTAGTGGTGCACCGTACCTTGCTGTACAACTGGAGAAGTTGCTCAACCAATTATAGTCGGGGGTTGGCATGCCCTCAGACCAGCCTCCTTACTGACATTAACCTCCTCCTCACTGACAAAAATCAGCCGCCGAAGAACCCACTCGCAAATCAGCCACTGAAAAAAAATCCACTGACAAGAAAGCAGGAGAACATTTTGCTAGCATGTATTTCTCTTCGCCGGCTAAAATATTGCTCGAGGGAGCAAAGGTGCAGGATATAATATAGCTCGCGAGTGCTTTGAAAGCGCTCGCTAAAAGTTTTCTGAACATGTTTTTCTCCTCAGATGATTGATTTGCATGTGCGGATGTTGTGCGTGGGTCTCATTTGCATGCACAATTTTTGTCAGTGTTCCAACGCCATATGTAATGCTGAACTTCCTCTGTATCATGTTTGGAGTAGTACAGCGTAGGTGTATTGTGGTTTCAGTAACTCTGTTACGCGCAATTAATTTAATCCTGCAATTGAGGATATAAACCGGAAAGACGGAAGCCTGCATTTTTAAATTGTACATTTTTGGTGTGAATTTGACTAAAAAGCTGCATTCGAGTGTCTTATAAAGGACTCTCAACCCTCCAGTTTTTTCTGGGGGAGGAGTTATTTCACTCCTCTTTCCCGCTGTCTTCCCGTTCAAATATTTTACCGTACATTTTTTTTTACCCTTTAAAAAAAGGCTGGTGATGTGATGGCGGTAGGCATTAGACTGCCTATTTAATTATTATTTATTAAAATATAAATTCTCCTCTGTTAAACCAGGTGGCAGTATGAAGCCTAATATTATTCAATAAAGAAGAAACGTGGCTGCGCGGGAAAACATCCAATCACTCACATGTCTGAGAACGATTGCAAAGTCTCAGAGGCTGAACTGTCCAACCCCTACTCATGGAAAGGCCTTGCCCCATCACCGTACACTTCATGCACAAGACCATTCAGTTCAGAGCAGCTCTCTTGGGATAAAACAAATAAGATTTTCTTTTACTTCTGATAGATTGCTGGAATTGTCTCCACTCCTGTATACTTGCTTTACATTTGTGTACATTACTTGTGTGCAATATGTAAGTGGGTCAGAACCCCAATCTTCTTGATGAAAATACACATAAAAGGAGGCTTCAAACACATTTCTACCCTTTTCCCCTGTCAAGACAAGGCCATAAACCTTCAGTATGGATTATCAAATTCAAATTTGGAATAATCCCCACTTGAATTCTGACCCCCCCAAAGGGGGGTCACTTTTGAGTTGTGACCATCTTTGGGCCGTATTATAAAAATATCAGAGCAGGTTACAAATGTTCTTTTACAATGGATCAGTCAAGCACTCTGGTCACTATTAAAGAAAAAAGACGCCATTAAAAAATTCTAACCTGTAGCTTTTTTATGAGGTTGGTAACTTGCCAAAATATGTGTAAAAACCTAAATTTTAGCAACTTTTGAGGCCATATTATTCAGAAAGTAAAGGGTTAATAGCCCAGTTTTCTAGTTGATAAAAACACTTGGGTATAGCTTGTTATTAGCTAGACATTTCAGCCATGTGGCATAAAGAGCAGCTGAGATATTGAATGAAAGAAATTGTATGCCCCACTCCAGGGTCAGAAATTGCCACACAGAGGGGTACGACTTGAGAAGGCCATAAAATCCTTGGGAATTTGCTGATGGTCCTAATTGGGAAATGTTCATATGTGTAAACAAATAGTTACAAGGACAAGGAAATTAAGAGCCACCAATGTCCAAAAGTTCACTTTTCATACCCAGTTGACATGGAGCAGGCGTTATGCAATTGGCCGGATGAATGGTCGCTGCTTTCAATGTTGCTGCTGCTCAGAATTGTGGGGATAGTATTATCTCCTCTCTTTTCAAAAAGGATGGTTCTGTGTACCCTATGCTAAGGGAAGTAGATTAGAAGCACTGAGACACCTTTCCTTAACATTCAAAGAATTCAAATGCACTCATCATGGCTGCCACATTACCTCCAGATCATTTTTTCGGAGTTAGGAACTTTTCAAAGCAAAAGAGACGATTTGGACGCAGTCATAGGTCCAATTCTAAAACACTCCTGAGTGTCACTTTGTGTGAAGTCTCCCTCATAGCTATGGAGGGAGCTTCATAAATGGGGAGGGTGCAAAAACATATAAACTTTGGGATGCCCTTGCTCTTTATCCGATCGGAAGTGATTTTTACTGTGTTATCTCTCTGGAGTGCACATGTGAGTCCAGGAGAGCCTTGTTCTAAACTAATGGAAAAATTCACTTCGATCAGGTAAATGAAGGTCATTGGTGATATTCATGAAGGTTTTCCTGTGGCACCTACCCAGAGAAATTGACTACGCGCTTAAATACCAAACAGTGCCCCCTCCTGGCATAGCAAAGAACTCCACCTTAATGCCATAACAATTTTTACATTTTTTTTCTCATCAGTCCAATTAATATATTGTTTCCAAAGGTTTGACTGTGGCACATCGATGGAGATGCTGTAAAATAAGGTACAGACGAAAGCGCCTCCGAGTGGCAGTTTTAGCTGAGATTACACATCAAATATCTGGCTTACCGTATTGAGTGCCATAATAATTCCACCTTTTCTTGAATCTACATGGTAGAGTCTGAAAATACTCCAAATTTCAAATATCTATCTAGCTGGAGTAAAATTTTATGGACTCCTAAAGATGATCCCAAAAAAGCCAAGACTGTTGTATCGGCAACTTTGACAGGGGACAACACTAAAATATATAGTAGTGCCATAGAAATTTTTGGCACCTTTCATACACCGTGTCAGAAAGTATAAATCAACCTACTCATTAGCTCCATTGTTGTCTGGAGTATTGAAATATCAGACCTCAAAATGGGGCCAAAACAGCTGAAGTTCACTTTTCAAGGCCAAATATCCCAAAACCCAAGCAAGATACCGGAGGTGTTCTCACATTATGCTATTTCATGTTCATAGACCTTTACAATAAAGTATAGTTTCTCAAGGCATGTCGCTGGAGTAAAACAAAAATATAGTCCAAAAAGTGGAATTTCATTTATTTTTTCCCCAAACTGTGAGCCCCTGCCACACAATTCTTCAAGTTACCACTCCGTAGCAACTGATACATGGGAAAGTTCAAGTACTTAATTATGTATATCCATCAGAAATAGTTTGTCAGATTGAACCGATTTCCCAATTTACTGCATCTCATAAGGCTGGTTTTTTTTCCTATTTTGGCCCAGAATTTTCGGTTTCCAGGTGGCGCTGCAACTAAACGAGGCGACCAATGGCAAAATAATTTGTGGATGTTGTGTGATACATGTGTATGTACTTACATGCAAAGTTAGACATTGGATATTTGTATATGTTGTAATATTAACAATGGTAAACACATTGCAGAATTTTTTTCTCTCTTTTTGCTGTCAGAACACAATTTTTCAAGTAATAGAGTCACAAAAATGATTTAGATAGTTTCTTTTTATGTTTGGATGAAGACCTGTATCCGTTTTGCAATACCTGTGTGATCTCTGTATGCGAGCCTAACAATTAATATTCACAGTGTTTCAGAAGCCCAGATGAATTTCCATACCTCAACAAGCAGTGTTTCATGACTCCTGATGAGGAGTGTTCCAATACTGCCCACTAGGTGTTTCATGACTCCTGATGAGGAGTGTTCCAATACTGTCCACAAGGTGTTTCATGACTCCTGATGAGGAGTGTTCCAATACTGTCCACAAGGTGTTTCATGTCTCCTGATGAGGAGTGTTCCAATACTGTCCACAAGGTGTTTCATGTCTCCTGATGAGGAGTGTTCCAATACTGTCCACAAGGTGTTTCATGTCTCCTGGTGAGGAGTGTTCTGTTACTCAACACAGTGTTATTCACTCATATTGTGTTGTGTTTTCACACAGCACTCTGTGGTTCAAGACATTACATGTTGAGTGCACTGGTTCTTTTGAAGTGGTGTTTCATGAACTCTGTTAGTGTGTTTCAATAGTTTGTGTAGTGCTTTCAGACACTATAAATTGAGTGTTCTGTAACACCTTTATTTGTGGCAGCTAAGTTGCCACCAATTTGGGGGTTTCAAAACACTTTCCTTTAACACAGGCCACGTTTACATGGGTAGTTTTCCTCAATCTGATTGAAATCGATCGGAATAAGTGAATCTGATTTGATCTGTATACATGAAGTTTAAGTAAAGAGATCCATGTTCAATCTGCGTTGACATTGCCCCAGCTGAATCTGATTGTATCGTGTTTTTTTACCTGCGCATTACGTCACTCTGTGTACGTCACTTCACTTACGAGCCTCTTACGTACAAGGAGCGCATGTGCGGACCGAACAATCCTCTTTATCAACACAATCCGCTCCACTCAGTCGTTTACATGGAGCGGATTATCAATCGGCGTAGACTACCTCTTACAATCCGATCCGAAATACAATCGAATCCGGGTGAATCAGATTGGCTAAGGTGTTTATATGAGACATTTTGAATCTGATTGACCTTTCAATGGGATTGTAAATAGGATTTTTGATCCCATGTAAACGGGGCCATTGTGGAATATATGTAGTAGTGCAATTTAGTTTAACATCATTCTCTCTCTACTAAAGCAAATAGCAGTATGACAACTATATAAAAATTATTTGTACTTACACCAATGCTAATGTAAAAATGTTTTCTTAACTGGAGTCATCCCCCAAGTAGAAGCTGGGCATGATGCTCCAATTCTGTTGAAAAAAAAATGCACCTGAAATGGTAAGCATTTAATGAAAATTTGTACTCAGCCCAGTTTAAAGGAGATGGGAACTATGCAAGTTTACGTGGAACTCTTAATTCCTGTTTAACTGCACTGATCCATGGGACCACTGCCAGCCTATGGGACGTCAGATCTTGTCAGACCATCTCCCACGCTCCTATGCCACTGCAGATTGTGTGAATCAAGGCCCGCTATTCTGGAGAAAGAATCATTTCCTGCCAATCAACACCTTTGGTTACATACACGTATATAGACACACATTGGACTTTTGGAGGTTTAACATAGTTAATACATACCAGTTAAAATTAAACCCTAGAGCAGTGCTTCTCAAACCTCTCCTGGAGGACCACCTGTCCTGCATGTTTTAGATCTTTCCCTGTTTTAGCACGGGTGATTAAAATGATCAGCTCGTTATTGACCCTCTAAAGCTGATTGATAACATCCTGATTATTTGAATCACCTGTGCTGGGGCAGGGAAAGATCTAAAACATGCAGGACAGGTGGTCCTCCAGGAGAGGTTTGAGAAACACTGCCCTATTGCCATGTTTCCTGCACTCAATCCTGGGGACCCACTGTGTATGCTAGTTTTTATTCCAACCATAATTACAATCCTAAAATAAACAAGCTGTTAATATTTCTTAATCAGTTTCTTTCAAGCTCGAGACATGTTTCACTCTTTTAAACCACGTTGACAGAAAAAGCCATGCAGCCCATGATGTTGAAAAATTAGATTTTCATGTTTTTATTTTGCAATATTCCAAGTAAGCAAGCCGAGTCAAGGTGGAAATATGTTTAACTGATAAAATTCAGACTGTGAATCAATAAGCTGCTGTTCAAGTTTCTGAATACGGGTATTCAAGGTCTTTCCAATGATTTTCCGGCCACCAAACAAAAAACAACAAACTGTTTTGACTTTTTACAATTTGCTTTATCTTTGAATTTTTCTTTACCTGATACAAATGGTTACTTAATTAGTGCCCATGTGTCTACAATTTAAACAATTAGGAGCAAATTGATTCCTGAATTTAAGGGGTCACAATTGAGCCCCTAAGGAACATACTGGGGCCACACATGTTGGGGTACTTTTCAGAAAATGGGACTCAAAGTGGCCAGCCTCCTGTGTCAACTAAAGGAACTGGCAACAAAAAACACTGCATATGTTACGAACCCAAGTTATGTAAAATGATGTACATACACTTCTTGCGCAGGTTTGGGTGCGTAATCATCATCTAAATTCAAATCTAAGTCCGTCAGAAGAGGAACCATGATCTTCTGATTCATTGGGCACAAACTCTGGGTCTCTGTCATCTTCCACTTCACACTCCTCATCAATGACAGCAAGCAATTTCTCATCAGTAAGATACCTAGCCAGCATGTTTACAATGAATTATAGAAAAGTCGTAAGATGGCCCACTATGGCTTGGGTGGTGCAGTGCTTGTATGAACAATCCATGTGGGCAGATTGGGTTGGCCCATTTAAGAAATGTCGATCTCTGCTCATGTTGACTAACTGAACTCAATTTCGCCAGAAGCGTGGGATGGCACGGATTGATTCTTAGGGGCTCAATTGTTCCCTCGTTTTAACCAATAAAAAGTCGAATGCAACATAGAATTTTCAATATGGAACTCTTCAAGGCACACACAGCTATTTCTGATATAATTTGTCTTAAAATGGGAAGTAATACCTAAAATGATCACAGTTATGAAAAATTAGCTACTTTTAAAACATCTAGAATTGCATTTGTGGTTGGAATAAAAACCAGCTGACACAGTGGGTCCCCTCAACTGAGTTTGGGAAACATTGCCCAAGAATATAGAAGGTGAATGTCCAAATTAAAATATCACTGCAACACTTTTCAATGATTCTTAGGAAAAACTTGATATGTGTGATATGGACACAAGTATCCTCTTTGTTTCTTTACTTAAACTTCAGTATAGATTGTAATAATCTGTATGATATAGTTGGAAATCAGTTGAGATCATTGTATTATCTTATCCATGATAATGGTTGGGTGTTTTTAAATTTTCAGGGGATCCAGGACCCTATGAATCCACCAGGACTTGATGGATCTGAAGGGTCAAAGTTTGGTGTGAATTACTGCAGGTTTTATGCGGTATCAACACATAGTCACTGATTAAAAACGCATTCAATACAGTACCCTGACCATTCTCCATTATCTCTTGATGTAATGACTCTGTCCGAACTAAGAAGAAAAGGAAAGTCATCCTGAGTAAGTGAATAATTACAGTCACAGAGTATTAAGGAATTAAGCACATACACGCCTCCGCCCACTCAGAGTAAGGCACAAGGTTTTTAGAAGCAAAATTTCAGGACATGAACAAAGTTCATCTCTGGTATTAGACAGGCTTTGCAGTCCACCCATTGGTGTGCATGACCCTGAGTGTGTATGTGATATATCCTGTCTGTCTGTGTGCAGGGCAGTCCCAGAGAGCATAAGGCATGAGGTTATCCTGACCGTTCAGGATCAAAGATGTGTAATGCAGTGGAATGCAGCTGCTGCCCTTACTGTGGGTGTGGCCCGCTGTTGTTCTACCATCTTATGCCACTTTGTCTTTGAGCTTGTGGTCTCTGAGTCATTTCATAAAAATATCTCCCACTCAGAGACTGCTCTGGCTGCTCGGTAAATAGGAGTCATTCAGGGTTCAAATGCCAAAATGTTTTCGACTTGTTCCCTTTTGCTCAGTCATGGGCGTATTTTTTATTTAAAGAGATTTTTACATTTCTTCACTTGTCAGTTTGTCCATTGTGTCACGTTTCATCCAAAGGACAGGAAGTGGAGGACTGGCCTCAGCCAAAGGTCCAGCAGTCACTGTTCTAAGGAGGGAAACATAAAAAGCATTATTGAAGCGGTAGAAGGACAGCAATTGTATTGTGTATGTGGACTCATGGACCTTCCGGAGGACCCAGAGTGCGCCATTGAACAGTAAGCTTAGTTTCTTTGAGGGCATGCAGAGGCGCAGGATCCTCACGAAGAGCCAGACTCGGTCCCCCGGCTGGTATTGGGGGGAGTCCTGATGTTTCCGGTCTGCTTGGATCTTCTAGTGGCGAACAGCTCTTCTGATCTGGGAGTTAGTAGCCTCCCAGACCCTGTTTGCCTCCTGGAACTAGGCATCCACTGCCAGGACTTCTGTCTGGCTCTGGTCCCACGGGCACAGTGGAGGTTGCCGTCCGAGCATGCACTGGAAGGGGCTGAGTCCAGTGGATGCACTCTTCAGGGAGTTCTGCGTGCCCTCCTCTGCCCAGGGCGGGTATTAAAACCAATCCCCTTAGCGTTGGTGACAGTAAGCCCAGAGGAACCTCCCCAGATCCTGGATGGCTCGCTCTGCCTGCCCATTAGCCTCAGGGTGGTATCCCGAGGTGAGGCTGACTGTGACTCCCAGCTTGTTGCAGAAAGCTCTCCACACTCGGGAGGTGAACTGAGGCCCACAGTCAGAGACAATGTCCCCCAGAAGGCCAAAGTTCCTATAAACCTGCTCGAAGATCACCTGTGCAACTTGGATTGCAGATAACAAGGCAGCGAAAGGCACAAATTTACAGAACTTAGAAAAATAATCAATAATCACCAGTATGCAGGCATTACCTTCAGATGAGAGTAGATCGGTAACAAAATCCACAGCAAGATGTGACGATTGATGATGGGCCACTGGTAGTGGATTTAGTTTTCCCATGGGCAGCTGTCATGGTGTTCTGGACATTGTGCATACTGAGCAGGAGCGCATAGCTTCTTCCACGTCCAAGGCCAGATGGAGCCACTGATATTTTCGGTTGATGATGTGTGTTGTTGTTCGAAATCTGGGATGTCCTGCTGACAGGGAGGTGTGTGCCCATCGAATCACTCGTTCACGAAGATTATCGGGAACAAACTTCTTACCCGCTGGGACAGATGCAGGAGTAGGGCTCTTCCGTGTCTCCTTTGCATTCTCACTGTCCAGCTGTCACCTGATTACAGCGAGAATGCAGCAGGAGGGTAGAATGGGCTCCTCTGCTTCTGGATCCTTCTCTGCTTCGTATCTTCTTGATAGCACATCAGCTTTGATACTCATTGAGCCTGGACAGTAGATTATTGAGAAATTTAAACGGGTTAAAAATAGTGCCCACCTGGCTTGTCGTAGATTCATCCATTGTGCCTTTCACAAATACTCCAAGTTCAGTCAGGACAACTTTGTCAAAAACTTGAAACATTATTGCAGTGAATTCATTTGAAATATTTTTAATTTGGCAGCATAGCTCTGTTCTGGGACCTCCCCGCCCAACTATGCACATGCATGAAAAGCCAATAGGCAGGGCGAGCCAAAAAACCTCCCTGCCCTTCCATGCACACGAGTGAAGGCCAATGGCGGAGAGAGCAGCAGAAAACCCCCATTGGTACAGAACATAGCACAAGCATCAATGACCGCAAAGTCATTGAATAAGTCATGTTTGAAAAACATGAGGAGGAGGTGGGGATGGAGGTGGGTTGCGATCGAGCAGAGGAAGCAGCAAATAGTGGGCAAGCTAGTGTCTTTAAATAGGACGCTTTATCAGAGTGCCAATTGAGTGCCTGGAGGGAATCAGCAGAGTTTCAGCCGATGTGGGCTTGGCTTACAATTGAACCATAATTAGTGAAGGTAGGCTTGCAAGCCAGGCGTGACTCTGTGCCTGCCTGAACTATTGCTGCGGTTAATTTATGCTGATCTGTCAGGACGAGGAATGGATGGCAGGCCCCCTCTAACCAATGCCTCCACACCTCCAATGCCAGTTTCACTGCCAAGAGCTCCCATAATTGGCCTCTGCTAGTGTCAGCTTGTACTTTTGTATGAAAAGCAGGAGCAGGGGTATAGCCTCTCGGGTTTACTGTGTTGTTGGGACAGGACCACCCCGACCCTGCACTGGAACTGCTAGCTTCGACTCCGAAAGGCTTTTCTGGATCTGGATGCTTGAGAATGGGTGCAGTGACAAATAGGTTTTTGAGTGTGTTAAACGCACAGTGCCCCTCCGGATTCCATCTAAGGTTTTTGCGCTTGACCTTGAACAACTGTGTCAGGGAATGGACAACTACGCTGAAGTTTCTGATGAAGCAATGATAGAAGTTAGCAAATCCCTTGAATCGTCCGTGGAATTAGCCATTCAGCTACCATCTTCACCACCTTCACCTTTTTCGCCTCCGTCGCCACTCCCTCTCATCCAACTATGTAACCCAGGAAAGAGACTGTGGACTTTTGGAAGATGCACTTTTCTGTTTTAACGTAGAGCTGATCTTGAAGCATGCACCCGAGTACCTTCCTCAAATGTTTCACATGTTCTTTAGAATTATGGGAATAGATGAGGGATGTCTTCTACAAAACCCAAAACCAGTAAAGTTGGCACGTTGTGTAAATCGTAAATAAAAACAGAATACAATGATTTGCAAATCCTTTTCAACCTATATTCAATTGAATACACTGCAAAGACAAGTTACTTAATGTTCGAACAGGTAAACTTTGTAATTTTTTGCAAATATTAGCTCATTTGGAATTTCATGCCTGCAACATGTTTCAAAAAAGCTGGCACAAGTGGCAAAAAAGACTGAGAGAGTTGAGGAATGCTCATCAAACACTTATTTGGAACATCCCACAGGTGAACGGGCTAATTGAGAACAGGTGGGTGCCATGATTGGGTATATTCAGCTTCCCTGAAATGCTCAGTCATTCACAAACAAGGATGGGGTGAGGGTCACCACTTAGTGAACAAATGCGTGAGCTGATTGTCGAACAGTTTAAAAACATCAGTCCTCAACGAGCTATTGCAAGAAATTTAGGGATTTCATCATCTACGGTCCGTAATATCGTCAAAAGGTTCAGAGAATCTGGAGAAATCACTGCACGTAAGCGACAAGGCCGAAAACCAACATTGAATGCCTGTGACCTCCGATCCCTCAGGGGGTACTGCATTAAAAACCGACATCAGTGTGTAAAGGACATCACCACATGGGCTCAGGAACACTTCAGAAAACCACTGTCAGTAACAACAGTTCGTCGCTACATCTGCAAGTGCAAGTTAAAACTCTACAATGCAAAGCGAAAGCCATTTATCAACAGCACCCAGAAACGCTGCCGGCTTCGCTGGGCCCAAGCTCATCTAAGATAGACTGATGCAAAATGGAAAAGTGTTCTGTGGTCTGACGAGTCCACATTTCGAATTGTTTATTGAAACTGTGGACGTCGTGTCCTCCGGACCAAAGAGGAAAAGAACCATCCGGACTGTTAAAGGCGCAAAGTTCAAAAGCCAGCATCTGTGATGGTATGGGGGTGTATTAGTGCCCAAGGCATGGGCAACTTACACATATATGAAGGCACCATTAATGCTGAAAGGTACATACAGGTTTTGGAGCAACATATGTTGCCATCCAAGCAACGTCTTTTTCATGAACGCCCCTGCTTATTTCAGCAAGACAATGCCAAGCCACATTCTGCACGTGTTACAACAGCATGGCTCCGTAGTAAAAGAGTGCGGATACTAGACAGGCCTGCCTGTAGTCCAGACCTGTCTCCCATTGAAAATGTGTGGCGCATTATGAAGCGTAAAATACGACAACAGAGACCCCGGACTGTTGAAAAACTTAAGCTGTACATCAGGCAAGAATGGGAAAGAGTTCCACCTGAAAAGCTTCAAAAATTGGTCTCCTCAGTTCCCAAACGTTTACTGAGTGTCGTTAAAAGGAAAGGCGATGTAACACAGTGGTAAAAAGGCCCCGGTGCCAACTTTTTTGCAATGTGTTGCTGCCTTTAAATTCTAAGTTAATGATAATTTGCAAAAAAAAAAAAAAGTTTCTCAGTTTGAACATTAAACATCTTGTCTTTGCTGTGTATTCAATTGAATATAAGTTGAAAAGGATTTGCAAATCATTGTATTCTGTTTTTATCTACGATTTACATAACGTGCCAACTTCACTGGTTTTGGGTTATGTAGATAGGCAAAGACAAGTCTTCCTAAAATCTCTCGCAGCACATCATTAATGAAGGACAGGAATACAGAGGAAGCGTTAACGACCTGTGCTGCTCCATTGCTTGCATTTCTAACACCAATAGGGGGTGCATATTGCTCCAAGGGGGCGAGGCGCTGAACAGGAGCTCAATGGCGCAATCCCACGGACGATGAGGCAGAAGCTGGGTTGCTTGTGCTTTGTTAAATACTTTCTGCAGATCCCAATATTCTTCCGGGATTGCTGGCTGGTCTTTGCAGTCGGGGCTCTCATGCTGCTATCGGCATTAAGGGTGACCGGAACTGCAGACGTCTTATGCGCAAGGTGATGGTGGGATTATGTAGTGTAATGTGAATATAGGCCACTAGATGGCAGTATTTACCTTTTTTTTTTATTCAGCTCAGACTGGAGCTATGTTTGGACATGTTTCAGACATGTCTGGGGCAAGTCCCCGAAAATTAAAAAAAAAAAAGGTCTAAATGTGGGTGGGGTTTGCAAAAGAGTATATAAGGAGTAGAATTGAGACAGTAAAGTAGTAGGAGAAATTGCAAGGAGAAGGATACATGTGACCAGACCTGTCATTTTCTGTTCAAGTGAAACCTGTGAAGTTTCTTTTGTGGATTTTTGCCTGTTTTAGAGCATTTTTTTTCCTTACCCAGGACATCACCAAGCCACCCCAACAAAAAGGGACTGTAAATATTTCTGTTTTTCTTGTAAGTAAATCTTGGTTATTAGTTGTAGGTTAGTATTAATCTTTGTCTGTTAATTAAATGTGTTCAAGTTTTTAAAACTGTTTCTGTCATCCCTTGCTGTTGCTGTAGCTGTTGTGTTGTAAATTGTACTAACAAATTGGGGCCATAACAAATTGGGGGCTCGTCCAAGATAGAACACTGTGTGAGTCATTTATGAAAAATGTAACATTTCAAATTGTAAAATTGATTGCTTTAATTGAATACATATATATAGATCAACAGCAATGGATGATTTCTTGGCATCACCAACCGTAGGGGTTTTGAAGTCATTTAAAAAGACAGAACTGCTAGAAATTTGCAGACAGTTAGAGCTGACAGAGGTAAAACCAGCCATGCGAAAAGCAAGACTGGCTAGAGAGATAGTTGAATATTACATTGATGAAAATGTGTTTGCACCCGGAGATCTGGAACAGTTTCCAGTGGAAAATCCAAATATAGAAATGGAAGTTAGAATAAAAATGCTAGAGATTGAAAGGGAAGAAAAAGAAAAACAAAGGCAGTTTGAGTTGGAAAAATTAGCAAGAGAAGAGAAAAAAGAAAGGGAGGAAAAAGAGAAAGAAAGGGAGGAAAGAGAAAAAGAAAGGGAGGAAAAAGAGAAAGAAAGGGAGGAAAGAGAAAAAGAAAGGGAGGAAAAAGAGAAACAAAGAGAATTTGAAAGGGAAGAAAAAGAAAAACAAAGAGAATTTGAGTTAGAAAAATTTGCAAGACAAAGAGATTTTGAATTAGAGAAATTCGATAGAGAAGAAAGACTCCAAATGGAGCAACTAAAAATTAAAATTCAAACTGAAAATAAATTTCGGGCTGGCCAGGAGGTAAAATTGGTGCCTCCATTTTTGGAAAAGGATGTTGACAACTATTTCCAGTGTTTTGAAAAGGTAGCAAAGTGTTGCCAGTGGCCAAAGGAACACTGGCCTCTGATGTTGCAAACTGTCCTCAAGGGTAAAGCTCAACAAGCCTATTTGGCTTTGTCTGCAGATGATTCCTCTGATTATGAGGTTGTCAAAAAGGTTATTTTGAGAGCTTATGAGTTGGTTCCAGAGGCTCACCGACAGAAATTCAGAGGTCTGAAGAAATCTGAAAATCAGACTTATGTTGAATTTGCTAATGAGGAGCAGGTTTGCTTTGAGCGCTGGTGTACTTCTATGGAGGTCAAGGATGATTTCAACTCACTAAAAGAGATGGTGTTAGTTGAAGAATTCAGGAACTGTGTTAAGGATGATATTAAGACCTACCTTAATGAGAAGCAAGCACTGAATTTGCAATCAGCTTCCAAATTTGCAGATGAATATGTTCTCACACATAAGTCTAAATTTCAGTCTAGCAGTAACAATAGATGGTCCCAATTTCAGAAAAAGGGTTACGGTGATACCCAAGATTCCTCACCCAAAGACAAAGACAAATCTGGTGATGGTGCTCAGAAATCCAGTAACAGGTCTGATCAAAGTGTGAAAGCTGACAGTGACAAAAGTGGTCTAGTTTGCAGTTATTGCAAGAAATCTGGTCATGTTACAACTAACTGTTGGTTCCTAAAAGCTAAGAAAGAAAAAGAAAAGGATACCAAACCAAATGCCTTTGTGAAAACAAGGTTAGAAACCCCTATAGTAGATAACCAATCTGCTAAATTGCCTGCTTCTTGTGGGGCTAAAAAGCCTGATACAGCTGACTTTGTGAGGGAGGAATTTCTTCCATTTGTGTCAGAGGGATTTGTGGCTCTGAATGAGCATACTACTCCTGTCCCCATATATATCCTAAGGGATACCGGAGCTTCTCAGTCACTTTTGTTGATGGACTCTTTGGAGTTACGTGATGAGACCGCTTCAGGGGATTTCATACTTGTACAAGGTATTGAAGGGAGGACTGTATCTGTACCCCTGCGCTCTATATTCTTGAAGTCAGATTTAGTTACAGGACAGGTAAAGGTGGGACTTATGTCAAGTCTACCTATAAAGGGTGTTTCTCTGTTGCTAGGCAATGACTTGGCTGGGGGCAAAGTAATTCCCCCTGTACATCTTACTTCACAGCCGAGCACTGAAGATGGGGATGAGGACCCATCTCTGTATCCTTCTTGCGCAGTGACTCGTGCTATGGCCAAGAAGGCTAAAGAAGAAGATGATGTGGTGCCGTCCAGTACATTGAATAGTCAGGACTCAGGTGGTTCGCCTCATGACTCTGATTGGCCTACTATGGTTTCTCCGTTTGAGAACTTATCAGACACTTTTATCAGTTCATTGTTCAGCCAGCCAGATGGGTTTGGTGATTCTGATGTGTCTGGAGACTTGTCTCTGTCCAGAAAGCGGTTGATTCAGGAGCAAACTAATGATCCTGAAATTTGTGCACAAAGGAGGAGAGCCCTTCCTGATAAAGACTTAGACGCAGTTCCAGTTGGGTATTATCTCAAGGATGGTGTGTTGATGTGGAAGTGGCGCCCTCCTGATATCCCTGCCAATGCAGATTGGGCAGTGGTCAGGCAAATTGTTGTTCCGAAGGTCTACAGGAATGAGATCTTAACAATGGCTCATAGTTTACCTTTTGGAGGTCATCTTGGTGTTAACAAGACTGTTTATAAGATCATGAAACACTTCTTTTGGCCTGGGCTTCGGAAAGACGTTTCCAACTTTTGAAAAACCTGTCACACTTGTCAGGTAGTTGGAAAACACCAGTTAGACCCACCTGTAGCTCCATTGCAGCCTATCCCAGCATTTGGGGAGCCATTCTCTAAGGTCATTGTTGATTGTGTTGGTCCATTACCCAAGACTAGATCTGGAAATCAGTACTTGTTGACAATCATGTGTGCATCTACCAGATTCCCCGAAGCCATACCTCTACGTAACATCAAGGCAACTGCAATCTCGAAGGCTTTGATAAAGTTCTTCATGTTGTTTGGCCTTCCCAGGGAAATTCAGTCAGACCAAGGTAGCAATTTCACTTCAGGATTGTTTCAGCAGGTTGTGTATGAACTAGGTGCAAAGCAGATTCTTTCTAGTGCCTATTATCCAGAAAGTCAGGGTGCCTTAGAGCGGTTTCATTCCACTCTCAAGACAATGATGAGGACTTATTGTTATGACCATGAGAAAGACTGGGATGAAGGTGTTCATTTGCTGTTGTTTGCAGCTAGAGAAGCAGTGCAGGAGTCTACTGGATTCAGTCCATTTGAGCTAGTGTTTGGTCATGAAGTGAGAGGACCTTTGCTATTATTGAGTGAACAATGGCAAGAGGAAGAGCCGTACATTAGTCTGTTAGACTATGTTAGCAAGTTCAAGGACAGATTGCATGCAGCTTGTGACCTAGCCAAAGAGAACTTGAAATCAAGTCAGGAAAAATGAAAACTTGGTATGATCATAAGGCTAGAAGCCGTGAGTTTAAACCAGGAGACAAGGTCCTCGTGTTGTTTCCCTTGCAGTCCAATCCATTGCAGGCTAGATTTCATGGTCCTTATGAAATTCTGACAAAACTCAATGATCTCAATTACATTGTGAAGACTCCAGATAGGAGAAAACCAAAACAATTGTGTCACATTAACATGCTGAAGCCTTATCATGACAGAAATGCTAGGGTTGCAGCTGTCACTTCAGATTCTCCTATGGTCAAAACGTGTGAAGATGAGGGGGAGTTTCAAGATGGTGAACCTAGAATTAAAGCTGAAGTTCTTTCATGTAAGTTGTCAAATTCTGAAGTGTTGCAAAATCTTGATGTAAAACTCCAGCACTTAGAACCCTCACAGAGAGATCAGTTTAAGAGGTTGATCAAGAAATATGAGGATCTGTTTCCTGATGTTCCAAAGAGAGTTTCTATAGCCTCTCATGATGTAGATGTTGGTGATGCCAAACCAATTAAACAGCATCCGTACCGGATGAATCCTGAAAAGAGAAAGATTGCTGAGAAAGAGGTTGAGTACATGTTAGAACATGATATTATCAGACCCTCCAACTCAGATTGGAGTTCACCCTGTGTGCTAGTTCCAAAACCTGATGGAAGTACTAGATTCTGTGCAGATTATCGCAAAGTCAATGCTGTAACTAGAACTGATGTGTTTCCAATACCTAGGATTGATGATTGTATTGATAGAGTAAGGCAAGCAAAGTTTCTGACCAAGATTGATTTATTGAAGGGTTATTGGTGTGTGCCTTTAACTGCGAGGGCCAAGAGCATCTCTGCTTTTGCCACACCATCTGGATTGTACCAGTATGAAGTCCTACCCTTTGGCATGAAAAATGCCCCAGCCACGTTCCAAAGGATGATACAGTCTACAATCGCCGGATTGCCACACACCGGTGCGTACATCGATGACCTGATCACATGGAGTGACTCCTGGGAAGAACATCTAAAAGACGTAGAGACGTTGTTCCAGCGCCTGACCCAGGCTAACCTGACTGTTAACCTGAACAAGAGTGACTTTGGTTGTGCTACTGTCACCTATCTTGGCTACGTCATAGGCCAGGGTAAGGTGGCACCCATAAATGCTAAAGTCCAAGCCATCATGGACCTTCCAGTTCCTGACTACAAAAAAGCTTTGCGCCGCTTCCTTGGAATGATCGGGTACTACCGCAAGTTCTGCAAGAACTTTGCTGAGATTGCTCTCAGTCTAACTAACCAACTGAAGAAAGGCGTAAAGTTCACTTGGGATGATGCATGCCAGAGAGCCTTCGATCGCCTGAAGTCTCTGCTGTGTCACTTCCCCATGCTCAAATCTCCTGACTTCAACAAACCGTTCTCCATCGCGGTCGATGCTAGCGACTAAGCTTGTGGATCTGTGCTCCTACAGAGAAGTGACTCTGATGACATTGAGCATCCCGTGGGATACTTCTCCAGGAAGTTCAATCACCACCAAAGGAACTATTCCACAATAGAGAAGGAGCTGTTGGCTCTGGTTCTATCTTTACAACACTTTGAGGTTTATGTTTGTACAGGGCAAAAGCCAATGTTTGTGTACACAGACCACAATCCGTTAATGTTTTTGAGTAAGATGAAAAACAAAAATCGGAGATTTACCTTTTTTTTATTCAGCTCAGACTGGAGCTATGTTTGGACATGTTTCAGACATGTCTGGGGCAAGTCCCCGAAAATTAAAAAAAAAAAGGTCTAAATGTGGGTGGGGTCTGCAAAAGAGTATATAAGGAGTAGAATTGAGACAGTAAAGTAGTAGGAGAAATTGCAAGGAGAAGGATACATGTGACCAGACCTGTCATTTTCTGTTCAAGTGAAACCTGTGAAGTTTCTTTTGTGGATTTTTGCCTGTGTTAGAGCATTTTTTTTCCTTACCCAGGATATCACCAAGCCACCCCAACAAAAAGGGACTGTAAATATTTCTGTTTTTCTAGTAAATCAATCTTGGTTATGTAATGTGAATATAGGCCACTAGATGGCAGTATTTACCTTTTTTTTGTTAAGCTCAGACTGGAGTCATGTTTAGACATGTCCTGGACATGTCTGGGGCAAGTCTGCAAAAGAGTATATAAGGAAAAGAATTGAGACAGTAAAGTAGTAGGAGAAATTGCAGGAAGATGACCAGACCTGTAATTTCTGATCAAGACCTGTGAAGTTTCTTTTGTGGATTTTGCCTGTGTTTGAGCATTTTTCTTTACCCAGGACATCACCAAGCCACCCCAACAAAAGGGACTGTAAATATTTCTGTTTTGTTTGTATATAAATCAATCTTGGTCGTAGTTGTAGATAGTAGATTAGTTAGTTGTTATTGTCTGTTTGATTAAATGTGTTTGGGTTTTGAATTGTGTCGGTCATCCCTTGCTGTTACTGTTGCTGTAAATTTAATAACAAATTGGGGCCATAACCGTTATTAGTTGTAGGTTAGTATTAGTCTTTGTCTGTTAATTAAATGTGTTCAAGTTTTTAAAACTGTTTCTGTCATCCCTTGCTGTTGCTGTAGCTGTTGTGTTGTAAATTGTAATAACAAATTGGGGCCATAACAGTAGTAGGAGCTAAGGTAACCCAAGGACAATTGGGTGGATGAAGTGAGATAGTAGTAGCAGTGGTATGTCCTCCAGATGGCGCTGTTGTATGCAGAGGGTCATCTGCTGGGTCACACTGCAATTCCCCAGAGGTTTCCCATCTATAGCTATCACAGTGAGGGGAGGGTATGCTCTATTGACAGTGAGTTTGAAATCCCCACATATTCTACTGTAATTGAGCCATCGGGTTTCCTCACTGGGACAATGGGCGCCGCCCATTCTGCAAACTGCACTGGTTCGATGATCTTATCATCCAGCAGCCTCTGTAGCTCACTCTCCACCAGTGGCTTTACGTCATAAGGCACCGGTCGGGGTATGCAGAATCTTGGCTGGGCCTCCCTGTCCACATTAATCTTTGCTGTGACACCTTTGAGTTGTCCTAGCCCTTCTTAAAACATCTCAATGTGTCTTTTGAGGACCTTGTCCAGCCGTAATGGAGGCGCTGACTCCACCTTGTTTACCATCTGATCCATCATGGCAAGCCCCAATAGATTTTGTCCTTCTCCATATACTATCACCACAGGCAATGACTTTTCTGTGTTTTTGTTCAGCACCGTTACCTGTGCCAAGCCTAGCACTTCCAGCCTCTCTCCAGTATACGTTTTTATTTCAGTGTGCAGGGCTTTAGCTCTGATGTGGCTGTTTTCTTCCATAGTTGTGTGTATTGCGGTTTGCTTAATAGAGTTACCCCACAGCCAGTGTCAACTTCAGATGTTACCATCATTCCGTTCATGTTTACGGTGTGTGTGATGGGGACCACCTTGGAAAACTCTTGTGACATGCTATGGTGTGAAAGCTAATGTCCTCTGTGTCACTCTCTCCCTCCCCTCTAAGCTGATTCGTCCGCTGCTCTTTTCCTGGGCCTCTGGAGTCGCTTTGCTGCCCCTTGTTTGGCGCACTCTGCAGATTTGAATTGCCCGCCTTCGATCTGCATGCCTTCTTAATATGCCCCCGCTTGCCACAATGATGACATAGCTCCGATGCAAATTTGCATTCAGCGGCGGTGTGCTGGCCTTTACAGCGATAACAACTAGGGAATTTACGCTGAGTCTTTTCAGCAGACACTTTGTGGACACTTACTTAAGCTTTCGTCACGCGCGGAGTCAGCACGGTCTCCTCGGCTAGCTTCTCTTGTAGATCTTTCACATCCTTCGATGCCGATTCCATGGGTTAGCACAACTTCATGGCCTTATCAAACGTTAGATCCACTTCTGACAACAGCCGCCTTTGCATTTGGTTGTCATTCACTCCGCACACCAATCTGTCACGAAACATTTGTGGCTGTGCATCTCTGTATTCACAATGTTGTGCTAATTTCCTTAATTCAGCCACATACTCGGCTATAGACTTGCTGCTCTTCCGTATAAGCAAATGAAATTTAAATCGTTGTACAATTTCACTCGGTTTGGGGTTAAAGTGAGCCTTCAGTACTTCAGTAAGCTGTGCATACCTTATATCTTTCGGCAGGTCAGGACTTATTAAACTTCTCAACAAGCTATAAGTAGTTGCACCCACTCCACTTAGCAGCACAGCCTTTTTCCTATCATCCCCTTTAATAACATTTGCCGAGCCAACTTAAATTTAGCAAATACTGACAGTTATTGTGGAAAACTGTTAAGTTAGCTCCCACTTGCTCTGTTTGTATTTCATTGTTAGAACTGGACACATTTCACTTTTGGTGATTTAGTTGTCCATAACAATTTAATTTATTCACTATTTTACTTGATATCAAGTTATTGTTTTTCAATTCTTTCTCATTTCAGCTGTCCGGCATATTTCTTCCCGAGGAGAGGACTTATTATAAATTTTTTGAAGACAGAAAGGAGACAAAAACATCTGCGGAAAACATCTCCAAATCTCAGGAAAAACAGACGCAGGCATATGCAAAACGAGTACTAAAAAAGTACCAAAATACAGTTTATCATGTTGCAGATGAAGTGCTTCTGTTGAATATGAGGAAGCGGAGAAGGAAGGGAGGAAGAATCAAGCCTGATTTTTCAGGGCCTTACTTCATTCAGTCAATAGCTGGTAAGCTTGTAACACTGTCAAACTCTGAAGGGGCTACTTTAAAGAATAAATACAACATGAACCACATTAAGCCTTACAGAAGGAGCCAAACTGATGACAGATTGGATGCTAGGCAGGAATCACGCGAGATTCTCGAGGAGAACAAGATCATTGTATTCCCTCGTTGTCCACACACATTGACCACTGAAGAGGCCTTGTAAAGAATGACTGAAGACATTGCCGTGCAGCAGAGGCCTTCAGTCATTCATTTTGCCCCCCAAAAAGATGATGGCCCAATGGAGGTAAGAGCTAAATCACTACATATGCCTTGAGTATAATCCCCTTTGTTCAATGGTTTTATAATACATTTCTCCTTTATGCAGTTTATTCATTACCTTCATTCTGCCACATTTTTGATTACATTGTCACTGAATTTCACTGCATGTAATATGACTATATCTGGCTAATAACAATCTTGAATCTTCAAGCATCCTCAGGATTCTTCATCGAAAAAGGTGAGCCTAAAAGAAAGAGCTTACAGTTACTGAGTTTTGACCGGTTGGTCATTTGTTTGGCCTGCCCAAGTTAGTTTTGGCCTGAAGGGGGCTTGGCCTGTTCAAACTGCTCATGTCAGCTGTTGCAACTCATTGCTCGCTGGTTCCCAAATGCACCATGTTGCTAAATGTGAATACCACTTTATTAATGAATTTGGCCAGACATCATCTTTGAAAATAAGTGGAAATCTGAAATCCTGCAGCATGCAGCGACATTCTGTTGAATTGTGGGCATCCAGTTTTGGTGGATTTACTCCATAGAGATAGCCATGGGTTTATAAGTACATAAAAGCTTATATTACTCTGGAGTTCATATACTTCAGACGAGAGCTGCCAATATTGATTAATGAATCAATTGGTTTCTAAAGTATTAAATTAATTGCCAACTACCTTGGTAATGAATCAATTGTTTTGAGCCATTTTACGTAATAAAATTTTTAAATTCTTTGATTCCAGCTCATCAAATGTGAATATCATTTTTTCCTTTAGGACTGAAAACGAAATATGTAAGATTTGTGGGCTGGTTGGGACAAAACAAAACCTTTTAGATCGTCACCTAAGGCTGTGGAATATTGTGCTCAATATTTTTCACCATTTTATGACATTCTTGGACCATAGAAATATTGATTACATGAGAAAACAAGGCAATCAGAGATAGCAGACCTGGCCCCAGCCCGAGCTGACAGACAGAGTGACAGACACACACACACACACACACAGTCATGATCATTGCTTAACCTGGCCCCCTAGGGGAGGGGCCAGGTAACTACAAAAGCACTCAGAGAGCGCAGACCTCCGCCAGGGGGCAGCAAAACCCTGAAGCACGGCGATTGGAACTCCGGCCCATTGGAAAGACTTGAAATCTTGAACTTTGGCGTATATCTCAGCAGTACTTTGGCCTAGATATGCCAAAATTTAATCAGCTTTTCCTTGACTTAATACCCACCTTCTCTGAAAATTTCATTGAAATCTGTCCTGTTACTTTTTGAGTTATGTTGTACACAAACAAACCACAAACAAACGCCACCAAAAACATAACCTCCTCGGCGGAGGAAATAACCAACAAAGTAATTTACAATGTATGTAAATAATCCATTGAAGTGGCAGTTCTACTTTTGGCCGAGTAACAGGAATAATTAAGGATTTTAATGGAGAAATGTGGTTTAACATTCATGTTGTGTCAGAAAGTTGGCTGTGGGCAGCAGAAGACCAGGACCAGGTCAAAGCAGTTTTTGGACCATACAAACTGAATGATTCATCTTTCCATACGCTGCATGGGACTGCATGGCTGGCCGATGACGTAAAAGACTAACCTGCACGGTTGAAAATCTATTAAGAGAAAATTTTTAGTTGCTTTTTTTCATAATGAACATTAAAATTATTAATTTATTTTTGCTATGCAGGTTACTGGCGCATACTGTCATGGTTATGGTTTTTGGTCATGTTTATGTTCTGTGTTTATCATTTTATATTTTATTTATTCTTTTTGGTTATTGTAATACTCAGGTTTTTAGTTCATTCCATTTCTCTGTTCCATTGCACTTGTCTCCCCTGTCTTGTGATCTAGTTGGTTCAGTCAGACTTCCCTGTTTGCGTGCCCACTGACTTCGGGTGATTTAAATGAATTCCGGTGTTTAAAATATTCCTTTGATTCTCCTTTACTTCCTTCGTCTTTCTGTTCTGATTACTAACAAAACTAACATTTGTACTTTGTATCATAGTCTACTAAAACAATTAATCCATGTATATAGATTACTAACTTACTTACGAGCACTCTAGTTAAATATGTAAAGTTGCACCGCTACTAATTTAGGCTAATTCCCTCTCAGCAATCGCCCTGTTCTAATCTCCGACTCTTGCTCAGCTGTTCCTGAGTTTCAGTGAGATCTCTCGCACGTGCTTAATTACTTTCCTGTGCTCGTTGTCTGTGCACTCAGAACTCCTTGACCAGAGCTGTTTAAATGTCATAGGCCGTTTGTGTGATGCCCGTCCGTGTCTTGGCTTTCCCCAATTTTCGTGGTTAGGGCTTCCCTCATGTGATTCTCCCATTGTAATTAGTCTGATTCACTACACCTGATTCCTGCCTAGCATGTGACTTCCTCTGTGTGTATTTAATACACCCTGCGGGCCTCACAACTAGCCTCAGTGCCCCAACCTCCTGCTGCTTCTGCGCCTGCACCACCAGCGGCCCCTCCTCCAGTGACCCATCATGAGCCACGATTACCACCCCCCGAGAAGTACGATTGAGAGCCAGGTACATGTCAGACCTTTCTTACCCAGTGCAGACTGATCTTCAGCCTCCAGCCGAACACTTTCCCGGTGAGCAATCCAAGGTGGTGTATATCATCATGCAACTCACTGGAAGAGCTAAACAGTGGGCGACGGCGGCTTGGGAGGCGGGGCTTCCATGTGTCCAGACTTCATCGTGACTGGAGGAGGAGATGAAGTGCGTCTTCGACAGGTCTAGGCATGGTCATGAGGCCGGACGGGAACTTCTGCGCATCCGCCAAGGTAACAGATCAGTTTCTGATTTTGCTATAGAATTCCAGACCTCCGCTACTAACAGCGGATGGCAGAAGCAAGCGCTCTATGATGCCTTCCTGAATGGGCTATCTGAGTGCATCAAGAATGAGCTGCTATCCCGCGACCTGCCCGAAGACCTGGACCGGCTGATAGACCTCGCCATCTGTGTTGACACACGACTGGAAGAGTGGAGACGATCCACACGCCCTACCAGCTTCACCATTCGTCTGCCCACCATGATGCCTGTGAGGCGAACTTCCCCTCCAAGAGCCACTTCAGCTAAGTCTACCTCCAAGGGGAAACCCATACAGGTGGGTCGTGCCCGCTGTCCAGTGAAGAGAGGGACCGGAGGAGAAGGGAACGCACCTGCTTTTATTGTAGCCAAGCTGAGCATTTGATTTCAGATTGGACACTTAAAGAGCAACACCCACTAGTGAAGAGAAGAGTAGGAGTGGGCGCAGTTCCTCTTGAATCCTCTGCCAAACATCACACCTGTCTGCCGGTCTTGTTGGAGTGGAGGGGTGGTTCCAAGAAGACCATAGCCCTGGTGGATTCCGGAGCTGAGGCTAACCTCATTGACGCTAAGTCCGCCCTGGAAGGGGGGGTTCCCTTGGAGGAAGTATCGCGCCCTCTGGTGGCTAACTGCCTCAGCGGCCAGAAGATTGGCCACATCACCCATTCCACTAATCCACTCAAACTCTGGGTCTCAGGTAACCACCAGGAGAGCATCAGGCTCAAACTCATTGATTAACCTCACTCGCCCGTTATCCTTGGCCACCCATGGATGGCAAAACATAACCCTGAAATAGATTGGGGTAAACATGAGATTAAAGGCTGGAGCCTCTCATGCCATGAATCTTGCCATACTAAAGCTATTTCGCATGTTGTTGTTTCTCCTGGCAAAGAAGTCCCTTGTCCCGACAATGTGCCTGTTGAATACCATGACGTTAAGGAAGTGTTCTGTAAATCTCATGCAACCTGCTTACCCCCTCATAGACCCTATGACTGTGCCGTAGAACTCAAGCCCTAGGGGACGTCTGTTTTCTCTGTCTCGTCCGGAGGCCCAACCCAGATAGCAAGCTCCTCCGCTCCGGATCTGCCGCGGATTTGCCCCGGATCAGCTGGAGCCAGGGCAGAATCGCGGCAGATCTGGAGCGGAGGAGCTTGCTATCTGGGAAGCCATGGAAGAGTATCTGGAAGAATCACTAGCTGCCGGAATTATCAGGTTGTCATCCTCACCGGCTGGTGCTGGCTTCTTCTTTGTTGGTAAGAAGGATGGGTCACTCCGTCCATGCATTGATTATCGAGCCCTCAATGCGAGATAACTGATAAGAATCGTTACCCCCTCTCATGTCCACTGCTTTTGAACTTCTCCTAGGAGCCAAGATTTTTACCAGGCTAGATCTTTGTAATGCCTACCATCTGGTTCGTATCAGGGAGGGGGATGAGTGGAAGACGGCATTTAACACCCCTGCTGGGTACTAGGAATATTTGGTCATGCTTTTTGGGTTAACTAATGAACCTGCCGTGTTCCAGAATCTTGTTAATGATGTTCTTAGGGAAAATGCTTAACCGTTTTGTCTTTGTCTACCTCGATGATATACTGATATTTTCCAAGAGGAACATACCAACCATGTTTGCCAGGTCCTCAAACGTCTCCTAGAGAACAGGCTGTTCATCAAGGCCGAGAAATGTGAGTTCTCCGTGACCACCACCACCTTCCTGGGGTTGCCACTGAGAACATCAGCATGGACCCTGCCAAGGTGAACGCGGTCACGGAGTGGCCACAACTGACTGACCTTAAGTCACTGCAGCAATTTCTGGGCTTCACTAACTTTTGAAGACATTTCATGCGCAACTACAGCACGGTAGCAGCTCCTCTCATGGCTCTCACCAACAAGGTGAAATTCAGCTGGGACTAGCGTAACCCACCAAGGCTTCACAAAACTCAAGAGACGATTCACCACTGTAAACCCATGCATTGCACAACCCCAATACTGAAATAGTTGGGACAAAGTGTAAATTGTGAATGAAATTAAAGCGCAATGACTTTCTTTTTTTTTTTTAATTGGCATCTCCAATCCCACCCGAATCTGGAATTCCCAATTAGTAAACTATGTACAAAGCTTGCCCGTGTGCGACCCCTTGCTGCCAACGCAGGATAGTGAGGACAGTTCACGGCTCTCCTCCGAAGCACGTGCCTGTCAAACACTGATTCTTATACACTCATTGGTTGAATCTTCGCAAGTTCAGAACGAGGGCGGAGGATACCCGGACATGAACAAACCCAGAGTCTTCCTGACGAGCGCCCGTCCGGCCAACAGGAGGCGCTGGAGCAACGAACAAAGCTGATTTTGCATCCCAAATCCGGCAGTCCCTTCCCAATTTGAAACCCTGTAGCGCAATGGCGAATTGTGAATACTCTGAAAAAGCTGCCGACCCCTGTCGGTGGGTACGACCGGGGCTCGAACCCGCGACGTGATAGTCACCTCTGCACTGCAGCGCAGTGCCTTAACCAAATGAGCTATCCAGCAGCCCTTAAAACGCAATGACTTTCAAATCACACCAACCAGTACTTTATGCACAGTAGAACAGAGATAGCATAGAAAATGTTGAAACTGAATAATTCGACTATTTTATCCAAAAAATGAGCTCATTTCAAATTTGATGGCTGCTACAAGTCGCTACAGGTTTTAAATGAACCTTGGCCCACAGAACACGGTGCCACTTCTGGATCATGCTGAACAATGGCTTCCTTTTTTCATGATAGAGCTTGAGGTGGCATCTGTGGATGGCACAGCGGACTGTGTTTACAGACAGTGGTTTTTTGAAGTATTCCTGGGCCCATTTAGTAATGTCAATGACAGAATCATGCCGGTGAGTGATGCAGTGGCGTCTGAGGGCCCGAAGATCACAGGCATCCAGTAACGGTGTGATAGGTGGTGAGTTTGAAAGCAAAATGATGTTGTCCCAGAGCAGCAAAGAAAGCACTCAAATCCACCAAACCTTGACAGGACCTCCCCCCGCCCCTTTAAGGGACAGCTCTAGAGGTCCCCAGGGAACCCCGTGCACAAAACTCAGAGATGAGTGTAGGATCCAGAATGTCCAGAGAAGGAACCCAGCAGCGCTCCTCGGGGCCATATCCCACCCATTCGACAAGAAATTGGGCTCCACGACTAACATGCCTCTGGGCCAGAATGTGCGGCACAATGAAAACCGGCCCCCCCCTCAACCATTCGTGGCAGTGGCGGGGGTGTGTCAGCAGGTGCCAGGACGCTTGTGCTAACGGGCTTAATCCGAGAGACATGGAATGACAGATGGAAGCGTAAAGATCTCGGGAGCTTCAACTGGACCGTGACCGGATTGATCTTCCGCACTATCTTGAACGGGTGCCAGTTTTCGGGATTCTATCTTCAAGGGGAGGTCCCGGGTGGACAGCCAAACTCTCTGCTCGACACGATAAGATGGGGCCAAATGACACCTTCGATCAGCTATGGATTTTTGTTTGAGCCCCGAGCGCAACAGAGGAGAACGGACCTTAGTCCTAACCGACAGTGACGAATAAAATGGAGTCTCAGCAAACAGTGGGGGTTGGTAACCCAAGTGGGCCTCAAACGGGGAAAGACCTGTGGAGGAATTACACAGTGAGTTATGAGAATACTCAATCCAAGCTAAAAATCGACTCCATGAGGAGGGATTATCAGCCGCCAAACATCAAAGAGTGTTTTCTAACGACTGATTGGTACATTCCTACTGCCTGATGGTCTCTGGGTGAAACCCAGAGGAGAGACTCACAGTGGCCCCCAACTGCTTACAAAATGGCCGCCAGAATCTGGCCGTAAACTGAGGGCCTCGGTCAGAGACCACATCTTGTGGAAGCCTATGCAAACGGAACACACGGCTAACCACAAGAAGGGCTGTTTCCCGCGCATTGAACCTCCTTAACACTCTCAGGCGCAGGCTAATTCCAGACCGCAGCCACTTTGTCCGGGTCCATACAAACCGACCCCTTAGAAACAAAAAAGCCCAAGAACGAGACAGTTTGGGCATGAAAAATACATTTCTCGTCTTTATAAAAAGCTTGGCATTGAGGAGGGCCTCAAGCACACTTCTGATGTGTTGTTAATGCTCCGAGAATGTTGAAGATAAAAATCAAAATATCTCAAGATAAACAAAGATGAATTTCTCCAACATCTCTCGGAGGACGTCATTAACGAATGCCTAAAACACGGAGGGGGCGTTAACCAATGCAAACGGTAAGACCAAATATTCGTAGTACCCATCATGAGTGTTAAATGCCGTCTTCCATTCATCCCTCTCCCGAATCCAAACCAAATTATAAGCATTACGTTCTAGCTTTGTAAAAAATGACGCCTCCTGCTGACGGTCAAACGCGGAATTCATTAATGGAAGGGGGTACCGGTATTTAATGGTGATCTTATTCTAAGTCCTATAATCAATACAGGGTCTCAGACCGCCATCCTTCTTTCCCACAAAAAAAAATCCTGCTCCGGAAGGAGACGTGGGCGGCCGAATAAAACCATTAGCGAGAGCTTGCTGAATATATTCTCGCATGGCCTTACGCTCGGGTCCTGATAGCGAGTATAGCGAACCCCTAGGCGAAGTTGTACCAGAGTAGAGATTGATCTCACAGTTGTATGGACGATGGGGAGGTAACGTCAATGCTCGTTGCTTACTAAACACTTCGGCGAGATCAGCATAGTCCTTAGGAACATTAGAAGGCAAGCTAAAATTCAGGGTGGCCCCAAATTCCTCACCCTGCTCCAAACCTAATGTTTCCATGACTGATTCAGAATGGCTAAAATATTCTAAAAGGTAATCGTCCTCTGGCTGTCGCCAATCAAATTGAGGATCCCATTCCAAACCCTCTTCTGCCCCTTTTTCTAGTCTAGGAGGGTACGGTGAGATAACCTCCTCACTCTCGCTCCAGGCATCAGCCCCGTAACTTGATGTCTGTAAAAACAAGTGTCATTATCTCTACAATGAGAGTCACAATTGGTGCCCCACCGGATGATAGGATTGTTCTGTTCCCCCCAACTCATGCAAGGTTTATGTTACCGTAACCTTGAATGCCCTTAAACAATGGGGAAACTAGAACGGGCACTCGGTAGAGCGCATACCTTCGCCGACGCCACTGAATCCCTCGCCACATAACTCTGAGGACCAATTTTTATTTTTTTAAATGATCGATGAATGAGAAGAGTACGATATATTTTTTTTTACATCAATACGCCTTTAAGTTCTAAAGGTATTGACCCCCCTGACCTTTGACCCCCAACCGCTAAGAAGGGTATTGACCCCATTGTACCGTGTTTCACATCACAGGATCGGGTATATAATTCTGCACATTTGGGCGTTGGTTTCATGCCGATCGGATAAAAATTGACCGAGATATGGCCGAAAGTCGGTTTTGACCTTTTCGTGGCCTTGACCTTGACCTTTGACCCGATCACTCCCAAAATCTAACCGATTGATCCTCAGGTCATGCCAAATCAAAGCACCAAATTTTATGAAATTCCGTTTGGTACTTTTTGAGTTATTCGATACACATACAGACAGACACACAAACAAATAAATACACGGGGATCAAAACATTACCTTTGTCAGCGAAGTCGCTGGCGAAGGTAATTAGGGGAACTGATTTTAAAAACCGGACCTCCTCAGAGTGGCCACCAAAGAAAATGAACATATTTAGTGGTTCAGAAACTTCGGTTATAACTCCCATTCCAAGCGGGCGACCGTCCAAAGTTCTGACAGAGCATGACTGTGAAAGCGTAACAGTGGGAACGGAGTGCTTCTTAACCCACTTAATATCCATGAAATAATTCACTGCGCCCGAGTCCACAAACGCTTCCATGGTAACTCTCTTGCTCCCTACAATCAGTTCAACAGGGATTAGTGTTAGGAAGGGAAATTGGGTCTGCCCCTCAAGCGCCCCCTGAATCGCTAGAGGGGGTTTTCCATTTCCCTGAAGCTTTGGACAACATGGACGTATATGACCCAGCTTATTACAATTAAAGCAGATTATTCTTCTGCGAGTTTTGTAAGTTTATTAGTCCGACTGTCAAACGAACTGTCTACATGCATGGACTCAACCGGAGTAGAATTTTCAGTGGGTGGAATAGAAGCCGCATACTTGCCACTAGCAACTTTAGCCCCATTGTCAGCAAGCAGCAAACTGTTTAGCTTCTCCCTGTTACGTTCGCGTATTCGGTTGTCAATTTGCACAGCCGTACGAACTAAAGAGTCTTAAGTCGAACAGGGTTCTAAAGTAGCAAACGCGTCCTTTATCTCCTCAGTAAGAGTATGATTGAATACAGTCATAAGAGGAGCCTCCGGCCAGCCTGTCTCTGTAGCCCTGTAGAGCGAAATGCGATAGAGAACTCAGCAGCACTTTCTTTTCCCTGTTTAAGGTGCATCAAACGCGTAGCTGCATCATGACCACAAATATCTTGATCGAATACAGACACCTTCTCCCTAACAAGAGCCTCCACAGAATCTACGACCGGTGAATTAGATCTGATTAGGGGGCTGACCCAAGTGAGTGCTGTGCCAGCAAACAGGGATAATATAAATGCTCCCCAAGAATTCTCATTAACGAATTGTGACGGCTGAGCCTTAAAAAATATTCCAAATTGGGCGATGAAATCCTTGCATTTTCCGGCCTCGCCACTTTATCTTTGGGGCAATTGTAACTTAGGTTGTCGGGAATGATGTATAGATGGTGCTTCTGCAAATTTTTGTGAAACTTGTGTAGACAGAGACCTAACACTCTCGGTCAAGCTGAACTGAACACGCTCCTGATTCTGAAGCAAGTTCTCTTGAAGGGAGAGTCTCTCAACTATCTCCGACTGCTGATTACCCAAGCCTGAAAGCCCTTTAGCAAAACCAGCCAGCATATCTTGCTGGCTGGCAACAGCCCTTTTAATTTCGGCCACCGCTGATGTCTCCATGTTAGCTAGAGTGTACTGTGATGGGTGGTCAGTTTGAGACACTAAACACAGTGGCCAGAAATAAAGGAGGACATACAGAAGGGAGAGAGAGAAACAAACAAAACAGGAGAGCAAGAATCGCGCTTCCAATGGTCCAAGTTATAGTCTGAGGAAAGGAAGCAAGGCGAGCTCGACAGGACGAACAGAAAGAGGAACACACAGAAAGATTCCCTTACTAACTAAAACTCTTCCTCAAATATACAGCTAAACCCTAAAAGCTCTCTTACTAGAGACCTTACTGGCTAAAGTGCGAAATATAGCACTGACACTCTAGCAAGGGCATTGAGGCGCAACTAGGGCTTATTTACAGCGCCCTCCATAATTATTGGCATACCTGGTTAAGATGTGTTCTTTAGCTTCTAATAAATTTTTTTTTTCTAAATAATATAGGACCAGAATGAAAAAAATAAGAAACTCCAACCTTTAATTTAAGTGCATTTATTCAGCGGGAAAAAAATCCCTCATTAAGAAATTTTTCTTTTACATCAAATCATGTGTGCCCCAATTATTAGCACCCCTGATGTTAATACTTTGTACAATCCCTTTTTGCCAAAAAAACGGCACCTAATCCTCTCCTATAATGTTTCACAAGATGGGAGAATACAGAAAGAGGGATCTTCTACCATTCCTCTTTGCACAATCTCTCTAAATCATCCAGCCACTTGGGTCCTCTCCTCTGCACTCTCCTCTTCAGCTCACTCCACAGGTTGAGGTCTGGGGACTGAGATGGCCATGGGAGGAGCTTGATTCTGTGTCTGGTGAACCATTTCTGTGTAGATTTGGCCACATGTTTAGGGTCATTATCTTGCTGAAAGACCCAGTGACGACCCATCTTCAGCTTTCAGGCAGAGACCACCAGATTTTGATTTCAAATGTCCTGGTATTTCAAAGCGTTCATGATGCCATGCACCCTAACAAGGTTCCCAGGGCCTCTGGAAGAGAAGCAGGCCCACAGCATCACTGATCCTCCCCCATACTTCACAGTGGGCATGAGGTGCTTTTCTGCATACTCATCTTTTGTGCTCCGCCAGACCCAGTTAGAGTGCTTGTTGCCAAAAAGCTTTATCTTGGTCTCATCTGACCAAAGCACACGGTCCCAGTTGAAATCGCAGTACCTCTTAGCGAACTCCTGACGTTCGTGTTTATGATTGTGAGTGAGAAAAGGTTTTTTCCGTGCATGCTTCCCAAACAGCTTGTTGGCATGTAGATAGTGCCTGATGGTTGTTTTGGAGATTTTGTGCCCCTAATATGCTACCATTTGTTGCAATTCTTTATCAGTGAGCTTTGGAGAACTTCTTATTTCTCTTACCATCCTCCTTACTGTGCGTGGTGGCAAAATAACCTTGCGTCCTCGTCCAGGCTTGTTTACCACTGTTCAAGTTGTTTTAAACTTCTTAATGATTCCTCTGACAGTAAATATGGGCAGTTGCAGGCAAGTGGCTATTTTCTGGTAGCCATTGCCTGACTTGTGAAGGTCGACACACATCTGCCTTACTTGAATGGTGTGTTCCTTTGACTTTCCCATGTTGAAGAGTGGATAAGAGAAATGGCCTCTGTGTCACGTCATATTTATACCCCAGGGAAACAGGAAGTGATGATTTACTAATTAAATGTTCCTAGATACTCTGATCAACTTTGTAAACTACTGTAGAAATGACAGAAATTCTTCAATTACATTTAATTCCTCAGAATTGTTTAGGGTGCCAATAATTGTGTAACAGGGGATTTTATGAAATTCTTAGCCAAGGATTGTTTTTTTCCCTTAAAATTCACTCGAGTTGAAGGTTACAATTTTCTACAATTTTCAGTGTGAGAGTATGCTTCTGCAATAAAAATTTAATTTATTTTAAGGATTTTAACAAATCTTAACCAGGGATGCCAATAATTATGGAGGGTGCTGAAGAATCCGGGCGACGCCCCCAATTAATGCCAGCTGGCCCAAGAATTCGATTGAGAGCAAAACGATGTTGTCCCGGACCAGAGCAGCAAAGAAAGCTCTCAAATCCACCAAACCATGAGAAAAGGTCTTCGGCCTTGTCCCTTACGCGCAGAGATTTTCCAGTTTCTCTGAATCTTTGATGATGTTATGCACTGTTGATGATGAGACCTTCAAAGCCTTTGCAATTTGACATTAAAAACAATGTTCTTCAAAGTATTCCACAATTTTTTTTATGCAAGCCGTCACAGATTGGAGAGCCTCTGGCCATCTATACTTCTGAGAGACTCAGCTTCTTTAACATTGCTTTTATAGCCAATCATGTTACACACCTGATGCCTGTTAACTTAATTACTTGCTAAATGTTCTTTCAGCTGATTCTCTTATATATTATTTGCTTTTACGGCCTTTTTTTTTTTTACCTGTGTCCCAACTTTTTTGAGACCTGTTGCAGCCAGAAAATTTGAAATAAGCTAATTTTGTGGATAGAAATGGAAAAATGTTCTGTTCCAACAGCTGGAATGTTATTTCTGTTTTATTGTAAATAACATATTGGCTCTTGTTGTGAGGTACAGTTCAGGAACCACACGCGAGAGAGGTAAAAGTAATCTGAAAAACGTATGCCTTTAATGTCCGAGTCAACCCAAAAAACACAAGAATTGCCAAGCCACAATACGAAATCCAAAAACAGTGTTGAATAGGCAGGCAGGGGTCAGAACCAGTAAGACAGATGAGCAAAGGTACAAAAACGATAGGCAAGAAGTCGTAGTCGATGAACAAATCCAAGGGTCATACACAGGGCATCCAAACACAGAAATCGTAGTCATATTAAAGGGTCGAAATCCAAAAAGACAAAACTGTCCAAAAAGGGCAAGGCAAGAATCGAAGTCGGACAATCCAGTAAAAGAAAAACAATACTCAATTTCATACAAGGCGCTCTGCACAATGAAACATTGATCAACGTTCTGACAAGGAGCTAGCTGTGAAAAGACTACTTAAATAGACGAGAGGGAAGTCACATGCTATGCAGGAAGTAGGCGCACTGGATCAGACTAATTACAATGGGAGAATCACATGAGGGAAACCCTAACCACAAAAAGTGGCAAAAGCCAAGACACGGACGGGAATCACACAGACAGCCTATGACATTTAAACAGCTCCGGTCAAGGAGTTCTAAGTGCAGAGATAAGGGGCGCAGGAAAGTAATTAAGCACGTGCAAGAGATCTCACTGAAACTCAGGAACAGCTGAGCAAGAGTCGGAGATTAGAACAGGGCGATTGCTGAGAGGGAATTAGTCTAAATTAGTAGCGGTGCAACTTTACAGATTAAACTAGAGTGCTCGTTTGTAAGTTAGTAATCTATATACATGAATTAATTGTGTTAGTAGCCTATGATACTAAATACAAATGTTAGTTTTGTTAGTAATCAGAACAGAAAGACGAAGGAAGTAAACGAGAATCGAAGGAATATATTAAACTGGAATTCATTTAAATCACCCGAAGTAAGTAGGCACGCAAACAGGGAAGACTGACTGAACCAACTAGATCACAAGACAGGGGAAACAAGTGCAATGGAACTGAGAAATGGAATGAACTAAAAACCTGCGTATTACAATAACCCAAAAGAATAAATAAAAGACAAAATCATGGACACTAAACATGAACACAAACACGACAAAAACTATAACCATGACATGTGATCTGAAAGTTACTGCATTTTGATTTTATTCACAATTTACACTTGTCCGAACTATTTCGGAATAAGGGTTGAATGAATTTGAGTCATTTTTACTCTATCACACATGCAGTATTTATGGTATTCCTTACCCTGCAAGTTCTGCAATGAACTGCCATTGTGGCTTGGTCCAAAGATTTTTTTTTAATATAATACTTGAATCACAATTGTATGTCATTGTTCCATTTAGCTATTCTGTGAACTATACTAAAAGCAAATAAAGAAACATCTTTAATACACTGGTTCTATCAGTAATGGGTTTTAAATGTTTTACAACCCTAATGAATTTGATGGTGTGGCTTCTTTGGACTGTTTAATAAAGTTGCCAATGTTTCATGCTGTTCCCAAAGATGCATACTTGAATTTTCTTACTCTTTGGTTGTAGTAGTGAATAAACAAACAAACAAAAAAAAAAATTATCATCAAATGCTGTTGTCATCCACTCTGATGAATTTGGGTGACGAGGACTATGGATATATTTGTTGTGTTTGCGTTCCTTCCCGCAAGTCGGTTGCGGCATAATTATGTCCCATAATTTATGTCTTAACGCAAAAATGTAATATGTCATTAACTCATAGGCCAACAGCATGCAAAGGATTGTGTTTGCTTATGCTATACAAGGAGTGAATTCTGCAGTGGGAGCATTGTTTGATGGGGCATATCAATTTATCAAAATATGCTTCCCCTAAAGTTTTAGATATTATAATATAAAAACATGGTCCCCAGATTGTCACAGTATACTTGGAGTGAGTACTAATGAAATTTAACATTATTCTATTGTGGGAGCAATATTTGATACGGGTTATTGTTCTATCAAAATACACTACCCCTGAAATCTTGCAGGTATTATATCACAACATACTCTCAATATTCTCATAGTATACTTGAAGTGAGTAGTAATGACATATAAGATGACTCCGTAGTGGGAGCAATATTTCATAGGGATTATTGTTCTATCAAAATATGCTACCACTGAAATCTTACAGATATATCAAAACATGCTCCCCATATTCTCACAGTATACTTGGAGGGAGTAGTAATGGCATTTAAAATCATTCTGTAGTGGGATCAATATTTGATAGGGGTTATTAGTCTATCAAAATACGCTACCCCTGAAATCGAAACTAGAACGGGCACTCGGTAGAGCGCAGACCTTCGCCGACGCCACTGAATCCCTCGCCACTGGCTTTGGTTTCATGCCGATCGGATAAAAATTGACCGAGATATGGCCGAAAGTCGGTTTTGACCTTTTCGTGGCCTTGACCTTGACCTTTGACCCGATCACTCCCAAAATCTAATCGATTGATCCTCAGGTCATGCCAAATCAACCAACCAAATTTTATGAAATTCCGTTTGGTACTTTTTGAGTTATTCGATACACATACATACACACAGACAGACACACAAACAAACTAGAACAAGCACTCGGTAGAGCGCATACCTTCGCCGACGCCACTGAATCCCTCGCCACTGGCGTTGGTTTCATGCCGATCGAATAAAAATTGACCGAGATATGGCCGAAAGTCGGTTTTGACCTTTTCGTGGCCTTGACCTTGACCTTTGACCCGATCACTCCCAAAGTCTAATCGATTGATCCTCAGGTCATGCCAAATCAACCCACCAAATTTTATGAAATTCCGTTTGGTACTTTTTGAGTTATTCGATACACATACACACAGACAGACAGACAGACACACAAACAAATAAATACACGGGGATCAAAACATTACCTTCGTCAGCGAAGTCGCTGGCGAAGGTAACTAGAACGGGCACTCGGTAGAGCGCACACCTTCGCCGACGCCACTGAATCCCTCGCCACATAACTCTGAGGACCAATTTTTATTTTTTTAAATGATCGATGAATGAGAAGAGTACGATATTTATTTTTTTTACATCAATACGCCTTTAAGTTCGAAAGGTAATGACCCCCCTGACCTTTGACCCCCAACCGCTAAGAAGGGTATTGACCCCATTGTACCGTGTTTCACATCACAGGATCGGGTATATAATTCTGCACATTTTGGCGTTGGTTTCATGCCGATCGGATAAAAATTGACCGAGATATGGCCGAAAGTCGGTTTTGACCTTTTCGTGGCCTTGACCTTGACCTTTGACCCGATCACTCCCAAAATCTAATCGATTGATCCTCAGGTCATGCCAAATCAACGCACCAAATTTTATGAAATTCCGTTTGGTACTTTTTGAGTTATTCGATACACATACACACAGACAGACAGACAGACACACAAACAAATAAATACACGGGGATCAAAACATTACCTTCGTCAGCGAAGTCGCTGGCGAAGGTAATAAGTACACGGGGATCAAAACATTACCTTCGTCAGTGAAGTCGCTGGCGAAGGTAATAAATACACGGGGATCAAAACATTACCTTCGTCAGCGAAGTCGCTGGCGAAGGTAATGAAGATGTTACATATATATGAGAATATGCTCCGCAATCTCATACAGTTCACTTACCCCAGTTTGGTATCAATAAACATAAATAAAGGTGCCTTAATCCTGTGACAGTTATACCTTTTTGGAATCTATACTGCTGGAAATGGATAATGATATGGTTGCATTTTTTTAATGGGGCAGTGCAAATTGATAGACTCCGCTATCGATTTGCACTACGGTAGCACTTTTTGACAAGGCACCACAAATTGTCAGAACAACGGCGCATAACATGTCATCGCCAAACGTTAGTGATTAATTTACAGGTACACCAATGATTTTAAACTTCTTAATTCACAAGATAACAGAAATATCTGTTTGCCATCTAGAATTTAAAAAATGCCATACCCACATGGCTATGCATTGGAAATAACAGCATAAAATGAGAGAAAACAATGTAACCAATCAAATTATTGATGCACTTGGCTCCTACTTGGTGAAAACTAATTGGCACATCCTGACAATCGACAAGAAAATGGTAAAGAGTCAAACCAGATTTGTGTTAATCTAATTAAGTTCACCTGAAGTTTTTTGGAAGAACTTGAAACAGTTGTGTCCCTAAGCCCAATTTGGGGTTTACAGAGTTCCTCAGTGTCTAATTTGATCAGTTTCAAATGTTACAATGCTAGAAATTTCTTGCAGTGTAGAAATGAAACCACAATCTTCAAGGATATTTTATTCTTCCTAGCATGTATGGATGTTTCTATGTAACATTTGGCTATAAACAGTAAGTAACAATGCTAGAAATGAAAAACAACTAATTAAAACATTAACAACTTGTTAAAACCCTGTGATAACAATTGTGGTTGAAACAAAAGTCAGCATACATCGTGGGTCCCCTGAGACGACATTGAAGACCACTGATCTACACGATTGCAGAGTGAGAGTAGAAATGATGTCACGTTTTGTCTGCAAGTTTGTGCAGTGTAGGCCAATATGTTTATTAGTTGAATAACTACAGTTGTAGGCCTTAAATGCCTATCACGTTAATATAAGATAATTTTTTTTTTTTTTTAGCTTAAAATATACCACACTACGCATACGCATATTGTCCCCTCGACTTAAGTCTGTGCATTACGCGCCCCAAAGGCAGTTACGCACTTGGGGCGGAGCAAGGCCAAAATCGGGGCGTTTCCGGGCGTTTCTCAGGCAAAAAACACTTAGCGTATTCTCCCCCTGGCTTACGCGCCTTTTCTGTGAAGCGCTTTTGAGGGCTGTATTAAGGTCAAGCGCCAACGTAAGGCAAAATAGAATATTGCGTTTGATGTCGGATATAGGCCGAATTTTAAGATTAATTTTATTTCATTTAACATGGTAAAGGTTGAGACATTTAATATTCAATTGTTCTTCCTTATTTCTAAACTACATTTCTCAAAGCCATAATAATTTATCAAACGAAATCATCACATGATATTACGCATCAGCCCCTTCTCCAATTAGTTCAATTACAAACGCATAGAAATTAATTAATACGAGTATACATAAGACCATCATTCTACCATGCCCTCAAAATGTAAAAGCAAGATGCCAGTCTTGCATTTGCTTGCACTCTTGCGTGATTGGGAAAGAGTAAGAGGAGCGCACCAAGCTCGAAGACGACCACGCATATATCGGCTTCGTTTGGACATCCTAGGACTAACAAACATTGACTGAATCCAGCACTTTCGTCTGGACCGTGCATGAGGCAATCATCTATCTTTGCCGACTTCTGGATGAACAGCTATCCAGTCGCAGCAATTATCCACAAAACATACCGGTGTTCATCAACGTCAGAACTGCGCTGTCGCTCCTGGCATCTGGGTCGTTCCAGAGAGTGGCTGTTGATGTCATACACATCACAGGCGTCTGTGTCGAGGTGTCTGACACAGTTCGTTGACCCTTCAAGTTCTTCTCCATGCACTTCCACTGCAGAGAGTGGATGCCATCTCCTCCTCCAGTGCAGTGAAATGCACAGGGGATGATGGTTGCCCACCACCTGTTACGTGTACATTTCTCCGGTGTGCAGAGAGCCTGGCTTTTACAGCGCCCCGCAGATCTCTCCATATATGCTTTAAATCGGGGATACCTAAGCTTACATCTCCCCACCAAAGCCACATCCAGAACGATTCGCAGCTTAATTCCTCGTATCAGTTTTAAGTGCCTGCTTGCCATACAACACCAACATCTGTGAAATTTGGTTTTCAGCTATAGCATGACGTCATCATCATTGTCTTAATGTTCTATTTACAAATGCGACTGCCCTATATGTTCGTGATAATCTAAAAAGTTGTGATATTCTTACGAGTGAGGAGATTGAGCTTCTAATTGAGGATATCTGTATTAACTAACTCGTGTCTTTCTATTATTTTTTACCATTGATAATACTGTGTATTTTAATGTGTGAATAAAGATATTATTAAATATGCTACTCTAGATTGAGCCCTACCCTGGCCAATACCAAAGCACTACCCATTTGATAATTAACTTTAGGCGATTAAGAATAGCCGACATGGGAAGAATCGTTATCAGTAAATGGGACAATTGATTAAAATGAAGGCATATTAGGCACAAGTTCAAGTGAATGTGTCGCTCAAATCAAATGGGACATGATAGGTTATGGATATGGAATTCCATCATTGCTGAGGCGGTTTCGGGGCGGGGGGATGACCACGTGTGGGGTAAGAATCCTTTGTTTGTTAAAGCGTTGCCCTGTCCTTTAGTTGCAAACCTGATATCAGAGTAGTTTGAGATTTCAAGTGCGCAATTTCTAAATGGGATCATATAAACTGTCATTGATTGTTATTTTTGTGTGACTAGAATGTTCTCTTTGTCTTGTTCCCTGTCTTCCACGGAACAAACAGGCTGGTGTAGGAGGGGCACATTTTCAATGCTCTGATTACACATGGTTGAGAAGCGCTAAATTGTGTATTATTTCACTATCGCGGCAATTAGTTTGTTTGCATAGCTTTAATGCCAAGGTGGCTAGAGTAAGAAATAAAATAAGAGATGTCGGCAATACTTCCTGTAATTAGCACAGACATACATAGGCCTACTATTACAGCCGCATATCGTGGGCCTGCTGATAAAACCTTGTATCTTCAAAATAATAAACTTCACAGGAAAATAAATAAATATAAAAATATATCTATAAATTGATAAATATGATTTGAAATATAAATAAAATGAAACATGTTTAATTCTGCATGTAAGAATAGTGGACATATGAGTTTTTTTTTCTTATCAGTTTGGATATACGAGGTTTTATCAGCAGGCCCACGATATTCAAATTTAAAGTCTGGTTTGCGTTTTCCATGGACCACAACTGCATTTTCATGGTTATTCAGAAAATCCTGATAGCCATAATCACTGAGATTTGTACATAGTCTGCCTCTCTTTTGGTTTAGTCACACCTCTTTCACAAGGCTGCCTACATTCTGAAGTTAAGCGCTGTGGGTGTGATCGAAGGGAGTAGGGGAGAATACGCGTAACTCAAAAGCGCTAAACTCGAATCGCATAAATGCACAAATGGGAGAATAGACCCCTTTGTGAGCAATTGTTTCCAACAGAAATGCATTGAATTCCCCTATGTAAATCTTTCAATGCCGTTTTCTCAAAATGAGATTTTTTTCATACTCCAAGTCAAACTTCTCCGCCTCTGTAGTACCTCTGTATACCAAACTTTGCAATTATACACTTGGCTATATTCTGAAGATATTTACGGAGGGATTTGTTAATATATCATCTCTAGCTTGATTTATGAGACATTTTATTCCCAAAAATATGGCGAAATTGATTTTTTAAGGCCATGGACAGCATATTTTGATTTTCTCAGTAATAAAAAGCAGATATCCTTAAATCCCTCTGCAATTGCTTTTTTTATCTTATTTGTAAACAAAATGAAACAAGAATTTTGCACCTGGCTTTATCAGATGTTTAGATTTATCTTCCTAAAATATATGCAAATTAGCGGACATTTACTGAGATAATGCCTAATTTGCATATTTAAACATATAAATTTCAAAAACTTGTAATACATTTTTTTTCGTACTATTGCAAGTAATCAACTGAGGAAGTTTCATGATGATATCTATTATTTAAAAATTTTACCCTATTCACCTGTCGTGTCTTGCCTTAACACCAGTAGAGAGATGTGAGGACCCGGCCTCAGGTGAAGGAGAAGATGATTTGTGTCTGGTCATGCCTGAGATTGTAGTCCACAGCACACGTGAATCTCTCCGGATTCCTGCAGTCCAGTCTACTGCCCCTGAGGAACCACTCTTGGATTCACATCTCTCCAGTAGTCATGATGGGCAGTTAGCATCTGTTCCTGTGGGTTCCCTGGCCTCAACCATGAAGCATCCCTCTTCTGAAGATATGACATAATTAGGCAGCGAGCGAGCTACTGTCATGACGGCTCTATAGCGAACCACAAGGGCAACTGCGGGGACACACTCCAGTCCTCATCATTTACCCCGTACAGCAGAGGATAGACCGCAGGGGGCTGTGAACTCCCGGGAGCCTGGAATTTGTCATGCTATTTCGCCCTGGGTCTAGTGAATGTTAATTGTCGGGATGACAATTCAAATCTTGGGTATAGATTGTAGTGGAGTAAGATATTGGTGTCCATTTCACTTTAACCCCTTTCTGCAGATGTAGACGCTTGCATCTATAGATATGCAAATTTAAGCACTTAGTTACAGTACTCGACCACGAGATGGCACCCCCGGATCAGCTATTGAATATTCACAAGCAGGCAGAGCTGAAACACGATTTAGAGTACGGAGAAGTTCCCTCCAATCCCTGTTTTTCAGGACTTGCATGAATTAAACTCCTCAGCTAAGCCTGATGTGCAAACTGGTCAATATCCTTGCCCATAGCATCGATCCAGTAGTTTTAAAAAATTATCACTTGCGACAGAAAAAAACTTAGCAACCATTTTAGCTACAGTGAGCCAACTGTATTCCAATTAGTGGTTGAAAAATACGTTTTGTGAAGAAAAAAATCCGACATAGTATTGATTCTCGCACATTCTACTGTCAATTACAGTCATCACACACAAAATATGCGTAGTTCCCTCCCATGGATTAACGTGTATATTCCTCCATTGACAAATTCAGCGCTCCCTTCTATCCACCCAAGTACTGGTGTCGATAGCCAGTCACTCAATTATATACTCAGATTCATCTGCGTAGCTCCACAGATATAGTTCACGCCGTCGTAAAGCTTCCCAGTAACAATGTATTGATCGACTCGTTTCTTATCCAATTCCCGAGTGTTTAAACTTTCCTCAATAGCTGAAATACATTGTATCCTATTCTTCTTGTGTGATCAAAGCTAAGCGTAAAAGTAAGGTCGGTTGTGTTCTTCGAATGTTGGCCACGGTTGCGCAGCTGAAAATGATGCGATATCAAAGAAACAAAGACACTCGAAACCAGCCTGAAGTGTTCAGTTTCATTTACGAGATACATGTTGTATGGACGCTGTCCATGGGAATTATCCCGAATAAAACGGTACTGGAGGGTTTCTTCTACCCGATACATCTGTCTCTGGAGGAGGGCATCGATGAAGAAAACAGGTTATACGTCTACTCTGTTTACATTTTGCTCAATATGGCTTTTTGCTGTAGAATTTATATCGCGTTTAAAGACATCGAATGCCAAGGTTTTCGTTTCTCCAAATGCATGCAGCCCACGCACGATGGCAGATCCCTCGGTACGTTCATTACACCATTCTCTTGAATATGGAGGCATATGTCGTTTGATTTTTCCTGAACATGAAATTTCTGTTCTGTTAAAATAAGGTGTATTTCAGAATTCAGATATTACTGAGTGAGTGAGTTTTTACCCTTATAAGGTATAAGGTTATGAGCTCGGATGTGAGAGCGGTTAGCTTTTCATTGCAGCGTGAATGATATAGCTGTTTAATCAGCACTTTATTTAATGCTTGGGGGACTTCGAAGAAAAATGGATAATATTGTTAACTTTATATTAAGGAGAAAAGGCATGTTTTGTGTTTGGAGAGGTTACTGGTGACCAATGATGTTCAACTGCACTGATATTGATAAATTCATGCTAAATTCAACCAGAAAATCATTAGTTCATGCTGAATTTTATGCCCCAAAAGTTAATTTGTGTTAAATATTTTATTAATGTATGATTTGACAGTGAACCATTTTGATGGATCTCAGACTTTGGGGAGACACCTGGATAGCTGTCTAATTTGCCTCATAGCAAGCGGGAAATCTAGAATGTAATGTTCAAGATGAATTGTACTTGTGGTCAAGAAGTTTATGATCCCAGAAATGTATAGATTTAAGCCCCAGAAGTTTTTCATTTGTCAGTATTCTTTTTTTTTTTTGCTATTTCAATGGTGAATTCTCATGAAGAATTTTTATGTTTGCAGCCCCTTTTCTCCACCAAAATCATAAAAATAAACTGAAATACGATGAGAGTCTAAATGTTTTAAGTGTCTAGACTCAATTGAGCCATTGTTTTTCTGTCTGTGAAGCTGCAATTTTTTATTTTTTATTTTTTTTATTTCGGCATGATTGAAAATCATTTCATGACAATTTCAACACACAGCATGTATCATGACCGAAAGGGTCGCGGGGGAAGCGAAATCGCTTATCAGAGTCCCGCCCCCAGCTTCCAGAAAAAGCATTTTGGTTATGATTAAAATATCATAAGGATTATAAATCACAGGAGAGTTATTGTCCATGTACGCTACGTTTTAACTTCAGAAAATAAGATCATGAAGTTTATGAATATCATAAGAATTATAATTGCAAATTAAGTGAGTGATCATATAACTTAGATTCAAATGTCACTCTTGATCCAAAGCGACATTGTCCCGAAACCCTATTCTTGATCATTTGATTTGTTCCAGCTGATTTGGTGTAGTTGAGTGGAAGCAGATACCGGATCTATCCTTGGATCTCTTTATCAGTCATCATTTCCATCACCTGGGTTCACCCTTCCCATTTCGGATGTAATGACTTCTCGCAGTTTGTCCAATCCATCGTTGCCTTCCTTAACGTCAAGCCCAATTTTATTGAGCTTTCTGACAAAGGTGGCCATGCCGTTTTAGATTTTCTTTATCCTTTGATCAATCAAATGCAGTCCAAACCCCAATGATAGCAGACCTACTATCATGAATCCAGTTATGTAGACATCTTCTACATCCTCAATGTCCAGGACTGTCAAACACAGCGAACGCCACTTTCTCCATGAATCCATGACGTAGCCGGCCAGGAACGTCCCATCCGGGCATGTCGGTTCTCCAGAACCTGCACGCCTCCCGGAGACAATTTTGTCGATTGCATTTAATGACCAGCTTATAAGATCCATTTTGGTACAGCTGTCTGTCATAATGTGCTGTGAGTTGCCTTTCGGACAGTTAGTCTGAAGCGTCCAGTGACAGGATACAAATGAACAAGATTAAACATGTTTATAGTTACTCAGATATGCACATTTCAACGAATATTTGAAGACCTTCAGCTCTCCAGCCATCCTTATATTATCATCAAGTACATTCCATGCCCTGACTCCAGCCACAGATAGCGAATGCTCCCTACGAGTCGTTCTGACCCTGCTTGATTGTAATAACATCCTACTTCTGGTGATCTTGAATTATAAAGCCTTAAATCAGTAGCGTGTTCAACAGCGTGAGTAGTAGCTAGGCGCGTACGCGTGTACGCGCGGGTGGCTCCTGAACGGAAACTTAGATCGAGAGTATTTTCCAAGATGGCGGCTGATAAACTACAAGCATTCATAGTGAGTGAATTAGCTTCATCTAATCCAAGCTGGCGTCGGTTTAGAGACAATTTCGAAGAAAAAATCACTGTTTGCTCGAAAAATATTACAATAAACGGTTTAAACTTGAATCATTACCATTCACGCATCTTGACAGCGCGCTTGGGAGAAGGTAAATGGTGAAAGTCTTCGATTTACCAACAGTTGTCAGCTGCAGTGGCACAAGATTTCCTACCTGCGCCGCCATCTTTGATCGAGTGTACTCGCTTGGCGTAACTGCTCGAAAGTGGTCACGCGTGTTCTCGCGAGTATCCGCGAACGAAATTCCGTTCAGAACCGAGCACTCGCGAGTACTCGCGAGTACTCACGCTGTTGAACACGCGTCAGGTAACACCAGGTTGGAATCGATTTCGGAGATGGGTTGTTCGAATCCAGTTTTCCTGTCTGGGAGTGGTTACTCGTGGACGGCCGTTGCGAGGACGGTCTCTGACATGTCTTATCTGCTGATGACGCTGCCATAAGTTCCAAATGGTGTTTCGGTGGACATTCAGGCGATGAGCAACTTCCCTCTGCGAGGTTCCGGATTCAATCATCCCAATGGCCCTCCACCGATCATTTTCAGACAGTCTTGGCATTTAGAGGGTAGAGTTCCTGATCCGAAATGGCTGTTTTCGATAAGTGATGCTTCCGTCGTTCATCAGGCACAATGTGAACATTCCAAAAATTCTCCTCTTTTATTGCCATCCACAAGCATGATTTACGCACATTTTCACGTGCAAAGTCATTTTCTCTCATTTTCATGATTTCCATTTCAATGTTGTGTTTACGTGTACTGTTTCAGTCTGATATCACCATGTATGACAATTTCATAATTGCGTTATGAAAAATAATTAACAATATTGGTGTCACAGAAACTTTTGTTACTGAGTATATATATTTTGGATTTTGGGGTGTTTTATTATTGCTAAGGGGGTTTATAATATTGATATTGTATATTAATATCGTGCATGCATATGCTGCATGTGCCATCGCAACCCGGTGTGTCATCTTTAACATAGATTACCACGTACAGCAGCACAAGAAATTAAACTCGAAATTTTCTTGACTGGATGCTTTTTGTTTTTTCACATCGGAATCTTTCTCTGGGTACCAACACATCCGGGTAAGCAGAAAATGTACTGATTAGCCTACATTCCACATTGGTGACTGTTGCATACAGAATTTTTTCGCCCCCGCGTTTTTGGGGATTATGCTGTCCACTGCCTTATACCACGAAAATGTATCTATCTCATTACTTGAGCTGCCAGACTTTCGCATTGAGTTCCAAATTTCGAAATATCGCAGCCGCATTTTTAGTTTGTCCCGGCACGGATCTATTATTCTGTGATAACCACTGAATGTAACTACTCACAAATTATTCCATAAATCTCAGAGTTTTTGCGTGTAGCGTCCAGGTGTCATTGTTTGTTTTTGTTCACCTACATATCAAGCAACCATTGAATTTCTTCGTTTGAATGTAGAGATCTTTTCGCTGCTGCATTTGATAGAACAAGAGAGGCGTAACACATGACTGTGATCTTCCCTTTTTGTCAGGTCTGTCTGTTTTATGGCACCATTAGACTGAAAACGCGTCCAATGAAAGGGTAATCGGAATAATTCAACACTGATGATTTTTATTATTATAATTATAATTATTGTGGCAGGTGGGGAATTAAACCCCAGACCCTCGGGTAAGAGTCAAGCACACTGACCACATCGCCAAAGAGCCAGGCTCATTGGTCACAATGACAAAAGATTAAAAATATTACACATTTAGTTAAGTTCGGTGGCAACTGGCAGGTTTAAGATCCAGATTAGTTTCATGACTGTGAATTATCTATGTGAATCGACTCAATAGATTGCACGTTCTTTCTTCATGTTGAATGATCATGATAAAAAAATGTAAGTGGAGGCATGTCGCTGTCTCTGTCAGGTATGATTCCTGACTGAGAGGTCTCTCAATTATGCTAGCGATGCGCTCTTCTGCAGTTGATAGTTCATATCATGAATAACAAAAGGTCGCAAGTGACATTCCTGATGAAACCTGTTTTCTGCACCACGGCTGTAATACTTTGTGGTGCTGAAAAACAGGTTTTTCAAGAACGTCACTTGCGACTTTTTGTTATTCATGGGAATAGTTGTGACTGTGAGCCTCCTCCTCCTGTGGCTGATGTATTTTTTTGTGTGCGCTAATGCGTTTCTTTGCCTCCAGTTTCATGTCAAACCATTTATGCTTCATGGTTCTTTGGACTACAAAGACAACATTAACAGCATCTGTCACCCCCTTCCAGGCTTTCGCTTTGCCTGTCCCTGTCACACTACTGCTAACAGATGAAAATAAAATGTTTCTTCTTCACTGGTTTTGCTTAATGATATTAAATAATGCCGATGTTGCTACTAGTAATACTTATGCCTCCACAGATGCCATTAGTAGTAATTTTTTTTGTTGAAATGTAGGCCTAGAAATGTTCTGTAGCCCTCAAATCTCCAGTTCTGGCACCGCCACTGTATGCATGTCCAATCCCAATCATTTGTAATTTGTTTCAATTACGATGGGTAAAACGCAGAAGACAAATTATTTCAAAAGGTTCCATAAAGTATATCTCGTCTCATCTTGAAACAGTCCAGCAAGTAACAGTCATACTCTCCATTGAAAATGTACTCCTTTGGGTTGTTTTAACACATTGCTACCATGCAGTAACAAAGACTTCCAGTCCTGTCCTTCACATTTTTGATGTTGTTCAGGCTTGGTCTTTGTGAGTTGAAAGAAGGGTAAACAAACCAAACCTGAAAAACCTAAATTTTGGATTGTTGCGAGACAGCATAATGGCAGAACAATGCTACCTTAGCTAAGCCAAGTGTGGGGTCCTGTGACTGTGAATATGGAGTGATTCAAACCATAAGATGATAAACAGAAGTCTCTAAATAGAAGCATGTGCTGCTGGAAAATGAGATGACTAACTCACATAGGACAACCCTGTTCTTACTCCATAAACTGGACTGAACCGATTATATTTCACTAACCATGAAACAGTCTGGTTGAAAAATTAATCATTGCCTTATATGTTACACTTACTTTATTATTTTTACATACGGGTTCTCAGGTTTTAAATTTGAAGGTTTAAGCTGTTTTGTATTTTGTGCAGATGTCATTTTGATTGTACCAATCAAACTCAACCAAACTTTTAAAGGTATTCTATAACAGATGAGCTGATTAATGTGCAAAGTGAGGCAGCTAGGTCCCACGTCAATCCCTTCAATTCAATCTGAATCACATCACTGAGGGACCATGCTCTGATTGACCAGAAGTCGGTTCGATATCATTCAGGGTCAATTGCCCATCCCATCCCAAGTAGCCCAGATGTTTCCCTACTGAAAATATTTAACTTTTATATTTAATAATATTAATAATAATAATAATAATAATAATATTTAATATTTAATTTTTACCATCCAAATTTGAGTAACGTTGTAACTGAATTTCTTCGACTTGAATTTTTCCGGTCTGAATTTGACCAATTCGAATTGAAAAAGAAACAATGAATTAAAACGATTCATATTTTGCTTTTAAAAAGATCAATTCAGAACAAATAAATTCATGTCAATGGTTTTCAGAGTAAAATATTTCAATGCTATGAATATAGTGGTGTTTATATTTCAGTTTTAAGAATTCAATGGCTGTTAAAATTTAAATGCATATGTGACTTATTTGCTTTCATAGGTTTCCCACCACTTTAAGCACCCTATTCCGATTTTTTCTCAAGTTTGAACACAGCATAACATCCTAGTGTGACATATTTCTTTGATTGGTCATCTGCTCCTCCTCTTTAAAATATGAGCTATTCATGATTTAAGTTCAAGAATTACTCATGAACTGTTCCTGAACACTAAATGGCCCTTCATGAGCTTTGTGGACAAAAAACATTCATGAACTGTTCACAGACTTATTTCCCCAAAAATCACGAGTAATATTACACCTGTGAGTTTCAATAATTTATTCAAGGCGGCTAATGCTAATAACCATCACACCTAAAACATCCACGTATTGACTCACTTTTCTCAATAATTCTGTTGAAGACAGTATTTTTGCATTTACTTGCTTAATTACCCAGCAGGGCTTGAACCAGTGACTTGCTGATCACAGGGAAAGGCTCTTACCACTATGCTACCTTGCATGGCCATAAATCATTCAGATTTTTTTACATAGCGTATGGATGTACAAATAAAGTTTTACTGATTTTTTTATTTGAGATAAAACTTATCTAAAGCTATTCATTTTCACAATGTTGAAAGAGCAAATTAACACACCACAACAAACAACAGTGGGATGCTACTTTTCGTAGCACAATACAATTTGCTGTTGGCCAAAGTGGACAACCATTTCTCTGAGCTTCCGCTGAACATGCATATGTTAGACTGTATAAGACAAGGTCCAGTCTGCACAATCGCCAGTAGTATCAGTTGCAAACGAACAAACAACACAAATGATCAAGAAGAGCTTGGTTTCTGAGGCTGCACAACATTGGCTGTTACAGTTCCCTTCTCCCTCAGGACAGACGAGTGGAATGATAAGAATATAAGAGCTTGATCAGGATTTTCTCTACATGGAGCGAAATTGAGGATCCTCAGCATGCCCTTGAGTAACATTGGCACGAGTGTGGCAATTTTCTCTGTCCTGCATTAGGGTATGAGGTTTGTTATTTACATATTTGAATCAAAGGTTTTTTTAAGCTTTGAAAAATATTTTGATCACATTTTACACTCTATTTATACAACCCCAATTCGGAAATAGTTGGAACAAAGTGAAAATTGTGAATAAAATCGAAATGCAACTAGGCTTATGCCGTCGGAGGCAACGGCTGGGGGTATATATCCCCGAACGCCCCCAATCCTCCAATTCCCCAATCCTTGAATAGACCTTGAATAGACTTTCATTTGAACTTAAATTCAGGTCAATCGGACAAATGGTTCTGAAGATATGGCCAAAATGGTCATTTTTCCATCACAAAGCGCCACCTGGTGGCAAAATATTGAACCATACAGGTATGATGTTGTCATGTGACACGTTGTGAGGTCATGACCTTGCAGTTGCACATAGTTTCATGTCAATTGGACAGATAGTTCCAAAGATATGGCAAAAATGATGAATTTTATGTGACAAAGCTCCACCTTGTGTCATAATTTTGAACCAAACAGGTATAATGTGGGACACATCCTTAGGTCATGACCTTTCATTTGCACTTGATCTGAGGTCAATCGGACAAATATTTCCAGAGATATGATAAAAACAGGGATTTTTTTAAGTTTTTGGCCCCTGGTGGCCATCTAGAAATTGTAAATTGTCCAAAATCGAATCAGTTCTTCCTCTTTATGATGCTTACCTATATGCAAAACTTGAAATTTCTAATTGAAATATTACTGAAGTTATCGCGTTAACACGTAGTGCGGCGGCGGTCGGACCAAAAAACGTAATATCCCCGGAACGCAATATAATGACTTACAGATCACATGAGCCAATATGTTATTTACAATAGAACATAGATAACGTTTCAAATGTTGAAACTGAGACATTTTACATTTTTATCCACAAAATGAGCGTATTTCAAATTTTCTAGCTGCAACAGGTCTCAAAAAAGTTGGGACACAGGCAAAAAAGGGCTGAAAAAGCTATTAATATATAAGATCATCAGCTGAAAGAACATTTAACAAGTAATGACATTAACTGGCATCAGGTGTGCAACATGATTGGCTATAAAAGGGATGCCTTAGAGAGGTGGAGTCTCTCAGAAGTAAAGATGGCCAGAGGCTCTCCAACCTGTGAAGGCTTGCATAAAAAAAATTGTGGAATACATTAAAAACAACGTTCCTCAACGTCAAATTGCAAAGGCTTTGAAGATCTCATCATCGACAGTGTATAATATCATCAAAAGATTCAGAGAAACTGGAAAAATCTTTGTGCGTAAGGGACAAGGCCGAAGACCTTTACTGGATGCCTGTGATCTTCGGGCCCTCAGACACCACTGCATCTCTCACCGGCATGTTTTTGTCATTGACATTACTAAATGGACCCAGGAATACTTCAGGTAATGCCGACTGATTGTCCTCAGGTGTTCTGTTGCTGCGCATCGCACAATGAGACAAAAATAGGAAGTTACTTTGGGCAGTATTGCCCTAGCCTCATCTTCCTCTCTTCTTCTTTTTTCGTCACATTTTTGTGTTTGTTCTTTGATGATGCATTTTCAGTCAGGTCAATGCCATTGGTAACTATATTTTCCACAAATGTCCACAAATTGAAGACTATCTAAGGTAGTGGCTATTCGCCCCACATCGGAGTGAATTGGGGGGAAAAGATCGACTATTTGTCCCGCAGCGGGGGAGAGGCACTTTTGCTATTTGCCCCGCAACTGGGCCAGTGATGGCCTCAGCTAAAGGTAGTTGTCCCTCTTGTTAAGGTCCCAGTAAGAAACCTAACGACATTGTAAACTGCAACTTTTACGATGGCTTCGGGAACATGAGCCAGAAAATTAAAATGTTCAGTGTTTGCGCTGGTCTTGTTGGTCACAGTAACTCCGCCCCCAGCCCCTGACATAATCAGTGCTTGGCTCTTGACCAGCAAGGAGTTGGTACTGCTCTTGCACCAGATTTGAGAGCCAGGAGCTGGTGCTCGGGCTGTGGAAGCGCAAAGAACCGGAGCTAAGTCAGACTCTGGCTCCGAACCAGCACTGGAACCAGCTCTGTGGAAAATGGGTATCTTTAGACTTCTGCGCCAAAATGCTGTGGGGCGAATAGCCTCTTACTATTTTTTAACATGAAAAGAAAATATGCAACCAAATAACTACCAATTTCAATAAAAAAAAATAATCGAATGAAGGCTTCTCAAAAATTCTTCAACAATAATGTGTTGGAATCTCAAGGATGTTACTTCCCTCGACAGATTTGTCTTTGCTCATGTTATTCGTTCTAAAACATTTATACTGTTGCTAAACATAGAAGGACGAATTGTCCCTTGCGTGTAATCTTGCTGCTGTTTTATCTGCATTCAGACAATCCCTCTGACTGCTGCAGTGATTAAATCTCCATAGAGCTTGACCACATGCTGATCGCATGTGGGTGCCGGTGCCATTGCACATTCTGGTGTTTCCCCCACAGGTCATGGCATACTTGAATAGCAACTATTTCTTTAATTTCTTTCACTTGCCACAACCTTCAGTAACCACTGCAAACCATTTCAGCGCACTCATGAAACCCGCTCAGACTGAATAGCCTGGACATTGAAACCAATTGAGTGATAACTTCATTAGCAAGCCAGTTCGTAATCCTGTCTATTAAACATCTCTCTGTGCAGTAACGCGACTGTGGCTGAGATAATCACTTCAAAATAGACCACTGACTATCTGTGAATTGGTTAAGCTGCAAACCGAGCATTTCATTGGACTGGATCGTGTTAGATTTACAATTACTTGTTTCTTTCATTTTCCCCACTGAGCCAAAGTTGGTCAGGACATTTTGACTTTCAAAGGTTATATTTGTTGAACATCGTGAGACTAATTAAATGCTTTCCCTATAATTCCATCTGTGGTAGAAGGAGGCACTCTTCTCCTCTCCCCTACCCATCATCCTGTCTGTACCTGGCCATTCAACCAATCCACTTCCATTGTTATCTTTTGAATGTCCCTCCACCCCCCCTCTGTTGATCATTTATTGGTTTTCTCTGCCATTTGTCCTTTTGTATCCAATCAGTTCAATACTTACTGTAAAGAACAGCCCACCTTGTTTCAGTGTAAATCTCTTGCTCTCCATCTTAACAGCCTCTTTCTGTTACGGTATCTGGAAAGGAAACACTAGGAACACTGGACTCGGAACACACTGGAACTGGAGGACAAAAGGGGAGAGATGCCAGATGCGGGGATCCAAAATGATAATTTATTAAATAAACAGAAAACCTGAGAAGGGGGGAAAACGGGGCACTAAGGCCAACGGAAACACCGTGCAACTACACTGAAGGAGGGAGAACTCAGGAATCCAAAAACCAACTGAAGGAACACCAGAAAACACTAGGGGGCAGACTCGGGACAACTCAGACGGGACTAGGGAACTCGGAACTGGAGCTTGGGGACACTTGGAAGGGGCAGAGGGCAGACACAAGACGAGACAGTGGGCACAGCTGGCAGATGGCTAACTCGGATGGCACAGCTGGCCGGGAGAAGGATCAGGGAGAACATCAGGAGGGGGGCAGACAGGACAGCAGGGATGCTGGCACCGACGCCAGCGAAGGCGGCTGCCACACAGGGGGCACTGGAGATGGCAAAGGCAACTGGCACACAGGGGGCACTAGAGACTGCGAAGGCGACTGGCACACAGGGGGCACTGGAGACGGCGAAGGGGGCTGGCACACTGGGCACTGGAGACGGCGAAGGGGGCTGGCACACTGGGCTCTGGAGATGGCGAAGGAGACTGGCACACTGGGCACAGGACCGGTGGCACACTGGGCTCTGGAGACGGCGAAGGAGACTGGCACACTGGGCTCTGGAGACGGCGAAGGAGACTGGCACACTGGGCACCGGACAGGTGGCACACAGGGCTCTGAAGACAGCGAAGGAGACTGGCACACTGGGCACAGGACAGGTGGCACACAGGGCTCTGAAGACGGCGAACGGGGCTGGCACACTGGGCACAGGACAGGTGGCACACAGGGCTCTGGAGACGGGGGGCACCAGGGGCTGAGACAGCAGGAAGGGAAGGCTGGGCAGGGAATGCGGCTGAAGAACACACAGAGAGAATGAGGGGACCATAGGAAGGTGCACCGGGCAGGGAGTGGTGTGAACGGGAGCGGGAGCGAAGTCAGATCTGAACTGGCTGCTGCAGGGAAACTGATATAAGGCAGGGGCATGGACAGACACAGGTGCAGGAACGTAATATAATTAACAAGGGGTGGAACATAAGGGAAACCTAATTACATGAAACAGATAAACATTAACACACAGACGAGGATCACAAGACAATCCCAAAGACAGGATAAATAAACTGAATAAAAAGACACCTAAGTGTACAGAATAAGAGCCAGAATAAAAAATGAGAATGCAGAGGTTCTGCAAGAAAACTTAGCAAAGCCAGTGAATAGAAAAGCAAGGGGCGGAGACTAGAACAGGGCGACTGCTGAGAGATCAGTAGTCAATTAGTAAGTGCAGCTATACAATCCCGGGTGCTCGTTAGTAGGTTAGTATTATATACAATATTAGTATGGTTAGTGATTTTAGAAAAACAACAAACTGTTAGTAATTGTTAGTACATATAGGAAAGCAAGGGGAAACTAGCAAACGAGAAAGGAAGGAGGGCTGAAACCCGGAATCCATTAATTCACCCGAAACAGTGCCACAATCAATTAAGACAGAAACTGCTACAAACAATGACGCGACCGGGGAGAAAGCAAAGACAGTACATGGGTAAAACGTGGACTGGACTAACACGAGAGAGGAATAAAATGTGAACACTGAGACATAGACTAAAAACTGACATCACCAAAATAATAAAAACCTAAAATTGACTAACCAGACACACAGACCCACAGAACACAACACTTTCCATGCTGGTACCGGACAGAGCCACAGACTTCAGCAATTGGTTTCATTGGTATGATTCACCATTTGTTCACAATTGTAACAGTACAATAAACTTGTTAAAATACTATTTGTCGTAATCTCTCAGTTCTACAACACATACTGTAATTCATAATTAGGACCTCTCCTGCAGCTCTGATACACCTGTATCCTCAACAGCTTGCTGCTGTGGTTCCTAAAATAAAACATTAATAATAGCACCTTTGCGGGATTTCTATACTGAAATTCACCTCATAATTTGATATATCCACTCGTGTTATATCTACTACTGCTAGCAACATGACTAGCAGCCTACACATCTCAGACACCAGGTTTAGTTCGCTGGTTGAAACTAACCAAAATGATCAACTTACATTGGTTGACATTATTTTCCAGTAAAAAGTAACTTGAGGTGGCTCGCAAGTTTTCACTTTAAATAGTTAACTGTTTCTGACTAGTTAGTTTGATCACTTATGCCCTGGATGGTAAAAAAAAGAAGCTTCTTATTGTCGCCTCTTTATTGGTGGCCTTTTGGTTTTCTTCCTGTCAACTGAGTGGCCAGTAGCCATTAGCTCGCTAGCTAATAAACTGATGTTATATAATGGTTAGCTATGGAAAGGTAGTGCAAGCACACTTAGTTATGAGAGTGACACTTCGCTAGCCTGCTACAGTGCTAAGCCGCACCGACTCATGTTCCCAACTTTGCTCTTGGCAGTCAGTTTGACTGAATATTGACAGCATTACATGGAACAATACTTTTTTTCTCACGCTCTCAGACAATGAAATTTCCACAAAAGTGATACGTTCGTAAGGTAATATCAAATATATTTCAGCCAGGTACACTTTGTCAAAATCCCCAAATTAGACCATTTGCAGCAAATTTATTTGCAATATTAGGGTTTGGTGGCATGGCTCTGTTCTGGGGCCCCACCGCCCTACCACGAATATGCAGGAAAAGCCAGTTGGCAGGGAGAGCATACGTGTGAAAGCCCTTGGCAGAGAGAGCAGCGGCAGACCCCCAGGTGTACCATCACTGACTTAAGTCAGCAAACTTGTAAAGGAGGAGCTGGGGATGGAGGTGGGTTGTGATATAAGCAGAGAAAGTGGCAAAAGTAGGTAGGCAAGGCATCTTTAACCCCTTTCTGCAGATGTAGACGCCTGCGTCTATAGACCTGCAAATTTAAGTACGCTGGTACTGTACTCGATCACTAGATGGCACCCCCAGATCAGTTATTGAATGTTCACAAGCAAGCAGATCTCGAACGCGGTTCTGAATATGGGGAAGTTCACTCCACTCCCTGTTTTTCAAGAGCTGCATGAATTAAACTACTCAGCTAAGCCTGATGTGCAAACTGGTCAGTATCCTTGCCCATAGTATCGATCATAGTATCGATAAAAATTAAAATTGAAACTAAAAATAAATTTTGTGCCAGTCAGGAGGTAAAACTGGTGCCTCCATTTTCAGAAAAGGATGTTGACAACTATTTCCAGTGTTTTGAAAAGGTAGCAAAGAGTTGCCAGTGGCCAAAGGAACACTGGCCTCTGATGTTGCAAACTGTCCTCAAGGGTAAAGCTCAACAAGCCTATTCGGCTTTGTCTGCAGATGATTCCTCTGATTATGAGGTTGTCAAAAAGGTTATTTTGAGAGCTTATGAGTTGGTTCCAGAGGCTTACCGACAGAAATTCAGAGGTCTGAAGAAATCTGAAAATCAGACTTATGTTGAATTTGCTAATGAGAAGCAGGTTTGCTTTGAGCGCTGGTGTACTTCTATGGAGGTCAAGGATGATTTCAACTCACTAAAAGAGATGGTGTTAGTTGAAGAATTCAAGAACTGTGTTAAGGATGATGTTAAGACCTACCTTAATGAGAAGCAAGCACTGAACTTGCAATCAGCTGCCAAATTTGCAGATGAATATGTTCTCACTCATAAGTCCAAATTTCAGTCTAGCAGTAACAATAAATGGTCCCAATTTCAGAAAAGGGGTTACGGTGATACCCAAGATTCCTCACCCAAAGACAAAGACAAATCTGGTGATGGTGCTCAGAAATCCAGCAACAGGTCTGATCAAAGTGTGAAAGCTGACAGTGACAAAAGTGGTCTAGTTTGCAGTTATTGCAAGAAATCTGGTCATGTTACAACTAACTGTTGGTTCCTTAAAGCTAAGAAAGAAAAAGAAAAGGATACCAAACCAAATGCCTTTGTGAAAACAAGGTTAGAAACCCCTGTAGTAGATAACCAATCTGCTAAATTGCCTGCTTCTTGTGGGGCTAAAAAGCCTAATACAGCTGACTTTGTGAGGGAGGAATTTCTTCCATTTGTGTCAGAGGGATTTGTGGCTCTGAATGAGCATACTACTCCTGTCCCCATATATATCCTAAGGGATACCGGAGCTTCTCAGTCACTTTTGTTGATGGACTCCTTGGAGTTACGTGATGAGACCGCTTCAGGGGATTTCATACTTGTACAAGGTATTGAAGGGAGGACTGTATCTGTACCCCTGCGCTCTATATTCTTGAAGTCAGATTTAGTTACAGGACAGGTAAAGGTGGGACTTATGTCAAGTCTACCTATAAAGGGTGTTTCTCTGTTGCTAGGCAATGACCTGGCTGGGGGCAAAGTAGTTCCCCCTGTACATCTTACTTCACAGCCGAGCACTGAAGATGGGGATGAGGACCCATCTCTGTATCCTTCTTGCGCAGTGACTCGTGCTATGGCCAAGAAGGCTAAAGAAGATGATGTTGTGGTGCCGTCCAGTACATTGAATAGTCAGGACTCAGGTGGTTCGCCTCATGACTCTGATTGGCCTACTATGGTTTCTCCGTTTGAGGACTTATCAGATACTTTTATCAGTTCTCTATTCAGCCAGCCGGATGGGTCTGGTGATTCTGATGTGTCTGGAGACTTGTCTCTGTCCAGAAAGCGGTTGATTGAGGAGCAAACTAATGATCCTGAAATTGGTGTACTAAAGAGGAGAGCCCTTCCTGAAAAAGAAATAGATGCAGTTCCAGTTGGGTATTATCTCAAGGATGGTGTGTTGATGCGGAAGTGGCGCCCTCCTGATATCCCTGCCAATGCAGATTGGGCAGTGGTCAGGCAAATTGTTGTTCCGAAGGTCTATAGGAATGAGATCTTAACAATGGCTCATAGTTTACCTTTAGGAGGTCATCTTAGTGTTAACAAGACTGTTGATAAGATCATGAAACACTTCTTTTGGCCTGGGCTTCGGAAAGACGTTTCCAACTTTTGCAAAACCTGTCACACTTGTCAGGTAGTTGGAAAACACCAGTTAGACCCACCTGTAGCTCCATTGCAGCCTATCCCAGCATTTGGGGAGCCATTCTCTAGGGTCATTGTTGATTGCGTTGGTCCATTACCCAAGACTAGATCTGGAAATCAGTACTTGTTGACAATCATGTGTGCATCTACCAGATTCCCCGAAGCCATACCTCTACGTAACATCAAGGCAACTGCAATCTCGAAGGCTTTGATAAAGTTCTTCACGTGGTTTGGTCTTCCCAGGGAAATTCAGTCAGACTAAGGTAGCAATTTCACTTCAGGATTGTTTCAGCAGGTTGTGTATGAACTAGGAGCAAAACAGATTCTTTCTAGTGCCTATCATCCAGAAAGTCAGGGTGCCTTAGAGCGGTTTCATTCCACTCTCAAGACAATGATGAGGACTTATTGTTATGACCATGAGAAAGACTGGGATGAAGGGGTTCATTTGCTGTTGTTTGCAGCTAGAGAAGCAGTGCAGGAGTCTACTGGATTCAGTCCATTTGAGCTAGTGTTTGGTCATGAAGTGAGAGGACCTTTGCTATTATTGAGTGAACAATGGCAAGAGGAAGAGCCGCAAATCAGTCTGTTAGACTATGTTAGCAAGTTCAAGGAAAGATTGCGTGCAGCTTGTGACCTTGCCAAAGAGAACTTGAAATCAAGTCAGGGAAAAATGAAAACTTGGTATGATCATAAGGCTAGAAGCCGTGAGTTTAAACCAGGAGACAAGGTCCTTGTGTTGTTTCCCTTGCAGTCCAATCCATTGCAGGCTAGATTTCACGGTCCTTATGAAATTCTGACAAAACTCAATGATCTCAATTACATTGTGAAGACTCCAGATAGGAGAAAACCAAAACAATTGTGTCATATTAACATGCTAAAGCCTTATCATGACAGAAATGCTAGGGTTGCAGCTGTCACTTCAGATTCTCCAATGGTCGAAACGTGTGAAGATGAGGGGGAGTTTCAAGATGAAGAACCAAGAATTAAAGCTGAAGTTCTTTCATGTAAATTGTCAAACACTGAAGTGTTGCAAAATCTTGATGTAAAACTCCAGCACTTAGAACCCTCACAGAGAGATTAGTTTGAAAGGTTGATCAAGAAGTATGAGGATTTGTTTCCTGATGTTCCAAAGAGAGTTACTATAGCCTCTCATGATGTAGATGTTGGTGATGCCAAACCAATAAAACAGCATCCATACCGGATGAATCCTGAAAAGAGAAAGATTGCTGAGAAAGAGGTTGAGTACATGTTAAAACATGATATTATCAGACCCTCCAACTCCGATTGGAGTTCACCCTGTGTGCTAGTTCCAAAACCTGATGGAAGTACTAGATTCTGTACAGATTATCGCAAAGTCAATGCTGTAACTAGAACTGATGTGTTTCCAATACCTAGGATTGATGATTGTATTGATAGTGTAGGGCAAGCAAAGTTTCTGACCAAGATTGATTTATTGAAGGGTTATTGGTGTGTGCCTTTAACTGAGAGGGCCAAGAGCATCTCTGCTTTTGCCACACCATCTGGATTGTACCAGTATGAAGTCCTACCCTTTGGCATGAAAAATGCCCCAGCCACGTTCCAAAGGATGATACAGTCTACAATCGCCGGATTGCCACACACGGGTGCATACATCGATGACCTGATCACATGGAGTGACTCCTGGGAAGAACATCTAAAAGATGTAGAGACGTTGTTCCAGCGCTTGACCCAGGCTAACCTGACTGTTAACCTGAACAAGAGTGACTTTGGTTGTGCTACTGTCACCTATCTTGGCTACGTCATAGGCCAGGGTAAGGTGGCACCCATAAATGCTAAAGTCCAAGCCATCATGGACTTTCCAGTTCCTGACAACAAAAAAGCTTTGCGCCGCTTCCTTGGAATGATCGGGTACTACCGCAAGTTCTGCAAGAACTTTGCTGAGATTGCTCTCAGTCTAACTAACCAACTGAAGAAAGGCGTAAAGTTCACCTGGGATGATGCATGCCAGAGAGCCTTCGATCGCCTGAAGTCTCTGCTGTGTCACTTCCCCGTGCTCAAATCTCCTGACTTCAACAAACCGTTCTCCATCGCGGTCGATGCTAGCGACCAAGCTTGTGGATCTGTGCTCCTACAGAGAAGTGACTCTGATGACATTGAGCATCCCGTGGCATACTTCTCCAGGAAGTTCAATCGCCACCAAAGGAACTATTCCACAATAGAGAAGGAACTGTTGGCTCTGGTCCTTTCTTTACAACACTTTGAGGTTTATGTTTGTACAGGACAAAAGCCAATGATTGTGTACACTGACCACAATCCGTTAATGTTTTTGAGTAAGATGAAAAACAAGAATCGAAGATTGTTGAATTGGAGTTTGATTTTACAGGAGTTTGACTTGGAAATTAAGCATGTGAAGGGTACAGACAATGTAATTGCTGATTGCTTATCCCGTGTTTGAATGTGTATATCATGTGTTTGAATATTGTATGATATGTATATATAGACAAGTGTTCACTTAACCATTTTGTATTGAAAAGAAAAATTTTGCCTCTATGAGTCAAAATTTTTCCCTTTTGGAATGGAGGTGTAATGTGAATATAGGCCACTAGATGGCAGTATTTACCTTTTTTTGTTAAGCTCAGACTGGAGTCATGTTTAGACATGTCCTGGACATGTCTGGGGCAAGTCTCAGAAAATTAAAAAAAAAGAGGTCTAAATGTGGGTGGGGTCTGCAAAAGAGTATATAAGGAAAAGAACTGAGACAGTAAAGTAGTAGGAGAAATTGCAAGAAGATGACCAGACCTGCCATTCTGTTCAAGACCTGTGACGTTTCTTTTGTGGATTTCTTTGCCTGTGTTTGAGCATTTTCTTCATCCAGGACATCACCAAGCCACCCCACCAAAAAGGGACTGTAATTATTTCTGTTTTTTCTTATTTATCAATCTTGGTCTTTAGTTGTAGGTTGTTATTAGTCTTTGTCTTTGTTAAAAATTAAATGTGTTTTAGTTGTTAAAACTGTGTTTGTCATCCCTTGCTGTTGCTGTTGTGTTATAAATGTAATAACAAATTGGGGCCATAACAATATCTTGACACAGAAAAAATCGTTATCCTCTGTAGCAACCAGTTTAGCTGCAGTGAGCCAACAGTATTCCAATTATTGGCTCGGAAAAATCAGTTTTCTGAAGCAAAAAAATCGACATGGTATTGATTCTCTCACATTCTACTGTAAATTACAGTCGTCACATACAAAAAAATTCGTAGTTCCCTACCATGGATTTACGCGTAGATTCCTACATTGACGAATTCAGCGCTTCCTTATATCCACCCGAGTACTGGCGTTGATAGCCAATCACTCAATCATACACTCAGACTCTTCTGCGTAATTGTAGAGTTACACTTCATGCCCTTGTGAAGCTTCCCTGGTAACAATGTGTTGATTGGCTCGTTTATTATCCAATTCTCGAGTGTTTAAACATTTTAGAGTATGTGAAACACATTGATTGGACAAACACAGAGCATACAAGCCTATGCGTATCAGCAGGCTCGGTTGTATCCTGCCTACGTTGTGCACATTACGCGGCTGAAATTGACGCAATTTATATAAAACAGGTTTGCAAAACTGACCTTGAAGTGTTCAGTTACATTTACAGGATTTAAATGAGATAAGGACACGGTCATTTGGAATTATTTCAAATGAAACAGGACCGGAGGGTTCCTGCTACTGGATACATTGGTCTCGGGAGGAGGGATTCATGAAAAAGGTGAGGCTGCTACTTTTGTTTTTTTTTTGTTTTTTTTTTTGGAATGTATACGTACTCAACAACGTTGAATGTCAAGGTTTTTTCCTGTTAAAAACGCGAACTGCCCGTGCATTTGGGTGGACCCCCTGGTACGTTCATTGCACGTTTCTTTTGAATCCAGGGAGGCAATGGATTGTTCCCTGAAAGTGGAGTGTCTGTTCTGTTAAAATAAGGTATATTTTAGAATTCAGATATTACTGAGTTAGTGAGTTGTACTTGTTCCTTATAACTTAAGTGTTGAAATGGGTTCGTGAGCTTAGAAGAGGGGACTGGTAGCTTCCATTACAGGGTGAATGTGCTGACCGTTTAATAAGCAGTTTATAAGCAGTTTGCGCTGGCTTGGGGGACTTTGAAGAAAAATGGCCAAAACTCTAAACTTTATTATGGAGAAAAGGCATGTTTTGTGTTTGGAGAGGTTACTGGTGACCACTGATATTCAACTGCACTGAGATTGATAAATCCATACTAAACTCAACCAGAAAATCATTTGTTCATATTTAATTTCATGCCTTCAAACTTTGTGTTAAATACTTGATAATTTTATGATTTGACAGTACATAATTTTGAGACTTTGGGGAGACACTTGGATAGCTGTATAATTTGGCTAATAGCATTTTTTTTTTTAGAAACTTGCACATAGTGTTAATCATGTCATTTGATCTTTTAGCACTTTAACTTGTCTCTTTGGAGCCCTGCAGTTTTGTACGTCACTGTGGATAAGAGCGTCAGCTAAATACCTGTATTGTAATGTAATGGCCTTGGCTAATGTTCTTGTATCTGGCAATTAAGGTACTATTTATGTTGTGAACAATTCAGCAAAGCTAATAAAAGCAACATTTTACAGCAATTGTGGAAATAACATGCATAACACCCGCTTTCATGCCTAAAATTGGATCCTTCTTGTAAGCACGCAAATGTGCATTTTTAGGTAGCCGGCCGTAGGCCAGTAAGCTATTGTCGTCACTTTGCGCCCAGCGGCGTCGGCGGCATCGGCATGGTCCATTGAAAGCCAAATCTCAAAAACAGTCTAATTAATTTAATTTTAAATTTGAGTATGTGATTAAATGGGTTATTAAGTTCATGCCCGAGGAAAATTTTTTTTGAATCATTTGTTTAGACTTGGCGGTCATTTTTATGTCGAAAATGGCCATTTTTGGCACTTAGGTGCAATTTTCTCAAAAACTATCAGATGAATTTTTTTTATCACAGCAATGGAATCAGTATCATGACCTGCTTCAACAGCGTAAACCCGCATTTTGATTGAATCGCTCCTTTATAGTGCCACCTGGGCAACATGTCTGGACTTTTTTCGGGGTGTTTTGGCGCAAAATGTGCTGTAACTTGCTTATTATTGCATTTATAATATAGGAATAAATTGAGCATGTACAGCATATCATGCTTGCCGAGCGTTGTCGGTTGGTCGAATTTGACCTTGAGCCAAAAGGTATGTATGAGGCACCTACGGGGAATCAGGTATGCCAAAAATTGTGGGTCAGTCACATTTGACCTTGGGCCTCAAGGTCAAGGTCAAATGGCAAAAATGTGCTGTAACTCTCTGAATATAGCATTTAGAGCTTAGGTATGTATGAGGCACCTATAGGGAATCGTGTATGCTATGCATTCTCGGTTGTTCAAATTTGACCTTGTGCCTCAAAGAGACAGTCAAATGAAAAAAATGTGTTAAAACAGCTTAATGTGGCATTTAGAGCCTAGGTATGTGTGAGGCACCCATAGGAAATCATGTAAGCCAGACATTCTCGACAAGTTGAACATGGCATTGGGCGTCAAATGGCAAAAATTATTGGGCGTCAAATGGCAAAAATTTGCTATAACTTGCTGAATATGGCAATTAGAGCTCAGGTATGTTTGGGTCACCTATAGGAAACCATGTTTGCTGAACATTCTTAGGCAGTCAGTCAAATTTGACGTTGGGCCTCAAGGTCAAGGTTATATGACAAAAATGGCCCATATTTGTTAAATATTATTTTTAGAGCTTAGGTATGTGTTGGGCACTAATAGCAAATCATGTATTCTGGTTGTTTTTGACATATTGGATTTGACCTTGGGCAACAAGGTTCAGGTAATGGTAAAAACAGCCTAAAAGTCCTTTAACCTGTTCATTACAAGCACCCCCTTTTGTGGGGCCTGCATTAGATGCGTGCGCTACAGACACGCCAGGAAGCACCAATCCTAAAATGTAGCATACCAAAATAATGGGGTTAAACTCAGCTAAAAGCTCAGGTAAACCATTTTTACCTCAACTAAACACAAGTCAAGCACCAAGCAAGTAAATAAGAATGCAGCAAAACATAGGATAAAATATCAGCGCTGAATCACCAGAATTTCTGCTGAATTCATGCTATGCATAAAAACGATACCTCAAATAAGAGAAAAGTCCACAGAATGCAACAATATGAGCCCTGTCATTTTAAACCGACACCATATTCAAAGAACAGCAGGCATACACTTTACAGTCTACAGAGATGAGCAGAAAAAAACTCTTACGTTTGATATTTTGCAATAAAAATACTGCTCAAGGGTTTATCTGCACTTGCTATTGTTAGCCCAATGTGTTCGTGTTATAACGAAACTAGATCTGCCGGGATCCAAGCATGTTCTTTCCCAGGGCGTTGCTTCAAAGATTTCAGCTCCATAGCATTCAGCTTCCTTGCAATGTATTTTCCACTCTACGATCTGCCTGTGATGCTGTCAGTAAGACTATGCCGGTAGGAATTTGATTGTATGTGTCCTGATGATTCTAACGGACTCTAAACCACCTTAATCGCAGAAACCTAGCCTGAGCTACAGCCTTTTGTTTCCAGTGCGTCAAACTGAGTATATGGGACATTTGCATGTTCTTGAATAGCGCGACAATATAAATGCATAACTAGTTTGTTTGAGGTATTGTCTGAATAATTATCTGCTAAATATTCAACATTCATTTTCAAAGTCGTTTTCTGCCAGAATTTTTGCAGTATTCCGCACAAATACTGACTACAACAGTGCAGTACGTATTTTCTTTACCCATTCTGTGAGGTATCGCCGGGAACCACTCGCGAGAGACAGCTATCCAAAAAACGTATGCCTTTATAGGAGTCCGAGTCAGAGCCAGAAAACACAGGAATTGCCAAGCCACAATACGAAATCCAAAAACAGTATCGACTCGACAGGCAGGGGTCAGAACCAGTAAGACAGATGGGCAGAGGTACAAAAACGATAGGCAAAAAGTCGTAGTCAATGGGTAAAGCCAATGGTCATACACAGGGCATCCAAACACAGAACTCGTGGTCATACAAAAATAGGTCAAAATCTAGAAAGGCAAAGACAGTACAAAAAGGGCTATGGCAAGAATCGGAGTCGGACTATCTAGGAGAAGAGAAACAATAATCAAAGGCGTACAAGGAGCTCGGCACAATGAAATATTGATCAACGTTCTGACAAGAGCTGTGAGTGAAAAGACTCCTAATATACACACAGGAATGGTCACATGCTATACAGAGATCAGCTATGGGGAATGAGGCTAATTACATTGGGAGAATCACATGAGGGAAACCCTTACCACGAAAATTGGCGAGAGACGAAATACGAATGGGAATCACACAGACAGCCTATGACATTTAAACAGCTCCGGTCCAGGAGTTCTACGTGCACAGATAACAGCAGGAAAGTACAAAACCCAAAACCAGTGAAGTTGGCACATTATGTAAATCGTAGATAAAAACAGAATACAATGATTTGCAAATCCTTTTCAACTTATATTCAATTGAATACACTGCAAAGACAAGATGTTTAATGTTCAAACTGAGAAACTTTATTTTTTTTTGCAAATAATAATTAACTTAGAGTTTAAAGGCAGCAACATATTGCAAAAAAGTTGGCACAGGGGCCTTTTTACCACTGTTACATCGCCTTTCCTTTTAACGACACTCAGTAAACGTTTGGGAACTGAGGAGACCAATTTTTGAAGCTTTTCAGGCGGAACTTTTCCCCATTCTTGCTTGATGTACAGCTTAAATTGGTCAACAGTTCGGGGTCTCTTTTCGTATTTTACGCTTCATAATGCGCCACACATTTTCAATGGGAGACAGGTCTGGACTACAGGCAGGCCAGTCTAGTACCCGCACTCTTTTGCTACGGAGCCATGCTGTTGTAACACGTGCAGAATGTGGCTTGGCATTGTCTTGCTGAAATAAGTAGGGGAGCCCATGAAAAAGACGTTGCTTGGATGGCAACATTTGTTGCTCCAAAACCTGTATGTACCGTTCAGCATTAATGGTGCCTTCACATATGTGTAAGTTGCCCATGCCTTGGGCACTAATACACCCCCATACCATCACAGATGCTGGCTTTTGAACTTTGCGCCTATAACAGTCCGGATGGTTCTTTTCCTTTTTTGTCCGGAGGACACGACGTCCACAGTTTCCAAAAACAATTTGAAATGTGGACTCGTCAGACCACAGAACTCTTTTCCACTTTGCATCTGTCCGTCTTAGATGATCTTGGGATGAGTTTTAACTTGCACTTGCAGATGTAGCGACGAACTTTAGTTACTGACAGTGGTTTTCTGAAGTGTTCCTGAGCCCATGTGGTGATGTCCTTTACACACTGACGTCGGTTTTTGATGCAATACCGCCTGAGGGATCAAAGGTCACGGGCATTCAGTGTTGGTTTTCGGCCTTGTCGCTTACGTGCAGTGATTTCTCCAGATTCTCTGAACCTTTCGACGATATTACAGACCGTAGATGATGAAATCCCTAAGTTTCTTGCAATAGCTTGTTGAGGAATGTTGTTTTTAAACTGTTCGACTATCAGCTCACGCATTTCTTCACTAAATGGTGACCCTCGCCCCATCCTTGTTTGTGAATGACTAAGCATTTCAGGGAAGCTGCTTTTTCACCCAATCATGGCACCCACCTGTTCCCAATTAGCCCGTTCACCTGTGGGATGTTCCAAATAAGTGTTTGATGAGCATTCCTCAACTCTCTCAGTCTTTTTTGCCACTTGTGCCAGCTTTTTTGAAACATGTTGCAGGCATCAAATTCCAAATGAGCTAATATTTGCAAAAAATTACAAAGTTTACCTGTTCGAACATTAAGTAACTTGGTCTTTGCAGTGTATTCAGTTGATTATAGGTTGAAAAGGATTTGCAAATCATTGTATTCTGTTTTTATTTACGATTTACACAACGTGCCAACTTCACTGGTTTTGGGTTTGTAATTAAGCACGTGCGAGAGATTCTCGCTGAACATAGGGAGAGGACGGTGGAAAGCAAAGGGGCGGAGAATACAACAGGGCGATTGCGAAGAGGGAATTAGTCTTTTAGTAGCGGTGCAGCTTTACAACTTAAACTAGAGTGCTCTTTAGTAATTTAGAAATTGAATATATACATGGTTAGTTGTGTTAGTAGACTATGATACAAAATACAAATGTTAGTCTTGTTAATCATTTGAACAGAAGGTTGAAGGAAGAAAACGAGATACGAGGGAATATATTTAAACACCGGACTTCATTTAAATCACCCGAAGTCAGTGAGCACGCAGACAGGGAAGACGGACTAAACCAACTAGATCACAAGACAGGGGAGACAAGTGCAATGGAACTGAAATGTGGAATGAACCAAAAACCTGAATATTACAAAAACCAAAAAGAATAAATAAGACAATAATCATGAACACAAAACCAAAACATAAAACATGATCAAAATCCAGAATCATAACACATTCGTTGAATGGGCAATTTGACCAAAGACTGTTGTCGATTGGCGCAACCCTATTGGATAAAATGCTGTGCTGCAAAGGATATTGTGGAGCTTTGTTTCCTGATCAGGGTACTTTTTTATTTTTTCAATTTTTGGAAATAATCGCAGTTTAATTTGTTATGGCCCCAATTTGTTATTACATCTAAGACAGCAAGGGATAACAGACAAAATTTTAAAACTTGAACAGATTTAGTTAAACAAAGACTGACAACTAACGTACAATTTAAACTACTGACCAAGGTTGACATACACAAGAAAAATAAAATTTACAGTCCCTTGAGATGGGGTTGCTTGGTGATGTCCCGGGACAGGGAAATGCTCCAACACAGGCAAAACTCCACAAAAAACTTGAAAGGTCTTGAAAAGAGTGACAGGTCTAGTCAAATGTATCCTTCTCCTTGCAATTTCTCCTACTACTTTACTCTCTCAATTTTTCTCCTTATATACTCTTGTCCAGCCCCCTCCCACCTTTTAGACTTTTGTTTAATTCCCCTCTCAGACATGCCCAGGACATGCCCAAACCTAGCTCCAGATTGGGCTTAAAAAAAAAATGTCAATACTGCCATTCTACAAATAATCGCTGGGGTTTTTGTTATTCTTACTCTTCTTTAACATTATCACATTGCCTTTGTATTTATCATTTTATTTATTTGTTTTGTTTTTTAATAAATATGCTCAAGTGAAGTCAAACTTAATTTTCATTTTATGTATTATCTTTGAATGGGAAATTGTATAGGTAACAAAACTGGCAGAAATAATAATTTTTTTTTAGTCTAAAAATTTTAAAATGCTGTATTTGGATGGAATGGATGCCTGCAGTGATATATAAGTGAAATTTTATGGGTTTTACAGCTTGGTATCTGAGAAATCTGAAATGGAATACAAGGTATCTAAATTGTCAAAATGGAGAAGCCACCTTGACATTCCTCTCTAATTTTGCTCTGATTGACCTGATCAGAATCAACTTTGGCACAGATTATCATGAGATTCTGTGCTGTAATTTTTTAGAGGACTGCAACTCAACAAATTTACAAGGGATCGTAGTGAAACTTTGTTAGATGCAAAATGAGATCTTTCATTTACACTGTGTTCCATCTCCATTTACCCTGACTCAGTGACATATATAGTGATTTTTACACCAGGGCTGAAATCCCAAATGGTTTTACCTTTATAATACCAAGATTATTCAAATGGACCAAGCAGTCGCCGAGATATACTCATTTCATTTTGGGCTTGCCATTTTTGAAAAAGAGGCTCAAGGCTTAAGGGGTTAATATTGGCTTTAGATCTTTGGTATGTATTGGATACTAATGACAAATCATGTATGCTGATCAAATACACCTTATTGGAGTTGACTTTGGTCTTCAAGGTCAAGGTCATGTGTCTAGGTATTTATTTCCTTGTTTAATAATGTCTTTTGACATTAGTATGTATTAGGCACGAACCTATATATAATTAAAATTTTAACAGGCATTGTAACTGCATGGTCGACCTTTTTTCAAGGTCAACTGCAGCAATAACAAGAGCACCGCCAAGGGTGCGTAATACGCCCGTCATGAACATGGATCAGGAAGTGGACAGACAACATCTGGGCCCCATGAGACCTTTGACCTTTGCCAGTGACCTTGACCTTGGAGGGAGGGCCGTAAACATGGTACGCGACACTTCGCTCAGTGATGGTACACGTGTGTATGAAATATCATGGATGTATCTCAAGCGGTTGAGAAGTTATGCTCTGGACAAGCCCCATCTGGGCCCCATGTGACCTTTGACCTTTGCCAGTGACCTTGACCTTGACCGGTTTATAATAAAAAATTGGTCAAAATCCATTTTTGGATGTTTATTCCTATAAGAATCATGGAATAGAAAGAATAAGACTAATTAGACCCACTTGGTGGCAGTGTTGTGTAAAAAAAAAACCAGAAGTGAATTGACAAGATGGCGCACTTCACAAATTGACTAAAGACGACAGTGAAAGTCCAGGATAGAAAAAAATCTAATCGGATCTCATGATGTAGATTTTCTTAAAGATTAAAGAGAGGTGCATATACACTGTAAACTGATTCGCAGTGTTATGGGACCGTTCACCATCACCGCTGAAATTCGAGGAAAAATTAATCAGGTTTAATTTTTTCGCAGATGTCTGAGCTGGAGCTTTTTAACACCAGTATCGTGTAGACAACGTGTTGCTTTCGCAAGAATTCGTGTAGGCTTCCTGTTGAATCTACGGACTGATGCTAGTTACTTTCTCCTATTGGGGCTGTAACTGCTGGCAACCTTTAGGGCCCGTGCAGTCCAAGATTTTCCAGACTAGTAATGTGGGCATACGTTAATTGCTCATTGGGGTATGACCTTGCAACCTTATGTTAAAGAAAAAATCTGGAACATGGCAGCATTTTGTTCCTGTTGCAGACTACCTAAAACATTGATTAAATTTGCAAGTAGTGTTTAGTTTACTCAGTTCAACAATGCACATCAACCATCACTTGAAAACATTAAATCAGACTAGCCTACTTCATATTCTTTCCTTGCATAAACATGTTCCAAGATTGCATTGTTATTAGGTTATTTGTAATGTGTCCTGAGTTATTAATAGCCTACTTTATAGTTCCCCGCAAAGCGCAGAGTGGGGAATATAGTATTCAGCTCTGTTTGTCTCTTCGTACATCCAATCCGTTGGTGTTAACGTGATATAGCTTGCACCGCTTTTGCTCATATTTACCACCAACATGTGTGGGCTTTTTTAAGAGTTTGCTGTATTCCTCCGTACTTTGGTAAGTATAAAAATAAATGCAGGCATGTCTTAGTTGCAAAGTGGATAGTTTAATAGAGGAACTAGTGGGTCACCTCCCCAAGTACGGATGAACAAGAACCAACAACAGAGGGAAAATGTGAACACTTATAGCTGAAAGTTCAAACTATGCAAAGAAAGAAATGGTAATTTGCCTAAAGTGATAGAAGGTGGGGGGGAGAGACAAACAAGGTGAGGGGAAATTGGGGTGTGGGCTCAGGGGTGATGAGGTTAACCGTCCCTTGATCATTTCCCAAAGGAAATGATCAAGGAATTACATACAAGAAGCATCAGGCACAATGTGCAAAACTTCAGAGGGCCTATCTGCTATTGGCACCCATGTTTTCCAACAACATGTACTTGGGGGGGTCCTGCGACACCAGTTGATTTTGGGGACCTTGAGATAATTTTCAAGGTCACTAAGCAATTACATAGATTTTGCCTTTGTAAAACTTGTTTACGCAGTATCTCAAGAACCAGTTGACCAATTTTGCTTATATTTAGCACCAAAATGTACATGCAGTGGGGGACACAGTCATGTTAGTGACAATTACTTGTTTGGACCTGTATTTATTGGTGCATCCCCATTATATCGCGGGTCCTACAGCAACTAGAGGTTTAACTGATCTAATTGGCTGTGCAATTCCTCCTCTCCCTCTACCCCCAGGGCTCCCTTGAAAAAGAGATTTCAATCTCAATGGGACTTCCCCGGTTAAATAAAAAAATAAAATAAAAATAAATGCAAACTTGGAACTGAAGCCCGCTTATATTTCAGAAGAAAATTAAAGATAACTGATGCTCTCGTCACCAAAGCCAGCCTGATTAGGCTAATTTATAAGAGAAAATTGGGGCTAACAAACCAAACAGAACTTTTTCTGCAGGTTTAAATTTATTAGCAAAACGCATTTACATAAAACCTCACGTTGCAGAAAATTAACTTGGCGTACCCATGGCATTCTGGCACAATTTAATAGTTTATTACGTAACAGCACTAAAAACTGGTAAGCAACTGATCTGAGTACATTTCTGAGACAGAGAATCATTTATGTTCACTCAGCATTACAATCTATAATTTGCAATATGAGGCAATATGTTTGAATTATTAGTCCCCTATTAATTTGATTTTGTTTTACATAATTTCTTTGGCTATTTATTTTTTCATTGATAATATCTACTTAATATTGCTCCACTCTTAGTATACTTCCACTGGTTTACTTGGTATTGACAACTATGACAATTTCACACCACCCATTTGACAAAGTAATCCAGTGTATGGGGTTACTTTGGCATGTTTGTGACATATTGAAAATTGAATATTGTGATGAAAATATACATTTTATTGAGATTGTCTCAGTACAACTTTTGTAGGCGACATTCTGCACTACAGATAGAGAAATACCTTTATGGTCTAAGTTTTAGCAACAAAGAGTTATGAAGCCAAATACAAAATCATGATGAGGTAACCCCGGTCTCCCCTATTGCAAAGTTCATAGAATAGCAAATAGATCTTACAGGACACATATGGAGAAAAAAACAACGGCATGCTTCTGGAGACGGGTGAAGGAAATACATTGATAGACTGTTGCACAGGTATTTATGATGCCTGAATTCCATCAGGTCCAATCATCTGGTTCTTTGTCAGTAGGATTACCTGAGAGACATAAGAGAGATAAATCACAGAAAGCATCAAGATAGCAGACAAAACTTTCAAATAATCATCCTTGGATGAAAGACATACAGTGCCCCCTTCCTGATTTCTTATTTTTTTGCATATTTGTTGCACTTAAATGTTTCAGATCAAACTAATTTTAATATTAGACAAAGACAACCCGAGTAAATACAAAATGCAGTTTTTTTTTTTCTTTTTTTAAATTTGGCATCTCCAATCCCACCCGAATCTGGAATGCCCAATTAGTGAACTATGTACAAAGCTTGCTCGTATGCGACCCCCTGCTGCCAACTCAGGATAGTGAGACAGTTCACGGCTCTCCTCCGAAGCACGTGCCTGTCTGCCACTGATTCTTATACACTCATTGGTTGAATCTTCGCAAGTTCAGAACTAGGGCGGAGGATACCCAGACATGAACCAACCCGGAGTCTTCCTGACGAGCGCCCGTCTGGCCAACAGGAGGCGCTGGAGCAACGAACAAAGCTGTTATCGAATACCCAAATCCGGCAGTCCCTTCCCAATTTGAAACCCTGTAGCGCGATAGCCAATTGTGCGCTACTCTGAAAAAGCTGCTGACCCCTGCCGGTGGGTACGCCGAGGCTCGAACCCGCAACGTGGTGATCACCTCTGCACTGCAGCGCAGTGCCTTAACCATGTGAGCCACCCGGCAGCTAAAAATGCAGTTTTTAAATGATGATTTAATTTATTAAGGGAAAAAAGCTATTCAAACCTACCTGACCCTATGTGAAATAGTAAATGCCCCCTACATCTTAATAACTGGTTGTGCCACCCTCGGCAACAACAACTGCAATCAAACGTTTGCGATAACTGGCTATAAGTCTATCCAATTGCTGTAGAAGAATTTTAGCCCACTCATCTTTACAGAATTGTTTTAATTCAACCACATTGGGGGGTTTTTCAGCATGAATGGCCTGTTTAAGGTCATGCCACAACATCTCAAGCAGATTTTAGTTCAGACTTTGACTAGGCCTCTCCAGAATCTTCATTTTGTTTTTATTAAGCCATTCAGAGATGGACTTACTTGTGTATTTCAGATCATTGTCCTGCTGCATAACCCAAGTGCGCTTGAGCTTGAGGTTACAAACTGATGGTTGGACTTTCTCCTTCAGAATTTTGCGGTTGAGAGCAGAATTCATAGTTTCATCAATTACGACAAGTCATCCAGGTCCTGAAGCAGCAAAGCAGCCTCAAACCATCACACTACCACCAACATGTTTGACTTTTGGTATGATGTTCTTTTTATGAAATACTGTGTTAGTTTAATGCCTGATGCAACGGGACGCACACCTTCCAGAAAATTCAGATTTTGTCTGAATCCACAGTCCACAGAATATTTTCCCAAAAGTCTTGGGGATCATCATGATGTTTTTTGGCAAATGTGAGACGAGCCTTTGTGTTCGTTTGATAAGCAGTGGTTTTTGCCTTGGAAATCTCTCATGGAAGCCATTTTTGCCCTATCTCATCCTTATTGTTGAATCATGAACACTGACTTTAACTGAGGCAAGTGAGACCTGCAGTTCTGTAGATGTTGTTCCAGGTTCATTTGTGACCTCCTGGATGAGTTGTTGATTCACTCTTGGGGCTCTAATTTCGTAGACCAGGCGCAGGTACGGCGCAGGCGCGGCGCATGGGGGGTGCGCCGCGACAACGGGATGTGTCCTGGCGTATGTGACATTTTCGTGCCCGGCGTAGCCTGGCGCAAGTACTCCTCTGTCCCGCCTCTGCCCCTCCTTCCAGCGCAAGTTGGCAAAGAAGGCGACACAGCCGAGTCAAATCTTGCTCACTGGCAAGAGAAACGATGTAAAGCATATTCCTATTATTACAAATTGTTGCTGCTTTAAATTTTGGGATTAACATGCATGGACAACAATGCAAGATACGTGACAGATTTATTTTCAATATGTGATCTTAACTCAGTAGGCCTAAGAGATCATAGCAATCAGGCTGTATTCCTTTCCTCCACTAAAGACGATAAAACCTAAGTGAAAATAATAGTAGCCTAGTATTAAGCCGCTTGCACACTGGACGCGAAACAAATTTTTCGCTCGACAGATTGCGTCTTGTGTCCGAAAGTCTGACAGGGTTTTAATAAATTTCCGCGTTCGACAGTCTATTATTGTTTTTAATTTCTTCAAATCTACTAACTCTTTTAGATATTCAACGTGAATGTTTTGATAGGAGGGCTCAGTTCTTCAAGATGAGTACCGAGAATTTCAATCAATGTTTCTGTTTAAGCTCTGCTCAATAAAGTGAGTCGACATTGGCGCGAGACAATGTACAATGCCTCCGTGTCTGACAGACAAAAAAAAAAAAAGGACGATTAGAACAGATTGATAACGAATTAAAAAATAAAAAGAAACATTTTAACAACAGAACATCCAATGAACACTGCGATTTATTTATTGGCGGGTCATCTTTGTCGGATATCCCGTTTGTTGGTGATATATTTTTATTCTTTATTTCGTTATAAATCTGTTCTCATATCAATACTTTTACGTTTTGCTGGCGTACATGGAGTATTTTGCATTTTGCGTCGGACAGTCTTGATCGTTCAGCGACAATTTATTCACACTGTCAATGGTCATGGAATTGATTTGCTCTCTGATTGCAAGCACTATTTTATCTCTGCTGTGGAAATAAAGCGAGAATCTGTTCGATCCATCTGACTAATTTTCAAAAGAAAGACCGAATAAAGACTGCTGTCTATCTTCAACGGAAGAAAACAGACGAATAGGCTAAAAAGACCAAGAAAAGTCGATAGCTATCAATTTGCATTTTGTGAAGGTCGAACACAAACATAAGTTTGTACGTCTAATAATTCCTGGAATACTCGGAAAAATTAGAACTTTTATGATTTTCGGACACAGAGCTCATTCAGATAGTTACATTAAATAGTGCTTCCTGTAATTATTTCTTGCATTGAAATATACCTGACATTCTGGAAACCTGCCTGTGAGGTTTCGGTGATGTGTGCGCACTCTGCGCCGGTCAGCCAAATTACCACTACACAGAAATTAAACCAGTTTGGAGATGGCGAGCTTTCTGCGCAACTCCAGCGGAGAATTTTTCTTTGAAATTGTCACTGCGTCTTGATGAATTCATCTACCAAAGGCTGCGCACCTAACAAAATTACCACTGCGCGGGCTGCGCTGGACAAAATTACCTCTGCGCGGGCTGCGCCACGCTACGCCACCTGCGCTGCACCAGGAAATTAGAGCCCCTGGAGTAATTTTAGGAGGCCAGCCACTCCTGGGAAGGTTCACCACTGTTCCAAGTTTTCTCCATCTACGGGTAGTGGCTTTCACCACGATTCGCCGGAGTCCTAAAGCCTTAGAAATGGCTTTGCAACCCTTTCCAGACTGATAGATGTCAATTTATTTGTTTCTCATCTGTTCTTGAATGTCTTTAGTTCGCAGCATGACATGTTGCTTTTTGAGATCTTTTAGCTTTCTTCACTTTGTCAGACAGGTTCTATTAAAGTGATTTCTTGATTCAACAGGTGTGGCAGTAGGCAGGCCTGGGTGTGGCTAGCGAAATTGGACTAAAAAAATGGGGTTAATCACAGTTAATTCATGATATAAGAAGGGGGGGCAATTACTTTTTCACATTGGGCAAGGTAGGTTTGGATCGCTTTCCCCTAATAAATGAAATCATCATTTAAAAACTGCATTTTGTATTTACTCCAGTTATCTTTGTCCAATATTAAAATTTGTTTGATGATCTGAAACATTTAAGAGTGAAACATATCCAAAAAAGTAAGAAATCAGGAAGGGGGCAAATACTTTCTCACGGCACTGCATCAGACATCATTTGTCCATTATCTACAGAACTTATCATACATTATCTGCAGAGCTAATCCAATAATACAGTGGACAAAAGGCAGGGCCACACCCTTAAGAGTCCATCAACTGATTACATGGATCACACACCATTCTCTCACACACTCATATCTATGGGAAATTTTGTCACTAATTTGTTCACATGTATATAAACCCATGCAAGCACACCTGATGCAACAACATCCCCATACAAACTGCCCACAGAATAGATCCAGGCCAGATTAAAAAACAAAAACCTTCTAGCTATTAGGTCACTGTGCTACCCACTGCACCTCTGTGTCGCAGACAGTTATCATATAAGCAGTTTCTTGGTTGAATCAAAGAGAATACTCTGCAGCCAGCCGAGAGCAGTGGGTATCCCTGTATGTGTGTACTGCAAGCTTTGCCGATATGGAGGTCAAATAACGGGCAAAGTGCATGGGCTTCCAGTCAGTGTTTGGCTTTTACCCAGTTTCATCGCTTCTTCTTCTCTCCCCTTTATCTTATTACATTGTTTTTTTTTTGTGTGGTGATACTATGCAAAATATTTTGAAATTTCATTAAAATATTGTCTAACAATATAAATCACAAATACTATTTCATGCTTATCCCATTAAAACAATTTCATCCTATATTAAATTGGAAGTAGTCATTTAACTCCAAAAAAGTATAATAATATCTATGAAACAACGCCTACTCTGATTCATCCAAACACCACCCACAGAGAGAGCTGGAAAACTCCTTACCCTCTCTTTTGTAATGCTCATAACAGAAGATCGCATTGGTAAGTGTGTAGAATTATTGTGGCCATTGTATCTTCACTTTTATTTCAATTTTTATTTATTTTAAAAATATTATTTTTATATTTTTGTTTATTTTAACAAGAGCATTATGTTTTGACAGATTGATCCTCAAGGTGCAGCAATGGATGCTGACTACATTCTATGGCTGTACAACACCAGTGAGTTTTATGACAATTACAGCATCACCGGTGATTTTGTGACCCTGTGTCCCAAGAAGACTGTCAATCTCTTCAGTGCTCAGTTCCTGCCAGCTTTCTACCACTGTATTTTCTTACTAAGTCTACTGGGAAATGGACTTGTCCTCTACATTATTTACAAATATGAGAAATTAAACAGCATGACCAATATTTTCCTGTTGAACCTGGTCATCTCTGATTTTGTGTTTGCAAGCAGCCTTCCTTTTTGGGCCACATACCACTCATCAGAGTGGATCTTCGGTGGAGCAATGTGCAAACTGGTGAGCAGCGTGTACTACATTGGTTTCTACAGCTCCATCCTGTTTTTGACACTCATGACCCTGGACAGGTATCTGGCTGTTGTCCATGCTGTCACTGCCCTGAAGAGGCGAAGAAACATGTATGCTTTCATCTCCTCTGCTGCGGTATGGTGTGTTAGCATCCTGGCCAGTGTAAAGAAGATCATTCTGTTTGATGTGCGAGAAGACGGTGACTCAGGGAAATTATGCGAGGAGACAGACTTTTCAAAAGAGGTCATGATCAGATGGCTGCTTATTGGCAACTATCAGCAATTCATATTTTTCTTTCTGCTTCCACTTGCCATTGTTTTGTACTGCTACATTAGAATCACAGTGAAGATTGTGCACAGTCGGATGAAGGAAAAGTGCAGGGCAGTAAGGATTATATTTGTAATAATTGTGGCATTTTTCATTTGCTGGACACCTTACAATGTTGTTGTTCTGCTTAGAGCTCTCCAGACCCAGGACAGCGCTCGTTTAGGTTCATGTGCAGATGGCTTGGACTATGCACTATACATCTCACGAAACATAGCTTTCCTGTATTGCTGCATTAGCCCCGTGTTCTACACTTTTGTTGGAAAAAAGTTCCGCAGCCATTTCAAAAAGCTTTTGGCAAAACGTACTCCCTGTTTCGGAAGTCAGCTTTCAACAAATCAAAGCAGCCGGACAACTTCTCAGAGGGTCCTTCACACCGTACATGAGTAAACATAACATTACTCTTTGCTTTAGCAAAATAAAGCAATGGATATCGTCTTGCTGAAAGAATGTATCTTGAATTCACAGTTAAAGAACCTTAAAAGATAGACTGCTGAAATTTAATTGAATTTATCATAATGGTCTAAGTAAAACACTTTTTTTCTTGTTCATAAAGTGAGAACACAGACAAAGACTATAAAATACTGCATACAATAAAACTGGAGGTTTAAGTGCAGAACTTGGAAATCACGTTGAAATACTTAGATCAGAATGCACGAACACCTGCCACTTCTTACTGAATAATGAAGCATTTGTCAAAAACATAGAGGACAACTCGAAACAACTTGGGATGCAATATAACATGAATTTTGAGTTATATTACTGGACTGTCCCTTTAAGTATCTCATCTCATAAATACTATAATTATATACTTATCACAAGCCGTTGTGTTTTGCTTGCAAGTGATCATGATCACAGTCACTACAACCTAGCCTCCATTGCAGACATATTCTGCAGTTCCCTCACACAACAACTCGTGCACACTCGAGTCAGGTTTTGAGTTCTGTGAGATAATGGCATTGCGCAAATTAAGCAAATCGGACTGCTTGTTAAATGATAGTCCTTTTGGAATTCCCCAGTCAAATATTAATCATCAAAAATGGCAGGTACAGAAACTCCCAAAAATCTCGTTGATAATGAAATTTGTTTTGTATGTAAAATAATAATCGGATGGAAGAAAGAGAAAATACGAGTGTATGGAAAAAGCCAACTCAATGTTGCTTTAATTATAATTTGTGTTCTTTCTGTAAATACTGCTGTATATTCCTGAAGCAAACTATCTGTGCTATATGGGATGCTACTGTTTATTGGAGAAGTTCTAAGGAATAAAAAGCTGACTAGATGGGAACATAAAGTAAATCAAGCGATTTTACCTTGATAGCTACTGGCCTCGCTTCAAACAGCAAACTAAACTACCAAAGCACCAACCAAAGAGCGCTGCTCTGCAGCTAAAGAACTTGTGTTCAGGAAAACTGCAACACCAAATAAACCTGGAGGAATTTTACCTTTTGAACTTTTTCAACATGTTGGTGTTGGTTAGCCTCTGTTGCTGACGTTTTATGTATTTCACTAAGCTCCCACAACAGTATGTGCCCACAGCTTCAAAATTTCAGAGCTTCTCACTGATTGATTGAACACAAAACCCGGCAAGAGCGCACAGACGTTGTTTAGTGAGGGAAGCAAACCACATAAGACGTCTGCAACGGAGGCTAACTACTACCAAAATACTCCATGGGTAATAACCATAAAATTTTTTGGGAATACTTACTACAACGATAAAATTTAACAACTGACAGCCAGAGCTGTCTCTGCAGTGTGCTATATTCAAAATTACAATGCATTCAGGGGTCATGTTCTGTCACAACCCAGGTGATTTTAATGACTCGATGGTCATGTGACTGCGTATACAACAAGATTTCTTTGGTGAACATCATGCATGCTGTTTGTTCTTTTTTAATGCCCTAAATACACCAAATAATCTTCAGTACTATAGTGGATATCAAGGTTAATGAAATGCTTTGTTTTTGTCAATCAAAAAAAGTGATAATCAGGTCCTTACAATTTTCCCCCACTGGTTATCAGTTTTCTTGTTTTATTCCATACCATCTACATTGTTTCAGTGCAATGCTAAAATATGCAAATCACATATAAACTTGTGCAGATACATTGATTATTCATGTAAAACAATGCTATTAACTACTTACATGTCACAATGCTACAGATAAACAGAAAATATAAAAATTCAACATATATGATTATATCAAGACTGTATCAATTATGATATGTTTCCTACTGGACATTATGATGACAACTGTTGCTATGAGTTGAAAAACAAGGCTGTCTCCTTAGGTATTTGTTTTTTGATCTCTTGGAAGAAATTAAATCACTTCTGCGGTCACAAACGGTTTAATTTGTGTTATGGATAGAACTCCTATATCCTGTACTCATCTTAAAATACAGAGATAGAAATTATTGCGGTTAAGTGTTATGACTTTGTGTATAAATAGTTGTGAAATTACTTTCTTTCTGATACGCAACTGTGAGCATTTCATTCTGCTTTCAAACACGTGTATTTTCCCACTGTTTCTTTTGGATACCCATGCATCATCTAAAACTCATCTACACCGTTCTGTTCATCATATCAGTTGACTGCAATCTTGGTGTTTAATATTCAACATACTGTAGTACTGCGTAAATCTGGACTATGTTATTTCACTCATCTCAATATTATGTTTTTCCAAGTTACTTTACTGTGACACGACTTTCCCCACCCATCGAATCTGTATGTCTGTGACACTCTGCAAGTATGCAGAGGGTTTCAGGACTGATATTATACTATAAACAAGAAATAAAAAATAGTTTGTGTTTGTGTTTTTCCTGATTCAGCTGGAGGAAATGCCCTTGCATTGCAGCAGGAGCAGCTTCCAGATAGCCATACCATATAATTAAAAATATAGAATGGGCAAATAAAACAGCCATATTACATTTTTCCATACAGTCCTATAAATATGGAAATAATACTAATGATACTTATGCCGTAAAAATTAAAAAAGGTAGAGAAGATTCCCTCCTGAAAAAATTAAAGAAATTTCCCTCTTGTGGAGGAGTATGCACTTGGTGAGTTTAATTCCATCATTTATATTTGAGACAACCCAGTATCCTGTCCAAGCGTGTAACAGGCAAGTTTTAGTTAAAGAGCGAATGCAAAGCAGCATGAATATCATCTTTGTCATGTTAAAACTAGTGCAGTGCCTGTTTTTACCTGTTACAGAACAGGCCGATTGCTTGGCCTCCAGTATTGTTGCTTGCAAGGTATTGCTTTTTGCAGCAATATTTCTGATGAATCACGCAGCCAAACAACTTCACACTAGAAACAGCACTTTGCTGGATCCACAGCAATACACCTGCAAAGTTTGAACTCAACTGGGTGGATTGCTGACTGACATAAAATTGTAGATAAACAACAAAAAAAGATTGCTGCTGCATTTATGAATATTTGCAATCACTGATTGCTCTCATCTATTTTCTGAGTAATACCAGCTTTTTCATAAATTAGCACCTGGCCTGATGCCAGAGTTTAAATACAAACACAATAATGATGTCAAAACTCTAGCTAAATAGATTAAAATTCTTAGTTAAACCACACTTTCCAGACTAGCAGAAGACAAACTAGCCATCAATCATCAAACATATGGACCTTGCAACATCAGAACAGCATCACTGAGCCATACATTGTCACATCTTGAATGTTCCTTTAATTGGGTTTCCCTACAATCCAGCTGTCCTTATTACTTTTGGTTTTGTTTAAGTTTTTGATTGTCATTATTTAATTGAAGCACCTATTACTAAAACCCCATAAGTCACACTTGACTTGACTTGAGGGGTTTTAGTAATAAGTGCTTCAATTGTCTCACTCTATCCCCTACCCTTCTTGTTTCACTCCCTGTGCTTCCACAGGTATTCATCCACTTTATTGTTTAGGCAATTAGGCACGTGCAGGGCGATTGCTGAGAGGGAATTAGTACTAATTAGTAGTGGTGCAACTTTACAGATTTAACTAGAGTGCTCGTTAGTGAGTAAGTAATATATTTACATGGATTAGTTGGGTTAGTATCCTATAATACAAAATACAAATGCTAGTCTTGTTAGTAATCAGAACAGCAAGGCGAAGGAGGTAAACGAGAATTGAAGGAATAATATTAAACACCAGAAATCATTGAAATCACCCGAAATATGTGAGCACACAGACCAACTAGAATACGTGACAGGGGAGACAAGTGCAATGGAACTGAAAATGGACTGAACTAAAACTTGAGAAATACGATAACAAAAAAGAATAAATAAAAGACAAAATCATGAACATAAACATGACCAAAACCATAGCCATGACACCTTGAACCAGTCCCTTCAACTTTGCCTTGCCAATTTCGGCATTCTCTGTGATCTTGCATTTGGCTCTGTTCTGAAATCTGTGACATACATGTCTACCAGCACTAAGCCAGTTAAGACTGCGCAATAACAGAGAGCAGATTACCTTGTAGCATGAATGGAACAATGTTTAAAACCCGCTTCTTCATTTTTTTCTGACCAGTAGAAGTGGTCAAACTCAATACAAATTTCTGGGTAAATTAATCCCCAAAATTCACAAACAATCAAGCAATTATTCGCAAGCTTTACCATAGCAAATTCTTCCCTGGCGACGATACAACAATGTGTTGCCATACCACTATTCAATCTGCTCCAGCCATGTGCCTAAAGCTAAGCAGGTGTAGGCCTGGTTAGTATTTGGATGGAAGAGGTTTTGGTGGGCAGCAGGTTGTGCTCTTCCCTATGGTGGAATTATCCCCGATCCCAGTGCAGTGATGGAGATGATGTACAGAAGGGGACGCCGTTTTAGGATGAGACATTGCATTGCATCACAAACAACCACCAATGCAAATGGAGTGAGCATCCGGGCACTTAATCCATGCTCTGCACTACTGCACTACTGTTCAAACTCACACTCCAAGGTAGACGTGTGCTCGCAATGCGCACTCAAAGCTACAGCTGACACACAGCGACAGAACAGACTTGTGGCGGTGTGGCAAGGACTTTGGGCCTTGCAGCTTGGCACTTGCCAAAATAATTAGTGGGTGGGATGAAAGAAAAGGAAAATCACACGATATAGGCCTGGAATTTTATTTTTATCAAATGTGGGAATCACAAGTCATTCTGAAGTTCTTTTGTTTGGTGTAAAACTGACGAGGGGTTGTCCAGTGCGATTTTGCACTGGTGTTTATTTGATCTCAGCAAGGTAAACTGATGCCAAAGCTAGGCTTGGCGGTCAGAATTCCAGCTTGAGGCTTTGAAGAGTAATGAGAAAATCTTGCTGCCAGTGCACTGTTACCCTCCTTTTCCCTAAGGACTACAATGGAGAAACTCTGACAATTTTCTAGTAAAGTGATACAATCATATTTTCATCTCTAATAAAATTTCAATACAGCGCATACAGTACCAGTCAAAAGGTTGGACACTTTTGCCAAAATTCAGGTCACTGTTTTTGGAGAAATTTAAACAGCTTAACTTCTCTATATAATCCTAAATGGAATCTGGTAAGAATAAGATTGTTTTATTTTGTATATTTATTTTTTTTACAAACTAAAGGATTTAACATGTAATGTAAGAAAAATGTGGGTATGTCCAAACTGGTACTGTATAAGAACGAGAACCAATTCATGATTTTACTTGAAAAAGATACAGGCATTGATAGACTCATTGGTTATTCAGTGCTGTTTGGTCAACCTATTCCTGAGATCACACAGATCGGACGAAATTTCAGAGTAACCTGCCCCATCCCTTCCAACCCTCCACCTCATATTTATCAGAAAAGGTTGCAAGTGAAAGATAAAGACAATTTCAGATTTGATCAACTTTAATTAAATGTTTGAAGACATAAACCTTCGGGAAGGTTTAAAATGTAGAAGTGTTTTGTAGCCTATTCAAATATGAAACATTGCATAATGTACCATTTTGCAACAGTTACACTAATATAGCAGTGTGATATCTTTCTCTATGAAGCCCCAATGGCTGTGCTGAAAAGGTGGCTGTTGTTTATTATGTTTTCTAGAAGTAATTGTATTATTGCAATCTACTGAATGGACAATATACATCACTGTCAAGACTCTTTTAGATCAAAAGCATGTGTCCATGCCTCAATTGCACTTCCTTTTTAACTCCCATAACCTAACAGCACATGGCCATGCCTCATCTAGCAACCCACTCACACATACAGCATCACTTCTGCTTTGTTTCAAGTGTCTTTTCCAAGACCATGCTGCAGTGTCAAAACAGGGAAGTGCACATTGTGAGCACAAAAAAAAAAAAAAACCATGAAGTATGAAGGTTATTGGCAGCTTGCACAAACATTTTTTTTATTCATTTGTTTTGTTGTTATTTTCTTTGACAAGGTCTGCATGCATTCATTAAAATTGACCCAGCCAGACGTTATTTGGAAAAATGTGTAGTTTAAAATACTTGCTCAGAAAAAATTTTTTGGGAAGTCCAATGAAATATTCAGGAACATGCTCCTTAAAAGGCCTGTTTATAATATCTTCCCAATGTAGTTCATCCGTACAATGGTCTCCATTGCATATAACAGTCCAGAAAAGGTTAAACTTGAGGGCCTTCCAGTTTGGCTGCAAGACCCCCCTTGATGGACCAATGTATTCTGTTCCCCACCAGAAAATCCTGAAGGAGGAATGTCAGGTCAACTGCTCATAGTCTGAAACTCAAGCAAAACTGGGTTATGCAGCTTGACAAATATTGAGTACTCTTCTGTAAGTCCACATCTGCATGGCTCAAAAAAAAAAAAAAAACTACAATTAAGAATGTACTAGCAGAGTTGAACTCAAAATTTAACCCCCTTAAAGTGACGCTTCATGATCAAACCTATGAATGTGCCAGCATAAAAACTACGCTAGGAGGAGTTGTGAGGTAGCGATCTGGAACCAAATGCGAGGACACGGGATTGCAAAAATGAGGAGCTTTATAGAGTAAGGGGGATAGCACCCGCAAAAAAAAGCAACAGTACAGAGTCGGCAATCCAAAACTCAAATTCCAATGGGACAGAGCAGAGTTCGTAACCAGGGCACCAATCACAAAAATCGTAGTCAGCAGAAACAGATCCAGTCCACAGACGAAGGTTTGAGGGAGAAGCAAACTCATAAGCTAAAGGACAGTCCGAATCGTAATCAGGGCAGCAATCCACAAAATCGAGGTCGGGCAGAAAAAGGTCAAAAAACACAGATGCAACAGTAATCCAAAACTCACAAAAGGCAAAAATCGAAAGTCTGGCAATCCAGTCAGAAAGATAAACACTGAGTAATCAAAGCGAGAACCGTAGCACGAGACGACTGAGGAAAACGATCTGACAAGAAAGTGAACCACACAGACATCTTATATACACATCCGGGGTAAACACATGACCAGGGAGAACAGGTGCAATCAATGGTAACAATGATCAGGGAGAGACACATGAGGAATAAACTAATTACATGAATTTGGCTGTAGCCAAAACGCAGACAGGGATCACAAGACAAACCTACGAACAGAACAGCAGCTCCGGTCAAGGAGTAATAAAGTGTATAGTTTACAGAAAAGGAAAGCATAAAGTATAAGTGGAGATCCACAGAAAACTGCAGCAGAGATAAATAGGGATAGGCAAGGAGGCGGAGACTAGAACAGGGCGAGTGCTGAGAGATCGTTAGTCAATTATTAAGTGCAACTATACAAAGCCTTGGTGCTCATTAGTAAGTTAGTCTTATATACAAGGTTAGTTGTTAGTAATCTCAGAGGACAATAATAAACTGTTAGTATTGTTAGTAGATAGAAAAGAAGAGAGAAGCCAGCAAACGAGATCGGAAGGAAGATTGGAAACCAGAATCCAATAAATCACTGAAGTGTGAAAACACAAGACTGAGGCAGTTTGCAAAGGCAAGACGTGAGACCAGACGGGGGAGACAAAGTGCTAAGCAAAATGGAAAACATGAACCGGAATATGATATGGCAAAATGCAAAACATGGAAAAGTAAACTAAGACTAAACATGACAAATTAAGTTAACCAAATCACAATACATTATACAAAAAATTGTCAGACAATGCAAAGTGTCAGGAAAACAATAAAGCAGATATCAAAACATGGCAAGATCCAGGCAGGCATGGCAGAATCATAACATTACCCCCCCTCTTAAAAAAGGCCTCCAGGCGTTTCACCTTGGTCTGGGCATGAAAATCCCTGATTAGAGTTTTGTCCAAGATGTGCCGCGCAGGCACCCAGCTGCGGTGTTCGGGACCGTAGCCTTCCCAGTCGACGAGGTATTGAAGTCCACGACCGTCCGTCGACGGCAGTCCAGCAGAGTTCGCACAGAGAAGGCTTCGCCTTCGTCGATGATGCGGGCGGGTGGTGGGGGATCAGGACCAGATGACAGGGGGTGGGTAACAGCAGGTTTAACTTGGGACACATGAAACGTGGGGTGAATTCTGCACATGGACAGGGGAAGACTGAGGCGAACAGCAGTGGGGCTAATGATTCTATCAATGGTGAAGGGGCCTAGAAATCTGGGGAATAGCTTGCCCCCGTTACCTCTCAAGGGAATGTCCTTCGCAGATAGCCACACACGCTGCCCAGGCCGGTAGGATGGAGCAGGAGTGCGTCTCCTGTTGGCACGGGCCTTCATGCGTGCCACCGCCCTGAGCAGCGCCTTCAAGTGGTTCTCCAGGTGCGTCTGCAACGGCGTATCAACTCACGGGCAGAGGGAACAGCCACCTCCTCCTCCTGGCAGGGGAATATGGGTGGTTGATAGCCTAGGCAAGCTTGAAAAGGAGAGAGTCCAGAAGCAGCAGAGGTGTGACTGTTAATAGCGTATTCTGCCCAGGGTAACTGATGACTCCAGGTGGAGGGGTTCTTAATAAATAAGCATCTAAGAACAGTCTCAATGCACTGGTTGGCCCGCTCGGTCTGGCCGTTAGTTTGTGGGTGGAAGCCGGAGGAAAGACTAACAGTGGTGCCAAGGGATTTACAAAATGATTTCCAAAATTTGGCTGTGAATTGGGGACCGCGGTCAGAGGTGATATCGGAGGGTATGCCGTGTAATCTGATAACGTGTTGTATAATGACAGTGGGGGTTTCTTGGGCAGAAGAAAGTTTACTGAGGGGAACAAAGTGAACGGCCTTGGAGAATCTGTCGATTATGGTGAGAATGGTGGTGTAGTGGTTGGAAGGGGGCAGACCAGTAATGAAGTCTAAAGCGATGTGTGACCAGGGACGGTGAGGTGTGGACTGGGGTTGCAATAAACCACAAGGGGGCTGGTGAGATACTTTACCCTGGGCACAGACCGAGCAGGCAGTGAAATTACCTTGAACGTCTTCCTTAATGCCAGGCCACCAAAATGCCAGGCGGGTAATGAAGTCCAGAGTTCGGCGAATGCCTGGGTGACGAGAGGTTAGAGGAGTGCCCCCAGTCCAGGACATGGGGGCGCAAACTGGTAGGCACAAACAGACAGTTGGTAGGACATGAGCTAGGTGCAGCAGACCAATTCTGAGCATTTCTGACCTCATTTTCAATGTCCATAGCAATAGCATTTATGAAGGTCTCCTGGGGTAGAATGGTGTCAGAACAGGGGAAATTCTTTTCGGTCTCGAAACATCGTGAAAGAGCATTGGGTTTGACATTTTTGCTACCTGGACGATACACGAGGTGAAAGTTAAATCGGGAGAAGAACAGGGCCCACCTAGCTTGACGGAGATTCAACCTTTTTGCTGATTGAAGGTTATTGTGGTCAGTCCAGACTAGGAATGGCAGTTCGGAACCCTCCAGCCACTGCCTCCACTCCTCCAGCGCTAACTTGACGGCGAGTAGTTCTCGGTTGCCAATGTCGTAGTTTCGTTCTGCTGGGGAGAGGCGACAGGAGAAGAAGGCACAGGGATGGATCTTGTTATCCTTGGGGGCTCTCTGGGAAAGGACAGCACCTACTCCCACGTTGGATGCGTTGACCTCGACCACAGACTGGGGGAGGAATCAGGGATGGTTAGTATGGGGGCAGTGGTAAAACGTGCCTTGAGGACTGAAAATGCCGATTCAGCCTCAGGAGACCAGTGGAATTGGGTCTTGGTGGACGTGAGGGCAGTGAGGGGGGCAGCAATGGAGCTACAGTTACGAATAAATTTTCTGTAGAAGTTAGCGAATGCTAGGAAGCCTTGCAGGGACTTACGATCTGCAGGTTTGGGCCAGTTCAAAACTGCTTCAATCTTGGCGGGGTCCATTTGAATAGAGTCTGGTCCGAAGACGAATCCTAAGAACGAGGTAGAAGAAACCGAGAACTCACATTTTTCAGCCTTGACGAAGAGTCGATTTTCCAGCAGACGTTTCAGGACTTGGCGCACGTGACGGACATGGTCTTCTTAGGACTTACCGAGGTAGACAAAGACAAACTGGTTAATCATATCACGTAGGACATCGTTCACTAGGCTCTGGAAGACTGCTGGGGTGTTAGTAAGCCTGAAGGGTAAAACCAAATACTCCCAATGGCCGGTAGGGGTATTGAAGGCGGTCTTCCACTCATCGCCTTCCCGAATACGCACCAAATAGTAGGCGTTATGGAGATCCAGCTTGGTGAAAATCTTGGCTCCTTGTAAATGCGGTATTCATCAGGGGTAATAGGTACCTGTTCTTGACCGTGACATCATTCAGGCCTCGGTAGTCAATGCAGTGCATCAGTGTGCCGTCCTTCTTGCCGACAAAGAAGAACCCGGCCCCAGCAGGTGAGGACGAGGGGCGAATTATCCCTGCCGCAAGGGACCCCTTCAAGTATTTCTCTATGGCCAGTGTCTCAGGCTTGGACAAGGAAAACAGGCGACCCCTAGGGGGTGTGGTACCAGGCTTGAGCTCGATGGAGCAGTCGTATGGTCTGTGTGGGGGCAGGCTGGTGGCGCAGATCTTGGAAAATACCTCGTGGAGGTCATGATATTTGGGAGGAACCTTCTCCAGGTTCAGAATCTCCTCGGGGGGAGAAGCAGGGACAGGAACTTGAGCTTCAGAAATATATTGAGCTGGCCACTCTGTCCGGAAACACTTGCTAAATGGGTACGGACCATTCTCGGGCAATGTCTTAGTCAATAAAGTTCTCTTCGGCTCCTGAGTTAACAAGGGCCGTGGTCTTCCTACCTCCCCCGAGCCACTCAAGGGACATGGGGAAGCAGGTACGGTTTCTTGAGGAGTATTCAATAGGAGTAATGCCCACTACCGCTCCTCTCCTCGTTAGTGGGGGTCGCCTCTTCTCTGGACACCGTGAGATGAAGTGCCCCCCCTGGCCACAGTAAAAGCATGTCTTCTCCCTACATCTCCTTCTCCTCATCAGTGAGTCTGGTGCGGCCCAACTGCATGGGTTCCGGGTCAGACGGTGGTTTGGGTCTCTCAGGAAGTAGGAGAGGAGGCTTGGCTGGATTGGGGGGATTGGCATGCTGGGCGAATCGTCTACGTTCCTCCAGGCGTGAGTCAATGCAAATAGCCATCTCTATAATCCGTTCCAAACTCTCTGGCAGGTCACGTGGAAGTAATTCATCTTTAATTCAGTCGGATAATCCAAAGATGAATGCGACGTATAACGCTCTCTCCCGCCATCCGTTGTTGGTAGCCAGTGTCTGGAATTTGATGGAGTAATCGGAGACGGATCGACCCCCCTGAAGTATGCGCAGGATCTCCCTTCCTGCTCCGTCCTCCTCCCTTCCAAGAATAGTCAGACAATGCAAAGTGTCAGGAAAACAATAATAATAATAATAATAATAATAATAAAAAGCAGATATCAAAACATGGCAAGATCCAGGCAGGCATGGCAGAATCATATCAGGAGTGGGATAAAAATCCTCTACAGCAATGTGAAAAACTTAACTCTTGTCATCATAAGTGTCTAGTGGTTGCTCCTTAAGGCCCGTAAACTCCACTGTGAAGCTTTTGCGGGCCATTATTTTTCTACTGGGTGATACAAGGGCTGGATTGCTTTCCTTTAAACTCAACAATCAACAAAACTTATTGAATCAATTAAAAAAACAGCATTTTGTGTTTCCTCATGTTATCCTTGCCTTACATTTTGGATGTCTATTTGAAACCAGTGTGGCATGGTGAATACCTAAAATTAGAGTGACAGAAAAGGATCATTACATTTTCATGATAAATAACATGTTTACCTTTCATTGTCACTGATAACGTCAATCCCTAGCCATATTTTGCTATACTGAGTGTTTCTCCTTGTTTCGACATTTGAAGTACGTGGTTTGCATATACTCCGAATGGGGCTTATTCTCTTTGTAAGAAACAATTACTGTTCGGATCTCAAATTTCATTTTGGAGATACTTCATTGTCAGGCAAACCATGTGCAGTGTTCCCAAGAAATGAAAGTAGCAGGTTAAATGAAAAAAAGTAGCCAGTAAAGAATTATGCCCGTAGTCATGCTCCCTCTGAAAATGTTAGGATTTTCTGGTTAAATAAAGTTCTTTTTTTGGCACATCAGTCTAAGCGTCTGCACCATAAACGCTATGTCCTTCCCATGGCGACCCGGGTTGGATTCGGTCTCGGGTCATTTTCCCCAAATCTTCCCCATTCTTTTCTCCAACTTTCCTTTCTCTGTCCACTATATAACTGTCTAATAAAGGAAAAAAATCTCCCAATAAATAATCTAAATTAAAATAAAAGTTGAATCTCCTTAATTGAGTAACATGCCTCTATTTCAATCACAATACTAACTAGTGCCACAAACATTGTAACATGTGTACTAAAAGCAAGCATAAATTAACTTGAATCCCTCAGAAGTTATTTCTTTGAAGCATTTCTTCTATTTATTTTTATTCTTTACCTCACATCGGTAAGCTGTCCTATTCTGTAGTACTAGAAACTGTATAATTTAAGTAACGTTTCCAACAATGAAACTTTTATTTTGAAAATTTCCATTCTTATCATTTCCGATTAGACCACTTCGTCCAAAGAGAATATTTATTGAAATCATACAGGCATACAAGCATACATCAAGTTTGGCAGAATGGCTCTGTTCTGAGAGATCCTTGCCCATCCAAGCATAGAACCGAAGGCAGGTAGCTGCAACTGACCTCCCAAACAGAATCATGCCGGCCATCAGCTAAAAGTATAAAATATGAAGCTTTCAGAAGTGTCGTGACAGCCCCGCAGCTGGCACAATTTCTCTTGCAGCCAAATACAAAGAAAAATATTTTATGTGAAGTGTACTATGCGTCAGCCCGGTGACTGGCACAATTTCTCTTGTGCCAAATACAGGAGAAATATTCTCTGTTAAGTGTATCATGTATTGTGATAGCCCGGCGGCTGGCACAATTTCTCTTGAAGTGGAGTCACAAGAACTATACGAAAGGATTGATGAGTATTACAAAAAGACACATCTTGAAAGCTGGAACTTTAAATAAAAAAAATTGAAGTGTATGTAATTGTGAATGAGTTTGCATGGGTGCTGTGGAGTGACGCTTCATGCCCTGGCTATCTGTATAGAAAGGTGTTCTAAACAACGCGTGAATCAGATGCAAATACAAGTTGGATGTGATTTAACATGCAAAACAAGGTAATAATTTACATAGTTTTACTCATTTTTTTGAGCTTCCTAATGTTCTTAATCCCAGCACCAAGGTATCGTTGGTAGGCTGAAGATGTCCAATGTCCCATTTCCTTCAGTGTCATAATGGAGGCTATTGAGGGGGCGGTTGCTGCTGCTCCAATATGGCATGAGTAAAAGTGTAGAGCTGAGGGTGTTACGGATACACACATACACAGGGAGAACGAGGGGAGAGACACCAATTGCAAGGAAAGCCAGATTTTAATACTAAAACTGGCACACAGGCCAAAACAATCACCGTGCCATGCACTGAACGGGGAGAACTAAGAAACTGGAAGCTCAGGGAGGAAACCAAACTCGGGAGGAAACATAGCATGCAGACTGAAAAAAACCACCGTGCACAAGCACTGAAAAGGGAACAACTAAGGGAATGGCAATCTATCAAAAATGGGGAAATTGGGAATACTGAAAGGGTACACGAACTGGGGCACTCGGGAACACTAGGAGGGGAACACGAACAGGGACACTCGGACGCAGAGGGCTCGGGAGGCACAGCTGGCCAGATGGCAGGCTCAGGAGGCACAGCTGGCACTGATAGCAGACTCGGGAGGCACAGCTGGTGCGGATGGCAGACTCAGGAGGCACAGCTGGCGCAGAGGGCAGACTCAAGAGGCACAGTTGGCGCAGAGGGCAGACTTGAGAGGCACAGCTGGGGCAGTTAGAGCCAAGAAACGTCTGCCAGTCTGGACTGGTCTTAACTGGTCTCAAGTTAAGTCAGGACTGAAGTCAAGTCTGCCCCTGCATCCGCTGAGCCGGAAATATAAAGGGAGGGGAAACACTCAAACACAGGTGCAGAATATAACATAAATTACAAGGGTTAGAACACGAGGGAAACCTAATTACATGAAACAGGAAAACACCAACACATGGACAAGGATCACAAGACTTTCCCATTGACGGGATAAATAAAGTGAATAAGGACTTCTAAGTGCACAGAGTGAGAGGCAGGACAGATGAGATGATTGCGGAAAATCTGCAAGAAATGCAGCGAAGGAGATTAGGCAAAAACGAGAGGCGGAGACTAGAACAGGGCGAAATGCAGAGAGGTCGTTAGTCAATTAGTAAGTGCAGCAGTACAATCCTGAGTGCTCGTTAGTACGTTACTCTTATATACAATGTTAGTATTGGTTAGTAAATTCTAGAGAAACAGCAAACTGTTAGTACGGTTAGTAAGATAGAAAAGTAAGGTGAAGTAAAGCAAACGAGATCGGAAGGAAGGCTGAAACCCAGAATCCATTAAATCACCCAAAATAGTGACACGATCTATTAGGACAGAAACGGCAACGAACTAATGACGCGACCGGGGAAAAAACAAAATACCGTACAAGGGTAAGACATGGACAGTGTTGTGTTAGTTCACAATTAATATGAACTAGTTCAAAGTTCAGTTCAAAGATTTTAAAATGAACTAGTTCAGTTCATAGTTCATATTTCTTTTAAAAAAATGAACTAAGTTCACAGTCCAAAAAATGAACTAGTTCTTTTTTAAGTTCATTTTGAACGCAGTCATCCAAGCATTTTTTTCTTTCTTTTAGTCTCTTCTCATCTATTCATCCCCAGCTCCTAATTATTGTCACAATGTCCAAAAATGGAATCACAGCTTTTATTTAACAAGTTATAGAACTGAAAAAATGTCAGTAGATTCAAACTACATGATGAAAGTAAGGTCCAGCAAAGTTTCTGTATATGCAATTGTGCTGGATTACAACTGCATGAATCACATTCCAAAGCAGTTCAAAAACAAAAGCCAAGACCAACAATGTTACAGTAAGCAAGAACACTGAGTAAAAGGTCTCTAGTGCACCGCACCTCTGAATTTCCAGTTGTCTATAATGGAAAAACTCCTGCTATTATTTTGTTATTTAAAAGGTATACAATCGCAAATCTTTCCTGCGTAGGACTGGATTACATAATAAAAAAAGAATTGAGGCGCAATTTTGCTGGACGCTTTTCGAGAATGAAGTTATAAGAGCTTGTTTTAGTCAACGGTTAATCCATTGGTAGGTCAATATGACTCACATCTGACTCTGATTGGTCACTTGTACAGCATTAGTGAATAGTCTGCAAGAACATTGCTGTAGGTAGCAGTTTGAACCAGGGGCGTCACTAGACCTAATACTGTACTGGGGCACAGCTGGGGCACAAACAATTTTTAGCACTAATTTATCATAAAAAAGCATAAATAGTGCTTCAAATTGTACATTCATGTCAGATTATCTTGTTGTCTGGATCTATGATTAACCATCTGAAATGGACTGATGCATTTTGCACTTTACTCTAGATCTCTAAACCTAGTACAAGCAAAAAAGGACTGTACAACATTAAATAGAACTTCTATTACTCTAAATATAAACTGTATGTTTATGTGCCTGGCAGGCCAAAACACTAAATTATCCATGCCATACAAACATACACAGAGGAAAACAGACAAAACATTACCATATCAACAGTTTTGAATCAAGACACAAAGTGTGCAAAGCTACACAAAACAACTGACTCACATTCAAATCACATTTCATTTTCACTGCAGTATTAATTGTAGGCTAAACATTCATTGTGTAATTCAAATAAGCCATTTCATCAGGGTATCAATAAATGCAATCATTAAACTGGGTCTTATATCTTCTATTCTAATCAGTGCATCTTTACTAAACATAAAACTATATTCACTACTGTCGGCTATAACAGTAGGCTATCCTTAAGTCTTTACCAAATCTGTACACTGTCCTTCGTTATCCTCAATGTCTCATAACCGAAGTACTCGATGAGCCCGATTCTCTGTTCATACAGAATCCATGTTTTAACGTGAATAACTTGAAATAGCTCATATATGCTCATCAAACATCGATAGCAATCTCCAGAAACCGAGTTGACATCACTAGGCTAACCATTATGAATCAACGTTATGCCTATGATGAGCCAGTTAGCTATAAGGCGGCAGCTTAATTAAGTAAAGTTGTAAGATTTGAATTCCCATGGAAATGGCGACACAGAAGAGAAAATAAACAATAAGGACAGGCAGTTGCCCTGCATTAACCTGAAGACAGGTGGAGAGAATGACGCGAGAGCTGTCAGCACTGACAGACACCGTTGTGTGTGTGACCTTGTGTTCCTAAGTTCTGAAGTGAGCACAAGCCAATCACAGCCAAAGCCGCGTGAATATTCAGTAGCCACATGCCATTGTGTACTACACTGAGTGAAGGGAATAAAGTAGCAATGAGTTACAGTTATCACATTAAGTAGTTGTGTGCCTATGCACTCTCTGTTACTGTAGATTCTCTTACTGTAGATTATGTGGGCATGTAGACTTAAAAACGTGACTTTTTGAAAAAAATCTCCTGGGGAAAATTATACTGGGGCACGTGCCCCAGTAAAATATGTCTGGTTTCGCCGATGGTTTGAACTCCCATGGTTACGGAGCAATGTTTTCATTTCACGGAACCGACAGCCGACAAGTTTGCTGAAACGCTATCTTCGCTGGCAATCATAAAAAGCTAGCCAGTTTGGTTGACTGCCTTAGCTAGGATTGCGCTATCGTAATAATTAAAAACAAAACTCACAGCTTGCTCACTTAATAGTCCCTAGATAGGCAGATGCCTGATAAGGATGCTGCTATTTGCACAATTCCTCCGGAATGAACACGTCACACAGACGTTTCTACCAGGTCATTTGCTATGGCTAATTCTATGTATGCAACTTGGCTAACATTACATGGGCACGAGAGATAGCTAGCCATCACCCTTCGTAAGCAACCTGGGTTTGTTGTGCCAACGAAGTTTATCTAGCTAGCTAAATTACAGATAAAGTTTGCGATCACAGCCGTCTACAGCGACCCGATTACCTAACACGCCAGCTAGACAAGTGGCTAGTAAGTGTTGCGCTTCCTGTGATTAACTCGTGTTATATGCTCGACGTATCGAATAGTGTCATGTAAAACTGCGCATTAACTTTTATTCTTATATGTTTTCCGATCCCAACTATGTTGAAATTGTTTCGGAAGACCCCTTAGTTTAGCGAAAAATAGAAGGAATTTCTCCATTATAGTCTCCATGGGAAATTCAGAAGTGCGGTGCACTTCACGCCGTATTGGTTTCTTCAACTGCACTCGAAGAAGGAAGCGGCGGCAGCCTCTCCAATTCCACATACATTCATTGGTATAGACAGAGCAGCGGTGGCGTCAATTGATGACGTCACCACCAGGTTACTGGAAGAAGCATAGACATATGCATAGACGCCGCATTGACTGCTGCCGCCCACTAGAGCGACGTGCCTACAGGGCGGCCATCTTGGAACAGGACCACTCGCTCCTACAGTCCATTACGTCTATGAAGAAATGATGCGCCTACACAATAAAAATGTTCATAAATCGCTTACTTGTCAAGCTATTTTCACGGGGTTTGTAAATTTTCAACTGTTTGTAAAGGCGGGCTATACAAATGAAATTGCCTTGCACAATAGAGCCAATGATGATCAATACACTGTGTTTGCTATATTAGACCGATCACTGCAGTCTGTTTTTTCTGTGTAAACGGGAGTTGCTAGGGACGCCGCTTCTTCAACGGTTTCCGGTAGTTTTCACAGAGATAGTTTATAGATTCATAACACGGCATTTAGACCAAAATTTTGTCTCAGATTAGTTGTTTCACCAGTAAGCAGCTATGTAATACGCGGGATGATGTATAGAGAACTGGTTATAACATGGATAGAACCAAAGTCTTACTAGAATGTCTCTGATAGAACCTGAAAGAAGCTGAAAGGTTCCGTCCTGTGTAACGCTTTAGCTTGCAGCTTGCAGCCTAGCTCGGTGTCACGGACCATTGAACACGCGGGGCAATCAGACTGGCAGTGCTAGAAGATGCAGCTTTATTAATTTTAACATTGACCATACCATGCCTGGCCGCTACGGCACACTAACTCTATCATACATGAACAGATTAGTGAAATAAGAAAGGGATAAACCGGACCAACGGAGCCGTCGCGTTACGGAAAGTAAGAGAGGAAAAATGTGTGAGCCGTCATATCTTCGGACCAACTCAACTTCTCCCTCAAAACCCGCGCAGGCGCACTAGCCTGGCTTACAGATAGTTAAGGAAACAGTACCCCCGTTACACCTGTCAGGGTTTATTTCACTATAACAACCTGCAGTTACACTATGTTATACCTTACTTATCTTAACTTACTATCTTACCTGTGAAAAGTGATCCCACGAGATCTGGTTTGTATGTTCCGCTCATTACAGCATCCATAGGCGGCACAATAGTCCGGCATCTTTTCACAGAGGCTTGTCTGCTGATAACGTTAAGTACGTTAAAATTTGTATTTTGGGTAGTAAAACCAGCATTTTTAAAATATCCAACCACCCTGTATCATAGCTACTTGTATTAAGTTTTTAACGAACCAAACCGTTTGAAAATCGGTCAAAAATTCAGAGAATAATTCTATTTTGAGATTGAGGAGTTACCTGTTTCCCACGTCGACGCTCATGTACCGCTGCCTCTGCTGGTCCTGTTCCAAGATGGCCGCCCTGTAGGCACGTCGCTCCACAGTCGATGCGGCGTCTATGTATATATGTCTATGGGAAGAAGTATTAATGGCAGCAATATTGAACGCCCGTTATTCCTTACCAAAATGAACTCGTTCAGGGAATCGTTCGTTTTCGGCAGGTGCGTGCGTTCAGTTCATCTTTCATCAAAATAATGAACGAGTTCATGAACGTCGTTCTTTTTTCCCGTTCATGCACAACACTGGACATGGACCGGAATAACATGGGAAAGATACAAAATGTGGAAACACTAAACCCGGGAAACGAAAACAGACATCACAATAATAATAAAACCTAATATTAAAAACAGAAGACAACTCTAACCTAAAACGCGAAAACCCACAGAACACAACAGTACCCCCCCCTTAAATAAGCACCTACTGATGCTAACATAACATCAAGGAAAAAAAGAAAAAACCCCTAGATCCCCCTCTCCCCAGGGGGACAGCCGCGCTCCTCCAGTATGGGTCCGGGAAGGTGAGCCGGACCCAGGACAGCTCCCCGCCGCTGCCAGCCCAGGGAGGCATCCCGCTGGCGTCTCGGAGACTTGACTTCTGTTTCGGATTCACACACACACAGGGAGAACAGTGGAGGAAAGACACATATTGCAGTGAAAGCCAGATTTGAATAATAAGACTCAAACTCGGGAACACGAAAACGTGGCACACAGGCCAAAACAGTCACCGTGCCACGCACTGAACGGGGAGAACTAAGAAACTGGAAACTCACGGGGGAAACCAAACTCGGGAGGGAGCATGACACGCAGACCAAAAAAAACCACTGTGCATTAGCAATGAAAAGGGAACAACTAAGGGACTGGCAAACTATCAAAAACGGGGAACTCTGGAACACTGAAAGGGTACACAAACTGGGGCACTCGGGAACACTAGGTGGGGAACATGAACAGGGACACTCAGACACAGAGGACTCGGTAGGCACAGCGGGTGCAGATGGCAGACTCGGGAGGCACAGCTGGTGCAGATGGCAGACTCAGGAGGCACAGCTGGCGCAGATGGCAGACCCGGGAGGCACAGCTGGTGCAGAGGGCAGACTCGGGAGGCACAGCTGGCGCGGATGGTAGACTCGGGAGGCACAGCTGGCACGGAGGGAAGACTCGGGAGGCACAGCTGGGGCAGATGGCAGACTCGAGAGGCGCAGCTGAAGCAGAGGGCAGACTCTGGAGGCACAGCTGGTGCAGATGGCAGACTCGGGAGGCACAGCTGGCACGGATGGCAGACTCAAGAGGCACAGCTGAATAAGGACTTCTTAGTGCACAGAGTGAGAGGCAGGACAGATGAGATGATTGCAGAGAATCTGCAAGAAATGCAGCGAAGGAGATTAGGCAAAAACGAGAGGCGGGGACTAGAACAGGGCGAAATGCGGAGAGGTCGTTAGTCAATTAGTAAGTGCAGCTGTACAATCCCGAGCGCTCGTCAGTATGTTAGTCTTATATACAATGTTAGTATTGGTTAGTAAATTCTAGAAAAACAACAAACTGTTAGTACGGTTAGTAAGATAGAAAAGTAAGGTTAAGTAAGCAAACGAGATCAGAAGGAAGGCTGAAACCCAGAATCCATTAAATCACCCGAAATAGTGACACAATCTATTAGGACAGAAATGGCAACAAACTAATGTCGTGACAGGGGAAAAAACAAAATATCGTACAAGGGTAAGACATGGGCCGGAATAACATGGGAAAGATACGAAATGTGGAAACACTAAACCCGAGAAACGGAAACAGACATCACAATAATAATGAAACCTAATATTAAAAACAGAACACAACCCTAACCTAAAACCCGAAAACCCAAGGAACACAACAGAGGAAGAGGTCACACTACTGACGAATGAGGCGAAGCCGAGCAGGACCGAGTGATTAGTTTACCGGCCTCTGTGATGAACAAGGAAATTCAGCCGTAGAGAAACCTCTCATTTCATCAAACTCTGCAATTGAAAAATATTGCCACAATGCGGTTCACAAACCCTGGCCCAAAGCTCCTCAAATGTAAGCCAGCGGTAACAGTGGCAAGGAAAAACTCCCTCTATGGAACAAAAATAGGAAGAAACCTTGGGAAGGACCAGGCTTAAGAGGGGTGGTCCATCCTCCTCTGCTCCGCACAGGGAATGAACTCATGGTTGCCATAATGCGAAGAGAAGCCATCGAAAGCAGTCCAGGATTTGTAGTTTGTCGAATAGATGGCATGGATCGGACCGTTTTGATGGTGGAGATTGGGTAAGACTTGTGTAGGGGCCCGGTGGCGATGATGGCAAAGGCCAACAGCAACATGCTCAGGGCAGAGCCCTGCCGAAGACATGGAGAGAACACAAAACCAGGCAATTAAAGCAGCGGGTGGGAGCAGTGCTGGGAATAAACCATGAAATGATATTGTGTTCTTCATTAAGTTGATATAACAAGAAGAGATAAAATACCATGATTGAAAACTGTAAAGAGCATCCTTGAATCTGAAACCTGAAAAAGGCTGCTAGAATCTTCCCCAAAGCCAACTACACAGTCTAGTCACCCGAGACTGCATGGGTATAGCCCCCGAAAGCCCACTTCTTCAGCCTGTACTGCATCCACAAGGAGAGCTCAAGGTTTCAGCATGAATTTGTGCATTATTCAACTAATACTGTCGCCATGGCAGCCAAAATTGATAGGCGGTACAACTTAAAAATGTCCATCCCAAATAAGAAAAGTAACCGGTCAAAAAATACAGCCTATACAGCATGCACAAGGATGTGTTTACGGACGCTGATGTGGCGGCGGAGACGACAAGCATAAATCCAAAGTAGCCGCCTGAGTTTGTCCTGGGGTCACAATGATGCAGACATAACCCGAAGACCAGAGACTTATGATAGTGAGGCTTTGGAGCCAGAGACCATGTGGTCTTATATTCTTGGCTTTTTGAGTCAAACCAGCAACTGGCACAGTTCGAGGCCATTGGACATACTGAGCAGACAGAGGCAAACCAATTTTAAATGAAATGAGTAGATGACTACAGAGCTAGGTTGCTGACGTGGGGTAAATATTAGCGAAGCACCAGCAACGCGCTGCTGCACTGTGGCATTGCTGAGTGGGCAAGATAACCAAGAGCCTAAGGAAGCATACTTGATGTTAGCAAGCACTCTAAGGCTTACTAGCGAAGCAAATAACACAGCTATCACCCAAACTAGGGTGCTATTGCGTGCACAATTATTCAAAAAATATTACTGCCAGTGTTGCGGGAAAAACCTTCCGATTGGGATGGTAATGCATTGCATGGATAGACTATGCAAAATCTGCAAAAAGAGATAACTTGCAAGGTCAACAGACCATAGACAGGTCCTGAGCTAGAATGAAGGTACAGTGGGGGAAATAAGTATTTGACCCCTCGCTGATTTTGCAGGTTTGCCCACTTACAAAGAATGCAATGATCTATAATTTTAATCGTATATACATTCTAACAGTGAGAGACAGAATCACAAAGAAAATTCCAGAAAATCACATCATATGAATTTATAAAAATTGATAACCATCTGATGAGGAAAAATAAGTATTAGACCCCCTACCAAACAGCAAGTATTCTGGGTCCCACAAGCCAGTTAGTCTTTCTTTAAGACACACCCCCAATCCCAACTAATTATTTACATCAAATACTTCTGCCTCACCTCATTACCTGAATAAAAGACACCTGTCCACTCCCAAACAACCAGATACCAACATCTCCACCATGGGCAAGACCAAAGAGCTGTCTAAGGACATCAGGGACAAGATTGTTGACCTACACAAGGCTGGGATGGGCTTCAAGAGAATCTGAAAGCAACTTTGAGAGAAAAGATCAACTGTCGGTGCAGTTATCAGGAAATGGAAGAAGTACCACACTACCGCCAACCTCCCTCCGTCTGGGCCTCCATGCGAAGTCTCACCTCGTGAGATATCCCTGATCATGCGAACGGTGAGGAATCACAAGGGGGGAACTGGTTAATGAACTGAAGGCAGCTGGTACCACAGTTACAAAAGAAACAGTTGGTAACACACTACCCGGTCATGGATTGAAATCCTGCAGCGCACGCAAGGCCCCCCTGCTCAAGGAGGCACATGTACAGGCCCACCTGAAGTTCGCCATTGACCACCTGGATGACTCAGAAGAGGCCTGGAAGAAGGTGATGTGGTCAGATGAGACCAAAATAGAACTTTTTGGTCTCAACTCAACTCGCCGTGTTTGGAGGGCAAAGAACACAGAGTACAACCCAAAGAACACCATCCCCACCGTCAAGCACAATGGTGCTTTTCAGCCAAGGGGACGGCACAACTCCATTGCATTGAGGGGAGGATGGACGGGGCCATATACCGTAGAATTCTGGACCAACAGCTCCTTCCCTCTGTAAGAGAGCTGAATATGGGTCGAGGATGGGTGTTTCAGCATGACAACTACCCTAAGCACACCGCCAAAGCAACAAAAGAGTGGCTGAAGAAGAAGTGCATCAAGGGTCTGGAGTGGCTTAGCCAGTCTCCAGACCTGAATCCAATTGAAAATCTTTGGAGGGAGCTTAAAATTTGGGTAGCAAGGCGACAGCCTCGGGACCTGAATGGTTTGGAGGCTGTCTGCAGGGAGGAGTGGGCCAACATCCCTGCCAAAATGTGCACAAACCTTGTCAACAACTTTAAAAATTATTTGACATCTTTGCTGGCCAATAATGGCTTTTCTACAAAATATGAACATGCTGTTTGTCCAGGGGGTCAAATACTTATTTTTGACCAAAAATATGCAAATAAATTCCTAAAATGCATACAATGTCTCATTCCACTTTTTTGGTGATATTCTGTCACTCACTGTTAAAATAAACCTATCATTAAAATTATAGACGGTTGCACTCTTTGTTCGTGGGCAAACCCGCAAAATCAGCAAGGGGTCAAATACTTATTTCTCCCACTGTAGGTAAAACCGTTTAGTGAGTAATCACTCTCTTCAAGAGTAAGGGGCGATTAACCCTTCTGATGCATTTTCCTGAGCAAATTTTGATGAAATTGACAAACTTCAAATTTTTAGCACAATACTTGACAATATAGACAGACTTTGTTTAGATATAAACTGTCGCAGACATCCTAGTTTTTCTATAAAAAATATAAAACTTTGCACACTGCAAGGTATTATGGGTGTATTAACTCCTTAAGAAAGCTTGACCCCTCAAAATCATAAAAAATGCCACTCAATTTGGTTTTGATACAGAGCACTTTGACCGACCCCATGTCCTTATACTTGTCCACAAGCTACACTGCCCGGCCAAAAATAAAAAGTCACTGTTTGGAAATTAATGAACAAATTCTATATGTAGCAGGCCGAAGGAGGGCCCGGGCGGGGACTTGAACCTCCAGACTCCCGGGTAAGAGTCATGCGCGCTGACCACATCGCCAAAGAGTCAGGCTCGTTGGCAAGGTAGCCAGGGCACATACTTATTAGGAGACACTTCCAGTGACAGGACCCTTCAACCGTCCCATCTCTCTTTCTTTCGGGAGCGTGTCCTCACGCTCCATGCTTGATGCATGCTGCTATCCATTAGGATGCCCTGGATCCTGCCGATCACACCAGAATGTAGCAGGCCGAAGGAGGGCCCGGGCGGGGACTTGAGCCTCCAGACTCCCGGGTAATAGTCATGCGCGCTGACCACATCGCCAAAGAGCCTGGCTAGTTGGCAAGGTAGTCACAGGAGCAGGGTGGTAAGGTGAGGCCAATTGCTTATGCAAGCAGAGGTCTACGGCCCACTGAGCGCAACATGATTAACTATAGCTCCATGAATTTGGAGTTTTTAGCACTCAAGTGGGCTATGACTGAGAAGTTTAGGGAGTATCTGCTTGGACATAAGTGTATTGTCTATAAGGACAACAATCCGCTCAGCCACTTGTCATCTGCCAGACTCGGCGCCACAGAACAACGCTGGGCAGCCCAGCTTGCGGCATTTGATTTTGAAATCAAATATAGATCTGGAAGGGTTAATAAAAATGCTGATGCTTTGTCTCTTCAGCGTCCTCCCAGTGCACGGGACATGGAAGTTATGTTCCCTGGCACATCACTTCCTGAACCCCTGCAGCAAGTTCTGCAGGTTCAAAAGTCACAACCAACGCAGGCTGCCATCGTAACTCTTCCTCATCATACCCCTTCTGAGATCCGCTCACTTCAGCAGGCTGATCCTGTCCTCAGGGAAGTCTTGGGGTTCTGGAATCAAAAGCAGCGTCCAAACTATGAGGAGCGCAAACTGCTCTCTCAGCCTGCTTTGGTCTTAGTCCGCCAATGGGGTCGCCTGGTTGAGAGGGAAGGCACCTTGTACCATCAGATCTTCTGCCCAGATGGCGCTGAGGCGGTTTGTCAGTTGCTGTTGCCTGCAATTTTAAAAGAAAGGGTTCTGATGGAGGTCCGTCAGAGGCATGGTCACCAGGGCGTCGAGAGGACCTTGGAGCTGCTGCGGCAGAGATGTTATTGGCCAGGTATGTCCTCTGATGTGGCACACTGGTGTCAGTCCTGTGAGAGGTGGCCAAGAACACCCAGCCTGCTGCTCGTAGCTTCATGAGACATCTGCTGGCTTCCCGGCTAAATGAAATTGTGGCCATGGATTTTACTGTGTTAGAACCCACACGTGCTGGGCTTGAAAATGTTCTCGTCATGACTGATGTTTTCAGCAAGTATACACTCGCGGTTCCCACTCGTGACCAACGAGCCTCCACTGTGGCCCAGGTTTTAGTTACTGAGTGGTTCTGTAAATTTGGAGTGCCTGCCTGTATCTATTCGGACCAGGGCCGCAACTTTGAAAGCAGTCTGATTCAACAGCTTTGTGGTCTGTATGGTATTGAAAAATCTAGAACCACCCCGTACCATCCAGCAGGCAATGGGCAGTGTGAGCGGTTCAACAGAACCTTGCATAACCTGCTGCGAACCCTGCCCATTTCTCGGAAGCGAGACTGGAGCTCCTGTCTCCCTCAGCTCTTGTACTCGTACAACACCACTCCCCACCAGGCAACTGGTGAGTCTCCATTCTTTCTAATGTTTGGGCAGGAACCCAGACTCCCCGTTGATTTCCTGTTGGGTCAAGTGCAAGAGCCGGTTAGGGGCTCTGTCCATGAGTGGATTCAGGAGCATCAGGCCCGTTTGCAGATTGCTTTTGAAGGTGCCCATGAAAGGCTGAGAGTTGCAGCTGAGCGTCGGAAGAACTATCACGACCAGCATGTCCGTTATGCTCCCCTGGAGGAGGGTCAGTTGGGACTTTAGTCACAAGGGGCGTTACTGGATCCAGAATCTGTGGAGCTCGGTAGTATACAGGGTCCTGAAAGTCCCGGAGGAGGGAGGCTCTGTCTACACTATTGCTCCGGAGGATGACTACACTAAGGTCAAGCATGTTCACCGTACACTGTTAAAGGCTGTGGTTGGAGCTAGTGCTCCAGAATGCACTAGCGCCCTTCTTTCACCCCCTCCTGAGGAGCTACAGTCAGAGGATGAACTATCCCGTGATGGTGATCTGTTTGTGTTAAGGCCTGAGATTTCTCTGGCGACTCCTACCCAAGCAGCTGCAGTGACCCAGCCCACTTCTCAGCTGCTGCCTCCACCGGTAGGTCCAGTTCTAACTGTACCAAGCCCGTTGGTGGCTCCTGCTGCTGCTAAGGCAGATTTACCACTGGCAGACTTGGCTCCTCTACCAGTGGTTTACCCGGCCACCAGTGACGTGGTAGTTCGTCGGACACCGCGATCAACGGCGGGCCAACATTCTAATGTCCACCATCTCCCCCGATCCGCTGGAGATTCGGTTAATGGGGCTGCAAATTCTTCTGGCTCTGTGTCAAGTGCAATTTCAGTGCTTTTTAGACCCTGGAATTAGCATTGATTGTTACATCGTCGGGGCGACGATGCATTTAGGGAGGGTAGATTGTAGCAGGATGAGGTGTTTCATCCCTGCTCTGATTGTGATCTTGCTGCCTAGTGTTCTCATTAGCCTATCAGCTCTTGAGGCCACTCTATATAGGAAAGCACTGTGCATCTTGTCGCCTTCTTGCTCTTTGGCTCCGAGGTTCCGCCCACTCCCTGGTTGGCTCACTTCCTGTCTCCACCGTAGCATCGGTGCAGGTAAGGTAGCAGTAGCTGCCTCAGTTTGTGTGCTATTTTGCGGATTTGATAAGTTTATGAACGCTCGGGTTGTTTACAGTTCGGCGTTGTCTGCTTCAGCAGTTTACGGATAATCCCCGTCCTGATGCGCTTTGTTGGCCGTTGGTTTGCCACGGTATCTAAGCAAGCAGGAAGTTCGCCTCTCCTCTCCTCCATAGGTGCATGATTTTGTGCGCTGATTGGTATGTAAAACTTACGACCGCTTGTTAGTTTATCATTAATGTTTATAGTGTTTCATTAATATTGGTTTAATTTATATCTTTATAACAGATTGACTGGGTCGTGTGACGTGACATAGAAACACTGCTGCTTTGCCTGGCGCAGTTTCGCCTGGTGGTGCTCTGTCCGGCGCCACCTTGTCGGCGCTGCTCTGCTTCACTTTGCCTTGCATGACTGTATTGTCGCACGCTTCACAGCTGCTTCGCTCTGTCCTGTATTGTTTTGCTATGCTTGGCTCTGTTGTCTTCAGTTTTATTTTGCTGCCTGTTTTGTCAGTCGCTGGCCTCCTTCATCCACCTAGCTCTGCATGCAATTAAAAGTATCCTAATGGATGGCAGCATGCGTCAAACATGGAGCGTGAGGACACGCTCACGAAGGAGGGGCAGAGATGTGACAGTTGAAGGGTCCTGTCACTGGAAGTGTCTCCTAATAAGTATGCGCGCTGACCACATCGCCAAAGAGCCAGGCTTGTTGGCAAGGTAGCCGGGGCACATACTTATTAGGAGACACTTCCAGTGACAGGGCTCTTCAACTGTCACATCTCTCCCCCTCTTTCGTGAGCGTGTCCTCGCGCTCCATGCTTGACGCATGCTGCCATCCATTAGGATTCCCCCAGATCCTGCCGATTACGCCAGAATGTAGCAGGCCGAAGGAGGGCCCGGGCGGGGACTTGAACCTCCAGGCTCCCAGGTAAGAGTCATGTGCGCTGACCACTTCACCAAAGAGCCAAGCGCGTTGGCAAGGTAGCCAGGGCACATACTTATTAGGAGACACTTCCAGTGACAGGACCCTTCAACTGTCACATATACCTGAATCATTATAGAGGTTATTAATATGTTTCAGCTGGCAATAATCATTTTAACCCTGACTGAAGCGCATCGCTACTCATTTCTTTCAAAAAATCATGTCGAAAGACACATCCCATGATGGTGGAAAAGATGTTACAGTACTTCAGAACAGGCAAGTAATTGACCTGTATTTAGCAAAGAAAACCATGAATGACAAAAATGAGTATGAAGAATCATTTGCACAAGCAGATTTGCCACCACAAAGTCCTGACCTTAAACACAATAAAAGTTATTGGGATGTGCTTAAGAAAGACCAATCAATGGTTCAATCATTATGTCGAGGAGACAAGATCTCGGCCAAAAATCATGGCATTTCTGAGAGTAAATGTTCCGGCATTGCATATAGTTGTAACAATGACAAGACGAATATGCACTGTAATCAAAGCTACTGGGGTTCCAACTAAATATTTGTGTGCGACTTTTTTTTTGGCCGGGCAGTGTATAATACCATGTTTTGTGACTGGATATGACCAGGGATTACTTAAAAATGCCTGCTAGCCCATAAAGAGGCAAGTTGAGGTCATCTCCCATCTAAACAGCCTGACCACCACCTCACACCCGCTTCTCAACTGGCTCCACGGCAGCAGTAGTATTGGACTGCCCCTGTTGTTGACACACATTCTAAACAGCTAGTTTCAAAATGGCTGCTGGCAGTGATGAATCCCAGGCCACTATGGTGATAAAATGCAGGTTTGTCAATGTCTCTCCTGCCATCACATGCAGTGGAATGAAGAAATATTCAAAAGAGAATAATTGTATTGCTTTGAAAAAGTGCAACAAGTCAATTTAAAGCCATCTTTCGGGGCTAAAAGTACTTCTTAGACGAGAACATGGAGAGAGGAGTCCACGACTGCCACTGGAGAGGGAGTTTGACCTCATTGCACTGTGCACTGGGCTATTCCATGCGGTTTGCAAGGACATCATTATCAGTCCAGCACATAGAAGTTTTGGCCTTGACTGGAAGCAGTTGGCGAAGCTCCAGCACCCTCTCCACCATTCAAGTCGTTGGCTGCTTCAAAAACACACAAATTTGGGCATAAAAATCCAAATAAATTTTAAATTTGGAACTTTTTCCTGCCTATTGGATCAGGTAGGTCAGGGGTGTCCAATCTAATCCAGAAAGGGCCGGTGTGGGTGTTGTTTTTGTTAGAGCCCAGCACTAACACACTTGATTCTACCCACCAGGGTCCTGATTGAACCGCCTGATTAGTTAAAATTAGTGGATTCAGGTGCTGTAGCACTGCTGGCTAGAACAAAAACCAGCACCCACACTGGCCCTTTATGGACAAGTTTGGACACCCCTGAGGTAGGTACTAGCGAATGTACTTGTACTATCGGCGCTAAGCCTTAGTGTGAGGGTACGATCAGGAACCAGTCGCGGAGGCCCCCGCAGGGCAGAAAGCAAGGGTACAAAGTCCACACTCCAAAAATCAAAATACAGCTGGGCAAAAATAGAATCAAAAACCAGGGCAGCGATCTCAGTAATCGTTGTCGGACAGAAATGGGTCTGGTTCACCGGCACAAGTATGTCAAAGAAGCAAAACCAGAATCCAATGGGCGTAATCCGAATCGTAACCAGGGCAGCAAACATAGATCTCGTGGTCGGTCAAAACATACAGATGCAACGATGATCCAAAATCACAAAGGCAAAAATCTAAAAGTCAGGCAGTCCAGTCAGAAAGATAAGACTGAGTAATCAAGGCAAGAGAAGCGTAGCATGAGAAGACTGAGGAAACAATCTGACAGAGAATAACTGTGAAGAGACACCTAATATACTCTTCCAGGGAGATCACATGGTAAGGGACACAGGTGCAAACAGTCAGACTGATTACAAGGGAGCAGCACATGAGGGAGAACCTAATCACATGAAATTTGGCAGAAGCCAAAACGTGGACCGGGATCACGGGACAAACCTATACAAAGACATACAGCTCCAGTTAAGGAGTTCTAACATGCATAGATAATTAGAAAAAGGACAGCATGATCAGATGTGGAGTTTTCCACAGAAATGCAGCAAAGGAGTTCAGGGAGAGAAAAGAGGCGGAGACTAGAACAGGGCGAGTGCTGAGAGCTTGTTAATCAATTAGTAAGTGAAACTATACAATCCCTTGGTGCTTGTTAGTAAGTTAGTATTATATACAATGTTAGTTGGTGTTAGTGACTTCTAGCGAAAATAGCAAACTGTTAGTATGGTTAGTAAGATAGAAAAGTAAGGTGAAGTAAGCAAACGAGATCGGAAGGAAGACTGAAATCCAGAATCCAATAAATCACCGGAAGAGTGACACTCAGTACTGGGGCTGTGAGCAATGACAAGACAAGAGACCAGACAGGGGAGACAAAGTGCAATGCATAATGGAAAACATGGGCTGGAGTGAGAACATGGCAAAAAGCAAAATATGGAAAAGTAAAAACTAAGACAATACATAAACCAATCAAAGTTACCAATATCCCAATACACATTTCAACGAATAGTCAGACATAGCAAATATCAAAAAACACAAAAGGCAGTCAGAATAAACATGGCAAGGCATGAAACATGGCCAAGGCCAAAAACTGAATGAATGCCACGACAATTCTCAGTCACATGCATAGATGCAGCCACATTGTTATCCTATGGGCACCAAGTAGCCTGATCAACCCACAAGGTCTAGGAGAGGAGTAAAAATTAGGAGGAAGGAAAACCCTGGGTTGGTGGCAAAGAAAATCAAAGCCCATTGTGTGAAGGAGGACTGGCTAACTACCCAGTAGGTTTCAAGCTACCTCTCCTGTCTCTTTGTGTCATGGTCTGGCCCTGCAGGCCCTCCCCTCTTCTGTTTGCACCTCCACCTCAACGAGCCACAGCTGCTGCTCGTTGAGGTGGAGGTGTCTTGTAGAGTATTTAAGCACTGCACTGCCATTGTTGCAGTGCAGTTGGATTCTGTATGCTCTCTGTCTGTGTTGGCCGAGTGTTATGGAGCCCTGTTACCAGCTGCTGTTCCCCTGGGCATTGTCTGCTTTTCAATCAAACTTTATTTATATTTTACTCAGCCTGTGCTCTTGGGTCCCTCAATTTCTGTTCTGGGTACACGGTCCCAGTGCCCGCCGGCTTATTGCCTTTAGCCGGCGGGGGCAAAACCATGACACTTTGTCCAGCAGAAGTGTAGCCACTTGACCGAGGATAATACTGAAACTCCTTTAGATTACCAGCACCAGTTAGTCTCCTCCATGACAACAAAATTGCGACTGCAGGCTAAGGTCATCGAAAAGGTGGATCTGTGAGCTCTTAATCTGAAAGGGTTCACACAGATTCCATACCATGCCTATTTGCTGACAATGTAGATACTTTGGTTGTCTTGTAAGGTTTTGATCATTCTAGCTGTGATTGTCTATGGTACCATTCTCATGCTTATTGACTGGACTTGGGCAGACTAGGAACATCTTTTTTTGTGGAGTTACAGGACCTGTTGGGCCCAACACTGCTTTATATGTTTGTTCCTACATATTTTGAAATACAGAAATTTCACTGATTTTTTTTTTTTTTTTTTTTTTTTCTTCTTTTTGTTCACTTCCTCGTGCTGGCTACTCTGGTGGTCTGGTAGTTGCTGCTGGTCAAGGCCAGTCATTCTTGAACAGTGGTGGAGGAAGTACTGAAGTTCAGTACTTAAAAAGTACAGATAACCAGCAAAATATATATTCAAGTAAAATTAACAATCCTGCTTAAGTAAAAGTAAGAAAGTACTTGCTTTCAAATGTACTTAAAGTACTAAAAGTAAAAGTACTTTCACGATAGGTTGTCTCATGATTTCTAGGCCTATATTTCAACAAAAAATTGTTTGGGGATTTAATTCTTTAGATCATCCCTGTCGGGTGAAATATAATCTGCAGAATGAAAGTTTGAACTGTATCACAGAGGGTAAGCCTAATAAGTATGCTAACCTTTACAATAAACAAAAGTTGTTGCTGGTCAAATTACTCGTAATGGCATCTGTGGAGGCATAAGTATTACTAGTAGCAACATCAGCAGTTGTTACATAGTAGCAACGGTACTACAAAATTAGGGCTGCAATGAATGATAAAATTATGATTCGAGTTGTAAATGGGGAACAATTTTAAAAGGAGACGCCAATATATTTCGGGGTGTTTTATTATTGATAAGGGGGTTTATAATATTAATATTGTATATTAATATCGCGCATGCATATGCTGCGTGTGCCATAGCAACCTGACGTATCATCTGTAACATAGATTACCACGTACAGCAGCACAAGAAATTAAACTCAAAATTTTCTTGACTGAATGCTTTTTGTTTTTACACATCCGGATATTTCTCTGGGTACCCAAACATCAGGGTAAGCCGAAAATGTACTGTAAATGTAAACGCCTACATTCGACATTGGTGACTGTTGCGTACGGAATTCTTTCGCCCCAGCGTTTTTGGGGAATATGCTGTCCACTGCCTAATACCACGAATATGTAGACTATCTCATTACTTGAGCTGCCAGACTTTTGCACGGAATCCTGCACTTCGAAATATCGCAGCCGTATTTTTAGTTGTCCCGGCACGGATCTATTATTCTACGATAACTACTGAATGTTTTTGCGTAAAGCGTCCAGTTGTGATTGTATGTTTTTGTTACGTATCGAGCAACCATTGAATTTCTTTGAATGGAGATAGATTTTCACCGCTGCATTTGTTAGAACAATGACACATGACTGTGATCTTCCCTTTTTGTCAGGTCTGTCCATTTCATGGCGCCAGTAGACTGGAAACGCGTCCAATGAAAGGGTGATCGGAATTATTCAACACATTGATGATTTTTATTTATTTATTTTTTTAGATTCTAGGCTTGCTATAAATCAGCCATAAAAAATGAGAGTGCCACCCAGTACACTGGTAACATGAATAGGTGATACAGGAAGTCATTACATTTTATTTGATATCATATGCTTTATTCTACCCCGATAAAAGAGTCAAAGAAAAAACATTGTGAGAGTCCGAAGCACAATTTAAGTGAGCAAAATATCTGACTCTGTGTACACACAGACAGCAGAAAATCACCGCGATCAATCCTGAGATATCATAGTTGTTTCTTACTCTCCTGGTCTGATAATATATGATGGAAAGTCCAGTATTTTTAACTCCAAAAAACATGATGTTTTCTGTGCATTCTCCGTTTCCCGCTATATGTGTGGACCCACGCTCTTGAATGTTTGGCAGAGGTACCGAGGTTGTCAAAGGCAATGCGGTTCTCACAAATACCCTATTCAGAGCGCTCAGTCTAGGGATCCAGGAGAATCTGGTTTCGTTCGAATGCGACTGCCGCTTCAGAAGGCGCGCTCTGCTCTCATTGGAGGCCGGTGTTGTGCCGTAGAATGCACCCCTGCCGCAGATTGCAGCCCCTTCGCGGGAGCGCGCGTACGTCACTCCAATACAAATGTGACCCAGTTCGCTTCTATTTCGTGGAGTGTAACACAGTTTCACGTGTCAAAACCTTGCTAAGGATTTACCGCTTTAATTCCGCAACCAATCACAGTGCTAAAAAGTCCGAACGACAGTATCATATATTTAATTTTTGCGAGGTGGTACTGAAATTAAATAACAAATGGTATGGCTTGCGACATAATATCCTTAAGCCACGTGATACGAGTGATAACGAAAGCATAACGATCTTATATCTAGCCCTCGTATTTCACAACATCGGTTTTGTGGAAATATATAGCTATACAGCCAGACAAAATGAAGTTCTGATAATATGAGCAAGTAGGCGTTTCGCGGCTAAATTGCATTACTATTATCTTGGTTGAAAGGCATTTCGGGATACGCGTATATGCCCACCACATCAGATGTTCTTTTCGAGAAGTCAAATGTTTGTCTAAGGTCTTAACAAAATTAAATGAAGTGAACGAACTAAAGAATGATCAAAAAAAAAAAATCCATAAAGACTTCTTTCATGAACTATTTTTACTTAAAACAGATAAACTCCAACAAATAGACCTGTATGAATTGAAAACAATATTTACATCAAAATGCAGCTAATTCTGGGCAGAACAGGAATAACACTATGGAGGGTGGTCAGCTCGTCTTCAGGTGGTCCCACTCCCGACCTGAATCAAACTAGAAAAGCACCAAATGGATGAAACTTACTCAGGTTCCATGAACTGGGCGCCTATGCAAGTGCTAAAAGCACTTGAAGCTGAGGAAAACAAGGGAGAAAAACTCCAGGAGCGTATTCCACGGCGGTGAATGTTTATGGCTTGCTGTGAATTGCACCCCCTGTCTAACTCAGACAAGGAAAGTGCTACATGCATGAAATTCCTTCAGGTAAAATGTACTCGGGCCCTTTGCATGCTGTTAAAAGGAAATGATGCTGGGAATAACAGATGTAAAATTCCAGGGGGGGGGGTGCATTCCACGGCAGCCCATGTTTTTGGCTTGCCGTGAATTGCACCCCCTGTCTAACTCAGACAAGGAAAGTGCTACATGCATGAAATTCCTTCAGGTAGCATGTTCTAGCGCCCTTTGCATGCTGTTAAAAGGAATTGATGCTGGGACTAACGGAAATAAAATTCCAGGGAGGGGTGCATTCCACGGCAGCCCATGTTTTTGGCTTGCCGTGAATTGCACCCCCTGACTAACTTAGACTAGAAAAGTGCTACATACATGAAATTCATTCAGGTTACATGTACTAGGGCCCTGTGCATGCTGTTAAAAGGATTGATGCTGGGACTAACAGAAATAAAATTCCAGGGGGTCCAAGTTGTTGAACAATTCCAAAGACCGTCCACACGAAGAGCAAAATCGCGTTATTTGGCCGATGTGAGTTCCACAAAACGGACAAAACATCATTCAGTCTTTCACTGCAATCAACTTCGTAAAACTAACTCAAGTGCTCCCGCGGCAACAAAGTGATTGACACCTCATGTAATCACTTCCAGAATTTGGTACATTCCCTTTCCGTTACAGTCGTTTGCTAATTTGTTTCAGGACTAGTTAAAGGTTTACGCTCTTTGTAAATTTGTCTCCGAGTTTGTTAAAGTGTTTCACATCTTGTAAATTTGTTTTCTAAAATGTTAATTTGTTTTGTCCTTGGTAAAGTGTTTAGCTCATGTAATTGTTTTCCTAAAATGGTAATATGTTTTCTAAAATGTTAATTTGTATCAAGTTTGTAAAAGTGTTCCTCACTTTGTAATTTTGTTTTGCACTTCCCAGCCACCGTACAAAGCACTATCCATTTGTTAATCAATTTTAGCCTTTAAAGCAGGGGTGTCCAATCTTATCCATGAAGGGCCAGTGTGGGTGCAGGTTTTTGTGCTAGCCAGCAGTGCTACAGCACCTCATTGCACTAATTAACTAATCAGGGGATTCAATCAGGACCTTGGTGGGTAGAAACTGGTGTTGGTGTTGGGCTCTAACAAAAACCAGCACCCACACCGGCCCTTTCTGGATAAGATTGGACACCCCTGCTTTAAAGAATTGCAGACATGGGAAGAATCATTATCAGTAAATGGGATAAATGATTATAATAAAGCATTAGGCACGAGTTCAGGTGAATGTGTCGCTCAAATCAAATAGGATGATAGGCTATGGATATGGAATTCCGTCATTACTAAGTCGGTTTCGGGGCAGGGAGATGATCGCATGCGGGGTAAGAATCCTTGTTTAAACATTCCATGTCCTTTAGTTGCAAACCTGACATCGGAGTAATTTTCAAGTGCGCAATTTCTAAATGAGATCATATAAACTGTCTTTGATTGTCTTTGTGTGACTAGAATGTTCCCTTTGTCTTCTTCCCTGTCTTCCACGGAACAAACAGACTGGTGTAGGAGGGGCATATTTTCAATGATCCGATTGCGCTGATTGAGAAGCGCTAAATTCTTTATTTATTATTTCATTATCGCGGCAATGTGTTTGTTTGCATAGCTTTAATGCCATGGTGGCTAGAGTAAGAAATAACAAGTGTTTGTCACTAACATATCCCCCGCCACCGCAATTTTATATGTCCGTACGGACGGAGCCCAATGCTATATCCCCTGCTTCGCGGTATTCGCGCGGCGGGGGATTTAAAAAAAAAAAGAGATGTCTGAATTACGTCTTGTAATTGGTACGGACATACAAAGGCCTACTATTACAGCGGCATATAAAACCTTGTATCTTCACAATGACAAACTTCACAGGAAAATAAAAAACAAATATAAAATAATAACAATAATAATAAGTATATAAATGGATAAATATAGTTTAAAATAAAAAATGTTTAATTTTGCATGTAAGAATAGTGGACATACGAGTTTTCGTTTCTTATCAGTTTGGAGATACGAGGTTTTATCAGCAGGCCAACAATATTCAAATTTAAAGTCTGGTTTGCGATTTCCATGGACCACAAATGCGTTTTCATGGTTAATCAGAAAATCCTTTTTCCATGTTTTCCTGATAGCCATAATCAATGAGCTTTGTACAGAGTCTGCCTCTCTTTTGGATCAGTCACACCTCTTTCATAAGGCCGTCTTCATTCTGAAGTTAAGCGCTGTGGGCGTGATCGAAGCGAGTAGGGGAGAATACGCATAACTCAAAGGCGCTTAACACGAAGCGCGTAAAAAAGGACTTACGCGCTAATGGGAGAATAGACCCCTAACTGAATAGTCAGAAACATGGTATTATGGATGAGTTCACTCATAATTTAAATGCAGGATTTCTACTTTTATTAAAGCATTGACATTGTGATATTAACACTTTTAGTTAAGTTAATCCCCTGGGAATTTATAGCACTACAGTTTAAATGCTGTATGTATCAACACAGGACAAATAGGCCTCTTCAATAGTACTGATTTTAGCTGAATTCTAGCTCTTCATCAACCCATTCTGTGAGAATAAAAAATTTCCAGAGGACGATTTTGTACCTCTGCATGCTTTCTGAATATGCCTAATGTGCAAGTCGGAAATTCACTTCAAAGTAAATTACGTACCATTCTCCATGAAAGAAAACAACTTTAGTGTTGTGTTTTAAATGTTTAAGCTGTGATGCATCCTGATGGATGCTTTGATCATTCTCACAGTTTGCCTGTTTCTATTGGAATAGGACCTATGTAACTCTCTTTGTTTTGATTGTCAAACTTATAAGTGCAAACTTATACCTTAAATAGAGATAAGTGTTGTGTTTTATTTGTTTAATCTGTGATGCATCCTGATGGATGCTTTGATCATTTTCACAGTTTGCCTGTTTCTATTGGAATAGGACTTATGTAACTCTCTTTGTTTTGATTGTCAAACTTATAAGTGCAAACTTATACCGTAAATAGAGATAATTGCTAATGAAAAAAAATGCTTTTTTTTCAGCTAACTATAAGAGCTTGAATTTTGTTCCCAGATGCCAGGAAGATGCATATTTGGCACTTTAATTTTCAAATCTCAAATGATGCAGGGCTTAGCATGTGATTGTGAATTGATATAATTTGAATGGCCATTGCACTAGTTTTCATGAAATACTTGAACGTGCCCCTTTATCGTATTTATTTACTCTTACCCTTTCTTTTGATAGGAGACATCCTGAAAATGAGAGCAAATATTTGTTTTTACCTCCCTCCAAGCACTTTTCTGCAATGCCTACATGTCCTGCAATGTAAATCATATGCATTATCTTATTCATGTCAGTAATACATATTATAACCAACTATTCACGTTCTAACCATGTATGCATTCTTATCATTTTTGACAGGAAACATCCTGAAAACAAGACTGGGAACTGCTCTTGTTCTACATCTTTCAACATCTATTCCTGCAACTACATAGAATGATGTCAAGTAAGTCATTTGTATTATGTATCTTATTAGTATAACCATAATAATATAGTAAGATGGATTTGTGTCAATCCATGATATCTAACTGTATTGATTAACATCATCATGAATTTTCCTGCCAGGTCTTGAGGAGCCAATCGTGTTGCATGTCCTTGAACAGAGGGGACTGATCACTGCTTGAAGTGGATATCAACAACATGGCCTCTACCTCTGGTAGTAACATTACTAGCAGCAGCATCAACTGGGAATTATGCTGCCTTTGCCAACTACAAGCTAATGAACCACTGCAGACACCCAAAGATGAAAGACGTTTATCCTTGGAAAGGGATCTTAAAGGTTTCCTTGATAATGCTATGCTCTCCCTTCTTCTGTGAATATTACTATCAATCAACTGAATGATGGGTCAGGTATTTCTGAAACACTCAAAACACACAATGCGAGATATCACAAACACTTGAAAGGAGGAAGTTGACTCCCCTAAAGAGAATCCTAAAAAGCTGAGATCATGCCAGCCTAAAGCAGGTGGTATTCATTGTGTAATATGTGAAAAGGGGGGTACAGATGACCTTCACAAGGCAGTAACAGATAGTGTTGATTCTAATCTGAAATGCTGGGCAAAATGAAGTAAAAACTTCAAGCTTCTTGGAATATTACTCATAAACGCTTCCTATGTGCACGCAGCAGATGTGTATTAACATCCGAAATACTGTGTTAGATTGAGACTACCAGGGAGTCAAAAACAGAAGCATCTTCCAGTGACTGGGGGACAACCTTTGACCATATAACAGTTGCACAAACAATAGCCCTAGTTGTGGGTTCTGATAGGTCCTTCACTATCTCATATTTGTGGCTGCTCTGCTGGGACCTTATGGAAGACCGTGGGCATCTGTGTCTTTACTATGAACCCCACTCAACAAGATTCAAGGAGCATCTCCTTAGCCATCTCCCTGAGTGGACTGAGTATCATAAATGCAAGGGCACATATATCCTAAGCGAGGAACAAGTGTCTGAGAGAGTAGCTACTGCTCATGATTCGAGCCAGATTGATCAGGATGAAGCAATTTTGTTGATGAGGGCTGCCTTGGTTTTACACAGGTATTGCTTACAGCCAGGCTACATATTTGATGGCTCCTTCCCTTCCAACTGTCAAACAACTTCTGTAGCTGAACCCTTACGAGTGTTTAATGACATCGTTCTCCAGGGACCAGTGCTCCTCAAACCCACTGCAGTGAATACAGAAGATGTCAAACAGAAACAGAGAACGAAAATAGCATGCCTCATCACCCAATGTCAGAAGTACAATGCATATGGCGATCCTCGTTCCAATCGCCTCTCTAAGACAGATGCAATACGCCATAACAAGGGCCGAGAGATGCCCTTTCCCCTTATTATCATGATTCTGGGTTTTGATCATGTTTTATGTGCTGGGTTGTGTTTATGACTATTGTCTTTTATTTGTTTTTTTTTGGTTTTTGTAATATTCTGGTTTTTGGTTCATTCCATGTTTCAGTTCCATTGCACTTGTCTCCCCTGTCTTGTGATCTAGTTGGTTCAGTCCGTCTTCCCTGTCTGCGTGCTCACTGACTTCGGGTGCTTTAAAGGCAGTCTGGTGTTTAAAACATTTCTTCGTATCTCGTTTTCTCCCTTCACTCATCTGTTCTGATTACTAACGAGACCAAAATTTGTATTATAGTATACTAACACAACTAACCATGTATATATAGATTCGATTACTAAATTACTAATGAGCTCTCTAGTTTAAGTTGTAAAACCGCACCGCTACAAATAGACGAATTCCCTCTTCGCAGTCGCCCTGTTGTATTCTCCGCCCCTTTTGCTTTCCACCGTCCTCTCCCTATGTTCAGCGAGAATCTCTCGCACGTGCTTAATTACTTTCCTGCTCTTGTTATTTGTGCAGTAGAACTCCTGGACCGGAGCTGTTTAAATGTCATAGGCTGTTTGTGTGATTCCTGTCCGTATTTCGTTTCTCTCCAATTTCCGTGGTTAGGGCTTCCCTCATGTGATTCTCCCGATGTAATTAGTCTCATTCCCCATAGCTGATCTCTGTATAGCATGTGACCTTTCCTGTGTGTATATTAGGAGTCTTTTCACTCACAGCTCTTGTCAGAACGTTGATCAATATTTCATTGTGCCGAGCTCCTTGTACGCCTTTGATTATTGTTTCTCTTCTACTGGATAGTCAGACCCTGATTCTTGCCATTGCCCTTTTTGTACTGTTTTTGCCTTTCTGGATTTTGACCTATTTTTGTATGACCACGAGTTCTGTGTTTGGATGCCCTGTGTATGACCATTGGCTTTACCCATTGACTACAACTTTTTGCCTATGGTTTTTGTACCTCTGCCCATCTGTCTAACTGGTTCTGACCCCTGCCTGTCTAGTCGATACTGTTTTTGGATTTCGTATTGTGGCTTGGCAATTCCTGTGTTTTCTGGCTTTGACTCGGACTCCAATAAAGGCATACTTTTTTTTTTTTTTGGATTTCTTTCTCTTGTGTGGTTCCTGAACTGTACGTCACACTTATATTGGCCTTAAATTGCATTGCAGTGGGCACCGCAGAGGGGAATTTGATGAAGCACATGCACAGGGATCCCCGTGTCATAAGTGAACCATGGAGGTGAAGCAGTCACTTGTGCATGCAGTGTGTAAACGACACAATGAAGACGGCATAGTTCTTCCATCTAATCTTTGTCAGCATGTCTTCACCACTTATGATGTAGACAATCTAGATTGGCAAAACAAAGGGAATTACTCACAGGATGAGTTTCATGGAACTGCACTGAGTGCCACAAATCACCTCTCTCATAACAATCGAGGACGTAAGCGTCCTCCAGTGAAATTTGACTCTGAAGATATCTCCACACCCAAACTTCCAGGCTCATAGACTTGTGAAACCAGCAGAACTGAATACTGGAGTTATCTTGGCACCCATAGCTGGCACTGGTCCTACTCGACCATCACGTGGTCTTGTATGAGGAGCCAGAGTGAAAGACGAAAGTTGGTTTGTGCATGGCAAAGGCATTCTTGATCAGAATACATTAGATGAACAGGATGTTATTACATGGTCAGGTTTTTGACTCACAGCCTTTGAATGATGACACAGTGAAACCTTGTGCTGAGATAGGAGTGTATCCCCTGTTTCTAGACAAAGCAGCCTCTGCATCCTGAAGCATGCAATGGAGCTAGCTCAGAAAGGCACATCATTCCTCAATCCCGGCCAGATCGCTGTCCTTAGTGCCGATCAACCATTGTATCCCATAACAAAGCCTCTCCAATGGCAATATCCTGAAACACTTGGTGAAGACAAGCTCATCTTGATGATGGGAGCACTATATATCGAAGACAAAGCTCATCTTAAGGTGGGGGGGAAGCTGCTCCGTGATTCACGGTGGACCATCATCCTTTCCCAGGCATAGGGCCTGACTACAGGACGTGCTCAGTCGGTCCTCAACGAGCACTATATCAAACGAAAACGGTATTCCCACTAGGTCACACTCATGTCTCTGTATTGTAATGTAGAAAGATGGCAGTATTGACCTTTTTTTGTTAAGCCCAGTCTGGAGCTATGTTTGGGCATGTCTGAGAGGGAAAGTCCCAGAGAGTTAAAAGAAAATTGTAAAATGTGGAAGGGGTCTGCAAAGGAGTACATAAGGAGGAAAATTGAGAGAGTAAAGTAGTAGGAGAAATTGCAAGGAGAAGGATACATTTGACCAGACCTGTCACTCTTTTCAAGACCTGTGAAGCTCTTTGTGGATTTTTGCCTGTGTTAGAGCATTTTCTTCACCCGGAGCATCACCAAGCAGTAGTATAAATTGTAGATTAGTTGTCAGTTGTTTAATAAAATCTGGTTAGGTTTTAAAATTTTGTCTGTCATCCCTTGCTGTTGTAAATGTCATAACACATTGGGGCCGTAACAAATTGGGGGCTCGTTCGGGATAGACCATCGTCTGTCATTTATTGAAAATCCAACATTTCTAATTGTGAAATTGTTTATTGAATTTTCCTATATATATATATACATATATATATATATATATATATAGACAGACAGATCAACAGCAATGGATGATTTCTTGGCATCACCGTAGAGGTTTTGAAGTCTTTTAAAAAGACTGCTAGAAATGTGCAGACAGGTAGAGCTGACAGAGGTAAAACCAGCCATGCGAAAAGCAAGACTGGCTAGAGAGATTGCTTGAATATTACATTGATGAAAATGTGTTTGCACCAGGAGATCTGGAACAGTTTCCAGTGGAAAATCCAAATATAGAGATGGAACTTAAATTAAAAATGCTAGAGAGTGAAAGGGAGGAAAAAGAAAAACAAAGGCAGTTTGAGTTAGAAAAATTAGCAAGACAGAGAGATTTCAAGTTACAGAAATTTGATAGAGAAGAAAGGCTCCAAATGGAGCTACTAAAAATAAAAATAAAAGTTGAAAACAAATTTCGAGCTAGTCAGGAGGTAAAGCTGGTGCCTCCATTTTCAGAGAAAGAAGTTGATAAGTACAAAACCCAAAACCAGTGAAGTTGGCACATGATGTAAATCGTAGATAAAAACAGAATACAATGATTTGCAAATCCTTTTCAACTTATATTCAGTTGAGTACACTGCAAAGACAAGATGTTTAATGTTCAAACTGAGAAACTTTTTTTTTTTTGCAAATAATCATTAACTTAGAATTTAAAGGCAGCAACACATTGCAAAAAAGTTGGCACGGGGCCTTTTTACCACTGTGTTACATCGCCTTTCGTTTTAACGACACTCAGTAAATGTTTTGGAACTGAGGAGACCAATTTTTGAAGCTTTTCTGGTGGAACTCTTTCCCATTCTTGCTTGATGGAAAGCTTAATTTGTTCAACAGTCCAGGGTCTTCGTTGTTGTATTTTACGCTTCATAATGCGCCGCACATTTTCAATGGGAGACAGTTTTGGACTACAGGCAGGCCATTCTAGTACCCGCACTCTTTTACTACATAGCCATGCTGTTGTAACACATGCAGAATGTGGCTTGGCATTGTCTTGCTGAAATAAGCAGGGGCGTCCATGAAAAAGACATTGCTTGGATGGAAACATATGTTGCTCCAAAACCTGTATGTACCTTTCAGCATTAATGATGCCTTCACATATGTGTAAGTTGCCCATGCCTTGGGCACTAATACACCCCCACACTATCACAGATGCTGGCTTTTGAACTTTGTGCCTATAACAATCCGGATGGTTCTTTTCTCCTTTGGTCCGGAGGACACGACGTCCACAGTTTCCAAAAACAATTTGAAATGTGGACTCGTCAGACCACAGAACACTTTTCCACTTTGCATCAGTCCATCTTAGATGAGCTTGGGCCCAGCGAAGCCGGCGGCTTTTCTGGGTGCTGTTGATAAATGGCTTTCGCTTTGCATTATAGAGTTTTAACTTGCATTTGCAGATGTAGTGACGAACTGTAGTTACTGACAGTGGTTTTCTGAAGTGTTCCTGAGCCCATGTGGTGATGTACTTTACACACTGATGTCGGTTTTTGATCCAGTACCGCCTGAGGGATCGAAGGTCACGGCCAATCAATGTTGGTTTTCGGCCTTGTCGCTTACGTGCAGTGATTTCTCCAGATTCTCTGAAACTTTTGACGATATTACGGACCGTAGATGATGAAATCCCTAAATTTCTTACAATAGCTCGCTGAGGAATGTTGTTTTTAAACTGTTCGACAATCAGCACACGCATTTGTTAACTAAGTGGTGACCCTCGCCCCATCCTTGTTTGTGAATGACTGAGCATTTCAGGGAAGCTGCTTTTATACCCAATCATGGCACCCACCTGTTCCCAATTTGCCCGTTCACCTGTGGGATGTTCCAAATAAGTGTTTGATGAGCATTCCTCAACTCTCTCAGTCTTTTTTGCCACTTGTGCCAGCTTTATTGAAACATGTTGCTGGCATCAAATTCCAAATGAGCTAATATTTGCAAAAAATTACAAAGTTTACCTGTTCGAACATTAAGTAACTTGTCTTTGCAGTGTGCTCAATTAAATATAGGTTGAAAAGGATTTGCAAATCATTGTATTCTGTTTTTATTTACGTTTTACACAACGTGCCAACTTCACTGGTTTTGGGTTTTGTATATTTCTGCATAAATAGGACCTAAAACATAATCAGATTTTCACACAAGTCCTAAAAGTAGATTAAGAAAACCCAGTTAAACAAATGAGACAAAAATATTACACTTGGTCATTTATTTATTGAGGAAAATAATCCAATATTACATATTTGTGAGGGGCAAAAGTATGTGAACATCTAGGATTAGTGATTAATTTGAAGGTGAAATTAGAGTCAGGTGTTTTCAATCAATGGAATGACAATCAGGTGTGAGAGGGCACCCTGTTTTATTTAAAGGACAGGGATTTATCAAAGTCTGATCTTCACAACTCATGTTTGTGGAAGTGTATTATGGCATGAACAAAGGAGATTTCTGAGGACCTCAGAAAAAGGGTTGTTGATGCTCATCAGGCTGGCAAAGGTTACGAAACCATCTCTTGAGAGTTTGGACTCCACCAGACCAGTCAGACAGATTATGTACAAATGGAGGAAATTCAAGACCATTATTACCCTCCCCAGGAGTGGCCGACTTACAAAGATCACTTCAAGAGCAAGGCGTGTAATAGTCGGCGAGGTCACAAAGGACCCCAGGATAACTTCTAAGCAACTGAAGGCCTCTCTCACATTGGCTAATGTTAATGTTCATGAGTCCACCATCAGGAGAATACTGAACAACAATGGTGTGCATGGCAGGGTTGCAAGGAGAAAGCCACTGCTCTCCAAAAAGAGCATTGCTGCACGTCTGCAGTTTGCTAAAGATCACATGGACAAACCAGAAGGCTATTGGAAAAATGTTTTGTGGATGGATGAGACCAAAATATAACTTTTTGGTTTAAATGAGAAGCTTTATGTTTGGAGAAAGGAAAACACTGCAATCCAGCATAAGAACCTCATCCCATCTGTGAAACATGGTGGTGGTAGTATCATTGTTTGGGCCTGTTTTGCTGCATCGGGGCCAGGACGACTTGCCATCATTGATGGAACAATGAATTTTGAATTATACCAACAAATTCTCAAGGAAAATGTCAGGACACCTGTCCATGAGCTGAATTTCAAGAAAAGGTGGGTCATGCAACAAGACAACGACCCTAAGCACACAAGTGGTTCTACCAAAGAATGGTTAAAGAAGTATAAAGTTAATGTTTTGGAATGGCCAAGTCAAAGTTCTGACCTTAATCCAATCAAAATGTTGAGGAAGGACCAGGAGCGAGCAGTTCATGTGAGGAAACTTGCCTACATCCCAGAGTTGAAGCTGTTCTGTACGGAGGAATGGGCTAAAATTCCTCCAAGCTGATGTGCAGGACTGATCAATAGTTACAGGAAACGTTCACTTGCAGTTATTGCAGCACAAGGGGGTCACACCAGATACTGAAATCAAAGGTTCACATACTTTTGCCACTCACAAATATGTTATATTGGATCATTTTTCTCAATAAATAAATGACCAAGTATAATATTTTTGTCTCATTTGCTTAACAGGGTTCTCTTCATCTACTTTTAAGACTTGTGTGAAAATCTGATGATGTTTTAGGTCATATGTATGCAGAAATCTAGAAATTTTAAAGGGTTCACAAACTTTCAAGCACCACTGTATATATATATATATATATATACAAAACGCAAAACCAGTGAAGTTGGCACGTTATGTAAATCATAGATTAAAACAGAATACAATGATTTGCAAATCCTTTTCAACTTATATTCAATTGAATACACTGCAAAGACAAGATGTTTAATGTTCAAACTGAGAAAAGTTTTTTTTTTTTTGCAAATTATCATTAACTTAGAATTTCAAGGCAGCAACACATTGCAAAAAAGTTGGCACAGGGGCCTTTTTACCACTGTGATACATCGCCTTTCCTTTTAACGACACTCAGTAAACGTTTGGGAACTGAGGAGACCAATTTTTGAAGCTTTTCAGGTGGAACTCTTTCCCATTCTAGCTTGATGTACAGCTTAAGTTATTCAACAGTCCGGAGTCTCCGTTGTCATATTTTACGCTTCATAATGCGCCACACATTTTCAATGGGAGACAGGTCTGGACTACAGGCAGGCCAGTCTAGTACCCGCACTCTTTGAATACGGAGCCATGCTGTTGTAACACGTGCAGAATGTGGCTTGGCATTGTCTTGCTGAAATAAGCAGGGGCATCCATGAAAAAGACGTTGCTTGGATGGCAACATATGTTGCTCCAAAACCTGTATGTACCTTTCAGCATTAATGGTGCCTTCACATATGTGAAAGTTGCCCATGCCTTGGGCACTAATACACTCCCTTACCATCACAGATGCTGGCTTTTGACTTTTATAAAAGTCCGGATGGTTCTTTTCCTCTTTGGTCCGGAGGACATGACGTCCACAGTTTCCAAAAAAATTTGAAATGTGGACTCGTCAGACCGCAGAACACTTTTCCACTTTGCATCAGTCCATCTTAGATGAGCTTGGGCCCAGCGAAGCCGGCAGCGTTTCTGGGTGCTGTTGATAAATGGCTTTCGCTTTGCATTATAGAGTTTTAACTTGCACTTCCAGATGTAGTGACGAACTGTAGTTACTGACAGTGGTTTTCTGAAGTGTTCCTGAGCCCATGTGGTGATGTCCTTTACACACTGATGTCGGTTTTTGATGCAGTACCGCCTGAGGGATCGAAGGTCACGGGCATTCAATGTTGGTTTTCAGCCTTCTCGCTTACGTGCAGTGATTTCTCCAGATTTCCTGAACCTTTTGACGATATTACGGACTGTAGATGATGAAATCCCTAAATTTCTTGCAATAGCTGATTGAGGAATGTTGTTTTTAAACTGTTCAACAATCAGCTCATGCATTTGTTCACTAAGTGGTGACCCTCGCCCCATCCTTGTTTGTGACTGAGCATTTCAGGGAAGCTGCTTTTATACCCAATCATGGCACCCACTGTTGAAGATATTAATTCAGCATTTTTGATTATATTTACTAATATTGATTATATATATTTTTCATCATTATTAATTCATTGCTCATACTCTTAATCAATAACCATATTATGTAGGCAGCAAAAAGACACATATAACACACACACATACATACAAGTGGTTCACATACTGCAGTGCAGACACACACATAACATAACGCAAATATACATACAGAGTTCACACATGGAGAGACACACAAATACAAGCAATTCAGTTCACACTTGCATGAGCAGCTCACACACACATAAGCAGCAGCTTCTGTAGCTTTGATTATTAAGCTTCTGTTTTCTTGATTAAAAAAACATAATCAGAGGATGTATTTGATTTCTGTAGCTTTGATCAATATTTGTTCAGCAAAATCGTTATTTGCTTCTGAAAACAGCAAGTAAAATTTTTACTTTTTAGAGAATCTGTCTCTCTCCAATTGCTTGAGGATGGGGAAATCTCAATAAAGTGAAGAAAATCCACAACACCACCTGTACCCAATTAGCCCGTTCACCTGTGGGATGTTCCAAATAAATGTTTGATGAGCATTCCTCAACTTTCAGTCTTTTTTGCCACTTGTGCCAGCTTTTTTGAAACATGTTGCAGGCATCAAATTCCAAATCAGCTAATATTTGCAAAAAATTACCTAAGTTTACCTTTTTGAACATTAAGTAACTTGTCTTTGCAGTGTATTCAATTGAATATAGGTTGATAAGGATTTGCAAATCATTGTATTCTGTTTTCATTTACGATTTACACAACGTGCCAACTTCACTGGTTTTGGGTTTGTATATATCACATGTTTATTAGCATATTGTATTATATGTACATAAATACAAGAGTCTACTTAACCATTTTTGTATTGAAAAAAAACATTTTGCCTTTATGAGTCTAAATTTTTCCCTTTTGGAATGGAGGTGTAATGTGGAAAGAAGCCACTAAATGGCAGTATTGACCTTTTTTTGTTAAGCCCAGTCTGGAGCTACGTTTGGGCATGTCTGAGAGGAAAGTCCCAGAGAATTAAAGAAAGGTGGGAGGGGTCTGCAAAAGAGTATATAACGAGGGAAATTGAGAGAGTAAAGTAGTTGGAGAAATTGGAAGGAAAAGGATACATTTGACCAGACCTGCTACTCTTTTCAAGACCTGTGAAGCTCTTTGTGGATTTTTGCTTGTGTTGGAGCATTTTCCTCACAAGGAGCATCAACAAGCAACCCCATCTCAAGGGACTGTAAATATTTTTTTTCTTGTGTATTATCAATCTCGGTCAGTAGTATAAATTGCTGATTAGTTGTCAGTTTGTTTACTTAAATCTGGTTAAATTTTATAATTTTGTCTGTCATCCCTTGCTGTCGTTAATGTCATAACAAATTGGGGCCATAACTGTAATTTCTGAAGCAGAATGCATACTCTACCTATTGTGCAGATCTTGGCCCACCGGAAACATTTGTAATGCGGGATCAACAATCTCAAGCTGATTTCCCACAGTTTAAGTACTGGTTTACCATGATGGAAGTGGAATTCCAACTCTGCCGATTCATTCGGTCACTTCAGGAAGGAATATTTGAGTTTTACTTTCAAGTTTGTGATGAACTCTGTGCTTGGTTTCATGTGATGGATCACACCAACTATGCCTGCTGGTTAACCATCCATGTGTGAGACATGGTTCAGCTGCCTGAAAAACATCCTGCCATTTGAAAGAAGTTCATGAAGGGGAACTTTGTACTGCAGCGATCAGAGCGCAAGTTCAGCTTGATTGTAAAAGATCAGTCCCGTGAGCAGTCAAACAAAATCTTGCAATCCTGTGGTGGAGCAGCTGGACTCTATGAGAACCCTGAGGCCCATGTTCTTCATGCTGGCAGGGCCTGACTGTGCCTGATTAGTACAACAGTTTCAAGCTGTGTATGATAGCAGCTCATCATCATCATCAACAGCTCATCAAGAAGAGGCACACAGCTTGCAAGTGATGTTCAGGAAGGAAGTCAAGTCCTTTACCGAGGTTATGGAAACCCACCAAAATCCCTTCCTATCAGCAAAACATGAACTAATTGCACTGGACGCACAAGATGTTATGGAAAAAGAAGTGGCTGATTCGCTCGCTACAGCTCACAAAGTTGGTATAGTCCTACATGCTGCCTATGTAGACTAGCAACTTGACAAGGTCATTAAGCCTGTGTCAGATATGATCCTACAAGCAACCATACTGACATTTGCCAATCGACCCGACATTAAAACCAAGCACAAAACAAAAAACGGGATTCACAAGCAAAACATGATTCTCGTCACACAACTGTTCCTTTTGTTATGGCCCCAATTTGTTATTGCATATATGACAGTCAGGGATGACAGACACAATTTTAAAACTTAAACACATTTAATAAAACCAAACACTTTTAACTAAACTACTATCTTCTCCACTGACCAAGATTGATAAATACAAGAACAAAATTATTTACAGTCCCTTTGGTTGGGTTGCTTGGTCATGTCCTGGGTGAGGAAAATACTCCAACGCAGGCAAAAATCCACAAAAAGCTTCACAAGTCATGAAAAGAGTGACAGGTCTGGTCAAATGTATCCTTCTGCTTGCAATTTCTCCTACTACTTTACTGTCTCAATTTTCCTCCTTATATGCTCTTTTGCAGACCCCTCCCACATTTAGACCTCTTTTTTAAATTCTCTGGGACTTGTCCCAGACATGCCCAAGACGTGCCCAAACCTAGCTCCAGTCTGGGCTTAACATAAGAAAGGTCAATACTGCCATCTAATGGCTTCTATTCACATCACACTTTCCCTTCAGTCCAGGCCGGATGCAGACATGGCAGAATTTTTCAGGTTTGAAAATCAGTGGGAGCCACCCAGCATTTCAAACAAGGATGAACTATTTGGATATATCAATGATGAGATAACAAAGCATGGCATGTCAGGTAAACTGCTCCTTTCTACAAAGAAACAGACAGGGGTATGACATGTCTGCCCTTCAGCCCTGTAATCATCCAGAAGCAAATACAAGAATAATCCTGCATCTTGGATATGCTGGGGTCAATGGCCATAAAAAAGGCATTTGTACGGACCATTGACAGCGTTGTTGTCATCCTTGCCATCCGTTTCTTCAATACACAAGGGCTCACAGAGCTCTGGATTGGCTTTGCGGGTGGAAAGAACTATCGGGACATTCCTGCTCATGAGATCAGCAAGGATCTTGGTCCCCAGAAGTCACTGGCCTTACCACTCTTCTGCACTTTAACAAGATGTGACACAACCTCAGCCTTCCTAGGCTATGGGAAAAAGAGTGCATGGGCAGCTTAGGTGGCAACACCAGATCTCACAGAATCCCTGGTTACCCTCACTCCAGACCCGGAACAGATCAACAAAGATGTCCATGTATAAAGACTGGAGCGTATGGTTGTCATCATGCACAGCAAGAGCTGTGGTTCCAGCCACGTTGATGAAGCGAGACATCACCTTTTCACAACTGGCACTAAGTCCCTTGAATACCTGCATCTCAGCCAAGCTGTACTTATACAGCACATCAAAAGGGTGCAACTGCAAGCCAGCTTCTTCTGGAACCAAGCAACCGCTGTGCAGCAAGCTATCCCAGAGTTCAGTACATGGGGATGGCATAAGTACTCGAAGAGCAAGACTTTGGAACCGTACTGGACCAATCTTGCAGACGCCAGTAAAGCTTGCACCATTCTCCTCCACTGTGGCTGCAAGAAGGCTTGTAGAGGGCGCTGCAAATGCTCAAAAGCTGGAGTTCATTGCAGTTCTATATGTGCATGTGAGGGTGCCTGTACTAACAATGGTGGTGGAGACGATGAGTGATCTGTGCATGATTAGGATAATTCATGTGAGTGACACCATGAAAATGAGAGAGAGATAATAAAAGAGAGAATTCATGTTGTTGCTATTTGTTGTTATGCTAAGTGACCCTTTGTTTAACTGTTTTGGATTTGACAATTTTATTATTCTTTTAATAATTTTACCTTACATAAATATTGCCTGGCAAAAATAATTGTGTCACATGGGTTACACTGAAAGCGCTTCAGTTTTATAAGAAAATTAATCAGCATTGAGAAAAACTTTCAAAGTTATAGCAAAAAAAAAAAAAAGATTTTCAACCACAGTCTTGAAAAGAAAAGAGGGTCCAGACTCACAGAAGTATACATATAAAAACACCAATGGCAGGGCTGCCAACTTTCTATGCAATCTCACACATACAGTGTAAGTTTCACGTATTTTGAAGGCGTATTCACCGTAGTCAGCAATTATTCAACCAAAGAATATTAACGAGAATCTCACGCGTAATTAAAGTCCTTGTGTGTGGAAGTTTCAGTTTCACTTGCGTTATGCTGGACTTCAGCACAAGTGATATGAAAGCAGTTGTGACTCCAAACATTATGCGCTTTTCCTCATTCAGGGGTTGGAAGTGATGTGTGTGTTTCATGATTAAATTGTTTGAAAGAAATAAGACCATTTGAAACATCTTTATACATTTCCATTGCTTTCGACCCCTATGTAAAGACAAAAGTGAGAATTCCAGTCATAATTGATTTCCATGTCTCTAGTGGTGAAATCCACCGTAATGCACTTGAAACTGGTTAACTTCCATAATCAAGGACTCAAGTCCATGCGAGAATCTCTGAAATACGCGTCAATTGAATAATTGCTGACTGCAGCATGGGAACGAGAAAGCCTCTAAGAGGCGTGAGACTCACAGCAAAAGTGTGAGAGTTGGTGGCCTCGCAATGGACTACCCATGGTCAGTAAACACAAAATAGAAACCATATAGTCCTTTGTAGCTCATTTGGTTCAAAATCTGGAGCTAAAACCCTTTTTCGAACAGCAGCCCTGTTGAATTTCGGAAAATTGGGGTCCTGATACACCAAATCATAAATGGAAGTATTCCTATGGGTTTCCCATGGTCAAAAAAGTTAAAATAGACATCAAGTTTGTATTTGTATCTCATCTGGTTCAAAAGTTACGGCCGAATCCCTTTTCAGGCGGTGGCCATATTGGATTTGGCAGCCATCTTGGCCTCAGGGGTCTCTGGCTCCGGCGCCCTGGCTAAATCATTTCAGTATGCCTTCAGCTACATCTGTGCCAAATTTGGTGCTTGTAGATGAATTTGCGTGAACTTTGCTGTCAGGCCCCCAACTAAAATATTTTGTCCTCAAAGAATTTTATTATGGTTTGAGGAACACACACAAATGTTTTGAAGTAGCAAAGCCGTATAAAAGTTTTAAGAAACAAAGTTGTGCTACAGGGAATTAAGAATTGTAACAAGTTGCCCAATAAATTAAAAGATGACATTCACTAGATTAAAGAAAAATGCTTTGTCATCACTCTGAGGCACTGTAGTTTGAACACCAGTACTTCTGTAATTACTTATCATTATTTTTAAAATAAGATTGTTTTTGTAAAAAATATTCATCACTAATGGGTGGAATGGAATGAAGTTGACACATCTTTTTTTTGCTTTGTAATGAGTTAAATTGATAAAAATTTTTTTTTTTTTTGGAAATTCCTCAATTGGCTTTATTTGTGTGTCCTCGTCTTCTTTATGACTTATATTCTTCCATTTAGTTCTAACTTTGTAATGAACTAATCAATCTATATTTTATTCCTTAGTTTTTTTGTTTTATTTTTGCCTTACTTGTTCTGTTGATGATATTTGTTTCGGTATTCATTTGTTGGATGGTTTTTCTTTTTTTTTTAGACAATGCACGGACATGCTGGAGAATAGCCTATGGCTGAAGCATGAATCAGTGTTGAAATAAAATAAAAATAAACTTTTTCTGGCCTGATATGAAACAACCAGGTCCATCTTGAACCAGACTTACCTTGCTAGTCAATAAGCTCACCTAAGTCTCTAAGCGGGTTAATCAAGAGCAGATGGTGCCATTTTCATTAAAACCTGTATATTTAAAAGTAGCATTAAATATACTGTAGTATTAAATTCTACCAATAGATGGCAGGTTAATACCTTGCTGTTTTTTTTCCCAGCTGCTTCTGTGCCTTGAAACAAAAAACTAGCTCAGCTTAATGGTCCTCTTTGCCATGATATAATCAGACTGCAGAGTTTTGCTGTACACAATGAACTTAAGTGCATTGTGCATATACTGCAAGGTCCTTAACACCTTTGAGAAGAAGCCAAATATAGAAGAAGAAGCCACATAAATAGCCAAAGGGCTATTTATGTGTTACCTGATTCAAGGCTTTATAATTCATGATTGCAGCTTCACGGAGAGGAAATGAATGGCTCAACTGAGTTAATACACTTATAGCATTTAGAATTACATCGTATTTCAGATTATTTTCATGATTTTGAGACTGAAAATGGTAGCTAACATAAAAAATCCTCATGAAAATTCAGCATTGAAATTGTAAAAAAAAAAAAAAGCAGGAGCAGTAAAGAAAGTGGTCAGAATTGGATTGTTTGTAAGTGGATGTAAACAAATAATTTAATGTCTTTGGATAGGAGCATAGTCCTCTGTCTTTTGCAGTACCCCTTATTTGGGGCCAGATTGTGGAGTTAACAGACTCAGCAAAGTAGCCCAGGCATCCGGTTCCTTCAACTCTTCCTGTGAGATCCCAAGCCCTTCCCAGGCCAGGTAGGAAATACAACCCCAGGTCAGAAACAGTTGGGATGAAATGTAAATTGTGAATAAAATCTAAATGCAATGACTTTCAGATCACATGAGCCATTATGTTATTTACAATAGAACATGACCGTATTAGTTAATTACAACACAAAATTAGCTTATTTCAAATTTTCTGGCTGCAACAGGTCTCAAAAAAATTGGAACACAGGCAAAATAGGCCTGAAAAAAACATTTGGCAAGTACTTCAGTTAACTGGCATCAGGTGTGTAACATGATTGGCTATAAAAGGGATGTCTTGGAGAGGCCGAGTCTCTCAAAAGTAAAGATGGCCAGAGGCTCTCCAACCTGTGAAGGCTTGTGTAAAAAAAATTGTGGAATACTTCATAAACAATGTTTCTCAATGTCAAATAGCAAAGGCTTTGAAGATTTCATCATCAACAGTGCATAAAAGATTCAGAGAAACTGGAAAAATCTCTGTGCGTAAGGGACAAGGCCGAAGACCTTTTCTGGATGCCCGTGATCTTCGGGCCCTGAGACACCACTGCATCACTCATGGGCAAGATTCTGTCCTTGACATTACTATATTGGCCCAGGAATACTTCAGGATACCACAGTCTGTAAACACAATCCACCCTGCCATCCACAGAAGCCACCTAAAACTCTTTCATGCAAAAAGGAAGCCATTGTTGAGCATGACTCAGAAGCAACGCCGTGTTTTGTGGACCAAGGCTCATTTAAAATGGACTGTAGCAAAGTGGCAAAGTGTCCTGTGGTCAGACAAGTCCAAATTTGACATTCTCGTTGGAAATCATGGGCGTCGTGTCCTCCGGGACAAAGAGGAGAAAGACCACTCCTCCTGTTGTCAGCGTTCAGATCAAGAATCTCTGATTGTCTTAGTATGGTGTGGGACACTTGCATGTTTTAAAAGGCACCATGAATTCTGAAAGGTATCCAAAGGTTTTAGAGCAACATATGCTCCCCTCTAGATGACATCTACTGCAGGGAAGGCCTTGTGTATTTAAGCAGGACAATGTAAAACCACATACTGCAGCTATTACAACAGCATGGCTTCATAGTAGAAGAGTCTGTGTGCTGAACTAGCCTGCGAGTAGTCCTGATCATTCACCGATTGGCGCATAATTAAACGAAAACTCTCCAGCAGTTAGAAGCCTGTATTAAACAAGAGTTGGATCAAATTCCAATGGCTAATCTGAAGAAACTTTTCTCCTCAATGCCCAGATGTCTCCACTCTGTGTTAAAAAGAAGAGGGAATGCTACACCATGGTAAACAGTTCCCTGTCCTTTTTTGAGACCTGTAGCAGCCATAAAATTTGATATGAGCTCATTTTGCAGATAGAATTGAAAAATTTCTCAGTTTCAGCATTTGCTTTGTTATCTCTGTTCTATTGTGAATAAAATACTGGCTAGTGTGATTTGAAAGTCATTGCGTTTTTATTTTATTCACAATTTACACTTTGTCCCAACTCTTTTGGAATTGGGGTTGTATAATCGCCCCATCATGTCCTGGATCTGCCTCAGGGCCCCCTACCAGTTAGTCATACCCTGAAAACTTGAAAAAGGAGGCACCCAAGCTAGATGTCTGAACCACCTCAACAGAATCCTCTCAACATGGAAGAGCAGCAGCTATTCTATGAGCCTTTCACTCATGTCCAAGCTTCTCACTCGATCTCTTAGGTTGAGCCAAGCCAGAGAAAAGTCATTTTGACTGCTCATATTCGTAATCTTGTTCTTTCGATCAGTACCCAAAGTTTGTGACCATAGGTGAGGATTAGACCATAGATTGACCCGTAAATTGAGACTTTTACTTTTTGTTTCCGCTCCTTCTTCACCCTGAAGGATTGGAACAACTCTTACATTACTGCAAATGCTGCACCAATCCACCAGTAAATCTCTTGCTTTGTCCTACCCTCACTGATGAATGTGACTCTAAGATATCTAAACACCTTTACTTGCAGAGGCAACTCAACCCTCACTTGGAGGGTACAATGCACCTTTTTCTGACAAAGGTCCACGACCTCAGATCTGGAGGTGTTGACACACATCCCAACCATCTCACACTTGGTAGTGAACCGCTGGAGGTCACAGCCAAATGAAGCCAACGGGACACCATCATCTGCATAAAGGAGCGATGCAACCCTGAGGCCACTAAACTGGATACTCTCTAGACCATGACTGTGCCATGAAAATCAGGAACAAAATAGAAGCTAAGCACACCCTTAGCAGAATCCAAAATGGAGTCCAAATAAGTGTGGAGAATGTGGAGAAAACTTTTGGTTTTGGTTTCACAGGGACCAGATGGCTCCTACTAATGGCCCAGGAACCCTATAATCCTGCAGCACACCCCTCAGAATACCTAATGGAATGTGGTCATAAGCCATCTCTAAGTCCGCTAAACACATGTAGGCTGGATGGGCAAACTCTCAAGACTTCTCCAGAGTCTGCACAAAGGTAAAAAGCTGGTCCACAGCTCCACAGCAAGAATGGAACCTGCATTGCACCTCCTGGGTCTAAGGTAACACCTGGTCAAAGTCTTCTACAACATTCTGGCATAAGCATTCCTCAGGAGGCTGTATAATGTGATTTCCTTTTGGCTGGTGCACACCCGCTGATGCTTTTTTTAAAAATGTGGACCCCCACCCCTGTCTCCCAGTTAAATTCCACTGTCCCCAACATGATTCAAGATTCAAAGATTCAAAAACCTTTTTTGTCCATCCTATAGCGATGGAAAATTATCAGGTTTGGGGCTTACAAACACCTTGAAAACATACACCATAAACAATTTACAAATAAATCACATTAAAACACAACTATTTCATAAAATATAAAAATCAGGTGCAGAGTGGCAATACAATTATTAACAGTCTATTTGTTCCAATTTAAAAGGGATAATGAAGTGAGAATGAGAGTTCCAGTGCATTGTCTTTTCCTGAGATGCTCTGCAGCGGCAGCCTGATGGGAGTAGCTGAAAGGTGAGGTGAAGGGGCTGTTAATGGTTCTTAGTTATGTAGTCTGCCTGTCATTTTATTGTACACTTGTAGAGATCTGAGAGTTTGGCCTAAGTGATGTTGGTGAGTTTGTTTGCCTGCTTGACAATTCTGCATAGTTTGTCCTTGCTTTCCTTTTTGAGTAAGTTGTACCATGATGCATTGTTGAATGTAAGGACTGATTCAATGAGTGAATGGTACACTGCTATCATAATGCCCTGATTGACATTAAAATCCTTCAGCCTGCTCAAGAGAAGCATGCGCTGCTGGGCCTTTATATAGTCCTCGACTACATGTTGTTTGAAGGACAGGCGGTGTTTGATTTTCCCACGTACTTAAAGAACTCGACATACGCCACCATCTGCCCCTTTGCTTCAGAGAGAAGGAGTGGGGTCTCAGGTGCCCTGCGCCCTCCACAACATAGCTCCTTAGTCTTAGTGATATTGTTTCCATGGAGCTCTCCTGGATCCACAGGCCCTTGGTGTCCACATACTGCCTGAATATGGACAGGGAGTACTCATCTGTGAGGGTGACTACCAGAACCACGTCATCTTTGAAAAGCGACGGTCCATTTTTGTTGCAGGTGATTCAATTTGTGCATAAAGACAAGAGGATGGGTGACAAGATGCAACCTTGTGGTACTCCAGTATTTAAAAAAATGTTTTTGAATGTAAAAACATGTTTTTAGGATTTTGGCAGAAAAAAGGGCTGCAAACAAATCTGCATGAAAATTCAGCATTGAAATTGTTAAAAAAAAAATACTGAGAATTGAAAATTGGCTGAGGGTTAAAACTATACATTTCTGGGATCATAAACTCCTTGACCACAAGAATTGAGTATTTAAATCTGAGAATTAAAGCTGTTGTGCGTAACTTCTGATGCCCTTCTAGAGGAAATTTGCGTTATTTGAACAATACAGCTGGCACTTCCATATGACGTATGCCCAGGTGTACCCCCCAATCCCTCCGCCGCCGTGCTGCAGGATTGCACAACATTTTTATTCTGTTTGAAGGACAGCCGGTGAATCTTGCAACAGGAACGCAAGATAGTATGTTTAGTTAGCCTATTACAAACAGGAGACAAGCTGCTTGCTAATTTGTAACTGACAGGTTAGTGGATGGAAAGACCCAGTGGTAGTCAGCAGAAGTTTTGTATTGTCCGTCGGTCTCCAGTAGGAAAAGTACATAGAGTAACACTCGCTACACACCATGTACTGCTCGCCATGGTACACAGAGTAACACTCGCTACAAAGTGTGTACTGCTCGCTGTGGTCTCTCACTACACAATGTGGCGAACACCAGGCTGCTAACATCACATTACATTCATAGCACCAGTTCCAAGAAAAAAATAAAGTACTAGGTCCAGTACATGTGACAGCAACACATCTTACTCATAATGTCTTATAAACCAAGTCACTTACTTATCCAACAGCAGCAAGGCAACAGTACATACCGAAGCAGTCCATAAGTTGTTGGTCCACTTTTAGCTGCTCCTCACTGTCCGTGTTTCTCTCTACACTCAGCCCCACCGGAAATCTACGGTCTCTGGTCTACACTTGGGTATGTCGATCCGTTCTACAAATGTGTCTGTATGTTGTGGATTCTAGCTCTCCCGGCATCCTAGCTAGTAGAAGAACAGCTGTACTCACCACTGTAGCCGATAGCAAAGTTGAGCTTGTGCTGCCACTGTATGGGGTGAATTCTAGCTTTCCCTGAATCCTATAGAGTAGAAACACTGCTATACTCCCCACAGCAGCAATAGGTAGATAGCAAATTCGACCCACTTGAATCAGAAGGATGCAGCTCTGGATCACACCGCCGAAGGCCGATGACAACTGTGTTCGCACTGTTATAATGCTTGTATTATTTTGGTTATTATCATGGTGGTAGTTCATCATAATGATGCAAGACCGTAGCCGCAACAGTTGCTGGAGGTTGAAAACGGAATACTCTCGCCTTTGTGTTTTTGGCCGATTATGCTGTCCACTGCCTATGCAACGAAAATTTATCTTTCTCATAACTTGAGCTGCCAGACTTTCGCACTGCGTCCTCCACTTTTAAATATCGCTGCCGTAGTTTCTTTAGTTTGTCACAGCACTGTTCTACTGTTCTCTGGTAACTACGCAAATGCAAGTACACACAAATTATTCCACAAATCTCCGAGTCCATAATATTTAACTGATTTAGTTTTTTGACATATAGGCCAACGTCGTTTGAATTAAAGTGAGCTGTGAACTCAGAAGGCTCAATCTGTGGCGCTGGCCTAAACCAGAGCCGGTGAGTTATCTATCGCTCTGGTCTAAACAAAACAAGTCACGTGGGGTGCCTTCTCGTTTTGGAATAAATCGCGTCATTTCCTGTGTGCCAGCATGGGAATGTCGCCAGTCGACACGCAATACAAAACAACAAATACTGAAAAATACAGCGAGATGTTAGAGGAGCCCATCAGCTTAATCAGCATTGTGTCATCTCCTCCAGTAGTGCCCTGGAAGAAACGCGTAAGAAGGAGGTCAGGGGAACACCAGATGCAGGATCTAGACTTGTTTATTGAACACAAAACGCTATGAGAAAATTGGCTGACTCGCCAGAAATAAAACACCGTGCACATGCACTGAACAAATGGGAAAACTAAGTTGTACTGCCAAAGGCAGGGGGGAACAGAAGTACACACTCCAAGATTGGCTAAACTAGAAAAACAAAAATTGGACCTAACTAGACTGACGGACACACTGGGAGACTTAAACAAGGGGCAGACAAGACGTGGTCGCAGCAAAATACAAGACTCGGGAATCATACAAAGTAAATACTCAGAAGGCATAAGGAGCTGAGATTTCACCGTGCAGATCTGAGTCTAAACACGGTTCCGTCTGATGGCCTCTCCCAGCTCTACCACATAAAGTCATGAGAGGAGGCGGGGACTCAGACTGCAATCTCGACTGGAAACAGAAATACATGGGATTAATAAACAATTACATGAGAACCGGGTTAACAATATACAAAGTATATTATATATATATATATTTTAATTTGTTCCGCTCGTGGCATTGGAGACAAAAAGAAATGCACAAAATATTTTCAGCTTTGAGCAGTTTACATAACCCATGACGGAAAGGAGCAGGGAGAAGAAAATCTTACTTTACCTGCCCCCTATTTAAATATACAATCAGAAATAGAAAAGAAAAGATGGCCTGCCAATCACAGTTGCTTAGCAACCACTACGTACAGTAGTGTAAACAAACACATGACCTAACATCATCATATTGTCTAATTCTTTCTTTATACATTTTCTTAAATCTAAAGTGTTGTGATTCTGCTCTGTCTGCCATGCTTAGGATTCTGTCTTGTTTGGATTTTGATCTTTGCTTTGCCTGACCATGCCTTGAATTATGTACTGTGAATTGGTTGCCTGATTATGTTCTTGTTTTATCTAGTTTAGTTTTGCCATGTTTTGTATTTTGTAGTTTCCCACATTACCGTTATCAGTCTGGTCCATGTTTTTGTTTTGCCATGCATTGCACTTTGTCCCCCCCTGTCTGGTCTCTTGTCTTGTCATTGCTCACAGCCCCGGTATTGCGTGCCACTCTTTCGGGTGTTTTAATGGTTTCTGCATTTCAACCATTCCTTCCAATCTCGTTTACTTCCTTCGCCTTGCTTTTCTATATTACTAACCAGTACTAACAGTTTGATGTTTTGTTAAAACTACTAACCCAGACTAACATTGTATATAATACTAACTTACTAACGAGCACTTGGGATTGTATAGCTGCACCGTACTAATCGATTAACAAGCTCTCAGTAGTCGCCCTGTTCTAGTCTCCGCCTCTTGTCTTTACCTAATCTTCTCTGCTGCGTTTCAGTTGATCCTCCACACTTGCTCACGCTGTCCCTTCTCTCATTATCTATGCAGGTTAGAACTCCTTAACCGGAGCCGTATTTCTGTCTATAGGTTGTCTTGTGATGCCTGTCCGCGTTTTGGCTTTCGCCTTATATAAAGGCTTCCACATCTTATAAGGAACAAGTATAACTCCCGAAGTCACTAATTTCTGAAATATACCTCATTATAACAGAACAGACATTCCACTATTAGGAAAAATCAGGCAAATATTCTGCCCCAGATTGAACAGAATGGTGCAATGAATGTACCAGGGGGTCTGCCGAAGTGCTAGAGCAGTTCATGTTTTAAATGAGAGGAAAAAGCTTGGCACTCTGTTTCATTGAATACGGTATAAATTCCAAAACAAAAAGCCACATTGAGCAAAATGCAACCACAGTGGCAGTATAACCTTTCTTCATTCAATCCCTCCTCCAGAGATAGATGTATCCGGTAGAAGGAACCCTCCAGTCCTGTTTCATTCGGAGTAATTCCCATTGACTATATTCTTACCTCATTTTAATCCTGTGAAAGTAACTGAACACTTCAGTCTTTTTTTCTATAAATCGCATCATTTTCAGCTGCGCAATCATGCGCAACTTCAAGAGAATACAATCTACCTTGTTGATACGCAAAAGCTTGTATACTTTTCTGTCTGTCCAATCATCTTTCAGTTACTGTGGAAAGTTCAAACTGGATAAGAAACGAGTCAATCAATACAGCCTTACAGGGAAGCTTCACAATGGTGTGAAATATAACTGTGCACTTACGCAGATGAGCCTGAGCATATAATTGAGTGATTAGCTATCAACACCAGGACTTAGGAGTAAGTAAGTGACTCTTTATTTATATAGCATATTTATAATGGGTCGTTCTAAGATGGCGCCAGCCTGTTCGGCGAGTCATCATGCACGGACACTTGTGTTAGTTATAACTTTGTTTTTATGCTTCTACCTGGATGTTTCTGCACTATAATGCTACGACCGTCAAGCGCTGCTAAATATTCGCAATCTTAATCTCCTTGGGTCTCAGGTAGGTAGACCTGAACCAGGAGATTGGACCCTACCTCCCCCTTCCGTGCTGTCAGGTGTTCCAGCTTACCTGCGCCGTACGCCTGTGCCTCCTCTTCGTAGGAAGCGCTCCAGGAGACGGGGAATGAGGGGAGGTCTGCTGGTGAAACTAAAGCTCCAACTGCCTTCCGCCCGAGCAACCGCTTGGTGTTTGATGCGATGGCTCCGTCCTGTTGTCTCCGACTCGTCTGCTACTCCTGCTGAAGCATTTCTCGACTTCGATGCTGCTCCATTACCTCGTCCACCGCTGTTTCCAGCTCATCCACCGTCTATCGGACCGCACCGCACTCAAGTCCAAACTCCTAGCAAGGTTCCCGGGCACTCTCTGCGTAGGCATAGCCATAGTGTTGACCACTCTAGCCTGCACCCGCTAAAGCGCTCTGGACCACTGGCTCGCAACGAGCTAACCCCTCCAGATGGGTTTGATAAATGTGCGGTCCCTGGTGAGAAAGACATTCATCCTCAACAACTTCTTTACCTCCCGTAAGCTGGACTTTCTGTTTTAATGCGAGACTTGGGTTTCTGTTTGCAGAAACACACCGTTCTCCAAACTCCTTCCACCGGGCTGTAACTTCCTCAATACCCCCCGAGTGACAGTTAGAGGCGGGGGTGTTGCCACTGTTACAAGCCATTTTTTTTGCTGTCAGCAGATTCCACACATTGGCTACACTAGCTTTGAACTACAACTGTTTGAATTAATTCTGTCTAACCCCATTTTATGTGCAGTGGTGTACCGACCTCCTAAATTTAACAAAGACTTCATCCATGACTTTGCTTTATATCTGGACTTGTGGTGAAGTACGATTTCATAATCATATCTGGTGATCTAAATGTCCATGTTTGCTGTGAGTCGCAGCCTCTGGCCCGGGACTTTCTGAACTTGGACACCCACTAGATCTTGTCTTATCTTTCGGTGTTTCTGTCTCAGTAAATGAAATCTGTGCCATGTCTATTTCTGATCACTCACCGATTTTGTTTACTGTTTCAGTCCCATGCTAAGGAGGTACCCACACTACCTCCAAATGGGTCTCACACATGATTGACCCTCGACTGCTGGACATTTTTCATCTGCCTTCTTTGACTCCCCCCTGTGTAGGTCTACACTGGGCACTAGTCCTTAGTGTAGTGCTGATGAGCTCCTTTCCATCTTCTCATCCACCTGCGCTGGCATTTTGGACTCTGTTGCCCCCTTCAAGGCTAAACACACCAAGACACAGGCTACACCATGGCTCAATGATGCCACACGTGTCTTTAGACGCGCCTGTAGGGATGATGAGCGCAAATGGCAGAAGGACCGCCTCCACATGTCCCTCAAAATCCTCCGAAGTTGCCTGGTGGAATACCACCAAGCCGTAAAAGTAGCAAAAGCACCGTACATCTCCTCCCTGATCTCCAGTAACAGTCACAGACCACAAGTCCTTTTCAATACACTCAGTTCTCTCATCAATCCCGGTGATGAGTCCCCTGTTGTGCCCTCCTCTGTCCTCTGTGAAAGCTTACTACATTTTTTCATTGAAAAGATGGCTGCACTCAGGTCCACTGACCCTTCTGCCTCCACACTCCCCAGCCCTCCCCCCTCCCTGCTCCTCTCCCCCTCCCCCAGCAAGCTGTTTTTGAGCAGTTTGAGCTCATCACCCTTTCCTTCCTCCAAGATGCAGTCAGACATCTACAGCTGACTAGCTGTCCTGCTGTATCTCCTACCCCTCGGTCAAATCCTATCCAAACATCACATCTCCTTCCACTGTTTTGCCGATGACATCCAGCTGTACATCCCCTTCAAGTTTGATGATCAGTCTACACTCTAGCCGCTTCTTGACTGTCTGGCTGACATCAAGTTGCGGATGGGTGCAAACTCTCTCAAGCTGAACGAGGCCAAGACGGAGATTATGGCGTTCAGAAAATCCTCTCAGGCGTTTTTGACCGATGCCCTCGGCTCCCTGGCTTCCTACATCAGACCCTCTGTTAAAAACCTTAGTGTGATTTTCGACAGTGCCTTTAAGTTCCAGGAGCAGGTTAGTGCAGTGGTCAGGAGGGCCTATTTCCATCTGAGAACCCTAGCTAAGACTAAAGCCTACCTGCCCCAGAAGGACCCAGAGAGAGCGATCCATGCCTTCGTCACATCACAACTGGACTACTGTAATGGCTTATACATCGGTGCTGATCAGACACAACTTCACCGCCTACAGATGGTCCAAAACTCAGCTGCCCGACTCCTCACCTCTACTAAAAAGCATGAACACATGACCCCGGTCCTCGCTGCACTCCACTGGCTACCCATCCGCTTCCGCCTAGACTTCAAGATCCTTCTCATCATCTACAAATCCCTCCATAACCTGGCCCCTACTTACCTGTCTGAGGTCTTACGCCCCCACACCCCCTCTAGAGCACTACGGTCTACTGACCAGCTGCTGCTGGGAGTGCCAAAGACCAGACTGAAAACAAGGGACAGAGCTCTTCCAGTAGCCAGCCCCTAGTTCTGGAACGCGCCCCCTTCTACATCCATGCAGCTCAGCGTTTGGGTGCATTCAAATTTCTTTTAAAGACACTTCTTCTCGATGGCTTTTGAGTAGCTCTCCCCAGTGGCTTCTTAAGCTGTCACTCTTTTAAGGTCATTGTCACTACTTCCTAATTTTTATTGTGATTCTTGTGTTTTTATTTTACTTCTTATAGTTTTTACATAGGTAAATTGTTTATGCACTCCGCACTTTTGTTGTGAAGCACTTTGGTACGGCCTTGCCGTTTGTAAATGTGCTATACAAATAAAAATGACTTCACTTGACTTGAGAGCACTTTCACAGCTCAAAGTCACAAAGTGTTTCACTGGAAATAAATAAAAACATAAGAAATGCAGTCAATACAATCATCAAGAACAGGTAAGTTTTTAACTGGCCTTTAAAAGTGTGTACCGAGCCACAGGTTTTCAATTCCATTGACTGGGAGTTCCAGAGCTTTGGGGCCATATTGGAGGATATAAGGGAGTGCTGAATTCGTCAATGTGGGAGTCTACACGTAAATCCACAGTAGGGAACTATGCATTTTTTATATGTGATGACTAAAATTGATAGTAGAATGATATAGAATGAATACCTTGTCAAATTTTTGCTTCAGAAAACTGATTTTTCTTAACTACTTATCAGGATACCATTGGCTTACTGTAGCAGAAGTGGTTGTTGCAGTGGACAATGATTTTTTTCGGTCGCAAGAGATCATTTTTTTGAACTGCTAGATAGATACTCTGGGCAAGTATATTGAGCAGTTTGCACATTAGGCTTAGTTGAGGAGTTTAATTCATGCAACTCCTGAAAAACAGGGATGGGAGTAAACTCTTCCATATTCAAAACTGAGTGTGAGTTTGACTTGCTCGTGAATATTCAATAACTGATCCGGGTGTGCTATCTAGTGATACAATAGGGTAACTGCATACATTAATAGAGCAGCTCCATCTCTGCAGGCGGACACGTCAGCACAAAGGGGTTAATTACTGTCAGACGCACACGCTATCTCAAAGATCGAATGGTTCATTACGATATTTGTATACCATACCCGTCTTCCTAACTACTGATTCAACCTGTAGTTTTTATCGCTGTGCGCACTGTACCCCCTGTTCAAATTCTTCTGACATCAAAGGGTTCACACACCCATGTACGGGCAATAAAATTTCAATCAATTCTTTCATAAACTGTGAAAGCACTTATGTTATCTACATATTGAAATGCCCATGTAGTTTAGTGCATGTGGGGCAAATTAAGCGTCCTCTTAAAGCCAGAATAGCCGAACATAACACTGCTATTTGCACTAAGAACTTTGACTATGCCATTGCTCGTCATCACAAACAGGCCAAACATGGGTTAGTGGCTTCACATAAATTCTGGGGGATTGAGAGGCACCAAGTACCAGGTACTTTTTCCAAATCAAAAAGTAAAAAAGGCGAGTAGAGTAGAGCCAGTACCACGTGGGAAAATAGGTCATAAGTTCTTCATTAAAAGGCCCTAGGGGCATTTTCTGTTGAACTGTACTTGGTTCCTTTGTGCATTGTGCATTCATTAAAAAATAGGTTTTGTTCTCTCTTTTCCCCAGAAGTCCACTGCAGTCATCGTCTCTACTGTCCGTCTTGAACTGTCACCTTTATCTCCACTGCCATCGGTAATTCATTTCTCTATCCTCATTAATCATTAACCTGCTATATTTCCCACCTCTCAGAAGATGACAATGAATTTTTTTTCCTCCTGGCGACTTCTGACCTCCAGGTGTTTATGACTGCATTGTTATTCTGCATGTGTGTTCCTTGCTATGGTTGATGTGAATGTGTGCCATCTTACCATGTGCTGTTTTCATATCCCAAATAGATGGGGCTCCATACATTGACATATAGGTTTGTGCGTGTTGTATAAAAGACGCTAACGTAAGAGTGATCGCAGTCAAATATGTTTTCTCAACAAAGAGTTGATCGAAGAAGACGTGATGCAACACAGTGGTAAACGTGCACCTGTGGTAACTTTTCTGAAATGTGTTGCTGGCATCAAATTTTAAATGAGCACATATTTTCCAAAAACCAATAAAATATCTCAGGTTCAACAATCTTATATTGTCTTTGTAGTATTTTCAAATAAAATTCAAATGATTTGAAAATCATCGCATTCAGTTTTCATTTACATTTTACACAGCGCCCCAACTTTTTTGGAAATGAGGTTGTAAAACAGCCCCAAAACATGACTGACCCACTATCGTATTTCAATGTGAATATGGAGTGCTTGTCCTCGTATGCATCTTTGTTTTAATGCCAAACATACCGATGCTGTGTCTGAGGTTTGTTATCTGCGTATGATAAGCAAAAAAAATAAAATAAAATCAGCGGTTGACAGCATGACAACTCTGTGATGATGTTCATAGTGCCAGCAGTGAAGTGATGAAATTATCAAGATCTGCTATTTCCAGACACCTATGTGAAAATGGTTTGATTGTGCCAAGAGCTGGCAACATCAAAATAAAGACTTGAGATTGCCAAACAATTCATCGACAGGACACCAATGGACTGGGAACAAGTCCTATGGACCGATGAATCACAATTCAAAATTTTCTCATCTAAATGTAGAACTTAACTGTGCCGTAGAGTTGGAAAACGTTTAAAAAATGACTGTTTAACCACTTCAGTAAAACATGGAGGTGGTAATTTTATGGTTTTGGGTTCAGTCTGCTCGAAAAAAGCAGGTGAAAATTGATGGACTCGTGGATCAGAAGAAGTATCACATCATCCTTATGAGGCACGTATTGTTATCTGGAAAGAGACTGATTGGTTGGGGACTTTATTTTGAACAAGATTATGACCCTAAGTATACTTGTTAGTTGTGCAAGAATTATCTCAGTCAGAAAGAATCATCTGTAGAATTTAAATTATGACTTTGCCTGCTCAGAGTCCGGATCTTAATGCGACTGGGCAAATCTGGTATTTGCTTGATTCCAATATAAACTAGAAAAGGCAAAATTTTCTGAAGAAAATTTATGTTCTTGCTTCCGCAGGAAAAGTTGAAGAGGTGGGCTTATAATATGAAGATGCTCAGAAACCAGGAGGCAAAGGAAATTGCTGAAGAAAATCTGAAAGTAATTGTTTAAGGAATTCTCACTTTTCAGCTGCATCATGACTGAGTCTACTCCGCTTCAACCCAGCTGTGAAAAAAAAACAAAAAACAAATGGTCAATTGGAATCAATGAGGCTGATGCATCTCTCTCTATGGCTCTGTGCGTATGTTGGTCAGAATTGAACTGCAATACCGCTATGCTACAATTTCGCTGAGTCCCTCTGAGCCATTTGAGTTAATGGTAAAAGGATTTGGTCCAACGGGTATTTTAGCTGAGGCGTCTCTTACATACTGTCTTTGAGGTAGAGGCAGTAGTAAGTCCAATCTACAAAATGGAGGAACCATACTGAAGAGGAGAGTCTGCTGAGCAAAATATGTCAAAATTGTGTGGGTAATGCCAAATATGTGGGAGCAAGAGCAAGTTGCAAAACTGTCTTTTGCAGCTTCTCAACCGGAATTTTCTTGTCTCGTTTAATAATGAGTTTTAATAATGGAGTTTCGGTTCGTGCTCCCAGCACTTTTTGGCTCACACTGCCAAAATCGTCTATCCAATTGCTTGCATAATTACAAGTGCTGGTCAACGAATTAGAATAATTTGAAATAGCGCAATCGTTAAATTTTCTTGATGCATTTTTTCTGCAGAAAGCAAATCAGGTGTTCACCGCGCCTGTCCTACTTGTTAGAGTATTCACAGAACTCGCTACCTGTAAAAAATTTGCTCAGCTGAGCTTTCCAAAAGGCCCATTTAGGCCATTTAACTGTGACAATGTTGTTTTCTTGAATTAGAATAATTGAGAAACCATTTCACTGAATTAGAATAATTTTTATTATAATTAGAATCATCACTTTCTCAGTATTTTGTGGCAGCCCCCTTGGCTTGTATGACTGCCTGAAGTCTCCGCGGCATCGATTTTGACCAGCTTGTCACAAGTTTCCGCACTCACAGCGTCCCAGGCAGTGGCGATGTTCTGCTTCAGTTGGTCCAGCGTAGTCGGCTTTCTGTCGCAAATTTTCTGCTTGACGATGGCCCAAATGTTTTCAATAACATTGTAACTGAGTAATTCAGTATAAAAATATTTATGTGGAGTGAAAATTGTCGGAGTTAGAGCAATTTAAAGAGAAGACTTCTTGACGATTTTACAGCTGTTCGCCACTCTAACAGAGATGTCACCACACTGTAAGTTCCCAGAATGTATTGTAACAAAAATTATTTTAAGAAATTACAATTAAAAATTATAGAAGTTACGAAAAATTTGAACAGTGAAGAAATTATACAAGCTTAACTTCACATTGTGCAGTTTGAATGACATTTCTAGCTAAAAGTACAACAGAGTTAAAAAAAAGCAGAAAATAGCTTAATCTACTGAATTAGCACAAAAATGGCTTGATTTAATAGGAGCCCAAAAATGACATTTAAAGGGGGCGCCCTGGTGGCTGTTAGGCCTAAGCGCGCACATCATAAAGGCTGTGTCCCTCCCATGGTGACCTGGGTTCGATTCTAGCTCAGGTCATTTGCCGCATGTCTTCCCCATTCTTCCCCCAACCCTTCCTCTCCCTCCACCCTACAACCATCAAATAAAGGAAAAAATTCTCAAACAAAATTACATTTAAAATTAAATATCTGAAAAACTAAAGAGAAAATCAAAAATCTGTACAAATGCAATGTAATTCAGAACAAGCTGAATTTTTTTAAGTTTGAACGGCATCAATTGCTTCAACAAGGAGTTAGTTGGCTAAATTCAGACGGAAGAAGAAAAAGAATAATAAAAAGAGGAAGGAGTAAGAGAATAGACTGTGCACACAACTAATCTGTTGTAACTCTGAAAGAATCTCTTTGGAAAGTCATGGGTTTGAATCCGGCCTGGGGCCTTTCTGTGCGGAGGTTGCATGTTTTCTCCGTGTTCAAGTGGGTTTCCTCCAGATGCTCCGGTTTCCGCCCGCAGTCCAAAGACATGCACATCAGGCTAATTGGAGGTACTTAATTGCCCTGAGGTATGAGGGAGAGAGAGTAAGTCGCTTTGGATAAAAGTGTCTGCTAAATAAATGTAATGTGATATAATGTTCCCTGAGGTTTCAATTGCCAGTCACTTTCTCTTTGCCCCTTTCTGTGTTCTTGTCTTACAACAAATGCTCAGCAGTAGCTTTTGTCTTGCACCATGACAAGTTCCAAAATACGGCCGTCCAGCTCAGTAGTGTCTGAAATAGGCTCAAGTATTTTTAATTTTCAGAAATTGGGCTCTAATTTCCATCACATATTTTGTGATAAAACACAGGCGCACAGACACACACAGACACATATATACAATTTTAAGAAAAAAAATCCTGTCCTAGTGTTAAATTAGTCCTTGCTTCAATGCTTTCATTACATCTACAACCTCAGATTCAGAAGTGTTGGGACAGTGTATAAAAACTAAATAAACACTGTCAGCAAGCAGTAATTTGCAAATCTCTATAACCTGCATTAACTTGAAAAAAAACAAAGGACAATTTAAAAAAATAAATAAGTAATGGCTATTTTGAAATTAGAAGTCTACAAAAAACGTTCCACTGAAGTTGGGACAGGTGCATGGTCACCTCAGAGTAACCCCTGAGTAATCCCCTCTCCTTTGAATAACACTTGGTTGTTGTTTCGGAACTGAGAACTGGAATTGTTGTAGTTTTGAAAGCAGAATTAGTTCCAATTCTTGCCTAATATAGGACTTCAGTTGGTAAAACTGAAGTTGGTCCGAAGTCTCCTTTGTTGTATTTTGCTCATAATCTTCCATACATTTTAATGCGAGACAGGTCCAGGCTGCTGGCAGGCCAGTCTATTACCCACACTCTATAAAGCTATGCTGTTGTACTATGTTCAGAGTTTGGGTTGATGTTATTGTGCTGGAACAATGAGGGGCATCCCTGAAAAAGGATATGTCTGGAAAGCAGCATATGTTCTGAAATGCACATGTTCCCTTCGGCGTCAATAGTGCCTTTACAAATGTGCAAATTTCCCAAGACAGGAGCAGTCTCAGAACATAACAGGCGCAGGCTTTTGAACAAGGCGCTGATTACAGACAGTTTGGTCATCTTTGGCCCTGGAAATACAATGTCCATTACCCACAAAACTAATTTGAAAGATGGACTCACCAGACCATAGCAGTCATTTCCATTTAATGTCAGTCTGTTTCAGATGAGCTCAAGCGCAGAGAGGTAAATGTTGCTTATGGATAGTGTTCAATGGCTTCCTCTTTCCCAGATATCATCAAATGCAAGTTTAGACTCTACTAGAGGTTCACTTGTATGTCTATTACAGAAGAATGTCGGTACTTAATGCGGTGCAGGCTGAGGGCTCGAAGGTCATCCTTATCCAATATTGGTATTCATCTTCACCATTTATGCACAAAGATTGCTCAGTTTCTCCTCACTATATTATGGGCTATTGATGGTGACATCCCTAGATTCCATTCAATCTAGTGATGAGAAATATGGCTCTTAAACTGTTTGACTATTTGTTCATGCAGCATTTGGCAATGTGGCAAACTTGAAACCATTTTGCAGGTAGATGGCCCATTCATAGAGATTGGTTTTTATTGTGACCTTTGCTCAGCAGCATTTTCCTTTCATTTCACTGGATATATCTTCCATTCATTTTGTTTAAGAAGCTTTATGACATCCATGACTATAGTATACGGGTATGACTATATTTGCTGTTCATTTTCATTCGAAAGTGGTGTGTTTTGTTTTCAAAAAGATGCTCTGTTTTATTACTCTGTAATAATAAAATTTAACGCCGTTAATTTTTTTCAATTGAGTTGAATTTTCGTTATTTTGTGGCATTTGCTTCTAAAAGTACTCAAATCCGAGACTGGTGTTTGAAATATCGGGGCCAAGAATCAAAGTAGAGGCTAGAAGGTCCTGTAATATGTTAAGACGCCTTTTCTCATATTTCATTACATTTACATCATTACAACACATGTAACATGATCCCCACAAGTTGTCAATTTCTTAAAATCTCGTTTCTCTAAAAAGACGAAAACGGACATGTGCACTTCTGGAAATCAACCCTTCAATTTAAAAACCACTCAATTCTATTTTTATTTGCATTTTGCATATTGTCGCAATTCTTCTTCTTCATACTCTAAGAGTGAGTAAAATTACCTTTGGCAGAAAAGCCTTCTGTTATCAAGCCCCTCTCATGTGGAAAAATGTACCACCTGAGATTTGGAGAGCAGACTCTCCCTCAGCCATTGAATCTCAGCAGAAAATGCACCTGTACAGTAAATTTTTTGGCTCACTTGCTTGACTGAAGCATAGCCTCTCTGGTTGACAGAAAGCTAAGTTCTGTCAGTACATGTATTTTTGGAATGCCGACGAGTAACCGGTGGCACTGAGCGTACATTACACTCAAGCCTGGCGTCAGGATGAAATGACTGAAAAGGCAATTAGAAATATGAGGGGGCCAATTTTTTTTATTTTGTAAAATATCGAGTTATCATCTTATTATGCCTAATTCTACTGTTTTCTGCCTGTGAGTGGCAATATAGTGGTGCTTTGACTTTGCTAACGATTCCTCACCTTTTCCATGTGTTAGCGCATCATAGAAATATTTGGAGCATGTTGTCCAGTAACCATACCACTTAAAATTGTTTTGATCGTAGCTTTGCTTCAATTAATTGATTCAACCATGGAAAAGCATCTGAAAGGCTTATAAACAACAACTACGGTTTTGAAATAAAATTAATCATTTCTTTCAAAACAGTGATGAAGCCAGTATTAAACCTGAGTCTCCTCACACAATTTAGGGAATCGGATCACTTGGAACGTAGGCCAACAAGATGCAAAATAATACAATTTATTAACAATTCTAACCACCAAGAGATGACTGTTGAAAACAACAAAATAACTACTGACTGTCATAGGTGCACCTGGGCTGGTCCCAAGATTGGAGTTGTGGTGGGCGGTGGACCCACTCCGACAGTGCTTTTTGTGGCCAGGCCCACAAGGATAACATCATCTGCAGCTGGTGGAGCTAGCTGATTCTGTTCGGACTCGGCAATATCTTTGCTGCAGCTGGGGCTACTGGCATTGGCTGAGGTGTTTTGTTTTTTCTTCAAAAGCCATGTTCTGATATCTATCTTCTACCATGCTTTTTTGGCTTATGGTAAGGAAGCTACTTCACGTGGCGGTAAAGTTAGAAACTTTTAAGTAGGCTAGCTAACTTGGGTGTTATCGATTTTAACTGTTTGATTTTTTGTCAATCACATCATATACAGCGTACCACAATGTACAAATCTGACAAAGAACCACAAGCAGCACTTTGTTTCAGAGCCATGGGAAGCCTTGGTCTGTGCATTATCTGGGCCAGTATTTTGCTGTTTTCCTATAGGGTAAATAAAACTTAAACTACGGGGGCAGAAAATACAACTTTTGGCACCCCTGTAGCGCTGGGTCTGATTACAGAGCTAGTCGGGCAATCTATGACCTCACTCACCATGGATATCCACTTAATACTGGCCACTTGTATTAAATAAATCCTTGTGAAACTGCTGACACCGAGCATGCACTCAGTGTGGGGCCAATTTCAGTCTTAGTCATCATGTCATACCCCAGATTTGCAGGTTTGATTACTCTGGCTGTTACTAAATTCACACAGGTCTGTTGGTACTCAGTCACCTTTACAGTGCCAGGGGTTAACTACAACTTTGCTGCCTGGAGAGGACTGTGTGGTGCTGGAGGTTTGCATTTGGTGCACTGTATTTCTGTTCTATAAGCAGGCCCAAGACAAAGAAAGAATGCATTTCAATCTGATCCCTGCATGATCAGTGTTTGCCATCTCTAGGATAGAAATTGAATCTAGAATGACACAGGGATACAGAAATTGATTGTCCTGCCCTTGACCTGTGAGGTAAAAAGTCTTTAGATGACGTTAACCCTGTTCCTAACACCCAAGCCTCTAAGGTCACACCCTGGAACTGCAGATACACCACCACGGCTCCTCAGTTTGTTACTTTCCCATATTCACAAGCAGTATATTTTTTATTTTCACGTCTACAAATGAACTTGTAGTCATTCGTATAATCATGCCCATTGCTATTGTTATAATGGACAACCTGTCACTATACCAAGTAAACTAAACTGTTATAAATTGATTGAATTTAACAGTTAAATTAACGCATTGTCTCCTTGCTATTTCAACTGTCAGTAGAGTCCTGTGCACATTTAACTGTGGTTTACAGTTAACATACACATAACTTCTGTTATAATCTGATTGTAAATATACAGTTAAAATAACTGGCAAAAAAAGGTGGCAGTTAAAATAATTCGCAAAAAAGTGCAAGTTTATAACAGTGTAGTAAACACTCGCTAACCAAGTCAGTGGAGAAAGGACTCTCCCACTACAACCAGGTTCCTCCTGAGATTTACTTCCACTGGAGAGTTTTTACTCAGTTGACTATTTTTTTGCCCAAGTAGGAGATTTTTTTTTAACCTCATCAGCTATTTTGGGACATAGGCCACTGCCCAACTGCTACTCTGTAAAGCGTTTTTGGCAGTTCCTGTGTAAATGAGCAATACAAATAAAACTGAAATAGAAACAATTAATGATAAGATGTTCCTCTCTCTAAAAGAATTTAAAACTGAGTCCACTGTGATAACATTGCCAATGAAAAACTCTCACGACTACCATGTAAAATGAGAGTGACTGAATGAATAAAATCCCCTGTCGAAAAAAATACATCTGAAAAATGAATGAAAAAGCTAATGATATACTATGCGCACTTTGGTTTATGTCCGTCCATCCTGTGAAAAACCAATGTTAGCGCGATGCCTGTACGTCAATATGGTGCCGTGATATCGCAGGCTTTTCACAGGTCTCTCAGGAGCCTAGCCTATCATCATTCCCAGTAGTGGAAGACTACTCTCACTGTCACGTACCATTCACTTCCTCACTTCGTAGTAGTACGAGCGACGTGCAAGGGTCAGCACAGACCGAATGGATCAGCACATACGCATAAACAAAGCCATCTATTGGCTGCTGCTGTCTTGTACCCAGTAAGAGAGACAGGACTATGGAAAAAAAAAACTGCTTACGGATGTTTCATTGTGCTCTGTTGAGTATATGGCGTTCCTGGCACGATTTCGCACGTCGATAAGTATGGACTCGATACCGACCGAAGCATGAGCGTCACTTTTGGAATCTAAGGTTCGCAAAGCGGAGTATGATTCAGAGACAGGTGATATTATCCCAGGTAAGACTCGCTGTTTTTGGTTGATAGTGTTATCTGCACGCCTCGTCAAGAAGCATTTTAATTTAAAAGCCATAGTCTGGATTATTTTCGATGCTGGGGGTCGATGTTGAAAGAATAGAACGGTGTGGCGACGGAATGAGGCAGAGCATCAGTGTGACGGCAGAGTTCGTCTTCTTGGGAAGCGACATTGTCACACCTCACTTTCGTTTATTCATTAGTTTCTAACATAGAAACCCAAGTTCGCTCGATTGCTTGAAGCGCTGCCCCGAGGGAACAGCATCCTACTTTTCTTTGTGCGAGGGTTCCCTAAACAGTAATCCCGTTTCAGGATGTTCCGCTTAACGCAGGCTAATGTAGCATGCTCGTGCAACGTTATGCAGAAGCAGGACTTGCTGCATTTTAAACGACATAAAAAAAACTTGGATTCCATGAATTTTCAGTTGAGTCAGATCTCTGTGAGTGTTTAACATGTTATCTACCCCAAAGACCAAAGCTGCTTTCGTTGCGGCCAACCACGGTCCTTAACGCGTAAAACCACACGTCATGCCTCCGTGTATCTGCATTACCAGTAGTGGCATGCCTTCTTACGCGGTGCAGTAAATGCTAAAGCCAATAATTCGCCCGTCCCCGTCCCGTGCAGACCATTATGACACCGACTGAGAACAATTTTTACGAAAATATGAATGTTTCAAAAGAGGAATTGTTCGAAATGTTGCCGTGCTCAATCGAATAGCCTGTTCCTTCAATGATATGTCAAATGTTCGCGTAGTTGAAATTCTGGGTTACCTAAATCAGTACCCGCATAGCTACACTTGGCTGTCTCGCTTGAACTCTGATGAGGATATATCGTGGATTAAATTTAGCGAGAACTAGAGCTCTTGAATTACTGTGACCAGAGAGAAAAGGCTCCGTATTTTTTTGTCTTTATTAAGTCATTCCGTCTGCCGAAAAGCATGGGTCATTTTGCTGTAGTCTCGTGCTGCCAACGTGAGGCAATACATTGACTGAAGGCATTAAGGGAAGAATCTCATTTAGGATGACATGGCTGATCTTACCCTTGTCTCTTAATACAAATAACCCCATCAGAAGTAATGCACCATTGGGTTCAGGTGCTGTCTATGCCAGACATCAAGTGACAACAGGATGGATCTGTGGCGAAGTCGCTTGCTTTTTTAGAACCATACCAAAACTGATGTTAAACTTGCCGCATGACGTACAGTGTGTTGATCTGTTCCGCTAACGCAATTTGTCTGAAGCGTCTGGTATCGATACAGCATTCGGTGGCGGAAAGTTATTTGCTCGCGAATTCGTGGACATTTCTCACGCACTTTGTGGATTAATTGGTTTTCTTCAGTCATTAAGAATAAAGCCTTCAACGGTCATTTTTCCGCGGCACGTCCTTTGACCGGTTCCACAAATAATTTCCAGTTTCGCAAATAGCACTCTTTGTCCGGCCAAACACATGATATTCTTTATTTATTGGCACAATTGCGTGCCCCTGGCCACAAAGGAACAGACACAAGTATTTTCCACCAATTTTTGCCAGCATTACTCTGCAGGATATATCATAATAATTGGTCAAATTTATGGATAATTGTTCTATGTGTCGACATTGTGTCAGCTGGAATCCACGTGCGCTGGCCTCAGTTTAAGAGGATTTTGTACATCCATCGATATTCAACTGCTATCAGCGGCTATGGATGATTCTTTCCACTCTTTACAATTCAAGTAGCCTACATACAAAGTATTCATTAAAATTATCAGGATGAGACCACAAATTCAGATTGACACAGGACATGAGTAATGATCAACCCGTTGAGCCGGGGGAAAAGATGTTTTAGCCTATTTCACATTGACTACATTAAACTTTCATAAAATTCTTTCAGAAAAATAAACAAGAATGTTTATAAACATGTCTCATAAATTACAAGTTTGAAAACCTACAAAATGGCGTTTGCGGAACCAGTCAAACGACAAGCAGTCACTCTAATGAGTGTTGATGAAAAAATATCAAGAGTACGAAACTGGGATTTATATGGTCAAATATACGATTATTTCCGATCATAATGACATTTATAACATGTGATGAATCTCGGGAATACACGCGTTTAAGGGCCGCACACTGCGCAGTGCGTTGATTTGGTAACGTTACTGCTGCAACGGAAAGCAACAGCTATTGGAATTTATTTCTCTACCAAGCCGAATATCTCGAAACTCTAGTTAAAGAGTTAAATCCACAATAATTTACCGTTCCAGCGGTGTCAAACTCAAGGTTGACAAAGAAGTCGTTTTCCCGCAAATAAAGTTTGATTTCTGCATATTGCGGAATCGGTCAACTTGCGGAACCAGTCAACCCTCTGTAGTAGTGATCAAAAGTGGCTCATGCTGAAACACAGATCAATGCAGGATATTGCAAGAGCCATATTGTCTGAATTATCATTGCAGCAAATACAATAACGCATCTTGAAAAAGCTATGGATGGAATAAAAACTGATCAGAAGTTTATTCACTGGTATTTTCCTGACATTATCATATAATTTTAATACTTCTTCTTAATAAAAATAATAATGCAACGTAATGATAATAATAATAATAATAATAATAATAATAATAATAATGGCTTGGTGCCCCAGTGGTTAGCATTACTGCCTCACAGCAAGAAGGTCATGGGTTCCAATCTGCTCTGTGGCCTTTCTGTGTGGAGTTTGCGGGTTCTCATGAGTACCTCCAGGTACTCTTCCTCCCACAGTCCAAAGACTTAGCTGCATATCAAGCTAATTGGAGATGCTAAATTGCCCAGCGAAATAAGTGTGAGAGTAAATGGTGTGTGCGCCCTGGGGTGGATTGGCGAGCTGTCCAGGGTGGGTCCCTGCCTTTCACCCATAGTCAGCTGGGATTGACTCCAGCTCTCCCCGCGACCCTAGTGAGGTTGGAGAAGCGCGTATAGAGAATACACTGTAAAATCGAACACATTGTTTTAACTTAAAAATAAGAGTGAAAGGGCTGCCTTAAAATTCTACGTTAAGTGAAAAAATGTTATTTGTTCTTCCAACATAACCTAAGGTTATCTTGATGAAACATTCCTTGTTGTGTAAACCTCTGCTTCATTTTGGTCAATTTGGATTTTTTGTTTGATTGAACTGCTTCGGATAGTTGTTTTAACTTGCAAGTCTGTGTCAATACACTTTTGAAGGCCAGTTAAGTTGATGTGAATTTAGTGTTTGATTGAACTGCTTAGGACAGGCGTTTTCACTTGAAATTCCATTTTAATACAATTATGTTGGCCAGTTAAGTTGATTTGTATTTAGTGTATGTTTGAACTGGTATGGATAGTTGTTTCAACTTGCAAGTCTATGTCAATACACTTTTGAAGGCCAGTTAAGTTGATGTGAATTTAGTGTTTGATTGAACTGCTTAGGACAGGCGTTTTCACTTGAAATTCCATTTTAATACAATTATGTTGGCCAGTTAAGTTGATTTGTATTTAGTGTATGTTTGAACTGGTATGGATAGTTGTTTCAACTTGCAATTCTATGTCAATATAATTATGATGGCCTGTTGAGTTGAGTTAGATTTATTGACTGAACTGCTGAACAGTTGTTTTAACTTGCAATTCTGATACGAGATCAGGTAGACACCAGGAGCGAGGTGAAGGGGAATAAGGAATTTATTAAAACAAAAGAAAACAGGCACGAGTGCCAACAAAAAACTTGGCCCAAAGGGTTGCAAAAGACAAACTAAGGAGTGCTTCACAGAGCTGAGAACTAAGGATCAGAAATGACAAAAAAAAACAAAAGGCACTGGAAACTCCAGGCAGGGTAACCATAAACAGAAGAGAACAATGATTCTTGGAATGCAAAGGCTATATACAAAATGACTATGAAAACGAGGCTTGGGAACATGAACTTGCAAACAAGGACTGAGACACTGTCTGCCAGCCAACTTCCACCGCATCCAGATAAAGGGTGAGAAATCAAGACATGTGGGGCAACACCTGGAGGAGGAGAAACAAGAGGCAGGGCAAGATCATGAGACATGGACTAAGATTGGATAACAAGACTTGCTCATTAAGAGAATGAGCGTGCTCAGCTTAAGTACCAATTAAGTAAGCAGTTTGAAACCAGCATGAATGTTCAGAACAGAAAAGCACAGCAAGATCTTGAAATAGCAAAGCAAGAATCATGACAATAAACTCCCTGTCTAAATTAGTAAGATTAGTAATGTGCCTATCTAAGAATTACACCACCCAGTGAATGTTAGTAAATATTAGTAACTTAAAATCAGTTAATTGTCAATTAAGCTTAGACAGCCCCGAATCAGCACAGCACAGAAGGAAGAGGAAATACCAAAGCCAACCAGAGCTCTGAAATATGCAACAACGAAGGCACGGGGCGGAACGCAGACAAGCGGTGGAGTGGCTTGGCAGACCTGGCAAAAACAAAAACATGGAAAAGTAAAAACATGGACAATAACTATGAACTATGAAATGTGTAATCCTAATACAAAAAACTGTTAAAACTATGGCATGAACTATGAGCATGAACTATGAAACACGAAACTGTTAAAACCATAGGCAATACTGTCCTGGCCAAAGGCCAGGACCCCAGAACACAACAAATTCTATTTCAGTTTTATGATGGCCAGTTCAGTTGATTTGGATTTATTAATTGATCGAACGGCTTAGGACAGTTGTTTTAACTAGCAATTCTCAATATAATTATGATGGCCAGTTAAGTTGAGTTGGATTTGTCGTTTAATTGAACTTCTTAGGATAGTTGTTTAAAATTGCACATGTATGTTAGCTTAAGTGTCTGGTCATTTGAATTAATCTACTCATTGAACTTAAGCATTTCTTTAAACGTGAAAGTCCATTTCAGCATAGCTAATGCAGCCTATTGTAACAGATTTAAATATTATTATTAGTATTTAAATATTTTCATTTGTTTAAATGCCAAGATCCATTTCAGATTTGCTATTTGAAATCTGACTTAACCAAACCTAAGCAAATAAAATATATTATAGGAACCTATAATGAATGGCAATAGAAGTGTTTCAATATATGAAAAAAAAACAAACACAACAACACACAATACAAAAGTATTCACATCTGTGAAAATACTGTCTAACAACAGGTTCATCACTCCTCAAACAATAATCATAAATAATTCACCTTAGGAAATATTGAACCTTGACCCCAGACAAGTCAGCGTTCAAACATAAAACATGTTTGTTTCTAAAATTGTATATTTAATACCCTCATTTTTCAATCTACATCAGTGGTGACTAGAATGTAGGCCCAACACTATGTAGTCTGAATTTCATACCACGGTATTTTATCACAGTAATCGGTGAATTACTGTGAGGAACCATTAACCGGACATTTCCCCTCACCCTGAAGATGAGTAGTCTTAAAAGTTGTTTCTGGGGGCCCACTGTGTATGCTGGCTTTTGATCCAACCACAGTTGTTATCGCCTGATTTTAACGAGCTGTTCATTTGTCTTAATTAAGTGTATTAAATGTGTAGAGCAGTTATTTGCCCTCTTAATTCAGAAGATAACAGAAATATCCATGTTTGCTATCCAGAATAAAAAAAAATGCCATACCCACATTGCTATATGCATTGTAAATAACAGCATTAAATGAGAGAAAACAATGTAAACCAATCAAATTAAAGATGTACTTGGCTCCTAATCGGTGAAAACTAATAGGCACATCATGGCAAATTTATTCGACAAGCAAATGGTAACAAGTCAAACCAGTTTTGTGTTATTCTTAATCTAATGAAGTTAATCTGAAGTTTTTTGAAAGAACTTGAAACAGTTGTGTCACTCAGCCTAATTTGGGGTTTACTGAGTTTCTCAATGTCTAATTTGATCTGTTTCAAATGTTACAATGCTTGAAATTTCCTGCATTATAGAAATAAAACCACAATCTCCAAGGACATTTTATTCCTCATAGCATGTATGGATGTTTCTATATGTAACATTTGGCTAAAAATAATAAGTAATCTGCACGCTGCAAGCTCCCAAAAATACTAATATATTTACTGAGCAACGTTTTGATCTACGGAGATCTTCCTCAGGCAATTGACAAAAAGAGACAAGCCTCTCCTATGAAGAAAAGACTTACGTTTCACTTAGAATTTTGATCCTCTTCAAATTAACTTTCTAGATCTACTAATTTCCAAAGACGATAAAATGATAAAAAACCAGCCTCTATAGAAAACCTACAGATAAAAATACTATCCGTAATAGTTTAAGTTTCTATTCCATCTCCCTTAAACAGAGTTTACCGATAAGTCACTTTAATAGGATACGACGCATCTGTTGCTCTGATCATAGTTACAACACACAAAGTGCATTTCTTATCCAGAGATTTAGAGAGAGACACTATGCTGAAAAAAAATGTTTTGACATTTTTTTTTTGTTGTTGTTGTGATTAAAAATACCTTTTATATTGAATTGTTCTCGGGCCCTTCAATGCGCCTTGTGTATTTGTATTGCATAATTACTTCAGGCCAACATGTAAAATCAGGCCCCCCTTTTTTTTTACATTTCCTCATATAAGGTTTTTCCCATATATTTTCAGTCATTTGTAATGTTGTGATTTGTGTGCTGTATATTATATAACGTTTATTCTTCTGTGATTGCCATCTTGAGACTTCATAATTGCCTGCTGATTAATAGGTGTGAATGATTGTCCTTTCTTCATAGGAGAGGCTTCTCTCTTTTTCGTCAATTGTCTGAGGAAGATCTCTGTAGATCGAAGCGTTGCTTAATAAATAAATTCGTATTTATGGGAGCTTGCCGGGTGCTGACTGTTTCCTCTTTTTTTGCCCTTTTTTTAAAGTTTTTTTTAATTTTATTTTGCCCTGTATTTTTATTGGATGTGCGCACACTGCCTCCACTTTACTAAAACTTTTAGTAACAATGCTAAATTTAAAAAACTAGATAAGACATTAACTGCTTGTTAAAATCCTGCTATCCCTCTGCCACATCTTCACTACAAAAACATGTTGCTGCGCCGGTGTAGAAGACTTAGATGAAGTCTTGCGTGTTTTCCTCACTGTCGTTATCCAATGCCGTTGCCAAACCTGCCACAAAGGTGGGGAGGGAGAGGCTTGTGCAAAAGTAGGATGGTCTGAAAAACGTCATGACGTAGCATTTTGATCCGTGCACGTGCCCTCACAACTGTTTGAAAGGTGAACTTGACATGTATTACTTATTCAGATGGACGTGGATTTTCAATTTATCATTTCTTTTGTATTTGAAACGTTTTCGACAAGCAATTTCATGTTGTTACAACAATCCCAATAATTATTTGTCATGCTAACATAAAATAATTTGCTAAGGTAACAAACAGGCAAAATACCATTTTACAGTGTAGATGGATTATTACTTTTGTCACCAGTCCCAAAAAAGCAGGGTATAGATCAACAGGCTGGATGCCACTAATCTGCAAACTTTGAGTATGGTTTATAGCAAACCATTGATTTACCCAACCATTTTCTTTTAAAAGCTAAGATGGATATTAGCCTCTTTAAACTAAATTTATAGTAGGCTCCACAAAGCTCTCAAGAATAGGTTTGTTTAAAATTTCTGGCTTGTCGGTGAAAGACATGTATTGCTTCATTTGTATTGAATTTAACTATCCCCAGATGATATAGGCCCCATTACGGCAGTACTGGGCACAACAGTAGACTTTAAACAGAAAAGTATTTCTAAAAATAGCCAACAAGATTCGGAAATTCAGAATTACTGTCACACAAATCCAGTTCCCCCAAAAACTAGCGAACATGCGGCAACTCAAGTTCTTCATTCATTTCAATTTTCATAAAACAATAATAAGTAAAAGCCTAGATATGAAAATTACGACCTTGATTTGCATCCCAATGAAAATTCACACTGAAATTGAGTGTTCAAAATCAACCTTTCAAAGCACATCATGTGGAGTCCATGATTACCTGGTTGTGTCAATTATTTCTGGATGTAATTTGCTCATAATGAAGAGCAGGGATGAATTGATGGCATAGACAAAGCTATTTGTAATGAAGCTGTAATTTTCTAAGGTCACACATGGTTGCTGGTGAAAAATTAATCATGCCATCAAGCCATGGTTATGTCCGTTTATGCATTACCTCATTACCATGTCATCTAAAAAGAAATGAGTAATTTGAGGATAAAAACCCTCCGTCCTTCAATTGCGGACTACCAGGGATGGATAATAGCCTTGCAGTAAAAGCAAATTTATGCATTTATTCAAATGCGCACAATGAAATGTAATTTTTATCAGCCACATTTAATTCTTCATATGTTAACCAATACTGACAAATTATTGGAAAAAAATGTTACAAAACCCAAAACCAGTGAAGTTGGCACGTTATGTAAATCGTAAATAAAAACAGAATACAATGATTTGCAAATCCTTTTCAACTTGTATTCAATTGAATACACTGCAAAGACAAGATGTTTAATGTTCAAACTGAGAAACTTTTTTTGCAAATAATCATTAACTTAGAATTTAAAGGCAGCAACACATTGCAAAAAAGTTGGCACAGGGGCCTTTTTACCTCTGTGTTACATCGCCTTTCCTTTTAACGACACTCACTAAACGTTTGGGAACTGAGGAGACCAATTTTTGAAGCTTTTCAGGTGGAACTCTTTCCCATTCTTGCTTGATGTACAGCTTGAGTGGTTCAACAGTCCGGGGTCTCTGTTGTTGTATTTTACGCTTCATAATGCACCACACATTTTCTGATTTCTGTCTGTTTGTCTCTTATTTTACTATTCTTCCTTTCGTTCCGGCCACAGCATTCGGAGTCTCGAAACACCAGCCTTCACAACGTGCTGTATGTTTCTTGCTGCTCTGAACCCGTACTTGGTAATAGCCCATGTATAGTGTGTTTGATAATGCTCACAGCGACCACCAGTTTACAACCAAACAAGCTTTATGCCAAAGGGATTACACATTTTACGTGTAACTGTGTATATGCTTCGTATATTACAAAAGACAGGACTTTGGTATATGTCTGGGAGTATGGAATGTTAGGTCGGTGGAACATTATTTCTTTAGAGTGCCACCTTTAGTCAGAAAGCTATCTATCCAGCATAGTACCAAACCAAGCTCTTCTTAGAGAAAACTTAGCTGTGTGCATCACAATTCAAAAAGAATTTCTTTGGTACTTCGCTGGGGATGGTCAGTACTTGCATTCAGCGTACAGTTCCCCCTGGAGGAAAACTTTTCCCGACTTTTGATGTTTAAAATCATCTACACTGAAAATACTACCACTGAAATTTTAGGAATGCTGTAATGTATCCCAAAGGGACTATGTATCTATTGAATTTCAGATCTCTTTCTTGATGGATAAATAAAACAATGCTGCCTAAACATAGGCACAATCCGCTTTGAAATGATCCATTTTGAGTTATTCTCCAACTTTGGCTCCGTCTAGCTTGAAAATGTGGATACTTCCAAAGAAATTCTTGATATTCCTGAAAACAGAGCACCAAAAGCACAACTAACAGCATTTATCATCATGGAACATATCTGGGTTACTGAAAAAATATACCGCAAACATGCACCAAAATCAATTTTGACCATCTTTCTGGCCATCCATTGCACTAATCCAGCAAGATACCATGGCAATATTAACTGAAAATGATAGTTTTGTTGTGAGTAAACACATAATAAAGAATTCTTGATTGGTATATGTCTGGGATATTATTTTATTCCCGTTTTCACTTTTTTCGGTGATTTCTCAAATAATTCTGGCTCAATAACATGGTTACCCAGCTTGGCGCTGATGTGATGCTCATGCCTATCTGGACTTGAGGTATCACAGGTCTTGGTAAAAGTATAACACATCTGGAACTGTGTATCCTTAAGTCATAATAATTGATGTAAAATGTGGTGTCAAAAGCCAAACTGAGCCACTTTGGTGGCTTTCAGATGGCCCCACTGGCAGACTTCTTGAGAAGCTAAAAATTTGGCTTTTTCTGTGAGACTACCATATCTACCTATCTGCCAAGTTTCATTCAATTCCAGGGGGGTTAACTCCTCAACGTTTCAAAAAGTGCCATTTTCTCACAGAATGGCTCTGAAAGTATTCCACAACCTAATTACTCAAGGCTTCACAGGTTGGAGAGCCTCTGGCCATCATTACTTCTGAGACTCTCAGCCTCTCTAAGACATCCCTTTTTATAGCCAATCATGTTACACACCTGATGCCAGTTAACTTAATTACTTGCAGGCCTTTTTTCTTTTTCAAACTCCATTTGAAATACACTGTTCTCGTCAAAATGCGCCAGCGTAGTTCGGTTACACAGAAAAACTTGGCGTTACCGATCGAGATGATACCAAAAATGTATTGACTAACTGCAAATAGTGTGATGTCGCGGATTTCCCAATTGACAACAGCCTGATTCAGCGTAAAGTTATAGCTTGCCTAAATGACGTCCTCCCATTTTCCGAAAAAAAAAAAAAAACATATGTGCTTTACCTTAAAATTAATTTCAGTCATAACATCTCCATGAACTGTCTACAGAGTCAAGCTCCTTTTTGTAGCCTGTCAAACAATTTGCTACTTCAATATGCTTTGCGCCAACTGAACAGACCATGCGTCACGTGCAGGGAGCTGTAGTGATTAGTTTACAGGTGCACCAATGATTTTAAACTTCTGACAAGTGCCCACCCATCAGGAAGTAAACACTTGTCAATGGCGACTACCCAGTCTCTGTGTACTGTTATGGCCCCAATTTTTTATTACATTTACAACATAACAGCAACGCAAGGGATGACAGACACAGTTTAAAAAACTTAAACACATTTAATTAACAAAGACAACAACTAACAATAATCTACAACTAATGACCAAGATTGAACACAACAAAAACAGAAATATTTACAGTCCCTTGTTTTGGTGGGGTGGCTTGGTGATGTCCTGGGTGAGGAAAATGCTGTAACAAAGGCAAAAATCCACAAAAGAAACTTCACAGGTCTTGAACAGAAATGACAGGTCTGGTCACATGTATCCTTCTCCTTGCAATTTCTCCTACTACTTTACTGTCTCAATTCTACTCCTTATATACTCTTATACGCAGACCCCACCCACATTTAGACCTCTTTTTTTTATTTTCTAGGACTTTCCCCAGACATGCCCAGGACATGTCTAAACCTAGCTCCAGTCTGGGCTGAATAAAAAAAAGGTAAATACTGCCATCTAGTCGCCTATATTCACATTACAGTACGAAGCAAAGCGAAATAGCAGAGCCTGGTTTTACTAGGCTACAAAATGTTCCCTTCTCAAAACAAACTGCGCTGCGTTGCTGCCTCGGAAGTTTAAAGGGGACCTATTATGCTGACCCTTCTTTTAATACATCTCAGTAATGTTATAATGTTGGTTGTCCATCCTCGATTTGATTTGATTTGATTTTATTAGGTAAAAATTTGCATATAAAATATACATAAATAATCACAGAGGATAACACATTAAAGCAGAAAAAAACTTATTTCCAATGTGGTCCTCATAGTACATTCAATATAAATGGCTGGCAACAAAGACTATATACAAATATATAACAAGATAATACACATGTACAATATTGTATACTGATTAAAGTAAAGATTATGAATAGCAACAAAATAATTCAATAATTAAAGCCTATAAATGACAATATAGTAATAATTGAAAATGGCTGTATAGATACAATAATTCAAAAATTATAAATGACAAAACAATGCAATTATTAAAGACAAATAAATGACAGTATAATATAATAATAACTATGAGTTAAGACAAGAAAATGACTAGATAATACAATAATGACATATATTAGTGACTAGTTAAGGACTAGAGAAAATAGCACCAACATTTGAGCTGAAAATGAGTTATGTACACATTATTATTATTAACATTAAGTTTATTCCATAAGAACCCCTTAACCTGTTTCTTAAAAATATCCTTGGAATTAATTTGTTTCATTGACAGTGGTAGATCATTCCATAATATAATTCCTGAATACATAAAACTGCTTTTACCAAAACTACCAATTCTAGGAACAACACATGATAGATCACTTGCCCTTGTACTGTATCTATGATTTTGAACAAAACTTACTCCTGATTTTAAATATCCAGGAGCATTCCCTTTTATGACTTCAAACATATGTCCATATTTCAATTGATCGACTCTATATTCCACTGGGAGCATTCCAACCGTACTAAACTGGTCATAACCTATAAATGTTCTGGGTGGAGTATTTAACATAAATCTGATGATCTTATTTTGCATTACTTGCATCCTACCCTTCAATTTCTTGGTTAGACCACTGTACCAACTTGAACATGCGTAATCAAAATGACATTGAATCAAAGCCGAAACAAGCAATTTCTTGGTTTTCAAGTCGAATTTCCTTGCATTTCTGTATAGAAATTTTAATTTATTTGAACTTTTATTTAGTAATTTTGAAGTAATATTATCCCCTGAGAGGGATTGATCTTAAGATATGCCTAAATATGTTACTTGTGATTTTGATTAAATTTCATTTTTACCGCACGTAACCTTGATTTTATCCACCTTATTCAGTTTGAATAAGCTTTGACGCGAACAATATAGATTCTGTCTTTCCCAGATGAAGTGACAGCTTGTTCTCAGTTAGCCATTCACTCACTGACTCAAGTTCGGTACTCAGGCACCCCTCTATCTCTGATATATCCTTCCCTGAGACTAGCAGTGCAGAGTCATTAGCATACAGGAGAAGTTTACACTTTACTGTGGCTTTCATATCATTCACATCTATCAGAAACAGAAGGGGCCCGAGAATTGAACCTTGAGGGACTCCGCATGTTATACTTTCAGTACCAGATAGAATACCATCAACATCTACCACCTGAGACCGACTGGTTAAATATGCCTCAAACCACTGTACCGACTTTTCATCAAGACCAATACATTTTAATTTAGACAATAAAATATCATTATTGACTGTATCAAAAGCCTTTTGGAGATCTAACATTACCATTCCAGTATAATTACCTTTATCACATTCTAATTTGATATAATCTGACAGATGTATAAGACATGTATCCCTAGAATAAGAAGCTCTGAAACCTGATTGAAATTCATATAACAATTTATGTTTGGTTAAATGATCATTCAGCTGATTGTAAACAATGCGTTCAAAAACCTTAGAAATTATGCTTAAAACAGAGACAGGCCTGTAGTTACCAGCATCAGTCTTCCTCTTCCTCTTATGCAAAGGTATAACCCTAGCCATTTTCAAGTCATCTGGGATGATACCAGTATTGAGTGATAGATTCACAATATGTGTAAGTGGAGCAGCAATGGTATTACAACTGTCCTTAATAAATTTAGCTGGAAGGTTGTCTAATCCAGTTGCTTTACTTGAACTCATACTACGTGAAATTTTAAGAACCTGATCTTCATTTACATCTGATAATCCAAACATATTGTTTACAACATTTTTACTTTTATAGAACTGTTCAATACAAGCAATACCATAACGACCAGTGCATGCAGGTAATTTATCCACATGAGATGAAGCAATAGTTGTAAAAAATGTATTAAAATGAGTTGCAATCTTTTCCTTATGGAGACATAAATCATTATCTATAGTCAGACCAATATTACTACACTTAGTTTTACATTTAGCTGAGGCACCAAGGTCTTTAAGTATCTGCCACAACTTCTTTGGATTGTCTTTATTGTCATTAACTGCATCAACAAAATACTGAGATTTAGATCTTTTTTGTATCGCACTTGATTACAAAAGTTCAAAAACTGTTGATAGTCCGATTGATCTTTAGACTTCTTTAACTTGGCAAGATATTTGTCCCTATATTTTATAAGATCAAGCAGCTCGGTAGTAATCCAAGGTTGAGTACCCTGCTTGAATCTGACTTCCTTAAAAGGTGCAATCTTATCCAAGATAGATAGAAACTTGGATTTAAAATTGACCCATGCTTCACAAGTATCTTTGGAGTTCGTAACCTCAGACCAGCCCTGATCGCTTAATGATTAAACAAATCGTTCTTTACTATACTGCTTCAGTGATCGCAATCGAACAGTGTTGTGCTTATTAATCTGCAGTTTAGTAATTTTACGAGTACAGTAAATTAGGGGTGGGACGATTCTGAATCGCGATTTTTTTAAGGCGTAGTACCACCACCTGTTGCCGTGGGGCGAACATCCGAGCTTTCCCTCTTCCTTAATTAAACCAGACGCAGCCTTGAACGAAAGTGCCAAACATCAAAGGGCGTGAGAAATGCTTTCGGAAAAAACTTGACTGACATCATTATTTTTCGGCTACGTGCTGAAAGGAGCCAAGCAAATGAAAACAGAATCATCTCCTATTAACCAATTAGGCAACTCGAAGAAAAGTAAACCTGTTCCCGTTTACTTTGCTTGATTAGCGATCAAATGTGGATTCGTTTACTCTGTAAGTTGAATGAGTAGAGCTGTTTATTAAGACATGTTTGATTGCTGCATTTAGAAATTTAAATGGCACAGATTTGCATAAACACAATTGCCATGGCCACACCATTTCGTGCGAGTGTGATAATTCATAGCGATCTCACGTTCATGTTTCATCTGCTTTTCAGAATTTTTTCCAGCCTGTGTATTTTTTAAGAATCCAGGGCGATCTTTACAAATCTGTTTTAAATTCATCTTGAATAATGTCCTAAAATGCTACAATGAGAGATGTAATTCAGAGGAAGATTTTTTTTTCTAATTATTCAAATTATTGGCATTCTTTCAATCTAACAAGCCCAGTTAGGTTTTTCTGCTTTTCGCCATCACATCTTAATCTTTATAGGCTACTGAAATTGCTTAATTGTTATTTAAGCCAAGTACACGGGAGCAGATTTAGGGAAGGGCGGAGCGTCTGCAATTAGCGAAATCTAAACTCAGGCTTCTTCCCAACGGCATTTTAAATCGTTTAAGCCGCTTCAGGTGTGTGTTTCAAGAAATTACGTGTGACTGCCTACACACCCCATGACTGCAAGTGGTCTCATGACACTTTAAAAAAATCCTCGTCTTTTTAGAAGATCTATAATGATATAATAAAAATAAAGAAATTTATTTTCAGATCGCCCTGGATTTCAAGCATCAAAAAATACACAAGGTGGAAAACATTCTGCAATGCGGATGAAACGTGAATGGGAGAAATAAATTATGAAAATCATACCACAAAATGGTATGGCAATGGCAATCGTGTTCATGCTGTGCTGTTCTATGTCCATTTAAATTTCATAATGTGGCAATCAAACATGCTGGCTTAATAAAGAGCTCTAGTCATCCAGCAAAGTAAATAAGTGAATCCCATGTTTGATTGCTAATTGAGCAAAGTAAACAGGGACATGATTAAAGTAGCCAAATTAGTGAAAAGGAGACAGTTCTGTAGTCCTTTACTTGCTCCATGCAGCAAGTTTTTTTTTTTTCCGGAAGCACCTCTCACGCCCTTTGATGTTTGGCACTTTCGTTCAAGGCTGCGTCTGGTTTAACAAAGGAAGAGGGAAAGCTCGTATGTTCGCCCCACGGCAACAGGCGGTGGTACTACGCTTTAAAAAAATCGCGATTCAGAATCGTCCCACCCCTACAGTAAATTAAGTTGTGATCACTCAGACCAATACTGATTACTCCAGATTGACACACTTTCTCGTGATCTGACACTAATACTAAATCCAGAATAGATGAAAATAATCCACACACTCTTGTTGGTTCCTTTATCAACTGGGTAAGACCATGCATCCGTTCAAAATTTGATAGAGCATTCACAAGAGCACCACTTGACATCACATTACAACCTCTGAAAAGTTTCTAAACATAAGATACAGGGGTTTTGCTATAATCCAAGAACGTGATTTTCGTGAACGTGACTTCCTCTAAGAACAGCTCCTCCCGAGATCTTTGCGAGATCTGGGCAAAACCTGACGTCAGGTTGTGCCGTCCAATTAATACAGATCTAGCCAGAGGCAAACAGGGCACTAGACCTGCCCACACCGGAAACTATTCTAGCCGGCACTTACAACAGCAGATCATACTATGTCTTAGTAGCGTCTACACTTTTGGAAATACAAAAGTAGCACTGCAGGTCATATGAAGTGCAGTTTTGACAGTATCTCTCCCAGAGCTGCTTGTCCGTTTACTTTTGGACGCAAAGAAAAACACCTACTTCTCTTCCAAAAGACGATGCCACCTGAAATGTGGTAGTGGGTAGCTTTTTTTGTTCGCTGGCAGCAAACAGCCATGGTGAAAGGGAATGTTAGCTGCTTGCGCTCAGCATTTCACCGAAGACAGCTTTGTTAATAAAGGATAATTCGACACTGGATAAGTGTTTCAGCTGCTTCTCAAACCTGAAGCAGCTGGATCGATCAAGCACTCGGAGCCACAAGCTGTAAGTAACGATATAACAGCAAATAATGTAAGTGAAGCTAACGTGTTATGGGTGGCTGCTAGCTAGCAGGGCTGCTAACAATAGTTAGCATTAACAACTGGCCTCAAGCTTAGGCTTTGTAAAATATCTAAAGATAAAGCCTGTATTGGTTGCGACTGTCCATGACTCACTGACACAGAAGCTGTAAGTTGCTTTTACTGCATAAACCAACCTGACGTGATATCCAGTTGATTGTGGCAGTAGCACAGAGGCTAAAGTAGCCAAGTTAGTGTTGCTAATTTTTGTGTCCTAAATATGCAAGAGTGATATCAGGGGATATCAGGAGGTGTGTGAACATAAACCTCATTTGAAGCTAACTTTATATTCTTGTTTGTAATATGGATGCTTGGTACAACTGTCCACGGTAACGGAAATTGCCGTCTGTAAAACCTGTATTGCAAGGGTTTGTCTCAGTAGTGTGTGACTGCTTGGTTACCTACGACAGCATGTTAGTTTGCGTGCTAATTAAAAAGGCTCCTAGTTAACTTATATGCAATAATTCTGATCGGTATGCTTGTTTTACTTCGGTAAGCATCAATGTTTCATCATAACCTTGTCCAATTGTAGCCACCACAGTTGAAGCTATCCGGAGAGGTTCTGTATGTGTCCGCAAAGTTGGACTGAAAAGCACAGTTAGACCAGACAGGTTTTGCAGAGCTTGGGATACGTGTTTGGGTTTGTTTACGGCTGCTTGTGATCGCTTCACTTATCCATGACCGGGATCAGCCGAATACTTCACAAATGTCTGGGCAAGCTCTCTTGTGCTACCGTGAAAGCAATGCGAAACGCAGAAGCTCTACCATATCTGGTATGACAAATGATTTCTCTGCACTACCGTGACATAATTTCATTCCCCCTTAGAAGTTGTTGGGGCTAAAAAAAAAAGCCGAAAAAGGCAGAGAATAAAAAGGAAATTGTTTCCCGTAGAAGTGATCGATTTGCTAGCTCTACAAGCTACTTTTCCGCGCTAATGGAACTTACGGTCTGTAAAACCTGTTATGTTTTATGTTCATAACATAACCAAGCTCTCTCTAGCTGTCGCATACTACCCATACAGCTGCTTTCACATCAGAAGCTAAACAATTTTTTTGCGAGACAGATTAGCCTACATTCAAAGTCAATGCAAAGAGGCGAATACACGTGTTATGGCCGCGTTAAGCAGCTTTCACACCGGATGCGACACAAATTTTTCGTGCGACAGATTACATTCAAAGTCAATGCAAAGACTCGACTAGGGGCACGTCAAGCCGCTTTCACAGCGGACACAAAACAAATTTTTCACGCGACAGATTAGCTACATTCAAAATCATGACCGCTTATCAGCTACTGCATGTTAGTTACCATGCTCTGCTAAATAAAAATGCTCCTGGTTAACTTATATGCAGCAATTCTGATCGGTATGCTTATGTTACTTCGGTAAGCATCAATATGGCAGTTTCATCATAACGTTGCCTGATTGTATTCACTACAGTTGAAGCTAACCGGAGAGGTGCAGTTAGATTTTGCAAAGCTTGGGGTGCATTTTTGGGTGCTTTTGAAATGATGACTTTACTTATCCATGACCGGGGTCAGCGTGATACATCTGCAATGTCTGGGCAAGCTCACTGATGCTACCGGTGAAAGCAATAGGGAAGCGCACAGGCTATAGCGTGTCCGGTATAACAAACGATTTCTCTGCATTGCCATTGATTAAATATTAAATTCTTTCCTGTAGAGGTGATCGATTCGCTAGCTCCACATAAGCAACGGTTCACGCAAACAAGAATTTACGGTCTGTAAAGCCTGTTTTATGTTCATGACATAACTGGAGCTCTGTCTCGCTCTCGTCTGCTATCCTTAATGTGCCCATTTTCCGCGAGGAGAAGCTGGCCATTCCAAAGCAATGAGTGAACTATTACCATAGGCAATTTACGAAAAGGCTGTTTAGCATGGAGCTTTTGCCCCTCTGTCATACACCAGCGCAGAAGCTGTTCGTTTCTCCACGCTAACGACACACCACAGCTATGCACACGAACCAGCAGGTCCTAATACACACCGAAGCAGTCCATAAGCTGTTGGTCCACTTTTAGCTGCTCCTCACTGTCCATGTTTTTCTCTAAACTCAGACTCACCGGATTTCTACGGTCTCTGTTCTACACATGGGTATGTCTACCCGTTCTACAAATGTGTCTCTATGTTGTGGATTCTAGCTTTCCCTGCATCCTAGCTAGTAGAAGAACAGCTGTACTCACCACTGTAGCCGATAACAAAGTTGAGCTTGTGCTGCCAGATTTTCGCATTGCTTCCTCCACTTTTGTTACTGCGTTTATTAGAACAAGTTCATTTCATTAGATCTATATTCAAGTATAACGTTAGATAGTGCCCGCTGCTTCATTATCAGATGGCGGCTGTGTCTCATGTTTCACTCTGGGGAGGCAGACTCGTAAAACTGCGTTCTGCAGTCTCTTCCAGCCCAACTCTGCCATCCACAGAGCTGGGCACACGGGGAGTGGGGGGCAATTGCAGATGAGCCACCCCAATGACACGTTTCGGGCAGGCCGGACTTACGCAACTTCTGCTTTAGTTCCCCTTGGCGACACAGTTACGTGCTTGGATACGTTGAAAACAAACCAAATAAATGGCCTGTCACAGTACAATCAGCAGTCAGTTTCAAGTTTACGCTGAGATGCCAAGTCTTATGCCTTATAGGCCTTTCACACTGATCGTGGCAGCGCTGAGCTCTGAAACCCATTATTGCCAATGGTTTGCGCGCGGCAAGGACGGTTTTCTCGCTGCGCCGAAGTTTCTCTCCTCTTAGTGGCATTCACGTTCCTGTGCGGTAGTCAGCAATTATTCAATCAATGCGCACTAAAGAAATTCTCTCGCGGAATTTAAGTCATAATGCATCAAGTTATTCAGTTTCACGAGCATTACGGTGGATTTCACCACTAATGACATGGAACTCGATTATGACTCTGGAATTCTCAGGCTTGTCTATATGGAGGGATTGAAAGCAATGGAATTGCATAAAACGAAATGGTCTTATTTCATTAAAACAATTCAAACGATCATGAAACACATGCATTGTTTCCAATCCCTGAGTAAAGAGAAGCTCGGGAAGTCCGGAATCATTATCGCTTTCTATCTTTCTTGTGATGAGGTGCACCTTTATGCAAGTGAAACGGAAACTTCAATGCACAAAGATTTTAATTCTGCGTGACAATCTCATTAAGCATTCAATGAATAATTGGGTACTACGGTGAATAAGCCTAAAAAATGCGTGAGACCTACGCCAAATGCGTGAGACTTGGCATCTCTGATTATCCAGCCTTCCAAATGTCATACGATTAAATAGATAGTCTTCCCAACGAGGCAAGGACAAGATATGGATGGAAATTTGCCGTTGTTGGCTTGGATGACTGCCCTTACAGGCTGCCAGCAGATGCATGGACTGATGACCCTACACAGTGACCAGATTTCCAGTTTGGGAATCTGTATATGTATTTGACCAGCACACCAGGTGTGTACAACACTATGTACAATACTACATTTCATTTCTCTTGTTTACCTGAATACATTTCGGCATTTTAGAGCAATGAAATAGTGTAAAAACGGCGTTGAACAGTTCAGTGCAGCATGGCAATTAACCTGTCAAACTGGTTTGTTTTCAAAGGCTGGCTAGTTGCTAGTAGAGATGTGACGTTCGCAAACGAGTCAAGTGTTTTGAACGGCTCTTTTAAGTGAAAGATGAGAACCTATTTGCAGTTGTGAGCCGCTCGTTTGCGAGCCATTCTTATATGCAAATATCCTACGCTGCCTTCATGTGTCATCTGTGTGCCCCATGAGTCTCAGTTGTCGTGCCTTCACGTGAACGACTAATGACATCTCCGAGTTTGAGTTGTTCACAGCACGCTCCATTCACTTGAACGCAGCTATATATGTACAGCTAACTTAGGGGAGGAGAATATTAGTCAGTGCCGCCCGACTGGACTGAGGACATTTGCCGCTGTGTCTGCTCTGATGTGGATTCGAGTCAAGGAGCTAAGCTCCTGTTTGTAAAGTAGTTCAGGTGTACAAACACCAGGTAGGGTCATACAATTTTGCATTCGCATTTTAATCATGTCCCCATTTTAAATCTAGTTTTATTTATATTTTTTATGAACATACTGCATATTTTTTTTATTATTTTTTCTGTATTGTTAAAATGTCCTTGTGTGGGAAAATTTTACAGTAAAGTTGTTTTGCATGGAAGTTATCTGTAGCCTGCATAGTTTTTATTGTGCCACAAAGTTTTTTAGGTGAGGGAAAATTCCAAATAGTGATCTCACTGTCAAAGCATGGGGATGTGGTACCACCTTATGGAATGTTTACAATGAAAACACAAGCCAAATGAAACTCTAATCAATATTTCAGAATAATTCCCACCAACAGAGTATAAATTGGTGGGATGTGTAAGTTAAAATTATTCTGATCTAAATCTTAACTTATAACTGCGACCAGCAATTGTTTCCTTGATTAAAACGAGTTACCCCTGGTTGACTTCTAGAAAATAAATAAATATAACAAAGAGCCAGTCTTTTGAACGGCTCTTTGAAAGGAATGGCTCCTCAAGATCCGACTCCCTTCAAAGAGCCATAAATCCCATCTCTAGTTGCTCGGGCCACCAGTGCCCGTATGTAGTGTCACTTCCGGTAATCTTGCCCTTGCCTATAAACTACAAATGGGGTTTTTTGTGGATGGCAGTATGAGCTAAATAAGGACCCTGTTTGGCACTTTGAATGATCAGGAGTATCGTAAGGGTGTCCACAATTAAAATATAACCTTGGAAATATTGCAAATTAGGTCCCCTTTAAACCAACCAGGTAGTGTTACAGGGCAGAGCGCGCCTTTTGAAGCGGCAGTCGCATTCGAACGAAACTAGATTCTGCTATCATGGAACCCGAGACTGAGCGCCCTGAATAGGGTATTTGCGAGAACCTCATTGCCTGTGACAACCACGGTACGTCTGCCAAACATTCAAGAGCGTGGGTCCACACATATAGCGGGAAACAGTGAGATTACACGGGAAACATCACGTTTTTGGAGTTAAAATACTGGACAAATCTAATCTAATCAGACCAGGAGAGTAAGAAACAACTATGATATCTCAGGATTGAACGCGGTGATTTTCAGCCGTCTGTGTGCACACAGAGTCGGATATTCTGCTCATTTAAATTGTGCTTCGGACTCTCACAATGTTTTTTCTCTGACTCATATATTATCGGGGTAGAGTAAAGCATAAGATATCAAATAAAATTGAATGAGTTCCTGTATCACCCATTCATGTTACTGGTGTACTGGGTGACACTCCCACTTTTTATAGCTGATTTATAGCACGCCTAAAATCTAAAAAATAATAACAATTATCAATGTGTTGAATTATTCCGATCACCCTTTCATTGGACGTGTTTTCAGTCTGCTGGCGCCATAAAATGGACAGAGCTGACAAAAAGGGAAGATCACAGTCATGTGTTACGCCTCTCTTGGTCTAACAAATGCAGCGGTTGCTCGATATGTAGGCAAGCAAAAACATACAATAACAACTGAACGCTACACGCAAAAACTCTGAGATTTATGGAATAATTTGTGAGTAGTTACATTCAGTGGTTATCACAGAATAATAGATCCGTGCCGGGACAAACTAAAAATGCGGCTGCGATATTTCGAAGTGCAAAGTCTGGCTGCTCAAGTAATGAGATAGACGCATCTTTGTGGTATAAGGCAGTGGACAGTATAATCAGCCAAAAACGCTGGGGCGAAAGAATTCCGTATGCAACAGTCACCAATGTCGAATGTAGGCTAATCAGTACATTTTCGGCTTACCCTGATGTTTGGGTACCGAGAGAAAGATTCGGATGTGTAAAAACAAAAAGCATTCAGTCAAGAAAATTTTGAGTTTAATTTCTTGTGCTGCTGTATGTGGTAATCTGTGTTACAGATGATACGCCGGGTTGCTATGGCATACGCAGCATATGCATTCATGATATTAATATTATAAACCCGCTTATCAATAATAAAACACCACAAAATATATTGGTGTCTCCTTTGAAAAATGTTCCCCATTTTCAACACGGATCATCATTCTATCATTCATTGCAGCCATTATTTTAAGGTAGGTCTACTGTTTCACCCTCCCCCCCCCGCCCCCAAAAAAAAGGGTTTGGCTGCTTGGCAAATGGCTCGATTCTTATTTCAAACTCCTTCATTCTCTGTTTCCAAAACTACTAGCTTCTAACAAAATCTACACATGCTGCTGACCACACGCAGTGCTTCTGTAAATGTAAGAATGCACATAAATAATGCTTGTCTCTTCTGGAAATAACTATTTTAATTCATATTGTGCTCTATGATGTACACAATGTACGCAGATGCATTTGAAACATGTGATATAGCCTAAACATGACTAAAGATTAAAAATATGGCACATTTAGTTAAGTTAGTTGGCAATTGGCAGGTTTAAGATCCAGATTAGGTTCATGATTGTGAATTATCAATGTATATCGACTCAATAGATTACACGTACTTTCTACATGTTGAATGATGATAATAAAAAAATAAAAGTGGAGGCATGTCTCTGTCTCCGTCAGGTAGTACGGAGTTCGGCTGTAGTACTTATAATTAGTGAGGGCTATGACATAGTTGGGATTACGGAGACTTGGCTAAGTGAAGAGGATGGAGATGAATATAATATAGAAGGTTATAAGCTCTTTAGGAAGGATAGATGTAATAGGCGAGGAGGGGGCGTAGCAATCTATGTGAACGAAAACATAAATGTACAGGAAATTCCCGAAATTGAACATTCCTTGCCCTGTGAAGATATCTGGGTCAGGCTCATTGGCAAACATGAGACAGGTTTAAACATAGTATGCTATCAGAGTATGCTATCGACCACCAGCTTTGGACAGTACAGTCGATGAAATGCTTTTTAAGAGGATTACCCAAGCTTGTAGAGGTGGAGGGACTATTATTATGGGAGTCTTAAATTATCCTGGTATCAATTGGGAAATGGTGAAAGGACAGGGTAAGGGGGAGGATGTGAGGTTTTACGAAATGAGCCAAGAGCGAGAACCAGATAAATGCAAAATGGAGGCTTTATTTCTGAAGGGGGAAACCCCCCAATAGAGCTGGCAACAGTACAATGTCCACAATCCAAAAGCAGAATCCAAAGGGCAAAATCCAAAACTGTAACCAGGGCACCAATAACAAAACTCAAGGTCAGGCAAAAATGGTTCGGTACACAGGCGTGGGTTTAGTGGAGAGACAAACTCATAAGCCGTAAACAGTCCGAATCCAAATACCAGGGCAGCAAAAGACAATAGACGTGGTCGGGCAAAAATAGGTCAAAACTCACAGATGCAACAATATCCAAAGAGGGTAAACCAAAAACAAGTGTCGGGCAATCCAGTCAGAAAGAAAATATCACGATGAGCAAGGCGAGGAACGTAGCACAAGACAAAGGAGTAAAGACGATCTGACAAGGAACTAAAAGTGTAGACACCTTATATACATATCCGGGTTAAGCACATGACTAGGGTAAACAGGTGTAATCAATGACATGGGAGTGACACATGAGGAAAACTAATTACATGAATTTGGCGAATGCCGAAACGCAGACAGGGATAACGAGACATTCCTATGAACGAACAAACGGCTCCGGTTAAGGAGTACTAAAGTGTACAGTCTAAAGAAAAGGGAAAGCAAGAGATATAAGAGGAAACCGCAGTGGAGATAATTAGTGATAGACAAGGAGGGCGGAGATACAGATTGGGCGAATGCTGAGAGATCGTTAGTCTATTAGTATGTGCAGCTATACAATCCCGAGTGCAAGTTAGTCAGTTAGTATAAATGTACAATGTTAATCGGGGTTAGTAATTATCGAAAACAATAAACTGTTAGTAGGGTTAGTAGATAGCATAAAGAGGGAGGAAGGAAGAAAATGAGATATGAAGAAAGATTGAAATCCCAGAAACCAGGAAATCACCCGAATGAGTGGCACGTCAGACAAGGGACTGTGGGCAAAGACCTACACAAGACAAGACAGGGTAAACGAAGTGCAGGACTAGAAATCACAACAAGACTATGAAAGAATGGCAAGGCTATGAAACATGGCAAGACTATAAAACATGGCAAAGACATAAATAATACAAAACATGAAACATAATAAAACATGAAATCAAACAACAAAACACAATACATAATCATGGGGATGGTCAGGGGCAGGCAGTGGTCACTTAAACACAAAAAGCATACATGGCAAGCCAGGCACAGAACTTAAACATGGACAGCAGACAAAGCATGGCAGAGATGCAGATTCACAACAGAGGAAGAATTTCTAGATGTTATGAATGATAATTTCTTGGTGCAGTATGTTAATAAACCTACAAGAGAGAAGGCAACTTTAGACTTAGTGCTCTGTAATGACCCAGATAGAATTAGCAATGTCGTGGTACTTGAGCCACTTGGGACAAGTAATCACTCTGCTGTTAATTTTGATGTTTCATGGGAAGTTATAAAGGTGTATTCAAAAAAAAATTTTCAATTTTAGGCGAGCAAACTTTGACAGGATGTGCTCATATCTAGCTGAAATGAAATGGGAGACACTTCTGGACTGTGAGTCCGTAAATGAGATGTGGGAAAAATTTAAGGGGGTTTTACTTGAATCACAATGCAGATTCATTCCAAAGGTTTTCCAAAAGTAAGCTGAAAAAGCGGAATCCTCAGTGGATGACCAAAAGTATTCGTAGGATTTTGAGGGAAAAGAATCTTTATAAGATTTACATAAAGGATAGCAATGAGAATACTAAGGCTGAATACTGTAAAATGCGGGCTGTGGTCAAAAAAGAGCTGAGGAATGCTAGAAGACTGTATGAAAGACAAATTGCAGAGGGGGAAAAACTAGCCCTAAGCGCTTCTTTCTGTACTGTAGCAGAAAAGGGAAAGTTAAAGAGCAGGTTAAGTGCATATAGAATAAAAACGGATCGCTGCTATTTGATTACAAGGATATTTCGGATGCCTTAAACTTACTTTGTTGAGAATTTCACCTCAGAGGGGGTCTTTATTTGGCCAGAGGGCATGTTAAATGCTCAAGATTATTTAGCAGAAATTGAGGTCCGGGATAACGAAGTATTAGACAAGTTGCATAAACTAAAGGCAGATACAGCGGCGGTTCCTGATGGCTTTTATCCTAGAGTGCTCAGGGAAGTTGGTGAGATCATCTTTAAGCCATTATCCACCAACTTCGGGTGGTCTTTAGAAACTGGAGAAATACCAAATGATTGGAAACAAGGCACTATTATACCAATATAGAAGGAAGGGGACCGTACCGAGCCAGGAAATTACAGGCCAGTCAGTTTAACTTGCATTGCGTGCAAAATATTGGAATCTATCATAAAAGATTAGCTGGACTTATTTCTTGAACGGAACAGTATCTTGAGTGATAGCCAACATGGTTTTCGTAAGGGAAGGTCATGCCTGACAAACCCTCTGGAATTTTTTGAAGAGGCCACCAGGACTTATGACCAGAGCAGGGCTTATGACATCATATACTTGGATTTTCAGAAAGCATTTGATACAGAACAGCGTAAGAGACTAATTTTTAAATTGACCTCCATTGGAGTTACAGTAGGTATTCTGGAGTGGATTCAAAACTGGTTACAGGACAGAACACAAAGAGTGGTGGTCAGTGGTATCTCTTCTGAGCTAGGTATGGTGGGGAGTGTCGTCCCCCAAGGATTGCTGTTGGGGCCCCTGCTGTTCCTCATCTACATTAATGACCTTGATAGTAATATTGAGAGCAGATTGGTAAAATTTGCAGATGATACTAAATAGGGGGATTTGGCAAATAGTTTAGGGTCCACTAAAGTGATTCCGAATGATTTGGATAGAATCCAGAATTTGGCAGAAATGTGGCAAATGAAATTTAATGTAGCAAAATGTAAAGTTGTACATGTAGGTAATAAAAACATGAGACGGGATTACTACATGAGAGGTTTAAAACTGGAATGTGCTGCACACGAGAAAGATCTGGGAGTGATTGTTGACCAAACCCTCACAGGCTCTAGCCATTGTAGCAGTTAAAAAAGCCAATCTGATGCTGGGATACAATGCCAAAAGTGTTGAGTACAAATCTATGGAAGTGACGCTTCTTTTCAATGTTCAACACATTTGATTGACCACATCTGGAATATTGTGTTCAGTTCTGGGGACCGTACTTTAAGAAAGATATAGAGGCTCTAGAGAAAGTTCAGAGAAGAGCCACTAAGCTTATTCCAGGTATAAAAGATTAAAGCTGAAGTGCTCCAATGAAGATCCTTAATCTCTTTAGTCTTGGGAAAAGGAGACTAAGGGGTGATTTGATTGAGGTCTTTAAATATGTTAAAGGGATTAACAAAGTGAATTATGTAGGATTCCTTCGACCAAGTGTTGTGAGTAGAACTCGGGGTCACAAATGGAAGTTGACCCAAGGTAAATTTAGCACTGATATTCGGAAATATTTCTTCACCCAAAGAGTAATTTCAATGTGGAATAGCTTGCCTGACCATATTGTTGAGGCAGAGACCTTGGAGGTTTTCAAGAGCAGGCTTGACTTAAAGCTAGATACTATTGAGTCATTGAGTATCTGAAGGGATATATTCACAATAGTATGAAGAAACTGGCGAGCGAAGTTGGGCTGGAAGGCCTGTTCTTGCCATTCATGTTTTGTTATGTTACTTCGTGGTGCTGAAAAACAGGTTTTTCAAGAATGTGACTTGCGACTTTTTGTTATTCATGGGAATAGTTGTGACTGTGAGCCTCCTCCTCCTGTGGCTGATGTATTTTTTTATGTGCGCTAATGCGTTTCTTTGCCTCCAGTTTCATGTCAAACCATTTACGCTTCACCTCGGACATGGTTATTTGGACTACAGAGACAATAATAACGGCATCGGTCACCTCCTTCCAGGCTTCCGCTTTGCCTGTCCCTGTCACACCACTGCTAACAGATGAAAATAAAAAGTTTTTTCTTAACTCCACCCTAAATTTTTTCTATCTTCGCTTCGGAAAAATTTATTTTTCTTTCTTTGTTTGCACCACGACTGACAAGTTGACTGGATCATTGGCAATTCATGGGCGGGGATTTATGCTAATAGCTGATTACGGGGAGCGTGCTGTCACTTTACTATGGATTGGCATTCATGATCATACACACGTGTTTACGATCAGATATGAGTTTCTCACGGTGTTCATGAATCCGGAGTAGGTTTTTAGTAGCGTAGGCTTTTACGTGCAAATCTACGCACAAATTTACTAACGTTTCATGAACGAGACCCATTTTGTTTTTTTCCCTATAATGAAGCCAACAGAGTCAAATGGTCTACATTGAATAGATCAATAATAAAATAAATTATTTCAATATACTATATCCAGTCTTTTTTACTGGTTTTGCTTCATGATATTAAATAATGCCGATGTTGCTTCTAGTAATACTTATGCCTCTACAGATGCCATTACTAGTAATTTTACCAGCAACAACTTTTGTTTATTGTAAAGGTTAGCATATTTATTAGGCTCACCCTCTGTGATACAGTTTCCACTTTAATTCTGCAGGTTATATTTTACTCGACAGGGATGATCTAAAGAATTAAAAAGGCACAGCCCCAAACAATTTTTTGTTGAAATATAGGCCAAAAAATCATGAGACAACCTATTGGGCAAGTACTTTTACTTTTAGTACTTTAAGTACATTTGAAAGCAAGCACTTTCTTACTTTTATTTAAGTAGGATTGTTAATGCAGCACTTCTACTTTTACTTGAATATATATTTTGCTGGTTATCTGGACTTTTACTTCAGTACTGAACTTCAGTACTTCCTCCACCACTGGTCATCACATTACATGCAGGCATACGCGCGTACACACAAGAGGTGTATAGTAAAGAAGTATATGTATGCAACTTCGTTACAGTAGTAAGTAAGCCTGTAGGAGCCTAGTGGCCCATCGGGCCGGTGCTTAACCCCGGTTTCCATGGCATGAAGCGATTAGGAGTATTACTACTCCCCCTGGATGGGATGCCAGTCCATCGCAGGTACTCCCCCAGCTCTTAGACATGTTTCCCTGCCTATTCGCTGGTACCCATTTATACACCTGGGTGGAGTGAGGCGTGGAGTGTGGGAGTAAAGTGTTTTGCCCAAGAACACACCGCGAAGGCCGTGGCCGGCGCTCGAACTTACGATCTCAAGTCAAGCCTATTTGACCACTGCACTACCGCGTCTCCCTTCGTTACGTTACTTAAGTAGTTTTTTTGAGGATTTGTACTTGAGTTTTTTTTTTTTAACCGGGACTTCTATTCCACTACATTTAAAAGATAAAAGTATACTTTTTCTTCGTTACTTTGATACTGGCCGCTTCAAAACTCGTTACAAATTAAAATATGTATATAATTAATCATTATTAGTATGTAAATAATTAATCAGGATTATCTGGATGCGGCGTGTTCAAGAAGAACAACGGTGCTTGGCTAAAGGGTATCTTAAGCGTTTTGTGCAGATGTTTCTGCCAGCGGACATGGAGCTGCAAATTTATGCACGCAATTACAATATTCTATCACTAGATGACATACCCGGATCAGTTATTGAATATTTCCAAGCAAGCCGAGCTCGCACAAGCACACACACACACACACACACACACGCACAGAATTAGAATTGTTAAGCTTCTTATTTTACTAATATATTAGTAACATATGGTTACCTTAAACATTTTAGTTGTGATTCAGTTAAATCTTAACTTATTACACATTGTTATTTGTGAAATTGAAATATGGCGATACCACACACTTTAAGTGATGCCTTGTTTGCTTTGAAAGCTATAGTTGACTTAAAGGGGAACTCCGGTCAATTTCAACACGTATCTTTGTTGTTTGTGGTGAAGGAGTGCTGTCAATAGCGAGACAAACGAAGAAATTTGGTTTTGCCTAAACCGCGTTATGCTCCTGCTAAAGTTCGTACCTAAGCGGCTTCAATGGGGCAGGCTTTTAACGTGCTTTTAGCATCTTAACACGATCGTGATGTCATTTCAAGTCCATAGCCTTGTTCACCTGACCCTTCCAAGTGACCACAATGAATTTCACTACAGTAGCTGAACTAGAAATGTATAAAAATTGTGCTAATTTACTTGGTGCACGTACCTCTGTTTACTTCCTGTTTTCCGATGAAGTCCACACTGGTCGATTGTCGAACTCGAAAAATCCAATATTCCAAAATGTTATTTTTTCCACCAAAAAACATGCTTACAAACCTCTGTGGTTATGTCCATTGCGATGACTGTGTAGCAACATAGCTACACTGCAGCCTAACATCACAACTACATTTTAATACTCACGCGCAGTCTCATTGGGAATTAGCACTACAGATGAATGTCGGCAACATCCGCGGAGATCTGACAGCTGACTTTCTTCCTCTGTGGTCATTGCGATGCAGTACCCACAGGAGCACCACCACGTCTCCGCACTTCGTGGCCGTGAAGCAGCCTCAGCCTGCTCCTCTGCTTCTGCCGCTCTTTCGACGTCTTGTGCCCATAACTCTTCGTCCGTGTATTCAGGTTCGAAGAGGTAACCCCGGCCATCAAACTCAAAAAACTCCTCGTGTTCCACATCGGATTCGGATGAACTATCCATCAGAGCAAATATTTTCAAGATACTGAACAAATGTTGTTGTCAATCCAACGCTCCGTCTTTGCCGGAGGTCTCCGCGGATGTTGCCGACACTCATCTGTAGTGCTAATTCCCAATGAGACTGCGCGCGAGTATTAAAATGTAGTTGTGATGTTAGGCTGCAGTGTAGCTATGTTGCTACACAGTCATCGCAATGGACATAACCACAGCGGTTCGTGAGCATGTTTTTTGGAGGAAATATTACATTTTGGAATATTGGATTTTTCGAGTTCGACAATCGACTAATGTGGACTTCATCGGAAAACAGGAAATAAACAGAGGTTCGTGCACTGAGTAAATTAGCTCAATTTTTATACATTTCTAGTTCAGCTACTGTAGTGAAATTCATTGCGGTCACTTGGAAGGGTTAGGTGAACATGGCTATGGACTTGAAATGACATCACGATCGTGTTAAGACGCTAAAAGCACGTTAAAAGCCTGTCCCATTGGAGCCGCTTAGGTACAAACTTAAGCAGGAGTAGTAACTCGGTGTAGGCAAAACCAAATTTCTCTGTTTGTCTCGCTATTGACAGTACTCCTTCACCACAAACAACAAAGATATGTGTTGAAATTGACCGGAGTTCCCCTTTAAGCTGGATTGAGAATGCCTATGCATGTGTGTAGAAACTATCTGTATCAATTAATAGATCTACTGACTTTTTATGAAGTTGTGTGTGCTTCCTTGCCTATGCAGCGAGTTTACTTTTCCTTGTCAAGCTTCAGTAATGTTTTGCCTCATTTGATGGCAGTGCCTAAATACAGAGAGATTTTTAGCAGTTAGGTCTACTCTTTTTTTTTTTGGATATAGCCATGAGTGAATTGTTTGATATTGGCCTCTTTAAGGCTTGTTATAAAAAGAAAATAAAACCTGTACTCAAAAATTGTCATTGTATTTTCCTGGAAAACATTGTAGAAATATCGGTATCAATACTCAGTATCGGCAAGTACACAAAATAAAATACCTGTACTCGTATCAGTGCATCCTTGGCAATTCCCATTTTGTTCAGCCAAGTCCACAACGTGAAGTTTTTGTGCAGCTGTATAGCTCCTTGACGTTTTCGTTATGTTGCGGTGGGCTATGCGGCGTCTAGCTCTAAAGAGAACAGAGAAACTGAATACCAAGTTCTATGTTGCGGCAAGGTGTAGCTCACAGCACCCTCTCCTGGGTACACCTTGGAACATCCTTCTTTTTCCTCTTACAGTGTATAGGACGCAGCGGTTTATAAGACTCAATTCATTTTTAAGTGAAAAATATTTAATTAAAGGTGTGTCTTATTCACCAGTTTTTACAGGAGCACCACTTTAGGAAAGAGAAGAAGAAGAAGGATGTGACGTCAGCAGGACAGATTGTGTTCAGATTGCAATGTGGATGCCTTAGACGCATGTTAGTACCAGGTGTAAATGTATGTGGTCAAATGCTATCCAGTTGCAATCAGATCACATAAAATGCATTATAATACCAGCTGTGAAAGGGGTCTTAGAGCTGGGCACTGTGACAGAAGTGACAAGGTGTTGAGATCGAACTACCTAGGACCTTAAATGTGCTGAGGCATGTGATCCTGATGTCTTCCCCTCACAAGCAAATCAAACATGACAGTTGAGCTACTGCTTCTACTCCAGTTGCGTTTAGAATGGTAAGCTGTGAAGCCTGAGAGGCATGGGCTTGAGTAATTGGCTGGAGCCTAGATGGTGGCTTATTGCATAGTGGGGAAGATTTAGCTTAACAAACAATAATGTTCAGAATTTTGTTGTAAGACTGTTGTCTCTTACAAGCTGCAGCTTTTTAAGGAAACAACATTTGTGATGCAATATTATCAGTGTTCCTGGTGAGGTAGCACCTGCTAGTACAGTTGAATATTTAATGAATATCTGAGTTCATTTAATTATGCTGACTAGATTTAGGTTGCTGATAAAGCAATTGGAAATTTAGATCATGAGTGAATTTGCTTCGAAATTGGGTTACTCAAGCTTGCACTTCAGAATCTTTTGTCTATGTCTTTTTTAAGCACAAAAGCCACTCCTCAGTTCATATCCTTGGGTTTTATGGGGAACAACAGATGTGACAGGTAATGAAATGGTGAAAAGATTCTTCATTAACAGGGACAATATACTCAGGCACTTACAAAGGGACTGTCTAGATTGGTATTGATTCCACAGGGACCACGCTGGAAATCACCACCAGAATGGTGGAGTTAGTGACCCACAATTTATTGATTCAGACTAAAATGGGGACTTCGAAGTAAAGCTCATTCCAAGTAAATAAGGAGCACATTGTGACAGGAAGGAGGAAAATAGGTATTGAGGAATAGGTGAATTTTCTTCAGACGCATTTCAAAGTATCTTTATTGTGTCTTCATAGTGACAAGTAAAGGTGATGAAACACAGCTTAGAAGACAGCTTAGATTTGGTTCACCTGGTGCAATTATGTAAATGACAATAGGTATATGTTGAAAAGCACATATAATGAGCAATATAAATCTTTGGACATTGACACATTTTATATTTTGGCTCTGTACCCTCAAGGATGCAATGGAAATTCATCAATTTCCCCCCTCCCCCACCATTTTTGGGTGCATAAGAATATGGACATAACATAAAGTTGAATAAAGTGCTTGTAATACTTGGTTGCATATCTTTAGCATCTAATGATTGCTCGAAGCATATGACAAGGCAGTGTGCCTATACAATGCCCTCAAGAATTATTGGCACCCTTCTTTTATATAAACAGAATAGGCTGTGAAAAAATATATTTGCCCTTAATGTATTCTTTGCTATTTATGTAAGCATCTTAACCTTTTTAATGAAGAGAAATTACTTAAAGAAAACACTTGACATCAAAGAAAGATTTTCCTTCGAAAGATGTGGCTACCAAGAAAATTCTATGACTAAAATATAAATGAAGTATATCTCTCATCATATTTTACATTTTTAATCTCATTTAATCTCGTTTGATTTGTAATTCTTAAGTGGTCAACCATGTCTTTCAGTGTCATGGGGGGATAAACATGACATTACACTGGCCAAATACGCAGTAAAATGTTGTTGAGCTATGCAAATCAAGAAATGGCTACAAGAAAATCTCTAAACACTTGAAAATATCCATTTCCACTATCAGCAATAATTTAAAAGTTCTATGCAATATGAGATATTAAGAAACAGCCTGGGAGTGGATGTGTGCATACATTGATCCCAGGTGGTTCAACAACCAATGGTAACTCTAAGGCTAGCTCACAGCTGACAAATTGATGAGGTTAGTTGAGTCTTTGGGTCAAAAAGTCTCCAAAACCACGATCAGGCCCCAGCTACATTACCACAAATTATGAGTAGCCAGAAAAAAGACTGTCTGACAGCAACAAACTAAAGCACCTAAAGTTTGCCAAACCTTACTGGAACTTATAATGGAACTGAATTATATGGTTAGATGAGACCAGAATAGAGCTTTTTGGCAACCAGCAATAAAGGCAGGTTTGGCATAGACAGAAAGATAGCCATACAGAAAAAGCTCCTTACATTCCACTGTGAATTAAGATGGCAGATATTTGATGTTGTGGTCGATTTTTCCTCTAAAGGCCTTGGATATTGTTAGGATACATGGTATTATGCACTCCATCGAATACCAGCTGATATTACATGCTTACGGCCTGTGCTAGGACCATGGTTGGACCTTTAAGCGGGAAAGTGATCTGAAGCACTCCTCAAAGTGTATTTAAAATGGTTCACTGACTGCAGAAAAAAGTTTTTGCCATGGCTATTTCTGTGAGGTATCGATCTGGAACCAAATGCAAGAACACGGGATTGCAAAAATGAGGTGCTTTATTGAATAAGGGGGATAACCCCCGCAGAGAAAAAGGCAAGAGTAGAGAGTCCATAATCCAAAGCTCGAATTCCAATGGGACAGAGCAGAGTTCATTACCAGGGCACCAATCACAAAAATCGTGGTCAGACAAAACCGATCCGGTACACAGGCGTAGGTTTGTGGGAGAAGCAAACTCATAAGCCAAAGGACAGTCCGAATCGTTATACAGGGCAGCAATCCACAAAATCAAGGTCGGGCAGAAAACGGTCAAAAATACACAGATGCAACGATATCCAAAAGGGCAAACCAAGAATCAGTAGTCGGGCAATCCAGTCAGAAAGATAAATCACAATGAGTCAAGGTGGAATACAAACGTGGCACAAGAAACAAGGAAGAACGATCTGACAGGGAAGTGCTTGAGAAGACATCTTATATACACATCCGGGGTGAGCACATGACAAGGGAGAACAGGTGCGATCAATGATACAATAATCAGGATTGACACAAGAGGAATAATCTAATTACATGAATTTGGCAAAAGCCAAAACGCAGACAGGGATCACAAGACAGTCCTATGAACAAACAACAGCTCTGGTTAAGGAGTACTAGAGTGTATAGTCTAAAGAAAAGGGAAAGCCTGAGATATAAGTGGAAATTTACAGAAGCTGTAACAGAGATAGGCAAGAGGGCGGAGATTAGAATTGGGCAATTGCTGAGAGGTCGTTAGTCAATTAGTAAGTGCAGCTATACAATCCCGAGTGCATGTTAGTAAGTTAGTAAAAATATACAATGTTAATATGTGTTAGTAAATTATCGAAAACAATAAACTGTTAGTACGGTTAGTAGATAGCAAAAGGAGAGAGGAAGGAAGAAAACGAGATATGAAGGAAGATTGAAAACCCAGAAACCAATAAATCACCCGAATGAGTGGCACGTAAGACTAGGGACCATGAGCAAAGACCTACACAAGACATGACGGGGTAGACGTAGTGCAAGGTATGGCATGGCAGAAATAAAACAAGGCGAGAACAAGAAAACATGGCATGGATAACTATGACAAGAAAATAATAAAAACATGAAATCTAAATAGCAAAACACAATACGCAATCAAAGAATAGTCATGATAACATGCAGTGGTCACTAAACACGAAAATCAATAAACTTGGCATAGCCAGGCACGAAACTTAAACATGGGATGAAACAGGAACCTAACAATTTCTGTCCTCCAACTAAACCAAAATCTTTGGGATGAGCTGCAGAAGAGAGTCCATGCATCAACTTCAGAAATGGAAGGGTAAGGAAAAATTCTGTGGAGGAATGGTCGAATGGTCACCGATCCCATGCCATGTGTTCACCAACCTTATAACACTCGAAGGGAGAAGACTCAGAGGTACCATCTTTGCAAAGGGAGGTGGTGCAAAATATTAGATGAAGGGGTGCCAAACATTGTGGCACACCGATATTTTGGAAAAATATTTGTTTCAGGGTATAAATGGGTCATACCATATAAAATTAACAATTGCCTGACCCCCGCCTGACCCCCTCTGAATCAGCTGATTTTTCTAGTACAGTAACTTTAGAATATTTAATGAATCCTTGCCAATATTTACTTTGATCTTGCAAATATTTTTTAAGTAACAGGCTCTAAAAGTGCACGGGGGTTGGTTGAAATTTCTCAGGTCATTTTTTTTTTTTTGCATTTTGGAGCCCTCATAATTTCACGTGTATTGGAGTTAGCTAAATGAAATTTTCAGACCTGAAAGACATTGGGGCTCTGTTAAAACAATCCTAGTCAAAATCTTAAGCCAAAATATGTATTCTTCAACAAGATTTGTTCTGTAACCAACTTCAAGCTTCAATATCATAGGAACTATGGAAGTTTTAATAGCTACACTGACCAATTTAAAAACAATGATATAGTGTAGTAAAAACAAAAATTGGAACCATGGATATGTCATGTTTTTTCTTGTCAGTCACAAGAGAAAACTAGAAAAATTGCATGTTTGGAAAACTTCAAGGGGTCATATCACCATGTGGGATAGGCTGATGATCAAATCAAGTTATGGCGCATGAAAGCTATCATTTTGTTCTACATTTTGATACCAGGCTCATCTTTTTGCCATGATTCTTTCTGTATCAAATCATTTTCATACTCCTCAATGTAAAGCTACCGCACAAGGTCATGGTTTGAATTGCGAGAAGGCACAAGCTCTTCCGTGAAAGCCTCTTGAGGCATTTAGGGGGAGCTCTGAAAATTATCCACTTTTATGTGAAGGTTTATGCGTTTTTTGCTTGTATTCCTCAGTGATTACATAAGTAGAGGCTGCTCAACCCATACAGTTGTAATGAGATTGGAGGGCATGGGAATCCAAATTACATCCAGCCTTCACGTGATTTCACCGTTTAACAAGTAGGCATGGTTTTCCCTGCCTATCTAATGCCAAGGCGGGTCACCTTGGTCATTTTGGCCGCCGCCTTAGTTGAAAGGGGGCTGAAAGGACGGTTCCGTCTCATCACTACGGGATTCATTGAACTGCTCTATGTAATCTTCGTATCCAAGGGTCTTTGAGTAAAACAGCTGTCAAGAAAACAGGAGCCTCACTTGCGTCATACGTCACGTCGCTTGCGTACATGTCAGTTTACTCCAAGCGCGCAAAATGGACGAGGTGATATTCCAAACAAAACCACAACTAATACGTCCATCACACACGGTAACACGCAGTGGCGTGTCTCAAACTGGGAATTGGGGTGCCACAGACACATCCCTTTTAGTCCTGGCAAGTTCTCAATCATTTTCTTTTATTGACGCGTTTTCCAATTGGCAGTTGCTACGGGTACGGCAGTTTTTCAATGTATTTCAAAGTGGAGAGGTACGGCAGTCCCCATTTCAAGCCCTGTCCTAACCTCACCCTAATTCTTCCCCTAACCCGAACCCTAACCATAATCCCGAATCCTTATCCTAATCTCTTGAAATTGACTGCCGTACCAATAAAAACTGCCATATCTTTAGACACTGCGTTTCCAATTCTCGTAATTGCCAACTGAAGACATGGTTTCTTTCCTTATGCGATCGAACAGTGATGAAATCATGGGCTAAATTCAGAATCAGTAGACAACAGTGACGAAGCTAGAACTGAGAATTGGTTGCACAAAACATCCGTTTAAAACAATTATTAGTCCTGACCTGTTCTCAGTTATTTTCATAATTAACAGAAGGTTCACTCCGAGAGCACTGCACAGATAACAGGTGCTGCTTGTTCTCCCCAATTAGGTAAGACGGCAATCATTCATCTGGACGTGTATTTGCTGTATTTAAATCAACGTTGTTCAAAATTGCATACCTGTCAACTCTCAAGCAAATAGTTTGGGCCGCAGGCTTTTTAAAGCCTGTATAACTGCCGAATTCCACTTTTTAAAAAAAAATCAACCCATGCAATACCGAGAGTGGCGATATTTCATTGGAACGCAGACCATATCAATCAACGCAAAGCATTGGCCTATCAATAAGTAAATTATTTTTCTGTACTGAATTTAGCCCATGATTTAATTGCTGTTAGATTGCATATGGAGAGAAACCGTGTCTTCAGTTGCCAAATACAATAATTGGAAAACGCGTCAAGATAGGAAAATGATTGTGAACTTGCCAGGACTAAAAGGGACGTGTCTGTGCCGCCCCAATTCCCAGTTCTAGACACGCCACTGGATTATTCGATTGATAGTCAAATTATTCTCTGCTTGTAAACGTCCTATAGAGACAACCGGCACATCCGGGTACTTCGCCAAACGTCAAGGCCGCGCCCCTTTTTGGGGGATAGAAAACCTCAGATCCCATTGACCCCAATGTAATTTGATGTTTGTTCAAGTGTAAAATGTATTCAATTTGACTAAATTTCCTGTTTATATTCATTTATAAATTTTTTGATATGTCTAGCGATTATTTTGCTACCTAGCCTGAACCTAAGCGTTCGCGTTATCTTAATAAATTAAGGTTGATCGGTCCACCCTCTTGCCCTTTCACCGCTAATTTCGAACTCTGTGTCAGTTTTGGCTTAAGAATAACTAATAAATGCAATTAAAGAATAAATAATGACACGAGACAAAGATCATGGTGAATAAACCTATTAAAATGTAGAACCAAGTCTTACATATTAAAGCGTACTGACGTTACTTTCTAAGTTTAAAAAAAGAGCAGCATGGCCTGTTATGAAGCGTTTCCCACACATGTAAACATGGGAAGACACTGGATGCATAGCTTTTACTCTTCATCTTCTCTTAACTCTCCTCTATGGATTCTTCCCTTTTCCTGGCAGGATGGGGAACCTCAGGTCCGTACTGGTCATTTTATTGGAGGTGCAACCCCGTTCACAACTTTTGGGCATTTTACTGCTCAATATCGCGCTTATTTCTCATCCATTTCAATGCATAAGAGCATTTGTTTTCCCCCAAAAAGGGGCGCAGCCTTTGTGCTGAGCTCTTGATGACGTTGAACCGGTCGTCCCTATCTGATCAGAGTTGGACTTTGCAGTAATTGGGAGTTACTTAAATTTGAAGCAGCACAATATTTGAGAAGATACGGTAGTCAATATCCAAAGCTCGCAGATTGGAAGAAGAGAATTTAGTTTCAAACATAATGACTTTCAATCAACAATTCTCTGAGATTTCACCAGAAATGGAAAAAATGGAACTAACTGAACATCAAAATAAGTTAGAGGAAATTTACAAAATGGAAGCAGAAGGTACATTTGTGAGATCCAGGATAAAATGGCTTGAAGAAGGGGAGCGAAATTCAATTTATTTCTTTAATTTGGAAAAATATCATGGGCAATCTGATACAATTAAACAACTAAAAGTCAATGGAGTTATGACTGATGACCCTGATACTATATCTAAACACTGTTCAGACTTTTATAGCAACTTGTATAATTCAAAATACTGTGAAGAATCAATGTCCAGTTTTTTAAACAAAATGAATAATGTCACTCAGATTAAATTAAATGGTAAAGAATTTTGTGATGGCCCCATTTTTTCGGCAGAGGTTTTAAATGCAATAAGTCATCTCAAAAATAATAAATCCTCATGTGTGGGTGTTCTTGCTGCTGAATTTTTTTAAAGCTTTTGAAGAACAACTTGCACCATTCCTATTAGAGGTTTAAAATGAAAGTATTGAAAAAGAAAGTCTTCTTCCCACCCTGACACAGGGGCTTATTAATCTTATCCCTCAACCTCAAAAAGACCACTTATTTCTGGACATTTCTAGGCCCAATTGTAGATGAATCGCAATCCATAATTATTGGTTTTAAAAGCCTTAAAATTAATTTAATTTTTATTGCAGAACCATACTCTCACACTGAAAACTGTAGAAAAATGTAACCTTCGACTCAAGTGAATTTTAAGGGAAAAAAAATCCCTGACTAAGAAATAATAATTTTTCATAAAATCACCTGTTGCACAATTATTGGCACCCCTAACAATTCCTAGGAAATAAATGTAATTGAAGTATTTCTGTCATTTCTACAATAGTTTAAGAAGTTGATCAGAGTATCTAGGAACATTTAATTAGTAATTAATTACTTCCTGTTTCCCTGGGGTATAAATATGATGTGACACAGAGGCCATTTCTCTTATCCACTCTTAAACATGGGAAAGACAAAGGAACACACCATTTAAGTAAGTCAGATGTGTGTCGACCTTCACAAGTCAGGCAATGGCTACAAGAAAATAGCCACTCGCCTGCACCAGCCCATATCGACTGTCAGAGGAATCATAAAACAATCGTAAAACAACTGGAATAGTGTTAAACAAGCCTGGCTGAGGACGCAAGGTTATTTTGCCACCACGCACAGTGAGGAGGATGGTAAGAGAAATAAAAAGTTCTCCAAAGCTCACTGTTAAAGAATTGCAACAAATGGTAGCATCTTGGGGTCTCCAAAACAACCATCAGGTGCTATCTACATGCCAACAAGCTGTTTGGGAGGCATGCACGGAAAAAACCTATTCTCACTCACAATCGTGAATGCAAACGTCTGAGGTTCGCTAAGCGGTACTGAGACTTCAACTGGGACCGTGTGCTTTGGTCAGATTAGACCAAGATAGAGCTTTTGGGCAACAAACACTCTAAGTGGGTCTGGCGGAACACAAAGGATGAGTACTTCATGCCCACTGTGAAGTATGGGGGAGGATTGGTGATGCTGCGGGCCTGTTTCTCTTCCAGAGGCCCTGGGAACCTTGTTAGGGTGCATGGCATCATGAATGCTTTGAAATACCAGGAGATTTTAAATCAAAATCTGGTGGCCTCTGCCAGAAAGCTGAAGATGGGTCGTCACTGGGTCTTTCAGCAAGATAATGACCCTAAACATGTGGCCAAATCTACACAGAAATGGTTCACCAGACACAGAATCAAGCTCCTCCCATGGCCATCTCAGTCCCCAGACCTCAACTCCATTGAAAACCTGTGGAGTGAGCTGAAGAGGAGAGTGCAGAGGAGAGGACCCGGGTCGCTGGATGATTTAGAGAGACTGTGCAAAGCAGAATGGTTGAAGATCCCTCTGTCTGTATCTTGTGAAACATTATAGGAGAAGATTAGGTGCTGTTTTGTTGGGAAAAGGGGGTTGTACAAAGTATTAAGGTGTGCTAATAATTGTGGCACCCATGATTTGATGTAAAAGAATAATTTCTTAATGTGGAATTTTTTTCCCTCTGAATAAATGCACTTGAAATAAAGATTGGATTTTACTCTTTTTTCATTGTGGTCCTATATTATTTAGAAAAAAAAAAGGAATTTATTAGAAGCTAAAGAACACATCTTAACCAGGGGTGCCAATAATTATGGATGGCAGTGTATGTGGTAATGAGACTTTGTGATGATTATGTGCGAAGCTAAGCTTTAAATAGCACTCTACTACCACACAGTGGAAATGAGACACAGATGCAGACAGTGATTAAGGAGAAAAGAATGCAGTCCGGGTCTTAATAGACCGGTGAGTTGGACGGCTGGAGGCTTGGCCTTACAGCAGCCCAGGAAATTCACTAAGATGATTAGTAACATCAGTGTATGAATAAAATAATTATGAACAATATTTAAAGAATGTTTTTTATTACATTTTTGGTTATTGCTGTGTTCCATTTTCCATGCTTTAAGTCATGATTTATTCACACACTTCACAGACCCTTTCACCTGAAGCGTGCACTTTTCTGTCCTTCTGCTACTAGGCAAGTGCGCCCTTATAATAGCAGTTTGTCAAGGTGCAAAGGCATCTGGCTTTTAAGAGATTAAGTACGACCCCTTTTGAACCTTGCGCCTTGTATTGTGTCCTGATAGCCTGCCGTTAAACTAGCTAAAATAACATAACATAACATGAATGGCGAAAACAGGCTGTTCAGCCCAACTAGGCTTGCCAGTTTCTTTATACTATTGTGAATATATCACTTCAGATACTCATTGACTCAATGGTATCTAGGTTTAAGTCAAGCCTGCTCTTGAAAACTCCCAAGGTCTCAACAATATGGTCAGGCAAGCTATTCCACATCGAAATTTCTCTTTGGGTGAAGTAATATTTCCGAATATCAGTGTTAAATTTACCTTTGGTCAACTTCCATTTGTGACACCGAGTTCAACAAACAGCACTTGTTCGAAGGAATCCTACACAATTCACTTTGAGGTCTTTAAATACGTTAAAGGGATTAACAATCAGATCACCCCTCAGCAATTTTGGCAATGTATCCCAGCATCTGATTGGCTTTTTTAACTGCTGTGGCACAATGGCTAGAGCCTGTGAGGGTTTGGTTAACAATCACTCCCAGATCTTTTTCGTGTGGAGCACATTCCAGTTTTAAACCTGCCATGAAGTAAGTAGTAGCTTTTGCCCCCTCTGCAGTTTGTCTTTTATACATCATCTTGCATACCTCAGCTCTTTTTTGACCACAGCCCACATTTTACAGTATTCAACCTTAGTGTTCTCATTGTTATCCTTTATGTACATCTTATAAAGATTCCTCTTTTCCCTCAAACTCCTACGAATACTTTTGGTCATCCACTGAGGATTCTGCTTTTTCAGCTTACTTCTGGACACCTTTAGAATGAATTTGCATTGTGATTCAAGTAAAACCCTCTTAAATCTTTCCCACATCTCATTTACGGACTCACAGTCCAGGAGTGTCTCCCATTTTATTTCACTTAGATATGAGCGCTTCCTGTCAAAGTTTGCTCACCGAAAATTGAAAATTATTATTTTTGAATACACCTTTTAACTTCCCATGAAACATGAAAATTAACAGCAGAGTGACCACTTGTCCCAAGTGGTTCCAGTACCTCAACATTGCTATTTCTATCTGGGTCATTACAGAGCACTAAGTCTAAAATTGCCTTCTTTCTTGTAGGTTTGTTAACATACTGCATCTAGAAATTATCCTTTATAACATCTCAAAATTCTTCCTCCCCCCTACCCTGTCCTTTCACCATTTCCCAATTGATACCAGGATAATATAATTCTCCCATAATAATAATAAACTTTCAAGGGGAGGTCCCAGGTAGACAGCCAAACTCTCTGACTGACCCGATAAGATGGGGCAAAATGACGCCTTCTATCAGTGGCGGATCTTTGTTTGAGTCCTGAGTGCAACAGAGAAGAACGGACCCTGGTCTAAACCGACCTACAACGACGAATGAATCGGTTGACCGCGGGAACCTCAGAATCATTCTCAGTCTCAGGAAACAGCGGGAGTTGGTAACCCACCTGTGCCTCAAACGGGGAAAGACTCGTGGAGGAATTACTCAGTAACTCACTCGGCCCATGCTAAAAATCGACTCCATGAGGAAGGATTATATGCCGCCAAACATCAAAGGGTGTTTTCTGCCCGTTGGTCCCTGGATGAAACCCAGAGGAGAGACTCATGGTGGCCCCCAACTGCTTGCAAAATGCCCGCCAGAGTCTGGCCGTAAACTGAGGGCCTCGGTCAGAGACTACATCTTGCGAAAGTCCATGCAGCCGGAACACATGGTTAACCACAAGAAGGGCCATCACCGCACTGAAGGCAACTTGGGTAGCGCGACAAAATGAGCAGCCTTAGAAAAATGGTCAACCACGACCAGGATGACCATGTTGCCACCAGATACAGGCAGCCCTGCTACAAAGTCCAACGATATATGCGTCCAATGGCACCTGGGAACGGGCAAAGGTCGCAGCAGACCAGAGGGAGGGAGGTGGGAAGTCTTGTTCCTGGAGCATGTGCCACAAGTAGCAAAAAATTCTCGTATGTCTCTCATCCTACCAGGCCACCAAAAACGTCGGGCCAGGAACTGCTTGGTCCGAAGGGCCCCCGGATGCCCAACTAAGTGGGAAGAATGTCCCTACTGGAGGACCTGTGGCCAACAGTAGGCGGAACAAACAGCCAGGAGACTCCCCCCAGGACCAGGGTCAGTCTTTAAAGCCTCCTGGACCACTGCCTCAATCTCCCACTGAATGGGTGCAACAACCTGAGCAGCCGGAATAACTGGCTCTGGGGTATGATCGCGGTCAGAGTGGACGTAAATCCATGACCAGGCGTCAGGCTTAATGTTTTCAGAGCCCAGGCGATAGGTCAGTGTAAAATGAAAGTGGTTAAAGAATAATGGCCACTAAGCCTGCCGGGAATTGCATTGCTTGGTTTGCTGAATATACTGGAGGTTTTTATGGTTGGCCCACACCACAAAAGGGTGTTCAGCTCCCTCCAACCAGTGGCGCCTCTCCTCAAGGGCCAGCTTGACTGCCAATAACTCCCAGTCACCAATGCTAATTGCGTTCTGCGGCAATTCCGCGACTGGGAGAAGTATGCGATGGGTGTAGCTTCTAATCCCATCGAGGGCGCTGGGACAAAATAGCACCCACGCCCACCTCCAAAGCATCTACCTCTACAACAAATGGGAGGGAGGTATCAGGCAAAACTAGAATGGGCTCTGAGCTTAAACATTTCTTTAATTCCTGAAAGGCAGCATCAGCTGCTGCAGACCAAAAAAATGCTGATGAGGTCATTTTCTTAGTGAGCAATAATTGGGCCAGCAACCGCGCTAAAATTGCGGATAAACCTCCTATAAAAATTAGCAAAGCCCAGGAAGCGTTGAACCTCCTGAACACTCTGAGGTGCCCAGGAATGAGACAGTTTAGGCGTTAAAAACACATTTCCTGGCTTTAACAAAAAGCGTGGCATTTAGGGGGGCCTCAAGCACACGTCTGACATGTTGTTTATGCTCCGAGTGTTGAAGAAAAAATCAAAATGTCATCAAGATAAAAGAAGACAAATTTCTCCAACATCTCGTCATTAACGAGTGCCTAAAACATCAAGGGGGCGTCAACCAATCCGAACGGTAAGACCAAATATTCGTAGGACCCGTCATGAGTGTTAAATTCCGTCTTCCATTTGTCCCCCTCTCGAATGCGAACCAAGTTTTAAGTATTACGAAGATCTAGCTTTGTAAAAAATGACGCCTCCTCCTGACGTTCGAACGCGGAAATCATTAACGGATGGGGGTACCAGTTTTTAATGGTGATGTTATTCAAACACCTATAATCAATACAGGGTTTCAGACCGCCATCCTTCTTCCCCACAAAAAAAATCCCGCTCCAGCAGGAGACCTGGACGGCCAAATAAAACCATTAGCAAGAGCTTCCTGAATATATTCTCGCATGGCCTTACGCTCAGGTCCTGACAGCGAGTATAGCGAACCCCTTGGAGGAGTTGTACCAGGGTAGAGATTGATCTCGCGGTTGTACGGACGATGGGGAGGTAACTTCGATGCCCATTGTTTACTAAACACTTCAGCGAGATCAGCATAGTCAAAAAGAACATTAGAAGGCAGGCTAAAGTTCATGGTGGCCCCAAATTCCTCACCCTGCTCCGTATCTAATGTCTCCATGACTGATTCAGAATCGCTAAAGTCCTCTGAAAGGTAATTGTCCTCTGGCTGTCGCCAATCAAATTGAGGACCCCATTCCAACCCCTCCTCTGCCCCTTTCTGTAGTCTAGAAGGGTAGGGTGCGATAGCCTCCTCACATTTGCTCCAGGCATCGGCCTGCCTCACAGCCTGATGTCTGGGAAAACAAGTTTCGTTATGTCTACAATGAGAGTTGCAATGGGTGCCCCAGCGGACGATAGGATTGTTCTGTTCCCCCCAACTGATGCAAGGTCTATGTTCCCGTAACCAAGAATGCCCTAAAACAATGGGAAAAGCAGGAGAACTGATAATAAAACACCAAACCTCCTCAGAGTGGCCACCAAAGGAAATGAACATATTTAGCGGTTAAGAAACTTCAGTTATAACTACCGTTTTAAGCGGGCGACTGTCCAAAGTTCTGACCAAGCGTGACTGTGAAAGCGTAATGGTAGGAACGGAGTGCTTCTAGCCCACTCAATATCCATGAAACAATTAACTGCACCCGAATTCACAAACGTTTCAATAGTAACTCTCTTGCACCCCACAGTCAGTTCAACAGGGATTAGTGTTCGGAAGGGAAATTGGGTCTGCCCCTCTGGCGCGCCCCAAATCGCAAGAGGGGTTTTCCCTGAAGCTTTGGACGACGTGGACGGGTATGACCTGGCTTATTACAATTAAAACAGATTATTCTTCTGCGAGTAGATTCATTAGTCTGACTGTCAAACGAATTGTCAACTTGCATAGGCTCAACCAGAGTAGAATTTTCAGTGGGTGGAAGAGGAGCCGCACACTCGCCATAAGCAACTTTAGCCCCATTGTCAGCAAGCGGCAATCTGTTTAGCTTCTCTCTGTTGCATTCGTGTATGCGGTTGTCAATTCGCACAGCCATACGAACTAAAGAGTCTAGAGTTGAACAGGGTTCCAATGTAGCCAATGCGTCCTTTATCTCCTCAATAGAAGCATGACTGAATACAGTCATAAGAGGAGCCTCCGGCCAGCCTGTCTCGTTAGCCAGAGAGCGAAATGCGATAGAGAACTCAGCCGCATTTTCTTTGCCCTGTTTAAGGTGCATTAATTGCGTAGCCCCGTCCTGACTGCGAATATCTTGATCAAATATTGACACCATCTCCCTAACAAGAGCCTCCACATATTTTAAGACCAGTGAATTAGATCTGATTAGTGGGTAGACCCAAGTGAGTGCTGTGCCAGCCAGAAGAGATAATATAAATGCCACCCGAGAATCCTCATTAACTAATCGTGACGGCTGAGCCTTAAAAAATATTTCACATTGGGCGATGAAATCCTTACATTTTCCGGCCTCGCCACTAATCTTTGAGGAAAAAGGCTAAAACACAGGCAAAAATCCACAAAAGAAACTTCACAGGTCTTGAACAGAAATGACAGGTCTGGTCACATGTATCCTTCTCCTTGCAATTTCTCCTACTCCTCTACTGTCTCAATTCTTTTCCTTATATACTCTTTTGCAGACCCCACTCACATTTAGACCTCTTTTTTTAAATTTTCTGAGACTTGCCCCAGACATGTCCAGGACATGTCTAAACATGACTCCAGTCTGAGCTTAACAAAAAAAAGGTAAATACTGCCATCTAGTGGCCTATATTCACATTACACCTCCATTCCAAAAGGGAAAAATTTTGACTCATAAAGGCAAAATTTTTCTTTTCAATACAAAATGGTTAAGTGAACACTTGTCTATATATACATATCATACAATATTCAAACACATGATATAGATATACACATTCAAACACGGGATAAGCAATCAGCAATTACATTGTCTGTACCCTTCACATGCTTAATTTCCAAGTCAAACTCCTGTAAAATCAAACTCCAATTCAACAATCTCTGATTCTTGTTTTTCATCTTACTCAAAAACATTAACGGATTGTGGTCAGTGTACACAATCATTGGCTTTTGTCCTGTACAAACATAAACCTCAAAGTGTTGTAAAGAAAGGACCAGAGCCAACAGTTCCTTCTCTATTGTGGAATAGTTCCTTTGGTGGCGATTGAACTTCCTGGAGAAGTATGCCACGGGACGCTCAATGTCATCAGAGTCACTTCTCTGTAGGAGCACGGATCCACAAGCTTGGTCGCTAGCATCGACCGCGATGGAGAACGGTTTGTTGAAGTCAGGAGATATGAGCACGGGGAAGTGACACAGCAGAGACTTCAGGCGATCGAAGGCTCTCTGGCATGCATCATCCCAGGTGAACTTTACGCCTTTCTTCAGTTGGTTAGTTAGACTGAGAGCAATCTCAGCAAAGTTCTTGCAGAACTTGCGGTAGTACCCGATCATTCCAAGGAAGCGGCGCAAAGCTTTTTTGTTGTCAGGAACTGGAAAGTCCATGATGGCTTGGACTTTAGCATTTATGGGTGCCACCTTACCCTGGCCTATGACGTAGCCAAGATAGGTGACAGTAGCACCATCAAAGTCACTCTTGCTCAGGTTAACAGTCAGGTTAGCCTGGGTCAGGCGCTGGAACAACGTCTCTACATCTTTTAGATGTTCTTCCCAGGAGTCACTCCATGTGATCAGGTCATCGATGTACGCACCCGTGTGTGGCAATCTGGCGATTGTAGACTGTATCATCCTTTGGAACGTGGCTGGGGCATTTTTCATGCCAAAGGATAGGACTTCATACTGGTACAATCCAGATGGTGTGGCAAAAGCAGAGATGCTCTTGGCCCTCTCAGTTAAAGGCACACACCAATAACCCTTCAATAAATCAATCTTGGTCAGAAACTTTGCTTGCCCTACACTATCAATACAATCATCAATCCTAGGTATTGGAAACACATCAGTTCTAGTTACAGCATTGACTTTGCGATAATCTGTACAGAATCTAGTACTTCCATCAGGTTTTGGAACTAGCACACAGGGTGAACTCCAATCGGAGTTGGAGGGTCCGATAATATCATGTTTTAACATGTACTCAACCTCTTTCTCAGCAATCTTTCTCTTTTCAGGATTCATCCGGTATGGATGCTGTTTTATTGGTTTGGCATCACCAACATCTACCTCATGAGAGGCTATAGTAACTCTCTTTGGAACATCAGGAAACAAATCCTCATATTTCTTGATCAACCTTTCAAACTGATCTCTCTGTGAGGATTCTAAGTGCTGGAGTTTTACATCAAGATTTTGCAACACTTCAGTGTTTGACAATTTACATGAAAGAACTTCAGCTTTAATTCTAGGTTCATCATCTTGAAACTCCCCCTCATCTTCACAAATCTCGGCCATAGGAGAATCTAAAGTGACAGCTGCAACCCTAGCATTTCTGTCATGATAAGGCTTCAGCATGTTGATGTGACACAATTGTTTTGGTTTTCTCCTGTCTGGAGTCTTCACAATGTAATTGAGATCATTGAGTTTTGTCAGAATTTCATAAGGACCATGAAATCTAGCCTGCAATGGATTGGACTGCAAGGGAAACAACACAAGGACCTTGTCTCCTGGTTTAAACTCACGGCTTCTAGCCTTATGATCATACCAAGTTTTCATTTTTCCCTGACTTGATTTCAAGTTCTCTTTGGCTAGGTCACAAGCTGCACGCAATCTTTCCTTGAAGTTGTTAACATAGTCTAACAGACTGATGTGCGGCTCTTCCTCTTGCCATTGTTCACTCAATAATAGCAAAGGTCCTCTCACTTCATGACCAAACACTAGCTCAAATGGACTAAATCCAGTAGACTCCTGCACTGCTTCTCTAGCTGCAAACAACAGCAAATGAACACCTTCATCCCAGTCTTTCTCATGGTCATAACAATAAGTCCTCATCATTGTCTTGAGAGTGGAATGAAACCGCTCTAAGGCACCCTGACTCTCTGGATGATAGGCACTAGAAAGAATCTGCTTTGCACCTAGTTCATACACAACCTGCTGAAACAATCCTGAAGTGAAATTGCTACCCTGGTCTGACTGAATTTCCCTGGGAAGGCCAAACAACGTGAAGAACTTTATTAAAGCCTTCGAGATTGCAGTTGCCTTGATGTTACATAGAGGTATGGCTTCGGGGAATCTGGTAGATGCACACATGATTGTCAACAACTACTGATTTCCAGATCTAGTCTTGGGTAATGGACCAACGCAATCAACAATGACCCTAGAGAATGGCTCCCCAAATGCTGGGATAGGCTGCAATGGAGCTACAGGTGGGTCTAACTGGTGTTTTCCAACTACCTGACAAGTGTGACAGGTTTTGCAAAAGTTGGAAACGTCTTTCCGAAGCCCAGGCCAAAAGAAGTGTTTCATGATCTTATCAACAGTCTTGTTAACACCAAGATGACCTCCTAAAGGTAAACTATGAGCCATTGTTAAGATCTCATTCCTATAGACCTTCGGAACAACAATTTGCCTGACCACTGCCCAATCAGCATGGGCAGGGATATCAGGAGGGCGCCACTTCCGCATCAACACACCATCCTTGAGATAATACCCAACTGGAACTGCGTCTATTTCTTTATCAGGAAGGGCTCTCCTCTTTAGTACACAAATTTCAGGATCATTAGTTTGCTCCTCAATCAACCGCTTTCTGGACAGAGACAAGTCTCCAGACACATCAGAATCACCTGACCCATCCGGCTGGCTGAATAGAGAACTGATAAAAGTATCTGATAAGTCCTCAAACGGAGAAACCATAGTAGGCCAATCAGAGTCATGAGGCGAACCACCTGAGTCCTGACTATTCAATGTGCTGGATGGCACCACAACATCTTCTTCTTTAGCCATCTTGGCCATAGCACGAGTCACTGCGCAAGAAGGATACAGAGATGGGTCCTCATCCCCATCTTCAGTGCTCGGCTGTGAAGTAAGATGTACAGGGGGAACTACTTTGCCCCCAGCCAGGTCATTGCCTAGCAACAGAGAAACACCCTTTATCGGTAGACTTGACATAAGTCCCACCTTTACCTGTCCTGTGACTAAATCTGACTTCAAGAATATAGAGCGCAGGGGTACAGATACAGTCCTCCCTTCAATACCTTGTACAAGTATGAAATCCCCTGAAGCGATCTCATCACGTAACTCCAAGGAGTCCATCAACAAAAGTGATTGAGAAGCTCCGGTATCCCTTAGGATATATATGGGGACAGGAGTAGTATGCTCATTCAGAGCCACAAATCCCTCTGACACAAATGGAAGAAATTCCTCCCTCACAAAGTCAGCTGTATCAGGCTTTTTAGCCCCACAAGAAGCAGGCAATTTAGCAGATTGGTTATCTACTACAGGGGTTTCTAACCTTGTTTTCACAAAGGCATTTGGTTTGGTATCCTTTTCTTTTTCTTTCTTAGCTTTAAGGAACCAACAGTTAGTTGTAACATGACCAGATTTCTTGCAATAACTGCAAACTAGACCACTTTTGTCACTGTCAGCTTTCACACTTTGATCAGACCTGTTACTGGATTTCTGTGCATTATCACCAGATTTGTCTTTGTCTTTGGGTGAGGAATCTTGGGTATCACCATAACCCTTTTTCTGAAATTGGGACCATCTATTATTACTGCTAGACTGAAATTTGGACTTATGTGTGAGAACATATTCATCTGCAAATTTGGCAGCTGATTGCAAATTCAGTGCTTGCTTCTCATTAAGGTAGGTCTTAACATCATCCTTAACACAGTTCTTGAATTCTTCAACTAACACCATCTCTTTTAGTGAGTTGAAATCATCCTTGACCTCCATAGAAGTACACCAGCGCTCAAAGCAAACCTGCTTTTCATTAGCAAATTCAACATAAGTCTGATTTTCAGATTTCTTCAGACCTCTGAATTTCTGTCAGTAAGCCTCTGGAACCAACTCATAAGCTCTCAAAATAACCTTTTTGACAACCTCATAATCAGAGGAATCATCTGCAGACAAAGCCGAATAGGCTTGTTGAGCTTTACCCTTGAGGACAGTTTGCAACATCTGAGGCCAGTGTTCCTTTGGCCACTGGCAACTCTTTGGTACCTTTTCAAAACACTGGAAATAGTTGTCTACGTCCTTTTCAGAAAATGGAGGCACCAGTTTTACCTCCTGACCGGCACAAAATTTATTTTTAGTTTCAATTTTTATTTTTAGTTGCTCCATTTGGAGTCTTTCTTCTCTATCGAATTTCTCTAATTCAAAATCTCTCTGTCTTGCAAATTTTTCTAACTCAAATTCTCTTTGTTTTTCTTTTTCCTCCCTTTCTATTTTCTCTTTTCTTGCTAATTTTTCTAACTCAAACTGCCTTTGATTTTCTTTTTCTTCCCTTTCAAATTCTAGAATTTTTAATTTAAGTTCCATTTCTATATTTGGATTTTCCACTGGAAACTGTTCTAGATCTCCGGGTGCAAACACATTTTCATCAATGTAATATTCAACTATCTCTCGAGCCAGTCTTGCTTTTCGCATGGCTGGTTTCACCTCTGTCAGCTCTAAATGTCTGCAAATTTCTAGCAGTTCTGTCTTTTTAAAATACTTCAAAACCCCTACGGTTGGTGATGCCAAGAAATCATCCATTGCTGTTGTCAATATTATGTATTCAATTAAAAAAAATCAATTTTACAATTTGAAATGTTAGATTTTCAATAAATTACTCACAAAATGGTCTATCCCGGACCTTGAGCCCCCAATTTGTTATGGCCCCAATTTGTTATTACATTTATAGCACAACAGCAACAGCAACAGCAAGGGATGACAGACACAGTTTTAACAACTAAAACACATTTCATTTTTAACAAAGACAATAATGACTAAACAACTAAAGACCTAGATTGAATATACACAAAAAAAACAGAAATAGTTACAGTCCCTTTGGTGGGTTTCCTGGTGATGTGCTGGGTGAGGAAAATGGCTAAAACACAGGCAAAAATCCACAAAAGAAACTTCACAGGTCTTGAACAGAAATGACAGGTCTGATCACATGTATCCTTCTCCTTGCAATTTCTCCTACTACTTTACTGTCTCAATTCTTTTCCTTATATACTCTTTTGCAGACCCCACCCACATTTAGACCTCTTTTTTTTTAATTTTCTGAGACTTGCCCCAGACATGTCCAGGACATGTTTAAACATGACTCCAGTCTGAGCTTAACAAAAAAAAGGTAAATACTGCCATCTAGTGGCCTATATTCACATTACAATATAAAGAGGAAAGCTGAAAACAATTATTGAATACCTGTGACTCTTGAGTCCCTCAGACATCAATGCATAAAAAATTGTATGCCTCTGCAATTATTATAACCATATGGGCTCAGGAGTACTCTAAAAAATCATATCCAAAATATCATGTCATGACAGGGGGGTGTTTTTAATGCCCATATCATGGGTAATTTACTCATCTGTGAAGGCACCACTAAGTCTGAAGGGAACATACATTTTGGTGCAACTTATGCTGCCATCTTGACAATGATTTCTGGGATGTCCCTACCTATTTCTGAAAGACAGGTTCAAGTGACATTCTGCACAAGTTCGAGAGCGCAGGTACTAGACTGGGAAACTTGCAGGCCGGTCCTGTCTCCCATTGAAAACATGTAATGCACTATGAAGGCAGAAAAAAATGACAATGGTTGTCTCGGACTGCTGAGCAGCTGTATCAAGTCCTATATTAAGCAAGAATGGGAAAAAACTCCCCTCTCAAATCTTCAGCAACTATCGTCCATATTTCCAAGATCATTATCGTGGTTCCCAGATAATGTTGAAAGGTGATATAGTACAGTGGTAAACATTTCCATATTCCAACTTTTCTTGAAGGTGTGGCAGGCACAATATTTTTTTTCTGTTTACAATTGTGTTCTATTTTCAGTTGAACGTAAGTTAAAATGGATTTGAAAGTCATTGTATTACATTTTTATTTTCATTTTATAAGTCTTTTGGTATTTACATGTGTAGTTACTCCTGATGGCTTTTTTTATCATATAAATTGAACCTACATGACAAACAGTTTGCTTGTTTATATGATGTATGCATTAAAGTTGTGTAAAATGCTGAGGGTTAGCTTCATGCATGTTTTAGTGGACTTTGTAAAACTGTGTCTAAGTTCTGTTGGAGTGATGTCAATAACTCTTCCACAGGAACTGATGCGCGAAGAGTTGACCGGACATTATGCTGCTGCACCTGTGTAGTGTTAAGGTCAGTGCCCTTTTTCTGTATAATAAAAATCAGCAACATCATTCAATCGCGGCGGCCAGATTATTCATAATAAAATGAATATTGATGCCCATATTTTAAAGTTTCTCTTTATTCGTATCATCTTTGTCCCAACCACCAGTTTTCTTCGTCATATCCATGCTTTTGTCCTGCTTCACTACCAGCAGTGTCCTGATCTAGTGTGCCCCTCTTCACCTCTCCCTGGCCTGAGATTGGATACACTGGGCCAACTCCAACTGTGCTGAGCTGCACATAACTCTCAAACAATCTGCACATTCACAATATAACTCAGGATAGATTTTGTAGAGCTTCAAGTCATGATTACGAAAATGTTAAATTTGGCCACATTAATATTAAATATTAGTCTCTGATTTAACAGCTTAATGTCTAGGCTTTATGAAGAGCAAATATTTACGATGGTATTCATTGTAGAGTAAGGGAAAGAATATCTCACGCCTGAAAGAATCGTTAATTTCAGATCGGGTGGCAAAACAAGACAACTGTTGGGCGATACTATGAGGTGTCGTACGGGACAAACATGTTCTTTTTATTTTTATGAAGCCTAGATTTTTTTAAGAAAGTTGGGAATTAAATGTATTACAGAGTTGTCGTCAGAGTTGAGTTGCTCAAGGACACCAGCTCCTGGAATGGATTACGAAAATGTTAAATTTGGCCACATTAATATTAAATATTAGTCTCTGATTTAACAGCTTAATGTCTAGGCTTTATGAAGAGCAAATATTTACGATGGTATTCATTGTAGAGTAAGGGAAAGAATATCTCACGCCTGAAAGAATCGTTAATTTCAGATCGGGTGGCAAAACAAGACAACTGTTGGGCGATACTACTTCTTTTTATTTTTATGAAGCCTAGATTTTTTTAAGAAAGTTGGGAATTAAATGTATTACAGAGTTGTCGTCAGAGTTGAGTTGCTCAAGGACATCAGCTCCTGGAATGGCAACTGATTTATGGACTTAAAAAATTGTGCGGTGTTGTACCGGACATTAAACGTATACCGCTTTGGGCTCTAGATTACACATCTGAAAAAGTCTGTGAATTGGTATTAGTGACAGACTTAACGTGAATATTAAAATATCATCTCTCTTGCTAACTAGTCATCACTTTTCCGTATTTGTATTTATGCAGCTCAGGCAGGCCCAAAACTGTGTGCTGTTGGATGGGACATATTTTTCCTCCCCCCTAAAACTTTAACAGTCACATTTCTCGGCACAATGCTGTTAAGAGATGACATTGACCTATAAAGGACTAAAAATGAAGTGAGTTAAGCGATTACTTTTATTAAGAATTTAGAAGAGCCTCAAAAAATGATGCTAATTTATAAATCTTGATTAGCAAGATGGCAAAAATATAAACACTATAACCGTATGAACTTTTTTTTTTTTTTGAGGTTTCTCTGCCACATGGTTCAAATGAGAGCCTGCACCAAAACTGCCCCTTTTTGGACGAGGTTCTGCACTCCTGTGCCTGGCCTTCACTTGCCCATGATTTGGCCTTTAAAATTTATGTCAGCAGCCTGAGACCAATTAACAGTTGAGACAGTTTTAATTGAATTGATGCAGTTTGCATCTCCTTGAATTTAAAATGTGCCACGGAAAATTCCATCCATTCGCTGCCCTCTATTGTTTTATGCCTCCCTTTATCAGTTGAGAACTGTTGCAGTATTGTATTGTTCTACGGGACAAAGTTTCCTACAGGGGTAATAAATACAGTAATAGCTTTATTCTCATAAGCAGTAGGGAGTATTAGTGGAAATATACTGTTGCTAATATTGCTGCTCTCTAACATTCAGAAAATCTCTATTACCACTATTGCAAATTATTCTCAGCATACGCTAAAGACACAAATTGTAAATTTGGCCGTTGCCTGGTTGTAACAACACCGATGCACTGGATGGCGTGTAATCGTGTAGCGATGAAAGTAAAGGATCCAAATGCGATGAAAAACTTATCTGCAACAAACTGTCAGTCAAAGGGTATATGATAAAATATGTCACTTCTGTTCATATGCTTTTCTACATTTTGCCTGAGAAATGTGCAGATTAAATTTTTCTGTTCAAAGGCCTGGCGGGAGCACAATTGTGATCTGTGATTAATGCATATGGCCTTGTGGAATTGGATTTGAAATGTGGCTGCAATGAACCACATAGTCATTAAAAGATTAGCGGTGTTAAATGATTTCATAGGGGAAAACATTAATAGCCACAGCTCTACTCTGTAGTTCAGAAGGAGCATCCACCATTATTTAACCTGCTTATCCTGGTCAGAGACTTGGTGGGAGGAGAGATTGGGAGCAGGATTCTATCCCAGCATATGACAGCGGAGATATAGACAATCACTCTGGCAGTTCACCAATCCATTGCAGGGTTCACACTACATTCACTAACGCATTTATACTTAAGGAAAATTTACAGCATCCAAGTAGTCTAGCATGCAAATTCCCCATATAAAAGGCCTCAGGCCAGATTCAAACCCATGATCACCTTGCTGTGCTGTGTGACAGTGTTACCCACTGCGCTAGAAATAATTACTACAATGCGGTCCTGGGTGTTTGCAATCACATTGTCATTGGAGGATTATTGAAAACTTCCGCGCCTCGGTGTATGGCCTCGCAACATATAGCTTTATCTCAATTGGTGGTCTCTGAATTTATGAGTAACAGTTTTTATTCTCCGTTTGACAGAGCTGTTAAATGGAATATTTATTCTGCCAATCCACAATATGTATTTAGCCTTCCTTATAATATTCAGAATATTCACTATGAAAATGAGAAAATTCTACATCCTGGTTTTTGAGAAATTCAGCATTTTGGACTTAGAAAATCAGTGTTTGTGCTAATTTTTTCAGCCTTTCATTAATATTTCAAAAACTGTCTGATAACGTTTTGTCTAATTTATCGTGAGCCTTAAGTATGATGTTCTGATGATTCCCTGCGAAAATTAGAAAATTCTACATCCCGATTTTTAAGACATTCAGCATTTTGGACTAAGAAAATCAGTGTTTGTGTTCATTTTTTCAGTCTTTCATTCATGTCTCAAAAACTGTCTGATAGCTTTTTTGCTCCGCTGTGACCATAGTCAGCTGTCAGCGGAGCTTTTCTAATGCCAAGTCGTCCGGCGTCCGTCTGTCTGTCCGTCCAGCGTCAGCTTTTCACTTCAAATTTAAATATCTCAATAACTGTTTGATAACTTTTTTTCTAATTTGGTGTGAGCCTTCTTTATGATATTCTGAATATTCACTGTTAAAATATGAAAATTCATAGTCACCGTTTTTGAGAAAATCAGCATTTTGGACTGAAAAAATCAGTGTTTGTGCTCATTTTTTCAGTCTTTCATTAATATCTCAAAAGCTGTCAGATAACTTTTTGTCTAATATGTTGTGAGCCTTTCTTATGATGTTCTGAATATTCTTTGTGAAAATGAGGCAAATCTATATCCTGGTTTTTGAGAAATTCAGCATTTTGGACTTAAAAAAATCAGTGTTTTTGCATTTTTCAGTCTTTCATTAATGTGTCATATGTGTTAATATTGCAATAGTTTTCAAGGATTTCTGAAACTAAGTTATGACATGGACATTTCAGTCATCCTCAGCGGAGGTCTCTAGGCCGACAGGCCTCTTGTTTCCATCAACTCTTATCTTTATTTTGCTGTCATCAGCCCATTGACACAGTGCTAAATTAAATCTTCAGTAATTACTACGCTTGTGCAAGAGGCCCTTACGCTCAGGCAGTTTGCACATTTCTGTTTGTGGAATATATTGCGCCTTTACAGAAAATAATAAATTATGGCAGAAGTGTGAACACACCCATACTGTAAAAAACTGATGTTTCTTATTCATAGTTTTCATCTGTCATCACAGTCTAATGGAAATGTCCTCCTGGGGGGCAAAAAATGGATTCCTCGACTTCTTGCCAGTCATTCTTTCCAGATTGTTTTGCCGAAATGCCAGTTAGTTATTGTCGGATTCAGTAACCAACGAGACCAGCCTTTGTGCTTTTACTGAATCCTGTCCGAGAAAGAAAATTTAGGGAGGGGGGCGCTTGTGAACTAGTTGCAAACATTACTACCATATATTGTCCATTAACAGCAAGTCGATGTGCGAGCAGGCTTTCATTTCTACTAAGCAGTTACATACCTGATTCTACGAATCAAGGTCTTCAGCAAAGATTCAAATTCAAACTGATCATCTATCTCATTATTTGCTCTTAATATATAAATTTGCTTCATTTTGCTGTGAATAAATGCATCCAACTTGTGCTGAAATGTATCAGCAACATTTAATTTTACTAATTCAAACTATGAATTGCTATGTTTAATTCTGAAATTAATAAAAACTTTCAGCAGATTTAAATTGGATAGGAGTGGTTGTAATTAACTTGGGCTGGGCAGTCATGTTTCGTTTCGTAAAACTTGGGCGTCAAAGGGTTAAAAATAGCAAAGTCTCTAACGTTACCCGAGCTCCACTTATGCAATGTTCCAATTTATCTTCCCTCCCCTTACACAGCCACCAGGGTGAAAGTGCACAAAAGTATGGTGCATTGTATGTTTTGATCTACTTGGGTCAGTGATGCTGTCATTTGAAGCAAACCTTTATTTTCAAAGCAAAGATGACTGCTAATTAGCTTTCTACCTAGCATTGATCGTTTTATTTGTTAGACTTGCTGTTAATGGACAATATATGGTAGTAATGTTTGCAACTAGTTCACAAGCACCCCCCTCCCTAATTTTCTTTCTCAGACAGGATTCGGTGAAAGCACAAAGGCTGGTCTCGTTGGTTACTGAATCCAACTGAACAATAACTAACTGGCATTTCGGCAAAACAATCTGGAAAGAATGACGGGCAAGAAGTAGAGGAATCCATTTTTTGCCCCCCAGGAGGACATTCCAAGATTTTGGATCTCTGCACCCTTGAAGAGGAGTTAATTAGCATAGTACAGAAATGTCCAAATATGGGAGCGAAAGGTTTAATGAATGAAATTGGCCTTCTGTTGTAGTTGCTATACTGAGTTATGGTGCTGTATAGTCTGTATTGTGCTTACCCTTTTTGTTCTTCCCTTCTGAGCTCCCAACCTCATTCTCTCTGCTGACTCATCTCTCCTTGCACTCTTCCTCAGTATTCATCCCATAATTACTGTTTGAATATTAGCTCATAAAAACTTGCGGTAATAATTTGAACATCATTTCCGAAGTGGTGATTGTTTGATCAGAGTTTCTGGCTTCCGGCATTGTTCCCTTTTAAGCCTATTTATTTCTATGGATTCTGGGTCTATCACGCCCTAACTTAAATGCAAGCTCATTGCAGCGGGAATTGGGGAAGTTGGAGGTATTTAACGGTAGCTTGTGGCTAACCTTATTTTAAGAAATTTGAAACCAAACAAAAAGAAAAAACAAACTGTGAATTTAAGGACACCAACATAACAAACCCAGATTATGCTAAAAACAGAACCAATATCTGTCAGGTATTTATTTCCGCACCGAAGATACTACAAAAAACACTGTAGCCTATACAGAAATCTGTATACTGTAGTCCTACTGCAGTTTCAAATGCTGAGCATTTACTTTCAAAATAGTTTTCATGAGTTTCAGTGGTCTGTCTGCTCTCAGTTCTGAGATGCTTTAATGTCTTTCTATTTGACCAAACATAAGTGGTATGACTGCACGTTATCTGAATAAAAAAATTATCTGTCTAATATTTACTCTCTTGTCTTCAGAAACATGTTTCCTTTCTGTGGGAGTTCAGCATCACTATTAATAGCCCTTTTTCCATCAAAAAGATAATTTGCCTTAAAATGATGCGCATCAAAAAGTTAGTGCGACATTTGTGATAGAAAAATGAGTTATATCGCTTTAATGCAGATTTTGTCGCGCTACATTAATTCGCTCGGCAGAGGTGGTTTTAGGAAAGTTTTATTGATATAAAAGTTATGGAAAAGGGTTGAAGAGATATAGAATGTCACGCATGCACATTGGTAACGAAAATTCGAATGTTGTTGTGCCGCCTCTGTGGTCTTCTGTCTCACGCAGTTTAGTTCAGTTCACCTCAGAAATGATCCTATCGCCCAACTTCAGAAGAATGACGACTAAATAAAAAAGACATCAGCCGTTTTCTTTATTTTAGAAAAGCTTGCTAAATGTGACAAGCAGTCCTGCACAACGTTAAGTCTCAATGAATGTCTTGTGTCTCGTTTACCATTTTTTTCAGTCCTAGCCATCACTGAATAGCAGACAATAAGCCAGGGTAACAGTCGTAGGAAGCAAATGGGTTCAGTGAAGATAATGTTACATCAGCTAAGCTTAGCATAATAAAGTACGTGAGCTGTAGCTAGCTGAAACTATTTGATTTTTGTGATAGTGATCATTTTGTGCCACTTCAGCAGTTATACATTTCTAGTGGTAACTTGCAAAATTAGATTCAAATCAGGTTATTGGGTGATATGATGAGATTCACTTCATTTGTGTTGGTTAAAATTTGCCTCGATGATTTAACCAGTGACTGCCTAACGTTAGCCTAGCATCCGGGCATCTGTCAGACTATGGACTGAGCGCGCTTTGTAAACATTAGCATATTCACGATCATACGAATAAAAGAAGTATTAGTATTAACCTGTGGTTAGCTATGAGGAGAAATGCAATCCATGTGTGGCGTCATTTCGCTATTTTTTCTGCATGTTTTTTTCTCGCTTTAGCTTGAAAATAGTCAGGGACACGTTCGGTGTTGCACATATCCTCAGTACTCACTTCAGTGGAAGTTTTGCTTTCCATAAATGAGCCAATAACCCCATCCACAGCCCAAATTTTGTTTTACTGCATTTTCATATGTAAGACCAGTCTATAATAAAACAGCGTTGGCTATCAAAGTTATGGCTTGTGACATGGATCTCATTGTTAACATCAGATGCAGTCGTGAAATAAATTAGGCTAATGCAAAGGGTTATTAATTTGAAGTGGGCTAAATTCTTGAGACGACCGCCTTGGCTAGTTGATCATAGTTGCCGAAGGTGTCATGTTCAGGTAGATCGATAATAGCCATTATTCACGATATATCCATCGCAATGACAGCCAATGAATTTTCTTGCTAAATTACTTGATAAATGTTTGCTGCGCTGGAAAGCCTATATTCCAATCTCAGAAAAGTCACATGAAGGCGGTTACAAGAAAAATTTTGGATATTTAACTCCGTTTCTTTTTTTCTATGTCTATGCTCTCTTCACTCATACTGTTGTTTATTTTCTCTGGAAAGCACATTGAAATGTTTTGATGTAAGAAATACAAATAAAACTGCCTTGCCTTTTATTCAACAGTTTTTTTTACAATGCATTTTCTACTCTGATAGACCTACGTATTTGCCACGAAGCCTTGTCATTTTAATGTAAGTAGCATTGACTGTAAGTTTAGTCTTCTGCTAGGCCTAGGCTTATCCCTTGATTGCAAGTTTATTATAATTTTATTTATTATTATTATTTTTGTCGTCCGAGAGCCCCGCAGAGCAACAAAAGATCCTGTGGCTGGCGAGCCCCAGGTTCCTGTCCTTAGCGCTACACTAACCTTCTCAGAAGGTTCTAATTCGCTACATTGTTGATGGAAAATAATCTAGCCGGTCAGAAAAATGCGCTTCAACTCGGGGGCATTGTGACATCATTTTAATTCGCTAGAATCGTTCTGTTTATGGAAAACCGTATTGACGCTTCTTATGTCGCTAAAAAATAATTCGACTTGAGAGTGAATTCGCTTGAAAATCTGATGGAAAAAGGGCTAATGTCATATAAATCAAATTCTGAAGAGGCTAAGTAGTCATCTTCTGAGGCAGTGGCAGCGCCAGAACTGAAAATTGGAGGGGTGTAGAACAACCCTTTAAAACAATTATTCGTCCTAACTTGTTCTCAGTCATTTTTCCTAATTACCATTATGTTCACTCGGATAACACTCCACACTATCAGGTGTTGCTTGTTCTCGTTGTTAAGGTTAGATGACAATTATTCATATGGATGCACAGTTTTGTGCATTTCAATTAGGCTTATTTAACCTTTTTTTAAATTGAACCTTTATTTAACCAGGTAAAAAAACCCATTGAGATCGAAATCTCTTTTACAAGGGCGACCTGGCCAAGAGGTCAGCAGCACACGTCACAATAAAATAGAATCAACCAGTAAAAATAAATTAAATTCAATCTTGTAAAGTGTAGGCATTTTTTAAAAACATAGAAGCAATTTCAATAACACAGGCACTGTTCCATTATCTCTCTTTGTCGATCAGTTAAAATATTGCGAAAGATTGTGAGAGGGACAAGTTCTGACATCTTCAGGTCCGTCTGGAAAGTATTTTAGGCAGGAGGGGCGGCAAAACAGAATTCCCTTTTGCCTAGTTCAGTCCTGACATGAGGGACAAGCAAGTGAAGGGTGTTGCAAGAACGCAGGGCATAATGGCTTGTAGATCTTAGTAAAATAGAACATAAATAAGCGGGGACCAAGCCGAGAAGAGCCTTGTAAATCAAAGTCAACCAATGATTATAGTGATGGACACTCAGATAGGGCCAGTCAGCTTTAAGATAGAGCTCACGGTGATGAGTGAGACGTCTACAACCAGTGACAAACTTAAGAGCACTATGATAAGCAGAATTTAAAGATTGCAGACATTTGGCCAAGGCAGTCATGTACAGTATGTCACCATAATCTAACACAGGGGGAAAAGTAGCTGATACAAGATGCTTACGAGCTCTGAGTGAGAAGCAGGATTTATTTCTGTAAAGGAAGCTCTTGTATAAATCTTTTTCCATGACTTAATTTCAACAAATTAAACAATCATGAAGGGCAGATTAGATGGCCTGATGAGCCCAGAAGGTAACGCAGAAGTTTCAGAGCAGTTTACCTTTAGTAAAGCATAGACCTAATTATTATCAAAATGATCAATTATTTTTTCTCAACTGAATCTTGCCTATTATTTAGTCACCCTAAGATCCCATTAAGATAGAAGTCGTGCATGTGATTGCCGGTGAATTATTATTAGAATTGGAAAAGGTATAAATAAAGGAAAATGACTGACAACAAGTCACGACTAATAATTATTTTGAAGATATGTCTTTCACCCCCCCCCCCCCCCCCCATTTTCTGTTCTGGCTTTGCCTTGGCAGTCATTTTCTTGTTACTCCTGTTTATGGTGTGTGACATGCTGTCTTCCTGGCTCCAGAACTTGTATCAAAACAGGTTTCTTGGGCTGGCAGCCATGGCCTCTCCATCACGGAGTTCCCAGAACCGCCGGCGCTGTAAAGACCCTATGCGCTACAGCTACAACCCCGAGCAGTTCACTGGCGTGGACATCCGCAACGGTGAACTCAACGGCGCCATCATACCACGCTCCACCAGCGACAATGACCTGGTGAGCTCCGAAAGCCGGTCCACCCTCATGGTCAGCAATTCGCTCTACTCCATAGGTCAGTCACAGGACATCGTTATCTGCTGGGATATCAAGGAGGAGGTGGACGCTGGAGACTGGATCGGCATGTACCTCATCGGTAGGTGCTTGTACTGTCAGCTCTGCAAAAATCTGTCTTAAAAAGTATTTCAATCTTAAAAAGAGACATCAAACCTAATATTTACCCATTGAAGTCCAATCCCATCTTCAAAAAAAAAAAAATTATGGAAAAAAACAAAAAAGAAAAACATAAGAAGTGATTTGAAAAATCTATTGATATTCTGCTATAATGAAAATTCTATGACAACACATTATTTGATTCTTTGCGTTGTGAATTCAATTTATTATAGAAAATTTATGTCAAATCTGGCAACTGTGACAGGCTTCTAAAGAGTTCATACAGAGCTACATTTTGGACTAATGATGATGTACATAATAAAGTTGCAATAATAAGGCTTTGTAAAACAGATGATGTTTAACAGGTGAGCTAATTACGGTATAAAAGGAGGCTCCTATAAAGGCCCAGCCCTGCATGAGCAATGGTGAGTCTAGGCTCACTAATTAGGCAACATTTGTGTAAGCTGATTGTCCATTAATTTGAGAACAACATTCCTAAAAGATAAATTGGGTGCAAGTAGGGAACTTTACCATCTACAGTGCACAATATAATTAAAGATGGGAGGAATCCAGTTGATTCTATTCAGGACTGTCATGCTGCTGTAATGGATATCTTGACCTGGGATTAGAAATCTTCTTGAAATCCTTTGTTAGACAACAGCAATAGTTATTGCATCTATAGATGCAACTTAAAGCTCTGCTGAATTCTCTCGGCTTGGCATTATGTGAGATGGACAGTAGCGCAATGGCGGCGAGCTGGAGTCCTGCATGCTCACTGGATTAACTGGTGTCTTCAGTGCCAGAAAATTGAATAAGTGTGATTAAAAGATATGGTGGTGTTGAACGTGGTAATCAGCCGACTGTGCCAACTTTTTAGCTCCGCTGTTGATGACAGTCACAGTCAGCGGAGTTTTTCTAATGCCGAGTAGTTCAGTGTCCGTCTGTCCGTCCGTCTGTCAATTTCTCACTTCTATTCTGAATATCTCAAAAACTGTATGATAACTTTTTTCCTAATTTGATGTGATCCTTCCTGATGATGTTCTGATGATCCCCTGCAAAAAGTAGAAAATTCTACGTCCCGTATTATGAGGAATTCAGCATTTTGGACTTCGAAAATCAGTGTTTGTGCTTATTTTTTTCATGAATATCTCAAAAACTGTCTAGTAACTTTTTTTCTAATTTCTTGTGACCTTCTTTATGATGTTCTGTTGATCCCCTGCGAAAATGAGAAAATTAGATTTCCCGGTTTTTGAGAAATTCAGCATTTTGGACTTAAAAAATCAGTGTTTGTGCTCATTTTTTCAGTCTTTCATTAATATTTCAATAACTGTCCGATAACTTTTTGTCTAATTTATTGTGAGCCTTTCTTGTGATGTTCTGAATATCCCTTGCAAAACTGAGAAATTTCTATGTCCTGGTTTTCGACAAATCCAGCATTTTGGACTTAGAAAATCAGTGTTTATGCTCATTTTTTCAGTCTTTCATTAATGTGTCATATGTGTTAATATTACAGTAGTTTTCAAGGATTTCTGAAATTAAGATATTACATGGACATTTCAGTCATCTTCAGCGGAGCTCTCTAGGCCGACAGGTCTGTTGTTGGACCCTCTTGCAGTCATCGCATTGCATATTTTCACTAACCAAATAAATTCACATCAGAAAATCACATAATGTGTTGATTTACTGTTTTCAATAGAGTAGAGGGTGATTGGACTTTTCAACTCAGACCTGTTTGATTTTATTCGCATTTACAGTGATATGGCTGCTTTTTTAGAAGTAGGCTTAAGCAAAGTGATAGGTTTTCAAGTCTCTTTTTGAAATTTCTCAATTAGTAGGCAATATTTTGGTATTTTAAGCTGAAATATAAGATGAAACTACTCAGATAGATATTTAATTTTTGCAATATAGCTCATAGCGTGAAGTGGTGTCAAATTCATTTAGCTCAGCATCCACAGACAGAAGGAGCTATGAATTTTTTTCACAGCGGATAGACTTTCATTTTCTTTAAAGATTCAGTACAATAGTTTTTCTCAATTCAGTCATAAATTGCATTTTGTAGAACATTAATATCTGGAGTATCAGTAGATTTGTTGTAACGGTTTTAGTTCACCCCCTCTGAGGACAACAAACTCTCATTATGTTGAGGGGGCTCGAGATAAATGTTTACAAATGTTTCTCTAGTCACAGTATTGCCTGGTAGCTGCACAACTTCTATAAGTAGAATTACCGCAATGTTGCAATAACATTTAGTTAATGTAATTTGATTAATAGTTAATTTAATTTGGTTTATTTAATGAGTTGCCGAGACATGTGAAATTGGCTACTTTTTATTTGCCTTATCATTTCCAGCCTTAACTGTTACGTTTAAAGATATGCAGTTGATAATGGTGGCCCAACCTATCTAATGTTACTATTGTGGTGATTTTATGTAAGGTATTGCTTTACTGATGTCTTTTATAAAGATGATAGAATCCCACAAACCAGCTAGCAAATTACTCAATTTAGCCAACACGCTCTAGTCAGTGAAATAATTAATAGTTGCTGTCTCGCTAATCTCTTGATTTCTATGTACCACATGCCCGCTAGCTAATAGCAGCCTGCTGTGAAATAAGTTGGCTTTGTAGCAGGTTTCTGGAGGTTGCCATCAGCTAGCAAATGAAGTGTTGACTTTGTTTTCTCCAATTTATGTCTTGATTAGCTGTGGAGGGCGGTGGACAGAGAACAAGGAGGGCGATAAACATGTCTCTTAACTGCTTATTAGCCTTGATCTGTTTTCAGTCAATTTCCCTGGTTAAAAGACACTTGAACTCACCCCTTTCAGGTGTAGCTAAAATCAAAGCACTATTTGAACGCAAAAAAGAGCGCATTTCAATCTTTTTCAGTTAAACAGTCATTTTGCACAGGTTTCACAACTTGCTTAGGATTAGACAAAATTTAACGCGGAAAATACACAGTGGTTTTTTCATGAAGAGTTGCCTATTAAGGCATGTGAATTAAACATTTTATAGAATTTATTATTCACTCCCCTAAACATTTCATTATAAGGGAAACTAACATGTTGACCAAGAACAATGATTGAAATCGGGTCACTAATCTCATCCTTTTCAAGAGATGTTTTCCATCCCCCAGTTTTCCATCCACCGCCCGCCACTGTTGATTTAGCCATTGTGAAGTTGGGGTTGTAAACGTTTACTGAAACTGAGGTACCTGATTGGCTGGCAACGAATCACAGGCTATTGCTGGGTTTGTGTAGTGGACATGTTGCTCGCAGAACTGGACTACAGGTGTAATAGCATCACATTTTTGACAATGAACTATGAGTTTGGCGTGACTGTTGACTGCTGCGTACCCTATGAATTAATCTCGGAGCATGTCGGCTTATAAAATGAATTGTGCTTCGAGTAATGCCAGAAAGTGTCTGAACCTGATTTTAAATTTCCACAGGAATTTTACTTCCAAGCCCAGATGATTAGTAGCAGTGGCTTAGTCATTTCAGTGCGCTATTTAACAGACTCATTAAATCTAGCTGCAATGGCTCTTCTTCGAGCAGCAGTTATTGTCGCCTATAGGCTAACATGATATAATGATATAAGTTTATTGCAAAACTAAAAGCTAACTGTTCTACATAAAAGGCTCGATGGCTTGACAGGTTAGGTTCAAATGCAACAACTGTTACTATTGTCTTCCTCTGATTAGCTTAGGAATGGGCAGATCAACAACAGATAACAAATTATATACTGTAATAGGATTGACTAATATGCTAGCCAGGTGTTTTGAGCAATATCTTCCCCTGACTAATTGCTTCAAGGAAGTAGATTGGATTGGGCCATTATTGTCATGAAGCCATGATATACTGACAGGAAAAAATGTTCTTTTTTCAGATGAGATTCTGTCAGAGAACTTCCTGGACTATAAAAACCGAGGAGTGAACGGGTCACACAAGGGGCAAATTGTGTGGAAGATTGATGCTAGTTCTTACTTTGTGGAGCGTAAGTACACCTCAGAACAATTGAAGCACCTATTACTAAAACCCCATAAATCACACTTGACTTGACTTGACTTGTGGGGTTTTAGTAATCAGTACTTCAATTATTGTAGCAAACCTGGCCTGGTTCCAGCTCTTGGTAACAGTGAGGGCCAGGTTGATTTTGTAGGGGACAAGGTTTTTTTTATATGCAAAAAATGAAGACTAGAGACCATTGTGACGCAATCTCTCCAGCTGCTCTTCCTATCCTCCTAATTCTGATACACTTGCTTGGACACCACCCATTTTCAAACTCAGCCTTCATTTTGATCTCAACTACACACCTGTAATGTTTTGTGACTGCATACTGCACAGCTGTGACACTATTGCAATTTAAAAATTTGTCCACTGACAGACAATTAAACAACTGGCAAAGGACTCACGACCACTTTTGTGGTTGTTCTGTTACAGGACTACATTATGCCATGATGAGACACACACGCACACACACACACAAACTCATAAGTCGCGCGCAACATTAGCCGTTACTGCCATGGCTGGTAAAAAGATGACATTAAAGTGTGCCCGCCAGAATACAACTGAATGAGTCAATGAGCAGTTTAGCACTTAGAGTAAAATGGACAATTGACATTGGACAACAGTATATTCGCAGGCATTCTGTTGTATTTTCCAGCAATCAGATAACAACATTATTAGCCTGCTACAGGCCTTGCCTTTCAATTACCTATTTAACTGAATTTGTTTTTAGAATGTGCTTTTTATAAAAGGGCTGCAGTGCTACATATGATGTGATTATTGATTAAAAGGTCTGCGCTGTTCTAAACAGCAAAGGGTATACTGGTGAAAGTCCCGAGCTAAAGCTCCCCAACAAAAAAAAGCTTAGCTATTGTATTGCCCCAGACAGCATAAATGACAAGACTAAAATAAGAAGAAAATTATTGTTTTGTCTTAACATTGCAGCACCCCTTACACAGTAAGCTCAGACTGCCTAGAGTTACTCATTAATTATGAATGAATGACAAAATGTTCACTCAGAGAGCGCTCCGCACTTTATTATGCGTTTGCATAATTTAAATCAACGTCAAATAGAGCCGCATGCTTTTCATAGCCTATTTCACTGCCAAGTGCCACTTTTTTCCCCACTCAATACTGAGAGTAATTTTGAATAACGTTGATTTAAATTAAGCAAACGTGTCCAGATGAATGATTGTCGTCTTACCTAATCGGGGAGAACAAGCAGCACCTGTTAAGTGCGGAGCGCTCTCGGAGTGAACATTTTGTTAATCATAAAAATGACTGCGAACAGGTCAGGACTAATAATTCTTTAAAACAGATGTTACATCCACCCCGATTCTCAGTTTTACGGAATTTACCCCATGACTTCATCGCTGTTAGATCGCATGAGAAACCGTGTCTTCAGTTGCCTATTACGATAATTGGAAAACGCGTCAATAAAGAAAAATAATTGAGAACTAGCCAGGACTATCCTAATTGTCATAAAGGGACGTGTCTGTGCCACCCCAATTCCAGGTTCTAGCTACGCCCTTGACTCCATAGCATTGTTAAATTCATGCCCTTTGTCAAAATTGGCCTGTCAGACAGGTGGGGCCTGATCCAGAGCTGTTGAAATCAGGTACAGTCAGCCCAGGCACTTCCTGAACTCTGGTCAATAAAAGGCCACCTCAAAAGTCCCAGTTCTGCCATTGTTCAAAATGTTATAAATGACTTGAGCCATCAGGGAGCGTGCCATTGGCAGGCTCAACGCAGGAATGTTTCTGAGGGATGTTGAAAGTGCTCTTAATGTCCATGTTTCAACAATAAGTTGCATAAAACACCTTTTTGAGGAATGAGGCAAGACAGCAGACCGCCCGCATGCATGATGACCATGTGTGACAACCCCCACCCAATACCGCCATATCTGGACTCTTTATCTCTGTGATTGTCCGAGACCAGTAACTCCCACTGCAGATGAGACAGCTGGTCCCCAACATCACCCCATTTTTGCTGAAACCATGAAAAGTAATCTCCAGGATGTCCATATCTTTACGTCTTTTGCCCTTTGTGGATTGGACCTTTCCTCAGCTCGATAAAAAAATTGGTTCGACTGAGTGAATAGACATGTTTGATGGCCAATGGCACAATGGAGGACTATTTTCTTTACAGACAAGTGACATTTCCAACTTCACAGAGCGGATGGACGGAGGATCGTTATGCTGACATCATTGTGGTGCGCAAGGTGGCACATGGGGATGGAGTGCTGGTTTGGGTGGGAATATTCCAAATACATTGCACCCAACTGCGGTTGATGAACAGCAACTTGAATGCAGTATGATTTCACGATGAGATGCTGCTGCCTATTGTCCTACCATTCATCAATCAAAACAATCACCATCCAGCATGACCATTCCAGACCCAAGTCACCTATGTATGGACAGAATTCCCTGAGCCTGAAAACATTTGTGTGCTTGAATGGCTGGCTTATTCCTCGGATTTGTCCTCCTTCCAGCATCTTTGGGATGTCCACAAGCAACAAGTTCGTCATTTGTTCCCATTTTCAGCCAATAGCCGCTAACTCCACACAGCTCTTGAAGAGAAGTGGGAACATGTCCACCAAGTCACCATTGACTATTTGTTACAGTCCACACAGCAGAGATGTGTAGCAATGCAGCAGGCCAATACCCAATGCAGACATACCCAATATTGATTTGTGAAATTTGGACAACAGACCCCATCCCCTTTATCATCATGCCATCGCGAGATTCTAGTTTGTCTTTTTAAATCATTGAACAAAATGTGTTGCGGTCATACAATCTGTCAACACTCAATGAAAGTACAATGGCATTTTCACTCCCCCCCCCCCCCCATGACGTTTTGGGGAGATGGTAACATCTGGGCTTTTATGTTGACACCTTCGAGCCCTGAGTCCCCTTTGCCCGAACGCTGCCAAACCCGGAAGTTAGCGGCACGCCACAGATCTCCTGCCTCCCTCATGGTAAACTTAAATAACTTTAAAACAAAAGAACTTTAAATAACGTAACAGACATAAGAAACAAACTGTGTGCACCCAGATGTAACTTAATGTGTGAAACGCTAAATAAAGAGTAGAATGTTTAACGTAATGAAAGTGTCGCGTGTTTTATTGTTTTTTTGATCTGTAACATAACTGCATGTTGTAGCGTGTATGCTAGATATTTACCTGTCTAAATCTAAACGGAGTAACGTGCAATGATAATGTGAATAATGAATATGTGGATATGGTTAAAAATGTGCATAATGAAAACTGAACTTAAATGTTAAATCCGGCGTAGGAAAAGAAGTGTCGGGTGCATTGTGGTCTGCAACCTATTCTAATGTGCGGCTGCGACACCAGCCGTCACAGTAAACAAAATGAAAAAAGAATTTTGCACCTGGCTTTATCAGATGTTTAGATTTAGTTTCCTAAAATATATGCAAATTAGCACATATTTAATGAGATAATGCCTAATTTGCACATTTTAACATAAAAATTTCAAAAACTTGTAATACATATTCTTTTCACACTATTGCAAGTAAACAACTGAGGAAGTTTCATGATGATATCTATTATTTAAAAATTTTACCCTATTCACCTGTAGTGTCTCGCCTTAAAACAAAAGATATGGGTCTCTGCTTGCAAATGCTTGCAAATTAAGTGTGCAATTCCCGGACCCCAAGAGTGGGCGTGGCACCCAAACTTTGAAGGGCCATAATTTCAAAAACCGTTTGAGCGAGGAAGCTCAAACTTCGGATTACTTTATTTGACATCATAAGTCACTAATAGAATAAAAAATCAGGCAAATTGAAGAGGTTTCATGGGGAAGTTTTGGGGATTTGTGTGAATTGACATGGAATGACCCTTCTGTTGTTGCTGATTTCGGGATTTTGATTGGCTAACGTGGGCTTGAACTTCTCGTTACACTGCCAGCTACAGGCTTGGAATGCTCTTGACGGCATATATAGGCTACACGGGTGCGTGTAAACAAAATCTTTTCTGAAAACTGTTATGTGTGCATGATATTATTTTTGAAAACGGAGACGATGAAATGTTCGTTTATGAAAATAGCCGGCCACATGTAAACGGAGTGTCAGATATCAGGGTGGGATCGAGGATATCCCGAGAAAGGACCCAGCATCGCTCCTCATACCTCTCCCAGTCCACCAAAAACTGGGCCCTGCGACCAACACGCCTCTCGGCCAGAATGCGACGCACGGTGTAAACCGGCCCCCCCTCAATCATCGGTTTGTTGACCGGTGCCAGGATGCTTGTGCTCAGTAGTTTAAGCCGAGAAACATGAAACGATGGGTGAATTCGCAAGGATCTTGGGAGCTTTGATTGGAAGGTGACAGGGTAGATCTTCCGCACTATCTTGAAACAGCGCCTTCTATCAGTGGCGGTCTTCTGTTTCCACCCAGACCTTAACAGAGAAGGCCGGACCTTGTCCCCGACTGAGTGACAGCGTCGAAGAAAATAATTAACCAAGGGAATTACTGAATCCCTCTCAGTCTCCAGAAAAAGTGGAGACTGATAACCCAACTGAGCCTCAAACGGGGAAAGGCCTGTGAAGGAGTTACACAGTGAATTATGGGAGTATTTGGCCCATGCCAAAAAACGACTCCACGAAGAGGGATTGTCAGCCACTAAATACCGAATTGTATTTTCTAGCGACTGGTTAATTCGCTCTCTCTGGCCATTGGTCTCAGGGTGGAAACCAGAGGAAAGGCTAACCCCTAGCTGGTTACAGAAAGCAGGCCAGAATTTTGCCATAAACTGCGGGCCATGGTCCGAGACCACATCCTGAGGTAGACCATGCAGCCAGAACACATGGCCCACTACAAGGGTTGTCTCCTGGGTCGAAGGGAGCTTAGGCAGGGCAATAAAGTGGCCAGCCTTAGAAAAGCGGTTGACCACAACCAAAATCCCGGTGTTGCCTTCCAAAACTGGCAGACCTGTAACAAAATCTAGTGCATTATGGCTCCAGGGACGGTTGGGAATGGGCAACGGCCGTAACAGACCAGAGGGGGGGAGATGGGAAACCTTGTTCCTTGCACAGATGCAACATGTCGCCACAAATTCCTGGATGTCCTTACCCATGCTGGGCCACCAAAAGCGTCGGGCTAAGACCTGCTTAGACCGGTGAACCCCCGGGTGACCTGCCAGGCGGGAAGAGTGCCCCCACTGGAGCACTTAAGAATGTACAGCCACAGGAACAAACAAACAGCCAAGTGGCTCCCCACCAAGACCAGGATCGGACCGCAAGGCATCCCGCAGAACACACTCAACGTCCCACTGAAAGGGAGCCACAATCTGAGCTGCCGGAATTACTGGCTTCGGAATGGGATCGCGGCCTGAGTGGTCGGAAATCTGCGACAAGGCGTCAGGCTAGATGATTTTGGAACCGGGGCAATAAGTTAACGTAAAGTTAAAGCGATTGTAAAACAATGCCCACCACACCTGCCAGTAATTACGATGCTTGGTCTGCTGGATTTATTGGAGATTCTTGTGGTCTGTCCAAACCACAAACAGATGTTCAGCCCCCTCCAAGCAATGGCGCCACTCTTCCAACGGCAACTTAACTGCTAACAACTCCCAGTCACCAATGCTGTAGTTCCGTTCGATTATCAATCCGCACAGCAGTACAAACTAACAAATCTGAAGATACACAAAGCTCTAACATTGCTAGGGCATCCTTTACTCCCTCCGCCAAAGCCTGAATAAAAACAGTCATAAGGGGTGCGTCTGGCCACCCTGTCTCTGTGGCCAAGGAGCGGAAAGAAATAGAAAAAACTGTGATGCTCTCAAAGCCCTGCCTCAAATGCATCAGACACGTAACTGCGTCCCGACCGCACATGTCCTAAATCAAAAACAGAAATAATCTCCCTCATGAAAGTATCTATCGAATTAACAATTGGCGATCTAGATCGAATGAGTGGCCCCACCCAAGTGAGGGCTGTGCCGGACAGCAGGGATAGAATGAACGAAATCCATGATTCTTCATTCGAGAACCGTGTGGGTTGCGATTTAAAAAATATTGCCATAGTGCAATGAAATCCTTGCATTTCCCTGCCTTGCCTCCGTATCTTGGGGGTAACTGGAGTGCAATCGCTTGGGTAAGGTGTGTGGATTGTTCTTGCGAAACATTTTGTGTTATCAGAGAAGACAATCCTGACTCGCTGCCTAGACCACTCCCATGGATGTTATGGTTCTGCCTCGTGTGCTGTTTTGTCATTGTGATTATTATCCCCTGCCGCCCGATTAGCGCGAAATGGGGGATATAGTATTGGGCTCCGTCTGTCCGTCCGTACAGACACATAAAATTGAGGCAGCGGGGGATATTGCCATGTTAGTGGCAAACACTTACTTTTATTTTTGTGCTTGTGCCTTTTCTTCCCTGCCTTACTCTTGGTTTATTTTTCAACCTTCATTCTGCCGTCTGAGGATTGATTCACTCTTGCCCAAACTCCTGTGATGTTGTTTGACAGCCTTTAGCATGCCTGGATCTCATTGTCCAATCCCATTTCCTCATTCGGAATCGGCTTGTGGTATTTCATTCATTACTTCCACCTGTGCTTAATTTGGGGTCTCGCTAAACTCTTAGTGTGTTCTCTGATAGGTTCTTTACTAACCTGTACTAACCAGCACTTATATGAGGGTGACTGTAACTATTTATCACATAGTATTAACCTTAATGAACTCATTAGCTAGTGCAAGTGTTTCTAGCTTCTGTAAGTTCTTCCTCAGCTTTCCCTGATTAACTACGTTTAAAGTATGCTTTCCTTCGCTTATCTTGTGGTGTTTTTATACTCGTCACGTTTTGATTACCTTCTAAACCGTATAGTTTGATTGATTGTCTCAGTGTCTTGTCTCGAGTTGTTATTATTAACCCTGTTCTTGTGAATTTGTTCATCAATTCCATGTGTTTCTGTCTCCTTCTGAGATTGCCTTCTGAGTCCCTGCCTCCTTCCGTGTGTATTTCAGTGGGCAGGAGTGAAGAGACCTTCAGACGGAACTTTGTCTGCCTCATGCTATATTGTGAAATCTCAGCTTCTGTGCCTTCCCAGTATTTCCTTAAAGCTATTCCCGAGTTGTGTTTTTGCTGCGCCCACGTCTTGTTCTTCCCTTGTCTAAGTCTCCCAGTGTTTCCGTCAATCTAGTTAGGTTAAGTTTTTGTTTTCTGGTTAAGCCTCTCATTGAGTGTGTACCCTGGACTCCCCCTGCCTTGGGCAGAGTACCTTAGTCTCTCCCATTTGTTCAGTGCATGTGCATGGTGTTTTGTTTCTGGCCTTATAGCTGCATGTCATCAGCAAAACAGTGAAACGAAATGTGCTTTTGAAAAACAGATGTAAGAGGGAGTGTGTACAAAGATAATTACAGGGTATCTAATACAGAACCTAGGGGAACACCACATGAGATTGAAGCCTGTGAGGAGGTACTACCTACATTTATTGAGAAGGATCTGTTTTCAAAGTGAGAGGTGAGGGCAACACCCCGAAAACTTACTACACCGCTAAGGCGGTTGAACAGAATTTTATTGTGGATATCATCAAATTCCGCGCTGAGATCAAGTAGAACTAGGACTGCAGTAGACCCAGAGTCGACGGCCGGCAGGAGGTCATTCATAACTTTCACGAGAACAGATTCTGTATTGTGATGTGCTCTGAATCCCGACTGGAACTTCTCCATGCTATTGTAGTGGTTTAAATAAGATGTGAGTTGAGAGCAAGCAACCTTTTCAAGGATCTTGGACGAAAATGGAAGTTTATAAATTGGCCGATAATTTTTGTGGACAGTTGGGTCAAGGTTTGACTTTTTTAACAATGGTTGCACCACAACATGTTTAAATCTGGAATGTACACAACCATTTCCGAGACGGCTTTTAATTAGGCTCAAGACCATAGGCCTGAGAATGGAAAAACTTCCTTAAAATATGTGGAGGCAGAATGTCCAACAGACAGTAGGCTGAAAGAAAATCTCAGATAACTGGGGAAGAGAGATGGGTTTTGGGATTTGAGACCTTATATCCTGAATTTTGCCGATGAAAAAGTTAAGAAATTATTCACAGGTCATGATGTTGACAGTACTAAAAAGTACCTTAGGCCTGTTTGAATTCTTGGCAATGATGTCAGAAAATAATACCTCTGACAGAGATGTGATATTTTGAGAGTCAGTCCCTAAGAATTTGGTAAGATACCTGAAGTTTATCTTTTTCCCATCATCACTCACCTGCCTGCACTCCTGCTTCAGAGCCCGTATTGTCTCAGTGAGCCAGGGCTGAGCCTTACCTCTTGCCTTGGGGTGCCTTAGCTTAATAATAGCAACGGAGACCAGAATGTCAGTACAGGTGACATTAAAAAGTTTAACAAACTCCTCAGTATCAGAGCAGTATGCGAGAACATCGTTAACAATGGGCTGATGAGAGGATTAAAAGGCACTGGTGAAATGCATGGCTGTGGATCCATTTATGGAGGGAGAAAACCAGGGGGGTTGAGGATTCAAAAACAATTGGACTGTGGTCAGATGGACCAGCATCAAGAACCTTTTAAATTGTTGACCCGGAGATCGAAAATTAAAACCACATCCAAGGTGTTGCCCTTCTGATGAGTTGGGCCAGTCACAAACTGTGTAAAATTAAAAGATTCCAGAAGACACATGAACTCTTTTGCCTAAGGTTGTGATGGACAACAGACATGAATGTCTAAATCGCCTAGAATTAAAAGCTTTTCAGAGCAGGGTACAATACAGGATAAAAATTCCTGGATGTAATCCATATTACATCTAAGAGGCCTATACACCAAAGCACAAATTACTGGTACTTTGAATACTGAGTATTCAATACTGATAAATAAAATATTCTAAAGTATATAAAAGTTTATTAAATACTGTCACAAATAAAATGTCCTTTCCCCTAGAAGTGAAGAAGTCATTCAGAATAAGCAATTTGTTCAATAGAGACTGGGCATTAACTAATGCAATCTTTACAGGGAGATGATCTGTGGTTGACGCTGGGACGATATGAGCTGATGTATTTCTTGATGAGAATCGCAGCGAGCGTAGATTATCATGATTAACTCCACCAGTCCAGATGAGTGATTTCGAGCCACTTGAATTGAACAGTACCACTGTGCTCTGGGCTCTGTCCCTCTATCATCACCGTATGACTATCAATAAATCCTATTAAAGAGCTGTACTCTGGCTATGCATTTGGTTCCTTGTGGGGATCATAACAGTATGGCGGTGTGCTTGCGCCCAAGGCATGGGTAACCTACACATCTGTGAAGACACCTTTTAGGCTGAATGATATTACCAGTGCACTTTGGGGCAGTGTATGTTATCTTCTAGATGAGAGCTTTTTGAGGGATGTAACAAAACAAACACTGCTCAGCGACCCTCTGCATTTGTCGCAACAGTGTGGCTCTGTGATCGGAGACTGCAGGTGGTTGACTGGATTTCCTGCTGCATAGACTTGTCTCCCACAGAATATTTGTGGGGTATTAATATGGTGAAAAATCCTACACTGAAGACCTGAAAGATTTCAGCCATTGAAGCCTTGTCAGTGAAGAACTAGAGAAAAGAAAAACTGCCATGAAAACTAGAAAAAAAATTGATATTTGCTTCCGTAATGGTACTAAGTGTTATTCAAAAAATGTAGAAGGGTAATACTGCTGTAAACACACTCCTGTCTCAATTTTTTGGAATGTGTAAGGTTCCTTAATTTACCAATATGATTAGATGTCAGTATGTATGGCATTTTGATGAAGTTACAGCACTGCTGTATTGCTTTGACTATGCTTAGATTCTCATCAAATAAAAGATATATTTTACCTAATTTTATTGTGTCCTTGGTATGTGCAGAGTGCATCCATACAAATTGCAGATTTGGAAGTATTTCTTGGAAAATTCTGCTAATGTTCCATCATATGGATGAAAAATTCATTCACTGTTGATCAGGCTGTTACTGATTGTCAATTTGAACTCTGACATGTCCATTTTCCATGAATGTTTGTGAGCTGTTGACAGTAAAACAGCTCTGGCAAATTTGCATGCTATTTTATCTGTTGAGCCATTATACTACTGACGCATCCTTGTAAATCTGAACACATCTGAAATCACCCTCTTCTTACGCACTCTTTAGCGCTTGTTTTTTTTTCTTTTTGATTACCATTTTGCTGAAGATTGACCTTGCCATAGTAACATCATCTGTCATAAAACATCAGACCAGCTGCTCCGTAGGAATCTGTTTTATTCATTTTATTATTCACTGATGAGTATGTATCAAATCATATTATGAAGCTAATAATCTCACTTTCTACATAAATTATAGATCACTCACTGATCTTAAGCCCTGGATCATTTCCCTGAGTGTAGCTCAGGGAGCTCCCTATGACCATGGCGTGCTCATGAATACAAATGGCTGCATTTAGGTGGGAAATGGTGCCCCATTAGTCATGTGACAAAGTCCCAGGTGCTTGCAATAGATATGGGGAAGCAGACGTATGTGGAACAGAGAAAACTGTGCCATGTCCTCACTCTCCCAGAGTGTGTGACCACTCTATTTCTGTGAAGAGTAATCGCGTGAGGAGGGAGTTCTATTTAGCAGGGTCAATTCACTGAGGGCATTAACCACTGGGAACTCCCATCTTCTCAGAATTTGTTTGCGAACTCAGAATTAGCCACAGTGTTTTTGTGTCTGCATCCCATGTTGCCACACCTGCTATTTCACGTACTTGCCCGCTTATTCATGACAGTAGTGCTTAAAAATATTTTGGCTCGAGCATTGAGAATGTTTAATTGTTTGTACCCATAATAGTGTGTAAAGGTAATCATTTTTCCTGGCATGAATCACATTTGAATGGCTGGGCACAATTAGCCACAAAAACTGAGTGACATGGGCTTGATTAAAAGCACAGATTTTTTTTTTGTCTTGAAAAATGAAAGGACATTCAACAATCCAGCCAATTCCCTGAGTGTAAGAACTAGAAGATGAGGAAAATCCTTCTCATACTGGTATAATCATACAGTGTATCAGTAAAACTATGTGAGTTACACCGTGCCCTTCTAACTTTAGCCTGTCAGCCAATAACCATGGCAAACCTCTTCAGTCTTGAGGCAAATATGCACCATAAAGGCTACTGGCAATAGGTCATCAACCTGCCACCAACAGATTATAGTTCACAAATAAGACCACTGATGCTCTCCCAAGGCCACAAGTGGTTGATATATTACATACCAATTATATGGATTTGCTCTTTATTTTCCATAATGTAATGTTATATTTAGTGCAAGGGCAATGCAGCGCCTGTATTATCTAGCTCAAGCTCCTGCTAACACAAAGGCCACGTCAGAAAAGAGCATGTGCCTGCAATGACATACTGGATTACCATTATCTCGTTGTCAAGCCAGCCAGTCAAACGAGAGGTGAAAAGGTTTTCAGGACAGTGGGTCATATATGGAAAAGCAATGACTTCCCCCCCTTAATCTCATCTCACCCCCTCCTCTTTCCTTTCCTTTCAGCGGAAACGAAAATCTGCTTTAAGTATTACCATGGTGTAAGTGGGGCCCTCAGAGCGACCACCCCCAGTGTGACTGTGACGAATTCCTCTGCCCCGGTAAGTCTTCAGCCACCTATACAGTCCCTGCAAAGAGGAGTTCAATGTTACGGATCAAGAGCAGATTATATATTCATACAGTACTATCCTGTTGGTTTTCATTGTAGCTTTGACCAAGCAGACCTCGTTTTCAGGTTCTGATTAATAGAATGTGGTGCGCCAAATGGTCAAATAATGCGTTGACCCCACTGTTATGCCCAATTATTCTGATTTGAGCAATAAAGTTACTCATTGTCAGCTTTTTGTATTACTCTACCCTCTACAGTTAGAAACCAGCTATGAATTGACGTAATGAGTGTCAAGGCGAAGATCTGCTGCCTTGCAGAACTGCAAAATACTATGCCATTTGATGAATTAAAAATGATAATAAAAAATTAGACATTCAAATGAACATTTGACAATTATTTCAGCATGCGACATGCCAAGAGGACAGCTTTTCTGAGTGATCCTTGACTTTAACTGGAAGTGCGAGCCACTTCCGGAACATCACAAGCAGAACAAAGGCTGTGAATGCATTCTGAGCATTGTCATACCATATGTTCTGAGTTGCCTTACCATATGTTCCCTGTGGCCTAAGGTAAAAAAAGTTCTGTGATTTAAAAGGAACTCTCTATTACCAGGTACTTTGACCCTAATTCCATAGTTCTGTACTTGTAAACTATTTCTGCCCAAAAAATTCCCATGAAAATACGCACAGTGATAATTTTAGGCTTGTTTTCTGATGGCAGACCTTGATTTTTAGCCAGTTACAGCCCCACCCACAATTAGGTCCAACTTCCGTGGGATTGACACATCAACCTGCTGAAGTCGTATAAAGAACAAGACGAGCTCAGTGGAGCTCGTTTTTCTATTACTGCCTAGGTGACAAGAACTGCAGTAACTTTATAAAATTGTTATTTTCTCTCAAAATTTCGGGAAATGGCAGGCCAAATGCCTACCAGATGCATTGTAGCAGGTTGTAGTAACGTATCCAAAGAAGGAGTCAGCCTTCAACAATTTTGAAAAGATGAAAAATAAGTAAAATTTTGGCGTCTCGGGTGAAACTGAATCGGGCAAAATGGCAAGGACCAGGGGACAATAGTGTGATTTGTAGCGACCACTTTAACGATTCCGACTTTGAGGATAAAGGGTTTTGGTCTGAGTTTGCGATGAAAAGGAGGAGAAAAATCAATCCAGATGCTATCCTGAAAATCAAAAGTCCATTCGAGGAGAGAAGCACCAAGGAAAAGGGGAGGAATAAGAGTAGTCCGGTGTTGTGATTTACGAAATGAACCAAGTGCGACAACCAGTAAAATGCAAAAAGGAGGCTTTTTCTGAAGGGGGAAACCCCCCAACAGAGCTGGCAACGGTACAAAGTCCACAATCCAAAAACAGTATCCGATGGGCGTAATCCAGAATCGTAACCAGGGCACCAATAACAAAGTTCGTGGTCAGACAAAAAGGGTTCGGTACACAGGCGTAGGTTTGGAGGAGAAACAAACGCATAAGCCAAAGACAGTCCGAATCCAAAACCAGGGCAGTAATCACAAAATCAAGGTCGGGCAGAAAAAAGGTCAAAATTCACAGATGCAACAATAATCCAAAAAGGGCAAACCAAAAACAATAGTCGGGCAATCCAGTCAGAAAGATAAACACTGAGATATCGAGGCGAGAAACGTAGCACAAGAAAACTAGGGAGAACGATCTGACAAGAGTGTGAAGCAAACAGACATCTTATATACACGTCCAGGAGAACACATGACCAGGGAGAACAGGTGCAATCAATGGTGACAATGATTAGGGAGAGACACATGAGGGATAAACTAATTACATGAATTTGGCTGTAGCCAAAATGCAGACAGGGATCACAAGACAAACCTAAGTACAAACAACAGCTCCGGTTAAGGAGTGCTAAAGTGCCAAGATAAAAGAAAAGGAAAGCACAGAGTATAAGTGGAAAACCACAGAAACTTGCAGCAGAGATAATTAGGGATAGGCAAGGAGGCGGAGACTAGAATTGGGCGACAGCTGAGATCATTAGTCAATTAGTAAGTGCAGCTATACAATCCCAAGTGCTTGTTAGTAAGTTAGTCCAAATATACAAGGTTAGTGTGGGTTAGTATCTAGCAAAAACAATAAACTGTTAGTATGTGTTAGTAAGACAGTTAAAGAGAGAGGAAGGAAGAACACGAGATAATGAAAGAAGATTGAAACCCAGAAACCAATAAATCACCCGAATGAGTGCACACAAGACAAGGGACCGTGAGCAAAGATACACACATGACAAGACAGGGGAGACAAAGTGCAAAGCATGGAAATATAAACAAGGCATGGAAACTAAATTACTAAGACATGAAAAATAATAACAATGAAATCCAAACTACCAAAACACAATACATAATCCTAAGAATGGTCAGAGGGCAGGCAGTGGTCACTAAACACAGAAAGCATCAATAATCATGGCAAGGCCAGGCACAGAACTTAAATATGACAGCAGAAACACAGAATCATAACATTAGCAAAAAGCAGAATCACAACAGTACCCCCCTCCCTACAAATCGCCACCGGGCGATTCAACTTGATGGTCTGGGATGGTATGCATGAAAGTCTTTGATGAGGTTTTTATCCAATATGTGCCTTGCTGGCACCCAACTGCGATGTTCCGGTCCGTAGCCCTCCCAGTCGACGAGGTATTGTAATCCTCTGCCTCGTCGACGAGAGTCCAGGAGGGAACGGACCGTATAGGCTTCGCCTCCGTCGATGATCCGGGCGGGTGGTGGGGGATCAGGTCCAGATGACAGGTGGTGGGTTATAGCAGGTTTGATTTGTGACACATGGAAAGTGGGGTGTATACGTCGCATAGACAGGGGGAGACGGAGGCGAATGGCAGTGGGGCTCAGGACCCTTTCAATGGTAAAAGGGCCCAGGTATTTGGGGAAAAGCTTACCCCCGTTACCTCTGAGGGGGATGTCCCTTGAAGACAGCCAGACCCGCTGCCCAGGTCGGTACGTAGGAGCCGCAGTGCGTCTCTTGTCGGCCTGCTCCTTCATCCGGGCGACTGACCTGAGCAGGGCCTGGCGGGTGGTAGTCCAGGTGCGTCTGCACCTACGGACGAATTCGCGGGCTGAGGGGACAGCTACTTCCTCCTCCTGAGACGGGAACAAAGGGGGCTGGTAACCCAGGCAGGCTTTGAATGGGGAGACGCCGGAGGCAGCAGAGGTGTGGCTATTCAAAGCGTATTCCACCCACGGCAACTGATAGCTCCAGGAGGAGGGGTTCCTAATACAAAGACATCTTAGCACACTTTCCACACACTGGTTAGCTCGCTCGGTCTGGCCATTAGTTTGGGGATGGAATCCTGATGATAAACTAACTGAGGTGCCTAGTGCTTTAAAAAATGACTTCCAAAAGAGTGCAGTGAACTGGGGGCCGCGATCTGAAGTGATGTCGGTAGGTATTCCGTGGAGTCTAATAACATGTTGAATGACAAGGTTGGCAGTGTCTTGAGCAGAAGGAAGTTTAGTGAGGGGGACCAAGTGAACTGCTTTGGAGAATCTGTCAACTATGGTGAGAATGGTGGTGTGGTGATTGGAGGGGGGAAGGCCTGTGATAAAATCTAGTGCTATGTGGGACCAAGGACGATGTGGTGTAGGAAGGGGCTGAAGCAAACGCATAAGCCAAAGACAGTCCGAATCCAAAACCAGGGCAGTAATCACAAAATCAAGGTCGGGCAGAAAAAAGGTCAAAATTCACAGATGCAACAATAATCCAAAAAGGGCAAACCAAAAACAATAGTCGGGCAATCCAGTCAGAAAGATAAACACTGAGATATCGAGGCGAGAAACGTAGCACAAGAAAACTAGGGAGAACGATCTGACAAGAGTGTGAAGCAAACAGACATCTTATATACACGTCCAGGAGAACACATGACCAGGGAGAACAGGTGCAATCAATGGTGACAATGATTAGGGAGAGACACATGAGGGATAAACTAATTACATGAATTTGGCTGTAGCCAAAATGCAGACAGGGATCACAAGACAAACCTAAGTACAAACAACAGCTCCGGTTAAGGAGTGCTAAAGTGCCAAGATAAAAGAAAAGGAAAGCACAGAGTATAAGTGGAAAACCACAGAAACTTGCAGCAGAGATAATTAGGGATAGGCAAGGAGGCGGAGACTAGAATTGGGCGACAGCTGAGAGATCATTAGTCAATTAGTAAGTGCAGCTATACAATCCCAAGTGCTTGTTAGTAAGTTAGTCCAAATATACAAGGTTAGTGTGGGTTAGTATCTAGCAAAAACAATAAACTGTTAGTATGTGTTAGTAAGACAGTTAAAGAGAGAGGAAGGAAGAACACGAGATAATGAAAGAAGATTGAAACCCAGAAACCAATAAATCACCCGAATGAGTGCACACAAGACAAGGGACCGTGAGCAAAGATACACACATGACAAGACAGGGGAGACAAAGTGCAAAGCATGGAAATATAAACAAGGCATGGAAACTAAATTACTAAGACATGAAAAATAATAACAATGAAATCCAAACTACCAAAACACAATACATAATCCTAAGAATGGTCAGAGGGCAGGCAGTGGTCACTAAACACAGAAAGCATCAATAATCATGGCAAGGCCAGGCACAGAACTTAAATATGACAGCAGAAACACAGAATCATAACATTAGCAAAAAGCAGAATCACAACATCCGGGCACTGAAAATGGAAGTAAATGAAGGTAAGCTGCGAATGAACAATTATAATTTGCTTCAGCAGGGCTTTCGTTTTAGTCACTATAGAGCTTAATAGAGCGTTTCTCTCAGTTCCTCTCTGAACAGCTCCTCCCGAGATCTTAACGAGATCTGGGCAAAACCGTCCAATTAGTACAGACCTAGCCAGAGCCAACCACTCCGCTGGACCTGCCCACACTGGAAACTATTCTCGTAGGCAGTAACAACGGCAGATCATACTATGCCTTAGTAGCGCCTACACTTTTGGAAATACAAAAGAAGAACCACAGATCATTTGAGGCGCAATTTTGTCAGTATCTCTCCCAAAGCTACTCGTCCGTTTACTTTTGGACTTGAAGAAAAAGAAATATTTCTCTTCCAAAAGATGATGCCACCAGAATTCAGTGGGTAGCTTTTTTTGTTTGCTAGCAGCAAACAGCCACAGCCAAATGGAATGTTAGCTGTTTGTGCTCAGCATTTCACCAAAGACAGTTTTGTCAATGAAGGATAATTCAACACAGGATAAGCGTTTCAGCTGCCTCTCAAACCTGAAGCAGTTGCATCGATGAAGCGCTCAGACCCACAAGCTGTAAGTAACCATATAACAGCAAATTATGTAAGTGAAGCCAACGTGTTACGGGTGGCTAGCAGGACCGCTAGCATAGTTAGCACTAACAACTGGCCTCAAATGCTTTGTAAAATATCTGCAGATAAAGCCTGTATTGGTTGCGACTGTCCGTGACTCACAGACACAGAAGCTGTAAGTTGCTTTTACTGCATAAGCCAACCTGATGTGATAGCCAGTTGATTGTGGCTGTAGCACAACGGTTAATGTAGCCAAGTTACTGTTGCTAATGTTTGTGTCTTAAATAAGCAGGAGTGATATCAGGGGAAATTCTACAGAAGGAGTGTGACCATAATATTTATTTGAAGCTAACTTTTAATACTTGTTTGTAATTTGGATGCTTGGTACAACTGTTCACAGTAACAGAACTTGCTGTCTGTAAAACCTGTATTGCAAGGGTTTGTCTCTGTGGTTATGACCGCTCGGTTACCAGCTACTGCATGTTAGTTTGCGTGTCGTGCTATTTAAAAATGCTCTTGGTTAACTTATATGCGGTAATTATTTTCGGTATGCTTGTATTACTTCGGTAAGCATCAATGTGGCAGTTTCATCATAACGTTGCCCGATTGTAGCCACTACAGTTAGTGATCGCTTCACTTATCCATGACTGGTATCAGCCGGATACTTCACAAATGTCTGAGCAAGCTCTCTGGTGCTACCATGAAAGCAATGCGATACACAGAACCTCTGTCGGTTTACAAATGATTTCTCTGCTGTACCTTGACATAATTTCCTCCCCGGTTAGAAATTGTTGTGGCTAATAATAAGCCGAAAAAGGCGGAGATTAAATAGGTAATTCTTTCTTGTAGAAGTGATCAGTTCGCTAACACCACATAAGCAACTTGTCCACGCTAACGGAACTTACGGTCTGCAAAACCTGTATTATGTTCATAACATAGCCGAGCTCTCTCTAGCTGTCGCGTACTATCCATAAAGCTGCTTTCACATCAGACGCGAAACAAATTTTTTGCGCGACAGATTAGCTACATTCAAAGTCAATGCAAAGACGTGAATACAGGCTTTATGGGTGCGTTAAGCAGCTTTCACACCGGGCGTGAAAACAAATTTTTCGCGCGACAGATTACATTCAAAGTCCTGACCGCTTATCAACAACTGCATGTCAGTTCGCGTGCTCTGCTAATTAAAAATGCTCCTGGTTAACTTATATGCAGCAATTATGATTGGTATGCTTGTGATACTTAAGCATCAATGTGACTGTTTCATCATAACTTTGCCTGATTGTTGCCACTACAGTTGAAGCTAAATGGAGAGGTGCTGTATGTGTCTGCCGAGTTGGGCTGCAGTTAGACCAGACGTAGATTTTGCAGAGTTTGGGATGTGTTTTTGGGTGCTTATGAAATGATTGCTTTACTTATCCATGCTTTACTGATACATCTCCAATGTCTTGGCAAGCACTCCGATACTACCGGTGAAAGCAATAGGGAAGCGCACAGGCTATAACACGTTCGGTATAACAAACGCTGCATTGCGATTGATTGAAAATTAAATTCTTTCCTGTAAAAGTGATCGATTCGCTAGCTCCACAAAAGCAATGGTTCATGCAGACGGAACTTACAGTCTGGAAAACCTGTATTATGTTCATGACATAACCGGAGCTTTGTCTAGCTCTCGCACGATATCCATAATGTGCCCATTTTCCGCGAGGAAAAGCTAGTCATTCCGACGCAATAAGTAAACCATTACCACGGGCAATTTCTGAAAAGGCCGTTTAGCTTGGAGCTTTTGCCCCTCCGTCATATACCAGTGCAGAAGCTGTTCATTTCTCCATGCTAACAACACACCAGAGCTATGCACACAAACCAGCAGGTCCTAATACACACCGAAGCAGTCCATAAGCTGTTGGTCCGCTTTTAGCTGCTCCTCACTGTTTCCCTGTCAACTCACGCCCACTGGATTTCTACGGTCTCCAGTTTACACTTGGGCATGTCGACCCGTTCTACAAATGTGTCTATATGGGGTGGATTCTAGCTTTCCCTGCATCCGAGCTACGGAGTTGTAAAACCGCAGCACTCACCAACTGTTGCCTTAGCAAACTGTAGCCGATAGCAGATTCAGGCTTGAGCTGCCAGACTTTCGCAGTGCGTCTTCCACTTTCGCCATTGCGTTTATTAGAACAAGTTAATTTCTTTAGATCCTATGAGTTAATGTCATGGTTTTTTTTGTCATGTTTATGTTCAAGTTCAGTGTTATGATTTTATCTTTTATTTATGCTTTTTGGTTATTGTAATTCTCAGGTTTTTAGTTCATTCCATTTCTCAGTTCCATTGCACTTGTCTCCCCTGTCTTGTGATCTAGTTTGTTCAGTCGTCTTCCCGGTCTTTGTGCGCACTTACTTTGGGTGATTTAAATGAATTCTGTTGTTTAATATATTCCTTAGATTCTCGTTTACTTCCTTCGTCTTACTGTTCTGATTACTAACAAGACTAACATTTGTATTTTGTATCATAGTCTACTAACAAAACTAATCCTTGTTCATGGATTAATAACTTACTAACGAGCACTCATGTTAAATCAGTAAAGTTGCACTGCTACTAATTTATACTAATTCTCAGCAATCGCCCTGTTGTTTTTTCCGCCTCTCGCTCAGCTGTTACTGTCCTCTCCTGCATTTCAGCGAGATCTCTCGCACGTGCCCACTTCCCTGCACTCGTTATCTGTGCACTTAGAACTCCTTGACCGGGGCTGTTTAAATGTCATAGGCTGTCTGTGATTCCCGTCCGTGTCTTGGCTTTCGCCAATTTTTGTGGTTAGGGTTTCCCTCATGTGATTCTCCCGTTGTAATTAGTCTGATCCAGCTCACCTGTTCTCTGCGTAGCATGTGACTTCACTCCCATCTATTTAAGAGTTCTCACTGCAGTTCTGACGATCAATATTTCTTTGTGCAGAGCGTCATGTATGTCATTGAGTATTGTTTTTCTTCTACTGGTTTGTCCGACTACGATTCTTGCCATTGACCTTCTTGTATTGTTTTGTCTTTTTGGATTTTGACCCATTTTTGTATGACCACGATTTCTGTGTTTGCATGCCCTGTGTATGACCCTTGGCTTTGTTCATCAACTACGACTTTTTGCCTACTGTTTATGTACCTTTGCTCATCTGTCTTCCTGGTTCTGACCCCTGCCTGTCTATTCGACACTGTTTTTGGATTTCGTATTGTGGCTTGGCAAGTGTTGTGTTTTTTAGCTTTGACTTGGACCTCATTAAAGGCGTACATTTTTTGGATTTCCCTCTCTCGCGTGTGGTTCCTGAACACACCATCACAGTTAGATTGCAGAATATGCCCATCGATTCCTCTGGAGCCGGACCAGGATATTGCGTTCTGCTGCCTCGTCCCGCTTAGATCCGCCCTCCACAGAGCTGGCCAGTCAGAAGAAAGTGGGCACACGGGGAGTGGGGGCCATAGTGGAAGAGCCACCCCAATGAGGCGTTTCAGGCAGAGACTACTATGGACTACAAATGGGTTTTTTTGAGGATGACAGTATGAGAGAAATAAGTGCCCTTTTTTACTTTCCCCTAGAGTACTCCTGATAGCGCAGTCAAAGACCAAAATATAAACTTGGAAAAATAGCAAATTAGGTCCCCATTTTCCCCATTGACTGACTTTTCTTCCACATTGTCCATTTTGAGAGCCTCAAAAAAACGTTTCTCAGCAGCATTCTGATTTTCTGTTGTACCAGTTTTTACAGGGTTGGAAAATATATATATATATATAAGAAAAAAAAAAAATATATATATATATATATATATATATATAAGAAAAAAAAAAAAAAAATAAAGAAATATATATATATATATAAAAAAAAAAAATAAATAAAAAAAAAGTATATATATATATATATATATATATATATATATATTGTAATATATATAAGGCTTGTCTAGAAATGTTTCTTTTGAAGTTTTAAAGTCCTAGTACACAGTTTAAGAAGCATCAAGAAAGATTATTCCTTCTGATTTATTAGCCGTATGTGTCTGTTTAAATAGGTCCCACCAGCATTACTTTTTTGGATAGGTCCCCAAGGAAGTGTTGGCAAGAATGCTTGCATTGTTGCCTGCATGTGTATGCGCAAATGACCGTGTGGGCATTTGAGTGTGTTTGTGTGTGTGTTTTTATGCGTGACTCTTTCACTCAGCTGGGTGCTGACTCACTCCTCTGCCGTATAAGTACATGGGCCCTAGTCCCGTCTGAAAGCAGCCGCACTGCAGTGCAGGTTCTTCTCTCTATTCTCTGCCTTTCCCCTCTCGCTGTGATTCAGTAGGCAGCGCACGTGCTTCGGCACAGTCTGACTAGCTAACGACTCACAAAGATCAACTTCCCTCAAATCCTGTGCATTATCAAGTCTGCAGTGCATGCATACAAACTGTGGCACCAGAACAGATCAGCGATTGCGTTATAGAAGACTATATACCAGTTTTGTCTGTTACATAATGGGGAAATTAATGCTGTGATGTTGTGACAGTCTGTGCAATGTCAGCAATTGTTTTCATCTATCTTAAACACATTATGGGCCAAGAGTTGATTCCACATATTCAGGACTGCGTGATTGCCCACAGGGAAAGAATTGCATTCTGCACCAACTGAATGGTGAGTTTCTCTTCTTATGAAAAAGGGCAGATAATTTTGAGGAGTGAAAAGTGGCATGATTGCTTAAGAGTGTCATCACAAAAATGCTTTGGCAAAAGTGGACCATTGACTTTCAGAAAATTACTCCATTAAGAAGGTGAATCTTGACCTAGTTCTGTGAAGCGTGCCACAGATTCACTTTGAGTGAAAACTCCTGTAGAAGCAGTCCTTTTTAATGGCATCTGTGGCGCAGGGGCAGCCATTATAGACGTGTTTCCACTGGGCACTTTTTGGAAAGCGGCAGAGTGTTTTGGCTACGCCCACTTTTCAGTTCCTCTTGGCCCTCCGTTCCCATTAGGTACTTTAGTACCGGCTCACCAACGGAGTTGGAGTGTGACGTTAATACTCCTGCGACACTTACGTGCTTATTCAGCGACAATTTTGACTGTGACGTCAGTGACGCGACGCCGATAACAAATGCGGTCCAGGCAGTCTCAACTATCTAGAGTAATCATGATGGACGGAGAGGAGATGGCACCTGTATTACTGTTCTTTGTGTTTTTATGCCTGCTCTTGTGACGGTGCTTTCAGGATCTCAATGCAGGAGAGGACAGAAACAGCTGAGCGAGAGGCGGAGAATTGAACAGGGCGATTGCTGAGAGGGAATTAGTACAAATTAGTAGCAGTGCAACTTTAGAGATTTAACTAGAGTGCTCATTAGTAATCTATATACATGGATTAGTTGTGTTAGTAGACTATGGTACAAAATACAGATGTTAGTCTTCTTAGTAATCAGAACAGAAAGACGAAGGAAGTAAACGAGAATCGAAGGAATATTTTAAACACCAGAATTCATTTAAATCACCCAAAGTAAGTGGGCACGCAGACAGGGACTGAACCAACGAGATCACAAGACAGAGGAGACAAGTGCAATGGAACTGAGAAATGGAATGAACTGAAAACCTGAGTATTACAATAACCAAAAATAAATAAATAAAAGACAAAATCCTGAACACAGAACATGAACATAAACATGACCAAAAACCATAACCATGACAGCATTTCTCTCAAATGTTGCTCTGCTTATTTCTTGGCGATGTTCATGTTGTGGTTTGTGTCGAGTTCTACTCACGTCATATCCCGTCTCAACGGTACCCAATCAGCATCGACTAATGAATAGCGGCTCAGAAAGTGGCTGAGAAAGAAAGCGGCTTTCTGAGCCGCTTTGTGACCGCTTATCGGTGAATGTGGGTGGATTTTGGACGGATCATCTCTCCCAAGCCACACCCATAACGGCTCAAAAGGTAAAAAGTACCTCGTGGAAACGTGCCTTATGTTTCACAGCAGGTGGCCTCAGGGCTTCTCTGTCACTTCAACTCCAGCAAAGCTCTGGATTCTTGCCCCCTGTGCCCCAGAGGCCCGTAAAAAGAGGGTTTTTTGTTTTTGTCTGCGAAGCATAGCCTCGACATTATAAATGAAAATTCTGCAGCCCTCAAAAAAAGTGACTCAACAAGGTCCTATCTTCTTAACGATATAATACATGTCTGTCCATGTACAGAATATCTCTTCCCGATGAGGTATTATTGTATTACTGTCTTTGTACTGCAACCATGGTCCATCCTGATAAATATCACTTATTTTTATGATGAATGAATAGTCATCAGACCAGTAAACTTTAAGATTTTCTGTCAGCAAATCCACCAATGAATTGAGACTTCAAAGCTAAATGCAGGCACAGCTGAGAAGATTTACTCTTTTTCTGTTTGCTGTTAATCTGTGAAGTCTGGTCTCTTTTAGAATAGAGCCAAGATGGCTTGTATTTTATACTGTCGGGAAAAGGATTTGCATCTCATTTTATGCAGCTGGCTAGAGCACACGGATTTGATTTTTCTCAGCATGTGGTTCTGCTGTTTGTGCGTTTTTATTTCCCAAATTGCTTGCAAAAACCCTGCATTTAGATAAATAAATCAGGTTTACTTGATTTTTTTACAATCAGTTTAGGAAATCCTGTCTGCCTGTTGAAACAAAGTAATTCTCGTCCGAGTAAAGACTGCCATCTTCAAAAATTTTGTCATTGAATATTCTGGAATATGCTTCGCCTCAATAAACTTGCCTACTCTTTTGTTGAGTTGGAAAAAAACTGGCATAAAATACGTATGTATTTATGGAGTTTGCTAATTAGTAAAACATGATTGTATGCACCACACATGTAAAGCCTTGTGATGGCCATAAGACTCTAACGGGATGTTATGAAGTCACGTTCATTAGTAGAGGTGCCAGGCTTCCTCGGAAGTGCATTCTGGATGCAGTTTCCCTTTCTGAGAAGACAGCTCTCCTGTGGTCCCCTGTTCCCCTGCGTCCTGGAAGCTGGATCAATCGAGCCCTGATGAATGTGCTCTATCGATCTGAGTGTTTCCCGGCCTTGTGTAATGGGCTTTAAGTACAGCATTCCAGAGCAGGAGGAAGAAGAAGGAGGAGAAGCAGACCCTGCTGATTTATTTCTCTGTTCCTCTTTATCAGTTTCCCTTTCATCATACCGCACGCCTTTTTCTGCAGGTGGTGAAGCCCATCACCAGCGAAGAAATTATTCAGATCCAGGGCAGCCGGCGACTCATCAGCTTTTCCCTGTCTGGTGAGTGCGCCCTGTGTCTGTCTTCACCTCAGCTGCCGCTATCTGCCACTCCCCACAGCCAGCCCCTCTCTTCTGTTACTGTCAGTGTTGTAATATCATTATGGAGAGGGAGGCCTGCTTCTTCCACTGCCTAGTTAAAGATTTGTGCTTTCTCGTGGGGCTGGATAGTTTGGGCATCGCAGATGTCAGGTCTTCGTCTAGCCCATATGGTTGTGCAAGGCAATGTCTTATCGTAGGGCAACATGAACTCAAGTGATTGCTTGTGATGCTGTTGTTAATAGAATGGTATTACTAGACATAGGATAAGCAAAGTGAAGTTTGTAGAAATATCTGCAATGAAATATGATTGAATGTTATTCTTGAGGTCATAATGTGCCATATTTATGATTTCTTTGTATGTTTGCGAAGGATAACAGCATGATTAGCCATGGAGGGGACTACTGGTCGATAAAAAATGCTCTCATGAGTTCCTCACATGCACTTGATACTGTACACCATGAAGCTTGAGTGAAATAGCTAGATGAGAATGACTATTTGTTTTCATAAAGCCATCATCATGTTGGCTTGTTGCCGTATTTATGAGAAATTTATGATAGCGTAACTGTAGTATGGTAAATATGTGATACAATCCTGCATAAGGCAGATGTGAACATGACATTTCAATTGCCAATGGCCGCTCTTATCTCCAGTGAGAGCTTTTTTCTTTTTGAAGTAATTAGGTGTCAATATGCACAACCAGGCTTTTTCATCAGTCCAATTTAAGAGTGCTTTTAAGTCTGCCCTTTCAAGGTAAACTTCTGATTCACCAAAAAATAATACAGCAGAATATGTTATTCTACTCCTCAAGCACAATATTACGCAATGTGTCTTTGTACTATATGCCTTAAATTATTGTCAAAAATATAGATTTGTGAGTAGAGCCAAGAAATACTCGTAACTTATTCCCCACCATTGACAAGATTTTCTGTCAATTATGAAAGAATGCCTCCCCCGCCATTGACGAGATATTCCAGCAATCAACATTTTCGCTGTCATGTAGTCTGGGGTGCGGCTACACTTCTTCATACAAAAACAGGTATTAAAAGAATCAATGAATAATATTGAAAATTCTGGCAGTAGCTGCCAACTGTGAAAAATAGCCTGGTATGGAATTGTGTGCACTATTCTTCTGCAGAGGCCGAGTTGATGTTGATTTCTGTGTTGGCAACAGCCTGCCGTGTCAGATTGACAAGCTAACCCTCCCATTTTCTGTGGAAAGATTTTTAAGGGTTGCTTCTTTTATGGCAGTTTCAGTTCAGTGCACCACTTGCTAGATGCTGTTTATATGCCTTTGCTTTTCCTGTTGGATGAGTCCTTGTAGGCCCAAAGCACAAACTGCTCAACATCTGCAGAATTTCAGGATATCCCTCTGCAACAACAGCTACAGGCTCAGCCGCTGTAGAATAGTCTGCAATAAAACAAGCCCCATTTCTGGATAGCTGAAAGAACAGTAAGAAGTCTTGGCTTGCTTGCATAAAACAAAACGTAAAGTAATACGTGCATGTTTTTTAATGCCTTATCAATGGTCTTAAATGGAGTCAAAGTGAAATTTGGTTCAGGACAAAAATCTGAAGGATAAGAAAACCTATGGTGAACTTGCATCATCAAATAAAGTACATAATCTCTGCTATTCAAAACCATAAGCAATTTTTACACTTGTTTTACGTATCATGCAAACTGCATTTAAATTTTAAATGTTGAAGATAGCGTAAGAAAGCCGCCATGTTACTTTGGCTGGAAGAAGATGCTTATGTCACTTAGGCTGGTAGCTCTTTTGTTGTAAAGGTAAAATGGTAAAAGGTTACATCAGTCAGGTGCAGATTGCCTGTTTTTTTAGAATACCCAGGAAACCACACATACAGCATTGTCAAGGATTAAAGGTAGAATTCCAGCAAACAATCTGTTGTAATTCAAACAACTAGTATCTCTCAAAACACTCTTGATTATCAACGCAACATGCAATACACTGACTCTGCACACTCGGAGACGTATCCAGCCCTCATGACGTCATGCACTGGTCTTGGCGGAACATTTCCCACTGTTTGATTGGTCGATTATTTTTATGGCGGTGATAGCAGATTCTGAAGTTTGTAGGATTCTGCGATGTTAGAACAGATAACACGCTGTAAAAATGTAAATAAAATAATTGCTTATCATTTTGGACTGCAGACATTGTGTACTTTATTTCACAATCCAAGTTCACCATAGGTTTTATTATCCTTTAAAGCTGGAGTGAGGGACTTCCACATACAAATAAACATTCATTACATTCAAGCCATTGCCAAACAAATTCACACAATCCTGATTAAGTCAATCACTGTCGGGTAGATCTCTCTGCATTTTGCTTTATACCTGAGCTTTAAATTCTGGTGTCTGGTGACATTCTCGCACTGGAGCCCGGGTTGTGCTGCATTTTACGTCTACCAGCAGTGATTTGGCCGCCAGAGCCGAAGGTGGAGCAACCGTTGTGATCATTTGCGGTATAAGATGGATGACCTAACCAGAGTCATAGAGAGATAGAGTTGTGACAATGAGGGGTCAAAGCGCGGGAGGGTCACGTGATTCATGTAGCTGGGGAAAAGTTCCAAACAAAAACTGGCAGGCAATTTAAACGCTTACAGTTTCAACATGTTCACATCGATTTTGGTAACTATTAAACAATATTTGCATCTTTTTCACCACATGCATGTATTTCATGGTGATGTATTTTTTGTGTGTTGTTGTCTAGGCATATTTTCATTGCAAAATTGTTCTTACAGTTCTCGCTTATGACAAAAATGATAGATGAGGATCCATCATTATTAGTGGTTGAAACTACTGGATAGTCAAGAACACCCAAGCTAAGACAGCTAATGTTTCATTACCTACAAAATGTATGGTATTGCCAGCATATCATGTTTGCATCTAACGCTGCTGTTAGTTTCACCTTATATTAGGTAATTCGCAATATTTAAATTGGCTGAACAGGATTTCCACACTTTAAGTGGACCATATAATTGACACATCATACAAATATGCTACTAGATTGTTAATTATCAGTTACACTTTACTAAATGTGGTTGACGTTAAGTGGCATTAATATTAGGTTACCATGAGCTATGTCATTCTTTGCTTGGAGCATTAAATCTAAAAATCTGCTTGCAAAAGACGAGCAATCATGCTTCAAATCACGCCATTAATTTGATTCAAACTTGCTTAAAAATGGTGATCACAAAGACGTCAACTGCAATTTTTTACCTTTTAATAATCGTTCCCTAGATACGAGAAACACGGCTTCCCCGTAGGGATCTTATTCCCCACGTTGCATTGTTTGGAACAATCAGAGGCTTCCGCAATCCGCCATCGCTGTAAAATAATTGGCCCTCTTGAGTCTATGGAGTTGTCACAACTCAATGGCTGTTTTTGGAATCGTATACTATACTAGCAGTATGACCAAAATGTTGTACAGATACTAGTACAGATTTGACCAAAATGTAGTTTGTCGTATGTAGTATGACAACAAAAGCAAAATCTACAGTATGCTAAAAATACCCAGATGCATACTGATGCGGGGAGAATCTGGCAGCATTCAGCTGACCAGTTTACCTCGCGTCTCATATCCCACAATGCAATGCGCTGGGACGTCACAGAAAAAGACTTGCGAGGAGTGGCGGCGCAAAAGTTGAATGAGACAGTGTTTTTAGTTAATTTTGTGTATTATTTCTTTTAATATTTTTTGAGGCAAGAAATCAACTGTGTAGATCAGTGTTTCTCAACCCTGTTCCTGGAGGACCCCTGCCCTGCATATTCCAGATGTCTCCTTGATTTAACACACCCAGATCAGGTCATTAAGTGCTCCACTAATGAGCTGATCAGCTGAATCAGGTGTGCTGAATTAGGGAGATATCTGAAATATGCAATGCAGGGGTACTACAGAAACAGGGTTGAGAAACACTGGTGTAGATGTCAAAAATCGGTAGTTTCACAAAGATAGGTGGCAAATTTAAAATTTGCCCCTCCGGTTTCGGAGTCGAGAAGCTCCTTAAAAGGCCGTGACAGCTAGCAGGCAGTTGCACCTGAGGGGGTGACGTTAGCTGACAGCCAGAATGTGAGCCGACCATATTGATGAAGACGCATTAATCATTTGCTTCGAAATTTATGCGCAAAAGAAAATCTCTCATAATTTCATGGCGCTATGTATAACAATGCTATCGAAAATAAATTTTACTGTCCTTCTACCAATTCGTCTGAGCGACCGCTGATTAAGAAAAGTAAACAGCGACAGGTTTAAGTCATTAAGTTTTTAAGGGTGACTGAATGACGCCCAGATAAAGTGTGATCATTTTTGATGTTATTTATGATGCAGATATTTGTTGGGGTAATGCCTCGCACAAAACACTTGTGTTGGGGTAATGCCTCACACCAAACCCTTGTGTTGGGGTAATGCCTCGCAGAAAACTCCTGTGTTGGAGTAATGCCTCGCACAGAACACCAGTGTTGGGGTAATGCCTCGCACAAAACACTTGTGTTGGGGTAATGCCTCACACCAAACCCTTGTGTTGGGGTAATGCCTCGCAGAAAACTCCTGTGTTGGAGTAATGCCTCGCACAGAACACCAGTGTTGGGGAAATGCCTTGAATGGTGGCACCTTTGTGGTGATAATGCCCAAGCAGTGGCGACGTTGTTGTGAGAGCAGTGGCACGTCATACAAGGGCGCTAGCTGTTGGGGTTACACCTCACAGGTGGACACCATGTGTTGAGGCAATTTGCCAAATGATATTATTAATTTGACTATCAAAAACATATGATATTGTAATATTAAAATTCCATATTAATATGAATACCTCTGGGCACCACCCTTCCTTAGTGAATGGAAAATGATAGCCAATTAATAAAACCGCGGTCTCAATATCCGTTAAGCTATTATTGTGGAAACTAATTAATAATTAAATTAATAATTGTAACCAACTTACCTAATCAATAATGTCACGTCCCCCTGAGCGGAGATATCGCAAGCCTATCCGTATTAAACAAACTATTGTAATACGTGCAGCAGTAGCTAACGTTGTCTAGGGGAGTTATGCACAAACTTATCTCTGACTCCTCTCAGGGCGACGTGCAGCTAATACACTTTCGGCTTGCTTAAAACACAACAGGAAATGGAAGAAAGAGAGATGCTACCTTCAATTTTTCGGTCAAACGCCAATGCTTTCCGCAGTCCGTGGCCAGCTCGCACCTGTCGCCCAACGATGAACAGCTGGGCCCTGGGAATCGCGCAGGAAGCGGCGTCTGTTGGCTCTTTTGGTTTGTTCAGTTTACGCATTCATAAAGGTCCCCAAAAACATTCCGCGGATCTTCGCTTGACTGTACGATATGGTTGATGTCCTTGTAGATATTTGACTAAGGAAAAGTAAAACTCCGTGTCTGTGAACGGTGGTGGGTGGCAGGCGGCAAACTTCAATCTTCCTCCACGATCAACCTTCACCCCCTCTAGGGTCCAGTGGCAGCCATGAGTGTGCGCACCAACCCCAACGGAAATAAGGTCGTTCCCCATACAGCACCGGGTCACGGGGTCAATCCACCCATTAATTAAACAAACATCAATCTTCTTTCCATATCGCATTTCAGCAAGCCGAAATATATTACCCACTAATTCTACCAATGCGATGTAATGATGTAAATCAAACTAAATAGGCTCATTTGGGGACTAATAAGATCTCCTGACACTCACGTCATAACCTCAGATCTTACCAAAAATGGCCTGTCCATAACAATAGCTAGATTGAAAGATTCAGGAGTTCTACATTGAATGAAATTGCCAGCCTCTTCTCTCTTTTACAACACAAATAACCACAGCATATGTCTTTAAAGAATATTTATTTAAATTAAACAAATACAACAGACGACACTAAACACTGACTCTGTATACACAATGAAGGATGAGTGTGTGTGCATGCGAGTGTGTGCGTGTATGGGTGAGAGGGAACAAAAGGATGATCAAAGGTGCCTTGCTGACCATGTGGAGTGTGGGAGGGCAACCTTACTGTAACAAAGACAAAGTCTTTGCAGCAATGAAAGTTCAAGAAAGAGTGTTAAATTAAAGTCAGCTTAAATGACTTTAAATGTTGTGTTGTGTACGTATTATGTTAAAATGAAGAGATGTGTGTGTTTTGCACAGGAATGATGCCGTGTTAGTCTAAAGGAGGTTATTTGCATGCAAGACCTTGTCTGCTACACATTCATACCATCCTGTCCTACTAAAACACAATCCTAAAAACAATCACAGCAACTATCATATTACAAATACACACAGTCAGTTTTAGTCTTAAAAGAAGGTTTGAATTCCCAGTCATTACCAGTCCTTAGTAGAGGAAGGAGGTTTGGAGGTTGCTGGAGAATCCGATCCTGGACGATGCTGATCCGGCTGGAAAGAGTAGTTCTGGTGCTGTAAAAGGTCTGTGTCTTCATTGTGGAAGAGGAGGGAGGCTGGCTGCTCCTGAAAAGCAACTTGTTGCTTCCAAGGCTGCTCTACTCCTGGTAGCCTGGCTGATGCTTCAGAATGGCCACAGGGGAGAGGGAGGCTAAGAGGTGGGGGAGGAGTACCCCAGCCTGAGCAGTCCCCATGGGTCCAGGAGCCTCACCAAGGGGGGGTGGAGAGCAGAGCCAAAAGAGAGAGTCCAAAGAGCCAAGAGCCAAGAGAGTGATAAAATGGTTGACCAACTGCCTTTATGTGCCTGCCGTGCTGGCAGGAGGGGCTTACAGGCAACAGGTGGTCATGGGAAATCCGGGGATCCATTTTGAATTTCCTCATGGATGAAAGTTTTTCTCCGTGTGACCCCAACATATTGCCATCGTATAAATATCCATAAGAGTTAACCAGCTCGGGCCACATGAAAACAAAAACCAATTGGTAAGAACGAAAAGTAACCAGTTTGGATTAAAGGGTGGATTAAACGTCCAAAAAACAAATGAATTACTAAACAAGCTCCAACGCACTTTACATTTAACTTAACAGTGAGGTAATTCAGCCCAGCTAAATCTGGTTTCTTTCAAACGTCAGACAGGCATTGCACATCCCTCAAAATTATTATTGGAAAAATAATAAAAGCCAACGTTTATAATTTTTTTTAATATAGCAAAAGGGGTTGCTGCACTATGCGGTGCTTTGTTATTTAATATGCCCGTTTACTTCTGCCAGCTTTCTTCTTCCATGGCAGTTGACATCCAGCAACTCCCTGACCTAGCATAATGCGAATTAAATCAATTCTAACTGTCATACTACATACTGCTGTGGAATTCAGTATGTAGTATGTTGTATATACTGCATACTGGATCCGTTGGCAGTATGTAGTAGGCCGTTCCTAAAAGAGCCAATCTCTCTATGGCTCTGGATCTAACAGCTCCCCCAAAAGTGAGGCCCAAAAAATGTTTGATTGCCCCCTACTGGCTGGCTACAGCCTCCATATCCACCATGCTGGAGAATGGAACATGGGCCCCTCTAAAAAAAACTAAAGAAAATAATTTTTTCCCGAAGATGGTTTCTGTCATTTCGAGCAGTTTATACCATGTTGATGTATATGTAAGTGTCCATTTTTCTTTTCAAGTTTGGTTTTATTTAGTTATTTGATACTATAAAGGAAGTGCAATGTCATGATTGACTTAATGGTCGGATTATTAATTGGAAGCTTGAGTGCTCGTTTGTGTGGCAATGATTGTCAAGCGCTCTGGCTGGCCTTGGCTTGGGGATGCCTTGGGGAAACCAAATAAACACCAGCACTAGATCACTCTGGACAGCATGTTGCCAGTTTTGCACCAAACAAAATGACTTCAGAACGCCTTGTGATTCCTTGATGTGATACAAATAAAATTCCTGCCCCATATCATGTGATTTTGTTCTTCTTTGTTAGATTCACTCATTTCTTTTGGCAAGTACGGGCCCACACCGGCCCAAGCCCATATTGTTGTTCTTCTATGTGGTACAAGTGTAACAATGTCTTTGAGGAAGGGAGCAGTGCATTTTTAACGTTGTCCCAAGTGTTTGCCACTCGTGCAACAACAAACTAAACAAAAAGCCTACCTTATTCCTAAGCCCTGCTAAATCTTGGGTGTGGAAATATTTTGGTCTTGCTGTGAGTGACAATAAAATAGCACTTTGCAAGCACTGCCAAAAAGAGCACAGTTATTTGGTAGTGGGAGTCCCATTCATATTTCATAGTTTTCATGAGTCATCAAAATCTAATGTAAACCAACACCCACCATGAGGACAAAAGAGTGATTCTTCTGCTTCCCTCCTGGCATTTTCATCTTATTGTTGCACCAAAATGCTGGTTAGCTGTTGTTCATTTGTATTCAGTGACTGAAAAGGAAGTGAGCCTGGGTTGTGTAATTAAAGAATCCCATGCGAGAAAGAAAACCCAGAGAAGAGGCGATTGAGGATTTGTCGCAAACATTACTTGAACGGCTGGTAAATATTAACGATTAACACAATCAATGTTTGGTATAGAGCTAAATAGCACTTGCCTTTGCTTCGAAAAAGAAGATTTTTTTTCATCCTTCACCTCCTAAATGGCAGGATTATTAACCCATCAAGATCAAAAATGCATGTAACTATCCATAGTTTTAAGTGAATGCACAGCACCCCACTATTTTTATTTTTGGAAGTAGTTGTGCACTGAAACATTTATTTTCATTCTTACTGTTTTTCAGTCTCTTTGGTTTTTTTCTGTTGTTGTTTTTTGGTGTTTGGCGTATGTCTTCATAATTTTTATAGTTCCTTTTGCCACTTTGAATTTTTTTGTGACTATTGCATGTGCATTTTGGGCACCAACTGTTTGGCCCCTTTGGAACTATTGTCAATATACTCATCTTGTTTTGGGGACTCACTGAGTTAAGTGCTGCTGTTTAGACCTTTTAAGCCAATACATGCAATAACCAATGAAGATGCTTTTGCATATCTGGTTAAGAGACTTCAAATTTAATGCTTAGGGGTTTTTAAGATTTTTTATGTCTCTTAGTACTGTTTACATTAACATAAACAAGGTGCTGAAAAGCCATTACCTTTCTGATTCTTATTTCTCAGTTAGATGAAGTTTTTGACTGTAGCAGTAATTACTTTCATTTCAAACCAGGCCTGAATATTTCAATTTACTATCACACCGCAAGTAATTGGGTCAATTGTGTAATGCTTGGTTTTTCATCGGTATTCATGACTGGAACCATATAGAAGCTTAAGAGCCCAAGAATTAGGCAATGAAACATTAATTAAATGATTAAATGCGCACATGCAAGCTTATTGTCCAAAATAGCTTTAAACAGGACCTAACATTAGCGATATGCATATGTGGTGCTGTGGTACGCATGGGTTTGAGTGTGTGGTACAAAAGAGGCAACCTAGATCAACCTATCCTCCTGACTCATTTTTTGATCCTTTTTGAGCAGATTTTGGATGTGTCCTCTTACGACCTTGGGTATCTTTACTGCCTCTGCTTCTTTGTGTGTCTTGTGTTTATTTGATTGCAAGATTTGTTGCAGAACCCTTAAAAGCAGTTTGGTGACGTCCAAAATGGTCTCAACCGCAAAGTCACTCTACAGCAACTACTTGATGGCCCATTCTGCTCTCGTTGTAGTTTTTTTACCAATTATTACTTGACAAAAAAGTATATCAGTCTGGTGCGTTAGACGCCTGTTTGTCCGTCAGTTTTTTAGTTACGCGCCCTTGTGCCATTTATCCTGCACCAATCTTTTTTTAAACAAGGTCTTTTTATTGGATTGAAATTGTTTGCAAAACATTAAAAATACAGGTACAAACAACAATTTTTCCTGGAACCCACCCATCCCACAGACCTTTACTTTTTATAGAATGTAGCGCACAATAAGAAAAACAAATTGTGAATAAAAACAAAGCCAGAGATCTTTGGGGGGATAGATATGCTAGAGGATAAAGCTTTTGGCCTCCATGTTTTCCACAAATGTCAGGAAGGGTTGCCAAGTTGCAAAGAATCGGTCTACAGACCCCTGGAGGGAATATCTAATTCTCTCTTGCTTGAGATATTGCATCAACTCTCTAATCCATTGAGAGTAGATAGGAGGGGAGGGGTCTTTCCATCTGAGTAATATTAGTCGCCTGGCCAATAGTGTACAAAAAGCTAAAACGTTGGACTTTTGATTGTTTAGCTGGTGCGTCAGAGTAACACCAAAAAAGGCAACAAAGGGAGAATATTCCATTGTTTTCCCCAAAACCTTAGAGAGAGTGTCAAAAATGGATTGCCAAAAATTATGTAAACCAGGGCACGTCCAAAACATATGTAATAGACTTGCTGGAGCCAGTTGACACCTATCACAAGTAGGGTCTAGATTAGGCCTAATTTTTGACAGCTTAACTCTACACCAGTAAAGTCGATGCTCAACCTTAAATTGTGTAACAGCGTGTCTTTTACAGATGGATGATGAGTGAATTCTTTTAATAATTTTCTGCCATATTTCTACCGAAATTTGTTCATTTAATTCTTCTTCCCACCGTTGCTTAAGATCATCTAATGTTGTCAAATTATGTAAACAGAGAAGTTCCTATATTTTACCTGTAGCCTGCTTAATGTTAGCCCTGAGTTTAAAAATAGAATCTAGCTGTGATATAGAAGGGTATCGAGGGAAACACTCAGAATGCGAGGCTATGAAACTCCGTAGTTGCAGATATCTAAAAAAGTGTGATCTTGGAATACCAAACTTGTCAACCAATTGATCAAAGGAAGCAAAATAATTATCAATATAAAGATTATGTAGTGACGAGATCCCATTGTTGGACCAAATATTAAATGCTCCATCCGATATAGAAAGGATAAACAAATGGTTTCTGATTATAGGAGCAAGCAATGAGAGATCTTTAAGAGCAAATGACCGTCTAAATTGATTCCAGATTTTAATCGATTGTGAAATAATAGGATTACTGCTGAAATAGGAAACAGGCTGTTCTGATGGGAGTTTGGAGTGTAATAGTGCGGGTAAGGAGGTAGCTCTACATGAAAGATTCTCCAGAATTGCCCATTTGGGTGCATCAGGATCATCTACATCCCTCATCCAGTACATTAATTCCCTAATGTTAGCTGCCCAGTAGTAATACTGAAAAAGTGGGAGTGCCATGCCACCCTGAGAGTAAGGCTTCTGCAATATGGATTTCTTTATACGGGGTGGTTTATATCAAATAAAGGATGATATAAGTGTGTCAATGGACCTAAAAAACAATTTGGTCAAAAAGATCGGGAGATTCTGAAATAGATATAAAAATCTAGGTTGCACATTCATCTTAATTGTATTGATCCTTCCACACAGTGAAAGGAGTAGCATTTCCTTACGGTCCTGTTTCAGACATAAAATCATAGGCAGAATGTTAGCCTTATACAAATCTTTATAATTTTGAGTGATCCAGATCCCAAGATACCTGAATTTCCCTGAGCTAATTTTAAAGGGGGTATAACTAAGATTTGCATTTTTGGCAGCAGCATTTATTGGCATCAACTCACTTTTGGTGAAATTAATCTTGTAGCCGGATAATTTACTAAATTCAGTTAATAGATCCAATAACCTAGGGATGCTTGACGATGGATCGGATATGTACATCAACAAATCGTCGGCATAGAGTGATAATTTATATTCCCGGCCTCCATGATCAATCCCTTTAATGTTCCTATCCTGTCGATGAGGTTCGATGGGGACTGCAAATAAAAGAGGAGACAACGGGCACCCCTGTCTTGTGCCTCTGAATAACTTAAAGTAAGGGGATAGATTATTATTTGTGCGTACAGCGGCCATTGGAGAAGAGTATAAAGTTCCAACATAGGCTATGAATTTTGGGCCAAAACCAAATTTTTTAAGAGTATAAAAAAGGTAGTCCCACTCCACCCGATCAAACGCTTTTTCAGCATCAAGTGATAATATAATCTCAGGATTTTCGGATGGAGTAGGGGTAAATAGGATATTCATAAGACGCCTTATATTAAAAAAAATATCTATTTTTCATGAAATCGGTTTGATCTGCAGAAATGATTGAAGGAAGAGAAATTTTGAGACGGGTGGCCAAAAGTTTTGCCAAGAACATCCATATTCAAAAGAGAAATTGGACGATAAGAACCACAATGGAGGGGACTCTTATCCCTCTTCAGAATAACCAAGATAACTGCTTCAAGCATAGTTTGGGGGAGGGATTGAGAGAGACAGACCCCTGGAATACAGAGAAAAGAAGAGGGGAAAGTTCTCTTGAAAAAGTTTGAAGAATTCTGAGGGGTACCCATCAGGCTCGGAGATTTACCACTCTGCATACTCTTGATCGATTCCATAACCTCCCTAATATTAATGTCTTTCTCCAGGTCTGCCGCAAGACCTGGATCTATTCTGGGAACGTCGAGATTATGAAAGAAAATATCCAAAGCAGACTTATTTGGTGGATCCGACGTATAAAGGGAAGAATAAAAATGGTAAAACATGAATTTATTTTTGTAAGATCGGTATGCTTTAGACGTTGTTCATCGGTAACCTCAGATATGTATTGATTAGCAGTTCTTTGACGTAACTGATGTGCTAAGATTTTTCCGGACTTTTCCCCTTGCTCATAAGAGCTGTGTCTCGATTTTAAAATAAGATTCTCTGCCTGACAGGTAGATAAAAGGTCAAATTCTGCTTTAAGTATCAAACGTTTTTTGAGCAGATCATCTGAGGGATAGCGGCTGAGATCTAAATCCAATTTCAAAATATTATCTGTTAATTGTCTAATGCGTTCAGTGTCTGCTTTTCTGCGCATTGCAGTATATGAGATAATCTGTCCCCCCAATGAAATATGCTTTCATTGTCTCCCATAAAGTAGTGAATGGCATTCCCGGGGTTTGATTATGGAAGAGGAAATTTTTGATTTTGGATGCTATAAAATCTACAAAACACTCAGAAAGAAGCAAAGGATTGAGCCTCCATGGGCGATAATTAGGTGTTGTACCAGGGATACGCACTTTCATTGTCAAGGGACTATGGTCTGAGATGATCACAATCAATTACCATAGGGAGAAGCCTTTTATCAAGAAAAAAATAATCTATAAGCGAAACGTCTTATGGACTGAAGAGAAAAAAGAATAGCTCCTAGAGGTGGGATTGTGGAATCTCCAAACATCTGATATGCCGTAGTTTTTAAGAAAAGCTTTGATGCTTTGCGCAGATTTTGATTGAAATACTGTTCTTGGGGTGCTACGGTCTAGATTTGGAGAGAGGACACAATTTATGTCTCCTCCCAAGAAGAGATAGTGGGTGTCCATACTAGGTATTCGAGAGAAAAAATTCGTGAAAAAGACCTCGCCATCAATATTTGGGGCATAAATATTGGCCAAAATAATTGGAAAGCCATACAGTCTGCCAACAACAATAGCATATCGCCCAGCGGGATCTGATTCTACATTTGATACTACAAATGGAACATTCTTCCTGATTAAGATAACCACACCTCTCGTCTTAGAGCCAAATTTAGAATGGAATGCTTGTCCTATCCATCCTCCTCCTAGTTTAGACAGATCAGTAGAACGAAGGTCAGTTTCCGGTAGGAAGGCAATATCAATTTTAAGATTATCAAGATGCATAATTACCCTTCTGCGCTTCACAGGTTCATTTAATGATTTAACATTCCAGCTTGCAAAATTAGCCAGGCAATCTTTAGACCCTCCTAAGTTATGTCTATCCTCCATTCATAGCAATATCAAGTCGCCTGTTAAAAACATTCCCCCAAGAGAAATAGCAATATAACATAAAAAATGTAAAACAATTAGCCAAGAATTCAAATGCCCACACAGGTCTGATTCCCAAACCCCAGTCACCTAACTGAACAAAGTACTGTACTTCCCCTCGCAAAAAAAACAACACATCATGTTGGGAATGGCACTGTAAGTCCCCACGTAAAAAAATACACATTGTCTTGATGACGGGATGCAATTTAGTGTCCAGCAGTTCAGCACCCGCCCGTCTCCCCCGATTAAAAGGAATACAAAAGAAACAAAAAGGAGACACAACATGATATCTTACCATTCAACAAAATTCGTAGAACAGACTTAACTGCACAGTCTTAAGCCAGAAACATGAATATTACTTGTGTTGATACTTTACAGACAATATCATCTACTCAAGGTAGAGAAAGATAGTCAAAACGGAGCAAGAAAAGTCACATTAAACAAATTGGGAAGAGTCCATACGCCGTCCGTTTATTCCGCCATTGTAATGGCCTTCGCATAAATCAGTGCTTTCTCCGGGTCCAAAAACTCTTTGTTATCTCCATTAAATGAAATGCGAAGTCGCACAGGGTACAGTATACCGTAACGAATGTCCCGTCGACCTCGGAGTAGATTCCTGACATTAATGAACCCCGCACGGGCCTTAGCGACACTCGCGGTGTAATCCGGGAAAATAGAAATAACCGTGTCCTTGTAACGGAGCGGGAGATTTTCCTTTGCACGACGCAGCACATTAACACAGTCCTGATAATAACGGAGTTTGGCAACAATGACCAGTGATGTTACGTCTGACACTGAAGCCCCGAGGTCTGAATTGAACAAAGCGGGCGTGTCCAAATGAAGCCCGTTTTCGAGGCCTGTATTGTTTTTCTGAATATCTCGTGACCAAAGACAAACGAGGCCCCGGTTCTCTGAAATCACGTGATTGCCTCGTTGCGTGATTCGATTCACTGAAAAAGCCGCAAGAAATTCAAGACGTGTTCTGCGTTATCTGCTGAGGTAGGTGCAAAACACTGGAGATAATGGAGCCATCAAAAAGGAGGACATCATCCGTTTGGGAAAATTTCGATATGATAACTCCCAATAGGGTAAAACATAATATACGTCTGCTAAAATCAAACACGTCACGAGAGACAGACAGAGAGACATGTGTTTGCAGATGTAGCCCACATACGAATTTCACAGTAGCACTGCTGTACATCAAATGACCAGCAGATGTCAGCACTCCTAAATGCGCTATTAAACAGGGCTTCATGATCAGCGTTTTTATGAAGCAATTGCCTGAAAAGATTTGATACATTCACAGGGCCTCATCACACCATTACTAACAATGACCCGTGGATTTCCGTTCGACTTTTTTGGTGCGAGACCTCTGTGTGAGCGATCAACCAAACCAGAATGTCTTTTTCGAGATGCTGCGCTTCCCTCATAAGTTTAGAAACCGACGTAGTAGAGTTGGAGCCAGGCTCCTCCGCTGCTCCCACGATTCGAATGTTGCATCTCCGCATTCGTCCTTCCATGTCCTCGCATTTATCTCTCAAATTCGCCACGTCGGTTTCAAGCCCGGCCACTGTAGACTGAAGCGCGATTACCTCATTCGACCATGTAGATAGACCGTCTTCCACACTGTTGATGGAAGTTTTCATGGTGTCCATTTCGGAGTGAATGGTCGCGATGCTATTTACGATCTCAGATTTAACCACCTGAAGTTCGTTTCTGATTAGACTAAAATCCTCAGCGAGTGCATTTTTCAACTCCGATTTTATAACGGATATTATAAATATATCGCGGATATTTTGGGCCTACTTTCACAGTATTTGAACTTACGGAGATTGGCGGCCATAAACCCAATAAATATTACTCACACTTGCTCCAAACTGGTTTCGAATGTATTACGGAGCTTATTTCAACTCCTAAAAAAATTCTGCGCTAAAATGAAAGAAATTAAGGAGAGACGGGCAGGCGCTATCTTCACCACGTCTTGCGCCATTGCCGGCTCACCAGCGCCCCATCCTTCACCAATCTTAACAAGACATGGAGACATGTTAGCTAAGGTTACTCGCCACAGACCTATACTTTTTGAAGTTTTTATGTCAAAGGTCAAGGTCAAGGTCACACAAAAGGTCAAAAACACATTTGGATCCAAAACTTTGTTTTTAATTAAGCTAGAGATTTAAACTATTGCTATTCTTTTCTTCAACGCAATCCAGTTCTAGTGGTTAGAGGTCGCGATGATGTCACTCTGACGTAAGTGGGCGGAATGTCGGCAAATCATCTTTCTATGAGCAGTCTTCTATTGTCTGTTAATGCGCTTATTGAAATTGAATCATTTATTTTGCTAATCTTGTTGCATAGCCTATTTCATGTTGCGATCAATCAGTGATCAGTTATGTCTCAATATGTTGTAACAACCTGTAGCACCACAAAACAAAAAAATTATATCAGTGCAGGTCTGTAAGGCAGGTAAAGGCTAAACAGGTATTATGAAATGGCCCTGCACACTGCATACACATAGCTGGAGACGGCAACTACCAGAAAACAAGCTTATTATACATGGAACAAAAATGTTTTGCTCTCAATCGACCTTCATTGCACTGACAAAGGTCGATTGAGTATGAAATGTTTGCCTTTGATTTGTGTATAATAACATACAGTAGTTATCTAGTAGTTACCATCTCTGACTATCTATTTAAAGTATGCAAAGCCTTTTCATATTCACAGTGTTACCCTGGTTGACACACTGCAGTTGGCATCTGGTGACGGTCAGCTCTGTGCTGTCTCAAAAGGGGTAAGGTGTAATTGACCTCCTGAAGGTTCATTCTTCTTTCCATTTCAAGGCTGGCCATCTCACATTCCTTTAGTCCCCCTTTCTGAATCTCCCTCCATCCATTTTCTGTACAGCTAAATCACTGCTGGGATACATACAGTTTTCCCCAGTGTTCATATGATTAATTAAGCTAGCAGAAATAGGATATTTTAAATACTGTGTCTTGGGCTGTTGGTCATCAGTCAAGTCGGTGCACTTTCAGCCTATGTACCAGAATGAGTTACGTGGTTTAAGGCTTTATGAGCCTGTTGAGTAGAAAGCCACATTTTTGCTTGACTCGGGTATTTAAGCACAGCTTGGTTGGTGAAAAAAACAAAACTTTATTTTGAATTCTGTCCAAAATTTAGGATTGAGTGGATTGAATTTGAATGATCATTTTGCTGTTGTAGGCTTGTTTTCTAGGTAAGCAGAAACACAGGGATTTCAGTGGCTCTTCCGCTCGCAGCACATGTACTGCAGTACCCTTTCCATGTATGCGCCCATGTTTCCAGTGCGCTGGAAAAGAAGTCAAACTCTGCGGGGGCGGTCATTGGTGTTCGACTCTGCAGGGGCCCTGGGGAAGTTCCTAAGACAGTTTTCACCCCTATCGGTCTAATTGAAAGTGTAGCTTGCCCATTGGCCTCAAAAATGCAATTCAAATATTTTAGCAATTGATTGGCTCTGTTCTTGTAGACCTGAATTTTTTTGTCCATAAATCTGGTTGATATTTTTATTGCCAATTCCTCCAGAACAGAGCACTTGTCCAACCTTCAGACTCTCCTTGAGACAATGCATCAGTGAGCATGGTCTCATGGTTAACCTAATCATTTGTCAGTACGGGCTACTTTATGTGGCATCATATAGTGAGCATGGGGCAATAAGTCCTACATCAAAGGTGCTTGCCATTTCCAATTTTCACTGCCTCACACAATTAAAGTCCTTCACAAGTTTTTAGGTATTGTGAATTTCTATCCCTAAATTGTCTCTTGTGCAGCTGATATATATCACCCATTTTACGTGACTCTCATAGGCAAAACCCCTGATGCCACTCTTAGTCTCATAAGATGACCAGAGCTTTAGAAGTTGTTGCGCTTGCTGAGGAAAATGCAACCATGCTGGTTCACCTGGTTCGCTTGGCTGTACCCCGAATGTAATTTTTTTTCCACATTCGATGCGTCCACCGAGATATTCGAATGAAGCTTCAAGTACCCCCCCCACCAGTCACACGGACCCAAAGTGCAGAAAATGTACAGCAATAATTCGCCCTCACTGGAGGCTTACTAAAGGCAACATTATGCTACGACAGAAATGACAGCTAAGAAATAAAATAAACCAGAACATTTCTAGTGTTTTTTTTATTTTTTTATTCAAATTCTGTCAAACAGTGACTGTATGATACAAAGCCGAAGTGAGAAACGTGCATTCGTCATGCAAGGGATGAGTGCATAACGCATGTAGCCCATTTAGAAAAAAATCTAAACAGAACTTTACTTTTTCCTAACATGGTAATAAAGCAAAATGACCCATTTGCACGTTATTTTTTTACCCTAATATGTAGCCCATTTAAAAGTGGAGCCTGAATGTATTAGACTATGTAACACAAATGTACATGGAGAGGAAGAAAAGTAGATTGAAACAAGGGGCTCTAATTTCTTGGCGCAGCGCAGGTGGCGTAACGTTGCGCAGCCCGCGCAGTGGTAATTTCGTCTGGCGAAGCCCGCGCAGTGGTAATTTCGTGAGGTGCACAGCCTTTGGTAGACGAACGTACGCCGAGATGGGTGTGGCGGCGTAGTAGGGGGAGGTGTCACATATTCATAAAGACGCAGTGACAATTTCGTAGAAAAAATCTCCGCTGGAGTTGCGCAGAAAGCTCGCCATCTCCAAACTGGTTTAATTTCTGTGCAGTGGTAATTTGGCTGACCGGCGCAGAGTGCGCACACATCACCGAAACCTCACAGGCAGGTTTCCAGAATGTCAGGCACATTTCAATGCAAGAAATAATTACAGGAAGCAGTATTTAATGTAACTATCTGAATAAGCTCCGTTTTGAGTATTCCAGGAATTATTAGACGTGCAAACTTAAGTTTGTGTTGGACCTTCACAAAATTGATAGCTATCGACTTTTCTTGGTCTTTTTTGCCTATTCGTCTGTTTTCTTCCGTTGAAGATAGACAGCAGTCTTTATTCGGTCTTTCTTTTGAAAATTAGTCAGATGGATTGAACAGATTCACGCTTTATTTCCACAGCAGAGATAAAATATTGCTTGCAATCAGAGAGCAAATCAATTCCATGACCATTGACAGTGTGAATAAATTGTCGCATGCACGATCAAGACTGTCCGATGCGAAATGCAAAATACTCCATGTCCACCAGCCACCAAAAAGTAAAAGTATTGATATGAGAACAGATTTATAACGAAATAAAGAATAAAAATATATCACCAACAAACGGGATATCCAACAAAGATGACCCGCCAATAAATAAATCGCTGTGTTCGTTGGATGTTCTGTTGTTAAAATGTTTCTTTTTATTCTACATTTCGTTATCAATCTGTTCTTATCGTCCTCTTTTTTTTTTTGGCTGTCAGATACGGAGGCATTGTACATTGTCTCGAGCCAGTGTCGTCTCACTTTATTGAGCAGACCTTAAACAGAAACATTGATTGAAATTCTCGGTACTTATCTTGAAGAACTGAGCCCTCTTATCAAAACATTCACGTTTAATATGTAAAAGAGTTGGTAGATTTGAAGAAATTAAAAACAATAATAGACTGTCGGACACGGAGATTTATTAAAACCCTGTCAGACTTTCGGACACAAGACGCAATCTGTCGAGTGAAAAATTTGTTTCGCATCCAGTGTGCAAGTGGCTTAATACTAGGCTACTATTATTGTCACTTAGGTTTTATCGTCTTTAGTGGAGGAAAGGAATAGAGGAACAATTTGTAATACTAGGAACACGCTATACATCGTTTCTCTTGCCAGTGAGCAAGATTTGACTCGGCTGTGTCGCCTTCTTTGCCAACTTGCTCTGGAAGGAGGGACAGAGGCGGGACAGAGGAGTACTTGCGCCAGGCTACGCCGGGCACGAAATTGCAACACGCGCCTGGACACACCCCGTTGGCGCAGCGCACCCCCCATGCGCCGCGCCTGCGCCTGGTCTATGAAATTAGAGCCGAAGCTGTGTTCGTGGAACACTGATGCCCCCGGCGACAGAGCAGAGAGCAGAGCGAGTGCTGAGAGCTCGTTAGTCAATTAGTAATGTGCAGCTACACAATCCCTAAGCGCTTGTTCGTAAGTTAGAACTATAAACAATGTTAGTTAGTGTTAGTAATTTATCTAAAATAATAAACTGTTAGTTTTGTTAGTAAAGGTGGAACAGCAAGGCGAAGGAAACAAATGAGATTGGAAGGAATTTTGGGAAACCCAGAAACCATGAAATCACCTGAAACTGTGGCACACAAGACTGGGGAAATAAAACTTTCTCAGAACACAAGTCAAGACTAGGAAGACAATGTGCAATGCAGGGCATGAGAAATACAAAAACCAGAATGATAACTAAACAGTGAATATAGCAAATGGCAGGAAAAAGACATGGCAAGGCGAGACAGGCAAAATACAAAACATGGCATGGAGTCAGGGTATTAACCAAAACATGGACAGGCAACAGCAGAATCATAACAGCTTTAGCCTATCGGTCTGTCTGCACCTGCAGCTGGCCTTGCCAGCTCCTAGTCTGGCACCCTATGCCAGTTTATATTAATACTGGGGGTTTATGAATACAACAACATAGGAAAAAATACTACATATAATACAGTGAAGTTGGCTTCTGCATAATTCATGTATTCACATAGGGGTCTATTCTCCCATTAGCGCGTAAGTCCTTTTTTACGCGATTCGAGTTAAGCGCTTTTGAGTTACTCGTATTCTCCCCTACGCACTTCGATCACGCCCACAGCGCTTAACTTCAGAATGTAAGCGGCCTTATGAAAGAGGTGTGACTAATCCAAAAGAGAGGCAGGCTCTGAACAAAGCTCATTGATTATAGCTATCAGGAAAACATGGAAAAAGGATTTTCTGATTAACCATGAAAACGCATTTTAGGTCCATGGAAAACGCAAACCAGGCTTTAAATTTGAATGTCTTCGACCTGCTGATAAAACCTTGTATCTCCAAACTGATAAGAAACGAAAACTCGTATGTCCACTATTCTTACATGCAAAATTAAACATTTTTTATTTTAAACTATATTTATCCATTTATATTATTTTATTATTATTATTTAATTTTATATTTATTTTTTATTTTCCTGTGAAGTTTGTCATTTTGAAGATACAAGGTTTTATATGCCGCAGTAATAGTAGGCCTATGCATGTCTGTACCAATTACAAGTAGTAATTCAGACATCTCTTTTTTTATCCCCCGCTGCGCGATCAGCGCGAAGCGGGGGATATAGCATTGGGCCTTGTCCGTCCATCCATCCGTACCTCCGTACGGACACATAAAATTGAGGCGGCGGGGGATATTGCCTTGTTTTTGGCAAACACTTGTTATTTCGTACTCTAGCCACCATGGCCTTAAAGCTATGCAAACAAAGAAATTGCTGCGATAATGAAATAATAAATAAAGAATTTAGCGCTTCTCAACCAGCGCAATCAGATCACTGAAAATGTGCCCCTCCTACACCAGCCAATTTGTTCATGGAAGACGGGGAGGAAGACAAAGGGAACATTCTAGTCACACAAAAAAAGACAAAGACAGTTTATATGGTCTCATTTAGAAATTTCGCACTTGAAATCTCAAACTCCTCCGATGTCAGGTTTGCAACTAAAGGACATGGAAACGCTTTAACAAGGATTCTTACCCCGCACGCGGTCATCTCCCTGCCCCGAAACCGCCTCAGCAATGACGGAATTCCATATCCATAGCCTATCATATCCTATTTGATTTGAGTGACACATTCACTTCAACTTGTGCCTAATACTTAATTATAATCAATTATCCCATTGTCTGATAATGATTCTTCCCATGTCGGCTATTCTTTATAGCCTAAAATAGATTAACAAATGTGTAGTGCTTTGGTATTGGCCAGGGTAGGGCTCAATCGAGAGTAGCCTATGTAATAATATCTTTATTCACGCTTAAAATACACAGTATTATCAATGGTAAAAAAATTAGAAAGACTATAGTTAATACAGATATCCTCAATTAGAAAATCAATCTCTTCACTCGTGAGAATATCACAACTTTTTAGATTATCACGAGCATGCAGGGTAGTCGCATTTGTTAACAGAACATGAAGACAATGATGGCGACGTCGAACCAAAGCCGAAAACCAAATTTCACAGATGTTGGTGTTGTATGGCAAGCAGGCACTGAAGGCTGATCCGAGGAATTAAGCTGCGAATCGTTGTGGATGTAGCTTCGGTGGGGAGATGTAAGTGCAGTATCCCCGATTTAAAGCATAAATGGAGAGATCTGCAGGGCACTGTAAAAGCCAGGCTCTCTGCACACTGGAGAAGTGTACACGCAACAGGTGGTGGGCAACCATCATCACCTGTGCATTTCACTGGGATGGCATCCACACTTTCGGCAGTGGAAGTGCATGGAGAAGAACTTGGAGCGTCAACGAACTGCGTCAGACACCTTGACACAGACGCCTGTGATATGTGTATGACATCACCAGGCACTCTCTGGAACGACTCAGATGCCAGGAACGACAGCGCAGTTCTGACGTTGATGACCACGGGTATGTTTTGAGGATAATTGCTGCGGCTGGATAGCTGTTCATCCAGAAGTCGGCAAAGATAGATGATTGCCTCATGCACGGTCCAGACGAAAGCGCTGGATGCACTCGATGTTTGTTAGTCCCAGGATGTCCAAACGAAGCCGATATATGCGTGTTCGTCTTCGAGCTCAGCGCGCTCCTCTTACTCTTTCCCAATCACGCAAGAGTGCAAGCAAATGCAGGACTGGAATTTTGGTTTTAGATTTTGAGGGCATGGTAGAATGATGGTCTTATGTATACTCGTATTAATTAATTGTTTTGCGTATGTAATTGAACTGATTGGAGAAGAGGCTGATGCGTAATATCATGTGATGATTTAGTTTGTTCAATGATTATGGCTTTGAGAAATGTAGTTTAGAAATAAGGAAGAACAATCGAATATTAAATGTCTCAACCTTTACCATGTTAAATAAAATAAAATTAATGTTAAAATTCGGCCTATAACCGACACTAAACGCAATATTCCATTTCACCTTATGTTGGCGCTTGACCTTAATACAGCCCTCAAAAGCGCTTAACAGAAAAAGCACATAAGCCAGGGGGAGAATACGCGAAAGTGTTATTTGCCTGAGAAACGCCCGGAAACGCCCCGGTTTTGGCCTTGCTCCGCCCCAAGCGCATAACTGCCTTCGGGGCGTGTAATGCACAGACTTAAGTCGAGGGGAGAATACGCGTAGGCTGAAAAGTACATAGCTACCCGCTTTTTTCGACTTACGCGCATGGGAGAATAGACCCCATAATGCGGTTCCCTCCATTAAAGCTTGTCACGCAGTGGGGGTAGGGGGGGGTGGTGTGTTTCAGCTCGCTCGGATTTTTCATTGTTCCGAGTTTGAATATGCAAGCAGCTTCGGCTTTTACTTTGAGAAAAAATTTGTCTTTATTTCTGTTTGCTTGGACTAACGCTACCATAGAGCATACTAAGATGTGCAAAGGTAGTTGACAGGAAATGGACACAACCCAATACAGGACAAAAATTTAAAGATGATGCATTTCTTAAAATTTTTATGAGTAATTACTTATAATAATGGTTACTGTCATGGCTTTTGGAGGCTGGCGAGCTTTCTTTGTTTCTCTCGTCCAGGATGATATCGTTTTGCCCACTATCGGATTCTTTGGCCAGCTGGCATTTATTGTGGGCAGCGCCCGCACTCCGCCCGGATTTAAACCCAAATTCCACCTCGCTGCCTTTGCTAGAGTGTCAGCGTTACTATGCACTATAGCTAGTAAGGTCTCTAGCTAGAGAATTGTTTGAGGAATTAGCTGCAAAGAGGAGGATTCGCCAAATTGCTTTGTGGAGAATCGCCAAAATCAACATTTAAATGCATGTTCTTTGTTCTCACCATTAATGAAGGACGGTTCTATTTGAATCTCAGACAACTGCTTTTTGAGTAGATTTTCTTTTCCTTTTTATTGCTGAACATTTAAATCTTGAACAACCTCTGGAGGGATTTGTCACAGCTATGCTGCCATCCGCTTCTCATTATTATACCTATTTTCCATCAGTGACTTTTGCATCATATGACATCTGTATTAAATCATTTTAGCAGTGTTTTCCGGGATCATGTCAATTTGAAATCGCACTCCTCCCAGAATGGCCCATCCCATGAGTTATGCAACTGTAGGGAAAAAAACTGACAGTTTATTCTTCTTCAGTATTCTTATTACATGCAAACCAGAGCTATAAAATTCTAGGAGATCAAGAATGATAGTTTTATTTTAGCTACGGGGAGTGCTCCTTCAAACTGACATGGTCCGTATTCTGGCTCTTGCCCTGATAAGGTCATCTAATTGTTTCCAAATAAAAAGCACGTTGAGCCTTTTAAGATGACGTAGTTCCGATGCAGCTGCTCACTGTCAGTGAAGAGATTTACCTTCATTTTGGGCTCATTTCACCACCATGGTTAAAAAATTTTCATTATTTTTCCAAAAATATTTTTTGAATGAAAATATTCTGTAATAACCCACCTTTAATAATCACTAATTGCTACAAGGATTAAAAACTGAACTCAACTTTTCAATGCGGTCTAATGCATTTTCCATTGATTTGCTAATGTATTACTTTTTCCACGAGTCTCATGTTTGTGGCAGCCATAACTTTTTTATTTATCATTAAAAATCAATGAAATTTGGGCTGCAGGTACTTTACTTCATTAGAAATGCAAAGACACCGGAAAATTATGCCTATCTGTTACGTACTTTGAATATTTTGAGTATTCATCAGATTCTGTGCAAAATAATTTCAAAATCTGAGTAAAATGCCCCAAAATCACAAAACTAATAAATTGGGCAAAGAAGGGCTATGTCATTGCATTTGGATAAGCAATGGCTTTTAAATGATGAAAGAAAAACTGAATTCTATCATAGAGTTAAAGAGGAATTGGTGCCGTAAGTTTTCTGCATATTTAATGAGCTTGCTCGGTTACCATGGCAACCACATAAACAGAAAAATGCCAACTTGTATCTTTTTTGGTGGTTATTACATATACCTCTTTAGATTAATTCTGAGTTGTTTCCTGGTTTCATTTTTCATTTAAACTCAGATCACCTCTTAAGAATTCATGTGTGGATCTACTTTAACCATCCCTCAGATATGGTTAGTGTGTGTTGTGGAACAAAAGAATGGATGTGGAGGCACAAAAAGATTACAGAAAATGGAACAGTTAATGTGACTGTTTCATCAGTGGAGTAAGATTGTAAATGCCATGTTTGATCATGCTTCTCGCCTGAAGAGGGGCTTGGAGTCCTTTTTTCACTAAAACAGCAATACAATACAGTAAAGACTGAATGCTCTGCATAAGCAGAGAAAGCTACAGTGTAGTAATGGCAGTATGGCACAGAAAAGCACCATCTGTCACCATGCGGCCATGCAGTTATGCTTAGTGCCAGCAATGTGTGCCACTGGCTGCCAAACTGCTCCTGTTTTGTGGCACAGTAGACTCTTCAAAGGTTGTATATATCACTGGATCTTAAACTCTTGTGTTTGGCTTTCCCCATCCCCAATAGTTGTAATAGATTAGTAGTAGATTTAGTAGATAGTAGTAGTAGTAGAATAGTAGATTTAAGCTGACTGCCCCTCCTTTGTTTATCTGCTAAGATTTCCAGGCTGTGGGGCTAAAGAAGGGGATGTTCTTCAACCCCGACCCATACCTGAAGATTGCAATCCAGCCTGGTAAACACAGTATCTTCCCAGCCCTGCCCCACCACGGCCAGGAGAAGAGGTCTGGCATCGTCTGCAACACCATCAATCCAGTGTGGCAAGGAGAGGTGGGACTTCTCATACTGCATATGCAACATTATTTCTTCTACTCTACGAGAATTAATTTTTTTACTGTTAGAACATCACTTAGTCGTGGGCTGAGGATTAACTGGGCCTATCTCCACTTTTCATCAAAAATTACGTCCTACCATAGAAATAATATCAGTATTAACAGGTAGGCCTACTATATCTTGATGTAATTTTTTCAATGTTAGATGGCAGCTGGGAGAAACATCCAGAAAGTGCATAGTACTTTGTATGAATTTTCAGCCACTTCAGTTTAAGAAGTTCTATGTCCACATTGTCCAATCAGGGAGCTGGAAATAGGGTCACCTGATCAGGATGACAAGATTGCTGAGCAAAGGTTCTACCCACCCTACCATCTCAAAGCAAAATCCCTGTAATATACCATAAGGAAGGTTGTAAGAGGATGAAATCTGGGATATTTTAGATAGGTAGGTACTACAGCACTTGAATGAAACATCTATGTCTCAAAACCCTTCATTTCCCTTATAAAAATATACTATAGTTAACTTTAGTTTACCACAATAAAATTGATTTAAACTATAGTTAACTACACTTTACTACAGTAAACTATAGTTGGTTGCAGATATACTATGGTAATTGAATATCATTGCTATAGTTTACTGTAGTAGAGTTTTACTTTTGCGATTTACTTTAGCATCACTATAGTAAACTACAGAGTTACTATAGTATCCATAGTATATCTATAGTAATTCCAAAAACTATAGTATTTTTACTGTAGTATTTTGTGGTAATTTGTCATTAGGGTTGATTTATTCCAGGGGGCCATTTAAGATAGTACTATTTGATTTTCAATCTTATATTTTATGCATTGCGAGATGCATGTGTATGCACACGAGCAAGTACAATATGGACATTGTACTCGTTGAAACCAAGCCCAAGACCAGAGTTCGTTAACCTCCGCCGAGGAGGTATATGTTTTCGGTGCCGTTTGTTTGTTGGTTTGTTTGTTTGTGTACAACTTAAAATTTATGGCCGGATTTTGACAAAATTTTCAGGGTAGGTGAGTATTAACTCAACGAAGAGGTGATTAAATTTTGGCCTATCTAGGCCAAAGTACTGCTGAGATATACGCCAAAGTTCAAGATTTCAAGTCTTTCCAATTGGCCGGAGTTTTGCTGCCCCCTGGCAAAGGTTCTGCGCTCTCTGAGTGCTTTTCTAGTTTACTATGTGGTGGGCATCATGTCTGCATTATCTCCATAGCCAGTCCAAGTTCATCTGAGTACATTGAATGCCGACATGATGCACACTACATAGTAGACAAACTCTGGTCTTGGGCTTGGTTTCAACGAGTACTATGTCCATATTGTACTGGTTCATGTGCATACACATGCATCTCACAATGCATAAAATATGATTGAAAATCAAGTAGTACTATCTTAAATGGCCCCCTGGAATAAGACAACCCTTATGAAAAATTAACGCAAAATACAACAGTAGAAATTCTATAGTTTTCTATAGTAACTATGGTATTTTTGTACTATACTTAACGATAGGGATGCTAAAGTAAACCACATAAGTCAAACTCTACCATAGTAAACTACGTATCGCAATGATATTCAATTACTATAGTAGGTTTGCAACAAACTGTAGTTTACTGTAGTAAAGTGTAGTTTACTGCAGTTTACATCAATTTTACTGTTGTAAACTATAGTTAACTATAGTACATTTTTATAAGGGAAATGAAGTGGAGCACTTCATTCAAGTGCTGTAGTACCTACCTATCTAAAATATCCCAGATTTCATCATCCTAATGGTACATTAGAGGGATTTTGCTTTGAGATGGTAGGGTGGGTAGAACCTTTGCTCAGCAGTCTTGTCATCCTGATCAGGTGACCTTATATCCAGCTCCCTGATTGGACAATGTGGACATAGAACTTTTTAAACTGAAATGGACTGAAAATTCATACAAAGTACTATGCACTTTCTGGATGTTTCTCCCAGCTCCCATCTATCATTGAAAAAATTAGATCACGATATAGTACCTGTTAATACTGAGATCATTTCTATGGAAGAACATAATTTTTGATGAAAAGTGGAGATAGGCCCAGTTAATCCTCAGCCCACGATTTGTCAGAACAGGCAGTGTTTTTGCATTTTTTTTTTCTGTCCAGTTGTGTTCCCTCAGTTTCCTGTTCCTATCTGACAATGGTGGAACCTAGTTTGGTCCTCTGCTCCAGGGGGTTTAAAATCTTATGCATTCACAGATGCTCTTCTAGGTGTCATTGTTGTAATGCTTGGTTATTCAAGTTTCTATCGCCTTCTTGTCAGCATTAAGCCAGTTCTGTCATGCTCCTCTGACCTCTCTCATGACTTTTCATGTTTTGATAGTCTATGGCACTAATCCCTATAAACTCTATAGACTGCTGTGTGTAAAAATTCCCGACAGTCAGCAGTCATTCCAGGGGGAAAGTCAATATGATCACATTTCTTCCCCATTCTAATTTTTGATATGAACCACTTGTCCATGTCTGCATTTTTTTTTGTTTTGTTTTTTTTTTTTTTACATTAAATTGCTCCAACATGATTGGCTGATTACATATTTACACCAGCAAGCAGGTGCCCTGGTGTAGCTAATCATATTAGTTTGGATATGACCCTAAATGGAGTTCTTTTTGAAAGGTTGTGAGTGGCATGCACTGATCAGATGCGTAGGCTGCATTGACCTCAGATTTTTGTTTCCAAGAGCTTTTCCCACACAAATTGTCTCTCCAAAGAAGCCTCATGCTTTGAACTGTGCGTCTGATTTCTGTTCCTTGTGTGCTGTTTTCGTAGTAGTGCCCTAAGACCTTGAACTGTGCCATGATCAATAAATCATTTAAGTGTGATGAGTAAGAACACAAGATGTAGTGTGTTTTCAACTGAGTTTAAACATCAGTTTGAATCAGATAACAGTAAGTTGGTAGCATTCTATTGGGACTGTGACAGATGCCACATATGGACAGCTGCTCACTGTGCTGAGGTTCAGAATTTCACTCCTTTGTTTATGCAGTATGCAGTGCTGCTTCTTTCACTGTTACCTTTACCATTGAAAACAGGCACAAAAAGGAAAGTGTTTGTTAAATCCAGCTGGCTGCTGCAAGTTGAAGTGATTAATTTACCCTGTACCTCCTACGAGTGCCATATGGCACTCTATCATAAAGCCTTTGTATTCTTGAGAGTGCCATATGGCACTCTCAGTTGTCATGTTGAGACCTGTCAAAAAATTTGTTTTAAGTTTCAATTGATTGCTATTCTGTCTTAAACAATCAGGACAAGCCTTATAAATTACATTTGCATGATCACATGGTGTAGCTAACGTAAGAATTTCAAGATTTTTGCGACGATTTTTAGTGACCGAATTGGCAGAAAATACATTTTCCTGTGTTTAAGGAGTATCAGACCTCAAAGGATTCTTGCTAGAGCATGGAAACATAAAATATTTTTTGAGTGCTGAGTTTTCAAACAGAATATTTTATAAATATGTAAACACTCTGGGGTCACAACAGATTTTTTTAATGCTCTCTTCATAATTTTATCTATTGAAATGCTCAGATGCAAGTCCAGTGTGTGTCCTACAACCTGTAACATAAAGTTGTTTAGCTTGAAGTTTTTGCTGTTCAGAGCTTTTTGTGAGAATACCATAGAAAGTACCTGACTAGCTGAAAGGAGGGTCCTGATGGGTATTCCTCTCCTGGGGGTAAAGGGTTAATGCTGGGGGCTGTGAGCAGGCATACAGATCTTTGTTGAATGAAGGATAAAAGTTCATGCAAAGTATTCTTTAAATTTAAAATATGGGACTCTCAGACCCCATGGGAGGCATTGAGTTGAGGAGTTTTCATATAAAAGCCTTAAATTTGATCGCAGCTATAGTAGAGACCATTTGGGATTGCACCAGCCACAACAGCAATGCTGATATTATTTTAAGTACAGCAGTCCTCATGAGGCGTTCAGGTAGAGCGTTCTCAGACGACCCCAATCTTTGAAGTCACCCTTCCCTTTTATTCCAACTACTCACCTGTAATTTTTCCTGACTGCATCTTAAATGAGAAAGATTATGAAAAACTCAGTTTTAAGCGGGTACATTTCAGCATTTTGTATGCTTATCATCGCATTAACTGTGAAGTAAAACAGCTTGGCCTTTTTTTGTGAGCTGCCTTTTCCATGAGGCAGTGAATTTGGCATGGCATTCAGATTTGGCTCCACTTCCTACGTCACACGCAGGCTCATGAGAATTTTTCTGCTCCTCGCTTGAATATATACACCGACAGCGTATTTTTTATGGCAACATCCCTATGTAAGCATATAGTTAACAAAATTAAAAAGAAAATGCAATGTCAGAAATGCATTTTCATTTTCAAGATACAAGCACATTATTTGTATCATAATGAAAATGCAAATGTGAAAATGTAATCCTCCATTTAGCATTTTCATTTTCAAGTCCATGTATGCAATTTTTGGAACCAATGGAAAATGAAAATACATTCCTCATTTGCATTTTCGAGAAGTGCCCTGCAATATCACTAACAAAACGAAAACGCTAATCGTTTAAAGTAAGTACATTCTTGGAAATGCTTTTTCGTTTTCGAGAAGCACGCGCATTATTTTTATCATCACAAAAATGCTGAAGTAATCCTCCACTTTGCGTTTGCATTTTCAAGTCCATGTAGGCACTATTTTCATTTACAAGATGTGCCCCGCAATATCACTAACAAAACGAAATCGGAAACGCTAATCTAATAAACCAAACACATTCTCGGAAATGTTTTATCTTTTTCAAGAAGCAGACGCGATATCTGTCCTTAATTAAATGGCCACTTTTCTTTTTAATTTTCGTGAGAGACTGCCCTGCCTGGCTTTGCATTTTCGATTTCGAGGTCCCACGCGCTTTTACTAACAAAATTAAAGTTATAGTACTTTATTGTGCTAACTTCTGCCGCCTCCTAGAGGAATTATGTGGTTTTTGTACAAAAGTACTTCCAAATGAGGAGTGCCGCAGTTTCTTTCGTTTGTCACGGCACTCTTCTCCTGTAACTACGCAAATGCAAGTACTCAAGAATTATTCCATAAATCTCAGAGTCCGTAATATTTAACCAATTTAGTTTTTCGACATGAAGTCCAACGTCATTCGAATTAAAGTGAGTTGTGCACTCAGAAGGCTTGGAATCTGTGGCGCTGGTCTAAACAAAACAAGTCACGTGGGGTCCGGAGCTCTCTTGATAGGAGACTCTCCGCTCTTCCTCCCCCTCCCTTCTTGTTTTGAAATAAAACACGTAATTTCCTGTGTGCCAGCGCGGGAATGTCGCCGGTTGACAGGCAATACAAAACAACAAATACTGAAAAATACAGCGAGATGTTAGAGGAGCCGATCAGCTTAATCCGCATTGTGTCATCTCCTCAAGTAGTGGCTTGGATGAAACGGACATTGACGGACATGTAAAAGTTACATACTATAGCTTTAAAAAAACCATACCCTCCTTAGTTGGGTGTGGCCTGTCGGTGAGAAAGCAGGACTTCCCCCCACAATTTGGTACAAATTGGATATTAACAAATACAAGCAATCTCATTGGTTATCAATCAGAGAGAAACTCCTGCTACACAAACTTTTATGCCAAAGCACAAATGCTTACTTACATAGTTGGAGCCACTGACTGCTTCACAAATTTGCTGTGAAAGGGCAGTTCCTATTAATACACCTGTGCCTAAACGTTTCTTTACCTTAATAGCTGGCTACATACAATGGTAGCTGTGTAACACGTCGACTTCCAGTTCTGTATGCGAGTCTGTGGATGAATTGCAGAGGAAGACTGAGCTAAGTAAGAGACAGATTCATCCTGTTTGCTTGCATCCTCCTGCTGCAGAAGAAAGGCTTGCAAAATCCACAGATCTACGATTTTTCTTATTATATCGTAAAGTTGCTCGTAATTGTATCGTGTAGCTGGCCATAGCCAGATGTTGACTCAGTGATATGTTTCGGCTAATCGATGTGTTTTTCATGAACAGTTACATCGTTAGACTAACGCAATGTTAATTAGCTAGTTAACTTCTTTCCTGCAAGACAACAAACATTTTGAAGAACTATTGCATAAAATGTGCTTTCAGTCCATTAAACTTGACCAGATTGCGATCAGTTTCGCATGTCTGTTTTATGTGGTAACACTATACTTGCAGCAGGAAGCGTCTGTCTCTACAGCTCAGCGCACCCCTGCCATTCATCCACAAAATTGCAGAAGCACAGCAACTGGAAGCCGATGTGTTTGTTACCCGGCAACTCTTACAGCAGCAACTAAGGGAGAAGAAAAGTATGGACATTGATGTAATGTAATGCATTTTGTATTTTGATGTAAAAAAAAAAAAAAGCATTTCCGAGAATGTATTTGCTTAATACGATTAGCGTTTTGTTAGTGATATTGCAGGGCACTTCTCGAAAATGCAAGTGCAAATGAGGAATGTAATTGTAATTTTCCATTTGTAACAAAAATTGCATACATGGAGTTGAAAATGAGAATGCAAAGTGGAGGATTACATTTGCATTTTCATTATGATACAAATAATGCGCTTGTATCTTGAAAATGAAAATGCATTTCTGACATTGCATTTTCATTTTCATTTTGTTAACTTTATGCTTCCATACATCCTAACCTCAATCAGTAAAAGCCCATAACTAACAATTTATGTGGTATCCACAATATGTCTGACTGCTTCATACTACTAACCTGGATCAGTGCAACACAAGTCAGGCAGCGTAATTTGCATTAAATTGGCTCCATTATGCTTTTTGGAGGATTCCAAGAAGCGATGGTTTTAATTTATTTTTCAGGAGAATCCGTGGCTGGCTAGTAAGGTGGGCATTTCTTATCTCCGTATTCAAACGTTATTCCAAGTATAATTTTGGTGAAATGTTTATGGCTTGGTTGTTGATGTAACTAACTAGCTAGCTAAGTGCTGATTGCAAAAGTAATGAAGGATGTATGCATTACCTTTTCATAGTCATCGTTGTTTATTAGCTAGCTTGCTTGTCTGCTACTAAATTGACAGTATATTTAGAAACTGGTGCTAGCCCAGCGAGCATGTATTTCCAAAGACACGTCAATTGGAGAAGATGAGAGATCGTTTTTAATGGAGTAGTTAGCATGTTTAAAAGAATGTTAGTTAATGGTTGCTACCATACAAACGCCAGCTGCAGATCAATGTTAATGTTGGAGACTGAATTACTAGTGTAGTAAAACTATAATGGTGACTATGATGCTGACTACTATGATGTTGCACTTCTTTGAATTTAATGTCCATGCCAGCTTAGCCTGCCGACATTACCTTTCCATACCATGTTTATAAAGATGGACTATCCAACAGCCCCCCAGAAGTGAGGCCAAAACATATTTTTTACCCCCTAGAAGCTGGCTGTATTACAGGTTATACCTGCCACCTCCATGTTCCTTGATGGGACATGGGCCTCAAAAAATTTAAGTTTGTGTCACATAATTTTTTACGCCCACCAAGGAGGTTGTACAATCACGTAAATTTATTTGTCTGTGTGTCTGTTTGCCTGTTAGCTGGATTACTCAAAAAATTCCTAACGGATCATCGTAAAAATTGGCACACAGGTGTATCTTGATCCAAGGAAAATCCCATTAAATTTCGGTGGCGATCTGGATGAAATTCTGGATCTAGGATCCGGAATGCCAACCCTTGGCGGAAGTCAGAAATCTCTGATTGCTCTTGTTTTGCAATTATTTCTTTATTGATTTTTAGCAGTTAACTTTAACAAATTAACAGCATAACAAGCAGCAAACATAAAATATTAAAAACATATTCCCAAGTAGTATGAAGTACATGTATATAACTGGAAGATGAAAGAAAAAAAGATGTGTTTGTGACACACTGATGCCCCAGGATATAAGCATAGTTTGGATTTATAATATGGAAAAGGACCAGATGGAATCGCTTGGACTTGCAAAGGGTTTAATAAATGAATAAAATTTTAGAACTTTTCCAGGAAACTATTGTGAAATCAAAATGACACCAAGGTGAAGGTCACAAGGTGAAGATTTATGACCTCATCCGAAAGGTTTCATGTCAAGGGATACATATGTCCAGTATCAAAGGTCTATCACAGACCAATGATAAGTTATGGCCAAGGTTAATGTTCTTGAAAAATGTGTCCTACACCACGGTCAAGGTCACAAGGTCAAAAATTATGACCTCAACCGAAAGGTCTCGTGACAAGGGAAACACATGTCAAGTATTAAAGGCCTATCTCTGACCAATCAAAAGTCATGGGCAAGGTTAATGTTTTCGGAAAATAGGTCCTATGCCAAGGTCAAGGTAACATGGTAAAGAATGGTGACCTCATCAAAAAGGTCTCGTGACAAGAGAAACACGTCAAGTATCAAAGGCCCATCTCAGTCTAATCAAAAGTTACGGCTAGGGTTAAAGTTTTTGGAAAATGCGTCCTATGCCAAGGTCAAGGTCACAAGGTGAGAAATTATGAACTCATCCGAAAGGTCTTGTGACAAGGGATACACATGTCGAGTATCAAAGGCCTATCACTCACCAATCAAAAGTTATGGCCTAGGATAAAGTTTTTGGACAGTGCATCCTACACCAAGGTCGAGGTCACAAGGTCAAAAATGATAACCTCATCCAAAAGGTCTCATGACAAGGGATACACAGGTCAAGTATCAAAGGCCTCTCAGTGACCAATCAAAAGTCACGGCGAAGGTTAAAGTTTTTAAAAATGCGTCCTAAGCCAATGACAAGGTCAAAAATGATGACCTCATCTGGAAGGTCTTGTGACAAGGGATACACATATTAAGTATCAAAGGCCTATCTCTGACTAATCAAAAGTTACGGCCAAGATTGAAGTTTTTGAAAAATGCGTCCTACGCCAAGGTCAAGGTCACAAGGTCAAAAACGATGACCTCATCCGAAAGGTCTTGTGACTAGGGATACACATATCAAGTATCAAAGGCCTATCTCTGACTAATCAAAAGTTACGACTAAGGTTAATGTTATTGGAAAATGCGTGGTACGCCAAGGTCAAAAGGTCAAAAATGATGACCTCACCCAAAAGGTCTCGTGATAAGGGATACAGGTCAAGTATCAAACAAACAAACAGACAGACACCTGGACAGGTGCAAAACAAATAAAACCGACAACTATTTTTTTTTAATAAACAAAATTAATAAATAATACATTCCCCTAGCTATGATCACAGTACATGTGTCACCTTTTCCACAAGGTTATATCTCATCTGGCAACACTTGGTTACGATCAGAGGTCCATTTAAGGTTTCCATACTCTCTGAAATGTATCCATCTTATTTTATAAAGTGCAGGTGCGCTGTTCAAGAAGGTTTCCCCCTAAATGAGTTTGATCAAATTGGATGTTGGTGGGTTATGATGATTCCAGTTCAACAGAATGCATTTCTTTGAAAATGACTGTTGAATATTTAGCGGATAATTGTACCAAAAATACCACAAACAAATCAGTTAAGCATTAATATTGTTGCGCTATCTAAGTACATGCGAATGGCCCATGGACTCAGTTTGACACACTAGGAACACAAGGCTCTAGCTCAGGCTAGGTTTGTGCAATTAAGGTGGTTTAGAGCACGTCAGAACCCATAGAATTAAATGCCTACCGGCATTGGGGTTGGGGTTGTCACAAGAAACAGGAAAAACCTCTACTGGGGCTTCCTCTGGGGTTGAAGGTGATGTAACAGAGAGGAGTGAGGGACTTGGTCTCACCTCTGTCTCAGCATTGCACAGTTAGCCATACAGGCAGTGGCACAACCCTGTTGTGGTCTGTGTTGTCTCCATAGTAATGGGTCCCTGTGGGGTGTTTATGCGCCGTGATATGACAGGACTGAGGGAGTGAGTGCTGCTCTGACGCAGGGCTCGGTTCTCCACTTACAGACGGGGTCCTTCCCTGAGGCATTTGACATCACAGGCCCCTCTCCTGCTTGCTCCTCTGTTATTCAGGACAGTGTCCTTGTTCATCTAGCCGAGGACTCCGGAGTTACACAGCTCAAGGAAAGAGCTGGGGATTCTAGGCACAGCTCTGCATTATGTTCCCACTGTCCCTCCGACTCCAGAAAAGCAGCACCAACATTTTGCTACATGGACTTATCATCTATTTACTACTGCAGGGAGCAGTGTGAATGACATTTTCCACCTCAAGCTTTCATGCCAGCTTCATGTATAAAGTGATCTGATTAAGGTTGACTTGTGCAGCTCTTATTATTTGATTGGTGATGACATGCATTATTATATTTTTTTCCTAATGCTTTATCGTCATCATTTGTTGTTAATCTATTTATTGCCAGTTATTGTTTTGCCAGCTTTGTTGATATCGGATTTTCATGAATATTCTTACATTGACTTAAATTCAGGAAAAGCTCACTATAGAATAATCTTCAATTAGTTCTGCCATTGTAGCTGGCTGCACAGCTCATTTCTTCCTTTTTTCATCATGAGATTGCTGCGTAAATACCTTGTTAACCTCCGCCGAGGAGGTTTATGTTTTCGGTGCCGTTTGTTTATTGGTTTGTTTGTTTGTGTACAAGATAACTCAAAAATTCGGCCTGCGCATTTTCTGGTTGTATTCCGCATTTGACCTTTGACCTTTACACTACGGCCTAAAATACTAAGTAATAGAAATATTACAAAGATTTTTGCATGGATCCAAGATCAAAAGTGAAAAGTAGCGTGTGTGCCTTGGATAATGAAGATACCAATTGGTTTGATATGATTGATATGATGGGACGAAGTGTAAATTGTGAATAAAATCAAAATGCAATGGCTTTCAGATCACATGAGCTAATGTGTTATTTACAATAGAACATAGATAATATTTCAAATGAAGAAACTGAGACATTTTACATTTCTATCCACAAAATGAGCGTATTTCAAATTTCCTGGCTGCAACAGGTCTCAAAAAAGTTGGGACACAGGCACAAAAAAGCTGAAAAAGCAATTCATATATCAGAGAATCAGCTCAAAGAACATTAAGCAAGTAATTAAGTTCACTGGCATCAGGTGTGTAAAATGATTGGCCATAAAGGGGATGTCCTAGGGAGGCTGAATCTCTCAGAAGTAAAGATGGCCAGAGACTCTCCAACCTGTAAAGGTTTGCGTGAAAAATTGTGGAATACTTTAAAAACAATGTTCCTCAACGTCAAATTGCAAAGACCTTGAAGGTCTCATCATCGACAGTGCATAATATCATCAAAAGATTCAGAGAAACTCAAAAAATTTCTGTGCGTAAGGAACAAAGCCGAAGACCTTTACTGGATGCCCGTGATCTTTGGGCCCTCAGACTGCGCTGCATCACTCACTGGCATGATTCTGTCATTGACATGACTAAAAGCGCCCAGGAAGACTTCAAGAAACCACCATCTGCCATGCCATCCACAGATGCCACCTAAAACTCTATCATGCAAAAAGGAAGCCATTGTTGAGCATGATCCAGAAGCGCCGCCATGTTCTGTGGGCCAAGGCTCATTTAAAATGGACTGTAGCAAAGTGGCAAAGTATCCTTTGGTCAGACAAGTCCAAATTTGACATTCTAGTTGGAAATCATGGGCGTCGTGTCCTTTGGGCTAAAGAGGAGAAAGACCACCCCTCCTGTTATCAGCATTCAGTTGAAAACCCAGCATCTTTGATGGTATGGGGATGCATTGGTGCATATGGTGTGGGACACTTGCTTGTTTTAAAAAGCCATGAATGCTGAAAGGTGTATAAATGTTTTAGAGCAACATATGCTCCCCTCCAGATGACATCTATTCCAGGTAAGGCCTTGTGTAATTCAGCAGGACAATGCAAAACCACATACTGCCGCTATTACAACAGCATGGCTTCGTAGTGGAAGAGTCCATGTGCTGAACTGGTCCGCCTGCAGTCCTGATCTTTCACCGATTGAAAAGATTTGGCACATAATTAAATGAAAAGTCTGTTAAAAGAGACCCAAGACTCTCCAGCAGCTGGAAGCCTGTGTTAAACAAGAGTGGGATCGAATTCCAATGGCTAAACTCAAGAAACTTGTCTCCTCAATGCCCAGACGCCTCCACTCTGTGTTAAAAAGAAGAGGGGATGTCACACCATGGTAAACAGGCCCCTGTCCCAACTTTTTTGAGACCTGTAGCAGCCATCAAATTTGAAATGAGCTCATTTTGTGGATGAAATTGTTACATTTCTCAGTTTCAACATTTGCTATGTTATCTCTGTTCTATTGTGAATAAAATACTGGCTAGTGTGATTTGCAAGTCATTGCGTTTTGATTTTATTCACAATTTACACTTTGTCCCAACTATTTCAGAATTGGGGTTGTACATTGATGTATTCAGAGGAGGGCAAATTAATGCTGAATCACTTGTAAATACTGTATTTCATAATCGCATTTTGTGAATATGGCAAACGAGATCTCTGTAGGGTGGGCAGTGAACGACAAATCAATTTTTTGACCGGTTGTCCACGTACAAGCTCTTCAATGAAAATCATTTGCCTGTCTGGAATGGTGATTTTCCGGAATGGCTCTGCGGTACATTCCTATCAAAATTTGCCAACCAATAGAATGCCAAGTTCCGTGTTGACCAATGAAATTATTGCTGCCTCGCTGCAGGCCCATTCGTTTAACTTCATACAGTGTACCATGGGGGCGGTGACGTTTACACAGACCTACTCCGAAGATTCTGCGGAATGTGTGGCTATGCCGTGAATGTGCGATCGCTTATTAAACTATGTTACTCTGTAGATTATGTTGCCGTCTAGCTAGCTAGCCAAAAGTAACTATGGAAAATCTTTGTAAATGATCTTTCTAATTAAGTGGCATCATTTGTTTTTGCCCAAATTTAACCTGCTTGTTAGCTGTACCAGTGATTACTCTTGAGGTAGCATACTGTTGGGGCTGGGGCTGGTGACTCCCAGACCCACTCCCGAGAACACTGCAGTATCTTTGGCTATATGCTGTGTAACGTTAGCAAGCTTGCTAGATGGCGACATAATCTACAGAGTAACATATACTCAGCAACAAAAGTTTCTGTGACACCAATATTGTTAATTATTTTTCATAACGCAATTATGAAATTGTCATACATGGTGATATCAGACTGAAACAGTACACGTAAACACATTGAAATGGAAATCATGAAAATGTGAGAAAATGACTTTGCACGTGAAAATGTGCGTAAATCATGCTTGTGGATGGCAATAAAAGAGGAGAATTTTTGGAATGTTCACATTGTGCCTGATGAACGACGGAAGCATCACTTATCGAAAACACAGCCATTTCGGATCAGGAACTCTACCCTCTAAATGCCAAGACTGTCTGAAAATGATCGGTGGAGGGCCATTGGGATGATTGAATCCGGAACCTCGCAGAGGGAAGTTGCTCATCGCCTGAATGTCCACCGAAACACCATTTGGAACTTATGGCAGCGTCATCAGCAGACAAGACATGTCAGAGACCGTCCTCGCAGCGGCAGTCCACGAGTAACCACTCCCAGACAGGACAACTGGATTCGAACAACCCATCTCAGAAATCGATTCCAACCTGCAACCATAACTGCAAGAACGATACCTGGTTTGAGGCGACTGTCTGCACAGACAATCCGTCGCCGTCTCCGTCATTTTGGCATTGTCCCACGTCGGCCAGCAAGACGTCCAATACTCACAGTACAACACCGACGACTGCGTCTACAGTGGGCACAACAACATCGACGGTGGATCCAACGTCAGTGGGATCTTGTACTCTTCACTGATGAATCAAGATTCATGCTTAACCGATGTGATGGTCGTTTACGTGTATACCGTCGACGTGGAGAACGTTATGCCAACAACTGTGTTCAGGAATTTGATCGTTTTGGAGGTGGTAGTGTCATGATTTGGGGAGGGATCACGGCTAGAAACAGAACAGATTTGCTTGTTATTGATGGAAATCTGACAGGTCAAAGATATCGCGATGAAGTGCTACGGCCATTGGTGGTACCGTTTTTGATGCAACATGGTCCCGGAATAACGCTGCCACATGATAACGCCAGACCACACGTTGTAAGGATTGTACAGCAGTATCTGATGCAACAACATGTCAATGTCCTGCCATGGCCAGCCAGATCCCCAGACATGTCCCCAATCGAGCATCTTTGGGACGAGATGGATCGACGTTTGCGGCGGTTGGATAACCCACCAGCTACACTCCAGGAATTGCGACAACGTCTACGTCAGATTTGGAATGACATCCCACAGCAATTTCTGGCACATCTGATTCGGTCCATGCGCCGGAGATGCGTTGCTTGCATCATGGCACGAGGAAGTCACACCCGGTATTGAAGTGTGAAGGTCACAATTGGTTAGACGTCAGACAAGTGCTTCATGACGCATGAAAATGACATTTTTCGTTTTGAGTGACGTTGGCACTGAAAAGTCAGTGTTTCTCCTGTTAAATAAACATATTGATTGCATTGAGATCTTTGCGTGTCATTTATAACATACACATAAATGGTGTCACAGAAACTTTTGTTGCTGAGTATAGTTTAAGAGGCGGTCGCGCATTCGCAGCATAGCCACAGATTCTACGATATCTGTGGAGTAGGTCTGTGTAAATATCACCGCCCCCACGGTACACTATAAGAAGTTAAACTAATGGGCCTGCAGCGAAAATTTAATTGGTCAACATGGAACCTGGCATTCTATTGGTTGGCGATTTTTGAGAGGAATGTACCGCAGAAAAAAAGTGGTTGTCCGATGGGCAACTGATTTTTCGCTTTTGTCAGTGTGAAAAATTGATTGTCCCGGGTGCCCGGGCAAACGATTTGTCGTTCAGTGGTGGGCTGTGTTTGAGTATTTTTGTGTATGTTTGGAGACCAGGAGAAAGTGCATGTTGAGCCGCTAAAGGCAAAAAGAGCGATTGCCACTGATCAAACCTATTTGTAAATTGTTAGCCAACCTGACACTCTTGAGTGGTCCTCTGTGCCTCACTCTCTCTCTCTCATCCCTGAGCCCCGTGCCCCACAAGTCCCTGAGCTTCCTCTGTCATCAGCCTGTATGGGTGCTGGTAGCCCTAGCACTATGGCTGGACCCCACATTTCTGGCCTCCAGCGTAACGCTGATCATTATGACCTTCTTACTGTGGAGGTGGTTGTTTGTTGCTTTTAGGCAGTGGATGAATAGACATATAAAATGGCTGGGGGAGAGATGGTGAAAGCACTTCAGGGCAAATACAAAAGTTACACCTTAAAAGGGGTAATATGCTACTTGTTGATTCAGTATGTTCAGCTAAAGACTTATGTTGATGTGGTGTTGTCACTGACCTGTTTCAGTGTTGACTGTGTCTATTAGCCCCGCAGAGCTGTGCACAATTGTTTGAAATTTAGCTCAGGGAAGGAGGGTTTCCATTTTTATCTTCCCTGAATAAAACGCGGGGGGATATAGTCATCAGTGCAGTCGTCTGTCCCTCTGTCTGTCCATTCATGAACATTTGGTTCCGGGAGCAGAGCTCGAATGCCGTTCAATATTTTTTTCAGAAAACTTGCTATTAATCAGGTCCTAGCCTGGTGCGTTTTGATATTTTGGGATTTTTGAGATTATATTGTCGGGGGGGTATGTCATCTTCTGATGACTCTTGCTGCATTTGTGACCTTGCACAAGAGTGTTCCCACCTTGCGTGCCTGCCAATGTGTGGCAAATGTATGGGGGCATATACCTTGTCTGTCAGGTTTGATTGTTTATCTGTCCATCCATTATCTATACCTGCTTTTTCCTCACTAAGGTCGGGGGGGGAGCTGGAGCCTATCCTAGCTGACTACGGGCTAAGGGCAGGGACCCACCCTGGACAGCTTGCCAATCCTTTGCATGGCGCACACACCATTCACACATCATTCGCTCTCACACTCACACCTATTGGCAATTAAGCATTGCCAGTTAGCCTGATATCCATGTCTTTGGAGTACTGGAGTGCTCAGAGGAAACCCATGCGAATACGGGGAGAACATGCAAACTCCACGCAGGCCATTACCTTCCTGCTGTAAGGCAGCAATGCTAAGCGCTGCGCCACCGTGCCACCCATTGTTTATCCACTACTTCTCAGACACTGGTCAAAAGAATTCACTGAACTTACACATGTGCTTTGTAGGGACACGAAAGGTGTGCATCTCATCCTTGGTCTCAATTTTTTAGAAATTTTGATGATTTACAGGTGTTTCACCTTAAATAAATTTTGTTGACTTTCCCAGATGAGGAGGCATCTGTGTCCTATGGACACATCTTTTCTACTATTAAATACACCTAACAAAAATTTAAACACCCCATTTGACACTTTTAAACTTTAATTAGCATTAGGAATTTGACATTAAATTAGTCATACACAATTCATTTTATTGTTCAATATGCAAGATTACTGTTCATTAAAGCAAGATAGTGGCGCATGGCAATCAGGGATACTCGTATACACAGCTGGGATCACGATGAGGACGACGAGCGTGTAGGTTTGCTTCTCTTAGGCTGTTCCAGACAGTTTGAGATGTGATATGTCTGTTATGCAGACCAGCTGTTTTGTCTGCTGTGCGTGTTGCTGGTCTCAGGCGATCACGCAAGTAGAGAAGCCGGATGTGGCGATCTTGTGCTCATGTGGTCACACGTGGACGATGAGAGTGAGGTTGATTTGCTGTTTTGCCAGTCTGTCTAAAACAAACTTAAACACCCAATTGTCCGATAGTGAACATTCAGCTGTACAGCAACTGCTCTGGTGGACATTCCTGCATCCAGCATTCCTATGGCGCGTTCCCGCATGATTTGCAACATTTGTGGCATGGTGACTTTTGATGAAATTTGACATTTTGGGATGGCCTTTTATTGTCCACAGTTTTAGGGAGTGTGGGAGTTCTGTTCACGCTGTTTGAAGGGCGTCTGCGCATGCCACACCTGTGTTGTGGGTGAAATCAATGCATCACTGAGCAGGTGCTCCCTGGCAGAGATGAACGCAAATGTTGTATGAAAAATCAAGACAACCATTTTGCACAATTAAGACATTATCAGCTCATTTAGGGTAACATATTTCATGTTACATAAATTATTTGCATGGGGTGTTTATATTTTTGTTAAATGTATGTTCCTGACTCTACATGCAGGTGTTAGCAGCACCTGAAATGTTCAAGTGTTCGTGTCTCTTTTTTTTTTTTTTTGAGTGAGGTAGAGTTGCTGAATCCAGAATGTGATTCTATTTGTTGTTTAAGACATCTGCTGTCCAGCCAGTAAACCCAGATCCTTCAGTTATAAAATTCAGCAGTGGATTCTGCTTATTTCAGAGGGGAATAATGATTATTGATTTCTTATCTTTTCCTGCAATCGCTCATGTCCTGTTTATTTTTCAACTTTTCAGTGCGCACTTGTTGACGCCACAGAAATGACTAAACATCCTGCAATTTGTTCTCTGCGAGTGATGACCTTTCCTTCGCTAGTGGTGGTATGAAATATTAATTAGCCGATCAGTGACCGTGGAGGAGCCAGCAGGTGGTAAATGGGCCCTCCGACTGTTCTTGTGGACGTTTTCCACTGACAGAAGTGATAAAGTCAATGGGCTGACCTGTCTGTGGTTTTTATAGTTAATTAAACCCCTGAATTTAGCCACTTAGAAACTTGCTGTTTGGTCACAAGTCTGCGAAGTAGAGGGGGAAGAAAATGTATCAGGATTTTGTCTACGTTATATATCTGCTCAATAATCTATTCAGGGTTTGAGTCAGCGGATAGGAAATAAAACCCCCGATTGACTGTCTGATTGTGATCGCAGGGTTAGCGTGGTCACTTGAAACTGAAATATATTCCTGGGAAAGGAGATTGCATCTAGCTGAGAATTTATTTTCTAATGCACAAAGCATTAGAAGTCGAGCTGTATTTCTTCAATGAATAAAACAGTGTACCTCAATTATCCATTTGCAGTGCTTGCACTCCTTTTTCACCTGTTTTAACAGGGTAGGTTCTGCATGGAAGAAGTGCAGCTCAGAGTAATAATAGTTAAAAATACTAAAATGATGTTGGCCTCCAACATCCGTCCTTGCTCCTCTGGTGCAATGACCAAATGACCGAATATGACGGTCAGCAAAGCCCCTCAGCTCAGGTAACGGCACATGCCGCTGCCACAGCACAGCATGGTGCATAAATAAAAACAGATGGCTTTGGGCTCAGTACAACAGGAAGTCACCCCTCTCCTCTTGGGAGCAGAGTCTCTGCCGCTCAAAATACCTTTTAGCTACAGCAACAGCCTGGCGCTCTGTAGTGCAAAGGCATGTCATGTCTGCGGCAGCTAGGAGGCAATAACCCCTTTCTCTCGTGCTTAACATCCATAACATTTAAGCTGAAATGCCTCATTTAATGCCTCTTGGTCAGTGGCTTTCCCTCACCATGTGACCCTTAATAGTGAGCATAGTTTGCCGCTGGAGCCTCTGGGCCAACAATCGGGGCCCTATTTTGACTACATGAATTAAGTTGGCAAACGCAAGTACTGACAGTATTGCAGATCAACACTGGGCGTGTCTTACTCCATTGCTTCGTGCTTCAGTGTAGCATTGCGTGGAGGCGTTTGGGGGGATAGAAGTCAATTCACCAGATAATGCATTTTGATTGAAAAGATGTGGGTGATTTAAACTATATATAAATTTACATTTGTGGTCTTAAAACAAGGGCAAGACTGCATTTGAATACCTGCCCCCCCAAAAGGGCATGGGTTTTGCAATCAACATGATTTGTTTTTTTTTTTTTTATTTGTATGTTATTGATGCCGAGTTGGGCCACAAGTTTGGCAATGACCCAGATTAGATCCCATTACGTTTTGGAATTAATTGGGTCGCAGTCACTGGAAAGGTCAAAATTGTTTTTTGGCCGTAATTCTGTCAAAAATGGACAAATTTACATCAAACCAACACAAGAAATTTTCTTTGTCAGTTTGTAAGATGCAATCATATCCATTGCTGAACTGAAAAGTGCATAGTTTCAAATATCGTTGGGGGTCAAAGTTCAGGGGGGTCGAGGTAGTTGATCTGAATCGCCTAATTTACACTATATTTCAAAAACAACTGTAGATAACCACTTGCTTAATATTCAACACAGAAAATAAATATAAGTGGAGATTAAAATGACACCATTACATGTGACCTTGAGTGACTTTGAAAGAGCAAACCAAAGGTGACGAGATTCAGAAGGCTGTATCTCAAACTGTTGTAGATAGCCACTTGGCTACTCTTAATCACATACAGGAATTCATAGATGGTGTGTAAAATGACATCATGACCTTTGACGTTGAGTGACTTTGAAAAGTCTGACCCAAAAGCACATGTACCTCAAAAGTGGATCAACTCAGTGAACTGTAAAGATGCACAGGGGGTAGGGTTTGCAATGTCTGCTATTTGTATTTTTCCCACACAAAGATAACATTCTGCAGGAAAAGTTTTAGTTTTTAACTACATGTGACAGTCCACGGGAAAAGGGTGTATAATAGATATTTTGGTCAAAAGTGCATCTGATGATCTCTTACCATTTACTAAACATAGAAAAACAGTTTTTCTGTAAAACTCAAAAGTCCCTTATACACCCTTTTTCTGTGGACTGTCACGTATGAAGAAATGTATCACTAACAAGCAGACCCGGCATTTGCTATCTGTTTGTGTTTTATTCATGAAAAATGCTGCAATATCAAAGGAAGGAGTGCTTCATGGTTGCTGTTACTGTAGCAGCGAATTTGATTGTAAAAAGCGGATTATTCAATCTGTGAATGATTGTGGGCTAACTCACGGGTCATGTTTACAGCTAAATGAGATTCATTTTCAATTTTACTGGCTGCGATGGGCTTGATTAAGTGCTAGCAACATGGATGTGTTGATTGGAATCGGACCTGTACAAATCACGGGTTTATGGATGCATTGCTATGTCCATGATCTTGGTACGATTTGGTGTGTAAGAAAGTATTGTAATTCATCAGGGGACAAAAATACACTCTATGTAAATTTATTGAAAATGAAGCATCATGTTTGGACTGCTTTCTGAAGAATGCAGCCCAGCCTTAACCTCTTTAGCCCTGAGCCTCTGGTTCAAAAATGACATACCCAAAATGAAATGGGTATATCTGTGGAACTACTTGGTCCATTTGAGTAATCTTGGTATCATAATAAAGGTAACACCTTGGGGATTTTTGTCATGGTGTGAGAATCAGTCTATTTGTTACTGAGTCAGAGTAAATGAAGATGGAACACAACATGAATGAAACATCTCATGTGCGCCTAACGAAGTTTTATCCTTCCATCCTTTCTGAAATGATTCACTTGCAGTCTGAAACCTCTAAAAACATTACAGCACAGAATCTCACCATTATCTGTGCCAAATCATATTCTAACCAAGTAAATGAGAGCAAAATTAGAGAGGTTTTAGTTTGGGAATGTCTCAGTGGCCTCTCCAAACTGTAGGTAGCCTCTCCAAAATTTTTTATGTCTTGGTTACCAAACTCTAAAACTCATTTAATTCCACATATGTCACTACAGGCATACATTCCATCCAAATACAACCACTTTTTTCATTTTTAGAATTTTATTATATATTTTAGTATTATTATTATTATTATTATTTCTGCCAGTCCTGAACAAATTTACCCATTCAAAGATTATACATTCCAAGAAAATGAAGTTTGATTCCACTGGAGCAGATTTTTGCATCTCTACAGTGCTTTAGCCAATCGTCCACAGTTCTGAAAAAGCTGCCAACCACTGTTGGTTGGTACGTCCAGGCATCAAACCCGTGCTGTGGTAGTCACTACTGCTCCGCAAATGCAGCACTTTAACCTAGTGAGCTAACCCTGCAGCCCCAGTCTCTGTCTTTTAAAATTTCCAGGCAAGTGGCTAAAATCTCGCCTAGGAATTCAAGGCAATTTTTTGCGGCCCTCACAGCTTGTTCCAAGGCTATGGCAGTCGGAAGAATGAAAAGAATGGATGTCCACTGCATTTTTCACAGGGAACTTCTTTGTTGTGATGGGCATGTTACTCTAAGGTAGATTCATTCTGAGAACAGGGCCCATTATGATGCATAACAAGTTTAAACTTAGTTTACCTCTTACACAAAACCTGCTGAGATTTTGAGAAGCATCCTGAACCTCTTCTCCTATATAAGCTTAAACCTCTTAATGCACTTGCATGGGCCAAATAGAAGTCTATCCTGAAAATAAAGAAACAAAGTGCAGATTTACCAAAAAAATAGAATTTTATTATTATAACATTTTAATCTAAAATTGCAGAAGGAATAAAATGAAAACAAAATTGTCAGCATTTTGAAATTGTCAGCTGCATTACAGGGGCTTACCTCAATTGCTGCTTCCTAACATGGCTCAAAAGAATCAATGAATCTCTATCAGAAATGGTAGTTGCAAGGTGGCTACATTCACAAACCATGCACATAGACTCCAAACCTGACCAAATTTGGAAACCAAAACAAACGTCACTGTCTAAACCTTGTCCATAGTGTCCACTGACGTTTCCGCCAAGTAACACCACGTATGTCCACAGCAAATGAATTTCTGGGAATGAAAATCTTAAATTTATTATGCGCATTACTGCAGTAGACAAACATTCTCGAAAGCCGTGATTCACCATGCATTTTGTCGCTAGAGAAGACAAGAAAATGGAGAAAAAAAATATTATTTATCTTTCCTTTCACCTGTGATCTTGGCAGCTGTACTGTAGCTTTATATTATAAATTGATTGATGGGGGTAATTTGGACCATTATCTATGATGAGAAAAGACAACATTCTGCTATTTTTATTTGAAATAGTCAGTGTCAGCTGTGATGAAGGACATTGGACTGCCCTGACTCGCTGTCTGCAGTTCTGCCTCACACAGCATCATGGGCCAGTGCAGTGAGAGCTTGGAGCGGGATGCGCACTTTTCGTGCATCTTGTGAAAAACAAATACTTTTTGAAGGAGTTGGGTGATCAAGAACTTGTAAAAGGTCTTACTGCTCTGACTTAAGGTTGTTTCCCTGGTTATCATGCGCATGCTGAGAGGGATTTTTGTCCTCTTTGTAGATGATCTGATCACACAGCACTCCGTTGCTCCAGCATGACGCTGTATTTTTCTCTTCCAGCGTTTCAACTTTGTGTCTCTGCCCACGGATGTTCTGGAGATTGAAGTGAAGGATAAGTTTGCTAAGAGCAGGCCCATCATCAAGCGTTTCCTGGGCAAGCTGTCCATGCCTGTACAGCGGCTGCTGGAGAAACATGCCATCGGGTAGGTAACACAAACCTGGGTTCAGCCAGCCAAGGCTGAGCTAAGTGTAGGGGAGAAATGACTCTTCCACTGAGCAAAGATTCATTGTATTACCTGTGAAATTTTTGTTGAATTTTTTAGATTAAGCATTTCCAATAATACACATTTGTAATTCTTGTGCTTGGCTGTTATAGATTCCTTAATGACAGTATTAATGTATAATTCACAAGCGAACTCAGCTGTGCAAGCAGTCGTGTCCTCCAGAATTATGCAGAATTTTTTTCCTAGATAAAAGCATCACTCGTTATAATTTTAGCTCTATTTTAACTCTCCAGCACTACAGCCTGAAATTCAAAACTACACAAGTTTAATTTAAAATCCACAGAAACGACACGGCTTTGTTTGACGTCTTCACACTGAATAGAACCGAAATTATTAGCCAAAATCTGCTTATGACCCTTTGTAAGACCTTGTTGTCAACTTTGACCTTTCAGATCTGAAATTTTGGACTAACATCAATATTTTTCTCTTTTATGAAAATATATAACCCCATCCTACTGACTCTGAAACCAAAGGATGCAGGGGATGTTGGAAAATGTGGCCACTTTCACAATTTTCAAAATTTACATCAGAAAAACGTCAATAATGTCACAACGCTTTGACTGATGTGTCCGCTACTCGATCGATGGGCTAAATTAGCAAGTCGACAAATTATTTTTGCAAAATTCCAAAATTTACATCATTTTGAGGTACTTCCTTAAGTGTAACGTCATCCCGACAAAGTACCAGGACCGCATTGACTCGACGAACAGAAAGGCATCAGTTTGAAGTCTGTAGCTCAATTAAAACCAGAGTTATGAACCAATTTTGGATGTTTTGGATGTTTTTGGCCACCTTGACCTTGACCAAAAAAACTATACGTCTCTGGCCAGAATCCTCTCAAAAAATATGACCGATGACAAAAAGTAATAAAGCTGAAATGGTGACCTGTAGATTCCGAACTCACTGACAAACAAAATAAAAACAAACAGACAAACACGCGCTCTAAGGGAACAGAGTGGCCGAATTTCGGAAATCATTCATTCAGCTGAATTACCTCTCTCTCCTTTTTCTCTGTTCCCCCCTCTCCTTTACTCTTTCTCTGTTTCTCTCTTTATGTCTTTTTTTTTCTCCCTGTTTCTTGTTTGGCAGGGATCGGGTAGTAAGCTACACGCTGGGCCGCAGGCTGCCAACCGACCATGTCAGTGGACAGCTGCAGTTTAGATTTGAGATAACATCCTCCATTCATCCAGGTTTCTAAGAGTCAATTTCTTCCCCCTCTTATCCTATCCTATATTTCGCTCTGTCCACTTTGATCTCAGATTGAGACTGCTGTAGTAACCTCATTACAATTTTATGTCTTCACTTTCCTAATAAATATCCATGGTGAAATAAGTGACTATGAAGTTTATACCTACAGAGTGTCAATCAGTTCAGTGCATCAAGGCATTCCTTAAAGGTTATACAGAAGTTTTTCACCATAATGTTCCAGTTTCTCCTGAGTGAAGCAAGTTAAATGAAATACTAATCAAGCTGTCCAAGAACTGGCAATCAATCATGCTCTGTGTAAACATGGCTTGATAATACATGTCTGGCCAAAGCAGCTTGAGCTGGAAGTGAGGTCATTATTTTCTTGTAGACGATGAGGAGATGTCCCTCAGCACCGAGCCTGAGTGCGCTGTGGTCCCAGAGGAGCGGGCCGAGCCCTCAAGTCCGGACCCCACCCCTCCTCCCCCTGCAGTTGATGCCCTGAGTGTGGGGCCCGAGGCCCCAGGGCTGCCCTCTAATGAAATCGCTGCAGATACAGGGGTCTGCAGTCCTCTAGCCTCTTCGTCCCCAACGGAGGCCCGTGAGGAGGAGCCCGGCCCAGCTGCGTCAGAGGAAGAGGAGAGGCAGGCGGGAGAAGTCACTGAGGAGCAGGAGAAGCAGGGAACAGAGCAGCCAGAGGAGCAGGTGCTGCCTCGACCACTGACTGCAGAGCAGAATTCAACTGAACATGATGAGGGGGAGTTGAGTGTGGCAAATGAGGTGTTACCACATAGGGCGGTGATCGAGGGGTTGCTGGTAGAGGGAGAGGTGGAGGGGGCTGAGCCCCCCACTGAAGCCTTAACAGAGGTGGCTGAAGGGAGTGGGGAGGTCAGGGTGGAGGAGCTGGCCTCGGCACAGGAGCAGGAGGTTCAAGAAGCGGCAGAGGAAGAGGAGGAAGAGACGGAGTCCGAGGAGTGCTGTTCTTTACGGATGAGAAGCGCTCTGAAGCGCAAGAACCGGCCCTGCTCCCTGCCTGTGTCGGAGCTGGAGACAGTGATCGCCTCGGCCTGCGGCGAGCCGGAGACGCCACGAACTCACTACATTCGCATACATCATCTGCTCCACAGCCTGCCCTCCGCCCAGCTCCTCAGCTCCGACCCTGACGCCGACCCCGACCCTGACATGGACCTGGACTCGGAGGAGCCCACTGTCAAACCCCCGGAGATAAAAGAGGAGGGGACAGAGGACAGCGCCTCAGAATCCACCTCTCAGACGCTCGCCTCAGAAGAGCCGGGTCCCTGCTGCCGCCGCACCCTCCCCCGCAGCCTGTCCATCGAGCGCCTCTCCGACCTTAACCAGCTCCTGGACGGTGACAGGCCGCACCAAGACAGCGAGAGCGAGGCTGGAGCAGGGAGGCCTGCCGGGGAGAGCGAATGCGACCTCTGCGACAACTCCTGCTACAGCACTTCCTGCTATAGCACGTCCTGCTATAGCACATCCTGCTACAGCAACTCCGGCTATGAGGGACGCAGCCGCTTCTGCAGTCACACGCGCTTCTCTTCAGTGGACAGCGCCCGCTTGTCAGAGAGCACCGTGTTCTCCTCACAGGATGAAGAGGAGGAAGAGAATAGTGCCTTTGAGTCAGCGCCAGACTCAGTCCAGAGCCCCGAGGCGCGTGAGCCAGCCAGCAGGATGTGTCAGTGGCCGGGGGATTCCGGGGAGGGTAGTCCCCTGAGCAACATGGGGGAGTCTCCTGTAGCTGGACCCAGCAGCAGAACAGTTGGTGAGCAATGATGTCTATCTATCCATCTCTCACTCAGTCTCACTTTTTTCCTTCTCAGTCTCTTCATTTCTCGCACTCTTTCTTGCTCCCTCCTCCACCCCCTCCGTAATTTTCCAGTGGCAGAAAAGACAGGAACAGCAATTTCCCAGAAATGAAAAAAACTTTTTGATTTCTAAATCAACCATTGACATGAACACTGACTCCCTTCATTTCACAATTTCACAGGTTCTTTCCAGGGGTTTTTTGTGTGCATATTTTCCCATTTTATCAGTTATCATAAGAAGGTTATTTTTGCGCACTAATAAGATGGTGTTTGCACTCAGTCGTAGGATATGAACTGTCAATTATAAAATGTATATGTTTAAAAAGTGTGACATAAGGGAATGTTAAAGTAGCTGAGCATAATTATTGAAACCAGGACCAGATCTACAGCTGACTGGATTCCAACCAATTAGCCGAAGGAATGGGGGGCTTGTTACTCTCCTCATAGATTTGTGTTAGATATCTGTCACTGCCTGCTAATCAATTCCATCCATAAATCCTTTGGCCTTGTTCAAGGAACCTGAAGAAAGAATACAATTCACCCCAATTCAATTACTCCCGACTGGGTGCCTCGTAGTCAGGGCAGGGAACTCCTGCACTTTTCAGATTTTCACTGAAACAGCATCTTTGCTGGCCATTGTTATATCCAACACTAGATGACTTGCATCTCCGGACTATTAGATTACAGCGCAGGTAGCACTCATAGGTCATTATGGCTTGAGAAGTTGCACTGTGCACAGGCTCGGCAATTGATGACTGCCCATTTGTCTCGTGAACTCTGCTTTTCAATAGGTTTGTCTTCATCTATAGGTTTGTGGTTAAGGTAATTAGCCTGATAGTAAGAATTTGCGTCTACATTAGGCCAAAAGCCCTCCGCTTGAGAAATTAGCCCAAAGTTGATGCATCTGCACTTTGCATCATTTCCAGATAGAACACGCGGTTCCATTAGGCTTTTCCGGGTCAATTTTGGTCAAATGAAGACACAACACAATTAGGCTTATGCCGTCGGAGGCGACGGCTGGGGGTTTATCCCGGAATGCTTCCACTCCTCCAATTCCCCAATCCTTGAATAGACCTTGAATAGACTTTCATTTGAACTTAATTTCAGGTCAATCGGATAAATGGTTCTGAAGATATGGCCAGAATGGTAATTTTCCATCTCAAAACGCTACCTGGTGGCAAAATATTGAACCATACAGGTATGATGTCATCATGTGACACGTTGTGAGGTCATGACCTTGCAGTTGCACATAGTTTCATGTCAATTGGACAAATGGTTCCAAAGATATGGCAAAAATGGTTAATTTTATGTGACAAAGCTCAACTTTGTGTCAAAATTTTGAGCCAAACAGGTATAATGTCATCGTTGGACACATCCTCAGGTCATGACCTTTCATATGCACTTGATTTGAGGTCAATCGGACAAATATTACCAGAGATATGATAAAAAAGTGATTTTTCAGTTTTTGGCCCCTGGTGGCCAATATAGAAATTGTAAATAGTCCAAAATCGAATCAGTTCTTCCTCATTATGATAGTTAGCTATATGCAAAACATGAAATTTCTAATTGAAATATTACTGAAGTTATGGCGTTACCACATAGGGCGGCGCGGCGGCGGTCGGACCAAAAACATATCCCCGGAACGCCGTTTGGCGTTCGGGGATATAAATAATGGGCGAATTTGCAAATTAGCTGGCTATTTTGCAAACTAGACCAAGATTTATCTGGAAAATTTCCCAATCAAATCAGCGGGCTATTTGCATCTTCACTACAAAATATCCAGCTAATTTGGCATTGGGCTAATTTCAAAACCGCAAAATAGGTAGCTAATTTGAAACTTTGTTCTAATGAAGACAGGACTACTGTGTCAAACAAAGTAGCCAGGGGAAAGTGCCCAAAGGCCAGAAATGAATGAAACCTATTCCAGGTGTGATCAATAAACATCCTGGTGAAGCAGTCATGTCAATTCTGGTGGCAAGGAAACTTGGTAAATTAGGCAAAGTGGTTTTGCTAATTAGAAAATGTACCGAATATTCACCATGAAACAGGTGTACCTTGATCAAGCAAAAATTGCCCAACCGTATGACCGACACCTTTCTCTTGATGGTTGAGGTGGAAAAATGTTGAAGCATTTTCTGTTTCAGCAACAGACAACAAACATGTGGGTCTCTCTTTTCCATGTTGATAGTCTGCAATGCAGGTCACAGAGCATTTCACATGGCTCCTTTGCTTTAGGCCAGACATGGGCAGGATTACAGATCTACGATTACGATTATGAAGCAGGATGATTACGATTACAATTACGATTACACATTGTAATCGTAATCATCCTGCTTCATAATCGTAATCGTAGATCTGTAATCCTGCCCATGTCTGCTTTAGGCAGCATACAGCTAACCTCTTCCTGAAAGATTTGTTTTCTCTTTTTATTGATTTCTGCCCACCTCAGTTATTTCAGTCTAATCTGAATTGGAATGTCATTGAAGTTTTCACTATTTTTTTCCAAGGTAACTTGTCTGTCATTGATCTGACAGGGAACAGGGATCAGGTGATGGTAGAAACTCTAATAAATACTCAGATGTGGTTATGGTTCAGGAGACAAAGGCGATATGTTGTCATTGTCCTGTGCACATCCTCACTCCTCTCGCAGAGGGTAAATATAGTGAGCAGGTCTAAAACCATTTACACTGCTACAATGGCTGATGAATTGGCTGTCAAGCAGATCTGTCACCTGTCTGAACACAGCACAGTGAGTCCCACCAAAGCCATCGCAAGCTTCGCACCATAAACCCTGCCAAGCGGAACCACTGGGCGCTGATCCAAGCATGGGAGGCCCCATCAGGTTTTACTGCCAGGGCAGAGGTGGGGTTTAGCTGGCATTTAATGAGGAGCAGGGCTCCTGGATCGGCCGCCCCGCCCCCTTGCTCAGCGTGCACAGCCAGTCAGAAGGAGCCGCTTGGTTTCTTGTTTATGGCCCTGCTACGCGTGCAGCCGACACCATTAACAGCAGCTCAGAGGCTGACGTAAATCCCCACTATATCTTTCCTCTCATAATAACGAGCAGATTTACTTTCATCCTGGCCCAGCTAGGAGATCCCGAAATAGAACAGCAATATTGCATTACGTATACATCAGTCGTCCTGCATCTATCCTGAAGGAGTAATCAGACTTTTGTTGTTTGTTGATTTATCTCTTGGCACCTACAAGCTGCTGAATACCCACCAGGAGGGAAAGATGAGCCGACTAATTCTATTAGTGAGGCCTCACAAAGGGAGAATAATGCAACTCTCCTCAGAAGCTCCTTCATATTTTAATTTCCAACTTTATGAAGAAGTCATTTTTATTTTCAATTAGCCCACATTTTCATGGTTCCTGGGCACATTCTGTTTTTCCCATTTCTGTAGGGGAGTGTCCCTTGCCATGCAGTCATCCTCCAGTCAACCAACTTCGTGCTTTGCGACCTGATCCCCACCATTATCCAACTGTTGATGAACCGTTACCACCAAGTAAGCTGCCCTGTGCCATCGTCCCCGCCCTTTCTGTCAGGTGTTGGTGCTGCCCACAATTCGCCCTTCTGTGCCTACGTTGGTCACTTTTCTGTCTGCCTGGGGCTATGCGTGCAGGCAATCTCATGCCATCATTTCAGTCCTGAGTCCTCTCATTCATCCATAAAATTCCATTAATCCCGAGGTCTTCATTGTAAGGACGTGAACCTTTTCAGATTTCTTTTACGGGATCAGTGAGTCTTTATGAAAGCTCTGAACCACTTGGTTTCTTGTCTTGGGTTTGCTGTAGAGATATGTTTTGGTTGTGTTTTTACGGTCTTCAGCTCTGAAGTCGAGTAGCAGTTCATTTGGATGGTCCCACTTGGTCATGACAGTGGCAGGTGACCTTGTTGTACTGTTACAATAATACTATTAATATTTAATCATTCATTCATTCATTCATTACCATTCTTTATAAGACATTTGTATCCATGACGTAAACAGTTTTTTTCAATGTATTCAAGTTGTTTATACTGCCACAACAATGGGTCGCTATTCAGAAATTTCTTGGTGCAGAGCATAAGACTTTAAGAATGATCACATGTAAGCATGTTATCTCCCTCTCTCTTCACTGCCAGAGTTCATTATATCCCCACGTCCTGAGTGCTGGCATTAGCTTCCTCTGCTGTTGTTAATGGAAGCTATAATGCTATAAGGTTGCTCTGATTTACAGTGCACCATTCACAATGTTAAGCCTCGTGCTCTGGAGTTATGTGTCAGATAGGGAGTTAGACTTTGGCTTATCTTAAACATCTGGGCTCTCAGTTTCCATGGTGACAGGCGGTTGAGAGGCAGAATACAGATTGCACTCTAAATTTACTACAAATGGACTCAGAGATGATGGTGAAAAGCAAATGTAGGCCATCCCCAGTGCTGCCTGCTGTTCCAGTCCCCCTCCTTTGTGAATCACAATAATGAGTGTCATTGGTCAAAATTATTTGATCCTCCCATTAAGATGGCCTCCCATTAACATTGTGCTTCTGTTTTCAGCAACCAATACAGTGTCACCGAGACCTTTCAAAATCATGCAGGTTTTATATAAATTCTAAAAAATATTGAAATCTCACAATTTTGTTTTTTTTTTTCACTGCATGGATGGTCTTGTTTTTTGTCCCAAGCTGCTGTTTACGAGGACAGGGACTTCAGCTGTCCAGTATGCTGGCTAGTAGTGCTATTGTGGCTTGGTGCAATGTCATATTAACAATAGTCCTGCTGAGCAGTGGCTTTCTCCGTGAAATGGGCTCCCAGTCAGATGGTTAAAAATAGATGCTCAAATTCAGCTCAGCTGGGAGTTCCAGTCAGAGATCTTATTTCCAATGTGCAACCTCAGTCAGGAAATACAGTGCTTGCTGCTGTTAACATTGTTTGGTTAAATTGGTAAAGAGGATTTGTTTCGCCATGTGCATTCACCAGTACTCCCGATAGGGATTTACTCTGTTTATAATCCTTTGTCATATTTTCATATGAGCAGGTATCTCTTTTTCAAGTGTGTTATGCTGATCACTAGCGTCTGTGTTCTGCGCTGCGGAGGCTGACACCTTCAGCTGCCTTAGAAAATATACCACAGAGCTTCTTATTCTGATGACCAGTCTTTCCTATTTGTTAAGATCAATATATGAGCAATATCCTCAGTCAGGGCTGTGCATTTTGTAAGTTATCACTTTCTTCATGTACCACCCATGTGATTTTCTTGCCTTTGGGATTATCTATCCGATTTTAATTTATCATCATCACCACCATTGCAATGCTTGAAGTAGACAAATTGAGGCTTGACAGTTGACTGTTTTCTCAGCTTCCCGAGATGAAACTCAGCCCATCATCCCTCTTTACAGTGATGGAATGCTGATCTGCTCGTGTGGCTCAGCTGTTGATTTGGTGCAAATCATCTTAACATGTTTTTTAATTTCCTTGGTTAGTTTAATTCATTTCCATTCCAAGAGCAGCATATTGACTGTTGGAAGTGGCCACACTGCATGGTTTTAGCACCCCTAAGTAAGCTACAGTGAATGTGCAGATTCTGCATGGGTTCATTTTTCATTGTTTGTGTTGTTTCTGTTTAAATATTTAATGGAATAATGCAGCAGTGCTTAGTCCTGTACTGGTAAAGGCTTCAATCCAGGAAGTTTCTTTTCTTGCGCTTCAGTCAAGTAATTGCTGTCTTAATTGTAAAGTTGCCCCCCCTGCCCTCACTCACACTCATACACAAATATGACATTCTGTTCTAACTCATTTCAGATACAGCTGCATTTCAGTAAATAATTACTATGATAATCATTTTGAGTGAAAGAGTTGTAAATTATGATTGTTTATATGCTCTATTGATTATTATTGGGATGCTGTTTTTTCATTGACACAGACTATTCTCAACGCTTAGTAATGTAAATCTAGAGGACATCCAAAGCCTTAGTGACCGCCTTTTTGTGGATAAAGTCCTAGTGAAACTACCAGAAAATGCAGAATGGCACCCATTTCTCTGTACTATGAGCAGTATACAGTACTACAGAGGCAGAATCATTTTGATCAAGTACTTACAGTGCTGGGATACATTGCCTGCTGGAATACATTTCCAAAAGTATTGAGTACAAATCCAAGGAGGTGATGCTTCTTTTCGTCAGACCGCATCTGGAGTATTGTGTACAGTTCTGGGGACCATACTTTAAGAAAGATATAGTGGCTCCATAAAAAGTTCAGAGAAGAGCCACCAAGCTTATTCCAGGTATAAAAGATGAAAGCTATGAGAAGAGGCTGAAGATCCTTAATCTCTTTAGTCTTAGGAAAAGGAGACTAAGGGGTGATCTGATTGAGGTCTTTAAATATGTTAAAGGGATTAACAAAGTGAATTATGTAGAATTCCTTCGGCGGTGTTGTTAAAAATGGAAGTTTACCTAGGGTAAATTTAGCATTGATATTCAGAAATATTTCTTTACCTAAAGAGTAATTTTGATGTGGAATAGCTTGCCTGATCATATTGTTGAGGCAGAGACCTTGGGAGTTTTCAAGAGCAGGCTTGACTTAAAGCAAGATACCATTGAGTCATTGGGTATCTGAAGTGATATATTCACAATAGTATAAAGAAACTGGTGAGCATAGTTGGGCTGAACGGCCTGTTTTCGCCATTCATGTTATGTCGTGTTAGTTCATTTTCTTTATTGGTAGACCTGCGCAGCATCCTTCATTGCTGTTGGTCTGACACTTATAAACTGCGACTTGGAATTACACCAGATGCATGTTTGGTCTGTCTCCACTCTGCTGCGTGTTAGCTCCGTGCTTTGTCATCTGTCAACACCCACTGGCTGTATTTTTAAAGGCCATTTTTCAGGATTTTTTCCTTAATTTGATAGTTATACATTGGAGATAGACAGGAAGGTTGGGGAGAAGATTGGGGAAGACATGCGGCAAATGACCCAAGCTGGACTTGAACCTGGGTCGCCGCAAGAAGGACACAGCCTTTATGGTGCAGACGCTGAGACCGATGAGCCACTAGGGCAAAACCAAAAGCTCAGGTGACAGTACCAAATCGTTAGGCAGAAGGAGAGTAGAGTGTCTCAAATCCTTATCAAAAACTGGGGGAGCAAAATACAGAAATCGTGGTTGGGCAGAAAATGGGTCGTAATTAGAGAGCAAACAAATACAGTCAGGCACAGACCGAAATCAAAATTGGGCAAAAGGATGTCACAGAATCATAAACAGATCACTGGCGTACATTGGGCTTGGTGCTGAGAAAAGTTGATCAACAGTCTGACAAAGCTAAGCAGAAGTGAGGGACTATACACATGGGAGGTGACAAGCTAGGTGGGGCAACAGATGTGAGGAATAATCTAAATATTGACTGAGAGGGGAAAACACAAGGTAATTTAACAATACAAAATGGGAAACAATGACAAAAACTAGTTTTCACACATATCCTTAAACAACAAAAGTTTCATTCAAAGAGTGCCTAAATGTGCAAAGATGGAAGAAACCGATTAGTGGAAGAGATGATTGCAAGGTTTCTGCAGAAACTCAGGCAAGGACCAGGATAGCAAAGAGAGGGCGGTGTTACCGATTGGTGTGGAAAGCAAGATATTCAATTAGGAATGTCAATGTCAGAATGGAGCCAGGGGGTGGCCACGGCCACCATAAATTAAGCTTCGGCCACCCCTCCGGCCCCCGTACCACCACCGTTTTGCCGGCAACTTTTCCTGTGCACAAGTTTTCCCACAGTGATGCAATTCAACCTAAAGCAAGTAGTTCTCCATCACTACAGATGGAGGCGGTAATACACTCAATTTGACTTTATTTTACACAACATAATTACAGACGAAGAAGAAAATTAGCCCAATTAGCCCACATCGCGCCGGGGAAAAAAAATAACGCCTCCAGCACTGGTTAGTGCAGTAATCATTTTACCCAAATAGTGTAATTTGTATGCTAGTTATTTATGCTAGGATTAGTATTATTAGTAAGGGTTAGCAGACAAACTAGACAAAACATGCAGTGTTAGTGTGATGAGCACTTAATTAGTAATCAATGTTGAAGGAAGTAAACGAGGCATGAAGGAACTTGTAAAACACCGGAAACTTCCAAAATCACTCAATGTGACAGCTCGCAGACAGGGGCGTGGACTGGTGAAGAACAAAGAAACGCAAGACATCACAGGGGAAAAAAAGATGTGAATAAACTGGTAGATGATACTGAAAGTATAAACTTAACAGACTAGGTGGAAATAAACGTAAACTATAATAGACAGAAAATCACAGATCATAACAGATCCAACAAAAATAAAAGCATTCCGTATTTGCGCCAGAGGGCTTTGGTTTGCCCTGGCTGGGATGGAGGAATGCATTGCAGTGGAGCCACTGTAATCACACATATTGACTAAAATTGAACCAGATCTGATTCCATGGCGGGGCTGAGACGGACCCAACATGCATCTGGTGTAATATAGGGAGGAGACTGACCCTCCTTTCTCACAACTGTGTGGCAACCTACTGACTGGGGCAGCCTTGTATGAGGTGCAGTTTGTTCCCGACAGAAATTGCATGATCACATAAAAAAAAATAGACAGTCACAAATACATTGTCTTCATTGTAAGGGCGAAGCCTGTTAATATTATTCTTTTGATATCTGTAGATATGGTGAATGAACTTTCTGAAAAAACATTTTGGCTAAAATTTTTCTGCTGAATGCCTATATTCTCATGTGTCCTCTGTGTGTCTTTGACTGCTTATGGTGTGGAGAAAACCCGTTACCACAAACAGCACATTGTAGGTATAGTTCATACTCTCAAAGAGCATGAAGGGTGGAAGACACAGAAGCCTTAGAAGTGGAGTGTTCACCTTTCTCTCACTGCCCATCGACAATGCAGTGCTTTGCATATTAATATTCAGCACCACAATGCTTTTATGTATCATTTCAGTCACTTAAAAAGCCCATTGAACTTTGTTGATAATACCACCCAAATATTCATGGGGAGGTACTGCTGTCGTGATGTGCCACCGATATTATAGTGTTTTTCTGGACAGGGACAGCTTGCACCACACAAAATTATTTGTGATTATTCAGCCACATGTTTTTCCATAATTATTGCAAGATATTGCCAGCAACATTAGTGGTTCTGAGGCTCTGAATAGAGGGACAGTCCTCCCGTCAACTTCCTCAAGGGCTCTTGCACAGCTACATGTCCCAGAAAGCACTTGTTTATTGATAATTTGAGCAAGTTTTGAGTGTGTATTTTTTAAATCTACACTTTAGAGACTCAGCAGCATTTCAGATGTAGGAAAGGGGGTGAATTACCAGGATGAGCCTGGTTTTTGCAGAGCGGATAAGCCTCGCTTCCACAAAGCAGTCCGGCTCAGTCCAGTTCAGTTAATTCCACATTAGAACAGGTTTTTTTGTATTTTCATTGTTAAAAGTTGTGGATTGTGCCAAAAGAGGTGTTCCAATCCATCCTGTTTTTTTTTTACTCTTTTGTTAGGGATCCTTGCACACTGATCCGATCCGATTGGTGGAGCTCAAAACAAAAATTTCATTGATTGTTCAAGACTAAATGGAGCAGTGAGTTATGAAAGGGTGTTTCTCTGCACGTGGCATACATCTGCTTCAATTGCTTGTTAAAGCAATGTCAGACGAAATGTAAAATGCTCCAGAGTGATTACATGAAGATGAACGATCAGCCGAAGTGGCATAAATATAAAAGTTCAACTATATCCAAACAAACCTATTTACCATTAGTGTTTAAACCTGTATAATTATTGACATGGGCTCCTGCACACCCCTGCGAAACATTAAGAATAATTAAAGCACAAAATTCAAAATTCAAGAATGTTTCAAGAATTCTTCAAGAACAGTTCTTGAAATTTTTGCAAGGGCAGAGACACTCATCATCAGCATTACACAGCATTGCTGGAGACGACTGTTATCCTGCATGTGTATTATTCTTCCTCTTATTCCTCTTTTGTGTCAGATTTCGATTTTCTACTCCTCCTGCAGCTTTGATGAAACCCTGGCAAAATATATATCTAAACATGCGGCTTGATTGGGATCACTATGGTACCTCTTTTAGTGAAAAAGTCTAAACTGCAAAAAACTCACATTGAAAGTGAATGGGGAGGTTTCAATAAAAATGATCAAACACGGCCCGCTTTGGAGTCCCATTACATCACGATACTTCAACATAGAAAGACAGTTTAAAATTTAAGTGGGTCTCAAGACTTGAGACTTTTTTGGTCAAAGTCCATTTTTCCATCGCTGTAATAGTTTTTCGTAATGGCAATTTAAGTTATTTGTTTTTTTCAGAGGGTTTTTGGGATTATAATGGGTTTCTATGGGACAGAATGTTTGGAGCCAGAGTGGGAGATGTCAATAACACTCTAACAGCTAAACCTGAAAATTTTACCTGTCACGTGTTCTAAATTCCGCAATATCCAACCTACAGACACAATTCATATGTCAGTGTGAGTGTCATTACGACATGACTCATGGTTTTCTCATAAATTCACATCAGGCACAGAGAGTATGGAATTATATTTGTGCCACAATCCTGAGCGAGCAATTGGACAATTTGAGCGCGGAAAAATATATTTCGTAAGCACACAAATCTTGTTTAGAGAAAAAAGAAATTTTGTGAGCAAACAAAACCTTCCGATTGAGCGAATAAAATAATTCTGTGCTCAACAAATATTTTTGCATGTTTGCTATGATCAATATAAACGTGCAATATTAACCCCCTTCTCTTAGTTTCACTCTATACCCTCTCGAAAACTCATGTTCTGCGCGCTGGCAGACCGCAGCATGCTCGCTCAAAGCATGTCTCTCCCTCTCTCTCAGTCTGACCTCTCTGTGCGCGCTCAGCTTCACCTGCGCGCTCGCTCGAGCTGTGCAGTGTTACAAATGTGCCACAATTCTGATTGGCTGCTTCGGTCTCCAATTAGATGCATTATGCCCAACCACCAAAGAATAGGGGAAAAGGTAATGACGAAATTCGTCTGCGACTGGATAATAGTGCTGCCCTTGTTTGGGACGGGTTAAGGTTAATGTTATATCTCTATGTATCTTGAGACATCGACTGTTGTGTGACTCGTGGCCCTCTTTAGCAACACTGGCTGCTGCTAACTATAGCATTGCACAATGTCTTCTGAACATTAAAACCAAAATGCCACACCGCAGCCACGAGCACCACGTTTTATGGACCTTTATGAAATTTTGTTGGTTAGTCTGTACACATTCGGCTTGCGAACCAAGTTAGCTATCTAGTTAGGTTGCTAGCGTCAGGTCAGCCAACTAATGTCCGGAGAAAAGCAGAAGCTGACAGACATTAAACGTTACTTCCATGATAGCTGGCGAACTTGACAATCTTAAAAAAAAGAATAGTTTTGGCACCTTTATCCCAGCTGATTTATTTCAACACCCCTGAAGAAGGAACTTTGCCGATATGTCTGTCGCCATAAACTGAAATAGGCTACACTTATAACCTGCATATCAAGTCTGATCATCTAATGTTACACATCCACAAGTGAAGTACACGATCATCCTTGATTAATTTTGTGAAAGCAAAGACACGTGTTTTATGCAGTGATTGACATCTCATTCTAATGCTTAAACACTATTAGCAATCAGTTTTACTTGAAATAGCAGAGCAAGTGCAGGTGTGATAAACGATATTAATTAGGGTTAATATTGCATTTTGGTGTAGCTAACAAAACCAGGGTGCTACTGCCGTTCCCGGTGATGGTGTTGCTGTGCTGGCTTAATACTGCAGCATGGATGTATATACAGAACGAAAGATAATGTGGTGTCAAATTACAGCAGTTGTGGTCGTTTAGTGATATTTGGGGTACTGCTTTAGACAAATAACCTGAAAGCATAATCTAAACCTATGTGGAATACATTTGGAAAAACCTGGAAGTTTATTCTCAAATGAACCAACCGGAAAAATAACCTCTAACGCGGCGAGTGCTTCGAACCACGGGAACGCCGGTGCCAGCGTCGGCTCAGCTCACCAGTATCATCTGGCACTAATGTTCGTGAAATATGCCGAAACAGATCACGGTAATAACACACGATGCGCGGCTGAAGAGGCCCATCAGTCCGGAGCCAGGGAGCCGGCGCCCGGTGGTGCAATGCCGGCCTTCATAGCTGCCAGCGGGGACACGCGCATCAAAGCCCCGCGTTGCGCCACCGAACGCACGCTTTCACGAATATTAGCGCCAGGTGATACTGGTGAGCTGAGCTGACGCTGGCACCAACGGTCCCGTAGTTCGAAGCACTCTCCACGGTAGAGGTCATTATTTCGGTTGGTTCATTTGTGAATGAACGTCAAGGCAAACTTTTATGTCGATAGACTTATCTGTAAAGTGCCTTCTTCAGGCGTTATATGTTGAAATTAATCAGCCGGAGAATGGTGCCAAAGCTATTTTTAAGACTGTTCAGTTTGCCAGCTATCATGGAAATAACATTAACGTCAGTAATCTTCTGCTTTTCTCCGGACATTAGTTGGCTGACCTGACGCTTGCAACCTAACTAGATAGCTAACTTGGTTCGCAAGCCGAAGGTGTACAGACTAACCAACAAAATTTCATAAAGGTCCATAAAACATGGTGCTCGTGGCTGCGGTGTGGCATTTTGGTTTTGATTTTCAGAAGACATTGTGCAATGCTATAGTTAGCAGCAGCCAGTGTTGCTTAAGAGGTGTATGAGTCAAGAGTCACACAACAGTCGATGTCTCAAGATATTAGAGATTTAACATTAAACTTAACCTGTCCTAAACAAGGGCAGTACTGTTATCCAGTCACAGACGAATTTCGTCATTACCTTTCACCCTTTTCTTTGGTGGTTGGGCATAATGCATCTAATTGGAGACCGAAGCAGCCAATCAGAATTGTGGCACATTTGTAACACTGCACAGCTCGAGCGAGCGCGCAGGTGAAGCTGAGCGCGCACAGAGAGGTCAGACTGAGAGAGAGGGAGAGACATGCTTTGAGCGAGCATGCTGCGGTCTGCCAGCGTGCAGAACATGAGTTTGCGAGAGGGTATAGAGTGAAACTGAGGGAAGGGGATTAATATTGCACGTTTATATTGATCATAGCAAACATGCAAAAATATTTGTTGAGCACAGAATAGTTTTGTTCGCCCAATCAGAAGGTTTTGTTTGCTCACAAAATTTCTTTTTTCTCTAAACAAGATTTGTGTGCTTGCGAAATATATTTTTCTGCGCTCAAAATGTCCAATTGCTCGCTCAGGATTGTGGCACAAATATAATTCCATAAGAGAGTGCAGACCAAGTTTCACTGAATTTCATGTTAAACTGGTCAGCATTTCAGTTGGTGACATCACACAGTTTGTCAACTGTTGTACTCGTATAACTAGAATTTCTATAGAGCTCCGTTAGCTGATGTCACGCAGTCAAAAGCATATTTTCCCTGCAGTAGCCTTTACAAAGTATAGAAGTGTCGAAGATCAGTATTAATGCTGCAGAAATGAGTTAGCCGCCTTTCCCTTTTGATTCTAGATCTGTTCATGACAGTACAATCCATGACCAGGATTCACTTCCTTATAAAGCAGTAAAGTTCACACATAAAAAGCTTTAGTACTCTAGCCATCTCATGCATAAATTATGATAAACTCAGTCAGGATTTTAATACTAATATGCAGCAGTCCCCTAAATTGCAGGCATTTATTGAGAAAAAAAAACTTTTAAACAGCTGCACACTGTAGTGACCTCCATGCATGAAAAGTTTAAACCCAAATTTTGAAGCACACTTGAGACTATAATAATCATTTGAGATAATTTTTTTTTAGATAGTTGATGTGACCTCATTCTTCATTGTATATTGGAAATAAACACAGGTTCCATATACAATTAATTACTTGCAAACCTTCATGATGCCACTGTACAGGTACACCCTAACTTCTTTGATGCAACTGATGTGTTCTCTTTTGTCCTGTTCTTGGCCTGATTGGTTCCCATCTCACTGCCTGAGGTCATAATGGACCATCAGTGAATCTGGAGCCTGGCCACCATGCAGGGCTCCCTCAGATCAACGCAGCATTCTGTGGCACTTTCAGATTTTCTGGCAGAAATGTTCAACTTTTTTTTCTTTTTACCCCACAAACACAAAGGGCCAACATTTTACGAACAACCTTTATATTTCAAAATTTGGCAGGTTTTTATTAATTCAGACCAACAAAGGCACACAAAATGCCAAAGGGACACTTGTATTGTCAAAAATGTTGCTTGCTAGCAACTGTCCATCTTGAAATTCAACTTTCAAAATGTATTCCTCCTTGAATACGTTTTGAAAGTTGCCGGAATTAGAGCCTGAATTAGAGCCCCACGGACATGGGTTGATAGCTTTGTCAATGATAAGTTTTTTGGAAAACTTGTTGGTCAAACAGATTGTACTTTGTTGTTGGCAAACCTGAACACCAGCATGCCTTTCCTTCTGGGTGAAGACTGGTTGGTCAGAACTTTATGGTTCAGCCGGACAATGACCTCAAGCACTCCTCTAAGCTCTGCCAAAGATATGTAGACAAAAAGGAGGAAGCAGGGGTGCTTCGGAAGATGATGTAGCCCCCACAGTCACCAGTTTTATCACCTATTGAGTTCCTATGCGATAAGCTCGGCCAGTCAGAGAAGTGCACCCGTCACGTTCAGAAGAGCTCATGAAGGAACTCTTGAGAGCCTGGGATGAGTTACCAGGAAGTTCTCTCTTATACTGCTGGAAGAAAGCCGAAGATATGTCGGGCTGTAATCAAGGCTAAGGGAGGGTACTTTGTAGAAAGTCGAGTTTGAATATGTTCATCTATTGGCAAGTAATTTTGCACATTTCTATTTTAGATATGTGTTTCCACATTTTAGATATGTGTTTCTGTAGTGCACATTAAGAGTACTGTCCGCCGTGGAAACCCAGACCATATGTAAGGTTAAGGTACTGGTTCGTAGAGATTACGTACTGGTTCCTAGGGCACTGTAGTGCTTGGTGGAACTGCAGCTATAGACATACCCGGTCATTGCCGTAAGCTGTGTGTCTGTTCATTCACCAGCGTAGGCTGCCATTGCAGTTTTATGTCAGGTGGGCAGGTCCTGGCTGCTCATTATTTGGCACCCCTGAGCCTTCAGGTACAGCTGATGACAGATTGCATCCCCTCTCTCAAGCTTTGTGTCTTATCTGCCCTCCTGTTTCCCGCTGCTCAGATTGGGAGGCACGTATTGACAGTCACGGTCGCGTGTTCTACGTGGACCACGTCCACCGCACCACCACGTGGCAGCGCCCCACCACCGCGACCATGTGCAACGGGATCCAAAGGTCAGGCTCCCTGCAGCAGATGGAGCAGCTCAACAGGAGGTGAGCAGAACCAGCGGGTGCATCCATAGAGCACAGCCTGAGCACTACTTTCAACTCCAGGTTAGAATCAGGAGGAACACAATTAAAATGCATTACAGTTTAAAGTCAGAGTTTTTACTACTACTATTTTCATGAATGTATAACAAATTATGCTTTTATTTTTCAATCTTTGCTATTTAGAAGGATGTAGTTTTCTTTACTTCTGCATGGAAAGCTGATGTCGCATTATATACTGCTCACAAAAAGTAGCGGATTTAGAAAAGAAAAGACAAACAAGTCTGAAAATATTTTTACTTAGAATTTCAATTTAATCAGCGAGCAATCCAAGATTAAGTTCATGACACTTTATCATCACCTAAGTTATTGAGAAATTTTTTCTGGAGGTACAAAAAGTCACATTGTGTAGAGTAACTAGTTGGTCCGCCATTAGTGTCCAAACAAGCATCACTGCAACGCTGCATGCTCCCATTGAGATGACCAATATCAGCTTGAGGAATTCTCTGCCACTCCTCCTGGGGTGCCGCACCAGTACCCACCCACTCCACCAAGTCCTGACAGGGTGGGTGGGTGCTGCAGTCGTACACATTGTCCCAGCATATCCTATATGTGATCCATGGGGGAGAAGTCAAGGGACATTGCTGGCCGGGGTAAGGTTTGAATTAGGTGCCTTTGGAGATGGTCAAAGACAACGCTTGCACAATTAGCTCTGACATTGACATCTTAGTAGGTAAATTCAGGTCCATGACGGCGTGCTAACGGAAGCACATGTGGAGTGATGATGTTGTCATGGTAGTACACCACTGTGACTCTCCCATGGCAGATGTGGAGGTCAGTCCTGCCTGTCATTGTGATTCCACCCCACAGCATTACTGACCCTCTCCATGCTGATCATGTGGAATCATGATGGCTTGCTGATTAGGGCGACCATCACTGAAGTCCAGATTGAACCGTGACTCATCGCAGAACATTACACGTGACCATTGGGCATTGGTCCAACGTAGACACCACTATTTCCTTGTCTCCTGGTGATAATCTGAGAGTAGCAACGGAATTTATGGCTACCTGGCTCACAGGTTGGCAGTATGCAGATGTTTTCGTGTGGTGTGCATTGAGATGAGGTTTCCTGTAGCCTGTACTGTAGATGCCCTTATTGCAGCTGTGTCGCATTCAGTCGCCCGTCACACAGGGCTCTATTGACAACCTGGTGGTCACCTCGCCTGTTTGTGTATTTTGGACGCTCTCTTCAAGCTCTGTCCTGGACTCTACCGGCGGGAACATGGCATTCCCACAATCGGCTGATGACGGACATGCAGTTGTTTGGCTATTTAAGCCTGGGTTCTTCTGGACTGGAGTATCCCTATGGCCCATAATCTTTCTTCTTCCTTGAGTCTTCTCATTATCAAAAGTATGGCTCCAGGCATGCTTTTATACCCATATGTGCACAAAAAGCATTTAGATGACGGCATTTGCACCCTGAAGGCATGATGTTGCTTTTCACATGCATTCCAGGTGCCTTTGGGCGCCCTGTTTCTACAAACTTTGAAACCTGATGGTTTATGGGATATGTACTGAAATGTGCCTGTGGCTAACCTCAAACATACTCAAAAAATCTCACAAACATCTAAATTCGGGTGCTTTCCACAGTTAGTTGAATTTGAATATCCCCTACTTTTTGTGAGCAGTATAGAAATGTTTGTCATGTACTGCCATCTACAGGGCACTTTGTAAAATGTAGCCAGGCAATCCGTCAGGCAATCTCTCATATTTTCCCTGACAAGATAACGGTTTACCTGAGGTTTAGTTCTGTGGTGGTTCTATGGTCACAGTGGTCTAAACGCAGATGTGGGAGTTTTCCACAGGGCAGGTTATGACCTGAAAAGCACAGTCATCCTGCATTTCCCAGAAGAATTTAAACTGCTCTCTGTCATCCAGAAGCTCAAATCAGTAATTGTAAATAAAGGGGGGTAAAAAGAAAATTTGTCTTATTCTGCAGTTGATTCACAATATGAACAGAAGATAATTTATTAAGCACAAGAGAATATAATATTTGCCGAAGACTCCTCCTGAGGCTCCCCCCCCACACACACACACGCACACATGCACTCACGCACACACACACACACAGACTCAATCCGTGCTCATATATTTCCTTGGGGTTTTGCATCAATTCTGTCAGTCTCCTGGAATTTATTTTTGCGAGAGCGTGATATCTGTAAAGCATGTCTCCAACAGCAGCACATTATGTTCCAACAGCTGCATAAACACCATTCTCCTCTGGTTTAAATTGGCTAACAAGTGTGCTCTTGAGCAACTTGGCATCCTCTGTTTTGCCTGCTTTTCCAGTTAGCTGGTACTCTGTTGATAAGATATCTTAGCAGTTAATTCAGAGAAAATACGTACATATACTCTTGGCATTACTTTATGTTTTCAGCCAGTGCCTAATGGTGCAGCATTCAGGAGTAATTTTACTGAGACCGAGATACTGGGATTTATGAAATGTCACAGCAGTACAATAGAAATTATGTTCAATGAAGCAAAAGAGTGTTGCTCTAAATAAATTATACAGTAAACATTGTCAGGTAGGGCCACCTGGTTTGGGGAGAGGACGGCTATGACCTGTTCACAAATCACAGCTCTGAACTCTCTGTCTAGGTACCAGAATATCGAGAGGACGATGGCAACCGAGGATGAGAGTGCGCGAAGGACAGAGCGACCGGGAAGCACTGACATGGACGTGGATTCACTGCCGCTGACTAACGGTATTTGGCCCAATGCACCACTGCCTCGAAGCCATGTGTGTGTTTTAGTGAGTATCTTGGGGGAACAAGATATGACGTGACTGGTTAGAAATAAAATCTTTTTTCCATTTGAGATGGACTGAATTAAGTTCCTGAAATGAAGTAAGGCAGCCATTTTTTCCTTTACTGTATATAGATCAAGTGTGTCATGGGCTCTTCTACTAGATTCTAATGGTGGCCCTTTGTCTTTTGTCCTGACGGAGCGTAGAGCTTAGAAGAGAGCCTCCTTCATCCCCAGTCAGCAGTCAGAAAATCACCTTACTGCTTCAGTGTCCTGCTGTCAAGTTCATCACCCACCCTGAGTTCTTCACAGTGCTCCATGCTAACTACGTGAGTAACCAGCACAGGCAGTTCACCGCGTCCTTGATCGTAGCAGTGACTGTCAAGCCCAAGGCTTAATGACGAAATACAGGGCTGGTAAAACTTATTTCTTTCCGCTCCCCTGCTCTGGACCTTGTTCACATGTTGTAATTTGGTGAAATAGGGGCAAAAGAGACTTCATTTGAAGCGTCTCATTGCCCTCAGCAGAACCTTCAGCCTTACAGGCTGCTTAGAAGAAATGTCTTTGCTGCAGTCACAGTTGTCTGCCCATTCGCACTCATTGTTCCTCTGCCCTATGACTCTGGTGACATTCTGCAGCTGACCATGCCAGTTTGGGAGCACTGGTGCAGCAGTTCATGCTGATATACTCGCTTTTAAATATTGATTCCTATTTCATGCTGTATGACAGTCCTGGCTCATGAGGTCGCCATCTACTCTTATTTGGACATGGCAGAGAGAATTGCCGTTGCTGGTTCAAACCCAATAATCCTGAATTCTGCCCTGTAGTTTATGGTCAAGACTATCAGAATTACAGTGCTGAAACTGACCTGCCTTTTAATAGATTGTACATTTTTAAAAACTCATCCTAACTCAAAAAATGTTCATCCCCCTAGGAGAATGTGAAACTTTTTTTCTATACATCAAATTTTAATTGGAAGCATAGAGGTGGGGTCCCTAAAATGGGACATTATATTTAATGGGCTCCTTCTGACTCAGGTTTCTTTATTTCAGAGTGCATACCGGATATTCACCAACAGTACCTGTCTAAAGCACATGATCTTGAAAATACGTAGGGATGCGCGCAACTTTGAGCGCTACCAACACAACAGAGACTTGGTCACATTCCTCAACAAGTTTGCTGACACACAGTTGGAGCTTCCTAGAGGCTGGGAAATCAAAACTGACCAGCAAGGGAAGGTAAAGAACCTCAATCTCATGCACAAAGTACACTCGTCTATAACATCACCCCTCGATGAAGTGAGTGGAAAAGAAAAGAAAGTAAAAACTGTGCATCGTCTCTAAAAATGGGATGGGCTAAAGACAATATTTTCCAATCCAATATAATATCATTTTTTGTGCTGTCTATGTTGGTTAAGCGGAAAACATTTGTGCCTTGTGTTTTCCGGCAGTCGTTTTTTGTGGATCACAACAGTCGGGCAACCACCTTCATCGACCCCAGGATCCCTCTGCAGAACGGCCGCCTGCCTAACCACCTGACCCACCGGCAGCACCTGCAACGACTGCGGAGCTACAGCGCAGGAGAGGTGAGCGGGCGAGCAGTGCTTCGCTCTGAGCTGCAGGTGGTGCTATGCTGACTCCACTCGCTCACTGCGTGGAGTTTGGTAAAGGCAGTCATATCGGTCATCCCATGCTTCCCCATTTTTTAATGTTGGAGTATGTTTGCATCGCCTGGTAATTATGATTGTGAATGTGAGTGTCCAGACTACAAGGATGGGCCTTTGATACGGCTCTTAAGTATATTGAGGGAAGAGAGAGGAGATAAACTAAGGTTATAAATTTGAGAATTAATGAAAGCATCATAATGTTCTCTTTTATCTGAGCTGTCACCAAAATAGCTACACCAATAGCGATCTGATATACAATACGGCACATCGCAAGGCGCATATACTGCCGATAATGACGGCTCAACGGTCAAAATGTCGACGAGTGAACTTCCACTTGTATTCGCGTGCGGTCGAACGCTAGCTGATATAATGGCAATTTTAAGCGTTTAGTTCCAGGATGTGAACTCCGGCCTTGACCGGATTGTAGCGTTTGTTTGAATTTTGCGGTATTTTCATATTCATTTCGGTGTATCCACGATGGTATTCGACTGCAAAGCTGCACAATGCTCATCGCATTTCGTCATGCATGCATTGACTTGGTGAAGTGCGGACATCGACAAAAAATCCCCTCCCTTCATCTCATCTCCCGATTTCCAACAGTTTTGCGTTATATCAGATCACTCCTGTTGCACAGAGGTTGTTTATGCAATTTAAAACAAACAGAACCCAAAATGTTCTGGCCGAGAGCTCTGTTCCTGTGTCTGAGCTGTGTGGTGTCTGTGATCGGCAGGCGTCAGAGGTATCCAGGAGTCGAGGAGCATCCTTACTAGCCAGGCCTGGAAATAGTTTGGTGGCAGCCATACGGAGCCAGTGTCATCAGGACTCAGTGCCACTAGGTTTGTGAGCAAGTTTTACTGATGAATTGCCCTGAATGAATCTCCACAGATATAAACTTATGAATCTCATTAAGTATTGTATATTTGTAATTGCATTTGTGATTGAGGAGGTGCATAATAGGTTGTGCTTGTGGTGAACATAATGTTTAAGAGCTTATTTTATTCAGGAGCTCCTCTCTGGCTCCCAGTTCTAGTGCTGTTTTCACAGTGCTCAGGTATTTTAGCAATGTTCCATGACTCTCCTGTGAGTTCACCATCCCACTCGGGAATCCTTCTCCAGGGCCTGAGGCATGCATGACCCTGCCTTCCCCCATAAGTGAAATGCAAGGGATCAGGCTTGAGGAGATCTTGTAATTACACTGACTCTTTTGCTCTAAACCACAAACCTGCAAAGGAAGCTGAGCAGACCAATCAGCATTGTTTTCAAAAGTGCTTCTCTGCCCTCAGGATTTCTGTTGGGCTCAGCAAACCTTCTAAACAGAACTGGGGAGGTCTATGAGTGTAATTTCTGAGTGTACCCGGTGCTGCCCATTGCTGCACCCACAGTGATGAGCTGACCTGAACATATTCAGTATTGGTGTATTCATCAACGCTAAGTATATTGCTCTAAAGCTGTCTTATTGAGTTTCTGGTATATGTTCAGTCATTCATAATCAATAGATATAATTTCCAGTTGGCACCAGGTAACTGCTAGGAGTGTTTTTATCAGTGTGGGTTGCTCAGCTGACATTAGTGGCGGCGCAAAAAACCTTTTGAACTAATGAGCAGTCTTGACCTAACTTCAATCATTTTCTTTGATTAACAAGTTTTACAATGGTCATAATAATTTATTGGGAGTGAATCTTCATTCATACTGCAATTTTGTGACAATTAAATGGTCAATTCAATTCAGAAAAATTTACCTTTTCCAAAAGAATTGTTTGCTTTTTGCACATGTTGCGATGCAGGCTATCTAACCTGCAGTTTATAATTGTTGAAATTACAACAAAGGAAATGATGATTAGTGACACAAGTCCACAGTTTAGAATAACATTGTTTTAAATGTGATTTTGTGTCAAAATTAAGTATTTTTTTCTCATCTCACCTTGACAAGAGAACTGACAGCACCTGATAGTGTTGCTTGATTTCGGAGTGCGTGTAATAATCAAAATAATGATTGAAAACAGGTCAAGTCCAGTCATTAATTTAGAGGGATGTTTCTTGCCTCCTTCGCACCAGCCTTCACTGGTTTATATGATTTGTATAAAATTCACCTTAAAAATGAACACTTATTTATACAACAGTAAAAACAGTACTTAGAATCTAAGTCATTTGGTTTCCCAAAAAAATAGTTCTTTTTTTTAAGTTTCTACTTTTATGCAAGTAACATTGTTGTACTGAGATGATGACCCTTGTGAGAGTGACTTCTGACAGTGATCTCTAATTTTTTACTCAATAAGGTCTGGTCCCGGGTGGCAGAAATGTTGAGAGTAGTGTTACACGTATATTTACACTTCAGTTTATTTGTTGCATCATAACTTGATTTTTTTTGTAAAAGTGGCATATTTTATACCGTTTAATTATAAATGAAAAGTGAACGGCGACTGTCAGTGTAACAAACTCATGAATGATCATTCACTGCCTTTTTTTCATGACTTTTTGCAGCATATAATGATAAGATCGTGGCTTTCCTCCGCCAGCCAAACATCTTTGATATGCTTCAGGAGCGGCAGCCGAGTCTTGCAAGAAATCACGCACTAAGGTGAGGACAATATAGTACCCCAGAGTGTTTAAGTGATAGCACAGGTACTTTTTTTCCTTAGTGAGAGAGTGTAATTCAAAGGGATGACATGAGGCTGCATTAGTCATTGCAGTCATTTGTTCTGGAATGCATTTTTTTCAGTCACACCATAGCGTAAGGAATACGATGAATTCTACATTTGCTGTCTGCATGATGAATATTCATGGGACTCCCATTTGTTAAAGCCTCTTTATTAGCCTAAAAGCATTCCACAGTTGAGACCCTGCTGTCAGATCTGGTACTTTTAGCAGGTGGAGCTCAACCCAATCCGGTGAAGTGCATTTCAGTTGAGATTATGACTCGTCTATCTCCAGTATGCTCAACTGAACATAGCAGAGGGTAGGGATTTTGAAAGAGGTGCGTATTCGTTTGTCTGGTAAGTGATATGGGTCACTTGGTTTTCAGGGAGAAAATCCACTACATTAGAACAGAGGGCACACATGGAGTTGAGAAGCTGTCGTGTGATGCTGATCTGGTCATACTGCTAAGGTAGGGGTCTTCCGGGTTTCAGCACATCCCTCTCATAAGCCATCTTGTACTTCCTGCGGGCCTTTTGTAAACAGACTCCGCAGCTGGGTCCCCGACAGAGATGGAGCATAGTGCAACATATTGGAACATATTGTAGCTGAAATTTTGTAATTACCTAGGCTTGGCATTTGGGAGACCTTTTAATCTTTTTTCAATGCCATTTTCCGGTATTTTCAGTATTTGAAGGTTGTAGAACCAGAGAATCAAGATGCTTTTACCTTGAGACATGAGAAAGGGAAACTGGAAAACAAATCCAATTGTGAATCACTTAGCCAGGACAGCCATGTTAATATACATAAGAATCAATGAGGTCCACTGGCATCAGTTCTGGCCAGATGAGCCTTACAATGAGGCTTCACCTCTCATTTTGAGGCCTACTCATTTTGCAGTGTGCAGAACCAGCGGGCATTGTTCGAAAGGTGATCAGAGTGGCAATATTTGCACTGGTCCAGTTTACTTTGTGGTAATTCATCATTGTAAAAATGTCAGGGGATACTATGGATCAGCAGTTAAAATTCCTCGGCCACGCTGCTGCTGCATAACCTTTATTATTTAAGTCAGTAGAACATTTTGGTTTGACAACTCGAGTTTCACAACACTGAGTCATCATGACTAAATATGTGAATATTTATTAGGTTTTTCTGTTTTCCACTGCATAGACAATTCTGGACCAATCAGAAAGTTTGTGGGCCTGAGCCCACAATATTGTCCTGCGGTGTCGCTGCTGTTTGTCGATACAACATAAGGTTGTCATTGAAAAAAGAAAGGCTTTGTATTGTACAGTCTATGTTCAATAATCTTAAGTCTTTGTTATGGTTTTGGGGCTCTATCTTACACCTTCTGCAGAGTGACATCTTAAAATGAGGTGTGGTCTGGAGTATTGAAGGAATGTTGCTATCTTCAGACAGCAGAAAGCAATAGCAGGATTGATCAACAAAAACCTTGTCTAAAGTCAATTGTCAGTTTTTGACTATTAATTTAAGGGCGCATAGTAAGATAGCATTATGTGCCTTTGTAGGCGAGTGTGGAAGGCATGTACACCCTCCGTGTTACATACTACACAGCGGCGAGCAGCAGTGCCCTCTAATGCAATCTATTAAACAAGTGAGAATGGTTAGTGCGATCAATGTCTTGCATCAGAAAATGCTCTGATGTGGGCTATTTGCACTGTAAGGGAACTCTTCTGCGGAGTGAGTTTTTCTTTTTCCTGCTTTTCAGCAAATATGCCCTTATAATAGCTATTCGCCAAGTAGCAAGCCCAGCTGGCTTTTAAAGGGAATTGGAGGTGACACTGATTGGTTTATTTCATGTTACGCCAAAAACACGCCTACGATTAATGACGAGATTAAGTACAACGCTTTTGAATCATGTGGCTACCTTAGAGCTCAGATTACCTGCTGTTAAATCAGTGAAAATGGCTTGTCCATGTGCTTCAGACTGTGCGTTATATCATTAAAATGGTGACCATCATGTTTATCAAGTTGGTTCATGAAAAGTTCCAGACTTATGAAGAGTACATGTCCAGATGCTGGCAAGCGATTTCTGTAGCTGATTCTCCTGGCGTCTACAGTCGCACTCTGTCTTGCAGTCCATTGAGGCAATCAGATGCGTGAAGGACAAATGCAGCCTAATGATTGTGATTCTTAAGTCAAGTCTCCCTCATTTGTAGAGCAAATTTAAAAATAGCTTAATATGGCCAGTGTGCTGCTCATCATCCTGTAAAGCAGGACAATAGAAGAACATATAGCACATGTGTGTACACACACACAGACACACACACTCACATGCACTCACATTACATGGGAGCCAGAGAGGTACAGTAAAAATATAAAACCAATGATAAAATTGAAAGAAGATTAGAAGTGTTTTTAGTGAAGTTGAAGTTTAGTGAAGCTTGAACTTATTCATGTTTTGAATTTAATGTTATTTGAAGGCATGCTTCTCTTTTTTGTCTTTGGCTCTTATGGCCTCTTCTGTTAGGGACAGAGTCATGTGGCTACAGTGGTCTAAACTCCATTTACTTTGATAAGATATTTAAAACTGTTCCATTTATCACACTTAGCTCATCCTAGATATGTCATTGACAAATCCACTCCAAGAATGCTCTTAGATGATAAGGACTAGCTATGCAGTCTATAGCTGGGCCTTCTAACCATTAGAGAAAGCTCTTAGTGCTTTGCACTGACTGAGATTGAAGAGCTGTTCCATAACCATTTGCTTGCTCTGGCAACATCTTATGCCCATTTTGGTTACAATAGCATGCAACCATGCTGATATTAGTTCACAGAATATTTGTTTATCATTCACTGCTTTTGCCTTGACACCACCTTAAACTCACGCATTTCCATGTGACAGTAGAGTGCATTTTTTGATTGTACGCAGGTGGAAATGCCAGTCCAGAGGCAATTTAACTTGGTCTTTTAATTGTCCTTTGTGTATAGCATTTTCCTAAAATGTGTGTGTTACTCACATTCCTATAGTGAGGATTAGCTACTGTGCACAGCCTGCAGGTTTTGTGTGACTCTGTTTACCATAACTACATATACAGTCTGATTAGCATGTCTTGCCTTTAGCCTGTTTGAAGAGGAGATCATGTCCTACGTGGCACCTCATCCCCTCCATCCCGGGTACAACTTTTCACCGCGCTGCTCTCCAGGATCCTCACCCCAGAATTCCCCTGGTCAGTGCCTTTCAGTGGGTCAAGTTGATGTTTTGAACTGTGCACTGTAAAAAATTATTTGCTCACTCAACTTGGCTAAATCAAGGTGATCTTATTGCTTTGACTGAGTTAAGTTCAGTGAATGTAAAGCATAGTGATAAACATGACTCTTTGCCTTCACAGAACATAACTCAGTTCAGGCAATGAACGGACTTAACCTCATCAAATTGAGTGAGCTAATCATTTTTTACAGTGCGGCTGATTAATGATGCAATAAGCATTGGAGCTGTGAGTTGCATCACATTTTCCAGTGACTGCTCAAAATGTTTGAGTAAGGTGGTTGACTTTGTATATCCATTATTTCTTGGGATCAAAAGTGACTTCTTGGACATAGTTTTCACAGTAAATTATGCAACACTTAGGTTTTCCTATCAACAGATGGAGTTTTAAGCTTGTAACAAATTATACTAGACTATACTGAAGGCTCTTCTCTGTGTGGTCAACGTCGCAATCACTTTCTGAAGCTCAACCTGTACTCACTCACTCCCCAGTGTCCTATAAAGAGCATCACGCTACTTCTTGTAAGATTTGAATGAAAAACCTTGATTAATGGTTAAATGAATGGCCAAGACTGAAAATAAATGAGAATGTAAATGTATATACAGTACTGTGCAAAAGTTTTAGGCACATTTAAAGCAATTTCGAAGGGCAAATATGCTTGCAAAAATGATTCAATAAAAAGGTTCTAATAACTGAGAAATATACTGAACTGAGTTATTAACTGCTGTAAACTCTATCAAACCAATATTTGGTGTAACTACATTTTGCCAAAAAATCTGGGACTCTTCTCCTATAGTTTGTAAGAAGGGAGCCGGAAACACCAGGCGCAGGATGCAGAAGTGTTTATTAAACACAAAAACACTAGGGGGAGAATATGGCTGGCACGCCAGAAATAAAACACTGTGCACATGCACTGAACAGAAGGGAGAACTGAAATACACTGCCAAAGGCAGGGGGAGAACTGAGGTACACACTCAATGAGTGGCTAAACTAAAAAAACAAAAACTGAACCTAACTAACTGACGAACCACACTGGGAGACTGAACGAAAAGGAAGACAAGACTGGGGTGCTGCAAAAGGCAAGACTCAGGACAGGCGCGGGAAAAACACAGGAATGCAGGAGCAGAGATATCACCATGTAGACTGAGTCAAACAAGGATCCGTCTGATGAAAACTTCCAATTCTGCCACATATAAAGATCACGAGAGGAGGCAGGGACTCGGAATGCAATCACACTGAAACAGAAACACATGGGGATTAATAAACAATCACACGAGGACCGGGTAATACTAATGACTCGAGACAAGACGCTGAGACGAGCTATCAAGCTAGACGGTTTAGATTAAGGCAATCTAAATGTGACAAGAAAAAAGCACCATAAGGAAAGCAAGGGAAAGCACAGGGTTTAAACTGCAGTTAATCAGAAAGTTCAGACTGAAAGCAGAAAAGCCAGAAACGCATACGCTCGCTAAATGAGTTAATCAAGGTTAATACTAAGTGACGAAGTATTTACAATCACCCTTAAATACGTGAAGATTAGTACGGGTTAGTAATGTCCTATCAGAGAACGCATTCACTCAGTTTGCGAGACCCGGAATTAAACACAGCTGGAAGCAATGAATGAAATACCAAAGCCAAACCGAAAGTAGAAAGGTGATTGGACGACGAGACACAGGCATGCTGAAGGCAGTCACACGACACCACTGAAGGCAGATTGGAAGCGGATCATCAGCCGGCTGGAAAATAAACGAGACGAAAGTAAATCACAAGCACAAAAACGCACGGGACAACACACGAAAGGGCAGAATCATTACATAGTTCATAAGATGATCGGCTTTTTGCTTGTTCCAAGCAGAGTGAAAAACTCGCCACCATTCTTCTGCAGACTGACTGTCTCAGTTGGGTCTGTCCCTCCAAGTAATTGCAGACAGCCACAATGATCTTGACATCAGGGCACTGTCAAGACCATATTATCTGTATGAACTGTTTTTAATGAAATACCAACATTTATTTATAAAACATGTTTTGATTTATTTGGCATTTGGAATTTCAAATTTACTTTTTATCTTCAGCGACACAAATGTGGGAAACAGAAAATAAACATCTAAAGCCAGATTTGAGTTTTTAAAAGTGCGGGGTACCTAAGACTTTTGCACAGTTGTGTATGTACTGAAAAAGTCTCTGGGTCATGACCATCTTAAGCTAAAATATCTTACGTTCGTATACTCTGAGGTGTCAGTGACTACATACTGTATCTACTCCGACAGGATTCTGAGTGCGTGTGTTATGGTATATGCCACTGCATGTTGTTTCACACTTACGCCTCTGTCCCCAGTGGGGGAAATGTTATGTGTTTGCCCTCAGTAAGTGCTGACAGTCCCTGGGTATCTGAAGTGCTATGTGGTGTTTGTGCTTGTCTTGGCAGGTTTACAGAGGGCCAGGGCCCCTGCCCCCTACCGCAGGGACTTCGAGGCCAAGCTCCGCAACTTTTACAGGAAGCTGGAAGCCAAAGGTTATGGCCAGGGCCCAGGAAAAATCAAGTATGTGTGCTCGCATGTACCTGTGCCTGCACTCTAATGACAGCATTTGATGCAATTGTTGGCAGGGTGCTCAGTCTACTGTAAGCACTGGATCATGTCAGTGGATGGTTATATGGACACCACGAATACTATCGTAAATGATGAGCTTCACATAGTGGTCTCTAACGTCTTTTGATATATGAACATGTATTTTCATAATATTCCACATTTTTTGACGTCGCAGTCCATGAAGGGATTCACTGTTCTGGTAAGCTGGGCCATGTAGGCAAGGGATTATGCTTCTACAATGTCATTACTCTGACTCTAACAGGGACTCATGTTTGACTGGCCTGCATTCTTTAAGGCCACTCAAACCTGGCTATCGGGGTGGTTTTCGACTCCTGTATGTTATGGCTATTATTGTACATCCACATCCAGTTGCACTGTCTCAATATTTTCCCCTCAGACTCATTATAAGAAGAGACCATCTGCTGGAAGGCACTTTCAACCAAGTGATGGCCTACTCCCGCAAAGAACTTCAGAAGAACAAGCTCTACGTTACCTTCGTGGGGGAGGAAGGGTACCATTCTGCTCCTCTATTCATGATCTGTCACTATTTGTTACACTCATCTGACAGAAGTTGAGTTTGAAGTATTGAGTCAATGCCAAGCACATCTTCCTTCATCGAGAGGCTATGACAGCAATGATCGAAAGAACCAGAGATAACAAAGTTTATTTGGTTATTGTCTGCTAAGTCAACTTTTAAACCACTGTTCAAAGAAGGAATATTGATTCCCCTCTAGATGGTCAGCTGAATGGCATGTTTGTGTTCGATGATCTGTTTGCAGTTATAGTAGAAACCTATTTGAACTCTCTGTCCTTCTCTTTAGACTAGACTACAGTGGGCCATCACGAGAGTTTTTCTTCCTGTTGTCCCAAGAGCTCTTCAACCCTTATTACGGCCTGTTTGAGTATTCTGCTAATGACACATACACTGTGCAGATCAGCCCAATGTCAGCATTTGTGGAGAACCATCTGGAATGGTATGGCCTCATTTCCTTACCCCTGTCCCCTTTTATTTATTTTACTTTTCTCAGAAGTCTCACATCAGTGAGTGTATCTTATCCCTTTTAAAGAACTGAAATGTCTAAAAATGTAACCCACGAATGTTTTTATTAATATGGAGCTGTTTATAAATGTAAAACATTTTCCCAAGATTGGTCCAGGGGATGGGAAGCAGATCAGAGTTTATATTCACAGTTTTCGCGCATGAAGTATTCTGCTGTAACAGAGCACATGAACTCAGTAGGGATGTTCTCCTGCTAGCTCATGCCCTAATTCTGTCTTACAGCAATATATCATAAATGAACTCAGTCATATCCTCTCAGTCTCGTCTGATATAACCAAGACAAAATACCCAAGTCTGTTTGGATTCCCTTTGTTTCAATCACAGTCAGTCATCTACTGTACATATTTAACGGGCTGTGGAAATGCCAGATAATGTACTGTCACAGGATGCAGCATCGCACTTTACTGGCTCTTATTAGACCCTTGAAATAGTGATAAGATATGAAAATGATTTAACCCAACATTTGTATTTTGAAAGCATAACAAGCTTTTGACAAAATAAAGAAACCCTGTATTTTCTGCAGGTGACCAGGTTTCAGACTGACCAACCATCATTCATCATACAAAGATCGGCTTAAAGCAATCAAAGATTCTTTTTTAACACGAAACAGGAACCGTAGCTTCATAATTACCTGGACTATGGCAGCTAGATTGGAAACAATAAGGTTATAGCCTGTGGGCATGGCAGTTCTGTGAAGTAATTTGTTAGCAGGCCCCTGCAATTAAAAGCGAATGAGAGCAATGTCGATCCTACCCACTGTTTTTACTGGAAGAGGAATTGATTTCTGCAAGCACAACCAGTATTTTTCCAAGATTGATTGCCTGCTACTTTCGGAAAGCCTTTGTTATTCGCATACAGGGTTAGTCGGCAGATGTATCAAAAATATAAATAGCAGTGGTCTAATTCCTGGGTTTACAGGATTTACACTGTACAGTATTGGTCCATGAAGGGCACATAGCGTTAAATTAGGGTCATTATGAGGCTGAATCAATTTTTGTTTCTTTTGTATATATTAGTCAATCTATTTTATTTTAAATGAATGTATGACATGCCCGTGCTTACATTTTTGATACGGCAATCAGCCCTGCATTTGGCAAGCAAGGGAGGCGAGTATTTTAGTCCAGCAATGCCTGCCTTTAAACTGCACATATGGGCATAGTTGGAGAAGAAGCCATAAGGATGTAAGGAATGTGCTCTGGTTTTGTGTTCGCCAGGTTTCGGTTCAGTGGCCGTATTTTGGGCCTGGCACTGATTCACCAGTACCTACTGGATGCCTTCTTCACCAGACCCTTCTACAAGGCCCTTCTCAGGCTGTGAGTGAACTATCTACCACAGTCCTCTTCTTTACAATGTGGTGATCCTGCGCATCTCCTCAGCTCCTGCTGGAGAATCCAACAGTTAAATGAATTAGAAATACTGTTGCAAATTTTGCAGTCAGGTTCTTTTTGTCAGAGTTACAAGATCTTCATCTCTTAAAGCCTCTGGAAACTTCTCTTGACATAGTTAGAATTCACGAATGATATCAAAGTTTGGTGTCTCTTAAAGCATCCACAAAAAACTGAGTGAAAATAAACATTCATGACGATGAGAAAATCAATTTCAAAAACGGCTCATTCTGTTTTTGAGTCCATTTCTCAGGACAGTGTGGGTGTGGTGCATCGCGATGTGACTGGCCACTCCCTCGATTTGAGTGACATCTCACTGGCACTCCGTGAGCACTAGTCACAGCAATGGCGCAAGGATCAGTCCAGTCCTGTATGTTTGAAAGTCAATGCGAAGGCTTGAATACACGCATGTCTTCGCAGTGACAGTGAAGTAATCTGTCATGCGAAAAATTTGTTTCGTGTCCAGTGTACAAGCAGCTTAATCAGACGAAGCAGCTCCTCTGCCATCTGGAAACACCGTCCAGCCAGTTACAGAATGGTATTTTGTAAAATCCTTTGCAGTTTTTACCGAGTTAGCGCATCTCCGCTAAAATTCAAGATTAGCAGGGATGCACCCAAAGGCAGCATGATGGTACTGTAACGTTAGCTTGTACTGTACGATATTATTGCATCGTAACTAGCTCGCCATTCAACCGGTTCCTCTCAGTGAAAATAATTTCCATTCAGTAATGTTTTAGAGTATGCATGTTGTGAAATCAACGCTCACTGATCAATGGAACTACATTGTGCTTGCAGGTGGAGAATGCCAGATGATGCCATCAATGGCAGAAAATATATACTATCAGGCGCTTACACCGCTATGTAGTATTACTCCACTGTATACTTAGCTCCATTAAAACACACCGGTGAGGCATGTTCTGTACTTACTGCAAATCGAAGAACCAAGTTTTATTGCTTTGTCCAGTGAGATACGAGTGGGATTACAGAAACCGTGAACGTGCACTTCAGTCATGACGAACATTTGCTTTTTTCTAACATGTACAATGATGCTGGATTTGTTCTTTTGAGCTTTCAATAGCTGCCATAAAGCCAAACAAAAAAATAAAAAATACTACGGCATCAGCAAAATGGCCTGTCTAACAGCACGAAAGGAAAAAAGTGTTATTTGCACTGTCACTAGTCAACAATCAGCTGCCTGTCCGATGATGGAAAACAGGCCCTGTTGCTCACCGATGCTGCTTGCTGCAGCCACGAATGACAACTGTACCTCAAGGGTGCGATATCCGGTCGCAGCATGCCATGCACGGGGCAGATCCGGAGCAACCCAAACTCGTTACAATATAAGGTCTTATGCTGCGTTCATAACGCTATGGTGAATATGGTGAAATTACCACTTACCGGTTGCGAAAAAGACACGCATGGAGAGCTTTCATTTGCACCCAGTCTGTCACGGGCCGGGCGACATTATGGGCGATAATAAAGGTATCAAAATATTAAGTTAACTTCCCAATGACAAAACGGCAGAAACATTATGATTTGGAAATACAACGAACTCTGGGACATAAAGGATAATAATACGTTGCTCCTTTTAATATTTGGCAAAAAAAACATGAAAATAAGCGTACTTTTCTGTTTAGCTCACAATGTATTGGTCATTTCGCTCACGAGTGAAGATTGATCCACTGAATTAATCACCAGTTCACTGCTTGTGATCACAGGTTGTAAGGTGATTTGAACGCAAGTCACTGCTTGTGTTCTGTGAAACTCCATTTTTACTGTTGTGATTTCTTGTCTAGATGTTTACATATTTTTGAGGTTGCCTTGTTCGTGAATAATTGGAAAGAGACAAAATCTTCAGAAGCCATCTTTATTCCCACGGTGAGCAGTCCCTGGCCAGGCAGTGCTTATTCGCCATTCTTTAAAGAGGAATATTTACGGGAAAAACTCAACCAGCTTTGCTCCAATCACAATTCATGGGTTGTAACCATCTTGTCTTTAACTTCTTTTTTACTCTCCAACTTTGTTTTGTCAAATAATGGTAGAAAATTTTCAGTATAGGATGTAAAAAAATAAAAGGAATATATACTAAAATGGACTGGAAAATTACAGTTTATGAGTAGAAAAATACTTTCAGATGAATAGGATACAAGCAGATACATAAATAATTTGATTGATTATGTTTTCAGTAATGTATGATTTTACTGAAGAAATTGTGATCAAAGCTACAGATATCAAATACATCCTCTGATTATGTTTTTTTGAAGCAACTAAACAGAAGCCTGCTTACTAATCAAAGCTACAGAAGCATGCTGCTTATGTGTGTGTGAGCTGCTCATGCATGTGTGAACTGAATTGCTTGTATATGTGTGTCTGTCTGTGTAAACTGCTTGTATGTATGTTTGTCCGTGTGTTTTATGTGTATGTGTCTGTGTGTTTGCTCTGCTCATCCCCTCCATATCCGTATGTGCACTACTTGTATTATGTGTGTGTGTGTGTGTGTGTGTGTGTTATGTTATGTGTGTGTGTTTCTGCTGCCTGCATAAATATGGTTATTGATTATGATTATTGATGCCTAAATATAATCCAAATCTAATTGTTAGTTTATAGAGTAATTAGTATGAGTAATGAATGAATAATGATAAAAAATATATAATAAGTGTTAGTGAATATAATGAATTCGTATCAGTAAATACACTCAACAAGAATATAAACGCAACATTTTTGTTTTTGCTCCCATTTGTCATGAGATGGACTCAAAGATCTAAAATTCATTCCAGATACACAATATTACCATTTCTCTCAAACATTGTTCACAAATCTGTCTAAATGTGTGATAGTCAGCACTTTTGCTTTGCTGAGACAATCCATCCCACCTCACAGGTGTGCCACATCAAGATGCTCATCAGACACCATGATTAGTGCACAGGTGTACCTTAGACTGTCCACAATAAAAGGCCACCCTGAAATGTGCAGTTTTTGCTTTATTGGGGGTCTGGGGACTCAGAACCAGTCAGTATCTGGTGTGACCACCATTTGCCTCATGCAGTGCAACACATCTTCTTTGCATAGAGTTTATCAGATTGTCAATTGTGGCCTGTGGAATGTTGGTCCACTCCTCTTCAATGGCTGTACGAAGTTGTTGGATATTAGTGGGAACTGGTACGCGCTGCTGTATACGCCGGTCAAGCACATCCCAAACATGCTCAATGGGTGACATGTCCGGTGAGTATGCTGGCCATGCAAGAACTGGGACATTTTGTTGTGTACAGATCCTTGCAACATGGGGCCGTGCATTATCTTGCTGAAACATGAGGTGATGTTCATGGATGCATGGCACAACAATGGGCCTCAGGATCTCATCACGGTATCTCTGTATATCAATATCAATAAAATGCACCTGTGTTCTTCGTCCATAATAGATGCCTGCCCATACCATAACCCCACCACCACCATGGGGCACTCGATCCACAACATTGACATCAGCAAAGCGCTCACCCACACGACGCCACACACGCTGTCTGCCATCTGCCCTGAACAATGTAAGCCGAGATTCATCCGTGAAGAGAACACCTCTCCAACGTGCCAGACGCCATCGAATGTGAGCATTTGCCCACTCAAGTCTGTTACGGCGACGATCTGGAGTCAGGTTAAGACCCCGATGAGGACAACGAGCATGCAGTTGAGCTTCCCTGGGACGGTTTCTGACAGTTCGTGCAGAAATTCTTTGGTTATGCAAACCAATTGTTTCAGCAGCTGTCTGAGTAGCTGGTCTCAGACGATCTTGGAGGTGAACCTGCTGGATGTGGAGGTCCTGGGCTGGTGTGGTTACACGTGGTCTGCGGTTGTGAGGCCGGTTGGATGTACTGCCATATTCTCTGAAACGCCTTTGGAGGCGGCTTATGGTGGAGAAATGAACATTCAATGCCCGAGCAACAGATCTGGTTGACATTCCTGCTGTCAGCATGCCAATTGCACGCTCCCTCAATGCTTGCGCCATCTGTGGCATTTTGCTGTGAGACAAAACTGCACATTTCACAGTGGCCTTTTTTGTGGACAGTCTAAGGTACACCAGTGCACTAATCATGGTGTCTGATGAGCATCTTGATGCGGCACACCTGTGAGGTGGGATGGATTGTCTCAGTAAAGCAAAAGTGCTGACTATCACACATTTAGACAGATTTGTGAACAATGTTTGAGAGAAATAGTAATATTGTGTATCTGGAATGAATTTTAGATCTTTGAGTCCATCTCATGACAAATGGGAGCAAAAACAAAAGTGTTGCGTTTATATTTTTGTTGAGTGTATAATGAATAATGCTGAAATATAATCCTCAACATTACAAGCTAGTTTGAACGCTGCATAAGACATTCAAGGCAGAGTGGAAGTATCATTCCACGCTAAGTGAGAAATGCAGGCGAGCACACGTCCAGTTCAGAACATCATTTACTAGTGCGTTTTGAATGGAGCGAATACAAACATACATGACAGGGGAAATGGGGGGACAGACAAATACGCGGACAGACGGATGGACAGATCGATAAATAGAACCAAATGTAGTTGGGTAATCAATCGCAAAACAGGCTACTTTGGGACGATGTTTCTCGGGCTCTAACTAACTTGGGCGGAGCAGAGAGCTTTTATAATTTCAGTTAAGGGTGGGACAAATGACAGAGCTTTTTGATTGGTTTGGCTTATTACATAATAACCCACTTAGAAAACCACATCCAGTTGAGCCGCAGTAAGTTGGTGCTAAAAATTAAATGACAAAATCTCAGATTTGAATTGGACATAATTTCTAATATTTTAGTATGTTTACTATTACGCACATACAACCCCAAATAACGTAGTTCAAAGGTTTTTGTGAAATTGGGATTTCAGAGGCTTTAAATCTTAACCTTAGCTGTTTTTGGATGCATTTTTTAGTAAAATATCCTCTCCTGCCTGTATGTGTGGTATAGCAAAATGATCTCAAAGCTTAAATGTATATTGTAAAAAGCAATTTCTTTGATTGGTGGACATCTATATTTTTTCATTTACGATCTCCACAAACGACACATTAAGCAGGAGTGAAAAAGAGGCCATATGCATTACCTTTCAGACCTACTGACCTGAGTGATCTGGAGTATCTGGATGAGGAGTTCCACCAGAGTTTACAGTGGATGAAGGACAATGACATCACTGACATACTGGACTTGACCTTCACAGTGAATGAAGAGGTCTTTGGTCAGGTAAGGATTTTTGCTCAAAGTGCAAAGAATTTTTTCAACAAGCTCAAAACTTGTGGGTTTTAGTCTCAGCACTGAACACCTATAATCCTGGGTGTCTTGAGAGGTATGTGCTGTGGTACAAAATGCATATAATAGAAAATTGTTTGAAGTTCCCAAATAGTTTTAGTGTTGCAGAGAGTATTCTCTGACAAAAGCTGCTTGGTAGCACCTACAGCACCAAATTACCAATGGCTTGATATTATTCTGAGACAGGTTACAGAGAGGGAGCTCAGGTCGGGCGGGGCTAACATCCAGGTGACAGAGAAGAACAAGAAGGAGTACATTGAGCGAATGGTGAAATGGCGGGTGGAACGTGGTGTAGTACAGCAGACCGAGGCGTTGGTCCGGGGCTTCTATGAGGTACCTTTCATTATCTTTCCCAACTGATCATTACATGCTGTTGGATTGTTTGTTTTTGTGTTTCACCGTACTTGGTTGCACTCAAGGAGCAGACGTTATACTCAAGAGCAGTGTGTTTTCATGATCATTCCATCAGCAATCATGAGCTCCTGCCAACATAGTAGAGTAATCCGCAGTTTGGCGCTTTATTTGACATTCATGTTCCTAACAGTGACGGCTTGTAAACTGAAAATTGAGGAGGCGCACAGCACCCGTTGAAACTAATGATTTGCCTGTCCATTTTCAGTCATTCATTTAGATTAACATAATGTAAACATGAGAAATAAAATGATTAATTTCAATGCAAAAATGTATTTCAATCAACATTATGCAGTTTTGGATTCTTGTTGCTAATCGTTGTCTTTGTTGCAATTACACAATCACAAAGCAAAGATTATATGTTGCAGGATGTGCAAAAAGCAAGCACAAAGGTTATCATAGTAGTTTACCTTTTTTGTAAGGTGCACAAAACTCTTTTTTTTAATTTGATTTATAATTTATTTATTGATTTTTATATTTATTTATTTTATTGCATGAAGAAAGCTGTGTTTAATGGTGTTCCCGATAGCAAAGGTTAATGAACAAGACCACTCCCTATGCGCCTTCCTATTCGTCCGCAAGCCTATATAAACCGCCTTCATTCCCACAATCCCTGCTTGTCTCGATTCTACGTCGTGTACTCGCAAACCAGACGGCCAGTACACAGCAAGAGTTCGCTTACCACGAAACACAAAATCCCACAGAGTCCCTTGGACGCAGAATAATTCCAAGACTCTAATGCTCCTTAGGAATCTTCCCAATCTGTTCCTGCAACTCCTGCTTCTCCTCCAAGCACCCGCCCGCCCTCTGCCTTCTTCGTACCTCCACCACAAAGCGTCACCCGCTCGCCCCAACCGGGTGCTCACATTCTGAACCACACTCCTCCATGACAACCGAGCGCCGTAGCAATTCCAGACCACCGTCTTGCAGCAGCTACGCCTCTCCTCCGCTGCGGCACACAGAAGCGAGAGCCCGCGGCTCCCCAACAAGGCTTACCGCGGCTCGCACTTCAAGCTCATCCCAGGCTCCACGTTCGACTGTCGCCAGACTCCATCGGGCACTCAAGCATAAGAAAATCTCCTTTCACCGCTCCAACAACAAGGCCAGCCCACAAAAATTATTCACTGACTCCCATGCCAACGCAGCTGATCCTCCCCATGTGCAGACCAGATGTATGCAGACCACACAGCACTACCGGATTCTGCCATCAACGTCCCCAGTGCCACGTCATCAGGCTTTGCGACGGCCTCCATCTCCAGATTTGGCGGAAGTCACTTCTTCTGCAAACCAGCCAGTCCCCTCCTCTGTGCCTGCTCCCTCCGTTTACGACCTCTTCGATCTCTTTTCGCCCCTTTTTTCCCCTCCGTGTGTTTGCAGGCTGCACTTTTGCCCCGTGCACATGCCCCCCCCATCCTTTCCGCTGGACGAAACCCGGCTTCTGGGCTCCTTCAGCCTCATTCCTCACCCCCCTCCCCGTTTCCCAAGTCACTAATTCTACGCTTCCTCCTACAGGTCCTCCTCACCCTACCGAAACACAGTCCGTCAGTACTTTCCTCATCGAAGGAGAGAACTTGACGATTACGATATACTCGTTCTCCATCTCACTGTACGCTACGACGGTATGGGCTTTTCCATACCACTTACTTGTTGCCCCTACTTCGGCAGTCACATTTTAGTAAAAAAAAAAAAATCCAAACCATCATCGACCCCGTACAGCCCATACACCTGACCCCCGCTTGTTCCGGGGAGCTCACGGAACCGAGTTCGCCATTCGCCACTTTACGAAACAGAATTTTCCAGTCCTTGCCTCATCGGAGGCTTTAGCTTCTCGCTTTAGCTTCGGCCATACGGCAAGCGATTGCCTGTTTAGTATGTCCATATATTTGATGTGACTTCGCAAGGATCACAATCTGCAAATCCAAAACTTTCGCCGACTCTGCAGCAATTATATTCGCCATCACTCAGTTGTGCATCGAACCTTAAAACGCCATTTAGCTGCCACTTCATTCAGACTGTAGAGCGGATTCTTGTGTCTTGTTGCTGTATGAGCCTTGCAAGCTAATCCACACAAATCTGAGTTGTTTCACGAGCTATATGAGCACAGAAATTATCAAGACTTATTCATATTTCTCGTAGTTATCGACGCGCAAAGAAAATGCCATATAATTTCATAGTGCAACATATAACAAGATTCCAAAAAAAAAATTTGACTTTCCCCAGTTCTAGCAAAGAAAGTAAAAAAATCTGCACACTAGATTAAAGCTCCCAAACCGTTATTGAAGCAACGTTTCGACTACTCACAGGGTCTTCATCAGGCAAATCATTTGCTTGAATTATTTGTGAATCCAGCCCCGGGCCTATTTGGTATGAGATGTGCACACAGCTACTCTTCTGAAATTTCTCCAGTACTACCAATTAGTCTGAGCAAGTCTTGCTTTACACACACGTTGCGTTCTTCGCAAATTAAATGCCATATATTTATGGTGCCACGACTGCAACATATATCCCAAAATCGTCAAACCATTACAAATGCTGACGTTCTTTGAATCGCTGGGAAATATTTACGGATACTATGTGTATCCACCCCACGCAACTCGCAGTGGTGCAGCTCACCAGCGCCTTGCTAGCGCTTCAGTCTTTGGTACACTTTGCCTCGTCGGCAAACATTCACGGATACTACACGTACCGAACCCATGGCCATTCATGGTGGCGCAGCTCACTAGCGCCTCGCTAGCGCTTCAGTTTTCGGTTCACTTGTCAGCAAACATTCATAAATACTACATGTATCCACCTCACAACCATTCGCAGTGCCGCAACTCCCTAGCGCTTAGCTAATGCTTCGGCTATGGGTGCTTTTTGCCTCGTCGATTATATTATCGTTATACCTTCACCTGGCTCTGTTTGCGAATTGCGCACGCACTCCAACAGAGCACGGAGGCATTTATACTTGGCACATTCTCCGTTGCAGTATTCACCGCAAAGACGGGGCGGTAGATGGAAAAAAAATACTAAGGGAAGTAGTTGAAGCAGGCAAAACCAGTAGAAGCAGAAGCAAGCAGAAAACATTTTAAACTAGGGGACACAAGCGCTGTTTTCGAAAAGTTTGTAAAATGTTTAACCCTTTACTGACTGTCCTCCGCCTCGCCGGTCACGATGCGTGGTTGGCTAAAGCTAATATCACAAACGCTTTTAAAGTCAACCTAACTTTTTGGGGATTTTTTTTGGTGTTTCCTGGAAGGGGCACTACTACCTCACCGTTCGTTTCAATTTCTGATGCAAAAGGAGCCCCAAGAATTTCGATTCCCTCGACGTGGTTCCTGTCACATGCTCCTACATCCACTCCGTACACCACTTTCGACCGGCCTCAATACAAGTCTATCTTAGCAGCATCAACCTCTTCGTCAAACCGGCCACTGGTTATCCGTGCCTGTCAATTTTCACATTCACGTGCAGTCACTATTAAAGGTTTACGGAAACGAGAACCACTCACTCTGGCCAAACATTTACCCATAATGGCAGACCTCCTCTCGCGCTGCATCCAAATGCTGCACTTAGGGTACCACTCTCCTCCCACAGATTGCACTCCAGAAGCCATGTTCCTACTGGCCTTCTTCGGTTTTTGAGATGCTCTGAGTTTGCTCTGCTCTCCACTAATTGTAATCCCCCTCGCCACGGCAGCCTGAACGACATCTCATGCTACTCCACCGACAGTCTCAGGTTCAACATAAAGAGTAGTTAAACGGATCAGGTGGGCATTTCTCAGCCCGTATTCTTATTCCACCTAGACTCTGCCCTCAGTCCGTCCAAGCCAATATCAAACTACGTCAACCCAAGATACAATAACCACGCTTGTCCCGAAGACCCATTATTCACGACCGACACGCCATGTTCGAATTAGATTTGCATCATCTTCGACATGCCACTTCCTGGAGCTACAGAGCTATATTATTACTTTATTTTGCTATTAATTAGCCAGCCCATGGAGGATGGGCTTCCTCACTATAGCCAGGTTCCTCCTGAGATTTCTTCCCACCGGGGAGTTTTTTTCTCACTACCATTCGAGGATTTTTCTCCCTACTGGGAGCTATGCCTCATTTGCTTTGTAGGGAATAGGCTGGGCACTGCCCTTTAATTTATTTAATCTCTCTACGTAAAGCGTCTTTGTGAAAATTACCCGCGAAAAGCGCTATACAAATAAACGGAATTGAATTTAATTGAATTATATCCAATATTTTCCCCAAATACTTCCCCAGGCTTCCTTTCGCAACGGCGCCGCCGCCACAGCATCCAAGCGAGGGGGGCAGGACCACCTGATTAAAATCCTCGGCTGCTGGACGTCAAACTCTAACGCAAGTTATATTCGCAATTATATTGACGATGTACATAGAGCCCATCTATTGTCGATTCATTAACACCTTTAGGGGGCTTGGGAGCCTACATGGACTCCAACGAGAGACGCGAGCCCCACCCTGAGTCTCGCCACATGGGGCTCCCAATGTTCGCACAATCACAGACCAAGTCCATACAACATCACTTTTTCCCCGATCCCCTATCCATCGTTCCACCGAATACACTCCTTCTCTTTGGGAGTGGTCCAGAGTTCATTAAAGGGTGTTCCCGATAACAAAGAAAAATTAATAAGACCACTCCCAATGCGCCTTCCTATTCGTCCGCACGCCTATATGTACCGCCTTCATTCCCACAATCCCCGCTCATCTCGATTCTATGTCCCTCTCTCCCTTCCCCTCTCCAAGAAGGAGGCAAGAAACAGCCACCACCTGGGACCCCGCGGGGCTTAGGAGCCGACACATACTCCGACAGGAGACGCGAGCCCCGCCCTGAGTCTCACCACCTGTGGCTCCCAATGTTCGCACAATCACAGACCAAGTCCATACAACATCGCCTTCGCCCCGATTCCCTATCCATCATTCCACCGAATACTCTCCTTCACTTTGGGAGTGGTCCAGAGTTCATTAAACTGCCAATGGCTTATTCTAATCATTGGAAAACTTGTTCATCAAAGAAACTAGTTGAAACAGGTGAAGACTAGCCTACTTTTTAATCACAGTCATACCTTACAGAGGAGAATTGGCAAAAACTGATGGTGCTGAGTGTTTTCAGAGTTTTCATAATGCTAATTTAAATAAATGATTGAAAACAAGTGAAATACCGATCATTATTTCAAAGCAATATTTTGTGTTTTCAGTTCCCTGTTTTCAGTTCACAAGCTCCATACTGTTTCCTGATATGGTATGCTTTAGTATTGATGCTGAAAATTTTGAAAATGCTGAATTTTTTTCACAAGCGTCTACAAAGGTAGTAATATGTACATCTGAGCCCTTTGGTATAATTGGCCCCCTTTAGTAAATTAGTGGAAGACATATTTGTATTGTTTATCCTCTTGATCTTTCATTCAGAATATTCACAAAAATCTTACCTTTAATTGAAGTAACATCATTGAACAAAACATTCAATTCTCATCTTGAGAAAAACATTTTTGTCAAGATAAGAATTGAAAAACATGACTCAACTAAACTCTGCAATTCTCACTCTGTGATTCTTGGAAATTCTTTTGCCAGTAGAACCATCCTCATGGTGTGGGGTCTACATACTCTCACGTCCTCTTCCAGGCTGATTCTCTACATGCCTGACACTTTAAAGCGATTATTCATTGTCCTGGTAGTGGAAATTAGTATTTTCAACTGTTTCGTGATCTTCCTTACATCCATTTCCTGATTAATGCAGCTCAATAACTTTTCATCACACATTGTCACTGCGTTAACGGGTCATTTCCTCAGTGATCAACGACAAAGGGCATTTGGCCAGTGTCACCTCATGTTTTATACCCCAGTTAAAAAGAATATCATGGTTGACCGCTTAAGAGTTCCTAATAGAAGAGGTGAGTTTAAAAATGTAAAATATGAAGGGAAGTATACTTCACTTAGATTTTAAATAAAGGATTTGGGAGGCGTGCCAGTAAATGTGGCAGGCATATTTGGAGAAAAATATTTATTTGATGTAAATTTATTTTTCGTTCAATAATTTTAATTAAATAAAAAATATGAATTTTGTGAATATTTTTAGCTTTAGACTAAGGGGGTCTTCAGCAAAGATATTTTTTTCAGTCTTTTTTGCTTCCATTCACCAAGGGTGCCAATATTTTTTGAGAGCACCGTAGATACTTTCTTGCTTAGTCCTTACTGTTTGTTGGACTCTGAATTAACAGTTACTACATTCGTTCTTGTCTCTCCATTTTTACTCCAGGTGGTAGACTCTCGCTTGGTGTCCGTGTTTGATGCCAGAGAGCTGGAGCTGGTCATTGCTGGAACCGCAGAGATTGACCTGAATGATTGGAGAACCAACACTGAGTACAGAGGTGGTAGGTTCAAGGCAGCCCTGCTGGCTGTAACAAAAAAAAGTGCACTCACTATGTTCCTGTGAATCAGTGTTGGAAATTCAACAGGTCAGAATGGTCAGATTGAGGAAGTTCTAACTTGAGTTTCTTCCTCTCAAAAACCAATATCCCTAAATACTTCTGAGTTGATTTTCCATTTCTCTCATGAATGGAATTACACAGTGTGCAGGTGGGCTCACCCCATTTGTTTCGTTGATTGGCTGTTGGTTGACCAGAATTTTATTTGGTCAAGCGATTACAAATAATCCAAATCCATACATTCCATTCAGGATGCTGCAGTTTATGGCAGTGACAGTCCTTCACTCTTACGTAGGTTCATGTTCTCTTTAAATAAATTAAACTGGGCAATCACAAAAGTATCCATTTTGTTAGTAAATCAGCAAAAGTAATTAAAACAATATTTTATATTAATTAAAACTATTATACATTTATGTAAAACTAAGTAAGTGTACCACCCCTTTCCATGCCAACATTGTGTACTTCTTCTTGGCTCGCAAATGTACATTTTAATTGTGGCCTAATATTTGCCCCAAATGTACAAATGTACAAGCTATGGCAAGGAAAAAATTTGAACATTGCCTTAGTTATAGTTTGAAGGAAATCCTGCATCGGGCACCCAGAAACTTTGATAGACTTGAAATGTAACACCGTTTCAACTCTACATTATAATCAGTAATCAGTTGTCAGATCAGCCGTCCCTTCAAAACTGGCATCAAGCTAGATTAGTGACCGCAATAAGGTGAAAAAATAAAAGTGAAGTACCTCAAATTCTGATTACCTGAACAAGACACTTCACAAAAATTTTAATCCAGAATAATAATTTTCCATCTCATGATTCTATTCATTTACACAGCAGAGGAAATAATTTCTTACGGTCAGGTCTTCAAACTCCACACCCTACATAGACTGGGACCTGCCACTTACAAGGTAAATTGGATGATAACCACTTAAAAGTGATATGTTGAAGATTATTTTAATTAGAAATATTTTACTCCCATCAAGAACTGCAGTCAAGAACTGCTTGAAGCGTACACTCCTTCAGCGAGTTGCCATTATCAAGGAGTATATTGCTTGATTATTGTGCCTCTGCCAGGCGGGAATAAGCATTTACTGGCATTTGTTGCACTTAGTTTGTCAGTTGATATATATCAATGTGTCAAAACGACTTGGATGGACGTCAGTGATATTTTGTGCATACAAACCTAATTCCAAAAAAGTTGGGCTGCTGTGTAAAATGTAAAAAACAGAATGCAATGATTTGCAAATCTCATAAACTGACATTTTATTTACAATAGAATAAGACAACATATCGGACGTTGAAAGTGAGACATTTTACCATTTCATGAAAAATATTCGCTCATTTTGAATTTGATGGCAGCAACACATCTCAAAAAAAGTTGGGATAGGGCCATGTTTACCATTGTATAGAATCCCCTTCTCTTTTTACAACAGTCTGTAAACATCTGGGAAGTGAGGAGACCAATTGCTGGACGTTTGGGAGAGGAATATTGTCCCACTGTTGTCATATGTAGGACTCTTGCTGCTCAGCTGTCGTGGGCCTTTTTTTTTTCCTCAAAATTTTTCATTTTATGATGGGCAAAATTTTTTTTATTTGTGAATGGTCTGGACTGCAGATAGGCCAGTTCAGCACTCAGACTTCTCTACTGTGAAGCTATACTGTTGTGATGGATGTAGTGTGTGGTTTGGCATTGTTTTGCTGAAATATGCGAGGTCTTCCCTGAAAGAGATATCTGGATGGGAGCATATGTTGTTGTAAAACCTCAATATCCTTTTCAGCATTGATAATGCCTTTCCAGATGTGAAAGCTGCCCATACCATAGGCACTAAAGCAATCCAGTATTGTCAGAGATGTACTGTAGGCTTTTGAACTGTGCGCTGATAACAAGCTGGATGGTCCCTCTCCTCTTGAGACCACACAACACGGCGTCCATGGTTTCCAAAAAGAATTTCACATTTTGATTCATCTGACCACAGAACAGTTTCCCATTCTGCCTCAGTCCATTTTAAATAAACTTTGGCCGAGAGAAGATGGCGGCGTTTCTGTATCATGTTCACATATGGCTTCTTCTTTGCATGATACAGCTTTAGCTTGCATTTGTAGATTGCACAGCAAACTGTGTTCAAAGACAATGATTTCTGGAAGTGTTTCTGAGCCCATGCAGTGTATTCCAGTTCATAATCATGCCCGTATTTAACGCAGAGCCGCCAGAGGGCCCAAAGATCACAAGCATCCAATATTGACCTTCGGACTTGTCCCTTGCACACAGAGATTTCTCCAGGTTCTTTGAATCTTTTGATGATGTTATGTACTGTAGATTCAAAGTATTCACAATTTCACATTGATGAACATTTTTCTGAAATTAGTTCTCAATTTTTAGGCAGTTTTTTGCAGATTGATGAATCTCTGTCCATCTTTATTTCTGAGAGACTCTGCCTCTCTAAAATGCTCTTTTTAATCCCAGTCATGTTACGGACCTGTTGACAATTAATCTAATTAGTAGCAAAATCCTCCTCCAGCTGTTTTTTATTAGCATTGCTTACTTTGCTAGCCTTTTGTTGCCCCACTCCCAACTTTTTTATGATGTGTTGCTGCCATCAAATTCAAAATCAGCTAATATTTTTCATGAAATGGTAAAATGTCTCACTTCAATATCCGTGTTGTCTGTGTTCTATTTTGAATGAAATGTGGGTTTATGAGATTTGCAAACCTTTTCAATCTGTTTTAATTTACAATTTACACAGCATTCCAACATTTTTATATATATTTTTATTTATATTTTCCAACATTATGTAGATAGATGCAGTTTTAAAGAGTAAGGGAATACATTTTGGAGAAAATCTGACTCATTGTTGATTCAGGATCCGAAAAAATTTCAGTGCGCGTAAAGATGGTACTGTAATTAAACACTCATGGTCAGTGATAATATGACGGTGGAGGCAATACGCTCTCCAAGTGCCCTCTGGTTACTTATGAGCTTCACTTGATGGACTTTATAGGCCATGCCATTGGCAAAAGACACTAGCATGCGCTAGCAAGTAATGAAGCTTATATTGCAGGACATTTTCAAGTGAGTGTTAGCCTTGACTTATTCTATAATATCTCTCCTTCATAACAACCTCTCAGTAGCTTAGACAGTTTCGCGCCACAAAAACCACGAGGGGAATATTTTGACGCCCTCTACAGAGATGTACAGCAACAGGGCTGAAAGTGAGCATTCAATGCTGATTGGTCAAAATCAAGGAGCATAAATTAGTTATTGCTACAATATTTAGTTAGTGTAGGTGGCTGACATCCGGTGGTCACTTGCCAGGCGTAGTTGGAATAATTCTGTGCAAACTGATTTTTTTGTCCAAAAATTCACCTGTGTAAATTAACCACCACTCTTTTGAACTGTATTTTACCTGAGCTCCCGGGTTAACGGTAGCTCTTAACTTGGGGCATGATGTTAAAGACAAAAGCTGGCACATGCCAGCGTTTCAGTTTAGTCGCTGACTGTTGAAAAGATTGGTATGAGTTGCACGCAACACTTTGCTTTCCTCAGTTCAACAAAAAAACATACCTACCACTTAGGAAATGCGAAATCTGCTCAATTTATATTCTGTCTGTGCAAAAACGCATTTTATGTGCTTTATTGGTGAACATTGGCGATTGAGTTGCTATACACTGCCTGTCCAAAAAAAAAAAAGTCACCATTTGGCTTTAGATGCGCAAATACCCAAGAGCCTATGATTGAATAATTATTGCAATGATTAATATATTTCAGCTGGCAATAATTCTTTCGTATATTCTCCTTTCTTAAACAACCATGTTGGAAGATGTATCACATGGTCATTGAAAAGATTTTACTCTGTCTTAAGAGGGGCAAATTATTGGCCAACATCAAGCAAAGAAAACAGCTAAGGCACTTGGTGAGATCACAAGAATTGGGTCATGAATTGTCCAAAATTTTATTAAAACCTGGAAGGATAGTGATAAACTGTCAACTTCGCGGAAGAAATGAATCAAAGAAAAATCATGACTGATCTTGACTGAAGATCAATAAAATGCTTGGTGAAGTCTCATCATAAAAATATCAACAGTAGAACTCATGGCCGTGTTTAATTCAGAAGGTTTGAGCATTTCCACTTGCATGATGCAACAAGAACTTGGACGATTGGGACTAAACAGCTGTGTGGCCACAAGATATCCACTTCATAGTGAGGCTAATTGAGAAAAAAAAACTACAGTTTGCAAGGGAGCATGAAGATTGGATTGAAGAGAAATGGAAAAGGGTCATATGGTCTAATGAGTCCAGATTTACCCTATTCTAGAGCAATGGACATGTCAGTGTAAGAAAGGGAGCCCGTGAAGCAATGCACCCGTCATGCATAGTGCCCACTGGACAGGCCCCTGGAGGCAGTGTTATGACCTGGGGTTGCTTCAGTTGGTCAGGTTTAGGCTCAGTGCTGTTCCGCAGCAATAAAATGAATTCAGCAGATTCCATGAATGTACTAAATGACCAATAACCCCACAATGGGCTTTTTATCCCACCGGTATGTAAAACCGTGGGATATAGTCATCACTCTGTCCGTCTGTCCGTCCGTCCGCCCATAATCATTTTCATTTCTGGAGCAGAACTCAAAAACTATACCACTTACAAACTTCAAATTTGCTATGGAACTTACTCTTATGGTGTAGTTGTGCCTTTTGGGGGTTTCAGTTCCATGCTGCCCATAATTCTTGAAATTTTCACCAAAAACAGCCCTAAAATTGGACTTTGTCTCGTTCCCGGGACAGAACTCAAAAACTATGCCACTTAGAAACTTCAAAAACTCCAAAAGTCTCGGCTCACACAGACCAAGTGAAATAGAGTGAAATGTCCTTGTTGTATCTCACATCTGAGCCATGGAATGAGGAACACACAGAACTGTCAATTACCTAGGACTCAGTAGCACACCAGCCATGGCTATTGAAAGAGTATGGGTTACAGCGCACTGTCAAGTTTGTGGTAGACAAGATATCACAATGGAAGTTACATCATTGATTATTTATAAAGGTAAGTATATGTTAACATATACGGAAATAGGTGTTCCATTTCATACAGTGGTAATAGCAAATCTCACATTATTGTATTCCCCACACTTTATGACACAAGATCCTAGTTCTGAATCAATACATTCATCATTACATGCTTGTCTTGATAACAAACTAATCAATCCATCTGTTTTATGAGTATAGAATTACTACAGTGCTGATATTAAGAGGATACAATTCTCCTGCAATGAGTAAATCACGAATTATGTGGAACCGGTGGGATATGTCATCTTCTGATGATCTTCTTTTAATCCCTGATTACACAGGAATATTCCAGAATAAGAATGCCGAGATTCATTAGATTGTAGGCATTCCCACTGCAAATTCAGGTTTAACGCAAACTTGAAACTGAAGCTCGCCGCTCTCAGAATAAGGAAAAAGGTAACGCTAACTGATGCTCTTGTCACCGAAGACAATCTGGCGAGCCTAATCCATAAGAAAAATTTGGAGCCAGTTTACGGAATAAGACTTGTATTTTTTGCATGTTTTATTCAGTAGCAGAACGCTATACATCACATAAAATTTCAGGTCTCAGAACATTAACAGACATTCGTAGGCTATGGCATTTTTAGAGTGATTTAATTGTTTATTATGTGAGGGCTCTTAAAAACAGTTAGCGGCCAGTTGGTCTTATGGTAGGATAGGTTTTTATTATTGAGAGCACGATGTTCATTCATCGTTGTAATTTTTAAGTCCCAATTTGAGGTATTATGCGGGAATTTCTTTGATCCTATTTATTTCTTTAGGAATTTTTTTGATTACTCTTTTTGTTACTAAAAATGCACAGTGCTCTAAAAAAGTATTTTCCCCTTCCCGATTTCTTTTTTTGTTTTGCATTTTGTCATACTTACATTTTTCAGATTATCAGACAAATTTTAATGTCAAACAAAGATTACCTGAGTAAATACAAAATGCAGTTTTTAAATGATGATTTCATTTATTTAAACACTTGAATCAAGAAATTGCTTAAATAGAACCTGTCTAACAGAGTGAAGTACGCTAAAAGATCTGAAAAAGCAACACATCATGCCGCTTAAATAGCTATCATACCAACCAAGCTGCTACACACCTGATTCTACTAATCAAGGGCCTCATTCCAGAGGGTGATTAGTAGAATCAAGTGTGTAGCAGCTTGGTTGGTATGAAAGCCTGCACCCACAGTGGCTCTTTCTGGAGAAGGTCCCCTACCCCTGGCGTACAACAATGTTAAATACTTTGTGGTTCACAAAATCGTTGAAGCGTGACCACAAGCGCAGACTACACCTTGCTCAGGGGAGTAAAAACAAGGCCTGGGAGATATAGAGCCTATACAATGTACAAAAGTTTATGAAAACATCTAAATGGCTTTTCTGAGAAATATGTAGGATATAATAAAATGGCTTGAATATACCACCGTTCGCTGATCTTATCACAATTACAGGTGATGCTGAAAGTGCTATTATATCCTAATAAATTAACATACAACTATATACTATATATAATATCAATCTATATTTGTCTAATCTTAAAAGGACAAATGTGTTTCAGATGTATTGTAGTTATGATTCAGAATGATCCGGAAGGCCAATGTCTCATCAGTCATGTACATATACTCTAAGACTCTTAATTTGGGTAAGTATCTATAAAAAGCATTTCATGTTTATTATTTAGTGACCTATTTTGACACCCAAAGGAGATAGTAATAATTTCTAAATACAGGGATGGTTCCAATTTTCGCAATCCGGATCCATGTGACTAGTCTCACAATTTAACAACACTCGCACATTATTTAGCCAACTATATGAGGCAACTTTTGTGAAAATATCTTAGGTGTGTTTTCATCAGAACCTGGTTGTTTTTCAAGATGAACTTTACATTTTGCATCAATTTTGGTCAAGACAGATCCATTTTTCAATGGAAAACTGCCTGAAACCTCTACAATTTTTCACATATATACTTATGTTTGGTATCAAAATGTCCGTCATGTTGTTGTGCAGCCAATAAAAATCATCTGTTTTTTCAGAACAATCATTTATGGGTTTAAATATGGACTTTTCAAAGCCTTTCCCCACAAAAATCTTGAAATCACTAAATAGGTCACAGTTCACTTCCTGTATGCAAATTTCACATATCAAATTTATTTTCTGGACCGTCCCACAAGTAGGTACATATAACTAGAAGATGGTTCAAATTGGGCTGTGGGCAAATTTGCCTCTAACCTGCAAAACCTCCTTTAACTGCAAACAATCGATTGCCTAAAAGAAAATAAAAACTTATTGAATCAACCCTTTACTTTATTTAATATTATTATCATTTTGTTTCATTTTGAGAGACTATCGGAGTCCGTGAGAATTTTAGACTTCTAGATTATTATAGCCGAAGATGAAAATTACATTTTTGCGAAAGAGATTTTAAATCCTAAAGAGACTTGCCTGATTTATCAAATAAAACATAGCCCACGCAGGAGAGTGTGTTTTGGTTCGGTCAAATAGAAGCATCTGCCTAATGTGTGGTGATACTTCAACCTCACTAGTCCAACCGCAAAAGCTGTTTGGGAAGCGTGAAGATATGGCTCAGAACAGAGTTTAAAAATTTCGACCAATCGACTAATTAGAAAAAACAGCCAACTGTTGGTTAACCAACATTTGTTTTAGTTGGGGACAGCCATAGTGAGTAGCAATATTCTTTTATGAACAGTGAATACTTTTAAATTGCCTATTCAACTTGGATGATGGAATTCTATTATCTCTGAGCTTTCCAAAGCAACTTTCACCATACCAGCTGTAATTTGGAGGTTTCACTGTATTTGATCAAGAGGCATGTCTTTGCCGACACTGTTTCACGTTTCAAAGATGGTAGAATGCTTTTTAATGAGTCAGATTTTGTATGTGAATGGAGAGAGCTGTAACCACTGCAGTTATTGTTTGCGGTGCTGTTGGCCTCATCTGGTTTTTATCTTTACTGCCGGCATGTAATTGGGCTAATTATATAGTCAATGGGGGCAGTTTAACTAATTTTTCACAATATAGCTCAGCTGTGGATCATTTAGAGAGGCAGAAAATCTGCTGAATTTCACCACTGCCTGTAAAGCAAACATCAATTTGTTTGCCTGAGAGTTTCAATTACGGGGTCTTGTGTGGTAATTTTAAGTAGAGTGAAAATTGTGACTTGCATACACGTTCTGAAACACTGCAGTTCTGTGGGAGCTTTGTTTCTTAAAGTACTCCAAACTGTTCTTTGCCTGTTTTTCACCCATTAAAGTATTTTCCCTGTAAGTCTCCCATTTACAACTTTATTCAACCTCTGTTGCCCTTGGAGTGCTGCTTCCAAAGCTCATGGCAATTGACACACTGGTCTTTTGACCAGAGCATTATTATATTATTTTAATATTTATTATTGAGTGGTATTATTTTTGCACACTGAGAAATGGCATTCGAAATTGTCTTTTGCCTTCAAGAATGAGAAAAAAAAGCTCAAAATAATCTATTCTGATTGGACCACTTTGTCAAAAAGAGAACATTTATTGAAAGCATACAGGCATATTAGCATGCAAGCATACACTGAGTTTGGGGACATGGCTCTGTTCTGAGAGATCCCTGCCCGCCAAGGGTGGCACCGAAGGCAGGGAGCTGCACTAACCCCCCACTATAGAACAGAGTTGACAGCAACAATGACCTCAAAAGGAAGAGACGTTGTTTTGAACTTTAATTTTGTCACAAGAGAAAATAATCAATGCATGCTATTAAAGACAGGTGGAGCTGGGGTGGAGGAGGGTTGCTGAGCTAGTGCACCGAGGAACAGCTACTCGGGAAGGCAAACTTAAATGAGCTCCACATATTACTGGCTAAGCAATCATGTAATGTGAAGTCAGATGACGGTCAAATGCACTCAAGTGACTCTCCAGGAGGTAACACCTCCTACGTTAAGCAAGCTTGACTCCGTGGCCTATCTGAATTTCCGTCAAAGCTCCATTTTATTTCGTGCAGAATAATTTACTGTATTACTCACTGCCCCACCATGCTGTTCTAGTGTAGAATAGACTGAAGGTATTGAGAGTAGAATTCTCTCCACACTCTCTCACTGACAGCCATGCTTTGCCATCTCTGACTACTGTTTCAGGGTACCATGATGGGCACATTGTGATTCGGTGGTTCTGGGGGGCGGTGGAGCGCTTCAACAATGAGCAGAGGCTGCGGCTGCTGCAGTTTGTGACGGGCACCTCCAGTGTGCCCTATGAAGGCTTTGCTGCTCTACGTGGGAGCAACGGCCTGCGACGATTTTGCATCGAGAAGTGGGGCAAGATCACCTCTTTACCCAGGTAAAGGCAGGCTAACTGATTTAGTGTTTATCCAGTAATCAGAAACTCTATACGGGAAAGTCAAATGTCAGGTGTCAGTGTTCCTGATTTAAGTACACTATATGTTTTTATGTATGAAAATACCAAAGTCACGCTTAAATTTTCAATATGTATGTACCAGTCATGTACTTTTTTTCCCCAACACATGCGCAACTAACGTCTACCCATCTCAGATTTGGGCCGAGCAGTTGATGGCTGTATTTCAAAAGCTAGGGTTATCCACTTCAAAGTGAACATAAAGGGACCACACCCACCAAAGCCATATAGAAGGTCATTCTACAAATCTAAAGTGTGTAAAAGTCATGCCTTTAAAAGGTCCTACTTAACCGTCGTTTCTGAAGTGAGCAGGCGATGGTCACTTTGCTCCTACAATGTCGTACGATGACCTGAGCCTGGTGTGTGCCTCAATGTCATTCAAGAAAATGACAAGGATGGCTCATAGTTGGCGCACAGAAAGCTAACAAACCTAACTGGAGGACTCATCATTGTCAACTAGTTAACGCTAGTTACAAACAGATGTTTTTTATTATTTACCCTAGGTAATTTGATGCCTTATGAAAGCTATGCAGTTGGTTATAAAACTACCGCAAAGCTGATTTTTAGCCAGTGAAAGCAGTTCTTCTGTGGACAGGCTTCCTATGGTTACACTTGCTCAAACAGAATATGGCAGTACTGAAATATGTTCAAGGGCATTCCAGACAACTGGAGTTTTCTCTATGAAGGAAAGTGACCTCACAGGGTGTAGGGCTTCGGGCTTTGTCCTACGGGATGAAATGCATTCCGTAGGGTTAATCCCTACGTCCTACACCCAGTGAACTCACTTCCCCTCGTAGTGAAATTTCTGAAGGGCAGCAGGCAGTAGGAAATTTAAATAGCAGTCGTTTGGAATGCCCTTTGACATATTTCGGGGCTGCCGTATTCTACTAAAGCAAGAGGAAACAAAGGCAGCCTGTCCACAGGAGAACTGCTTTCATTGGCCATTTATCGGTGCGGCAATAGCTTCGTAACCAACTGCATCGTTTTCACAACATGATAAATTTCCTTGGGTAAAAAAATAAAAACATTTGTTTATAGCTAGTATAAGCCAGTCAACGATAATAAGCAATCTAGCTCAGTTCGTTAGCTTTCTGCATGAGGTAGATATTTCCTTGAATGTCACTGAGTCACACGTCTCTAGGCTCGGGTTCTCACACGGCATTATGGGAGCAAAGTGACCATTGCTTGCTCACTTCAGAAAGGACCGTTTTGTAAGGCACTTTGAAGTTATGAGTTTTACACACTTCGGATTAGAATACCCTTCAATATGGCTTTGGTGGGCATAGCTCTCTTTATGTTCACTTTGAAGTGAACAACCCTAGCTTTTGAAATCTAGCCTATTTTTGTTTCCGGGAAGCAGTCAGAGTTGATTCCCCTCATGTGATGTTCGATGTGTGCGTAGCATTGTATGCACAGGGAGGTCAGGACCCCCCCTTCCAGTGAGTTGTCCCCCCGAATATATCTTTGTAAACATAACCATGTAATCTAAAATAAAAAATAATATGTCTTGAATGCACTTGCGCAAATTACAAAGTACAAATGCAGAACAATGTGTTTTTAAGTTTCAAAGATGCCACCCCTCAGAGTGGTTTGGTCCACTACCTGGCTATTTTTGATGCGACTCCACAGGCTTGGTAAGATTATAGAGCGCTACATTAGCCGTTGCTCAGAAGTAGAGGCGGTCCAGCTGTAAGTAGTGATAGCTACCTTGCCAAATGTCCACTGAAAACAATGGCTGTGTGAAACATGTCTCTCTACTTCCACCACTCAATAGAAAAACACACATTTACCTTTGTAACCAGCAGGGTCATTTCTATTGTCCACCAAAATTGTTGCTCTGTCACTCCAATCGGGTAGTTGTGTTCTGCGCATTTTGAATCCAGAAATCGTGTTTATATAATTCGCTCATCTCGTGTGTTCTGTGCCTCATAAAAGCATCCACGAATCTGATTTGTTGATAGGACAGTTTAAAAATCGGAGTTAATGTGTGTATCCGTTCAAAATATTACTGTGCCTGTCGTCACTGCTTCTCTCAGCTGGACAGAGATCAGCTCGTGGAGAAAATCTTGGGTAGAATATGTTGCTTGATTTGAAATTGTTAGATAATCAACCTTAGATATCTAAATATGATATATAGAATGCTTGTGCAGAGCCTAAACAACAAAATGCTGATCATCTCCCAGAATTGGTTTGACTGCACAGATGATGCTTTCAACAGTTTGCTTCTTCGAAAAGGCTGAAACTAAATGGAATGTTTGAACATTTTTTCCCTTCTGTTCTGCATATTAAACATCTGCGCCAAATTCCCTGCCTCGGCCCATGACGCTTTTGTACTGCGCGACTGCTTGAAATGCCAAAAAAATACAATCAATATTTGAAACCATATTAAGCTCTAGTATCTATCACAGTGATACTTTGAGTATAGGCAAATAAATATGACCATTTTACGTAACCCTCCTTCATCCGTATCCACTCCAAGTTATTCTCCATGCACTTCCACTGCAGAAAGAGTGGATGCCACCACTGCAGAAAGTGAAATGCTGCGGGGATGATGGTTGGTCACCACCTGTTGCGTGCACACTTCTCTGGTGTGCAGAGAGCCTGGCTTTTACAGTGCCCCGCAGATTTTTCCGCGTGCGGGGCAAGAATCCTTCGTTTGTCAAAGCGTTGCCTTGTTCTTTAGTTGCAAACCGGACATCGGAGTAGTTTGAAATTTCAAGCGTGCAATTTCTAAATGAGATCATATAAACTGTCATTGATTGTTATTTTTGTGTGACTAGAATGACTTCTTCCCTGTCTTCCATGGAACAAACAGGCTAGTGTAGGGGGGCACATTTTCAATGCTCTGATTACGCTGGTTGAAGAGCGCTAAATTCTTTATTTATGATTTCATTATCGCGGCAATTAGTTTGTTTGCATAGCTTTAATGCCATAGTGGCTAGAGTAAGAATAATAAACAATAAAAAATGTCTGCATTACTTCTTGTAGTAGGCACAGACATACATAGGCCTACTATTACAGCCGCATATCGTGGGCCTGCTGATAAAACCTCGGATCTTCAAAATCTTCACAGGAAAATAAAAAAGAAATATAATATAAAATAAAGAATATATATAAATTGATAAATATAATTTAAAATTTAAATAAAATAAAACGCATTTAATTCTGCATGTAAGAATAGTGGACATACAATTTTTTTTTCTTATCAGTTTGGAGAATCGAGGTTTTATCAGCAGGCGGACGATATTCAAATTTAAAGTCTGGTTTGCGTATTCTATGGACCACAACTGCATTTTCATGGTTAATCAGAAAATTCTTGTTCCTTGTTTTCCTAATGGCCATAATCAATGAGCTTTGTACATAGTCTGCCTCTCTTTTGGATCAGTCACACCTCTTTCATAAGGCCGCCTTCATTCTGAAGTTAAGCGCTGTGGGCTTGATCGAAGCGAGAAGGGGAGAATAACTCCCGTAACTCAGAAGCGCTTAACTCGAATCGCGTAAATAAGGACTTACGTGCTCATGGGAGAATAGACCCCTTAGTTTACTTTTTGGTCATCCAGTCAAGCTGTTTGAGACTTCCATTTTTTTCTTCGATCATGTTTGTACTTTGATTTTGTCGATATTTTTGTGTCTGTGTTATTTATATCTACATGACGAAATGAAATGAAATCATTTCTCATCTTTTATTTGAATTTACATTTTTAAGAATTTTAAGAATTTTTAAGAATTTGAAAAAAATACCAAGTGCAAAGTAGTGTAAAGAGCTTGCAAACATTAAAACAGTGATGCCAATTCAGTGTTTTCCATTTTTTATTGTATTTGCCTGAAGCTAGTAGCCTCACCTGAGTTTTTTTTTTGGAACACTTTTTGTTTTTTGGAAGGTATGGAGAACACAGAGGTGATAATTTCTTTCTTTCTTTGATTGGCTCTGAGTGTCTCATGGTTTGTTTGTTGTTAAATGTTTAATGATTAATAATTAACATTATTAAATGTTTATTATTTATGTTGAATGTGTATGTCTGTCTGTACGCATCAATATGTATTTTCATGTCTACACTAAACATGGGGAGCCAATCATTTTTCCGGAAACTCTGTTAAGGGGGAAACATCATATACCATACTTAACCGATTTTCTTTCACAAAGAACTTCAATGTCTGTCATAAAATTTGTTAGTTGGAACATCAGGGGTACAGGCTCGCTGGCAAGAAAAAAAAAACAAAATACTTACATCTGCCCTCATCCTGTGGCGGTGACTATGTTTATCTAACTGATTCAGTAAAAATTAATTGCAATTGGATTAGTCAACATTTTTTTGCATCCGACAACTTTAAACAAAGGGGAGTTTCCATATGGATCAATAAAAACATTCCAGATCAAAATAAAATGACCATAGCGGATCCAGATGGGTGATACATTATTATTAATGGAATGATTGGGAATTATGAAATAACAATAGCTAATATTTATGGACCAAACAAGGACAATCCAAATTTTTTGAATACAATTTTTTCTAAATTCATGAATTTCTCTGAATGTTCTGACATCATCCTGGGAGGTGACTTCAACACAGTTATTAATCCAGATCTTAACCGTTCAAATAGTCCAAGCAGCCACAGAACCTGGCACTCACCTGAAACAGTGAAACAGTACATGACTGACTTTGGCCTGGGTGATATCTGGTGATTGAAAAATCCTAACAGTAGGGAATATTCATATTACTCCGTATGTCACCGATCTCTAGAATTGATTACTTCTTGGTTAATAACTCCATCATAACTAGAACTACTGACCCTGAAATTCACCTAATAGTCATATCAGATCACGCTGCAATTAGTTTTAATCTACTAACCAAAGCGGAACACAAACCACCGACTAGATGGCGATTCAATTCTGCACTGCTGAAATATTTGGAATTTAACTCTAAAAAAGTTAACTTTAACTTTTTATCAGAGAGTGGACATCCTTTATTGCATTTAATGACTCTCCTGGTATATCACCTATTTTACTTTAGGAAACTGCAATAGTAGTACTTAGAGGGAGCATTATTTCATATTCAACTCACAAGAAAAAGAGAGATCAAGAAATGCAAAATAAACTTGAACAAAAATTTAAATAGCTAAATATTCAACTCTCGCAATCGCCATCAGAACAAATCCAAAATGAGATACAGCGTATAAAATTGCAACTTGACAAAATAATACATCACAAAACAATTCCTCATACAAAGAACGAGAAAAAATGATTTTGAACGCAATGATAAAACCTGAAAATTTCTCGCAAACCAATAAAAAAGGAATAGAGAAAACAACCTCATTGCCACAATCAAAGATGCACAGGGAAATGTCATACGAACCCCGGGAGACATAAATAACACTTTCAGAAGTTTTTATAGCAAATTATATCAACAAGATAATCACCCAAACACATGTGATATCAAATCATTCCTGGAAAACACTCACCTTCCCAAACTATCGGCTGAACAGGCAAATGCACTGTATGAACCCATAACAAAAGATGAATTTAAAAATGCTCAATGCCCAACAATAAATCACCTTGATTGGATAGCTACCCCGTTGAATTTCACAAACATTTCTTGCAATTAATAGCACCATTATTCATCAGAATGACCACTGAAATAAAAAAATCCAAGACTATCTCGCCACACATGAAAAAAAAAGTTTTTTGTGTTTGACTCAGTATTTATTTGTAAGGTGTCATGAAAGGTACCCATGAATAAAGTGTATTATTAATTTTATTAATTCAATCGTCACAGAATCAAGCTGCTGCAGTTTTTAATAATAGTTTTTCAATCTCATTTCCAGGTTTTCTTGGGTGCTCACTCATGCCACAATGGTTTTCTCCAGCAGGGTCAGAGTTCACAATTCAAGTCGATTTTATCTTAAACTGAAAGGTTCTCCATGGATTTCTATGTGAAGGACTTGGGAAAGTTTTGCCGGGCAAATCTAAATGTGATGACGTGTATGCACTTTGTTGGGTGCTTTGCCCCCAGAGAAAGTTTTACATCAACCACTTGCTGGCTATGTAATGAGAATGTGAGGTTATGCTCAGGAACCAGATGCAAGAACCAAGTAATCCAAAAAGCTGGTGCTTTTTATTAGGAAAGGGGGCGAACCCCCGCAGAGCAGGAGGCAACAGTACAAAGTCCAAAAATCAGAATCCCAGAGACTTTTCATCCTCAAATTTTTCATCCCTGGAATTTTCATCCCTGGACTCTTCGTCCCTGGATTTTTCATCCCCAATAACGTTTTGCCTTCTTCCTGCATTATAACACTATCCCTAATTATAACCCAAACCCTGTCAACAATGGTGGCATGTTTTTATATCATTAGGGGATGAAAAATCCAAGGGCGAAAAGTCCAAGGGGGAAAAGAGTCCGGGGACAAAAAATCCGGGGACAAAGAGTCCTGTAACCTTTGTGGCTGGACTACTCCTAGGGCAGGACCTCCGATATGCTCCACTTTGTGCCCTCTCTACTACCCCGGGGTGCATTTCCCCAAAGCATAGTTGTTAATTAAGTTAGCAACTCACATAGTTTGTCCACTCATAGTCAGTGGTTACAACTATGTAAGCTAGCATCTGTGCTTATGGTAAACGCACCCAGGGGCTTTCCATACATGTTGGATGCGGGTCAGGAGTAAAGATAAAAGGGAGAGAGTTGTTTTGAGTTTTCCGATGGCGAGTGGTAGGAAAATTTTTGGACGAAGTGCAAGTCATTCAAAATGTGGAGTCATAGAAGTTATGAGCTCCCTAGTCGTAACAATTCAAGCACCCTTGTAGATGAGGATTGCTACTGTTCTGCACAAACTTGTTAATTGTGCAGAGCACAGAGTTGTTGCTAATCAGTTTTATGTTTACAAGTCCACAAGACTTCCAGGTCAAAGCCCTGTAGGATGAATTGTTGAGCATGCGCAGAGCACACAGTCTACTTTGGTTCGATTCAAGCGTATACATGGTGGAATAATGAGACTAGTGACCGCATTATCTGGGTGTGTTTGTCCGACTATGAGAAATTCAATTTAATGCAATTCCAGTCAGACTAACATATTTACATGCATTTTAAAAGTCCAGTTTCAGTTGGACTAATGCAATAACTTCATTTTATTAACATCATGTAAATGTTAGTGTATTAGCTTCCAAGCTAGCAGATAACAGTCGTTGTAAGTTTGTAGAGGCAAGCAGAAGCCCCAGACATTAGCATCGGAGCAGGCAACATACTGCCAAGGACGAGGAAAACAGCAGATGTGTTTTAGTCTCGTATTAATCTCCTTGCAAAAGATGCGAACTAGCTAACCCCTCAGCTAACTTTCAGTTTTAGTAGAGCTGGTCTCTTGTCTGTGTACAACAAGCGCCGCTACAGTTACAACTAACTCTGAAGCAGCCATTTTGGTCTCGTAAAAGTTCAGGGGATGTGATTGCGAATGAGTAGGGCGGATGTATGGCTGGACCTCAATACCACGGTTCAACCCAAGAATCACAACTGCACAGACTCTGTCTCCAAATGTGCAAGATGGCTGCGACCATATGATGGATATTTAGGGCCCGAGCACCGACCGGTGCCAGGGCCCGGAACGGGTCCTGGCACCGAAGGTGCGAGGAACCTATTGTTTTTGATGGAATTTTTATTATTAGGGCCCGAGCACCGACCGGTGCCAGGGCCCGGAACGGGTCCTGGCACCGAAGGTGCGAGGAACCTATTGTTTTTGATGGGATTTTTATTCTTCTTCTTCTTCTTCTTCTTCTTCTTCTTCTTTTTATTCTGCTGCGAGAACGCATTTTTGAGGGCTTTGCCATGCACGAAAACTCACAAAAATTTGCCCACACGTCAGTCGTGGTGAAAATTGCAAAGTATTATTATTTTTGTGCTTGGACATGCCCCGGTGGCTCTATAGCGCCACCAAACACGCGGCCATTTTGGAACGCACTTGCTCGGATTCTCACGAAATTTTATAGAGTCATAGTAGTCATCATAAATTTTTTTGAAATTTTTTTGCCTCACAGATAGTGAGCTATGAGCCATTTCCTGCGTTTTTTTAGATTTTACGAACTCATTTTTGAGGGCTTTATCATACTCGAAAACTCACCAGACTTGGCTCATAGACTAGAAATATTACGTTCTTTGATTCGATATCTCATTTGGCACTGGGTGTGATATGGTAGCTCTATAGCGCCCCCTAATACATAATTGCATTTTTGAGGGCCTCAGCATGCTTGAAAACTCACAAAACTTTGCAAACATATTAAGCAGGTCTTACTTTTGACTAGGATTTAGGGTTTACAGATGGATGTGGCAAAATTACATTACAGCGCCACCTAGAAAATTTCAATGAAGCAGCCCTCGCAGCGTGTTTGACCTACATGTACAAATTCGGTTGACATGTGTACTATGCCAAGACCTAAAAAAAAGTCCCTTGGTGCCATGACCTAGACTCAACAGGAAGTCCGCCATTTTTAATTGAATTTGCAAATTATTTAAATTTTTTGCCATTCACAGGCTTCGTACTTTAACGAACTCCTCCTAGAGATTTTATCCGATCAACTTAAAATTTTGAATTTAACATCTTAAGACCTTGTCGATGTTAAATTGCGAAGCTTTTTTGGATTCATTGAACTTTGTGTCCGTGGCGTCGCGGCGAATTTCGATGTTCCGCCATGAAACAGGAAGTTGGTTTTACGCGCACATGCTTTGTGAAATTTGCGCGAAACTTTACAGGCTTTATAGGAGTTCACTTCCAAGTAGACCTATATGTTGATATTAGATTGGGTGTGGTCAGGTGGCTCCACAGCGCCCTCTTGAAACGGCCATGTTGAGATAAAAGTGCTTGAATGTTCATGAAATTTGGTGTGATCATTGCATTGTTCATGTTGAGTTATTTTAATTTTTTTGATATTTTTTGGCCAAACAGGAAGTGAGCTAGGCGCCATTTCCTGCGTTTTTCTAAATTTTATAAACACATGTTTGGATGCTTAAGAATACTCGAAATCTTGCAAAAAGTTGCACAAATTATAATTGTCTTATTATCTTCAATTTTATATATCAATTGACACTAAATTTGGCACAATGGCTCTATAGCGCTCCCTATCAGACTTTTAAAAGAATTGCCATTTTGAGGGTCTCAGCATGTTCTAAAACTCACAAAATTTTGTAAATGTATAAAGACCATCATTCTTATTACTCTGACAAAAAACATATATATATACATGGCAAAAATGTCACGATAGCGCCCCCTGGAAAATTTTAAATAAGCAGCCTTCACAGCCTGGTAAACCTACATGTATGAAATTCAGTAGACATGTGGAATATGCCGAGACCTACAAAAAATTCTCTTGGTGCCATGACCTACACTCAACAGGAAGTCCACCATTTTTAATTGAAATTGCAACTTTTTTGGATTGTTGGCCATTCACAGGTGTCGTACTTTAACGAACTCCTTCTAGAGATTTTATCTGATCAACTTAAAATTTGGCATATGACATTGAAAGACGTCGTCGATGTTGAATTGCGAAGCCTTTTTGGATTCATCGAACTTTGTATCCGTGGCGTCGCGGCGAATTTCGATGTTCTGCCATGAAAATGGAAGTTTATTTTATGAGCATATGCTTTGGGAGATTTACATGAAACTTTACAGGCTTAATGATAGTCTAATTCCAAATATACCTATATGTTGATATTGGAGTGGGTGTGGTCAGGTGGCTCTACAGCGCCCTCTTGACACGGCCATGTTGATATAAAAGTGCTTGAATGTTCATGAAATTTGGTCAGATCATTGCATTTGGTTTTCTGGGCTGTGATGATTTTTTTGAAATTTTTCGGCCAAACAGGAAGTGAGCTATGAGTCATTTCCTGCGTTATTCCAAATTTTATGAACACACATTTGAAGGCCTTAGCATACACGAAAACTTGCAAAACTTAGCTAAAATTCTATTTGTCACATTGTCTTCAATTTGAAACAAAAACTGGCAGTAAATGAGGCATCATGGCTCTATAGCGCCCCCAATACAATTTTTAAAAGAATTACCCTTTTGAGGGTTTCAGCATGCTCAAAAACTCACAAAATTTTGTATACTTTTAAAGACCATCATTCCTATTACACTGATAAAAAATTTACAAATAGGCGTGGCAAAAATGGCATTATAGCGCCCCCTGGAAAATTTCAAATAAGCAGCCCTCGCAGCCCGATAAACCCACATGTATAAAATTCGGTAGACATGTGGAATATGCCGAGACCTACAAAAAAGTCTCTTGGTGCCATGACCTAGACCCAACAGGAAGGCTGCCATTTTTAATTGAAATTGCAACTTTTTAAAATTTTTTTTTCCATTCACAGGTGTCGTACTTTAACGAACTCCTCCTAGAGATTTTATCCGATCAACTTAAAATTTGGCATATAATATCTAAAAACCTTGCTGACGTTAAATTGCGAAGCTTTTTTGATTTCATCGAACGATGCATCTGTGGCGTCACGGCGAATTTTGATGTCCTGCCATGAAACAGGAAGTTGCTTTCAATTCCACATACTTTGTGGGATTTGCCTGAAACTTTCCAAGCTTGATAAAATTGTCCGCCCAAGTATAGATATATGCTTATTTTATATCGAGAGGTATCAGGTGGCTCCACAGCGCCCTCTAGATATGGCCATGTTCAGATAAAAGTGCTTGAAAGTTCATGAAATTTGGTATGATCATTGCAATTGTCATTCTCCGCAATTGTTAATTTTTTTTAATTTTTTTGCCAAACAGGAAGAGAGCTATGAGCTATTTCCTGCGTTTTTCCAAATTTTACGAACACACGTTTTAGGGCCTTAGAATGCTCCAAAACTTGCAAAACCATCCAAAAATTAGAACTGTCTTATTCTCTTCAATACATCCATCAATTGGCACTAAATGGGGCATAATGGCTCTATAGCGCCCCCAATAATATTTATAAAAGAATTGCTCTTTTGAAAGTCTAAACATGCTGGAAAATTTACAAAAATCGAAACACTCATGGAGCCCTGTATTATGATTACTGTGTTGTAGATTTTGTGCACAGGCAAGTCAAAATGGTATCATAGCGCCCTCCAGAAAATTTTTGCACTCCCATCAGGAAACCACATTGTACGCGGTCCAGCTGTGTCCAATGGCCCTGAATGGACACCTGCAGCCATCAAGATCTTGCTGCCACCCCAATGTGCACAGGGGGGGCGAGGGCCCTTTCAACGCTGCTTGCAGCTTTAATTAGGGCCCGAGCACCGACCGGTGCCAGGGCCCGGAACGGGTCCTGGCACCGAAGGTGCGAGGAACCTATTGTTTTTGATGGGATTTTTATTATTCTTCTTCTTCTTCTTCTTCTTCTTTTTCTTCTTCTTCTTCTTCTTCTTCTTTTTATTCTGCTGCGAGAACGCATTTTTGAGGGCTTTGCCATGCACGAAAACTCACAAAAATTTGCCCACACGTCAGTCGTGGTGAAAATTGCAAAGTATTATTATTTTTGTGCTTGGACATGCCCCGGTGGCTCTATAGCGCCACCAAACACGAGCCCATTTTGGAACGCACTTGCTCGGATTCTCACAAAATTTTATAGAGTCATAGTAGTCATCATAAATTTTTTTGTCAATTTTTTTGAAATTTTTTTGCCTCACAGGAAGTGAGCTATGAGCCATTTCCTGCGTTTTTTTAGATTATACGAACACATTTTTGAGGGTTTTATCATACTCGAAAACTCACCAAACTTGGCTCATAGACTAGAAATATTACGTTCTTTGATTCGATATCTCATTTGGCACTGGGTGTGATATGGTAGCTCTATAGCGCCCCCTAATACATAATTGCATTTTTGAGGGCCTCAGCATGCTTGAAAACTCACAAAACTTTGCAAACATATTAAGCTGGTCTTACTCTTAACTCGGATTTAGGGTTTACAGATGAATGTGGCAAAATTGCATTACAGCGCCACCTAGAAAATTTCAATGAAGCAGCCCTCGCAGCGTGTTTGACCTACAGGTACAAAATTCGGTGGACATGTGTACTATGCCAAGACCTAAAAAAAAGTCTCTAGGTGCCATGACCTAGACTCAACAGGAAGTCCGCCATTTTTAATTGAATTTGCAAATTTTTTAAATTTTTTGCCATTCACAGGCTTCGTACTTTAACGAACTCCTCCTAGAGATTTTATCCGATCAACTTAAAATTTTGAATTTAACATCTTAAGACCTTGTCGATGTTAAATTGCGAAGCTTTTTTGGATTCATTGAACTTTGTATCCGTGGCGTCGCGGCGAATTTCGATGTTCCGCCATGAAACAGGAAGTTGGTTTTACGCGCGCATGCTTTGTGAAATTTGCGCGAAACTTTACAGGCTTTATAGGAGTTCACTTCCAAGTAGACCTATATGTTGATATTAGATTGGGTGTGGTCAGGTGGCTCCACAGCGCCCTCTTGAAACGGCCATGTTGAGATAAAAGTGCTTGAATGTTCATGAAATTTGGTGTGATCATTGCATTGTTCATGTCGAGTTATTTTAATTTTTTTGAAATTTTTTGGCCAAACAGGAAGTGAGCTATGCGCCATTTCTTGCGTTTTTCCAAATTTTATAAACACATGTTTGGATGCTTAAGAATACTCAAAATCTTGCAAAAAGTTGCACAAATTATAATTGTCTTATTATTTTCAATTTTATATATCAATTTACACGAAATTTGGCACAATGGCTCTATAGCGCCCCCAATCAGATTTTTAAAAGAATTGCCATTTTGAGGGTCTCAACATTTTCTAAAACTCACAAAATTTTGTAAATGTATAAAGACCATCATTCGTATTACTCTGACAAAAAACTTATATATATACATGGCAAAAATGTCACTATAGCGCCCCCTGGAAAATTTTAAATAAGCAGCCCTCGCAGCCTGGTAAACCTACATGTATGAAATTCGGTAGACATGTGGAATATGCCGAGACCTACAAAAAAGACTCTTGGTGCCATGACCTAGACTCAACAGGAAGTCCGCCATTTTTAATTGAAATTGCAACTTTTTTTGATTTTTTGCCATTCACAGGCGTCGTACTTTAAAAAACCCCTCCTAGAGATTTTATCCGATCAACTTAATATTTGGCAAATATTATCTTAAGACCTTGCTAATGTTAAATTGCGAAGCAATTTTGATTTCATCGAACAATGTATTCGTGGCTTCGCGGCAAATTTTGATATCCCGCCATGAAACAGGGAGTTGGTTTTACTGCCACTTACTTTGTGGGATTTGCCCGAACCTTCTTCTGCTTGATAAAATTGTTCTCCGAAGTAAAAACATATGCTAATATTGGATCGGGAGGTGCTAGGTGGCTCCACAGCGCCCTCTAGATATGGTCATGTAAAGATAAAAGTGCTTGAATGTTCATGAAATTTGGTGTGATCGTTGCATTCGTCATTCCGGGTAATGTTTTGGCCAAACAGGAAGTGAGCTATGAGCTATTTTCTGTGTTTTTCCAAATTTTTCTGAAGACACGTTTTAAGGCCTTAGGATGCTTCAAAACTTGCAAAACCTTGCACAAATTATAAATGTCTTATTTTGTTTAATATCATCTATCAATTGGCACTAAATGTGGCATAACGGCTCTATAGCGCCCCCAATAATATTTATAAAAGAATTGCTCTTTTGAAAGTCTAAACATGCTGGAAAATTTACAAAAATCAAAACACTAGTGGCTGCCGGGTGGCTCACACGGTTAAGGCACTGCGCTGCAGTGCAGAAGTGATCACCACGTCGCGGGTTCGATCCTCGGCGTACCCACCGGCAGGGGTCGGCAGCTTTTTCAGAGTAGCGCACAATTGGCTATCGCGCTACAGGGTTACAAATTGGGAAGGGACTGCCGGATTTGGGCTTTAGATAACAGCTTTGTTCGTTGCTCCAGCGCCTCCTGTTGGCCAGACCGGCGCTCGTCAGGAAGAATCCGGCTTGGTTCATGTCCGGGTATCCTCCGCCCTCGCTCTGAACTTGCGAAGATTCAACCAGCGAGTGTACAAGAATCAGTGGCTGACAGGCACGTGCTTCGGAGGAGAGCCGTGAACTGTCTTCACTATCCTGAGTTGGCAGCAAGGGGTCGCATACGAGCAAGCTTTGTACATAGTTCCCCAATTGGGCATTCCAAATTCGGGTGGGATTGGAGATGCCAAATTTAAAAAAAAAAAAAAAAAAAAAAAAAAAAAACAAAACACTCATGGAGCCCCGTATTATGATTACTGTGGTGTAGATTTTGTGCACAGGCAAGTCAAAATGGTATCATAGCGCCCTCCAGAAAATTTTTGCACTCCCATCAGGAAACCACATTGTACGCGGTCGAGCTGTGTCCAATGGCTCTGAATGGACACCTGCAGCCATCAAGATCTTGCTGCCACCCCAATGTGCACAGGGGGGGCGAGGGCCCTTTCAACGCTGCTTGCAGCTTTAATTCTTCTTCTTCTTCTTTTTATTCTGCTGCAAGAACGCATTTTTGAGGGCTTTGCCATGCACAAAAACTCACAAAAATTTGCCCACACGTCATTTGTGGTGAAAATTGCAAAGTATTACTATTTTTGTGCTTAGACATGCCTTGGTGGCTCTATAGCGCCACCAAACACGTGGCCATTTTGGAACGCACTTGCTCGGATTCTCACGAAATTCGATTGGGCCATAGCAGTCATGATAAATTTTTTTGGTAATTTTTTTGAAATTTTTTTGCCGCACAGGAAGTGAGCTACGAACCATTTCCTGCGTTTTTTCAGATTTTACAAACACATTTTTGAGGGCCTTATTATACTCGAAAACTCACCAAACTTGGCTCATAGACTAAAAATATTAAGTTTTTTGATTCGATGTCTCATTTGGCACTAAGTGTGACATGGTGGCTCTATAGCGCCCCCTAATACATAATTGTATTTTTGAGGGCCTCAACATGCTCGAAAACTCACGTAACTTTGCAACGATATTAAGCCGATCATACCTTTCACTAGGCTATGAGGTTTACAGATGGATGTGGCAAGATTGCATTACAGCGCCACCTAGAATATTTCAATTAAGCAGCCCTCGCAGGGTGTTTAACATACATGTACAAAATTCGGTGGACATGTGTACTATGCCAAGACCTAAAAAAAAGTCTCTTGGTGCCATGACCTAGACTCAACAGGAAGTCTGCCATTTTTAATTGAATTTGCAACTTTTTTTTATTTTTTGTCATTCACAGGCGTCGTACTTTAACGAACTCCTCCTAGAGATTTTATCCGATCAAGTAAAAATTTGGCACAGGCCATCTAAAGACATTTTCCATGTTAAATTGCGAAGCTTTTTTGGATTCATCAAAAATTGTGTCTGTGGCGTTGCGGCGAATTTCGATGTTCCACCATGAAAATGGAAGTTGCTTTTATGAGCACATGCATTGTGAGATATGCGTGAAACTTTACAGGCTTAATAGTAGTCTACTTCCAAATAGAACTATATGTTGATATTGGATTGGGTGTGGTCAGGTGGCTCCACAGCGCCCTCTTCACACGACCATGTTGATATAAAAGTGCTTGAATGTTCATGAAATTTGGTCTGATCATTGCAGTGGTTTTTTTGGGCTATATTTATTTTTTTGAAATTTTTCGGCCGAACAGGAAGTGCGCTATGAGCCATTTCCTGCGTTATTCCAAATTTTACGAACACACATTTGAAGGCTTTAGCATACTTGAAAACTTGTAAAACTTTGCAAAAATTATATTTGTCCGATTGTCTTCAATTTGAGACAATAATTGGCAGTGAATGAGGCATTATGGCTCTATAGCGCCCCCAATCAGATTTTTCAAATAATTGCCTTTTTGAGGGTCTCAGCATGCTCAAAAACTCACAAAATTTTGTACAATTCTATTACACTGATTCCTATTACACTGATAAACATTTACATATTGGCGTGGCAAAAATGGCATTATAGCGCCCCCTGGAAATTTTCAAAAAAGTAGCCCTCGCACCGTGGTTGACCTGCATGTATGAACTTCGGTGGACATGTGGAATATCCTGAGACCTAAAACAAAGTCTCTTGGTGCCATGACCTAGACCCAACAGGAAGTCCGCCATTTTTAATTGAAATTGCAACTTTTTTTGATTTTTTTGCCATTCACAGGCGTTGTACTTTAACGAACTCCTCCTAGAGATTTTATCCGATCAACTTAATATTTGGCAAGTAATATCCAAAGACCTTGCTGATGTTGAATTGCGAAGCTTTTTTGGATTGATGCAACGGTGTATCCGTGGCGTCGCGGCGAATTTTGATGTCCCGCCATGAAACAGGAAATTGCTTTTACTCCCACATACTTCGTTCGATTTGCCTGAAAGTTTCCAAGCTTGATAATATTTTCCTCGAAAGTATAACTATATGCTAATATTAGATAGGGAGTGGCCAGGTGGCTCCACGACGCCCTCTAGATACGGCCATGTTAAGTTAAAAGTGCTTGAATGTTCATGAAATTTGGGGTGATCATTGCATTAGTCATTCTGGGCGATGGTTAATTTTTTGAAAATTATTGCATAAACAGGAAGTGAGCTATGAGCTATTTCCTGCGTTTTTCCAGATTTTACGAACTCATGTTTTCAGGCCTTAGAATGCTCCAAACCTTAAAAACCTAGCAAACATTATTAATGTCTTATTCTCTTCAATGTCATCCATCAATTGGCATTAAATATGGCATAATGGCTCAATAGCGCCCCCAGTCAGATATTTAAAAGTGTTGCCTCTTTGATTGTCTAAACATATTGGAAAATTTACAAAAATCAACAGACTCATGGAGCCTGAAATTACGATTACCTTGTTGTAGATTTTGCACACAGGCATGTCAAAATGGTATCGTAGCGCCCTCTAGAACATTTTTGCACTCCCCTCAGGAAACCACAATGCACACAGTCTAGCAGTGCCCAATGGCTCTTAATGGACACCTGCACCCATCAAGATCTTGCTGCCACCCCAACGTGCACGAGGGTTGCGAGGGCCCTTTCAACGCTGCTTGCAGCTTTAATTAGGGCCCGGAACGGGTCCTGGCACCGAAGGTGCGAGGAACTTATTGTTTTTGATGGGATTTTTATTATTCTTCTTCCTTCTTTTTCTTCTTCTTCTTCTTCTTCTTCTTCTTATTAGGGCCCGAGCACTGACCGGTGCCAGGAACCTATTGTTTTTGATGGGATTTTTATTAGTCTTCTTCTTCTTCTTCTTCTTTTAATTCCGCTGTGAGAACGCATTTTTGAGGGCTTTGCCATGCACGAAAACTCACAAAAATTTGCCCACACGTCAGTCGTGGTGAAAATTGCAAACTATTATTATTTTTGTGCTTGGACATGCCCCGGTGGCTCCATAGCGCCACCAAACACACGGCCATTTTGGAACGCACTTGCTCGGAATCTCACGATATTTAATAGGGTTATAGTAGTCATCATAAATTTTTTGTCAATTTTTTTGAAATTTTTTTGCATCACAGGAAGTGAGCTATGAGCCATTTCTTGCGTTTTTTCAGATTTTACGAACACATTTTTGAGGGCTTTATCATACTCGAAAACACACCAAACTTGGCTCATAGACTAAAAATATTAAGTTCTTTGATTGGATAACTCATTTGGCACTGGGTATGACATGGTGGCTCTAAAGCGCCCCCTAATACATAATTGCATTTTTGAAGGCATCAGCATGCTCAAAAACTCACGAAACTTTGCAAACATATTAAGCTGGCCATACTATTTACAAGAATAGAGAGTTTACGGAGAGATGTGGCAAAATTGCATTACAGCACCACCTAGAAAATTTCAATGAAGCAGCCCTCGCAGCGTGTTTAACCTACATGTACGAAATTTGGTGCACATGTGTACTATGCCAAGACCTAAAAAAAAGTCTCTTGGTGCCATCACCTAGACTCAACAGGAAGTCCGCCATTTTTAATTAGCAAATATTTTAAATTTTTTGCCATTCACAGGCGTTGTTCTTTAACGAACTCCTCCTAGAGATTTTATCGTATCAACTTAAAATTTTGCACATGACATCTAAAGACCTTGTCGATGTTAAATTGCGAAGCTTTTTTGGATTCATTTAACTTTGTACCCGTGGCGTTGCGGCGAATTTCGATGTTCCGCCATGAATCAGGAAGTTGGTTTTACGCGCACATGCTTTGTGAGATATGCACAAAACTTCACAGGCTTGATTAAATTGTCCCTCTAAGTATAAATATATGCTAATATTAGATCGGGGGTGGCCAGGTTGCTCCACAGCGCCCTCTAGATACCTCCATGTTAAAATAAAACTGCTTGAATGTTCATGAAATTAGGTGTGATCATTGCATTTGTCATTGCAGGTCAATGAATAATTTTTTGAAATTTTTTGGCCAAACAGGAAGTGAGTAATGAGCTATTTCCTGCGTTTTTCCAAATTTTACGAACGCACGTTTGAAAGCCTTAAAACACTCCAAAGCTTGCCAAACCTTGCACAAAAAATAATTGTCTTATTCTCTTCACTGTTATCCATCAACTGGAGCCTAATGCGGCATAATGGCTCAAGAGCGCCCCCAAACAGATTTTTAAAAGAATTGCCTTTTTGAGGGTTTCAGCATGTTCGAAAACTCACAAAATTTTGTAAATATATAAAGACCCTCATTCATAATACTCTGATGAAAAGCTTACATATTGGCATGGCAAAATTTTCATTATAGCGCCCCCTGTAAAATTTCAAATAAGCAGCCCTTGCAGCCTGGTAAACCTACATGTATGAAATTCGGTAGAGATGTGAAATATGACAAGACCTAAAAAAAAGTCTCTTGGTACCATGACCTAGACTCAACAGGAAGTCCGCCATTTTTAATTGAATTTGCAACTTTTTTGGATTTTTTGCCATTCACAGGCGTCGTACTTTAACGAACTCCTCCTAGAGATTTTATCCGATCAACTTAAAATTTGGCACAGGCCATCTAAAGACCTTTCTTATGTTAAATTGCGAAGCTTTTTTGGATTCATGGAAATTTGTGTCCGTGGCGTTGCGGCGAATTTTGATGTTCCGCCATGAAAATGGAAGTTGCTTTTATGAGCACTTGCTTTGTGAGATTTGCGTGAAACTTTCCAGGCTTAATAATAGTCTACTTCCAAATATACCTATATGTTGATATTGGAGTGGGTGTGGTCAGGTGGCTCCACAGCGCCCTCTTGACACGGCCTTGTTGATATAAAAGTGCTTGAATGTTCATGAAATTTTGTCTGATCATTGCATTTGTTTTTTTGGGCTATGCTGATTTTTTTGAAATTTTTCGGCCAAACAGGAAGTGAGCTATGAGCCATTTCCTGCGTTATTCCAAATTTTACGAACACACGTTTGAAGGCCTTAGCATTCTCGAAAACTTGCAAAACTTGCAAGAATTATACTTGTCTGATTGTCTTCAATTTGAGGCAGAAATTGGCAGTCACTGTGGCATAATGGCCCTATAGCGCCCCCAATCAGATTTTCGAAAGAATTGCCCTTTGGAGGGTCTCAACATGCTCAAAAACTCACTAAATTTTGTACAATTCTAAAGACCATCATTCCTATTACACTGATAAAAAATTTACATATAGGCCTGGCAAAAATGGCATTATAGCGCCCCCTGGAAAATTTCAAATAAGCAGCCCTTGCATCGTGGTTGACCTGCATATATGAACTTCGGTGGACATGTGGAATATCTTGAGACCTAAAAAAAAGTCTCTTGGAGCCATGACCTAGACCCAACAGGAAGTTTGCCATTTTTAATTGAAATTTCAACTTTTTTAGATTTTTCGCCATTCGCAGGTGTCGTACTTTAACGAACTCCTCCTAGAGATTTTATCCGATCAACTTAAAATTTCGCATATGACGTCTAAAGACCTGGTCGATGTTAAATTGCGAAGCTTTTTTGTATCAACCGAACTATGTATCTGTGGCATCGCGGCGAATTTCGATGTTCCGCCCTGAAACAGGTAGTTGGTTTTACGCGCACATGCTTTGTGAGATTTGCGCGAAACTTCAAAGGCTTGATAAGAGTCTACTTTCAAGTATACCTATATGTTGATATTAGATTGGGTGTGGTCAGGTGGCTCCACAGCGCCCTCTTGACACGGCCATATTGAGATAAAAGTGCTTGATTGTTCATGAAATTTAGTGTGATCATTGCATGTGTCATGTCAGGGAATGATAATTTTTTAGAAATTTTTTGGCCAAACAGGAAGTGAGCTATGAGCCATTTCCTGTGTTTTTCCAAATTTTAGAAACACATGTTTGGAAGCCTTAGAATACTCGAAATCTTGCAAAAAGTTGCACAAATTTTAATTGCCTTATTGTCTTCAATTTTATATATCAATTTACACTAAATTAGGTACAATGGCTCTTTAGCGCCCCCAATCAGATTTTTGAAAGAATTGCCCTTTTAAGGGTCTCACCATGTTCAAAAACTCACAAAATTCTTTAAATGGATAAAGACCATCATTTGTATTACTTTGACAAGAAACTTACTTATAGGCATGGCAAAAATTTAATTATAGCGCCCCCTGGAAAATTTCAAATAAGCAGCCCTCGCAGCCCGGTAAACCGACATCTATGAAATTTGGTATACATGTGGAATATGCCGAGACCTGAAAAAAAGTCTCTTGGTGCCATGACCTAGACTCAGCAGGAAGTCCGCCATTTTTAATTGAAATTGCAACTTTTTTGGATTTTTCGCCATTCACAAGTGTCGTACTTTCACAAACTCCTCCGAGAGGTTTTATCCAATCAACTTACAATTTGGCAACTGATATTACGAGACATTGCCGATGTTAAATTGCGAAGCTTTTTTGGATTCATTGAACGATGAATCCAAGGCGAGGCGGCGAATTTCGATGTTCCGCCATGAAACAGGAAGTTGGTTTTACTCCAACATACTTGGTGGGATTTGCCTGACACTTTCCAAGCTTCATAAAAGTGTCCTCCCAAATATAAATAAATGCTGATATTGGATCAGGAGGTGCCAGGTGGCTCCACAGCGCCCTCTAGATATGGCCATGTTAAGATAAACGTGCTTGAATGTTCATGAAATTTGGTGTGATCATTGCATTAGTCATTCCGGGCAAGGGTTAATTTTCTAAAAATTTTTGGCCAAACATGAAGTGAGCTATGAGCTATTTCCTGCGTTTTTCCAAATTCTACGAAAACACGTTTAAAGGCCTTAGAATGCTCCAAAACTTGCAAAACCCCACAAATTATAAATGTCTTCTTCTCTTCAAAGTCATCCATAAATTGGCACTAAATGTGGCATAATGGCTCTACAGCGCCTCCAATCAGATATATAGAAGAATTGCTCTTCTGAAGGTCTAAACATGCTGGAAAATTAACAAAAATCAACACACTCTTGGAGCTCGGTATTACGATTACTCGGTTGTAGATTGTGCACAGGCATGTCAAAATGGTACCATAGCGTCCTCTAGAAAATTTTTGCACTCCCCTCAGGATACCACATTGTATGCAGTCCAGCAGTGTCCATTGGCTGTGAATGGACACCTGCACCCATCAAGATCTTGCTACCACCCCAACGTGCACAAAGGGGGCGAGGGCCCTTTCAACGCTGCTTGCAGCTTTAATTAGGGCCCGAGCACCGACCGGTGCCAGGGCCCGGAACGGGTCCTGGCACCGAAGGTGCGAGGAACCTATTGTTTTTGATGGGATTTTTATTATTCTTCTTCTTCTTCTTCTTCTTCTTTTTATTCTGCTGCGAGAACGCATTTTTGAGGGCTTTGCCATGCACGAAAACTCACAAAAATTTGGCCACACGTCAGTCGTGGTGAAAATTGCAAAGTATTATTATTTTTGTGCTTGGACATGCCCCGATGGCTCTATAGCGCCACCAAACACGCGCCCATTTTGGAACGCACTTGCTCGGATTCTCACGAAATTTTTTAGAGTCATAGTAGTCATCATAAATTTTTTTGTAAATTTTTTTGAAATTTTTTTGCCTTTCAGGAAGTGAGCTATGAGCCATTTCCTGCGTTTTTTTAGATTTTACGAACACATTTTTGAGGGTTTTATCATACTCGAAAACTCACCAGACTTGGCTCATAGACTAGAAATATTACGTTCTTTGATTCGATATCTCATTTGGCACTAGGTGTGATATGGTAGCTCTATAGCGCCCCCTAATACATAATTGCATTTTTGAGAACCTCAGCATGCTTGAAAACTCACAAAACTTTGCAAACATATTAAGCAGGTCTTACTTTTAACTAGGATTTAGGGTTTACAGATGGATGTGGCAAAATTACATTACAGCGCCACCTAGAAAATTTCAATGAAGCAGCCCTCGCAGCGTGTTTCACCTACATGTACAAAATTCGGTGGACATGTGTACTATGCCAAGACCTGAAAAAAAGTCTCTAGGTTCCATGACCTAGACTCAACAGGAAGTCCGCCATTTTTAATTGAATTTGCAAATTTTTTAAATTTTTTGCCATTCACAGGCTTCGTACTTTAACGAACTCCTCCTAGAGATTTTATCCGATCAACTTAAAATTTTGAATTTAACATCTTAAGACCTTGTCGATGATAAATTGCGAAGCTTTTTTGGATTCATTGAACTTTGTATCCGTGGCGTCGCGGCGAATTTCGATGTTCTGCCATGAAACAGGAAGTTGGTTTTACGCGCACATGCTTTGTGAAATTTGCGCGAAACTTTACAGGCTTTATAGGAGTCCATTTCCAAGTAGACCTATATGTTGATATTAGATTGGGTGTGGTCAGGTGGCTCCACAGCGCCCTCTTGAAACGGCCATGTTGAGATAAAAGTGCTTGAATGTTCATGAAATTTGGTGTGATCATTGCATTGTTCATGTCGAGTTATTTTAATTTTTTTGAAATTTTTTGGCCAAACAGGAAGTGAGCTATGCGCCATTTCCTGCGTTTTTCCAAATTTTATAAACACATGTTTGGATGCTTTAGAATACTCGAAATCTTGCAAAAAGTTGCACAAATTATAATTGTCCTATTATCTTCAATTTTATATATCAATTTACACTAAATTTGGCACAATGGCTCTATAGCGCCCCCAATCAGATTTTTAAAAGAATTGCCATTTTGAGGGTTTCAGCATGTTCTAAAACTCACAAAATTTTGTAAATGTATAAAGACCATCATTCGTATTACTTTGACAAAAAACTTATATATATACATGGCAAAAATGTCACTATAGCGCCCCCTGGAAAATTTTAAATAAGCAGCCCTCGCAGCCTGGTAAACCTACCTGTATGAAATTCGGTAGACATGTGGAATATGCCGAGACCTACAAAAAATTCTCTTGGTGCCATGACCTACACTCAACAGGAAGTCCACCATTTTTAATTGAAATTGCAACTTTTTTGGATTGTTGGCCATTCACAGGTGTCGTACTTTAACTAACTCCTCCTAGAGATTTTATCTGATCAACTTAAAATTTGGCATATGACATTGAAAGACGTCTTCGATGTTGAATTGCGAAGCTTTTTTGGATTCATCGAACTTTGTATCCGTGGCATCGCGGCGAATTTCGATGTTCCGCCATGAAAATGGAAGTTTATTTTATGAGCATATGCTTTGGGAGATTTACATGAAACTTTACAGGCTTAATGATAGTCTAATTCCAAATATACCTATATGTTGATATTGGAGTGGGTGTGGTCAGGTGGCTCTACAGTGCCCTCTTGACACGGCCATGTTGATATAAAAGTGCTTAAATGTTCATGAAATTTGGTCTGATCATTGCATTTGGTTTTCTGGGCTGTGATGTTTTTTTTGAAATTTTTTGGCCAAACAGGAAGTGAGCTATGAGTCATTTCCTGCGTTATTCCAAATTTTATGAATACACATTTGAAGGCCTAAGCATACTCGAAAACTTGCAAAACTTAGCTAAAATTTTATTTGTCACATTGTCTTCAATTTGAAACAAAAATTGGCAGTAAATGAGGCATCATGGCTCTATAGCGCCCCCAATACGATTTTTAAAAGAATTACCCTTTTGAGGGTTTCAGCATGCTCAAAAACTCACATAATTTTGTACAATTTTAAAGACCATCATTCCTATTACACTGATAAAAAATTTACAAATAGGTGTGGCAAAAATGGCATTATAGCGCCCCCTGGAAAATTTCAAGTAAGCAGCCCTCGCAGCCCGATAAACCCACATGTATGAAATTCGGTAGACATGTGGAATATGCCGAGACCTACAAAAAAGTCTCTTGGTGCCATGACCTAGACCCAACAGGAAGGCTGCCATTTTTAATTGAAATTGCAACTTTTTAAAATTTTTTTTGCCATTCACAGGTGTCGTACTTTAACGAACTCCTCCTAGAGATTTTATCCGATCAACTTAAAATTTGGCATATAATATCTAAAAACCTTGCTGACGTTAAATTGCGAAGCTTTTTTGATTTCATCGAACGATGCATCTGTGGCGTCACGGCGAATTTTGATGTCCTGCCATGAAAGAGGAAGTTGCTTTCAATTCCACATACTTTGTGGGATTTGCCTGAAACTTTCCAAGCTTGATAAAATTGTCCACCCAAGTATAGATATATGATTATTTTATATCGAGAGGTACCAGGTGGCTCCACAGCGCCCTCTAGATATGGCCATGTTCAGATAAAAGTGCTTGAAAGTTCATGAAATTTGGTATGATCATTGCATTAGTCATTCTCCACAATTGTTAATTTTTTGAAATTTTTTTGCCACACAAGAAGAGAGCTATGAGCTATTTCCTGCGTTTTTCCAAATTTTACGAACACACGTTTTAAGGCCTTAGAATGCTCCAAAACTTGCAAAACCATCCAAAAATTAGAACTGTCTTATTCTCTTCAATACATCCATCAATTGGCACTAAATGGGGCATAATGGCTCTATAGCGCCCCCAATAATATTTATAAAAGAATTGCTCTTTTGAAAGTCTAAACATGCTGGAAAATTTACAAAAATCGAAACACTCATGGAGCCCTGTATTACGATTACTGTGTTGTAGATTTTGTGCACAGGCAAGTCAAAATGGTATCATAGCTCCCTCCAGAAAATTTTTGCACTCCCATCAGGAAACCACATTGTACGCGGTCCAGCTGTGTCCAATAGCTCTGAATGGACACTTGCAGCCATCAAGATCTTGCTGCCACCCCAATGTGCACAGGGGGGGCGAGGGCCCTTTCAACGCTGCTTGCAGCTTTAATTCTTCTTCCTTCTTCTTCTTCTTCTTCTTATTAGGGCCCGAGCACCGACCGGTGCGAGGAACCTATTGTTTTTGATGGGATTTTTATTATTCTTCTTCTTCTTCTTCTTCTTCTTCTTCTTCTTTTTATTCTGCTACGAGAACGCATTTTTGAGGGCTTTGCCATGCACGAAAACTCACAAAAATTTGCAGACACGTCAGTCGTGGTGAAAATTGCAAAGTATTAATATTTTTGTGCTTGGACATGCCCCAGTGGCTCTATAGCGCCACCAAACACGCGGCCATTTTGGAACGCACTTGCTCGGATTCCCACAAAATTCGATAGGGTCATAGTAGTCATCATAAATTTTTTTGTCAATTTTTTTGAAATTTTTTTCCCTCACAGGAAGTGAGCTATGAGCCATTTCCTGCGTTTTTTCAGATTTTACGAACACATTTTTGAGGGCCTTATCATTCTCGAAAACACACCTACCTTGGCTCATAGATTGAAAATATGAAGTTCTTTGATTCAATACCTCATTTGGCACTAGGTGTGTTATGGTGGCTCTATAGCGCCCCCTAATACATAATTGCATTTTTGAGGGCATCAGCATGCTCGAAAACTCACGAAACTTTGCAATCATATTGAGCTGGTCATACTTTTTACTAGAAAGTGGGGTTTACGGATGGATATGGCAAAATTGCATTACAGCGCCACCTAGAAAATTTCAATGAAGCAGCCCTCGCAGTGTGTTTAACCTGCATGTACAAAATTCGGTGGACATGTGTACTATGCCAAGACCTAAAAAAAAGTCTCTTGGTGCCATGACCTAGACTCAACAGGAAGTCCGCCATTTTTAATTGAATTTGCAATTTTTTTTTATTTTTTGCCATTCACAGGCGTCGTACTTTAACGAACTCCTCCTAGAGATTTTATCCGATCAACTTACAATTTCGCATATGACTTTTTAAGACCTGGTCGATGTTAAATTGCGAAGCTTTTTTGGATTCATCGAACTTTGTATCCGTGGCGTCGCGGCGAATTTTGATGTTCCGCCATGAAACAGGAAGTTGGTTTTACGCGCACACGCTTTGTGAGATTTGCGCGAAACTTCACAGGCTTGATAAGAGTCTACTTCCAAGTATACCTATATGTTGATATTAGATTGGGTGTGGTCAGGTGGCTCCACAGCGCCCTCTTGACACGGCCATGTTGAGATAAAAGTGCTTGAATGTTCATGAAATTTGGCGTGACAATTGCATGTGTTTTTTTGGGCTGTAATTATTTTTTTGAAATTTTTTAACCAAACAGGAAGTGAGCTATGAGCCATTTCCTGCGTTATTCCAAATATTATGAACTCAGGTTTGGAGGTATTACCATACTCAAAAACTTGCAAAACTTTGCAAAAATTTTATTTGTCTGATTGTCTTAAATTTGAGACAGAATTTGGCAGTAAATGTGATATAATGGCTCTATAGCGCCCCCAATCAGATTTTTAAAAGAGTTGCCCTTTAAAGGGTCTCAGCATGCTCAAAAACTCACAAAATTTTGGACAACTCTAAAGCCTATCATTCCTATTACAATAATAAAAAATTTTTGTATAGGCGTGGCAATAATGGCATTATAGCGCCCCCTGGAAAATTTCAAATAAGCAGCCCTTGCATCGTGGTTGATCAGCATGTATGAACTTCTGTGAACAAGTGGAATATCCTGAGACCTAAAAAAAAGTTTCTTGGAGCCATGACGTAGACCCAACAGGAAGTTTGCCATTTTTAATTGAAATTTCAACTTTTTTAGATTTTTCGCCATTTGCAGGTGTCGTACTTTAACGAACTCCTCCTAGAGACTTTATCCAATCAACTCAAAATTTGGCGAATAATATCTTAAGACCTTGCTTATGTTAAATTGCGAACCTTTTTTGGATATATCGAACGATGTATCCGTGGCATTGCGGCGAATTTCGGCGTCCCGCCATGAAACAGGAAGTTGGTATAACTCCCACATACTTTGTGGGATTAGTCTAAAACTTTCCAAACTTGATAAACTTGTCTTCCCAAGTATAAATATATGCTAATATTAGATCGGAAATGGCCATGTAGCTCCACAGCGCCCTCTAGATACTACCATGTTAAGATAAAAGTGCTTGAATGTTCATAAAATTTGGTGTCATCATTGCATTAGTCATTCCCGGCAATGCTTAATTTTTTGAAATTTTTTGGCCAAACAGGAAGTGAGCTATGAGCTATTTCCTGCGTTTTTCCAAATTTTACGAATACACGTATTAAGGCCTTAGAATGATCCAAAACTTGCAAAAACGTGGCAAAAATTATCATTGTCTTATTGCCTTGAATTTGATACATCAACTCTTACTAAATGTGGCATAATGGCTCTACAGTGCCCCCAGTCAGATTCTTTAAACAATTGCTTTTTTGGGGCTCGAAGCGTGCTTAAAAATTTACGAAAATCAACACACACACGATGCCCGGTATTCCAATAACTATGTTGTAGATTTTGCTCACAGGCATAACAAAATGGTATCATAGCGCCATCCAGAAGATTTTTGCAATCCCATCAGGAAAACACATTGTACACAGGCTAGCAGTGTCCAATGGCTGTTAATGGACAACTGCACCCATCAAGGTCTTGCTGCCACCCCACTGTGCACGAGGGGTGCGAGGGCCCTTTCAACGCTGCTTGCAGCTTTAATTATTATTATTCTGCTGCGAGAACGCATTTTTGAGGGCTTTGCCATGCACAAAAACTCACAAAAATTTGCCGACACGTCAGTCATGGTGAAAATTGCAAAGTATTATTATTTTTGTGCTTGGACATGCCCCAGTGGCTCTATAGCGCCACCAAACACGCGGCCATTTTGGAACGCACTTGCTCGGATTCTCACGAAATTCAATAGGGTCATTGTAGTCATAATAAATTTTTTTGTCAATTTTTTTTACATTTTTTGGCCGCACAGGAAGTGAGCTATGAGCCATTTCCTGCGTTTTTTCAGATTTTACGAACACATTTTTGAGAGCCTTATCATACTCGAAAACTCACCAAACTTGGCTCATTGACTAAAAGTATTAAGTTCTTTCATTCGATATCTCATTTGGCACTAAGTGTGACATGGTAGCTCTATAGCGCCCCCTAATACATAATTGCATTTTTGAGGGCCTCAACATGCTCGAAAACTCACGAAACTTTGCAAACATATTAAGCTGGTCATACTTTTTACTAGAATATAGGGTTTACAGATGGATGTGGCAAAATTGCATTACAGCGCCACCTAGAAAATTTCAATGAGGCAGCCCTCGCAGCGTGTTTTACCTACATGTATAAAATTCGGTGGACATGTGCACTATGCCAAGACCTAAAAAAAAGTCTCTTGGTGTTATGACCTAGACTCAACAGGAAGTCCGCCATTTTTAATTGAATTTGCAAATTTTTTTAATTTTTTGCCATTCACAGGCGTCGTACTTTAACGAACTCCTCCTAGAGATTTTATCCGATCAACTTAAAATTTTGCATATGACATCTAAAGACCTTGTCGAAGTTAAATTGCGAAGCTTTTTTGGATTCATCAAACTTTCTTTCCGTGGCGTCACGGCGAATTTTGATGTTCCGCCACGAAACAGGAAGTTGCTTTTATGAGCACAGGCTTTGTGAAATTTGCGTGAAACTTTACAGGCTTAATAATAGTCTACTTCCAAATATACCTATTTGTTGATATTGCATTGGGTGTGGTCAGATGGCTCCACAGCGCCCTCTTGACACCGCCATGTTGACATAAAAGTGCTTGAATGTTCATGAAATTTAGTCTGATCATTGCATTTGTTTTTTTGGGCTATGCTTTTTTTTTTTTAATTTTTCGGCCAAACAGGAAGTGAGCTATGAGCCATTTCCTGCGTTATTCCAAATTTTACGAACACGCATTTGAAGGCCTTAGCATACTCAAAAACATGCAAAACTTTGCAAAAATTATATTTGTTTGATTGTCTTCAATTTGAGACAAAAAATGGTCGTAAATGTGGCATTATGGCTCTATAGCGCCCCCAATCAGATTTTTAAAGAATTGCCTTTTTGAGGGTCTCAGCATGCTCAAAAACACAATATTTTGTACAATTCTAAATACCATCATTCTTATGACACTGATAAAAAATGTACATATAGGCGTGGCAAAAATGGCATTATAGCGCCCCCTGGAAAATTTCAAAGAAGCAGCCCTCGCATCGTGATTGACCTGCATGTATGAACTTCGGTGGACATGTGGAATATCCTGAGACCTAAAAATAAGCCTCTTGGTGCCATGACCTAGACGCAACAGGAAGTTTGCCATTTTCAATTGAAATTGCAACTTTTTTAGATTTTTCGCAATTCGTAGGTGTCGTACTTTAACGAACTCCTCCTACAGATTTTATCAGATCAACTTAATATTTGGCAGAAAATATCTAAAGACCTTGCTAATGTTAAATTGCGAAGCAATTTTGATTTCATTGAACAATGTATCCGTGGCGTCGCAGCGAATTTTGATATCCCGCCATGAAACAGGGAGTTGCTTTTACTGCCACATACTTTGTGGGATTTGCTCGAAACTTCCTATCCTTGATAAAATTGTCCTCCGAAGTATAATTATATGCTAATATTGGATCGGGAGGTGCAAAGTGGCTCCACAGCGCCCTCTAGATATGGTCATGTTAAGATAAAAGTGCTTGAATGTTCATGAAATTTGGTGTGCTCTTTGCATTCGTCATTCCGGGCAATGGATAGTTTTTTGAAATTTTTTGGCCAAACAGGAAGTGAGCTATGAGCTATTTCCTGCGTTTTTCTGAGTTTTATTAACACACGTTTTAAGGCCTTAGAATGCTCCAAAACTTGCAAAACCTTGCAAAAATTATTAAGGTTGTATTCTCTTCAATGTCATCCATCAATTGGCACTAAATATGGCATAATGGCTCTATAGCGCCCCCAGTCTGATTTATAAAAGAATTGCCCTGTTGAAGGTCTAATCATGTTTGAAAATTTACAAAAATCTACAAACTCATGGAGCTCGGTTTTACGATTACTATGTTGTAGATTTTGCTCACAGGCATGTCAAAATTCTATCATAGCGCCCTCCAGAAAATTTTTGCACTCCCCTCAGGAAAACACATTGTACGCGATCCAGCAGTGTCCAATGGCTCTGAATGGACACCTGCAGCCATCAAGATCTTGCTGCCACCCCAACGTGCACGAGGGGGGCGAGGGCCCTTTCAACGCTGCTTGCAGCTTTAATTTTACTTGATTTTTGTTCAGCGTTAAGAAGTGGCGGCATGTTGTCTGTCTTTATTTACAGTGTATGATCAAAACCTGCTGGCGGAGATATGCAATCTCTGAGTGCCCTCTAGTTTTATTTTAAAAATGTTGGATGACCTGAAACAATTCAATTTGACAAATAACCAAAAATAGAAAAAAAAGATTGGGGGCAAATACTTTTTCACAGTACTGTATATCTCAGTGATCGCTAGCTGATAACATTGCCCAGATTCAACCGGTGATCTCTGTGTTAAAGAAGGACATTTGTGGCATTATTTACTGAAATGCAAATACAAAAATATATATAATTTATTTCTGTGTTTCTGAGTGAACTTAGTCATCCAAAGGTTTCATACATTTTCCGATTCTGTCTTTGTTGGACCATTGTTTACTGCCACTAATAGAATTTCTCCAAAAAATCATTTCAATGTAGATGAGTATAATGTGCATGTTGTTGCTTGTAGGATTATATTTAAGTGTGGGAAACAGTTTTTACATTGATTTACAAGGACTTCTGCATAGCAAACAAGGGAATATCTCATCCTAACTTGACCCATGCCTGAAAAAATAGCATGCTAACTTATGAAGTGCAGACGTGTGAAGAGATAATGTGTGATATTTATCACTGTGCTTGTTGTGTCAGCAAAATAGTAGGGGTGTATGAATGTGGACTGTAGCATGACCAGAAAAATATGTATCCAACAAACAAATGAGCCCTACATCAGTGAACAAAGTAGTTGTTTGGTCATTCAGAATATACTTTCTCCCCGCAGGATTGTCGGTATGAACGTTCCTTTCATTGCACAATCTTTGATATATTATTGCTGTACGGCACACAGTGGCTCCTCACTCTAAAAACCTTTTAATGGTGTAAGTGAGGTAGAAGTCTGTGGCCAGATTCCAATATGGTGTCATAAGGCAGCAATTAACATTTTGCTGATTTTTGTATTCAGAAGGTCCACATCCTTTGCTGCCTCTGTCACAGTCCTTCGTGAAGTAGTGGGTCATGATTTTTGATTTGTCTCCATTTTATTTCAGGGCTCACACATGCTTTAACAGGCTGGATCTACCCCCATACCCCTCCTACACAATGCTTTATGAGAAGCTGTTGATAGCTGTGGAGGAGACCAGCACCTTTGGCCTGGAGTAAGGGCTTTGACTGAGGCTTCTTCACCTGTCCAGCTTGGTGACTGTAATAAAATTCCCTTTTGTATTTATATAATTATGATTTTTCAAAAAGATGTAATTGTTTGACTCTTTTTTTTTTTTTTTTTAAACAATATACTTATGCGTGATTTAAAAAGGTAATGTATGCATGATTAACTCATCTGATGTATTGTACATTTTGAGGGGGCTTGCACAAACAAGAAGTATGCAATAGCAAATACCTGGCTCCAGCCTTTCCTGTGCTTTGATGCACCCCCCTCCCCCCCATCCCTGCTTACCTGTGCACCCATGACCATTCCATGCTACACTCACCGGGAGTATGTCTATTTGCTCTAACTGTTATTACTATCCATAAATCCACCACGACAGCAAGCATCTTGAAATGAAGAGGCATTAGAGAATGCTCCCATCCCAGAAGCCCTATTTCATCTGTCATTTCAGAACATCACACAATTCGCTGTGCCTGCCGAAGAATGTTCACTGTCTGCAACCCAAACAAATGGTTTCTCTATTTCTGTAAGTTTGTGTTAAAAAAACAACATTATTTTTAGCTAAATATGTTGCCTGTCCACTACATTTTGCCTGTGACTTTGAAGTGTAGGGAAATCACTGATTATTTGCCCTCCATTTGCCCAAAAGCCCTCTGCTCGTATTCAAGTGCTACCGTCTTTGAAAGAGCGATGGATGTGCTGTTATTGGTCATTCCACATTGGTAGCATCATGAGAATAATCATTTACAATGATTGCCTCAAATATTCTGCAGGGCAATATAAATGTGCAACCCTGTTTTTGAAAAGGTTGGGATGATATGGAAAATGCCAATAAAAATGGAAACAGATTTTTAGAGTAAAAAAAGTACAATGATGCCTGTATACCTGTTTTTCGGCAGTCCAGCACCTTCTGTGTCTTATATTGCCCCGTCCTTACTTTTTTTGTCCCCGAAGCGGCGGGACATAGTATTCATGACCGTCCGTCCGTACGTCTGTCCGTACGTCCTGAATCCTTGTCAGCGAGATATCTCAAGAACGAATTGACGGATTATCTTCAAATTTTATGTCAACATGTATTAGTGTGATACCCCGGGGCCAGTTGATTTCGGTGACCTTCGCGCCATTCTCAAGGTCACACCAAGTGATAGTAGATTTTTACACTGATAGCCTTGTCGGCGAGATATCTCAAGAACGAATTGACGGATTCTCTTCAAATTTTATGTCAACATGTATTAGTAGGATACCCGGACGCCAGTCGATTTCGGTGACCTTCACGCCATTCTCAAGGGCATACCGAGAGATTGTGGATTTTCACTCTGATAGCCTTTTCAGCAAGATATTTCAAGAACAAATCGATGGATTTTCTTCAAATTTCATGTCAACGTGTATTGCAGTGATACCCCGGTGCCAGTCGATTTTGGTGACCTTCGCGCCATTCTCAAGGTCACACCAAGAGATTGCTCATTTTGACACGATTTCACATTTTGTGGCAGAGGACAAAAACACGTTAGTGGCAAATACTTGTTGTATTATGTTTCAGACATAAAATTCAGACAGAGCGTGTAATCACAAAAAAAAAAACAAAATGAAATATCAATCCTGTATTGAAAAAGGTAGAATGCTGTGTAAAATCTAAATTCAATTCAGAAGAGTAGTTGTGCGCACATCTCATACCAAATAGGTGCTGGATTCACATATAATTCAAGCAAAGAAAGTAAAAAAATTCGCACACTGGATTAAAGCTCCCAAACCTTTATTGAAGCAACGTTTCAACCACTCACAGGGTCCTCATCAGGAGAAGACCCTGTGAGTGGTCAAAACGTTGCTTCAACAAAGGTTTTGGAGCTTTAATCCAGTGTGCAGATTTTTTAAACTTTCTTTGCTAAAATCTAAATTCGAAAAGAAGGTAATAATTTGCAAATCATTTGAACTATATTTAACTGAAAATAGTACCAAGACAAAATAGTACAAAGACAACATATCATGTGTTGACGGTGAGAAGTTTTTTTTTTTTTGGAAAAATGTTTCCGCATTTTAAATGTGACGCCATCAGTGTGTTTCAGAAAAGTTGGGATGAGGGCAATAAACGACTAAAATACTCCTGGTGGAACATCTAAGACCTAATTAGGTTAATTAGCAATTGGTGTTAATTAGCAGTAACATGATTGGGTATGGGAAGAGTATTAGAAAGAGGCTTGGTCTTTCAGCAGTAAAGATGGCGAGGACTTCACCAATCTGAAAGAGTATGAATAACAATTTTTGAATAACTTTTCTCAGAGCAAAACTGAAAAGAATTTGGAAATTTCCATCAACTATGGTACATATCATTAAAAGATTCTGAGAATCTGCATAAAAATCTGCATACGCAAGGAACAAGACCAAAAACGAATATTGAATGGCCATGATCTTTTGGCCCTCAGGCGGCACTCTATTTAAAACAGACAGGATTCAGAAGTGGAAATCACTTCATGGGCTCAGGAACACTTCTGAAAACCATAGTCTGAACAAAGTTTGTCAAATGCAAGTTAAAACTCTACCATTTAAAGATAAAACCACATCATCTAGAAATGCTGTTGTGTTCTCTGGGCCCAACCTCATTAAAGACTGACTGAGGCAAAGTGTAAAACTGTTCTGTGGTCTGATCACTTAAAATGTCAGATTCTTTTCGGAAATCGGGGACGCCACATTCTCCAGGCTAAACAGGAGGGAACCATCCGGCTTGCTTTCAGTGCGCAGTTCAGAAGCTAGTATCCATGATAGAATGTGGGTGCATTTTTAATTTTAGTGCACATTTCATGGGAAATATACACATCTATGAAGACAACATTAATGGCGAGCAATATTGGTCAATTCCATGCAAATGATACCTCAGGGGAAATTTTTTTTTGTCATAAAAATTATTCAAAATATGTTTTGCGATAATTTACTTCTATTAGTGCCATAGACTGTATAAAAAGATGGAAGCAACCGTGATTGGTTTCAGCCTACCATTTAGGAAGCCTCGATTTTGGTAACTTGATTTGTGATGCGAGACCAGATAGACACCAAATGCAATGTGGAGGAGAATAGGGAGTTTATTAAAATAAAGAAAATCAGGCACGAGGGCCAACAAAAAACTTGGCTCAAAGGGTTGCAAAAAACAAACTAAAAAAAAAGCTTCACAGCGCTAATAATGAAAGAATCCAAAAACGACCAAAAACAAAAGCCACTGGAAACTCCAGGCAGAATAACCATAAACAGAAAAGAATAACAATGCTCGGGTTCAAAAAGGACAAGAAACGCGAAGGCTATATATACAAAAAATAACAAGACTGTGACTGTGACACGCACTGACAAGACTGGATCTGAAAGGCTCACAAAGAGACATGAAACTAGGGCAAGACTTGAACATGAACTTGAGACTCTGTCTGCCAGCCAACTTCCACCGCCACCAGATAAAGGTAGAGAAATCAGGACACATGAGGAGCAACACCTGGAGGAGAAACAATGGGCAAAGCAAGATTATGAGACATGGACAGAGATTGGTTGACAAGACTTGCTCATAAAGAGAATGAGTGTGCTCAGCTTAAGTACCAATGAGGCATGCAGATTGAAGGAAGCATGAATTTTTTTAGAACAGAAAAGCACAGCAAGACTTGAAATAGCAAAGCAGGAATCATGACAATAAACTCCCTATCTAAATTAGTAGTATTAGTAATGTGCCTGTCTTAGAATTACACCTCCCTGTGAATGTTAGTAAATGTTTGTAACTTAAAAAAAGTTAATTGCCAATTAAGCTTAGACAGCCCCGAATCCAGCTTAGCACAGAAGGAAGAGGGAAATACCAAAGCCAACCAGAGCTCTGAAATGTGCAACAACGAAGGCACGGGGCAGAACACAGACAAGCGGTGGAGTGGCTGGGCAGACCTGGCAGGAGACAAAACATGGAAAATTAAAAACATGAACAATACATATGAATTATGAAATGCAAAATCCTAATGCAAGAAACTGTTAAAACTGTGATATGAATAATGAACCTGAACTATGAAATCTTGATACATGAAACTGTTAAAACTATAAAAAAAACTGTCCTGGCCAAAGGCCAGGACCCTGGAACACAACAATTTGCGCCATTTTGTCATTTTGAAACCAGATGTGATTCCTATTGGACGAGAGCGCAAATTAAATATCCAGGGAGGAGCGAGGACCAGAGGATAGCTATGCCCCTTAAAGCATATTCTGGCTTTATCCTTTATTCCTGTCTATGTAGGACCATAACTTACAAAAATTAACATCATGATATATTGAAGGAGACTTGAAACTTGCGATAAATACAGTAAATTAATGTGGAAAATCATTATTTAAATAATAAATCAGGTGGAAAAGTAGGGTCATTTTGTCATAGACTTCTATAGGATTGAACTTCTTTCTGCACTGAAGATGTGTTTTTTTTTGTCATTGAAACATGCTTGCACTCCTTCCTCAGAATAGTATGCCACAGAAAAGTTAACGAAGCTCAGTTTTCTCATTTTGTCCCAGACACGTTACGTCACTTTCCGAAGAATATTATGTCAGTTACTCTACGTTTTGACTCAGAAAATTAATTAATTTTTTTAAATCAATGAATCAAAATATAATTCAGCCAACATAAACACTTACTTCATTCTGATTGCTGCAGAAGTGACTGTCAACCTTCTTTTGACAGGGAGACTAAGTTGATTGAAGGAAAGAATTCAGAAAAATCTTCAATTTAAAAAAGAATGTGAAAATTGTGGTATTTTTTCATGTTACATCACTTACCCTGTAAAATCACAAACTGTGGGATAGTGCAATACGCAAAATAACATTGATTACATGGGTTCTCAAGCACCAACATATGTTTGAATCCCTGTGATATTTTGTAGTGATCCACCATGTAATTACAGGGTAACTGAAGTTAAAGTTGTTCTAAATGTTACGTCAGTTACTGTGGAATTGACCTAAATGCAGGTTTTGGAGCAACCTGTACTATCATCCAGGTATCTTTTTCTGGGAAGGCCTTGCTTATTCTAGCGCGATCATGCCAAAAACACCGCATTCTGCACGCTTTACAACAGTGCTAATTCTGCCTGCCTGCAGTCCAGACCTGTCACCCACTGAAAACATTTGGCGCAATGTGCAATGAGAACTATGACATTGGAGGTTTTGAGCAGTTGAAATCCTGAATCAAGTAAGAATGGGAAAACATTTTACTTTCATAACTATAGCAGTTGGCATCCTCAGTTTTGAAACACAGAATTGTTAAAACAAGAGGAGATGCAACACAGTAGTAAACCAGCCCGTGTCCCAACTTTTTAAAAATTTTTGATGGCATCAATTTCAAATTGAGCAGATGTTTTTTGAATAATAATAAAATCTATCAGTTTCAACATTGTATATGTTGTCTCTGTTCTATTTTCAATTTAATATAAAGCTTAAATGATTTGCAAATTATTGCTTTCTGTTTTATCTACATTTTACACAGCATGCCAAATTTTTTGGAAACAAGGTGGTAGTAAAACAGGAAATATTTGTCTTGCACTGTATTTAATTTAGTATAGGGACCATATGTACAGTATTCTGTATGAGTTCAGTCAACACTGAGCATTTTACCATGTTAGCATTTTGTGCAATGTCATTGAATGTTTTAAAAATCTGCAAATTTTAAATATACAATTATATATAATTGCAGTTATATCTGAACATAATCACTTGCCCACCAAGACTTCAGCATAAGAAGTAGCTATGATGTTTGTTCCTTGCATTTCCCTCCTGAAGGAGAGGTCTCTCAGAAAACTCCTTTCAGTCAAGCCGAATCACAGTGAAACAGCATAGTGACTGATCTTGTGACCACATTATCTGTGAGCAGGATCAGTTCTCTAAATTCAATGACATCATGCGAGATTCAATAACATATGTCATTAAAATGTTATTAAAGAAAACGTTTCATTCTTTTTTTTATATTGTAGCGTGCCATGGCTTCAAAATTTAAATGTTCAGAAGTTTAAATGTTTTCGCTGGTCACCAAAAAACACAATTTCCTCCTTAGGCCAGACTTTTTGAATGACTTGTTTCTTGAGGAGGGAGGGAAAAAATTATTAAGCATTTATTTTTTAGCACTTTTGGTTTTCTCGAAGAATATTCAGCCTGTATTTGCAACGGAGGAAGAAATAAGAATAGATTTTTTAAAATTTATTGTCGAGTTGAGGAACATCAAGGATTATGGTCTTGAGGTTAATCAAACTTGTCTGGCGTACAGTTCCTTCCACATCGGCGGATGGAGGATAAATAAATTTTTTTTTTCAATACCGAGGCAATCAATGATTGGAGGACCCACATAATGGCAAAAAAAAAAATGTTTTGAATTTTTTTTTTTTTTTTTGGTTTTCAGAATTGGGTCATTGGCGAGTCCGAGACACAAGTAATAAAAAAAAGTCTGGCCTTAATTGCTCTGGTTTTTTGATGGGTAGGTTGACAGTTGTTGAGTGAATTGTAAATAAATGAAACAAAAAATTATTTTAAATATTTTCATGATGAAATTGACTTATATTTGTGAAAGAGAATTAGAAAGATGCATTGTGTTTGCGGTGAATGTAAAAGCACTATGAAATCAATAAAACAATTGTTTAAATGTTTTCCTATAAAGTGTAAGTACCAGAAGATGCACATGGTGCTTGTCTGATAAATAATCAGAAAGGCCTCAATCACTGTTGCTTTTTTCAAGGAAAAAACGTGATTAATATCGTAAATAAATTTTTACATTTTTCTTTCTCTTTATATTTAAATACTTGGATTTTTAGAAGCATATTTAAGATCATAATAATTTGAATGTTTCAGTTTATAAAGATTTCAATATAATTTTTTTAAAATAGTGCATTGCATGTTAAGAAAAGCAGATTATATTCTGTATTTACAATACAGATTCTCATCCCTATACAGTATTATAATTTCCCAAGAATTAAACAAAACTTGTCTCCCATTTTAATTATTTCAAATCTCTCAATTAATTTACTATGTAATAAAAAAAAATGTTGTTCAGGATACACCACATTGATTAACTAGAAAAGCACTTAGAGAGCGCAGACCTCCGCCAGGGGGCAGCAAAACCCAAAAGCATGGCGATTGGAACTCCGGCCCATTGGAAAGACTTGAAATCTTGAACTTTGACGTATATCTCAGCAGTACTTTGGCCTAGATATGCCAAAATTTAATCACCTGTTCCTTGACTTATTACCCACCTTCTCTGAAAATTTCATCAAAATCTGTCCTTAAGTTTTTGAGTTATTTTGGAAACCAACAGACAAACAAAAAAACAGACAGACAAACAGACAAACAAACCCAGGCAAAAACATAACCTCCTTGGCGGAGGTAATAATGCTCATGATTCTGTACATTTGAGCCCATTGATAAGTGCTTTCGAGACTTCTTGATGCTAGGGAAAGATAAGGTCATGCTGCTGTAAATACCTATCAAACACACTCTGTGTGTTCTTCAGTGAACTTATTGATGGCCTTCTGTTTTTTTTTTTTTTTTTTGAAAAATGATTTGTCTTTTGAATTCTGATCTTTGTTATTTGGAGCATTCAATGCTTTATGAGATGAGGTTTGGGTCCATATACCTTTTTTTGTAATCTAATGCTGTGATGGTAAATGTTGTTTTCTTTACTCTCAGTCCAAGGATTTGCCCCCACAACAGGTCTGGTATTTGCATGTTTTTTGTGGGAGGTCACTGACTGTGTTGTGCAGATTTCCAGTGTTTCGATACTCTAATTTTACACTGGGAGATATTGAGGTAAAAAATGTGGGGGAAATTTTTTTTAGTGCAGCCCCATAAAAATCAGCCACTTTCCACTGAGTTATGTGTGCTAATATTTAGTTCAAAATTTGGCATTCTGTAAGAGTAAAGGAAAAGTTTGTGACCGTCAACATATACAATGAAAAAATACAAAGTAATATATGTGGCGATGGTGTAACTATTTTCACTGGCAGTGCATCTTCATATTTCTTTTTTTTTTGTTTAATATTTGTTCACTCTTTATCTTTTACTGCATACTGAAATTATTTTATTGTTCTTAATGTGTATACTCTGCATTAATGATGTCAGCATGGATACATGGTATTTTGTATAAGGATGAGGAAAAAATAAGTTGTGTTGTGATTACTGAAGCAGTTAAATCATAAGACCCTTTTTAGAGTGTCAGTCCTACTTCAAAGAATATATTGTACCCGCTTGAAATGAAATGATTGTTAGTAAGGTGTATGGGGTTGAGCGGGGAAGGGTTAAAGCCATGGACCTTTTCAAATTTCCCTCTCTCACAGTTTGTACATTTTTTTTTTTCAGCCAGGTAGGTTTTTTTAAGGTTTATTTATTTATCTATTTACAAATGTATTTGTTTGTTGGCCTGTTTGTTTGTTTGTTTGTTTGGCTTATTTGCTTTAGGGTGTAAACAAGTCACTTAATTCTCAGGCTGTGCTTTCTATGTACGTATGTATCATATCACTGTAGATGAATGACAATAAACAATCACTTTGTTATGCGGTACTTGCACTTTATTAACTATGATGTCTTAGGAGACATACACCTCATCAATTAATGGATGTTTCTTCTTTCAACTCTTTGAAAATAGGGAACAGGCTTAAGAGTGCCTTTTCCTAAGATCAGCCCAAGGGTGCCAACTCACCATCTCCAAATCTCTTCAAACCTATGGGAGTTTGAGGCTGGGAATTGGGAAATCTGTCATGACCTTGGTAATTAACCCCTCCCTTTCTGAGATGACCACGCCCACTTTTCTGTGCCGTATTGAGCAGTAACAAATGTTACTGCTCCATATTTCAACCTACATGGAGGTGCCAAATTTTTATCAATTATTCTTGAAACTAGAGTTGGACTGCAGCTTGAAGCCAAAAAAATTCTCGGACCTCCATATAGGTTGACACTTGCGCCACTTGAATGTGATGCCATTTCCGACACGTGGAAATTGGGTCCTAGTTCCATCTTACATACAGCGCCCTCCACAATTATTGGCACCCCTAATTAAGATGTGTTAAAAGCCTAAAAATAAAAAAAATCAATTTTCATTGCAGAAGCATACTCACACACTGAATATTGTAGAAAAATGTAACCTTCAACTCAAGTGATTTTTAAGGGAAAAAAATCCCTGACTAAGAAATCATTATTTTTCATAAAATCACCTGTTACATAATTATTGGCACCCCTAACAATTCCTTGGAAATACATGTAATTGAAGTATTTCTGTCATTTCCACAGTAGTTTACAAAGTTGATCAGAGTATCTAGGAACATTTAATTTGTAATTCACCACTTCTTGTTTCCCTGGGGTATAAATATGACGTGACACAGAGGCCATTTCTCTTATCCACTCTTCAACATGGGAAAGACAAAGAAACACACCATTCAAGTAAGGCAGATGTGTGTTGACCTTCACAAGTCAGGCAATGGCTACAAGAAAATAGCCACTCGCCTGCACCTGCCCATATCTACTGTCTGAGGAATCATTAAGAAGTTTAAAACAACTGGAACAGTGGTAAACAAGCCTGGATGAGGATGCAAGGTTATTTTGCCACAACGCAGTGAGGAGGATGGTAAGAGAAATAAAAAGTTCTCCAAAGCTCACTGTTAAAGAATTGCAACAAATGGTTGCATCTTGGGGTCACAAAGTCCCCAAAACAACCATCACACGCTATCTACATGCCAACAAGCTGTTTGGGTGGCATGCATGGAAAAAACCTTTTCTCACTCACAATCATAAACGCAAACGTCTAGAGTTGGCTAAGCAGGACTGGGACTTCAACAGGGATCGTGTGCTTTGGTCAGATGAGACCAAGATAGAGCTTTTTGGCGACAAACACTCTGAGTGGGTCTGGTGGAACACAAAAGATGAGTATGCAGAAAAGCACCTCATGCCCACTGTGAAGTATGGGGGAGGATCGGTGATGCTATGGGCCTGTTTCTCTTCCAGAGGCCCTGGGAACCTTGTTAGGGTGCATGGCATCATGAACGTTTTGAAATACCAGGACATTTTAAATAAAAATCTGGTGGCTTTTGCCAGAAAGCTGAAGATGGGTCATCACTGGGTCCTCTCAGTCCCCAGACGTCAACCCCATTGAAAACCTATGGAGTGTGCTGCAGAGAAGAGGACCCAGGTCGCTGGATGATTTAGAGAGAGTGTGCAAAGAGGAATGGTCAAAGATCCCTCTTTCTGTATTCTCCCATCTTGTGAAACATTATAGGAGAAGATTAGGTGCTGTTCTGTTGGCAAAAGGGGGTTGTACAAAGTATTAACATCAGGGGTGCTAATAATTGTGCCATACATGATTTGATGTAAAAGAATTATTTCTTAATGTGGGATTTTCTTCACACTAAATAAATGCACTTGAATTAAAGGTTGGATGTTCCTCTTTCTTCATTGTGGTCCTATATTATTTAGAAAAAACTGAATTTATTAGAAGCTAAAGAACACATCTTAACCAGGGCTGCCAATAATTATTGAGGGCAGTGTAAAGGTCCCAAACAAATTACAACTGTTTTCCAGTCTTTGCACGCCAAACATCAATAATCAGAAATAAAAGTAAGGAACCTTTGTGCCGGAAGGAGAATAAGGGACCAAAATCAGGGTAGATGGGCGTGGACACCCAACTGAACCACACTGAACCCACTGAAACATACATGGCCCCCGGGTACACAATCACCAGTATCTCCTTCATCCACATATGAACTTTCAATTTAGCCAATAAAAAGCTTGCAACCTTTTCATTTCATGCCAATATTAACCCTTTTATTTGTCATATTTGAGTATTTAATCAGTATCTGTGCACACACAAATTGTGTCCAGTTTGTACATGAACATGCATCTTTCAAGCCAAGTTCCATTTCTTACTTCTCCTTTTAAATTGCACTTCAATAATCCTCAAAAGGTCATTTTAACTCCCAATACATTTAGACATTAACCCTTTCTTTGTACACATTTTGGTTAAAATCTGGGCACACATCTGGGCTTCTGCCTCACAAGGTTTTTCAGCTGTATCTTTTGGCCCACATCCTGTTTCACAAGTCTCTTATCAGGTGTTGAGTCATTTATAAATAGGCAATTCCTAATCTTCCTTTTGGTGTTGCCAACAGGAATAACTTACATAGCCTGGCTTAAATCCATCAGCGCTGGTCTCTTTTACACATTATCACTTGTTGAGGTGAGCAGGGGCCTGTTGTTCATGGCAGTACACATCATACATGATTTGGATAAAGAAGAAACTACATGGTTAGTAACTCTCGTTCCAAGTACTTTTTGCCAATTTTATGATGACTGTTTCTTTTGCATGCATGATACAATGCACGCTTCGATTTCAAGTTTCTCTTTCACCAGACAGAGGCTGCATAAATTCGAAATACTTTGTTGACATGTGTATTGAAATGCCAACCTCCTTAAACTACTGTTCTCATTAGCCTTCAAAGGATAGCCCACAATAATGAATTTTTTGTGGTGCAATGAAAATAGTTTTGGTATTCATCACCTCTGTCGTGTGCAGATTTGACACATTGTTCCTGTTGAAATCCTTGTTAAGAAATCTACACAAGGATTTATATCCAAGGCATCACTTAGTGCAGTGGTTCTTGAACTCGGTCCTAGCGCCCCACTGTATACGCTGGTTTTTGTTCCAACCACATCTGCGGTCTTAGGAATTTAACAAGCTGTTGATTTGTCTGGATTAGATCTTTAGAGCAGTTATTTATCCTCTTATGCCACATCTGAAAAACCTATAAATGCCAGAAAAAATAAAAATTTCAAATCTACATTGAAATATAGTAGAAACTTGTATAAATTACTGCAGAAGAAAACATTGTAACTGAACATTAAATCAACATACAATCAATAGTCAAGTCAAGTCAAGTCAAGTTTATTTATAAAGCACATTTAAAACAACAGAAGTTGAACCAAAGTGCTGTACAGTGGCAATTGGCAAAAAAAAAAAAAAATGGGAAAACTAAAACAATTATAAAATCAATAAACAGTTAAACGAAGTCAACATAAAAGAATACACATATAAAACAGACAGAAGCAGATAAATTAATAAATAAAGATAAAAATGCACACAATTAATGGGACAGTCAAAAGACAAGCATAGAACTGCAACAGGAAAATGGTACAAAAAAAAATAAATAAATTAAAAAAAAAACTTGACATGACAAAGACAGATAAACAAGCGGATTAAAAAGAAAGAGAATAAAAATAAGTTTTCAGACGCGATTTAAAAATGGCAAGAGAAGGTGAGGACCTGATGTCTAGAGGTAGTTTATTCCACAGTTGAGGAGCCGCGACTGAAAAGGCGCGGTCACCTTTGGTTTTCAGGTTTGACCGAGGAACCGACAAGAGCAGTTTATTGGATGATCTTAGGGACCGTGCAGTGGAGTAGGGCGAGACAAGATCTGATATATACCCTGGAGCCAAGCCATGGAGAGCTTTAAAAACAAATAATAAAACTTTGAAATCAACACGAAATTTAACTGGTAGCCAATGCAGGGCTGCCAAGACAGGGGAGATGTGGTCCCTCTTACTTGACCCAGTTAAGAGGCGAGCTGCAGCGTTCTGAACTAACTGAAGTCGGGAGAGGCAGGACTGTGAGATACCCAAGTGTAGAGAATTACAATAATCCAACCGACATGTGATAAAAGCATGGATAACAGTCTCCAGGTCTGCTTGGGAGAGCAGAGGTTTTAATTTAGAAATACGTTGGAGTTGAAAAAAGCTGCTCTTAACCACTGCACTAATTTGATTTTCAAAATTGAGAGAAGAATCAAAGAAGACACCGAGATTTTTCATTACAGAGTGTGTGTTGACAGAGAGGGGACCAAGTTTTGATCCCTCGTAGATCCCTCGTTGATGAAACTGTTAACACGTGGTAGCAAAAACTAACAATTTATTGGGCAAAAAATAGAGACGCATCTGTTTTGTTTCATGTGTATTTTATTGAGTTCAGGCAAATTATTTTGAAAGAATGCAAAACACCTCTGGTCAACTTCCAAATTTGGAGCTTACAGGTTTTCTTGGAGTCTAGTTTTATTTGTTTAGAAATGTTTTTACCTGAAAATCCTTATAGAAAAAAATATAGCACAATATGTGCAAAGGTTTTTGTTCTTCATGGCACAATGGATACTTCCATCAAAATGTGGCCTAAGATGGTACATATAATGGTTCTAAACATGGAATGCAGCTAATTAAGACAAATCAACAGCTTGTTAAAAATCCTAAAATTTCTATTGTTATTGGAACAAAAACCAGTATCACTGTGGGGCACTAGGACCGAGTTTGAAAAGCACTAACTTAGTGATACCCTTTCTCTCACAAGTTGTTGTTGATTGGCCAGAATGGTGGTCTACAGGAACTGCATGTGCCATCACAAGGGACTTGGTGATTGTGGGCCATTTCATCTGTATCCAAGCAAAACATTGACAGAGATAAATGGTTGAAATGTATGTAATTATGCCAAGCAGAGTTAAAATTAGGAGGCTTGAATGGCACTCTCAGGAATATCAGCTAACTCATCCTGACAAAAGAATTTTCAGTTGTGAATCAAACTTGCATTGAAATAAACAGGAATGTACTTTCTATGTACATAATGTACACAATTTGCATGCACACAGATACAGATGAAATACTCAAATATGATAAATAAAGGGGTTGCTATCTGCATGGAATGAAAAGGTCCCAAACTCTTTATTGGTAAAATTGTAAGTTCATATGTTGATGTAGCAGATACTGGTGATGGTCCACCTCGGGGGGGCCATGTTGGTTTTAGTGGGTGTGGCACAAAGTTGGGTGACCACGCCCATCTACCCCACTTTGGGTCCCTTATTCTCCCTCCTGCGAAAAGGTCCCAAAACTTTTATTGCTGATTATTGATGTCCAGCATGCAAAGATTGGAAAGCAGTTGTAATTTGTTTGGTACCTTTATGTAGGTTGGAACTAGGACCTAATTTACATGTGTTGGAAATGGCATCGCTTATAACTTCAGATGGTACTAGCATCAACCTACATGGAGGTCCCAGGATTTTTTTTCATTTTAAGTCGCAGTCCACCAACTCTAGTTTCAAGAATAATTGATAAAAACTGGGGACCTCCCTGTAGGTTGAAATATGGAGCAGTCAAATTTTAGTCTGGGGCCGTTTAGTGGCTGTTTTGGTAAGCAACCGGAACCAGGGTGAGAGAGACAGGATCCGGAATTCGACGGATGTGCCAAGCTAACAAAAATACGGTGAAACTTTTTAATTTAAAGAGTATAATTTTGTATGTCCATGTTTAAATGAATAAAATGTTTCAAAACCGGAGACGGAAACCAATGGTGCGCCAGAGTTTTATTTTGTTGAACACTTTTTACTTTGGTGAATTTGGTGAATTCCAGATCTGCTCTCTAGACCGGAATCAGAATCCTGACAAAATTCAGAGTGAATGGAAACCAGGCTCTTCTCCTCCGTATGAAGAGCCTGGTGACGCGAGGCTACCGCACAATACGGCAAACAGAAAGGTAGGCATAGCCTGCTCAGCAGGAGAGGGGTTTATTACCAAGGTCATGACTGATTTCCCTATTTCCAGCCCCAAACTCAATAATTATGAAGTATGAAGAGATTTGGAGATGGTGAGTTGGCCACTTTTGCTAGTGTTGGGCTGATCTTAGAAAAAAGGCACTCATAAGGTTGAATGCATTCTGATTAGTATTCATGGGAATGTGCAGGATATTGGTACTTGCAGACTACAGAAGGATATGTCTCCATGATTAGTCTGGTGCAATTCTGAGAATTACATGGGGAATGAAAGGGAATTTATTTAGCTGAAATATATATCTGCTAATGACAATAGAATGGAATTCTTTGTACATAGCATTAACTATCAGTGTCAAATCAGCACTGCTGTCAACAGTGTAAACTGGTGTGACGTGCAGTACAGAATATAAATGGAATAGGGGTCTGGTTTTACTCAGTGGCGGAAAAACAAAACTTCGAAAATAAAATAAACAGATGCAACCTGAAAATAAGTGCATTTGGTAATCCCAATAAAACTAGTCGTGCATACGTAAAACGTCCTCTCGTCGCGTCTGTGTTCTTATAGTCACCAGCAGAGGACGTAGCAGACATCCTCTTGTTGCAAGCAATTACCACCTTGCAGAACACAGGAAGCATATCTCAATATATGCAAGAAAAAAAAATCAATCAATTCGATAGCTTAACTGTCCATCGGGTTTTGGAGCGTGTGTATGTGTGTGTTGGACGGTTTAAATCGTATGTGGCCATGGCAATTAAGAGGTGACCTGTTAAGTGTTCCTCCCAAAGTACCCCCCCCCCCCCCCCCCCACGCCCCCCGGTAATACACTGTAGTTGGTTGTTGTGCTTCGGTCAGCAGATGCACCTAAGTTATTTATGGGCCCGTAAACTTTGTGGGGTGCTTGACCGACACTGTTATTTTCAGTGGAAGTCCACCCCAAATGAGATAGCTGACTTACAGACAACGTTAAATTATTTATTTAGAGCACTGCACCAAAAATTATCTATACTCCTGAAACTGCGGTCTCCGAGGCTGCAGCTATACCCTACTCCTATACTACATCCCTGCAGGTACCCTACTCAAAATTATAGTGGAATCGGCATTGATTCGTGCGGTGGCTCCACCCTATGTGGTTGGGCGGATTGTCAATCAAGTCCGTTTCCATGGTTACAGAAGGCAAAGTACGATTCTGATTGCAAGTTATTCAGCTGACTTGATAGCTCCGCTCGCTCACTTAACGCTGAGGCAGGTCGTGATCATCATCGCCCTGAAGACAAATCGGGTAAACATTTGGCAAACTACTGCGTCTAAATGAAAGGCATTGTTCTTTAAAATATCTTTAAAAGTTTAGGAGAAATGCGTTCGTGTTACGATATTTATAGATAACCTGCACAAATTAGCTAGCTTACCGGGTGGTGTAACGTTAGCAGTTCCATTCAGTGCAACGCGAGCAACAGGACTTTTTAAAACTTGGAACGAACCGGCGTGATGATCCCCGATTGTCCCAGAAGTTCTGAGTCAAGGAATCGCTCTTGGTGTCACGGTGTGGAATTGACCCACACTCCTGCTGGGTTACTTTCTGAAATAGAAACACCGATCAAGACCGAGCCATTTAATGAACACTATAGTTTGATCCCGGGAAAAGAGCTTGGCAGGTAAGTCGCTCGCTGAATCCATTAGTTAATTGGCCAGATGGCAAATGTTGCAACCACATAACCTGAATTGAAGTCTGTGGTAACAATAGTTAGCATCTAATCGTAGTGACAGTAACTTAGCAACTTTGCTTGTCGTTTCTAGATGGTATTTAGCCAGCCAGTTGGTTACCTGCAAGACCTGTCATCTTCTAATGTTGCTGGCAAGACACTTGAACAATGTCATCAATACTCGAAATGCCGAATCCATTGTTTGAAGTTATCTATCCCAAGCCCCTGAGAGCAGGGATATCGATCGGTAAAACACAAGAGTGGAAAAACACGTTTTCCTTTTTCCTAACGTTCCCCACGTTTGGTTCCAGCTAAAGTAAAGTTTGCAATTTGTCATCCAGTCGGAGTCCAATATGTTACTGTTGTTTGAAGAAATGATATTAAAGTTATGGTTTTCCAATAATTAACTGCCCGTAGCATAATTTGGACGACGATATAAATTCGTAAATGTATTATCATAATTTGTATTAATCCGTCGCGTTGTAACAGTATATTTAAAGCCTAGCTAAATACGGAGAAGGTTTTTGTACAATTTTTGGTAAAATCACTAGCCAGTTACTTGACGTATCGGCGGTGAAATGAATATGATTTTTGACCATGCGCACGACAATTCATTTTCTCCTATTTCTCATAAATAGGTTTATTTATTGGCATACCTTGTAGAAGTACATTGTTGTTGCATCTAATCGAGTATTACATTTCAAGTGTGTTTGAACGAAAATATTTTCTGATTTTCACTGTTTATTCGTTATCCACATCGCTAGCAAACAGCGCAAGTATTTTCAGACGTTTGTCATACTGCTGATTTTGTCTTAACTATAGTTAAGACTCCGGCGTGACATCTTTTGGCAAGTTTGTGCACTTAAAATAAATGTTCTTGGGTTCTGTAACTGAATAATATTTGAAGATGACTTTGCAGTGGCATTGTGTTACTATCTGTTGCTTTCCATGTATAGTAGTAGCCTATATGAAGGAATGTATGAGACTGGATTTTACTTGCAGCATATTTCAGTTGACACTCGGCAATGGGATCGGCAACAGGCTTATTACAAAGAGATGTTCTAGTATAGAAAACGTGCACTAAAATGAAAACATTTCTCCTTCTAGCACAACTGGCGCATTTAAATAGATGCGTCATGACTTATTTTCTTAGGTGACTGGTGAACAATGTCAATATCGAAGTCTTTCAACTTTTGAAAATGTGTCCTATTCCTAAAGCATGCACTGAAATAGCTTGGAAAGTGAGCATGACATTTTTAACCTTGACTACCTAAATATGGTTGTCTGCTTTATTTTTCCACTGCGCGGTCCTGTGTGCAGCAACTATAGTGTGGCAAACAAACATTGTACTGACCTCTATGAATATACACTATTTACACTGGGAAGTGTAAGGTTATTCAAGTCCTGTGGGTTAAGATTAAATGGATGCAAACTGAATACATTGCGTATTGCCCTGCGGTGACTGCCATTTTGAAGCAGATGGAACTCTAAAATGATTTAGCGATGTGTACCATAGTTCTTTAGATTTTCCGAGGGGAAGCAATTTCATATTGTATCCATGGCAAAGGCCACCATTGGGGGCCGCCAAGTCAATGTTGACATGGAGAATAAAAAAAAAAAATGAAGTATGTGTTATGATTGGTCATTATAAGTGGAAACCTCATTGTAATGTATTGCTTAACTGTAAAAATGTAAATAATTATGTATAATATATTGAAATAAGTACATTGAAACTAATTAATACTATTGCTGTCATTCCGTGACAATTTGCCTCTTGTAATTCCGTGACATTGACTTTTTGAAATTTCTTGCCCATAAAGCAGGGTGAAGGTCAATATTTGTCTCTATAACTTACAGTATTAACAAAAAACACCTTAAATATGAACATATTGAAGTTTCATAACTTAACTATGACAGGAACATCATTTTCTGAATAGTTAAACACAACACTAAAATAACCACGTCAATTTTGTGTAATTCCGTGACGGAGTAGTTTTTGTTTGTTTATTCTATGAAAATTTCTCAAAAAATATATTTTCACTAAATAATATTAAAGAACAAGTTAATACCTTCAATCTGACACATCATACTTGATTTTATCTTATTTAGTTGTAGAGTTACAACCCAAAATGTAGTGGGACTGTAATTCCGTGACAGCTTGGTAGCCCCCCATTGATTTCTGTGGTATTAGGATATAGGAAGTACATGCCCAGGTTTAGTCACAAACTAATAAATTCCGCATTGTTGATTTATCTGCTAGTTATAGTCTTCTTAAAACCTATGGCATTATGATCTGCTGGACCAATGCTGGGGTCATTTAATGGGGATACAACTTGCACATAACTGTCAGCAGTCTAGCAAACATGGAAGGATTCTCCAGTAACTCTCAGTTCCCTCATTCCCTGTTTGCCCTGTAGGGGAGATGAGGGAGGCTCTATCTCCTCTATTAAAACATTTGCTCATGGTCTTATAGGAATTTGTATGATTTTTCTTTACAGCGGAACTTCTGCAACAACTTGCTGTTTATTGCTTTTCTTAGGCTTCATTATTTTTCCTCATTCAGATATGGTCCTGATATAAACTGAATTGTCAAGCACATGTTTAAAGCTGCTACTCCAATGTATATCTAGCCTGCTTCACTTTTATCCCCAAGAATATGACCTGAAATGAGCTGAGCATGCAGGAGCAGGACTCCTGAGATCTGCAAAAACCTAGTGAATTTATCAGTAGCAAGGATTCTCGCAAGTGAACAAAGACCTTTTGGATTCTGGACTTTTTCTAACTGGAAGAAACTATAGAAACCCTATTTTGACAGTCCAAATAACACAAATAGCTATTATATAAAGATTTTTGCCACTCTTAATTACCGCAGATGAGGGTCAAACTCAGTTTCTCCCAAAATTGACAAATGTACTAGGTTTTTCCAGATCACAGGAGGGGATATAAGCTGTGTATTTTAAGAAAAATGGCTGGCTGTATTCTTTTATCGCACAGTTTGGCATTTTAATGTTTCCTGTAATCAGTCAACAGTTGTAGCTGAGCTTAGCTTAGGCTAAATGTTGAGAGCTCAGTATCAGGGTGCATCATCAGGAGAAGTGTGCTGCTGTCGTGCTTTCTCTGTGCATCTGCTAAGCAGCTTACTCATACCATATCATTTTATATGGTTAGCTGCTGCTTTTCTCTCACTTTACATAATGTCTGCAACATCGACATAGGTTTAGGCTCTCCATGTTCTTATGATGTTGATTGTTTCTTGATGGCAGCTGCTGAAAATACCCAAGATTCCTTATGTCTGTCAGGATAGAAGTTCCTCTTTAAATTGAAAATGGTGTGAACAGATACTTGGCAGCACACAATTACTTCTGTCACTATTTATTAATCTCAAAAGTGCCAGTTATTCAAAGAATTACTCTCAGAAAACTTAATTAAAAGTAGCATACATGCTGTCAAAAGAAGCACCCTTTCTTTTAAACTAACCACAAATTCAAAGGGGGCCTGAGATTAATATGGGGACATTAGTCTTTTTAATTAATGATATGTTAATTGAATGAAATAAATTTTAAATTATTTGAAATTTCATTGAGGGTACTAAACAAAGCACTTGTATGCTCTACCATCTATTGTACAGATATCTAGATCTGTGGAGGCAATGTTGCAGTCAATTCAGAAGTTCTTTTTTCACACGGGCTTGGGGGCTTAAGGAGGTTTCTCCCCACCCGTCAGCACCTTGGAGAGAGCAGAGAGGACAAGAATGTTTGTTCTGCATATGTACAGGTCACACTTTTTTGCGCATTTCCTCCTATATTTAAAAAAAATAATTGGGGGGGGGGGGTTAGAAACTTTGAATGATGGACATTGGGTGCATTTGGGTGTAGTTGCTAATTAAGCAGCTTGTGTAGTTCATCCATTCACCATCAGTGGTTCCAACTATGTAAGTTAGCTTTCGGGAAATGCACCCCTGTTTGTGTTCAGTTTTTCTCGATTGCTAAGACACATTTCTCAAAAGCTGCTCTCCAAACTGAACACAAACAAACCCCAAACAAACCCCATTTTCAAGTTACATTCACAAAACCTCAGACTCTTCTTGCAAAACCAAACTTTCACCTCAAAACAGTTTAATCTGTGCCCAAAACTGAACTATGTTGTCAAATCGTACCCCAAGCCAATCAAAATGAAAAACTCCTCTATGTAGTGTTTAATGACTGCTTAGTAAACACAATACTCAGGACATGAAGCTGTAGGAAAAAAAAATGTTTATTTTTCACTGTAGGCTAAATGCATGCTGCAAAACAAAAAACCTGTGCATTTAGCGCTTGTACATAGTATTAAAAAAAAAAAATGTACAAAAAACAAATCTTGTGCATTTACACGTAGCACTTGTACAGTACAAAAGTAGACAGAAATCTTGTGCATTTTGCACTTGTATACAGTAAACCTATGCAAAAATAAAGTACAAAAATATACAAATGAGAAGTGCATTTCTCAGCCACAGCATCATTTCTCCGTACTGGATCAGGCCACAGGACTTCATCCACATCGCAGGCCACATTTTGTCTGTCCAGGCAAAGGGGGGAAAAAAAACCCCTGGCATGCCGTATCCAGGCTTGGCATGCCTCCACACCTACGTCACCACAGGCTAGTTCCATGGCTTGCAGGAGATTTACCCTGGTGTGAGTTTGGCGTTCCACCGCCATGAGGAGAAGAATTCTTCAATGGGGTTCAGGAAAGGGGAGTACGGTGGAAGGCAAAGATTGATAAAACCTTGGTTCATATTGAACCACTCTCTAACCCGGAGGGGTCTGTGAAAACTCACATTGTCCCAAACAACAACATAGATGGGATGCTCATCCTGCTGCCTAAACAGAGCATCTCGCATGTGATAGAGGAAAATGAGGAGCTGGTGAGTGTTGTAGGGGTCAGGCTGGCATAATGGTGGACAACCCCATGATTGCTGATGGCAGCACACAATGTGACGTTGCCACCAGGCTGCCCCGGGACACCAACAGTGGCCCGTTGGCCAATCGCGCTACGGCCTCTCTATCTGGTGAGATTAAACCCAGCTTCATCCATGTAAATGTATTCATGGGCTCTTTCCATTGCATCCAGTTGAAAAACTCTGTAGAAATAGATACAGTTTTAGAAGTGATGCATAAAAAGTGATTTGGCCCACTACAGTAAATCACTACTTACAGTAATCAACATTGAATGTGTCTGGTTATATCCCAACCTGTACATACTGGAATCTTTGCTCTTTGACTCTGTCTGAATTGCGTTCAAAAGGCCCTCTGTACAGCTGCTTCATGCGCAGTCTGTTGCGCTTGAGGACACGATCAACAGTAGAGAGGCTGACACTGTTGATACTCTCAACATTTACATGGTCCTCAATGATCTTCTGCTGAATTTCACAGTTTAATGGTGTTGTTCTCACGTACCATATCGACAATTAGGGTCTCTTGGTGTGGGGAGAACATACCTGCCCTCCCACCCCCATGTGGCAGTCTTTCGATTCTACAAAATGAGAACATGCAGTTATAAAAATATACATTGAATACTAGGCCTACAAACAGTTAGACTAACCTTCCATTACAGTACTACAGTACACTGGCACAGTGATGTACTGAAACATATATTTAAGTATATTGTGGTACAGTATATAGTATAGTCATACAGTAATTGCTGTCAACATTTACATACTATAATGTCAAAAAAGGTAATTACCTGTTCTCTAAATCTTCCGATTATGGTGAACACAGTGAATCTACTGATGTTTAGTTTACCCTTTGTCCGGCCGCCCTCATGCACATACCGTGGACAAGAACATGGTCAATCACAGTAGCTCTGATTTCATCAGATATTACTGTTCTTTATCTTTGCTGGCCACCTTTACCTCCTCGACCACCTCTCACATGAATTCCTCCTCTCAGATTTCTATCCATTGTAATGCCTCATAAACGAGTGCTCTCTGAACTGGCTTATATATGTTCCCTCACATCATTAGCCACAAGTGTGATCAATTTTGAGTTGTTCTGTCCAACCGGTGACACCTGTGCTTCAATTGTGTTTGACTTTTGCCACATGTGCTCACCATTATGCAACACGGGTGCATCACAATGAATTTTTGTTGGCAAGTTGTGTCTAAACAGGTGAAAAGTGCTTATAGCTTTGCGAAAAGATTGACTGATTCAATCAGTGGGTTCAGGCAACTGAGCATTTGGTTCAGACAATAGGGTTTAGTGTTTTAGCAATTGAGAAAAACTGTAATCACTGAGGTCCTTCAGTAGCATTCTTTGATTGGTTTAGTTTTTTTGAAGACATCTGTCTGGATTTCTTTAGATCGCTAGATTTTGACAATGCAATGGACAGTGTCCTCACACAAATACTTCACTGAGAGTATGTCAGCATGCAAGCATAGCCCAATCATCTGCTCTGGTGTCTGAGTTGAAAAGGCAATCATTTTAAAATCTGTCGTATCCATGGATCTTTTAATTTAAAATGGGAAAACTGTCACCCCATTTCTGTAGTGTGAATAAATGCACTTAAGCACAACTGTGTGTGGTGGAAGCTTTTGACATTTCATTGAACCCAATTGCTTTTTAAGTGGCTTATTTGCAGAAATGTAGCGAGTGTACTAAATCATTGATATTGATAGGATATGGAAGAATGCATGAGAGATACTCTTGCTGTTTTTGTGAAATCATGTTACTGCTTCTGACACTTGCCCACAATGAGCACTCAGAGTGTTTGTAGTGCACTCTGCCATTCATAGGCAAGTAGCAATTGTGTAGATTCACAAAAGCAATACATTGTAATGTGCAATATATTACATAGTCATTGCAAAATCATTGGCAGACTTGATGAAAGTGAAATGGTGTCATGTTGGAAACAACCCAATTAATAATTTGTATACTCAAAAATGTTAAAACTGCATCCTATAATTTCAAAATATTTACTCTCATGTTTTAGTTTTTTATAAAGGTTTTTCTTTCTTTTGGATAATCCTTGTTGATGAAAAATCACAAAACGGTGTGATTAAGTGATAATCACAAATAAGACTGTGTGATTGTAAGTGATAATCACGAATAAAACCGTGTGATTGTAAGTGATAATCACAAATAAAACCATGTGATTGTAAGTGATCACACAACGGTGTGATTAAGTGATAATCACAAATAAAACAGTATGATTGCAAGTGATAATCGCAAATAAAGCAGTGTGGTTGTAAGTAATAATCGCAAATAAAACAGTGTGATTGTAAGTGATAATCACAAATAAAACCATGTGATTGTAAGTGATCACAAAACGGTGTGATTAAGTGATCATCACAAATAAAACAGAATGATTGCAAGTGATAATCGGAAATAAAACTGTGATTGTAAGTGATAATCGCAAATAAAACAGTGTGATTGTAAGTGATAATCGCAAATAAAACGGTGTGATTGTAAGTGATAATCACAAATAAAACAGTGTGGTTGTAAGTGATAATCACAAATAAAGCTGCGTGATTGTAAGTGATAATTGCAAATAAAACGGTGTGGTTGTAAGTGATAATCACAAATAAAACTGTGATTGCAAGCGATAATCACAAATAAAACAGTGTGGTTGTAAGTAATAATCACAAATAAAGCAGTGTGATTGTAAGTGATAATCACAAATAAAACGGTGTGGTTCTAAGTAATAATCACAAATAAAGCAGTGTGATTGTAAGTGATAATCACAAATAAAACGGTGTGGTTGTAAGTAATAATCACAAATAAAGCAGTGTGATTGTAAGTGATAATCACAAATAAAACAGTTTGGTTCTAAGTAATAATCGCAAATAAAGCAGTGTGATTGTAAGTGATAATCACAAATAAAACGGTGTGATTGTAAGTGATAATCGCTAATAAAAGTGTGATCGTAAATGATAATCACATTTATTCAAGGAATTGAGTTCTTGTTCTCACAGCATCTGTGTGAAAACGTAATTGCATGCTAAACGTAATTGCTAGTGCACACTATCTCAACAGCAACTGCAACCAAATGGCTCTGATCACCAGAGATTTCAGTATTTTACATATCTGAGAGGAATTCTGGCCCACTCTTCAAGAATTCCTGTAATTTTGCGGCATTAAATGTGTTTTTACATTGAACTGCTCATTTAAGGTCCTGCCACAGCATCTCACGGTGGGTTGAATCAGTGCTTTGATTAGCCAATGCCAAAATCTTAACATTGCTTCTTTTGAACTGTTCTGAGGCGGATTTGCTGTTGTGCTCACTTGCTGTATAACCCAATCATGCACCAGATCATGAGCAAATATTCCTGCACCACAGCACTCTCACCATAGTGTTTGATTGTTGATATGGTCTTATTGTGGATTGCTGCGTTAGCTTTATGTTTGTATAACAGGTTCCAGTCTGCTCCACTGAGAATTCCTCAGTCATTGGAACACTCAGGCTTGGAGATCTTCAAGGTGTTTTTTCGCAGACATGAGATGAGGAGCCTTGATGTCCCCTTGGCTCAGGGATTTTCATTAGCATCTTTCCCATGGATGCCAGTTTTTCCCAGTCTCTGTCCAGATGTGAAAAGTGGACATTGATTGTATATGAGGTGACCAAGGCCTGCAGTTACTAAAATGTTCCTTTGGGTTCTTTGACTTTCTGGATGGGTCAAGCGCAATTGGAGGAAACCTGGTAAGTCAGCCAACCCTGAGTTGATTCACCGCTGGTCTACATCATCTCAATTTGGAGATGATTTCTCAGAATCCCAGGGACAAATTGCTCTCTTAGCCTTTCCAGAATGATGAATTTCAATAACTTTCTTTCTCATGTCTTTTTGGAATTTTTACCCAGTCAGCGTCGAGCATGAATCTGAACATAGCAGATTGTTCATAACTTGACACATCCATCAGCAGTATCGTTCATAACTTGACACATCCATCAGCAGTATCTGTTGTCACTGTAAGATTGAGTCAGCCTGTATTCGCAGCACAAGACTGGCTGCCAGTGATCTTGAGAGAGATCTTAAAATTAGTTCCGTGCACTATTGTGTCATTCATGGATCCACTGAAACATAATCATTATTCCCATATTTTAAAATGGTGTAAGACCACAATGATGAATTAGAACTTTCCGAAAGCCGCGCCAATATTAATCTGATTTATAATTATAGTAGCCTAGGTGTGTGTGCGCTGACTTAATTCTTTTTTTTTTTTGCTTGAGAAGGTTCATTGAACCTTTGAACCTCCCGCTGAAGTATTTCTTCTCTTTTCACAGTGGCCTCTACCTTAATGTCGTAGTTGTTCCACTTTCAGATGGAAGATGGAAAAAAGTGGCTAGACATTGTCACTAAAAAATACAGCATAAGGTTCTTTGAAATGTAGGTTCATGCTGCATTTTGATGATATTGTGATGCTGACTGTATTGCCGGAGAAAATGGTGTAATCTTCTCTCTAGTGTAACTCTAGATGTTGTCTGTGCTGGAAAAATCTTGGTATATCCAAGTGTCATCTTGTGAAGATCTCCGTTGTGTATGTTTAGGAGAGCCCATAGTCACACGAGAAGCGATCAGCAAGCAAGAACGTATTCGAGTGATTCCTCCAGTCTATATTTACAGCAGGCAGCAGGGCGACACGTTGCTCTCACCCACCGTCTAATGTGTTTTGTCATCCGCTGAAAATTTCTCACCCTCCATTCAATGATCTGCTGGCTCGCGTGGGGTCCAGCCAGCGGACGGCCTGTGAGAGCCTGTCGGAAATGGGGAGCGAGCTCCTGTCTCACAGCCTATCCCTTCTCAAAGCCCCCTGTCTCACAGAAAGCCCCCCCCCCCATGTGTTTGGCAGGCTGGCAGAGAAGCATGACATCATCGCTCTACTTTTCATGCTGTTTGTGTCACGGGGGCCAGGGTGAGTGGCAACATCTGCTGTGCTCGGCGGAAACTGGGAAGATGCGTGAAGTCTGCGTCTGTTATCGAGCCTCGTCTGCTCCGCTCTGCAGTTCCACATAAGACCTCGTTTACACCAGCTGAGACCGTAATGTTGTACTTTTGTCTGAAGGAATCTAATTAAGTTGATTTGACACCACTAAAAAGGCTAAGTTGCTCCCTGCCACAGCAGCTGTTAAACTTTTTCAACACCAAACCTGACATTTCTGGTACAGGTTTAATCTGCAGTTTGGCCTAAATATTTGATGTGAATTTATTAAAACTGGTCATTTAGAGGGAGTTGCTATCTTACAGTGGGGTAAATACTATGTTGTAATGTATGTATTTAGAATGGAATTCCCAGAATTGTTACTGTTGACTGTGTTGTTTCTGGGTTCTCGTGACGCGTGTAGTTTCTTGCGTGTAAGAGTATACTGATGTTATCATAGTTTAGTGCAGCCTAGTTTAGACTGGTCTGTTTCCTCCCGGCACATAGGCAAGAATTAATTTTTGTCGAAGACAGTGAAAGCATTCAAACTGCACGGACAGCTTTGTTAAAATGGTGCATGGAGATGCAGTGTAAGTGGTGTTTTTCCTTAGCGTTTAAAAGGCCTGATGTCAAGGTCCGGTGTGGAAAACGGCCCTCTCTCCTCTGTTTCAGACCTCATAATCGACCACAGGAGGTGTGTGACTCTCTCCAGATGTGTTCTTTCTCGCTGAGTGTCTGCCCCTTCTATAACGCTGTGGCTCTTCACTAGCTTGTCATCCTACTGAAACAATACGGTGTAATGAACTTAATTTACAACCACTCTGTCTTAGTGACTAGTGACTGTGAGATTGATCACTTGATGTCATGTTATGTCATTTCTCCGGAACTTTTCTTTTCTAATGAAATGAGGCTCGTGATTTTTTTAAATAAATTTTCCTCAACAACTTTTTTTTTTGAATCGTCACTCTCTCAGAATGGTTCTTACTGTGAACAGGGAGGGTGTAGAGTAAGTACCCTTATCTGAAGTGTAGCACTTGCAGTTTGGTATAATAATGGGTAAAATGGGCAAATGCAGTATTTTGCAGGATTATTGGTCTGAGCTATAATTTACACTTTAGATTCCTTTTCCATCACCTGCTTGTTATCAATTCTTTTTTAAAACTATTGATGACAAAATGTGGCTTACATTGTCATGTGTGTCATTAAAGTTGCTCCTCAAATTCTACTCATTTTTAAACATCTGGCATTAAGGGGTGCTTTGGTTATCTGGTCATGTTCTAAGGAAATTCATAACTTGCTTGATTAAAATTACTGCAATGAATAAAACTGACCACTGTCTATTTCAACCTTGAGGGAAAATGCGTAATTTGCTAGGGTGGAGTGGGGAGCCTGCCACTGGAAGGCTGATGGGAAGTTTCCCTAAGCATGAGAATGAGGTGTCACTGGCCTATACTTTAATAAGATGTGTCATTAGGGCTGTCAGGATCTCACGTGGGGAGCAGAGTCATAAGATGCCTTCAGAAGCTGTTAACTGTGAGGCATCTGCTGATATAGCTGAAGAGGAGACAGTGAACAGAGTATGTTCTGTGATGTTCTTACCCTGCTGTCCTGCTTATTTTCTGACTGGAGTGCTAGAATGGGAGGGGAGGGCTCGTAACTCATCCAGTTATTGAAACATGACACCAGAGGCCTCCCATCTTCTATGAATTCTGCATAACAGCATCTTGTGCCCAGACAGTAAATGAATGATGACATGACTGTGCATGATCTGCCTGGGGATGCTAATGAGTCGCACAAATCAGGGCATGGTCCAGTGTGAATTGTCGTCCACTGTATGTTGCTTAATGCCCTCCACTATCATCACTGTGCCATTATACAAAACCCAAAACCAGTGAAGTTGGCACATTGTGTAAATCGTAAATAAAAACAGAATACAATGATTTGCAAATCCTTTTCAACCTACAGTGTATCGCAAAAGTGAGTACACCCCTAGCATTTCTGCAGATATTTAAGTATATCTTTTCATGGGACAACACTGACAAAATGACACTTTGACGCAATGGAAAGAAGTCTGTGTGCAGCTTATATAACAGAGTAAATTTATTTTCCCCTCAAAATAACTCAAAATATAGCCATTAATATCTAAACCCCTGGCAACAAAAGTGAGTACACTCCTAAGAAACTACACCCCTAAATGTCCAAATTGAGTACTGCTTGTCATTATCCCTCCAAAATGTCATGTGACTCGTTAGTGTTACTAGGTCCAGGTGTGCATAGGGAGCAGGTGTGTTCAAATTTGTAGTGCAGCTCTCACACTCTCATACTGGTCACTGAAAGTTCCAACATGGCACCACATGGCAAAGAACTCTCTGAGGATCTTAAAAGACGTATTGTTGCGCTACATGAAGATGGCCAAGGCTACAAGAAGATTGCCAACACCCTGAAACTGAGCTGCAGCACAGTGGCTAAGATCATCTAGCGTTTTAAAAGAGCAGGGTCCACTCAGAACAGGCCTCGGGTTGGTCGTCCAAAGAAGCTGAGCGCACGTGCTGAGCGTCACATCCAAATGCTTTCTTCGAAAGATCGTCGCAGGAGTGCTGTCAGCATTGCTGCAGAGATTGAAGAGGTGGGGGGTCAGCCTGTTAGTGCTCAGAGCAGACGCCGCACTCTACATCAAATTGGTGTGCATGGCTGTCACCCCAGGAGGAGGCCTCTTCTGAAGACAGTACACAAGAAAGCCCGCAAACAGTTCACTGAAGACATGTCAACAAAGCACATGGATTACTGGAACCATGTCCTATGGTCTGATGAGACGAAGATTAATTTGTTTGGTTCCAATGGTCTCAAGCATGTGTGGTGGCGACCAGGTGAAGAGTACAAAGATAAGTGTGTCATGCCTACAGTCAAGCATGGTGGTGGGAATGTCATGGTCTGGGGCTGCATGAGTGCTGCAGGTGTTGGAGAGTTACATTTCATTGAGGGAAACATGAACTCCAACATGTACTGTGAAATACTGCAGCAGAGCATGATCCCCTCCCTCCAGAAACTTGGTCGCAGGGCAGTGTTCCAGCATGACAATGACCCCAAACACACCTCCAAGACGACCACTGCTTTACTGAAGAGGCTGAGGGTAAAGGTGATGGACTGGCCAAGCAAGTCTCCAGACTTGAACCCAATAGAACATCTTTGGGGGATCCTCAAGCGGAAGGTGGGGGTGCGCAAAGTCTAAAATATCCGCCAGCTCCGCGACGTTGTCATGGAGGAGTGGAAGAGCATTCCAGTGGCAACCTGTGAAGCTCTGGTAAACTCCATGCCCAGGAGAGTAAAGGCAGTTCTGGATAATAATGTTGGCCACACGAAATATTCACAGTTGACATGTTGTATGTTAATATTGACAACTTTCACTAAGGGGTGTACTCACTTTTGTTGCCAGGGGTTTAGATATTAATGGCTATATTTTGAGTTATTTTGAGGGGAAAATAAATTAACTCTGTTATATAAGCTGCACACAGACTACTTTTCATTGTGTCAAAGTGTCATTTTGTCAGTGTTGTCCCATGAAAAGATATACTTAAATATCTGCAGAAATGCTAGGGGTGTACTCACTTTTGTGATACACTGTATATTCAATTGAATACACTGCAAAGACAAGTTACTTAATGTTCGAACAGGTAAACTTTTTTAATTTTTTGCAAATATTAGCTCATTTGGAATTATTTTGCTGCAACATGTTTCAAAAAAGCTGGCATAAGTGGCAAAAAAGACTGAGAGAGTTGAGGAATGCTCATCAAACACTTCTTTGGAACATCCCACAGGTGAACGGGCTAATTTGGAACAGGTGGGTGCCATGCTTGGGTATAAAAGCAGCTTCCCTGAAATGCTCAGTCATTCACAAACAAGGATGGGGCGAGGGTCACCACTTAGTGAACAAATGCGTGAGCTGATTGTCGAGCAGTTTAAAAACAACATTCCTCAACGAGCTATTGCAAGAAATTTAGGAATTTCCTCATCCACGGTCTGTAATATCGTCAAAAGGTTCGGAGAATCTGGGGAAATCACTGCACGTAAGCGACAAGGCCGAAAACCAACATTGAATGCCCGTGACCTTCGATCCCTCAGGCGGTACTGCATCAAAAACCGATATCCGTGTGTAAAGGACATCACCACATGGGCTCAGGAACACTTCAGAAAACCACTGTCAGTATCTACAGTTCGTCGCTACATCTGCAAGTGCAAGTTAAAACTCTACAATGCAAAGCGAAAGCCATTTATCAACAGCACCCAGAAACGCCACGGGCTTCGATGGGCCCAAGCTCATCTAAGATGGACTGATGCCAAGTGGAAAAGTGTTCTGTGCGCTGACGAGTCCACATTTTAAATTGTTTTTGGAAACTGAGGACGTCGTGTCCTCCGGACCAAAGAGGAAAAGAACCATCCGGACTGTGACAGGCGCAAAGTTCAAAAGCCAGCATCTGTGATGGTATGGGGGTGTATTAGTGCCCAAGGCATGGGCAACTTGCGCGTATGTGAAGGCACCATTAATGCTGAAAGGTACATACAGGTTTTGGAGCAACAAATGTTGCCATCCAAGCAGCGTCTTTTTCATGGACGCCCCTGCTTATTTCAGCAAGACAATGCCAAGCCACATTCTGCACGTGTTACAACAGCATGGCTCTGTAGTAAAAGAGTGCGGGTACTAGACTGGCCTGCCTGTAGTCCAGACTTGTCTCCCATTAAAAATGTGTGTCGCATTATGAAGTGTAAAATACGACAACGGAGACCCCGGACTATTGAATAACTTAAGCTGTACATCAAGCAAGAATGGGAAAGAGTTCCACCTGAAAAGCTTCAAAAATTGGTCTCCTCAGTTCCCAAAGGTCTATTGAGTGTCGTGAAAAGGAAAGACGATGTAACACAGTGGTAAAAAGGCCCCTGTGCCAACTTTTTTGCAATGTGTTGCTGCCTTTAAATTCTGAGTTAATGATTATTTGCAAAAAAAAAAAAGTTTCTCCGTTTGAACATTGTATTCAATTGAATAGAGGTTGAAAAGGATTTGCAAATCATTGTATTCTGTTTTTATCTACGATTTGCATAACCTGCCAACTTCACTGGTTTTGGGTTTTGTAATTCCTTTTAGTCAACATACAGCATGTCAGGACTGTTTACGTCCTAATTTGACCCATTGGACCCTATGTTTTTCATTGTAGTACTGGACATGCTGTGATTATTCTTTGTAGTTTAAAGTTCAGTGCTGTATATTAGGGGGCTCATAGCCAGCTTAATCTCTTAAAACACTGTAAATGTGCAGTGATTTGAGAACTGTGAGTCCAGCACATTAGGAAAGGCTGTACATCTGTAAGTATTCCTCCTCACTGTTGATTGAAGGCAGGAAACATTTTCTCTCTCCATGGTAAACCGTAAAATCATCTCTAAGTGAATTTGACTGCCCTGGCCTGTTTATAATTCCTGCTTCTGTGTGGAATTCATTCATCAAGGAGGAGCAAGTCAACTTTTGGCAAGCAAACAACACTGGAGTCCTGCCCGTGCGCCCTTATTATATTAAATACATTTCCAGCCTGCCTGGATGGTTGCCACTAAAAGTGTATTGTGATAAAGCTGTCTGCTAATTTCAATAAAAAAGGACAGGAAGCTTTGAGCGTGACAGAATATGAATAGGAAATTGTGTTAAATAATGCATCCTGGGCAATTCCGAGGGATCGCCAACCAAGTGTCCCCTCTGTGACAGACACTAAAATGATCCCCAAATGAAAATGAGGGAAAAATTTAGCTTTTTCCTTCTGAATATAGTCGTGCACTATTATACCCCTAAATTGTAAAAAATACTTTTTAATACATCAACAGAATTTGGTCTGGGGGACGATTTAGTGTCTTGTCACGGAGGGGACATTTTGTTAAAATACCTCAGAACCGCCCTTCTAGAGATGGCTCCAGCCACTCCAATGGCTGGGAGTTTTTTTTTTTTTTTTTGTATTCTTCTCCCACTTTTTGAAGAGAGAAGCTATTGGAAATTTTAATGATTTCTTTCATGCGTGTGTGAAGCCATTTATCCTTGGCAACTCTCTGCCCTTGTAGTGGCTGTTTGCAGAAAGCTATGTGTTCCAAATAGAGCTGCTGTTTGCTAAAACACACTGGGTGACCTCCATTCAGTATTGGTGCTATACATGCAGGAGCTGCTGGGTCTCTTTCAGGGTGCTGTCTGTGTGAGGCCCCTGGCTTAACAAATGCGCTGATGCTGGTTGGGGCTACAGAATTTTAGAAAGTGTGTAGTAACATCACTTCCCAGTGCTGCAACGGCATCTACCACTTGAAAACATGTCTTTGCTGATCCTTAAAACTGCTCATTATTGTGAACCCTCTGCACTCTGAGAAAATGACTGTATCCCCTGCTGAGTTTCGTGCTCCTGAAAGGCCTTGTGCTAATTATCATGATTTTGAGAATGAGCTGTTGAATATTCCAGGCGATGTCCAGCTCTGATCTTGTGTTTGCATTGCGGCAGTGCTGATTTCTATGACTTGAAAAACTTCTTGCAGAATTAGATCTTGAGCATTCCAAGCATTTCACTTCAAAGCCGCACTTACTGTCAGTTGGAAAGCGGCGGACGCCATTAGATTGGTGCCGGACTTTGCTTCCACTGCTCCTGCATCCTTCAGCTCTCTTCTTAGAATTGGGCTTCTTTTACATTAGGGGATTAGGGCCTTTTCTTTACATTTTCCCCATTATTTTATGGTTGTAAGAAGTCCACCTTTTAGCTGCATGGACTGGATTAACAATAAAGGGGTGGTAAGGATTCAGTTTGCTGGGTTGTTAAGTTCCTTAGTAAGGGATTTAGGTCATTTTACTGCTATTTTAAAGGCAATAATAACTGACTGGCACAGAAGAATGTAAACTCCTTTCACTACAAACTGCAGCTCTAATGTACTTACACTTGAGTGAAATTGGTATTAATCGTTACATCATGAAGAGGAGAGGGCAGTGTTGCTCATTAAGGGAATATGACCGCAATTTCATATGACTTTATTCAATGTGCAGACATGGAAAAACTAATGACGTCACTAAAACAAAAGAAATTCATCTTCCCATCACTGGGCATTGCAACTTTTTAATGATGAGCTGGCACCAGATGGCTTTCTAGGAGCTTGTGTTCAGCCAGATTTCTCTTGACAAAGATTATGGGGCCAGCCACTCCACACACATCTCTAGGCACCACACCAGGTCCATCTCCAAAGCTCTGTTTCTTAGTTGTCTATGAGCTTCAGCACAGGGACTCCTGCTGTACCCCTGTTTGAATTCTGGATAGCTACGCACACGTTCAGTAACGCTCTAGCAAACACACTTAGGCTTTCTGTATGATGTTATGATGAGGCATGTTAGCAGTGAGAGGGACATTAATTCTTTTGGCACTCCTTCATTGTTGAGAGTCCTTGGACAGTCACAGCCTCTCTCGGATTGGGAACTGTCTTTGATGGCTTCAGTTTTCACTTGCTCGTGGAATGGCATTTAAGGTATCAGTGGCTCTCTGAAAAGGCTTGAGTATTTGTTGAATTTCTTTAGATGTTAGGTGTTCCTCAGAGCAGCTGAAGACCTCCGTTTGAGTAATGATGACAGTATTTTGAATTGGATGCAGAAAAATAGCTGGGTCATTCCATGTCAAATCAACCAATTATCTCAAAAGTGAAAAAGTTGATGTCTCAGAATTACTTCAAATTCTTCATTCTTCATTTTGGCTGCCCCAAAATGGAAAAAGAAGGCATTTTTACTTTTTCTGAGAACGATTTTGTTGGTCTCTTTTGGCCTGTTATATTTTACCTTCATAGTTCAAATTGCTGCCATATATTGTCAGACACCCTGACTACCACTCTGTAGTTCATGGAGCAAGTAACTATCATACCTTGTCTATTATTGACCCTTCAAATTTCGAATTTTGCCATTTTTGCTCAATTTTGGGGGCAAAAATGAAGATGTGGGACAGGTCCTAGGATCACCAAATTTGGCCTGTACACAGATCTTAAGTGTCGAAACAACATATTAAAATTCTAGGATGGTGTTCTGTCCGATTCAGATTTTATTGCAAGTTGAAAATAGAGGTTTTTTTTTCAATAATCGGATTTGCAATATCTTTCATTTTATGCACTTTTCATACATATCAAGCCCCTGTCAACCACAGTTGACTGCAAATAATGTCCTGAATGGGATTTGCTACCCTGGCAGGGCTTCTACCGTGATGATTCTGATATGAGGCCATTATGTCCCCATTTCAACACCATACAGTTTTGCACTTCTAGAAATAGCTGCTGACATCAGCACTAATCCACTGTGCAGCGTGCATAGTTCAGAGATCAAGAGCACTCTTTTCAGGATCAAACTCTGCTCTGCTGGAGGCAAACTTGTCCATAATATCAGTCCAGAATTTCTCACATATAGCAGCTGATGGCATTTCTCAGCTTTACCAAGGGATGATCCCAAAGTACATGGGTTTAAGGATGCCATTTGTACATGTACACTTTCTGCTCAGCAGCACCACACCATATGTACCTGATCTCTGAACTTTTTTTCCCATTTTGGGACAGCCAAAATAACCATATTTATTTGATCAAACTCTGCCAAATTTTCCCAGGTATTCTTTACAAAAATATCTGTGGGATTACCAAATTTCAGTCGTCTGAGTTGTATATCTTTCCAGTTACAGGCATTTGAAAACCTGTACAGAATAAAGGCTGCGATTTTGGGCATGCACCCCCCTCTCATATTTATAGGGCTGAGGTTCACAATTTACATCAGAACCCTTAGAAAATTTGCAGATGTTCTCAAATATGGTCACTTCACAACTGGTTAAAATTTGAAGAAGTTCTGAGACATCAACTTTTCTGCCATTGGTTGATTTGACATGGAATGACCCAGCTCTCAGATGAATGACGTGCAGGGTTCAGTTTGCATGTTTTAATCATATAACTAGGCTTATGCCGTCGGAGGCAGCAGCTTGGGGTATATCCCCGAACCCCCCCAGTCCTCCAATTCTCTAATCCTTGAATAGAACTTGAATAGACTTTCATTTGAACTTAATTTCCGGTCAATCGGACAAATGGTTCTGAAGATATGGCCAAAATGGTAATTTTCCATCACAAAGCGCCACCTGATGGCAAAATATTGAACCATACAGGTATGATGTCACCATGTGACATGTTGTGAGGTCATGACCTTGCAGTTGCACTTAGTTTCATATCAATTGGACAAATGGTTCCAAAGATATGGCAAAAATGATGAATTTTATGTGACAAAGCTCCATAGCTTTGCTCCATAGGTATAATGTCATTGAGAGACACATCCTCAGGTCATTACCTTTAAGTTGCACTTGATTTGAGGTCATTCAGACAAATATTTCCAGAGATATGATAAAAACAGTGATTTTTCCGTTTTTGGCCCCTGGTGGCCAATCTAGAAATTGTAAATTGTCCAAAATCAAATCAGTTCTTCCTCATTATGATACTTACCTATATGCAAAACATGAAATTTCTAATTGAAATATTACTGAAGTTATCGCGTTAACACGTAAGGATGCGGCGGCAGCCGGACCAAATATAATATCCCCGGAAGGCTGTTCGGGGATATAATTAGGGCTGGATTGAATGAAGCTTCTATGCAGCCAAGTATTACTTGAAGAAATGGCTTTAACCTAAATTTCATGAATTTTTTACCCTCAATTTAAAGTGTTTAAATTCTAGTTGCATGTAATTTCTAATAGAAAATGAAAACTTGTGTCGGTGATTATTGGACATTTTCACAATGTTTTCTGCGGGTAATTGCTTGGTTTACTTTTCAGAGGTGAGTGTGGTCATTGCAATTATTCCCAAAAAAAGCCAATTAGCCTTTCAAATTTACATTGTCAAGAAGCTGATTGCTTTAGTTGAAAAAAAATGTGGCTTGGTGTTGATTGGTAAAATAATGAACAGATTTAGGAATGTGTTCAGCAAATTGATTAAATTGGCTGGTTTAACTAATTTTATTATTTTTGTTTCCCATTTTGTTTTCACGAAACTCAGGTCTTAGCAGAAATATCTTGTGGTCTGAATTAGACTCATTGGATTATTGAATGCACCATGAGGATGGAAGCGTCATTGTGTATAGGAGATTAACTAGGTATTAATAATCATTGCTGTAGCTGACTCCTTTTAATGTGGGAAAAATAAGTCCTCAGTAAAGCGTTTACAGAATTTCCCCAGGAGAGTTTACTTACGAAGGGGAAATGGCTAATTTGACTGAGCTGATTTATTTGGTTTCACACTAACCCTGGCCTTTCCTCAGTCCCTCATTTCCATTGCAGCTGGAGCCGTTGGGTGTTTATGAAAAAATGGGAGGGTGACTTTGACTGCGATGACCCGCAAAGTGCTAATTGTGTTCAGATGTGACCGCTCTTGGCCTCGTGATCCATTTGTCTTTGCCCTCCCCTTCTTGCTTGCAGCGCTATAATGGTCATGCGACTCAGACACTTTACCCCAGTGTTTGGAAGTTGTTCAAAGCAAAGAGATTTCTTTTTCCGTGAGTGTATTCATGGATGGCTTCTTTAATTCCCACTGTTTGTGGTACTTTTAGGGTACAGTGGGCTCCAGAACTACTGGCACCCCTGACTGGCTATGCACAAACAATGCTTAATTTTTAATTTTTAATTTTTTTAAGAAACTCTAAATAACAGCACTTGAGAAATACTGCATGATTTTAATATTTCACTGGAACAGCCAAAATCATTTTCTGATTTAATTAAAAATCAATTTCCCAGATCAAGGTTTCATAATTAATGGAACCCTGATAGACAATTGTAAATGACATCTACCAAAATTCAATGAGGTATTAAATTCTACTTGTATAAGTTTTATCTAAGTGTATCTAAGTTAAGGAACTATATTGAGCTATTACATTACTTTTTGTTTCACTTGGGTATAAAAATTAGGTAATACACATGCAGTATCCCTTGTCATCAAACAGCGTGAAGAGAACAAAACAACTGTCAGGTCCAAAGAGGCAGATGGTCTTAAACCTTCATAATTCTGGTGATTGCTGCAAGAAAATTCACTTGACAATTGATTGATTGAGAGTTGAGTGTTGTCCGTCTGTTTAATGAATTATTGTTGTATTGTTGTGTGTTTATTGAACTGGGAGCTGTCAACTGAATTGCCCATTGGAACTGTTAAAAACCTCAAGGGTATAGGATGCAACTGCATTTTGCCCCCCAGGATACTGAGGAGGATGAAGAGAGAAGCAACACAATCCCCAAGAATCACTGTGAAGGAATTGCAGGCCTCGGTGGCATCTTGGGGTCACCAGGTTTCAAAAAGCACCATCAGGCGCCCCCACAGCCACAGGCTCTTTGGAATGGTTGTGTGAAGAAAGCCTTTGCTGACCAGAAGACCCAGATGCCAGCACTGGAGTTTGGCAAATGTCATTTCAATTTTTACTGGAACAATATGCTTTGGTCAGATGAGACCAAAATTACACATTTCCCTCAGATACAGCATCAGTTTGTTTGACGTTGAAACAGAGATGCATAGGAGGAGAAGCACCTCATACCCATGGTGAAATATGATGGTGGGTCAGTCATGTTTTGAGGCTGTTTTATTTCAGGAGGTCCAGGGCCACTGGTTAAGATTAATGGCTTATTAAATTACACCAAGTGTCTGAATATTTAGCTGACAATCTGGTTGCCACTGCCAGATAACTGGGACAAGGCCGATGGTGGATTTCCAACAAGAGAATAACATAAACCATACCTTAAGATCCTCGCAGAAATGGTTCTGTGACAACAAAATCACTGTTATGCAATGGCCATCTCAGTCACCAGACCTCAATCCAATTTTAAAACTTGTTGGCTGAGTTGAAGAAAGCAGTTGATAACGCAAGCCCAAGAATGTGGGGGATCTTGAAAGGATCTGCGATGTGGAATGGTCCAAAATCCCCTCTAATATGTGCCTTAACCTTGTCAAGAATTGGAGGAGAAGATTAAATGCTGTTATCCTTGACAGAGGTAGTTGCACTAAGCACTAAATGAAGGGTGCCAATTATGACACCTGATTTTGCTGAAATTTATTTCGTATTCAATGATTGCTATGATTTTGGCTGTTTCCATCAATTCATTAATAAAGTGGTTCACACATGTTGGTATATTCTCTATCTCTATAATTGTATTATTTATTTTTTTATTTTTATATATCGTTTGTGAATCGCCGGTCAGGTGCTAGTAATTTTGGAGCGCACTGTATGTGTGCGATCCCAGTTTTATTAAAGTCAGCTGTCGCGGTTGTTATCTGAGGATACTGTTCTTGTGAAAACAGTCACTTGTCGTCTGATTTCACTCTTGCCCTTCAAACATGGCGGTGAGCGCCTTTATGTACAATACTTCATTGCCGTGAGTCCTACTTGGTGAAGGAACTCCATTAGTTCTCTCTTTTCCCCAGGCGTGATACTGCCCCAGAAATTGTTCCATGCAGGATCACTAGCTGAAGTGTGCTAGCTGCACACCTCACTCCTCAGGCAATATCGAGCAACAGCAGTTGACTGTAGGAAGTGGTATCTCTGGTGTGAACTGGGTAGAGGGCAGGAACTTTGCTCAGAGATGTTCACTAAAGCCTGTGGTCTGAAAGGAGACGTTCTGATCCTCGTTTTCTGGGCCAACCCCCTTGCGTGTGTATAGACACTCCCTCTGCAGCTTGGCAAACATTTATAGAAATTTAAATGGCTGTTCTGTTTTTGTAGAGCTTTGTTCAGGCTCAATAATAAATCTTCCATGCTTACTCTACTTCCTCAATTCACAGCGGTCAGTGCTGTGTTTATCATACAAAAGAGCACTCACTGCCCTCCAGGATTGGTAAATCATACAAAGCAAATGTCTAGCAATTAACCAGGGATTTGCTGGGTTATAAGCCTTTTTTGTATTTGTCCAGTCAGTATTTATATTCAAAATGTTGAATCATGGCGAACAGAAGATGGAGAGATGAGTGAATGATTCTTTTTCTCTTCCTTTCCACATGATCCTGAGAAACTGTTTTTAAACTTGAATGTTTTGAATAGTTTCACAGCTATAAATCTGAACCTTAAAAAAATCAGTGCTGTGAATGTGACTGCTGAATTTGATTATCAAGAGATTACACAGCCAGTTGCTAGGGCACAAAGGGGCCATTTTTTTGGTGCCGACTTGCTGTTGACATTAGCCTCACATGTTACTTATCAATGCAAAACGCTCAGGACTTTAAACAATGAAGGGAAGCTGGCGGGGAAAGCAGATCTCAATGCAGCACTTTATTTGTGAGGGGTCTAGGCACCGTGCTTCCACTGCAGTCTGGGCCGCACACCTTCTCGCCGAAGAAGTGGGTCATGGTACAAAAGCAGGCAGTTGTATGGGCAGAATTGCCAACTGGGTTTGGTGACGACTTCATCCCACTGGAATGTGGGGAGACAAAGGGATGTTCAGCTTCAGTGATAACAAATGTGCTGCGCCCCCCCACCCCCTTACTCACCCTGCCCCACCCCCGTCACCCCCCTTTAACCCCCCTTACCCCCATCCAACCCTCAACTCCCAGTCCAAGTCTTTCCACTCTACACGTGATGAAGGGGTCCTCTGAAGTGTATATGTTGTGCTTGTGTGTGCTTTTCAATATATTGCATATAAGATGAATTATGTGCTGACTGGAAAAAAGTCTTAATCATCAGGCCTAAGAATTTCTGTTCATTTTGGCATATATGCTTTATGGTTAATTTGACACGCATGCTGCCAATGAGGAGAAAGCTTGACTCGTTTCTGGATTTCCCAATACCTGAAAATTTAGCTAGCTCAATAGTTACATTTGAGCTTATGTTTTCTACTCTAATATTTGGACACATAACTCGTGTTTTTCTTCCACACAGTAGTGAGCAGTTTTCAGTCATGTATGTAATCTCAAATGGCACAATGCAAAATGTGAATAAATCTGCAGTCGTGACCTAAATTTTGGAGTCAATAAATTTGCATATGGTCAAAACAGAGGGGGACTCGATAGAGTGCATTCCTCCACTTGCGCCATGGTTTTTGACCTTTTCTGTGATGTTGGCCTTGACCTTTTGACCCTGACCTCCGAAAATCTGATTACTTCTTACCATTGTCTCACATAGTCTTCCCACAAAGTTTTGTCAAAATGTTTTCTGTAATTTTCTGTAATCCTGCTTACAGACTGATGGATAAGCAGGCAAAAGGGGGCAAAGACATAACCTCTGTCAAAACTTTGTTGGCAGAGGTAACAAACATGTAAACTACTACCTGCATTTATGCAGATTACTGAAATATCAAGAACAAACCCCAAGTACCAGGTATCCTAGGGACTTCTAGGGTAGAATTCGATGTAAACCAGCAGAACTATATGACTATCCTTTTAGAGGAAACGCCTTGAACATGCAGAGTAGTTATTACAGAAAAAATTGGCATCTGTCTTAAGATATCAATAGTTTTTTTTTTCTTTTTTTTGTTAATATGCTCATCATTACTGATGATGGATATAATGTTATGGAGCTTTATGACCATCTGTGAAGTTTTTCTTCGTAAACACAACTCGTGCTAGAGTTCCTGGGGGAATTGTCTCCAAATGAGTTGCATAATTGAATTTGGGTGAAGATGCACAGGTGCATTTTTGAGAACTGTAAGATGTTTGTAGCAAGAGATTGTCCCCATTTCCATTATCAACCTTGCTAAACGCTGCTAGTCCATGATGTCCTACACTTATTTTGTGTATTGCTGGATGATCCGATCAAATTCAAATTTGCTGTGTACGCTGGTGGTGGGTAAAGGAAGGTTTCATTCGATCATGCATCTTCAATATGGCAACCAGATTGAATTTGTGCTGTCAATTTAGTGGAGATTTGATCTGATCATATCTGTATTTGCTGTGTGTACTGGGAGTAAGTAGAGGAAGGTTCCTTTGAAAAATGAGTGTGCTGTCAGTTGCAATATGGCTGTCGTAGCATCTTGAACGTAGTGCCCATCAATTTCTAGGAAAACGGATGACCAATAAAATTCAAATTTGCTGTATGCGCTGGGGATAGGTAGAGAAAGGTTTCTTTCAAAAATGGGTGGGCTACCATTTTAAACATCACCACCATGGCAGTCATCATGAATTTGGTTTCCTTACTCTATTGATTTAAACAAGAACAAATTATCCCATCAAATTTGAATTTGCGCCATGTGTTGGGGGCGAGAAGGGGAAAGTTCCTTTCAAAAATGAGTGCGCTGTAAGCAAAGTGTCTGTCAGCCAAATACAGAAGGATGTTGTCAATGCTTCTTGCATTGTCTTCAGGCTGAACGAACATGGAGGTTACATTCACTGAAGACTAGCAGTCACCATAATAGTTTTGTAATTCAGTCATTGAAGTTGGGAATTATCTGTAACTAGCGTTTGTATGGTTGTAGTTGTTAGTTAATGGTCCATTTACTGTGCAAGGTACTCCATTAAAAATGGATTGAATTCAATTAAAAATGGTCACCAATTCTGTCTGCCCTATCCATGTGTCTAGTGCATTGCCTCGGGTTGAAATGGCAACGGTCTCTAAATTCACTGTTAATTTACTGGCTCGCTAACTAATCAACCAATAATCATGGAAAGTAATGCCTGCATGCTAACTAAGTGAGGTAGTTGCACTTGGAAAGAAAGCTAGCTTGCTTTCTAGCTACATCAGCAACCAAGCCAGTTGCATTTAACTTGGGCTAACTTGGAATTGAGATTATCCTTGAAAATTAATCAAAACCGCTACTTCTTTGCATCCGCTGCAGAGCAAAATGGGTTCCCTTTAATATTAATTTTGTAGCCAGCCCTGCATTGTACAAATCCAGGTTACTAGTATAACGCAGTCCATCAAAAAGAGATTAGCACACGTATAGCTAGTTATGGGCTCTTGCTGATTGAAGCTGGAATGTTCCCTTGAAAAGTAAGCCGTGGTGTAGATATTCAGGTGAGGGGTGTAACAATTCTCACAAGCCTGCTTGTGGTGTAGGAAGGGGAGCCAGATCTGAACACCAAGCTGAATGCCAAGTTTTTTGTAAAAGGCTACTCACAAGAAATAACGGAGTTGTTTTACTTCTCAACGAATGAGTTGATAAGCACACCAGAAAAGGAAATGAATGTGCACAAGAACTGAAAAAGTGAGTTGTCCCCTTTAATGTAGTTTGATTCTGAACCTTAGAGTACTTTATGTCATTTGTGTTTTTTATGTTATTATATTCAATTAATTGTTTCCATACGTATTATATTACATGCTTAACACGGGTTATGACTTTGTACAGCCTTAAAGTTCTAAATATACCACAGTTACTTATTTCTTTCTGCTGACAGTGTGCCTAATGATGGGTGTGTTTTGAGTTTACTTATATTCTTGTTTTTTGTTTTTTTTTTTGTAAAACAGAAAGCATTGAAATTCCATTATTTGCGTCTGGCACTTGAAAATTGTTTCCGTTCTTGTGTCTTTATTGGGTAACATTTTAATTATATTTCCCCCCAGGAAGGAAGGGAGACGTATTGTTTTTGTACGGTCTCCCACATCGGCACCATATATTTCCATGAAAATTTGTAAACATTTGCATCAGGTGGGGCAGATATGCCTTTTTTCCATTTTGAGGTTATTCACTTTTCTAGTTTCTTCCTACATGTCTGCGAACGTCAATGAGGGGTGGCTGTGTTGGGGTGCGGGGAGACATTTGTTTGATTTTAAAGCAAAAAAAATAAAAATCTTTAGTAGTCAATTAAAGACGCTGATGTCGGTGAATAATTTACATCACTGTTTTTCATTGGGCAGGGGCAAGTTTGCAGTGGTGAAGAAGTATGTAGAGAAGCAGACGGGGAAAGAGTACGCTGCAAAGTTCATGAGGAAGAGGAGAAAAGGCCAGGACTGCCGACTGGAGATCATCCACGAGATCGCTGTATTGGAGTTGGCTACCGCTTGCCCCTGGGTCATTAACCTGCATGAGGTGTACGAGACGGCCAGCGAGATGATTCTGGTTCTGGAGTAGTGAGTATCTACAGCACTGCTAATAATCTTTCCGTTTGTCTGTTATTTCGCTCGCTTACTTAGGGTCAGGGTTTGAGCCCATCCCATCATCCAGTGGGCTAGGAGCAAAATACGCTGTAGATAGTTCAGCAGCACTTCACTGGGTACCATATATCTCATTAACACAGTAGTATTTGTACAGTTTAGAGTCTACAGTTAGTGTACCATGCATGTCTTTGGGCTCTGGGAGAAAACATACACAACTAGTGCAGCTCCACTGTGTCACCCCCACGTAATAATAATAATTATGATGATATAGTTTATGTATATTTGCCTTCCACCTGAGTATCTCCGTTAGTTTTGACTTGAAGGAAGTCATTCATTCATCTCTTAGTACTGGCTTCCTCTATTCAACTGATATGACCGCTAATGGAAACTTATAAACTTATCAGCTACTGCTGTGTTGCCCTTTAATACTCGCATAAGAATGGTGGTCCTCCAAACAGTCCCTCATAAAACTAGAATTCTGCTGAAGAAGACTGGAGTATCCCGTCGAAACATGTCAAGGTAGGATAAAACCTTTTCTGTCTGAAAATAAGAATGTCAATGCTAGTTAGTTACCACAGACAGTATGAACTTTTTTGGATTACTACGCGAAAACTTTGGACAATCTTGTGTCAGAGAGTTCCGCTACCTCGAACACCTGATTTTAAAACGGGCGCGCCAGAAGAACCATCTCCGCTTCAATTTGCGCTGCCGAGATGAAAATGTTACACCTGCCAGCCTTAATGTAAAGAATCCCATTCGAACTAAGAATGCAGATCGAATGATGGAGAAAGTGCGGATGACTTTGGTCAAGAAAGAATACGAATTACAGCAAACGATATAAGGAATTTAGAATCTGATTTAAAACACAAAATGGAGGAGTTTAAACACCGGTACCCCTTAAGCAAGGAAATAGAACGAATGGTAGACAAAAACTTACACAAACAGTATGAGAACGAGTTCTTAAAAACTAAAGAAAGACACATAAGGAAACTTAACAAATTTATCGCAAATAAGCATACAGAAAGGAACCAACACCCAATTAATGAAAAATAAATATGTAACATGTCTAAACATCGTCTAACAGATGCAGAACGTAGTGTGTTATCCGGAGGGCTAAACTTTGCGGTAACGCCTAAACGCATCCCCCTCGAAGAGTTTATCCTCGCTACAGAATTGGCATGTGATAAAATACCAGACCCCGGGCAAAAAGCAGCTCTACGCAATGATATAGCAGGCATCCTCAAATCAACCAAACTCCCACCGAGCAACATTACAAAATCAGAAGAGCAAGCCATTACCACTATAAATCACTATTCTCCCAGCAGATAAAGGCAGACCTATGGTCATCCTGGACACAGAAAATTACGAAAAACAAATGAAAATGCTGGAATATACAGACACATACGAAGTGTTAAAAAAGGATCCAACGGAGCAGAAGAAAAATAGACTCAGGACGATCATAAAACGATTACCAAGTGAAAAGAAAATAGACAAACAAATTTACAATCACCTTATACCCACAGCAAGTGTAACCCCCCGAATATATGCCACACCAAAAATCCACAAGCAGGGAGCTCCGCTGCGACCCATAGTAGACCGCATAGGATCAGTAACTTACAACCTATCCAAATCCCTCGCAGAAATATTACAACCCCTTCTGGGACTAACAAGTATTGCAAAAACTCAAAACAGTTAGCCAAAGAACTCCAAGACACCAAAGTAGAGGCAGATGAAATTTTCATATCGCATGACGTGGTTTCTTTATTCACCCGCACGCCTGTAGACGCCACTTTAAACATAGTGGAAAACAGATTGGAGACCGACAGATCATTAAAAAAAGCGCACAAATCTCTCAGTACACGAAATATCAGAATTGCTTAGGTTCGTCGCCACATCCACCTATTTCAAATTCCGCAGCACAATATTTTGACAAAAAGAAGGATTCCCCATGGGTGACCCACTGTCTGCCATCAAGTGTGGTTTTTTCATGGAGGACCTGGAAACGAGGGCTATTGCATCGGCACCCGAAAGTAAACGTCCCACGCTCTGGAAAAGATACGTGGACGACATCTTAGAAAAAATAAAATCAGGACATGCGCAACAACTCACAGATCATTTAAACAGTATGGACCGCACTGGGAAAATACGATTCACACACGAAGAAAAGACTGATAAAACCATAGCGTTTCTGGACATAAGTACACATCACACAAATGAAGGAGACATTAAAATTAAAATATACAGGAAGCCCACCCACACAGATCAATACCTGCTTTGGTCATCTGAACACCCCATAAATCACAAACTTACCGTGGTAAGAACACTGTTTGATCGCGCATCCATCATTACAGAAGACACAGACAAGAAAAAGGAAGAGGAACATATAACGAACGCACTGAAGAAATGCCAGTACCCACTGTAGGCCATAAACACAGGCAAACTACAGGTACAGCAGAAGCAAAACACCGGAGCATTCAGAAAGAAACGAGAAAATGAAACCGAAACCAAAGTAGTTGTTACGTTGCCATACATAAGAGGCGTCACCGAGCGGATTCAACGAGCCATGAGAAAATTCCACATCAACACCCCGGTAAAACCAAACATAAAATTACGACAACTACTGGTACACCCGAAAGACCAAATTGACAACTGTAACAAATGTGACGTCATATACGAAATCCAATGCTGGTCTTGCCATAAAACATACATTGGGGAAACAGGTAGACGTTTTCACACACGTAAAAATGAACACCAAAAAGAATGCGAGAAAGAGACAACGGTAAGACAGACACGCTCAGTTATGGAACAAGCACTACAGGTTAACCTTAAATCAGCTCTCACAGACCATTGCAAGAGGGAATCATATTATGGACTGGGACAAGGCCAAAGTCATCCGCACTCAGAACAACCGACATGAACGCTGGATCATGGAGGCAATCGAAATCAGGAAGCGGGCCCACAGGACCATGAACCGGGATGAGGGGGCATACACGCTTTCCCACACCTGGAGTGCCATCTTGGAGGAGCGGCCGGATAGCACGAGGCGTGGCCGCCCTGTCAAATCTGACAGGACAGCCACGCCTCGCGAAAATCAGCTGATAAGACACGTCACTCGTAACATCAGTGACTTTTCTGAAGAAGACGGGAGTATCCCGTCGAAACATGTCAAGGTAGGATAAAACCTTTTCTGTCTGAAAATGAGAACGTCAATGCTAGAATTCTGCTGAGGTTTGTGAGGGGGAATGGGCAGTTGGCATAATAGGACAGCTCCCTCAAAGGCTGGGCAGGATCCCCTATCCTTTCATAGGCTAATGGAGCTAGACTTGGAAGTCTAAAGGCCACTCTGACACCAGCACACACCTAACAAAATGGGAGAATGTCAGAAAAAAGCCTGTCCTCTCCAGAACACCAACACCAGATGGTGAAGTGGAAGTGGGATCTTTGTCACTGCTGTATGATTGTGTTGGGTCTTTATCAGTCATCTAAGGCCACTGAACGTGGATCAGTGGGGATTAGAGCCATTACTGGTCTTATAGCAGATCTGCCATGGGCACAGTGTGTATAGTATTGCTCTTCTGCCCAGTACTAATGCATGTTGATGCTCATACTGTAAACTTGCTGTCCTCTTTTTGCAGTTTATTATATCAGCAAATTTTCAACTTCTTTTCTAGCTTTACAGGCTAGATTTGGATCAACCTCGGTGCAAATGTTAATTTTATGGCCAAAATTGAATGTTGTTTTTTCAACTCGATTCAAAATTCAATGATTGAGTGATGCATGTTCAACGTCTGCGGTTCTAATGGTCAGATCTTGATCACATTTGGTGTAAATGTCTGTCTCATAGCCCTGATTAAGTGTTGTTGTTTTCAGGTCAACGCAGGATCCAGTCTGTCTACCTTAACCCCTGATTGGCTGACAAATTTTTTACTTCTTGCCACTTGGTACTTTTCAGTCAAACTTGCTACAAATATTCACCTCTAGACCCTAGAGGGGTGCAGAAATTCACCATTGTCTCCCACCAAATACTCAACCCATTTTTTTGTGTGGATGAGTCGTGGAATTACAGATCTGTGGGTTTCTTTCTTTCTTTTTTTTTTTTTTTAAATGCGGTTGCAGTCTACAAAACCAATGCCGGGGACATTAAACTCTTGTTTACAGTGTTATTTATAAGTCGAATGTGAATTTAGGGCTGTACCGAATAGTTCAAAACTTCAGTTATAACATTCAGTAATAAATTTTAAATTAAAGTTGGAATATTTCCACTTTTTTTTGTTGAACGTATTAATTCCATTTGAATGTGGTATTTTTGTTTAAACCCGGAATTTCTGCACAGTTGCAGACAAAGCTTGGGCTATTGTAACATTATTGGTATTATACCTTTTGTAGAACTAGATTCAAGTGCTGGCTGTGTACTGTTGTTTCCAGCTTTCGTGAGCCAAACATTTTCAATTCTGAACGCTGGAAAGTCCAAATTCAAAAAGAAAAGATTTAGTGTTGGAAAAAAAGATGTAATCATTTCCAAATCTACAACATGTTGTTATGTTACGAAATATTCCGACTTAATTTCCGTATTCAATGACTGTTACATTTCAAAGCAGAATTTTTTGGCTGCGGTCAATGACTGCTCTCACGCTTGACTCGTGTGATTGGATTGGCCCACTGCCGGCATTGTATTTATGTTGACTAAACTGGCAAGCTACATTCATTGAAGAAAGTTGATTTAATTTGAAAAGTAACTTATTTTGTGTGATCAATCACTTTATTAAAATCAAGGATTTTGACAGGATTTTTTTTTTCTTTCTTTTGGGATGATGACGCCCTGTTGCTTATGAAACGGCACTTGATTGCTGAGCTTAACATTACATAGGGCTTGACACAAAGGAGTTTCCATTTTGGATGTAAAAATGCCGAAAAGGTAGATTGAATTTAAGGAAAGTTTGCAATTAATTAAATATGCACATTGTTGTCATCCCTGTATTATCATGCGTTGTCATCCCTAGTATTTGTTGTCATTGTTGTCATTCAGTTAAGTTGGAACTGAAGAGGTTGAGACAAATAAAGCAAAAAACATGATAGCTTTTTAAATGACATGTATAGGCCTACATTTCACATGAACTTGTCGGATAATAAGATGAAAGAATGTTGAAGTTGAATGTTTCTACCCCTAGATGTTATATATTGGTTTCATTTGAATCCAGTGTGGTTGTCCCATTATCTGATTGGCTGAAACATTTTCCCTTAAGTTGCAGCGGGTTGATTTCGATCAAACTTGTCTGCAGTGTTCTGAGTCTCGGTCGAGATTTTTTTCAGTGCATGGATAAATATTCTGTGTAGTATGGAACTCTCAAGACTGATTCACTAACGCACATTTTTGGGTCTCCTGAGACGAGTCTCAAGTGACCTATTCTGACCGCCTTTTGTCCGTCGTGCGTCTGTAAACAATTCGCATTTTCAACTTTGTCTCAGAAGTCGCTGATCCGATTTCGATAAAATTTTGCTGGAACCTTCCTTGGTCAAATATGCACCAAAATTGTGAATTATATGGTGCCCACCCCCAGGGGCCCTGAGGGGCAGGGCTTAAAGTGGTCAATACTTTTTCCACTTCTTCACAGAATCCACTGGTCTGATTTCAATAAAATTTTGCAGGATCCTTCCTTGGTCAAATGTGCGCCAAAATTGTGGATTAAATGGTGCCCACCCCAGGGGCTTTGAGGGGCGGGGCTAAAAGTGGTCACTACATCTTCCACTTCTTCTCAGAAACCGCTGATCTGATTTCAATAAAATTTTGCAGCCACTGTCCCTGGTCAAATATGCACCAAAATTGTGAATTATATAGTGCCCTCCCCCAGGGGCTCTGAGGGGTCTGCTAAAAGTGGTCAACTTGGCTGAAATTTTTAAAAATCATCTTCAGACCCAGATATGCTGGAAACTAATACTCTTCATTGATGGAAGGGTCTTGAGGTGCTTTATCAATATTGTGAATTTCATGACCCTCGAGCTCTATGTTTGCCCCTGGGGAGGGGGTGAAATGTACTAGAGTTTGTATAGGAAAATTATACTTTTGGGTAAATTTTGTTCATTTTCTTCTGGAAATCATTCAAACTTGATTGGCATTATAACCATGAGATGACAGTTTGATACTATGAAATTTTTGAACTTGTCTCTTCAGGGGCTGAGGGTTGTGGCCCAAATGGGGTCATATTGCCAAAGATTTCATCTGTCTTCTTCTCCAGACCGAGAGTCTGGAAACCAATACTCTTCATAGATGGAAGAGTTTTGAGGTGTTTTATCAAAATCGTGAATTTTGTGGTCCCCAGGCTCCATGTTTGCCCCTCGGGCGGACAGTTACGGACAGTTGTGTGTTCCAGATTATTCTGGAAGATTCCAATTTAGAAGAAGGATTGAATTTAAACGATTTATTAAATAACTGAGAGAATGAACGTAGCAATTACAATTTTATGGGAATGGGTAATGAAATTACTACATTAAAGATAGAAATACTGTCCTCTAGCCCAAACTGTCCGTCCTTGCGATGTTCCCACGACAATGGGAACTGTACTTTAAATAGGAAAATGATACTTTTGGCTATATTTGGTTCATTGACATCAACCACCTCAGTTTTTTTACAACTCCGGTGACCATTAAGGCCCATGGGCCTCTTGTTTGTTTTACACTGACTTCACATTTGGCTAATGGTGAATTTACAAACACAATTTTTTTTTTTTTTTTGCTCGTATGCAACCCCCTGTTGCCAGCTCAGTAGAGAGAGACAGTTCGCAGCTCTCCCCCGAAGCACCCGCCTGTTAGCCCCTGCATCTTTACACTCATTGGTCGAAACTATCGCAGGATCAGAACGAGGGCAGAAGTTACCTGAATATGAGCAAGCTTAGAATCTCGCTGACGAGCGCCCGGCTGGTCAACAGGAGGTGCTTGAGCAACAAACAAGACAATTATTTTTTTATTTCCCTTCCCAGCAGTCCCTTCCCAATTTGCATCCCTACAACGCTTTAGCCAATCGTGCACTGTTCTGAAAAGCTGCCGACCACTGCTTATTTGTACGACCGGAGATCGAACCCGTGCCGTAGTAGTCATTACTGCTCCACAAATGTAGCGCCTTAACTGAGTAAGCTAACTCGGCAGCTTGAAAAATAATTATTTTTTACAGTTCTTTAATCACTTTATTACTTGCTGTACATGTCAACAAATGTCGGCATGTTGTACAGTACACTGTAGTTTCCTTTCTATAACTTAAAAGAATTGTCGTGATGTCAACCACAGTGAACAATACAAGCCCCACAGGCCTTATGTATGTAGCTACCTTGACTTTTATCGTCACAACTATGGTTTTCATGTTGACCAGACTTTAATGACAAGCCATTGCCTAAAATCAGAACTAGAGACTTAAAGCACTTTTACCTGTGATAAGGAAGCGATTGACCCACCATAAACACTCACTGAGCCTTTTCTCCCTAACATTGTAGTCTTCTGAAATGGAGAAGACTCACGCACGCATGCATTGTTAGAACTGTACATGCTTTGACTGTGTGTGTACGACTGTGCGCCTTTACATGCCTATCTACCTATGAACATTTGTGGAAAATTATGAATTTATGTTCATTTTATCACAATTTCTGCGTGTAGATTGTCTCAATCTCTACTGAGGTCATTGAGTGCATTACGCCCTATGCGGGATCAATCTCAGTCATTTCCTCAATGACATTAGTTGCGTGGGATTGAGCTCACTGCCCTGGGCTTTCCCTGCTGGGAAGCCTCTCTAGGTCAGGCGGCTGTATCGAGCGTGCCTCAGTCCCCCTATGCAGCACTAAATAAACCCCTTCCCTGCCTATGTGGGACAGTCCCTGGCAAATAAAAGGGTTCCATTCAACTATAAAAGAAAACTCCCTGTGGTCCACCTCGCTCAGATTTCTTATTTTCCTGCTCCAGATGTTTTTGCACTCTGAGAATTTAAGTGAGCGATTTGTGGTGCATCAGGCCAATATTTGATATCCCTGCAGCTTGCCTGGGAAGGGGAGCAGAATTAACTGAGCACAGGTTACATGCCTATTCTGTTAGCTCAGAGTTACGATTTGTTATAGTGTTCTGTTGTCTGTGACCTACAAAGGCATTGTGCCATCACAGTTGTCCTGAGCTGGCACCTCCTGCAGCTGTCACGTGTGGTGTGCCTCACAGCCAGGCTGTTGGTAATGAAGAGCAAACCTGTAAGGAGGCAACGAGATTTTCCCCTGAAATGGAGGTCGTAACTGAGGTGGGCAGAACTTGATTCTAAGGTGCCAGGTAGAAGGCAGTGCTCCCCAGTGCGCATGCTGGTAAAAAGGGAGTCGAAAGTCTGGGTTGGCATTAGCCTGCTGATTTACACTGGTAGAACCTTCTTTGGTTTAAAATTGTTAAGCGGTATCTGAGGCATTCAGAAATGGTGCTACAAGCGCCTAGGTCTCTCCTAGCATGTTGGGGCAGCTTTGGCCCTGAAAAAGAAGCAAACTCCACAGTGCATCTGTGAGATGAACAGGGCCGAGCAGAATGAAGATGAGATGTTTTAAGAATAGGCCTTTGCTGAAAATTGAAAGGATCCTCAGTGATTGCCTTTGTCAGGAGCATTCAGCAGGAATAATGGAGCATTTCTCTTGCTGTGGGAATTGGAGCGGAATGCATTTCGTTTTTATGAATATCTAGCTCAGGGGATGAGGGATGGAGTAGAGACTGGTTGTTGCATGCTCTGCCAAATGGATGATGGGTTTGGTTGGGCAGAGGTGGTCTGGTGTGTGTGTGTGTGTGTGTGCGTGTGTGTAGTGGAGCGGTTGAGGCCCTTTTCTGTGGGCTCACAGCTGAAGCGAGGCCCCATGGCGCTGCGGGCCCTAGCTGAGAGTTCATTGTGTCAGTCTGCAGTGTGCTGGCACGTGAGCCTGGGGACCGTGGCTGCTTGCCCGACAGGATGGGTAGGGGAGGGGAGAGACGAAGGGGCAGGGGCTGCCCTTCCATCATATTAGTCCCTGAGCCAGAGGGATGGGTCTGTTGTAGCAAGGATTCATGGCTGACTGCTGCTCAAACGCACATACACCGTGTGTGTGTGTGTGTGTGTGTGTGCGTGCGTGTGTCTATAGACACACACACACACACACACACACACACACACACACACACACATACACTGATTAGCCACAGCATTGCAACCACCAGTCTAATATGCTGTTGGGCCTCCATATGCCAACAAAACGGCTCTGCAAACTCAGGTCCAGTAAAATGGCGGCCTTGCCAGATGCGGTTCAGCTTTCTGCCGCAAGGTGGCTGCACCTTCCTTCACGATATCCGGGGCGGTCGGCCGTCCTGCTCGTATTTACCGCCTTTACATATCACTGCGTGAGATTTTGTTGTGAGCTTTCATCGGCTTTTCTATCGTTGTTCGTGTGACAGAGACATCTGGTAAGTGAGATATACACGGATAAAGACTCTAAGTATCAACTTCTGGGCAGAAAAATGGGTCTTTGGAGTATTAAATGCTTAGACTTTCGAAAACGTCTCGTAAAATCATCCCTACCTTCCAATAAATTCTTGTTATCCAGGGACTCCAGATTGTTATCCTTCGATTAGCTACATTTTGAAATAAATATGACTATCGATTGGGATACAAAAAGATTGATAAGATTATTGGATTCGTGGAGAAAACCTGGATTTATTTGGCGAGTAAAGCAGCTAATTGTCTTAATTTGTTAGTTCTAATGTTCCCCTAGTCATTAGCTATCGGGCGGTGACAACGTTTTTGCAGTCAGCTGTATACAGAAGGTGCTATCATTTTCCTTAAATATTCTAAGCTTTTTTCCCCACTCATCGTGTGGTGCTAACCCCCGGGGAACGAATATGCAAAGGCATGATAGCCTTTGGAAACTTCCAGCATTACAACGAGGCATATAGATAAGAATCCTTCTGTTTTAAGTCACTTTACATTGACAGCTGTTATCTCTAATGTATACTTGGTGATCTTAACATGCTGTGCATTCGAAATTATCCAAACAACCCAAGAAATCCTGGGGGGTTTGATCATCGACAGTGTTCCTCTATGCGTTTGTATGCGATGCGGAAAAACAACCATCTGCAGCACGGGTCCGAACCGCCCCGGATACAGATGTAGAGCCATCTAGCGATCAAGGTGTATGCATCTGGCAAGGTGTCCATTTTCAGATCTGGGGTTTCTCAGCAGAACATTTTCCAGAGCATCACACTCCCTGCACCAGATTGTCTTGTTCTAACCGGGCATCCTGGTGCCATCTCCTCCCCGGGTAAATGGTCCTCACATGTGCAGTCAGTGCACAAGATGCAAGAGAAAACGGGACCCTTTCGGCCAGGCAAACTTTATTTGCTCCAAGGTCCAGTTCCTGTGTTCATTGTCGGCACTTTTGGCAGTGGACTGGGGTTACAATGTGCACTGACTGGTCTGCAGCTCCAAAGGGTTATATGCATCTGGGTTCGATTGTGACACATTCGTCCTATAGCCATTGTTAAAATTTTCTGTGACCCATGGCTTTGTCGGTTTGAACCAGATATCATGGCTTTCGCTGCCCTTGTGCATCAGTGAGCTTGTATTTATTGGACTGCTGAAAATGCTGGAGGCTTATCTATTAAATCAAGGTCAATGTGGTGCGTTCAGAGCAACCTTAGATTATCTGTTGGGTTTCTATCGGCAATTAAAGATGGATCAGTTTTACTCTAAACGGGTTCAGTTTTACAAGCATGCTATCCTGGGTCTCTCTCTGTTTTTGCATTGAAAGTCCGCTGTGAGACAAATGGCATCCTTGCAAATTCCCTGCTCAGACCATTGCTTGCTAAGCTGCTCATATTTAATATGATTGACATGGGTGGCCAGATGTTGCAGCTGTTAAGGTCCCTTTCATGGTGAAGAGCTGAGAGCACGCAAACTGCATAGTGAGAAATTGTGCTCCTACTGCATATAGGCCATGTATTGAAGGCTGATAAGACATTTTTTTGTGGACTAACAGCCAACCCTTACAATGGCCCTGGAGTCCGTTTTGTTTTATAATGTGCTACAGACCATCCCTCCAGCTGTGATCATTACTAGCCATCCCACAGTTAAATGGTTAGCCTTGTGAGACAGCAGGGGTTTACTGTCTGCCCCAGCGCAGATAGAGGCTTGCGTGCAGCAGCTGTTGAATTTGGCAGATGAGGACGACGCCACAGAATGTGCACTCATGCTGTTTAAGGAATACAGTAGGCGTATATCCATTAGCACTACTGTGAATGAATGTCTCCCTTGTTTAAGGAGCGGTTTGCATTGTAAGCAACTCGCCATCTGTGTGTCTGCTATTATCTGTCATATTAAAGTGCTATTGTGTGTGTATATCATTTTGTTAGTTGATGGTAGATCTTTGTCCCCACCGCCTCTTTTATGTATAAGGTAGTGCATAGAATCTGTAGATAAACTGACCTTTTGTTCTGTGATCACTCAAATAAATCTCATACTGAATGCAGTGTGTTTCCTGAATTTGCACATCCTAAAAATAGGCAGAGAATTGCTTGTCCTACTATTTGATCTAAAAATTCATTCCATAGGAGAAAGTCTCCATGCCGCAAGTCCCACATTCTGGGAGAAGAGAGTGCACTTTCACATAGATCTACACATTTGTGCCCACGGATCAAAAATGGGTCATCCAAGCCACTGTCGGCGGGCTTCTCCAAAAAAGCACTGACCCACTTATGATCTGCCAGCTTCTCTTGCCTTTTTTCCGTTATTTTGTGCTTGGACTGTCGGAGGCTGGCGGAGCTCGGCTGTAATTACAGCCTGCCAAACACAGAAAAAGAGTCGAATTCTGTGTGTTGTGTGCGAGCGTGGGGCTTGAAGTGGCTCAAAAAAAAAAAAAAGCTGAAAATCCATTCCCCGTTCCATGCACCACTCCTCACTCCACATCACTTCAAAATTTCACTGCCTTCTGGCTTCTGAAATCTTTGTGCAAATGACTGCCGTCATCTGGTCCAGACAAGTACCAAGTTTGTTATTTGGAAAAGCGATCAAATGCAATTGTCGCACTTTAATCCTCTGCGTTCCACCTGGTAATATGAGAGCCATCGTGCCCTCAGTGGTGTCAGACATGAACTAGCATGCTAATTGAGACCATTTTAAATCTGCAGACCACCTCTGAATGGAGACAGTTAGGATGGACTCTTTGAGAAATGTGCATCAAAGTTATTTCTGTGGAGTGAACACAAACACAGCTGTGGGTGCCTGACTGAGTCTTCCTTTATCCCCCTCAGAAGAAGGTCTGTGGGGTGCTGCACACTAGCCCTGGAGTATCACAGTAAGAGCCTGAGAAGGGGGTTCCACCTGGGTAATCCCTCAAGATCGATTTCCAGACACCACTGCCCTGCCACTTACAGACTTGGAGCTGTAACTGCAGGGATTTACCCCAGCTGTGTGTAGAGAGGCTGGTCTGAGGGAAACAGAAGTCTCCCTGTAGCTGTTGGTTTCTGGTCCTGCAGAACTGAGAGATAGCTTGAGAACACAGACCCAGATGCTCTCTAGTGCTGAGAGAGCTGGGTTCTCAGAAGGCTCTGTTTGTTGCTTGTGGACTACAGCAGACTATGGCCTAGCTAATGTCCTCAGCAGGTGGACCATGTATGCCCTCACTGTACCTCAAACATCCAAGTCCTTACCCCTTTCCAATTCAGTCAGTCACTTCAGGGCATGCTGCATTAGGTTTAAACTTTTACATCTGTGCTCGTTATGTCTGCATGCATGCATGTGCGCTCGTGTGGTGAGAGAAATGTAAGGGGTCACATCAATGGCATTTACGGTTTAAGGCAGGTCAGTTGTTCCAGTCATGCTTCATATCTATGAGGGAGCCACAGCCATAACTGTGGCTGAGGTACTAATGGGGGTGGCATTTTTAACTGTTGGGAACTCAGATTATGGGTGGCCTGTTGAGAAAATGTTGATCCTCGTCTACAGTGATAGAAATCCTTGCTCTGAGCAGTGCATTACAATACAAACCTGATACAGAATTTTGCCTCTTTCACGTCTTCATAAAGGGCTCTGAACTGCAGAATACACAAGCTGCTGCTGCAGCCGACCGGGACCTCATCCTGAGATTGTACCACGGCTTCCCTCACCCTCTTGTGCTTTTAGGAGATCTTCTTGGTGTCATAATTTTTAAAAAAAATTGGAATCTCCAATCCCACCCGAACCTGGAATATCCAATCGGTGTACTATGTACAAGCATGCTCATATGCGACTCATGCTGCCATGTCGGGAAAGAGCAGACAGTTCGTGGCTCTCTTCTGAAGCACACGCCTGTCAGTCGCCTCGTCTTTACACTCATGGCACGAAACTTTGCAAGCTCAGAACGAGGGCAGAAGAAACCCAAATAATTTTTCCCATGATCGGCTAGGGTACCTTGCACCAATCAGTGGCTACGTTATTGGTTTTGCAGGAGCAAAAAAGATTTTGCATGTGCTAAAGGTCCCAGTAAATCAGGCCCTTAATATTCAAACTGATAAACTTTGTTTTTTGGAAATATACACTCATTTTGAATTTGATTTCTGCAACATATTTTAAAAAAGCTGGGACAGGGGCATTTTTACCCCTATGTTACACCACCTTTTAACAACAGTCGATATGCATTTGGGAACTGAGGACACCATCTGGAGAAACTTTGTTGAAGGAATTCTTTCCAGTGATCAGATTAAGGAAAAAAATTGATTCGCATTTTTTGCTAGTCATTATATCAATTGATCAGCAATTGTTGAGCACATTTGAATAATGATTAGCAAAAATAATTACAAAAAAAAAACAGTAAATACATTTTAAATGATGAAAGAGCTTTTTTATTCTTTCCAAGTGACCGATACAACTCCATTCTGAAAGCAAAACTAATTATTTCCAGAAGGCATCAATCTTACCCTGAACTACACTATCTTCATTTAATGCAGCACACTTCCGTTTTCCTGGGAAATTTCTGAAAACTACTTGTAACCTGCAGTACAGCCGTCGTATCTATACCTTACTGTAGCGTATGATTTTTTTTAGCACCTAATCAGAGATGTGAAATGATTCATACCCATTTAAATCCAGTCATACAAGGCACTCTCCTACTCAGTCACGTTTGACATCACAACATCATGTATTTGAATGATTAGAGATCATTATGCATGTTTCGGGAGAGGCCGGGGACCTTGCAATTCCCTAAACCCACATGGCAATGAGTGACGTTTTGATGACTTTGATCGGCTTACCGTGATGTTTGGGTAACTGGAGGAGGAACATTCGGATGTGTAAAAACGTGAAGCGTGCATCCTTTCGAGACGATTCAATGCCGAAAAAATTGGAGGCCAGAAACAAAATTTTTTTTCCATAAGGGCAAAAACCAGATCACACTGCTTTAGTATAGGAATGATTACGAAGATTCCCCTTAACTAGCATCAGCTAGGTAGGAAGATGGCTTGCTTTATAATCTGAAGAGTAACGTTATACGCGATTGCACGCAAAACAAGATAATGCAGCTAAAACTAGCCATGAAATAACACGTCTCAGACCCGAACTGTCTGTTTGCTCTTTAGGTAAAATAAGCGGATCATAAATGTTGAAAGAGATCCTCTGCGTGCGATAGCATTGAAAGCAACACATCAGAGCTATAAAAATTTCTCCTATGGGCATCATAGTTACCATAGGTTCACTAGCCAGCTAGCTGTACCTAAGCGATTGCTTTTGAATTGGCTACTAAATTGGCTAACATCTCAAAAAATGTAAAAGTTCAGTTTGGTCAGACGAAACTGCAGCGAAACCTCAGATAAGTACATGCCTATGACCGCTGGTAAAATTAGTCAAGTTGGGGGCAAGAAACATATTATATCAATCATATCTCATGATGATCATTTACAAAGATATCTTAAGTTAACGCTAGTTAGCTAACTAGCAAACTAGGTGGCTATATCCAAAGCCTTGCTAGTGCATGCATGCGTTCCGCAGAAGCTGATTGGTTGGTATGCGAATAAACATCATTTTCCAGCCAAGCAAAGTCGCAAAAAGTTCTCCTGTTGCTATGTGGCTCGGGAACTCAGAAGTTCGCAGGCCAGTGAGTCGGGATCAATTAAATATTATTGGGATTTTTTAAATTGTATTTTTTGCGAAGGGATTCTTATGATGATTAGCATTTTGTCAAAACTGCTGAAATTTGATTCGCATTTTGCGACGCGAGTCCACCTAATCTGATCTCTGCTTTCTCATTCTTGCTTGATGTATGACCTCAGTTGCTCAACAGTGTGGGGTCTCCGTTGTCGTATTTTGCGCTTCTTAATGCGCCACACATTTTCAATGGGAGTCAGGTCTGGACTGCAGGCAGGCCAGTCTATTATCCGCACTCTTTTACTACGAAGCCACGCTGTTGTAACGTGCAGTGTGGCTTGGCATTGTCTTGCTGAAATAAGCATGGACGTTTCTGAAAAAGACGTTGCTTGGATGGCAGCATATGTCGCTCCAAAACCTGTATGTGCCTTTCAGCATTAATGATGCCTTCACAGTTACCCATGCCATGGGTACAAACATATCCCCATACCATCACAGATGCTGGCTTTTGAACTTTGCGCTAACAATCTGGATGGTCCTTTTCCTCTTAAGCCCAGAGGACATGATGTCCATGATTTCCAAAAACAATTTGAAATGCTGACTCGTCAGACAATTGCACACTTTTCCACTTTGCATCAGTTCATCTCAGATGAGCTCAGGCCCAGAGAAGTCCACCTTTGCATGGTGGAGTTTTAACTTGCACTTGTAGATGTATAGACACACTGTGTGAACTGACAGTGGTTTCCCAAATTTTTCCTGAGCCCATATGGTAATATCCTTTACAGAATGATTTTGGTTTTCATTGCAGTGCTGCCTGAGGGACCGATGGTCACGGGCATTCATTGTTGGTTGTCGGCCTTGCTGCTTATGCATAGAGATTTCTCTGGATTCTCTGAATCTTTTGATGACATTATAGACTGTAGATGATGAAATCCCTAAATTTCTTGCAATTGCACATTGAGAAACATTTTTAAACTGCTGGACTATTTTCTCACGCAGTTCTTTACAAAGTGGTGAACCTCGCCCCATCCTTGCTTGTGAACGACTGAGCCTTTTGGGGTTGCCCCTTTTATACCTAATCATGACACTCGCCTGTTTCCAATTAATCTTTTCACCTGTGGAGTGTTCCACACAGGTGTTTTTTGAGCATTCCTCAACTTTCCCAGTCTTTTTTTGCCCCTGTCCCAGCTTTTTTTCAACGTGCTGCAGGCATCAAATTCCAAATGAGTGAATATTTCCAAAAAAAAAATGAAGTTTATGTCATGCACTCAATGGAGTATAGGTTGGAAAGGATTTTCAAATCATGGTATTCTGTTTTTATTCACGTTTTACACAACGTTCCAACTTCATTGGAGTTGGGGTTAGTAAAGTGATGTTTGTCGTACAGCCTCTATTGGATTGCAAGCCAGAAGGCGGCATTTAAAATGTAACTACGCCCTGCTCTGTCCCCCGAACACTTTCTGGCAAACTGAAAGCCTGCCAAGAAGAAACATCAGCTTGAAGTTGCTGAACTTGGCAGCACAGATGGTAGCAGTTAGAGGGAACTACAGCCAGGTCTATGTAGCGCGCACTGACTGTGTTTTTGGTTGTGTCCACAGTGCGGCCGGCGGAGAGATCTTCCACCAGTGTGTTTCAGACCGGGAGGAAGCCTTCCAGGAGAGAGACGTCAAACGACTCATGAGGCAGATCCTGGAGGGAGTGCACTTTCTGCACAAACACAACGTGGTGCACTTGGACCTCAAGGTTAGTCACAGGAATAACTGAATTTTGCTGCAGAATCACAGTGGGCGCACGTCTCTTGGCTTAAGAGCATTTCACAGCGTGGTCATAAAGGAAGGAACATACCAGGGAGTAGGCGATCCGGGTAAACTGCGATCAAATCCTTGCTTGAAAGGCTGTACGAAGTGTGTATTTGACTAGTGTCCACTTGTACTACCATTGTGTCTTTCTCATATACAACATCTATTGGGGAGCACGGCTCGTTATTACTCCTCCATTCTAAATTAATCTCCATTCCGACCGGATCCAGCTTGACATGCTGTAAGACAGTATAATGGAATGATCACACCATAGCTGACTCACACTTTGCCAAATCAAACCAGGCACGCAGCAGTAGATTCACTTTGGGTGAGAGACGCCTGCAGATGTGACATGTCTTTGACCTGCATTCATAGCCTCAGAATATCTTGCTGACCAGTGAGGATCCTTTGGGAGATATCAAGATAGTGGACTTCGGGCTCTCCCGCATGGTGAGCAGTAACCAGGAGCTGCGAGAGATAATGGGAACCCCAGAATATGTGGGTGAGTGCAGCATCAACTGACACTACGAACAACTTAATAACACCTTTTAAATAGGGACTGAAACCACTATCATTATGCTTTGTAATAGCCTATAAATGTGCCTGAGTACAGCACATCTATTCTTAAAGGACATCAACTGCCTAGTCATGTCATATAAATATAGTGACTCTCACACAGAGATTGTTACTAATACTACTAATTACCACTCTTAAACTGACAGAGAAGAAAACCATCCCTTAGAATTTTACTTTGGCTTCAGCATTGGTTTCATTTATGCTTTAAATTTTGCATCTGTTTTCTTGTTCTCAGCTCCAGAAATTTTGAATTATGAGCCAATAAGTACAGCAACAGACATGTGGTAAGATGTGCATTCACTCTGAACCTTTCTGCTTCTGTCTGCTAAAATGTGATTACAACCCTTTGACTTCTAAAATAGACATTGCAATTAGAATTGGATCATTTCTTTTGAAATGCAATTTCAGAAATGCATCTTGGAAACTCTAAATAATTTTATTGTACTCATTCTCCCTACCACATTCCCCACATTCTGCCCAAGTGTGAACCCAGCCTGCATACTTCCTTCTGCTGCTCTCACTCTGCCCACACTGGGGACACACTCTTTCATTCTCTCTACCGCGTGCCTCTCATCCATTGGCTGACGGTGGACGGGTGACCATTTATGTGCACTGTAATTGGCTGCAGTGCCACTCATTTGAGCTTTATCGCGAGGAAATGTGCGAGCAAAGTGTGCAGAATGAAATAAAACATTTTAAGTAGGCGATCAGGTCCATAGGGTTAAGGGGTGATCCTTGACACCTGTCGGACATGCACACAAAGATTAGCTTATACTCATTAAGAAACTCTCTCACAATATCAACATTAAATATATCTGAATTTTATTTTACCTTTTTGTAGTGTTTTCCATAGGCTTCCTTCTTGGTGGAATCATTCCATGATTTTTAGCATGTGATCTGAGCTAATAATACAAAACCCAAAACCAGTGATGTTGGCACATTATGTAAATCGTAGATAAAAACAGAATACAATGATTTGCAAATCCTTTTCAACTTCTATTCAATTGAATACAATACAAAGACAAGATGTTTAATGTTCAAACTGAGAAACTTTATTTTTTTTTGCAAATAATCATTAACTTAGAATTTAAAGGCAGCAACACATATTAGAAAAAAGTTAGCACAGGGGCCTTTTTACCACTGTGTTATATCGCCTTTCCTTTTAACGACACTCAGTAAACGTTTGGGAACTGAGGAGACCAATTTTTGAAGCTTTTCAGATGGAACTCTTTCCCATTCTTGCTCGATGTACAGCTTAAGTTGTTCAAAAGTCCGGGGTCTTCGTTGTCGTATTTTACGCTTCATAATGCGCCACAGATTTTCAATGGGAGACAGGTCTGGACTACAGGCAGGGCAGTCTAGTACCCGCACTCTTTTACTACGGAGCCATGCTGTTGTAACACGTGCAGAATATGGCTTGGCATTGTCTTGCTGAAATAAGCAGGGGCGTCCATGAAAAGACGTTGCTTGGATGGCAACATATGTTGCTCCAAAACCTGTATGTACCTTTCAGCATTAATGGTGCCTTCACATATGCGTAAGTTGCCCATGCCTTGGGCACTAATACACCCCCCTACCATCACAGATGCTGGCTTTGAACTTTGCGCCTATAACAGTCCGGATGGTTCTTTTCCTCTTTGGTCCAGAGGACACGACGTCCACAGTTTCCAAAAACAATTTGAAATGTGGACTCGTCAGACCACAGAACACTTTTCCACTTTGCATCAGTCCATCTTAGATGAGCTTGGGCCCAGCGAAGCCTGCGGCGTTTCTGGGTGCTGTTGATAAATGGCTTTCGCTTTGCATTGTAGAGTTTTAACTTGCACTTGCAGATGTAGCGACAAACTGTAGTTACTGACAGTGGCTTTCTGAAGTGTTCCTGAGCCCATGAGGTGATGTTCTTTACACACTGATGTCGGTTTTCGATGCAGTACCGCCTGAGGGATCGAAGGTCAGGGGCATTCAATGTTGGTTTTCGGCCTTGTCGCTTACCTGCAGTGATTTCTCCAGATTCTCTGAACCTTTTGACAATATTACGGACCGTAGATGATGAAATCCCTAAATTTCTTGCAATAGCTCGTTGAGGAATGTTGTTTTTAAACTGTTCAACAATCAGCTCACGCATTTTTTCACTAAGTGGTGACCCTTGCCCCATCCTTGTTTGTGAATGACTGAGCATTTCAGGGAAGCTGCTTTTATACCCAATCATGGCACCCACCTGTTCCCAATTAGCCCATTCACCTGTGGGATGTTCCAAATAAGTGTTTGATGAGCATTCCTCAACTCTCTCAGTCTTTTTTGCCACTTGTGCCAGCTTTTTTGAAACGTGTTGCAGGCATCAAATTCCAAATGAGCTAATATTTGCAAAAAATTACAAAGTTTACCTGTTCGAACATTAAGTAACTTGTCTTTGCAGTGTATTCAATTGAATATAGGTTGAAATGGATTTGCAAATCATTGTATTCTGTTTTTATTTACGATTTGCACAGCGTGCCAACTTCACTGGTTTTGGGTCTGTATTATGGATTCAGAGTCCCTGTTAGAACAACCCATAACTATTTAGTCATTGTATAAGCTTCCACCACCCTTGGAGATGTCCTCCTCTCACAATTTTTGTTTTATTAGTGTATGACCATGGCTCATTTTTCTCCATTACATCCTGTATGTAGTTAGTCCTTCTATGTGGACTAGTTAGACAAATGACATTGGATGGTGGGCTAAACACGGGCCTGTGTACTTGGTTCAGGGCTCTCCCATGGCATGTCCTCTCTGACAGTTTTGTGTATCCCTCTGTGTTAGGAGTATTGGAGTACTTGCCTACGTGATGCTGACAGGGACCTCTCCGTTTCTGGGTGATGACAAGCAGGAAACCTTCCTTAACATTTCCCAAATTAACATCAGCTACACTGAGGAGGAGCTGGAGGGGATGGATCCATCTGCCATTGAGTTCATGAAGTCTTTGCTCATCAAAGAGCCACAGTAAGCACACCTACGCTAAATTAGACAACTGTTTTACTGAAGGCCACTTTGCCGCAGGGCTACTGATAGAGCTGAATGCAAGCACATTTTGACGGGCACTGCGAGGATATTGCGCCAAGTAAGGGGATTTTAAAACAAGAGGCTTTGATTTAAAAAAAATCAAATCACTGTACACTGAATCCCAGCCAAGTGCATAATTTCTGGATGAAAGATTGGTTTGATATTAAGCTTAAAGTCTTCACTCACAACAAAACATGTTTCCTTATTTGGGCATTTTTTTGAGTACATTCCTACATGGCTCTTAGAAACACTGCCTCTGTAAAATCAGCTGTAGACTAAATTTTATGAGCTGGAGGAGTTCACCCCTTGACAGGAAATACTTCAAATTTTTAATGTACCCCAGGAGAACTCCAGACTCTTACTCCCACCAGTCTCCTTGTGCTTGGCGCTCTGCCCTGAGAGTGCTTCCTCAGCATAACTGACTGCATTGTGTTCGCAGAGAGAGGGCTGCAGCGGCGCAGTGCCTTCACCACCCTTGGCTACATCTGCCAGCAGAAAGGAAGGAGGAAATGAAAGAGCGGGTGGAGGCAGAAGCTGACTGCTCCATCCTAACTGTCACAACGGAGGAGGGAGAAGAGGAAGGCCCTGTGAGGGAGGAGCTTATTGTGGTGGCGGCGTACACCTTGGGACAGTGCCGGCAGTCGGAGAAGGAGGCCATGACTCCTGAACAAAAGGCAGTCTCGAAGCGCTTCAAATTTGAGGAGCCCTTCAGCGCCCTGCAGGAGGTCTCCGGAGGGTTCATCTTCTGAAGCCCCTTTGAGTCATGCTTCAAACCCACTCTGTAATCCTCCTCATGATTTGAACTCATTAAGCCAAACCTCTGTCGTTCATTAAGCTTGTTTGTTTTTGGTCTGTCACTTGTTCGTTTTAATGTGCTGCTTTGTTTTTATTCGGTAAGCTACAACAATTTGAACATTGCTGTGTTTTTCAAATGTTTTTTTTTTTCTCTTTTTGTTTTTTGTGCCATGCTTGAAAGTTGAAATGAAACAAAGCGAGCAGTGCGCAGAGCTGCATCTTTGTTTTGTTCTTGCTTTCTGTTCTGTTTGCCATCTCTTTCTAAAAGTATATATTGTTTGTTTAATAGTTAAGATGTGGTTGGGAGAGGGCTAAATATATGTATATACAACTAAATCTAATATTGTTTCGAGAGTATGTTTTAATTAAATGGATTGAAAATAAAATTATAAAGCCATTGCACATAAGTGACTCCAAACAATTTTCACGGTCAGTATTTTGGTTAAACTTCTAGAGCAATAATTACATTTCTTTCTACACTGTTTATGCTGTTATAGCAGAGATTTATTTTAACTCATCCCTATATTTGTCATTATGTCTTTTATCAAAGTTTGTCTCTAGATTAATTCTTTTCTATGAAAGCAAATTTGAACATGAATATCTTTGACACTGTAAATAAATGATAATCACTGAAGAGTTGATGGCCACCTTGTTGGTATATATGTTTCCCAGAATATTTGTCTAGCCAAAATCTGAATCAAAATGGTGAAGTGCTCAGTCTACTGCTCATAACCTATCTCTTATAGTTATTGCATCATCAGTTTCTGGGAAGAAGTATTTGCCCCCACAAAACTTTGGTTGTGCCGCGTTTAGCTGCAATTACTGTGAGATTAGTTCTGTTAACTGGAGATCACATCGTTCTTATACTATGAAGTATTGTCTAATTAAATAACCGCATCATACTTAAGCGTCAGATTGCAGATTGATGCCCAGAAATTCTCCCTAGGATTTTCTGGTTAAGAGTTGGACTTGTGGTTCCATCATTTATGTCTAGTCCAGTGTTCCCCAACCCTCTCCTGGAGGCCCACCTCTCCTGCATGTGTTAGATCTCTCCCTGCTCCAGCACAGGTGATTCAAATGATCAGGTTGTCATCAATCAGCTTTAGGAGGTGATTAAGGAGCTGATCATTTGAATCACCTGTGCTGAAGCAGGGAGAAATCAAAAGCACGCAGGACAGGCAGGCCTCCAGGAGAAGTTTGGGAAGCATTGGTTTAGTCAGATCCCCTCACTATCCAACAACCATTACCAGTGGATATAGGGTACGAAGTTGTTCATTTGCCCGGAATGGTGGGCAGAAGGCATGCTGTTTATCGGTTGTTTGTATGTCTGTCTGTCTGCATGTCCAACACACTTATTGTGTGTACAATATCTACTGAAAGATTGGACCCTTTTTAACCAAATCAGAAATGGTAACTTTCCACAGTCAGTCATTTAACTCAATAATGTGGAGAATAGACTAGACGGTGCACTCTCTATTCTTGGTGCATTTTGCCGTAAGATATACTTTATTGAACCCTGTGGGGTAATTTGTCCTCTGCATTTCACCCATCCCATAGTTAGGAGCAGTGGGCAGCCACACAGCTGTGCCCGGTGGGGGCATAGTCATATAGGCACCAGCTTCTGGTAATGTTGAAATCAATGGGCAAAATGCATAGTAAACGTAGTAGAGACCCCTGTTCAAAAAGAAATAATCTAAAATAATAGTAATAATAATAATAATAATAATAATAATAGGGTTGCCATAGGGCACTTACTAAATAAGGACATACTCATAAGTGACAGCTTTCAGGATATAACCAATATGAACAAAGTCAGGTGAACTGATAATAAAAAAACACAAATATTTATCCATAAATATTGGTAAAACAGCGGTTTTAGAGAGAATAAAAAACATATTTCTGCACGGTCTGTACAGTTTTCATAGCAAACAGCGCAACAGAAACTATCCATGGTTCATAAATCATACGCTTCCAAACTGGTTCAGGTACTACATGCTTTGTTTTGCCATGAACGGATAAAGCCAACTTAACACAAGACAGTGGGCCTTGCACAGTCTAGTTTTTTTCTCTCTGTCCTTGGCTACACTGATTAGGTTTGAGAGGTCATCAGGTCAAAGGTCAAAGACACAACTTTAACTTTGCTGGGACAGAAGATACGCTTTGGGCATATGAAACTGGCTGGTTGTTGCACGGCTATCAATGCTTGGTGCTGACTTCTACGTAACGGAATGATGTGTTAGATTTACGCCAGATGTAACAGGACTTGCATCTTCTAAGCAGTCCCACTGTTGACTGATCAGTCCACAGAATATTATCCCGAAGTCTTGGGGGTCATCAGGCTGTACATTGGCAAAGGTGGGACCAGCCTCAATATTCCTCTTGGTTTGCTCTCTCATGTATACTGCTTTTTGCCCAGTCTATTAAATATTGAGGAAAGATGTAGTCTGGTCAGCACGAGATTTATAAGGATGGTGGTTTTAGCCACTGTAGGATCAGAACAGCCATTTGGCTCTGAACTACAGATTGCTCCAGGGGAATTTGCCGTTGCTTAGTCCGAACAATTGAGTTTGGATGCTGTAATCAGGGCTGACTTTATCAGAGGGAAGGAAGGCCTACTATTCCTTAGATGTTCTAGGTTCTTTTGTGACTTCTAAGGTAAGTCAGTAATGCACTCTTGGCAGAATTTTGGAAGGCTGGGCACTACGGGGATGGATTCCCTGCGGTTCCACATGTTCTTCATTTGTAGCTGGTCTCTTATTGTGGTTCGCTGAAATCCCAGAGCCTGAGATATAGCTTTGTATCAGTCTTTTTAATCTAATATTTTTTAATAACTTTCTTAGATCTTCCAGAATTTCTTTTAGCTTTGGCAAAGTGTGCTATTAGCTGAGACCTTGGGGCCTATTTCACAGTACTGAAACATATGGTGGGGAGTGGCGTCCCCCAGGGATCGGTGTTGGGACCCCTGCTGTTCCTCATCTACATTAATGACCTTGATAGTATTATTGAGAGCAGATTGGTTAAATTTGCAGATGATACTAAATTGGGGGGTTTGGCAAATAGTCTAGGGTCCACTAAAGTGATTCAGGATGATTTGGATAGAATCCAGAATTGGGCAGAAATGTGGCAAATGAAATTTTCTGTTGCAAAATGTAAAGTTGTACATGTAGGTAATAAAAACATTAGACGGGATTACTTCATGGGAGGTTTAAAACTGGAATGTGCTGTACACGAGAAAGATCTGGGAGTGATTGTTGACCAAACCCTCACAGGCTCTAGCCATTGTGCCGTAGCAATTAAAAAAGCCAATCGGATGCTTGGATTCATTGGCAAAAGTATTGAGTGCAAATCTAAGGAAGGTGATGCTTCTTTTGTACAACACATTCGTCAGACCACATCTGGAGTATTGTGTACAGTTCTGGGGACCGTACTTTAAGAAAGATATAGAGGCTCTAGAGAAAGTTCAGAGAAGAGCCACTAAGCTTATTCCAGGTATAAAAAATGAAAGCTATGAGAAGAGGCTGAAGATCCTTAATCTCTTTAGTCTTCGGAAAAGGAGACTAAGGGGTGATTTGATTGAGGTCTTTAAATATGTTGAGGGATTAACAAAGTGAATTATTTGGGATTCCTTCAACCAAGTGTTGTGAGTAGAACTCGGGGTCACAAATGGAAGTTGACCAAAGGTAAATTTAGCACTGATATTCCGAAATATTTCTTCACCCTAAGAGTAATTTCAATGTGGAATAGTTTGCCTGACCATATTGTTGAGGCAGAGACCTTGGGGGTTTTCAAGAATAGGCTTGACTTAAAGCTAGATACCATTGAGTCATTGAGCATCTGAAGGGATATATTCACAATAGTATAAAGAAACTGGCAAGCGTAGTTGGGCTGAAAGGCCTGTTCTTGCCATTCATGTTATGTTATGTTATGTTATAATGTTTAGATTGAGTGAGGTTGGCAGTAGTTTAGATGTGTTGCTCAGTCTATTGTAATCCAATTATAAATCCATTTTTTTTAACTGCCCGATTGAGGTTCTAAGGTTGAAATACATTTTTTCACACAGGGTTGAATTGTATCGGATAACTTTTTTCCTTCATTGAGTAAAATCGGTTAAAAAAATATCTTCTGTTAACATGGATCATCTTTGCCTTCAGAAAGAATTTTTTCTTGAAGAGCTGAAACAATTAGATGTCACAATTTTGCAAAAATGGGGGAAATTGAGAGGGGGGAAATGTCCGTATGGAAGTATGTTTTTAAAGGTACCAAAATCTTAGCACTTGAGGCTAGATCAGTAAAATAAATTGTGGCCAAAAAAAGCATTCAGCTGAATCATTGTCCAGTTGAAAATTGTGATGAATATACTTTGATTATCTTAGTAACATACAAAACTATAATTTTTATGTGATTTTTTTCCCTGTCATTTTTAGCTGACCAATAGTGTGGTCTACAGTTTCTTTCTGTGACACAGATGTCGCAGACAAGCTTGGGTGTGTCTCCCACACTTTGTACACACCATAGTCATGTGGTGAGTCACCAGATGTTCAGAGAATAAATGTTAGTGTGGCGTCTGAGGCAAAAAATACCTCTTATGTTACCAATGATCCTTGAGAAAAAAATGGATAGTTGAAACTTTATCTCATTAGTGTGCAAACACAGTATTGTCTTTCCGCTGATTATTGGTCTTTCAGTCCATCTGTCTGTCACACATCTTGTATGCACGATATCTGCTAAAGTGGAAAGATTTTCTCCAAATCACACATGGTGATTCCCAACAGATTGTTGCTGAACTGATTAGATTTTGAAGGTCATCATGTTGAAGGTCAAGGTCAACAGTATGCAGGGACTAGTGATCAACTTTTAGGGCACATGAAGCTAAGGCAAAGGAGGTATAGCAATCAATGCTTTGTGTTGACAACTGAATTATTACTCTTCTATCACACTTAATGATGATCAAACTACCGCAACTACAGACTCCACGCAAACTTTGACTTAAAGGTAGTTTCCCTCCAAAGATTGCTTGATATTTTCCAGATTTCTAAGCTTTGTATTTTATTTTTAAATCACAAGTGTGAAACGGTTTCATTCATATCTACTATACACTTCTGGGATTTACTTTAATGGCAGGACTTTTGCAAATTATTACTCCATTTGTAGTTACTCCAGTGATCTGCGGTCAGAAGTCATTTAAAGGTGACCTATTATGCTATTTTTCCAAGTTTATATTTTGGTCTTTGACTCCCCTAGAGTACTCCTGTTTGCACAAAGTAAAAAAAGGGTACTTATTTCGCTCCTACTGCCATCTTCAAAAAACCCCATTTGTAGTCCGTAGTAGTCTCTGCCTGAAACACCTCATTGGGTTGGCTCTTACGCTATGGCCCCCACTCCCCGTGTACTTACTTTCTTCTGACTGGCCAGCTCTGTGGAGGGCGGATCTAGGCGGGACGAGACAGTAGAATGCTGTTTTCCTGGTTCGGCTCCAGTGTGAAACTGACACGTCTCCCAAAGGAATCGACGGGCATATTATGCAGTCTAACGCAGTACATGTGTATAGATCTAATGAAATTAACTTGTTCTAATAAACGCGATGGAGAAAGTGGAGGACGCAGCGCGAAAGTCGAGCAGCTCAAGCACAAATTTCCTATCTGCTATAATGGTGAGTGCAGCGGTTTTTCTACTCTGTAGCTACTCTGCAGGGAAAGCTAGAATCCACCCCATATAGACACATTTGTAGAACGGGTCGACATGCCCACATGTAGACCGGAGAGCGTAGAAACCCGGTGGGTCTGAGTTTAGAGGGAAACATGGACAGTGAGGAGCAGCTAAAAGTGGACCAACGGCTTATGAACTGCTTCGGTGTGTATTAAGACCTGCTGGTTCGTGTGCATTGCTGTGGTGTGTTGTTAGCGTGGAGAAACAAACAGCTTCTGCGCTGGTATATGATGGAGGGGCAAAAGCTCCAGGCTAAATGGCCTTTTCGGAAATTGCCCAGGGTAATGGTTTTCTTATTGCTTCGGAATGACCAGCTTTTTCCTCGTGGAAAATGGGTGCATTATGGAAAGTGTGCTAGAGCTAGATGGAGCTCCGGTTATGTCATGAACATAATACACGTTTTACAGGCCGTAAGTTCCGTTTGCGTGAACCGTTGCTTATGTGGAGCTAGCGAATCGATCACTTTTACAGGAAAGAATTTAATATTCAATCGATGGTAATGCAGAGAAATTGTTTGTTATACCGGACATGTTATAGCCTGTGCGCTTCCCTATTGCTTTCACCGGTAGCATCAGAGAGCTTGCCCAGACAATGGAGATGTATCAGGCTGACCCCGGTCATGGATAAGTAAAAGCACCTAAAAACGCACCCCAAGCTCTGCGAAGCCTACGTCTGGTCTAACTGCAGCCCAGCTCGGCAGACACATACAGCACCTCTCGGGTTAACTTGAACTGTAGTGGCTACAATCAGGCAATGTTATGATGAAACTGTCACATTGATGCTTCCCGAAGTAACACAAGCATACCGATCATAATTGCTGCATATAAGTCAACTAGGAGCATTAATAATAGCAGAGCACGCAAACTAACATGCAGGAGCTGATAAGCATTCATGACTTTGAATGTAATCTGTCACGTGAAAAATTCATTTTGCGTCCGGTGTGAAAGCTGCTTAATGCGCCCATAATGCCTGTATTCGCATCTTTGCATTGACTTTGAATGTAGACTAATCTGTCCTGCCAAAAATTTGTTTCATGTCCGATGTAAAGCAGCTTTATGGATAGTACACGACAGCTAGAGAGAGCTCGGTTATATTATGAACCTAATACAGGTTTTACAGACCGTCAAGTTCCGTTAGCGCGGACAAGTTGCTTATGTGGAGCTAGCAAATTGATCACTTCTATAGGAAAGAATTAACTAATTAATCTCTGCCTTTTTTGGCTTTTTATTAGCCACAACAATTTCTAAAGGGGGATGAAAATATGTCACAGTAGTGCAGAGAAATCACTTGTAAACCGGTAGAGCTTCTGCATTTCGCATTGCTTTCATGGTAGCACCAGAGCGCTTGCTTAGACATTTGTGAAGTATCCGGCTGATCCCAGTCATGGATAAGTGAGGCGATCACAAACTGTAGTGGCTACAATCGGGCAACGTTATAATGAAACTGCCACATTGATGTTTGCCGAAGTAATGCAAGCATACCGATCAGAATTACTGCATATAAGTTAACCAGGAGCATTTTCAATTAGCACGACACGCAAACTAACATGCAGTAGCTGGTAACCGAGCCCTCATATCCACAGAGGCAAACCCTTGCAATACAGGTTTTACAGACAGCAAGTTCTGTTACTGTGAACAGTTGTACCAAGCATCCAAATTACAAACAAGTATTTAAAGTTAGTTTCAAACGAGGTTTATGTTCACACACCTTCTGTAGAATTTCCCCTGATATCCCTCTTGCATATTTAGGACACAAACATTAGCAACAGTAACTTGGCTACATTAGCCACTGTGCTACAGCCACAATCAACTGGCTATCACGTCAGGTTGGCTTATGCAGTAAAAGCAACTTACAGCTTCTGTGTTTGTGAGTCATGGACAGTCGCGACCGATACAGGCTTTATCTTCAGATATTTTACAAAGCCTGAGTTTGAGGCCAGTTGTTAGTGCTAACTATCGATAGAGGTCCTGCTAGCCACCCGTAACACGTTAGCTTCACTTACATTAATTGCTGTTATATGGTTACTTACAGCTTGTGGCTCCGAGCACTTGATCGATGCAACTGCTTCAGGTTTGAGAAGCAGCTGAAACACTTTTCCTGTGTCGAATTATCCTTGATTGACAAAGCTGTCTTTGGTGAAATGCTGAGCACAATCAGCTAACGTTCCCTTTGGCCGTGGCGGTTTGCTGCCAGCAAACAAAAAAAGCTACCCACTGATTTCTGGTGGCATCGTCTTTTGGAAGAGAAATATTTGTTTTTCTTTGCGTCCAAAAGTAAACGGACAAGCAGTTTTGGGAGTGATACTGAGAAAATTACACCTCAAATGATCTGCGGTTCTTCTTTCTTTTGTAATTCCAAAAGTGTAGACACTACTAAGGCATAGTATGATCTGCCGTTGTTAGTGTCTGCTAGAATAGTTTCTGGTGTGGGCAGGTCCAGCGCAGTGATTGGCTATGGCTTGGTCTGTACTAATTGGACGGCACAACCTGACGTCAGGTTTTGCCCAGATCTCGTGAAGATCTCGGGAGGAGCTGTTCAGAGAGGAAATCACGGCCATGAAATCACGCTTTTGGATTAGGGCAAAACCCCTGTGTCTTATGGTTAGAAACTTTTCAGAGGTTGAGCATGGACAACCAACATTATAACATTACTAATATGTATTAAAAGAAGGATCAGCATAATAGGTCTCCTTTAAATGAACTGTAGTATGACTGAGACAAACTTTCCATCACAATGGTCGTGAGTTTCATTCATGAACTTCAGCAGGCAAGTGTGTTGAGTATCAAAGTAAAATTTTGTGATGCATAGAGTTTTGATTCCTGGATCACAAAGTCGTTAACTCCATACCATTTTTATCTGTAATGGCTGGTGGCAAGGCTTTACATAAATTCTAATCCAGAGTAATTCACATTTGTTCATGTTTTAATTACTGGAATCCTGATGTTTTTTATTGTGTAAAGGGTTTAAAAAACATTTAATTAGTTTCTGTTTTAGTCCTTTTAGTATTTAGTCCTCCTTTCAGAATAACAAAACTCATGGAATATATTTAAATCTTCAATTTTCAAATTTGTCAAACTTATTTTCAACAAAATTTACATTTACTATTCTTTCAACTCATTGCAAGCGCACATATTTTCCTCAGTAAATGCATATAGCTTTGATATTGTGACTAAACATAATTCAGATAATAATCAGTAGGCCTATTTGCCATTCACGATCTTGGGGCTTCCTGTGTATGCTGGCTTCTGCTCCAACCACAATGGCAATCGTAGGATTTTAATAAGCTCTTAATTTGCCCTAATTGCATGCATTTCATGTTCAAAGCAGTTATTTAATGCCTTCAGCCTCATTTTTACAGAAATATGAATGAGCCATAAAGAATAAAAAAACCTCAAACTTTTTTTTTTTTTATATTGCTAGCAATTTCAGGCAACAACATTTTTTAACTGATTTTAGATTTAGAAAATTAATGAGCTCCAAATAAAGTTGCTGAGCACTGGTGTTTTGAGTTCTTGCTTGAACTTAAAATTCACAACACAAAATACATTTGATTCTGTCTCTTGCTTGCCTGATAAATTCGTTTTTGCAAACAAATGCCCACAGTTTCACCAAATAGGAACCAATTAAAATTTTTCAATAGTATTTTGGTTCATTTTTTGCCCTAGTACACTTCTAAAAGTATTACTGAGTGCTTATGAATTTTGGCATGTATATACTACATATCAAAATGTGGCTTAAGAGGATAAATGACTTCCCTGAACAAACACTCTTAATCAAGACAAATTAACAGCTGGTAAAGATCATATGGGTTTTAATAAAAATGAGCATCACAGGGGGCCTCAGGACTGAGGTTGGGAGCCACTGAGATGAGTGGTAAGGAAACCTGTTCTATCTCGTACGTGCTCCGCCCTCTAACGGGCTTCGCTATAGGTTTACCCCTCCAACGCCCCACTTCGGTACCTGAGAACGAAAATTGGACTCACCTGCTCCGTAGGAGGGGGTAGCGTACTCACCTCCTATATAGCCTCGGCGTTGCCAGTGCTCGTCTCCCTTTTTCATTCAGCCGTTGAGAGAGATTGAACTTGGAACCCCCCTCATGGCCTGGAAGTTGACAGGGTGAAGTTGACTGAGTTGGGCCTGCCTGAGGCGGTGGTGTCCACAATTAAGTGTGCACGTGCCCCAGCCACTTCAAGGGCTTATGCAACCCGTTGGCAGATTTTTGTCGGCTGTTGTCAAGCGAGAGGCCTAAACCCGCGCATGCCCTCTCCACGGGGTGCTGGATTTTCTTCAGGGGCTCTTCAAAGGGGGACGTGCGGCATCCACTCTGGGGGTGTTCGCGGCAACGGTCGCGGCTGGACATGATGGCTTTGACCGCTTCACGGCCAGAAGTCACCCCCCGGTAAAGCGTTTTCTGAGGGGGGTCCGCAGGTTAAGACCCCCTACGCAGCGCGTGGTTCCGCAATGGGACCTGCAGACAGTGTTGGACGGCCTGGCAGGACCGCCGATTGAACCCTTGGACCAGGCGGACATGCATATTTTATCAATCAAGATGGCCCCCCTCCTGGCCTTGGCCTCAGCTAGGAGGGTGAGCGAGTTGGGCGCTCTCTCTATGCACCCGTTATGTCTGACCCTAAGGGAGAACAAAGGGTCAGCGGAGCTTCGCCTTAACCCGTCCTTCCGGCCAAAAGTCATCACCATCCATTTTCTATACCCGCTTATTCCTCACTAGGGTCACGGGGCGAGCTGGAGCCTATCCCAGCTGACTACGGGCAAAGGCAGGGACCCACCCTGAACTGCTTGCCAATCCATCGCAGGGCACACACACCATTCACTCTCACACTCATACCTATGGGCAATTTGATGTCTCCAATTAGCCTGATATGCATGTCTTTGGACTGTGGGAGGAAACCGGAGTACCCGGCGAAAACCCACGCAACACGGGGAGAACATGCAAACTCCACACGGATTCGAACCCACGACCTTCTTGCTGTGAGACAGCAATGCTAACCACTGTGCCACCATGCCTCCAAAAGTCATCACCGCAGCCACTAGTGAGCAGGAACGGTTGCACAAGCTGTGCCAAGTGCGCACGCTCAGCCTGTACGTGGAACGCACTACAAGTCTTAACCCACAAACAGCTGATCCATTTTCCTATGGCGGACGGGCTCAGGGGGCCCCTCTGTCGCCGCAGCGCCTCGCTGACTCGATCTGCGATGCTATCTGCAGAGTCTTCTCGGCAGTGGGTCTCTCCGTTCCAGCGGGGCTGACCGCACATTCTACCCGGGGCATTGCATCTTCGACAGCACTATTTAAGGGTGTATCTGTGGAGGAGATTTGCAGGGTGGCCTCTTGGTCTTCTGCACCAACCTTTGCGCCGTCATATCTGAGGGATATGGCCGCCAGCACAGTCACACATTCAGTCCTGGGAACCCTTTCAGCGGGATTCCCCTCCAACACTAACTAGTGTGTTACCTCATCCTGAGGTGATGCACTCTGGGGCGCCTCGCCGGCCGGCGTTAGGAAGGTGGTGGGGGGCTCGTCGGCGGGACAGGACAGCCACAAGCATCCGCTCCCATGCATTCGTTGTTTCATTCTAGAGGGATCTTATCAGGATGGGCCCCTTCTGACACCAACTCGGGTTGGATGTTGTTTAGTTGTGTCACGACTGGGGCCGGGGTACGCAGCCTGGTGGTGCTCGCCCCTGGGAGTGAACAGGCTTCTCTGGTTTCTGAAGGGGAGCGAGCACGTATGAGATAGAACTACCAGTTACCTGGATGTAACTCCAGTTCTATGAGTACGTGCGTTGCCCTCTAACAGCCTGCCCAGCTGGCCCCAAGTGTGAGATGCTGAGTTTCAAAGAGACGAGCATTGGCAACACTGAGGCTGTATAGGAGGTGGTTACGCAACCCCCTCCTACGGAGCAGGTGAGTTCAATTTTCTTTCTCAGGTACCAAGGTGGAGCCTTAGAGGGGTAAACCAATAGCGAAGCGTAGAGGGCTACGCACGTACTCATAGAACTGGAGTTACATCCAGATAACTGGTAGTTCTAGGTGGGCGATGATCATATAGATTTTCATTTCAGCCCCGCTCTGCTACACCTGTTTCTATTAATTATGGTTAGATGTGGTGTCCATTGCTTAGGCTAAAGTGTAATATAACAGGAAAGCAGATCTCTTGCACAACGGTCACATTACAAGCTTTTTTTTGCTCAGATCAGATTTGCTTATCTTGACAGTTTTCATTCATAATTTCAAATGACCTGTATCTGTATTTAATGTGAAGGGCTGGCATACACACAGTGAAATGCTTTTGCTTTTACACGAGTCACCTGCGTCATCAACAACAACAACAGGTACTTGATGAGTGTGTGTCTACTGTGGATTGGTAGTTCCCTGCAGGCTAAGAAGATATACTTATGGACTTACAACTCGATAACATGGTGTCTACCTGTGCATCCACAGAAGACACGAATGTCACATTTCTGAGAACACATATGGTATTAAAAACTGTTTGAAACTGAAAAAATGGACACACTTATGGTTAATGAATGGATGAGATTTTGCCCTTGAGGATGGCAGACAGTTTGTTATCTGTGGTTGATGAGTTTGAAAAGGTGAAGAAAGCCAGTGGGCTTGCTTTTTAGGTTTTTAACTGCACTCAGCACATGCCTATGGGGGAAAAGCTTGGGGCTTTAGAGTTTTAATTATACAATACCTGTGCTGTGAACAAGAATAGTCACAGTTTTGGAGAGATGCCATCCTACACATGCCTTAGTTTCAGAGTAAATGCTTTGTATCACTGCTTTTATCACTTGAATCACATATACAACCTTAACGTGTTGCTCAAATGATAAATCCAATGATTTAAAGCTTGTATTTTCACGGACAACCACATGAGCACAAATTAAGTCGAACCACGAATCAATTTCAATTTATTTGTATAGTGCTTTTCGCAGGCAGGCTGTCACAAAGACTCCTCACACCGCCTATGCTGTCCCATGATGATGCTTGATGTTCACTAGAGAGCAATGAGATTGACAAATTTTGATCGGCTTGACCCACATTCTTACCAGCAATCCAACTGTCACCCTGCCTATGTGGACCTCCGGGCACGGCTGCTGATGGCGTGGCTGGAATTTGAGCATCGAGCCACAGGGCTCTCAGAGGCTCAATGCTCAGACTTATAATCATCCATCAAACTCAGGAGGTGAAGCTTGGATGGAACAAAAACCAGAAATGGCACTGGCACTCAAGGACAAGGGTAGCCTACCCCTGAATTAACTGCTATTTCCATGTCTGCAGTTGAGCTGCTTCGAGAAACAGTGATGCATTATTCAGGGGACGTGAGTCCCCTTCTGAGTTCACAGTTACCAAGTAACCGTGTAGGTCTAATAACTATCACTGCCTTTTGCTGCCATCTACAGAGTGATAATGTTATAACAACCCTGAGCAGGCTAGTTGCCCAGTTCAAGGAGGTTATGTTTTTGCTGGTGTTGGTTTGTTCGTCTGTTTGTTTGTGTAAAAAAAAAAAAAAGAAAACTCAGACCCTAATAAACTGATATCTCCAAAATTTTGTGGGTGGGTTGCTATTACATCAGGGGTGGACCCTCTTGATCTTGACTGCGATCGATCAAACATATGGCTGCAGCAACCATCTTGAAATCCTATGTTACTGATACCGTAAATTTTTGAGCTATGCTCACTCAGCAAGATTCCAACTGTTCCCCCTTGGCGGAGGTTTGCACACATCACTGAAGTAATTAATAAAGGTGCTGTGCCCTCCCTATCACCCCCCCCACCCACAAAAAAAAACTACTTTTGCCCTTCTGTGAAACATAGCCATAGTGGTCAATATTGTTTTTTTTTTTTTTTTCCAACAGGGATTTTGTCATGTGATGGCTTACTTCGTATCATCATTCTTACTATGAATGTTGTAATCGATGCTAATACTCTTGGCTAAGACAAATAGGCAGGACAGAAAAAAAATTTGATTCCTGGAGATTATTGTGTGCAATGGAAAAACATCTATTTTCAATTCCCCGTATCAGAGGTCTTTTAATGGAAAAGGGTTATAAAATAGGGAATGTAGGGTCACCACTATCTGGATCAACCGCACCTTCCATGATACTTGTTGTTCTCAGTTCTGTCCACAGGGGCACTGTTGTATCATCTATGCTTCTACTGCAGGGCTATTCAACATTATCCTGCAAGGGCCGGTGTGGGTGCTGACTTTCATTCCAACGAACCACTTACACTCCTGAAACTACTAATCAAGGTCATTAGTAATGACTTTTGGGGTTGATGACATGGAGGTATTATAATAGAACTGGAGAAAGCGAGGAAGTACTGCCCCTATTACTTACAATAGGAGATGCTAGGCTACTAGCTACTTCAGCTCAGGAAGTACGGAACTGACCAACGCCATCAATAAAATGTTGTTCCATGGGTGCTTATTTCCGGCATCATTTCATAAGATTGACAATCTGATTACACAGCACAAATGGTCAAGAAAATGTGTCGTCTGTGCGGATTGGCGACTGTCTTCAAGCGGAAATGACGAGCAATGCTGTTAATCCAGAACGCGCACGCACTATACACTCATTGGCTGAACAGCTGCAGTCAGAGCAACAGCTGGATAACAAAACTCGTGTACGAGCTGTCATCAAGCTCTAAGTAGCAGTTCTTATTTTACAGGCCCTCTTGAAAACATCTAACAGTTGCATCAGACAAAGAGCAAAGTAATGAAGGATTACCGAATACGTGTTCTTCAGTTTCCACTTTATTTGGCAAGGAAAAAATGTGCACTTTTCAATGGGTGTCTATGGAGCTTCAGCCTCTTTAGCCACAAAATTGCATCCTTGGGAAATGCAGAAGCAGAAAGCTACCATGCTAACTGGCTGAAGCAAAGGTAGGCTACAGCCTCATTCTCTCTGGATCTGTTATATATCTCTGTGGTTGATAAGTGGTGTCAGGAGTGTAAGTGCTTGGTTGGAAAGAAAGCCTGCACCCATACTGGCCCTTTCTGGACACGGTTGAATAGCCCTGTGCTACTGTTTGCCCATGATATAAGCTGCTTATTCCTCAAGCCTCAAGCGGGTCAGTTGAGGATGGAGCCCATCCCAAAATTCTGCAAGCAAGAGGTAAGATTACACCCCTGGACAGTTTGTCAATCCATTATGAGGCACACACATTCATGCACCATTCTCTCAATCACTCGTACTTCAGTTTATCTTATGGTTAGACTTACCATGATTGTCTTTGGACAGTAGCAGGATGGGTGTAGAGTACTGAGAGGAAGCCTATGTTTGCATGTCAGGCATGAAAACTCCACTCAGAAAGGCAAGGCCAGATTAAAACCAAGATGAGATGGAATGTCCATTGCTGACCCTGACCTTTCCTTTATTTTCCTGCGTCAATTTCAAATTCAGTCAGTAGCTGCTTTGAGGCCTATGATTCCCATTTAAAAGAAAACATTCTTACAGTTTTCCTAACCAGAGAGGAAATATAAAACACTTTTTTGTTTCTGGAGATCAGTTGGCTAAGGGGGCGAACACTGATGAATTTACACTTTGGGGGAACTTTATTCCCTGCCAGAATGTCCCATTTTAAAGATGTCCTTTTGTCTGTCTTGAAGAGTTTTGCACAAGAGTATGAGAATATCTGATGTAGAAAACAGCCAAACAAGGAGACAAGCTTTTTTTCATACCCTCGACCCGAAAGGGCGAGGCTATGTAGCTAGACCAAAAATTCTGTCTGTCCTTTTGTCCGTCCGCCAGTCCATCCTCTCAAAGACATTTTTGTCCAACCAATATCGCAACAATTTTTCCTTGGATTGTTTTCAAATTTTGCGCACACAATCCAGGTAATAGGAGATGTACGGTGCCAAGTTTCATAAAAATCCAATTTGTTGTTTGAAAAATAAGAAATATTTGAAAATAAGTTTTCAAACACATTTCGTTCGCTATATTCATATTGATTCTTTGAAATCTTGTATCATTAGAGACCAAGCAGAAACAGCTAACATGTTCCAGTGTGCCAACAATGGCATAGGATGTATGTTAATGTTACCAAAACATGGGTACTGTTTCAATGTAATCACAATGCTTGAAATACAAGGTAAAGGATTTGACCAGCCATTTTATGGCATAAAATGTTTTGGATTAAAAACTAAAAAGAAAGGTTGGCTAAATTAATCCACGTCGATGTCGGTGAAAATGATCAGCCTTAGACCTCAATTCCCTTTGTTACTGTATAAAAATGAATAGTCAATGTCATTCTACTTTAAATACATACCTGTTGCACCTTTAGGAATATCTGAGTGTTGGCTACTGAAGCATCAGCCTCCTGTGGCACCACACGGAGATTAAAGTGTTTACTTTTGAAGACTGATTTCAAGGATCATGTTTGTCTGCTGGGTCGGCTGGTCATGGCCACTTTGACTGGAAATGCAGAGTATAAAGACAAGGAATCATTTCAATAGTTTAACTTGCTTAACTTGATTTTTTTTGTTTGCATAAACATGGATTGTTTTATCTAAAATTCCTGTGATTACTGTCATAGTTCTTGACTAGCTCCCAAACAACTAATTCGAAACTCAACAAATTTATACTGAAATCGGGGAGTGACTGTAGATTATCTTCATGTAATGAAATTGAAAGCAATTGAAGTGAATTTAAAAAAAAACACTATGCATTTTAAAAGTGACAACTATGTGACAACTATTTGAACAAACAAAATTTACCAATGTTAATAATTTGCAATAAAATATCACCATCTTGAAAATAAACTAACACTTGGAAATACCAATTGGTTGGCCATGAAATTGCATTTTTAATGGGCTATTCAACATTATCCAGAAAGGGCCAGAGTAGGTGCAGGCTTTCATTCCAACCAAGCAGTTGCGCACCTGATACTACTTATCAAGTAGACTCTTGGGGTCAATTAGTAGTATCAGGTGTGTTACTGCTGGGGTGGAATGAAAGCCTGCACCCTCAGCGGCCCATTCTGGGTTATGTTGAATAGCCCTGGGTTAGGGGATAGAGTTAAGTTTAAACAGGCGTCAAATAAGGACACCAAAAGCCTCCTTTTTTGTTGTGACGCTTGGTCTGGTTGTGTTACTATATGACAAGTCAAGATGAAACTGGGCTCTACATTTATTAATCACTAAGTGCACTACATTTGCTATAAATCAAATATTGCTTACTTTACCTTCTGTAATAATGTGAACCTACGAGTAAATTTCAACATGATCGATTTGAAAAATGGCACCTGGATCTTACTTTTTAAGCATAATGCCACCCAGTTCATAGTCTCCAAATCTCAAGCCAACTAAACTCATACAGGAGATTTTTGGAACAAAGTGCTAAACAGCGCTGCCAGTTCCATCATCAAAACACCACATGAGGGATAATTTCTTTGAAGAAGGTACTCCAACTCTCAGGAAAATTTTTTCACTCGTAGACTCTATTTTTAGGCATTCTTCGCTATTTATTATTATTCATTCTTCTTCCTCTTCCTCCTCTTGTTCTTCCTCTTCTTCTTCCTCCTCCTGAGGAAATCCTACTTCCCATATATGAAAAATCACCAAACTTTGCACAAAGGTCCAGTCCCAAGCCAGGTTGCCTCAGCTGCAAAAACTGGCCAATAGTCCTGATGGTGGTGCTACTACATTTCACCAAAATGTAGGCCTAATACTTATCAAACTTTTGTCCACTTCGACTTCATAATTTGTACTAAGTTTATCACTCAGTTTTTTCAAAACTGTAAGAATTGTGAAACTTCTCTTTCCCTGCAATTTTTGTAAATTGTCACCAAACTTGCTGTACTGAATCTTCAGATCGTCCTCCACAAAAATACCACCCGGCGTTTCGATATTTGAAAAATTGGGCCTTCAGTGCTTGAAAACGTTTGACTGTAAACAATACTGTAAACATATACCAGCCAATTCTTGATAAATACATCTTCAATCTTCCTGAAAAAGAAATGATAATATATTACAGTCATGGTCAATGAAGTTTGCCAGATATCAGAATTTTTTCTCAAAAACTAAATTTTTGAAACCATTTTGAGTTCTGCTCTCATGGAACATTGGAGGCAATGTAAGAATGGCATTTTTAAACATTAGAATTTCTCCTATGAAGCAAAATACATTGCTAAAAACAGATCACCAACATTTCTATGCTGTCAAACTGCAAATCATGTATTATCAGATTTTTGTCTTGATAGCAGAAATTTTGACATTTTGACAATTTTTGAAATCTTCCTTGACAACTGCTGCCAGGCTGGTGACTCCCTGAGTCGATTAATGAAGCCACAGACCCTTTTACACTTCTAGCCAATTAGCTCAATGACTTAAACTGGATTTATGGTTCCGCGTCGATTCCAAGCAAAGGGCGCGCTGTCGCCTCGGCGCCGTCGTGGACCTTTCGAAGTTCTGTGTTGAGGTCGTTTGAGTCATGCTGTGCCGCGAAGCAATTCACCGACAAACCACTAGGTAGCGTCAGGTTTCCGAAGGACCTGTCGTGAAATCACGTGAGACACGAGTTGAGTGGAACCAAGGACTGTATATACACGTATATATTCTTATATACACGTGCTGCAGTTTTGCAACTTTCACCAAAATGTAGCCCCAATACTTTACTTTAACTGATTTATTGACAAATAGTCGCTGCTTAATTTCTTATTTTAGTCCTGAAATTCGCTAGAAGAAGTTTGAAATGCATGTAACTCTTGAAAGTTACTTGCTAATTAGCTCAGTGAGACAAAGGATACCAGGCTATTTGGTGTAAGAGATTATTAGTTCAAATGTCAACCAGTGCAAAATGTACGGTGTAATCCCACCTTTCTTGTTTTTCTCCATTTTTTGCCTGTTGTCACTCAGAATTGCCTAAATTCGTTTGGCCCCGATATCACTGCAAAGCAGCTTTAACTATGTTGATATTTTTTCCATCAATTTTTTACCTTTCTGTATACTACAGGGCAAAAGCTTCTAAGCACTTCATTTTTTTCTTGTTTTAGTGGGATAAAAGTATTTTCAGCTCATTGTATAACCTCAAATGGTACAAGGCAGAATGTGAACAGTGAGGATTCAAAAATAATTTATTTCACTGGATATAGTGACCTAAATTTTGGTGTTCATTAAAAAGTTTGACAAAATATGCCGGAAAATAACCAATCCCATTTTCCAACGAAGAATGTAAAATAAAAAAGTTGAATCTGCATAGCAGTTAGCATTAAAGATTTGTGGATTTTGCTCAATCTAAGATTGAAATTTTGTTTTGTTATTTCTGTAAAACAAAAGGCATGTGAATTTCATTTTTCCATCTGAGCGAAAAGTGTTGGTATATATTACGATATACTAATATACTATACACATAATTTCTTGATGTTTTCTTTGTTTGTATGGCAACGTACACACTGAAACATGGTCCTTTACCTTGCTAAAATGGCAGAGCTCGTATAAGAATCAAACCTGCAGCTTATAGCTTTACCAGCTGGAAGACTGGCTGGCAAATAGTGGGAAAGGTGAGAGGCGGGATTTTTTGGCAGCGGCCTTAAGGGAGGTGAAATCCTGATCTGTTTCGCTAAAATTACAGGCTTGCACCTTGGGCTTTGACTGTGAGATGCCACTCTTCGTTATCCTGGAGCCTGATCACAGGCTCTAGAGCAGAGGTGGGCAGCAAGGGCAGTATCCATCCCTGGTTTTCACACCAACTTCTGGCCTTTAATTAGTTTTTTGTATAAATTTGCCAAACCATTTACAAAATCTGACATTTCAGGCTTTGCTCTAAATTATCGTGAATGGCCACCAAATACTGTTTTTTTCTCCCTTCATAAAACATTTTTCTTTGATTTAATTATTGTGTAAATCTATATCTGTGCATGCAATCAATTAACTCATTTAGTCAAGGTAATTGTTAGAAATAAAAACCTGCATACACACCGGCCCTCCAGGACCAGGATTGCCCACCCCTGCTCTAGAGTAGAAGTAGGCAACGAGGGCCATATCTGTCCTCGGTTTCGCACCAACTTCTGGCCTTTATTCAGCTACTTATCTTAAATTAGCCAAAACATTTATGAAATCTGGCAGATAATAAAAAAAGTATATTTTTAAAAAGCCTCATATAGTACTATTTAACCAGCCTAGTCCAAAGAAAATGTGGCAATTCACAGAGCAGCAGAGAACTACTATTAGATTATCTGAGAGCATGTGCATCGTGTTGTGCAATTTACAGACCACTATCCAAGCAAATTTGGATTATGAATGAGGCATTTTTCAGAACTCAAAAATGTTGAACAGGGTACCATTTATTCTTCAAATATTTTCATATTCCTTGCACATCTCAAAAATATCCGTGGTTCTTTTATTGTGGAACTTTTATAATCTCTCCACTAGAGGTCTCTGTCACCTTTTTTAAATCTTTTAGTTTTATTTTGCTTTGGTGCATACACCACTGATATGGTCATGACTCATGACAGCCTCTGATTCACTGCCAGGTTGATTGTGTCATCATAGCGCTACATGATCTTCTCCTGGTGTCATGGGAAGTCATGGCTTCTGTTTAATTAAATTGACTTTGATCCTCCTCAGTCCAACCGCTGGGGGACAGCGGGTTGACTGCCAAAAGACAGATTAGATAACTGATATTTTCATAGTAATAAATACAAACGTGTGCGTATGTGTCTTGTATTGCTCTTCAGAGTTCATACGCCTTTAAGTTAGGAGAGAATGCTTTATCATGCATTTATTATTAAGAAAGCTTTGTTTGGACATCCTAGGGCAACAGGAAACTTCATATTATAATTTTTCACATTTATTTGCTACTTTATTGAATTTACTTCTTTAACAGAAACAGCTACCAGTGTTAATTTTCACTTGGATATATTTGCTAATGCAATTGGCTTTTAACCAAAAAATGGGCCATTTCTTTTGGTTTTTTTTTTGCAGGCATACATTTTGTTGGTCCAGAATGAGTCATCATGGCTTCCTGTTCAGATGCAGAAGTGAAATATTGGTCTCCTTTCTGCGGTGAGATCTGCACTGGCCAAAACCATGAAAACAGACATACTTTTGAGGCTGATCTGAGCCCGGTGTAAAGTGCTATGTAACACGCAGAGTGAACCAGGGTAGTACAGAGGGGCACTGAGGAATGGTGACATTTCTTAAATAAATAGAAACAAAGAAGGCTGGTACTCTAGGCTTATCACAAGCTGTGTGGGTGGATGGGACATCCTCCTAGCGCTAGTTTCTGAAATCAGAGGGTTTTTCTGCAGAAGTCAACCAGGGTTTGCGGGAAATGACACATTCAGACAGCTGTGACCCCAGTGCACTGAGGGATGGGTTACATCTAGTGCTACACCCACTGTCCTTCTGTTTTAAGTTCACTCCTTATTCCTCTACTTAATCTCTCATTTACTCATGTATGTGGTCAGACTTGATAATGAAGTATTGAAATATGCTATGCATGCTGCTGACAGAGTATTCGAGGGTAGTAGAAGCTAGATGAACTTGTTCTTTCAGTCAGGGGTTTGTGCCCGTCCTTCATGTCACCCTAGGTTGCACTAAGCACATTCCAAGACGATGCCATATTTTCATTCAAGAGTTGCACAGGCATCTTGATGTTGAAATCTGGCTACCAAGGCTTCCAGCGGTGGGGATGTGTGTGTTTTAGTGAAACAGAGAAAGAGATGGAGAGATTAAAAGACAGGAGCATGTAGCAGTTGCAAACACACTGTACATTTCTCATCTCTCCAGGTTGCGAGTGTGATTCATCATCATCTCTCCGGGCGGTGCCGGCTGCTTCTCTCCCCGTTCTATAAATATGCAGCCCACGCTATATTTGGCAAAGGGGCGCTACAGCCCTGCTGCCATCCCTCTGCAGTGCTCTGCTTGGCTCACACTTCTCTCATTCGCATGCAAGGTCAGAGGTGGGAACTGCCACTGCTGTGGGAGCAAGCGACCATTGATCACTTACAAACAGACAGTGGGTCATCAGACAGCCCTCACACGTGCTCCTCGACAGTCTGAACCATAATCAGAGCCTCATTTTCCCCGGGCCCGATGGTGGTGCTTACGAGGAAAATGAGCCTGTGGTCTCAGGTGTTCACCCCTGACCTCAACGTCACTGTGCTCAGGGGGAATGTCTGGGTTGGTATTGGGGAGTGGGGGGGGGGCTGTCTGTCTGCAGCGTCTGTGGAAGATGAATCTGGAAATACCGTATTGTGACAGGCGAGTACTCACCCTCCTGAAGGGACATACCTCTGCTGCTATAGAACAGGGTCCAGACGGCCTGAGGTCTGCAGGCATGTACCTCAGTCCCTCTTGCACTCCCTCTCTCCTGCACTGTGGGGAGCCGAAGAGGCACGCTTATTTGCACCTGGTGGCCACCATAATGGCTGCCGTGTTAAAGATAATTAATCTCATCGGCACAGAGTGCTCCTGAAGCGTGGCAATGCAGCGTGAAATAAAACATGCTGTCGTTCTAATGTGCTGTACCTCACCCCTATGTCAATTAGATGTCCAGCCCTTTTTCAGCTCCTAATTACTGTGTGGTTCATAAGTACTTGGACAGTGACTCAATTTCAAAAGGTTGCAACTGGACGCAGATCAGTCAATATTGACAACCTCAAAATCAGGCAGATAGCTTGCATATTATTTCAGAATATTTATCGCCGTATAAATTGAACTGTGAAGAAATTACGACCACTGTCACTGTCCGAATATAAACAAACTTCTCTTACTTACTTTTTGCAATTACTGTTAGGTTGATAAGAGTAAGTATAATTATAAATTAGTATTTGTAATCGAACAGTTCATATATTTTCAGTTTAAAACCAACATGCTCAACCAAAAGCACCATTTCTGCCCTGACTCATGCTTTGTCATTCAAAACCATACTGCCTGTGGTTCACAGCTAATGCCTTCAGGACTTCCAAGGAAAACAAAAAGGAAGAGGTTACATGTACAATATTCATGTTTGTTAAGTTTGTATATGACTAGAATTTAAACAATGGGCGAGCATCCTGGCAGGAGTCTGGCCCCACTGCCTGTCGGGTGTGGGGGTTGGGGGCTAACAGTGGTGTGAAAGGGTGGAGGGGGAGGGTCAGGGCTGTTTGTATATTGTGCTTAGTGGTGGTAAGGCAAGAATCTGCATGTCACACAAAAGCCAGCGCTGAAGCCGCAGGGGTTGGGAGGGGGGTTGCCACAGCTATTCTATGAGGAATGCACTTTCTGCCTCTCCCTCACCCTTCCCCCAGCCCACCTTTCCACCCCTCCTCCATCGCAGTTCCCAGGCTGATCTGGGGGAGGTTCCCCCGTGAAGGCCCCCTTTGTCTGCCTGGTTTGTCAGCGATCAACACTTGACTCCCTAATGAGTTCCCCACAAAAGGCTGTAAAGTTTTGCATGTCTCAACTTGAGTTTTCCCTCCTCAAAGAATGGTGGCACCAAGGTTCCAATGCTACGCTTACCTTTGAACAAGGATCCTCTTCCATTACCAGCTTAGCGTTTTGCTTTTATGCGCTAGTTGATTTATTTGATGGTTAATTCTAAATAGTGTGCCATTTTTTTGTGTTGCAAAGCTTTTATCATCATTTAGGAATGAGACCTCAAAGGCATCGAGTATATTATCTATTTATGATGGGTATACTTAACCGAGTTACTTTTTAAAGCTGTGTCACGGCATTTAATCATTGGAAATTCCCTACAGTGAACCCTTGTGAGGGCAGAGTCAGTCCTTGCATCGTAAATATGATCACAAACCTGTTCATCATTGGCTCATCACCCTCCCAGGGACTTCCTCTGTTCCTCTGATCATTAGGCAAAGTGTAAAAAATAAGAGGCTCCAGTCTGTCTGCGGCACTAACAAACCTGTGAAAGTGTTGCTTCTGTCACATTGTGTCCATCCCCTTTGCCCAAAAATAAACACACACACACACAGCATCTCAAGTGTTTGGTCTGACCCATGTTTGATTCTCCCCCTCTTTCTCTGACCCATGTGGTATGCTCCACATACCCTGCCTATCACCCTTGGCCCCTTTCTGTCCTCTCCTCATGTAGAGCCAGGACGGCCCGGGATGTGTAGAGGGAGTTGGTGCCATGGCTCAACACCCTATCCATGCCTGCCCTCAAGGGCCACCAAACCTACTCCCACATTGAATGACTTTGTGGTTTATCATGAGCTTCCTGGAACTGAACCGCTTCCTCTCTGCAGCTTAGTAATGCGTATAAGTGAAAATAAAAAAAAAACAAAACAAAAATAGAGTAGATAAAATGGATTGAGACCCAAGTGAGTGTTTATTGCTCTTTAAAGTCAGAAACAGGTGTGACAGGCGTTGAAGGTGTGGCGACCCAGCCAGAGGGAGAAGGTTTCGCTGGAAATTTCACTGATGGTGTCAACAAAACAAAGCAATAGTTTGTCAGGGCTATTTCACCTGATTGCTGACAGAAACCTGTCGGCCTGACAAGCAGTGACTCACCCCCGCCCTCTGACGCAGCACTGAAGTCAGTGTGGAAGGTGTTGCTCATGGCTGACTCCTCAGTGCACGCCCATGACAGAGTCGCACTTTACAGCCCTCATTAAAGAGTAACCTTCCTCAGATATGGTGTGATCTCACTATCAGGGCTCCAAACTTGCGATTACAATGACGCCAATGTGGAAGACTGCATGGAGCAGAGTCCAGAGTGCTGAAAAAAAGTCAACATAAGGGTCCTATTCTGAGAGCCGGCCTGTCTGCTTCAGGAACAGTTGTTCAGTACAGCTGATATAGCGAACAATACTGCTCTCCGTATGTGAACAAGCTTTGGAATGTCTGAAGCGTAAAAATTGATATTTGAATAATAGATGTTCTCACAGCTTCTATTTACATGCAAAAGCAGCAACTGAAGCCTGTCCAAGAAAAATGAGACAGGAGAAGTATAGTGATATATGTTTAAGGATAGTTGTGGCGTTGAGGAATTTCCACCACTGAGACAGATCTTGTTCCCCTGAGGGCTATGAAACTCCTCTGTGCCTCCTCTTTTCCCAGCTGGAGATCAGTGAGCAATGCTCACAGGCCTCTGCAGCCAAGCCCAAGCAACACGTGTTCATGACGCACATCACTGAATGCTGTATACATGCAGTCACTGAGCATAACAATGGATCCGCCGTGCGTGGTGTTTACTGAATCAGTCATCACAACAAAGAACAAAGATCCCTCACGCCTCACTTCTAAATGCTAGAAAGAATGATAACCTCAGAGGACAAGCGAGTTGAAAAAAGGGGGAGTTCCAACGATGAATTATCTTCTAAAAAAATGTAAAAACCGCCTTACCTCCACCCCACTCACTCTCTTTCCTCCTGCTCTGGGCGTTATATAATTTCAACACCAGGTTAAGTACGACACCATGTCCTAACGGCTCATTGATGACCCACAGGGAAAGAGGGAGAGGGGGAGCAGAACACTGAGAGGAAGCAAGCGAAGGGAGAGGAATGTGGGAGGGGGAGACAGGGAAGGAGAGAGCGAGGGACACAGAGAGAAGGAGAGAGAGAGTGAGGCCTGCAGGGGAATAGCGCTGATGTCCCTCTGTGGATGATGAATGGGGAGTTGCATCCCCTGGAAACAGGAATTATACAGAGTAGTGGTAGCAAGACCAACACAAAGCAGGGGAGAGCAGGGAGGTGATGCAAGCACGCAGCTGTAATAAGCTGATAAATGAGCTACCCCCCCATACCTCCCTGCAGCCAAAGGAAAACGAGGACTCTACCGGCAGGATATACGCATTACAATAATTCAAACACCTCTGAAAATAGGGTGGACAATAACACCAGTTAGAAAGTACTGGTTTTGAATATTCTCTTTTACCCTCCATTTTGTGGTCTAACACCATCTAGGTCTGCATATTCTCATTGTCTCTTTCATTGTTCTGCTCTCTGGCTAGTTCTGTCCATACAGTGCTTGTTGTATCTGCTCAAAGGACATATGTCGGCTGCATGTAAATCACATTAATGCGACAAAACTTACATATGGACAACTAGCAGGTCTCCTGTGCAAGTCTGTCGCCTCACTTGTGCATGCCTGTGTCCGTGTGGGATTACATGCAGAAATGTAAGATTTTTTTTCATTTTGTCCCTTGATGAAGGAGACTAAAAACTACCAACATGACATTTCTGGGCCTGAATTGGCAGTTGTTTTGAGGCCTCCTACTAGAAGACTCAACGACTAAGACAAATGCAGGCTGACATTCACCGCCGGAGAAGTGTTGACGGAGATATAGCCATCCTCTTTATCTGGTAAACATGAACAACCCCTCCTCGCTCCTGTACACTGATGCACAGAGATGTGGCGAACATACAGCACATGTACACACATGCACTGAGTCTGCTCCTATTTAGGGCTAGAGCCAGCATTCATGTCAGTCTGGGTTATGCCTCTGCAACCCCCCCTCCACCTCAGACTGCAGATTCACTGAAGTCATGCTGGGACAGCATCTGTCACCCCACCCCCTCCGGCTTCTCTAACCTCCACCTCCATTTCTGGCATGTCTCACACCATCACCCTTTGTTTCCTCTCCCCACCCCCACATCGAGTGCTCCATGGACTGCACCTACTGCCATCCCTGTGTTTACACCCATTATCCAGCAAGACTGTGCTGTGTTCGATTCAGTGTTTACAGCCACCGCATTTCAAAGCTTCAATTTATTTGCACATAGAATGACCTGCAGGAACCACAGTTATTATTACAAAAATGCATAAAGTGAATGAATGAAGGATCAGCAAGTAGGTCAATGATTCCAAACCACTCACTGCAGATATGTTGAGCATTCAGCGGCATATTGGAAAGCAAATCGGGGAATCAGCCGCATAACATTTTGGACGGGGCACAGTATTTGGAATGTAACCCCATTTCAGGCCCTGTTGGTGGTCAGAGATCCTATATCTTTTACCTGCATTCTCACTAAGTTATGGAGCACTTGTCCTTCCCTGTTGCCCACTTCGTAAGTATTCTTTGCCCCCTTCAAATCCCAGAGACTCCTTAACCATTTGTTGCAGTGGCAGCTTGAGGAGGAATCCTGGAACTGCTGGTCTCTCTGAGGTCAGTGGAGCCCTGCTGCCTCATCCATGTTCCCCACATGCTGACAGTGACACTATGGCCCTGGCAGGCTCTGTGGGAAACATGGTCAGTATTTCTTGGCAAAACACAGAAGGATTTCCAGATTCAGCATGATGGAGCAAAGCAGGGGAAACGTCACCATGACTCAGAATAATATGCTGCCATAAGTTCTGATATTGAGCCTGAATTTAGGCTTTGCCAGCATAGGAAGCTTGTTATTTGTTTAAAAGAATAAGTACAAGAGTACTTGGTAATATTTGGTTTTAGGGCTGAATAAACTTTGTTATATTCTTTTGCGCATGAAAACCTACATATGTATGTCCTGGGTTGAGTAGGCTGAACAACCTCGGTCTCAAAAAGTTGGCACAGTATGGAAATGGAGATTCAAAAGAGTGCAGTAATTTTGGAATAATCTCTGAACTATATTAAATGAAACAAGACTAGGTCAACACCTTGTAAATGGCTAGACCATTTATAGTCTATATGCGAAATTGTCGGCAACGAAAACAAAATTACACTCAACCGACTGACTGACCAGTGGTGTAACTTCATCATGTGCTCACTCATTCAGCTGTGGAAATTCGTAGATGTAGGGCTGCAATATGCCAAAAAAAAGCACAGGGCAAAATATTTGTTCAACCTTAGCAACTCTGTGGTTTCCTTTTTTGAAATGTACCCCCATTCTGAATTTCATGCCTGCAACAACTGTCAAAAATGTTGAGACAGAGGCAACATGCGAGAAAAAATGTGGTGGAATGTTCAAAAGCAAAAATAATTTTGGTCTTTACCAATGTAAAATAATGTAAAGGCCAGCATCTGTCATGGTGAAAGGATGTGTTAGTATCCAAGGCATCGGCAAGTCACACACCTGTACTACGCAGAAGTACTCAAGTCCTTGATGTCATCAGGAACAAGTGCCTAAGTCCATGACTGTCCAATCAGATGCTAGTATGTGCCATGTGACAAGCGTAGCAAAAATGACTGAAAAATCAGAAAATGATTGAAACGGCATTTGTGTGGTAAAAGTACGTAAGTCCATGCATTTTATGGCAATAAGTACCGAAATCCAGGTATTTTTATGGTAAAAAATACCGAAGTCCAAAACTGATTTTCTTGTTTTTTTTTCGTAATAAAGCATTATTTTTCCACAATAACGTGTCTGTTCACTTTGTACAACCTCTGGGACTAGCAGCAGGCACTACTGAATGTTATCTTTTAAAAAAGTATCTGCAGCATGTTTTCAAAACTTTGACCCTTAATATCTCAAAAGTGTTATTTTTCTTACACCCAGGTCTTCAATTACAATGCTTCACTTCTATTACTTATCCACATAGCTTGAAGTTCAGACACACCTCTAACAAGACAGGTAAGCATCATGCAGATCATAGAGTTTCTTCCTCCAGAGATGATAAACACTGTCATATGTTGAGATGGTCATTTAACATTTTCACTTGAGAGAGGACCAAGACAGACAGCTTCCATGGCATAAGGTATGAATATGTTGTTGAATATGGAGCACATGGCCATAGATATCAAAGTGCTTTGCATTTAAACAGAGTAGTAACTGCTGACAAGGACTCCTCTTCACCACACTCCTTTGATTCCTTCGGACAATATAATCACTATTATCGCTGATGATATTGACTGCAAAGCTTTAATGCTGCAATTGCACAAATGTTAAATACTATTTATGGCATTTTTTTTGCAGGAAGATAAACTAAACGTAAAGCTGTTGTTGTGTCATTAATTTCATTGTGATATGTTAACAATATCAAGAGGGCGGAGAAGGTCACCAACAGGGCTGGGCCAGGATCGTGTTGCATCACTGTTGCTAAGTACTGCATCGTTTTGTTTTGTTCTTTGTTTTGGCAGGAGGGAGAGGGGAAGGGGTGCCAGCTGGCCAACTGGAGAAAAATAAATGTAAACCCTCCTCATCACAAACTGACCAGAATTCTGTGGAATATTTTATGGTTTTACAAACGCACACACACACACACACACACACACACACATATAATTAATTTCAGCATCCCTCTGGATGAAAAAAAAAAGTAATTTATATTGCTTAAGCTTTCATGATTCTTCAGTGTAAATGACAGAGTATAATCTGTATCTGCACTGATGTAACTGACATAATATTGCAGTTATGTATAGAGTTTGAGAGTGGCTGCTGATGTTTGTTATTAACTGGTTACTAAGTACACAGTGCTCTCTCTGCTTTTGACTGAGGGTGTTTTGTGTCCTTAGTAACAGTCAAAATTTTTTAGTCTTGCAATTATAGATCATGGATGAGAGGCACTTTTGGAACCAACTAATACAACGTACTACTACATGTTCTTCTGTCTGATTTTTTTTTTTTTTTATTCTGCTTCACGTTTTTCTTTTGCTTTGATGATACCTGTTGATACTAGTCAAACATCAGCCAATGGGCTGAATTTTTTCCATGAACCAGAAAAACATAAACAAAAAATGGACTTTGGCCAACAGAATAGCCAATTGTCAACCGAACTAGGCTATGAATACTAAAATTGAACCTGGATGTGAATAGTGAGTTTAATGTTTGACCTGGAGCAGAGAAAGTAAATAGAAAATGAAGAATGCTTAACTGTCTGCAGAGACCCCAGGCCAAAGTAACACAGTGTTTAAGCCGAACACAATTGGAATGCAGATAAACGTGCAGTATATGGGGCAGCCTTTAGTTTGAATTCCTCCCTGGATCCTATGAAACCTGTGCATTGTTCAATGCCAAAATTACTTAGAGGAATTTTTTTCAGCGTCACACCTTCATTTTACCGCATCATGCATTAAACGCAGAAATCTGTGTTACCACAGATTATCCAGTTCATCAACCGCCACATAACAGGCTGTGCTCCTTCACCACTGCCACATGTTCGAAACTGTTCAATACTGGCCATAGATGAGCCCTCAAGTTTGAGCATCATAATACCCTTTAAAGCATACTGCACTGCAGACTGATAATTGTAGTTCAATGTACAGCTTTAGGGTAGAAGCAAAATGACTTTAGCATAGTGATTAACCGGGATTTATGAGTCTGCATGTGCATGTATGCCAGCTGAGTTCTGCGCAGTATCTGAGTAACAGACTTTGCCACAGGAATGTCGGGCAACATCTTTTCCCTGGCCACACCTATATGTATTGATGTATGTGTAGACTAAACACAATGCTTGCTTCTTTACCTCTTGACTTCCTTTCCCCCCAGCCAAAAGGAGACATCTCACCCAAAAAATAAGTGTTTCCTGTGTTTACTCCTCATCTGTCTTGGCCCAGCTCCCTTGCTTATTCTGCCCCACTTTTTTAGAGCATGTCCAGACTTGTAGAGAACACAGACACAGCAGAGGAGTCAGCCATTACGGGAAACCTGAAACCTGCCGATTTTCCCCTTGAGACAACTGCCGCTGGGGACAAGCTGTAACTCTCTGCTGCTATGGAGCCAGATAAATAAGCTCTTTAACAAAATACTCCAGCATCTCCATGTATTCCATATGGGGCCCTGTGTACTTGAGTGTGTGAATGTGTATGTTCCAGGTGACAATGTGTGTGGTATCTGTGTTTGAGCCCTTCAATTTGAGAAGAAGAATGATGTTAGTGTGATGATAGTTTTTGTTTTTTACCTGAGCAAGATTGTGAGTGGCATGTGTGCTCGCTTCTGTGTGTCTGAGCTCTTGTCGAGATCCAGCCATGTTATGGGGTATCGCCTTTCACCTACACCCCCTTCTTTGCTCTCTCTCTGTGCTCCCATTTCAGGAAGCTCCGCCCTGTCACTGATCCCACGCTGGCATTTTTCCCAGGATACCCCTCCCCCGTCACTTGTACCCAGTACCCCACCCCCACCCATCCAACCTTGTGTCCCCCTGCCCCTCCCCCTCCCTGCCCTTTCTTCTCATTCCTGCTGTCCTTCAGATTCCCAAGATAAACAAAGAGTTCAGTTAGTCTCATTTAAAGCAAGGGTTACAGGCATGATTAATGGGGCAAAATGAGATATTTTCTCCTAGTTTTTAGGGAACAGAAGAATCCTCTGAGTGATGGCAGAGGGCAGCAGATACAAAAGCCAAAGGATACCTGTAAGGGCTCCAGTCTTCAAACTGATATAAGGATCAGCTGTCTTTGTGTTACCCATCTTTTACTTTGTACTGTCCGAAATACGGTAATGCTCACCCCTAGTTTTTATGAAGTTCCTGTATATATTTGTAGAGTAATGTGTTCACTTGAATATGGAACATTAGAGGGAGGTCACTTCAAGGAAGTTCAGAATGTGACCTCATATTTCCTGGAGGGAGCACTAAAAGTCAGTTCGCATTACTCTTCAAGCAGTTTGACTGTCACTAGTCCCATATTAATAGCTAGATCCAGGAGGCCAGATAAGCTGTACAGCTTTCATAATTTTGAGTAGTGTATCCTTAAGCTGGTTCAATTTTTGAAAGCAGATGGTTTTTCACGTGTTCTTGCGCACTGCTCGAGTTCTTCACTTCAAGGCTCACAAAGTCGAATTGAACAGACAATGACTTCATTCAACCCAGTGTGCCAGGCCGTTATTGAATGGGTTCCTTTGTGTGTGAAAGCTGAGGAGATTGCAAGAGTCTTTGTTTAGAGTCTGTATCTGTCTATGAACCAGTTTGTGTGTTTATAGATTTAATAGTGCCCACTAGGTCTGCTGCTGGAGACAGCAGAAGACACATGCTTTTGTTGAAATGAATGTTTTTCACTTCCACTTTGAATTGGGGCACCATTGAATAATATCTGACCATTTCACACCTCCCAGCCTTTTTCTCTGACAAGGTGGATGGAATCTTCAAATAGATTCTTCCTTCAAATTCTGCTTCTCCATTGGGCAGCCTATAGGCCCTTGAGGACGGCCTTTCACCCCACACTCCTCCAGGAGCATCGGCTCCTGCTCTGTATGACCGCATAAAACCTAGGAACCAGTATATAAGTCTGTCAAATGCAGCTGTTGTATTCAAACCTGAGAAACTTCAGGCTTATTTTAAATTCAAGTGGAAGGAAATCCAATGATCCCAAAAACAACCCCAAATCTAAAGTAGTTGGGACAAAATGTAAATGGTAAATCAAAACACAATGGCTTTCAAATCAAACCAGCCAGTATTTTATTCACAATAGACCAGAGATAATATAGCAAATGTTGAAGCTGAGAAATTTTACAAGTTTATCCACAAAATGAGCTCATTCCAAATTTCATGGCTGCTACAGGTCTCAAAAAAGTTGGGACAGGAGTCTGTTTACCATGGTGTAGCATCCCCTCTTCTTTTTAACACAGAGTGGAGGTGTCTGGGCAATGAGGAGACAAGTTTCTTGAGTTTAGCCATTGAATTTGATACGACTCTTGTTTAATACAGGCTTCGTCTGCTGGAGAGCATATGTTGCTCTAAAACCTATATATACCTTTCAGCATTTGTGGTGCTTTTTAAAACATGTAAGTGTCCCACACCATATGCACCAATGCATCCCCATACCATCAGAGATGCTGGCTTTTGAACTGAATGCTGATAACACGAGGGGTGGCCTTTCTCCTCTTTAGCACGGAGGACACGATGCCCATGATTTCCAACAGGAATGTCAAATTTGGACTCCTCTGACCACAGGACACTTTGCCACTTTGCTACAGTCCATTTTAAATGAGCCTTGCCCCACAGAACATGGCGGTGCTTCTGGATCATGCTCAAGAATGGCTTCCTTTTTGCATGATAGAGTTTAAGGTGGCATCTGGGGATGGCACGGTGGACTGTGTTCACAGCCAGAAGTTTCTTGAACATTTAGTAATGTCACTGGCAGAGTCATGCCGGTGAGTGATCCAGTGGTGTCTGAGGGCCTGAAGATCAAAGGCATCCAGTAAAGGTCTTTGGCCTTGTCCCTTGTGCACAGAGATTTTTCCAGTTTCTCTGAATCTTTTGATAATGTTATGGTCTGTCGATGTGTTCCATAATTTTTTTTACGCAAACCTTCACAGGTTGGAGAGCCTCTGGCCATCTTTACTTCTGATAGGCTCAACCTCTCAAAGACATCCCTTTAATAGCCCATCATGTTACACACCTGATGCCAGTTAAGTTAATTACTTGCTAAATGTTCTTTCAGCTGATTCTCTTTTAGCTGTATTGCTTTTTCAGCTTTTTTTTGGCTGTGTCCCAACTTTTTTGAGACCTGTTGAAGCCAGAAAATTTGAAATAAGCTCATTTTGTGGATAAATATGTAAAACATTTCAGTTTCAACATTTGGCATGTTATCTATGTCCTATCTAAATAACATATTGGCTCATGCGATATGAAAGTCATTTCATTTTGATTTTATTCATAATTTACACTTTGTCCCAACTATTTCAGAATTGGGGTTGTATTTCCCGCTATATTACAGGGAAATGTATCTAAAATGATGCCCGAAATCTAGATATTTTTTATTAAATGTAATGCTGTGGTCATAAAGACATGGTGTCCTTGGATTTAATATTTTTCTCATTACACTGCAAGTGCGATGTAGCCCCAGTGAAGCACTTCTACCAGCTGATACAGAATATGCATTTGACTTCGTCTTTTAATATAAAAAATCTTTTTCATACTTTCAACCTACTTGAGGGAAATTTTTTGTGAAATTTAGTTTTTGAGTAGCTAATTGTCCATGAACATCACTGCCCAACACTCAGTCACATGCCACACATGTAGATGTTGAGTGTTTGCAGATAGTATATAAATCAACTAGTTTTCTAATTTAGACCTAGTCTTGCAGTATATTGAATACAGGTTGATCATCTGCCCTATAAATGGTGTCAACACTGGATCAAAAGGCCAATTTATGAGTCATCTTCAGAGATGATAAGAGCAAGTTTGCTTTAGCGTGGGGGTTAGTGTAGATAATACAGAAAATGCATCTGACTTTTATGTTACTGAAAGAAATGAATCTTGATAAGCAGAAAGAATTTGCTCTGCATGATGTAGAGAGTGTCGACACAGAGGCCCCAACAGCCCCTAGTGCTCTTTCCAAACCTGAATCTTTGGTCTACATCGCCCGACAGCTTACGTGCGGAGTGAAAGGAGAGCTGAGAGGCTGTGGGCATTAAACATCCTGCTCTTGGACAAAAGGATGAAATGAGGTGTATTGTGCCACAAGTCTGAGCAGAGAAGGGAACCCTTCACATATGATGTGCATACATACGCAGGACTGGTTAAACACTCACCCTCTACTGCGAAACAGGAGAATATATGAGCCTTTAGGACCAAGACTGGTCTCCCTACAGTTTTTGTCTTCGGTTGGCTGATGGCAGTTAGGTGAAACATACATGAAAAAATCAGCTTGCAATGTATTACATTATTTTTTTATGCATATAATTGCTTAGATTCTGTTTTATCTCAGCAGAACAAAAAGATTTTTTATTTTAAACACCTCGTTTTAAAAATCTCTTTATTTGTGAAAATTCTGGAATTTTGTAGCGAATATATTTTCCTGAAAGATACAGAATACTGATTGATGTATAGAAGTTGAATGACTTTAATACATAATAACAATCCACACAACTATCAACTCGACCGCTATATATGCCAAATGACTGATAAAACAGTGTAATCCTTATTACTATTCAAACTGTGTTGCTATTCCCAACTACAAGAACAACAGGCCATACTAATTTCCACTAACTGACTGAAAGAGAAAAGCTCTTCAAAGAAATGTCAAAAAATGGCTCGAATAAGATGCTTCCAAACTAGATATCAATAGCACTTACTTGATGAACCTTCAATTATCCTCACAGCTTCAAAATCTGGAAAGGTTTGCTTACTACAGCATGGTTGCTATATGGGCGGTGTCATATTGGATAAGTGAGTTAGACCACTCTTGCACCGCCTTTCTGGAAGTCTCATCTCATCTCATCTCATCATCTTCCGCTTAATCCGGGGCCAGGTTGCGGGGGCAGCAGTCTAAGCAAAGATGCCCAGACTTCCCTCTCCCTGGACACTTCCTTCAGTTCTCCCGGGGGTATCCCGAGGCGTTCCCAGGCCAGCCGCGCGACATAGTCCCTCCAGCGTGTTCTGGGTCTTCCTCGGGTCTTCCTCCCGGTGGGGCATGCCCGGAACACCTTCCCAGGAAGGTCTCCAGGGGGCATCATTTTCTGGAAGTGTTGGCACCTATTGACCTACTTTTACTTACGCACATTGGCCTAGATCTGAGTTGGTTCAGTTTTGTGCTAAACAGGCCTGCACCTCATCTTCAAATCCCTGTGTCCAACGCATTAAACATGAAACGTGTGGTTAGACCACTCTTGTTCTGAGGGGCTCATGTGGCCCACCCCGGATCACATTATGGTACCCTTTCCAAAATCAAAAAATTAAAATGAAGGTAATATTTAAACAGAATCAGCCACAGTTCCTTTACCCTGCAATCCAGGTACAACTGCATCCCATATTCAGCCAAAATTCAATTTCTATTTGTATGGCATTTCTCACAATTGACTCAAAGTGCTCTCCTAGGACAGGACATGCATCGACAAAGCTAGCAAAAGCAACGGTAATAAAATAATTTTGTAATGGTGTGAGAATATTATGCCAGTCCTTCATGTGAAAGACGTTAGCACAAAAGCAGCATTAAAAGTAAAAGCATTGCCTTTAAGGTGTCCAGTGTGAATTTGATTTTTTTGCAGTTTTCTTCATATAGACATACAATGCTTCAAATAACAAGAATGTGCCTGAACAATAAAACAACTGAAGGGCTCCATCTTTCCATCCGTCAAAAAGATTTAGCCAATTAGAGGCCGAGGAACTCTTTGGCAGCAAGAGACAATGACATCGACTGAACACAGCTTTACTAAAATCTATACAGGCAAAACTCATTTTGCACCAATTCCAACTCGTTTTGAACAGTTTTGTCAGCTTAACTTAATGCACGTGCCAGGGCTCCCCTTGCCTTTCTGTGATGGTTGTCTACCTGTTCAGACTTTACCTGGTTCACTAGTGCAGACTTTACCTGTCCCCCCGTTCCAAATGTTGTAACTGCTGCCAGGTTTAGTCATAAATAGAATGGTGTTATGGCTTAATGAATTGCTATATTGACTATTTTTAATTTTTCCCACAGGTATTTCACTGAGCGAGGGCCTTCCTATGTATTACGACTGTCGATGTTTTAAATGCTACTCCCCCACTGGGTTCTCTGCACTCCTTGTCCTTTCAATCACACTTTGAGACAAACGTTGTTCTGGATAAGAGCATCTGCCTAATGACAATAATGCAATGTGAGGTAATGTCAAGGAACAGGAGAATAATTATGCTTTTTTTCTCTCATTATTATTTTCTAGTCTACAAAGTTTGCGTGAGTGAAATGCAAGTTGTCTTTTGTATTCATTATATTGAGCAGTATTACTGTTAGTAGCTACACTCCACCCCTCATATAGTTCTGAGATTCAGGAAGTTTGCTGCAGATTTGATTATTACACCCTGCTAGCATGGTTAGAGAATAAATTTATGTTTTAGCATATGTGGTTATCTTAGCTGGCATCGTTTTTAGATTAATATGCATGAGAAATAGGTAACTTAACACTGCAATTGTGTTCCTTTGATTATATAGCAAAGCATTTGTTGTATTGGTGGATCCAATTCATATTAAATTAGTAGTGTGTCTGGCTGTTGGGTGCCAGAACGCTCAGAGAAAAGCAGACACTTTGAGTCTTCAGCGAGAGCTATTTTTACCTCTTGCCGTAAAAGAACTATAGGACATTTCTTGTTGCTAATAAAGGGAAAATGGTAGATTCTGTGAGTGTTCTGATCCGGATGTTTAAGAATTTGTTTTTTGTTCAACTTTGTCTTTAAATTACAAGAACATATTTGGTAACATCTAAGAGTCAGTTCTTTCATTTTCAGACAAACGTTATATTTTATTTTAATTTGGAATTCATTATTCCAGAGCAAACATTCGGTCACATTCTATATTTAACATTCATTAACAATCCGAAAAAGTCCCATGAGATGCCAGGGAAGAGACAGCTGCAAATTTCAGTCAGTCGAGGCAGATATTTTCAATTGCCCAACCTCCTGTCAAATGAAGTTGCCTCTCAGAAAAGGTAAACGGTATTTACAACCCCATTTCCGAAATAGTTGGGATGAAGTGTAAATTGTGAAAATAATCAAAATGCAATGACTTTCACATCACGAGCCAATGTGTTATTTACAAGAGAACGTAGATAACATTTCAAATGTTGAAACCAAGACATTTTACATTTTTACTCACAAAATGAGCTTATTTCTAATTTTCTGGCGGCAACAGGTCTCAAAAAAGTTGGGACACAGGCAAAAAAGGGCTGAAAAAGCAATTAATGTATAAGAAAATCAGCTGAAAGAACATTGAGCAAGTAATTAAGCTAACTGGCATCAAGTGTGTAACATGATTGGCTATAAAAGGGATGTCTTAGAGAGGCGGAGTCTCTCAGAAGTAAAGATGGCCAGAGGCGCTCCAACCTGTGGAGGCTTGCGTTAAAAAATTGTAGAATACTTTAAAAACAACGGCTCTCAACGTCAAATTGCAGAGGCTTTGAAGGTCTCATCATCAACAATGCATAAAATCATCAAAAGATTCACAGAAACTGGAAAAATCTCTGTGCGTAAGGGATAAGGCCGAAGACTTTTACTGGATGCCCGAGATCTTCGGGCCCTCAGATGCCACTGCATCACTCGCCGGCATGATTCTGTCATTGACATTACTGAATGGGCCCAGAAATACTTCAAGACCACTGTCTGTAAACACAGTCCACCGTGCCATCCATACATGCCACCTAAAACTCTATCATGCAAAAAGGAAGCCATTGTTGAGCATGATCCAGAAGCTCCGCCATGTTCTGTGGGCCAAGGCTCATTTAAAATAGACTGTAGCAAAGTGGCAAAGTTTCCTGTGGTCAGACCAAATTTGACAGTCTTGTTGGAAATCATGAGTGGATTTCATCCCTCCCCTTATCAGTGTTCAGTTCTAAGGCCAGCATCTCTGACGGTATGGGGATGCATTAGTACATATGGTGTGGGGCACCTGCATGTTTTAAAAAGCACCATGAATGCTGAAATCTATATAAAGCTTTTAGAGCAACATATGCTTCCCTCCAGATGACATCTATTCCAGGGAAGACCTTGTGTATTTCAGCAGGACAATGCAAAACCGCATACTGCAGCTATTACAACAGGATGGCTTCATAGAAGAAGAGAGGAGTAGAAGAGTGTGCTGAACTGACCTGCCTGCAGTCCTGATTGAGAGGATTTGGTGCATAATTAAACGAAAAGTCTGTCAAAGGAGACCCAAAACTCACCAGCTGCTGGAAGCCTGTATTAAACAAGAGTGGGATCAAATTCCAATGGCTAAACTCAAGAAACTTGTCTCCTCAATGCCCAGACGCCTCCACTCTGTGTTTAAAAGAAGAGGGGATGCTACACCATGGTAAACAGGCTCCTGTCCCAACTTTTTTGAGACCTGTAGCAGCCATCACATTTGAAATGAGCTCATTTTGTGGATAAAATTTTAAAATTTCTCAGTTTCAACATTTGCTATATTATCTCTGTTCTATTGTGAATGAAATACTGGCTGGTGTGATTTTGAAGTCATTGCGTTTTCATTTTATTCACAATTTACACTTTGTCCCGAATATTTTGGAATTGGGGTTGTAAGAAATAAACAGGCAATAAACATCAAATCTTGTGACTACCCTCACTGTTTATGTACATTTCCCTCTCTCTCATTCAGACATGCACCAGTCTTACCTAAGTGGCTTGAGATCCCAGTGACCCACATTCTTCGCTAAGAGTGAAATCCTTGAGCCTTAGTCTCGCCCTCTGCTCAGTCTCTGAGGAGCCTGGCTATAAATACTGACCAAAGTCTATGTGAAAGAATGTGGCAGTGTAGTACTTCGCGGGGAAACAGCAAAGCATTAGACTCCAATTTGTTGTTGCATGGAAAAGAGCTATTGAAAGGGCTGAACAAAAATGAAACACTTGTTTCTGTGAAATAGTAGAACATGTACAACTTACATGTAAATGCCATGAAATATAAGTTGATGGGTGATACATTTTCCATCATTCATCTTTTGATCTGAAATCAAATGTCTACAACTGTTTAGGAAAATAACTGTCACACAGTTGTTGCCAAACGTTTGAAGCGCCATCCGTTTGCCAAGTAAAAATTATAGTAATTTTTTACTGCATGGTGATGGTTATTCACAAGGAGTTTTCCTTAGAATTACCTTACCTGTGTTACTTATCAAATGCCTCTGCAAGCCATACCTCTGAGGTGATTGTTGTCATTGCTCTGAAATTAACTGAAAAAAAATCTGACTTCTTCCTCATTGTGTAGTCTTGTGACCTGACAATACTACTTCTCATGTGCAAACAGGAACTGAACTTGTAGAACAGCACAAACCAGATTGAAGAACAACGAAACCAGACCTCTAGACCTCTTGGTCATGAAACGCAAACAAACTAAAAGAGCAAAATAACTATACAAACTTGTACCATATTTTTTCAGCATGCTGTAAAAACCAACAACAATCACTGTTCTGACAGTGTTTTTAGATTCTCCAGAAATGCCTTTTGCCAGAGTTTACGGTCTCATGCGTGCTCTGTTCCTGAGTATACGACAGATATTGAATATAACAAGATGTGAAATTGAAGAAAACCATATTCTAATTTATAATTTGCAATGGACTCGTTGAAAACGTAACAAAAGAGAGGGGTTCAAACTACACACAGAATACAACTGACCATGCTAGAAAATGCTGAAGATATTGGGGCAAAGCATAAACGTGCTTCCCATTTAGAACAGCATTTTAAGCACTTAAAAAGCATCCCTACATTTTATTAGGAGCCGGGCAGCCATAGCTGCCAGGACCTCATCGTTATCCTGCATGTTTTTCTTTCTTCTTATTCTTCTTCTCAGGAAAAATCACCAAACTTTGCACAAAGGTCCAGTCCCATGCCAGATTGCCTCAGATGCAAAAACAGGCCAATAGTCCTGATGGTGGCCCTACAGCAAGCGTTTAAAGTTAAAAATGTGAAAATTCACAACAAATAAACCACGTGCTACAGATTTGCGACTTTCACGAAAATGTAGCCCCAATACTGAAGAAACGTTTATACATTTAAACCTATTACAAATTATGCAGTCCATCACTCTGTTTTTTTCAAAAACTTAAAAACTTATCAAACCTGTAAACTGTATTGCAAACGTATACTTGCAAATTATTGCTAAATATATTTTCAGTGTTCATTAAAAGAAATGACAAAATTTTGGAGTCATGGTAGATGATGTTTGGAAAATATCAGAATTTTATCTCAATAACTGAATTTTTTACAGCATTTTGAATTTCGCTCTCATGCGAACAACTGAAGTCAATGCAAAAATGGCAGTTTTACACAAGTTTTTCACTTATGGAGCCAATAAATCATTGTTAAAACAAATTACCACATCTCCATGCTGTCTAGATGCAATTTGTGTATTTTCAGATTTTTGTTGTAATAACTGAATTTTTGACAGCCATTTGAAATCTGCCTTTACCTGCTAACAGATACTGTCTTCCACACAGGTGACTGGCTTAGTCAATTTGTTTAGCTACATGTAACATTTACATTTGCCAACTAGCTCTGTGAGATTGAGCACAGTCCCTTGTGCCAGAAATTGTGAGTTCAAGCCTCAACTGATGTAAAATGCACATTAGAAGGCCGCCTTGTTTTCATCTTCCTACACTCTGCTTGTTGCTCAGAATTGCCTAATTTCGCCTAAAATTGCCCGGCCCCGACCACTGCTGCGCAGCAGCTATAATTAAACTTGAAATTAAATTAATTGGGCTGAATGTGAATGCTTTGGCATACCTCACACTAAGTGTGCCAAAACACACACTCGTAAACAGTGGTTCCCAAACGTGGCCCTGGAAGCTCACCATGTATTGTTTTTTTTTTTTTCAACCTCAATTGCAACAAAATAAACAAGCCATTCACTTTTTTTTCTGGTGCTTTTCATGTTAATGACTTCAAATTCTAAAACAAATTACATCATAAACAGTGTTGTATATGTTCAAATAGGTTTCTGTGAACATGTAATGCTTATTGATCTACATTGTAAACATATGCTTACATAAAAGCATGCATATCATCTCTGATCAAACTAAGCTGATCTGAATCAATTGGCAGCTTAGTGGAAGTCCAGACAACTGACCAACATTCATACCCATCTGATAGATAATGCCCAATTCAAAGATAAAGAAAATGATCGTGAGGAACTTGCATTGAGGTTTAAGAAAGAAAAGTTAATGTTACCTCTCTTTAATGTAAGTGTTTGCCATTTTGCATGAATCATAATGCGATCTCAGGGATCACATTTATTTCTTGTGCTATTGTATAGTTCTGCCATCAAGTTGGTCAATAAGAAATCCATCTAAAAATCAAAAGGGCATCAAGAAAAATGAGCAGCTTGTTCAAATTAATTTTATTGCAGTTGTGGTTGGAACAAATATCAGCATACACTGGGGCCTCCAGGACTGAGTTTGGGAACCACTGCTCTAAAGCATTCAAATTTATTAAAGATGGGCTGAATATGCTCGAGAGGACACTTCAGTGAAATAGAAGGTTGGTATGGCATCCACCTTTAAACGGAATCCTGCACTCCAGTCACACAGATGACGTGAACTGGGGGAGGTGGTACTTTTAGTAATATCTACCATAGAACTGTGCAGTGATGCGTCGCTCATTCTCAATGCATAAACAACAACAAGGAAAGGTCTACTTACACAGAAGAGTTCAATTTACAAAAGCAAAATGTAAGACATTACCAGCCTCCGGACAGGAACAGATTAAGGTGAGGAAGACAGCATGCTATGCAATCAAAAAATGGCTCATTCCGTTGATTATATGATCCATTTTCCAGGCTTATTATTCATCTATAAAATAAAAACCAAGGATACTTGGAGAAGGTTTGCCATGGACTTGTTCTCTAGCAATAAATTACTTAAGTATGCAGTGAAGAAAAACATCATCCCATAGTAAAAATCGCATGAACAGGTATAATGTTGAGGGAATTTTTTTCTGCCCTGGAAAAATCCTCGTCAGTAATCTCAAACTGGCAGTCGTTAAAAGCCATCCTCAAAATGGTGCGAAGAATCCAAAAGCTATTGCGACACGACTGCAAGTGCCGTCAGCTATCCACGAAGTGCAACAAGAGCAGCAATTTTGAGAGCAGCCCACATGAACTCCGGTACAATTCAATCCTTGTCCGTTAGCACAGGAAATGCATTTGACACTCCAAATTTCCGGTATATAGGAAATTCACGCCCACACGTCCCAGTTTAACACACTTCATTCACACAAACACCAACAGCATAAATAAAGACCGTAAAAAATGTTTTTCAAAAGGCATTTAATACGTGTGTCTCCACACAAATAAAATGTCAATTGATAACGAATACCAAAATACAGAGATTTAGGAGAAATTGACAGGTCTATACAAACATCAGTACAAATATACAAGTCTTTATAAAACAAAGACAGTCGATATCAATGACCCAAGTTATATGCATAACTTGAGCTATAGCACCGAATCCCGCAACATTTGCAAAGATGAAACATTTAAAACGGAATTTCGATCAACACCCGATTAAACACACAAATTACATTATCCATAACCTTAATTTTGCAAACTGTGCGCCAACTCATTTGCTTCCCATGTGTGCAAAACAAAAATCACAACATGACAGTTTATCATAAACGCTTTGGAAATGTCATCCATGTTCATCTACTTCCCTCGAACTTCTATGACACGGCAATGCCAACAGTGACGCGAACACGCTCGCACTTACCCAAAGCAAGTGCAACGTTATAAGGGGGAACCCCACCCCACCCCCACCGACACACGCGGTTAATTTAGAAGCCCACAAATATTGAAACCAATGGCAAGCGATGCAGCTGGACAGCAGTACATTTTCAGTGGCTCATATCGCCTTGAAATTGTAAACCTCCTAAAAAGTCAGATTAGTCTAAAACAATGTTAAAATGCCACAATAGCTGTACTCCAGGGGTTAAGGTTCTTCAACATTTGGTCACAACATATTTGCCCAGCCCCTGAGTCACCGTCTTCCGACTCAGACTCCGGCTGAGCGCCGTCCTTCGCCAACAGGCCAGAGAAACTGGATCCGAATATCGTGATGAGGCTCGAAACATTACTAGTGTCCATTTCCTCTGTCCTATCGTCACTGCTATTAACGTGGGAATCGGCGGTAGTGGATGCAGTCAATTTGGATTTTTTAATTGGGGAAGTTGTCTGTGGAGACTTCTCGGCACTTCTTTTCCTGGTACAACAGGAAACCGGCGCTGGTGGTTGGTGCGAGTTAGATTCTTGAGAACCAAGATCTTCACCCGCTTCCACACAGCCGCTCGCGCTTGATCCCTCGTATTCGCTCCGGTTTTCTTCAGCCTCTGAAATTGGATCTTCAGACCGTTCCGCTTTAGCGCATCGTGCGGGAACAGGAGAAGTCACCGGTGCCTCGCAGTTGCGCGTGTCCGAGTCTACATTTGTCGAAACAGTATTGACGTCCGTGTCCGACGTCGCTTGATGTTCAACGTTACAATCCAATTTAGAAGCATTTTCATCGGTACTCCCCCGCTCACAGACAGGTGAAGTTACTCGGATTTGTGGCTGTGCGGTAGTGTCTACCATTTCCGCAGTCTGTTGGTCCAGGGGCAGCGAAAATCCGCCTTGGCTGCAGTCAAGGGATGACGGGGAATAGTTCGTAGCCTCCGGAACCAGTTTGTCCCGCTCAGAGCCGAGTGTCTCTCGCTCTACCCATTCTCTCTCTCCCATTTGCTGGGCGTTTAGACACATTCCGCCGTAATAGTCGCTCAGGTACACTTGCCGAGCACTCCGAAGAACTAAGGACACGAGCAGATTTTTGTGAAGTTTAATTCCGCCCCGTTGAACTCTAGAATTGTAGATCTTTCCCAAGGAAATGCTCATAATTCGATGTGCCTCCACTTTATACTCCATGGTGAATAAAAGCCGACTTCTAGCGAGCTACAAGGCTTGCTGGAGTCTGTTAAAACTGCAGAATCCCCTGTGGTTCACAGAGTATGGATGATCCAATCACAAATGTTTTTTAAGCTTAATCAAATATTGAAATAATCAGATATTCGTTCCCCAAATGTGGTCAAGTATTTCGTCTGAACCGAAGATAACTTGTAATTAACAGCCAATTAATATCTGACCTTTTTGTTTTCGGCTTGATCGTCCTGCCGCAGAGAATGTCTTCAATCACGTTTACAAATAAACACAAGTCAATGCGCTCATAGTTCCTCAATGAAAATTGCAATGTATACTGCCTCTCACTCCTAGACCCTTCCGCACCAATCTGAAAATGACACCAGTTTCTATTTTTAACCCATATATATAGCGCTACGTAATCATTACACTAGCCAATGAAACGGCATATCCTCGTTTACAACCGTTCATAAAAAACGCCCCGCCAAATCTGCACTGACCAATAGCTGTAAGATTTGTGAGCAAAATACATTTAAATACTAACGTGGAAAATAACTTAAAGGGATAGGCCCAATTGTTTTTTTTCACATGCTGAATATTTAAGAAGCGTCAAGAGACGTGATATTAAGCGAGCACAGAAAATACCCCCAAGGAGATAAATACAGGGAATCTGCAACTCTTCATACAAACGCGAGGCACGAGCCCATATCAGCATCGTTAATTATGGACAAAATGAGTAGTCCTATATGATAGATAGAACATCACACGGGCATTTTCATATCCTGTATTAACCCGAGACCAGTATCAGCCCGTGAGCTAAATAATTTACAGTAGGCCTATAGCATTACATTTGCAGTAATTTATATTCCTAAGTTAAACTTTGCTTTACATTGCCATTTTTTAACTGACCATTAGGTAATGTAGTACGGATCCAATTTGTTATCCCTATTCTCATTCCCGGTCATGATACTGGTAGTACCACGCTTGTCTAATAGCAACGATGACACGTCGGTTAAGTCTGAAGCAAAAACTAAAAGTAATTGTGAACCATTTCTGTGACACCAAGGAGGTTCCTCTACTTGGTCTGCGCTTGTTTTTCTGATATTGCGACAGCCAAAACAGTCTGTCATCGTCAAAATCTAATGGCCGAAAATATTGTTAACAAGTGCCAACATAGCTTGAGAGGTTTCCCCTTTAAGAGTGTTTTTATTTTGGCGGCTGACTTCCTTGACTGATGTAATGGTTAGTCTGGTTTACTCGAGTCACATGACTCTTTTGTGCGAATGAGACCTACATTTACGGTGTCTGGCCCATGCTATTGAATGGGGCAGTTAAGAGAAAAGGGGGGGCGGTATGGGGTGATGGAGGTGTTTTGTTTCAAGTGTCTGTTTGGAATGGATGGGGGAAGGGAAGCGAGGATTCTTTGAAACATTCAATTGGTTAGGCAGCCGAAGTGTAAAAACGCGTAATTCCATCGATGGCGCGGGTGAGTGAGGACATGTAAATTGCAACTGATCAAAACCAAATGTTAACGTTAAGTTAGACGTAAACATTTATCACTTGTCGACAAACAAATGCAGTTTCAGAGGGGAAGCTTCCCTTTGGCGCACTAAATCCCACGTGTGCAAAATACAGTTATGGAAACCAGAGGAATTCGACAGCAATTAGTTCGAAAAAAATCAACAAAGCGAAATACATTTTTTTTAGTAATCATTAATAGTCCGCATTAACTGAAATTTTCCAATGCATGAGTTTATTAACATCGTACCACCTGACTTAGTGGTTTAAGACATTTAGTCGCTGATATGCCACTATGAGTATTTCAGCCTACTGTATACTGTATATTTGTAATTTTGATTTATGTTTGAAGAACTATCACTCCTCAATTACCAGATCCTTCTAAGTAGCTCTGTCTGTCACTAATTAAAGTCAGCATGACATGTACATCTGTGTGAGCTGCTATGTATTCAGACACTGGCAGCATGTTTTGTAAATAAGTGTGAAGACTGGACTCTCAAGTCAGTGGCCATGAATACAGAGGAGTTTGTACAAATGTTACTTGTGTGCTGTGGTTCTGATAGGCCCAATAACTGATGAGGAGTTTTGTTTTCTAAGAACGAGTCACCCATTCTTAAGGGCATAAGCTATTTGATTTGTCTGATACTTCAAATATTCCGTTGTATTTTATTTTCCAGTTTTGATGGCCATCAGTCAATGTATTTTTTCTTCATGAAAAAATTTTCAGCATGATTTTATAGGCAAAAGCAAAATAGAAGTTTTTAATGCTTTAATATAATTGTTGATGCTTTTTGCCTTTATTCACACAGGAAAGTTTAGAGAGCCAGGGAGGGAGTGGTGTTGCAGTACGTCTTAGCTGCAGGCCCATGTCTAGGGCCATCATTATTGTTTTTAATGTGTCCCTCTGATTAAACACTGGCCCTACCTGGGCCCCCCCACTGAAATTTGTCTAGAACCGCCACTGTGTCTCACTTTCAACATCTGATATGTTGTCTATGTTCTATTGTGAATAAAATGTGGGCTTAAGAGATTTGCAATTCATTGCATTCTGGTTTTATTAACAATTTACACAGCATCCCAACAACTTCCTTTTTCAGAATTGGGGGGTTGTGTCGTGCTTGTGTATATATATATATATATATATATATATATATATATATATTATATATATATATATATATACATACACACACACACACACACACACACACACACACACACACACACACGCGCGCGCGCGCGCGCGCACAGTGCCGTGAAAAAGTATTTGCCCCCCTCCTGATTTCTTTTTTTTTTTTTTGTATATTTTTCACACATAAATGTTTTAGATCGTGAAAAATTTCTTTATATTTTAGAAAGATAACCCTAGTAAATAGAAAATGCAGTTTTTAAATGATGATTTCATTTATTGAGGGATGAAAGCTATCTAAACCTACTCGGCCTTATGTGAAAAAGTTAAATCATGAATTAAATGTGATTAACCATATTTTTTTAGTTCATTTTCAATTGCCACACTCAGGCCTGAGTCTTCCCAGACCTGTTGAATCAAGAAATCACCTAAATAGAACCTGTCTGACAAAGTGAAGTCGGCTCTCAAGGATCTCAAAAAGAAACACATAATGCCGCGATCTAAAGAAATTCAAGAATAGATGAGAAACAAAGTGATTAACGTATATCAGTTTGGGAAGGGTTACAAAGCCATTTCTAAGGCTTTGGGACTCTAGCGAACCATGGTGAGAGCCATTATTCACAAATGAAGAAAACTTAGAACAGTGGTTAATCTTTGCAGGAGTGGTCGGTGTACTAAAATTACTCCCAAGAGCGCATCGATGACTCATCCAGGAAGCCAGAAACGAACCCAGAACAACATCTAAAGAAATGCAGGTCATACTCGCCTCAGTTAAAGCTAGTGGTCATGATTCAATAATAAGAAAGACACTGGGCAAAAATGGCATCCATGGGAGAGTTCCAAGGCAAAAACCAGGGCTGACCAAAAAGAACAATAAGGCTCATCTAACATTTGCCAAAAAACATCTTGATGAACCCCATGACTTTTGGGAACAATATATTCTGTGGACTGAGGAGACAAAAGATGAACTTTTTGGAAGGTGTGCATCTTGGTACATTTGGCATAAAACTAACATAGCATTTCATGAAAAGAACATCATACCAACATTCAAACATGATGGTGGTAGTGTGATGGTCTGGGGCTGCTTTGCTGATTCAGGACCTGGACGACTTGCCTCAATTGATTGAACCATGAATTCTGCTCTCTTCCAGAAAATCCTGAAGGAGAATATCCGACCATCAGTTTGTGACCTAAAGCTCAAGCGCACTCGGGTTATGCAGCAGGGCAGTGATCTGAAACACACCAGTAAGTCCACCTCTGAATGGCTTAAAAAACAAAATGAAGGTTTTGAAGTGGTATACTCAAAGTCCGGACTTAAATCCAATTGAAATGTTGCAGCATGGCCTTAAACAGGCAGTTCACGCTTGAAAAACCTCCAATGTGGCTAAATTAAAATAATTCTTCACAGAAGAGTGGAAAGAAATTCCTCCACAGCGATGTGAAAGACTCATTACCAATTATCGCAAACACTTGATTGCAGTTGTGTCACCCTCAGTGACAACAACCAGTTATTAGGTTTAGGGTGCAATTACTTTTTCACATAGGGCCAGGTAGGTTTGGATAGCTTTTTCCCTTTATTAAATGAAAACATCATTTGAAAACTGCATTTTGTATTTATTCAGGTTATCTTTTTCTAGTAAAATTTTTTTGATGATCTGAAACATTTAAGTGTGACAAATATGCACAGTATACACATTTACATATACACACACATATATATATATATATACTTATATACTTCAGAATATATAGTTCAATCCTGGATTATATTCACCTGTCTCATTGAAGCCCTGATGAGTAAATCACCTGGGTCTGGGCCCTAGTAATCATCTTCTTAAAAGGTAAAAAAGAATAATCCAAAAGGGTTCCCAAACATGTGCACAGGGCCCTTTTTCCTTTATCATTTAAAAACTCATAAAAGTAATTTAAACCAGGTTTGCCCACATTTTTGCACCCCACTGTGTGTGTATGTGTATTTTTGTGTATTTTGTGGATTTGATTTTTTTCAGCTTTTTTGTAAAACAGTAAATTCAAAAATGTATGAATTCATGGATTACAACAATTAGATTTTAGGATTAAGAATATGATTTTGATTAAAGAGCTTGCGCATACTGGTGGATCAACCATTACAGAAACAAAAAATAGGCGTGCAATGCACGGAATAGCCCTCAGCCCGATGTCGAAGTTTTTGGAGACACCCGCCCGCCCGCCCACCGAACCGCACAAAGGATAGCAATACCCCGTCAGCCTTGAGGGCTGAGGGGTAAAAATGATTTTCATAATTACCAATACTGTTAATTTAGGGCAGCTGTGGCAAAAACCTGACATTGGGTGGTGGTCTAATACATTTGTTAAGTAGTGTATATCCCTACCAATTTTTAAATTTGTTTTTTAGATATTTTTTGACAAATCAATTTTACTCTTGCACGAATGACACAGTAAGTTGAAATAAGGCTGTAAGAATTACAGTAAACAATTTTTCGAGAAATACAATACTTTTTGGTATTTTATCTCACAGATTTACAAAAAATGCCATGTCCAGAATTATTCATACCCTTTTCTCAGCAATTGTTGGCATAGCCTTTATTCATGATTACAGCCTCCAAACGCTTTCTGTGGTTGATCATAAGGTTTCTACATGTTTCCACAAGGATTTTGGCCTACTCCTCTGGCTAACTTCTCCAGGTCCTTAAGTTTTGGGGGTTTCCTTGACATGACCTTGGTCTTCAGTGCACTCCACAGATTCTCGATAGGATTGAGGTCGGTGCTCTGGCTTGGCTACTCCAAAACGTTCACTTTGTTGTCCTTTAACCATTTCTTGACGGATTTGGCTGTGTGTTTAGGATCATTATCCTGTTCGAAGATCCATTCCTGCTCAAGACCAATTTTTTTGGCCGATTGCTTGAGGTTTTCACTGAGGATCTAGATATACTGGTCCTGTTTCATAATGCCATTCACTTTAACAAGGTTTCTGGGCCCATTCGCTGAAAAGCAACCCAAGAGCATTATACTCTCGCCACTGTGTTCGCCCGTTGGGACAGTTTTTCTCGGTTTGAATACGTCACCTTTCTTACGCCACTTGGACTTCTCCAACCCACACACACAAGAACTAGTCTAGCCTCCGCAAAGCTCAGCTGGATGAAGATAAAAGCTTCTGGCTGTCAATGTTATGGACGGACGAAAGCAAAATGGAGCTGTTTAGGCACAGAGATGGGGCTTTTGTTTGGCGTAAGAAAGGTGAAGCGTTCAACCTCAAAAACATGGTCTCAATGGTCAAACACAGTGGCAAGAGTATCATTCTCTGGGGTTGCTTTTCAGCCAATGGGCCTGATGGCATTATGAAACAGGAGCAGTATATCCAGATCCTCACTGAAAACATCATGCAATCCAGCAAATAACTTGGTCTTGGCAGGAATGGATCTTCCAACAGGATAATGATCCTAAACACACGGCTAAATCTGTCAAGAAATGGTTAGTGGACAACAAAGTGAACGTTTTGGAGTGGCCAAGCCAGAGCACCAACCTCAATCCTATCAAGAATCTGTGGAGGGAACTGAACACCAAGGTCATGGCAAAGAAACCCTTAAACTTTAACCTGGAGAAGTTTGCCAAAGAATAGTGGGCCAAAATCCCCGTGGAAATGTGTGGAAACCTTGTGATCAACCACAAGAAGCGTTTGGAGGATGTACTCATGAATAGAGACTTATTTTTGGTCACTCATCTATTCAATATGTGATCAAGATCAAGAGGTCCTTTCCAGAGCAGCAGCAGCCGCGACGGCTTACGTTTTTATCTGGCCGAGTATATATGTGGCCACGTAAACGCAGACGGCGTTGACCACTTTACTCAAATTTTAGCAGACGACATGATCCTGCTACTGTACGCGCTGCCATCTAAGAGTAGTACGCAACACCGAGATGACATCAATAGAATAATATCATAAAGCCAACTTAAGTTCCAAACTTAATGTTGTTAGGCGCAAAGCAAGCTTAAGCACGCAAATTATTACTCAAACAGAGAGTCTAGATGTGAATAAATAAAGCCCCGCGATGACACAAATGGCTGGGCGTCGAACACACTAGCGCACGGAAAGTGAGCGCAGCATGCGCATGCCTATGCGATATAGTGAACTATGCATACACTGCACAAAGTGCGCATGCCCCAGTATTGTCAACAGTGTCATGGCTGCCACCTTTATAAACTAGTAGCACGTATAGCCGCTATAGAAATTAAAGTGTAAATTATCTTTACTGTGTGTATGGTCAACGTTTTTCCACACCCGAATACTTCACTTGGTATCTAAACATTAAGGTAAGTCGAAAAAGTTGTGATTTTTTTTCAATTTTGCTGGAGGTTTTGTATGGTACTCTTACCAAATAACCTTGCGTCCTCGTCCAGGCTTGTTTACCACTGTTCCAGTTGTTTAAAACTTCTTAATGATTCCTCTGACACTAGATATGGGCAGGTGCAGGCGAGTGGCTATTTTCTTGTAGCCATCGCCTGACTTGTGAAGGTCGACACACATCTGCCTTGCTTGAATGGTGTGTTCTATTGTCACTCCCATGTTGAAGAGTGGATAAGAGAAATGGCCTCTGTGTCACGTCATATTTATACCCCAGGAAAACAGGAAGTGATGAATTACTAAGTAAATGTTCCTAAATACTCTTATAAACTTTGTAAACTATTATATAAATGACGGAAATACTTCAATTACATTTATTTCCTCTGAATCGTTGGGGTGCCAATAATTGTGGAACAGGTGATTTTATGAAAAATAATCATTTCTTAATCAGGGATTTCTTTTTTCCCTTAAAATTCACTTGAGTTGAAGGTTACATTTTTCTACAATTTTCAGTGTGAGAGTATGCTTCTGCAATAAAAATTTAATTTATTTTAAGGCTTTTAACACATCTTAACCAGGGGTGCCAATAATAATGGAAGGCGCTGTAGACTTGACACAACTACATCCACTATAAACATCTCTATGTGCGAATGCATGGTCAAACCCATTCCACTGTGCACTAAGGGGTCTTTTCTCCCATGCACGCAAGTCGAAAAAAGCGCGTAGCTACGCGCTTTTCAGCCTAAGCGTATTCTCCTCTCAACTTAAGTCTGTGCATTACGCGCCCTGAAGGCAGTTACGCGCTTTGGGCGGAGCAAGGCCAAAATCGGGGCGTTTTCAGGCGTTTCTCATGCAAATAACACTTACGCGTATTCTCCCCCTGGCTTACGCGCTTTTTCTGTTAAGCACTTTTGAGGGCTGTATTAAGGTCAAGCGCCAACATAAGGCGAAATGGAATATTGCGTTTGATGACGGTTATAGGCCGAATTTTAACATTAATTTTATTTTATTTAACATGGTAAAGGTTGAGACTTTTAATATTCGATTGTTCTTCCTTATTTCTAAACTACATTTCTCAAAGCCATGATAACTTATCAAACGAAATCATCACATGATATTACGCATCAGCTTCTTCTCCAATCAGTTGAATTACAAACGCAAAACAATTAATTAATACGAGTATACATAAGACCATCATTCTACCATGCCCTCAAAATCTAAAGCCAAAATGCCAGTCCTGCATTTGCTTGCACTCTTGCGTGATTGGGAAAGAGTAAGAGGAGCGCGCCGAGCTTGAAGACGAACATGCATATATCGGCTTCGTTTGGACATCCTGGGACAAACAAACATCGAGTGCATCCAGCGCTTTCGCCTGGACCGTGCATGAGGCAATCATCTATCTTTGCCGACTTCTGGATGAACAGCTATCCAGCCGCAGCAATTATCCACAAAACATACCCGTGGTCATCAACGTCAGAACTGCGCTGTCGCTCCTGGCATCTGGGTCGTTCCAGAGAGTGGCTGGTGATGTCATTCACATCACAGGCGTCTGTGTCAAGGTGTCTGACGCAGTTCGTTGGCGCTTCAAGTTCTTCTCCATGCACTACCACTGCAGAAAGAGTGGATGCCATCCCCTCCTCCTGTGCAGTGAAATGCACAAGGGATGATGGTTGCCCACCACCTGTTGCGTGTACACTTCTCCCGTGTGCAGAGAACCTGGCTTTTACAGCGCCCCTCAGATCTCTCCATTTCTGCTTTAAATCGGGGATACTGCGCTTACATCTCCCCACCGAAGCCACATCCAGGACGATTCGCAGCTTAATTCCTCGGATCAGCCTTCAGTGCTCGCTTGCCACACAACACCAACATCTGTGAAATTTGGTTTTCGGCTTTGGCTCGACGTCGCCATCATTGTCTTCCATGTTCTATTAACAAATGCGACTGCCCTGTATGTTCGTGATAATCTAAAAAGTTGTGATATTCTCACGAGTGAGGGGATTGATTTTCTAATTGAGGATATCTTTATTAACTAACTCGAGTCCTAGTAATTTTTTACCATTGGTAATACTGTGTAATTTAATGTGTGAATAAAGATATTATTAAATAGGCTACTCTAGATTGAGCCCTACCCTGGCAAATACCAAAGCACTATCCATTTGTTAATCAATTTTAGCCTTTAAAGAATAGCCGACATGGGAAGAATCATTATCAGTAAATGGGATAATTGATTATATTAAAGTATTTGGCACAAGTTCAAGTGAATGTGTTGCTCAAATCAAATAGGACGATAGGCTATGGATATGGAATTCCGTCATTACTGAGGCGGTTTCGGGGCGGGGAGATGACCGCGTGCGGGGTAAGAATCCTTGTTAAAGCGTTTCCATGTCCTTTAGTTGCAAACCTGACATCGGAGAAGTTTTCAAGTGCGCAATTTCTAAATGAGATCATATAAACTGTCTTTGATTGTCTTTGTGTGACTAGAATGTTCCCTTTGTCTTCTTCCCTGTCTTCCACGGAACAAACAGGCTGGTGTTGGAGGGGCACATTTTCAATGATCTGATTGCATTGAGAAGCGCTAAATTCTTTATTTATTATTTCATTATCGCGGCAATTTGTTTGTATGCATAGCTTTAATGCCATGGTGGCTAGAGTAAGAGATAACAAGTGTTTGTCACTAACATATCCCCCGCCGCCGCAATTTTATGTGTCCGTAAGGACGGAGCACAATGCTATATACCCCGCTTCGCACTAATCGCGCGGCGGGGGATAAATAAAGAGATGTCTGAATTACGTCTTGTAATTGGTCCGGCCTACTACATTCTGAAGTTAAGCGCTGTGGGCGTGATCAAAGCGAGTAGGGGAGAATACGCGTAACTCAAAAGCGCTTAAGTCGAAGCGCGTAGAAAAAGACTTACGCGCTGTTGGAAACAATTGCTCACAAAGGGGTCTATTCTCCCATTAGCGCGTAAGTCCTTTTTTACGCGATGCAAATCAAGGGCATTTGAGTTACGCGTATTCTCCCCAACTCGCTTCGATCACGCCCACAGCGCTTAACTTCAGAATGTAGGCGGCCTTATGAAAGAGGTGGGACTAATCCAAAAGAGAGGCAGACTCTGTGCAAAGCTCATTGATTATGGCTATCAGGAAAACATGGTTACAAGGATTTTCTGATTAACCATGAAAATGAAGTTGTGGTCCATGGAAAATGCAAACCATACTTTAAACTTGTGGGCCTGCTGATAAAACCTTGTATATCCAAACTGATAAGAAACAAAAACTCGTAGGCAATGTCCACTATTCTTACACACAGAATTAAACATGTTTTATTTTATTTATAATTTAAATTATATGTATCCATTTATATATTCTTTTTTAATATTTATTTATTTATTTTCCTGTGAAGTTTATTATTTTGAAGATACAAGGTTTTATTAGCAGGCCCGCGATATGCGGCTGTAATAGTCGGCCTATGTATGTCTGTGCCAATTACAAGAAGTAATACAGACATCTCTTTTTTATTCCTTACTCTAGACAGCATGGCATTAAAGCTATGCAAACAAACAAATTGCCGCGATAATGAAATAACAAAAAGAATTTAGCGCTTCTCAACCAGCGCAATCAGAGCATTGAATGCCCCTCCTACACCAGCCTGTTTATTCCGTGAAGAGCAGGGAAGGAGACAAATAAAGAGAACATTCTTAACAATCAAAAACCGTTTATATGATCTCATGTAGAAATGGCTGAAATCTCAAACTACTCAGATGTCAGGTTTGCAACTGAAGGACATGGAAACGCTTTAACAAAGAATTCTTACCCCGCACGCGGTCATCCTCCCGCCCCGAAACCGCCTCAGCAATCACGCAATTCCATATCCGTAGCCTATTATGTAGGCCTACCATTTGATTTGAGCGACACATTCACTTGAACTTGTGCCTAATACTTTATTATAATCAATTATCCAATTTACTGATGATGATTTTTCCCATGTCGGCTATTCTTTAAAGGCTAAAATTGATTAACAAATGGATAGTGCTTCGGTATTGGCCAGGGTGGGGCTCAATCTAGAGTAGCCTATTTAATAATATCTTTATTCACACATTAAAATACACAGTAGCCTATTATCAATGGTAAAAAAAAAAATAAAAAATTGGGCTACGAAGACACGAGTTAGTTAATAAAGATATCCTCAATTAGAAAATTATTCTCCTCCCTCGTGAGAATATCACAACTTTTCAGATTATCACGAACATACAGGGCAGTCACATTTGTTAATAGAACATTAAGACAATGATGACGACATCGAACCAAAGCCGAAAACCAAATTTCACAGATGTGGACTTGCCGGTTTACAAATGATTTCTCTGCACTACCTTGATATAATTTCATCCCCCTTTAGATATTGTTGTGGGTAATAAAGCCGAAAAAGGCGGAGATTAAATAGGTAATAGCTCTCTCTAACTGTCGCGTACTGTCCATAAAGCTGCTTTCACATCAGACATGAAACAAATTTTTCGCTGGACAGATTAGCCTACATTCAAAGTCAATGCAAAGACGCGAATACACAAGCCGCTTTCACACCGGACGCAAAACAAATTTTTTGCACGACAGATTACATTCAAACTAAGTCATGACCGCATATCAGCTACTGCATGTTAGTTCGCGTGCTCTGCAAAATGAAAATGCTTCTGGTTAACTTATACCCGATCCAACGGTCGAATAACATGGCGAACAGTTGTAGTGCCGTCCGCGGCTGTAGTAAAAGTGTAGCCTTGTGGAGAAGTATGCGTCAGAGCAGACTGCAAAATAACCTTCCTGCGTGAATTGCCGTCTGGGCAGATGGCTTAATAGCCCTTTAGCGTGAATTGCCGACGCCGTGTATATGCCTACAAACTTTAAGTCCACATCTGTGACAACTGCACATGTCAAGCGGACGTGACGGCAAAATAGCAGAAAATATTCAATAAAAAGAAAATAAATAGCTGCCTAGCCTAAATGGAGAGATCTGCGGGGCGCTGTAAAAGCCAGGCTCACTGCACACTGGAGAAGTGTGCACGCAGCAGGTGGTGGGCAACCATCATCCACTGTGCATTTCACTGCACTAGAGGAGAAGGTGTCACCCACTCATTCTGCAGTGGAAGTGCATGGTGAAGAACTTGGAGCGTCAATGAACTGTGTCAGACACCTTGACACAGACGCATGAGATATGCGCATGACATCACCAGCCAGTCTCTGGAACGACCCAGATGCTAGGACCGAAATCGCAGTTGTGACCTTGATGACCACCGGTATGTTTGTAATGTTTCTAATGCATTTATAATTTAACTAATTAGATAACAGGCTGTTGCATAATATCTTTCGTTTGATAATTTATAATGGTCATGAGAAATGTAGTTTAGAAATAAGGATGGACAATCGAATATTGAATGTCTCAACCTTTACCATGTTAAATAAAATAAAATTAATGTTAAAATTCGGCCTTTAACCAACATCACACGCAATATTCCATTTCGCCTTATGTTGGCGCTTGACCTTAATACAGACCTCAAAAGCGCTTAACAGAAAAAGCGCGTAAGCCAGGGGGAGAATACGGGTAAGTGTTATTTGCATGAGAAACGCCCCGATTTGGCCTTGCTCCGCCCCAAGCGCGTAATTGCCTTCGGGGCGCGTAATGCACAGACTTAAGTCGAGGGGAGAATACGTGTAGGCTGAAAAGCGCGTAGTTAGGCGCTTTTTTCGACTTACTCGCACGGGAGAATAGACCCCTAACTGAACAAATTCTTCTTTTTAAGGGTTTTCAGTCATTTGACATCAGAGCAATACCACTACCACGAATTGTACTATTCAATCATGAAATACTTCTATGATACAAAAAAAACCCTAGGCCCTAATCCATAATTCTGTGTTTCAAACTGAACTCTACCTCGTTTCTCCAGCATCTGACTCAATCTAAACCCTCTAGCCAGAATTCCCTGGATTTCTTCTCCCTTCACCTCTGAAATACCTAATATTTCTCTTGCGGCATCCACCAACATCTGATCTTTGTCTCTATATCACTTATACTGTAACTGACTACAGCTATAAACGCAAAGAATTTCCTCGAGTCCAAATTTATTAGCTCTTAATCACATCTCTCATTTTCCTACTCCTCCTGCTCTATCAAGACTTGTTTTAACCTTCCTACTTTCTCTCCTCGCCCTTTTGGCTGCTTCTGCATTTTCCCCTGTGCCCCTGTTCGTTCTACCTCCTCCATTTTCCCTCTCTCGCCCTGAAATACCCCCACTTCATGATCAAGCCCAGGGTGAAAACTTGAGCAAGTTTGCATTCCTCTTCACTGCGCCCATCTTCCCCACACCTGCTACACCTATGCACTCTTCACCTACACACTGGTGCCATGTGCCCATAATCCTCACACCATAAACACCGCAGTGGAACGCTTTCATACGCCTTCACCCAGAAACAGACATAAACAGAGAAGACCCTTTGTGGCATATCCCCATCAAATCTGACATTCTCTTGCTCCGTTGTTCTCCGGCTCGTAGGATAACCTCTGAACCGGATATGATTTTTCGGCAGATATGGCGACTGTTGGGATGGTGAATGCCGTCTGAATGTAAACAACGACTTTATTAAATTCAGCTTACACTTCAATGTGCTCACTTGTCGGAGCATGAGGTTACCGACTAAACGTTACAGAAATTAAGCAGCAAGATGTCTATGGAGGACCCTTTTTTCGTCGTCAAAGGGTAAGATCCGCTAAGGAATTTTCTAGCATGAGTCTCGCTATCTACATTATTCAGTGTTCGCGGACGAAAGCGTGAGAAGCCGATGAGCAGTTGGGTTAGCCAGCCAGCTTACGTTTGTGACATGATGGGGGTGTTGTTTGTTATTAACTTGACGTAACTCGGTAACTTCACGGCCAGCGTCACTAACGGAGTACTGATGTGATATTTTTATTGTGGCAAAATTAGCTGAGTAATTTCAGCGACGTGGTGATTTGATACCTAGCTTGCCAGACGTTAGCCTGCTCCATGATCATATTTGAGATTGCATTTGGAAGTCTTCAGTAATGCTAGCTGGCTGTGCAAAGTGGGGACTGCAGAAGGATGTTGCCTTTGATATTTAATTAGCACGATTTTAGTTTTTCGGAGTCTGTCTGACGTCGTGTCTTCAGCGGCTTACCTTGCTATTATTGTATTGAGTTCATAGGATTTTATCTTGAAGGGAGGTATGCGAATGAAACCAAAGCGATGCTGAGTAGCCCACCCCGATGGTCCCCTTGTCCATGCTGGTTTTTTCCCCAACCACAGCAGCAATCGTCGGAGTTTAATCAGCTGCGAATTTGGCCTAATTCGATGCATTGCTGGTTTAGGATGGTAATTGACGCTCCGTAGTGCGTAACCTCATTTTGGCTAGTGTGCTTATGCATGCCACGAAGAAGAAAATTCACTTCAAGATAATGTGTTTTTGCCTATATTGGAAGTATTTTCAAGTAATACTTTTGAACAGATTAACAGGTCAGAAAAACCAGTAAGCTCAAAATTCGTTCCTTGTACGGAAGTATTTTTAAATTCTTTCAGTAGCCTATAATTTGCTTGAATAGAATCGCATGACACAAAAGAGGTTTATCTCTACAATCTGTTTTCATAATAAATGGTTTTACGCTGTTTTCACGACCATGCGTCAGTGAGTTTTAAGTTAGAAACCTACCAGTTCTTTGTTGATTGCTAAAATGCTCCCCCTCTTTTTGTGCTGTTATCAATATATCGAAATATGGATGTGGAATTTTTATTCCTCATGGCATGAATTGATATTTCTATCAACATGTGGTGAATAACCACTCTTAACATAAAATGCGCTTAAGAGAATTTAACAGCTTTTTAAAACCATACTATTGCAATTGTGATTGGACAAAGACCAGCATAGACAGTGGGCTCCCAGATGGACATAGGAGACTAAAGCCCTACCCTACTGTACGTTTGATGCTTTACTGCTTGAATTATCGGAAGAAAGTAGATTTAATTCAGAGCAGCATCTCTAATTAACTTGCACTGTAGTTATATATATATATATAATTTTTATTTAGGGCCCGAGCACCGACCGGTGCCAGGGCCCGGAACGGGTCCTGGCACCGAAGGTGCGAGGAACCTATTGTTTTTGATGGGATTTTTATTATTCTTCTTCTTCTTCTTCTTCTTTTTATTCTGCTGCGAGAACGCATTTTTGAGGGCTTTGCCATGCACAAAAACTCACAAAAATTTGCCCACACATCAGTCGTGGTGAAAATTGCAAACTATTATTTATTTTGTGCTTGGAAATTCCCTGGTGGCTCTATAGCGCCACCAAACACGCGGCCTTTTTGGAACGCACTTGCTCGGATTCTAATGAAATTTTATAGGGTCATAGTAGTCATCATAAATTTTTCTGTGAATTTTTTTGAAATTTTTTTGCCACACAGGAAGTGAGCTAAGAGCCATTTCCTGCGTTTTTTCAGATTTTACGAACACATTTTTGAGGGCCTTATCATACTCGAAAACACACCAAACTTGGCTTATTGACTAAAAATATTAAGTTCTTTGATTCGATATCTCATTTGGCAGTGGGTGAGACATGGTAGCTCTATAGCGCCCCCTAATACATAATTGCATTTTTGAAGGCATCAGCATGCTCGAAAACTCACAAAACTTTGCAAACATATTAAGCTGGTCATACTCTTTACTACAATATAGTGTTTACAGATGAATGTGGCAAAATTGCATTACAGCGCCACCTAGAAAATTTCAATGAAGCAGCCCTCGCAGCGTGTTTAACCTACATGTACAAAATTCGGTGGACATGTGTACTATGCCAAGAACTAAAAAAAAGTCTCTTGGTGCCATCACCGAGACCCAACAAAAAGTCTGCCATTTTTAATTGAATTTGCAAATTTTTAAAATTTTTTGCCATTCACAGGCGTCGTACTTTAACGAACTCCTCCTACAGATTTTATCTGATCAACTTAAAATTTTGCGTATGACATCTAAAGACCTTGATGATGTTAAATTGCGAAGCTTTTTTGGATTCATCGAACTTTGTATCCGTGGCGTTGCGGCGAATTTCGATATTCCGCCATGAGACAGGAAGTTGGTTTTATGCACGTATGGTTTGTTAAATTTGCCCGAAACTTCACAGGCTTAATAAGATTCGACTTCCAAATATACCTATATGTTGATATTGGATTGGGTGTGGTCAGGTGGCTCCACAGCGCCCTCTTGACACGGCCATGTCCAGTTAAAAGTGCTTGAATGTTCATGAAATTTAGTCAGATCATTACATTTGTTTTTTTGGGCTATGCTTATTTTTTTGAAATTTTTTGGCCAAACAGGAAGTGAGCTAAGAGCCATTTCCTGCGTTATTCCAAATTTTACGAACACACGTTTGAAGGCTTTAACATACTCGAAAACTTGCAAAACTTTGCAAAAATTATAAATGTCTGATTGTCTTCAATTTGAGACAGAAATTGGCAGTAAATGTGGCATAATGGCTCTATAGCGCCCCCAATCAGATTTTTAAAAGAATTGCTTTTTTGAGGGTCTCAGCATGCTCAAAAACTCACAAAATTTTGTACCATTCTAAAAACCATCATTCCTATTACACTGATAAAAAAATACATATAGAGTTGGCAAAAATGGCATTATAGCGCCCCCTGGAAAATTTCAAATAAGCAGCCCTCGCATCGTGGTTGACCTGCATGTATGAAATTCGGTGGCCATGTGTAATATCCTGACACCTCAAAAAAAGTCTCTTGGTGCCATGACCTAGACCAAACAGGAAGTTCGCCGTTTTAATTGAAATTTCAACTTTTTTAGATTTTTCGCCATTCGCAGGTGTCGTACTTTAACGAACTCCTCCTAGAGATTTTATCCGATCAACTTAAAATTTGGTGAACAATATCTAAAGACGTTGCCAATGTTCACTTGCGAAGCTTTTTTGGATTTATCAAATTATGTATCCGTGGCATTGCGGCGAATTTCAATGTCCCGCCATGAAACAGGAAGTTGATTTTACTCCCACATACTTCGTGGGATTTGCCTGAAACTTTCCAAGCTTGATAAAATTGTCCTCCCAAGTATAAGTATATGCTAATATTACATCGGGAGTGGCCAAGAGGCTCCACAGCGCCCTCTAGACACGACCATGTTAAGATAAAAGTGCTTGAATGTTCATGAAATTTGGTCAGATCATTGCATTTGTCATGCCGAGTTATGGTTATTTTTTTGAAATATTTTTGGCCAAACAGGAAGAGAGCTATGAGCCATTTCCTGCGTTTTTCCAAATTTTACGAACACACGTTTAAAGGCCTTTTGATCATCCAAAACTTGCAAAATATAGCGCAAAATGTCAGTGTCTTATGATCTTCAGCTTGATGTCCCAATTGGCACTTAATGTGCCACAATGGCTCTATAGCGCCCCCTGATTATTTTTGCAAAAGAATTGCCCTTTTGAGGGTCTCAACATGATTGAAAATTTACAGAAATCAACACATTTGTGGAACCTGGTATTACGATCACTCTGGGAGAGGTTTTGCACACAGGTATTACAATATGGTATCATTGCACCCTCTAGAAAATTTCAGCAAAAAGGTTCTCTGAGTTCAGTTAACCTACATGAACAAAATTTGGTGGAGACATGAAACGTGCCAAGGCTTGTAAAAAAATCATATAGTGCCGTTACCCAAACCCAACAGGAAGTGCATTATTTTGAATTAAAATTTCAATTTTTTTTCTTGAACAGGTGTTATACTTTTAGATGCTCCACCTATTGATTTCAGGAATGGTGTTTGCACTCCACTCAGGAAAACATATTGTGTGCAGTCTACCAGTGTCCAGTGGCTGTTGACGGGTGCATTTGACCAGTCACATCTCGCCACCAGCCCAACGTGCACGAGGGGTACGAGGGCCCTTTCAACGCTGCTTGCAGCTTTAATTATTTATTTATTTTTGTGTGTGTTTGTAGAAGCTTTGCTGGTCTAATTTCCCACGAAATCAACGTATGGTTGGTGGATTTGTGGGTTCTGCCTCCGTGGTTATATATGGGCTAGGGGCCAAATTGAATCTACAAGTCTTCTCAGTGGGAACCCGGTCTCAGTTACATTAATATGGATGCATGTGAACATGATCGACAGGCTGCATGGATACCCTTCATGAAACTGCTACTATGTGTGCAAATTATTGTGCACTAGTTTGTTCTCGAATGCATTCTGTAAGGATGATTGGCCACTTTCTTGGGATCTTTATCATGGCACTAGTTCACGGTGACTACGACGAAGCACTAACAAACGTCAAAAACGTTTCCCCCTTATATTTCACATGTGGTATCCCTGTGTTCTACTTTGGTGACCTATGTTTGTGTGTCAACGTGTGTTTAGGGAAGTGCAGAAAGCGGTGAACACAGCCCAAGGCCTGCACCAGCGATGGACCGAATTGCTGCAAGATCCTAGCAGTGCATCCAAGGAAGAGGTGGACTGGACAACCAATGAGCTGAGGAACAGCCTGAGGTCCATTGAATGGGACCTGGAGGACTTGGATGAGACCATCAATATCCTAATTATGTAGCTCACTGGAAAAGAGGAAAATTATATTTACAAGAGATTTATGCTTTTTTCTGCCACTTTTCATTTCACTTTCAGGCAGTTGCGTATCAAGCTCAAGTGTGTTGTGAATGCATGTCTTATAGAACATTTGACTCTTTTCTTTCTCGCCTTAACTTTTGTGTGCAAGTATTGTGGAGTCGAATCCCAGGAAGTTCAATTTGGATGCAATGGAACTTGCCAAACGTAAAGCTTTTATCACAAGCACTAGGCGGACTGTGAAGGTTAGTTGATAACTGGAAGTATGAGAATTCAGAAGTACAAACCCAAAACCAGTGAAGTTGGCACGTTATGTAAATCGTAGATAAAAACAGAATACAATGATTTTCAAATCCTTTTCAACTTATATTCTATTGAATGCACTGCAAAGACAAGATGTTTAATGTTCAAACTGAGAAAATTTATTTTTTTTTGCAAATAATCAATAACTTTGAATTCAAAGGCAGCAACACCAGGCCTACCAAAGAAAACGTAGCCTCAGCACACAAAAACTTTGAAATGCCTACATTAATCGCGGAAATGGCAACAGAAAAATAATACCCCGCTACCGAAACTGCAAAAACCGCAACATAAACTGTTGACTCGTAGCATAAGACTATGAAACTGCAACATCATCTTTCGCATCCGTCTTTGCCATTTACTGCGCTTGCGCGAACCGGCCCAGGCTGCTTTCAGAGATAGCGGAATCAGACGTGTCTCCTTCGGTTGGTAAATAAAACTTCCAAAAATGACGTTATTGTTAATGCAGATGTTTAACAATGAATTGTAAGACGTAGCTGTTACATCCACATTCTCGTAAATTCGCTTATTTTAGCATGTCACCCTGCCGAAAATGAAAGATGCACTGTCGATTTCGCTATAGTCTTCGAGTTGCCAACTTGACGACTTTCTTCGTATACATACGTCTTGAGTGGACAAACAATCCCGATTTGGAAAGTCGCCAGATTAAGCGAGAAAGTCGTCAAGTTGGCAACTCTAAGACTTTAGCGAAATCGACAGTGCATCGTTCATTTTCGGCAGGGTGACATGCTAAAATAAGCGAATTTCCGAGAATGTGGATGTAACAGCTACGTCTTACAATTCATTGTTAAACATCTGCATTAACAATAACGTCATTTTTAGAAGTTTTATTTACCAACCGAAGGAGACACGCCTGATTCCGCTATCTCTGAAAGCAGCCTGGGCCGGTACGCGCAAGCGCAGTAAATGGCAAAGACGGATGCGAAAGAAGATGTTGCAGTTTCATAAACTGTTGACTCGTAGCATAAGACTATGAAACTGCAACATCTTCTAACAAGTTTACCTGTTAGAACATTAAGTAACTTGTCTTTGCAGTGTATTCAATTGAATATAGGTTGAAAAGGATTTGCTATTCTTTGTATTCTGTTTTTATGTACGATTTACACAACGTGCCAACTTCACTGGTTTTGAGTTTTGTAGTTGTTGCCCCAAAATTGGTCAATGATGGGAAGAAGTGGTAGATCTTTGTGAACAAGTTTCTGGTCTATTAATGTTGTGGTGGGAACAACTCAAACATTATTTTTTGGAGCACACCAAATGTATAGTTCTCTCTTCAAGAACTGCATGATGAGAGAATTCACATTCTGGATTTTGGGTTTTTTAAAATAACACGAATGATTGGTAAAAAATATTCTTCAAAATGTGAAAGCAGTTTTCGTACAATCAGATGTTTTTGGTGACCTGCGGACATTAAAATGGCAGGTCGGGGGCATTCAAGGGTTATTGGGTCCCTCAGATGTAAATTGGGTGCTACTTTGCGTCAATGTCTTGAAATTGCTCTTCATCACTGATAATTTGGGGTCTAACCCCATCTACAAGCCATTACAGTATAATATTTGCTGTATTTCAAATGGAATGATGCTGTGTTCTGTGCCTGATGTTCTTTACTTTCCCTTCAGGAAATGAAGGACCACATGTCTGGTCCAATGGCCCAAGCAATGTCAGACAAGAAAACCAGACAGGTTGGTCATAGATTTGCAAGTTATTCATTCTGATTGGTTGAATAAGAGGGGAGAAAATTAGACTTTTTTTGGTGTAACTTAGTGCATTCAATTGTGCTTTCACTTCCACAGAGTCTTGCTTTGCTTAAGAGACCAGTAGTTACAGATTTTTTGAGGACCCAGATCCCCTAACAAGCTGGTACCCTTTTATTTGCTCATGTGACTGTGAGGTGTATGGGTCCTGTTTGAGTCTGAAACCTGCCTTGGGCAAACACTAATACAGGAACTCCTAGAACAAGCAATACTGTGAATATTTTGGTAGTTGGCCCTGAACATTGTCTACAAATACACTGAGCAGATTTTACTGGCTGTCAGCTATACTTACTCTAGCAGCACAACACACCTGTTGTCTGGGGAGTATGCCCAAAAGAACCTTAAATACAGCATATTTCGGCTATTTAAAGTGGTGCTCCTCCTGAAACAGGATTTTAGCTCATGTTAATTATTTTGAGTATGTTAACTTCTCCAGACAGCTGTTAGCAGCTTGGAGTCAGGCTAGACTTCAGTTGCCACGTCGTCTCTTTTATCGTTATAAATGTGACTCTGACATTTTAATCAAACAAAGCCCATATCAAACAATTTTTACACATGCAAAATCAGTTATTTACCTAGTAGATAATAGTTGTGTCTTTTGAAACAAGTTTCAAAACAACCAGAAGCGGTCCTGATTTTATTGTCAGAGCCACAGAATGAGCTTGGGCTGGGTTGGCTTTACCGCGTAGCGACACAAGCCTCGGCCTTGACTCTGACAAGTAAAATCCAGACTGTTTCCGGTATTTTATGACAAACTCCTGCCGGGTAGGGCTGGGCGAGATACTGATATCGTGATGGAAGATAAGATATCGTCTAGGATTTCGGATATTCTAATATAGTGATGTGACGTAAGTGTTGTCAGTTCTGGTTTTAAAGGCTGCTTGACAGTAAAGGGATGCAGTTTTCTGCAGTCATCTGACTGCTCTGGCCGTTGCCTGTACCCACTTGGCTATCAAATTCAAATTACTTATAACAGCTTATCAAAAATGACATTGTGCAGATGCTTTGTGGAAGTGTCAATAGTTATCCCTACAGTATTACCACAATACTGGTATCGTGGTATTAGGTCAAAAATATCTTGATATTTGATTTTGTCTATATTACCCAGCCCTACTACCGGGCAAATAATCTACCTCTCTACCTGTCCCTTCAGCCTAACGTGACTTTATTGGAGCGATATATGTGAGCGGATCTGTTTCACGGTTTTTCCTCAAATATTTAGAATAGTTGTTCTTAATTCATGAAGTTGTTTACTTTCTTAATTTCACATTGGGCTTGCTTATGGACTCTGTGTGCTGGCTTTGTCACTTGAACATGTTTCTCCTGCGCTCAGGGTTTGCTGGGGGACAGTGTACCTCAGGGCATGGCGTGGCAGCCGGGAGCAGACCGGTACAGCCGACTGGACCGTGAGCTGCAGAACGCCAACTCTCAGTTCATCGAGGAGCAGCAGTCCCAGCAGCAGGTAAGCAGGAGTCTACATCACTTTAAACAATTGACTCACAGATGTGAAACAAAACTTCCCTATAATGAACATCAAAAGGATAATGATATATTTTCCCTTTTTGCGTCACGAAAAGTGCTTAACAATATTTATCTAACGTGGGTGTCTGTCCGTGAGTTTAAATTGGCCCGTCCTTGAAAATGTGCAATGGAAGTGAAACTGTCAAGTGTTTTATTTCTAAGTATTTTAAAGGAAAATGGAAGAAAAAGATTTCCATTTCAGGGAGTAAAAATGGTTGTGTATTTGAATTAGATTAGTCACCTGGACACACAGCTCGCTGTGTACTTTCTTTCCGCATTGTTATTATTGTCGTCTTTGCTTCGGGGAAGGGGCTTCCTCTCATGATGCCAACCAGCTCTGCCTCCTGACGGCTGTCTGTGGACTCAGCTGTTTTGATGTGGAGCAAGTTGTGGACTGTGTTCATTGTTGATTTACTTACTGGTTTATTGACTGCTAACTGTGTGTGCCTCCGTTTGTGTGTTTGTTTGTGTGCTTGTCAGTTGATTGTGGATCAGCAGGATGAGCAGCTGGAGTTGGTGTCTGGCACCATTGGTGTTCTGAAGAACATGTCTGAGAGGATTGGCAATGAGCTGGATGAGCAGGCTGTGTGAGTTTTTATACTCTGAAAATCGTCATGTACAATAGCACCTGCTGTGAGAGGAACATCGGAAATTTCCACGTGTCAGTACCTTGAAATTCTGCATTTAAGCGAGTTTGATTTTAAACATTTTTTTATTTCAGTTTAAGGGACTTTGAGGAACGAGTTATACTTGTTGATTAGTATTATAAGCGTCCTTATTTCATTGGGTCCACAGCCAAATAGTAATAACAAGTCATTTCAAAATCTGTTCCTTTTGCGCATCAGTTGGTAAAGTGACCACCCCGTGGCGAGAAGGACTGATCAGCTCGCTCTCTGAAGATGGCTAATATTTTTTGCTGAAAGGTCATGCTATGATATAGCCTGCGTCTCTTAGCAAACAGGTCAATATGGAAAAGTGTGATTTCACTTGAGAGACAATATATCTCCCGTTACAGCACGTCTCCACAACAGTCCTTTCTTTTTTTTATTTTGCTTTGCTTGTAAGTTTCATCTCTCTGGTTGTAATAATAATATGATTTTAACATAAAAAGAAGGTTTGTAAAGACCCCTGGTGGAGCAAAAACAATATATTGTCACTATGAGTGAACCAAGAGCTAGGGACGAAAAAATGGCTAAATATTTTCTGTGGTTTGGCCGATGACGTCACAAGAATACTACCCATTGATATCAGTATTTTGGTTTTTTCATGCAACTTGTTTCCTGAGTTCACTGTGGGATTGCTGGGAAATGTTATAAATTTAGCTTTGTTCAATTGTAGTTGAATTTCAGCAGCATGCCTAATGATGACAAACTCCATGTTCCATGATGACAAACTGTAAATTCCTTGTCTATGGATGTGTTTCGACTGGTCATCCTTTTCTGTTGAAGAGCGACCAGTGCTGGACATTTTAATTTTAAACCCCTGTATCCTTGTAACTGACTGCCTGAACACAATCCACAGATTTACGGAGTATCTGTCAACCACTTTGAGTTTTTGTCGCAACCGGCATGCTGCTGCATGAGCAGATGTGGTGAAATTCTTCTTTCTCACTGGTTTGCAGAATGCTGGATGATTTCTCCCATGAGATGGACAACACCCATTCACGGCTAGATAATGTCATGAAGAAGCTTGCTAAAGTCTCCCACATGACCAGTGGTGAGTGCTGACCCACAAAGCATACCTACTCTGTCAATGCATCCTCAGAGACCAGCACACTGTTTGGAATTTAAGCACGTGCTCTGTCAATACTATCAAATTTGTAGTTTTACAACTCCTAATTTCTGAGCTGATGACTTAAGTGGCTTATACCACCCATGTCAAAAGTTATGGAATCACCACACATTGAGGAGGTTCATCCTGCTTTTTAAAAAAAATTTTTTTTTTTAAACACTTCATTGCAAATAAACAAATTGCATGTGTGACACAAAACACATAAAAAATGTTTGCGTTTAACATTCAGGCTTCATGAAACACATACCAGACAAATTATATTAAAATATTTTGACTATTGGCATTTTTTTTTGATAAAGTAGAGGAGAAAAGTATGGAATCACTCAATGCTGAGGGAAGAATGATGGAACTAGAGGAACTCCTAGAGTACAAACCTCCCCCAAGGCAACACAGTCCAAACTTCAGATATTGAGTGTCATAGGCCATATTATTTCACTGATCGCGGTCAAAATCAATAGGGTCCATCCCTGATTTAATAGTGACCCATCCAAATAATTTCAGAGAGATCCATTCAGCACTTTTTATGCCCCCACCTCAGATGAGCAGGGGGCGTTATGTCAACGCCCGTCCGTCCGTAAACTTCTGGTTTCCACGCAATAACTAAAGAACGCCTCATCCAATCAATCTCATTTCTTGGTGGTGTATGCGGGCTGGGTAGAGGAAGGTCCCTTTCGAAAACCAGCGCTGTTCGATATCCAGTGTGACCGCTACGGCAGCAATCTCGATTCCAGTTTCCGCGCAATAACTAAAGAACTCATCTTCATTCGAAAACCAGTTTACTTTTAACATGTTTAACTTTCAGTATTATTCACTCTTACTATTCAACATGTTAAACTAGCAACCTATACAATCTTAACCCCAATCAAACATACGGGCAGGGGCATATGCCGCGCTTCGCATTGCTCTTGTTGAGTTATCTTGTTCACCAACAAACAGACAAGCAAATGGCACCGGTCACATGACCTCCTGCCAACTTTGTTTGATGGAGGTAATTTTGGCATCTCTTGGAAAAAAAATACCAGCACAAATCTGAATATTCAAATTAGTCTGCAGTTTAAGTGGAGTGGTCACAGACCTTGGCGAGGTGTTGAGCTTGGCTAATTGAGAGGCAGCGTGGCACCTGCAAGAGAGCTGGCAATTGAAACAATCGAAAGCATTATAAAACTGCTCCAAGAAGGGAATTCAACACTGAGAGAAGCACACAATATTGGGTGTGTCCAGTCAAAGTGTCACTAAAATCTGGTGCGAGTATAAGGAAAATGGGATGATTATAAATGGAAAACGTGGGTAGACCACGGAACACGTTAAAGTGTCAGGACAGAAAACTCAAAACAATAAGCCTTGAAAATAGAAAATGTACAACAAAACAAGTAGACAGAACAGGAGTCAATATTTGTGACAGAAATGTAAGAAATAAACTCAATGCAATGGGATTTACATACAGAAAAGCCAAATGAAAACCAGCATTAATGCCTAAAAAGAAAGAAAGCAAGGTTACACTGGGCTTAAGAGAAGCAATCATGAATTATGGATGATTGGCTGAAGGTGATATTCTATGGTGAATCACAAATCTGCATTGGCCATGGTGCTGATGCTGGAACTTTTACTGTCATTCCAATAAAACAATTAAAGATGCCTGCTTGAAGAAAACATGCAAATTTCTCCAGTCATTTATGATATGGGGTCTCATGACAGGTAAAGGACCAGGGAAGATGACAGTCATTACCTCAACAGTCCACAGGTGCACATTGAAAATAAGGTCAATTTTTATTAGCACGCGGCATATAATGAGCGGATATAGTCATCAGTCTGCCCATCCATCTGTCTGTCCGTGTGTCTGTATGTAATCATTGTGTCCGGAGCAGAACTTTAATACTATTCAATACTTTGTTATAAAACTTGCTGTGCTTGTTAATCTGGTGCTAGATTTGTGCCTTTTGATAATTTGGGATTTCTGAGACTTCAACTTTTTGCGTTTCCATGGAAATGGACTTTAAGTTAGACAAAATGAGGGTGGGGATCGTTTCCGGAGCAAAATGCAGCTGGGGGGATATGCCATCTTCTGATTGCTCTCCTCTGATTCCATCAATAGAAAACAAGTTTGGTGATGATGAAGTCATTTTTCAGGACGACTGTGCATCTTGCCACAGAGCAATGATCGTAAAAGCTTTTGTTCAGGAAAGGCATATGAACTTAATCATATGGCCTGCAAACTGTCCCAATCTCAATCTAACTGAAAATTTATGGTGGAAATAAAAAAAACAAAAAAAAGTCAATGATCAGGCCCCATCCTGCACAGATGATTTGTCATCCAATACTCAAGAATGCTGGAACCAGCTTGATGGAGAATATTGCTTTCCTTTAATGAATTCCATGCCTTGAAGAATTCAGGCTTTCATAAAAGCCAGAGAAGCAACAGTACTAATTCTAATTTTTTTTGATGATTCCACAATTCTTTCCTTAAAAATTGAGTGATTCCATTTTTTTTTTCCTGTAATTGATTATGAAAAAATATGCTATTAACTAGGCTTTTGCCGTCAGAGGCGACGGCTTGGGGTATATCCCCGAACGCCCCCAATCCTTGAATAGACCCAATACAATTTCAACCAGGAGAGACTCAAGTGAAATCAAGAAAATATATATTATCCTTTGAGCATGAAGGGGTAACATGCTTATAATCGAATCAAGTCTTTGGCGCTTGGACTCTTTGGGAAGACTCGAAGATCAGGAGCACTGCCCGGAGCAGCTGCGAGAAATCCCCCTGAAGAGTCCAGACACTGGCGGTGGTGGTGGCTGAAGACTGGGGAAGCTGGAGTGGCGGAATGGGAGATCTGATGAGTAGGGTGGCGTTGGGGCGGAGGAGGGTCAGCGAGCGGCAGCATGGGGCGAACTAGGGCAGAGAAAATAACATATTTAAAAAGACGGCAGCACAATGATTGGCTAGCGACGCGACTGAGGTGTGCCCTGGTTGGATAGGAGAAATCAGCTGCAATGCCAGCTGACTGCTCATTGACAGCCCCGGATGTTGTCTGCGGAGAATCAGGAGTGAACATGCATGAACAAATTAGACGGGGCTGACGAGCGCGAAAGAGAGAGAGTCTTCCTGACTGAACTTTCGCTAAGCTTCATATAAAGCTCCTCAGGTCATGACCTTTCATTTGAACTTTCAGGTCAATCGGACAAATGTTTCTGAAGATATGGCCAAAATGTTAATTTTTCCATCACACAGGACCACCGGGTGGCAAAATATTGATCCATACAGGTATGATGTCATCATGTGACACGTTGTGAGGCCATGACCTTGTAGTTGCACATAGTTTCATGTCACTTGGACAAATAGTTCCAAAGATATTGCAAAAATGGTGAATTAAATGTGACAAAGCTCAACCTTGTGTCAAAATTTTGAACCAAACAGGTATAATGTGACCTTTCATTTGCAGTTGATTTGAGGTCAATCGGGCAAACACTTCCAGAGATATGATAAAAACAGTGATTTTTTTTTCAGTTTTTGGCCCCTGGTGGCCAATCTAGAAATTGTAAATTGTCCAAAATCGAATCAGTTCTTCCTCTTTATGATACTTACTTATATGCAAAACTTGGAATTTCTAATTGAAATATTACTGCAGTTATCGCATTAACAAGTAAATCAGTTTTTGGCCCCTGGTGGCCAATCTAGAAATCGTAAATAGTCCATAATCGAATCAGTTCTTCCTCTTTATGATACTTACTTATGTGCAAAACTTGAAATTCGTAATTGAAATATTACTGAAGTTATTGCGTTAACACGTAGTGCGGCGGCGGTCGGACCAAAAACATGACATCCCCTGGAAAGCCATTCAGCGTTGGGGGATATAATTAAAATAATTTCATTTGTTTGACATGGGTTTCATGAACCTTGAAAGTTAAGCTATTAAACAAAAATTGTTTTGTGTCACATTTGTGATTTATTTATTTGCTATGAAGTAAAAAGTGTAGATGAATATCCTCTAATTGTGGTGATACCGAAATTTTTGCCAGGGGTTGTAGAAGTTGTTTGTGGGCTCTTTAGCTACTAAATTGGCTTTAATACGAAAATGATTGCTCTTCGTGAAGTTTCTGGTCACGCCATAGAATCAAACCAAAACCGGTACTTATATGCAGAAAGGTGAAAGGGCCTCACATTGGTTAACCTCGTATCAACCCATTTCCAAGAATTTCTGTGATGGGATCAGTATAGCCACATTTTTTACCCAATGCGTGATTTATAAGGGGCAATAAGCGAAATCGTTTCACTGCTAGGTTTGCTGTTGTGCACTGCCTGTAGACCAAAACGAAGTGTATCATGAGGCACACCTCCCTCTACCTCTCCTATTGTGCAGAATGACGGGCCAGTTTAAGTTTCCGTGGCGTTATTACTACGTACATCGTCCCTGAAATGCTCACGAAACTGCAGATTTGCACTAATTGCAAATTTTAGCTGGCTGCCGGGCTACTCAGAACCGTAACACCTGGCCCATTGCTGGGACCGAGCTGCTAACAACTCAAGCTCCGGACATTAACCCATGCTACGATTGTAACATTAAATTTATTTAAATCGCCGTAGCATTACGTAGCTTGCCTAACATTACTACAACACTAATTAAAGCAGATATTTGACTTTATGTTGTTACTTACCTGTCCACGAGAAGAACAGCTAGTTCTGAGTCAAATTGTAACCTCTTTAGCTCTTGCAGTGCTCTCCACCTTGGAAATTCAAGGCCAATATTAATATGGGTTCTGTCCCTTTCTTTATCCGACAACTTCTTCGCCAACGACTGTCATTTCTTTAGAAGTAATTTCGGATCCTGCTCGTCTTCAGGTGAACGTTTCGTTCCGCTCTCCGCCATTTTGCCATATAAAAAATATGTGCTGCCACTACTCACTGGCTGTATGAATGCATTCTCGGTAAGGAGGCGGCAGCGATTAACATGAACGCACATGAACGCGCGGCCAGACCGGGCTTGTAAACAATGGGCTGGAGATGGGTGTGTGATGTCCTGCTATGCTCCAGATGAAATTACATTTCTTGTTCCTCACATAGCGATTTTTAATTCCTTCAGTCTAGAAATGATGCATTTTCGCTTATTGCCCCTTTAAGGAAAAGTATTTCGGGCATATTTTGCTTGGAAGTGTTTCTGAATTACACATTCTGCCATCACAGTGGGCCTCTTTCTGAACAGGAAGGAAAGGCATGGCTCTCTGAGGATTGTGCTCCTAATAAGGGATACTTTTCAAACTGCAGGAAGCCAAACCTGTGGCCCGCACAGGAAATAAGACAGGAAATAATGCTGAGACAGGAAATAAGATGAAATCTCCACTTCTTCAACCAGGACATCCTGTTGGTTCTATTTTCCAGGGGTTTTGCTGAGGTTTCAAAAAACTTAATTGTCTTGCATTTCCCTCTCTATGTACTTATTAATTGCGCGTATGCGCAGAAGGGACAGTCCCACGGCAGTAAAACTGCTGAAGCTACATTCATACCACTGAGTATGTGAACGCGGCCATTTGGTTCCGTGACTCTTTTAATAATTGATGTTTTTCTGTTACTTTATAGCATGGTCTAAGCTGGGTGATAGTTTTTGTTTTTTCTTTGCTGGGGCAGCTCTTGATGATGCTTCTTTCTCCCTCCTCTTGCAGACCGGAGACAGTGGTGTGCTATAGGCATTCTCCTGGCCGTCTTGTTTGTGGTTCTCATCCTCTTCTTTGTTCTGTGATGATGTGGCTCTCCTCCCTCTCAACCAACACCACTCCTTCCGTTTGTCACTTGGCAGTTTTTTATGGACTGCTGGTCCTGGTCCTGGGGTTATAATGATGGATCCCATTCATTGGTTTTCCCTACTGATGAATTTATACTCTACACAAATCAGGCTTGCACTCCTGCGGATGTTTTTTTAGGGTAATTGCCACTAAATTAGAGCAGATTGGTTCTGACAAAAAAGTGTGGTTTTTTTGAAGTATTGAAAGTGAACTTGCCAGTGCACGTTGCTGCAGCACAACACCACAGTAAGTGGCACCACTGAATGTACAGAACAGGAATTGCATAAATCGTACAGCCACTTGCAGCGCTTATGGTTCTGGGAAAGTCTGAGGTTTCTATTCCATTAAATTTGCTTCCGTTAGCATATTCTGGTAGGTTATCAATTCTTCCACCAATGATATGAATGTCTCCATTTGCTGCAGGGGTAGAAAGCAGGCCTCAGTTTTGAAACTCAAAGACTCGACACTGCCACTGGTTTGTGTGATTTGCATTCATTGGCTATTTCATGTTGCTTTCTTTTCATTGGCTATTTCATGTTCCTTTTCATGTTAAGTGCATCCTTTTAAGGGCTGAACCTTTAGTCTGTAGAAGGCAGTTGATTTTGAAAGAATATTGGGGTGCTATGAAATGTAACGGTATTACTAACTACACTAACTGTGACTATTGCATTGTTTTATGGGATTCCTCATAAACTGTAGAGGTGTCGATGGAAGGAGACCTTTGGAAATTGGCAGAACTGCCGTGATATATCCGTCTCCGTGTGTAGAACACCAGTAATGATTATACGTTTTTTTTTTATTGGCATTACCACTTTAGGCTGATGCAATAGCATGTTTTAGAGTCTTTGTATATATTTTTTTGCGCTTAGTTGTGAGCTAGTCTCCATTTGATGCTGAGGTGTAAAGAGGGCCTCAGTTTTGAAATTCAAGACATTTGGTTGATCTTGATACGTCTTTAACTCACCTGGGAAAACTGCTGGTCATTATTCCTTCTACATTTAACTGAATCCTCTGTCTTTCATTGGTGGACAAGGACGTTGATTAACATTGCAACAAGCATCCATTCATGTACTTGACTTGTAGTCAAAGTTTGTCTTCCATATTTCAGGCATTCCTATGTGTCTCTTGGTCACAGTTGATAAGTGCAGAGGAAGTAGATTTTAATGGAGGCTTAAGTACTCCCACAATTTATTATTATTATTTTTTTGGGTCTAGTGACAAATTCCGGTTAATTGACCTGAGTTAAAGGTCAAATGCAAAGGTTTTCCCAATATTTCACCATTTATGGCTTGGAATGATTGCTTCAATATCAAAAAATATAAAATAAAGTGTTTTTTTTTTTTTTTTTTTTTGGGCTGGCACTTGCCCTACTGTGAAATATAGTCAAACCACTCACAGATTACTGTCATTTGGCGATGTTCAGGTGAGGTTTTGATAACTTACTGCGGAAATGACGTCAGTTGTGTGATCGGAGTCTGGTCGATCATTAACACAAAGTCAGTGAATTGCACAGACACAGAGTTACTGTCCTTGAACAATCACCTTAGGATCTGCATGGTCATAGTGTATTGTGTGGCCCCATATTGCTCTAGCAAATCTGCAGGACTTGAGTCTTCAGACGGTACACATTTTCCATTTGAGCGACTCAGCACTTTTCATGTATTTTAATACACCATCCCGGGGCAGACCAGGAGACATCGGGGGCATGGTGTGGGATTTGTTGATTTTTTTTATTTTTTTATTTTATTTTTTTTTTGGGGGGGGTCAACTTTTTGGCCAGGATGGGGGGGACTGGATTGCTTATGCACTTTTGGGGCAGGATCCCTGGGGAAAGACCAGTGAGATGGGTAAAGCCTCTGCCACACAAATCTGCTACTTCTATTACCTTGGGCGCATGGGTTGATTGCCAATGACCTCAAAATGTAGACACCAGGGCCTACTATAGCTTACAGAACAGGAGCTGTTCAAAACCTCAAAGTTGACCACTATTCAATAAAAAGGAATGGGAAAAAGTGAAAAGCTGAATCTCCTGTCCGTGTATGTAAAAGATAAAAAGATTGGTTGACCCAACTGCTCATGGAGGTTATTGCTGGGTAATTTCAATGTCAGCATAGCTTGCATTCAAATAGCCTAATCCTACTTTACTGCTATTGTTTTTGGCAGTAGATAAAGGTAATGCTATTGAAGTTCGCTGACTTATGTGTGGACTCTGCTTATATGAAGGCACCAGCTGTGCATAAAAAAGTAGGTCTTTGAACTGGTCTTGGCTACATCCGACTTCGATTTGAAGTTACATAGAGAGTATCTGTGTAAGCCTCCACCAATCCAGGCTGAACATGTTCATTGCAGTGCCTGATCTCATGATGCTTGGCCACGGAAATACTCAAAGCGATGATCATTGCCAAGCAATATTCAGTATTATTCAGTACTATTCGGAGCACGCTTAAACTTCTTTTTCAAACAAGCTAGCTTGCAAGTTAGTTTGCTATGGATAATGCCGACCCAATGCAGAGGAAAACTAATTTTACTGATAATGAAACTAGAAAACCTCCTGATAAGCTCACTGTCTGAATAGGAATACAATGGATTTGTCCAGTCGCGGATGATTCCTTCTAGCCTTTAATGCCCTTCTGTTATATGATATAAACAAGACACACTGCCATCGTTAATTATCTTTCGTGGTTTAGTCAGTATGGTTGTTACGTTTCCAGTTATTTTAACCATGTTCACCAACAACTTGCATGGAAACCATAGACACTGCCATTGCTATCAAGACACACAATAGCACCTATGACGTTGACACCTACTGGAAGTACCCACCCAGATTCAGGTGAGAGTGTTGGCTATATTTAATTTTATGAAGGGCTTTATTTTGAAAAATGGGTCTTCCCCTAAAGTTTTGATAAAGTTTGTGTAAGCATATAAAACACTCTCACTAGGAAAATGTTTAAAAATATCCAAAACCTTTGCATGTGACCATTGAACTCTGAATTTGAACAATTGTGGTCTGATATCATGGCCTCATTGTGAACTGTTTTAGGTTGGTATTTTTGCAGTGTGATCAATCAAACCTTCGAACATTGGCACGCTCGCACCATGCATAATCGCTCAACCTCCACAGTACTGTAAGTAAGGAGTGTTCGATGCTGCCGCTGTGCTGTGCAGCCAATGTGGACATATCAAGTGTTTGTGACTTACTGTGATGGCTTTTAATGCTTGATCTTTCTTACCAATCCACAAATTCACTCTCCCTACGGAGGGTCAAGATCAATCGTGAAGACTTATAAGAGAATTGAAGAACTATTCTCAAATGCACTGAAATTATCTTTTAGATACAAGGACCTTTAGTTGAAACTGCGGTTTTCTGTGAGGAACTACATTTCTGTGAGTAACATTTTGTTAACTTGAATTTGAGTCTAGCAAAGAAGGCAAAAATATAGCTACAGCTAAATAAAATAACACTAAAATCTTACTGTGATCAATAATATCAGCTACACTTGCTAATAGTAAGAGATTCAGAACTTTACCTGTTCGTGAATGATTTTTCTGCTATTCTTTGTTTTTTGTTTGCATTTCTGATTGTCAGTATTTATGGACTTTACTCCATTGCACAGTGTAATTTGTTGGATGGAAGAATATTTTTACAGGGAAGTTAAATTTTAAATTTTATTATGCGGTGCTTAAAATCTGGCAGTGTAATGCCACCTACCCATGAGACAAAATAGCCATTTCGCTCTGGATTTTATTGACTGAATGCTAGGTTAAAAAATATTATCACTGCTTTAACTGTGGTTCGCAGACTGTTTCAAAAGCATTAAGGCCTTCTGTATGCAGCATTAAGGGAAAAAAGGAAGTGTACAATCAAATCACTGGATTTTGAGGTGCTGTTTTGCTTGATGAACAGTGCGTTTGAAAATTGGCACATGGATGCTGTAAATCATGTAAGAAACTACTGTATGTGTTGCTCTCTTGTCTGGCTTGTGTTCATGCTGCTGCAGTGTGTGCCCTTTGAACTTAGAACCTCAACACGTCTGTCTGTATGGTGTTGATCTTTAGGGTCTGAGTTCTGGAAAATAAAAAGCTTCAAAATGCATGAGACCCTGTCCATCAATATGGTGGTATTTGTTGATGATGTAATTTTGAGAGGTTAGAAATTATACAGATGTCTGGGTTTGCCTGAGATGCGAGTTCTGTTAAGGAACGATGTGTGTGAAATACCTCCCAGTGATTGACCCATCTATTCATCGCCTTCTGCTAACCCCTCTTATGGAGAAAAGATTTAAGGCAAGTGGTCTGCACATGGGTGTTATCAGTTAGCCTTACATGGTTACCAGGTCATTCTTCTCTTCCAAAAACTAGAGCTTTGAATATTAGCCTTCTCTTAAGTCAGATATGTCAACCGATGTGAAATATTTATTTGGAAGGCATTCCTCTGAATAGGAACAATGAGGCCATTCTGAATAAGCCTGATGCCCAGACAAAAATTTTTGTTTATCGAAATTCTGTCCCTGTTGTACAGACCCAATCCTTTTACAGTCCAGTTCTTTCTGTCCCTGTACCATCGCTTGCATTGGGAAGATGACCGGTTATGGTTATCCCCTTAAAAGGGCGGAAAGACTTCCTGCTCCCCCACTCACTGACTCTACCCCTCCCCCTCCCACACCCAGGACATGCGAGGCAGTGTTCTGATTGGGGGATTGTTTTAGCGGTGGGCGTGGCGTGTCAGTCAGAGGGATAATTGGTGTGGGGGGTGTGTGCGTGCGTGCGTTTGTGTGTGTGTGTGTGTGTGCGGGGGGATGGGGGGTACGGCAGGCAGCAGGTGCAGGCTGCAGGTTTCCAGCTCAGCCTCTTTATGCACACACTGAGAGGGAGACGGAGAGGACAGCTGAGCACAGGCCCCCATGGGGCCAAGGCAGGCTGCCTGAGACAGCTGGGCTCATTAGCATTGCAATGACGGGACCCCCAGGTTCAGGACAGGAGAGGTGAACTCTGGGAGAACATAAGGGGAGAAGACTCGGCAAAACTGAAGGAAACTCACTAATGGTCCTTAGAACCCCACAGACCTGCAGCAGGGCGGAAAAGCCAGATGTGAACTGGTTATCTAAAGGAGCTGCAAAGGAGTAATGTTACAGCATCTTCACAGAGCCAACATATTACCTACCCAAATCTCCACTTTGTACAGCTTGACCAATAACAGTTGTATGTCATCATTATGAGTCATTTTAAGAAACTTCTTCAACTGTTGATTTGTGTCTGTAGGAACATCAGTCGAACTGGGTAATAAAGCCACTTGCTGTCTGACTGCTTACATGTGAGACTAGCTTTATCCTTCCACAAAGATTGCACTGAAAGCTCAGCTCCACATGCTACGGGTGAAGTTAAACATGAGCTTTACCTGGTAAATACTCGATGTATTCGCACAAAAAACTGATGGTATTTTGAGGATTTGACATGTATATGCCTACGCATGTAGGCGTTGTGATATACCACATAGCTGATGGCGCACTGCCAGTCCTGTCTCGGCATCGAATGAATTAACAGCTTTTTGTAAATGGAGGTAAGTGCACCTGCTTCTGCGTGGACCCAGTCTGTCACATCACCCACATCAGTTACGCACATCTGACAGAGATGCGGAAATGTGGCTAATTTACAAGCTTAAGGCTACAGGAAACCACAGTGGAAAGTTACACGAATGATTAATTTACAATGTGGGGATATTATGACCACAGTGTGAGAAAGGAAGTTGCGTATTTACCTTTTGTGTTTATCCTAACCGCCCCCCGTGTGCATCTGTAGTGGTGTGTGTGTTTGTGTGTGTGCATTTGATCTTAGTTGGTTCCCCCTGTGAGGCAATTTGTTTTGATCAGCCACCCCTCCCCTATGATGGCTCCCCTCACTGGGCTCTGAGACCCTGAGCTCTTCACACATCTGTCACCACTTCCTCACCCTGCCCTCCTTCCCCCACACACTCCTCTTAAAGGGGCATGGGCCTTATTCTCTCACTCATTCATTTATCAAAAATCTACATGATTAGACACTTGCAACTGATGATGTGCATCTCTTAAAGGTCGAACATTTTAAGGCAATTGAGCTATTTGTTTATGTACATCCTGACCGTGCGGCGTTACAACTGGTCCGCTTCGATCGTATCCGCTGCACAAGGCCTGTTTTGTTGATGATTGCAGTTTGTTAAAATTTATAATTGGATAATACAATTGGATGTACAATTAGCTTTCTTGCTTGAGGGAATCATATTATCTGTAAAATCTGAGGTATTTTTATGTAATTTGCATATAAATGTAGTGATCTAGTAAAAAAAAATTCAACAGTAAATCATCCGTTTTTGTGTTCAGATTATTGATAAACGATTGCTGAACATACTGAGAGAGTTTTTAAGTCCTTTTCAATGTTGTATTTCATTTTATGCAAGGAAATTCTCAAAAATGACTTAAATAAGCAATTGTGGGTTGACCAAAAAACATACTATAAGGACTATTTATCCTATATTTCTGCCCATTAATCCTAATTTTCATAAAAAATATGTTTGTTACGTTAGTTAGGTGGCTTTAAATGGTTCCCCTTGGTTAATAAATCCAAAATAATAAGAATTCTTTGTGGCTAATTTATTATGTGCCGATTTCAGGACAGCCTCAAGATGGGAGCACGGTTACTCCCAGGTTTCCATGGTAACCATATGTTTTTATTCTTTTTTTCGCATGTGTAGACATAGATCTTCATTTATGCCCAATATCTAAGTCATACCAATGCAAGAAGTAAAATGGCGCGATTGCCTTTGATCGAATTGGGCTTTTTAACTGAGCATGGCATGTATTAGCAAAGGATGTGGATATGTTGGCGTAGATGAATCACAACTGACCACAGCAAATCTGAAGAGTGATAATATACTTAGAACTTGAACTGAATGCAGCTATCTTGGACATTTTTGAGAACAATCCATTGGAACGATGCCTCATATTAACATGTTCATATATTTTATTTGCCTTCCATTCCATATAAATAAAAGTTACAAAATGCATGGATTGTGAGACAGGGAAATGTCACTTTTTGTACACTTGGTAATACTGATAGGCATGGATGGTATCATTGGTGCTTCATGACAATCACACGGTCAAGTTCCTAAGTTCTGAATACTGTAATGGCAAAAAAAAAACACCGCATTTTGAAGGTGCCACATTACTGTACATTTCTATTGTAGAATATGGTACACCAACGCTCTGTTTGCTCATATGAGGTAAATGTATCATGAGCAGCAGTTAAAAATGATGCAGCTGCTCCACCCCCAAATACACGCAGCATGGATGATGGAACAAATCCAGATTACATCATGAGAAGTCATCGAAAAGGAAAAGATGACTTCCAGCGGAACTGTATTTGGTTTCTCCATGATTACTGTCCTGATCCGCTTAGGAACCAGATCCAGCAGAAAAGACAGTGTATGTTAATAAAAATGAAATGGTAATATATTTCTTGGCAGATGCAGAGGCAAAGCAGCCTGATGAAAAGCATGAAAACATTTCTAACAACAACACAAATCTCCTGTGACGTGTAATTTATGTTGTGCTAATACACTCTACCGAAGGAACTCTAAATTCTCAAGTATTCTAATCCTTTACATTTAAAAATAGTTGTTTAAATATGTCAGGGTAAACCTGTCATTGTGTAGGCTTTGAAACAATTCTTTGGAAGTATTCTGTCTTATGTACACATGACTCTGTCCTTCATCTCAGAACATCACAAGTCCTGTTTATATGGCTGTTGATGCAGTGAGTAGAAAAGTTCATCTCAAAATTTTCAGCTGCTCAATTTATGAATGTGAAATAAAACCATTGCAGGCAACCTGAACTACATGATACATGTAATGCATTGCAATGTTTCATCTTCATCAGATTTATTTTTAAAGTTTTACAAGTAAAGTGAATGTCTCAGATAACACATAATTTACAGATCTGCAAAAATGCTGAATATCTTTATCATTTATTTTAATTCTGGTTTTATCCTCTTTTTTTGGTTTGTTTTGAGAGGCTTCTTAAATGAAATCTTGTTCTGTTTCTAAGTCACACATTTCTACAGTTGCCATTAAATGATTATTTACTCCTATCTATGCTTCTGTCTCACAGATGTATTTGGCGTTCACACTTTCAAAGGTAAAATGTGTTATTGCATCTAGAAAATAATTTGCTTAGTCTTTTGACAAAAAAAAAAAAAAAATCCAAGAGGCACAACAGGATGATTACTGAGTTACCTTTGAGGAAAGACTAGGTTTAGCTTTGTAATCTGTGGAGAACCAATAACACAAGGTGCTCACTGAGGGTGTTTCATTGGGGCCAGGTTCTGTGCACTGCTGATCTCATTTTTTTTTAGGTCTGCTATGAAACACTTTGATGAAAAAGGAGGGGTTAGGAATCTAAGTTAAAGGACCCATATTATGGGAAATACCTTTCCAAATTCAGTCCACCACAGCTCACTTGGCAGACCCTGCAGTTTAGCCGAAGACTCCTTTTTCCACTTCGGCATTTGAAACAGACCGTTTTAAATTCTTGCTGTTTTCTACATCACAGACCAGCTCTGCTTATTTCACACTGTCCAGCTCCGTCAGCGACTCCCTCCCACAACCTTTTATAAACCTCACCCCCTCTCTCTTCCTCATAGCACTCATGCTCATTTTTGGCTTTTATTTCCGTTTGCTGGCCAATCGGAGCAAAGGTCATGATCATAGAGGGGAAGCCCACTCAAAACAGACCGTTCCTCTGGGGGCAGAGAATCACAGACAGCAAACGGCCAACAGCTTATGGATTTTTATGGGATTTTTTTTGCGATAAAGTTTGTTAACATTCCTTTAGGACATGCAATAACATAATAACTTACGAAAAATTATGAACTTATGAACCTTCAAGGGACCTGAATTAATTGTGGACACTTGCAGTGGGTCAATGAACTACTGCACAATAACACAATTAAGTAGAAAAGCTGGTTTTTCCCAGATTGTTTTGATCTACCCACTGTTCATTGGGTTTTTGGTTATTTTTGTTGACTCTTGGGCCTTCCTACAGCACAGCAAAAGCTGGCTCTGACAGCCGCTCACTGCAGTAGACTCCTGTCCTTTGTCTGGCTGCTCTGTCAAAATACAGACATTGCAGGTGACTCCGTTAGTCAGCGCTGGACCCGACGGTGTCTAAGCACACGGATAGAAGTGCTGCAGTCTTGTGTCATGATCCGGGTGACCTGGTCCAGAGTCAGGCCAGCTACCTTCTCTCCGTTCACCTCCAGGATTTCATCCCCAACTCCCAGCAGACCCGCATACAGCTTCTGTGTACACCTGTCCCCCATCTCCTCTACATACACACCTGCAACATGCAAACAAATATACATGAAGAAACACGCAAACACAACACACAGAAAACACAGACAATTGCTAGATTACATTTAGTCTACCATGGAAAAAGGACTGCGATGGGAACCAAATGAGTAATTGAATTAGACTCAAGTCTAATTCATCTCAAGAGACCCTGTAATTGGATCAGTGTCAGTCTTTTACTTTGGAGGAGGCTCTCTGATACCTGAGTCTGGCCGACCTTTGCCCCGGGAGATAAGGAAGCCAAAGGGGCCGTCAGGGGGCCTCCGGAGCTCCAGCAGCAGAGTGCCGTCGGGGAAGGCCTGGACTACTCGCCCTACGGAGCGCACTGCACTGGGGCTCCCTACATCTTCCACACTGAGAGCTCGCTGCAGCCCCCTACTGGACAGACAGAGCACACAGTCAGGAAAGGGGACATTGCCACATATCATGGACTAGAAAAAATATGGACCAAGTCACTGGGACTTCAACCATTGACTTTTCATGGGCTTGGCAATAAGCATTTCGGCACATGGATATGCAGTTTTTAAGTGCCGTACAATTTGCAGACAGTGAGGGACAGCCAATGTGTAACATATACCCAGCTCCAGTCTCATGGGCACAAGAAGAGCCATTCGGCAAAGAAAACTCAATATTGACAAAACATTTTCATGTGGGAAAATACTGACCACAAATTTCTATGTAAAAGTTAAAATAGACTTGAATGGGGAGCAGGGTCTGCATAGCCAATACTGAAAGCCAACAACAGTGACTCCAGAGGCTCTTTACCAGACCTGTAAATAAGATTAGAAAACAAAGATTAATTCTGTCCACTTGATGTAGATACACCTCTCAAAAAGAGACAAATGATGAACTGACAGGAGCAGAAAATCCATTTCCAGAAAGTAAAGGAACTCCCCAGTACTTCATTCCGATCCTTTCATTAGCTCTATAATTCAGCCAGGATGTGTAACTACTCATGGGAGAAAAAACTCAAGGCAGGTCATTCAGTTTCTTACCAAGGGCTTCCCTCCTCAGATAAACATCTAGACGCACAGTAGACTCAGTGTAGACTGACAGTAACAGAACAGCTGATGTCCAAACATGAAATTGCAGTGAAAACTGATGCATCTAAATATATTGAATTTACACTGACAGTGAGTGAAAAGTACTTATACACTGCATTTGCACACATAACTAAATATGTAATAGCCATATGATATCAGATATTTATTGCACAAATTCACATTTTTTCAATGTATCCCAGTGGGTTTTATTCTACGCAAGGAGAGTTATGAGCAATAGTATCAAGAGAAATAATGATATGCGGCAAAAGTTCATATATAATGCTGGCCAACACATACACATGCACAACACATAACAACAAGAGACTCATACTGTCCTCCCAGCACACGCAAGATTGATTGCAGGCCATAAATAGACCACCCGTGTCACGCTGCAATCAGATTCTCGACTAGCTCTCAAGGAAGATGATGCAAGCACTGCATCTTGAGTCGTAATGAGTGGGTGGATCTTGTGTGACTGCTGCTGTAAGACACACAAGCTCTCTGGATGTCAAACATATACAATTTATCATGCAGCGTCAACAAGCAAGTGGAATCGCTGCAGTGCGAGATGATCCACGTCATGATCCATCCTCATCTGGCAAGGCTGCAGGCTCTATTTCTGTCCTTCAAACACAGCGGTATTTACGTCTGCACATGGAAAGCATTCAGGAGTTGCACAACACGCCAGCTGTCAGCACGTACAGAGAGTGCTTGAGCTTTCCTGAGCACCTGCCAAATCCAGATTTATGATGCTCTCCATTCATAAACTCTTACTGCAGGAGAAACAGTCAGATGAGTCAGTCAGCACACATAGTTGGGAGCAGCAGAAAATAGTCATACTAATTGTGAACAGAAGCATTTACTCCTATTAAAAGATCATTATAACCTCATTGAAATTAGCACTGCAGGAAATGATGTCCTCTAGCGTTTTACAATTACTCATACGTTGAAAATTAAAGCAGCAGTGGGTAACTTCTATGGAAACAACTTTTTTTTCATATTTACTGAAACTGGCACGAAACTGACAGAAGTACATGAGACAGGTAATCAGTGGAAAAACAGGTACATTTTAGTCCTCCCAGTGCTTCTGGTGGAATTGCAAAGAATCCACCATGCCAAAGTGAAATGAAACAATCAGAGCGGGAAGTTTCTAACGCAGAGCGTCGCACACTGTTCAGACCCCTTCATCTGTGCATGTAAGAGCTTAAAGTTGCAGTTGGAAACTTTTTTTGTTTCATTTGGTGAAAATGTGATAATACCCTTTTGGTAGCCGAAGTGGCTTGACAGCACATTTGGATCTCCGTATGGCGGAACCAGACATTAAAAATCCAGCATCATCAAAATCTCTTTGTCGATTCTTCCATTTCCTCCATTGTCAACAACTGAATCGCTTTTATATTAGCAGTTCAAAAGACTAAAAACAAAAGCAGAAAAGCAGTCAGGACAGAGGTGAAGTCCAGCTATAATAATTGCAACCTGCATAAACTGGACATAAATGTTTAGAAGATATGCTAGCATTGTTGGTTAGAAGCTTGTTAGCATGCTTCAATATTAGCACTTGTCTGCACATTTATTTAGCTATCGCGACTGGGCTCCAGTTGTAATCAGGTAAAAGCAATTTCTCTGAAATAGAATAGTCAATTGCGTGCAATACTTATAACAGCAGTGTCAAACTGGTCTGTACAAGGGCAGAGGGGCTGTAGGCTTTCAATCAAACCAAGGAAAAGCACATCTGATTCTACTAATCTAATCTACTGATCTCAACCTGCATAATTGATTAGTTGTAACAAGTTGGAATGAAAACCTGCTGCCCCCCTACCCTTTTATGGACCTGTTTAACACCCCTGACTTAGAAACTGTAGCTCTAATAACCGGTGCCTACATGTGTTTGATAGCCAAACGTAGCGTAGTAGCTTTGTGTTGCACAGCCCAATGAGGTGGGAAAATAATTGATCATATAAAGCCAGATCAGTCAGTAATTAGCTAGCAGCAGGTAGGGCCGCCTTAATGCACGAGCTTACCGGGGCTGAAGCCCCCGGGGCCGAAGCCCCCGGGGCCCAACGCGTGAAAGGGCCTATCGCGAGGATTGGGATGAAAACAATCATCGGCAGAATCGCAAAATAATGCTTATACAGTGCTCTGATTGTTGTCTGTGTTGGGCCTGCCCAGGAGCGGGACAAGGCGCATTAATATTTTGCATAAATAAAAGACACTGTGATTGGTTAATGGACGGCGTGTGTGCTTATTGTTACTGTCCAATCGTTGAATTTGAACTATACAAATACAGCAGTTACTTTGCTCCTGGTGTGGAAATTTAAGGCAAAAGACAATAAAACCTAGAAAGAAATGTGACAGCTGGGCTCAAAAATCCAGAAATCAATTTGGGAAATTGCTGCGGGAGTCCAAGCTATTAAGAAAAGAAAAATAACCAAGCTGACTGGATATTTCTAAACTACGAGCCTCAAAAAGACGGAAAACCCTCCAGCATTAGCGGCTATCCGGGCAATGCAAATTATCTACCACCGGCAAGGTTGTTGACCGCACTGGCAGCTGAAGACGGTAACGAACCGCATGCAGCTGGTGCTGACACAGGATAAATAGCGAGCTAGGCGATTGGAAGGTAGGTAGCTTAGTACAACGACAATATTAGAAAATGTAGGCAGGTAAGCCTGTTCCAGTCCACTGTAACTGAAGAGTTTCACCGCCAACCGCAAAGTTCGTGATTTAGTGATTTTCATCTGCTTTTGCTGTTCAGTAGTATCATTCAAATTTTGATTGTATACACGGTGCAAACAATTATTGTTTGTATGAAATATAATTTCTGAAATGGGAAATATGTTTTGTTTTTACACGACCCTTCCTCGGCTAGTTGCGTTGTGATGGAATTTGCCGCCAGATGGAGTAATCCGATATGATACTAAATTTGATGTGCAACAGTTTAACGGTAGCACGACAGAAAACTGTTCTGCGTGTATGTACGAAAGACTGCAAACTAGTTCTGTGGTATCACTGCACAGAAGTTTGTCATTTAGTTCTGAACAGAATTATAAGATGAGCAGCTAAATCCCCTAGAACATATTGATACTTCGTCAATTTTCTGCCAAAAGACTGGAAGCTGAAGACCTTCAGAGAGCATCTTGAGAGCTTGTACCGTGAAATTGATACTTATTATGCATGCTAATTTCTCACATCTTTACACGATCACGTTTTTCTATTAAAGTGCGCAATAAATGCTTTACAAAGCATACTCTGTTCATTTCTTTATCTTTTCATGATCACGAGTGCACAGCAAATTAAGCCAACTATAAGCGTTCGATTTCATGCGCGGATCATGCTTTCTTATTGAAGTCCTGCAATACTCACATCAATGTAGGTGTCAATTTAATAATTTTGATATTATTTATCCAGGGGTTGGGCGGATGAGATATTAATGCCCGGTTCAGTTAAGTTAGGATGAAAAATCCTTACCTAACAAGGGAATTTGGTGCTTCTGCAACTATGAGAAGGAAGATGACAATAAAGATGACATATAAAAATAAATTATTTTGTATGATGTAATTTTAGAAAGCAAATCCTTGAATTTTTTGTACAAATATTTAAGGAGTAATATGGTTGTTTGCAATTTTTTTGCCATTAGGAAATGATAAAGGAAAAAAAATGATACTTAATGATCAGAGTGAAAACACATGTAACAGAGGCTAATTTGCGCTGATATAAATACAGTTGTGCCTTGAGATTTTGGCTTGCCCTTGAGAACCACTGCGCTAAACAGAGGAGCCTGTTGGCAGTGCGGGTATCTATCGCCATCGCTGATCGGCGACGAGGATATATCGCTGTTAGCAGAAAAACTTGCTTGGTGAAAAGCTGATTAATGCTGATGTCTAAGCATGCTTAACACTGGGATATTTCATGTTGCTAAGGGCTGAATTCGGAACGTCAACTGGCTTGTCAAAAATTATCTTCTTGCAATGGTGGTTAAAAAATGTCCAAAGTGGAATTTTTTGCATTTTGCGATAGTTGAGAGTAGATAAAATGATGCATGCAAGCTGTATGTGTCGTGTTTGAGTTTAGGAAATTTATGCTCCCTTTTATTTTGACTGTTCAGAATTATTTGACAGGGCGCTTATTCTCAGCTGTTGTGGAGTGTGTGTTTGCTTGCGTGTATGAGCGCACAAATGTATGAGTTGTGTGTCAGAGAGATGCGTATTGTCCTACTGATAGCCGGTCTTTATTCTTTTTGGTAATACAATTTCTGTATAATTTTATTGAATATATGTAAGCCTCTCTATGATAAAAGTATTTTGTGCTATAATAGTCATGAATTGAAACTGCAGTTACAAGATATTGTTGATGCATTATTGCATAGAAAGTAAGCAGGTCTGATGTTGTGCAGATGGGACAGGTCAGTAGTGTAATTGTGACGGTACTTGGGGGGGGGGGCCTTGAAAAAGTGGTAGCCCTGGGGCCCATGGTTCTTTAATGCGGCCTCGGGAGCAGGGGAGCCGACTTAACTCCAGCGTATAGGGAAGCAAAGTAGCTTGTCTTTTTGTCGTCTATTTGCTTCCCTCATCCTGCCCACATGGAAAGAACCTAATATAAACATATAGGTTTTCATATAGGACCACATATAGGTTTCGCATATATGCGAAAATTGGCAGTTTTCATATATTATAGGTATATATGTACATACATATGTACATTACATTTGGTACTACTAATGCGGGTCATAGCCAAGGATGTTTTATATTTGCGGTCTCGTATGCGTCCATTTATTTTTGACAACTTCCCCCTTCACACCAAGAGCCGCCCAGATTTCGTCCAAACTATTGGCAACAATCTGTTTGTCTCGGTGCCCTGGGCTGGATGCGTCATAAATATGTTTGTAGTTTTGTTCAAGCTCAGTGAGGCGCTCCTCGAATTCCGCAATTTTTTTAATGCCTTTGCAGATCTTCTTCGTGACTCTGGTGATTTTGTAAACACTGGACTATAAACTAAACACTGCACTATAAACTCTACACTGCCCTCACGATTTCCCGTGGTATTGCTCCATTTCGTCCGTAATCATAAGCTCCCCCGCTTCGTGGAAAATGATAGACGAAATGATCGGTTTCCGTCTTTAACATAGGGTATGATTGGGCCTTTATCGTGTCGTCTTTAGATTACCAAGCACAATTATAATGACTTTGAGATGGCGTGGTATTTGTCTGTGAGTAACATGTAAATGTGTAATGTTTACTTTTTGTTATTACGAGTGTTTTATATTTTGGAAGAAGACACACCGGAGCTCATCATGCTTGTATGTATGGGTGCGTTTACGCTAGGTTTTACAAAAGTAACATGCATTTTGGGTGATTGGATCACAAGTGGTCAGGCAAGACACACTGCTGTTTACAAGTGGAGTTCAGCTGACCACTTGAGATTAGATTTTGTTTCTTGCTATGAAGTTTACGCTCAGACCCGGTGCTCAGTTAAGACGTCATATAACAACAATAGCAGCTGTTCCCGCCAGAGGAAACTAAGATTTTGACCCCTTTTCACGTTGTTTTTTGGGGAAGCTACCATGTTTCTGTCGATAGTTTACATGCTCTAATTATTTCGGGTATTGAAATTAACTGGAGAGTTTGCAGGACCACACAGAAGAGGAAACTCCCCTGGTACGTACTCGCTTTCACCACTGGTATGATAGCCACAAGCCTGTACCCTACATTTATGACGTTTTTCCGGTTATGTCCTCGTTGGGAACACAGCAGGACGGATGAGCGTTTGCACTACCAAACATATGTGGTCAGATGCATCCCAGACCACCTCCATGAGTGGTTTGAGTGATCGGATCTTAATGCGTCTAGGAGCCCATTTACACTTGCATTTAGCGCTGACCACTTGTGATCCAGTCAACCAAAGTGCATGTTAACACCAGGCGTAAACGGGCCCTATAGCGACCGCCGGTGAAATGATTTGGTGAAAGATGGCTTGGAGGGAGGGGCTACAGGAGGGAGAGCTGGGGGGGGAGTGTTTCTGATCAAAATATTTCTTGCTCTTTTTTCTGAAGATACCAACTGCAACCTTAACTGTTTCACTGTTACTTAATGTTTGTTAATCACATCTCCACATCTTGTTCTAAAGATTGCTTGAAGGCTTCGCTAAAGCTCAACAGCCATTACTTCACTTGATGCAGGAATATCACATTAAGTGCTACATCTGCCTGCTGTAAACAGGAGATCAGACAGAGTTCAAAGGTAACCATTTGAAATTTGCTTTCAAAGCAGAAAATCTAGGCACCAGAATTCAGCTGAACAGTTTACTTGAGTAATTTTCTTCATTATTACAAGCAATAGCATGCGTGAGATTTAATCTCTGAATCAGTGAATAGTTGCAGGTAAAATGTCAAGTAGTTTCCTCGTATTAAGGTGTCAGCAAAGTATGTAGTTTCTGTGTCAGGTCATTTCCTTGCTCAGAATACATGTTCTACCTGTTTATACTGTTTCTTTGCCAAAAAATAAAATGGTCCACCCATGTATTACTCACTGCTCACAATAATGGGCAGGGCACACAATCAATTGTGTATTCAACTTACTACCCTTCCTGTATCTAAATATAGCAGGTAACTTCAAACCAGCCAAAAATGTAAACTGGCCAAAGCCCAGAACCAGTCCAAACCCAGGACTGTGGCGGCAATTTGGTCGTTTTTTTTTTTTTAAGTTACAGGTTCCCACTGATCTTGAGGGATTATTTTCCAGGACATACAGAGGGGGAGATTGAGATTATAGACTGGAGCACCAGTGGTTTTGGCCCAAAGATTTACATTAAAACACTAAAAATATTTTCCTGGACAAGTATTTTTTCATGACATTACAGCAACTGTATCATTTCTCATGTTTCTCCAGGGCTGGAAACTGCATGAGAACTATACCCTATGACCCAGCCTAGCCTAATAGTACACCAGGACATTCATTCATGCTGGGCCATTCCATGTCAAATCATCAGATATACAAAACTTTTGTCACCATGTAGTCATAGATTGCTTCCATATTTTCACATTAGATAAATATGTATTAGTGATGAACCAATCTGAAATTTCAGCTCATTCGGACCAAAAATAAATTTTTGGTGAATTATTTTCTAAGGGTACTGTCCGTCAGTTTTTTTGTCAATCGACATTTTTCTTGCATTTAACATGGCATAACTTTCATTATTACACCTATAGCTTTGAAACTTTGCATCTAAGCTAATGTTATACTGTTTAATCAGAAAATGCAGTCCATTTTACTTTTTCTTTCTTGGTTGTGGAGTTATGAGGACACCAGTTCAGGCAGTTCCATGTTTAGGTTCCCAAAGCACCCCCAATATAAACCCTAGCACAGGCTCTCTGGCATTTTTTCCATTCAGTTGAGTCTGCTGAATATAAATCAGGCTGAATTCACCACAAATTCATCACCAACTGCAGTCAGTACCTTGCCAAATGTGATGTAATAGTAATAGGTGTAATAATAAAAAGTTATGCCCTGTTGAATACAAGAAAAATGTCAATTGACAAAAAAACTGATGGACAGTACCCTTAGAAAATTATTCACCAAAAATTCATTTTTGGTCTGAATGAGCTGAAATTTCGTGTTTGCCAGTGATATATGGGCCAGGCTCACGAAATGTGCGCCACCCCCTAAATGTGTCCACAGGCTAGCAAATCTTATGTTTTTCTTAGATCATTCCAGAACCACCATGTATGGAAAGAGCTCACCAAGAGCAACTTGGAACACCCCACTTTTGTCAGTCTGCGATAAATACTTCCCTGTCTTTTTTGCCCTTAAATTTGGAAAAGTGGCCAAAAAAGGCCCTTTTTTGATGTCCATGTAAAAAGTGAAATAGTTCACTTTATTTAAGTGTGTTCTATTTTTTTTCTGTGCATAATAGACATGTGTGGGCTATTTCTGACAGTCGGCATACGTCCCTATCGTCGTTTTGTGTATTGCGGTGACATTTAATAAATTGTCCACAAGGTACTGGTTTCTGACTTAGATTTTACATTTAGCACTCTTGAAAAATAACAAAAAGGTCCCTACAATCAGTCGGCTGTCTATCCGAGGAAGGAACACAGGCATTGTCACTGACCGACCCTGCTTAGGGCAGCCACGAGTGACTATGGCAGCTCAAGAGCGCCACATCTGGTTACAGCCTGTTAATGACAGACTCTGGACAACAACCCAAACTGATCATGAGACAGTGCCAATGTTCCATTCTCGGATAGACAGCCAACTGATTCTTGAATGGTGACAGTGCAAATGGCCCACCACCTCTCAGCGGGTGAGACCTGTCCGTAATATGCTAATGGCTCCTTCTCTATCCAGTGCCACAAGCCGTTCCATTTTCTTGATGCAGTAATCTGTATGATACAGTTGTTATGTTGCGCTCCTCACTGACTGACTTTCGCTATACTAACGCCTGTACGTGAAAGCTCTCAAAGTGCTTCGCGCGGCCTCGTTATGAGTGGGAGGCTTCTTCTTCTTCTTTTTGGTTTTATGCAGTTGACAGACCTGTTGGTGTATTACCGCCAACTACTGGATTCATTCAACATAAATTTCCCTATTCCTCTTATATCGAATTCCCACCAAAGCCTCGCCAAAGTGAAAGGTGCACTGTGTCCAACAATGCGTTTGCACTCTGCATGTGTTCAGTGTGATTACACTTTCAATTCGTGTAATCTACGAGCCGAATGTAGAAGCAATGCATTGAAATGTCGCGATGGTTTAGATATTCTTGGTGAATTAGCAAGTGTGTTTGGAACAGATCGCGAGGTGTTACTCAAATCAGAAGCTAACGAACTGGAAGCCTTCTTATGCAAAGAATGTGCAAAGACGGCTTTTGAAGAAGGAAATGACGTCAACACCAAAGCTGCCTGCTGATTGATCCAGCCAAAAAATTTCAGGCGAAGCGCCGCGAGGTAGCTTTCCTTTAACGCCCTGATGGGAGTGATCATCAAAGCCATCTAGCGGACACAAGGGTGTTAATCATTAATGTTATTGATGCAGTAGCATTTTTCTTTTTTGTTGGCTTTATATAAGCTATTGACCACACCCAAAAGAACAAGTCAAGTGTCACTGAACACATCACAAACAGCTCAATGTTTGTTTTTACTGAAGTGCTTTGCGCGTTCACGAGCTGCGTCAGGATTGCAATACCAAGCACTTTTCTTTATTTGTGCCTCACTGGAAAAGCAATAAAAATCAATTGATTCTTCAATTTGCCGCAAACACAGTACTTACCTCACCGTTGCGTTTCATTTGAAGTTAAGTATATATACAGCTTCATACAAAAATTTTGCAAAATTGAGATGGTGGTGGTGGTGAGACCCATTTGATGATCTGACATGGAATGACCCTGCTCTCAAAGCCTTCCTCTCTTCGTCAACATTCAAACAAGGTCAAAATAGCTGATGTGGGCTTGTGAAACTTAAAGGGCTCACATGGTGAGGAAATGTAGAGTATTTATGCAACTGAGCACAGAAAACCAGTGCATAACAAACCTATTATGAAGAGATGAATGGAAAATGCTAAAGCTAGACAGAAACTGCACAGCACAGGCTGAATAGCTAAGTGGGAGGAATGAATCAGCGCTCACCAATACACCATAATTGGTTTGTAATCGAAAAAAAGATGTAGGTTTTGATGTTGGCTGTTTACTACTGTTGCTGAGTGACCATTCTTTGTTGGCCTTTGATTGGAGATGAAAAACAAATGAGTTTATTCATGAGCTGTCAAATAGATATTGGGAAAGAACATAATAATTGATCACAAACCCAGATTATTGCCTCCAGAATAAACTTCAGTGATTTACATTCACGGTACCTATATGCCAGGCTGCTGGGCTGCTCTCCAGGCGTATATGCACTGGAGCGGTCTCCTTTCCTCTTCGGGGTTTGAAGACTCTGTACTGATGAGGCTTTCCGCAACTGAGAGAGTGGCGACCCCTGGTGGTAAAAAATACACCTCAGGTTTGTGTATAACCGCGGTTATTTGCTGTGGTTCCTGAGCTTGGCCCAGGGGCCCTCGTGTATGCTGGGTTTTGTTCAAACTAAAAGTGCAATCCCAGAACTTTAGCTAGCCGTTAATCTCTATGAATTGTGTGCTTTTGAAGTTGACAGGGAATTCTATGTTTACTCTACTTAGACAAGTTATGTGAGAATAGCAATGCATGTCATAAAGAATTACACTCATTCTCAAAGATTGTACTTGATGTGCGTAGCAGTTATGTAAAAAAAGTGTCTACTTTTCAGATCAAATGACTCTCTATTGTTAATTACAGGGATGCTGATTCAGTTTTGGCATTTGATAATTCCACTGGCTTTTGAATTCTTCATTATTTTCAAGGTGATTAGTTTCTAACTGATGAGATTCAACACTTAGACCAGTTATGAGACTATTGATTCACTCAAGCCATTAATTTGGTAACTTCAAAAATTATGTCACCTTTAATATTTTATGTGAACATAGAAATGATATTCTTCATGTCATGCATTGCTATTTCTGACAATTAAGTGGGTCCACAATCCCTCAAAACATAAAGAACACACAATTGACAAAAATGATCAGATTGTTGAATTTCTGTGATTGCAGTTGTAGTTGCAACAAAAATCAGGACACTCAATGAGGCCTGGTCTGAGTTTGGGATCCAGCAGGCCACAGAACTGTAAAATCATACCACTCAGTTTACCAAGATAAAACTGCGAAATTTCAATAATTATAACAATCAGAATAATTCACCAGAATAAATTTCACCAACACATTTCATATGTCAAATCTAATACCTGTATTTTATATCACTACAAAGTTTAGAGAATGTGACCAAATTTTATGACCATAACTCTGACTACTTTAAGGTCCCAATTACCCAATTAATAGCATAATGCAGTTTTCCCATTTAACCTACCTCAACTCTTTCACGGGCAGCTGAGGCTTTCCCACCCACAGAGCACTGACCTGGCAGGTGTTTGTTCTGCAGTTACTGATAATTACCCATGTACAGTGCCATGAAAGAGTTTTTTTGCCCCCTTCTTGATTTCATACTTTTTTGCATATTTTTCACACTTAAATATTTCAGACCATCAAACTAATTTTAAAATAAGACAAAGATAACCGAGTAAATACAAAATGCAGTTTTTAAATGATGATTCCCTTTTGAGGGGAAAAAGCTATCCAAACCAACCTGGCCCTGTGTGAAAAAGTAATTGCCCCCCCTTCTTCAATCATGAATTAACTGTGATTAACCACATTTTTTGAGTCCAATTTCATGAGCCACACCCAGGCCTGATTACAGCCAGACCTGTTGAATCAAAAAATCGCTTCACTAGAACCTGTTGACAAAGTGCAGTAGGCTACAAGATGTCAAAAAGCAACATATCATGCCGTGAACTAAAGAAATTCAAGAACAAATAAGAAACAAAGAAATTGGCATCTGTCAGTCTGGAAAGAGTTGCAAAACTCCAGTGAGAGCCATTATCCACAAATGGAGAAAATTTGGAACAATGGTAAACCTTCTCAGGAGTGGCCAGCCGACCAAAATTACTCCAAGAGCTCATTAACGACTCATCAAGGATGTCACTAAAGAACCCAGAACAACATCTGAAGAACTGCAGGCCTCATTTGCCTCAGTTAAAGTCAGTAATCATGATTTAACATTAAGAAAAAGACTGGGCAAAAATGGCATCCCTGGGAGATTTCCAAGGCGAAAACCACTGCTGAGCAAAAAGATCACAAACTCATCTCTCATTTGCCAAAATATACTCTTCCCAAAGAGAAACTATACATTGTTTTTAGCATCAATTTATTATACATGAAATGTTTTGACAAATGTGGAAAACATATTGAAATATACTCTTCCAAAAAAGAAACTATACAAATATTGAATTATTGATTACACTTTCTTTTCAATATGTTTTCCACATTTGTCAAAACATTTCATGTATAATAAATTGATGCTAAAAACAATGTATAGTTTCTTTTTTGGAAGAGTATACATCTTGATGATCCCCAAGATTTTTGGGAAAATATTCTGTGGACTGAGGAGACAAAAGTTGAACTTTTTGGAAGACATGCGTCCCGTTACATCAGACGTAAAACAAACACAGCCTTTCATAAAAAGAACATCATACCAAAAGTCAAACATGTTGGTGGTAGTGTGATGGTTTGGGGCTGCTTTGCTGCTTCAGGACCTGGACGACTTGTTGTAATTGATGGAACTATGAATTCTGCTCTCTACTGGAAAATCCTGAAGGACAATGTCCAACCATCAGTTTGTGACCTCAAGCTCAAGCGCACCTGGGTTATGCAGCAGGACAATGATCCGGAACACACTAGCAAGTCCACCTCTGAATGGCTTAAAAAAACAAAATGAAGATTCTGGAGAGGCCTAGTCAAAGTCCGGACTTAAATCCGCTTGACATGCAGTGGCATGACCTTAAATAGGTCGTTCATGCTCAAAAAACCTCCAATGTGGCTGAATTAAACAATTCTGCAAAGAAGAGTGGGCGAAAATTCTTCCACAACAATGTGAAAGACTCATTGCCAGTTATCGCAAATGTTTCATTGCAGTTGTTGTCGCCGAGGGTGGCACAACCAGTTTTTAGGATTTAGGGGGCAATTACTTTTTCACATGGGGCCAGGTAGGTTTGGGTAGCTTTTTCCCCTTAATAAATGAAATCATCATTTAAAAACTGCATTTTGTATTTACTCAGGTTGTCTTTGTCTAATATTAAAATTTGATCTGAAACATTTCAGCATGACAAATATGCAAAAAAAAAAAAAATGAAATCAGGAAGGGGGCAAATACTTTTTCACGGCACTGTATCTGTGTTAATGGAGTCAGCAGAAGCAGCTGGAACTCACCATGCGCAGAGACTGGAGCGAGGGGGCCTTTTTCAGCTGGCCATAGTGCCTGTTGGGTGGGCTGGAAGAGGCAGGTTTTGGAGGTAAACTCAGCTGCTCCATGCTGCTTGAACGCTCCTTACTGTGCTTGCCCAAGCTGTTGAGCCCGATAGCGGAAAAGAAGCGGCGCAGTGAAAGCCTTGGCTTGCCTTCTCTCTCATCAGGACCTTCAAATACAACTCTCTTGTGTGACTCCCCAACACTGGATTAGTGAGACAGTCACACAAGGCAAAGAGAAACAAGAGAGTTAGAGTCTTAAATTACGACAATGTTAGTGCCATTCTATGAGGCTTGAGAACTGAGCTTATAACCTGAAACTGGGATGGACAATTCCAGTCCTGGAGGGCTGGTGTGTAAACAAGTATTTGTTTTTACCAATTGTTCGCACTGAATTAGCTAACTGGCCTTGTATTCAAACACAGGTTTACTCACTGATCATCGTAAAGTGTTTCAATTCGGGGCATAATTAAAAATATAAATGCGGGGGCATAATTTTTGGAGAACATTCAAGAGCGTTCCATGAATTTCAGCTTAAATGTCAAACTTTATCAATTGTTTAGCTAAATATGTCATTAAAAGCCACAAATTGACATGAAAGCCTGGATTAGATACGGCCCTTGTTGCACACCTGTGACCAGAGGATACAGTTAATTTAAAAATTGCATTTTCCACAACCGTAGTGAAAGGTACATAAATCATGTTGATTCAGAAATGGCCCAGCTGTACAAAGGAACATAACATAAAATGAAAGCAACTTAAGTTGCTCTGAATTAAGTGGAAAATGTAATGCCAAGAATGCTGAATGGATGTGTTGCTTTATCTCCAGTAGAGGGCAGTGTCGTGTCAGGATGGGCTAGGAGCATTATCGACGTTATCCTGTCGTGGCAAGAAAGGATTCTACACTTTGGCATGAAATTTAAAGGATTCAGAAATTTAAATGTGCACTGATTTTTAACATAAAAAACACGCTAAAGATAAGCAAAAGCATCTACAACAAAACACATTGTATTTTGTTTACGTGCATAGTGGGTACATACTTTGTCAGTTCAGGACATGGATGCTCTGCACTCAGATGCTCTGCTCTGATTGGTCCCCTGAGTCTGCTCTCACTGACACAGTGATTGGCAGGACCAGAGCACACACTGTCTGTCTCATGATGAAGCTCTCCATTATCACCTGAAGAAGAGAAAGCAGACTAAACAACGCTCACAATGTGCATAAAAAAAAAATTCTGTTTGCTTGGCTTGTAAGCTACCCGAGAGTAAGTTCCTGCCATAAGTGATTGACCTGTATCTTCTTATGGTATAGAATCCATCATGAATATTTCTGTGTTTGAATTGGGGGAGGGGGGGGGGGGGGGGGTAGAAAAATACATGTGGGCACAGAGGGAATTAATTGGGCCTGGAATTAAGCAGAGCCTCAGTGTGACAAGACCTAGCCTCTCCGGGGTAATCAGTCTGGGGCCACTGGGAACTGCTGACACCCAGTTCTCTTCTGAGCACAGTGAGCGCGTGCGGTTGGTCCGCTGATGTCACAACTCCCCACAGAGATGGAGCGAGAGCTGATGTTTCTGACTCATTCAGCCAGTTAGGCAGTTGGATGCATGTGAGAACTTTGTTCCTGTAAAATCTATCTGGTTGCACATTTTACTGGCGGTAAAGAAACACATAAATAACTTACATTTACAGAGTTCAACAGTTAAGACCGCAACAAATTAGATAAATCTGTGATTTCAGCCATGTGCGGGAGCAGGATACAGCGCATGATGAAGGATCCAAAGATTAAGCCTGCGTCACCGATTTTTTTCTTGATCCATACATACAGGTTATATTCTTGTGATGTCTTAGCCCGAAACACAGAAATTACTTTACCATCTTTATTCGCTAGTTTGTGTTTCTTTCATCATGAAAATATTTTGTTTTTGCTGAATTAAGGGTCATCAAAGGCCTTCTTTATTATAGAACCTCGATTTCTATCATCTGAGACGGAGTGAGAACTGATATTCCCATTTCTTCCAGCCTGTTAGCTGGATGGAAGAAAGTGAGACTATGAAAAAATTTGTTCCAGTAAAATCAATCTAGTTTACCTTTTTACTTGTGGTAAAGAAATGCCTAAACAACTAACATTTGAAGAGTTCCACAGTGAGAGCCACAGAAATGAGATAAATCTGTGATTTTAACTATGTATAGGTGCAGGGCATGCTGCATGAAGAAGTACCCAAGGATAAAGGGTCATGACAGGTCTTCTTTATTGTAAAACTTTGATTATTTCTAATCAGGGCGATGAAACTTAAAAAAGATAACGGTAGTGAAAACATGCTGTAATAGGAGAGAAATGGTCTCTGAAGTGGAATCCCTCTTCATTAGCCTGTTCCCTAACAGATGGAGGCTATATCATCATATTGCCTTTCAGAACTAAACGTAGCCACCTACAGGTGGCAACAAGAACTTTTGATCTACAATCTACAATGAGCAGTATAGCCAACCTTTCTCTGTCGGGGGTTGGGATCCTGGCTTCGCTGAGTGAGGAACCAAGAAACCATATAAGTATATGGTCTAACCCCATGAAAGAACTCTCCAGCCAGTTCACAATCCAGTCAGCCACCCAGCTAGCTCCACTGATCTGTTGCTTATTTTGTTGATAATGTTTTTGTGCTGACACAAAAATCAAAAACCACGTCCTTCTTAGAAACTGCCTGGTGCTCTTTCTCTGCCAGGGGTTGAGATCCTGGTTAGCCCATGAATGCGACATTCCACGTTTGTACAAAATGGCATTACATTGGCCTTCTGTAAACCTTGCAACCACATTTATGCAAGGCTGTGCTGACGCCTGAACACAAGGGTGCAGCCAAGGATTTTGGGCCCAATGAAAAGACATCACATTGGGCCCTATCACCACAAGCCACATGTTCTAACATTTTCCTGAGCCCCATGTCAGTCATGGGCCATTAGAATCTTACTAACTTTCCCCCCCAATACGGCACCCCTGCCTGAGCATTTAAAATTCAGATGTAATGATTCAATGCAGATACATGAAGAGAGTCATTCAATGTGAGAGAGCACTGCTGAAATATCATTCTTTAACTCAACAATTTCACCTTGTGCCAGAACAGAAATTATAGAATTTCAGTTATGCTACCACTGATAGCACTCCTGAATAGATTTCTGCGATATTGGGAAAACATTTTCATGGTCTGATAAAACTGCAGCCTGATATTTACGGAATGCAGTTTCATACTTCTGTGTATGTATTCTTGATACACTGTGTCTGTGTCCTTTAGAAAGGTGCTTGACTTTGAGATGCATAATACACTTTTCATGATACAAATAAATCATGCATAATATACTTTCACGCACCAACAGACCTCCCGCACATGGCATCTACTCCATTAAAAACTCAGACTTAGACCCAGAACCTCAATCAAATGCATTAAAAGCTCTCCGCTCTATAGCATCTGAGCCCACTGAAATACCTTTCACACAGGACAGACTGAAGTTTCTGCAAGTCACCACAAATTAAATCAGATGGAGGACAAATATTCTGGATCACTGGCCTGACATGGCTCTTTTCGCTGCAAAGTGCAATTTATTTTAAAGGCGTAAACCTTCTTAAGTCTCCAGATTTCATTACAAATCAGGCAGACCATTTCAGCGTACCGAAGGTGCTCTTTAATGTGGAATAATAATCTAATTTAGCCATAGAATAAAACACGACTAAAAGGTTTTTCTGGTGCACCAGATATGAAAAATTCCTTGTAGACAGCTAAAAGCCCAAACTGAATGCAGGGGGCAGCCATATTCGACTGTGCGGTGACGTCAAGTCATTGATTGCATCAACCAGCTAGTAACTCAGTTGAATTGTTTGGGGATGTGGCTCAGTTCCTGAAATGGCTAGTTTTTCAGAAGCTATGGAATTTCCAGGGCAATATGAGCATATTTTTGAACCATAAATGGATTGTTCTAGGAAAAGCGCCAATGATGAATCTAATTCTTTGGATAGTTTGGTCACTGGAACCGGAAATGCCAAAGCTAACGAGAGTGAAGGCCTTAGCAAATTGCTCAGTGTTGTGCCGGTGTAGAAACTGTGTGCCTCAAAAGTCCAAAGAAGAGTGTTATTTCAGCAAAGAACATGAACTTGTGGTACATGATTGATGCAGGGGAAGCTGAATGTCTGACACTGAAAGAGTTTTTAAAATTACAAGGCGTTCATTGAAAATGCTCTTTATTGATTGTATGATCCGGTGGCTCGTGAAAGGCCTAGCGCCAGATCAGCTGTCAAACTGGTGTGCGCTGCCGACAAAGGCAGATCCACAGAGGCAAATTTTAAGTTGTCGGATTTTTTTTTCATGCTATATTTATGTGCTTTTAATCATGACCAAATTTTCACCGCTGCTTGCTGCTGTTTCTCCAAGCCCCAGTCAAACTAACAGTGCGCATTTAACTTTGTAAAAGCTGTATTCGATTCCGGACATTTTGTTTGGGCCATATTAGCATTTGGTCAACCTATTCGGCACCTGCACAATTTCTGTTGCTGTGTTTGAGCATTCTAGGCAGTTTTGGCTTTGTTAGCTTGATAGCTTGCAACATCATCAACTGATCTTATATCAGATGACAGATCAAGAAGCAACTTTTTAATCTAGTTTGCATTTTGTAGTCCTTAGCTTGCTAGCGGTTACTACAGTAAAAGCAAACTGTTGCCTAATTAGCTTGCAAGCAAGCTAGCGGTTACTACAGTACCAGTTAACTATAGCCTAATTATCAAGCTAGCTAGCTAGCGGTTATTACAGTACAAGTGAACTGTAGCCCAATCAAAAAGCTAGACAGCTAGCAAGCTGTTATAACAGTACAAACAAAGAATGCTACAATGTCTGCTAACGGTACTTCTGTGATGATCATTGAGTTTGTCCAATAAGATGACGGATTCAGTTATTTGTGATCTGGCGAGATAAGAAATCCAGTCATGCATTGGGTTGGTTGGTTAAATTTCAAGAGTCATTTTAAGTGTAATCCAACCATAGAATTTGAAATGTTATGAGTATGCTTATTCATTTACTTTGCTACTGAGAAAACTACGTAGATAACTCAGATGACTGGAATTGACATGGGGGACCAATTTTCCCAAGGGGACAAGATTTCCCACGGCACCAGATGATCTGGATGGCCTATGGGATGGCCCCATAGACCATAGTCAATAGATGGCCCAGAAAACTGAATCAATGAGCCTACTTCACAGCACAACTTCCGAGAGCGCCAGAACCTTGCAAAATAACAGCGTCCTGGTATTCAGTAAAAACTTGATGATTTTCTGTATGCTTTTGCAAACCTAGCTTGGAAAATTACATTCTATCATTACTAAGGTGTCACAGGTAAAGTATTGCTATTGCACCTCGGGTATGCTTTAAAACACCATTCAGTTCAAAATTTTCCCCGAAGTGAAATCATGCATTAACTTAATTTTTCATGCAATACATGCTTTAATGAGATGCTTGCCTAACCTGTTTCTTTTGTTGTACTGATGGGCTGCCCAGGGGGGCAGGGCGTGAGGACAGGGTTTTCCTGTCCGTAGCTGAGCACGGCACCCTGCTGTGCCTCCAGGCACTGCTGTGCCATCTCCGGCTCACTGGGCTGTTCCACAGGGGCACCCGACGAAAGACAGGGCCCCAAACTGCTTGGGTCCTTCAGGCTGCCAGGGTGAACAACGTGGTATTCCGGCGAGGGCTGGAGTTTGACCACGCGCTGGCCGCTCGGCCGGTTCCTGGGGCCAGACTTGAGGGCAGACTTTATAGGCAGTGGAGTAGACGGAGTGTCCTTGACATTAAGGTGGGTGGAGACTTCCGCTGGTTGGGCCATTAGAGTCCCGTTTGCTGCCAGGGAGGCGGACCGGCAGCCCAACCGCTCTGACGCATAAGGGTTGGGTGGCAACTCTCCTTTCGCATGGGGTTCTGCCCCACTACACCTTGACCTAGAGCTGGTCTCTTGGTAACATCCCGCTGCTCCTGTCCTAGCGTATGGGCTTAGCCCCGCCTCCTGCCTGCTGTCACCTTTCCTGCTCCTCCTCTTCAGCTTCCCTGCAGCTGAAGCCCTTTCTCCTGCACCGTTCCCACCCACACGCTCCGCGGCGCAGCAAACCTCCCCAATGTAGGTCTCCTTTATCCCCTCTGTGCACATTGTGCAGTCAGGGGAAGAGGGGGATACCCACACAGGCACAGCCTTTGCCTCAGCCTCTCCATCACAAGCCCTGTGTGTGGTTTGGCAGTCTGAGCTGGGGACAGCTGTGGTGCCCTCCAGAACAGACCCACATGAGTTACACTTCCTGTTGGCTGCTTCCTGTGCTGCAGCCTTGTTATGGATACCTCCATTCATAGTAGCCCTCTCCTGGGTCTTCTTGGACTTCTTATCCCACAAGGGGGCGCCCTCCAAAGCTTGGGAAGCCTCTGAGGCGGTGCTGGTGTCACTGTCCTTCCTGCCATTGACATAGGAGGAGAGGTTGGGCTTGGACACCAGCAGGCCCTGCGCCCTCTCTCCCGCGCGCCGTCGCTGTCGCAGACGCTCCAGGTAGCGCACTTCAGCATCCTTCTCGGACTCATCCTCGAAGCGCACACGTGTCGGGGACTGGCCATGGCGTCGTCGGGGGCCACAGACGGAGTCACCGCTGGAGGAATCGCTAAGGTTTCCGGAAACTACTGCCACACCCTCCTTCCCCATCAGTGGAGCCCTGCGCAGTGGTGCTGCAACTCTGGAGGACGGCTCCCTGTGGCAGACGGATAAACACACACACACACACACACACACACACATACGCTCACGCATGTGCAGATGGCATACAAATACACAAATAATGCAAACACAAACACATACCATACACACTCACACATTAACAAACACACAGGCACACGCACAAAGATAACACATACATACCACATACGCAAACATACACACACACGCACGTACACACACATGCACACGCCATATAAATGCATAAATAATGGCAAACACAGACACATACCATCCACACTCACAATTTAACAAACATACAGGCACACGCACAAAGATAACACATACATAACACATACACAAACACACACATACATGCATGCAGACACACACACACAGCAGATTTTACAAAGGACTCCCTACTTTCTCTCCTCACATGGTAGATTGCTTAAATGTCTGTAAAATTCTTTGTCTGAGGACTGGCTCCTGTTTCTCTCAGGCTGCATTCCAGACATGCTCTTTTTCAGCTCCAGGGAAGAGACATATTGAAAATCGTCTGACAGTTTCCAAACAGTCAGGATGTTTCTGCTAGATACGCAATAGCTTACAATCTCTGGCCCTCGGGGATAATAACAAAAACATTTCACAATTTGGTCAACTGCAACACAGAGTTTGAAGTCAAATCTGGACTTTATACTGTCTAGGAATGATTGACCAACTTGGGGATTAGTGACAGGTCATACTCAGTGTGTAGCTAATTATTAGACTAATCCTTGAATTAAACAGGTCTACAGAGCATTCATAAAATTAGTTTAGCATCACTACTTTTACAGTCAGCATTGCTCAGATGAGTCCTTATGCAGTTCTCAAAATCACCCCAGAGGGTCCGCGTTATTAATATAGCTCAGCGAACAGGTACAATCTGAGGTTCTTGTGTTTATAAAGAATATATGGTCATGCTTTCTAGCATTATTTAATATTACTATTGCACAAGGGGCCCTAGTTTAGTAAATATGGGGATAATTGCTGTAGAACAGCCTAGGGGAAGCAGAGTTGTTATTATATCGGGGTACACACTGCTAATCCTGCTGTACTCTAGGGAGAAGCGGTGATGTGTGCATGAGGAAAACGGCTGAAAGTGTATACGACGAGCGTAACGATGCAGGAAAGGATTATTTTCAAGCATCAGTGCACCATAATAAATGCACACTGGAGAAACAAGAATGAAACAGAAGATTCCGTGAAGCCATTTTAATTTTGTGCCATGGCCAGTTGTTAAAAAAGAAAATCAGTCACGCAGGGACTTTGAAAATTATTTTGGTTACAGTCATGCCCTCTTTTATACTTTGGATCATTATTTAACATTACTTTTAACTGCTACATTATGTGAAGAGCAAAGATACAAATGACCTCAATCTTTACTGTACATGGGTATACGGAGGCACAGGAGGCCCTTCAGAATAACCGTTGTGGACGTCTCTGAATCAGTGCTGATGAATTCCCAGACATGATACTGAGCTTCGTGTTAACACCACTCCTGCATGTAAGCTGCCCAAGTCCAGCTAGCTTGCATAACATCCACTGCAGAAATAGATCTGTGACAGCACAAGTAGCAGTGCTGCCTGTCACACAAACACACAATACAAAAACTTTGTAAAATGATGCCATAATAATAAACATACACATGAGAAGATGTGTATACATACTACAGAATCAGCCTCATAGCCATTTTGGTGTGTTTTATTTTGTTTACAACAAGCAAAACTCAGTTTACTGGAAGGACATAAAGTATACAGTTTGTTCTGAAGATACAGCTTATTTCTGTTTCAAAGGAAATATTAAGGCAGGACTGAAAAACCACTTTCAACATAAATCCTGAAGATTCTTTCAAATCTTTTTGGGTATGGGATACTGAGCACCTGTTGCAGCTAAATGCTCAATCAGCAGAGCTTGAGAGTGGGACCAACAGAGAAGCAACGACATTTTTACCTCCACCCCTGGTTCCTCTCCATTTTATCACAGAAAAGCACATGATTAAGTGAAAACAAGGACACCTTGACTTCAGCCATTACTCACTTTCCGCAGAATTCTTCCAACCGACGGGCCAGTACCAAAGGCAAAACGCCAGTCACACACAAAAGCACGGGCAGGGTGGGGTGGTGTACAGCCCTCCATTCTCCAACCAAAATGAGGTGAACGAGAGGCAATGGGTCGAGATTCTGGCTAAGACTGCGGTAATTTCGAAGGGCTGGGATTGGGAAAAACGGGGGTTGAGTAGTAGTTGGAGTATTTAGACTTTCCAGGAGACAGCAGAGAGAGGAGACATGGAAGCACATGACCGGAGCAGGACAGAGAGATTACACACACATACGCACACACACACAGCCACTCACAAAGCCACACAAACACACTTACGGGCAGTCCCTCTGCATGGGCAGGATGGTGTGGTCGGCCTTGAGGGGGCAGGACCGGGCCTTCATACGCGCTCTCTCCAGCAGACGCTTGGCCTGCTCGTGCCGCGGGCTCAGAGGCAGGTCCTCACTCAGCACAAAGGCCCTGGCATCCGAAACGCGTGGGGGAGGAAGAGGTATAAGAGAGGGGTGCACGTCAGCATGTGGTCAGGGGAGAGCAGGAGGATTAGGCCGAGCGGGCCGTCACCACTAATTAGGCTGACAGAGCTGAGCGTGTGTGTGTGTGTGTGTTCATGTCTGTCAATGGGTGTGCATCTGTGTATTTGTGTGTATGTGAGGGTGAGTTCTTTTCTCTGAATGAAAATTGTCTTCATTCATTTAGTACTGTGTTGCTATTATGTGGTAATCATTATATTGTCTCTCAACATTTTCTTTATGAAGACTGTGGTTATTGTTATCTGTTTAGTTTTTGAAAACAGATTTATAATAGTTCTTTCCTCTTCATGTCAACCTATAAGTTCTTTGGCATTCGTGAACTGTGACAGGGTCATTTCAAACTCTGTACATGATTACAGTTCCTCTTTCACTTATAAGAGATTACAAACAGAAGTGATAAAGAACATTCAGACTTTCCAAGAAAGAGACAGAGATGGTAAATCTGTTAGAATGCTGGAATATTATAAAGCCCTCCTTCTGCAATGATGCAGAGGGGAAGGGACATGGATGAGGGAGTGACATAATCTTAATCTCCTTCTGATCAGCAGTTGGCTTGGACAGCGGTTGCTCTTCACAATATGTCTTCTGGCGCATCTGCAGTGTCATTATAAACAGAGCTCTGACGCACATAGACTTTACAGATTAACACAGCAGCACAAATACTGATGCAAACAAGGGGTGGATCAAGAGTAATAACATTGTCGTGTAAGGCAGTTTGAATGATGAAAACAGCTAAGCTCCTACTGGTTGCAGGCCTTATCTATATGACAAGTAGCAGGATAAATGCTGTATACATACCTCTGACTGGGTTCGCTGTCTTGTAGAGATATCCCTGAGTCCCAGTCACTGTCATTCAGGGCCACTGATCCTTTTTAAGACATGTCAAACAGTCAGTTTTCACATCTAAAGAATTGCCCTTCTTTTTTGTATTATACCCCCGTCACACCGGATTGGAGGTGCCACTGCGGATTTTTGTCAAAATCGCCATCATCGCAGTGACACCACCAGTAGTGTTTTCATAGTTTCCCCCAACCCATCAAACGTGTTTTTCTTCGCGGTAATACTGGGAAACCAGGGCGGAATTACGGTGGGGTCACTGAGGAGATGGCGATCCAACTGAGTTGCCACTACGATTTGATGGCGATGCCACGGCGATTATTGACAGCAGTGTTGTGGTGCTGGCGGCAGCGTTGAGGGGCCAGTGAGGTGCTACTGCGGGGATGGCGATATTACTGAGGTGCTACGGCGGTCGTACTGCGGCAGCAGGTAGGCTCCGTGTCAGCTATAAATGAGAGATGATTTTCGTTCGAAATTCGTCGTAATATTTTGTCTGCTGATGATTTATTCCTATAGTGATGCTATCGAAACGTGGTACAAGAGTTAAAAACGACTTCGCAGTAGCACCCCCAAGCCCGCAGTGCTCCCGTGGTTGCTCCGTCTTAACACCGCCATAACCACCACGGGATAGCTATAGGGTCACCAGTCTACTTTTTTGGCGATTGCATGGCGGTTGTACTTCGGAGGCACGACGGTGAAGGAGGTGCTACTGAGGTCCTTGTACGGCTCCATGGCGGTCGGTCCAACCTGCGGTGGCACTGCGGAAGTTTTGAACATGTTCAAAGTTTCCTCCGTGCCACCATGAGGGTCTGCGGTTTTGACAGTTTTCTGCGGTGCTACGACTATCAATTGCGGAACTACTGAGGAACCATGGAGATCATGGCAGTGCAACTGCGGTTTATGCCGTACAAGCACCGCAGTGGCACCGTCAATCCGGTGTGATGGGGGCATTAGATCACCTGCTTACTGAGTTTGTTTGGTACACTGGGTTTTCAATTGTTGTTAGGGAGTAGGCCTATAATATGCAGGAATATAATCTTTGTCACATGGCAATGTTTCTTGAAAACTGTGCCAAATTGACTCACTTTCAGGTATCAGCAGTTCATTTCCAACTATTCTCTGCACTGACAGAATGAATGAAAAAGAAGCCTTTTAAGCCCCAGACCGCAGAGGGGCCAGGTCACACAGTAACAGAGTTACAAAATTGGTGTATTTTGTATCATAGCTCCAAAACTAAGATAGAGTTCCAATTGAAATGGCTTTGTGTAGGTCTTCCTTAGTACTTCAAATAACAAAATAGCTCATTTGGTTCATTTGATTTATTTTTGGTGAAAACTGCAAACAACTGGCTGGTAACAGAGTTTTTTTTTTTGCCATTTTCACCCAAAATATATCAAATGAACAAAATGAGCTATTTTGTTGTTTGGAGTACTAGGGAAGACCTACACAAAGCCATTTAAATTGTAACTCTATCTTACTTAGTTTTGGAGCTATGATACAAAATACACCAATTTTGTTATTCCGTTACCGTGTGACCTGGCCTAGAGATTAAACAATAAATGGGAAACTCTGTTAATTGTAACATAACACAAGCAGGTAAAGAACATTTCAGCTTCTATATTGTTTTTTCGTGTCCAGCAATAGTAGATGCTTGCGCCGTGTCCACTATTTTTTTCTAATTATAGAGCAGCTTTATAAATGCAGATCTCAGGACCCATCAGCTCATATGAGCCTTAACCCACAGACTGAGAGATACTGAAGCTTTAGAAACCAGGGTCCAGTTAGGGAGCCGATCCTCTGGCTGTCCGCTCATAATTGCTCCACTCTGCTCCTTCTACAAACTACCCCTGCATGTTGTTTGTGTCACAGAATCAAATATACCCTGTATTTTGATTTGAGCACTCAAAACTAAGCATCTCTATATACTGCATTATGGTCTGAATGCTGTGTACATTCATAAGGAAAGCAGTTATGAAAAAGAGTGTAAGAAGTGGAGTGATGTCAGAGATATCTGATCTGAAATGAACACGGAGTGCTCTCTCCCCTCTCTCCCCTGCAAGATCCATGCAGTTAACAGCCATCCAGTTCATAAAGCTGTAGATTTGAGAGATTACTATCCAAACCCAGAGTTCTGATCCACTGCACTAATCCCGGCTGTTTGAAACACAGCTGCTGGTGTAGAGTGACTGAATGAGCAGGGTACCTCTGCTGTTGCCCTCTGCAGTGTCCTCGGCCCGTTGTCCGCCCTCCAGCTCTTTAGTCTTGGGTCTGCTCAGCATCTGCTTCAGGAGGCCTCGGTTCATCTCCACCCTCTCTGCCAGAGACAGGGAGCTCCCGCTGCTGCACACACTCTCCCAGCTGTCGGCCCTCCACACTCCCCCCAGTGGGTCCTCCAGCTCAGCATCGGCCTGTACATACCTGCCCAGGTGGCCCTCCAGGCTGTCGTACCTCTGAATTTCCCTCCGCACCCTCTGTGGCCCCACCTTCCAGGCCTTTTTCTGCCCTCCCAACTCTACTGCCAGGCTGCTGGGTGACCGGTCCCCCGCCGCCTGGGCATCCTTGTTCAGAAGCAGCGTCTCGGGCCGGTTGGCCTTTGAGAACCCCTTTGGAGGAGCCTTGGACTTAAAGTACGGGGACTCTTCAGGGACACAGGAACTGACATCAGAAAGGCTCTCCTGGCTGGCCCCCACCCCCAGTTCCCGGGAGAGAGACGCCGGGCAAAAGATTGGGCTTTCCTCGCACTCGTCCTCCACTCCCACCTCCCCCTGACCCTCAATGTCAGCCGGCGACGGAAAGTTAGCCCGGTAAAAGTGTCCCTGAGGCTCTGCCTCTTCATCACTGCTACTGGACAGCCATTTTCCAGCGGCTGCAGACCCAAGCACAGGGTGCGACGCTCGCTTTGAGGCCTGAGGTCGCCCGGACCCTGTCAGGAGCAGCGCAACAGTTTGTCCACCGTCCTCTCGGTCCCACCCCAGTGCCTTGCGCTCTGACAGGGCTTTGACTTTGGACTGCAGGGCAGATACGGCGGAGCCTAGAGGGGAGTCCAGCTGAGGCAGGCCGCTGGGATGTGAGGAGCTGGGCGAGCAGGATGAGGGAGTGCCGGGTTCTGGAAGAGGCTCAGCATCAAGGCTGCAAGGCTGCTGGTCAGCACTCACACACAGGGGGGAGTCCTGTTCCGGAGTCCTGCTCCGGCTGGGAAAGTCAGAACTGCTGGCCACAGACACTTCCTCCATGGTGAGCTCAGGCCTTCAGCAGAGCAGAACACCTGCACAAGGATGTGAGAGGAAAGTGAACAAAGCGAACCGACCCTTGGCAGCTTCAGCTGGAACATCCAGTAACATTTCTAGTGGTACTTTTTATTTCAGTTTTCACTTCTGCTGAAGATACGGCTGAAGCCCAATCTGTGCTTCTGCTGTGCCTGACCAAGTGAGCGTGTTTCAGACAGTAATCTCCCCAGAAATCATCAGACTGACATCCAGAGGGAGAGCTGGATTGTTGACTTTTGCTACTATTAAAAGAAGGGATGGAAGGTATTGTGCTGCTTCTAAATCGTGCTGAGCACCATCATGTTTACAGAAAGGTCATTGGACATTATTGTTCAATGCACTTAAGCTGTTCATCTTAATGTACAATTTGAAAACAGTTTGGGCAGAGTAGCCAGTCAATTGACACGTCTTCGTTGGAAAAGTAAAAATGTGGCCTTCTATTTGGTCTCTGGCTGGACACATGACCCTTCATTGATAAAGCTGCCTCGTCTGTACCCTGCATTACCAGAAACAGCTGCAAGCCAGAGGCACAGACACAGCCATGCCTGTCTGTCACAGTGGTTTACTGAACCAGATTGGTTAAAGGAGCAATGTTGTGGGTTTTTTCATGTCCACACATGTAAGTATCAAACTTACCATGTTTTGCAAAATTATCAACAATGAGACACTTATTTGCAAAGCTTAAAACCAATAATCTTTCACAGAAATTAAGTCCTCACAACAAAGCAAGTGAATCATTATTTTAATAATTAGAGGAATAACATCAAAACATTAATTAAGATTTGTCTTATTAATGTAAAATAAAGGGACTGTGCCTCCCTGAATAGTTACCTGGTGACCAGACACTTAGCCCAGCTTGGTAACTGATTGCTAACTATTGTAACTAACCCCTCAAATAATTCTCATGCAACTGACCACCCTTTGTCACCATGACAACACAGGCTATTAGCCAGACGTTGTAGCATCTTACATGTGTTCATGTGTGTGTCTTTCTCCTGCACATAGGACCAAGAATATTTCAGAAATTCAACTGACAGTAAACTCACTTAATTTTATCAGCTCTTGTTTTGTTACCATGCGTGGCATATCTGATCGACAAAACATTCAGAACATTCACTTGTTAAATACTGTACTTCAGACGTTTCAATAAATGGGGCAAATGGATGAAAATTATGATATTTAGAATCAAATAGGATACAAGTTTGATTGTACTTCAGAAAGCAGTTTAAATAATTTTGGCCTATAAATAATCGAGGGAAAAACTCTGTTTGTAACCAAACTTTCAATGTGCTGTTTCCTTCAAATGTCAGTAAATCATTGCTGTGGACAAGAACCTTCACAAATAGTGACTGGCCACTTTCAATACCTAGATCAGCATTGCAGCAATAAATAAATCAGCAGTTCAACCAACTTTATTTCAATGCCACTTCAAATGCACATAAAATGAATTATAAAAATGTATCCATTAAGAGACTGGCTTACACAGACCGAACTAAAATTTGGAACAGTATATCTTGTTTCACTTGTAGAGTAAATACATTTATTTATTTATATTTTTTATTTAACCCGTGTGTTACCAGATAGTCCCACTGAGATCAATGATCTCTTTTTCAGTGGAGACCTGGCCAAAATGGCTGCAAAAGGTGGTACAGACAACTTGACAATAACAAGAAAACAAACAATGTGCACACTAAGATGTTCGCAACATCATACACCAATGGTCGTAAAAAAATATTTATTTGAAGGGGACCTAATATGCTATTTTTTCCAAGTTTATATTTTGGTCTTTGACTCCCCTAGAGTACTCCTGATCGCGCAAAGTAAAAAAAGGGTACTTATTTCGCTCATACTGCCATAGTCTCTGCCTGAAAAGCCTCATTGGGGTGGCTCTTCTGCTATGGCCCCCACTCCCCGTGTGCCCATTTTCTTCTGACTGGCCAGCTCTGTGGAGGGCGGATATAGGCGGGATGAGGCAGCAGAATGCAGTTTTCCTGGTCCGGCAAAAAGAGTGAAACTGACACGACTCAACAGGCATATTCTGCAATCTAACGTAGTACATGTGTATAGATCTAATGAAATTAACTTGTTCTAATAAATACAACGGCGAAAGTGGAGGACACAGTGCAAAAGTCTCGCAGCTCAAGCACGAATTTGCTACAGCGGTTTTACTACCCCGTAGCTCGGATGCAGGGAAAGCTAGAATCCACCCCATATAGACACATTTGTAGAACGGGTCGACATGCCCAAGTGTAGACCAGAGACCGTAGAAATCTGGTGGGTCTGAGTTTAGAGGGAAACATGGACAGTGAGGAGCAGCTAAAAGTGGACCAAGAGCTTATGGACTGCTTCACTGTGTATTAGGACCTGCTGGTTTGTGTGCATAGCTGTGGTGTGTTGTTAGCGTGGAAAAACGAACAGCTTCCTCGCTGGTATATGAAGGAGGGGTGAAAGCTCCAAGCTCAACAGCCTTTTCGGAAATTGCCCGTGGTAATGGATTACTTATTGCTTCGGAATGACCAGCTTTTCCTCGCGGAAAATGGGCGCATTATGGAGAGCGTGTGAGAGCTAGACAGAGCTCCGGTTATGACATGAACATAATACAGGTTTTACAGACCATAAGTTCCATCTGCGTGAACTGTTGCTTATGTGGAGCTGGCGAATCGATCACTTTTACCGGAAAGAATTTAATATTCAATCAATGGCAATGCAGCGCTTGTTACATCGGACTGTTATAGCCTGTGCGCTTCCCTATTGCTTTCACTGGTAGTATCAGAGAGCTTGCCCAGACATTAGAGATGGATCAGGCTGACTCCGGTCATGGATAAGTGAAGCGATCGTTTCATAAGCACCCAAAAATGCACCCCAAGCTCTGCAAAATCTACATCTGGACTAACTGCAGCCCAGCTCGGCAGACACATATAGCGCCTCTCTGGTTAGCTTCAACTGTCGTGGCTACAATCAGGCAACGTTATGATGAAACTGTCACATGGATTCTTACCAAAGCAACGCAAGCATACCGATCATAATTGCTGCATATAAGTTAAACAGAAGCATTTTTAATTAGCAGAGCACGTGAACTAACATACAGTAACGTTAGCTGATAAGCGGTCATGACTTTGAATGTAATCTGTTGCGCAAAAGATTCATTTCGCGTCCTGTGTGAAAGCTGCTTAACGAACCCAAAATGCCTGTATTCACGTCTTTGCATTGACTTTGAATGTAGGCTAATCTGTCCTGCGAAAAATTTGTTTCGTGTCTGATGTGAAAGCAGTTTTATGGATAGTACGCGACAGCTAGAGAGAGCTCGGTATATTATAAACATAATACAGGCTTTGCAGACCGTAAGTTCCGTTAGCGCGGACAAGTTGCTTATGTGGAGCCGCCTTTTTCAGTTTTTTATTAGCCACAACTATTTCTAAAGGGGGATGAAATTATGTCAAGGTAGTGCAGAGAAATCATTTGTAAGCCGGTAGAGCTTCTGCGTTTCGCATTGAGAGCTTGCTCAGTCATTTGTGAAGTATTCGGCTGATCCTGGTCATGGATAAGTAGAGTGAACACTAACTGTAGTGGCTACAATCAGGCAACGTTATGATGAAACTGCCACATTGATGCTTACTGAAGTAAGACAAGCATACCGATCAGACTTACTGCATATAAGTTAACCAGGAGCATTTTTAATTAGCACAACACGCAAACTGACATGCAGTAGCTGGTAACCGAGCGATTGTAACCACAGAGACAAACCCTTGCAATACAGGTTTTACAGACAGCAAGTTCTGCTACTGTGAACAGTTGTACCAAGCATCCAAATGACAAGTATTAAAAGTTAGCTTCAAATGAGGTTTATGTTCACACACCTTCTATAGAATTTCCCCTGATATCACCCTTGCATATTTAGGACACAAACATTAGCAACAGTAACTTGGCTACGTTAGCTGCTGTGCTACAGCCACAATCAACTGGCTATCACATCAGGTTGGCTTATGCAGTAAAAGCAACTTACAGCTTCTGTGCCTGTGAGTCACGGACAGTCACAACCGATACAGGCTTTATCTTCTGATATTTTACAAAGCCTGCGTTTGAGGCCAGTTGTTAGTGCTAACTATCGCTAGCGGTCCTGCTAGCCACCCATAACACGTTAGCTTCAGTTACATTATTTGCTGTTATATGGTTACTTACAGCTTGCGGCTCCGACCGCTTGATCGATGCAACTGCTTCAGGTTTGAGAAGCAGCTGAAATGCTTATCCTGTGTCGAGTTATCCTTTATTGACAAAGCTGTCTTTGGTGAAATGCTGAGCACAAACAACTAATGTTCCCTTTGGCTATGGCTGCCACCAAACAAATAAAGCTATTCACTGATTTCTGGTGGCATCATCTTTTGGAAGAGAAATATTTGTTTTTCTTTGCATCCAAAAGTAAACGGACAAGTAGCTTTGGGAGAGATACTGACAAAATTGCACCTCAAATGATCTGCGGTTCTTTTTTTGTATTTCCAAAAGTGTAGACGCTACTAAGGCATAGTATGATCTGCTGTTGTTAGTGCCTGCAAGAATAGTTTCCGGTGTGGGCAGGTCCAGTGCAGTCGTTGGTTCTGGCTAGGTCTGTACTTATTGGACGGTACAACCTGACGTCAGGTTTTGGCCAGATCTCGTGAAGATCTCGGGAGGAGCTGTTCAGAGAGGAAATCACACTTACGAAATGACATTCTTGGATTATGGAAAAATCCCTGTATCTTATGTTTAGAAACTTTTCAGAGGTTGAGCATGGACAACCAACATTATAACATTACTAATATGTATTAAAAGAAGGATCAGCATGTTAGGTCCCCTTTAACTGTGGACTTACATTAAATAACTATGGGCATAAACAAGTACCAACCGATTTATTCACCATTGTACTAATAAGAAATGTAAAATCAAACAAAGAAACAAATTTCCTTAGTTTCAAATCTTTTTAAAGATTATTCCAGGTGAGGGGACCAGAGCACTTAAAAGCTGTTATTCCCAAATTGGTCCATCTACATGGGACAGACAATAAAATCACAACTTTAGATCTGAAACTATATCTTCAGTCAGATTTCAGTGCAATCAAGGAACAAATATAAGAAGGGCTAAAAGACCTAAAAGAGCTTAATAAATAAACAAATACCAATGACTGAGCTGACGCATGGTCAAAGATGGCCACCCAGCCCTGGCATAAAGAGTACAATGGTGAGTAAGGACTTTACAATGGGTCACAAATCTAAATGCACTGCGATAAACGCTATCTAACTTACGTAAACAATGTGCAGGTGAATGTATGTATAAAAGGTCACCATAATCAATAACAGATAAAAAAAGTAGCAGAAATCTGTTTCTTTCTTGCCCAAAAAGAGAAATAGGACTTATTTCCCTAATAAATCCCCAACTTCGATCTCAATTTTTACACCAAATTTTAACTTGTGGCTGAAAAGACATGCAGTCACCAAGCCAGATACCGAGATATTTAAAACTGGAGACAATTTCTAACTTCCTTCCTCCAGCAGTAATAATATTCTCACTGTTTACTGAATTCTGTCTAGAATTTGAGAAGTGCATTACTTTTGTTTTGTCAGCATTTAAAACCAGCTTTAAATCTGACAGTTGAACCACTAGAGTATAAAAAAAATTCTACAATTTGGTAAGAGCCTGTGTAATGGTGGAACCAGTGCAATAGATCACCGTATCATATGCATAAAAATGAAAATTTGTGCCTTCAATATTTCGTCCCAAATTATTAACATAAATGGAAAATAACAGAGGACCCAAAACAGACCCCTGGGGTACTCTATTTCTAATATTTAACCAGTTAGAAGTCAGCCCATCAAATTGGATACATTGAGATCTTTCAGAGAGAGAGTTTGCAAACCATCCCGCAGCCTGGTTGGATATTCCATTATTAGCTAACCTGTGTTTCAGAATAGAATGGTCAACAGCATCAAAAGCTTTGGTAAGGTCAATAAACAGAGCTGCACAACTCTGTTTCTTATCCAATATGCCAATGATGTCATTGATTACAGCAGTAATGGTGCCATGCTGCTTCCGAACGCCAGATTAATGATTGCATAGTATGTCATTTTTGCATTAAAAAATCCTTCAACTGTTCACTTGCAAGCTGTTCCAGGACTTTGGGCAACAACTGACAATTTAGAGATTGACCTATATTATTTAATGAGGTAGTATCTCCCCCTTTTAGCAGAGGGAGAACATAGGCTGATTTCCATATTTTAGGAAACAAATTTGCTCTTATTGTGAGATTGAAAATATAAGCGAGTGGTTCTGCTGTAAAGTCTGCAGCTAATTTTAGGTAAAACGGTTCAAAATTGTCATGACTCGCATGTGTAGTCTAAACTCATTCAGTCTGCCAAACAGGACACAAACCGTAATTTTTAAAAAACTTTTTACACTTTGGTTGCTATATTACAACTATTACACAAGAAATGAGCCGAGAAACCTATCCCTCGAAAAGATCTTGGTAAATATGAAAAAATATCCTTATTTCTTGAACGTATTCCCCCCCCCAGAGATCATGAGGCAGAGAGGTTTTAACTTTGTTTTACTGAAATGAAATAAAACAGCACTAAAATGCCTTTGTCCAATGTTTAATGACGCTGATTTAAATACACCATAGTGCTCGTCCGCATCGCCTGACTTTAACAGTGAGAACTAGCAACGTCTGATACTGTGGAGTGTTTTCAGAGTGAATGTATTTCTAATTTAGAAAATGATTGAACAGAAGTTGGGGCTAAAAACTGTTTTAAAGGAATGCTGAGTCCCCTAAAATTACAGTTCTGGCGTTGACACTGCCTCGAGTTTACGTGGTTCCTCCTCCCAAGAGATCTTTAGCACCTGGCTCTTATGAACATCTTGCCTGCTACAATGTTGAGACTATGCAGTTATACGATGGCAAACAGAAACATATGAACACATTTGTCAGAAAATATATGTTTTATTGGCAGTAAATAAAGCAACAACTGAAGACGAAAGATGAAATGTTGGCTATGTGCACCGGCCACGCTTACCACAGCTTACTATGCTATGCCAGTTGTTGTGAAGTTATAGCAAGTTATCGGTAAACTTAGCCGAGCTGGCACACTCTTCTTTCGCAGGCAACAAACCAGACAGGCATAGCTACCAATGTCTCCCATCGCTGCATTATGGACATTCTGACAGGAAACGTTAATGTAATCAAACACAGGTTTAATGGACAGCCAGCAATAGACGTTTCACAGGATCAAATGACACAGAAGACAAACAACTTACGGTAAGTTTAAAAATAAAACTAAAGCCGAAAAACTTAATGTCGTCTGAAGTTAAAATGTTCAACATAAATTACTGAAGATCAAAGTTACTCGTTTGTGACTTTGATATGTAGCTGCTACCTGTTAGCCACCACTATTTTACTATCATTAACCATCGGAATCATAAAATGACCTCAAAAAATAACTTGCATCATTTGTCCACCAAACAATTATCACTACATTAGTGAAGTGAAAGAATGCATTTAAACACATGTCCCAGCTCCATGCAGACCAGTCCTGTACTCTAACAACAGCGACAGATGCTAACCGGAAATGCAAGGCGCCCACATCCGTTTTACAGACCCAGAATGTGAGATAGGCCTATTGGTGTCGGAGAGACATGCTTATTTTCATATGTTACTGTGTGCCTGTGAGATTCTCATTCCTTTTGTTTGGGTAGGGTTCTGCAGCTTTCTAAATGTTACCACAGAATCCTCGGCAAACATAGACTGCAAACTGACGTTTGTTCCCCAAGCAGTAAGACAACTATTTTTGCCCCACTCCGACCTCTATCTATCACCTAATACTTGAATATTCACACATTTTCCTTATCTCTGAAACAGTTATACCAGGAAATTCTCTTCCGTTGGGTGGGGGTTGTTTTCTTCACTCTGATCAGCAAACCCAAACCCAGAGGGGATTCATTATGCTCTCTGGCCCAAAAAATGGATGAATCTGCCAACCGGTGTTCGGGAATTCAAAACTGTGTGTGTGCGTGCGTGTGTGTGTGTGTGTGCGCGTGTGTGTGTGTTTAAAAAAATAATACAATTCAAGAAAGAATCACTGATTATTAGAAAGGAACTTTTGGAACAATGACAGTCTGAGAACTTCTTTCATGATAGCTTCAGCTATCCATAAGTCAGGCAAAACAAAAACAAGATCGGCATGAACTTTTGATGCAACCAAAATCATATGAATTTAGGGCATAGATATTCAAACGCAAGGCTGATGTACCCAACAAAAACAGCCATATCCAAAAAAAACTAAATCCTAAATTAAAAAATAGAACATTTTGCATTTCAGTTATTGCTAAGTAGGCAGTCAAAGAATACAAATGTAACACAAAACATTTTGCTGCAAAGCCTTATAATTATGAGGTAAACTATAGTTATGAAACTAGGGGGACTGTGGGGCTTATACTACTTAATTTGCTATGTCTGAGAAATGTACCATTTTTGCATTTCTGCTTTACTTTTAAATTAATTTACTGGATCCAAGAGTCCCTGGGGATCAGAGAATAGACAGTACGTAAAGCTGACAAAACTGTCTCATGCCACTGAGTGCAACCCAAGCATGTTTCAGGACTGCTCAAGGTGTGTTGTAAACAGGTAAGCAATGATATTGATGTGCACTGCAATATGCATTCAGCATTGTGGTTAGTATTCATGAAGGAAGTTGCTGGAAGGATGAGTCCTTTGAGAATCCACTTTAATTAAATGTGTCTCGGCTGAATGAATGATCCACAATATTACTCTGCATCACCTCAGGGGACATTCACAGCCCCCTCAGAGGATTGCAATCAGTGAGTATTCATGAATCATCGCATCACCATCTCAAGTGCTAATTTCCACCTCTTTCATGCATTTACATAACAAACAAATACAGAGCCAAGCATGCAGGCGCACTCACACATGCAAACACACATGCATGTGGAAACACACACACACACACACACACACACACACACACACACACACACACTTTCTGCAAATCTACTCATAATAGCCTACGTCAGTGTGACTGAGATACCTCTGACCCATTTCTTACAAACCCAGCAAATCCACTGCAGAACAATCACAACCAGCTGATCTGCTCCAGCCACTGAAATCTGACAAACTTCTTACAGCAGAAATGAAACATCACGGCCAGTTCAAAACTCAGCTCCTCAAAGATAGAGAGAAAAAAAAGCAAGGCTTTGAGCAGAAGGTTTAACCAGACCTTACTGACATATCCGAGTGCTAGGAAAGAATGTGACTTCTTTCAGCAAATCTGGAAAGCTGAGTACAGGTCTGTTGTGTATTTTGGAGTCCCAGTCTTATCCCAACAACACTACAAAAAAGTTATTTCCTAATTTAATCACGTTTTTCTTCCTTAATGTCTGAGGTCCTTGTAGGACACTGAAAACCCAGAATCACAATCAGTGAAAAAAAGAGACCACTGAGCAGAGTATGAGATGAAGGCGAATTATGTTTTCTACAATCTCTAAAAATGGAAGATACTCTCCAGAAGGACAGTCACACATTAGTTAAAGCTTTAGTGATAGTGAGTCATTGTTGATCCACCTCTTTCTAACACCTTTTAAACTCTGACCTTTCAGTTAAGTTTTCCCTTAAGTACAACCCCCTTCCGAAATAGTTGGGACAAAGTGTAAATTGTGAGTAAAATCAAAACGCAATGTTTCATATCACACCAGCTAGAACAGAGATAACATAGCAAATGTTGAAACTGAGAAATTTTACAATTTTATCCACAGAATTAGCTCATTTCAAATTTGATGGCTGCTACATGTCTCAAAAAAGTTGGGACAGGGGTCTGTTTAGCATGGTTTTGCACCCCCTCCTCTTTTTAACACAGAGTGGAGGCGTCTGGGCATTGAGGAGACAAGTTTCTTGAGTTGAGCCATTGGAATTTAATCCCACTCTTGTTTATTACAGGCTTCCAGCTGCTAGAGAGTTTTGGGTCTCCTTTGACAGACTTTTCTTTTAATTATGCACCAAATATTCTCAATCAGTGAAAGATCAGCACTGCAAGCAGGCCAGTTCAGCACATGGACTCTTCTACTACGAGCCATGCTGTTGTAATACCTGCAGTATGTGGTTTTGCATTGTCCTGCTGAATTACACAAGGCCTTCCCTGGAATAGATGTCATCTGGAGGGGAGCATATGTTGCTCTAAAACCTTTATATACCTTTCAGCACTCATGGTGCTCTTTAAAACATGCAAGTGTCCCAGACCATATGCACTAATGCATCCCCATACCATCAGAGATGCTGGCTTTTGAACTGAATGCTGATAACAGGTGGGGTGGTCTTTCTCCTCTTTAGCCCAGAAGACATGATGCCCATGATTTCCAACAAGAATGTAAAATTTGGACTCGTCTGACCACAGGACACTTTGCCACTTTGCTACAGTCCATTTTAAATGAGCGTTGGCCCACAGAACACAGCGGTGCTTCTGAATCATGCTCAAAAGTGGCTTCCTTTTTGCATGATAGAGTTTTAGGTGGCATCTGTGGATGGCACGGCGGACTGTGTTTACAGACAGTGGTTTCTTGAAGTATTTCTTGGCCCATTCAGTAATGTCAATGACAGAATCATGCTGGTGAGTGATGCAGTGGCGTCTGAGGGCCCAAAGATCACGGGCATCCAGTAAAAGTCTTCGGGCTTGTCCCTGACGCACAGAGATTTTTCCAGTTTCTCTGAATCTTTTGATGATGTTATACACTGTCGATGATGAGACCTTCAAAGCCTTTACAATTTGAGGTTGAGGAACATTGTTTTTAAAGTATTCCACAGTTTTTTATGCAAGCCTTCACAGGTTGGAGACCCTCTGGCCATCTTTACTTCTGCGAGATTCAGCCTCTCTAAGACATCCATTTTATTGTCAATCATGTTACACACCTGATGCCAGTTATGATGCTAAATGTTCTTTCAGCTGATTCCTTTACATATTAATTGCTTTTTCTGCCCTTTTTTGCATGTGTCCCAATTTTTTTGAGACCTGTTGCCGCCACAAAATTTGAAATAAGCTCATTTTGCGAATACAAATGTAAAATGCATCAGTTTCAACATCTGAAATGTTACCTGTGTTCTATTGTAATAACATATTGGCTCATGTGATCTGAAAGTCATTGCATTTTGATTTTATTCACAATTTACTCTTCGTCCCAACTATTTCAGAATTGGGGTTGTAGGTTCAAAGTCAGAAAAAAGCATCTTTTTTTCTCCATATTGTTGGACAATATGGAAAAAAAAATAGTCTGCGTCTGCTGGTTGCAGGGCTTCTCTGAAGCTAAATTACACTTACACTGAGTGAAATATTCAGACCCTGGATGCCATGTTTTTGGGCCATAGCATTACATAAGATGGAAACTATCTAGATCATGTTCATCATTTCATACACATTTCTCTGTAATTCAGTAGGATATATTTGAGATTGTTGAGACATTAGGATCTCACCTAAAATTTAAAATATGCCTGATGTTCAATAGGTTTGAATACAGCAGCTGCATTTTATGGACCCATATATGGGTCTGTAGGTTGTAGGGAGTTAAACTTAATTTAGGTAGAACATCCCAAAACCAGGCATGGAATTTGATGATTTGATGATAAGATGAAAATTTCAATGATTTATTTCAGTAGCAACCACAAATAATCCAGCTATTCAGGTCACCAGACTGACAGAGGGGCTGGGGCTCTATAAAATGTTTCTTGTTTGTACTCTCACATAACCTTGCAATGTGTAACCTCAGACTTGTGTTTAAATGCCTGAGTTACTGACCCTCAATGTAAAGGTCAGTGAGAGGGAAGGAGAGAAGGAAACAATAGCTGCCGAGAGACTAAAATTCTTTTGCAATCTCCCATGATTCATCACAATATCCTCTTCATACAAGACCTCATTCGAGAATCACTAGAAACTCACTTCTTCCGGTCATGGAATTGCCAAATACTGAACTTAAACCTAAAATGTTTTAGTTTGTCTCACTAAATGCATTTTAATCAAATATGATCTCAAAGTCTGGCTGGACTGGAACAATACCAAATGCATGAAGTCAGTCTTTTACTGTGAAATGTTTTACTCACAGCAGCCTCACTTTTCCTTGAAGAACTAAAGCAGAAATAAGAAAAGGCAGGGGTGAAGTCTTACCTCTTTTTCTCCTTTGAAGCACAGACTGTGATTTACCGTTCCTTGTTTGGACGATATGGCTTCCAGTTTCTGGAAACCCATCAGGAATTATCAAGCTGTACTGCCAAAATGCTGAGTATAAGAACAGCCCAGTTTTAAAAAAACAAGTTCCAGTATCCCGTGTTCTTGGAGTATGCTGCGCTGCCCTCTTTCTCTGCTCCAAGCTGAGCTGGGACAGGTCTTGACTGGGAAGCGTCTGTGCTATGCAATCCTCTCTCTCCTCAAAGTACAAGCTTTGGCCTCACACCAGCTGCCCTGTCCTTCACAGCTAGTGTGAGCAATCCTCCTTCCCTCCATCAGAAAAACATCTAGACCAGACAGTAGGCAGTTGCTGACTGTAAAAGGTGATCCACATGTGTGGAATCCCAGTGTTGCCCAGGGAGACAATCATGCCTAGCTGCAGTGAAGATTGGTTGGGTCTAAGTGCCAAACCAAGCGCTACCACAAGACTATTGGATGAGAGGTTGAAAACTGCCACCCCTTGTGGGAGGAGCAATGTAACTCTACCCTTGAATTTGAGGGGAAAAAAGTGGCTAAGGAATCCTAAAAGTAGAGCGAGAGGAAGTTCTCAAATCTCCATGCACATATTCCAGCTGCCCAAGAATTTCCTTTGTTTATTGAGAATATAACATGACAGACTCACAGTATTTTACTCTTCTGTGACCAACAACAATGGCTCTAATAAACGTTTAACTACATTTAAGAAAATGTGCAAAATAGGACAATTTCACAATCCACAGGAAGTTTGAGTAAAATCTCTTGTGTTTGTCTTGTGTGAGGGATGGGTTATAGATTCCGTCAGGGCTACAGCGGCTAATTTAAAGCAGAGATGGAGGTAATAAGAAACTACGCACTCCAGCTTTTACACTCAACACAGCCAAGCATGTACAGCTGGGTTAATACCTTCTGAACTATTAAAGACTTTGTTACAGACCTCTACTCTCCATTGGAGACATTTGTGCAGATTCCTACACAGATTTTGTGCAGTGTCTGCCGCACACGCATGCACACACACACACACACACACATGCACGCTCACACAAAAGACTCACTCCAAAACACCCCTCAGACTTTCCATTGTATATTAAAGACGTCTCAGAAAAAAGTTGAAAATTTCATCTTAATTTTTTTCTCTTAGGAACTTCCTTGACCTCTGCTAGTGTTCTCAGAGTTTAAAAAAAATCCCTCCTACGCTTATTATAACAAAAACTCTATTGTGCATTTCAGTGCAGCCCATGTATCAAGACCATCAGGACCCTCACCAAGTTTCACCCCGCTGCTTTCATTTCCGTCTCTGGGTTGGAACATGGTCTCGGTGTCTGTGCAAACTCTTTCTAAAGAAAGCTGTAGTGTCTATACAAACTGCCTGCAAATACAGTATATTATCCAATCTATCAGTTACAAGAGAAAACCATTCCTTAGATCCATTCTTACGCTCTTTTACACATGTATGTACTTGTATATATGACAGCCAGATAATGTGTAAATATGCGGGAGAGCAGTTTACTGGGACACACTCTTCATGGGAATGATCAACATTCAAATACTGAGCAAACTGCCTGTTTTATGGATGTGGCCATATGCTCCAGCACTGATATCATCACATTTCTGACTGGTAACAGCTGGTAACAGAGCAAAAAAAAAATTTAACCTGGTGATGAGGTGAACTTTTTCTTCAAAACTCACCAGTTATAATTTAAGGTCACACGGAGATACTTTGTGGCTTTGAAAAGTATTCATGCCCTTTACTTTTTGCTTGTGTTACATTGAGCTTACTTTCTGGTCATTGATCTGCACAAAATGGTCCACAATGACAAAGAAAAAATAAATATTCAGACTAAGGGATGTCTCCTGCTGTGTTATTTGTTACATGGCAGCAGATTTGCTTAAATACCAAGGAGACAAGCCAACATGAACCCAAGATTTCACACTTGACTGAAATGGTTTTGCATACCGCAACATCAATCTGATTAAACTGACTGAAATAAATAGATGTGATATTTTTGCGGGATTCCATGGATTTGATTGCTTCACTTCCAAACACCATGCCCAAATTATCAGAAAATTATGCAGATATCTACAACGTCAATCGAGTAAAATTTTTTGCCGGGAATCAATTTTACTCATTGTACATTAAAAGCAAATGAAACTTTAGGTTTGACGATATGTTTTATGACAATATTACAACATTACTTTTGTGGGAGGTCTTGAATTTTTACATTACATACACTGAGTCAACACCATCTTGCATTCCATCCCCTTTTCTTTGTCAATAGGAGTTCACATCACTTTCCCTAAGTAATAACACCCCTTATAGTCTGGTTATCTATCTCCACAAACACAAGTTTAATGCACAATTAACTTTCCATTGCTTTTCTGTCTCTGTTGAACTGTGCTGCTATTGGCAGCAGAGTGATATTATTTGGCTAAGCCAGGAGGAAGATTTAACAAATACAATTCTGCAATAGGCCTGCACATTACATCGTCCCAACTCAAACAGTTATTTAATCTTTTGTATGCACCATACCAAAAAAAGGAATGCATGACATAAGTACATTACCGAAGAAATTTTCTTTCTTTGTCCGGAAATGCAAGTTGAATTGCAGTATTTCTCAAAACTGGCAGCACGATGGAAATTGTTACCTCCTACTGGTCCATAGGTACACGCTGCATATGATAAGTCTGCTGAGTTGACTTTTACTGGAGCCAGGAGATATTCAGTCAAAACGAACTAATTTCCCTTCCCCCTTCTCTCTCTCTGTCTCTATCTCTCATGCTCATTCATTATGGTTGTATAAACCAGTATTTTTACTTTTGCAAACATAATCTCTATTTTTTTTCAATATTCTGGATTGGTTCATTAATCCTTTCAAAAAATCAAGCCGATTAGACTGAACGAAAATGAATTCTACTGCTGCAAACCTCTGCATTAGATAAATCTCTGCAATCTGTGAGCCAGTTCCACTGCCTTCCTAGCAAACACAAAAAAACCAAGGAGATTACTATTACAGCAGAAAGATGCTCTATCCATACCTCCTCTCTTACTCTAATATGTATGGTAATGATAAGGATAGCCTATAGTTTAATGTTAACACATGCCCAAGTCAAATCAATTTGATGCCCACATAGACTATGTGTTGGAAAACACATTGTAACTCTTGTGTTTAGACATAAACTGTGTGGGTCTTCTATATGGTTAGCCCTTGTAATCCTTTACACTGATGTTCAAGTTGTCCATGCCATGACAGATGCTGGCTTTTGAACCTTATATAAGTAACAACCGGGGGCGTCATTTATAAACGGCGCTTCGGCAAAAAAAAAAAAAAAAGAAGAAGTGCATGCCACTTTTTTTTTCTTGCAGATTTTGGATTTATGAAAACAAACTTGAGATTGAAAACACACATAATTGGTAAGTCTGTGCACATATGAAAAATTCCAAGCTAGGCCTGATTTCTTAAATTAAAGTTGCATCTTACCCACCAATTCAAAAATTTTGGATATTTTTAAATATACACTATTTCTCTTTTTTGAGCATATGCAATATTTAAGTATGAAATCCCTACAAATTTTCATAAATAAGAACCCTTATCCTTTTCTTTTTTGGCCTGGAGAACACAATATCCACTATTCCCATAGCAATTTGAAAGGTTGACTGATCTGACAATAGCATGTTCCCACTGTGCTCATTTCAGATAAGCATGAGCCCAGAGAAGACCGTGGCATTTCTAAAGATTTTTGACATGTAACTTCCTCAGTGCATTGTATAGGCGTCACTTGCGTTTGTGGATGCAATGACGAATGGTTTATATTGGCAAAAATGTTCCAAAGCAGTCCCAGCTCAGCTCATAAGGTTACAACAGTGGCAAAAATGATGGAATCAACAAACTTAGAGAATGTTTTGCTGGCTTTTTTACTTCATACCAGAGAACAAATCTCAGATAAGACACTAAACATTTTTTGTTAATTAGCTAAACATTCAGGCTTCATGAAACACGCCTCAAACAAATAAGATGAAATTATTTTAACAAATGGCATATTTTTTTCATTATAAAGTAGAGGAAAATTTGTTCTTATAGTCTATCAAGTGACATCAGCAGTTGGGGTGGTGCAGTTCCACAGCAGCTGTCCAGCTACTGCAAAATGATGGCTCAGCCAAGTCAGTAATTTGTTGTAAAGCTACGCCTTCTAGTGGTAGCTTACTATTAATGCAGTTGTGTAATTTCTTGAAGACACTTTTATGCTCCTCACTGCTCAATGGCAAGCTGAATCACAGCTGCAAGCAGCATTTGCGGGGACAAGCAAAGGCAATTGTCTGTGGCTTGAGCAACAAAAGCAGACTCGATCAGGAGGCGATTTGGGACATTAAATCCTGATTTAGCAGATGCTCTTATCCAGAGTGACAAACAATACATGCATTTTCAAGTAATAAAAGTACAGGCACTCTATAGGGCAGAAGCATTTGAATCATCAAAAGTGACACAGTATAAAAGAACTATGCTCTATATAATACCTGCAGAGCAAAATGAATGAAAAGACTGAAGCCACGCAAACAAGTAAAAAGTAAAAACCCATTTAACTCCGAGTGAAACTAGGTGCCCTATATAAATCACCAAAATAACATCTTATTTAAGGCTGACCTTAAAAGTCTTGAGCAACAAGTCAGCTGACAGCCTAATTAATCAATAGGATTACTGAATAAGGTAAACTCAAAAAAAACAGTAGTATAAAACAGATTGTCATGGACATCAGAGCAAAATGAATCAATAACAGGACCAAAGATAACTGAAATAAAGCCTTTAATTGAACTGTTGTTAGTCCAGATATTGTACAAGACAATCAGAGCAATGAAAGCAAGACAAGTTGCAATGCTGGCACATGCAGGCGTTGGCTCATTGCAGCAGAGTAAATGCAGGCAAGCAGAGCAATTAGGAAACACTGAGACATCTTTCCTTAACATTTAAAGAATTTGAATGCACATATCATGGCTGCCATGTCGTTATTTCTGGATCATTCTTTTTTTTAGGAGGAAGGAACTTTCCTCAGCAAAAAAGACTATTTGGACGCATTCTTGGAAATGTGCTCGGATGTGTTCAAAGGAGGGATTGCAGGTTCTAAAGTCATTGACCTTTTTTTTGGCCAACTGGTTTGAAACTTAAGGGGACTGATAGTTCAGCAAACATTTTTCCATGATGTTCACTTTTTCAACTAAGAATTATTATGAAAATAATTCTATTAGAAATTGCAACTTAAAACTCTGAGTTTCTGTAGCATCACATCAGTGGTTGCCATGGCACCGGCTGTTTTAATGGATATATATACTCAGAGAAACGCAGTTATTGAGATAATTAAACAGTGTTTGGTTATAATTTCAGCTTTAATGTGAAGGCAAAAACATTCCTAATGTTACTACAGAGCTTTTTTTTCCAAGTTTCTATGCTCTAGTATTGATTTTGACCCCCCAAATCCATTTTGACAGGAAACAGCTAATTAAAAATGCATACTTCGATTTACTCATCTTCAGAGGTACATATTGCAAAAAGAGCTCTATACAGACATAGATCATCACAAAATGAAGAAAACTGCCAAATATGAAGTTAATTGGATGTACAGTTGCTGAGAAATCTGTATTTTCTTGTTGAAAATCTGTATTTTTAGATTTTAGTTTGGCTGTAATAATGTGATTGGAATACATTCAGTATTTTGTTTTTAGGATTTTTTTACCTCCTTAAAAGGCACCAGCCTCATAAGTGACTCCCTCTTCTTTAATCTGTCTCTTCCCTAGTTATACGTGCTTGTTGAGCGTCCATTTGTTTCTTTTTTCAAGTTCTAGTGCGCCTTTTTCACTCTCACACGTTTTCTGTCCATTTCGTGATAGCCTTTCATTGAGTGTGCCCCTGCTGTTATGCCATGTTTCCTAAGAATGGAGGCAATTCCTTGTTGGCCATCATTGAAAGTCACCACACTCATAGCTATTCCAACCTTGAAGACAGTGTTCGTGACAAATGTTTCGTTCGGAACACGACTCCATAATACGGACTATTTGAAGGACTACTTCATGTTCTTACCTCTAAACTTAAATTTTGAACCAAAATTGGCATTATGCTTAGCAGGGGTGGACATTCCAGGGGTCAGAAGGTTAAAGTCCCACCTTTTTTTTTTTTTAACCTCCTCCCATGAATGGACTCAACCATCTGATTTTCTTGACTAGCCCATCCTCTGAAGGGCAGTTTAATTTAGCAAATCCAGGTGGTTAGAACTAAATACTGGGGAGAACTTTTACTTTCTGAACCTGGGATTGTCCACCTCTGAACTTAAACTCTTTCTTTCATGACCAACAGTTATATAAACTTTCTTGTAAATATGTTCAGATCTTTTTAGATTTACATAGTTAGATGAAAAGTAGGTAGGCGCGGCAGAAACTCGACTGCTGCCTTCGTGATGGAGGTCACTATCCCATTTGGTTGAATTGAAGCGGCGACACTGACGACGCCGACTCAACGTTAATGTGCATTTCATACTTGATCCTAGAGCCGCTTTCTCAGAGGGTAAAGCGCTTTCTACTAGGCGCGGACAGGTAGATGGCTCCCCAATAATCACAACATTGAATTCATCGGTTTCAGAGGGATAAGGACAGCACTTCGTCGGAATAGTCGCCTAAAAACTTAGCACCATTCGAAAAGACCGGTGGGCTGGGCGGGTAGAATATAAGCCTCTAATTGGTTAAGGGTAGGCTGTTGTGAATTACTATTGGCTGGAAATCGTGCCCCGCCATTGGAGCCTAGAAACAGCGCCAGAAATTTACATTTGACTTCACCCACCGAGTCCACTGATTTTGTGGCAGCTAACTTGGCTATGTTTACCGCCTCAGCTGTACTGCGACTGTAGGTGTGGATCTTTAAAGCGAATTCTTGGGATCATCAAGACTGCAACATCGGATTACTCCCGCGTTTGCTACCGCTCTGAGCTCTCGTATCCAACCGTGGCTTTGTTTAGTTTCATCGTCTAACGTTAATTTAGCCAACGTAGTCCAGCTGCTATCAGTAAAAGGCTTGAAACAAGACTAGCTTTAGCGCTGTAAGGCATCTGGAGAGAGGTGTCATGTTCTGCTAGCAAGAATCACGGATTCTTTTTCGGCCAAATGAACTAACCGGACTGACGTGCACTGGTAAGACTGACTTACTATTGCATCTAAATGTCGTTAATACGTTTTTTTTCCCAGCATTTATGAATTACAATAATATGCTTGCTAGTAAGCTAGCTGACATTGGATAACTGGTATTTTGGCTAGCCTGGCTATTTAGAGAGATGCCTCCCTGGCGTTGGGCGAATGAACTTGTTCGAGACCGATCGTTAGCATTTGCTAATGTATGGATTGCTAATTTACTTCCTTGCTAGCTGGCTGGGCCGTAAACATTTTGTCGGCTTCCTAGCTGATCGAACGGGAATTGGATCTTGGCTTCTTGACGATTGACAACCTGATTAACTCCGCCGCAGCGTGTCCTCGTTTTCAGAAATGAGCGTCCCAGTTAACTTCCGAGGGCTACCCCCGCACGTACTGGAGAGTGTTTACACCAAGTCTGACCAGCAGAGAATATCCAGGTATCTGAATTTACGCTCTTAATTCAACTTTTCTGCGAGGATAAATTTTTAATGTCGAATGACTTTGCTGCCTGCTACTTAACTCCCAAAGTGTGAACACTTAGACGATTGTCATTACTGGTACCGAGCTAACATAGATGTATACTTTTGTGATCGCTCAAGGAAAACGATGCTTTGGAAAGTTATATTAGTCTAGCTACTAGGAAGTTTGAAAAAGTGTTCGTTTATCCCATGTCAGGTCATCGGAGAGTAACCTCACGCCACTCTCCTTTCCTAAATCTAATGTTGCCCTTTGGGACCCAACTCCAAATGGGGATGTGGTTAGTCTACACCTCTCCTATTACAGGTGAGCCATGTTTAATGAATAATTGCAAATTGTGATAAAATGGCAATCTTGACTTGACTATAATAACTTCGTATTGGCCACAAAAGACATTGTTGGCAGAATGATTAGAATCTGCAGAACTGCGTGCCTCTAACTCCTTTCGATTCTGTGCTAATGTTCTGCAGGAACCCTAAGCTGTGTGTAACAGAAAAGGCACTTCGTTTGGCCCATCGTCATGCTCGACAAACTAACAACCCGTCATTCTCATGCTTTTTATTGGGAGCCTTGTCTGTGCAAAATGGTAATATTTTATCTCTTTACCATGCTATTTGAACCCTTACGATTTCCAAGACCCAATTCAGCAGGAGTGTACTTTGGTTGGATAAAAAATGCATGGGGAGAATACTCACCTGAATGCCAGCAATTTTTGAAATAAAACTACCATTTGTTTTTATCATGATTTCAAGATGAAGAGGGCGTGACCTTGATGCTGGAGCGCTTTGATCCAGGACGGGAGCAGCCCGGTTCCCTGGGAAAGGCACCCACTGCTGTGCTACCTGGAGACTTCCTGGTGCCTTGCACAGTCTGTACACAAGCATCTACAGACGCCATAGTTCACTCTGCCGATGACTTCAATATATCCTTCAAGGTAGTGCTAATGAGCCTGCTTGACAACTGGTTAAAGTAAAGAAAATTCATAATGCTGGAGTTTACCATCTGTACGGTCTTGGTGTGTTTTTTTTTTTTAAGAAACTAGCCAAGTCATCATGTTCTATCCTCACAGAAACAAGTGTCCATGTATAAATGTAGGCAAATCCATTTTGTTGAATTCCAAGCTTCAGTTGCGAGTTCTCATTTTCAATCTGCTTGAAGGGCCGTTTGTCAGTTGCCATGGGCGATTTCTGCGTCGTGCTAACAATCTCGGCGTGGCAGTTACTGCAACCTGTCACCAACAGGTGTTTAGCCCCTCCCATGAAATTAATGACTCTTGTTGCCTGGTGTTTGTTTGACACTGCATTTCTGGAAATGTACCTCATACGTTTGTTTCATTATAGGTTTGACAGCTGCTGCTGATAACAATGCAGCAGGAGTGTGGATGGCGGGAATCATTCGTATTGCATGTCATCCTGTTTTGGCAGATGCTTCAGCATGGCTGTTGTAGCAGAGAGGCCATGGAGCTGTCCAAGCTGCTCACCCTCCGGGCTCACATTGGATGCTCCGAGCACTTGGACAGTGTGAGCTTCAGTCTGAACTGGGTGGCCATCACCATTGCAAACACATTGGATGCAGTTCCAGTGAGGCCCGTCCCCATCATCCCTACAGCGCTGGCCAGGAATCTCAGTGGGCCTGCCAGCCTGGCCCAGCCCTTGACTGCATCGCGAAAGCAGGGGTAAGGGCTGGCATCGCGGCAGCTCTGGGTCATGACCTTTCTCTCTCTTCATTTTGGCTGTTCTTCAGTTTTCATCACACTTTTAAGAAGCAGAAATGTTGGTGAGATGTGAGACAAAAAGCGCAGTCAGCGTTTGTTCATATGCGAAAAGTGGGTTTCAACACGGTGCTTTTTCCATTCTGATCCCTTTTTATCTGTACCTTCGCTACTTCTGCATGAGTATCATTAAATTCAGATGGTAGGTGGACTGTCCTGCCCTAAGCAAAAATGTCACTTTGCCTTTCTTGTTGTTTGTGGTGCAGGTTTCTGACTATGGATCAGACACGCAAACTGTTGCTGCTGCTGGAGTCAGACCCCAAGGCCTACACGTTGCCTCTAGTAGGAGTGTGAGTCTCCTTTAGAGTTCTTTCACTAGTGTTGGTGGATCAAAAATTGTTGTCACTGTATCCATTCATGAGTATTTTATTTTTGTATAAGGTATACATACATGTGGGATGGGCTTTTCCCATGATGCTCGTCAGTTATTTCTGTACAAACCCCTGCAAGCTTGTACAAACCGCTGTAGGCTTGCTCTTTGGTGTTGTGGAGTAGGCAAATAAACGAAATTGAAATCATATTGCGCTAAAAATTAATATCTTTGAGCTTTGTTGTTATTGAAAATAATACAGCGTAATGATTGTTCTTATTTTTAGTTTATAGTGTTTATCGGTGCTTTTTTTATTTACTTTGTAATAACATCTAGAAAGACAAAGTCTGAATTTTGCTTTAGCTGAATAAAAAACTCAAGTGTTTTTGCATCTTCACTGAAGTCTTGTTGGCTTGGTTATATTTAAACATGATGGCCATATCAAATGCACTCATTCATTGTTTGAAGAAAAATCTTACCTGCCTTTGTTTAGCTGTACTGCTTAATCTGGGTATTTATTTTGTTTAAACTGTTAAAACAACTTTTAAATGCAGTGGAGCGTGTGATACTGAAGGGTTTGTCCGTGTTAAGGTGCTGCTGCCTTTGTTCAGCCAGATTAAGTTTGCGTTGCTGCCCCGTTTGATTATATGTGTGGACTCAGGCTGTGATTTTCCCTCCCCCTGACAGATGGCTGAGTGGGGTCACACACATTCACAACCCCCAGGTGTGGGCGTGGTGCCTGCGCTACCTGTACAGCTCCTCCCTGCAGCACAGGCGAGTTCTGCCTTCATCTGCTCTGTCTGTGAAGTGGATAGTGCAGAGCGTCGGTCGCACGGCGCAGGGCTTCATGCTTAAATGTTTTCACTGGGACATCTGTGCATGAGTTAGGGCTGGGCGAAATGAACTATAAGTCATATTTATTTTATTTTTTTTGTTTGTTTGTTGCTGAATGGCAATACTCGATATATACATCATCTTCTTTTTTTTTGCGCCGTGAACCTGGTTTACAGTTTTAAGGCTATTTGACCATGACTTCCAGTACGCATGAGCAGCTGTATAATTTCGGACTTGGTTATATGTGTGCAGGACTTGGAAAAGGGGTCTCTTGGGATTTTTTTTTTTTTACCATTCTGAGATTAACGGGTTATCTCAGTGATATTCCAGTGATTGTGATATCCCAGCACTATTGTACTGTCAATTTACAAAACTTTGCTGTGCACAAATTCAGCCAATTTTTTTTTTCTCAAAACAAAAAACTTTGATCACTCTTTTGATTTTGTTGGAAAATCTCAATTTTCATAAAATGACCCAAGTGACCCCTTTTCTTAGTCCTGCACACATCGTTTGGCTTGTTGCTCATTTCTAGGTGAACATTGTTATTTAGCTCACTAGCTCCATTTGGTTAGGGAGAGTTACTGAATGAATATTTGTGAATAGAACAATATAACATAAACGAGCCACCGGTGGTTAACTACAAGATTTTTCTGTGGCTATAAATCTGTAAAAGTTCTTTCAAACGCACATGAGTGGCAAAGTCACTGCATAAGCTTTAAGCAATAAGACCGCTGGAAATTTGCGCTTGAGCTTATCAACTATAAACTCTTGAGCATGTGGCTCTCAGGCTCAGGCTACGGCGCACGCCAGTTGCAGAATAGACACTTGCTTGGGGGAGGTTCTCAACAGCTTTGTTTACTGCCAAACAGATTTAATTTCCATTTGCACCTTAGTGGTTGCAGATTCCCGTTTGCTATATCTGAGCATTGCGCTAATTCCATGACTCTGTCTGTTATTCACATCTGAACGAACGTTTACGGAATTTAAATACACAGAAAACCGAGTGGTTAATTAACGGCAGCTCATTTACGAACAAACTATATTTACTGACCAACCCTTTTTCTGCGGCGTGCTCCGTCTCTGTTGTCCCTGAGTGTAGGTGAGGGGGGAGGGCTTGTGGTCACAGAGTGAGGGAGGTAGAACAGAAAGGTGTGTGTGTGTGTGTGTGTGTGTGTGTGTGTGTGTGAGAGACGGGGACACGGAGAGAGAGAGAGGAGAAAGGTGCGAACTTGCGGCCCATGCATTGTCATTTTAACACAAAATGAACTATATTCATACAAGCGACATTGTCCTGTGTTATATCTCGTTTAGAAATGTATTGATACTGATTAAAATACCGAGATATAGCCCAGCCCTAGCATGAGTCTGTGTTCACTGATGACCCTGGGGAATTTTACCTGGGGCTGTTGGGTGTAAATTGGGGGGGTGGACTGCATCAAGTCCTGGGTTTAAAATGGAAGTCGGCATGCTTTTTTAGCAGTTGTAATGATCTTGCACTTAAAGGGGACCTTACATGCTGATCCTTCTTTTAATACATATTAGTAATGTTGGTTGTCCATGCTCAGCCTCTGAAAAGTTTCTAAACATAAGATACAGGGATTTTGCCGTAATCCAAGAACGTGATTTCCTCTCTGAACAACTCCTCCCGAGATCTTCACGAGATGTGGGTAAAACCTGACGTCAAGTTGTGCCGTCCAATTAGTACAGACCTAGCCAGAGCCAACCACTGCGCTGGACCTGCCCACACTTGTAACTATTTTAGCAGGCACGAACAACAGCAGATCAAACTATGCCTTAGTAGCGTCTACAATTTTGGAAATTACAAAAAAAGAACCGCAGATCATTTGAGGTGCAATTTTGTCAGTATCTCTCCCAAAGCTGCTTGTCCATTTACTTTTAGACGCGAAGAAAAACACCCATTTCTCTTCCAAAAGACGATGCCACCAGAAATCGGTGGGTAGTTTTTTTTGTTTGATTGCAGTTAACAGCCATGCCTAAAGGGAACGTTAGCTGTTTGTGCTCAGCATTTCACCAAAGACAGTTTTGTCACTAAAGGATAATTCAACACAGGATAAGCAGTTGCAGTTTCAGCTGCTTCTCAAACCTGAAGCAGTTGCATCGATCAAGTGCTTGGAGCCACAAGCTGCAAGTAACCATATAACAGTAAATAATGTAAGTGAAGCTTACGTGTTACAGGTGGCTAGCAGGACCGCTAGCGATAGTTAGCAGAAACAACTGGCCTCAAACGCAGGCTTTGTAAAATATCTGAAGATAAAGCCTGTATCTGTCACGATTGTCTGTGACTCACAGACACCGAAGCTGAAAGTTGCTTTTACTGCATAAGCCAACCTGACGTGATAGCCAGTTGATTGTGGCTGTAGCACAGCAGTTACTGTTGCTAATGTTTGTGTCCTTAATATGCAAGAGTGATATCAGGGGAAATTCTACAGAAGGTGTGTGAACATAAACCTCATTTGAAGCTAACTTTTAATATTTGTTTGTAATTTGGATGCTTGGTACAACTGTTTACAGTAACAGAACTTGTTGTCTGTAAAACCTGTATTGCAAGGGTTTGTCTCAATGGTTATGACCGCTCGGTTACCAGAAACTGCATGTCAGTTTGCGTGTCGTGCTAGTTAAAAATGCTCCTGATTAACTTATATGCTGTAATTCTGATCGGTACGCTTGTGTTACTTCGGTAAGCATCAATGTGGCAGTTTCATCATAACTTTGCCCGATTGTAGCCACTACAGTTTGTGATCGCCTCACTTATCCATGACTGGGATCAGCCGGATACTTCACAAATGTCTGAGCAAGCTCTCTGGTGCTACCATGAAAGCAATGCGAAATGCAGAAGCTCTGCCGGTTCACAAATGATTTGTCTGCACTACCTTGACACAATTTCATCCCCCTTTAGAAAGTGTTGTGGCTAATAAAAAGCTGAAAAAGGCGGAGATTAAATGGGTAATTCTTTCCTGTAGAAGTGATCAATTCGCTAGCTCCACATAAGCAACTTGTCCGCGCTAACGGAACTTACGGTCTACAAAACCTGTATTATGTTCATAACATAACCGAGCTCTCTCTCTGTTGCGTACTATCCATAAAGCTGCTTTCACGTCAGAAACAAATGAAATTTTTCGCAGGACCGATTGGCCTACATTCAAAGTCAATGCAAAGACGCGAATACACGTTGTCAAGCAACTTTCACACCGTACGCGAAACAAATTTTTCGTGCGACAGATTACATTCCAAGTCATGACCACTTATCAGCTACTGCATATTAGTTTGCGTGCTCTGCTAAATAAAAATGCTCCTGGTTAACTTGTATGCAGCAATTATGATCGGTATGCTTGTGTTACTGCAGTAAGCATCAATGTGGCAGTTTCGTCATAACATTGCCTGATTGTAGCCACTACAGTTGAAGCTAAACGGAGAGGCGCTGTATGTGTCTGCAGAGTTGGGCTGCAGTTAGACCAGACATAGATTTTGCAGAGCTTGGGGTGCGTTTTTGGGTGCTTATGAAACAATCGCTTCACTTATCCATGACTGGGGTCAGCCTGATACATCTGCAATGGCTGGGCAAGCTCTCTGATGCTACCAGTGAAAGCAATAGGGAAGCGCACAGGCTAACGCGTTCGGTATAACAAACACTGCATTGCCATCGATTGAATATTAAATTCTTTCCTGTAAGAGTGATCGATTCACTAGCTTCACATAAACAATGGTTCATGCAGACGGAACTTACGGTCTGTAAAACCTGTATTATGTTTGACATAACCGGAGCTTTGTCTAGCTTTCGCACGGTATCCATAATGCGCCCATTTTCCGCGAGGAAAAGCTGGTCATTCCAAAGCAATAAGCAAGCCATTACCACGGGCAATATCCGAAAAGGCTGTTTAGCTTGGAGCTTTCGTCCCTCCGTCATGTACCAGCACGGAAGCTGTTGGTTTTTCCAAGCTAACGACACACCACAGCTATGCACACGAACCAGCAGGTCCTAATACACACTGAAGCAGTCCATAAGCTGTTGGTCCTTTTAGCTGCCCCTCACTGTCCATGTTTCCCTCTAAACTCAGACCCACCGGATTTCTACTGTCTCCGGTCTACACTTGGGCATGTCGACCCGTTCTACAAATGTGTTTATATGGGGTGGATTCTAGCTTCCCCAGCATCCTAGCTAGGAGTAGTAAAACCACTGTACTCACCAACTGTTGCAGTAGCAAACTGTAACCGATAGCAAATTCGGGCTTGAGCTGCCAAACTTTCGCACTGCGTCCTCCACTTTTGCCGTTGCGTTTGTTAGAACAAGTTAATTTCATTAGATCTATACACAAGTATTGCATTTTGTAGCAGAATTTCCCCGCTGATTCCTTAGCTCAGATGGCAGACGCGTCTCACGCTTCACTGTGACACCGCATCGTCCCTTCTAGATCCGCCCTCCACAGAGCTGGCCAGTCAGAAGAAAGTGGGCATATGGGGAGTGGGGGCAATAGCGGGAGAGCCACCCCAATGAGGCTTTTCAGGCAAAGACTACTATGGACTACAAATGGGATTTTTGAGTATGGCAGTACGAGCAAAATAAGTACCCTTTTTTTACTTTGCGTGATCAGGAGTACTCTAGGGGAGTCAAGGACCAAAATATAAACTTGGAAAAATGGCATATTAGGTCCCCTTTAAGAAAACCGAGTAATATCCTTGACCTTATTTTCCATGAGGTTACGAGAATTTAATGTTGTTGTTTGTCCTGGATGAAATTCCATCTGGGGTTTTATTAATACATTCGCACCCCTTGGCTCTTGTGCATTATTTGATGGCTATATAGCAAGGACTTACCCAAGCACCAGTCTACCAGTCTTTCAGGGGGCATTTTAGAATTTAGATTGGTTGAGATTGGTCTGAGTTTTTATATTATGCAGCTAATTTGACTTTTACCTGTCTACGCCCATCTAAATTTTTTAAATATACCTCCAAATGATGGGTAGACTGGTGCTAATGTAAACCCTTGGTACTAGGCGAGCAAAAATTTTGTTGTTCCTGTGTTTGTTGGGGAAGAGGAAAAATTTAATGAAATTGCTTGTTTTTGGTCCTGTGAAATGCTCATTTTGAAGACCTTTTTGCCTCCTGGTGGGTGCCAATCTCTCAAAGGCATGCAATATTGCTGTTTGCAGGGTGATGTCTGAAGGCGGGGCATTCCTGGTCGTGCTGTACTCGCTGACCCACAGGGACCCAGAGTTTTACCAGTGCCAGCTGTGCAGCGGGCAGCAGGAGATGGGCTTTCAGCTGCTCTCCTGCACAGACACGCTGATGCTGTACAAGGTCTGTGGGGCCCGTTGCTGATGGCTTTTACAAGTACAGCTTTGGCCCTGGCTTCTGTCTAGCTGACATTATCGTGGCATTTCTGTTGTAAAGCACGTGGAGGTTTCTGAAGGAAGGGCCCTGCAGTTTGAGCTGAGTGCAGAACAGCAGAACCAACAAACTGACTTCTTCAAGGAGGTGTTGTCCCAAGTGTCTGTTGGCAGGTAGGACTGTTGATCTTTCTCCATAATATTTGTGTACTGGGACCAGAGCTGATAGATCTTATTTCTGTCCATGTCTTCATCAGAAATGCAGGTATGTCAGCGACGGCCTCGCCCCAGAGCAAGCTCTCCATCAGTGATCATGACTCTGGAGTGGAAGATGAGGACCTCTCCCCTAGACCTTCCCCTAATCCTCACCCCCTCAGCCAGCAGGTCTGTTATTCTGCGCACCAGTGCTCGGTGTTACAGCGCCCTCCAGAATAAGTGGCACACTTAAGTAAAAATGAGTGAAATGAGATGTGAAAAATGGCTTAATTGTTTATCCTCATGAGATTTCATTCAAGATATTGACGAAAATCTGACCTTGAATTGAAATCCTATAATTGACACTCATGAAATCCTTATACTTAAACTGCCGAATGCAAATAAGGATTTTGTAGAGGAGTTTTTGAACTGGCTGTCCTCAATTGTATGCAGATATGATAGAATTTTAATTCTTGGTGACTTTAACATCCATGTTTACTGTCCTTCCTTACCCATGGTCAAGGCTCGAAATTGCGACCAAAATTCGCACTGTACGACCTTTGAATGAAAATAGTCGCACCTGTGCGACTGCTTTTTTCCGTCATATTAAACTCCTCTTTTCGGGTACATGTGGCAGTCAGAAGGCATGCCTAATAGAGATGGGCGTATGTCTTGGAGCGGTCAATGCATGAATCATACTGGACATACCAGAGCCGGGCACACCGGTATAAGACTGGAGCGCACCCAGTGTGTTCCCTCGAGCGGCTGACGGTGACCAATCAAATGGGAGCTTGTGTTACTGTACACATGATTTACACGGAAAATGAAACGAAGAGCCTTGGAAGACTTGACTGAAGACTGTAAATGAGAATCATGACGGTTATTTGGATGATCTGGCGGCGAAATCAGTTTATTATTTTCGCGAAGAGTTGCTTAGAAATGTTGTATGGCTGAGGTTATAAGGGGAAGTGCACCGTATTCATTGTAAAGATAATGGCCCGGATCTCGCAGGTAACAGCACGTTATCTACTGAGTCCAAACACTTTAAAGTGAAAGTCCTTCCAGATGTGGAGAAAGCACGAAACTCAAAAAATACTGTGACAAATGTGCGTCAACGAGTAGGACGGGTCTTCTGTTAATTGCAGCCTATCAAAATACGCTGCCTCGCAGCTCTGCGCTTGCGCAGACCTAAAATCTTTGTCTCGTTTTCTTCGCTCAAATCGTCAGTAGCCTATCTGCAAAAATCAAGAACACAAAACTTTTTTTCATCGCGTCTTTAGACCAGAAAACGTTTATATATTTGCATGTACACGCAACGTTTTCCTGAAAATGCAGAAATTAGATGACAATGGCGTGTGCCATACTATGTCTTAAAACAAACATATCCATCTCATTATAACATCTGCTTGTTGTCTTCTAATGAGCTAAATAAAAAAGTTATCTCTGTGGGCTGATTCATATTGCAATATTGAGTCGAAAACAAGGACTTCGCGTCTGATCTGCATTTAACCCAACACAGTTGAAGATTTGATTGGGATCAGTGTGGAGGGTCCTCCACCAATTTTAAATCATGGCCTCTAGATATGGCATAAAGCCAATGTAGTGGAAACCTTTGTTGGTCAATGAACTCAAGATTCTCATTGTTTAATAACTGCCATTTTGTTGGAGACAGTTGTATTGTTAATGTGCAGTGTTTAAATGGTAGTTTTTTAAACATTAAAAAATGCATATTGGTGCTTCTTAGATTTCGGTGTTCGTGCTCCTAAATTTTGGCTCGCGCTCTTAACTTTTTGAACTTGGGAGCGCAGTGCTACCAAGCCAAAAAGTTGATTTCGAGCCCTGATGGTGAGAGTTTTTAGCCCTTATTGATTCTTTTAACGAAGTTCAGTCTACTACGCACAAACTAGGGCGCACTTTGGATCTGGTTTTATCATTAGGATTTCCGGTCTCGTGTGAAAGTCAGTGGAACCTGTTTGTCAGATCATTGGCCTGTCTTCTTGAATGTCACCCTCCCCTGCATTACACCAAATTCCCCCGCATCGGTCCAGTACTCACGTTCTATCAGTCTGTACACTTTAAAGCAGTTCTCTGATGCTTACATAGCCTCTCCCCACTCCAGCACCTTAGTCTGTCCCTTTTCATCTAGACAGAGGAGCTTGTCACCCTTTTTAACTTTGTATGCTGTGATGTCCTAAACACAGTAGCCCCATGTAAAATCAGGCGGTCGAATTTTAACATTTATTTTATTTAACATGGTAAAGGTTGAGACACTCAACATTCGATTGTTCATCCTTATTTCTAAACTCCATTTCTCATAACCATAATAAATTATCAAACAAAATCATCACATGATATTACTCAACAGCCTGTTCGCCATCATTCTACCTTGTCCTCAAAACCTAAAGCCAAAATGCCAGTCCTGCATTTGCTTGCACTCTTGCGTGACTGGGAAAGAGTAAGAGGAGCGCGCCGAGCTCGAAGACCACCATGCATGCATCGGCCTCGTTTGGACATCCTGGGACTAAGGAACACCAAGTGCATTCAGCGCTTTCGTCTGGACCGTGAGGCGATCTTCTATCTTTGCCAACTTCTGGTTGAACAGCTATCCAGCCGCAGCAATCATCCACAAAACATACCCGTGGTCATCAACGTCAGAACTGCGCTGTCGTTCCAGAGAGTGGCTGGTAATGTCATCGGGGATACTGCGCTTGCATCTCCCCACCGAAGCCACATCCAGAACGATTCGCAGCTTTCCTCCTCAGATCAGCCTTCAGTGCCCCCTTGCCATGCAAAGCCTTCTGGTGCCTCTTCACTGATTTCACCAATACCCCTAACTCCTCATCTGTGAAATTTGGTTTTCGGCTTCGGCTCGATGTCGCCATCATTGTCTTCATGTTCTATTAACAAATGTGACTGCCCTGTATGTTCGTGATAATCTAAAGAGTTGTGATATTCTCACTAGGGAGGAGATTGATTTTCTAATTGAGGATATCTGTATTAACTAACCTGTGTGTTTGGTTAAAAAAAAAAAAAAAATTATTTACATTGATAATACTGAGTTATTTTACTGTGTGAATAAAGATATTATTAAATACTCTAGATTGAGCCCTACCCTGGCCAATGCCAAAGCACTACCCACCTGTTCATCAATTTTAGCCAATATAGAATAGCCGACATGGGAAGAATCATTATCAGTAAATGGGATAATTGATTATGATAAAGTATTAGGCTCAAGTTCAAGTGAATGTGTCGCTCAAATCAAATGAGACATAATAGGCTACGGATATGGAATTGTGTGATTGAGGCGGTTTCGGGGCGGGGGATGACCGCGTGCGGGGTAAGAATCCTTTTTTTGTTAAAGCGTTGCCATGTCCTTTAGTTGCAAAGCTGACGGAGTAGTTTGAGATTTCTGGTGCGCAATTACGAAATGAGATCATATAAACTGTCATTGTTATTTTTGTGTGACTGGAATGTTCCCTTTGTTCCGTGGAAGACAGGGAAGAAGACAAACAGGCTGGTGTTGTTGGGGCACATTTTCAATGCTCTGATTGCGCTGGATGAGAAAGCGCCAAATTCTTTATTTGTTATTTCATTATTGCGGCAATTTGTTTGTTTGCATAGCTTTAATATCATGGTGGCTAGAATAAGAAATAAAAAAGAGATGTCTGTATTACTACTTGTAATTGGCACAGACATACATTGGCCTACTATTACAGCGGCATATCGTTGGCCTGCTGATAAAACCTTGTATCTTCGAAATGATAAACTTCACAAGAAAATAAAAAATATAAAATAAATAATAAAATGATGTAGATTGATAATTATAATTTAAAATAAAAAATGTTAAATTTTGCATGTAAGAATAGTGGACATACGAGTTTTTGTTTCTTATCAATTTGGAAATACGAGGTCTTATCAGCAGGCTGACGATATTCAAATTTAAAGTCTGGTTTGTGTTTTCCATGGACTACAACTGCATTTTCATGGTTAATCAGAAAATCCTTGTTCCAAATTTTCCTAATAGCCATAATCACTGAACTCGATAGAGTCTGCCTCTCTTTTGGATCAGTCACACCTCTTTCATAAAGCCGCCTACATTCTGAAGTGAAGCGCTGTGGGCTTGATCGAGGCGCATAGGAGAATACGCGTACCTCAAATGCGCGTAACTCAAAAAAAAAAGACTCGCGCAAATGGGAGAATAGACCCCTAGATGCGGCGCATAGGGGCAATGCACCAGGGGGGCGCCAAAGTGCAGGGGGAAAAGTATGCATTTTCTGTATTTTACAGCTTTTGTGCCTGTGTAAATGATACGATCATCAACAACAGAGGCATGTTACTAGTTGTATAGGATTCATTATGTCTTCACTTATAATGTGATTAATAGTATTTTCTTAGATTGATGTTATTTTTTCCAACCTTGACATGTTTCGACGGTAAGCTTCCAAGGTCACACAGGTGGAATTGTGTGACGTATTTTTATCAGCTGATGTTACGGTGTGACTCCCCTGTCAGTTTTTGACAGATGGGTCACACCTCCAGCTGTCAATCCCCCCCCCCCAAGATAGCGCTCCATGTATGAGAGGGCATGTACACCCCCTCGTCCCTGTTCATCATCCTCGGGCTACGCTTTCTCATTTCAATCTCCTCCTTTATCCAGCGGTGGTATCTGTTGTTTTCCTGTTTGATGACTCTGCCGTTATCCCAATCCATGATCTGGTCCTCTCTTTTGCAGTGGTCCGTTATGGCTGATTTGAGGTTTTCCTGCTGGGCCTCATCTTTTATTGATCTGGTTGTCTGTGCCGTCTCGTTTTCGGATTCCTTTTTATGTTCTTTTTTTTCATGTGATAAAAATCCCAATGTAGGTTTTATTGCGCGATTGTCATGGTATCTCATATGACATTGCATTTATTGTGTTGTTCAATTTTGTCCTTCAGGTGGACGAGCAGCTTCCGTAGTTTTGTGTGTGGTTTTGTCGGTGTGTTGATATGGTGTTTTCGTATGGCTCTTTGGATGCGCTCAGTGACCCCTCAGATATACGGTAGTGTCACTGCTCCTCTACTCTCCGGTTTATGATCCGTGTGTTTTTTTTCCTCCTCTTTTCGTATTGCCCATTGTGGGTACTGACATGTTTGAAGTGCGTTCTGTATATGCTGTTCTTCTAGTGCTCCGTCTTTGGGACCAGTTATTATAGCCGCCTGCTCGTGTAGCGTTCTGACAACTGATGGTTTATGTGCAGCAGGGTGTTGTGATGTCCAGAGGAGATCTGTGTGCATCTGTTTCCTATAGATTCTCTCATGCAAACGAGTCATTGATCAAAGACATCGACAAGGATGTAAGAAATTAGTTCATGGGAATGATTTGAGAAAGTTGCTGCCGTCAAGGTGAAAATCGTAAGTAAATTCGAGGAAGTCTCGGAAAGTTTAGCGAACTTTGTGAGAGATGTGATGTGCCAGGGAAAGTGCTTTGTACATACTGCAGTCATTTGATAAACTTATGTTCTCATGATTGTATTGCAATTATGGAACACGCACAGAGAGTGAAGAGACATGAATAACCAGAAAGGCCCTTTTTTTAAATTTTTTTGATTTTTATTTTAAGCAAGGTAATATGTCTGTGTATCTAGTCATTGATGGTTTAGATGACTTCTAATTAATGCATAAATGTTCAAAGCCCAGGGGCTTCAGGGGGGTAAAGCCCCCCTGAACTGCCTACCGGGTTCTGCCCTGGACCCGCAGCCCCCAGACTCTGGCTAAGTTTCAGCTGAAATCATCAACCTCTCTTGCCATCCCTGTCAGTAAAACCAATGATATTAGACTCCTTATCCCCACCCCCCTCCGATTTTCTGATTCTCCTTTGCATATGGCAGTTAAACCCTCTATCTTTGTCTGACCTGAAGGAGATTGTTCTGCACCTGAAACCCTCTGCATGTTCTCTAGATAGTGTCCCACCCCACCTCCTAAAAGAGCTGTTTGATGTAGTCGGCCCAAGCATCCTGACTATTATAAACAGTTCTTTAGAGTCGAGTACCGTTCCTTCCACCCTTAAGTGCCACTGTCCACCTTATCCTAAAGAAGCCCTCTCTCGATCCCTTACTTAATAACTTGCTACCCATCTCTAAGCTACCATTTCTCTCAAAATACCAAAAAAAAAAGCTGTCCTCTCCCAAATGTTGTCTTTTCTCACTAAAAACTCACACTGAAAAATTCCAGTCATGGTTAAGAGCCTTTCACAGCACAGAAACTGCGCTGTTAAGGGTGACCAATGACCTACTGCGAGCTGCTGTTTTGGGGAACTGTGCGGGTCTAATTTTGCCAGACCTTAGTGATGCTTTTGACACAATCGACCTCTCGATTTTGATTCACCACCTTGGTGGACTTCAAGGGCACTGTCCTCAAGTGGTTTAGGTCCCTTCTTGGTAGCAGGCACTGTTCAGTAAGCATTGGCTCTGCCTCTGCCTCCAATGCCCCCATCACCTGTGGGGTCCCTCAAGGCTCCATTCTTGCCGCTACTCTTTTCACCCTATATATGCTTCCACTTGTTTCACTGTTTCAGCATCATAACATTGCTTTTCACTGCTACGCCGATAACATTCAGCTATATCTTCCCCTGAAACCTAACGACACCAACTCCGTAACACCCCTTCTAGACTGTATTAAAGCCACATGCTCACGGTTTCACTAATTAAGACTTAATTTTTAGAATTTTTTAGAGAATTTTCCTATGTTCGTAGTGGCTAGATAAAACGAATACGAAAAATCGCACAATTTTAGAACCCCCAGGTCCAGCGATATAGATAAAACTGTTGAGGAGGGTTCCCTTGTCGGCAAGTTGCTAAAAATAGAACCGGAAGGAAAAATAAGCGTGTCTCGCAGAGCTTGCTGGGAAAGTACACTACAAAATGGCGGAAAGATCAAAACGAACAAGGAAGCCAAGTCGTCGTCTTTTTGATTCGCTCGAGGTAAATAGCCTAACATGAATCGTTCAGAACTCGCAGTCGCCCCATATGATATCCATCGTCTGCCTGTCTGGCCGCCATGTTTGGTGAAGTGTGCAGAGTTTAGAGTATCCCCAAGATCATGTGAACTACGTCACGGAATGTGTGTGTTTACTTGTCGAGCGAGAAGAAGTAGGGTTACACACTTTGGCGGTCAAATAAAAACATTTCCCGATTTAGTAAATTTTTTTCAAAGGCATCACTGCATTGCGGAGAGATTAATCTATAAGGTAAACGATTTTAGAAGTTATTTTGTGATTTAGGTGATCGTTATCCTATCGAAAATGAGCATGTGGCTTTAAGGATATAAAATATTGAATGACGCACAACTTCCTCCAGTTAAACGAAACAAAGAAGGAGGTCATCTTGTTTGGTCCTCCAGACGTGACTAGTGGCTTCACCCATTCCTTGAGTTTACTATCCCCCCCCATATCACCACACATGCCAAGAACATGGGTATGATCTTTGATGCTGACCTCTGCTTCGATAAGCTAATCAATGCAATAATGAGGAATAGTTTCTTTCACCTTAGGCACATTGCTAAAATCAAGCAAATTCTTTCATTTCAAGACTTGCAAATTATAACCCATGCCTTTATCACTTCCAGATTAGATTATTGCGACTCCCTGTATACAGGAATCAGTAATTCTGCCCTGTCTCGTCTTCAAAGAGTTCAAAATGCTGCTGCCAAGCTTCTCACAGGCACCAAAAAGAGGGACCATATTTCTCCAATACTGGCCTCCCTTCACTGGTTGCCTGTGAAGCTCAGAATAGATTTGAAGGTTCTTTTATTTGTTTTTAAAGCCCTTATTAATCTGGCCCCCTCTCACAGGTCCTTAAGATTTCGAGATCTACACCTGTGGACTCTCTTCTACAGCTTTTCTCACAGAAATTGTACGGGTTTTAGGTCGGGGGACTGTGAAGGCCCTGGTAAAACCTTTTATTCACTCGTCTGAACCATTTTGTATGCATTTTGAGAGCTGCTTCAGATCACTGTCCTGAAAGGTCCTACCACGACCCATTTTAAGCTTTGCAGAGGCCGTAAGATGTTCATGTAATTTCAGCTGGTATTTCATGGAGTGCATAATGGCATGTATCCTAACAAGATATCCAAGGCCTTTAGAGGAAAATGTCCCCACAACATCAAATATCCACCACCTGAATTCACAGTGGGTGCTTTATAGGGGTATCTTTCTGTCTGTACCAAACCCACTTTTGATGTCTGATGCCAAAAATTCATATTATCTTATCTGACTGTATAATCAGGCCTCATTCACACGGCAGTGAAATGCAACCCAAATCTGATCTTTTGCCTACATGCGACCCAGGCCTGATTTTATTTATTTATTTTTCATTCATTCATTTTTTTTATGAAATCTGTTTCAATAATTTGGAATTTCCAGTCCCACAGGACTCTGGAATGCCCAACTGGGGAACGATACTCGTATGCGATCCCCTGTTGCCAATTCAGGAGAGTGAAGACAGTTCACGGCTCTCCTCCGAAGCACGTGCCTGTCAGCCAACAGGAGGCACTTAAGCAACGAACAAAGCCACTTTTTTTTTTTTTTTGTTTTTTTTTTGTTTTAAATATATAACCCTACCTGGCATACCCTACCCAATTTGTATCCCTGTAGCGCAGTAGCCAATTGTGCGCTACTCTGAAAAAGCTTCCAACCACTGCCAGTTGGTACGACTGGGGCTTGAACCCGCACCGTGATAGTGACTTCTGCTTCGCAATACGGTGCTTTAACCGAGTGAGCGTTCCGACAGCCCTGAAACCTGATTTTTTAAAATTTTATTTTATTTTTTTAAATCCGACTTGGGTCGCTTTCAGAGGTGGTACTGTATTGTATGCGATTTTGAATCATAGAATACATTTGGGAAAATGATGAATATTAATGAGCAACTGATACCTGTTTGGCCGAAGGTCCGTACACTATCAAGTGACGTAGGCGCTATTTGCAGCCGTCATTCTTGCCCGCTTCAAGCAGAAGTTGAAGCTGAGATCGCTCGTATGAGTGTATTTTGTTCCGTATAACCTCATCAACCCCTTTGCTATAGAATAATGTAACGTTATAACGTTTGGATTTGATAGTTCAATCACGATGTAATGTATATTGTAACGTACAATAACGTTATATTAAACTAACGTTAATCAAACGCATTCTGTGGTGTGTGTGTTATTCAATGTTTGACAAATATGCTTGGGGATAACATAGACGATAGTCTAACGTTATCCATTCTCGGCTAATGTTATGTTACTTGTTACCAATTTCCTTTGCAACATTATGGTTCCAAGATCTCGGCCCAGTAGTTATTAGGGGAAGTATTGTCATGTTCATCTCCCAAGCTAACGTTAAAGATCTGCTGTCCAGTCATTTACGAAGTGTTGGCCAGCCTGTATCGGATACGTGTCCTGATATTTTACAACGCGCCCACCGTCTGAACTGTTTTGTTCCGTTTAATGCGACTTGCGTCACCCAAACCAGTCAAGATCGCCAAGATTTTATCTGATTAGGCTACTCCAATAAAATGTGCAGCTAAGGCGAGTACATATTATGCAGGAATGTCAAAAAGCAATATAACCAGGTGAAAATGGCATTACAAAATCTCAAAGACAAATGACAAAACTTGTGAAAACAAAGATGGCAAGGATTAGACAAGGATTTTGACAATAAAGCAAGGATTTCAAAGAGCAGCACTGGCCTTATTATAAACAACCATTTCTAGGAGGCTGCATCACGCAAGACTTCAAAAAAGACTTCAATGGGACTTCGTGAAATGGAGGATTAAAAAGTGACTCCCTAATTTACAGTTTTAGTTTCACTTTAGAGTAAATGAAAATGTGTGTTTGTGTTTTGTTTTTCTTATTACTTATCTCCAGACGAAGCGTGTGCAGCCGTCTGTGCCTGAGCTGTCTCTGGTGATGGACGGCAGTTTCCTTGATGGGAGGAAGGGCGGAGCCCAGGAAGCCAGTGCTCCACTGGGACACACAGATCCTCCCCCTCAGCAGCGCAGGGGCAGTGGTTCTCGCCCCTCCGAGCCGGCGCATCCCAGCGGCCCGCCTCCCATCAGGAGGCCCCTCACTCCTGTCATCCCGCTGGGGAAGAGCGTTAAACGCCACTCCATCCCGGGCCAACTGCTGCCCCAGCCCGGCCTGAACCGCAGGTCTGGACCGCCCTCCGGGAGAAAGAGCACGGGAAGCTCTTCAGCCTCTTCCACATCATCGTCTTCATCTTCCTCCACGCCGAGGATGGGCTGTTCCCCCAACAGCTCTGTGCACCAACACAGGCCTCTGCACCACCCCGCAGGCCCCGCCCACAGGGGCATGACTCCTGGCAGTCCCCAACCCCCTCACACTTCTCCCACCCCGAACCCGCCCACCAGCTACCGCAGCCCTCGGCACAGCTCCGGCTGCCCCAACCCGCCTCCTGCGCACTCGCATCACCTCAAAAACCTCCACGGCACGCCCACCCTCAATTCTGCAGGCATGCCCTGCAGCTGCTGCTCCCACCAGTATGGTCAACCCCCCTCTTGCCTCCCGAGCCCCTGGCAGGGCGTGTCCAGCACCCCTGCCCCGCCCCACACGGTCTCCAGCCTCCCGGGGGGCGTTTGCTGCCCCCCATTGGAAAGCTCCCCCCACCGCGACTGCTGCTGTTCTCCATCCCATCAGCCCCTGGGCTGCCAGTCGTCCCCTCACCAGAGCCCTGTGTGTAGCTCTAGCAGCCCCACCCACCACCCCTCCCCTTACCGGGTGTGTCCCCCTGCAGAGGAGCCCCGCCCCCACAACAGGGTGACCGCAGAGGCGCAGTGCTGCCTGGGCCAGCCTGGTTACCACGCGATGCCCGCGAACCCCGCCCTCCCCGTGGGGCTCCTGCCTGCCGACGCCTACAGGATCCTGGTGGATCAGGACCGACAGCTGAAGCTTCTGCAGGCTCAGGTCTGAGCTCACACTGAGTTCTGCTCCATACACTTACACATTATTTAGAGATATAAAGCAGTTGCTATTCGCCTACATTCCTATATGCACATTCACCCATTCCCTCCAGTCTGCTGAATTCACTTTTACCAGTCCTGTGCTTGCTGGTTGAATCCCTGTACATTATTGATTGTGATAAGTTTGTGTTAACATGACGAGACTTGAGTGGCGAGAACGGGCCATTCAGCCCAACTAGGCTTGGCAGTTTTTTATTACTATAGTGAATCTATCTCTTCAGATACTCAGTGACTCAATGGTATCCAGCGCTAAATCAAGCCTGCTCTTGAAAATTCCGAAGGTCTCTGCCTCAACAATTTGGTCAGGCTAGCAGTTACATGCTGAGATTACTCATTGGGTGAAAAAATATTTCCTAATATCTGTGCTAAATTTACTCTTGGACAACCTTCATTTGTGACGCCAAGTTCTACTTACAAAACTTGGTCTAAGTAATCCCACATAATTCACTTTGTTAATCCCTTTGACGTATTTAAAGACCTCAGTCAAATCACTCCAAAGTCTCCTTTTCCCAAGACTAAAGGATCTCCAGCCTCTTCTCATAGCTTTCATCTTTTATATCTGAAATTAACTTTTTAGCTCTTTGACCTTTCTCGAGAGCCTCTATGTCTTTCTTAAAGTATGGTCCCCAGAACTGTACGCAATACTCTAGATGTGGTCTGACGAATGTGTTGTACAAAAGAAGCATCACCTCCTTAGATTTGTACTCAATACTTTTGCCAATGTATCCCAGCATTCTGTTGGCCTTTTTTATTGCTACAGAACAATGGCTAGAACCTGTAAAGGTGTTTGTTTTTGGATTATCCAGATCCAGAGGCTCTTGGAGGCTCAGGGTAAAGCTGAGAGCCCCTCTTCCCCACCCAGCGCACTTCTGGTGTCTGTGGATCAAACCAAGACTCAGCAGGAGAGTACGGGCACACAGGCACAGACGGCCCCTACAGCACTGACCCGGAACTGTGTCAGTGTTGCAGTGAGCACTGGTGAGTCCTCTGTGCTCTGCAGGTTCTCAAGTTCACTGTTCTCATGTACCTAAACCTGCCATTAGCCTGATCAGTGTGATGATGCGGGATATCAAGTTTACACTCAAACCATGTAAAAGTCGTGCTACACGCCACTGCTGCTCTGCAGTGAGCAACACCGCTTTAAACAGATTCCATTTAGCTTCTCAAAAACTGATGACATCAGTTGCACCATCCTTTGCTGTCAGAAAAGACACCTCTGCACTTGTGGAGAAGAGCTCAGATATGCGCTCTATCCGATACGATTTCAACTATTTACCCACGATAACGTGAAATATATTATTTCTTTATTTCATACTCTGAGTGCAATTATAACAGAATATGATGTCATTACATTATACAAATATTATAAAACATATCTTCCACCATATGCAAATCGAAACCATCACCAGCTAAACAAACGAACAGACAAATTGCACCATTAACAAGTCTCTGCTGGTAGAGCAGGAGTTTGTTTTTTACAGTAATCTTCATGATTGACTTGGACAAGAGTTTATTGAAATGAGTTCCGTATACATATCTGCAGTAGGCAAAATGTTTTCCAAGAGGTGACATAGCGTTGAGCGAAGCATTTCTGTCAATATAATTAACAGTAATAATATCGTGGTTGTACATTTTGTGCAGATATTTTAACATTTTAACATGAAGTTGAAAAGATATGAGTCTGATGACTCCGAGGTCCTCGGAATCAAGTGTGAGTACAGTGAGGTAAATGCAGCAATCTACGTACAGCCTTGTTTCACCGAATACAACATTTACTGAAGCCAGAGGAAGTTATATCCCAAAGCTGGGAACCATAAAAAGAACAGCAATAGCTGCAAAGTAAATGACACATTGAACCCAAATCAAGATTCCTAGACGTACCAAGAAGTTTGTTAACTGAACCATTAAAAGTAGAACATTTCTGACCACAATCAGAGGAGTCTAATAAATCACTGGTAACAATATTTCCTAAATGTTTAACTCAACCCAATCCAGACATGGATCACCGAGAAACACCTAATCAGTTAGTAAAACATAGAAACCAAATTTAATGCACATGGTGGTCTTGGCCATAAAGGTAACATTATATTCCTGAGCATAATCACAACATATATCCAACATAAGATTAAGGGAAGTAAGACTAGGACATACAAGGGTAAGATCGTCAGCGTAGCCGAAGACACCAACAAAATGAGGACCAACCTGACACCCAAGACCACTGCGTTTTAATGAAATAAGTTCGTTGATATATACAATAGATAAAATCGGAGAAAGGACCCCGCCTTGCTTTACACCATTAGACACCAGGAAATATCTCGAAACTGATCTATCCCACGCAGCACATAAATCCTGTCTGGTATAACTATCAAACAACATAGAAACAATAACACTGGGTAAATTCCTGTGAATAAGAAGTTTGAAAAGTTTGCCATAATGCACCTTATTAAATGCACGAGAGGCATCAAGAAGACAACTGAACACGATACTTCCAATCCAGACATGATCATCAACAGTTTCTATGAAGACAGCCATACAGAAAGTTGTGGACAAACTTTCCTTAAAACCCAACTGAAGTTCAGATGTATAAAAATATCGACTATATTCTTGTATGACAATAATATTTAGAAGCTTAAAAAGTGAACAACACAATGAAATTCCTCTATCATTATCACTATTACTCAGAGATGAACGTAAATTCTTCTGTATTTAAATGATGGTAGAATACAATAAGTCTGCTGCAGTGTGACCATGCATGACCACAGCATTGAGCAACATACTCAACAGATGAAATAACTTATTTGTACCATTTATGATATGATCAGAATCCACAATCTAGACTATTCCTAATCCTAATTAAATGCATCACAATACATGGGCCACTGATTTGAATATGGAAAATACTCCTGTGCAGCTGATAAGTTTCAAATTGGGGAAAAAAAAACATTTGTGCTAAACAAAAATATAAACATCCCATGTCAAATATTGATGCTACATGGAGTTAACAACTCTAAGTGAGCTTACGCTAACTGACTTTTATTTGTGCAACAGGGAAATTTCTCGATTTATGTACCATTTTTTAATCCATCTCTCTGTCAGTGAGCATTTAGGCGAGACTTTTTTGATTGTTTGGTTCACGGATTTTTCAGGCAAAATATTTTGGGGAGGGGGGAATAAAAATAAAAATGAATATTTATTTTCCCGATATTCACGGATTATGTCAAGATATCGGAAGACAGAATAAAGATCGGAAGACAGAATACATTTTTTTTTTTTTTACAAAATATTACAGTTTTCCAATGCATTGAATGTCAATACTAGAACATTTATAAACTAAGTAGGTACTATGGCAAATGCATTGGGCCCTCAACTCTAATCAGTCAAGTGAGAAACTGATCACAAATGAATAAAATATAGTTTAGATCTGACTTCTAGCGGGCGATAAAATTTGGTGTACATTGAGAAAACAGTGGTACCATCCGTCCGTTTGTGCATGTGAAACTTCAGATTTGAAAAGTACAGGAGAGTTCAAAATCACTCTCTTAGGATAGCTTGGGGGAGCCACACTCATTAATCATACTCAAAGAGACATGATGGGGCTCTTACTGCCTTACCCTAAACAAAGAGAGCCCCATCATGCCCCCCCCCACCCCACTCAGGCTCACATTGGTTCACATTGCTCGCTGCATTGGTGTTGACATATTTTTGCATGATCTCCTCTATTGTCATTAATTAATATGTACTTTGTAGTATTGTTCAGTGTTCTTTCACAGTAATACTCATTCTGGTGGTGGAGTGTAATCCTGCCTGATACAGCATAGTCTGCACTTTCCTTTTGCCTGTCATCACATTGTCCCATTAATAGTTGTCTGTATAGAGATTCACTTTCTTCAATTTCTTTTATTTCTTCCTCAATATCACATTCTCCCTTTCCTCTTCCTTTGCCCCATTCGTCCTCCGTGTGTTTTGTTTTTCCTGCCGTTTAAGCATTTTTGCGCAAAATACGAAAGTTTTTCGTAGGAGCAAGACCGCTATAATAGAGCCTCTTTACGCACTGGCGTTCAATGAGAAATACGCACTCAATTTCCCAGGTTTCCCGAGACAATAAGGGGAAGTGCTGTCCCTCGTTGTAAAGGCCTCCTTATTGGCTACAAGGACATCTTGGTCCCATCTTCTTAGCTTGTGATATGACGGAGCAACCGTCAATCAAAGAAGTTAGTGTGATTTCAAGTATGCGAGACTCATTTGCTTTCAAGACTTGTAACTCGACAACGATAGATCCTACAGACATTAGTGCTGCAACTAACGATTATTTTGATTGTCGATTTGTCGACGATTATTTAAACGATTAATCGACTAGTCAAATTGACTTGCGCAGTACAATGGTTATTTAGCTATTGGCTTTTCAATTTGGCTTGAGGTCATTTTACCCATGTGCTAACAATACAGACAATAAGGATTAATATTTCATCCAAAAATGTTTTATTAAACTTTGCTAAAAATTCAAGTCAGAATTCAAGTTTTTGAATTGTTGTCAGGCTAAAGTGTGAATATAAAAAATAAATACATAATTTTTCTGATCACCAAGGACAGGTAGCAGCAGCAGCAGCAAAAAAAAAAAAAAAAGTTTTCCTTTAATTAAAAAATCTGCATTTTGTGAATAACATTCTTTGGTCTAGAGTCTTTGATATTAAACCAGGTATATCCAGAGGTGTATAAAGTACTGGAATAAAATAACTGAGTAAAAGTAGAAGTACCATAACTGACAGTTACTTTGGTAAAAGTTGAAGTCACCCATAAGAAAATTACTTGCAAAAAAGTAGCTCAGAATAAATGTACTTAAGTACCAAAAGTATTTTGTGAAAAAAATACTTATAAGTACATATAACTATCAAAAGCTCTAGTACAAGTACAAAGTATTTTTCACAGTACGCATTGAAAGAAGAGGAACAACCAATCTTTGTTCTCTCCTGGTGCTCTTTAATCAAATTTTAGGTGTATGGAAAATATGGTATTCAGTATTCGGCTTGCTTGTGAATGTTCAATAAATGATCCTGGTGTGCCATCTAGTGATAGAATATTGTAACTGCGTGTATAAATTTGCAGCTCCATGCAAATGAAATACTTTTTCAATGACATAACGACAAATTATCGATGAATTAATTAGTCAACAACGAACAAATTTTGTCGACAATGTCGATGAATCGTTGCTCCCCTAACAGACATGCATAGGGTGTCTACGTGATCGTGAGAGTCTAACAAACACGGCGAACAGTGTCAATCCAGTTGTAAGGCTCGCATACCTTCATGCAGTACACCCTGTGCATTACAAGATGAGCTGCCCATTGGCTGTCATTTTTTTTTTTTAGTCAGGTTTGCAGCAGTTGAGTTGATCTGACAATTAACTTTAGTACTCAGGAGGGAAATGACGTCCACGTAGGAGCCGGCGTCTGTGGATCCCAAGCGGCGTATTTTGTGGAATATCCCTGTCGATTTGGATTTCTTTTTGCTTTTTTGCTTCTTTTGGGGGATCAAATTTCCTGGCGACCGTTCTGGACCCCCTTTAGCCGGCGTACGGGAGTGGGTGAGCTATACCGCAGTGGAGTCAGTCATCTACTGCCGCGGCGACTCTTTCTCATCTCACCTGAACTCCGGATCCTACACTAACTGAGTGTTAAGGTCGACATAATTTCTTTTTGGAAATTTGGGACTTTTTTTATATGGACTTGGGTTTTGCGAATGCCATCTGATTTGTGTTTGTGATTATTATTTCCTTTGATTGTTCCGGCGCGCACCTACCGCCCCTATGTCTTTTTAATGCTTTCCGTCCAGTTAGGATGCGATTTTTTGTTTACTTGTTACATTAATATACTTTGGAAAACTGAACTTTCTCTTGCCTTTTTTTCATTAGAGTGTATTGTATTTAAATAATTAAGTCACTTAAAAGTGAGAATTTCCTCTGATCTTGGCATTTTTCGTTGCTTTTAGGTCGGACGGTCGGCGCAGTCTAATAACTGCATGGAATATCAGGTCCGCCTGCTGCCTTAATTTGCGTTGTAGCGTTCATTTATCTATTTGGTTTATGTGAATTGTTACACAGTGTACATATCGGAGAACTATTCAAAAAGTGGGCGGGCGATAAAATGAAATAATATTTTTTTCCTAATTTTGGTGAAATATAGATCGGCGGATACGCGAATATGCGAAAAATAAAAAATTATTTTTTTCCAAGAATGCCAATTTTTTACGTCGGCGGATCCGTGAACCAAACAATCAAAAACGCCTCGCCTTACTCGTCAATGCAGTGATTTCACTCAGTACATGGGTGTGGCATTTCCAGACGGTCATCAGACAGAATAAGCTGTACCCAGGCACTCCTTATACTGTGGACAATAAAAGGCCACCCCAAAATGTCAAATTTTGTCAAAAGTCATCACGCCTCAGATGTCTCAGGTCATGCAGGAATGCGCCATTGGCATGCTGGATGCAGGGACGTCCACCAGAGCCGTCGCTGTGCAGCTGAATGTTAGCAATCAAACAATAGGCTGTTTGAGAGCTCGTTTCTGACAGACGGGCAGTATTGCAAATCGACCTCATCCACGTCGGCCACGTGTGACCACACCAGCACAGGATCGCTACATCCGGCTCGTCAGCCTGCGGGATTGGCTCAGATCAGCGACACGCACAGCAGATGAGGCCGTTGGTCTGCACATCAGTCGCATCACACCACAGACAGTCTGTAACCGCCTGCGAGAAGCCAACTTGCACAATCTGCGTCCTCACCGTGGTCTGGATCTCGCCGCTGTCCGGCGTCGGAACCGACTCGCATGGGCAAACGCACACATTCGATGGCCCTTGGCACGCTGGAGAAGAGTGCTATCCACAGCCGAATCCCAGTTCCAGCTTTTTGTTAATAAAAACTCAAAAATTTGACATGGGGCGTTTATATTTTTGTACAGCGTATTTGTTGCATTACCTGAAACACTGAGTTAGAAATAAGTATATTGGTTTCGCCGACTGGCTTCTCAGCTGAGGCGCTTTTTTCAGTGTGAAGATTCCAAGTTTTTCCCAAATAACCTGCCTGAACCAAATAAAATCAACATAAAACACAACAGGTGTGACTCCAGTGTTTGCCAAGTAAATTGTCGGTTTTTGCCACCATGTGTCAAAAGTTTCACCAATGAGGAACCTCTTGATTATTTATGTTGATTAAATGTTTGGTTACATTTTTTCCCTCTGCCGATATTTACAATATATCTCAATGTGGATGTTTGCATAAATGCACCCAATTAAAACAAACCAACTGCTTGTTAAAATCCTAAGATTGCAATCATGGTTGGAACAAAAACCAGCATACACAGGGGGGCGCCAGGACCGAATTCGAGAACCACTGTGTTAATCGGTGCATTACTTCATGCACATCTTGTTTCATATTCATATTTCACTGCTGCTGTGAAGGTTGCTGTTATTTTTGTTTGGCTCCCTCTCCAGGAGACATTAAGTAATGACATTATAGTTGGACAAAATGCAGGAAAATCTCTGCTCACAGCTTTGTAAAATAAATGAAAAACATTGAAACTTGACGCAAGCATATTGATTATGCATCACGAGAATAGATGTGGCAATTTACCGCCGTATAGATTGTGTCCCACCCCCATTCTGTACCTCTCTCAAAATCCTGGTTTGTATATCTCGATGCATTACAGCTGTGAATTAAAGGTGTTGTGCAGATAAACGGCTGGATTAGTCCTGACTGGTTCCCTCATGTTTGATGATGCAGGGGCCAGCTTGTTCTGGAGCTCTCCTGCTGACGGCTCCTCTCTCAGAGATGGCCCTCCGGGGCCTGAGGGGCATTCTGAGGCAGATATGGAGTCAGGGTGCACGGTTTCCTCGCCACTCCACAGCACAGCTCCCTCCTCATTCATTAACAGCACCCCTTGCTTCACGCGCCATGCGGACGACCCGGAGGAGCAGCTAACCAGGCCACACCCAGCCACCCCACGGTACAGCTTCACACAGTTTGAAGCCGTAACACGTCCAGAGAAAAATGCCTCAGACGTGTGAACTCAAACTCTTTCAGTTTTCTGCCTGTGATGATTTGAATGATAACACCATGGCCTGTCAGCGTGAATTATTTCTCCCTCTTCCTGGGGGGGGGGGGGGGACATATTGTTTTTGCCTGAATTCCCGTTGGTGTTGGTGTCGGCGTTCCTATTTGTTTCCGGAGCATAACTCTGAAACTGTTCGACCGATTCTCACCAAATTTGATGTAGTGTCTCTCCATAACATGAAGATGTGCCTTTTGAGGGTTTGAACTGCTTTTGAATTTTATTTTTTCTGTTTCCTGGCAACAATTTGGACTTAGGCATATTGAAGGGTGGGACTCGTTTCCGGACCATAACTCTAAAATGTGAAATGGGGGAAGGGGGAGACGTCTGTTTTTACGTGTAAAAACCATTTCTAGTTGTAACTGATGGGAAGAAACACTCCTTCCTCAACCTCATTTGTGAGAAAGTTGACCTGCATATAGCTGAGGTGATGATGGTGCTATAATGTGGTGTCTTTTGCAGTATTCCACCTGGTGTAGGTCAGGACCCCCAGAGTCCTGTGCTGGGTGCGAGTGCGGACATGTGCCTCCAGTCTCAGTCTGCGATCGGAGATGGCCGGTGTGAGGAGGGAAGGCACGAGGAGCAGCAGAGGAGGTTTTACCAGGAGCTGCTGGTGGGCTGGATTTCACCAACTAATCAACAAGCTGATTTTTAATGTCAAACATTTTGGTGGTTATTCAAGTATACATCCAGGCAAATGTTCAGCATCACAAAATTAAAAATTTTCTTAAAATTGGCAAGTTCTGAATTCCACACATTAGCATGAAGGTTATGGCATGTATTCCATGTACAATTTTGCATTCAGAGGTCTTTGTCATAAATTGTGCAGGAGGGATGGTCTGGTGCCCCACCAATTTTCAGTTCTGGCTACGCCACCGCACACACGAGCGAAAACCTCCCCGTCACTAAGGGGTTAATTTCTAGTGTTGCATGTTAGCAGTTGGGTGCCCCCTCTGAAAACTTGGGTTTCATTTTTGTCAGGTTTCAATTCTGTTTCTTCCACTTAAAGTTAGGTGGACAGTGCTTTTTTTTTTTTTTTTTTTTTTTGCAAACACAGGTCTCCCTGCCATCTTTAGCAGACTGTAGGTCCATATTTTTGACAGCATTAAATGTGCTGAACACGTGTCCTTTCTGTAAAAGCTAAAGTGTGAAGTAAAGATCAAATTATTTTTAGATTGATTTTTGTATGCCGGGAAAGGTCTTTCAAAGACCTGTTTTGTAGAACTAGAACTTGGCATTGTTTATCAATGTTATTAATTTAGTCCACTGGTGAAATGGGACTTTTTTTGAAGAATTGGGTGGTGTGTAACTTTTGCCCTGGTAAATTTTTGGAATTTGGAAAATAATTGTTGGTAACCGTGTCAGTACTACAAATTAGGAGTCCTTTCATGTAACCTTTTGTATTGTGGTCTTGAAAAGCAGTCAGGTTCCTTTTTCATTGGATGCTTGCATTAATGTTGATTGATGATGGAAAAAGAAAGTTTCTTTGTGTGTTTTTTACATTAGTGTACTTATATTTACTGAAATGCGCGGGTGTCACGTGTCCGACATGATGATTAATGTAGATTTTTAATGTTGCAGATAATGGAAGGCCCTCAGTCCTGTAGTGTGTAGTCATCAACCATTGTAGGCTTGCCTTATGAAGCCACAGCGAATGAGTGCATTTTTGTGCTCACTCCAGGGCCAGGTGAACAGTCGCCTGCAGGGCTGTGCTAATGAAGATGAGGAGGAGGAAGGAGAAGCCACACGGCTGCCACCCTCCCACCGGGCCTCCCCCATGTCTCCTCCTAAGCCTCACAGGGAGAAGAGGAACTCCAGTCCCAAGCAGTCAGAGAAGGATCTGGTGCTGAAGGCAACCCTTAGACAGCTGAAGCAGCTGGGTGTGACTGTAGAGCTGGACTCTGCCGATGTCAACAAGGCCACTCGCACTACCGTAGACAGCGCTAGGTACAGTATGCCCTTCTCATGCTCTTCTGCTTATTTATGCTTGAGACCCCGGGTCAGATGAGTGTATCTGAGTGTGTGTCTTTCCTTCCAGCACTCTGGCATGCATAAACCCTGAAGCTGTGGTTCCAAGGTTAGCTCTCTCAGAATCTGCAGGGGCCAGCATCTGGGGTCCGAGTGGCAGCACGGATTTGAGCTTGGAGGCTAACGCCATCGCACTGAAGTACCTCAGCGACTCTCATCTCTCCCAGTTTTCGAAGGGAGTCCAACTGGCTAAACCTCCGGAAGCCCACGCTGCATTGCTCTCAAGGAGAGCCTCACCAGAAAAGAGTGGTGTGGGGCTCAGCATACTATCTCCAAGCAACATGTCCTTTGCCACCAGGAAGTACATGAAGAAGTATGGGTTGATGGAGTGTGGAGGGAGCAGTGAAGAAGAGGAAGTGGTCTCTGAGGAAGAGGAAGTCAAGGGACTTCGGCAGTTGGATGCTACTGAGAACTGTGCCATGGGACAAGGTGGGGAAAAAGAGTCAAGCCTGGTCCTGAAAAACATCACAAACGAGTTGCCCCACTCTATCCCTCTGCCCTTACAGAAAACTTTGGAAACGCAGAGCCAACTGCTCAGAGATTTGCGCCCAAAAATGCAGCTCCTTTCCAGTGGCGGCAAAAAAAGCACTCTGAAGGAGAATTGTGTTCCTCCAGTCCCAGCCAAACAGCAACCCCGACCAGCACAAACCCAGAGATCCTCCGTGTCGGAGGAGTCTGTGGGGAACTTCTTAGACCTGAGCCGGCTTCGACAGCTGCCTAAACTCTTCTGACCATGGATGATGAGTTCTGTAAGACAAAAGGGAAATGCATTAATTAATGAAAATGGTCTTCACTTGCACAGGTTTTAATATTTTTGGGAGTACTTAAACTAGCTTCTTTGGGCAACTGTGTCATTTCCTGATACCAATCGTCCGAGATGTATCGTTTTCCACTATTTAATCTTGTTCAGGACTGACTTGGGTAAAGCCAATTTAGCAGCACTAATAGTGCTGCACTTCGGTATCCAGTTATTGAAACATGGAGGACTTGTTTATTTCTTGGAGATTTTTAATAATGTTTTGGTGTATTGGTGTTCTTGTGAATGGCTCACGGTTTTCATATGTGATGCAGGGAATTTTAATATTTGCAGAGGTTTCTGAACTTTGCTTTGTATGGTTAGTATGGGGCAAAACCATGTTTGTGGTGGGCATATCAAGTGATTTCCTGAGTATTGGTAGGAATGCAATCTCATTATATCTAGTCATTGATGTCCAAGTTGCGTTGACTTCTGCCCTTAACTGCAGCACTCTTGTGTGATTTGTGATAAGTTTCAATTGAAAATTAGTTGGAATCTTCATTTTTTTTTGGATAATTTTGGTATTGGACCACAGGCACATGCCTCTGCAGGGATAATGTCACTGTGCAAGCTTAATTACATTGTACTTTGTTTTTATACTTAAAACTGGTAACTTCGCATTTCCTCATACCAGCCATTGTCAAATTGGTTGGCCACCATAAACTTCTGTAAATATCAAAAATGTTGTTCTTTGCAGACTAATGAATGATCTAGGATTGTTAAACTCCTGAAATGAACTGTCCTCTCTAAATATTTAACTTGTAAGCCTCAAACTTGATTGTACAGTGTCAGTTAATTTACTTTGTTATTTGTTTGTTTTGTTTTTTACATGTTTACACTTCAGGAACTATACAGGTGGTGTGGGTGGGATCTATGGTTGTAATATTTGGTCTTCCTCTTTCTCATCCTGTTGTAATAGTGCATGGTGTAAGTGAAACATATACAACTGCTTCCTATTGAATTGTGGGGAATATGCTGCTTACGTAAAGTGTGCCTTCTTAAAAACTGAATTGAGGGTCTGGAGCAGATTTTAAGTTACGATGCCGTGATTAACCAGGAGTCCTTTTTTTTTTTTTTTTGGTATCCTTCAGCATTTCAGTACATGTTTATTTTTGGGATTGTTAGCTGGTGTTTTAAATGTCCTGTTTTTATCAGGTGAGGAATGCAAACCTTATGTTAAGTGATGTGGTTGTATAGCTTTTTCTGTTTTTACTAATTTTTGCCCCCTTTTTTTAATGAATTAAGTCCATACAAAACTGCCTTAACACTGGCTTGCCAAACCATTGCTGAGAGGAAGGATAAAGGTTTATCTCTGCACCCCCCCCCCATTGTAAATTTGTTTGCGGTGACTAAAATTAGAATTATACTTTTAAGTTTTTATGCTTATTTAAGACTGTCTTTGTATTTTACATTTATGTGTTTAAATAAAAATTCCCTTGTTTCTTAAAAAAAATCGGAATTTTTTTGGAATAAATTGATACAAAGGCTAGAATTTTTAAGTAAAATGTACAATAAGGAATGCAAATTCCATACCGTGGCTAACTTGTGGTTGGTGGTGATGGAAAGAAAAAAAATCAAACTTTGTAACCTGAAGCACAGCACTGGAGCTCTGGGTATGTGGACTAGTCATGCTCTCAGGAGGAGATTCTGTTCAAACTCCCATGGAACAGGGAATATATCCGTGTGTTTCAAGGAAATTTTTTTTTTTTTTTTACTCTATCTTTTTCCCTCTCTCCAGCTGCCACATCAATTCTAAATCATCAACACTGCCAGAAACTTGACACCTAATGATACTACTGCAACTTCTCATCGGGAATGTCAATTTCAGACCTTTGAAATGGTTTCTAAACTTCTTAAGCAGCCACTGCTTTGAAATATTTTGAAAAGTTTCCAAACAACATTACTGTTGGTGGTACAGAGTATACTGGCTGAAGCTTTCATTGCAGCCATCAGGTCTATTAATGTTTTGAATTGAAAATGGCACAGGTAATTGCAGATGAGTCTCAACAACGGATCGCCATTACAGGATGGTTTTACTTCCATCTTTTATTATGATGGCATTTCTGAAGCTGTGCAATGTAGGCTAATTTGATTCACAGTGTCTAGAGACATGGCAGTTGTTATTGGTACGGCAGTCGATTTCAAGGGATTAGGATTAGGATTCGGGATTATGGTTAGGGGAAGGGTTAGGTTAGGGCAGGGCTTGAAATGGGGCTGCCGTACCGCTCCACTACGGTACTCCACATTGAAATGCATTGAAAAACTGCTGTACCCATAGCAACTGCCAATTTGTTTACTTGACTGAATAGAGATTTGACATTGACAACGTACAGTTTTGAATCCCATTGAAGGATTGAAAATGGGGATCATAGGTGTGTGCTTGGTGGGTAAAAGGGGTTATGGGTGAGCATCCAGATTTGAGACGTTTTACCCTGGTAACATCTCAAAATCAATGTTACGTGTCATCCTGAGCATCATAGTGAGCGTCCATCTGTCTGTCTTCCTATCTGTCCATTCAACAACTTTTGAAAGAGACACTGGGAATTGATGAAAATTGGTAGGTATCGGGCTTGAGGAAAGATGGGTACTGCTTTCGTGTGTGGTGTGTGTGGTGTGTGTGTGGTGTGTGGTGGTGTGTGTGTGTGTGTGTGTATGCGTGTGTGATGTGTGAGCAACGTCCAGCTTTGAGTTGTTTGACACTGGAAACATCCCAAACTCCATGTTACATGTCATCCTGAGTATCAAACTGAGTGTCTGTCTATTTGATAAGTTTTGAAATATGCACTGACAATTGATGAAACATGGCTTGAGTGTATATCTATTTTAGGATTGAGATTTGGGGGGGCTGCAGGTGATGTGATCCCATAATCAGATGGTCTCAAGTTTTGAGGGTTTGGATGGTAAATGAACCACTGCTGTACTTGGAGGGGCTGGATGATGAGGTATATGGAACAAGTTTAACACTAAAATGAACTGTGTTAAACTTGTTTTCATAATGCTGGAACGAGAGCCCCAAGAGATGTTCATTTTTCAAATTTCATATTCAACTAAAAAAACTATTGTTTTTCAAAAATATCTGCTCATTTAGCATTTGATGCCAGCAGCATGTTTCTAAAAATTTGGGACAGCAGCAACAATTGACTAGAAAAGAAATCCACCTTGTGGAACATCTCACAACTAATTAGGGTAGTTGTCAACAGGTCAGTAATATATACTGAGTACAAATGAAAAGGCACCACTTGAAAAAAGTCAATATTTAAGTTCAAATGAAGTTCAATATAATTTTTATACAACAACAACACTACAGTGACGTCACCCGACATGCCAGGTGCAAGATTTGCGAGAATTTCAAGTTAACTGTAATGCTAGGCAATTTATTGCAAAAACGCAACATCTTGCACGCACACCACGGGGAAAAAAGAATTTCACTCTGAATTTGTGCACACATTGCCTTTAAAAGCATGTGAATCCAAATAAAATTTCACTTCTTCACTGACACTTGTGAAACGTCGACACTATGCCGCGACTTACAGCCCCTGAACGGGAACGTGCCACAGGCATGCTTCAAATTGGCGCCAGCACCAGGGAAATTGCCAGACGACTACACTGCGCACACACAACGATCGCAAGATCCATCAAAGGTTTCTGCAAACGGGGAGCACTCGGGACCGTCCTCGACCGGGTCAACAACGTGTGACAATGGCACGTCAGGACCGTCAGATTGTACGGGATCATGTCCGAGACTGAACACTACCAGCGACAAGAACGGCTGCTCAAGTCCAAGGACGACGTGGATTCATTCACCCCAACACCGTACGGAACCGTCTGCGAGCTGCAGGCCTGCGTGCACGACGTCCTTATTTTGGCCTCATATTGACGGATCGTCACTGAAACCAGCGTCTACAGTGGGCAAACAGGCACCAGAATTGGCGACTACGACAATGGCATGGTGTCATCTTTTCTGACGAGTCACGATTTCACTTAAGGAATGCAGAGGGCCGTATGCGTGTTTGGTGGAGATGTGGTGAACGTTATAACGCCGATTGTGTCGTTCAAACGGACCGTTGGGGTGGTGGCAGCGTTATGGTGTGGGGTGGAATAAGCTACCGTCACAGAGGAAGGGTGAACGGCTTCTACTACCGGGACCAGGTGCTGCAGAACCATGTTGTGCCTTTCTTCAACCAACACAACGATGTCCGCACGTTCCAACAAGACAACGCTAGGGCACACACTGCAAGGGTGTCCATGCAGTACCTTGCACAGCAGAACATCCCCGTGCTTCAGTGGCCAGCTCTGTCACCCGACCTCTCCCCTATCGAGCACTTATGGGATGAAATTGGACGACGTCTTTCACGTCGACGCCAGATGGACAACATCCGAGAACTTGAGGACGCCCTCGTTCAGGAGTGGAATGCTATCCCTCAGAACACTATCCAGAGACTGATCAACTCCATGCGACAACGATGCACTGCATGTGTCAATGCAAATGGCGGTCACACCCGTTATTGACTTTCCTGTTTGACCCCTACACCAGTTAAACCTCTCTCGCGCATTAACATTATCATGAATGAAATTGAATGATGTTTACATGTCTTCTTAAATCATTCATTATCTCAAATGCATCATACGTATATACTTCACATATGAATCCGTGGAGCTATTCCAGATTTTGTGAGTGGTGCGTTTTCATATGGACTGAGTATAATTGGGCATAAAAAGTCATTCAGAAGTAAGGATAGTGAGAGCTTCTCCACTGCGAAAGCCTGTGTGGAATAGTGCAAAATTTTAGAATGATGTTTCTCAACATAAAATGACAAGGAACAGTTACTTGCAAGCCCATAACTTGAAAGGTACAGGGTATGAATACTGGCCTTAGCTCGAGCCTATACATGTGAAGACCACAATGGAAAAATGATCAGTCATATTTTCACGTTATGGAGAAATGATGAATTAAAAATTTAAAACTATCTCAGAAACAAAGCACAGAGAAATATGCAAAAAAAAAAAAACCAAAAATAATATGTAATATTATTATATTTTATTATAAATAGTATAATAATATTTGTATAAAATATGCAAAAATGCAAAATTTGGACTCTGATCGTTTTTCCTTTGTGGTCTTCATATGGCTTATTTTCTTCTCTTAGCAAGTGTTCACATGCCTGCCATTGGTACATGTTAAGTAGTTGGGCAAGGGGGTCATTGGTTCACTCCTAAACTGGTAGATGTGGAATAGGCTTTTCTCTCACTTCATGAAAAATACACTATTTACAGAGCTGTACTTCTCAACTTTTTGTGTATGTGTGTGTATTTGTGTAGTTTGCTTCCTACATACAACTGTGTATGGGGCCAAAAAATGTTTTTCTCACTCAAATATTTTGTTGGACTACTTTAGCCTTGACCAGGGCCCAAAATTGTGGCAGTGTTTTAATATCTTATGCAATGTTTTAACATTTATTTCTGACCAGGGTTGCGTTCATTTGTCTTTGTATGTGCGGATTACTTGGGTTGTTACTGACATCTGGTGAAAATTTTATGTCAATAGCCCTATTAGAAATATATTTAGTGAGAAAAATGCTGACGCATTCAATACTTAATTGCCGTTGTGTAAAATGTGAATAAGAACTGAATGCAATGATTTGCAAATCCCATAAACCCACATTTTATTCACAATAGAACATAGACAACATATCTGATGTTGAAAGTGAGACATTTTGCCATTTCATGAAAAAAAATTAGCTCATTTGGAATTTGATCGCAGCAACACATTTCAAAACAGTTGGGTCAGGGGCAACAAAAGGTTGGAAAATGCAGAGTCTCACAGAATTAAAGATTGGCAGAGGCTCACCAATCTGCAAAAAACTGAGTCTAAAAACTTCAGAACAATTTCAGAAAATTTTTCCTCAATGTAAAATAGCAAAGATTTTGATTATCCCACCATCTGCAGTACATTATATCATCAAAATATTCTGAGAATCAGGGGAAATCTCTGTGCGCAAGAGACAAGGCCAAAGGTTAGTACTGGATGCTCGTGATCTTTGGGCCCTCAGGCGGCACTGCTTTAAAAACGTATATTTCTGCACTGGAATTCAATGCAAGGGCTCAGGAACACTTCCCGAAATCACTGTCTGTGAACACAGTTTGCCGTGCAATCCACAAAGGCCAGTTAAAGCTGTATCATGCAAAGAAGAAGCCATATGTAAAAACAATCCAGAAATGCTGCCATCTTCTCTGGGCCAAAGCTCATTTAAAATTGATTGATGTAATAATTGCACATGCATAATTTTCACATCACAATTCCGTCTGTCCGTCCGCACCAGTTTGTCCGACTGATTTCTCAAAAACAGCTCATCAGCTTGTTTTCAAATTGCCGTCTTGCATTCAACTGTTCATAGAAAGGTGCAGAGCCAAGTTTCATGTTCAAAAATTACTTTTTTCATATTTTGAACTTAGAAAATTTACCACTGCAAATGCTGTCTGACCGATTTTTCGAAAGCTGCTCATCAGATTGTTCTCAAATTTCAGTCATGTGCAGGGCCAATTTATCGGGGTAATGGTGAGCTGTGCTCACTTTTTCACTTGTTTCAATTAATTTTCACGAGGGTGTATTTTCGCACAGAAAACAGAAAAAAGACTGCTTGGGGATTCTTTGTCTTTCATTTACCCACGACTGTAGTTACACAATGTCTCCACACGGGGTATTCTCTTCAATGCGTCGGGTTATGCTTCCTGCTCGCCCCCCCGCGGGGTGTTTGTGTCAATTGTAATCCTTCCCATAGAACTTCGGCTGCAGCTGCACGGTCGACATGGCGACCAAGAAAATGCAACTATATTTTCCTAAAAACAGCTGAAGATTGACCAAGTTCAATCGGAGATTGTAAGTAGCACAAATACTGTTCAATGTTCGTGTGTTGTCCTCTCGTTTATAGTGGCTGAGTCTTTCATTTCTTACAGAAATAGTTTGTTAGATACGGACGCCGGTATTTTGGACGGCTAAAGCAGGCTAGCAACTGATCGATTGTTACAGAAAACGGACCTCTGTGTTGCCCTCCGTTTCATTGGGAATAAAGTTAGCTAATGCCAGGAAGCCATCTCGACGAACAAACATTTTGATTTAAGTTTCTGTTGGCATAATGGAAAGCGGCCATGTCCAACGATGTCTGCTAAATGTGTACTTGTCGATCATGGCTGAGGCTTTGGTATTCGCCCATCTTTAGGTAGCTACGTTAGCAGGCTAACTACTGGTAACATTAGCTCGCAGCCACAGCTATTCTAACTGTAACGCTAAACCGCCTGACCCCATTATATCGGACGGGTGGTTGTGTAATCTTGGCTGAGGGAAGCTCTCTCTAACTGCGTTGGCTAGTTAGCGATATCAGGCAAGCTAATTCCGTAGTTACCTAACGTTAGCTAACGTTACTAGAGCAGAACTATCAGTAATCGGCAATAAATGCGTCTGTCGGTAATTTTCGACAAATTTCATGTCCTTTACGTATTTATGATAAAAAAACAAAGCCTAAAGCCTAATTTTAGTCTAAATGGTCAGCTAGCTAACGTTAGCTAGCTTGTGTTGGCTGGGCATTTGTTACTTAGCTTGCTAAGGCGGATGGCTGTATGTGAAGTCACTGCACGGTGTTTGTTAAACTGTGATATAACTGCTTAGGATATCAGTTGGTAGCTATTTTGTAAGGTTAAAAACGGTTGGCTGCCCATGATGATGATGGTTAAATACAGCTAACTTAGCTGGTTGGTGGCTAACAGGTGGTCTGTTAGCCGGTGGCCACCTGTGGTATTGGCTACCGAAACATTAGCTCGGTATTTTTGCGAAGACCTGGCGAACCTGGTTAAGGCCAGTTTTCTGCTTGTTGCTAATGGATTTCCGTGTTGGCAGAGTAATCAGTGCAGCGGAAAGTTGTTAGTGAAGGTGTTTATGGATGGCGAAAGTCAAAAGACTCTGACTGACAAACCTCTCAGCGGTTACTTTTAACCTGAGAAGCTGTTATTGGCAGTTCGGCTGGCTGGGTAACATACAGCTCAGGCCTAACGTCACGGTGCCTGGCTGCGTCTCTGCGGCTGGCGCTAGCCTGCTAATAACATGTTTCTCTCGACGAATAAACATTCTGCGGGTGATGACCGGTGAATTAGCGTCGCAGGATTCGCTTTCTCGCTTGTGGGCTATAAATGTTGAATTGACGCCTCTGCTTGGTACCCGCCAATGTTTTATCCAGTTCGCCGTCTGTTAGTGGTGAAAGAGTATGATCCCGTTTCTTTGTCCCATCTGCTCTAGGCCGCAGGCCTTCACTCGGGTTTGTTTGTGTAATGGAGATTACTGACTAACTAACGTTTGCTTCTGTTTGCGAGCGCGAAAATTGAACGTGGTGTCATTTTATATATTCGTGACATCGTGGACAAATGGCTTATAGTTAATTATATTTAATTTCTACCGAATTAACGTTATTCGCCTTCAACTGTGGTTTTGTGGGGATATTTGATCTAACCAGGCTGCTAGCTCGCGTAGTCCTGGCAAAATAATGGGTGGGGTGGGAACCCTAGACATCTGATGCCTCGCTGGCCATCTTATTCGCTTTATGGCCAATATTGTCTTGTCAAATCTAAATCTTCGGTGTTTTGTTGCCGCTGTTTTTGCTTTGTTAGGGCTCCATTCCGTGCCCATGAAATAATTGGCCAACTTAAGCTTTACTTCAGTTTTCTTCGTTGGGTTGATAGCCATCGACGCAGCATTAGCCAACGAGCGACTAACGTATTCGCAGACCTGTGACAATATGACTCCGTAGCTCGCAGTGAAGTCAACAATAGATTTTCTCCAACGCGAAGTAGCTGGCTAAGTTGGCAGGCCGATTGTTGTCGGCTGGCGAAAAGACGCAAAATCATGACTTATTGGAAGAACATGTACTGTTGGTAATTGAACAGCTATAGCTGTGGTTTATTTCGAGTTCACCATTTTCATTTACCTTTAATTTTCAAACGGTTCTTTACGAAGCAGATGTTCAAATATTGCTTATCCTGAGACAGTTGAATTGTTGAAGCTCACAATCTGACAAAATTAAAATGAAGATGCATTTTTACAAAAGCCTTTTTTTTTACTTTGTGGAAGCATACGCTTGGCTCAATGAAATATAATCCCCTACTTTGCCTTGTCGCTTTCAAGTTCATGTAGGCACTTTATATCAAATAGAAAATCAAATGGCATTCCCCATTTGTTGTTTATTTCCTAAAAGTGCTCAGCCAAGTTGCTATCAAAAATAAAATGAAAATGTAACTAAGAATGAAAATGCATTTTTAGAAAAGTTGCTTTTTCAAGAAGCTAATAATTTATTTGCCTTAAAGAAAATGAAGGTGTAATCATCTTTTTTCTTTTCATGTTTACTCATGGCTGTTAATAACAAATTGAAAATTGCATTCCCTTTGCAGTTTTATTTTTAAAAAGTGCCTTGCCAAAAATAAAATCAGAACATAAATCTTAATCCCATTCTGAGAATGCTTGCTCTTTTCTTTTTCAAGTAGCAAACATTATTCGTCTCATAATGAAAGTGAAAATGCAGCCCCACGCTTTCCATTTCCATTTTCCAGATCAACTTATACTTTCAACTATATGACTGAAAGAAATATTGACTCAGCACAACAAAAAATGGGCGTACCTTCAATCGCGGAAGTTTGTTTTTCCCTCTTCTTCATTGGAATGAATGGAGCATGTTTTTTGATGCTTGCTCTTTGCGCATATAGTATGAAACAGGGCCTTAATGGAGCTGTCATAATTACTGCACATGCTCGCAAGGTAGAACTATGGAAGCATATTGCTAACAATATTAAAATGAAAAGCCATTCTCAGAAATGCCTTTTTGTTTGCAAGATACAATCACATTATTTGCATCATAATGGAAATGTAATCCTCTTTGCAATTTCATTTTAAATCCATGCAAGCAACTTTTATAACACATTGAAACTGAAAATACATTCCCCGTTCGTGTTTTCTTTTTCAGAAAGTGCCCCGCAATATTACTAACAAAACAGAAATGCTGATCTCATAATGCAAATGCTTTTTCAGAAAGTTATTATTTTTCAAGAAGGAAGCACCTAATTTGTATCATCATGAAAATGATAATGCAATCATCCACTTTGCTTTTTCATTTTGTCCATGTATGCACTATTAATGACAAATTGAAAATTTAAATTCCCCATTTGCGTTCTCATTTGCAAAAAGTACTCCTTCATGTTGCCAACAAAATGGAAACGAAAACGATAAACTCATAAAACATTTCTGAAATTGCATTTGCATTTTCTTTTTCATGATGTAAATGCGATACATCTCATTTTTAAAACGATAATGCAGTTTGTCACTTTTTTTTCTCATCCTTGTGAAAAGCTTTGTATTCTTGTTACATTGTTCCCTTTTTGGCTGGGACCTTCTGTGAGAAGGCGGGACTTGCTCCCTCAATTTGGTACGGATTGGATATTTTAATGCAATCTAATTGGTTATCAATCAGTAGCAAATCCCTGCTGTACTTGGCAAAGAAAGATTGCGTGGGTATTATGGAGTTTCATTCCCGTTTGTATTGAAATGTGTATTAGACATGGATTTCATGTGTAGATTTTGTAAAGTTTTCCCCAAAAATTCTGCTCTCGCACTCAAATAGCCCCTGCTTCTGCTTGGATTTGCACCGCTTCTCAAAACCAGGCCTCGAACTACAGGTGATAAAGGGCACGGCAAAAGTTGCTGTGGTCCATGCTGAAAATATAAGGGCACTTCGGCAAATATGCCTCCATATAAGGGGCACCACAGTAATGTCTGCCGCTGCCTTGGGGGCACAGTAGCAAATCCACCATGGAGCTTCAGGTCATCACTTTGGCAAATAAAAAGCAAAGGTCCGTAGTCTCAGATGTTCCTCGCAAAGTGACCAGTCAATGTGCGCTATGCAAATCAAAGCCATTCTTGAAAGAAAACGTGTATCGTATTTTTTCCCCGCTTGTTGTCTTGGAAATTGGCTCAGTATTGCACTGGAACATCATTTGGGCATTGCTATAATACAAGTACTAGCTAAGGACATTCCAATCAAACGCTGGGTCATTTAAAAAAAATCTCATATTTAGCCATTTTGTCCATCTGCCACCCGCAAAGTTCAGACTTTTTTCTCTCATTCCAACTCTCACACTGACAACAGCGCTAGTTACTGGCTAAAAAGACCACTTCCCAAGCTTTATCAACACACAACACGCAACCTAAAAGAATTTCAGTACCTCCATAACTTTGTTGGCCTGGAATTCATACTTATCAAGTGCTGGTCGCACCCAACGGTCACTGACTGATCATTCTGGCCTCAGTCGCACAGCCAGCATTTAGCCCTTACGCACTACTGAAGTAAATATATGAGTATTCATGTTTTCTGCCCTTGGCTGATTGGGCGACCTTTTGGTGAGAACTACCAATCGAATATGAGTTAGCTGGCCAGAAACGGCATTCGTGAATATTTTACATGAGCTTAAAAATTAAATTGTGGCTTGCTTGCGTTTATACTCTTGGAGTGGTTAAGTTTTGAACAGGCTAATGTTTGGCCATATCTGCATTTTGTTTATTTCAGTGGGATTCCCTGGTTTAATTAAGGCTAAATAATACTAAAATTACATGACTTATTTCACTGTAATTGGCATTAGCTACAGCTGGAAGGGCATGATTGCATCAGCTAGATTAAAATGATACTCCACCCAAAAATTAATTTGTATATCAGTTACTCACCATAAGATGTCTTGAACGGACAAAGTTGTTCTTCAGCTGGCGCAACTTTATGGCCACTGGAGAGTTTTGAAAAATTATCCTAATTCCTTTTTTGCTGGAAGCAAATGGGGTCACCCAGTTGCAATGGGAAAACTCCACAAAACATCTGTTGACAAACTTCTAAACCATCGTCCAACGCATCGTCCAGTATAATCCAACTCTGCTTTGTCCACTCATATCCTCACAACTCTAGAAACGCAGTTATTTTTTGCGAAAAATAATAAAATACCACAGTTATGTTTCAAGTAAGCTCGTGCATTCAACGAAGTCCCGCCTCCCGGCACGTTCATTGCCCAGAGACACTGCTGCCACTCCGATGAATACTCGTATAAACACGAGCCGGGAGGCGGGACTTCTGTTGAATGCAGAACTAAATTTGACTGTCCTCCTACCAATTCGTATGAGCAACTGCTGATCAAGAAAAGTAAATTGCGAAAGGTTTAAGTCATTAAGCTTTGAAGGGCGAGGTTTTGGCTTTCCTTTGTTAGGACCGACGAGCCGCCACTAGTAAAAACGGGAAATGCTGTGTGATGTATTTATTTTGGGTCGGTGTTTTGGCAGAGGGGCACTTAGGACAACGTGGGGAAAGGGCACGGCATTCTACTGCTGTGAACTGAGGCTTTTAGGTGGGCAGCGCGGCAAACGGGTAGGGCATTGACGGCAATTGCTGTCTTTCTTTAGTATTTTTCAGCAGCAGGGCCACTGCCAGAACTGAAAATTTGGGGGAAGATGCATCCCTTTATGATAACAATTAGTCCTACAAGGGGTGCAACGGATCGTATCACGGATTTGAGTCATGGATCGAATCACTTTTTTGATCTACAACAACAACCACCAAAAAAAAATACAAGGCAAATATAACTTTGTCCTCCATTTGTTGTAAAACACCTCTGCCCATTTAAATAAAAAATTAAAAACTTTAAATAATATAAAAACAAATTTAAAGTGCAATTTAAGGCATGAAACCTTCTCTTTAAACATGGACAGTGATTTTTAAAAACTAGCCTCTGTCGACATCAGAAAAGAAAGAAAGAAAGCAAAGCATACCTCTGCTTATAATTTTAAAGCTATTGTGCGTAACTTCTGTTGCCCCCTAGAGGAATTTTGCGTTATTAGAACAAAACAGCCAGCACTTCGATATGACTTATGCCCAGGTCCCCCCCCCATGGCCCCCACTCCGCGCCGCTACCCCCCTGCCACCGTGCTGCGTGATTCCACAATATTTTTATTCTAAAGCACAGCCTGTGGGGAAAAAAAAGACTCTTTGGAAGAAGAGAATGATTTTTTTTTCTGCCATAGAAATGCAAAATAGTACAGCACCCTCAAATAGTATTGGCACCCCTGGTTAAGATATGTTCTTTAGCTTCTAATAAATTCACTTTTTTTTCTAAATAATATAGGACCACAATGAAAAAGAGGAAAATCCAACCTTTAATTCAAGTGCATTTAATCAGTGGCAAAGAAATCCCACATTAAGAAATAATTCTTTTACATCAAATCATGTGTGCCACAATTATTAGCACCCCTGATGTCAATACTTTGTACAGCCCCCTTTTGCCAACAAAACGGCACCTAATCTTCTCCTATAATGTTTCACAAGATGGGAGAATACAGAAAGAGGGATCATCGACCATTCCTTTTTGCACAATCTCTCTAAATCATCCAGCGACCTGGGTCCTCTCCTCTTCACTCTCCTCTTCAGCTCACTCCGCAGGGTTTCAATGGAGTTGGGGTCTGGGGACTGAGAGGGCCATGAATGGAGCTTGATTTTGTGTCTGGTGAACCATTTCTGTGTAGATTTGGCCACATGTTTAGGGTCATTATCTTGCTGAAAGACCCAATGACAACCCATCTTCAGCTTTCGGGCAGAGGCCACCAGATTTTGATTTAAAATGTCCTGGTATGTCAAAGCGTTCATGATGCCATGCACCGTAACAAGGTTCTCAGGGCTTCTGAAAGAGAAACAGGCCCACAGCATCACCGATCCTCCCCCATACTTCACAGTGGGCATGAGGTGCTTTTCTGCATACTCATCTTTTGTGTTCCACCAGACCCACTTAGAGCTTTTTGGCAACAAACAGTCTATCTTGGTCTCATCTAACCAAAGCACTCGTTCCCAGTTGAAGTCTCAGTACCACTTAGCGAACTCCAGACGTTTGTGTTTATGATTGTGAGTGAGAAAAGGTTTTTTCCGTGCATACCTCCCAAATGGCTTGTTGGCATGTAGATAGCACCTGATGGTTGTTTTGGAGACTTTGTGACCCAAGATGCTACCATTTATTGCAATTCTTTAACAGTGAGCTTTGGAGAACTTTTTATTTCTCTTACTATCCTCCTCACTGTGCGTGGTGACAAAATAACCTTGTGTCCTCGTCCAGGCTTGTTTACCACTGTTCCAGTTGTTTTAAACTTCTTAATGATTCCTCTGACAGAAATGATAGAAATACTTCAATTACATTTATTTCCTAGGTATTGTGAGGGGTGCCAATAATTGTGTAACAGTTGATTTTATGAAAAGAATTATTTCTTAGTCAGGGATTTATTTTTTAGTTGCAACCAAGCAGCTCTATGAACGCGTCTGTCTGTCTGTCTGTCTGTCCGTGACACCTTTTTCACCATGTTCCTGTTGTCGTATCATCATGAAATTTTCAGGAGTTATTGACCTTCAGCAAAGTGATGTCCCTGCACAAGGTCGAGGTTAAAGGTCAAGTTCACAGAGGTCACGACCTTGTTTGCAGGTTTTCGCGCTGTAACTCCAGCTACAATTCATGGATCGCTATGAAATTTTGGAAATGGCTTCTAGGCGTACAGGAGGTGTTCCCTATTGTTTTTCAAGGTCATCCGTCAAATCCCAAGGTCACAAAAGTAAAAAGTGTCATTTTGGCCCGATTTGACGGTTTTCGCACCGTAACTCAAGTTTAATTCAATGAATGGTTATGAAATCTTACAACAAGCTTCTTGGTATAGAGGAGGGGTTCCCTATTGATTTTCAAGGTCATCTGTCGAATCCCAAGGTCACACCGGTCAACAAAGTGTTGATTTTGCCCCGTTTTCACAGTTTTCGCACCGTAACTCCACTTTAACTTGATGGATGGCTATTACATCTTAGAACAAGCTTCTTGGTACAGAGGAAGGGTCCCCTATTGATTTTCAAGGTCATTTGCCAATTTCGACATCACACTTGTACAAGAAACCACCAGTCATGGACACTAGGCCTCGTGACAGATGCTAGGCGAGGTCTCAGCTATTAGATCCTTCTGATCTACTTGTTCCCTTAAAATTCACTTGAGTTGAAGGTGACATTTTTCTACAATTTTCAGTGTGAGGGAATGCTTCTGCAGTAAAAATTGAATTTATTTTAAGGCTTTTATCACATCTTAACCAGAGGTGCCAATAATTATGGAGGGTACTGTATGTTTAGTTGGCCTATTACAAATGGGAGACAAGGTGCCTGCTAATTTGTGGCTGACAGGTTAGTGGATGGAAAGACTCAGTGGTAGTTAGCAGAAGTTATTTGTTGTCCGTCGGTCTCCAGTAGCCAAAGTACATAGAGTAACACTCGCTACACACAGTATACTGCTTGTCACTGTCTCTCGTTACACAACGTGGCGAACACCAGGCTGCTAACATTACAATACATTCATAGCACCATTTCCAAGAAAATGAAGTAATAGGTCCAGTACATGTAACAGCAACACATCCTACTCGTAATGTCTTATAAACCAACTCACTTACTTATCCAACAGCAGCAAGGGAACAGTACACACCGAAGCAGTCCATAAGTTGTTAGTCCACTTTTTGCTGCTCTTCACTGTCCATGTTTCCCTCTAAACTCAGCCCCACCGGATTTCTAAGCCGGTCTACACTTGGGTATGTCGACCCGTTCTTCAAATGTGTCTATATGGGGTGGATTCTAGCTTTCCCTGAATCCTATAGAGTAGAAACACAGCTATACTCCCCACAGCTGCAATAGGTAGATAGCAAATTCGACTCACTTGAATCAGAGGGGTGCAGCTCCGGATCACACATGAAGGCCGATGACGACTGAAGACTGTGTTCGGACTGTTATAATGCTTGTGTTATTTTAGTTGGTATCATGGTGGTAGTTTATCATAATAATACATGACCGTAGCCGCAACAGTTGATGAGGGTTGAAAACGGAATACTCTTGCCCTTGCATTTGTGGCCAATTATGCTGTCCACTGCCTATACCACGAAAATTTATCTTTCTCATAACTTGAGCTGCCAGACTTTCACACTGCATCCCCCACTATGAAATATCGCAGCCACAGTTTCTTTAGTTTGCCACGGCACTGTTCTACTGTTCTGTGGTAACTACGAAAATGCGAATGCTCACAAATAATTCCATAAATTTCCGAGTCCGTAATATTTAACCGATTTAGTATCGACATATAAGCCAACGTCGTTCGAATTAAACTGAGTTGTGAACTCATAAGGCTTGAAATCTGGGTTGCTGGTCTAAACATGTCACGTGGGGTCCGAAGCTCTCTTGTTAGGAGACTCTCCGCTCTTCCTCCCCCTCCCTTCTTGTTTTGAAATAAAACGCGTCATTTCCTGTATTCCAGAGTGGGAATGTCGCCAGTCGACACGCAATACAAAACAACAAATACAGCGAAATTTTAGAGGATCTGATTGGCTTAATCTGCATTGTCATCTCCTCTAGTAGTGGCTCGGATGAAACGGACATGTAAAAGTTACACACTATAGCTTTAAATTCTTTTTCAAAAAGATAAGGATTGTCTACATTGTTTGGGGAGAGTTTAGACCTCTTTGTAGTCACTATGTCCCCTGCAGTAGAGAATACTCTCTCGCTTGGCACTGAAGTGCCAGCCACAGCGAGATAGCATCTTGCCATCTTGGCAATGTGGGGGTATTTGCACTCATTGCTTTTCCACCATGTCAGTGGATCGAATTTATGCAAATATGTGCTGTTCAACGGCTATTTAAGTTTATAAATGCGGCATTACGAGCGCTGCTGCTGAAATTTCACATGATCATTAATATCAATGCGCCACTAATGATGGTTACTCGGACTGTGTGAGCGCAACAACACAACATTATTTTGGACTTGTTTTGAGTCATCAATGAGCGCATCAAATCCTATTGGTCCCTCTTAGGACATCAACGTAACCGGTAACGTGCAAGCTTATACATGGTTTATATAATGTGTAGCGCAGGTAAGGTAACGTAACAGCATAGCTCCTGAGGTCTGTTAGCGGGAAAAGAAAGTGACGGCGATAGCGAGCGGAGAAGCAGCGATTCAGAAAGATTAGCAGTAAGTTGACTGGTACTGTTGGTCAGTTAATAAATGCTACAGCTTAAGCCTACAGTCTTATGCCATATTAGCAGTGGTGGTGGCGTCAGATGTCAGGAACGCCTTCAATAACATCACCCTTTCCTGCGTAATTGCTCTTAAACCGTTTGCGATCAGGTTTGCCTGGTTTAAGCCCAACGCTCACTGGCCGCGAAGCTTCGCGTCAAACTCAATGCTGCCTTGATGCTTTTAAACGCCCACCGAAAGCATCAGCCAGATCAACAGCTGTCAACTCGACCGAGAATCCATGAGTGTCAATCTCAAAATAATAAAGAAGACAACGTTTAATTTTAGGGGGGGAAAAAAAAACCTAAGATCAAGCTTATTATCCCCCCGGCATATAATGCGGGGGGATATAGCGATCAGTGTGTCCGTCTGTCTGTCCGTCCGTCTGTAATAAAATCGTTTCCGGACCAGAACTGGAAAACTATACCACTTACAAACACCAAATTTTGTATGGAGCTTCTCCTTATGGTCTAGTTGTGCCTTTTGGGGGTTTCGGTCCGTCCGTCTGTCCACACAACCTGTAGGTTACACAACCTACAGCCGGGGGGATCCGCCATTGCCAGATGGCTCTTGTTTTAAGTATTTGTAAAGTGCGATGGTCAGGTTACTATGCACTGTACGTTATATACAGGCATTATTTTCCTCCTAAATTTAGCCGTCTAGTAAATTAAGATTGATTCATTTCACTTTACCCAGCAACGAATTGGTTAGTTAGCCATCTTAGCTCTGTAAAGTTCTCATCAGTGTACCTTGAGTTAGGTACTGTCTTACTGTAGATCGCTTGATAACATAAATGCCTGCAAAATAACAGATTTCCTTTCAAAACTGCGATTTGGTTAAAAAGCAGGTTGACAACTGCATATGAGGTTGCCACTAAATGTGTGACTAACCATGACAAGGCGAAATGGTTAAATAATCTAAAAGACGAATGCGTTTTTGTGTTGACGCTTCAGAAATTCAGCCGTGGCGAAAAGTAAAAATCTCACGTGCGTCAGACGCTGCCAGTGGGCGTTGCTCCATTGAAATTAATGCAGCCAATTTTTTGACGCGCGTCTAACGCCTTCAGTGGGCGTTGGGCTTAACAATCAGTTCATTAACTGAACAGCCACCAGCAATGCATGACACGTAATGATTAACGAATGACAAAGCGAGTCCCTATTGGCCATGTTGATACAATTGATGTGACTCCGCAAGGATCACAATCTGCAAAAAATCCGGAACTTTCACTGTCTTTGCGCAATTATTTTTATCTCTCAGCTGTGCATCATACCTAACAACGCACTTTAGCTGTCACTATAGGATTCTCATGACTTATTGCTCAATGAACCTCCGCACTAATTTATGCAAATCCAAAAATTATAAAGATGTAGGCAATTGATATTTTCCATCAACATTGATGTGCGGAAGTAAACGCCATAAATATTCGTAGTGCAATGTATAACAAGTCTTTAAAAAATAAGATTCTCCTCGGTTCCATCAATCAGTCTGAGCAACTGTTTTTAATCGGGGAGGTAAACTGTGAGAGGTGTCTGTCATTAAGAAGTGAAAGGTAAGGTTATTGCTGGCCCTGTGTTTCTGCCGACGGACCGTCACTGCATATTAGCCTTATCTATACCGTTAAATCTGTTTATGCCGCCATATTTATACTGTTAATTCTGTTTATACTACTACACTTGCCATATTTATACTGTTTATCCTTGCCACTGTCTTTTCTTAGATATATTTTAGCTTGTATGTATTAATTTTTCTACATGTTGATGGTTAAACGATATTAAAATTTTCAACTGGGTTGTTAGGAAGAGAAAGGAGGATGTTGACCATGGAGGAGCTGAAGTTGGTAAAATAAATTATGGATCACTAGTCACCTTTAAGATAATGAGTTTCTTTTGGATTTCAATGTACAACTGTTTATATATGATTATGTAAGTGAAAGTGCTGGTTACAACATGTTGCTAAAGTTGTGAAGTGTGATATAGTAACGATCAGTAGTGCAGGTGAGAGGAAAGAGGAGGTCACGAGCAGGGAGAGATGCGAGGAGAGGAGCAGAGATTATTTTTATTTTCTTCAGATAAATGTCAAAAGCTGCAAATTGAGACAAAATACAAACATGTTATAATCCTGTCTATGAGGGTTCCAAGATCATTAAATTTGAAACTATTTTCACGCACATGAATACGGGTCGACGTCGCATCCTCATGGAGACGGACACACTGCTGAAAAAAATTCCTGGGGAAATACTGCAAATTCTGGTTTTTCAGAAAATAATCTTAAGGGGCAATATGCGGAAATGCATCATTTCTAGATTGAAGGAATAAAAAATTGCTATGTAAAGAACGAGAGGAGTAATTTCATCTGGAGTATAGCAGGACGTCACACACCCGCTCTGTGTTGATCTCCAGTCTCTTGTTTACAAGCCCGGTCTGGCTGCGTGTTCAACGTTCGTGTGAATCGCCGCCTCCTCCTTCCCTTTTGACCCATCACCATTCTTTATTAAATGTTATTTCCATTTTGCATCTGTTTGAGAGACATTATCAGAGTCCATGAGAATTTTAGACTTTGTTAGAGATTCAAAATCTCAATGTGACGAACTAGGTTTATTAAATGGAACATTGCATGTTAGAATGTGTTAGCTTTGGTCAAATAAAAGTATCTGCCTATTGTGCCTTCATACCTCAACTTCTCAAGTGCAACTGCATTGTCTGTCAGGGCAGCATGAAGAGGATGCTCTGAACGGAGTTTAAAAATTTGGAACAATCGGGGGGGGAAAAAATAGCCGACTGTTGGTTGACCTAGATTTTTGTTGGGGACAGCCCTAATGGCTACTTAATTGAAGGGCTGCGTCATGGGTGATGGTCATTGTGAATTTGTGTAGCATAATGCAGGCAGTATGGGCTTTTTAGCACCTATTGCTTCTGTTGCCTGTCCAGAAGCCAAGGGCGTTCCCTCGTCCCTGTGAAGTCATGATGACTCTCATGGCACATCGCTTAAACACACGCACATACATGTAGCTGCACAATAGGATATTTCCTCATCCTTTCCCACATGTCCTCCTCAGCTCTGCGCCAGAGTCACACGGGGACAGATAAGACATTATCAGCAGTGTGTTCTTTCAGTTATATTTAGCCCTTAGTAAGTCCTGTCGAGGGAAAGAACACCTGCTTGAGAATGCAGGTGAGGCTGGGTGTGGTGGAGTACAATAGTTGTTTCGCGACTGCTTGTAATGGAAATGGCCGCAGCGACAGGGCTGAGAAGTTGCACAAACGCCCAGGAGAGGAGCAACCTCATTTTTAATCTTATCAGTGCTTATATTGGGACCAATGAATGTTGAACTTTTTTTTTCCTGGTGTATGGTTTGCCATTTGTACGGTTTTTCCTTTTTTTTCTGGCTTTCATATAAAACTATTCATTAACCGTGTGGACACACTTATGTTAGGAAGTTGAGTATGATGGACAGATCTTTATATGTGAACTTCTTGAAGGAACTACCAGTTTCCTGTGTGTAGTGACGATCAGAAAGATGAAGGTGATACTTTGCTATCGGGTCTCTTCCTTGAACGTATACTCTATGTTTGAAATTAATTTAAGATATTAACTGATGGGGTGGAATAAAAGACCACGATAAACTTATGTAACTACTTCCTTTTGACTACCCTCTGCAAAGTGTGACAACTATAATTGTTGTAGAAGGGAGATAAAAAAAAAAACATTTTTCCTGCTGAACAAAAACCAACCATGCATCTAAACCGAGAATTGTGTTGTATAATGAAAGCAGGATTTTTATCGCAATGCCCCAATCCGGTTTCGCTCGTTTTCATGACCTTCATGGACATGAGAAATGGCTAGAAAATGCGTATTAATTCATTTTCCTTGGGCTTTTTCCCAATGTTAGTGTTTTTAATGGAATGTTGGCTGGTACATCGAACAGTCTACCTGCGGTGTGGTTAGAATGAGTGAAAGAATGGTATCTGCATCGGCTTGTGGGTTAATGAGTTCAGTAATGTTCGGAACGAGGTACTGGTATTGAAGCCCTTAAGGCGGGTATGGTGAGCATGATATTAGAGCTGGCTTTGAAGCCTTGAAATTCTGCTCACAGAGAAGCTCCTGTTATTGGCTGAATGACTTTCTTATAAATAGATCTGAAACTCATCTGGTTGTTTACTCTCCTGTTGGCATTTGATGAACAGCACTGTGTAGCATGCTACCTCCAGCACTGCAGTCAACAAAATAGGACAAAGTCCTTCTCTTAGTCCAACTGATCAGGGTATCTGTGAATGCAGTGGAAAGCCTGAATTTTACTTCATGGGCTGCTTTCAAAGCGCTGTCAACAAAATATCCAAAACTAGAGCTGGACTGTCGAGAGCCTATGCCTCTGGCAGCATAGCAGGATTTGAATTTTGGCCTATATCTCAGCTGTATAATGGCTTTGATATGCCAAAATGTAATCACTTCTCACTTGTTCCTCTTGTGCTTTTTTAACATCCTGCGAAGTTGGGTTAAAATCTATGCAACTGTTTTTGAGATATTCTGCTAACAGACAGACAAAGGAATAAAAAAACAAATTGAAGCAAAGCATAACATCCTTGGCAACGGTAATAATGCAGCCATCATTCTGTTCTCTGCATATTTTGGAAATCCAAATGATTGCTGTTCTTAAGTTCTGAACTACTGAAGATTGAATGTGATGGGTTACCAACATGATGTTCTTTCTCTCTCTTCTCTTTCAGGTTATATACTTCACACTATGTGCTGAATGTTTACAATGTCTGAAAATATTTAAGAATATTGATACTTCGAAGAGTTTTTTTGATTCCAGTGGAATCTGTAGGATTTGTTTCTTTTTGTTTTTAAAAAAACAAAAAAACTAACGCATACATAACCTGAAGAAGGAAACATCCGGAGAGACAGCCCTCGTCGATACAATGCCCGTACAAGCTCCACAATGGACGGAATTCCTTTTGTGTCCGATCTGCACTCAAACATTCGAGGAGACCATCCGAAAGCCCATCAGCCTGGGCTGTGGCCACACCGTCTGCAAGATGTGCCTAAACAAGCTGCATCGCAAAGCATGCCCCTTCGACCAGACCACCATCAACACCGACATCGAGCAGCTGCCCGTCAACTCCGCCCTTTTACAGCTGGTTGGTGGACAGGTAAGGCTGACATCATGCCAGGTTAATCCTCCCGTTATTACCATCATCATCTCACTCTCTGGTGCGCTGTAGCCTGAATTCGCCAGCCTTCGTACTTCCGCTTAATTTAATTTCGCTTCAGTACTCAGTCTGATCACTTGGAGCTCTGGCTCGTTTACCTCGGCAGAAAGTCCGCCAGACCAACCAACAAACAGAAGGCGTGGCCAAGAGCCATGATGTAGCAGCTGCGCCGAGTTTGAAATTTTAGTCTCCGAAATCAACAATGGCTACGGACATAGAAACACCGGAGGCCATTCACTGTCGTGGAGAAAATCCCGGGTATCAGCGACTTATAGCCACAACGAGATGAATGTTTGTTTAGTTTTTTGAATGGAAATGATGTTGTAGCGCTACTCCCTATAGATTGTTGTATCTACTTAATATCTATCATGAAGTAGGCACTCGTGGTTCGCCTGTCTCTCACAGAGATGAACACTCAGCTAGCTTGTAGCTTCCTAGTTTTACACTGCCCGCGAATTTCACACTATTTAAGTTAGCAATGAACTTTTTAAAAGCCATGTTTTTGTTCATGTCACAAGACCTATTCGCTGTCTCAGTGTTATCTTGTCATTATCCATGAATGAAATGGCTGTCTGTGACAGCCGAACGCTTGGAGCCAAACTGTGTTGCTATAAAGTTAGGTAGCGAGCTGGGTATGAGGTTAGCACAAGTATGGTTAATGGTTCAGTTTTCGTGTCAACGCAGGTTTCGTCCTGATGTAAATAATGCGTGGCTTGTCGATTCTGCCGTTGGTTTTGGGTCTCTTACGGTTTTTTTTTAACAGCAGCAGTATCTGCAGGAAAAACGATAGCTCAAAAGTTTGTTTCTTGTAAGGAGAACAGAAAGAGCAGCTTTGGTTATTTTAAGTGAATGAGTGAAGGCTAAAATTTGGTAGATGGGCATATGTATGGGTACAGTATGAACTTCAATGTACTGATTAGTTTGTTTTCACTGCATTCCTGGTATGAAAGACTGTGTTTATAGCAGATGAACAAGGCGGCTAACCTGGCGCAAAATTTGCATCATCGCCAAATGTTAGTGATTAGTTTACGGGTACACCAGTGACTTTAAAATTAAGACAAGTGCCCACCCACCAGCAAGTAAACGCATTCAATCACGACTGGCCAGACTGTGTGTATGAAGCAAAGCGAAGTAGTAGTGTCTGGTTTTACCAGGCTAGGTGCGCTGGGCTTTTGGTCATAAATGATAGGTGTCTTAAGTTGAATGAAGATTTGATTGTTGTTAGTCATAGTTTTACTGTGTCCTTTAGTTGGACTTGTGTGGTAACACTATGACCGAATAAAAAGTAGTCCCAGGTTTAGATCCAATACAGTATGTCCTTTCATACTTGCAAATTAACATGAAGTACTCTTCCCTGCTTCATTTATTCTCATTGTGAAGTGCTCCGCTGAGGATTTGCTTCGACAGAATAGTAATAGGACTGCATCCTTTGTCATGCATGCTTTATCTTTTCTGGGCTTCACTCTGTGTATTCAATGGCCGATTTTATTCCTGCTGGTTGTGTTTGTGTCTTGTGTCGTTGGCTCATGTTTCTTGCTCATGCTTCATATTTTCCTTGCAGCTTTAAGTATACTGAGTACAAATGAAAACACGCCACTTGAAAAAAGTCAATATTTAAGTTCAAATGAACTTTAATATAATTTTTATACAACAACAACACTACAGTGACGTCACCCGACATGCCAGGTGCAAGAAATGCAAGAATTTCAAGTTAACTTTAACACTAGGCAATTTTTTGCAAAAACGCAACATCTTGCACGCACACCACGGGAAAAATTAATTTCACTCTGAATTTGTGCCCACATTGCCTTTAAAAGCATGTGAATCCGAATAAAATTTCACTTCTTCACTGACACTTGTGAAACGTCGACACTATGCCGCGACTTACAGCCCCTGAACGGGAACGTGCCATAGGCATGCTTAAAATTGGCGCCAGCACCAGGGAAATTGCCAGACGACTACAATGCGCACACACAATGATAGCAAGACTCCATCAAAGGTTTCTGCAAACGGGGAGCACTCGGGACCGTCCTCGACCGGGTCAACAACGTGTGACAACGGCACGTCAGGACCGTCAGATCGTACGGGATCATGTCCGAGACCGAACACTACCAGCGACAAGAACGGGTGCTCAAGTCCAAGGACGATGTGGATTCATTCACCTCAACACCGTACAGAACCGTCTGCGAGCTGCAGGCCTGCGTGCACGACATCCTTATTTCAGCCCCATATTGACGGATCGTCAACAAAACCAGCGTCAACAGTGGGCAAACAGGCACCAGAATTGGCGACTACGACAATGGCACGGTGTCATCTTTTCTGACGAGTCACGATTTCACTTCAGGAACGCAGATGGCTATATACGTGTTTGACGGAGACGTGGTGAACGTTATAACGCCGATTGTGTCTTTCAAATGGACCATTGGGGTGGTGGCAGCGTTATGGTGTGGGGTGGAATAAGCTACCGTCACAGAACCCCTCTCCATATCTGCAGAGGAAGGGTGAACGGCGTCTACTACCGGGACCAGGTGCTGCAGAACCATGTTGTGCCGATCTTCAACCAACACCACGATGTCCACACGTTCCAACAGGACAACGCTTGGGCACACACTGCAAGGGTGTCCATGCAGTACCTTGCACAGCAGAACATCCCCGTGCTTCAGTGGCCAGCTCTGTCACCCGACCTCTCCCCTATGGAGCACTTATGGGATGAAATTGGATGACGTCTTTCACGTTGACGCCAGATGGACAACATCCGAGAACTTGAGGTTGCCCTCCTTCAGGAGTGGAATGCTATCCCTCAGAACACTATCCAGAGACTGATCAACTCCATGCGACAACGATGCACCGCATGTGTCAATGCAAATGGCGGTCACACCCGTTATTGACTTTCCTGTTTGACCCCTACACCATTTAAACCTCTCTCCCGCATTAACATTATCGTGAATGAAATTGAATGATGTTTACATGTCTTCTTAAATCATTCATTATCTCTCATGCATCATCCGTATATACTTCACATATCAATCCGTGGAGCTATTCCAGATTTCGTGAGTGGTGCGTTTTCATATGGACTGAGTATATTTAATGGTGGTACTGGAATGTGAATGACTGACTGATTATTATCCCTGGCCACAGAGTGGAACGGGGGATATTGGAATGGGTCTCGTCCGTCCTTCCGTCCATCAGTCCGTCCAGATTCAATGGGGACAAATTTTCTCAGCACCTATTAAACCTACATGGATGAAATTTAGTGTGTGGTCTCCACTACTGCTGCCATTGAACGAGCTTGAACCACAATTCTGAGAATTCAACTTTTACGTAGTTAATGCCCTTGAATCACAAAAATGGACTTTGTTCTGGGTTGCATCAATGGAGACAAATTTTCTCTGCTCTTCTCAAACCTAGGTGGATGAAATTTGGTGTGGACTATCCGCTGGTGCTGCCATTGAACGAATTCAAACCACAGTTAAGAGAAATCGATTTTTATAGAGTTATGGCCCTTGAATCACTGAAATGGTCTTGACCCTGGGGTCTGGTAATTTGGGACAAATTTTCTCAGCACCTATTTAAGCTGCATGAATTCAATATAGTGTGAGGTCTCCACTAGCGCTGTCATTGTACATGTTGAAGCCGTGATTCTGAGAAATCAATTTTGACTGAGTTATGGCCCTTGAATCGTAGAAATTGACTTGGTCCAGGGTGGCATCAATGGGGACCTATTTTCTCTGCACCACAAAGTGGGAAGGAGGATATTGGATTGGATCTTGTCCGTCCGTCTGGCCGTCTGCATTCAATGGGGACAAATTTTCTTTGCACTTACTAAATCTACATGGATGAAATTGTGTGCGTGGTATCCACTAGGGCTGCCATTAAACGTGTTTGAACCACGATTCTAAGAAATCCCCTTTTACTGAGTTGTGGCCTTTCAATGACTTAAATTGACTTAATCCAGGGTTGCATCAATGGAGACATTTTCTATTTTAGCTAGATGAATTAAATATGATGTGTGGTCTCCATTATTGCTGCTTTTGAACTGTACTCTTCCAAAAAAGAAACTATACAAATATTGAATTATTGATTACACTTTCTTTTCAATATGTTTATCACATTTGTCAAAACATTTCATGTATAATACATTGATGCTAACAACAATGTATAGTTTCTTTTTTGGAAGAGTATAGCATGACTCGTTTGAATCACGTTTCCAAAAAATTTGTTATGGACTTATGGCACTTGAATAACCAAAATTGTTTAGTCAGCTCTTTGAATCCAGATGGATGATATTTTGTGTGTTGTGTCCAATAATGGTGCTGTGGAACACCATTCAAGTTCAAATCACGATTCTGATAAATTAGATTTGTACAGGTAGAGAGAACAGTTTTCAGGAACCTTGGCTTGGGGTCTCACTGTGCATGAATCACAAGGCAGCACCTATGAACAGATGGTTGGGAATATAACAATCCGTAAAGGATCAAAGTTCTCTGCCCAGCCAGGATAGGCATATAATATGTTCAGCAGAGTAAGATCCCACAAAGGATTGAGGCTTGTGGCATTTGACAAGAATAAGATCCTTGTGAACCAAAAAGCTCTTGCTGAGTTGGAGAGACTGAGGACTTTAGGGGGCCGCCAAGCTGTCACGGAATTACAGTCCCACTACAATTTGGGTTGTAACTCTACAACTAAATAAGATAAAATCAAGTATCATATGTCATATTGAAGGTATTAACTTGTTCTTTAATATTATTAAGTGAAAATATATTTTTTGAGACATTTTCATCGAAGAAACAAGCAAAAACTACTCCGTCACGAAATTACACAAAATTGACGTGGTTTTTACCTGGCCCCTCCCCTAGGGGTCCATGTTAAGCAATGATCATGTCTGTGTGTGTGTGTCTGTCACTATGTCTGTCAGCCCGTGGCTGGGGCCAGGTCTGCTATCTCTGATTGCCTTGTTTTAATGTTGTGTTTAACTATCCAGAAAGTAATGTTCCTATCATAGTTAAGTTATGAAACTTCAATATGTTCATATTTAAGGTGTTTTTTGTTAATTCTGTAAGTTATAGAAACAAATATTGACTTTAACCCTGCTTTATGGGCAAGAAAATTCAAAAAGTCAATGTCACGGAATTACAAGAGGCAAATTGTCAATGAATGACATCAAAAGTATTAATTAGTTTCAATGTATTTATTTCAATATATTATACATATATACATAATTATTTACATTTTTACAGTTTAGCAATATATTACAATGAGTTTTCCACTTAAAATGACCAATCATAGTACATACTTCAAAAATTTTTTTTACACTCCGTGTCAACATTGGCTTGGCGGCCCCCTTTAGTGTTTTGACTGGCAGTATCCATTTCAAACTCTCACTGAAGGAACATTGCCTGTGGCTCATCTCAATTTGAGAACTCTATCTGGACATCACCTTGACATCAAGAGTGAGCCATTCATTGGGTATGTGGATGTTCTGTGCTGAACTGAGACTTACACTAATGACTGAGACCTATCCTCTGGAAGGATACCACTGCTCCAACCACACATGGTGTCTGTGTCTATGTTTCTGATAGACTAGCTCAATCAGTACAGTGTGGTCAGGTCATCAGCAACCAATGTCTGGAAGCATTTAGTGTGTCACTAGAAGGACTGTGTGTAACTGTGGTGTATGCGCCTCTGAGGGCCAAATGGACCCAACTCTCACATCATCTTCAGGAACTCCAAACTGATGTCACTTCAATGGATTGGAGTCCTGATGTGTGTGTTATCGGAGACTTCAACAATGACACACCAAGAAATGCCAGATTGTGTGAACTGTTCTCATGCTATGACCTCACCCGACATATATCTTGTCCAACCCATGTTCTTGGTGATGTACTGGACTCATTCTTCACAGAGATGATGTCCCAGTAATCCAGACACCAGTCTGCTATTCTCTCCAGCAGCTGACTGGAGGCCATTACTCTAGACTCAAAGAGGAAATGGCTTTAGTCATAGTTTGTACCTCTCCAATAGGCCCTTTAGATACAAAATGTTATTCCATAAAATGAAACTTGGGTAACTTTGATGTTGAGGTGCTTCCAACATAAGTGCATTTATAACAGAGATTTACTTGCTTCTACAATAAATCAAAAACTTCTGCACTAACAAAATAATTTTTGATTTCAAGGCCTTCAACTTTTGTGGGGTGACAGGGGATATTGTTGACTGTCTGCTTGTTATAATTTTTTTTTTTCTGGAAAGGTTTGCTGGCCGAGTAGTTTTTTTTTTTTTAAATACCCTGCATTTTCCGAAATATGCCTCAGATTTGAATTTTAGCTCTTATTCATGCAGAGAAATCTTGACTCGAGTTGCTATTGAGATGTTTTCGTATGTAAATCGAGGATGCTACTTTTTTTTTTGATTTTGAGGATTTCGGGGAAGTGATTTTAAGTGATTGAATCAACCTGTTGTTGGCACTTAGCTTGACTAGGAAATTGGAAGACTTGACAACAGTTTGGCAAGATCTGAGGCATTATTGAGTGGTTATTCTGGCTATTTCACATTTTAGGCAGGATGGCACAGTGCTCTGGGGTTGAAGACTTGTAGTTCCCTCTTTGTTGTTTGTGCTTGCATTTGCTAATGCTTGCATGAGTTCATACGCGTGTCTGTTTTGTCTGCGTCTCCATACACATGCACGCTTGTGTATGAGTGCATGTGAATGTCAATGCCTGCTACATCATGCTCATTGGGGTGGGAAATTGGCACCTGCCTCCAGACGAAAGTGGGTGATTTTGTGATGTGGCAGGTACATTTGCTCAACCTAGCCACATTGGTTGGTTAACAAAAGCGAACACGCACTGTACAAATAGAGCAGTTTGTGCAACTCGACAACCGATTAAATATAGCATCCTCTGCAACTACCAAGCCAGAGTTTGGATTTGGAAGTTCATGCCACTGGCTGCTAGCTTAGTACTCGCTGTTCTCCATTTTGTCTGTAAGTAGTATGTAAAATATTATAAATGGAAAAATATTTACGTTTCAGGGGATGCAGGAACTAAAAATTTTGTCATTTACCAAATTTTTAACGCATTTGTCGGCTGTCCATCATTTTGGCAGTTCCAAAAGAGGGAATTCAATCATAGCTTGCTCAGTAGAGACAGAACATGGTGTGCTCTGTGTGTGTATATCACAACTCTGACAACTAACAATATACACTTACGACCTTTCTGTTTCATCATCATGTTTCTTCTCACTAGTCTTGGACGCAAGGGTACGATGAATCAAGGGAACTTATGTCTTTATTTCTTTATTCAGAGAACGATTTCATTTCATCTTTGAATAAAATAATGTTTTATACCAAGTTTAACGATCATTCTCACTAGGGGTGGGACTTGTAAACGTGTACACGGTTAGTCAATCATAAACGTTTCTGAAAAAACACTGTGTACACGCACTCATTGGCTGCGTCCGAAAAGTGAAAAAAATTACGTCCCATCGTCTAATTTCTAACCACTTTAACCTGTGTAAAACGTCATAAGGAATGTGTTAAGGGGACTCTTAGGCCCGGGCCACACTGCCTGCTGCTGCGTTGCGTCTTCCGCAGGTCACATGCGTCTTTTCGTTTCGGTTCCCGTGTTATTCAATGAGAGCGGCCACACTGCATGCCGAACCTGCGCGTCTCACGCATGCAGAAGACGTACTGCTCGCATGCGGAACGCATGCAACCTGTGGAGGATGCAACGCAGCAGCAGGCAGTGTGGCCCGGGCCTTAGGAAGAGAACCGCGCTAATAAGAGAAACCGATGCACTTACACTAGGCACAGTGCTCACCCGCCTCCTGTCCGTCATGTTTGTTTTTGTGATTTGCTGGATGGACGGTCATCGCGGAATTGCGGGATAGCATTTCCTCCTCTTAATGGAAAGGATGCTTCAGTGTACCCTGTGCTAAAAGTGATAAATTAGGAAGCATTGTAGCACCTATCCTTTAAATTTAAAGAATCCGAATACTCTTATCATGACTGCCAAGTACAGTATCTCCCAAAAGTGAGTACACCCCTACAATACTTCAACAATTAATTGTCCCCCGCCGCGCGGAACATAGTATTCACGACCGTCCGTCCGCACGTCCCGAATCCTTGTCAGCGAGATATCTCAAGAACGAATTGACGGATATCCTTCAAATTTGATGTCAACATGTATTAGGGTGATACCCCGGCGCCAGTCGATTTTGGTGACCTTCGCATCACTCAAGGTCATACCGAGACATTGCTCATTTTGACACGATTTCAAATTTTGTGGCGGGGGACAAAGACACATTAGCGGTAAATACTTGTTTATTATCTATTTTCAAGGGACAACGTTTCAGAAATGAAACCTAAACCTTTTCTTAAGTGGTCATTGTACAGAATATGTAGCAGTGTAGATTTACTGCACTGTCCAAATAACTGAACAAACAGTCACTATTTCCAAAATGGGTAGCAACAAAAGTAAGTACACCTCACAGTCATTATCCCAAATTTTATCCATAGTGTCAATATTTAGTGCGTCTACCATTACTGTCCAGCACTGCCTAGATTCTCCTTGACAGGTTGTTGCTGGGGTCCTCCACTCTTCTATGACAGCATCACGGACCTGGTGGGTGTTGGACACCTGCTGCTCCTCCACCACCTTCTTGAGGATGCCCCACAGGTGCTCAATGGGGTTCAGGTCAGAAGAAATACTTGGCCACGCAATCACCTTCAGCTTCTTCAGGAAGGCAGTTGTCCTCTTGGAGGTCGTTATCATGATGGAAAACTGCCATGCGGGCCATTTTCCAAAGGGACGGGCATCATGCTCTGTTTCAGAATGTCACAGTACATGTTGGAATCCATTATTCCATCAATCAAGCGCAGCTCCCCAGGACCAGAAGCACTCATGCAGCCCCAGACCGTGATGCTGCCACCTCCATGTTTGACTGTAGGCAGTGCAAACTTGTCATGGTACTCCTCACCAGGGCACCGCCACACATGCTGGACACCATATGAGCTGAACAAGTTTATCTTGCTCTCGTCAGACCACAGAACATGGTTTCAGTAGTTCATGTTCCTGGACTGGTTGACTTCAACAAACTCTTCGGCTTTTCTTGTAGGCTAGCACCAGAAGAGGCTTCTGTCTTAGCCGACGGCCATGCAGACTGACTTTGCGCAGTGCACGGCGTATGGTCTGCACACGGACAGGCCGTTCTCTCACTGCTGCAACCGTTAGCAATGCTGCCTGCACTTCTGCGTCTGTTTTCTGAAGCCAACTTGTGCACCTGACGCAGAGCACGAGGACTCAACCTCTTTGGTCGACCCTGACGAGGCCTGTTCCGAGCAGAACCTGTCTTGGAAAACCACTGGATAACCTTGGCCACCGTGGTTTCACAGATGATCTTGTTGCTTAGACCATCTTTGTGGAGAGCAACAATTCTCTTTTTCAGATCCTCAGTTCTTTCCCATGAGGTGCCGTGTTGACCATCCAGTGACCAGAATGAGAGCATCACACCCAAAGCATCACAGTTTAAACCCTCAACACATGATTCACAACCTCATATAATCCAGTCGAACAGACAAAAGCATGAACATAAGACGCATTTCATTGCTTGGTTGACAATTACCAATTTAGCTGTGCACTCACTTTTGTTGCCACCCATTTTGGAAATGGTGGCTGTTTGTTTAGTTATTTGGACAGTGCAGTAGATCTATACTGGTACACATATTGTATAATTACTACTCTAGAATATATTCAAATTTCATTTCTGTAACATTGTCTCTTGGAAAAAATATAATAAATTCATTGTCAATATGAGGGGTACACTCACTTTTGTGAGATACTGTAAGCAGCCATAGTCTCCATGCTCCGTTCCTCTTTATGTTGCTTTAAAACACGACTGGTTAATGGCTCATTTTTATCTCACATATTGTTCACTGTGTTTTTTTTTTACATTTTTGGTGGACGTTCTGTCGGCTGCCTATATTTGCATGCACACGGTCATCCTCGCATCTGCTCGTTAAAAGAAAAGCATATTCATTTTATTTGAATGAGAAAGCATAAAATGCAGTTTACATTTTTTGTTTTAGCTTTGTGGATGTAAAAAGTGTTTCACAATTTAGTTTTACTTCATCAGTTGCTTTTCCTCCTCTATTACAATTCACTTTAATGAAACGTAACCATAGTGAGATGCTGCTGGCTGTGAGTAAGGGATGCAGTTCACAGTTTAAGTTTACAAATAAAACTGTACAAAAACAAGGTGCAATAGACAACTGTGTTGAGCGACAATGTCAGTTTATTTTGCAGCATCGTCATGTAGCACACCATGTATTTGGAAACATGGCTCGAGGTGAGGGCGATGCTAAGTACCACACATGCTTGACATGCGCACAGATGGTGCAACACATGAGCTAGCATGCATAGTGAGGGAGCTAGCTGCGCTGGCGGTAATGGGGGGGTGGTGCGAGAATGGTACCTGCATACGCATACAATTTTGACCCTTGCTGGAGCAACATGAGCTAACAGCATGAATATTTCCAGCCTCTTGCAGGAGTCTTCAGGATTGATCATCGAATAAGAATCATCTTAAAATACATACCATCCAAATGAACAATCCTGAACGTTTTGAAAGGACATCATTGATTGGCTAAAATATTGTCAGTCACTGGGGAATTCCCAGGCCAACACACTCAGCCAGCGCTGTGTAGACGATGCATACCTTGTCATGGTTTCTCAAAGTTTCCGGCGTCGATGGGTAACATTTATGAAGTTACAACAAAGCTATGAGAGCATTGAGGAAATTCTTGGTAGCAGCATGTGCATGACGGAGCCGATCTCGGGCAACCTATTGGTATAAATTAACCTACATAGGAAGCAAATAAACCCACGTGGATAGATGTCAAAACAAGCCAAAACACTGCAGTGGTGCTGGCTGCTAAATATTGGCCTGAATACATGTAAGTTAGCCAGGTACAATCAGCATAAAAAGTTGATAATTTTCCCATGACACACCTGCAAAAACAACGTCATGGCCCAATCAGCAGCGTAATTTAAAAAAGTTTTTTTTTTCCAGGCAGCTGCGTAACGACCCGTTACGCTGTTATTACACTGACGAGAAGCGTGTACTGATCTACACTTTCACGCCTGCAGGTCGAGCTTCCTGGGGAAGTATATTCAGCAATAATCAGCACTTTTGGCCCAGTGTTTATTGTAATTTCAGTTTCTTTTCCACCTCTGATATTTAATTGTCTGATTTCAGCAAGTAGGAGCCCCACAATTACAACAGTCTATGTAAAACCGGCTCCTTTTTGTTGTTCATCTGTTCTTATGACAGTGACCATGAATACATCTATGTTGATGCTGAGACCTGTTCATGCCTCCCCTTTCTTCATGGATCAGAACTTTCTTGACCGCATAAGTAGCATCAAAGACTTTGGTTGGTGAACCCGCTCTCTACACCTGACCTACATGTCAACTAGATGATATAATGACTTCATAATGATACTACATTTTTAAGTCTCGATTCAGTAGTGCATCAGGATCGCACAGAGGTGCACTGTGTAGTTTGCGACATACTGAAAGCTCAGTTATGATACAATCCACTTTGAAAATCTGCAACACGAAATATTGGTGCCGTTTCGGCTTTGCCTCAGTGTCGTCACAACTTATGAGCAAGCCACAATTAGTTATTTAGATAGCACTGGATATGAGGCTTAGAATCTGCTCTATATTAAGTTGGTCTCATTTAGACTTTGTTGTAAAAGTTTCCAGCTCTTCTTTGTTGCATACTGTGGATCATGAGAATAAATGTTGGAAATCTGACAGATTTTCTGTCAATCTGTCGCAAATTCAGAACACCGGTGCATTGATTGACATCAACACATGTCAGACTGTTAGAGACAAGTAAAAAGCATATTTGGACACGTGATATTGTGTGACACCTTGCCCGATTGGATAAGTGGAAATTTTGAGTCTTAAGCATGCAAAATTTTCATATTTTGTCAACCTATTAGGCTTCCCATTTACCTTGACGGGGAGCCGTCTTAATGTATTGCCCTCTCACATTTGGCACTCAGGATTTTTCACCACACTCCACTCTGGGACATGACTCCAGTAGCCTACAATACCATTGCCAGAACTAGATAATAGTAAAGAGCTGAATTTGGGATGAGATAAAATTTACTTTATTGAACCCCGTGGGGTAATTTATCCTCTGCATTTGACCCTTCCTATAGTTAGGAACAGTGGGCAGCCACAGAGCGGCGCCCAGGGACCAACTCCAATTCTAAAGCCAGTTCCTTGGTCAGGGGTACTGGTAGGAGTGTTCCTATGATGCATGTTTTTGTGGGTGGGGGAAACCGGACCACCCAGAGGAAACCCACGCAAACACAGGGAGAACATGCAAACTCCACACAGAAAGTAATTGCCATGTAGTACACGTGCTTGCAAACATAGTTAAGTTTGTGGGTCAGAAAAACGGGAATGCTGCTGAATGCTTCGTCTTAAAAAGTGCTTACCATTGTCTTTAGGGAGCTGTTGACGTAGTTGTAGGCTAATATGTACAGAGGTAACGAACAACGGTTTAAGGATTAAGTAATGTCAATGTTGTCAATTCAGTTACATGGTGTTTGTAGGAGTTAAAGTCCGCAAACACCAGGGTGAGGTTAAATGCGTTTCGTGTTGTGTGCTGGGCTCGAAATTGTGACCATACTTAACACTGTGCGACCTTCGAATTAAAATAGTTGCACCCGTGCGACCGCTTTTTCCCCCAATTAATCGCCTTTTTTCGAATACATTTGGTAGTCAGAAGGCATGCGAGTCGCCGCTGCAGCTTAAATACAGATGTGCGTATATCTCGGAGCAGTGCAGGAATCTACTGGACATACAGCAGCCGAGCGCACCGGCACAAGAATGGAGCGCACCTAGTGTGTTCCCTCGAGGTGACAGTAACCATTCTGACCAATCAAAGGGGAGCTTGACGTCCTAAACCTCAGTACTGATTCTAGAATGGTTAATTCTAGCCGTCAAACAATCCATTTAGCGGGAATGAGAGTTACTGTTGTAGCTATGCACATTTGGACGGTAAGTGAAACGAAAAGCAATGGAAGACTTTTTTTTTTTTTTTTTTGGTACCGTTAACGTGAAAAAGTCCAGTCTGTATCCAAAGTTACTGAAAATGGAAAATCATGACGGTGATTTGTGTGAACCGGCGGTGAAATCAGTTGATTAAATCATTTTCGCAAAGAGTTGCATGGAAATTTTAATGGATGAGGTTTCAAGAAGGTGAAGTGCACCGCGTTCATGGTAAAGATAAAGGCCCGAATCTCGCTGTTAAACAGCGCGTTATCTACGGAGTCCAAACATTTTAAACGTGATCGTCCTTCCAAACATGGAGAGAGCAAGAAACACAGAAAATACTGTGACCAATGTGCGGAAACGAGTAGGTCCGGTGTTCTGTTAATAGTTGCAACTTATCAAAATATGCTGCCTCGCGGCTCAGCGTTTCCACAGCCCTAAAATCTCCGTCTCGGTTTCTTCGCTCATATCTTCTGTATCCTATCTGCAAAAATCATTGACATTTTTTACAGCGCGTCTTTAGACCAGTAAGCATTTATATATTTGCAAGTACACACAACGTTTTCCTGAAAATGCAGAAATTGGAAGACAATTGCATGTGCAGTTGCGTCTCTGGAAGTGATAATTGGTGGAGCCCGGACCTTGCTTTTGCGTCGGTGATTGTTCCTGGCTTGTACTCTATTTTCAGTTAGTAACGCGTTCTCCAATTTTGACAATAATCCTCTGGCAGTCGAAGTTACGGTTTCTTTCTCCATGAGATCTATTGACGATGAAATAATGGGATAAATTCAGATCAGAAAAATTACTTGGGCCACTCAAAAATTGTTCAACGCTTTATAAATGACAAACTGCTCTCAAACGTCTGCGCTACCTTTTCCACACATCAAGTGATTTCGCTGGCGCTTCATGATAGTTTTGTTTAAATAAAATTTAAGACCATTTGAAATGTCTGTGTGCAATTCTGAATAACGCTGATTTAAATGCACGAAATTACGCTTCCAGATAAATGATTGTCGCCGTCCCGAAATGTACCGCATCGGCGTGTTCTCGGAGTGAATCTGTTGCTCATGCTGCATTCATGTGGTATGGGAATTATGGTAAATGCCAAAAGCCGGCATGAAAAGTTCACATGAACACCCCCCCATGTGGTATTTTCCACTGTGCAACTCGTAGAAAATTTTGATACACGAGTTGCTGAGATGAGATGACCTTTGACCTTTTCAACATGGTTTTACCCATGATACAGGCCTGAATCTGTGAGTCCGCCATCTTTAATTTCCCAGTACCACAACAAAAGCACGTGAACACAACACACTGGTAAATATCACTTCACAAGTGGAAAATATCATCTTTTCCATCGCACGTGAATGCAGCATCAGTCACTCAAGGAAGTTGCATGTCGCGATTGCCACTATTAAAGCAAATTCAACCAATCCACGCAAATTTCTCGCGGACAAAAAAAATAAATTGCCAAGATATTGCAACTGTCATTGCCACTTTTTGAAACAGTTACCACAAAAAAACAATAAAAAAGCCAGGAAAATCCTGGAAGGATTGTTTGTCAATTATGCAAGTGCAAGTCCGGGTTAGTAATTAAGTGGTGCGGCCCTTAGCTCCCATCTTTAGTCCTAGAGACGCCCCTGGGCGTGTGGTATAGGCTACTATATCTTAAAACAAACATATCCAACTCATTATAAAGTCTGCTTATGTTATAAGCCAACAAATTGCAAAGTTACCGCTGTGGACTGATCCATATTGCAATATTGAGGCAAAAAAAAGGACTTTACGACTTCACGTCAGATCTGCATTTAACCCTAACACAATTGAAGATTTCATTCGGATCAGTGTGGAGGGTCCTCTGGACACGCAGTGAGGAGATGTATAGAAGGGCAGAGAGCAAGGAGACCCAATTTTAAATCCTGGCCTCCAGATATGGCATAAAGCCAATGTAGTGGAAACCTTTGTCAATCAATGAGCTCAAGACTCTCATATTGTTTAATAATTGTCATTTGTTGGAGACAGTTGTATTGTTAATGTGGAGTGTTATATTGTAGTTTCTTTAAACATTAGAAAATAAATGTATATATTGGTGCTTCTTAGATTTCGGTGTGTCAGTGTCTGCTCTGTGTGTCTGTGTGTGTGGTGTGCGCGTCTCAGTGGGGAGGAGCAGCCATCACATCGATGGCTGATTGAAACTTTTTAATAAATGTTTGTCTAACTTGAGACCTGTGATATTTGTTATCATTGTGCCATTTTTTGATGTAAATTGAGGGAGCAAAAGCGGTATCGGCCACAAATATCGGCTCAAGAAAATCGGCAGTCCATGATCGGTCATCGGCTAAGGGTGATGGAAAAAAATCGGTATCGGCATCGGCCCTAAAAAATCCATATCCGTCAATCCCTAGTATCAACTTGAATTGATCAGGGCACGCAGGACAGATGCACAATTTGTCTTGGATGAAGGAGAAATGGGGAGAAGCACCACTCACCAGTACTGCCAGCGGTGGGAACTGATTCCCGAATGAACGGATGTGTTGTAGCTATATTTACACACCGAAGACGGAAAACTACAGTCTGGCGAAGGGAGACGGAAACCAGAAATACACAAAGGCAACAATCGAGCGAAGTGAAAATGAGTGCACTGAAAGGAAACATGAGAGGGCTAAAGAACAAAACAGTAACTGAGTTACCAAAAATGAAGGAAGAGACATCCAATACAGAAACCAATCTCTCTCAGAAATCACATGGCCTGTAGTTTCAAAAAATGACCAGCTATTCATTTTGGGCAGGTTTCCCCACCCACTTTGGAGGATCAGAAAAGCTACAGCAAGCAAGTTTGTGTGTGTTACCATCTTGGCTTAACAGCTTGTTTAAGTGATGGCTGTTGAGCCCCACTGCTATCTCATGATGATGTGGATATTATTAAGGCTATTGAGCATACTGTAATATACCATCTAAAGATGTGACAGCTGTTGTACTCCTTGTTGCAAGGAACCAGGATTATGAAGCATTTCAGTGGATCGATGCTATTGCTAACCACTAACCGCCACTGGTTAATGAGCTAAGGAATATTTCCTAGCCTGCATATTCATTCTGTATTATGGTGTCCTCAACCTCCTTATTTACTCCCCATATTCCTGTCCTGTGAGAGACTGTGCCCTGAGGTTGTAGTTGTAACTGGGTTGGGATTGTATCTGATTTTCATACTTGTCATGTTGTCGCAGGGCAGATGGCATAATTTAAAAACGGGTCCTGTCGAAAACCATGAGGTGAAATATGTTCTGAGCATAACGGCAAATTGCATTCAGGTTTGAAGCTGGTGGAGCCCATGTTCTTTAACCATTGTTTTAGTATGGCAGGTCTAGACGCAGGAAACGTGTGGGAAGGTCAGTTAGATGGACTTAAAACTCTCCCTGTTTGAATCATATGTCCCATTTGCACATCCTTAAGCTGCACATTGTGGCTTTGTGGTTGTATCAACTCGGGTCCACTTGTGAAGTTTGCATTAGTGAAAATGAAATGACACCTCTTCATTTGATCACACTGCATTTACAGCATTTGTCATTCTCATGGAGACAAACTCGCTTCATACCGGAAATGGTATGGACTCCTGACTGGGTAACATTGTAACGTGGCTGTACGTGCAGAAATGGCCCATAGACCGACTTTAACAACTTTAACTGTTGATTTTATTTGGTGAGAAAAAATCTTCAGAATAATCATTGTGTAAAGCAGAAAGTCTGCTCTTTGTATTTGTGTTTACATTGTATGACTTGCCTTTTCTTTTAAGAAAATAAACCAAACCTGAGACAGGTTGCTAGACTGCAGAGAAAAAAGGTTGAAAACATTCATGAAGTGCCATTCACTTTTTTTTTTTTTTTTTTTTTTTATAAAGTTATGACTGATTTCAAAGTTTGTGTTTTTGACAGAAAATGGCTGCTGCTTGTAAAACAGGTGGCTTCAGATGAATGACTTTTTTTTTTTTTTCCTTGCTCACATCAGCCAACATTCAAACCAAACCGATGAAGTGAATAACATTGATTGAAGGTGCTATTCTACATAATTAATGATATTCTGTACTGGCCAGCAAAGTCAATGGAATACACCTTTATAGCCTGCAGTACTGTGCTGGCTACCTAGTGATGCCTGGCTGTGGTGAAGTTGTGTGAGTAGCATGACTAAAATCAACATGGTAAGGACCGGTCAGCAGCACCGTGTCCCGCCCTCGCTCCCTGCACACTGTCACAGGCTGAGGGCCACACGCCCACCGGTCAAAGGCCTGAATCAAGAAAAGTAAAGTGCTGGCAGATGGCTGGGTCTCTGTAGATACAGACGCCACTGCACACATCTAGTGCATCATAAAGTAATGATTGAGAGGCTTTAGATTAGTATGAGTCCTTTCAATGGGCTTTTTTTTGGGGGGGGGAATCCTCCTTTGTATACCTTAAATAAACCACATACTACAATATTATGGTTTATATTTCTTTTAAATTATTTAATCAGAGCATATATAAATTACATACTGCCACAGAATGCAGCAAACAAGACCAAAGCCAGTAAAAAATGTGAGCGGCTGTTAGAAATTGGAATCCCCCTATCGCTGTGGCTGGTGGGGGGGGGAAAGGTTCATTTTCCGACCCTGAGGCTCATGCAGGGAGAATTTGCAACTGAAACTCCAACCTGATATAAAGCAGTACAGGAAACTGAGCTGAGGCAATTTCTGTTAGTCATGGGGAGTGGGGGGGAACCATCTGTCTGCATGACAGTCCTCAGAGGAATGTAATATCCTGTGTGTTAGCTGGGAAGTTCTCTTCCTTAACCTTAGATGTCAAAAAAAATACACACAAGCTTTATACACTTTGGCCAAGTGCTATGTAATGCTCAAGGCCTGAAAAGGAAGTGCCTTTTAAAAAGAAATGCTTCTCCCAGCTGTGTAGTAGTTTCTGTGTTAGTTGAACCTTCTGTGGAGTGTGTGTCTGGGCAGAAAGACTGCTTTCTTCAAGCCTGTGTGATGTCAGCCTCCTCCACAGCGCAGGCCTGGGTCAGGAGAGAGACATGAGTCACAGGAGGGTGCCTCATATTCACCTCTGCAGGTAGACCAGTCAGCCACTGTCAGCAGTTTTGAGTCAGGGGGCCTTGTTTTGTTTCCATTTTCACATGTTCATTAAGGCCTGCTGATGGGATTCTTGGTAAAAGCCAGACCTTTAGTTGAAATGGTGACATTCCACTATGGCAGTCAGTCAGCGAGTGACAAATCCTGTTGAGTCATGATGAGATTCCTGGTAAACGTAGCTCTCTGCTTCCGGAGTCACTCCCCCCCCTCTCTGCTACGCGACTGCTGTGCCAGTAAATTATGATTGCATTATTATTGGAAGTGTTTGCGATGTGGGCAAGTCTGGAATTCCCTGGAGAGTTTCTCAATGGAAATGGAAACCTGGAAATTTGACCCCAGATTGGCCGTATAAATGGTGGTGTTGCCCTGAATGCTGCTGTTGTAAAGACGCATGCGAGGTTTGCTGGTTAATGTTGAACGGCAGTTGACCGGTTTTTCCTCATGTGCCCGCAGGTGCCCAAGCAGCAGCCCCTCACCCTGCTGACGGGTGCGGAGGACACCAAGCACTATGACGAGGCGCGCAAGTGTGTGGAGGAGCTGGCTCTTTACCTCAAACCTCTCGGCAGCAGCAGAGGTGAGCCGCACTGCACCGGTGAGCCACCTGCCGGGCCTCGCGGCTCTGTCCTCTGGGCGTTTGCATAAAAGCATGCATGCTGTGGGGAGGGGGAGGGGGAGGGGAGGGGCGCTGTGTGCAGGTGTCCAGGGGGTGTAGTGAGTGGCTCTCTGCATGGCTGAGTAAGCACACTGTTACAGGTCATCTGAGGACCACTATGCACTCTGTAAGGAAAACATGTCTCCCACTTTGCTTGCATCATCAGTGTGTTGAGTGCCAGTGTGTGTATCAGTAAAATGTGGAGGTAAAATCCATGCATGCCAAATATCACTTTTTTTTTTTCCTCTTTTTAAATGGGACTGTCTTGCTCAAAAATACCTTTGTTTTCTCTCCCTTTCTCTCGCTCCCCCTCCCTCTCTCCCTTTCTCTCGTTCCCCCCCCCGCTTCTCTCTCAGGGGTGGGGCTGAACAGCGCTGCTCAGAGCATGCTCAGTAGACCCATGCAGCGGAAGCTGGTGACGCTGGTGCACTGCCAGCTGGTGGAGGAGGAGGGCCGTATCCGCGCCATGCGCGCCGCCCGGTCCCTGGGAGAGCGCACCGTCACCGAGCTCATCCTGCAGCACCAGAACCCCCAGCAGCTCTCCTCCAACCTGTGGGCCGCCGTGCGTGCCCGCGGCTGCCAGTTCCTCGGCCCTGGTGGGTTTGGCACGACGAGATCCCGCTGCACAGCACCTCTCTAGCTTCCACCGTCAAATTTAAGTTTCAGTTTTTCGTTTTTAAACCAACATTCCTTGGTTGATTACCTTTTTTTTAAAATTATTATTTTTAAGCCTGTACATCATTTTGTTTTCGAAAAGTAACATTGAGCTTCTCATGTGGCCATTGCCATGACCCAGGTCAAATTGTATGGAAAAAAAAGGAGGGAGGTGCATGGTCTAAATGTCAAACAAAAACTTAAAGAAAAAGAGCAATACATACTAATGAGAACTACATTAATCAAACTGAGGCAAACGAGTACATGGTGCCAGGGAAGAGCCCTTAGGTGGTGAATTAGCAGGCTGAGCTGGGCTGGGTCCAGCAGAACGGCGCTGAGTGCAAAGCCAAACACACCAGAGGGGGGACGGAGGGGAGGAGAGGGAGAAAGAATGAAACGCACCTGAGAGACCGGCCAGGTCTGCCCAAGCGAGGCAGAACACCAGCCACCTGCAAAGACGAACCGAAAAGGAGCAACACAGAAACAGCAGCCCCTGCTGGCAAGAGGCTGTCACACCCCCCTCCATAAAAAACTGGTTCCTACCCCGGATCCACATCTCACCCCTTACTTTAAGATGCCCTACAAATAACCCAGCTTTATTTTTAATTTTAACTCCAATTTCCTTAACTTATCTATCCCAACTGCACAGTGGAGTTCAATAGCCTTTTTTTCTTTTTGTTTTTCAAATACTCAGACACTCAGGTCTGTAATCATTCTTTAAGGTTTACCCTGTTTTTTTTTTTTTTTTTTTTTTTTTTTTTTTTTTTTACACCTAGGTCAACCTGAGCGCTTTCATAGTTACTAGAAAACTGACCTGAAACTTGTCCTTTACTCCCCCACCTCCACTTATCACCTCCCTCCCACCTCAGCAGCCTGGTACCAAGGAAGCTTTTCTAGAGGAAAGGGGGAGAGACTCAAAAGAGCTGCAGTACAGATGGAAGCCCAGGGAAAGGCACATGGCTGTGGCTGGGAAAGAGCTCTGGACACTGCGTCTGCAGCCACATTATCAGAATCCTGTATACGTCTAATATCTAACCAGTGTGACAACAGAAATAACAACCATCTTATTCATCTTTGGTTAATAATACAGTCATACCGTATAAACCTATAATCTTGCAGAGTTGTGGTTCCCAAACTCATTTGCAGGGAGCCTCCTTTGTGCTGTCTGGAAATCACTGCTGCGTAGAATTGAGGAAGTTTAACTGTTTTCTCAGCTAAAGCCTGTATTTTGTGGAGCGGTTTTGGTGCCAGGTGACTGGGTGACAACCAGAGGCTGCCGCTGTAGCATTTGGTGAAAAATGAGAAGTGCTGGAAGTGCCCTATGACTATGCTAAAATCATAAATATTTAATATCAGATATGAGCTCTTTTAACCAGGAATATCAGCAATCTGGCAAAGGTTTGATTTTACAGAGCGCAGAAACTTTGAACCGGTTTTTCTCTGAACTCACTTAGTGGTCAGTGGACCCTGCTTCTCACCCTCTCGAGTATTTAATCTGCGGCGGAGCTGTATGAAGAGCACCGATGTCACGCTGTGGACTTTCTAGGATTCCTGTAACCTCTATGACGTTCTGCTCTGGAACGGATGTGTGTTTGCTGCTGCTCCAGCAGTAATATTGTGCTTTGTGTGCGTTTGCTGCAGCTATGCAGGAAGAGGCCCTGAAGCTGGTTCTGCTGGCTCTGGAGGACGGATCTGCCCTTTCCCGGAAAGTTCTGGTGCTGTTTGTGGTGCAGAGACTGGAGCCCCGCTTCCCTCAGGCCTCCAAAACCAGCATCGGACACGTGGTGCAGCTCCTCTACCGGGCTTCCTGCTTCAAGGTAGCCCTGCCCCTCTCTGCCCATCTGTCTCTCGATTTATTATTTGTTTATTGACCTTAATTTAATTAGGTACTTTTGCCATCGAGGTCAAGGATCCCTTTGACAAGGGAGACCAGGCCAAGAAAGGCAGCAGCACACGGCCACATCACAAGATTAACGAAGCAGAACAACATTATACAACTTTAAGAAGGAAGTCACTACAAAGTCCAAATAATACAAATTGTAATCATACTGAAATGCAAATTCTGCGATAAAACAAATGGCAGTCAAGTGCCGCGACACTGTCCAAAAGAGTCACGCTTAAAGGCCTTTGAGATCGATGCAAAGGTGTGATGACAAATTAATTGTGGCAATTTTGAATCTCTCTGGAGGGTGTTCCATGTAAGAGGGGCAGGAAATTTGAATGCCTTTTTTCCAAACTCGGTGCAGACACGTGGAAAGATTAACTGCACAGCATCTTATAAGCGAAGGCCATTTTGACTTGGGTTTCTGAGGAGATATGTACAGAAATAGGAAGGGACCAGCCCAAGGAGAGTTTTATAAATAAAACCCAACCAGCGCATACATCTACGCATTTATAAACAAAACCAATCAGATTCTGCATACAAGATGCAATGAAAGGTGAGATATTTACATCCAGTGGCAAATCTTCAGGCACAATGATGCACAGTATCCAATGACCGCAAACACTGGGCTGAAGCACCCATGTACAACACATTCCCGTAGTCTATCAAGGGTAGGAAGGTTGACGAAACATTTTTTTCTAGCTCTAAATGAAGAGCAGGATCAGTTTTGAAAGCGGAAGCCCAATTTCAATTTGAGCTTGATTGGCAATGTTTGTCTTAAATCATAACTGGTGATCAATAACAAAACACAAGTACTTAGCATATAACTGGACTCTAATGAATTGCTTCTTTTTGAATGGTTAAAATACTTGGGAGGTTAGGCGGTGACTCAGCTGAGTTTGAGAGGGTCATTAGTTTAGCCTTGTCTGCATTTAAAGCTGTTTTCAGTTTCTGCAGGCGAAGCCCACATGCTCGGTTTCAGAATTGATACCATTGTTGGAGTTTTGGGGACATTCGTGGATTGATTGAATCAAAGTGAAACTGATCCCAGAACTGAATTTTTTAATCCCCTCTCATTTGAATCTGAATTGTCTAAATGGAAATGGAGTGGATGTGATCTGTGACTGGAAGCCCCCTAATTTGGTTTGCGTTTCCCCAATTTGAAAATAAATTGAAAGCGCACCTGGCCTTGATTCATAAATGCCTTGTTTGATTTGAATCTGAATCCCAGCCCTTGTTTGAATCACTGAACATCCCCCCTGCAGGTGCTGGAGTATGTCCAGTAAAAGGTGTGTTGTGGGTTGATCTATAGATAATTGGGCGTCTCTCTCCAGGTGACAAAGCGAGATGAGGACTCGTCCCTGATGCAGCTGAAGGAGGAGTTCCGCACGTATGAGGCGCTGCGACGTGAACACGATTCTCAGATTGTCCAGATCGCCATGGAGGGTGGCCTGCGCATCGCACCTGATCAGTGGTCCTCCCTGCTCTATGGCGACCAATCCCACAAGTCCCACATGCAGTCCATCATTGACAAGGTGCGCGCTTGTGTTTGAGGGGCATGTGTGCAGGCGCCTGGCTCCAGGCTCAGTTTTCTGCTGTCCCAGAGGCTGTTGACTCAGGCCTAAGATGCACTGTTCACTTCCGACTCCACCATTATGACATGACCTCATTTTTCACCGTATATAGAAGTGCCTCACCTCACAGCGCATTGGCCCTGTGGCAGTTTCTTAAATGCACAGTAGCAGTATTTGTCACCTGCATTAAGTTGTCCTACGTATGTGAACATTATGCTAATCGTAGAAGTGCCACCAGTGCTAGAATTGAAATGGAAATTTGCTGGAGTTGACTGAAAACCAGAACATTTGCATTGAAATGTGAATTTTTAGGAAGGATTAAATGGAATTGCATTTTTTACAATGGATTTTTTTCTTGCCGTTATAAATCCAGCTTCGGTATCAATTTGGAGTGCGTACCGATGGCCTCATCTGTTGATTTTTTTTTTTTTTTTTTTTTAAATCCTTGCATGTGGGGAAAAATGTGAAGATTTCTATTGGCCAAGTTCTCCTTGGTGCAGACTTCAGTCCGAGTAAATGTCAGTGCTTACTTACACACTTAACAGGCAAAGACTACAGCGGAAGCACTCAGTCGGTGGTGCCAGTTTTAGTCATGCTTGTTAGGGAAATGTGAAGTGGCTGGTTGTTTGCTGACTGTACATCGTGGTTGTTTGTTGTAGTTACAGACACCGGCGTCATTCGCCCAGAGCGTGCAAGAGCTGACCATCGCTCTGCAGAGGACTGGAGACCCAGCCAACCTCAACAGACTGAGACCGCACCTTGAGCTGCTGGCCAACATCGACCCCAGTCCAGGTCAGACACGGATCCTCTCACTCACTTATAGTCATAGACCCCGTTTTCCATGTCATCCAGCTTGGGTCCTTCTGCTATAGGTGGAGTTGAAGCTGAGTAATGGGTTACTTGGCGAATAAGGTCATTGGTCCTAAGTGGCTCTCTCTCTGTAGATGCTCCACCTCCCACCTGGGAACAGCTGGATAAGGGATTGGTGGCAGTTAAGACTGTAGTGCATGGCCTGGTAGACTTCATCCAGAACCACAGTAAGAAGGGCAGTGACCAGCAGCAGGTGAGTTACCTGAGCCCACTGCAGAGCCTCACTGTGCTGCATAAACACAGTCTGTGTGATTGTGGTGCAGAAACGCCTCCCTCTCTCCTCTCCAGCCTCCTCAGCACAGCAAGTATAAGACCTACATGTGCCGCGACATGAAGCAGAAGGGCGGGTGTCCCCGCGGGGCCAGCTGTACCTTCGCCCACTCCCAGGAAGAGCTGGATAAGTGAGTGTTTGCGCATGCCCCTCAGTTAAACGGGTTTCCTCTGAGTATGCTCACTGATTGGGGGCTTAGGCTTGATTTTTTTTTCTTTTTTAACCTTTCAACTGTTTCATGCAAATAGCGCGACAGAAGTAAAATTGACTTGACAGTTTGAACAGGCCAGGCAAAGACAATATTGAGCCACACACACTCTCCGCCCCCCCTTGGACAGGTACCGGAAAGTGAACAAGCGCCTAGCTGCCCGCCGGCCCCTCAGCCAGTCCCTGACCCAGCTGAAGGAAGTTGGACTGCCCTGCGCCCCAGGCCTGCAGGCGGAGGACGAGGGCCCTGTGGAGGTGATGGGCCGCAAGCCCTCGTCCTTGACCAACGGCATCGTGGCGGCGGGGTCCGGATCGGCACTGACGCAGCTCATTTCCCGAGGTGCCGACCCGGGATTCGACCCGACACGCAAGTCTAGCAAGTTGGATCCAGTTAGCCTGAGTGCGCCGGGATCTCCTCCTGACCCGTGAGTAGCCAGTCGGCAGGTCAGAAAAGACCTCCAACCTGCCTGCTGTATTCTGCCATCAGCATCTGTGCGAACACTAAAAAAACATTCTCATGATTTCCTGCCTTCAACTGGTAATTATGAAGCATTGACAAAATGTTTGTTACATTGTGAGAACATTGTTCATTGAATCCTAGCTACCACACTGCTCTCTCTCCAAACCTGTCTTCATACTACTCTACTTTTCAGAAATTTCTGTCCATATTTAATACAGATATAATCATTGGGCTTAGACACTCCATTCCTGATGGAATGTCCCTCTTTTCAGTATGGACCCCAAATCTGTGATGGCCATGACTCCCCACGGCTTGCCTCACCCCAGAATATCAGCGGAAAACCTGTCCTTACATAAGCAGCTTCCAGTGGTCCCTCGTGGGCCCCAGATGTACCCCCAACAGCAGCCTGAAATCTTCTACCCCGAGCCCAGACCCCCAGCCTCTGCATCGCAGTACGAGAGCTCCCCGTACCCCACAGGTAATGGACCTGCTCATCTTTTCACCTTCAGGATGCATCAGTCATCTTAAAATCATATCTTCACCAGATGAACCACAACTTGTTGATGGAGCAAATGTTGGCACGAATTTCAAAAGTACACGATGTGTAAAAAATAAACGATGTGTATGAATAGTTTACTCTGCATGGAAGTTCTGCTTTTTACCCCTTGGCTGACTCGGGCAGGAGGGGTATTGTCGTCACCTGCATGTCCGTCTGTCGTCCATCCTCTGTCCATGATTTTGTCCGGGCCAGTACTCGACAACTTATGATCACAGCTTCACCAAATTTGGTATGGGAACTCGCTATGACCCATAGATGTGCAAAGTTGATTTTTTCTGGATTTGACCTTTGAACTTAGCACTGTGACTTTGACCCTGGAAATCTTGTCCGTGTTACATTGTCCGGGTCAGTGCTCTGCAACTAATTATCGCAGCTTCACCAAATTTGGTATGATAACTCACTATGACCCATAGATGTGCAACATCAGGTTTTTTTTGCTGGATTTGACCTTTGACCTTAGTGCTGTGACCATGACCCTGGAAATATTTTCCGGGTCAGTACTCTGCAACCAATTATTGCAGCTTCACCAAATTTGGTATGGTAACTCACTGTGACCCATAGATGTGCAACATCAGGTTTTTTTTTTTTGCTGGATTTGACCTTTGAACTTAGCACTGTGACCTTGACCCTGGAAATATTTTCCGGGTCAGTACTCTGCAACCAATTATTGCAGCTTCACCAAATTTGGTATGGTAACTCACTGTGACCCATAGATGTGCAACATCAGGTTTTTTTTTTTGCTGGATTTGACCTTTGAACTTAGCACTGTGACCTTGACCCTGGAAATCTTGTCCGTGTTACATTGTCCGGGTCAGTACTCTGCAACTAATTATCGCAGCTTCACCAAATTTGGTATAACTCACTATGACCCATAGATGTGCAACATTAGGTTTTTTTGCTGGATTTGACCTTTGACCTTAGTGCTGTGGCCATGACCCTGGAAATATTTTCCGGGTCAGTACTCTGCAACCAATTATTGCAGCTTCACCAAATTTGGTATGGTAACTCACTGTGACCCATAGATGTGCAACATCAGGTTTTTTTTTTTTGCTGGATTTGACCTTTGACTTTAGCTCTGTGACCTTGACCCTGGAAATCTTGTGCGGGTCAGTATTCGTCAACTAAGTATCGCAGCTTCGCCAAATTTGGTATGGTAACTGTGACACGTGGATGTGCAAGGTCATGTTTTTGCTGGATTTCACCTTCGACCTTAGCGCTGTGACCTTGAGGCAGGAAATCTTGTCCGGGCAGAGGGTTATGCAGCAACGCATTATGTTTGATTTTAGCAATTGACTTTAGGCTATGCCGGCGTTTTGGATCGTACTGATGCAGTTGTGGCAGGGCTCAGTAATGACCGGTGGAGTTATTACTGCTACAGTGCAAATGGCACTATTCTACATTCACGTTTTCATCCTGCAGTCTTATTGGAAGAGTTGGGTGGGGGACTATTGATTCATTATTTATCTTTTTGTGTGTGTTTGTGTGTGTTGATGAGTCTGATTTTTGGCGAGGCATATTTGCAGTCTCTGACTGGCTGGTTAGTAAAGTATATTTATAGAATTTATCAAAATGCAATATATCCATTTTACTCATTTTGAGTAAATCAGCTTTTTTCTATGTTGGCATCTATTGCATTTTATAGAAAAACACAAACTTTGACCATGAAAAAATACAACTTAAAGCCATCCTTAGAAATTATTAATATTTCTACCATGTGTAAGAAGCACAGGGCTATCCATATTCCCTCAATTTTCATCATTATTATTGTTGCATTTTGGAAACAAACTCTTCATTTGCTGTATTCGACTGATACTGCAGTGTCAGTGTTTCACTCGTATACCGGTTTAGTACTTGTCCTCCCTTTAAATGCAACATTCTCCCTTCCTCCCCTAGGTAACCCATATTCCTACCAGCCCTCTCAGTACGTGCAGCAGCGTTACATCCGCAACGCCCCTCCCCCCAGTGAGCCGGGCATGCCCCCTTACCAGGACCCGTACCCGGCTCCCTACGTCCCGGACCGCCAGTACCCGGCCCCTCAGTCCGGCCCCCAGTTCTCCACCATGGCCCAGCACGTGTACCCCTCTCACTACGACAGCCGTCGCCACTCCCCCTACGCTGGCCCGCCGCCCCCCCAGTCCTTCCCGCCGAGGGACGAGCCGGTCAGGATGAGCCCTGTGCCCGTGGACATCCCGCCCCCGCCTCCTCCTCCGACAGCCGGCTCTCCTTACCTTTCCGAATCCTCTCGGGACAGGTACCCCCCAGAGGGATACTACCCTGTTGGCCCCCACCACACCCAGATGAGGGCGTACGCCAGGGTGAGTGGTACCCCGCTGTTTTGTGTTCTGCTGTTGGTCAAGCATGTATTCAGTTCATTACAGATGCAAAATACGAGAATTGGGACATGCTTTTTACATGCTGCTCAACCTTATGGTCTTAATCATGCATGCTGGCAGGAATTTTACTGGTAAAGTAGCTACATTGTGTTAAAACTTTGAGGTTGAATCTCTCTGGGCTCCAGTGGAATCCAGTTCACGATAACAAATATGTTGCTTTCAAGACATTGTAATTGGACTTTTTCAGCTTCATTATTGAGTTGCATCTTTGGTGGTGTGATGTTTCAGTGGTATTTAAAGATCAAGAAGCCACTGGATTAACCCTGTTTTTCTGCAAACTAGCCGATATCCGTGCTATGCACGGGTTATATGCGCGGGCACTGGTGGTGCAACAGATCATCGTTGATCCGTAGTCAGTACAGATCCCTCTTTACGGTTCAGTATGCACATGATCCGCGTATTGGTTGATGGAAAACAGAAGGTTGTGCTAGGGGTGGGATGTCATCGCGATGATCATAAAGCGAAATGAGACAACTTGCCGCTATGGTGTGTGTGTCAGTTGCATGCCATTTCTTCTTGAAACATACAATCGGTCTGAAATGAACAACAATTATTTGAAATGCTTCCAGGAACATAATTCAGATTAGAAATCCTCTAATTGTCGGCGAGGTTGAGCAGCTTCCATCACCTTGGCTCAGCTGGCCAACCTTAAGTCTGCTCCTTTATAACATGTTCCAAATGAGAGTCAAGCAAGTTAGCCTGTTGCCAATGATTATGAAGTGATAGAGAAGAGCTGATAGACTTAACCGCGATACAGTATTACATTGAAAGAATGCTAATAATCTAAAGAATTACAAAAAAACTTGTCCAAACTCCATCTCTCATTTTAGCAATTTAGCTGATTTTTAAACTCTTGCATCCTGGATTTGCTATCGGAGGATTTCCTAGCCCTGCTTTCACCATACCTTCTCCTGTTCCCATTTACGTTTCCCTATTAGCAACTTGGTGTTAATTCATTTAGATACGAGAATCAGTCCGTAGAATTACTGTCCCGCTCCCCTCATCTTGCATTGCTCATTGCAGTTATCAAGCATTTCCCCATCCACGTTAATTGTGACATAAAACAGCAACGTCTTAAAAAGCTTCTGAATTCCTGTAGCTCACGAAATATATGGCATATATATTTTTTTAGCTGCGACCAAGCAGCTCTATGAACGCTTGTCTGTCTGTCTGTCCGTTTTTGACACCTTTTTCACCATGTTCCTGTCGTCGTATCATCATGAAATTTTCAGGAGTTATTGACCTTCACCAAAGTGATGTCCATGCCTAAGGTCGAGGTCAAAGGTTAAGTTCACAGAGGCCACGACATTGTTTGCAGGTTTTCGCGCAGTAACTCCAGTTAGAATTCATGGATCGCTATGAAATTTTGGAAATGGCTTCGAGGCATACAGGTGTTGTTCCCTATTGTTTCTCAAGGTCATCCGTCAAATCCCAAGGTCACAAAGAAAAAAAAAAGTGTCAATTTTGCCCGATTTGACGGTTTTCGCACCGTAACTCAAGTTTAATTCAATGAATGGCTATGTAATCTTACAACAAGCTTCTTTGTATAGAGGAGGGGTTCCCTATTGATTTTCAAGGTCATCTGTCGAATCCCAAGGTCACACCGGTCAAAAAAGTGTCGATTTTTGCCCCGATTTCACAGTTTTCGTACCGTAACTCCACTTTAACTAGATGGATGGCTATTACATCTTATAACAAGTTTCTTGGTACAGAGGAAGGGTCCCCAATTGATTTTCAAGGTCATTTGCCAATTTCAACATCACACGTACAAGAAACCACCAGTCATGGACACTAGGCCTCGTGATGGATGCTAGGAGAGGTTGCAGCCATTAGATCCATCTGATCTACTTGTTCTCTCTGTGTCCTGCTTGATACACCTTGGAAAAATTTCTATTGAATGCGGTTTTGCCGACTGAGGTCCAAGTTTTGCTTTCGTAAAAATAAAAGTCTACAGCCAATGACATTACCATAATGCAAGTTAACCCTCAATGTAGGGCTGCTCAATTAATCGAATCGCAATTATTTTAAGCGCAATAAAAGTAACTGCCACTATGAGGCACACAGACGAGCTTGCTTATTATCTTTTCTATGACACATACCTAATGCGGTCGTTTGAAGAGCTTCCGGGAAGAAAACTGTGATTTGAAGTCCGCTAATTACCAGCGAGGTTGGACAGCCTCTATCGCCTTGGCCCAATTAGCTCACCTTAAATCAATTCCCCTGTACTTTTCCTACCTTGCAATCAAGCCATTTATTCAGCCAACTCACCAATCAAAACCAAAAATGTGGCCAATAATGATTAAGAAGAGGTAATGAGAAACAGACAGACCGAATCAGGCTGCCGTGTTAGATTGAAAGAATGTTAATAATCTGAATTAACAGCAAACCTATGAATTTCACCCCTCGTTTAATTTTTACATAACATTAAAAAGATTTCTTAAAAATAAAATCATTTTAATATGGGTCTTGGTTTTTAAGCGTTGCATTGCACGCAATAGATAAATTCAGCGAAGACTTGGAAAACACATTGAGGTAAATTACATGCTGAATTTAACAATCATTACCACAGGTTAGACGACTGGATGTGACGAATTTCACGCGGAAAATCCACAGTGGTTTTTTCGTAAAGAGTTGCCTATTAAGGCATGTGAATTAAACATTTCATAGAATTTATTATTCGCTCGTCTAAACATTTCATTATAAGGGAAACTAACATGATGACCAAGAACAATGATTGATATCTCATCTGTTTTCCATCCCCTCGGTTTTCCGTCCACCGCCCGCCACTGTTTTTAAGCACTTAAAACCAGGGCCATCTTAAAATAATTTCATTAAGAAATATCTTTCAAAATGCATACAAAATTCCCCAGTGAGAGGTGGAATTCAGAGGTCCCTTATTCATTAAGATTACTTACATTCTTTCAATATAACGCGGCAGCCTAGTTAGGTCTGTCTGCTTCTCATTATCACTTCTTGATCATTATAGGCCACATTTTTGTTTTGATCAGTCAGTTGGCTGAATAAATGACTTGATTGCGAGTCAGGCAAAGTACACAGGAATTGATTTAAGGTAAGCCAATTATGCCAAGGCGATGGAGGCTGTCCAATCTCGCTGGGAATTAGCGGACTTCAAATTGCAGTTTTCCTCCCGGAAGCATTTCAAATGACCGCATTATGTATGTGTCAAAGAAAAAGTAATAAGCAATCACGTCTGTCTGCCTCATAGTGGCAGTTACTTTTATTGCGCTTAAATTAATTGCATACAATTAATCGAGCAGCCCTACCTCAACGTGTTCAGGGTTTTTTCCTGGCTCAGATTGAGCTGGTGGTGGTACTTGGTCATAGGCTCCTGCACTCGCTCAAAATATTGTTGAGCGTAAGGAGGTTGTTGATGCTTCTCATTTTGTTTGGGGGGTGGGGGGCATAAATGCTTCTCATTTTCCATTGTATTTTGTTGGGCTGGGGGGTTATTCTTTCCAATTTTGTTGGGGGGGGGTTCAATGCTTTTTTGTTGACCGCGGGAGCATGGCACGAATTTGTGCAAATTCCAAAAATTTTATTTTTTTATTCTTTTGCCTACACGTATAAGAATGCCATACACAAAATAACATTGGGAGCTGGCGGTGGTAAGAATTTAGGCGATGGCGGCCGCCACCAAATTCTCTATGCAGGAAAAACCCTGAATTTAGAATGGGACAGTTTGCTGAATTAAATAACTGAGAACATAGGCTGCTGATAAGATACCAATTACCATTTGTGATTAAGACCTTAAGCTTTGCGTCAGTGGAGGGCTACAATGAGATCGCACAAATGCCAATTAACAGAATTTTCTTGAAATTCTACATTCTAGTAGAATAAGACGCAAATGCTGCTGAAGATGTTGCTTAAGGTTTAGATTTTGTTTATGATTAACTGGATAATTACCGTTCATACAATCTCATATTGTGCCTCCGTATAACTTTCCCAGAAGCTGGACTATAAAGAGCCCATAAATTATTTTGACAACATAAGTTTCATGCATAGCTTGCATTTCAATTTATTTTAAATTCATGCCGAGAGGTGAACTTTCACAATACACTAATAACCAATTTACTAAATTATTCAATTTCCAAAGCTTTGACGCAAGAGCATTAGTAATTTAAAAGCCTACATTATTATCCCTTTGTGGCATAGTGTTTAGCTGCACTTCCCCGCAAAAGCAGCCTATTCTTTTGGAAATATTTTGATTAAATGCAATCCAGTGGCTATTTAAGTTTATATATGCAGCATTTCAGTGGATGGTGATCCGCTGACATGGTGGAAAAGCAATGAGTGTAAATACCCCCACACTGCCACATTGCCAAGATGCCATCTCCCTGTGCCTGGCACTTCAGTGCCTAGTGAGAGGGAATTCTCTACTGCAGGATATATAATGACTACAAAGAAGTCTACACTCTCCCCAAACAATGTAGACGATCCTTAACTTTTTGAAAAAGAATTTAAAATTCTAAGCGGAGGTGTGCTTTGCTTTCTTGTATTCTTTTTTGTTGATGTGGGCATAGGCTAGTTTTTAAATCGCTGCCATGTTTAAAGAGAAGGTATCATGGCTTAGTGCACTAAGTTGTTTTTCATTCATGGTCCATATTTTAAAGAAGGTATCAAGCCTTAAATTGCACTTTAATTTGTTTTTATATAATTTAAAGTTTTTGTTTTTTATTGCATGAGCAGAAGTGTTTTAGAATATGGAGATAACGTATATAATTAAAATTTTAACAGGCATTGTAACCGTATGCTCGACCTTTTTTCGCGATTAATTGCAGCAATAAAACTGGTCAAAATCCATTTTTGGATGTTTGTTCCTCTTGGCATCATGGAGTAGAAAGAATAATACGAATTAGACCCATTTGGTGGCAGTGTTGTGTGTTAAAAAAAAAAAAATTTTAGGTTGGAAAAAAAATTAATCGGATTTCTCAATGTGGACTACTTCTTAAAGATTACCTTTTTGCTAAATGGCAGAAAAGTGACAAAAATGTTGCTGTCTGTCACTCATGAAAAAGTGTGACCGCTCAGTCGAGTTGCCCAATAATGGTAACTAAAACCCCTTCATCACTGAGCTGCGTTGGCCCGCGGAAGTGTGCAAATGAAACCAGTTTTCTTCTTCTCTTCACTGTGAATTGATTCGCAGTGGTACGAGACCATTCGCCATCACCGCCGAAATTGGCAAAAAAATTCAACGGGATTTATTTTTTCGCGGATGTCCGAGCTTGAGCTTTTCAACACCAGTATCATGTATACAATGTGTTTTTCACAAGAATTTGTGTTGGCTTCCTGTTGAATCCGCGGACTGATGCTAGTTACTTTTCTGCTGTTAGGGCTGTAACTGCCGGCAGCCTTCAGGGCCCTTGGCACTCTAGTTTTGTCGTTGATCCGAAAAGTGATCCGATCCGTGATTAACATCAGTGATACGATCCGTGATTCACATCAGTGATACGATCTTAACCGTGAGTTTTTTGATCCGTTGCACTCCTGCCGGGCACGATAACAGCTGATTGAATTGGCCGCTTTTACTTGCAAAAACTGCTTCAAAATGCAGTTTTCACTTCTTCACTAAGTTCGAAACCTGGTGCATCATCTTTGTGACACAGTAAAACTGGTGTATGCGGAAAGCAGACTCATTATTCATGGTGGTTTGTGAGGAGATGTGTGAAATTACGCAAATCGCCAACTCAGTAATAATATATAATTGCTGCTTTAATGTGGGATGCTTGGGTGAGAAGTACTGCTGTGTAATGAGGAAGTGGGTTGGATGATGACATTGGTCAGCACACTCTTGCCTCACGGAGAAAACATCTAAAGATGATCTGAGAGGCTGCTCCCTCTCAACCCATTACTTAAAAATCACAGAAGCATTGTGCATTTACAAAGTGCACAATATTACAGCCATTCATCTGGCACATCTTTTTCTGGCATTGCTTTGATCTGGCCTTCAGCATTCTTTTTGGGTAAAATGGCGTTTTACTCCTCCTCAACTCTGTCTGCCCCCCCCTCTGCAGGACCCCTGTCGCCCCCAGCACAGTCTGGATTACCTCCACCGCCGGCGCAAGGAGATCATGGCCCAGCTGGAGGAGAGAAAGGTCATCTCTCCCCCTCCCTTTGCACCCTCACCAACGCTGCCCCACACTTTCCCCACCAATTACCCACAAGAGGTGAGCTTTCCGCCCAGCTACAACGAGACATGCAGGAGGAAGTACTGGTAGCACAGGTGTTTGTTGCTGGCAGACTTGGCATAAAGTATTTATGATTCATCATTATGTTGCGTTAGTAATAAACCCAGAGGAATATTTATTAAAGAAGGCACTGAGTTTTCTCTTGTGTGTTTTTACGTGTGTGTAAGCAGTATATGGAAGAGAACCCTCAAGCCTTTGGCAAGTGTCGGGAGTCGGACTATGCTGGCCAGTACTCTCCCTGGTCGTGTGACACCATCGGTTCTTACATTGGCACCAAGGAAGTAAAGTCCAAAGACGTCATGGCTGGGGGTGCCATGGAGATGATGGTGAGTAAACAAAGGGAGGTCGATGAGATCCCATTACAGAGCAGTGAAGGTCTTTTAAATGGGTCTGGGTGCTACAGTGTGAATGCTTGTTTACTTGCAGCATACCATATTACCCGGAGGATTATTCAACTCGTCTCAAATGCCATCATCATTGTTTGCAATCTTTATATCATTTGCGATTAAAATGAAAATAAATACTTTCAGTGTAAATGTGGCAGTGGGTGTTTTGTAAGGCATTGTTTGCATGAAACTAAAATCCGTTTCTTCATTCCTTGAAACTTGTCAATCTGCATACTGAGTGCATGGCTACCATTGTGACAGTTAAATATTGATTGTGGAGATGCACTCAGTATTTTCCCCTGCACCAGAAGACTTCAAGTGCATTTAACAGCATGACATGTAAACTAGACGTATGTAGATGGTGCGCCATCGCAAATTTCCGCACTCCGCAACGAATGTTATGGGAGTATTAGTAATGTATAAGAGTGCAATTCACTGAACTGGCATTTTGCTGTAGAAATGATAATCTTCTTGTTGCAGTGACAAAGCACTGATACTGATCAGAGTTATAGCAATGCATAGTTCTTGCCAGGCCATTTTAGCGTACCGGGCTGGTACGCTGACGAACGCAAAAGTCGCATGCCTGTACGCTGGAAAAATCCGCTGCTACGCAAAAAATTGCTGCCGGTAAGTTAGAGATGGGTTACTTGCACCAGTATCAGCAACAACACGGATGGCTTCAGACTATACCGATCAACCTAGTTTAATCGATTATCTGAAGATAGGCCCGTATAGCCGCCGCTGTCACAAGTAGCCTAACTGTAAAGGCATAGCACATAATGCTCCGTACCAGTTTGCGCGCGAACTGCCGATCATGGACGCTTGGCTGGTTCGTCCGCCTCCTGGGACTAGTTCCTAAAATGAAACGAGTGCCGCGAATGTCTCGACAATAGAAAGTTCGGAAGACAATGATGCAATCGTCAGAGTAGAGCCTAGTAGCAAGCGAAAACCACCAATGACGGCGGATCTTGCTTGAGCGAGCGAATACAGCCAGCTAGAATTAGAATTAGCTCTAGGAAATGTCCATTTAACTGTCCTATGGATCCCGATCTTTTCTGCCACTTTAAAGTCTCTTCCGTTTAACCTGTGCAATTGGCACAGTTTAAAATAATCATGAAAACTAGGTAGCTATATGCTTTGCAGATACCGATATTGCAAATTGATAATTTCAATGGCGTCAAATTAACCTCAAGTAATTGGATTAAGATATCTTCACGAGAAGCATCAGAAGTAATTGCACAACACTTCCAATCAGATGTAAAATACTGCATTGTCATTGACTATAAAGTTAGACTGGTTGATGGAACTGACATTCATATTGTGATTTATCTGTCTGGTTGCTTGATTACTGGCAGCAGGCTTACTTATATTGATGAGGTACAAGCACGTGGCATGCAGAAGAAAAAATAATATTGTTGCTAGCTCATCATTTTAGCCAAGGGTATCTTTCCAATATCAATTAACATTTCTCAGTTAAATTTGCTACCGAATCAGTATGTGCAGACCTTCGTAACGTGTGTTTAGCGGCCATGACATAACGAGCGAACTGTATACCGTTCGCTAATAGTTCTTGGTCTTGCTCGTCTTTATGCATGATCGAAGTAAGTCGTGTCTCTTACGCCTTAATACTTTGAATTGTCTCCCTCTGCAGCTGCTGGGAAGGAAATGCTGCGGGTCCACTGTGCATTTACAGAGGGCACGGCTCCGAACAATAGTAATTTCAAATGACAGTAAAATTGTCTAATCGTATTTCCTCTCTGAATGGGAGGGCTTTGTTATCTCCTCTGGTTATTGCTAATGTTATGACACGTTCCGCCCGCTGTCCCCAGGCGAATCACAAGCTAGCGAAGAAAGAAAAAAAAAAAAATGGCGGTAACCTAGCGAGCTGGCCTGAGCTGTTGGTTCGTGACGGCTGTGAATATCGTTTCGAGTTTATGAAGAACGTTTTCTTGATTAATATTCAATGAGAAGTTTGAGTTAAAACTTACAACAGACCTTAATTTGATGCAAAAAAAAAAAAAAAAAAAAAACCCAAGGCTTTTGAGAGGCATTTCAACACGACCAATTATGCACGATACCCATGCCTGAAGGAGGAAAATCTGTATTGCTGGGATTGGGTCCTGGGCCAAAACTGGAGAGACTGACCGGGTGAAAAAGGCAATTAAATGATCACGAAACAGAGTCACTGGAGAGTTTTGAAAAATTATCCTAACTCCTTTTTGCTGGAAGCAAATGGGGTCACCCAGTAGCAATCCAAAACTCCACACGTCTGTTGACAAACTTTCAAACCATTGTCGAACACATCGTCCAGTATAATCCAAGTCTGCTTTGTCCACGCGTATCCTCAGAACTCCAGAAACATGCTTATTTTTTGCTAGAAAAAATAAAATAAAATGCTACGCTTACGCTTCAAGCAATATGGCGGATTCAAAGGAAGTCCCGCCTCCCGGCTTGTCCCCAGAGACAAACGTTTTTGAAACGCATTATTAGTCTCTGGGAACAATTATTAGTCTCTGGGAACAAGCCAGGAGGCGGGACTTCCGTTGAATGTGCTAGATTGCTTGAAGCTTGTAGTATTTAATTATTTTTAGCGAAAAATAACCGCGTTTCTGAAGTTCTGAGGATACGAGTGGACAAAGCAGACTTGGATTATACTGGATGATGGTTTGAAAGTTTGTCAACAGATGTTTTGTGAAGTTTTGCCGTTGCTACTGGGTGACCCCATTTGCTTCCAGAGAAAAGGAATTAAGATAATTTTTTAAAACTCTCCAGTGGCCATAAAGTTGCGCCAGGTGAGAAACAAATTCGTCCATTCGAGACATCTAATGCCGAGTAATTGATTGGCAAATTATAGTTTTTGGGTGGACTATCGCTTTAAACTGTTTTACTATGCATGTTAGGCAGTCAGTTAATGTTGCCTATGCTCATAAACTTCCAAAATAAATTACCGGAAATAACTTGATTTGTAACACAACGATATTCACGATAGAGCCGAACATGGAATGATAGATATTTTTCTATCGTGGCACGATATATATTTTCATATCATACAACCCTAGCTCAGTGCATAAGGAACTTATGGCTAATTTTCAATTTTCACAAAAAGGCCCCTGGTGACCCGAAGAGGAAATTAATTTAAATCCTAAACATGTTGTACACCCCTCTTGGTCACTACCTTACACACACCAAAGTTTCAGGTTGATTGGTCTTATGGTAACTCCTGGGAGGAGTTACTATTTTAGATGGACGGACGGACAGACGCCGAACTGTTTTACAAGATCCCCTCGCTTATTTGGAAGTGCAGAGATAAAAATGCTGAAACAAAATGAAATTCAGAGACTGTTTTGGATTAATGAATTACTTACATAAATGTCATCATTATGTGCATTTTCAATGTAGCCTTTTGGTGGGCTCCTGATCATTTCCCAGTGAATAATTTAAATGCTTACATATTCTTCTTGGTAATTCAGTAAATGGGTTGTTTTGTTAATCAGGCGATCTAAAATGGGGAAGGGTTGAGATCCCTCACTTGTAAAAGGTGAGGGGCTTCTATGTAACGGCACTCAACTGAATATCACGTATTGCTGGCAATACCGGGAGTTGGGGTTCAAGAGGTTGAAACAAATGAAGCAACAAGCATGAAGGGTTTTAAAGTAGCAATATGGGCCTACATAACACAGGTATTTAAAGGGAAAAAATGTAGATAAAATATAGGACTTCAAAATGAGCCTATCAATGATCAATTTTTATCGCAGGTTATGATCAATTGTGCGATGACCAATTTATTAGAGTATTCGTTTGCACTCTTATCTCAAACGGCGACCAAATGTTCGTGGCCATGTGAAATGCTTTCGGAAAAATATATCACTGACAGCGGTTTCTATCGGAGTACTAAGTGAAAGGTAGCATGTTAGGATCGGCAGAATAATCATGTTTTACCCAAAGATTATTCCCAACCTGTGCCTTTTTACTTTCCGTGATTAGCAATCAAGTTGTTAATTTGCTTGGTCATGAACACTAATCATTAGGCTGGCCAGTTTTTATTTGGGTGCTGTTAATGTTCCTTGCATTCAGAAATTGAAATGTTCTTGTAATCACAGATTTGCATAAATATGTTTGCTTCTGTACAATTGGCTATTTTGTGCGGATGTGAACATAATTTGTTGTGTGATGCACTGTACTTTTTTGATTTTAACCATATTGTTTTTGAAGGCATAAAACTAAATTTCCATGTTAAAATGAATTTTTAATTTCTTTCAGCCTGCTGAAAAAATTCAGAGGAAGTGGATTCTTTCCAAATTATTGAGATTAATGCCATTCTGACAGCTCCACATTACGACCTAGTTAGCCCTGTGAAATTCTAATCATCACTATCGTTAAAGGCTACATATAGGTTTTGATCAGTCTGTCAATAAATTTCCTGATTGCTATTTGATTCATTAGAACAGGTTGAGAGAAATAATGTTATCAGGCTTTTCGACCACAGCGGTGATCAGTGGATTACACTTCAGGATTTTTATTTATTTTTTCCCCCTTCTTCCCTGGATTCATTTTGCATGGCCTCTGATTTTTGGTTGCTGTTTTTTTGAAGAAATTTCTAAGTGTGAATCAGGATTAAAGATGCAAGCTTGCCTGCTCACTCCATGGCTGTGGTTCTTATGCTAAGAAACAGTAGCAATTCAATGTGTCGCTCAGCCTTGGTATGAATATAGGTTTTTGAACGGGCAGATTTAGTTGTTTTTTTTTTTTTTATGAACTCCGACTCCGTTCTTCACTTATTTGTGTATTATGCAACCACTGATTGTGTAAAAGGCTCGTATAGCGGGGACGTGAGTTTCTCTATGCGTGGGAGGTGAACATTTCTGAACTGTAAATATTGTCCCAAGACCTTTCCCTGCTCATCACCTTCTCTTCCATAATACAAATGCCAGCTAACCAGAACCGGTACTGTAAATAACCCACTCAATAGACGTATGTGGAAATACCTGATATCACTGTGCCATGCCAGTCATTTTTCCCTCCAGCGAAGGGAAATCCTTTATTTCACTAGTTTTATCGTGACCCTTGTCCTCAGAAATAATCACCCAGCTGAAGATAAAAGGTTATCTCCCTTTTGCTCTGGGTTTGCTTGCACTTATACCCTGTTGACTGAGCAAAGTGCACTTGCAGAGGAGGTGTTTGCCTTCAGTGGATTTGATTAAGATTTTTTATTTTTTTTTTGTGAGCTGTGATTTTTAGAGAGGTGAGTGAGCCTATATAAATGGTATGGAATTTTCAGTGCTGGAAATATTTATGCAGTTTTTTCCTTGGGTCATTCAAAGTCAAATATCCGAATGGCTTCCACTTAACCATCTCAGATTTGGCTGAAAAAATCCAGCGTGTGCATTCACCTCCTAATTGGGGAAATCCAAAATTTTAGCTCTCAACTCCTAATAGTTTTGTCATTAAAAAATAGTTTTGCAACTAAGCTCCGGTCCTTTTTGAACAGTTATTTCTCTTATGAATAATCTAGAGAATATTAAGGCTTGAAAATGGAAAAAAAATAAAATTTGTGCCATTTCTAACATTTTGTACCCAGAAAAGGACACCATCCGCCAACATAAAATTGACTATTTTAGAAAGATTAGATGCCTGTTATTTACATGTCGAAAATTTGCAACGGGGTTCTGCTTCATTTTCTCAAAATAAAGTTTTGAAAATATGGTATTTTTGTGGACACACAGCATCTAAGTACCGGAACTGTGTTACAAAAAATTTTTTTTTGACATAACTATTTGGAGCTGAGAGCTAAAATTTTGGATTTATCCTATTAGGAGGTGTATGCACCCTCTGGAATTTTTTCAGCCAAATCTGACATGGTTAAGTGGGAAGTTTCTCTGAAATTCGGACAAACAACATGGAATGACCCTCGTATGAAAAGCAGCATGTATGACTTGTAATGTAAATTAAGTTTGATGTTTAGATTGTATTGAGGATTGGCTTTTTAGTGTTCAGAACTGCTAAATTGAAATTTAGTTTATTTCTTCGTCTTTCATTTCAGCTTTGCTGCTGCGTGATTGTATGGAGTCAGGACCATTGTATGATTTTGTTTCTGTCATCACTCAGTTTGCATTACTGCATTTTCAAAGCAAAAGCTGATTTATGTATGTTTGGGCAGATACATGCACTGGAATACATTGGTGTGAAGGAGATTATCGTGAAGCACCTGGGTAATGCCAGAGGGTTTTCTGTTGGCAGAATGTAGACAACAAAGGCTTGAGGGAACCGGCTGTGGACATGCAGCGCCGGCAGGCCGAGGCCAAAGATGACGACCCCATCATCCCCTTCGGTCCCCTCCCCACCGTGTCCCGCTTCGGAGCAATTTCCCGCACCTCCAAAACGGGCTACCAAACCACCGGCCCGGTCCAGGCCATGGCCTCTACGGCGGGATCTGCCTCCAAACACATCACTGTAGCAGGTAGCGGGTGGCCTCTCACAACCTCACATGCTCATCATCATTTGTTGCATTTGTTTTCGACTTGTTGTGCTGTTGAAAACTGCAGTGAATTGAAGTGGCCCTTTCAGTGGTGTGATTTTTATCAGTCTCACCTGCAGCTGATTACACGTATGGGAATCATGGAGGCTGGGGCGGGGCCTCATATCCCCAGCACCAAAACATGACGTCTCAGGGACATTTCAGCGAGCGGTAAGTAGCTCTTTAGCTCATCCAGCTTCCAAATTTTCAGGCCCTAAAATTGTCTCTGTCTGCGGTGTACTGTCCTTTTCAATCTACTCTTCTTTCTCTTCTCCTCTTTTCCATTTCACAGTCTGCCCATCCCAGCCCAGGACCGGGAGCAGCTGAAGATGGAGCTCCAGCAGGTCAATCAGCAGATCCAAGTTCGCAGTATGGAGGTGAGTATTAGCCATACACCCCCCCCACCCACCCACTACACCCCTGGTCCTCAAATTACGCCCTATGAGGTCTGAGAACTGCCGGTTTTCCACCCTCCCTTTACCTGGCAGTCGGGCGTTAACACAGTCTGGCCAATCAGAGGCACTAACTGTTCATTTACTTTCTTGGTATAAGAGAATACCTAGGCTGGGTTTGGATTCGAGGTCCAAATTTCGGATCCTTGCCCAACACCATGCCCAGCTTGACTCACGCGGTGCACAGGCAGATGCTGTGGAACCATCCTGCTCTTTCTCCAAAATATGATCCCGCAGAATGGTGGATATCAGAGAATATCTGCCACGGCATAAATGTCATGAGAATTAACACAAGTTCCAGCCATGTTTTTATACTACACTGTGTTTGCAATGCCCATAGTTTGTTGTAATTATCGAAGTGGGTGTTTTATTTATTTAGGCCTACCAACTGAGATTCCTCAAATGCAAATTTGAATCATAGGAGCAGCTAAATGTTTAAACTGTCTGGTACTTTATTTCTGACTTTGGACTGTTGTCTGACCCACATAGTTGGCATGAAGTCCCTGTATTCCACCCGCCCTCTTACGTCACCCAAGTCAGGTCTCATCAAACTTTATCTCACACTGTAAGAAACAAGAAATTAAAAAAAAAAATGCTCGCGCCAGCTCTTAGCCTTTACATTTACATCATCTAAATGATTAGTATTAACTAATTTTGTAACGTTGTTGACAGTAATATTTCTGTGCGTATGAAAGGGCACCTGACAGGCCAAGTGTCTTTGATTTCTCAACCATTATTTTAACGGGAGTGAGCCAGTGAACGCTGTTGTAAACGGCATTTTTTTCCGTCCTTTAAAATGGGGAGGAGCCTCGAGTTGGCAGCCTCGTCAGTTCAATTTTGAGTGAAAGTTTTTTAAAAAGAGAGAAAAAAGACTGATCTAAAACAAAATACCAAGAAGTTGAAAAATCATGCAACTTATGGACATGAACATGGTATATGTGTTATAGTCAGATTGGAAACCAGTCATTTCATGAAATGGCTGGTGCTAAACTTCAGTCATGTCACACAACGACATAAAAATTTTTCATCATTTCATGAAATTAATGGTTTCACAACCTGACTGTAACCTATATCACTCTTGAAAATATTTGTGCACAAATATCCGACGACCAAGGTGTTTCCGGTTGAAAATTTTTTTTCTTTTTATTATAGATCCCGGACAAAGTCATATTTTCTGAGATGGCAGTAGTGGCACTCGGAGGGGGTGGGGGCTGTACCCATACAGTCGCAGGCGACCAGACTCAATTATATTAAGCTGGGATTTGCAATCTCTGATGGGGTGGGCAGAATTAGGGGACTTCATGCTAATCTTCCCCCCTCTGGTTAATTGCCTGAATTTGTTTAATTTTTTTAAATGACCGCTGGAATTTGCTCGGTCTGTGTGCATCGCTTGGGCAACTTTTGCATTTTATTATGCTTGGTGAATGTGGGCCTGTAGTGCGGTGAAGCACCCGTGGTTCTGGTGTTTTTATTTTTTTAATTTTGTTCTTTCCTCATCCATTTGCCTTGAAGGGATTTCTAAATTACTCCACAGTTCCTCTGGACTCTTCCCTAGAACTGCCTTAAGTTGTGTATTTGGTAGAAAGCTGGCTGTAGTAATCGGCCCTGTGTTGCATTGCCTGTGCTGTACGGAGCTGCTCAGTTGACCCCTGTGCCCGGGCTCTTGGCCCTCCCTCGCTGTCGCAGGCTGCTGGCAGCGCCCTGTTGCTGCAGCGGGAGGCTGGCTCTCTGGCCGCCCCGCCAGGGCCCGGCGAATGGGCCTCCGCCGCCAGCGTGTCCAGTGAGCAGCTGAGCCTGGAGCTGCACCATGTGGAGAGGGAGATTGGCAAAAGAACCCGTGAGATAGCCATGGTGAGTGCGAAGAGTGGGCCAGACAAAAACCCAACATTCCCTCCCTCTGTCATGCCTGCTGAACTATGGGGAGGGCAGGACCGCAGCCCTCGACATTTAGTGCATCCGAGCCCCAGGCTAGCATGCTTCTGGCCCAGCTTGCCTTGGTTCCTGGGTGAGGTCGCTTGCTTTATTGCATGGCTGGGGCTGTGTAGGTGCGCTGACGCTGCTTTCCTTTGCCTGAAGCAGAGCGGGCATGTTTAATGGGCATTAACATCCTCCCTCATGGAGGCTTTTCAAGGGAGAGAGACATTCCGGGGATTCTGCCTGAAATGAACAGGAATTGGCAGATTTGGTGATGAGATATGCCCCCTGGGACTGGTAAAACTGTATCCATTGTGGTGTGGATCAATTACTAGGCTCCTGATTTGTGGTCAGTTGTCATCGAAATTCAGTGAGATCATCAACATCCTTTTGAACTTTAGGAAACAAATGGGAATTAACAAGCAATTTTTTAAAAATGTGAAGTAGACCATACCTTGGGTAATAGATGGCAGAATGACTTAAAATTGGGAACTCTGCTGTGTTTATCGCGATTCGGCTTGAGAGTATTTTGCAGTAAAAGATGATGTGCTTGACATGGGAGAATGAGCGATTTGATACCCGATTAAAGAAACATTTTCCAGAAACTCCTGTCTGATCATTTAAATTCACTATTGTTTACATTGTTGACTTCATGCTTAACCCTCTCTCTCTTATTTGCTTATGCTGGGTTCCCACTATCACGATTCGTGGCACGATTGAAATCGTGGTCTTTATTCTGGAGTAATCGTGGTGATCCTATCAGATCTTGAGGTCAGTCGTCACAATCGTGTTGATTGTAGAGAAGTTTTGGACAGTTCAAAAATGTCCAACGATCAACACAATTATCATTCATGATGATCACATCACCTTGTATCCAAACCTTAAATTTTAAGCCGCTTTCACACCAGACGCGAAACCAGTTTTTCACACGACAGATTACATTCAAAGTCAATGCATAGACACACATACACGTGTTTCGCTAGTATTCACATGTTTGCATTGACTTAGAACGTATTATGTCGTGTGAAAAATTTGTTTTGCGTCCGGTGTGAAAGCAGCTTCAGAGAAGTTCCACGATCAGCTACAAATGGCCAATCATGGCGTTCGTAACGGAGCGCACGACAGTGGGAACTAAGCATTAGCTTTGAACTTTCAGCAAAAATTTTCTGGTTTATTATTCACAAAGTGTGACCAAATTTCTTTCTGGTGTGATTAAATAAAGTGAGACTAATTTGCATATAATTGAACAATGGCTCATAAAATGGCTGGTATTTTTTTTAATGTACCATCACTAATACTGCAACAACTAGTAACTTAATAGTTTATAGAAGGTCATAAAGGATCTCGACCTGATATTGTCAGGGTCAGTCATTTTGCTCTGAACTGAGAGCCCCCAAGTCAGATCATTTTCCGCCTTCACATTCTTTACTGCTGCTCTCAAACTTATTTACACACACAAGTTGCTCAGTTGCTTCTTACCTGGTTTACTGACAAAAGAGAAATCTTCATTGACCTTTTTGTTTTTTGAATGGCAGAGACTTTCCCAGAATGTGACCTATTGATACTGTATGGCAATACGTTGGCAGTAGGCCAATAATTCTGGGCACATATTTCACTGCAATGTTTTGGTAAATTTCTGATGTCTAGCGTGACCCTGCTTTGCATTGAAGGTACAGATGTCATTTGGCACAACTGACTTGCAGAATTGCCATATAGAATTTTATTGGTGCGTTCAATTCAACTGGTGCGTTCTTTAAAAGAAGGAAATGAGCTCAGGAACTCAGAAAGGCCCTGATGGCCATAGATAAAAGCTTTGATGAATGATGGAATATTTTTACTGGTGATAAATTGCTTGGAAACGGTGGACCAGATCAACATTTTCCTGTATGTGTTCACGTCTTTGTCAAAGTCAACTATCTTGTTAGGACTTTGTTAGACTAAACACTGTGGGTTTGACACAAGATATATAAACCATTAGTAAACGGCAAAATTGGGAGGTTTGCTGTAAACATCTCAAAAGAGCGATGCTGTTCTTTAACATTCTGCTGGCTGTCGAGAGAGAGTTCAGCTTGTACCAGAATGATGATGCAAGAGGAGTATGGAGAAGGGAAAGAACGTGGCAGTGGTTAAGGGAAAACCTCTAAGAACATGGTGCTACTTCAGACTGATGAGGTGGTGGTCCTGCTGAGAATTTTACCACAGATTCGCTCCTTTTTTTCAGTAGCCTGTGCTCTGAGCTCATGCCATGAGAACAGTCTAAACAGCAGTCGGGGTTTTTTGTTGCACATAAAACTGTTAGTACTCATTCAGCTACTACTCGTACTACATGCTGGCCAGTGAGACCACTGAAGCCCTATATATTTCTGTAGGACATGTCGTTACTTTATCCTTTATGTTCATTGCTCGTAACTATTGCTTTACCATTGTCTTGCAGGAGAGTCATGCAGCACATGATGTGAAATACAAGCTGAAGGTTGCAGAGAATGGGCAGCCTGACAAAGTCCAGCGAGAGGACCACCCAATGACACTCAGGTCAGCCTTGCATTCCTTTGAAGGGTCACGTCTTCGTCCCAGTTTGTTCAGCTCAATATCATACAAGTGCGATTTGTACTTGCTGCTGTATTGATTATTCCCAATGTTTGTATAAAGGGCCATTTTAATATGCATTTGTCAGCACAAGTGGGTTTACCAAATGATTTGGTTGTTCTATTCATTTTATACTGATCTGGGTTTGATGTTTTGACGATTATTGGATTTACTGACCATTTTGTGTGTATCTGTTTGAACAGCCCTGCAGATTCCAAGGGCTTTATACATTTTGTCTTCCTTTTCAACTTGCATCTGACCTCAGATTTTACAAAACCTTGCAAGGGATCACAGTACAATGTCTTATACACCTGCTTTAACATTCAGTTAACGTTTTGCAAAATGCTCTCTCTGTTCTTAAATTGGCATACACCACAAATACCCACTTCTGTGATGTGAAAAGTTACTTTTGAGTTACCAATGTACAGAAATGCATTAATATTTAAAGGGCCGTAATTAATGATTAACCCTCATGTCCTCTGTCTGCTATGGTCTCCAGTGAGGGCTCTAACGGTTCTAGCAGCATGTTGCCAGACAGCGGCAGCATGGCATCTCTCTCCAGCAAGACGGCCTCCCTCAGCCTGTCCTCTGAGCTGGGGGCCAGCGGCTCGGACCTGCAGAAGAACGGGGTGGTGCACCCCTGCTCCTGAAGGCCCTCCCAAATTGGCACCCCGATGACGCCTCCCTCTTCCTCTATACCCCACCCATATTGTCAGAAAGAGGATGCCGTCACCACTGCGGCTCGGGGATGAAGAGCTGTCCTTGTTGTCAGTTTTGAAAAGATTGTTTTAAGTTTCTAATCCATTTTTAGATTAATTGCATGTGAGGGCTATGGCTTAAGCTCACCCCTGTAGAGAGGTTTCTGGCTTAGATACACTCATTTTGTTGGGTTGCATAAACAATTTAATACTCGACACAGACATGCGAATGCATACCTGCGCACATACACCTTTGTTTTATTTAGAAATAAGCAGTATCTGCCGTGAATTCAATATTCTCCTCTTTGTTCTGTGAATGAACTTAATTTTTTTTATATATATATATGACTTCTCATTGCCTTGGGTGCCAGGGCCTTTGATTTGTTTCCTTTCTTTTTTCAATCACTGCATATGATTCAAAACCCAGGAATAGCAACAAAAATTAACAGTAATGGTAAAAATTTCCCTTGCAAATATTTACACCTACTGTTTGGAGTCAGCGGTGATTTGGTTTGCTTATGTTTATCAGCGTTGCTATACCAGGATTCTACTAGAGCTGCATATTAAGTGGTCTCCTTACAGCCCGACCTACGAGGCATTTGTGCACAAAGTTGGACACAGATTTTTTTTTTTTTTGTATCTTCGTAAAACTGAACTTGGATTATTCACTTGTCAGCAAACTTACTCAGTGCACATCTTTGACCAAATGTAGTCTTGGCCTCAACATTTTAGCACTAATAAGGAATAAACACAGGAAGTTCCTTATTAGAAAATTAGTTGGTGTCTGCTAAAACAGATGGGACACTTTCACCATAAAATGTAGTACCGTTTCTCATCGCACCATCAGTTTCCTAGCCACATGTTTTTGTGTTGACATCACTTAAGTAGATATACCTACTGGAATTACATTTATTTGTTGTTTCTGTACCAAATGCTTGTCCTGTGCTAAAGAAGGGAGCGTACCATCAGTGCACGGTATCTGTCCACCGCTATTGGAGATGTCCATGTGTTCATGCCTTCTGTGTTCAATCAGCTATCTGCGTAGATGACATTTTTGAATTCATTGTGATCTTAAATTAGGTTACTATCGATGATACCTTTGCATGGCACATTGAAGCTCAGTGATCAAAGCATCTTGAATTTGAGGTCTGTCAAGCACTGAAAATACAATTGATGACGCAGAACTGTATGAACTGTGTGTAGAAATTCCTGAATGCTTCTCAATGTTGTCTGCAGTCACCGTGAACTGATGGTAGCCACCTGTATGGTGAAGTGTATCAAAAGCTCCTCAGGAGTTCATTGGCCTGCCAGTATCCCATGAACCTCATGCCTCCTCCAGCATCCAACTCCTGGAGAAAGAAACAGATGACAGCCACAGCAAACTACTCTTTCACATTGAATTTGATCTACCATGCATGGCTGATATGGGGGGAAAGCAGGCTTTGGCTTGGAATTCAAGCTTTCATTTCAGACATTATAACAGCTGCAGTAAGAGTCCCAAGAAGGATAAAGGTTGGCACGTTTTTTTTTTTTTTTTTAAAGAAAATAATTTTTCTTTTAGAGCTCTATGCTTTGTTTGCATGGTGTTGATCAGATGTGCCGAGATCTTCATAGCTGGAGCGAAGGATGGCAGCAGATGCATTTACACAAACCCCTGTGTTTGAAGCTAAATTACTGTTCTGAGGGCATTCTTTAAAGTTTCATACTGAGGCACAAGCCTACTTTTGTTATATAAAGGGAGTACACAAATCTTGGACATATTCTGTTTTTAAGAATATGTATTTTTTTATAATGTTTTTGCTATTTTGTTATGAGATGTTTTGATATATTTTGCACAAACAAGAACACCTGCTTGTCTTCAGCAGGGCGACACTGTGCCATTCAGCTTCTTTGTTTCCTGTGGGGCACTTGCACAGATTTCCTCGCATTTTTGCCGGCGTGTTCTCTTGCTTGCAGCACATCTAGTCAGGAAAACTGCTCTGTGCAGACCAGGAGAACAGTCTCCTTTTCTGGCTGCAGTCAGCACTTTGTTCATTTGCACTGTTACTTTGTTAGAATGCCCTCAGAATGCTTAATTCATGTTTTGCCAACTGCTGTGAACTGAACTAAGGTTTATTTTATTGGTTTCTTTTTCATTAACTTCTATGAAGTTGCAGAAAAAGACTTTTCTATTGTATATTCATATTTCAGTTGATAATTTCCCCCAGGGGTTGTGAGTGGGTGGGGTTACAGAACTGGCAGGTCAATGGAATGGGTCAGGCAGAGCATTGACAAAATTTGCCGTAGAATGTCAGTGCTGGTGCTGTCCATAGGAGCTTAAAGGAATGATTTTGGTTGTGAAAAGGAGCGTGTTCAGTTCCAGCACATCTTTAAAAGTGCATATGTTGAGCTGCTGTGGCTTAAATCTGTTCTCTCAAGCTGATGGATGTTCAGTGACGAATGGAATTACCACAGTTGTTTGAACTTTATGGCTTTTTTTTATTTTTATAAAATTGTTCGACTGTATGTAGGTGTATTCTCTTAAGTTATGTCTCGCTTTTGAGACGCAGTCATTTTATTCAAAGTCAAAATTTAAAAAATGTAATCTATGGTTGTGGACCTGTGGTCTCTAGAAATTGAGTATAATCCTCTCCGACTGTTTGAATATGACCTGATCAAATGCCCTCATCACCATCTAATATGTTCTTCAAGTTTGACCATATGTCGCTATATTTAAGCTCAGTAACTTAATGTCTTATGTGTAACCTAATGTCTGCTTTTTAAAGCAAAATAAGTGTGCATTGCATTGTTGGAATAGCAATATTATCCAAAATGACTGTTAAATCTAAATAGACATTGCTGTATGGATATGCTCCCAGTTCTTTATTGTTGACATAGTCGTTATCACTTGGGTTTTCAGAATAATCTAACATGGTTGCTGGCATAGCTGGTGTGGAATGCCAACCTAGAGTTAGTGGCTGTTGTGTGATTTCACATTTGCGCTCATGCTCAAGTACAACTATGTGTAAACTCAATGCTAACCTGATCCGTTAATGGGTCATTTCAGTAGCAGTGTGATATTAAGTCCTGTGACTTCTGTTTATCGCTTTCATATTGCTTCCACATTGAGGTTAAGCAAGGATTCATTCAGTCTGCTGTGTATTACAACCTGCGGCTGGAATTGGACTGTTTCTCAAGGCTGGCATTGAAGGGAAAGGGAGCTGTAGTCGGGCCTGAGTCCCCTCTTGAATTAGTTGGGAAGGCTGCATGTAGCCACTTGAAAGCAGCAGTTCCCACAGTAGTGCAGTTGCTCGTAGACAAGGATTTTGTCTCAGTTGTGATCTGTGGATGCTCATGGCTTCAATTGAAGCGATTCCATCTGATCTTTGAATCTGGATTTCTGTATGTTAACTTGACACCGGAGTCTTTGGATTACTGTAACGCTGAGGGTGCATAACTCAAGCAATCAGTCGTGTTCTTGCAAAGCGGATGTTGGCTGGCATGCTTGATCCTTTCATTTTAAATGTAGCTCTCACTATAACCTTGTTTTTCATGATTAAACTTACTGATTGCATGACCTTAGCATGGCATATATGGGATTTGCCTGTACTTAAAATACTCGATGACTGAAACTTCACTTCTCTAAGTTATTTATAGAGCAGTGACTACCAGACTGTGCATTCGTGTGCAGTGATTCAGAGTGATTTGGCTTTCAGGGAAATAATGTGCACTGTGAGGGATTACCTGGCAGCACTGAATTATTTTTTTTCATAATCCCACTCATTGACTAGTCATTGTTATTGAACAGGATGTGGATAGATTCACTGACCAAAGGTTTCATGCGAAACTGTTGAATCGTACCCCTCCTGGATGCAGGTTGACTCATGCATTGTACAAAGTACATTGTCGCTTAAGTCCCGCTATTGATAGGCCCCTAAAGACACAGTATTCTGTTCGCGTTACCATGATGAAAATGGAAGAAATGGGGCAGCTGTGGAGGGATTTGACTCCTCCCCCCTCCAAGACTCCTCCCCCTTCCTGTGTCTTCAGGCAGCCTCACTTGACCTGACGCACCGATGACTAATTACACAGGTGAAAATAATAATGTACGTTCTTGGTACATGCCTTCTCCAGTGATGCTCCTGTTTGACATGTTTGTTACCATTTTGTAGACCAACATATACTGGTCTCTTGAGACAGTCTACGATCTTAAAAGCACCAATTTTGGTGGAATTTCTTTTTAAGTATAATCTATGTGTAACATTACAATTATTACCGTTGTTATGATTAATGTTGTTACTATTGCTTGGGAAAGAGCTTTTGACATTTGAGCAATCGTCAAGATTGGATAAGAAAGAGCCTAGCTTAGACATAGGGAATTAGATGAAAGGCACGCCTTTAACAGAAAAATAGTTTGAACATCTTTAAAGTGGTGTGTAGCATTGAGCCAAGCTCTATTGGCTCCATATCATAGGTATTGGTGGTTTCGGTCTTGGAACCACTTCTGTAACTATCTGGTGGCTCATATACCTTCAGTCAAAAAAATAATTCTCCTTGCCCTGAGCTAGCTGGCTCTACTTTGAAAGACTAGGTCTGCATAAGTGATCTTACGGTTTTATCTTTCCTATTGCAAAGGCTTTGTGTTCATCCTGGCTGTGCACTGCTGAATTCTCTTTGGGGTGGCGTATTATACCTGGTTTTCTGCTCGATTTTTAAAATGGTAGCAAGGTTGGAGTGAAAGGGCTGAGGTTCAGCCTTGCATAGGAATACTTTGGGTGGCCCGGTCATTCGGATCTCTGGGGCAGTCAGCCAGGCCAGTCATACGGAGTGCCTTTCCACAGGCTCTTGTCTATACTTAAGCTTTGGGCACACTCGCCTGTAAATATACCATAATGTGCAACTATTAATCCACTCACTCAGAGTCAGCATTTATATTAAATGATCTCTACAAAATGAGTCATGCAAACATCTGTCAGTAAACTGGTTGCCAATGCAGAGCTGAGTATCGCTTGTCCTTTCTGAGACAAAGGCGTTCAGTGCCAGAAATTAACTTGTGTTTACTTAACCATCGTGTCTGTTTAAAAAAAAAGAAAATCTGAAAACGGGGGAAGAAATTTATTAGTTTGGCATGTTTTGTTGTTGTTCAGTATTGATTGGTGTGTTTCGGGGAATAAAACTCACCGTAGTGTATGTGGGGGTTGGTAGGGGGTGGGGCAAGTTATTATTCACAATTTTTATGAGCTTGCAGTGGAGTCATTGAAAGACGACTTAAGTTGTGTGTGTGGATTTGGACAAGCTTTATGTAAACGGCAATTCTTTTAATGGGAGGAAAACCAAATTTTCATTGGTTTGTATCATCATTGTAAAATTAAATCTGTTAATGAGTCTGAGCATTGCATAGTTGGCCCATATCTGGAGCTCCCTGGTTTAATTCTGTCCCAGATATCTGCAGTAATATTTTCATTTATTCTTATTACAGGTGTATAATTGCAAATGGAGCTCGGAGCAATTAGATTTTAAAATGCTGACATGGAACTGTCTTTGTGAGAAATAATAACCATTTGGTATTTAATCGTGATGAAAATTAATGAAACCTATGAATATTTTACATTTCCTTCTTAAAGATTAAGTTTAAAAGTCAGTTCAATCTGTGATTGTCTCCTAATTGCTTTACTCGTAACTAGTCCTCTACGTTTTGTCGTCAAATTATATGGTGAGAAAAGCACATGTTGATGAAATTTTGCTCTCATCGTGGGAGTCTTTGATCCCATTAGTTTTCCTTTATAGAGTTTCTTACAGAAATGGATATACAGTTATAGTTTTTTTCCTGAAGAACGGCGCAGTGAATTGGAGAGCATTTTGTGAGGATTATTATTACAAGGTTTTCCCAGCGTTAATTGTTTTTACCCAAAGCGGTGTTAGAGGTTCTAAGTCATCAGAATTTACCTGGAGATGCATTTATTGCGCATATAATCAAATCTGCAGTGGGAAGGTGTTTCTGATCTGCATGAATGATCAATTAGCTCAAGCTTGTAGCTTGATGATTTGTGAGAATGGTCACCGTATCAGTCTCGCTGTATTTATGCCTAGTTCTAAAACATTCTTCCTGAAGGAGCTGAATATCTCTGACCGGCCAACCAAACATTGCAGAAGAATGGGCGGACTAATATGTATTCTTGTATGGGCGTGCACACACACACTCACACGTGCACGCACTAAAACGCAGGCTCTAGTCTTTTAGCTTGTAGCTATAGGAAAGCCACTAGGAACTGATTTGTGTGCAGAGTTGTCCCCAGGGGAGTATTGCTCGCTCTCGTCTTCTCTTCCTCCTTCAATCTTGGCGCTCATTGCCTATACAAACTGAATTCATTGTTACGAGATCAGGCTGTTTTTGCATTGTTTTTTTTTTTTTTTTTTTTTTATTCCTAACATTGGGATATGTAATTGCTTTTGTTGATTACTCCCAAGTTGTCTTGTCAAAGATTGCTTAAATTAAGGTACAAGTTTAACTTCAAGAAAAAGAAATTTGTTTGTTTTTATATTATACTCCATTAAGGAATGTTTAGAATTATATTTCTCCAATGTGGATGTAGCTGTTATTATACCTTTTTTGTTGTAACAGAATTCACTGTGTGAAAATGGGTTTGCATTTTTGTATAATACAATCTGCTTCTTTTTGTTTTGTTTCCTTGAGACGGGAGGGGATAACTAACTGGAAGTTTGAAGAAAATATAAAAACAAAAAAACCTGTGAATTAAAAAATGTAACTTATGTGCAACAGTGATTCTTTACTGGCAGGGACTGTGATTAAATAATATGTAAATTTATATTTGCTGTGGCTTTATTTTCTCACACGGGTCGGCAGGGTGCTGATTTACAGTAACTTTCTGTGATGACACATTTTTTTCAAGATACCGCACTTAATCGGAATACATATGTTTTTTTGCATATTCATGATTACATTTTGGACACTAAAGGCATTTAGGCACGTCTCTGATATGCTGAGTCGTTCACTCACAATATCATTAAAAAAAACAAAAAACTCAAACGTTTTCCATGAAATGCATTTGTCCTGTACAATTGCAACATACAGGTTATGATCTCTGACAGATTTTCCACAAATTTCAAAATGCAGCAAGTTTTTTTTTTTTGGTGTACTCTGAAGAACTCATGTTTTCTTCTGTTGTGGTGGTTGAGCTGTCTTGTGATCTGGTCCAGTCAATAGCTCAAAGGTTGATCTGAGCAAAATGCACTGCAGGACACTGACCTCTGTGCCCCTCGCAGGGTGCCTTTGTGCCGACACTCAGTCTGTTGCCACTCTGTCCTGCATCTGGTGATTACTGAGGGGGCTCTCATTCAGGTGAAGTTACATTTTCAGTTTTCTTTGAAACCTTGGTGTGACTTAGAATAGCGTTTATTTTTGCAAGTTCACAGTACTGCAAAGTGAACACTGAGCTGGGATAACTCGTTTCAGTGGAACGCAGTTTACAGAAGTAAACATTAAAATTTGAGTTTTTTTTTTTTCATGAATGTATAACATACTAATAGTGAGAGAGCGCATCTTTGCAGTCACTTCTACTGTCCTACTTGCGTAAGCTCTTGATGGGCAGTGTGGTGATATTTTAACAGCTTTACTATTTCTGCATTGCAGTTCAAGAAATGGGGTCACTTGTGATTCAGCACAATTATGCTTACAACAAGAATAATCGAGGGTTTGTATACCCAATTATGAAGCACTAATATCAGTCTTATTTTGAGTGTATTGTGTTTATATTGTGTTTAGACAACTTTTTTGAATCAAACGTTTATTTGAATTTATTTTAATGGCATTCCTTTAGCCCATCAAGACTTGTTTAATCCCTTCGCTCAGAATACCAATAATGCCAGTTTTCCTGTTCTGCATGAGCCTATTTAGGCTTTATAACTCCGTATTTGTCTCAGAGACTCTGGAAAATTATTCCAGCGAAGCAAGACATTTGGAAATTTAATTACAGAATTATTTAGGAATTAAATTTTGGAATTTACGGTCCCCGGCATCTATATCTGCGCCAAAGGGTTTTAAAGACTGATCTTTTAGTACTGGGTTGGGACCGGTTTGTTGGCAGGTATTTGTTTCTGCCGAACACATGATCAGTTGCTCAAATCATCTCAGTAGTCAGCTGAGACCTTTAGGTAGATTCAGGTAAGTGCTAGGCTATCACAAAAGCCTGCACCCACGCCGACCATTTTTGCAGAATTGATTGGCCATCCTGCTTGTATCGATCTGGAGTATCCCACAAAACAAGATTATTTTGCTGGCTAATTATATTGCATTTAAGCACAGGCCGGTTCAGATTTGGGACAGTTCCAAGCTTCACTCTGCAGTTATCCAGCTAACTCTAATTTTGTCTCTAATCCAGGAATATTCACACATGGCAGTCTCTAGAATTTACTCTTAACTGTGCAAAACTGTTCAGTGAGTGGGAGTCTTGAAGATTGGTTGAAGAATAATGGCCAAATTTATTTGTAGAACGGCTGCGGTAACTGCTCATAATTGTGATGAGCTGAAAGGCTTCTCGGTGCACAACACCTCATATTTGCTGTTGTGTTAAAAAAAAAAAAAAAATGGCATTACATTTTAAAATAAAGTGCAAATATTTTTACGAGCCTTTAGTCAGTAGCGGAAACATTACATATTCAATACCAAATCAAAGCATTAGCAAATGTGATCGTCAGTGTTATTTTGCAGGACGCAAAAGAAAAGAATTTTTATCTGTTTAAAAAAAAAAAAAAAAGAAAAGGCAGTGTCCGCAATTTTCTCTTCAAACACCAAACTTAACTGAAGATTTGACTTCACTTTCAATTACTGCACTAATATTTGGTTGCATAACCATTGTTAACTGCTGCGCATCTACGTTGCTTCTTGTCAACCAACTTCTGGCACCGAGAAATGGGTGTTTCAGCCCAGGATGAACAAATGCATTCCACAGTTCCCTTGAATTTTTGAGTTTTGCTCAGAAACTGCATTTCTAATGTCATCCCACAAGTTTGCAATGGGGTTGAGGTCAGGGGGTTGAGCTCACCGCTCGATTACCTCAATCCGGTTAATGTAGACCCAAGATGTTGCTTGCTTACTTGCTGCTTATTCTGAGTAATTGAGTCATTCATTAAAAGTGGTGTGTTCAAAATACAAGCTGTGTGGAGTTTAATTGGAGAATTAATTAATTCTGCAAAGAAATGGGTATCATTGTCTATTACTAATGCTTAGCTCCCACTGTTGTGAGCTCCGTAATGAACGCCACAGTAGGCCATTCATAGCTGATCGTGGAACTTCTCTGAAATTTCAGGTTTGGATACGAGGTGATCCAATCGTGATCACGTTTTGATAATCATGTTAATGGTCGGAAATTTTTGAACCTTCTCAAACTTCTCTATTATCAACACGATCGCCACGACTGAACTCAAGATCTGAAAATCGTGGAGTAATCGCGGTGATCTTAAGACTACGATTTCAATCGTGCCGCAAATTGTGATGGTGGGAACCCAACATAAGGAGGAAGGGAAGCAAATATTTTGCGTATTGTTATAAAGTAAAATGGGCCAAACATTGTCTGGAGAAACAAGGCAATTTGATTAAAAAGTTGGAGTGGAGAAAAACAAAGTGAATCCTATTACAGGATGCTCAGCTAAAATGATCTCAAGTGCTTTAAAATGACGACAAAAACCTGAAACATGCAGAAGGTAATGAGCAAATACTGTTAAAACGAATTGAATAGATAATTGCAAAGACTCTGCCTGTTGTCCTCTAGAAAGATAAAGATGATATAAAATTACCGGTATGAGCTGTTACTCAGATGTTTGATTGAAGCTCTTAGCAAGAAGCCTCCTTAGTCAAATGATTGATTTAAGCTACGCTCTTAGCAAGAAGCCCCCTTAAAGCATCATTGTTGAAAGAAACAGCATGTGCAGGATTGTTTAAAACGCATTGATTGGCCCAAAGAGGAAAAAGTGTAATATTCTGCGGACTGATTAGAGGAACGTTGTTCTTTTTGGGTCTAGTGGTTGTTGACAGTATGTCGGACAACCCCCGGGTACTGAATTCAAGCCACAGTACACTGAAGACAGTGAAGCATGGTAGTGCAAAAATCTTGGTATTGGGATGGTTTTTATACTATGATCTTGGGCCTATTTATTGTAGGCCAGGGAAAATGGATCAGTTGCAATACATTCGAATACTTAGAGATTATGTTGCCATATGCCGAATTGGAAGTGCTCCTGAAAGGGGTGTTTCCATGAGACGCTGACCCCCAAAGACACGAGTAAGCGAACATCTTGATTCCAGACAAACAAGATTGAGGTAATTGAGTGGCCAGCTCAATCCCCTGACCTCAACCGCATTGAAAACTTATGGGATGACATTAAAAATGCAGTTTCTGAAACAAAACAAAAATTCACAGGAACTGTGGAATGTAGTTTGTTCATACCTGTTTCTAGGTGCCAGAAGTTGGTTGACAAGATGCAACGCAGATGCGCAGCTGTAATCAAAAACAATGGTTATGCAACTAAATATTAGTGCAGTAATTTTAAGTTGTTAAATCTTGACTTAAATTTAGTATTTGAGTTTGAAGAGAACAATGTTGACACTGCTATTTTTTAGAACAGATTAATATTCCTCTTCTTTGCTTCCTGGATAAGAATAACCGAGTTGTTAGTGCTTTGATTTTGAATTGAATCTGTGATGTTTCCACTACATTTGAAATATAAGGCTGAAGGCTATTAAACAATATTTACACTTTATTCACTTTTTTTAAAGTAATGCTATGTTTTTGAACGCTGCTGTATGTGGGGGCGGGGAATTTAAAATCCTGACAGAAATGAATAGAATTATAAATAAATCATTAAACCCTTTGTTTTTTTGTTTTTTTTTGCAGTAAAATGGCTAAATAATGCAAATTGATTAAATTATTATTCTGGATTTCATTTTTAGTTCTTTGGTCAAGCTTCAACAATTGGAATTTGAGGAATTAGACTGACTTATCACCTACTTTAAAAATTTTTTTTTTTTTTTTTTTTAAACTATATTGCTGTCACTAATCTGGCCTGATGCCAGTTTTGAAGGGACAGCTGATCTGACAACTGATTACATTGTAGTTTTTAAACTGTTAGACTTCAAGCCTAGTACAGTTCCTTGGGCAACTGGTGCGGGATTCCTAATTTTTTTCTTTAAAAGTATGACTGTGGCAATGTTCAGATCCCTCACTAGCTGTCTTGATGGTTCACCTTTCATAAAATAGGGCTTTTAATATGTTCTCTCCTGGGAAAATCTCTGCCCTGAAAAATACCCTTGGAGTGAAAGGTCTACCTGCAGCCCTGCATAAACCGAATTACTGAGGCCAACTATAGTAACTTATTGATTTACCATAATGTTGAGTTTCATCTGCTAAAATTACGGCCTGTTTATTGGTGTTATTCAAAAAAATGGCAAAGTTAACACTATACTGTTCATGCAAAGCATTGCCATTTTGGTCATCATGTGGTTTAAAAGGGTAAATTATCACTGTAAACATACAAAGAAACTAAATAAGTGAAAAATATGATCTTAGAATGTTTAAATTCTGCAAATGCAGTTGAGTTTTTGAACAAAAACAAACTGACACGTCGCTTCCCCTGAACTGAGTTTGAGGGCCACAGCGATAGAAAACATTTGAAATGAGGTGAAACGAGATACATGGAAGTGGAGCTGCCAAATCTGCGGAAATTATGTACAACTTCATTTCCAAGAAGAAAGTTGGGATGCTGTGTAAAATGTAAATAATAATAAAATGCAATGATTTGCAAGTCTCATAAACCCACATTTTATTTACAATGGAACAACATATGAGATGTTGAAAGTGAGACATTTTGCCATTTCATGAAAAATACCTAATTTTGAATTTGATGTCGGCAACAAATCAAAAAAGTTGGGAAAAGAGCAACAAAAGGCTGGAAAAGTGGCACTAATAAAAAAAAAAATACAGCTGGAGGAGCAATTTGCCACTAATTAGCTTAATTGGCAACAGATCAGTAACATGACTGAGTATAAAAAGGCCATTTTAGAGATGCAGAGTCTCGCCGAAGTAAAGATGGACAGAGATTCACCAATCTGCCAATAATCTGTTAATATATTGTGGGACAATTTCAAAAAATGCTCCACTATGTAAAATTGCTACAACTTTGAATCTACAGTATGTAATATCATTAAACTATTCAGAGAGTCTGGAGAAATCTCTGTGCACAAGGGACAAGTCCAAATGTCAATATTGGATGCTTGTTATCTCCAGGCCCTCAGGCGGCACTGCATTAAAAACGGGCATGATTCTGCACTGGAATACACTGCATCGGCTCAGGAACACTTCTAGAAATCATTGTCTATGAAGACAGTTTGCTGTGCAATCTTTTCATGCAAGTTAAAGCTGTATCACAAAGAAGAAGCCACAAATCATGATCCAGAAACGCCACTATTTTCTCTGGGCCAAAGTTCATTTAAAATGGAAAATTGTTCTGAGGTCCGATGAATCAAAATTTGAAATTCTTTTTGGAAACCACGGACACCGTGTCGTGCGATCTAAAGAGGAGAGCCACCATCCAGCTTATCAGCGCACTGTTCAAAAGCCTACATCTCTGATGGTCAGGATACATTAGTGCTTATAGCGTGGGGAGGTTACACATCTGGAAAGGCATAATCAATGCTGAAAATAATATCAAGGTTTTACAACAGCATATGCTCCCATCCAGAGGATGTCTCTTTCAGGGAAGGCCTTGCATATTTCACGATTCCAAACACATACTGCATCCATCATAACAACATGGCTTCACAGTAGAAGAGTCTGAGCGCCGAACTGGCTTACCTGAAGTCCAGACCATTCACTAAGAGAAAACGTGGTACATCATGAAAGGAAAAATGCGGCAAAGAAGTCCCAGGACTGGTGAGCAGCTAGAATCCTACATCTGACAAGGACAAGATTCGTCCCCCAAAACATCAGCAATTGGTCTCCTCACTTCCCAGATGTTCACAGACTGTTGTTAAAAGACGAGGACATACTAAACAATGGTCAACATGGCCCTGTCCCAACTTTTTTGAGATGTGTTGCTGCCATCTTCAAAATGAGCAAATATTTTTCATGAAATGGTGAAATGTCTCACTTTCAACTGCTGATATGTTGTCTATGTTCTACTGTGAATAAAGTAACAGTTTGAGATTTTGAAATCATTGCATTGTTTTTATTTACAACCTCAATTCCATAATAGTTGGGACAAAGTGTAAATTGTGAATAAAACCAAAAGACATGACTTTCAAATCAACCAAAACAGTATTTTATCCACAATAGAACAGAGATAACAACTAAGTAATTTTACAATTTTATCTGCAAAATGAGCTCATTTCAAATTTGATGGCTGCTACAGGTCTCAAAAAAGTTGGGACAGGGGCTTGTTTACCATGGTGTAACATCCCCTCTTCTTTTCAACACAGACTGGAGGCATCTGGGCATTGAGGAGACAAGTTTCTTGAGTTTAGCCATTGGAATTTGATCCTACTCTTGTTTAATACAGGCTTCCAGCTGTTGGAGAGTTTTGGGTCTCCTTTGACAGACTTTTCATTTAATTACGCGCCAAATTTTCTCAATCAGTGAAAGATCAAGACTGCATGCAGGCCAGTTCAGCACACAGACTCTTCTACTAGAAACCCATACTGTTGTAATAGCTGCAGTATGTGGTTTTGCATTATCCTGCTGAAATACACAAGGCCTTCCCTGGAATAGATGTCGTCTGGAGGGGAGCATATCTTGCTCTCAAACCTTTATATACCTTTCAGCATTCATGGTGTTTTTTAAAACATGCAAGTGTCCTGCACCATAAGCACGATTGCATCCCCGTACCATCAGAGTTGCTGGCTTTTGAATTGAATGCTGATAACAGGAGCGGTGGTCGTTCTCCTCTTTAGTCCAGAGGACACGACACCCATGGTTTCCGACAAGAATGTCAAATTTGGACTTGTCTGACCACAGGACACTTTGCCACTTCACTACAGTCCATTTTAAATGAGCCTTAGCCCACAGAACACGGCGGCGCTTCTGGATCATGCTCAACAATGGCTTCGTTTTTGCACAATAGAGTTTTAGGTGGTATCTGTGGATGGCACAGCGGACTGTGTTTACAGACAGTGGTTTCTTGTAGTATTCCTAGGCCCATTTAGTAATGTCAATGACAGAATCATGCCGGTGAGTCATGCAGTGGTGTCTGAGGCCCGAAGATCACGGCATCCAGTAAAGGTCTTCGGCCTTGTCCCTTACGCACAGAGATTTTTGCAGTTTCTCTGAATCTTTTGATGATGATATGCACTGTCGATGACGAGACCTTCAAAGCGTTTGCAATGTGATGCTGAGGAACATTGTTTTTATGCCCCCGGAATCAAAGATTCGGGGGCATGTAGTTTTTCACCTGTCCGTCTGTCTGTTTCTCTGCAGCGGGAAAAAAAACTGTAACCTGCAATACTTAAACCTGCTGCCGGGGGCATCAGTGTTCCAGGAACACAGCTTATTTTTTTTAACGTACTCCACAATTTTTTTACGCAAGCCTTCACAGGTTGAAGAGCCTCTGGCCATCTTTACTTCTGAGAGACTCAGCCTGTCTAAGAAATCCCTTTTATAGCCAATCATGTTACACACCTGATGCCAGTTAACTTAATTACTTGCTAAATTTTCTTTCAGCTGATTCTCTTATATATGAATTGCTTTTTCAGCCCTTTTTTTGGCCTGTGTCACAACTTTTTTGAGACCTTTTGCTGCCAGAAAATTTGAGAACAGTTCATTTTGTGGATGAAAGTGTAAAATGTCTCAGTTTCAACATTTGAAATGCTATCTGCGTTCTATTGTAAATAACATATTGGCTCATGTGATTTGAAAGTTACTGCATTCTGATTTTATTCACAATTAACACTGTCCCAACTATTTCAGAATTGGGGTTGTATATTTTACACAGCTTTTTTGGAATTGGGGTTGTATACCATCATGTGAATATGGATCAGAATGACAAGGGAATTTTTCCACCATGTGATGGAATTCATGTAATGGAGAATTGAAGCTGTACTACAGGCAAAGGGAGGCCCCGCCCAGTATTTTTATAGTGTTCCAAATGAAGTAAGAGGCGAGTGAGTAGAATTTTTTTGCTTCATAATTACAATGGCTTCAGTTGGGAAATGTTTTTAATATGAATGTGCTTTGGTCATAAAATAAGTTAAACATTTACAGAAAATATTGTTGATCCCACAGGATGGGGTCTCTCTGCGTGCAGTCCTTCTGGCTGTTAACTCTGCTTACAGCTGCCCTGGCTGCGTATGACATCTGCAGTGCCAAGCCTAAAGACCTGGCACTGGAGCCCATGTGCATCTACCGCAGCCCTGAGCAGGATGCTGAGGAAGTAGACCAAGAGCCAGAGAAGATTCCAGAATCCACAAACCCCAGAGTGTGGGAACTGTCAAAGGCCAACAGCCGATTTGCCCTGTCACTGTTTAAGCACCTGGCCAAGGAGAAGCCATCCAGTTCCAACATCTTCATGTCTCCCATCAGTATTTCCACTGCTTTTGCAATGACCAAGCTTGGTGCCTGCAACAACACTCTGGCACAGATCATGAATGTGAGAGGCCTATTGCATTGTTACAGCAGTGATGATCATTGTTGCTCAGTGGCATAGCCAGAACTTCAAAATGTGTACGCACTAAACATCCCTTTTACAACAATAATTAGTCCTGACTTGCTCTAAATCATTTTCCTTTATTGATACGTTTTCTAATTATAAAAATAATTCGTGCAATTACAGGCACAGCTTCTGTCTTGATGTGATCTAAGTGCGAATCAACACTAAGCTAAATTTGGTTCAGAAAAAGAATTTACTCATAAGTAGGGTACTTTGCTTTATGAAAGTTAAACTGCTCTGGAACTTCCACGCACATCAGGCTATGTAACCTGCATGTTATGATTGCTTAAATTGTTCCAATTAAACCAAACACAAGGATTTGAACCACCTTTACATGATTTTGAAAAAGGGCGATTGAAATGCACCAGCTGCTCATCCAAATGAATGGTTGTCATCTCACCCAATGAGGAGAATTGCCAACACCTGATAGTGTGGATTTCTTTCAGCGTGAATGTATCATTAAATAAGAAACACTATTGAGAATAAGTCAGGACTAATAATTGTTGCAAAGGGATGTTCTGTGCATACAAATGTTTTAATTCTGGCTATGCCACTGGTGTTGCCCCACATCCTCTGCAACCCAACTGAAAACAACTTTAACAGTACTCACCAGAAGCATACTTAAACAGGACCTATTATGCTGTTTTTTTTCTGAAGTTATTATACTCTTGAATGCACAAAAGAGAGGTTTATCAACTTTTTAGTAAAAAAAAAATATATATGGCAATTTGATTTCGGCCATTCCTAACCCTCTGAAAAACAAGCTGCTCTGAGTGGGCTTCCCCTCTAATGAAATGAGCTCTGTTTTAATTGGCCAGCAAACTGAGTATTGTGTCAGCGGTGAGCGACAATGTCAAAATCCCCTAGCTGCAGGCAGGTCTTTAAGTACAGGTGACAGGTAAATAGTAACTTAAGCTAGTAGTAAGTTGCTAGCGTCTGTATAGTAGCAAATGTTAGCTAACATTCTTTTTATTTTGAATATTAGCGCTGCTTCATTGAAAATGGATGGATTCCATTATAAACATCCTCCTGTTTTGTCTGGTCCTACTAGCGAGTCTCCATTCCCTGTGGCTGAACCAGCGACGGTTTCTCAATTCACCGTCAATTTAGTAGCCTGTTTGTCAGCCTTGGAATTCAGTTTAACTTAATTAGCAATGAAATTAGAAACACCAAGCTGGCCAGCGGGTGACAGATTCTCGTTGAAAATAAATCGAGGCTGCCACTTCTTTGTATCTTTCGAAAAGCAGGATCGGTCCCCTTCAATAAAATTTTGTTGCCAGTCAGGTTGGTGGTCTAAAGCAGTCAGACAGAAAGTGGATTGCGTGTGCATTTAGGTTTTTGCTGACTGAAGCTGGTGTGCTGCCATAAAATAAAAAAAAAAGCTGTGGGTGGAGATATTCAGATGGGGGCAGACTATTCTCTGCAGTCCGCATGCGAAGTAGGAGGGGGAGCCACATTGGTATGGCATGCCAAATGCCATGCTTTGTGGAAAAGGTGGCCCACAAAAAACTGATTGGGTTGTTTAATTTCACAGTTTGTGGGTTTGTAGGCACTCCTGATACTGAAATGCATGTGCTCAAGTGAGTTTTCCCATGATATTTTCCCTTTAAGATTTGGTGAAGTTTACTTTTGCTTCATAGTTAAAGGGGAACTCAAGGATAATGCATAATGCTGTTTTATACAAACATAATTAGCAAATAAATGTTGTAAAATACAAAAATGTGGAATTTTTGTTTTCAAAGACTAGATAAATGAGGTTTTATTTCCCCTAATTAGCTGTCATCTGCTAAAACAGTTGTGTGATAATGACGAAACATTGCCCTTAGCCCCGAGGTATGCGCTGATACTGTGTTGGCTAGTGTGATTGTCCCAGTCCATTATTTGATGACAAATGATCGTTCAATATGGCCCATTGGCTATTTGCATAAGATGGTGTTGAGTACTTGCAGGGTTGCTTCAGTATTAATGGTTTCCTTCTGTTACTTATCAGATTATCTGAGATGCTGAGCAGATGATAGGTATATCATGCCGTAAATGTGATTTTAGCTATGAAAATGGCACAGAAACAGCATAGAGTAAGAGCATAGAATAAGAGCATAAAGTAAGAGCATAGAGTAATCCAACTTAGGTAACTGCTGGGGTAGAAGGAAAAAAATAATCTCAAGCCACCTCACACAGCCTCCGTTAGCTTAATTATAGCAGCTACCTTGGAAAAAGGTGGATCTTTCATCTGTGACTAACATCAATGTGCTAGAATAGATAATGGGCAAAAAATATGGGGACAAGTGAAGAAAGCCCAGGAACTGATCATTATGGCTAAAGAATGAAGAACCCATGATCCAAAAGCACCATTCTCATTTGTGAAACATCGAATTTGTAATTTCATCCTTTGTCATGTAAAGCAAATTTTGTAAAAGTGATTTCTGTTATGGGCTCATCCATCCTTATCTTTGAGGATGGCATTGAATTGATTTTAACTGCATTCACACAATTAATGTGACAGGTTTTGTCTGGCTATGCAAAAGTAAATTCCACCGAACTGTTTTGAATGCTTGTTGCCTGGCAAGGTTGCGGAGGCTGGTGCGTATCCCAGCTTACTATAGGTGAGAGTCAGGAACATGCCCTGCCCAGACAGTTTGCTAATCCATCACAGGGCTGTCGCACTCATATCAACAGGCAATTCAGAGTATCCAATGAGCCTGGCATGCATGTCTTTGGACAGTGGGAGGAAACCAGTGTTCCCAGAGGAAACCCACACGAACACAGGGAACACATACAATCTCCACACAGACGAAGAATTTCTCCAGTTTCATACCTTAAAACCCACAAACTTTTTGCTGTGAGGTGACAACGCTATCCACTGAGCAACTGTGCTGCCCTGCTGACTGTTTCTGGCCAAAGCGGTTGCCTGAATTATTTTCTTTTTGCAAACTTTCAGTTAACATTTCACCAGCTGAGAGGTAACACAATGCGCGAGACTGAGCTCATTCCAAACGCTTAGTTTAACAGCCGTCCCGCCTCTTCATCCCTGCACAACAACAGGGGGTGGCTGAAGGAACATAAATTAACTAAATGGACCATCCATGCGTTTCTCAAACATTTGTTGATTCTGAGTGTTATGAACTTGATGTAGTAATTGTATTTAGGAGCTGTGCTAACATAATGTATTATACTCCTTCAGTTTATTTTTAAGATCTGTCAACTATGCACAGTATAAAATGGGTTCACTTGGCACAAAAGAAATTTCTGTAAAATGATTTTTGAGAAAAAATGTTCTTTTCAGTTCCATTAAATAAAAGCTGTGCTTTTTTTCATTCTTATTTTGATCCCAAAATCCAAATGTTTGACATATATAGCAAGAGGAACACATATCATCAAGCGCTATCATATTTCCATGGCAGTACATGCATGCGCAACATTAGGTTTGAATCTGTGATATAAATGTAAGTGACCAGAACCCTTAAATGTTCAGCATTGTTTTTGACTGATCTCTTAATCGCCTCCTCCTCCCACAGGTCTTTGAGTTTGACACAATCAAGGAGAAAACATCCGACCAAGTTCACTTTTTCTTCGCTAAGCTGAATTGCCGGCTTTATCGTAAGAAAGACGAGACAACTGAGCTGATCTCAGCTAACCGTCTGTTTGGAGAGAAATCGCTGGCTTTCAATGAAACATACCAGAATATCAGTGAGCTCGTGTATGGAGCCAGAATGATGCCTCTCAATTTCAAGGTCAGTCATGTCTTTTCACAACATCACTAATCTATTATGTCTTAATTTTATGTCCATTTCTATTTAAATTTCAAATGATTTTATTCTTCTAAATTTGGTGTCCTACATGTCTCGATACCGGTTCATTGTAAATGTCCAGTAAACTACTTGAAGCCACCTCCATGCACAGAATCCACAGTTGATGAAGGAGTCTGAAGTACTTCATGTGTCCAGCTTGTTTTTTTTGTACTGAGGCCTCAAGCCAAGATGGAACTGAGTTGAGTTTGAGGACAGCAATTGTTTTGTGGATTTGGTATGCAGCCCACTGGCGCTCAAGTGACCAGCAGAACTCACGAAAGTCAAAAAAATACGATCGCTCTAACTGACCTCCAATCAGCAATCATACATTAACATCTGGTGGCACAGGAATGGGCCAACTTCTTACCCAAATGATTGATTTAAATTGATCAAATTTAATTTGATTTTCAATGCGGCTTATCTTTTAGGAAAAGCCAGATATGTCACGGATGATCATCAATGAGTGGATCTCCAACAAGACAAAGAACAGGATTCAGGATACAATTCCAGATGGAGCACTTGACAGCAACACTGTTCTGGTTCTGGTCAACACCATCTATTTTAAGGTGAGCATGGAGCAGGGTCTGGTGAACTATATATTGTAGGAGAAACATCGCAGAAAAAAGAGCCAATTTTGTCTTTTCTGTTGCCGGCTAACTTGAGCTGGTCTCTTTGCTCAGTATGTCCCGGTGCTCTGCTTGTTCCCTGACAGGGTCAGTGGAAAAGTAAGTTTGATAAGGACGATGTCTTCAAAGATGACTTCTTCCTCAGTGATTCCAAGACTTGCACAGTGTCCATGATGTATCAGGAAGCCAAATTCCGCTATGGGAGGTTCATTAATGACAAGGTCCAGGTGTTGGAGCTGCCATACAGGGGTGAAGATATCACAATGGTGCTGATCCTTCCTTTCAGAGGGACATCTCTCTCTGAGGTGAGTGTCAGCATGTCTGTTGCCATTTTGCTAATGCTGTTCAACAACTTCTCGTGACTGAGTGGTATAGAATTCTGTATAAAATGTGGACAGCCACACCAAGCCAATTTACAGATCCATTATGAAGCAGAGTGCAGAGCACATTGATACAGAAAATAGATGATATTTTGCTGTTACAATACAAATTGTATATGCAAACTATTTAAAAAGGATCACTCTCTGAGATCAGTGAATTATGTTTTTCAGAGACTTTGTCAGATGTATTTTTTGTGTGATTTTCTTTTAATTTATGGGAGGGAAGAGAGGTCATGTTTACGTGAGTTTTGGTTCCAAAAATAAAGCTCCAAGCCCTGTATAATCAGCTTTGTCTGCAGAACAGAATCTGTATATTCTCTGACTTTAAAGTTGGTGAGTATAACTGTAGTAACTGTATATAAATGTGTAGCAGCTGTATTTGAATTAAGTGTGTATTTGTGTCAAGGTGGAAGAGACTCTGGAGCTGAAGAAGCTGATGGGTTGGTTAGATGCCATGAAGGAGACCAAAGTGACAGTGCAGATGCCCAGGTTTCGCATTGAGGACAGCTTCAGCCTAAAACAGAAATTGCAGGCCTTAGGACTGCAGGACCTCTTTGACCAAAGCAAGGCCAGTCTGCCAGGTACTGTGAAAGAGCATCCATCTCTTCAATATCCAATGCAAATTGCTTTTCAAAATAAAAAGATATTTAAATGAGCATATTATTTAGTTTGTAGGAACAGTGGGTAGCACTGTTGCCTAACAGCAAGAAGTTTGTGGGTTCAAATCCAGCCTGTGGCTTTCTGTGCCGAGTTTGCAGGATCCTCCAGTGTTCACGAGGGTTTCCTCCAGATACTCGAGTTACTTCCCACAGCCCAAAGACATGCATATCAGGCTAACTGGACTCTCTAAATTGCCCATAGATATGAATGTGTGAGTGAATGGTGTGTAAGTGGTGTGTGTGCCCTGTGATGGATTGGCGAGCTGTTCAGGGTACGTCCCTGGCATTCACCATTTGTTAATTGGGGTACTTTCCAGCTCCCACGTAACCCTATTGAGGAGGAAGCAATTTACAAAATAAATAGTTTTTTTAATATGCTAAGCATTATCATAACTGTCTTATCTGCTTGTGTTACTTAAATGGTAACCAACCACAGCTGATGAATAAATAGACCATCTGCTGCAAACTGCAGTTACAATCAAAATTATTCAACCCCCGTTGCGAATTAGGTTTACTGGTAGAATTTAAACAAATCATACAAGAATAATTTAAATGGCTCAACACAGCTAATATTACAAGTGGCTTCTCCGAATCCAACACAAAATCCCACTTTTAATGACTACTTCAGGCTCAAAATTATTCAACCCCTTCATGACAAGCATCTTTAATGATCAGTAGAGAACGCTTTTTATGCTATGACCTGCTGGAAAATGTGATGCATAGGTAGATGTAAGCTTTTGGCAGCATTCTCAAGGAATCTTAGCCCAGTCCTCATGGACAACGGCCTCCAGTTCATTAATATTCTAGGGTTTGCATGCTGCAACTATGTTCTTCAAATCCTACCAGTGATTTTTTATGGGTTTGAAGTGAGGTGACTCTGATGGGCACTCTAGAATCTTCCCTGACTTCTTCTGAAACCAAGCCTTGGTGGATGTTGAGGTATGCTTAGGATCATTGTCCTTTTGGAAGGTCCAATGATGCCAAAGTGTCAGCTTCCATACAGACGGCATGACATTTTCTCCTTTGATATCCCGGTACTTGACTGAATCCATCTTGCCCTCCACACTTTGCAGATTTTCAGTGCCAGAGGAAGCAAGGCAGCCGCAGAGCATCAAGAAGCCCCCACAATTCTTCACTGTAGGCAGAGTGTACTTTTCAGCATATGCTTTTTTATTCCTCCCGCAGACATATTACTGATTCATAAGTCTGAGATTGTCCGGTTTTGTTTCATCACTCCACAGAACAACATCCCCAAACTTCTATGGCTTATTTTTATGGTCTTGAGCATGTTGGAGCTTGTGCTTTTGGATCAGTTGTGGTGTGTTTCTTGGAGACCTTCAATGTTTAGTATGCGCCCCACCGTGCAAACTGAAACCTCAGTGCCTCCTGCCTCCAAGTCTTGCTGCGGGTCTCCTGCAGTCACTGGAGGGTTTTTTACCACCCGTCTCCTCAGGGATCTGGTGACTTCCATTAATAGCTACCTCTTTCTGCCACATCCTGGTAGTGTAACCACTCTTCCTTTAACTCTGAACTTGCAAACTATGCATGCAACTCTATTTCTCCAAAGTCAGTGCCTGTGCTGCCTTTTTGTGTCCTTTTCCTTGTTTGTGCCAGGCAATGATCTCCTCTGTTAGCTTTTTGGACCATTTTTTTGACAGCTAAATTTCTAATATGCATACAATAAAATGTCACTGTCAACAAATCCCCAGGGAGTGCGAGTATTTGATGTGTTCTATCTCAACCTGATGAAACTAATTCACCTCCGCCAAGGAGATGTATGTTTTAGCCGGCGTTAGTATGTTTGTCTCTCTGTCTGTTAGCAGGATATCTCAAATACGGCCACATAGATTTTAACCAAACATTGCAGGATCTTAGAGTAGCACAAGAGGAACAAGCGTTATACACTGACCAAAACTTCCAACGCAAGGCTCAGGTTTATTTTAATACAAGCTATTTTATTACGAGGAAAGTTACATTCTCAAATGTGCCTGCAAGTTTCAGTTTAATTCCAGGTTTTAGAACAATTAGTGAGGAATAGCACAGTCCAAGTTCCAATTTGATAAGTCACTTTGAATGAGTATTCCGGATCGCCGAAGTCAGGATCTGGTGTGCCCATCTCTAGCATCACACGCAGACTGAATTCTCCTGTGCATGGAGTCAATCAGGTTCCGTGTTTCCGCCTGAGTGATACGGTCCCATTCCTCAATGAGAGTCTGGCTTTACTGTTGGAGGGTTGAGGATTCTGGATCACGCCTTCTCAACCGACGACCCAGAATGTTCCGAAGGTGCTCGATTGGGTTCAAATCTGGGGAAAATGCCAACCAATCAAGACACTGAACAGTGTGCTGCCTGAGGTAATCCTGACAGGCCCTGGAGACATGTGGTCTTGCGTTGTCCTGTTGCAGCTTCAAGCGGTACCAAGTCACAAGAGGAACAGCCACGGGGGCTAGAATGTTGTCGCGGTAATGGGCCGCATTCAGGTTTCCATCGATGAAAACCAGCTCTGTCTTGTGTCTGGCACTTATTCCAGCCCACACCATGACACTTGGTCCACCCCAGCGGTCACGCTCCAAGATATGGGCGTCGGCACAACGTTCCCCTCGCCTATGCCAAACACGTACTCGGCCGTCACTAATGCTCAGTTTGAACTGGGACTTGTCTGAAAACAAGACCCTGCCCTGCCTAAGTTCATCCCAGCCCAAATGTGCCCTTGCCCTCTGCAGACGTGCACGACAATGAGCAGGAGTCAGCACCAGACCACGATGTGGACATCGGTTGTTCAGTCCAGCTTCACGCAAGCGATTGCGTACAGTTTGGTCGCTGATCCTGTTCTGGTGACGACCTCTAGTCTGAGCAGCAGTAACTGTGGCTGGTCAGAAGCGATTATGGAGGTGCTGGGGACGAGTATGGCTGTCCTGTTTAGGGATGGTTACATGTGACCTGGGAGCACATGAACGGTCATTTGTGCTTCCTGTGTCATGAACCTGCCTACGGAGACGCGAAATGGTCAACACATGGGCACCCAGATCCACTGCAACATGTCTCGGTGACATTCCACCAGCAAGCATGCCAATGGCTCTTTCTCGCTGATTTTTCTAAAGACGTCCCATGATCAAAGGTTCCACCAGAAGAATGCCAAGGAATATTTACGCTCCTGTTCCTTTGGCTATTTATTGGCTACATTTCATAAGGATTGGTCAGTGAGTTCTGCTTAGTCTGATGGTGTGGCTAACATCTCAGCTGTGTGCATTCAGGTGGAACAGACTGTCCCAACAAAAAAACTAAACAAAACTTGATGAGGTTTTAAGGTGCAGTTTGGATGTAAAGCCCAAAATTTGTTAGAAAATAAGGCATACCAAAAATATTTTGAAATTTCAAGTGTTGCGATGGAAGTTTTGATCAGTATATAATATTATATTTTGGCATATCTAGGCTAATGTACAGCTGAGATATGGGCCAAAGTTCAAATCCAGCTTTGCTGGCACAGATTTGAAGTCTTTCAAATGGGCAGGATTTCCAATTGGCGTGCTTTAGGGTTTTGCTGCCACCTGGCAGTGGAATGCAATAACACCCTACATCAGCCGATGAAAATAACTAATGCACAGAGTCGCCTTGGCATGGCGGAGGTGCTGCGCTTTCTAAGTGCTCTGGTTAAGCACTTGATTAGCTGCATTTGGTGTGCTTGAGACAATACCTGACTTGCAAATATGCTATTCTGACGGATTTTACTTGAGGGTGGAAAGATTTTAAGACTGCAATAGTCATTAAAAGTGGCATTTTGAGTTCAATTTGGAGAAACCACTTGTTAAATTAGTCATGTTGAACTACTTAAAATGTTCTTATTTAATCTGTTTATCACAAACAGCTGAAAGTTTGTAAATTTTACCATTAAACCCAATTTGCAAAGGGGGTTGAATAATTTTAATTACAACTGTATGTATTCAAAGCACTGCAATATTTTCTGAAACTTCCTAAAAATTCAGTGTTGGTTTCTCCCTTATTAGTCACAAGATGGTGTATGCTTTATAAATTTAGCAGGCTGAAGCAATCAGGTTATCAATTATGAAAAAACCTGTTCAATGTTACTAAACTCCAGATACTCTACCAGGAAGATGAACCTGGACAGAACCTTCCAAAAACTCTGCAATGTGAGATTTTAACGACAAAAAAAAAAAAAAAAAATTCCACAAGCAACAATACGAACTTAATTTTTTCTTCAAGAACATTTAGAATCACCAGCAGATGGTTGGAAAACTGAGTACGTTTACATGCACACTAATAAAACGACTATTATCAGAACACTGGAGTTATCAGGTTATTCGTGTGGTCATGTAAACAGCAAAGTCCGATAATCATTATCGGATAAAGGTTGTTGTCGGTTTATGAGAAATCCGGTAAACACACTGAGCTTTTTGCCCAATCATCCGTTTATTCTGTGCATATATACAGCAAAAGCTGATTTCTTTCGTGTTTTTTAAATCTGCGCATGTGCGACCTGTGCAGGGCAAACAGCAGCAGCAGCAGCAGAAGAAGACGAAGACAATGATATAAACCAGGTTTTTTCAGATTTCAGTTTATTAAAGTACATGTAAATGCCTCAAATCAGATTATTGCCATTTTCGGATTATTCCCAGTTACGGGATTATGATGTGCATGTAAACGCACTCACTGTCCGTGTCTGCTAGATGTATGCTACTTTCTGGCAAAATGTCATACAAACAGCCTTTAGAAACTTAAACACTTTAACATAGTTGGAACATACTGCCAGACTGTACCCTCATGAGCCTTGGACTTTTTGCCTCTGGGTTATTAAACTGCCAAAAATTATAATCACAGCTCCGTGTGCTGATGAAGAAGCTAAAATATGGCCTAGGTGATGGATAGAATTCCCTCATTGATCTCTGGATTTGAGTCCAACAAAATGTTCGGTTTTCAAATTTATGAAATCGACAGAAAGAGGAAAATAAATATTGAAATGATGTAAAAAAAAATTCTCATTTCAAGATTTTCTTTCTGTGGTCATACACAGTTAAACCGATCCTCAGAGTAAAGGCTGCATTGTGCCAATCAACAAGTTTTTCTGAGTGCTTCACTGTGTACTACTAAGTAAAAGAAAAAAAAAAAAACACTTTATTTTGTGTCTTGTTCATTCATCTGTTTGCAAAATCTATGACTGTATATAGGTCAGTGTGTTTAGATTCAGCATATACCTTATTCTCATGTTTTTTCAGGAATGCTTGCAGATGAGGGAAATGATTTGTACATCTCAGAGGCCTATCACAAAGCCTTCTTAGAGGTATGTTTTGGATGGTATTTATGTCTGGAGAGCAAAAACATTTAATGGATAAACAATGTTACAGGAGGAAGTCTTGAACTCATACAATATTGATCCAATGCAAAGTTGTTGCTAAATGACAATTGAAGAGCCTAGTGCTAAAAGTACTTAAGTCACTTTTCACTCACCGTGAGGTTAGTATCGGAGGATGGTTTATCACCTTCGCCAATTTTCTCAATTTTGTCAAAATGGATATTTAGGTGTATGTCTGACTGAAGTACCTTGTAGCTTTGGGGTCTTCAATTAATGACCAGATTATTCATGCTCTTTATTCAGCTTCTTTTGCTTGTATTCATGTGCAGGTGAATGAGGAAGGCAGTGAGGCAGCCGCAGCAACGGCTGTGGTGGCCATTGGCCGCTCGATCAATCTGAATCGTGAACGTTTCATCGCCAACCGCCCCTTCCTGCTGCTTATCCGGGAATCTACCATCAACACAGTGGTGTTCATGGGCCACGTGGCTGACCCTTGCACCGAAAGCTAATGACCTGTGTCATGGTGGCACCTGTGTTCAGAGCAGGACATATTTAATCCACTCTTAAAGCAGAACACGGTCTTGTTTTATTTTATAATGAGGTTTCTAAGTGTTTGGACAGTGGAACAATTTTGGAAGTATTACTTCATGGTATATCTTTCCATCTTTATGGTTTGTCCTCAAGAGTGCAAAATGCCCTGTTCTTTATTTTTAATCCAAAATAAATGAACAGAAAAAGTAAAAGCCAATGAGGTCAACTCATTCTTTGATCTGAGTCAGATAATCAGTCTCAAAAAATGAAACTCCATTAGGAAAGCGTATAATTTATTTCTATCCCATCTTACAAAATCAAGGTAACCTGGGCAAAATTAATCCCCAAAAATATTTGAAGTCATGTGTTAGATGCAACCAGCAAGGCCAGCAAATGAGAACAGACCACTTGCTGAGGCACCGTGAGAGGGCTTAATAATAATAATAATAATAATAATATTACATTTGTAGTGCCCTTTACATCCAAGGATCTCAAAGTGCTACATGTTAAAAACAAAGAAACATCACAATAAAGAATAAAGAGATATAAAAAAACAGGATATAGGTTGAGAGAGAGAAAAAAAACAAACCAAAAAAAATAAAAACAAGGTAAGCGGTTTTAAGAGAAGATAAAAAGTTTAAGAGAAGAATCTAAGAGGGGGAACCAAAAGTTTTGCTAAAAAGAAATGTCTTAAGTCTTTTTTTTGAAACAGTCAGACTTCTGGGTCAAGGGTGTGTTTTTTGAGCAGTGTATTTTATGTAGCATTTTTTAGGCAGAGGGAATGTGACCAGATTGGAGAGAGTGATTTATAACGGTGGTGATCAGGGGGCTTAAGAAGGTAATATGAGTCTTAACTAGGGAGGTTGGGAGAGGGTCCAGGGCACAGGTGGAGGATTTCATCTTCATGATAATGTCCTGCACCTCCTCTGAAGAAACCTCAGGAAAACACTTTAGGGTTTGGGAGATGGTAGATGTTGGAAAAACAGTTTGGGTGGGAGAACCAGAAAGGGCAGAGCGGATATGTGCAATGTTAGATGTGAAAAAGTCCATGAAAAGCCCTCTGGAATTATCACTGAATTCTGCTTTTTTATTTGCAGCATTATAATATGAAATCTAAAGATGGCTGGAACTTCCATCATGGTACTGACATGCTCATGTTTCACCATTTTGCTGGAATGTACACCGAATAGTCTGAGTGCAATACTCATTGATTAAAACAAAGCAATTTAACCCAATATTGAAAGCTACCGCTCATTGATGCTGAAGGAAACATCTGAGCGCGTTCAACAGTCCATCCAACAAGTAGTTTAGCTTTTACACAGCTGAAAATCGGGGCTAAAAACAAAAATCATATTGGTACAATATCATGTTAAACAAGACACCGGGCACAGGTGAATTATGAAAACAGCATTTTATTTCATATTAGAAATGCACAGGTCTTGCAATATTTAACAAACTTTGGGCCATTCACATACTAATTAGACACAAGGTTTCCTTCACAGTAACACCTAAAGTGCTTTATTTTTCAGAACAGGAATGAGTCTTTGAGTATTGTTTGGCTACTGAATGATGTTTAGTTGAGATTCATTGTGAAGTAATACAGGTAAATAATTTTATTATTTTTTTTAACAAAGCTTAAATACAAAAACAAAAAAGAAAGCTTTTGCCCAAAAATGACCCCAAATAATAAAACTAACCATTTCTTACAACCATAGGCCTAAAGTTTAACCCTGACTATTCTACAAATTTATTCAGAATGATCATTTTTTAGCTGGACCATGCAATTGAGTGAAGTTAATTTCAACCCCAAATCATAAAAAGCTGGCAAAGTATGTGAAATTAAAATAAAACTGAAAGCAGTGATTTGGAGATAATCCTTGACCTACCATACATTGAAAACAATACAACAGCACATTATTTCATTTTTCACCACAGGATGTTTAATTTTTCAACAACATATTTCAAAAAACGCTGCAACAGCAAACCTTCACCGCTTTGCAATGTTGCCATTCTTTATCACAACACTCAAGCTTTTAGGGGATGACACTCGTGTGTTTGCTCCCGGTTCAATTTTGTCCTATACTTCCAGCAAACAAGTTTTACTCTTAAGGTCAGCAACAGTACAAGGTCTTCATTTCAAATTGCATTACATGTTTTCCATTGGAGACCAGGCCAGACTGCAGTCTAGTACCTGCACCCACCTCTTTCTCAGTCATACCTTCGCAAATGTGTGTAGAGCGTTTTCTGGCTTTGCTGAAATATGCATGGGCATCCCTGGAAATGATGCCCTCATTAAGGCAGCACGATACAACAAAATCTCAGTGTACCTTTCAGCATTAACAGTGCCCTTACACGGTGTTTCCTTACACAACCCCCACAGTAAGACAGAACATGGCTTTTGGACTTGTAGCTGGTAACGGTCTGAATGGTAATTTTCTGCTTTGGCCAGGAGCACATAGCATCCATTTCTACCGAAAAAAAGACCAGAATTATTGAATTGTCCGTCAACAGTACACATTTCCACTGCGTGATCGTCCATCGCTGATGCCTCCAAGCCCAAGAAATCAACAGTGCTTCTGGACACAGTTAACAAAAGGCATTCTTTTTTCATTGAGAGTTTTAATGGGCATACGAAAGCGTAAATTTGTAGTGCAGTACTTGAGAAAGCTTTGCCAAAGTAATCCTAAGTCCATGTGATTATACCACATTTAGATAAAATTTCAGTTCTTGATGCAGTGACATCAGGTGTTCAGCAAAGTCTTGTGCTCAAGCCCTTTAAGCACAAAAAGTCCATCAGATTCCTCAAATGCTTTGTCATGTTTGGCACCATACAGGGTGAAATATTCTCATCCCTTTGAAGCCTTTTACTGGAAACTTCTTTTGAACCAAATCAAGGTTAATTTCTCCTGATGACATCAGCCATGCCAAATCACATCAAAATTCGCATTTTTGTCCTCGTTACAAGTTGTCAATTGCCTCTGTCCCAATTTTTTTCAGAATGCGTCGCAGACCTGAATGGCAGGAATGGATGTAGATTTACAAATAAAATGAAGTTGGCCGGACAAAACATGAAGTACCATGTCTTCATACTGTATCAATGAAATAAAAGTCAATCACTGCTTTCTGTTTTTAAGTGCATTTTCCACACTGACCCAACTTTTTCCAAGTTGGGGTTGTAAAGCAAAACTTCAAAAACTCCAATCCAGAAAAAGTAAGTTGAAAGCACTGAACTAAACTAGGTTGTAAGGGCATTTCTTTAAATCATATGACAAATTCACTCAAGTTCACAGTATATAATGATCAGTATTAATTATTTCATAAAAACAACCAACAGAACATTTTTGTCACTCAAAATGAAATTATGAATGATGAAGATGACAAACAATTAATAAAATGATAGTTGGTAATATTTTGGTTTATGACAATTTTTGGAATACACAGAAAACATCAAGAGGGGTACATCTTTGGGGAAAATAAACATGTAAGTTCAATAAGTGCTATCCAAAGCATCAAAATGTTGTGTCCTCAAGATTACTTTACTCTGGTAGAATTTGCAAATGTTTTAACTTTTATATAAAACAGCAACAGTGCTAACTCAAGTTTTTATGTATTTTTTAGCCTAAATTGAAAGTAATGGGAGTGTATTGCAAAAACCATGTAATCATTTCATTAATGAACGGCTTGTTCACAAAATTTTCAGATTGTTTCTGTCCTTTAAGGGATATGACCCATCACAGCGTAAAAGCGGATGCACATGCTTGTTGTCAATATCAGTCTTGAGGCAGTAATCAGTGTTTTACAGCCTGTCTCACAGCTCAGCTGCGCAGAAGTAACCAAAACGACTTAGAACAGCATTGCAGGTTTTGAATGGAAACTTGCTTGTTCATAAGACGGCACTGAGAAATTTATATATTACAGAGGTAAATGCAGGGGGGGAAAAAAACCATTAAATTACTGCTGTGTAATATTATGGTGAACTCGTGTGAGAAAGCTTGTTCATGTCAATGATGTTAAACAATAAATTTTTTTCAGTTTACATCCACACATGAAAAATGTTCACATATTCATATTTACACTAGAAATATACATTTTTTCCGGTTGTTTCGCCATTAAAGCTTTAAAATAAAGATTAAATGAATTTGAGAAATTGCACAGAGACAAAAGGCAGAATGGTAGCACTTCCTCAAAAGCGGGTCCGGATCGCTCCATCGCCCTGAGGCCAGAGAGCATCTCTGCCTCTCCTTACACTTCTTAATGTTTTGCATACAGTAAGAGGGCAAATTGCACAAAAATTCTAGAAAAACATAATTTAACACCTCAACCAATCTCTGAGCAAAAACTGAGGTCCTGCACAGAGGTAGTCTAAGAATGAGTGATCTTCATTATCTTTAGGCTATAAGCAAACCATCCTTAAAAATCCACATAGTCATCCTAATCAGCAAATCATTTGAGTCAGTTTGGCATGCTTTGAGTTTTGAACAACAGTCAGACTTATTTCACACATTGGATAACCACAGGCCTTAAACCCATAAAAAATACAAGAGACCAAGACATAGATCCTTATTTTGAAATTTACCACTACTCTCCACTATTATGAACAGAACAAAAAGAGAGAAGATTTAAGAATCCAAGACATAATGCGGTTTATCCAAGCTTCAGAAGTGTTATGGACGTTCACCAGCCACTGATGCCTTATTGATGAGTTATCAGGGGCCATCTGGACCATTCAGTGCAACAACTTGAGTAATCTTGTTGCTCCCGGGTCATTAAGATGTTGAATATTTAGTTATTTACCTACTAGCTACCATGGTGTTTGTGACTTACACTGTATATTCAAATATATACAAGTCACCTGCCCCCCAAAACTGCACTTGTGAAACAGCTTGTATAACCTGTTAACCCTAGAACCCAGTTTATATTAAACTTCAAATATAAACAAGTAAGCATAAAAACATAAAATACCTGATACCTGTTGTAAGAGTTGAGGACCTGAAGTGTATACAGAGGTGCGTACAGAAGAAGAATCCTGCCATACCGGTCATGTGAAGTAAATAATAAACAAATAGAAAAATCAGTAGCTGTTTTTAAACTTGCAATTAGCTGGTAAAAAAAAAATTCACACCCACGTGTGATTCACAGCTCAGTAAATTAAGAAAAAAAAAAAGACTAAATATTAGTAACAGCAAGATCATTTTGCTGCTATAGCATTTCCTTTAAACATTTTTAGTTGAAAATCAAATGGTGTATAAATTAAATTTTACTGAAATACATGTATGTATATATATATATATATCTGTAGTTGATAACCATTGGTATTATTTAAACATTTTTCTATTAGTGCGAAATGTTGTCATTTCAGCTTGCACCTGTCAGAACAGGAAGTGGACCAATGCTCTGGCTGTCAGGAATATGCCGCAGTTGTACAATGCATTTTCATTGCATTGCACCACTCCAACGATCATTCAAATAAAACGGGCATTTGCGACAATTTCAAAAATTGTCAGCGTCGGTCCAGATAGGACCTCTGTCTGAGAGATTGGGGATTTCCCCCTTCCACATGGACTGAGTGTTCATTCAGATGATCGTATACATAATCATTAGGTTTTCTTTGTCACTCACTTGCAAAACCCACATCCCTCCCTCCACCAATTCACATATCCCAAAATTCAGACATAAAATCCCCCCCCCCAACTCTGACTGAAAAAAGGAGTCTTAACATGCAGTCCAAGCTGTAAAAGATATAAAATATAACTGCCTCTTCCCAAGGCAGTTGCAGATATAAACAGTCAAAATGTACAAAAGAAAGACAGATTCACCAACAGTTCCGCAGAGTGCATGCACCAATCTGCCTATAGCAGAGCTGTATTGCGTATTGATATGTGTGTGAGGTAACTGAATCCAGAGAGGTAACTGTACTTTAGCTTATCTGCAGTTGAAGTCCGTTTTGTATTTTCTATTTTACGTTTTAAAAAATAAACATTCAGCAGCTGATTTTTCATCATCATTTGGAAACTATAAAAAAACTAAATGGTTTAAAATAAATACAGATAAATAATGCAATCTTAATTTCACTGGCTTTAAATGTTATGTGCTAAATTGGCGCCAGTCAGATTACTTAATGCATTAGATTTTCTTTGAGCTCTTTGAATAAAATAAATCACACCTCTTCCCCAGCATGTCCCCACCAGACTATAGAGAGAAACTGCCGGTTTGGTCCATGGTTGCCTTTATAATATTCATTAAAAATATTCCAAGCAATATAAGTTTATTTGAGTGAGGTGATGCAAACCATTGGCTTATAATTAGTAGCACTTAACATATACTAGGAATATACTGCACTGTTCCTGAAGACACCATGGGACACGGGAGAAGAAATTAGCGGATATCATGTCCAAATTGCCAGTAATTAAGAGGCATGGATTAATTTCAGACCCACACTGTAATTAAGTAACCTATTAAGATTGTCTCAAGGCAAGCAGCATTATGGAGGATTAAACTCGGCAAAATACAAAAATACAAGCTGACAAAAATAAATGTGTACAATCACACCTCAATGAATATTGCAATCAACATGTATTTTTGTCACCGTCCATCATTTGCTATATTTCGGTAACATTATCTTTTCCTGTTATACAGCGTCAAACGCAATGAATTTAAGGAGAACCCCCCCACCAGTTAATAAGAAAATCAGTAAATTCTACCTCTAATTCCTCCCATCTCCAACTCAATGACTATTTAAAATGAATGTTGTTGAATCAATGTGAATCTGTCATCTAACTTCATTTTTTACTCCCAGATAAACAGTACTGAGAACTATGATTGCAAGATTATAAGCATATAATACGCAACATAATGAGTCCGGTTTTTAAATAACACAGAAGTGTCACTTGAATCCAGCTGCAAGTCTAGTCACTTCCTTGAAAATATTTGTGGGGGCTTTTTACAGCCTTGTACAACAAGATAGTATAGAGCGACCTGAGATTCAGACCACCAGCTTCGCGGCTAGTGGTGAGTATGTGGATAGTGGTCTACAGGCTGTGCCACTTCAAGTCAATTAAAACTTTACTCATATTACCATGTTAAATTTCTTCCTGCTATAGTGGAGGAATCGCTGAAGGCAAGGTCCAATAGCAAGGAAAGCTCTTTTCATACCCATTTCAAAAAAAGCTTTCATAAAATAAGTTTATTTATTTGAACCATTAACCAAAAGTCATAATCATCCACCCATCCCTTCTCAATAACCGCTTCTTTCCTCACTAGGTTCACAGGGGGAGCTACAGCCCATCTCGGCTGACTCTGGGCGAAGACGAGGACCCACTCTTGGAAAAGCTCGCCAAACCATCACTGGGTGCACTCACCTTTCACTTTCACACTCGCGGACAATTTAGTGTCTCCAATTGATATGCATGTCTTTGGACTGTGGGAGTAAACCGGAGTACCCAGAGGAAACCCACGTGAACACGGGAGAACATGCAAACTCCACACACAAAGGCCCCAGGCCGGATTCGAACCCATGACTTTCTTGCTGTGAGGCCACAATGCAGTTCTTTGTATTATACACCACCTCTCGCATGTGAAAATATTTTTTAAAAAAGATGCTCACCAAGTCTGATACATGAAAACCTTGCGCAGTTTTTCTTTTGAATTGTTTGATATTAAGTAATCACTTAGCTATTATTGTCAAGCACTAAAGACAACATACAGCAACGTGAACTAACATAAAGACTGCAAGACCCTCCAATCATGCTTCATGATCCAGGGAATGTGTGAATACCATGAGTACTGACCTATTAAAATTAGGAATGCAACACAGCATAAAAGCGTGTGGATATGAATTTCCCCATCAGTGCTGCTGTACCTAAATAAACTGCTGAATGCTGTAAGTCCCATAATTCACTGAACAAACAGCAACAGCTGAGCCTCTACACACAGTGTACTTTCCACAATGTGATGGACATATATATACTGACTGATCACTCCACAACATTGCCAAAACTAGAGTAGTTACCTGTCTCAAGAGCAGTGCCAATGTGGTTTTCCATCACCACATTCCTTGAACTGAACTGGGACTCAAGCTCAATTGCAATACGGCATCGCTTCAGACAAATATTCATTACTACAAAGTTCCAACAAGTTTCATAATGCCAGTAGTTTCTGAATGCGAGATTGCAAAATTAAACGCATGCTTTTCTTGTGTCAGCATTAAAAACAAGTTTTAAAATGTCCCAAAGGAGTTTCTATTAATTTTAGTCGAAGTACAATAACGATAAATATATTTTTATTTTACCCGTTTAATCCTCCATAAAGTATATAAATATATTATCTTCCTCAATTTTCATTATCAACTTAGAGCTATAGTTTATGATAGTGAAGCTATTTGCAAAACCATAAATACACTACAACTACGGATGCACAGTAACTATAATCTCAAGTGCTGTATTTTAAATTCCTGTGTCGGCAAGTAATGTCAATAAAATGAGTATAAAAGCTGTAACATAGATATAAAATGGAAAAGGACTAATGCAAACTGCACTGCGCCCATTTGGGCTCTGAGGTCACTGGAGAGTCAATACTTATTTTTGCCAGGTTTCCTGTACGGATTAAAGTGAAGGTAGTTGTGTTATATAAGAGACGCCATAATAGTAACTGCACTAAAAATGTATTCAGCCAAGCTCTTAGCTTTACTCACAACCCTCATCATACTACCACTTTATCTAGCCTTGTTGAATGAGAGGACGAATAAAAAGATGAACTTAAAAAAAAAAAAACTCTCCCACCATTTCACCAGCCTTCCATTTCCTGCTCAAAAAAGGGGTGGCTCACCGTATTCAACTCAGCAAGCCACCCCACTTTTGAAGAGACATCTAAAGTGAAGCATAAGCTCACTTTCACCCTCCATTTTCAGTCAGCGAGCCTTCCGACCCTCCCTGCACGAAAGCACGATGTGTAGAGCTTGCTGCCCCCATGAAAATTATTTGGCTCTCGACCATGACCTCGGACAACTCGTCAAGATCCTCCGCAATCAATCAGGGCCGGTCGTGGAGACAGATGGTTGGACGGGTTCCCCGAATGCCGGCCCACCTCCCACGCCGCTGCCCTCCGCCTCTTCCTGACCGGGCGACCCGTCCTCGGTGTTCCCGCCGCGGGAGGTGACGGTGGTGGTTTCGGGGGAGGCGCTGTGAGACACCTCCCGGGAGGAGCAGCCCGGGTGGTTTTTGCGGAAGTGCTGATTGAGGATGGCCTGGAAGGGGAAGCTCTTGCCACAAACGTGGCAGTGGAATGGCTTGTTCCCTGTGTGCTTGCGGATGTGGTACTCCAGCTGGTCCTTACGCGTGTACTTCTTCCCACAGATACGGCAGACGAAAGGGGTGATGCCCATGTGCAGCCGCATGTGCCGATCCAGGCTGCCCTTCTGGTTAAACGACTTGCAGCAGTAGATGCAGGTGAGACGGGGGTTGTAGCGAAACCAGCGGTCTCCTACTTGCTCACGCAAATAATCTTCATATCCACCCATGTCAAAAATGGCCTGCTCTTCTCTCTGGCGAGTCAAGGGATGAGTTGGAGAAAAAAAAAGTCAAAATTAACAATTTAATAGATAAACTCTATCAAATCGGCTTCTGAAATGGCAAAATACTGAACTCAACCAATGCCATTTGACCGAGAACCTATAAACTACAAGCGAAGATCAGGGCTCATTTCTCATTTATTGCAGCGCCTCCAGGGAATGTACCAACTTATATTTGCTACCACTACCTGAACTCCACCTCCATTAGATTCACCGCAAAATTTAGTATATGCCAAAAGTATAACAATGATAGTGATTTATTTTGTATATTCTCGATAAATTTTGATGCCACATCAAAATAAGAACTGGAGACCAATACGCCAATGAGCCAAAATGTGCATGACATCCTGCCTAATATTCTGTAGGTCCTCCACTGCAGCCAAAATGGCTCCATCAAATTAAGGTTTGCATGGATGCCTGGACCGAAGGGTTCCAAGCAGGACATTTCCCAGAGCATCACAATCCCTACATCAGCTTGTCATCTTCCCACAGTGCATCCTGGTACCATCGCTCCCCCCTGAGTAAACAGCGCCCATGTACCTGGGTGATGTACGCGATGCAAAACAGAACAGAAAAGGCGATCATCTTCCTATGCTCCAAGGTCCAGTTTCGACCATCGCATGCCCAGCAAGGTGGTTTTGAAGGTGCACAGGTTATTACGGGGACTCAGACCCATCTAGGACTACAAGGCTTAATACACACCAAGGTGCCATACACAGTGTGTTGCGACACATTCTCTTCGTAAGCATCATTAACGATTTTATGTAGCTTGTGCCACAATAGCCTTTTGCTGTTCAGACCAGGTAAGACCACACTTATCCTAGTGCACTGATAAGCCTTGGGCGCCCAACACTCTGCTGCTAGCATGCGGTGCATCCCTTCTGAGACCACTGTTAGTACAGTACTCTCCCCTGCTGACTAGGAGCACTGCACAAGTCTTGCTGCCTCTGCGATACTCCAATTTTAAACATCGAGTCATGACGATTTATCCCCTGTCAAAGTCAATCAGGTCCCATCCACCATACTGACTGAGAGAACAAACGTTTGCTCATCATCCAGGGTCTGTTCCCAGACCTTGACCCGCGCATTTACTACAAGAAGGTCAACGTTACTTGCTTCATCTGAGAGTTTTTTGGCTCATCAGTGTGTGCGTCACAATTTAACAGAGGCACTTCAAGGTCCAATACCCCCATTTTTAGATGTACAAATTTAAAAGAGATGACTCACAAACAGTTGCTCAGTTCTTTTGGGTGAATATTTTGCACAATAAAGAGTAGATATTGTCAAGGATTTTCAGCCTTTAGTCAGAAGAGAACAGTGCATGCATATAAGAAGCATGAAACTGCAGCAAACTGTCCATACATTTGAATTATATTCATTGCATCATCTTACATATAAATGGCAGAAAATTTCATTTCACTCCTCCACTATTCTTTTGGATACAGTGTAAACTCTCGGAACTCATGATTGGCTCACCCTGTTAACCCTTTCAGCCCCACCAATGCCCAGTTCTCACTGCAATTTCTCCCCATGGCCTTAGTTGACATTCCAACTAAATTTCTGGCTGTCTGTTCCTATTCCTGATTGTTAAAAGAAACATAACAAAAAGAGTGCCATATGGCACTAATGGGGAAAAATGCCAGTCACACAGAGTGCCATATGGCACTACTGGGGGTGACAGGGTTAAGACACTGTTGCCTCATAGGATGGCATTTCATCTGGATAGTACCAGTGCCAAATGTGGCAGCCCTGCAGGGCAAGATATCATCGGTTCATTCAGAAAGACATGCTGCGCCTGGTGCAGCTCATGTGTGCAAGAACCAGTGGCAGACATGGCGATTCAGAGGAAAGTAAAAACTATGATGGAAGCGGAGGGAGGGTGGGGATGCATTAAAAATACCCATTAACTTGCATTAGTTTGTATGGCAAAGCATCCTCATGATCGGACAGACACAAAAGGCAAACAGTCAGATTAGCATTGAGACTGACGAATGAGGCTAGAAAATAAGTGAAGTTCAGCAGCCGATTTCTGAGATTCAGGTGCTGTTATCGGTGCCCAAAATAGAGGGACACACTTCAAAGGAATTGAAGAGCACGAAGGATTTATCATTTGCAGTGTTGTATCAGTCCCTGAGCATGTATGTGAACACAGGGCTTAGGAAGGATACTGTAACATGGACACACCTGTGAAGTGGGGCGTCTCAGATCGTCAGCTCCCCCAGGAGACTCACTCTTGGCTCTCTGCCGCTCAGCCATCACCACCACACTATCAGCTGGACTGAACCTGACGAAGGACAGATTAACAGATGCTTACATTGCAAATACAGATGCACATAAAGCATAAACCTACTTCAATATATGGAATATATTAACAACCTTGAATGACGAAAGACCATTTTGATCCTCTTTTGACTCTTTTGATTTAACAAAATCATTACAAACCATGAAGACATACCACGACCAAAAACAAATATGCCGATGCTGAGCGCAGAGAGAGCCCCACAGCCCTTTAAGGACCTGTCTCACGATTACTGTGCGTGCTAAGACCTTTGAAAACTTGACGCTTATAGCAGCCAACTGCTTGTGGGTGTTTGCGCGTTAAAATGTCTGCCAGATCTACCAAAACGGGAGGATGCAGCTTATGTGATGAATTATTTGGAAGCTGTAACCAAATATTAAGTTTAAGTAGCAGGCAAACACAGATCTTCATAATAACCTTTCGCTTCACGAACAAATTTTGTTAGCCAAGTAGTTACCGACTTAATGCTATCTAAATGTAGCAAGTTATCAGATAACTAGCCAATTACATGCCAACGTTCCCTATGTGGCTATTGCAGCTACACTACCTAGTTAGCCACACAAATTAACACAAAAACATTTTATTTCATGTCCAACTTTGTTAGTGAAGTTAGCTCACTAGCTAGCCAAATGCTTTTTTAATTAATTTAAAGAAAATCATCAGAAAATTAGCTGAATAGCTTGCTATGCAGCTGTCATGACTACGCCACATTGTTAGCTACACAGATATCCACAATAAGTTCTTATTTCTCATGCAAATTTTGTTGGTTACATATTTACTAAGCTTACTAATTCATTTAGAACTTCATCAGAAAACCAACCAAATTACTCAGAACTCGAAATTAACTTTTTTGCTTGGTAGCGCTGCGCTCCCAAGTTCAAAAAGTTAGGAGTGCAATACAAAATTTAGGAGCGCACACACCAAAATCTAAGAAGCACCAATATATATATTTTTAGTGTTTAAAAAACTAAACTTTAACACTCCACATTAACAATTCAACTGTCTCCAACAAATGGCAGTTATTAAACAATATGAGAATCTTGAGTTCATTGACCAACAAAGGTTTCCACTACATTGGCTTTATGCCATATCCGGTGATCAGGATTTGAAATTGGGTCTCCTGGCTCTCTGCCCTTCCATCCATCTCCTCACTGCCTGTGAGGCATCAAATATGTCCAGAGGAGGACCCTCCACACTGATACCAATCAAATCTTCAACAGTGTTAGGGTTAAATGTAGATCGGGCGTTAAGTCGTAAAGTCCTTGTTTTTGCCTCAATATTGCAATATGAATCAGTCCACAGAGATAACTTTGCTATTTAGCTTATTATAACACAAGCAAATGTTATAATGAGTTGGATATGTTTGTTTTAAAGTGTTCCACCAGACTAAACGGTCCTGTCCAGTATACTAGCCCAAACTTACTCTCTGTAATTACCTAAAACAAACTAGCAACATTTAATCCCGTTCTGTCCAGTAGTTTTGACATAGTCCCCGTCGAAACTGTACCTTCCCCACTGAATTACAAGACGCTTCGGGCCCAGAGAGCCTAAGGCGTGTGACGTCACACGAGGTGTTTACACTGTCGCGAGGCCGCACTTCCGCAGTGCCGTTCAGCTAGACGCCATTGTACTGTGAAGTGCCATGGATAATAGAGCTACTAAATTGAGCCACATTATTCATTTCACGAGTGATTGGGTGTAATAATGGTCAGCGGCGGCGTTAGACCTGGGCTAATATCCCTCCCTTTATTAACAATTAGTCCTGGCTAATTCTAGATGGGTTTCCTTTATCAACACGTTTTCCATTTCAGGAATAATCGAGTGGCAATTGAAGACACGGCTTCTCTCCCCCATGCGATCTAACAGCGAAAACATAATGGGCTACATTCAGCAGAGAAAAATAATTTAATTATAATTAGGTCTATGCACTGCCACTGGGCGACGGCATTTCAGAACTCTTCGGCGAATTAAGGTCATTTCGGCGTCAAGTACGTACACCTTTTTTGCAGCACGGTCACGCAACTCCCTGTGAAAAATAGACAGCTGTCTGATCGAAAAATGTAAACGGACGAAACCAAGTACTAGTCACCAAAATTATCTTCGTTCGCTCAAGAGTTTCGAAATGCCGTCGCCGAGTCCCGGCGCAAAGACCTAATTACAATTCAATTATTTTTCTGTACTGCACAAGTCCTTGGTACTGAATGCAGCCCATTATATTTTTGCTGTTCGATCGTATGGGGGAGAGAAGCCGAGTCTTCAATTGCCATTCGATTATTCTTCAAATGGAAAACGTGTTGATAAAGGAAACCCATCTAGAATTAGCCAGGACTAATTGTTAATAAAGGGAGGGATATTAGCCCAGGTCTAACGCCGCCGCTGATAATGGTAACGTTATTCACGTGTGTATTGTACGGCTGTAGTAAATCGTCGAGCCTGGTGTGAGAACACTGCACGAAGATACCGCGAGGATGAATGCCTGGAAGCGTTTTGTGAAGAGGACGCGAGATGAATGGAGAGAACCGTCGAAGTCGACTCGTCTGTGCAGTGAACATTTCACCCCAGACTGCTACGAAAATTGGCTATCGTGGCAGATAGGTTGTGTGTCGAGGTTGGAGTTGAAGCCGTTAGCTGTGCCAACGACATACCCCGAAGGCACTTGTGGGACATTAGCTACGTCGGCAAACGCCTGTAAAAACCTCCTTACTTATCCTACCGCCGCAACTACAACTGGTCCTTCACCAAGCCAAACCAAAAGACCCCGTACTGCCGCCAAGAAACGTGAGCTTTCCAGGGTGAGTATCAAAGCAATAAATGTGCTCAGAAGCTCCCCTTGTGCATCTTGAATGAACAGTAGTATTTGCACACATTATACTGATTTTAGATTACGGAATCTTACAATGAATTCGCGATCGGATCGCGATGCCGCATTGGAGACTGTTATGTTGTTAGTCGACTGTTGACCTCGGGTGACGTCGCAACATTTCCACAAAGACATATTTGTTTCGCTCGCGCCTTTCCGATAATTGCATTTTTTTTCGCGATGTACTAAAATCGCTACATCCAGCTTGATTTATGTTGTTATTCAGATGTTTAGCAATTGTTTAGGGTAGAAAAAAATGGGTCTAGTGGATTTTTTTAAGATGTAGTAAGCCACACTCCATTGTCATCAAATTTCTGCATTTTCAGGAACACGTTGTGTGTACTGCAAATATATACTATATAATATATGTTTACTGGTCTAAAGACGCGCTGAAAAAAAATGTATGTTTATGATTTTTGCAGATAGGCTACTGAAGATATGAGTGAAGAAAACGAGACGAAGATTTTAGGTCTGCGCAAGGGCAGAGCCGTGAGGCAGCATATTTTGATAGGTTGCAACAGAACACCGGACCGACTCGTTGACTGTGACGTTTGTCACAGTATTTTTTTGTGTTTCGTGCTTTCTCCATGTTTGGAAGGACTTTCATTTTAAAATGTTAGGACTCTGTAGCTGACGCGCTGTCACCAGCGAGATCCCGGCCATTATCTTTACCTCGAACACGGTGCACTTCACCTTCTTTTAACATCAGCCATTCAAAATTTCGAAGCAACTCTTTGCAAAAATAATAAACTGATTTCGCTGCCGGTTCATCCGAACCACCGTCATTAATCAGTTTCAGTAACTTTTCTTACCGACTTTTTTGAACGTTAACGGTACCCAAAAAAAAAAACCAAAAAAGTCTTCCATACCTCTTCGTTTCATTTTCTGTCCAAATCTTGCTTATAGTTATGATGTTAACTCTCAGTACAGCGAAATGGAGTGATTGACGGCTAATATTAACCATTCTAGAATCAGTACTGAGGTTTAGGACGTCAAGCACCTCTCAAGCTCAAGGGAACATACTGGGTGCGCTCCATTCTTATACCGGTGTGCCCGGCTGCGGTATGTCCAGTAGATCTATGCACTGACTGCTCCAAGACATATGCCCACCTCTATTTAAGCTGCAGCAGCGGTTGGCATGCCTTCTGACTGCCAAATGTACCCGAAAAGAGGCGTTTAATTGGGGGAAAAAGCGGTCGCACAGGTGCGACTATTTTCATTCAAAGGCCGCACAGTGTGAATTTTGGTTGCAATTTCGAGCCCTGTTCCTAGACAAAGTTAGCTACATAGCTTTCGTAGTGATGGTACGGAGCTAGTTATGCAGATATCCATGAGGAAGAGCTGCTTTTCTTATTCTATGATGTTTGAGGTTGGCAAAAAGCCTGCATTCTTCTTATCCTTTGGCTACAGCGTAAAAATAGTGCACTGAATCCTCGACTGTCCACAGAATACTCCTTGACCCTATAATGCCCAGAAACGAACATCATTATAGAAAAAATATGACCCAGTAATATTTCTGAAGTATTGAAGGGTTGTATTCAGATCCACTGTTCATCATAAGGGCCGGTTCATACTCAACGCAAGGTACGCGAGCGCGAACACAAGGCAACGCATTGAGCAACGCAAGGTGTCCATCTTGCGTCCTTGCGTAGCAAAGTGTGTCGTCCAAATTTTTGTAACGCGACGCGTCGACGCGTGTATTTCCATGAGATTCCAATAGGGGAGATAAAGCAAATAATGCACCAATGATGTCTTCAACACACCAAAGAGAAGAAGGAAGGAGGAGGAGACGGAGAGGACTTTGCTACCCCCCATCGTATGAGCAGTGAACTGCTTTTTAACGAGGCACAGCGCAGCAAGCGACGCGCGTTCAGGCTTCTCTGTGAACGGAATGGAACGGACCTGTGGTCGCGTTCGCTCGCGTGCCTAGCGTCGAGTATGAACCGGCCCTTAGGTTTTATGACAGCAAAATATACATTGCTGAACAGAACTTCTTCTAATTCCAGGAGTATCATATCTGATACAGCCAAAAATCAGCAACCCTCCAGAACTCAACACTTGAAATTTCAAATTATTTATAAGCTCTCTACCATCTATAGCTATCCCTTAACATGTATAAGAATAGGTTTTTGTGTAATATTTACCTTGGAATGCCGAACTTCACTGCCAAAGCCCAAGGAAATTCATGAATTCCCATTCACATGGGAGCCACTACCTTGATGTGAGTGACTAGGAGAGAGACCACTCCTGCAATATCACTTCTTCCTTCCAGGTGGCAGCACTGTGTATGAGATATGATGCAGTGGGCAGTAGTGGTTGTGTTGCATCTTGCCAGGTGGGCATGGTCCTTCAAATTTGGTGTATCATATATGATACAGGGGGCATTAGAGGTTATAAAACGCATAATACATGCATAAATGAAATATATAGATTCAATGCACAAGCGAGGAGGGATTGGCAAGGATGGAATCTAATTATTATTTGCAGTCAAGATTCACTTTCTTGGGATTCAAGTTCTGAGTACGTGCAGAAAACGTGAAACGGCTCCTTTAATTCCCTAAATCCCAATGTCCCAGTGGTGGTAATGCCAGCATTACAGGATTTTCAATGGCGTGTAGTGGCCTCTGACCCTAAAACGCATAATTGCTTTCAATCTATTCCTGTTTAAGTTCACTTGATTAATAATCACACAGCTAATTTACTGCATAATCAAGACAAACACATATGCCTATAATCATAAAGGTTTTATCACAAAATAACAGATCACAGATGGGCTGCATTGACAACACACTTAATAGTGATTTTGATTTTGCAGGGATGAAGAAAGAAATTATCAAATACTTTCTCTGAATTCCATGTCCAGTTTTAGTTATTTTTTTCAGGACTGCAACCTAACTTATTTAAAGATTCACAAAAAAATGTTTTCAGCATTCAAAAGAATAGGCTTCATTTGCAGGGAAGAGCAGTCGCACACTCCTTGCTGCAATGCCATAATAATTAATCAAATTAACAATGCTTCTTACGTCAAAGTGTTGGTAATTCATTAATTTAGTAAATTGGTTATTTGTGCATCTCGTAAGTTCGACGCATAGCATAGGGTTGGAAATTCGCAGTAGTCTGTCGGTCCGCACAATAATAAAAATGACGGCGGACTAGTAAACTTGTCCTCGAACTAGTCCGAGTGTCTAGTAAAATATTGTCAACCAACAATAAATGGAGAGAATTCCGTTTCCAACCTCCACCTTTTTTTTGGCCTTTTATTTGCCAGAAAGATTTTAAAAGAGTGTGCCAGTATAATATGGGGGGTTTTATTAGTGAGAAAGGGTTTATAATTTAATACTCATATTTAATATTGCGAATGCATATGCTGTGCATGTCCTAGCAACCTGGTGTGTCAGCTATAACAAGGCTGCCGCCACCATGTGCCATTACCATGTGAAAAAACAGCACTAGAAAAAAATTTTTTGACTGGATGTACGCTTGATGTTTTTACACACTGGGTACCCAAACATAGGGTAAGCCGAAAAAGTTCTGATTTCATTTGATATTAATGAAGGTTGAAAACAGATTTCTTTCCCCAATAAACTGTAAATATGTCTGTGCTCGCATTGCAGACAAAGGACAATTTCTGGAGAGATTATACAAAACATGGCATCATTTGAAATCACTCTGCCAACTTATACTTGCGTTTTCCAATGTTTTTGTCATCACTCAATCACCTAGCAAAATGTCCTCTAACACACATATTAAATATAAAATAATGATGACATTGACAATTTTCAGGTAAGCCAATTGCACTCACAAAGAAAAACAAGTGACTGCCACTAACATGGCAATATCGCCCGCCACCTCAATTTTAGGTGTCCGTATGAACATACAGACGGAGCCCAATACTATATCCCCTGCTTTGCACTAATCACGCTGCGGGGGATAAAAAGAGAGAAATCAGTAAATTGTGTGATGGACGAAGTTTGGACCGTCCCTTGTTGGAATTCGAGGATCGACCAACATTGAACAAGACGATCAGAACATTCCTTATATTTTCATAATCTAAACTAAATTTGTGATGCAGTGTACATTACAGAAGGGTCTCAACTCTTAAGCGAAGAATGGACTTTTACCCTTAATTACAAAGGGAATTTTGGCACTTCTTTGTACTGTATCGCCGTAGTGCACTGTTTTGCACATAATTGGCTGTGGTCAAACACATAAGCACTGACAATGATTCTAACCAAAAAAAGACAAATCAGCATTTTTGATCATTTCAATACTTGGCTAGGGATTTCTCTTTGTCCAAGGTACTGAAGAGGTTTGAAATTTAAAGTTATTATTGTTTGCTCTTAATTATGAGGAAAAAGTTGCTTTGTTTTACTGAAGTGCTTGTTTCATCTACCTATGTTTATTGGCATGACTTATTACTTAGTAGTACAACCCCAATTCTGAAATAGTTGGGACAAAGGGTATATTGTGAATAAAATCAAAACACAATGGCCCTCATTTATCAAACTTGCATAGGATCTGGTGTAGATTCTGGTGTAAATATCAGGTTCACCAGGTGTCACGTCTGATTTACTAAAAGTGTGTACGTCGCTGATTTCAGTGTAGAACTGCATGGTGTTGATAAATCTGGCGGCTGAAACCATTGCAATTTACAGGACACGCCCCTATATATTCATGCTCTGGGAGGCATAGTCCTGCCCACATTACGACATGGACTCTCGAAAGACTGCAAAGAAGAAAGAACTTCACTGGGGAGGAAATATAAATTATCACGTCCGAGGTGGAGAAAAACAAAATAATTTTATTTGGAAGCCTTAAGAGTGGCATTAAGTGAGCCCAGAAGGCTGCAGTTTGGAAAATTATTGCTATTGCGGAAAACACCATTGAGGTGGAAAACCGGAGTACAGCAGACGTTTCATTTAATTCACTGATAAATCAAAAAGCACAACAATTGATCGAAATTTGCGTTAGATGGACTTGTAAGTGTAGCCAAGATTTCTCCATTGCCCACGCTTATTTATTCATATCAAATCTTGTTCAATTATCACATAAACTAGAGTGCCAAGGGCCCTGAAGGTTGCTGGCAGTCACAGCCCCAACAGGAGAAAAGCAACCAGTCTGCGGATTCAACAGCAAGCCAACACGAATTCTTGTGAAAGCAGCACGTTGTCTAGACGATATTGGCGTTAAAAATCTCCAGCTTGGACATCCGTGAAAAAATTAAACCAGTTTAATTTTTTCTTGAATTTTGGCGGTGAAGGCGAATGGTACCGTACCACAGCGAATCTATTCACGGTTCGAATCAATACTTCTCTGCAAAAGAAGACTGTTTCCTTCGGACACTTTCGTGGGCCAACGCAGCTCAGTGAGAAAGGGTTTTAGTTATCCCCCGCCAACCGAAGTTGGGGGGGGATATTGAAATGGGCTCCGTCCGTGTGTGCGTGCGTCCCACTTGGTTTCCGGAGCAGAACTCAAAAACTACTGAACCTAGCTCAACGAAACTTTGTGTGGAATAATCACCATGCCTAGATGTGCCTTTTAGGGCTTGCACCTTTCTCAGAATTTTATTTTTGCCCGTTTCCATGGAAACGCAACTTAAAATCAGCATAGACATAGTTTCCGTAGCAGAACTCAAAAACTACTGAACCCAGCTCAACGAAACTTTGTGTGGAACAATCAACATGCCTAGATGTGCCTTTTACAGTTTGTACCTTTCTCAGAATAGAATAGGATATAGCCGACTCGGTCTGCTTGTTACCATTATTGGGCAACTCGACTGAGCGGTAACACTTTTTCATGAGTGACAGACAGCAACAGTTCTGCTATTTAACATAACCATAATCTTTAAGAAGTCTACATCATAAAATCATTAGATTTTTTTCTAACCTGAACATTCACTGTCATCTGCTGTCAATTTGTGAAGTGCGCCATCTTCTCAATTCACTTCTGGTTCTTGCTCTGCTTTCAGACAATGATTTTTTTTTTCCAGAACACTGCCACCGAGTGGGTCTAATTAGTATTATTCTTTCTATTCCATGATGCTAATAGGACCAAAAGTCCAAAAATGGGTTTTGTCCAGTTCTTATTGCCGCAATTGATCGTGAAAAAAGGTCAACCATGTGGTTACAATGCCTGTAAAAAGTTTTAATTGTATATAGGTTAGTGCCTAATACATACTAATTTCTAAAGACATTATCAATCGAGGAATTAAATAGATTGATTTTGCCATATGACCTTGACCTTGAAGACCAAAGTCAAATCCAATATGGTGTGTTTGATCAGCATATATGATTTGTCATTAGTATCCAATACATACCGAAGACCTAAAGCCAACATTAAAGGACTCTTAGGCCGTTTTGTCATTACCTGGACCTTGAAGACCAAAGTCAAATCCAATATGCCGAAAAGAACCAGCATACATAATTTGCTATTAGTGCCCAATACATGCCTATGCTCTACAAACAATATTAAACATATGGGCCATTTTTGTCATAAAACCTTGACCTTGAGGCCCTACATCAAATTTGACTGACTGCCTAAGAATGTTCAGCATACATGGTTTCCTATAGATGCACCAAACATACGTGAGCTCTAATTGCCATATTCAGCAAGTTATAGCACATTTTTGCCATTTGATCTTGACGCCCAATGTCAGATTCAACTTGCCGAGAATGTCTGGCTTACATGATTCCCTATAGGTGCCTCACACATACCTAAACTCTAAATGCCACATAAAGCCGTAATAACACATTTTTGCCATTTGATCTTCACCTTGAGGCTCAAGGTGAAATTCGAACAACCGAGAATGTTTGGCATACATGATTCCCTTTTGGTACCTCATTCATATCTAAGCTCTAAATGTCATATTAAGTAAGTTACAGCACATTTTTGCCATTTGGCCTTGACCTTGAGGCCCAAGGTCAAAGGTGACTGGCTCACGATATTTGGCATACCTGATTCCCAAGAGGTGCCTAATACATACCTAAGCTCTAAATGCTATATTAAGAGAGTTATAGCACAAAACACCCCGAAAAAATTACAAAGTCTAGACACGTTGCCTAGGTGGCGCTATGAAGGAGCGATTCAACAAAATGCCATTTACATTGTTGAAGCAGGTCATGATACTGATTCCATTGCTGCGATTAAAAAAAAAATTCATCTGACAGTTTTTGAAAATTGCACCCAAGTGTCAAAAATGGCCATTTTCGACATAAAAATGGCCGCCTAGTATAATCGAACGATTCAATGAAAAAAAAAAATTTTGCTTGAGCATTAACTTGACCTAACTTGACCTTATGGTCATAAACCCACATATGTAATATCAAAAGGCCAGCTCAAAAACCGAAGGCGCTAGAGCGCAGACAGGCTTACGGATTGATGCACGCACGACAGACCACCACTTGGGACCCCGAGCACAGCATAAGCCCGTTAGGCCTTGGGGCCAAGCGGGCTAAAAAGCGTTTTATATTAGAAATATATAGGTTTTCATGTAGATGACTCATTACCAAATCAGACACTGAAAACCATTTTGTAATATCTTTGACGGTCTTCTCAACATCTAGATTTGAATTTTGTAATTTTTTTTTAGCTCCAGGACACGGATCAAAGGTTATTTTTCCAAAGCTGACAACTCCTAAAAGATATTTAGCCATTTCCTGGTTTTTGCTGTAATTCCATAAATTGGTAGCCAAAGTATTTGAGACTGTAAGTCATTGAAGGAAATTGAAACACACAATTCCAGTGGATCATTGCGAAATTTGTCTTTTTTCAACTTAATTCCATTTCCGAAATTGCAGTATAGTTCTATTCACCATCTTATTTCTGCATTTATTTTATTGCTATTAAGAATTCTCATCTTTCTTATGTCTATACTGAATTTCAGACATTAATCTCTCTATTACTTAGCTGTAATCCTTGAAAATTTGTGGTAACGGAATTACATGGTAATGGAATAACACCAGTAATGGAATTACAGAATTATTCTGAAAGCCATTGAAAAACAGAAGGTGGCACAAGGTGGCATGAGGACTGTATGGAGCATAGCGGTTCATTGTTTTGGACATTTCTAGTGCTTCCTGCGAGTTAGGTTTCCATAACCAGCGCATCAATTATATCACGGCCTAGCAGCAATGGTCATGGCTGTCATGGCTGACTACCAAAACGGCCAGTTTGGCTTGTCCTTTTTTCAAGTGGCCGTGGTGCCCAAAACTTACTCAAAGTGGCCATTTTCGACACAGCGTCTGAGCCGTGCGGCTCCCATCGTCATGCTGCGCTGGACTTCTGGGCGCAAAGAACCACAGATGGATAGAAGGGACAGGATACATTTGTATAAACAGTGTTTGTCTTCTGCCAATAATGGATAATACTCATGGTCCATTTACTAGTGTTTTATATTAACATGCTCATTCTGAGCTTTACCAGTTTGAAGAGTTGAGTAATTGATATTTTATACTTATTTATATTTTCTTTTGTGTGAAGAGACTGCCACTCATGACTGAGAAAAGTTAGCAAGAATATAGATATTGCAAGTAATGACACATTTAAGATTTGCTGTGCTGGCTGTGTTGCCATAATTATGTTACTAACTTCATTACTCACAATATTTACCCATTGAATGATGCTGGATCACCGTTACAAAGTAAAAGCAAATGTTTCAGGATCCAGTCAGTTAAAGAACAACAATTTTCCTGCATGTGACCTCTGATATTCATTATAAGCTCACATTTTGGTTCAGAAATGAGTCATTTTCAATATCATGTATCGCCTTCCTTTTGCCCAGACTTTTTGATCTAAATTTTGGTTCAACTAGGTCAGTAACACAAGCATCATTTATGATACCCATTTTCAGTTGCTTTGCTGTTTTGAGTATAATAAATTTAGTATATTATCAGACAGTCTAATTCCGTTACCATTTTGTAATTTCGTTACCGCTGTCTCTCTCATAAATGGCACCCTACAAAATATCTGTGAACATACCAGTCAATATAAACTTACCATGGCCTGGTCAACATCCTAGGCCACCAACTTAAGCTTAAAGCTACTGCCTACATTGCCAGATTTCAGAGAAATGTCTGTCAAAGTAAAAGGCAAAAATAATGGCTTTTTGTTTTTGCTGTAATTCCGTTACCGACATTTTCACCTTCATATAGCCCATTACAAAACAGATTACCCCAGACTTTGTGTTATACAGCTCAGTAGGCATGCCAGTGGAACTGATTAAAGCACAGGCAAGTAGCTACTGCATTAGAGTAGTAGATGGCAGGTAAAAATGACATGAATATTACTCTTGATTGCAATTCCGTTAAGATGGAATTGCCCACCAAACACAACAGCCACCACAGTCGCATACTTTAGAAGGCATGGAGTTACTTCAGAATTTATAGTTCAACCCTGGAATTATATTCACCTGACTCATTGAAGCCCTAATGAGTAAATCACCTGGGTCTCGGCCTTGGTAATCATCATCTTCTCAAAAGGTAACAAAGAATAATCCAAAAGGGTTGCCAAGCTTTTGCACAGGGCCCTTATTCCTTTCTTGTCATTTAAAAACTCAGAAAATTAAAATAAAAAGAAACCTTGGTTTTAAATTTGCAGAAAGCTGTCGTGTTTAACTTCGAAGCATTTAGTGTTCAGGTTTGCTTTCATTCACTTGGAGATTAACTGTAACAGCCCAAATTTTTGCACCCCACTGTATTTGAAACCAAGTTGAATCTGAGTAAATGATACTAATTTTAATCTGTACATATAAAACTAAGCTTAATCTGAGGATATGAAACGAAGCTGAATCTATGTATATATAGTAGTGACCTGTTCTCACGCACCTTTCCGTCTCACTGAAGCTGCTGGAGGGGTGGGAGCTCTTGGCTCCAGAAGCCTCTGCAATAAAGTTCTCCTGCGGCAACGGCCCATGTCCAGTAGTGTCGATCACCATCGCAGCCACCTCCTCCGCACTGCTCCCTTCCTCACAGGATGCCTGGGTCTCCGCGCCCACCCACTCCTCCACCCGCTCCGTCTTGATCCGTAGCCCGTCCACCACCCGTACCTCCTCCTCGCACCCACGCCCTGCTTCCAGGCCTGTCTCCACATACCACTGCCCTGCCCGGTTTATCCGCAGGATGGGCTCCTTGCTCCCCACGCTGCTAACCCGGTTTAATCCATCCGAGCCCAGTCCACTGTGCTCCACGATTTGGGGGCTCATGGACTCTTCTGGGGGAGTAACTTCTCGCACTTCCCTAACATCTCGAATATCGAGCACACCCTCTCCACTCCCGCGTACCCCTATTCCCCTAGGGCTGCTATGCCGAGGACTGAGAGAGCGTGGGCCCCCAACCCCTCTTCCTGGTTCCAGTGTCCGACCCCCACCCCTGTGAATCTGCCCACTGCCCCCCAGGTCTTCAGCCACGTCAGCCACGCTGATCTTGAAGTGGATGCCCTCCAAGATCTGAGTGCAGCGGTCAATGATGTGCTGCATCTGCAAGAAGCTAGCTGCTGTCAGGTAGCTGATTATGTCAGCGAGCTGAAGGCAAAGGCGCCCGGTATAACAGAAGGATAGGAGCTGCTCGAACACTGTGGGGTTACGGATCACTGAAATAGACACTGTACTCATCTCACTCAGTGACATGTGGTCTCGGAAATATGGGGAGCTGGCAGCCAAGACTACCTTGTGAGCACGAAAACTCTGGCCCTGCACATTGACCACGATGTCGCACAGGCGCCCCTGCATGCGTAGTTGGTTGAGGTGGGAAAGCACGGAGTTGCTGAAATCAGGAATGTCCAATTGAATGCTGCCCGCTCTGTCCATCTTGCTTGCTGAACTCAACCTAATCGCAGAGAACTTCTTTAGCTACGAAGTTAAAACAATTGGCATCGTGAACAATAGATCAATGCAGAGCAGAAACGTATGCGTGTCACTTAGCAAGCGAATACACATCCCGGAATAATGTATTATCTTGACATGTAGTATGACATATCTCCCATCATGCACTCCTTTACTGTCAATAAAGCAAAAACATCCATGAACCGAAATTGCCAAGCTAGCGTCCTCCAGCAGTCACAACTGACCTAAAGATGTAGCTAGCTAACAAGTCGATAATAAAGCATGTCAGCTATTCAGAGACTGAATCGTCTGCCTTTTTCTCAGAAAAGTTTAGAACCAGCAAGTTCGCCAGTCGAAATAGGAATCAAACAGTTCTCAGACACAACGCGACAATCTTTATCGTAAAATATAAAAGTTTCACCCTTACCTTCCCAGTTGGGTGGGACGCAACTGACGTGGGATGGAATGCAACGTTAGCTTGCTTTATTATAAATATAAATCAGTTTTACCGGTGACACATTAGCTTGCGTTTTTAGCTAGCGCGTTAGCTCGTGACTGTTTATTAATTTATCCATGGCTAGCTCGTACACATTTCCATAGTATTTCGGTCCCGTGTTGTGCACCGATGAATCTCATTCACTGCAACCGCGCCTTAGCCCCCCTTCTCGGTCAGTGCAACATACTGCAAGACGGTGATCATTTGAAGCCTACCCGACATCATTCAGTTGCCTTAAACGGGGTGGTGCCTGGTTTAACCCCAAATCGCAAAAACAAAGCATGAAACAAACGAAGCAAAACCAAACAATACGCGCAGGCATACACTAACGGCTAATGAAAATGTCGCTTTGGTGTAATAATTACTAAGAAATTAACAAAAATTTAGTTTTTCAGCAAATCCCTTTCGCCGCTCGCATACTTCCATTATTCAGGGCGGGCCAAAATACAGAAAAGACGCTTAATCTTCCGGGAAATGCTGTTCTTTCCCATGTATTTTGGAGGGTGCAAAGCGAGGACACCAGTTACAGAGAACTTCCAGTCCCGTCATGCCTTGTATTAAAATATGAATACAAGCATTCTGGGGTAAGTAGTCCACATGAATATTTTATTGGCCCAAGAGCAGCTTTTCTCCTACAGTAAAATTCACACGGTGTATTGAACTGAGTGTCTTCCATTTTTTCTGTCCTTATCTCCGGCATATATAAAAGTGTAGAATGTTCTGTAGTGTATAAATAGAATGAGGATGAAATTACACAGAAAAAAACTCTGACAGGAAAACAAGATGTATCTACCGCCCACAATAGTCTTGTTTTTGAACTCTGATCATTTATTTTCTAATTGAAATTACCCAGCTGAATAAAACAAAACTGTTTTGGAGTTTAAATGTTTGTAAAGGACTATAAACAATGCTATTAACCTTGCTTACGTAATTTAAAGTATAATATACAGCAGATAAATCTGACATTCATTAATTTCATCATTGCAATCCCAAACAATGGATTAGCTATGTGAGAAAATGCATAAACTATATTTGTCAAATCAGTTAAATCAAGTTTATTGCCATTCGACATGCTTGATTAGCAGACATGCAACTTTTGTTCAGGACAACAGCGCCGCAGGAGAGGAAGCAAGGGGACATCTAGTGAAACCAGGGGTGCAGCTCAATTCCCTTATTTGATATGTCCTTGCTCCTCAATCCTTGCTTGAAACAGATGTTTTTCCAGATCAGCAATCGTGCTAGATTTCTCAAAGCTTTCATTTCTGCTGCAAGGAGGGAGTTCTGAGGAGCTATGGGCAAGATCATTCTTTCCAGAAGACTTTCAGCTGAAAGCCATGAAGTCAATTGGTAATGTCAGATACTGGCAACAGATCCAGCTGTGCGCCATCATCAGAAATGGATTGTTATCTCAGATCATGCTCCCTTACAATTGGATATTTCTTTTAGCTTTAACAAAAAAGAATTCCCCCTTTGGAAGTTTGATGCCCTGCTACTTTCTGACGATGATTTTTGTGATAAAATTTCCAAGTCTATTGATAACTTCATATCTACCAATAAGTCTGACGAAATATCTCACTCTTTATTTTGGGAGACATTAAAAGCTGTTCTACGTGGTGAAATTATTTCCTTTGTGTCTCATAAGAACAGAGATCAGAAAAAGCGAGTAAAGGTTCTTACTAACTCAATAATAGAGCTAGATAGACAATATGCCATAGACGCTTCTCCAAAGTTGTATAAAAAGAGACTGGACCTACAGACTGAGTTTAATTTATTATCCACTAAAACAGCAGAGCATTTGGTTCTGCATTCTCGTGGTCTGTTATATGAATATGGAGATAAGAATAGTCGACTATTGGCACATCAGCTCAAACGCCAAGCAGCTTCTCGGATGATACCTCAGATTCGGAATGGGTCAAACAATCGTGTTTCTGATCCCCAAGATATAAACAAGATTTTTGAAAATTTTTACATCTCCCTTTACAAATCAGAACCTCCTCCTGACAGAAGTAGCAAGGACAGTTTTTTAAATGATTTAGAGTTCCCTACTTTTGACCCATGTTTGGCAACTGAACTGGATAAGCCTTTACAATTGGGGGAGATTAAAGAGGCTATTAAATCTATGCAGAGTGGCAGGGCACCTGGCCCTGATGGGTATGGGGCGGAGTTTTACAAGAAAATCTGTGACAAATTTGCGCCATTTCTGTTGGATATGTTTAATGAGTCTTTGGAGACTGGATCTCTGCCTCAAACCCTTACCCAAGCTACCATATCACTCTTACTTAAACAGGACAAAGACCCCTTAGAATGTGGATCTTACCGTCCAATTTCATTGCTTAATACAGAAAGCAAAATTATTGCAAAAGTGTTAGCTAAACGCCTTGAGATCATTCTCCCTCGGATTATCTCGGAGGTTCAGACAGGCTTCATTAAAGGTCGGCATTCGTTCTCCAATATCCGCAGACTCTTAAATATCATTCACACTTCAACTTCTTGTCTGCCTCCTGAGGTTGTCATTTCCCTGGACGCAGAGAAGGCTTTTGACCGTGTTGAGTGGGAATATTTGTTTGCAGAATTACAGAAATTTGGACTTGGAGATACATTTGTTTCCTGGATTAGGTTGCTTTATTCCTCCCCCTCGGCTTGTGTCATTACCAACTCTGAAAGCTCCTCATATTTCCGACTATCTAGGGGGACACGCCAAGGTTGTCCGCTGTTCCCACTCCTCTTTGCAATAGCAATTGAGCCACTGTCATTAGCACTCAAAGCCTCCCCTAATTTTCAAGGCATCACACGTTATGGTACTGAGCACAAGGTATCCCTTTATGCAGATGATCTTCTGCTTTATATATCAAATCCACTGTCTGCTATACCCTCAATTGAATCTATTCTAAGACATTTTGGATCTTTTTCAGGTTACAAATTAAATTTTCAAAAAAGTGAATTTTTCCCAATTAATACTTTGGCTCAAAAAATTCAACAATTTCCATTCCCTTTCGTCTGTCTGATTCAGGTTTTAAATACCTTGGCATCAAGATCACTCACACATTACCTTCCCTTTTTGAGACTAATTTTGCTCCAATAGTTGCCAACATGAAATCAGATATCCAGCGTTGGCATACTTTACCACTTTCACTTTCTGAAAGAGTGTGTGTTAAGTGTCTTAAGATGAATATCTTGCCTAAATTTCAATGTTTTTCAGTGTCTTCCTTTATTTTTACCCAAGTCTTTTTTTCGTACACTTGATCAGGCAATTGCTACTTTTATTTGGGGAGGGAAAGTTCCAAGAGTCAGCAAATTCATATTACAGAGACCAAGGAATTCTGGTGGTCATGCACCTCCTAATTTTATGCACTATTACTGGGCATCCAATCTACAAAAACTAATCTATTGGCTGAATTCTCCCAAAACTAACTGGTGTATGCTTGAGGCACAATCCTGTCATTCGTCCGCTTTACCTGCCTTGGTTTGTTCTTCTCTCCCCCTGTCTCCTTCGCAGTACTCCTCAAACCCTTTGGTGCTGTCCTCCTTAAAGATATGGCTACAATTCCGCCGTCACTTTAGTTTTTTTTCTGCATCAATATTGGGGCCTGTTGCTAATAACCATGTATTTGTTCCTTCTTTTTTGAACTCAACTTTTAGTCTTTGGAGTAGACTGGGTATCCGTTGCTTCAAGGAATTTTATGATGGTGATACCTTTTGTAGCTTTGACTTCCTACGCTGTAATTTTGACCTACCATGTTTCAATTTTTTTCGTTCCTCCAGGTCCGCCATTTTGTGCAAACAAAGTTTGATTCTTTTCCCAGGTCCCCTCAGGAATCATTATGGGAGAGCCTTTTTAAATTATCTCCTCCCCAGAAGGGGCTAATATCGAAAATCTACCACGCCACCATGTCCTTAGGCAGTGATAAAGTCAATAAGTCAAAGTTTAGATGGGAGGAAGAGCTGGGAATGGAGTTGGCGGAGGATAGGTGGGAAGCAGTATTAGAGAGGGTTAATTCCTCATCCTCCTGTGCTCGACTTAATTTGATTCAGCTTAAGGTGGTTCATAGAGCCTATCTTAGTAAATCCAAACTTCATGAAATTTATCCTGACTCTGACCCCAAGTGCAACCGTTGTGGTAGCCCACAAGCTGACCTTTCACACATGTTCTGGTCTTGTTCAAAGCTTAGAGTATACTGGTCCTTGATTTTTGGTGTATTGTCAAATGTATTCAATTACAGCTTAGATCCTTGTCCGTTATTTGCTATTTTTGGGGTGCCAACTGAGCCTCTTCCTCCTAACTTCAAACAGTTGGACATGATTGCTTTTGCAACACCTATAGCCAGACGAAGAATACTTTTAGACTGGAAATCACCAATTCCCCCTGCATTCTCTGCTTGGATGAAGGATATGGTATCTTTTTTACTTTTGGAAAAGATTAAGTTCACCCTTCGAGGGTCTAGTGAGCGCTTTTTAAGAAAGTGGCAACCATCTATCTCGTATTTTAGTCGATTATCTGTCCTTCCTCCTGATTGTTAATGTCTTCACATAAAGCCTGTTGCATGCATCAGGCCTTTAACATTTTTTTTAAAAATTCCCAATCAAATATTTATTAGCTATTCAGAGGTTTTTTTTTTGTTTGTTTTTCTACTTATTTTTTATTATTATTGTTAATGATGTCATTGTTGCTACTTTAATCTTTAGTTTGCTTTTTTAAGGGTATTATTTTTTATTATATTATTTCTTATTGATGTTGCTTTTTTTTCTTTTTCTTGCTATCTACTAATTTAACTTTTTAATTTCCTTTCTTTTTTCTTTTTCTCTATCTTTGTATCTCATAATGTTATATGGGGCGGGTGGGATACTAAATATGAAATTTGGTGTTTTTTAAACCTGTAATTGTGTTTACCGCCTGCTCGCATATTTCACTACTAAAAAAAAAAAGAAAAAGAAATGGATGTTGCTTTGCAAGATAATTCTGAGGAAAGGACGTCTCATTTCTCTATTAGAATCAGAATGTACTTCATTGCCAACTGCGTTTACACATACAAGAAATTTGCTGTGGTAGGTTAGTGCAAAAACAGTCAAAAACACAATTAGTATTAGTATAGGAAAAAACAACAGTCGAAATATATATTGTATAAATGTAATAACAATAAATAAACAGAGGGAAAAAAGTACAAATACAACAGAATTGACAGAAGATGGTGCATCCGTGTACATATTATAGTGTGAGTGGAGTGAATGACATGTTAAATGGACATCATCATAGTACAAGTCTCACTCAATAGCTGCTTAAAGTCAATCATGTATAGGAAATTTTTCATGTGGGGTCATCCTTTAGAATTGTTTAGATGTTTTTGAGAAGTCATGGAATGCGCCATGACACTTCTGGCAGACGGTGTTTTTAAGGAAATACCACTAGGGGTGCTGTAAATAGTGACGTCATCCCAGCTCACTATGGCTGTCATTTTCATCTGTATTGCATTCACCCATTATGCATTGTGATGATAATACTTGAACATTACACGTCTTTTGTGTGATATCTGGCTATTAAAACAAATCACCTGCCTAGAAAGAAAGCGTGTAAGTTAGATTTCCTGCACCTAGACCTCAACTATGTTTGCATGACTGGCATACAAACGTAGCTATCAAATGACAAACACACTGTGCAGTACGGCAGCCTCACCGGGGATATACATGATATGGAGGATAGAAGATATAGAGGAGGGGTAAACGTGTCACATGAAAGTTATGAAACAAGTTGAGTAAATTTTGTGTTTGTTGTGAGCTTTATGTTTGTACTGAGCTACATCACTTTGATACGCTGTAATGAGTCACAGACATTCACGGTTGAACTTGCCATGGTTTTTAAATTCACAGTCAACACTGACAAGCCAGCTAGCTAACAAGCTAATGTTACACAACGGTTACGGAGAGGTACTCCGTGCACGCTGGCTAGCTTGCTCATTTCACAAAAATGGCGGTGAGAAGACGGCGATTGCAATGTGTGTGCTGCATATACCATATATGCAGAGCAGCCGGAGTTATGACACAGCTATGGGAGGAAAAAGAGACTGCTCTAATACAATGACATGCCCCATTCAAGGGAGAATAGCCTGTTAGCCTTTGTTCGATATTTGAATTTCATGGGGGTTGAATCACCCGGAAAAGGTTAGAAGTTGAATATACTGTTATCTGGGAATGATTTAAGCAGCAAATTGTATTGGATGATAATGTCCGACTGTAGAAAGGTAAAAACTGTTCTTACCGGGTGACGTTTTAGTCCTGGTAGAGCGCAACCTCCTGCCAGAGGGGAGTGACTGAAAGAGTCTGTGGCCAGGGTGAGGGGGATCAGATACAATCTTTCCCGCTCTCCTTAGAGTCCTACAGGCATATAGGTCATGAAGAGATGGCAGTTTGCAGCCTATTACCTTCTATGCTGAGCAAATGATAGGCTGCAGTCTACATTAGTCCTGAGCAGTGGCAGCAGTGTACCAGACTGTGATGGAGGAGGTGAGGATGGACTCAATGATGGCGGTATAGAAGTACACCATCATTGACTTTGGTAAGTTGTATTTCTTCAGTTGCCGCAGGAAGTACATCCTCTGCTGTGCTTTTTTTGGCCTTGAGGTCCTGAGTGATGGTGGTGCCCAGAAAATGGAAGGACTCCACAGTTTTCACCGGAGAATCCTGCAGATTGATGGGGACGGGTGTGGCTGGGTTCTTCCTGAAGTCAACAACCATCTCCTTTGCAAAACATATTTCCTTGTTTCTTCTCTCCTCGCATGGTTTCCTCACGTCTCAGCAAGTATCCCCACTTGACTAAGATGCAAAGAAAAAATGTAAGTCAGGGAAACGGGTGTGATTTAAGAGAATTGAGCTGTACCCAAAATTGCAATTAGAGGGCACTTACCACCCAGGACCAAACAGAATTAAAATGCCTCAGCCAATGACATAGAGAAAAGACTAGACTGCGCAGTCTCTATTCATGGTGCATTCCGGCATGGTCATTTGGCACCAGCTTCCGGTCATGGAAAATGGCATTGTAAACATCATAAACGCACTTGTTCAGAAAAAAATAATAAAAAAAGTTTGCTGTAGGGCACTTTTTCAAATGAGGACATACTTATAAATGAAAGTTTTCAGGATAAAACCAACATGATCTAACTCAGATAAAGCGATGATTTAAAAACTCAAATATTTATCCATAAATATCAGTAGAACTAAGATTTTAGAATGAATGACAATAAGATATTTCTGCACTGTCTGCATGGTTTTTACAACCAACAGCACAAAAGAAACTAAGCAGTTTGACACATAAATCACTCACATCCAAATATTTTAAAGCACCACATGCTTTGTTTTACCATGACCGGATGTTAAAGCCAAATTTATCCGAGAAAGGGGGCAGTCTACTTTGCGCAGTCTACTTTTTTCTCTATATCATTAGAATCAGCCAAGTGATGAGTCTTATATCGTAGTACAAAACCCAAAACCAGTGAAATCGTAGATAAAAACAGAATACAATGATTTGCAAATCCTTTTCAACTTATATTCAATTGAATACACTGCAAAGACAAGATGTTTAATGTTAAAACTGAGAAACTTTTTTTTTTTTTTTGCAAATAATCATTAACTTAGAGTTTAAAGGCAGCAACAAATTGCAAAAAAGTTTACCACTGTGTTACATCGCCTTTCCTTTTAACGACACTCAGTAAGCGTTTGGGAACTGAGGAGACCAATTTTTGAAGCTTGTCAGGTGGAACTCTTTCCCATTCTTGCTTGATGTACAGCTTAAGTTGTTCAACGGTCCGGGGTCTCCGTTGTCGTATTTTACGCTTCATAATGCGCCACACATTTTCAATGGGAGACAGGTCTGGACTACAGGCAGGTAAGTCTAGTACCCGCACTCGTTTAGTACGGAGCCATGCTGTTGTAACACGTGCAGAATGTGGCTTGGCATTGTCTTGCTGAAATAAGCAGGGGCATCCATGAAAAAGACGTTGCTTGAATGGCAACATATGTTGCACCAAAACCTGTATGTACCTTTCAGCATTAATGGTGCCTTCACATATGTGTAAGTTGCCCATGCCTTGGGCACTAATACACCCCCATACCGTCACAGATGCTGGCTTTTGAACTTTGCGCCTATAACAGTCCAGATGGTTCTTTTCCTCTTTGGTGCGGAGGACAGGACGTCCACAGTTTCCAAAAACAATTTGAAATGTGGACTCGTCAGACCACAGAACACTTTTCCACTTTGCATCAGTCCATCTTAGATGAGCTTGGGCCCAGCGAAGCCGGCGGCGTTTCTGGGTGCTGTTGATAAATGGCTTTCACTTTGCATTGTAGAGTTTTAACTTGCACTTGCAGATGTAGCGACGAACTGTAGTTACTGACAGTGGTTTTCTGAAGTGTTCCTGAGCCCATGTGGTGATGTCCTTTACACACTGATGTCGGTTTTTGATGCAGTACCGCCTGAGGGATCGAAGGTCACGGGCATTCAATGTTGGTTTTCGGCCTTGTCACTTATGTGCAGTGATTTCTCCAGATTCTCTGAACCTTTTGATGATATTACGGACTGTAGATGATGAAATCTCTAAATTTCTTGCAATAACTCGTTGAGGAATGTTGTTTTTAAACTGTTCGACAATCAGCTCACGCATTTGTTCACTAAGTGGTGACCCTCGCCCCACTGAGCATTTCAGGGAAGCTGCTTTTATACCCAATCCTGGCACTCACCTGTTCCCAATTGGCTTGTTCACCTGTGGGATGTTCCAAATAAGTGTTTGATGAGCATTCCTCAACTCTCTGTCTTTTTTGCCACTTGTGCCAGCTTTTTTGAAACATGTTGCTGGCATCAAATTCCAAATGAGCCAATATTTGCAAAAAATTACCAAGTTTACCTGTTCGAACATTAAGTAACTTGTCTTTGCAGTGTATTCAATTGAATATAGGTTGAAAAGGATTTGCAAATCATTGTATTCTGTTTTTATTTACGATTTACAGAACGTGCCAACTTCACTGGTTTTGGGTTTTGTAGAACACTAGTTCCTAACCCTCTCCTCGAGGCACATCAGCCAGATCCAGGTATTTTTGTTGAGCCCCTTCTGATGCGATTAATCGAGGCTATTAAAAGACATATTCACCGTCAGTGCCACTGACGGTGGAGTTGACATCTCAGAATTGCATGAAATTTGGAAGAATGGAGCCCATACATGTGTAACGGGAAATCCCTCAGTTTCAGCTCACAATTCTTTTCAATATGGCTACAGTGCCACCTAGAAGTGGAAATGTCAGGTACCAAATTGAGCAAAGGAAACTGGTAAGATGAATTTGGCACTGGTTTGGTTTAAAAATTGAAATAAGCTTAAACTTGTAAAAATATTTTTTCCCGTTGTACACGGATTTCTTGTCAGTGCACATATTTCCAACATGATCATTAGGTGGCACTTTCACATTTAAAAAATTTGAGTATCTCAGTATCAAATACAATCATAACTTCTTTCGCAGATTGAAGCAGTTATCCACAATATTCCTTCAAAAATGGGTATTTTTCCTCAAAAATGCTCAATTTGGTACCTGACTTTTCCACTTCTTAGTGGTACTGTAGCCATATCAATAAAAATTGTGAGTTCAAACTCCGGGATTTTCTGTTACACATATATGGGCACCATTCTGCCAAATTTCATGCAATTCTGAGATGCCAACTCCACTACGCATCTCAAAAGTGCCATTCTCTCAGAATATGGCTCTTAACACCTAGATATGACTGGTGTTACTCAAAGACGGGCTTGGGAATCACTGCGTAGATGTTAATATGCCAGCTTGGTTTGAGGCATTGAACCTCCTACGGAGTGGCCATCGAAGATCCTTCAGCACTCCTGCAAAAATGTTAAAACCAGTGCCCCACACAGTCTAATGACAACTGATGACATAAAACATATTATCAAAGAGAAAATACCACTTTTGATTCCAGAAGCAGTTACAGAAAATGGGAAATGGCCTATTTGAATAGACAAAGATAAATGTGTAATATTTGCCCAAATGAAATAAATCAATACATATCTAAAAATTGAATCCAATGATTTTTCCAGTTACCGCAGTGGGAAGAATTGCATCTGCCATTGAAATCCCCTGATGTAACAATTTTCCATGGGTAACAGGGAAATATGAGGTTATGGATTAATTCCATGAATTCCAATCAATTCCATTGCGCACCCTGTGGTAAGCAGGAGAGGATAAAGAGGGCGTGAGTTAATTGCGATCTGTTTGCATATGGGTACATCTCAAAGTCTAGGCTGCATCCTTAGAAGACTGCATTTTTAGGGGTCGTCACTTCCTTCCATCCGCCAAACTTACATTTAGGGCAAGGGACAGGATTGAATTAAGGGTAAGGTTTAGAGTTAGGGGTTAGAGCAGTAGTGGGCAATTCCGGTCCTTGGGGGCCAGTGTATATGCAGTTTTTTTACTTCTAGCATCCATCATCCAGCATTCAGATTCTAAACTGCAGCACTCACTCACTCACGCTCACCCCTCCCATCGGCAAAAAGACAGTGGCCTCCGAGGACCGAAACACTTTTGAGGAAGTGGCGCAATGGGATTTATACACGCGAAATACATTCTCTTGCTGGCTGGATTGTCTGGTCGGGCTGCCGTACCCACATGGTGGTGCAAGATGGCGAAGTCTCTAAAACACCCTTGCTATATGTATACATAAACGCATGATTATAAGGCTATGAAAACCAATCAAATTTTATTTTCTAGCGATTATACACTTATAAACATATTAATGGGTAGTATATTCTGATTTTGCCAATATACCATGCCAAATATTACACACTGGTCCTTTAAAGAAATGCACCTGAAATGTCAGATTTCATAAGGTTTGGCTGATTTAGATAATTAACTAATTAAAAGCCATAAGTTGGTGTGAAAACCAGGGAAAGATATGGCCCTCATTTCCCACCTCTGGGTTAGAGTTAGGGTTAAGGTTAGCGAAACCAATAACGAGTCGCTTTAACCAAGGCTGATGAACGGAGAGAAAATAATGTTACGTCAGTTAGGTGGATGGAATTAAGTGACGACCCCTAAAAATGCAGCCTTTGAAGGATGCAGCGTAGGCTTTGAGAGGCACCCTTTGAGTGGATGGGGAGAGAAACAGCCTGCCTTTGTGCTAGAGCTCTAATAGGTGTGTGTGGCTTTTAAGTTTTCGGTAGGTTTTTATTCATTTTTGAAATGTGATTGAATGCTACTGTGACTTTTTCGATTGTTGACGGAATTCAGGGATATTTTGTTACTTGCGTATTTTCCACTCTACATAGTTCCTGGGTTTCCGCAGCCCATTCGTCAATTCGTCAGAAGACAAAAATAAATCTCAAAGGGGACCTATTATGCTGATCCTTCTTTTAATACATATTAGTAATGTTATAATGTTAGTTGTCCATACTCAACCTCTGAAAAGTTTCTAAACATAGAATACAGGGGTTTTGCCGTAATCCAAAAACGTTATTTTGTGAACGTGATTTCCTCTCTGAACAGCTCCTCCCGAGATCTTCGCAAGATCTGGGCAAAACCTGATATCAGGTTGTGCCGTCCAATTAGTACCGACCTAGCCAGAACCAATCACCGCGCTGGACCTGCCTACATCGGAAACTATTCTAGCACTAACAAAGGCAGATCACTACTATGCCTTAGTAGCATCGACACTTTTGGAAATACAAAACAAGAACCGCAGATCATTTGAGGTGCAGTTTTGTCAGTATCTCTCTCAAAGCTGCTTGTCCATTTACTTTTGGACGCGAAGAAAAACACTTGTTTCTCTTACAAAAGACGATGCCACCAGAAATTAGTGGATTCTTTTTTTGTTTGCAGGCAGCAAACCGCCACGGCCAAAGGGAACATTAGCTGATTGTGCTCAGCATTTCACCAAAGACAGCTTTGTCAATTAAGGATAATTCCACACAGGATAAGCGTTTCAGCTGCTTCTCAAACCTGAAGCAGCTGCATCGATCAAGTGGTCAGAGCCACAAGCTGTAAGTAACCATATAACAGCAATTAATGTAAGTGAAGCTAACATGTTACGGGTGGCTAGCAGGACTGCTAGCGATAGTTAGCACTAACAACGGGCCTCAAACAGGCTTTGTAAAATATCTGAAGATAAAGCCTGTATCGGTCGCAACTGTCCATGACTCACAGACAGAGAAGCTATAAGTTGCTTTTACTGCATAAGCCAACCTGACGTGATAGTCAGTTGATTGTGGCTGTAGCACAGCGGCTAACGTAGCCAAGTTACTGTTGCTAATGTTTGTGTCCTATATATGCAAGAGTAATATCAGGAGAAAATCTACAGAAGGTTTGTGAACAAAAACCTCATTTTAATACTTGTTTGTAATTTGGATGCTTGGTACAACTGTTCACAGTAACAGAACTTGCTGTCTGTATAACCTGTATTGCAGGGGTTTGTCTCTGTGGTTGTTATGACCGCTGGGTTACCAGCTACTGCATGTTAGTTTGCGTGCTCTGCTAATTAAAAATTTTCCTGGTTAACTTATGCAGTAATTCTGATCAGTATGCTTGTGTTACTTCGGTTTGCATCAATGTGGCAGTTTCATCATAACGCTGCCCGATTGTAGCCACTACAGTTAGTGATCGCTTCACTTATCCATGACCGGGATCAGCCAGATACTTCACAAATGTCTGAGCAAGCTTTCTTGTGCTACTGTGAAAGCAATGCGAAACGCAGAAGCTGTACGGATTTACAAATGATTTCTCTGCACTACCTTGACATAATTTCATCCCCCTTTAGAAATTGTGGCTAATAAAAAGCCGAAAAAGGCGGAGATTAAATGGGTAATTCTTTCCTGTAGAAGTGATCGATTTTTTTAGTGTGGACAAGTTGCTTATGTGGAGCTAACGGAACTTACGGTCTGTCAAACCTGTATTACGTTCATAACATAACTGAGCTCTCTCTAGCTGTCACGTACGATCCATAAAGCTGCTTTCACATCGGACACGAAACAAATTATTTAGTGCGACAGGTAACATTCAAAGTCAATGCAAAGACACGAATACAGGCGTTATGCGCGCGTTAAGCAGCTTTCACACCGGACGCGAAACTAATTTTTCATGCGACAGATTACAGTCAAAGTCATGGCTTATCAGCTACTGTATGTTAGTTTGCGTGCTCTGCTAATTAAAAATTCTCCTGGTTAACTTATATGCAGTAATTATGATCGGTATGCTTGTGTTACTTCGGTAAGCATCAATGTGACAGTTTCATCACAACATTGCCTGATTGTAGTCACTTCAGTTGAAGCTAACCGGAGAGGTGCTGTATGTGTCTGCCGATTTGGGCTACCGGGCGTAGGTGTTGCACAGCCTGGGGTGCGTTTTTGGGTTCTTCTGAAACGATTGCTTTACTTATCCATGACCGGGGTCAGCCTGATACATCTCCAATGTCTGGGCAAGCTCTCTGATGCTACCGGTGAAAGCAATAGGGAAGCACACAGGCTATAACGTGTCTGGTATAACAAACGATTTCTCTGCATTGCTATCGATTCAGTATTAAATTCTTTCCTGTAGAAGTGATCGATTTGCTAGCTCCACATAAGCAACGGTTCACGCAGACGGACTGTGTTGTGTTTATTAGAACAAGTTAATTTCATTAGATCTATACACAAGTACCGTGTTAGATTACAGAATATGCCTGTCGATTCCTGCGGGAGACGTGTCAGTTTCATTCTGAAGAACCGCCTAGATCCACCCTCCACAGAGCTGGCCAGTCAGAAGAAAGTGGGCACATGGGGAGTGGGTGCCACAGCGGAAGAGCCACCCCAATGACGCCTTTCAGGCAGAGACTACAATAAACTACAAATGGGTTTTTTTGAGGATAGCAGTATCCGCTAAATAAGGACCCTCTTTTGGACTTTGAATGATCAGGAGTACTCTGAGGGAGTTCACGATCAAAATACAAATTTCAAAATATCGCAAAATAGGTCTCCTTTAACAACTTATACAGTGTAACCATTATATAGCCTACATTATTTCTTTTCACAGTCTACTTTTAGTGAATTGTGTGCATGCAAATTATGTCGTAACGTCGTCCCCCAGTGGTGAAATAATAGCTGATGCATCTTTGCGTCAGTTTGTTCATTTTTATTCATTACTATAGAGCAGCGGTTCCCAACCTTTTTAGGCCGCGCACCACCTTCTACTTCCCGACCTAGCTGACGCACCACCACGCCCAACACATAAAAAGGCACCGTCTATTTATAGTTTCATTGAAGGCATCAAGTTAATATAGAAAATATAAAAACTCACACCTGTTCATTAGTGAATGGGCAACAATAGGCCAATTGTGCTGTCACATTTGAAAGGTGCGGAGAATAATATGAAAATAAAAAGTATGGTCGCTGAGCGAGCGCACAATTAACCGGCCAACAGACTACCGATCAAAAAAGGCACAGTATAGCCTCATTGAGTGCATCAAGTTTAATACAAAAAATAATAAAAGAGAAATAAAAGAGTGAATTTTAATTTAAATTAGTTTTGAATTAAAAGCCTACAGATGATTTTCTTGAATTTTTCTAATGTGTGACACTGCCACATAAATTTTAAGTGGTCTCTTATTGTTGGAGCCAAAATGCATTTTTGTTTAATCTTTATTATTTTTCATTATTTATTTGTTTAAATGAATGGTCTGACCCTGCCTTTACAAGTGACAGCATCCAATTCAAGTGGTTGCCATGGTGCCTGTCATCTGTCAATCACACTTAGTTGCCATGGGAACTTACTCATTCATGACTGTGATTGTGCCAGGTGGGAAGGAAATGGGGTTTGGAGGACAAACAATTTTGGACCATGTCCGTGTCGGTGTCCGGGGGATAGTCTATGCTGTGCAGGTCGGCATTTGATTATTGTGTTAAAAAATAGTTTGCATGATGCAGTTTTGATGTCAATAAATGGATTGGCATATCCAAGGACTGGAGAACTGCGACTCTGGACATTGAATTAATGAACACTGGTACACGCGTCAAACTTTGTTTAAAGCTTGTTCCCCCACTTGAAAAAAGTTAATATTTAAGTTCAAATGAACTTCAATATCATTTTTATACAACAACAACACTACAGTGACGTCACCCGACATGCCAGGTGCAAGAAATGCGAGAATTTCAAGTTAACTGTAACGCTAGGCAATTTTTTGCAAAAACGCAACATCTTGCACGCACACCACGGGGAAAATGAATTTCACTCTGAATTTGTGCACACATTGCCTTTAAAAGCATGTGAATCCAAATAAAATTTCACTTCTTCACTGACACTTGTGAAACGTCGACACTATGCCGCGACTTACAGCCCCTGAACGGGAACGTACCATAGGCATGCTTCAAATTGGCGCCAGCACCAGGGAAATTGCCAGACGACTACACTGCGCACACACAACGATCACAAGACTCCATCAAAGGTTTCTGCAAACTGGGAGCACTCTGGACCATCCTCGACCGGGTCAACAACGTGTGACAACGGCACGTCAGGACCTTCAGATCGTACAGGATCATGTCCGAGACTGAACACTACCAGCGACAAGAACGGCTGCTCAATTCCAAGGACGACGTGGATTCATTCACCCCAACACTGTACGGAACCGTCTGCGAGCTGCAGACCTGCGTGCACAACTCCTTATTTCAGCCCCATATTGACGGATCGTCACCAAAACCAGCGTCTACAGTGGGCAAACAGACACCAGAATTGGCGACTACGACAATGGCACGGTGTCATCTTTTCTGACGAGTCACGATTTCAGTGAAGGAACGCAGATGGCTGTATACGTGTTTGGCGGAGATGTGGTGAACATTATAACGCCGATTGTGTCGTTCAAACGGACCGTTGGAGTGGTGGCAGCGTTATGGTGTGGGGTGGAATAAGCTACCGTCACAGAACCCCTCTCCATATCTGCAGAGGAAGGGTGAACGGCGTCTACTACCGGGACCAGGTGCTGCAGAACCATGTTGTGCCGTTCTTCAACCAACACCACGATATCCACACGTTCCAACAGGACAACGCTAGGGCGTTGAATTGAATTGCCGACCAGGCGAAGATCCAAGTCGGATCGAAACGTTGTCTTTTTAACCAATAAAGTTTTCTTTGGTGGCTTGGAGTAAGTGCGCAGGCGTCTTCTCCTTTCCTCATTGACGAATTTTATTTGATAGCCTTGCACCTATTCTTTGTATCTATTACAGAAAGACAACATCGCAGACCAAGATTTATTGATATTGTTGCATTAGTCGAGCGCCAGGTGAAGATTGTCTCTGATCCAGTCTTTGGAGACATTCAGTCTGCTCCACCAAACTCTGGAAGTCGAACCGTGAATAGAGCAAAATTACAAATCAAACCCAAATTCAAAGGAGACAGTTTTGCCACTACTATCACTACCGTTGAAACCCCTGCAGTGGTAAACCAAACTAAGCTAACGAATGCATGGGCTCACAACACCAATGCTTGTCTATGCTGCTGAAAAAAATCACAGCCTGGACCAATGTCCTCAGTTTGCGGAGATGACGCACTGAGGCAAGGTTACCCTGATAAGACAAAAGGGAATTTGTTTTGGCTGCTTGTATGTTGGACATCTCAGCAAGAACTGTGAGAAATGTTTGACCTGTAAAGTGTGCAGCAAAAAACATCCCAGCGTCCTTCATAGGGGATGGCCAAGCAATCCAGACAAGCCTAAGAAACCAGTGGTGAGTAATGCGCAGATTTCATTGCAAACGTGGCCAAACAGGGGCTGGTAGCAGTGATGGGATTTTGTCGATACTGCCCGTACAAGTGAAGTCCAGCAAGGGACACAAAATCATCAACGCATATGTATTTGTGGATTCAGGCAGTACAGATACCTTTTGTTCTGAGAGTCTGATGAAACGGTTGAACTTAAATGGGAGGAAAACCAAAATCAGCCTACTCACCATGGGTCCTAAAGCATCCGTCCCAGCTACATGTTGACTGACCTGGACATTGCAAGTCTCACTGGAGAACAGTTTTATGAATTTCCAAAGGTCTACACACAGAAGAGGATACCAGTGAGCCCTAATAACATCATTAAGAAAGAGGAGTTGACTAAGTGGCTGTATCTGGAAGGGGTTGTTGTACCTCAAATTCAAGCCGAAGTGGAGTTATTGATAGGAACCAATGCTTCTAAACTGCTTGAACCTTGGGAACAGCCAAGGCAATGGGCCGTACGCCATTAAGACGCTATTAGGGTGGCTCATTAATGGTCCCCTATCCGTTCACAGTGAGGAGCAGAGTGAGAGGAGCCACCCTGCTGCCAATGTTAATAGGATCTCCATATCAAACCTTGAGGAGCTGCTGAACAACTAATACAACCATGATTTTAACCCCTTCAGACCCTGCATCCAATGGAATGGACATGACATATTTTTGGGTCTAGGCCATTAAAAAAAGTTACTCTGAATATATCTCATAACTGCAAAGTACACAATTTTTTTTTGTTCAGAGTCCATTCCAATGGACATCGGGTGCTGGGAGATATGAGCCAACACTTCATTATATAGTGTCACTATGCAAAGTTATGAAATAACTGTGAGCATTTCATAACGAAACTTTGACTATTTATGACATTTCACGCCCGTTCAGTCGTGGCGTCCATTGTAATGGACATGTAAAAATACTACTAAAAAATTGACTTGGCAAAAAGGTCTTTTTTCCCCTTTATTTCTATATTAAAAAGCAACTGGAATTAATTTTTTTGCTCAGCAGAAAAAAATCAGGTCTGAGGGGGTTAATGAACGGTCATCAGAGGACAAGGAGGAACTGTCAAGGGATGATGGGAAGTTCATGGGAATTATGACTGAGTCATGCAAGCTGCAAGATGGCCACTACACCTTGGACCTTCACTTTAAAAGGAAAGACGTCTCCCTACCAAACAATCAGTGTGTTGCAAGGCAACGAATACTTGGACTGAAAAGGAGATTTGGGAGAGATGAAAAATTCCTTAAAGAATACACCATCTTTCTCGATGATGTAATCAGCAAAGGCTATGCTGAACTTGTACCTGAACATGAAATTGGACGTTCAGATGGCAAGTTAGGGTACATTCCACACCATGGGGTGTACCACCCAAAAAAAGGAACTCTGCGTGCTGTGTTTGATTGTGGAGCAGAGTATAGGGGAAAGTCTCTCAACAAGGAGCTTCTACAAGGCCCTTACTTCACCAGCACTCTGTTAGGAGTCCTGACACGATTCCGACAAGAGCCTGTAGCCTTAATGACTGATGTTAAAGCGATGTTCCATCAGGTCAACGTGATGCAGAAGGACAGAGACTTTCTTTGGTTCTTGTGGTGGCCAAATGGCGACGTATCCCAAGAACTGGTTGTATATAGGATGACTGTGGACCTGTTCGGAGCAGAGTCTTCTCCTAGCTGTGCTTGTCATGCCCTGCCAAAGACAGCAGACGATCACCGTAACTGTTTCCCTGCTGGTGTAATTGACACAGTCAATAGGAACTTTTATATGGACGACTGTCTGAAGAGCTTGCCATCAGAACTAGAGGCTGTTAAAATAGTCAAAGATTTGACTGACATTTGTCAAAAAGGAGGCTTCCATTTGACAAAATGGATTAGCAACAATCGTGGGGTGTTGCTATCTATTCCTGAGGAAGACCGATCTAAGAATCTGCATGAATTGGACTTGGGCAGAGACTAGTTGCTTGTCGAAAGAGCACTTGGGCTTCATTAGTGTGTTGAGACTGACACCTTTAAGTTCAAGTTGGCACTCAAAGAAAGGCCTCACACCCGACGTGGGATTTTGTCAATGGTCAGTTCAATCTAGGGCTGGGCGGTATCCCGGTTTTATGACTTAAACCGGTATAATTTTGAAGGAGGTATGAATTTGAGACAATACCCCCATACCGGTGTTTTATGATTTATTATATTATTATGTGTATGTCGCCCACTCTGCTGCTTTCCGATCAGGCGTTTTCAAGCAGCTTTCACTGCTCGGGGCCTTCAAGCTCCGCCCCTTGCGTGTGCAGGTGCGCTCCCCGTCACACAAGGGTTTCCATAAACATGACTGCCGGTAGAGGCGAGCGACTTGGCAGACAATAGTATGGCGGTCGACGATGAACAGGAGCCGGTTCCGAAGGCAAAAAAAAAAAAACAACAGCTCTGTAATTTAGAGGTATTTTAGATGTATACCGAGGAGCAACAAGACGCTACCTGTAAAACCTGTCGCAAGCAAGTTGTTTCAAAAGGTGGATGTATTGCGATGTATAGCCTGTCCATCACGGTTGCATGAGATGGCTTGTTGCAGTTCTCTTTAACTTTACTGGTCTCTTCTTTTTTGTCCACTGTCTATTAAATTGCCTCTTATTTTATTAAGCGCTCTTTGTCACTTGAACTATTGGCACTTAACACGTTGACTGCCGACTGCGAGACAACTGGTAATGGCCGGGGCTAGACCTGAAAATTCGGGGGAAAATATCCATCCCTTTATTGACAACAGTCTTGGCTAATTCTTGATGGGTTTCCTTTCTTAAAACGTTTTCCAATACAAGAAAAGTCAAATGGCAATTGAAGACACGGCTTTCCCCCATGCGATCTAACGGCGACAAAATAATGGGCTACATTCAGTTCAGTTCAGAGGAATAATTTAATTATAATTAGGACTATGCACCGGCACTCGGCGACTATATTTCAGAGCTCTTCAGCGAATGAGGGTAATTCTGGTGACAAGTACGTGCTTTCGTTCGTTATCATTTTCCAATCGGACAGCTGTCTCTTTTTGTTTTACAGCCAGTTGCGTGACCTTACTGCAAAAACAGGTGTACGTATTTGGCACCGAAATTACCTTCATTCGCTAAAGAATTCTGAAATGCTGCTCTCGCTGGAAAAAATTACCGTAGCTAAGTGCTAGTGCAAAGAACTATTTATTATTAAAATTTCTTTTTGGCTCGCCGGGACGAATGTCTGGAGAGCTATTGTCGTACCCCCGGCGTCCGCGTCCGTCCGCGTGCAGAAAAACTTTTACCTTGCCCCGGCGAGCTTTGTTGCCTTTCTGACAACTCTTGTTGTACTGAATGTTGCCAGAGCTGCCACCTGTCACGCATTCCGCGCGAGTCTCGCGCTTCTTACTAGCACGTTCCAGTGCTGTAGTCAGCGATTATTCAGTTAATGCGCATTTAAGAGATTCTCTTGCAGAATTAGAGTCGTTGTGCACGATAGTTAATCAGTTTCACGTGCATTACGATTCATTTTCCCACTAGTGACATAGAATTCGGGAGTCATGATCGATTTCCTTCTAGACTCGGGAATTGGAAGCCATGGAATGGCATTAAGACATTTCAAATAGTCTTATTCCATTCAAACAATAAAAACGACCATGAAACAAATGCATTGCTTTTAATCCCCAATTTTAAAAAGTGCGAGAGGTCCAGAGTCGTCATTGCTTTCCGTGTTGGTGAAATTCACCGTTATGCGAGGGAAATAAACTGCCATGCACAAGGACTTAAATTATGTGTAAGAATCTCATTAATGTACGCGCTGATTGAGCAGTTGGTGACTTCGGTGAATATGCTTCAAAATGCGTGTGACCGTCACCAACGCCATATGCATGAGAATGCGTTGAAAGTTGGTAGCCCATTATTTTGTTGCTGTTGGATCGCATGGGGGAGAGACGCCGTGTCTTCAATTGCCACTTGATTATTCTTGAATTATTTTTTCTCCTTATTTAAGTCTGTGTTCATGCACAGCCGCAAGCCTGTGTTCTTAGCCAGGGTATGCCTATTGAATCCATTTACATTTTTGACTTTCACACAGCTCTGCTGGAGCAGAGGCATACATTTATGTATCAATTAACCATTTTTGGTATTTTTATTTGAATCTCTTTTAATGTGAAACATAAGGCCTAGGTTCTCATTCAGGGTTGGCCTGTAGCTATTTCAGTGCTCTTTACTGTTTTGTTATTTGCACAGCTCTGGAGCTCTATGGGAAGAATTATGCCTATTTGTATAAAGTATAGACTATTGTTGGGGAGATTTGATTTTACATAACTGTGTATCGCTTTCCATCAGAAAAGATATGCTGCTTACATTTATTTTCACAGCTGTGCCTTCTTGAGCAGAGAAAGAAAATCTGTAAGGTTTGTATGTGGTCCAAGTCTTATAGGTTTTGATATTCTGATGATGTTGAGTAAATTGAATCACTTTTCTTGCCCTGAATGAAATATTGTTTTCATACCGTATACCGCCAGTCAGACAAATAATACCGGGGTATGAGTTTTAATCCATATCGCCCAGCCCTAGTTCAATCTACGATCCACTGGGATTTCTGGCCCCACTCACCCTTCCAGCCAAGCTCATACTGCAGGATATTTGTCGGAGGAACTACGGATGGGATGATGAAATTCCTCCAGCTCTCCAACAGCAGTGGGCTAAGTGGCTGAGAGATTTGGAAGGAGTGAAGGCATTTAAGATGGAAAGATGTCTCAAGCCGGTGGATTTTGGAGAAGCCATCATGGTCAGTTACATCATTTCTCTGATGCCAGTGAAAATGGATATGGCACTGTGACCTATCTGAAGATATTGAACAGCAGCAACAGGTGTCATGTCTCATTCATGCTAGGCAAAGCCAGAGTTGCCCCACTAAAGCAGGTGACCATACCACGCTTAGAGCTCACGGCAGCTGTTCTTGCTGTTTGTGTGGACAAACTGCTCAGAGGAGAAATCCAGCTTCACCTTGAGAAATCTTGCTTCTGGACTGACAGCACATCAGTTTTGAAATACATCAGAAACGAAAACAAAATATTTCACTTTCGTGGCGAACAGGAATTCTGCCATACAAAGAACATCTTATGTCACACAGTGGAGGTACATTCATACCACCCAAAACCCTGCTGACAAAGCCTCAAGAGGAGTGAAGGTGGATTATTTGCTGACCAACAAAGGTTGGATAGAAGAAACTGAGTTTCTTTGGAGACCAGAGGAAGAGTGGCCAGAAAGCCCCTTGGAGCGCATGGACATTGCTACTGATGACCCTGAGGTCAAAAAGGAACTTATGACCAATGCAGTAATTGTCAATGCACCAAATGCCACACATCAACTGATCACATATTTTTCAGACTGGAAAAGGTTGAAGTGGTTAGTTGCTTGGATCTTGAAATTAAAGGTGACTCTATTGGAGCTGAGTGGGAAGAGAAAGCAGTTGAGTCATGAAACTGTAGAAAAAGTCGAACAAGAAATGAAACGTCGGAGAGCTGCATGTGGAAACCAAAGCCTAACACCTGAATATCTCAGGAGAGCTGAAACTGCCATTCTTCACTTCGCCCAACAGCAACGGTGTCCCGAGGAGCTTGCTGTGTTGACCTATGGGAAGGGTGAAGTAAAGAGGGAGAGTTGCATCAATAAACTCGACCCCATTCTGGAGGATGGCCTGTTTAGAGTCGGAGGTTAAGTAGGGCAGCAATGTCTGAGGAATCCAAACATCCCATTATCCTCGCGAAAGACCTCCATATCTCCACTCTTATACTGAAACACATTCACGAACAGCTGGGTCATGGTGGGAGAAACCACATACTCTCCAGATTGAGACGAAAATATTGGATCACAAATGCCAATGCAGCCACAAGAAAAATCCTATCAGACTATGTCATTTGCAGATGCCATGGAGGTAAATTAGGTGAGCAGAAGATGGCCGACTTACCTTTGGAGCGCATCGTTGCTGATCTTCCTCCGTTTACCAACGTTGGAGTTGATTATTTTAGCCCGTTTGAGATCAAGAGGGGGCGTTCCTTTGAAAAGCGCTATGGAGTCCTTTTCACGTGTATGGCATCCAGGGCAGTCCATATAGAAGTCGCGTATTCATTAGATATGGACTCCTGTATAAATGCAATGCGCAGATTTGTTTGTAGAAGAGGATCCGTCTCTCACTTGAGGTCTGACAACGGTACCAATTTTGTTGGTGCTTAGAGAGAGTTGAATGGTGCTCTTGCTGCTTTAAACCACAACAAAATACAATCTGCGTTTCTGGAGGATGGAATGCAGTGGACCCTCAATCCACCAACAGCCTCTCACCATGGAGGTGCATGGGAGCGCATTATACGAATGATTAGGCAGATACTAACATCAGTTCTTCACTAACAAACCTTGAATAATGAAGGATTCCATACAGTGCTTTGTGAAGTCGAAGCCATCCTCAATGAGCGCCTCATAACAAAGATGTCTGGAGATCCCAATGATCTGTAAGCTCTGGCTCCCAATCACATCCTCACTATGAAACTAATGCCAGTTTTACCACCGGGATTGTTTGAAAAGACCGACCTCTACCTCAAGAGGAGATGGTGGCAGGTCCAGTACTTCTCAGACCTTTTCTGGAAGCGATGGCTGAGAGAGTACCTACCTTTGCTACAGGAGCGGCAGAGGTGGGGTAAAAAACAATGTCTTGTCCCTGGCGACATTGTACTAATCGCAGACGCTACAGCTCCACGTGGTTCCTGGTTGCTTGGAAGAGTCCTGGAGACATATCCGGACAGGAAAGGACTGCTGCGTTCTGCTCGAGTGAAAATGAAAACAAGCACATTGAATAGACCAGTAACAAAGCTGTGCTTGCTTCAAGAAGCTGAAACCTCAAACCTCTAGGACAGGGGATTATTTTCCTTATTATTTGTTTTGAATTATTTCATATAAATATTTGGCTCCTTTATGTGAATTTGTTGAATTGTGCCTGGCCTCCTGCCATTCCCAATTAGGGGCCGGGGTGTTGGAGCCAAAATACATTTTTGTTTTATCTTTATTATTTATAATTATTTATTTGTTTAAATGAATGGTCTGACCCTGCCTTTACAAGTGACAGTGTCCAATTCAAGTGGTTGCCATGGTGCCTGTCATCTGTCAATCACACGTAGTTGCCATGGGAACTTATTCATTCATGACTGTGATTGCGCCAGGTGGGACGGAAATGGGGTTTGGAGGACAAACAATTTTGGACCGTGTCCATGTCGGTGTCTGGGGGATAGTCTGTGCTGTGCAGGTCGGCATTTGATTATTGTGTTGAAAATAGTTTGCATTACGCAGTTTTGATGTCAATAAATGGATTGGCATATCCAAGGAGAATTACGACTCTGGACATTGAATTAATGAACACTGGTACACGCGTCAAACTTTGTTTAAAGCTCGTTGCCCCTCGCAGCAGGGCACCGAAAGGTAAAGGGCCCTACACTTATTCTTTGAATTATATTTAAGTTAACAAAGTATGGTTGTAATTGCATTTTACGAGTTTCCCGTTATTCTTACTCGAACTAATGTATGAAGCTCTATTGCTCTCTAATGACGTTTATCTTCATTTTTGCTTCATCATCGCGGGGTGCTTTTTTGTGGCTTATTTGGGACTCTGTGGACTGTCACTTTATATGTCACGGATGGGTTTTTTTTGCCCTTCGGGCTGTTTCCTCGCTCATATCTTAAGTATCTTCAAAAATCATAAAAATAAATGCATTTTCAGTGCACATTTCGACCTGTAAGCGTACATATATTTCCATGCACATGCTGGGTTTTCCTTAAAATGCAGAAATTAGATGATAATGGCGTATATGGGCATAGCTATATCTTTGAACAAATTTATCCAACTCGTTATGAAATCTGCTTTTGTTATGATAAGCTTATAAATAACAAAGTTACTACTGTAAGCTGATTCATATTGCAATATCAAGTCGAAAACAAAGACTTTACGATTGCTTTGCATTAAGGTAGCATTTTTTGACAAGGGAGCAAAATTTGACAGAATACCGGCGTTGCCACATTGACTGTGGAAAAAGCATGTGCACGCTAGAACTGTCTGAAGGTGCGCGTTTTGTGGGACTGAAACAATGTTTTGAGCGATCCGAATTGATCTGTTTGAGCTGTTTGTTACAAGTGAAACTCCATTTGGAGTAATGCGTGATTTATTTATTTTTTAGTAGAACACAATAGGCCGCCATTACCCTTCTCATGTCGCGTACCACCTAGCGGCAGCTTGCGCACCGCAGGTTGGGAATCCCTGCTATAGAGCATTTTGACGTAGTACGTAATACATAGTATTGGGATTATTGAACAAAAGTTTCCTAAAAATAAATTAAATATACCTAAAAATAAATTAAATATAGCTGATGCATCGAAATCAGACAACTGCTGATCCGTGGGGCAAACTGAGTGTCATTACTGCTGCTCTCATACATTTGTGTGCGTGTATGTGTATAATATATATATATATATATATATATATATATATATATATATATATATATATATATATACACGCACACACACAATAAGACTATAAATGATTAAAAAGGGGCAGTCAGAACCTGGCCGTTGTCTGCCTTTTTGACTGTAGCTTACGCTTTTAATTTTATTTTGTAGTATTATTTTAGGTTAAAAAAAACTTTTTTTTTAATTTCATCACAGTGCAATGTTAAATTGCGTTATTATGCAGTACTTGTTCTGACTTTAAGCACTGGGGAAAATTGAGCATTGCATTGCCTAATTTAAGGTTATTTCTATTTAATTGGTGGACATTTTATTTATGAACATAAATAACACACTCTCTGATCGCAAAATTGGTGTAATTGGTAAAAAATGGAATCCCAAAAAATTAAAACGGAAAAAATTGAATTTTAGAAAAAATGAAACTGAAATTGGAAAAAATAAAATGGATTTCATATGGCCCTACTATATCTATGTAGGCAACACTATGTACACGCTATGTACTCTCTGATTGTTACACTGAATATTTACACTAAATTAAACAACAAAACTTTTGACAACCTCTCATCCTTAACTTTCCAGCTTTGCTTCTGTCTCCGTCAAAATTTCCGCTGTCTGTCATGGCGTGGTCACGTGGTCTCATGACGTACATGCAATGGGTCAATAGTTTAACTCCATTGTTTCCTACTTCTCCAACCTTGGTTGGCTTCTGATATATTTTGGCCATGCAGTGTTTCTCATTCATAGATATATGCACTATTTCTTCCCTGCACACCGTACTACAAACATTGATTTTTTTTTTTTTTTTTTTTTTTGTGCTGCTTAATAGGTTACTAGAAATGTTAAACTTTCAACATTGTTAGTCTCTCAAGGTATAGTTGGCAGACCACAACATTTTTTTGGATCAAATGACACAAAAATAGATTTTCCCAATTTTTTTACTCATCGAAAATAATATTGGGAATTTCAATATCATATTGTCTTCATATTTATTTCACAAATCTGATTTCTTTACAACAAATATTTAAATCAAAGGAGTTTAACTGACTGAAATATAGAAAGCTTAACATCTGCCAGTGCAAACTGAAGCTGTGAAGATGTTCTCTATGATGGCCCCATTTTGTAAACACAACCTTGTTCTGACCAGGAGAACAACAACCTGAGTGTCAGTCAAACAAAATCATGGCTGCTTGTCTTAAGCTGGGGACACACAAGATTTTTCGCCAGATTTTACCCACGATTTGCAGTTGGGGCTGGTCTGTGCCAGTCAGCACTAGTTGGGGACAGTCGTCAAGTCATGACAAGTCAGCGCAGAATCTGTTAGTTGTGATGTGGTACAGACTGGAATCAGCAAGTGTGTGAGGTGAACAGACTCCGACCGACTTCAGTCGTGTAGTGTGTGCTCCAAGTCCTTTCAAAATCTGCAAAGACTGAACATCGAAGCGTGTCCCCAGCTTTAGGAAACATCATTTAGACCAGGGGTGGCCAACCCTGGTCCTGGAGAGCTGCAGTGTCTGCTGATTTTTGGTGTTACTCAGCAGTCGATTGATGGATTAAAGTAGTTGATGACTCACTTAACTGATCTCGCCTGGTGTCTCAGGTTTAATTTGGTCATAATGAGCCAATCAAGCAATCAGCAGGAATGAGTGGAATCCCAGCTAAACACAGGACAGCTGTAGAGAGAGGCGGAACTAGAAAAGCAAGGACGGTGATTGGAGAGAGAGGGGAAACAGGTGGAGTTCTAACTCTGATCTAACTAATCACCCGTGCCTCTCTAAACTACTCTCAGGTGTGGATAGTCAATGAGAACAGCAAGAAAGAAGGAAGTGGAATTACCCACCGAAATACAGGGAAGAGAGTGTGATGAAAAAGACAAGACACCACGAGACAGAAATGAGAGGAAGACACTGAAGACTAAAGACAGTGCAATCTTACAGAAACATACATACTCTAAAAGAATAAATATGCTAAATAATTAAATAGCAACTAAAAGTACTAAAACATACTAAAAACAAACATATAAATCAGCGATTTCTAACAGTTACTTGAATAATGTAGGCCAGATAAAAAATTCAACATCATGATACAGAAATATACGCTATGGAGATGATCAATATGCATTTGCACAGAAATGAGTGAAACAGACTCGAAGCCTGTCTATCAGCTACTTTTATAATGCTGCAGACTCCCGCTCTTGCAGACTTTACGTGATGATGGTGAAGACGTCACATTACATACGCCTGAAGTCCGTGAGGGCTCAGTCTGCCAGTCCAGAGGGTGGAGATCTGGATTCAGCCTAAGGCTCTCCAGGACCAGGGTTGGCCACCCCTGATCTAGACTGAACAAGACACAAAACGAATAATACTAGGATGAAAGCCTAAGCTGTTTCCCTGACTATACATAAAAGCATAAAACTGGATGTTGACGTATTTATCCCTAATATTTCAGTTTTGGTGAATTTGGAAACTTCTGGTCAGTTAAAGTCATGCATCAAATATTGGCGTTTCAACATAGAGGAAGATGCTTCATGTGAACATGTCAAGAGCATTAAACTGAATGTCAGATTAAAATCCAGCTGCAGCAAATTGTAGAAATTAGACTTCATACAATTTTGTCTCACTTAGTAATACTGAGCTTAACGTCTGCCCTCATTTTAAAGATACGCCTAGGATTTTAAAATTTTGCTTTTTCATGCGTCTGAGACCTCGGCTCTCTTGCATCTACTGACTGTAACAGGTAATAAAATTTAACCCCTTTGTGCAGAAGCCAAATTTGGCTATTTATGGGTTACCCACTTTAATGCTGTATAATTCAAGATTTAAGCTTCACAAAGAGGAAAAATGTGGCTCAATTCAGGAAAGACACTTACAGCATTTAGAATTACATTGTATTTCAGTTTATTTTCATGATTTTGGTAGAGAAAATGAGCAGCAAACATAAAAAATCTTCATGAGAATTCACCATTGAAATTGCAAAAAAAATAATTCTGACGATTGAAAAACTGCTGGGGCTTAAAACTATACATTTATGGTATCATAAACTCCTTGAGCACAAGTAGAATTCATCTTCAACATTACATTCTAGATTACCTACATGCTATTAGCCAAATTATACAGCTACCCAAGTGTCTCCCCAAAGTCTCAAAATGATTTGCTGTCAAATCATTAAAAAAATCATGTATTTAACACAATTAAAGCTTTAAGGCATGAAATTTAATATGAACGAATGATTTTCTGGTTGAGTTTAGTATGAATTTATCAATATCAGTGCAGTTGAATATCAGTGGTCACCAAGTAACCTCTCCAAATACGAACGTGCCTTTTCTCCATAATAAAGTTTAGAGTTTTGGCCATTTCTCTTCAAAGCCAGCACAAACACGCATTAAATAAACTGCTAATTAAACGGTCAGAACATTCACCCCGTAATGAAAGCTACCAGTCCCCTCTTCAAAGCCCACGAACCCATTTCAACACTTATAAGGAGCAAGTACACCTCACTAACACAGTGATATCTGAATTCTGAAATATACCTTATTTTAACTGAACAGACACTCCACTTTCAGGGAATATCAAATCCATTGCGTCTCCCGATTCAAAAGAAACGTGCAATGAACGTACCGGGGGTCCACACCAAAATGCACGGGCAGTTCGCGTTTTAAACAGGAAAAAAACCTCGACATTCGACTTTGTTGAGTACATATACATTCCGAAACAGAAAAAAAAAAAAACAAACAAAAATAGCAGCCTGACCTTTTTCGTGAATCCCTCCTCCAGAGACATTGACTGTATAAAATAGAGACCGATCCAGTCGCAAGAACCCTCCGGTCCTGTTTCATTCGAAATAATTCCAATAGAGCATATCGTTCTCATTTAAATCCTGTAATGTAACTGAACACTTCAAGGCCAGTTTTGCGAACCGATTTTCTATAAATCCCGTCTATTTTAGCCGCGTAATGTGCATAACGTAGACAGGATACAACAGCGCATGGTGATACGCATTGGTTTGTATGCTCTGTGTTTGTCCAATCAATGTGTTTCACTTACTCTAAAATGTTTAAACACTCGGGAATTGGATAAGAAACGAGCCGATCAATACATCGTTATCAGGGAAACTTCAGGAGGCCATGAAGCGTAACTCTACAATTACGCAGAAGAGCTTGAGTGTATGGTTGAGTGATTGGCTATCAACGCCAGTACTCGGGTGGATATAAGGAAGCGCTGGATTTGGCAATGAAGGAATCTACGCGTAAATCCACGGTAGGGAACTACAATTTTTTTTGTATGGGACAACTGTAATAGGCAATAGAATGTGAGAGAATTAATACCATGTCGATTTTTTTGCCTCAGAAAACTGATTTGTATGAACTACTAATTGGAATACTGTTAGCTCACTGTGGCTAAACTGGTTGCTACTAAGGATAACGATTTTTTCTGTGTCAAGATATCGTTTTTTCAAACTGCTGAATCGACACTATGGGCAAGGATACTGACCAGTTTGCACATCAGGCTTAGCTGAGGAGTTTAATTCATGCAGCTCTCAAAAAACAGGGAGTGGAGTGAACTTCACCGTATTCAGAACCGCGTTCGAGGTCTGCTTGCTTGTGAACATTCAATAACTGATCCGGGGGTGCTATCTAGTGATCGAGTACAGTAACAGCGTACTTCCAATTTGCAGGTCTATAGACGCGGGCATCTACATCTGCAGAAAGGGGTTAAATATGTGGCAGGTTATCACATCTGTTACGTCTACATAAAGCAGCATGCAAGAGAGAGGTTAGTTTTGACAGAAAGGCTGCAACAGGTAAGGGAGTCAGTTGCTTATATAATTGAGCAACATGCAGCGACTTATTAGGAAATAGGAGTAATACTAACAGAAACTTATCAGTTCTTACACACAAAATATCACTGGTAGGAATGCTGTTGAATGGATACCATCATAAAGAAAGTTCACAGGAAAAATTGCATACCACTGCTGCTGTTTGTAAAACAGATGACTTCTCCACAAATGCTGCACTTAACTATGCCAGGTGGTGTTATGGTGGTTTTCCCAATAGATGACCATGCTGGGGTGCGTTCCCCAAAAGCAACTTACGTAGTTTGTCCATTCACAGTCAATGGCTCCAACCATGTAAGTTAGCATCTATGATTTTGGGAAATGCATCCCTGGTCAGCATCCAGACAAATTACATTGCCTTGTCAGAAAATGCCACTGCTATGCAAAACGGATGAGTCTTAAATTGAGAATCAGCCATTACGAGCAACTTTGATAGTTGTTAGCTTGTTGTACCATATGCACATATAAGGAGCTAGCTACGTTTTTTTTAAAAGGTGATGGTGTATGCTATTATCATCCAGTGTTTGTTACATTTTACTGCAAAGTCAGCGTGTATGTCCAAATTCTTATATGCTTACATGTCGAAACTAGCGATTTAAAAAAAGAAGCATTTTACAGGTCTTTGAAGATATTTAAGATACTGTAAGCGTGGAAACACTCCCAAGATTGTGGCTCTGCACATGCTTAAACTACTGAGGAGCACACCGCAATAGCATGCGCAGATTGATATGCCATATGTTTAATGTTCGTGAATTATCAATCATTAGGAGAGATAGGATTAATCATGTTATCAGGACTACCCATGGTACTCTTCTTTGTTTCAATATCTCTCTTAAATCGCAGAGTTTGAATGCCTTTACTATTATTGCATCTGCACCATCTGCTATAATTATTTTGCTTCTCTCAACGGAAGTGACATTTTTCCAAGGGAAAGTCCATAAAAATCAGCAAGTGCATGGTATTTGTGAATGGGTCAGTTCCGGACTCTACACCCAGGGCTGGGCTACACACCAAAATGGGCTGAGCCGTCAACCTCATAATGCAAGTCATGTGATGCCATTGGGAGAAAAAAAAAATTATTCTCCATTGGGAATAATTGACAAAGGCTCTTGGATAAATCCGGGAATACATTTTTCTGGCAACTTCAAATGATCAATATATAATTTTCCTCTTTAAAATCATTTAAGGCCTTTTTCCTTGACAACGACAAAAATTTTGAGTTTTATAAGAATAATTTTTAAAATGGGCTCCATTGGAGTTACAGGAGGTATTCTGAAGTGGATTCAAAACTGGTCACAGGACAGAACACAAAGAGTGGTGGTCAGTGGTATCTCATCTGAGCTAGGTATGATGGGGAGTGGCGTCCCCCAGGGATCGGTGTTGGTACCCCTGCTGTTCCTCATGTACATTAATGACCTTGATAGGAATATTGAGAGCAAAATAGTTAAATTTGCGGATGATACTAAATTGGGAGGTTTGGCAAATAGTTTAGAGTCCACTAAAATGATTCAGGATGATTTGGATAGAATCCAGATTTGGGCAGAAATGTGGCAAATGAAATTTAATGTAGCGAAATGTAACGTTGTACATGAAGGTAATAAAAACATTAGATGGGATTACTTCATGGGAGGTTTAAAACTGGAATGTGCTCCACACGAAAAAGATCTGGGAGTGATTGTTGACCAAACCCTCACAGGCTCTAGCCATTGCGCCGTAGCAGTTAAAAAAGCCAATCGGATGCTGGGATACATTGCCAAAAGTATTGAGTGCAAATCTAAGGAGGTGATGCTTCTTTTGTACAACACATTCGTCAGACCACATCTGGAGTACTGTGTACAGTTCTGGGGACCATACTTTAAGACAGATATAGGGACTCTGGAAAAAGTTCAGACAGGACCATTAAGCTAATTCCGGGTATAAAAGATGAAAGCTAAGAGAAGAGGCTGAAGATCCTTAATCTCTTTAATCTTAGGAAAGGGTGATCTGATTAAGGTCTTTAAATATGTTAAAGGGATTAACAAAGTGAATTTTGTAGGATTCCTTCGCCCAAGTGTTGTGAGTAGAACTCGGGGTCAAGAATGGAAGTTGACCAAAGGTAAATTTAGCACTGATATTTGGAAGCATTTCTTCACCCAAAGAGTAATTTCGTTGTGGAATAGCTTGCCTAACCATATTGTTGAGGCAGAGGTCTTGGGAGTTTTCAAGGGCAAGCTTGACTTAAAGCTAGATACCATTGAGCCATTGAGTATCTGAAGTGATATATTCACAATAGTATAAAGAAACTGGCGAGCTAAGTTGGGCTGAACGGCCTGTTCTCGCCATTCATGTTATGTTATGTTATACAGGATACATGAACACTAAGGGGACCTTGTCACTTAGTGCACTCCCGTAAGTAGTACAGAATGTGGACCATTGAAGTGTTTGGAGATTTCTTGCCATCTGCTGTGACTAACCTTATTACGAGGTGAGTAAAGTGAGCAGGCTTAACACCAATCCATGACAGATTTATTGTATTGAATGGCTTAGTCATTTACCCACTCAATTGCTACACCTAGCCTTTGTGTAATGTTACAGAATATATAGCAAGCTAGCTCAGGCTGCTGTTGATTAACTAATGTTATTTCACTGGCCTGTATTTTGTTATCCCCCAAAACAACGTTGTTGGGGGAGATATAAAAATGGGGTCCCTCCGTCCATCCGTCAGTCCGTCCGACACGTTTGTTGTCCGGGCTATAACTTTGAAACTAATCATCCGATTCTGATCATATTTCGCATCGAGGTGTAAAACCACATAGGTGTGTCATGAAAAACAATTTTGAAAATAATTTAGTAATTTCTCACGTTTTGGGGCAAAAAGCGACAAATTTGTGGGAAATCTGCAATGTGTCGTGTCCGGGCTATAACTTTAAAAAAAATCATCCGATTGTGATCATATTTGGCATCAAGGTGTAAAAACAAATAAAGGTGTGTCATGAAAGACAATTTTGAAAATATCTTTACAATTGTTTTCGTTTTGGGTCAAAAAGCGTCAGATTTGTGGGAAATCTGTGATGTGTCCTGTCTTGGCTATAAATTTGAAACTAATCATCCGATCGTGATCATATTTCGCATCGAGGTGACATAAAGGTGCGTCATGAAAACAATTTGGTATAATTTTCCGAGTTTTCTCGTGCATACTCTCCGACCTATTTTTTTTGCAAGGAAATGAACAGCTTTGCCATTAGTACAGTTCTTTAGAAATCTAAATGCATATAAACATTCTCTATTCAAAAATCCAATGCCAGTTGCAGGGGATATTGCTTGACAATGTCAGCAGCTTGTTACCATTGAACATGACATCCTATAACCGTGTACATTGCTAACACTTCCTTCACTTTCTCATCGTAAAATGTTAGAGATGTACCTAAACTGAGCTGTATATTTTTATTATTTTGTATGTCTTACACCAATTCACAGTGCTGAGTTTTGTTGCTTTTTGCATTATATGCTAGCAATGTAGTCAACTAAGTGCCATTGACTGACGTCCATGTATGTGAATTCATGGCACAGTATAAATTCAGTTCAAATACTGCATAGGTAATCATATATTTACCAGGGGAGTGATGCAGCGGAGATTTGATGATGTGTTAACTCCATCTGCACAAAGCAAATATGAGAATCCTCCAAGAGAAAGAAATCAATTGGCGTAAGATGAACATCGATTGGATGTATATTTTATAATTGGGCTGCCGTTTATGAGAAAACTTACAAATTTACTAACCCTATATAGGGAGAGGGACTCCATCCAGCATGTGTTAACTTATACGATAGGAGGATAAAACCAATACATGTTCTTTGGTCAATATTTCAGTCGTAAAAACTGCTGTGAGGCAGCCTGACTCTGCCAGCCTTCATACTTCCGCTTAATTTCATTTCGCTTCAGTACTCAGTCTGATCACTCGGAGCTCTGCCCCGTTTACCTCGGCAGAAAGTCCGCTGGACCAACCAACGAACAGAAGGCGTGGTCAACAGCCATGATGTAGCCGCTGCGCTGAATTTGAAATCAAATCAGTCTCCGAAATCAACAATGGCTACGGACATAGATACATTGGAGGCTATTCGCTCTGTTGTGGAGAAAATCCCGGGTATCAGTGACTTGCAGCCACAACAAGATGAATGTTTGGTTAGTTTTTTCAATGGAAATGATGTTGTAGTGCTACTCCCTACATATTGTCATATCTACTTAATATCCATCATGAAATAGGCACCCTGTTCATGTCTGTGAGAGACAGCAGAACCACCTCAGCTAGCATGTAGCTTTTAGTGTTACATCGCCCGCGAATTTCAAACTATTTAAGTTAGCAGTGAACTTTTTAAAAGCCGTGTTTTTGTTCATGTCACAAGACCTATTCGCTGCCTCGGTGTTATGTTGTCATTATCCATGTCTGTCTGAGACAGCCGAACGCTTATAGCCAAACTGTGTTGCTATAAAGTCACACGGCGAGCTGGGTATGAGGTTAGCACAAGTATGGTTTGGGCGGCATGGTGGCATAGTGCTTAGCACTACTGCCTCACAGCAAGAAGGACGTGGGTTTGAATCCGGCCTGGGGCCTTTCTGTGTGGAGTTTGCATGTTCTCCATACACTCCTGTATGGCTGTGTGAGACTGTTTGGTGGTGGTCTGAGGGGCCATAGGCACATACTGGCAGCCATGGTTCCGTCAGCCAGGCTACAAAAAAACATAACGTGCAGAAGGTGTGACTACGCCTGTCATTATAGTACGCACTTCCCACAGCATAGAAAAAGCCACGATTTGCGTACCCGAACCCGAACTCATGTCACTGGTCATATAAACCTATGTAAACAGGAAAAACGTGGAAGACTTTGGTCGCATCTAACTACAGCCCCGAAAAATACCGTTCACCACAATGAGTGTAGCTACAAATGCTAACAGGAGTGGCAGCGCGTCTGGCTGACTGGGTGGTCGCTCAAAGCTCGGAGAGGTACGTATCATCTCGTCTCATTTCATAGAAAAACATATTTCATTATGAAAGTACGGTGGACTGTTCCTTTAAAACTAATTCAGCCAGTTATCAAGTAAAGTACGTATGTAAAAAGTTGCCCAACATTAGTCAATATTAAAGCCTTGGTAGTTAGCAAACTAGCACGTCCGTTCACACAATCTATTTTGTTAATGCTTCACTTACCCAGCTAGTTATCTCGCGACTGAGCTAAGTAATCAATACTCGCTGACCTCATGCTAGTTAAGTGGCAAAGCAATTGGTATTCGCTGTTCTTTTCTGATCTGTATGCACTAAATGTAGCTAGCTAATAGTAGCCAACAAACTAGCAAGTCAGTTAATCAGTTTCTCCAACATGCCACTGACCTGGCTTTCCGGCCTAATAATCACAAGTCACTGTCTCGCTTTCTGTTGATTTCTACGCACCACATGTTTGCTTGCTAATAGCAGCTCCCTGTGAAATAAGTTCACTCAGTGGCAGATTCCACAGGTTTCCAAAGGTAGCCAATGGCTAGCAAACGATGTATCAACTTTGTTTTTTTTCTTCTTAATTTTTCTCTCTATTTGGTTTCCATTAAATTAAAGGAGCTGTATCACGATTACTGCTCATGCTCAGAACTTACATCCCAAGAAAGTGAATCTGCTTGACCGCAAGTCATAATCTGATTCCATCCTTCCATCTGTCGTCATTTTGAATTGTATTTGTATTTTAGTTACTTAAGCATTATGCTTTTTATTTTAAGGAGCTTTCTAAGGAAATTCAAGGATTCATATCGCTATTGTAAGCTGTAGCCAAGGGATACAAGGAATGTAAGCTGGTTGCCATCGCCAATAATTGCAGAGGAAGAATATCTTCTGGATTTTACTTGGGCTGCATCCGAATACTCAAAAAATGACGGCCTATCCACTAATTCCTAACCACTTTTCTGCCACCTTTGTAGGAAACGTCATTAGGTAAAAGGAAAGTGTTTAAGGGATTTCCTAATGGCTTAGGAAGACAGCCGTGCTAATTAGAGAATCCTAATGCACTTACACTACCCAGATAGTAAGCTCCTCCGCTCTGGATATGCCGCGGATCTGCCCTGGATCAACTGGAGCCGGGGCAGATCCGTGGCAAATCCGGAGCGGAGGAGCTTGCTATCTGGGTAGGCAGCATGATCATAAGTCACCAGCCCATCATATACGTTTCTTTATGCGATTAGCCGGATGAATGGTCGCTGCTTCAAATATTGTTGCTGCGTAGAATTGTGGAATAGCATAATCTCCTTTCTTTTCGAAAAGGATGGTTCAGTGTACCCTATGCTAAAGGAGGTAAATTAGGAAGCACTGAGACACCTTTCCTTAACATTTAAAGTCTGACCACTGAAATATTTTCAACTGTTTTTTGTTTTTCCAATTTAGCAGTATTGTTTTCTTGGCGATAGTTAGGGTTAGGGGTGTTGTGATTTGTGTCAGAATTGTGTTAACTTCACCTAATATGCAGATGGATTGGGTTAAAGCTTTTGGTTAGATCATTCAGTAGTGGTGATTCTTTGAGGTCAAGTTTGGTGAGATGAATTTTTTCCTTAATTGACTGCTTTATTTGGATGTATTGGATGTACTGATTTTTATTAATGCGTATTTTTCAATTAAATGCAGGACGGAAAGCAAGGTGTTATTTTCAAAAATATGGTGCATATGTGGGATCCCTTTTTCTTTCCATTTATTGCCATTCATAGATGATTTGTTTATTGTGAAGTCAGGGTTGTGCCAAATTGGTGTGTGCATGCTGGGACTTACTGTGAAGTTTATCATTTTATTGATTTTCCACCAAGCTGTCAGAGTTGTGGAGATTGCGGGATTCTTGAAACAACTGTGTTTTTTAATGGTATTGCTAATGAAGGGTAAGTCTGCCAATGATATTGTAATGTGAATATAGGCCACTGGATGGCAGTATTTACCTTTTTTTTAATTCAGCTCAGACTGGAGCTATGTTTAGACATGTCCTGGACATGTCTGGGGCAAGTCCCCGAAAAGTAAAAAAAAGAGGTCTAAATGTGGGTGGGGTCTGCAAAAGAGTATATAAGGAAAAGAATTGAGACAGTAAAGTAGTAGGAGAAATTGCAAGAAGATGACCAGACCTGCCATTCTGTTCAAGACCTGTGACGTTTCTTTTGTGGATTTCTTTGCCTGTGTTTGAGCATTTTCATTATACAGGACATCACCAAGCCACCCCACAAAAAGGGACAGTAAATATTTCTTTTTTTTTCCTAATCAATCTTGGTCAGTTTAGTTAGTTGTTGTGTTGAATTAAATGTGTTTAAGTTTTTAAAACTGTGTCTGTCATCCCTTGCTGTTGCTGTTGTGTTGTAAATGTAAAAACAAATTGGGGCCATAACAAATTGGGGGCTCAAGGTCCGGGATAGACCATTTTGTGAGTCATTTATTAAAAATCTAAAATTTCAAATTATAAAATTGATTTTTTTTTTAATTGAATACATATATATTGACAACAGCAATGGATGATTTCTTGGCATCACCAACCGTAGGGGTTTTGAAGTCTTTTAAAAAGACAGAACTGCTAGAAATTTGCAGACATTTAGAGCTGACAGAGGTGAAACCAGCCATGCGAAAAGCAATACTGGCTAGAGAGATAGTTCAATATTACATTGATGAAAATGTGTTTGCACCAGGAGATCTGGAACAGTTTCCAGTGGAAAATCCAAATATAGAAATGGAACTTAAATTAAAACTGCTAGAGATTGAAAGGGAGGAAAGAGAAAAACAAAGAGAAATTGAGAGGGAGGAAAAAGAGAAAGAAAGAGAGGAAAAAGAAAAAGAAAGGGAAGAAAAAGAGAAAGAAAGAGAATTTGAGAGAGAGAAAGAGGAAAGAGCAGAAAGAGAGAGACAGAGACAGAGAGATTTTGAATTAGAGAAATTCGATAGAGAAGAAAGACTCCAAATGGAGCAACTAAAAATAAAAATAGCAACAAAAAATAAATTTCGGGCTAGCCAGGAGGTAAAACTGGTGCCTCCATTTTCTGAAAAGGATGTTGACAACTATTTCCAGTGTTTTGAAAAGGTAGCAAAGAGTTGCCAGTGGCCAAAGGAACACTGGCCTCTGATGTTGCAAACTGTCCTAAAGGGTAAAGCTCAACAAGCCTATTCGGCTTTGTCTGCAGATGATTCCTCTGATTATGAGGTTGTCAAAAAGGTTATTTTGAGAGCTTATGAGTTGGTTCCAGAGGCTTACCGACAGAAATTCAGAGGTCTGAAGAAATCTGAAAATCAGACTTATGTTGAATTTGCAAATGAAAAGCAGGTTTGCTTTGAGCGCTGGTGTACTTCTATGGAGGTCAAGGATGATTTCAACTCACTGAAAGAGATGGTGTTAGTTGAAGAATTCAAGAACTGTGTTAAAGATGATGTTAAGACCTACCTTAATGAGAAGCAAGCACTGAATTTGCAATCAGCTGCCAAATTTGCAGATGAATATGTTCTCACACATAAGTCCAAATTTCAGTCTAGCAGTAATAATAGATGGTCCCAATTTCAGAAAAAGGGTTACGGTGATATCCAAGATTCTTCTCCCAAAGACAAAGACAAATCTGGTGATGGTGCTCAGAAATCCAGTAACAGGTCTGATCAAAGTGTGAAAGCTGACAGTGACAAAAGTGGTCTAGTTTGCAGTTATTGCAAGAAATCTGGTCATGTTACAACTAACTGTTGGTTCCTTAAAGCTAAGAAAGAAAAAGAAAAGGATACCAAACCAAATGCCTTTGTGAAAACAAGGTTAGAAACCCCTGTAGTAGATAACCAATCTGCTAAATTGCCTGCTTCTTGTGGGGCTAAAAAGCCTGATACAGCTGACTTCGTGAGGGAGGAATTTCTTCCATTTGTGTCAGAGGGATTTGTGGCTCTGAATGAGCATACTACTCCTGTCCCCATATATATCCTAAGGGATACCGGAGCTTCTCAGTCACTTTTGTTGATGGACTCCTTGGAGTTACGTGATGAGACCGCTTCAGGGGATTTCATACTTGTACAAGGTATTGAAGGGAGGACTGTATCTGTACCCCTGCGCTCTATATTCTTGAAGTCAGATTTAGTTACAGGACAGGTAAAGGTGGGACTTATGTCAAGTCTACCTATAAAGGGTGTTTCTCTGTTGCTAGGCAATGACCTGGCTGGGGGCAAAGTAGTTCCCCCTGTACATCTTACTTCACAGCCGAGCACTGAAGATGGGGATGAGGACCCATCTCTGTATCCTTCTTGCGCAGTGACTCGTGCTATGGCTAAGAAGGCTAAAGAAGAAGATGATGTGGTGCCGTCCAGTACATTGAATAGTCAGGACTCAGGTGGTTCGCCTCATGACTCTGATTGGTCTACTATAGTTTCTCCGTTTGAGGACTTATCAGATACTTTTATCAGTTCTCTATTCAGCCAGCCGGATGGGTCTGGTGATTCTGATGTGTCTGGAGACTTGTCTCTGTCCAGAAAGCGGTTGATTGAGGAGCAAACTAATGATCCTGAAATTTGTGTACTAAAGAGGAGAGCCCTTCCTGATATAGAAATAGACGCAGTTCCAGTTGGGTATTATCTCAAGGATGGTGTGTTGATGCGGAAGTGGCGCCCTCCTGATATCCCTGCCAATGCAGATTGGGCAGTGGTCAGGCAAATTGTTGTTCCGAAGGTCTATAGGAATGAGATCTTAACAATGGCTCATAGTTTACCTTTAGGAGGTCATCTTGGTGTTAACAAGACTGTTGATAAGATCATGAAACACTTCTTTTGGCCTGGGCTTCGGAAAGACGTTTCCTACTTTTGCAAAACCTGTCACACTTGTCAGGTAGTTGGAAAACACCAGTTAGACCCACCTGTAGCTCCATTGCAGCCTATCCCAGCATTTGGGGAGCCATTCTCTAAGGTCATTGTTGATTGTGTTGGTCCATTACCCAAGACTAAATCTGGAAATCAGTACTTGTTGACAATCATGTGTGCATCTACCAGATTCCCCGAAGCCATACCTCTACGTAACATCAAGGCAACTGCAATCTCGAAGGCTTTGATAAAGTTCTTCATGTTGTTTGGTCTTCCCAGGGAAATTCAGTCAGACCAGGGTAGCAATTTCACTTCAGGATTGTTTCAGCAGGTTGTGTATGAACTAGGTGCAAAACAGATTCTTTCTAGTGCCTATCATCCAGAAAGTCAGGGTGCCTTAGAGCGGTTTCATTCCACTCTCAAGACAATGATGAGGACTTTTTGTTATGACCATGAGAAAGACTGGGATGAAGGGGTTCATTTGCTGTTGTTTGCAGCCAGAGAAGCAGTGCAGGAGTCTACTGGATTCAGTCCATTTAAGCTGGTGTTTGGTCATGAAGTGAGAGGACCTTTGCTATTATTGAGTGAACAATGGCAAGAGAAAGAGCCGCATATCAGTCTGTTAGACTATGTTAGCAAGTTCAAGGAAAGATTGCGTGCAGCTTGTGACCTTGCCAAAGAGAACTTGAAATCAAGTCAGGGAAAAATGAAAACTTGGTATGATCATAAGGCTAGAAGCCGTGAGTTTAAACCAGGAGAAAAGGTCCTTGTGTTGTTTCCCTTGCAGTCCAATCCATTGCAGGCTAGATTTCATGGTCCTTATGAAATTCTGACAAAACTCAATGATCTCAATTACATTGTGAAGACTCCAGATAGGAGAAAACCAAAACAATTGTGTCATATTAACATGCTAAAGCCTTATCATGACAGAAATGCTAGGGTTGCAGCTGTCACTTCAGATTCTCCAATGGTCGAAACGTGTGAAGATGAGGGGGAGTTTCAAGATGATGAACCAAGAATTAAAGCTGAAGTTCTTTCATGTAAATTGTCAAACACTGAAGTGTTGCAAAATCTTGATGTAAAACTCCAGCACTTAGAACCCTCACAGAGAGATCAGTTTGAAAGGTTGATCAAGAAATATGAGGATTTGTTTCCTGATGTTCCAAAGAGAGTTACTATAGCCTCTCATGATGTAGATGTTGGTGATGCCAAACCAATAAAACAGCATCCATACCGGATGAATCCTGAAAAGAGAAAGATTGCTGAGAAAGAGGTTGAGTACATGTTAAAACATGATATTATCAGACCCTCCAACTCCGATTGGAGTTCACCCTGTGTGCTAGTTCCAAAACCTGATGGAAGTACTAGATTCTGTACAGATTATCGCAAAGTCAATGCTGTAACTAGAACTGATGTGTTTCCAATTCCTAGGATTGATGATTGTATTGATAGTGTAGGGCAAGCAAAGTTTCTGACCAAGATTGATTTATTGAAGGGTTATTGGTGTGTGCCTTTAACTGAGAGGGCCAAGAGCATCTCTGCTTTTGCCACACCATCTGGATTTTACCAGTATGAAGTCCTACCCTTTGGCATGAAAAATGCCCCAGCCACGTTCCAAAGGATGATACAGTCTACAATCGCCGGATTGCCACACACGGGTGCGTACATCGATGACCTGATCACATGGAGTGACTCCTGGGAAGAACATCTAAAAGATGTAGAGACGTTGTTCCAGCGCCTGACCCAGGCTAACCTGACTGTTAACCTGAGCAAGAGTGACTTTGGTTGTGCTACTGTCACCTATCTTGGCTACGTCATAGGCCAGGGTAAGGTGGCACCCATAAATGCTAAAGTCCAAGCCATCATGGACTTTCCAGTTCCTGACAACAAAAAAGCTTTGCGCCGCTTCCTTGGAATGATCGGGTACTACCGCAAGTTCTGCAAGAACTTTGCTGAGATTGCTCTCAGTCTAACTAACCAACTGAAGAAAGGCGTAAAGTTCACCTGGGATGATGCATGCCAGAGAGCCTTCGATCACCTGAAGTCTCTGCTGTGTCACTTCCCCGTGCTCAAATCTCCTGACTTCAACAAACTGTTCTCCATCGCGGTCGATGCTAGCGACCAAGCTTGTGGATCTGTGCTCCTACAGAGAAGTGACTCTGATGACATTGAGCATCCCGTGGCATACTTCTCCAGGAAGTTCAATCGCCACCAAAGGAACTATTCCACAATAGAGAAGGAACTGTTGGCTCTGGTCCTTTCTTTACAACACTTTGAGGTTTATGTTTGTACAGGGGAAAAGCCAATGATTGTGTACACTGACCACAATCCGTTAATGTTTTTGAGTAAGATGAAAAACAAGAATCGGAGATTGTTGAATTGGAGTTTGATTTTACAGGAGTTTGACTTGGAAATTAAGCATGTGAAGGGTACAGACAATGTAATTGCTGATTGCTTATCCCGTGTTTGAATATGTATATATATATATCCTGTGTTTATTTGAATATTGTATGATATGTATGTATAGACAAGTGTTCACTTAACCATTTTGTATTGAAAAGAAAAATTTTGCCTTTATGAGTCAAAATTTTTCCCTTTTGGAATGGAGGTGTAATGTGAATATAGGCCACTGGATGGCAGTATGTACCTTTTTTTTAATTCAGCTCAGACTGGAGCTATGTTTAGACATGTCCTGGACATGTCTGGGGCAAGTCCCCGAAAAGTAAAAAAAAGAGGTCTAAATGTGGGTGGGGTCTGCAAAAGAGTATATAAGGAAAAGAATTGAGACAGTAAAGTAGTAGGAGAAATTGCAAGAAGATGACCAGACCTGCCATTCTGTTCAAGACCTGTGACGTTTCTTTTGTGGATTTCTTTGCCTGTGTTTGAGCATTTTCATTATACAGGACATCACCAAGCCACCCCACAAAAAGGGACAGTAAATATTTCTTTTTTTTTCTTAATCAATCTTGGTCAGTTTAGTTAGTTGTTGTGTTGAATTAAATGTGTTTAAGTTTTTAAAACTGTGTCTGTCATCCCTTGCTGTTGCTGTTGTGTTGTAAATGTAAAAACAAATTGGGGCCATAACAATATGTTCTTTGAGTCTGTCTGCTCTTTGTCAATCCAGGGGGGGATGGGATCATGATTTGCATGTATCCATTTGATGAGGATTTGTATTTGACTCGCCAGGTAATAGTTATGAAAGTGGGGTGCTTCCAGGCCTCCAGGGTCTTTCGGCTTTTGTAGTGTTGATAGTTTTATTCTGGGTTTTTGATTTTTCCAATAGAATTTTGTTACCAATGAGTCCAATTTTTTAAACCATTTTGCTGTCGGTTGGTCGAGGATCATGGTGAACAGGTAAGTGATTTTGGGTAGTATCATCATTTTTATTGTAGAAATTCTGCCTATGATGGACAGTGGTAGTGACATCCATCGATCCAAGTCATCTTCTATTGATTTTAGTGGTGGGGTGAAGTTAAACTGGAACAATTTTGACAGCTTGGGGGATACATTTATGCCCAAATATGTGATATTACCTGTAGTGAATGGGAAGTGCGATAGTTGAGATGCAGCATTCCCACTATCCCCGTAAAGAAGTAGGATGATTAATTTATTCCAGTTGATGGAATAGTCAGATACTTCTGTCAAGAATTTACGGACCATTTTTTAGGAGTGAGGAACTTTCCTGAGCAAAAATGACTATTCGGACGCAGCCCTGCAGTTGAACGGATTTACTTTGTTCAAAGCTGTGAGCACGCACAGTAATCGTGACACAGCTCCTTTAAGGTCATAAACATTCCCTGAAACTGGAGTGCTTGAGGGGCTGGGAACAAATCAGGGGCTTGTCGCATGTTTGTTCGAGGATATGTAGTTAGCGAAAATGGACTGCAGACTGTAGTGCAAGTGCTATAGCATTACATTTTTACCAAAAAAAAACCACAATTTTGATGTTTGCCAGCTCATAAATTAATTCTCATTCGAGTAATGCCAAAAAGTGAACAAAACCTCATTATAAACTTACATAGAGATGTTACTTCTGATACCACTGGTTAAGTAATTGTGATGCAGTCACCTCAGTACTCCATGGAGAATCGCAGACCTGTCATTTTTTAAGCGGCTTTGTCAGAAATTTTCCATTTGGGATTCCATTGCTCCAGTATAATTCAAAACATAACGCGTTGCCGAAAACCCCTCGGCCAAGGTCAAAGGTCAAATCCAGCAAATAAAAAACCTGATGTTGCACATCTATGGGTCCTATTGAGTTACCATACCAAACCTGGTGAAGCTGTAATCATTAGTTGCTTAGTACTGACCCGGACAAAGTCATGGACAGACGACAGACAGACAGACAGACACACAGGTGACGACAATATCCCTCTGGCTGAAATTCCAGCCGAAGGGTAAAAATGAGTGGGGTTTTCCAAAAACAGCAAAAATTAGATCCTTGATTAAAATTGTTGCCGGAGATGGTGTTAGTTTTGTATTGGGAGATTTTAGGCGTATTTCCTTCAACCACGTGAAAATGAAGTGCACTTTGTCAATAAAATGTGAATGTTCCTAACAACGTGCCATCAGGGGCAATAACTGACCTAAAAAGCCTGCAAAACGTTCGGGCGTAAATGATCTGGTGAGCTGAGACCCGTGGGTGATGTAGTTCCTTAGCACTTCAACCTCACCTCGTTGATGGCAAAATTCACCATTTAGGGTCTCAATGCTCCCCATTTTTGAAAAGGTATGGTGCCCCTAAACACATTATCACCAAAACATTAAAATAAATAAAAGGTAATGCATTCCTCACGTTAATTTCATGCATGGACCTTATTTTCATTGATTCTCAAAAAAGATTTTTCACATAGACAGTGGACCATTGGAATTGGAACATACCATTAATCATCCTCTCCCATTATTATACACATCTTTGACACATATTTACCTCTGAAATATTTTATTAGTGAACAGTCTAATCAATGGGTAGAAAGATGCCAGTGTTTGAAGCAAATTCTAGCTTAAATGCTTTGACATGTCTGATTAAATGGACCTGTGCTGTTACTGATGGCTTTCAGAATGATTTTGCCTCCCATTTCCAGGCTGAGGTCTTTACTGCCTGTGTGCAAAAGCACAAAGTCCTGAATACGGGCTGGTACATCACAGACAAATGTCGCATTTGTTTGATTTGTGGAAATCTGCAGTCTTGTGGGATCTGAAAGTAGCAAGAGTAGGCATGAATTTATTTCCTTGCTATTTTAACACCAAAACATCTTTTTCTTCAGCAACCATATAACATGTATTACAAATCACATCAAACTGTTTGGCTTAGTGAAATGTTCAGAAATTGTACCTACCCACTACAAGTATCTTCTTCGGATTGCTTCGTTCTGATCGAATGTATTCCCGTCCTTCCTTTATGTACTTGCAAGTCACAGAGATCTCATTGAATAAGGAGACGGGCTCCCACAGCATTAGTTTTTTAGCCGATATCTGATGTTTACACGACATCCAATCCACTTGAATTGTTTCCCTGAAAACCATACAGTGAAATCTTTCATGCAGAGAGTGATCACAGTTCACCTGGACGTTTCTGTTGAGCATGACCACCTGTGGACTCATATTCAACTGCGGCTTTTTGGCCGAGCCTGTGGACAAATGAAAAAAACAAAACTTGTGTCTGTATATTAAAAACCCAGTCCAAATAAGTCACATTTCTTTATTGCATCTCAGATATTGAATTGGAACTTACGCCACACCACCACTGCTTTATAGTCACTTGAAATTGACACAAAGTTTTGCAGAGTGTAGTCACATCGAACAGTTGTCCTTGTGCCAGCTGGTCTCCCAGCCAAAAGTTCTTGCGCAGACACAAGGAATTCACAAACGTAGGAGTGCGTCTGAAGTGTTTTTAAAGGGATCTTGTTTTTATTTCTGTAGAGACGACAAAAGCCTCCAGTATAATCAATGGGAACGCCGCAAAGCACTTTCACCCAGTCTCCCTCGTAGATATCAGAAGAATTGACGCTGATCCAAGGTTTATCTAAATGAGAAGGATGATCCATGGATGATTCCAATTACAGTGATGTTATTTGGTGTCTACAGACTAGAGATTAATTTAAGTACAATGATCAGAAAAATGAAAAAAATTTACGACATCACATGTTTGCCAACAAAATTATCTTACCACTCCAGTATGATGTAGCACCACAAAAGGCTGAAAAACAGAGGATGTAAAAAAAAATTTTGAATCAATCATGGCCTATTTTATGGAAATCAATGTTCATCAGTTTTCTAATCTTAATTTAAAAGTCACTTGCAAGGTACAGCATGTCTGATAAATCAACAGCTCAAGAAATAGGTTTGACAAAACAGATTATGACAACAGTTCAGTCTCTCCCAGTAAATATATTTGATTACAGAAAGAGTGTCAACAATGATTTAAAATTACCACAGTTTTTTGCAAAAGGAGCAAAGTAAATGGGAATGTGATTAAAATACTTACCTAAAGCAAAAATGACGACCATCCATAAACTCACCAGCTTCTCCAAATGGGGAAAGTCTGTTGTAAACATCATCTCTCAATGATGAACCCACAAAAACATGAACTTATCCTCTGCACTATGCAGAAAAGTACTTCGCTGACTGATACATTGTACACAGATTTTCCCTTGAATGACCAGGAGGGCAGTGACCTGTAAGTAGATCAATGTCAAAACAAATCTGTTAGAATGGAGTATCATCTAGTGACAGAATTTTATAGCGCCACTTAAAAACCTCATCTAGATCCTTGATCAAAATTAGCAAATTAAATATGAGCTCCTAAATGCTTTAAATTTATTGCGATGAAATGTTGCTTTGGAAAGAATATCAACCCCCATGGTAGTGGAAATTTACAGATCACTTTCAGCTAGATTGAAAGCAACATCTCCATTATCAGAGCTGCTTTTCTTCTCTATTAAAAATGAAATCATTTTTGCAGGTAATTTAGAATCAATCATTGCTGTATCAAGACAGTTGATCATTTTAATCTAGAAGAGGTAATCACAGAAACTTCCCATCCAAACTACAACCCCAATTCTGAAATAGTTGGGACAAAGTTTGAATTGTGAATAAAATCAAAATGCAATGACTTTCAAATCACACCAGCGAGTATTTCATTCACAATAGAACAAAGATAACATAGCAAATGTTGAAACTGAGAAATTTTACAATTTTATCCACAAAATGAGCTCATTTCAAATTTGATTGCTGCTACAAGTCTCAAAAAAGTTGGGACAGGGGCCTGTTTACCATGGTGTAGCATCCCCTTTTTAACACAGAGTGGAGGCATCTGGGCATTGAGGAGACAAGATTCTTGAGTTCAGCCATTGGAATTTGATCCCACTCTTGTTTAATACAGGCTTCCAGCTGCTGGAGTGTTTTGGGTCTCCTTTGATGTACTTTTCTTTTAATTATGTGCCAAATGTTCTCAATCAGTAAAAGATCAGGACTGCATGCAGGCCAGTTCAGCACATGGACTCCTCTACTACGATGCCATGCAGTTGAAATAGTTGCAGTATGTGGTTTTGAATTGTCCAGCTGAAATACACAAGGCCTTCACTGGAATAGATGTTGTCTGGAGGGGAGCATATGTTGCTCTAAAAGCTTTATATACCTTTCAGCATTCATGGTGCTTTTTAACACATACAAGTGTCCCACAACATATGCACTAATGCATCCCCATACCATCAGAGATGCTGGCTTTTGACTGAACTCTGATAACAGGAGGGGTGGTCTTTCTCCTCTTCAGCCCGGAGGACACAACGCCCATGATTTCCAACAAGAATGTCAAATTTGGACTCATCGGACCACAGGACACTTTGCCACTTTGCTACAGTCCATTTTAGAAGAGCCTTGGCCCACAGAACACGGCGATGCTTCTGGATCATGCTCAACAATGGCTTCCTTTTTGCATGATATAGTTTTAGATGGCATCTGTGGATGGCACGGCGGGCTGTGTTTACGGACAGTGGTTTCTTTAAGTATTCCTGGGCCCATTTAGTATTGTCAGTGACAGAATCATGCCGGTGAGCGATGCAGTGGCATCTGAGGGCCTAAAAATCACGGGCATCCAGTAAAGGTCTTCGGCCTCGTCCCTTACACACAGAGATTTTACCAGTTTCTCTGAATGTTTTGATGTTGTTATACACTGTCAATGATGAGACCTTCAAAGCCTTTGCTATTTGCCGTTGAGGAACATTGTTTTTAAAGTATTCCACAATTTTTTACGCAAGCCTTCACAGGTTGGAGAGCCTCTGGCCATCTTTACTTCTGAGAGACTCTCTAAGACATCCCTTTTATAGCCAATCATGTTACACACTTGATGACAGTTAACTTAATTACTTGCTAAATGTTTTTTCAGCTGATTCTCTTATATTTTAATTGCATTTTTCATCCCTTTTGTCCCAAGTTTTTTGAGACTTGCTGCAGCCAGAAAATTTGAAATAAGCTCATTTTGTGGATAAAAATGTAAAATGTCTAATTTTTAACTTTTGAAATGTTATCTATGTTCCTTTGTAAATAACATATTGGCCCATGTGATCTGAAAGTCATTGCATTTTGATTTTATTCACAATTTACACTTTGTCCCAACTATTTCAGAATTGGTGTTCTAAAACAAACAGAGGCAAAAATTCAGGGAGCAGTACAAGGCAAGATAAAAATGCAGAAGCAATTGCGACTGGCAACTGCCAGCCCTTTATACTCTGAAATTCTCTCCACTTTAACGGGCTACACCTGTTGCCCATTAAGGTGGAGGTGAAAGATTGAGACAGGGGAGGGGCTGTAAGTCCAAATCCTTACAGTCGATGGCTTGATGGTGTGGACCTCAGGGCGTAAAATTACCTGCCAAGCGCCAATGGCGGGTAAAAAATTAGTTTGGTATGTAAAACAAAAACACACACCCGCCAGTGGCCAATTGAAAATTTTTTCTACTTTTAAGGATTGTTCTAAGCAGGTTGCTTACACAGACTCAGACATGTGTGACTCTGAGACTGATGATGTGGTAATTACCTGAGCCGCAAGGACAGTAGAGTTGAGGAGGCCTACCTTTAAAAAAGGCAGATGTAAATGCACTTGGAGTCATATAGCGTTCTAGAAAAATATCTATGGTCTGTGGAGTTAATTTCATTTAGGCTCAATCCCAGTTGATGTTTTTTTATTCTTTTCCCTTTTCCTGTGGGTTAAACGGAACGTTACTGTTAAAGCTGTGAGATGTAAAGGTTGCACTTTTGAATATTTTTAATTTATGTTGGTGCAGCAGTGACCTTGAAATGAAATATAACCTAATAAAATAGAAATAATCAAATTTTATCTGTACATAACTGTGTTCTTTAAGTGATGCTTAAGTTGGATTTTCATAATAAAAACGTATGGTAATTATTTTAAATCAAATAAGGCATTTTTTTTTTTTTTTTTTGGCCGGTGAAAAATATTTTTGGCCGGCAAGTTTTTGGAGGTCACTAGCCAATGGCAGATGAGGTAAAAAGTTTTTACGCCCTGGTTGTGGTTGTGGTTCTTAGCGAGTAAGTAAGCCACAAAGTTGAATATTATGTTTACGGTATGTTTTGCCGGCGTTGGTTTGTCTGACTGTCTGTCTGTTTGTGAATAGGATAACCCAAAAAGTAATGAATGGATATCTATGAAATTTCATGGGTAGGTTGCTATTATCAAAGGAGTGAACACATTCAAATAAAATAGCCAGTGACCCGAGTAAACACACTCACGAATGAATGAACACATAAGAGAGCCCCTCTCATTGTCAAACAAAACATCTCATTGGTGGGAGAAAAAAAATCATTACGAATAAAAAGAAAAACAACGGCACAAAGGGATAATCAATTAAAGAAAACAGGACAAATTCATTTCTTCATTTAAACCAAAAGGTTCCACAGTGTTAAGTGTAAAAATCCAGTAGGCTTCTCTGCGTAGGAGTTCATTCACAATATCCCCGTCTCTTGGCGGTGGAGTGATTTTCTCTATCCCCCAAAATTTAAGGGAAGCCACTGACCCATGTTTAGCCAGTTGATAGTGACGCGCTATGGCATAATCAAGGTTTTTGGTGCGGATAGCAGTCTTATGTTCTGCTATTCTCACTTTGAGAGGACGTTTGGTTTGTCCCGAATACACTAATCCGCATGGGCATTTCAACATGTAGACAACATGAGAACTTTTACAATTTATAAACGAATTGATTTTATATTTCTTGCCCGTGCGCGGGTGCGTGAATTCTTTAATATCTGAAGAGTTTGAACAGTGGGTGCAATGTCCGCAGCGATAAAAACCTATGGGTTGAGAAAGCCAAGAAGAGAGGGGTGGCGTACGAATGTTCGAGTGGACCAGCAGATCTCTAAGATTAGGTCAGGAGATTCTTCAGTGAACTTTCATCCTCAGTGGTTCCCAAACTTTCTCTGCTGGGCCCCCCTTTGGTACATAAGAAAATTTTTGCCCCCTCACAAAAAAAAACAGGTAATACACGTATTTTGTTTTCATAGTCCACTGCAGTCTACTTCGCACATTGTAATTGATATAAACCACAACCTTTTTTGAAAAAATAAAAGTCAACTGCCATAAACTGTAGGTTGCCATAAACAAGGTTACTTTTAGAATGAGAAATAAATAACGAAATAGAATAATTCAACCATGGTGGTTTGTAAAGTGTAATTGTTTTCAAGCACCATAACTGTGTAATTATGTTCAGTTTAACAGGGGTTTTTTTTTTTTTTTAATATTCAACAATGTTGCAATTAATCCATTTTCCGGACACCAATAGAAACTTACTTGCATACAGCCAATCAGAGACCTTGTGCCAGGACGGTTGAAGGAGTGTCTCGAGACAGTGAAATTTTTCTTGCTTTACTGGCCTTGCACTTATGAAGTAAAAATAACCAAGATCGCGTCAGCTTACTATAGAAAATATGAATACTCTGGACAGATGAGTTTTGTCTAGCCTAGCTGGAAACATTAAAAAAGATCGGCAGGTTTGGAAACGGCCACCGTTATTTTCAAATGAAGGACACGAGGATTTAATCATTCAAAACCTATTTTAAGGTATAAAATCATTAGGCTGTATCACACCCCTCTGCCTGAGTGTAGCCGTCTACTTAAAATTATGTTTCTGTGATGCAGAAAGAAAGCACCATAATAAACCTATATTAACAGCCGACAGCGAAGTGCGAAAAAAAATTCATGAACACCACTAGCCGAACCCGCCGATATGTTTGTAACGTTCAGTTGCTAGGCTAGATAAAAATAATCTGTGGGCCTACAGAGCATTCATATTATCGAGAATTAGATGACGCAATTTCGGTTATTTCTGCTTTATATTCATTGGATTTTGTTCGGTGTCACTTACTAGTTTATTATTAATATGCCAGATCAGTGCAGGATAAAAAGCGGCAAGTTGGGTATCGCTAGACTACATTGATTGCAACCAGCTCATTTTATCAGCTTCAAATATTTGAACAATTACATTCATTAATAAGGCCTATTTATGCAGATGACAGGCTAGATGAATGATTTGGCCAACAGTTATTTTGAGAGTAAGACAGGCATTAACGATGTAATCGCAGTATTCTGGGCAGCGAATGGACTGTGCAGTCAGTGGTTCCAAGACCGAATCTCGGTGCAAGGCCAGTAAAGACAGAAAAAAATTAAACTGCCTCAAGACACTCCTTCAGCGGTCCGAAACAAGGTTGCTAATGTGCTGTATGCATATAACTTTCTGTTGGTGTCCGGAACTCTATTGCGGGGAAAAAATTTGCTTCCCGCACCCGCGCCCCCCCTGCAATTGCTCTGCAACAAAAGTATTGTTACTTGTGCGAAAGTGTTAAATATGATTGAGTCAGCTGACCTGCCTTTGAATGTAGATGAACTGGAGAATCAGGTTGACACTCTTAACAGGGATATTAAAGAGTTAAAAGATTTGCTCAAAAGGGTCACAGGTTCTGCAGAGAGGCAACGCCTGAAAACAGCAACTGAAACCGAAGTGCAAACTCTGATCGATCTTCATAACAAATTACAACAGTTAAAAGGGGAATCAGAAGGTCTACGACGTTCTGACCACCCACGGAAACCCACAGACAAAATGCTCGCCCTGCAGCAAGGAGAAGCAGAAAAGAAGGAAAAAGGGTTCAATTACATGTATGGACAATGGAAAGGTCAAGCCCACAAGGCAAGGGAACAGCTTAAATTTGACATCACTGAAGATGAGCTAGGGTCTCTCATTGACATGTTGGAAAAGGGAAAGGAGGATGTAATGAACATTTATGTCGAAATTCGCAATTACATTACACCACCAACTGAGGTAAGACGCAGAGCTGATGCATGTGAAGCAGTAACTGCCGATATAAGTAAAGTCATAAATGAAAGGATTGCTGGTATTGATGGAGATTTTGACATTGATCAGACAAAGAAACATCTCCGTGGGCTGTTAAAGTATGACTATGCTCACTCCATTTATGGATCCACAGTCTCACATGGGAGCTCCACATCCAGCCATTATTCTAGGACTTCGCACATGGCAGCTAAATGGGCAGAGGCAGCTGCTGAGCTAGCAGCTAAAAGGGCAGAATATGAAGCAAAGCTGGAGGAGGAGAAACAGAAGGAAAAGATTCAACTTTTGGAGGAACAGCAAAGAAGGGATCTTGAAACACAGAAGCATGAGTTGGAGCGACTTAAAGTGGAAAGGTCTCTAAAGGCAGCTTGTGCCAGGCTTGATGCCTATGATCAGGAGGCAGCACAAGACACTGGCAGTGAGTCTAATGGCAGTGTTGGTGCAGAACACACACCTCCACTCCTCTCTGAAGCAGCATTGTCTTCACAAGCAGATGTATCTTCTCTCGCTCGGGCTTTACAGGACTGCATAGCCCTGAATAGGCTTCCTGTGCCAGAGCCACCTGTCTTCACCGGCGATCCAATTCAGTTCATTGAGTGGAAGGCTTCATTTGTTTCACTCATTGATCGTAAAGGAATTTCTTCAGCTGACAAACTGTATTATCTGAAGAAATATGTGGCCGGCCCGGCTCGTAAAATTTTGGATGGGATCTTCCATAGAAATGACGACGAGGATAAGGATGCTTGTAACAAATTGAACCAACGATATAGTCAGCCATTCGTCATACAGAAAGCTTTTCGAGAGCGGCTTGCAAAATGGCTAAGAATTCAACCAAAGGACACTGAGGGACTCAGGAGCTTTTCTGATTTCCTGAATGCCTGTCAGCAAGCTATGCCCCACGTTAAAGGTCTCCATATATTGAACGACTGTGAGGAAAACCAGTTGGTCAAGATGTTGCCTGATTGGGCAGCCTCCCGCTGGAACCGAAAGGTCACAGAAACCTTACATAACACCCAAAACTTTCCTGGTTTCAAAGATTTTACTGCTTTTATTTCAGTAGAAGCTGAAATAGCTTGCAATCCCATAACTTCCTTTCATGCTCTTCATTCTTCTGAACCAACCACTGAAAGGCACAAGTTCAGGCATATCAGAGGGAAAAGGGCCTGCACTCTTAATACACAAGTTGCTATGGATTGTGAGAATAAAAGGTCATTCAACTCAGCTACAAAGCCTCCGTGCAGGTTTTGTCAGAATGCCAAACATCAGCTCCATGCTTGTTCTATGTTCATGTTCATGTCTCTGGATAAACAAAGGGAATACGCCAAAGAAATGAAGCTCTGTTATGGATGCGTGAAACCTGGCCACAGAGCAAAGGACTGTCGTCACCGTCACTTTTGTGACCACTGTAAAGGGAAACATCCCACATGTCTTTATGATGACAATTTTGTGAAAAGGGACATTGTAGAATCTCCTATCACATCAGCACATGTCAACGTAAATGAGGCAGCTGCATTGTCCCTCCGTGTAGCTGGACAAGGCTCATCTACTAGTACCTCCATGATCATGCCAGTATGGGTGTCTTCACACAAAGATCCCAACATGGAAAGACTGGTCTACGCTCTGCTTGACACCCAGAGTGACAGTGCATTTATTGACAAGGGAGTGAGTGACTCTTTGCAAGTAGACAGCTGTCCAGTGAAACTGAGGCTATCTACCATGGTCAAGCAGGATGCAACTCTGAGCAGTGAAAGAGTGTCTGGGCTGCTTGTAAGAGGCTATGCCTCCTCAGTTCATTTTGATTTACCCCCTGTTTATACCAAAGACTGTATTCCAGTAAATCGGGACCATATTTCCACATGTGAAACAGCAAAGCAATGGAACCATCTCTTAGTGATTGCTGATGAGATTCCTCCCCTCCTGGATTGTGAAATCGGACTTTTGATTGGTTATAACTGTTCAAGGGCTTTAGCACCAAGGCAAGTCATAACAGGAAGGGAAGAGGAACCTTATGCCATCAGGACCGACTTAGGATGGAGTATAGTCGGATGCTCGTCACCATGCCTTGAGTCACCAAACTCTGCCGGTCTGTGTCATAGAGTTACAGTTAAGGAGCTCCCCCTAATGACCCCAGCAGATGCTATTCGTGCCCTGGAACGTGACTTTAGGGACGTCAAAGCAGATGATAAAATGGTGTCTCAGGATGACATCCTCTTCCTGAACACACTGAAGGAGGGAATATGGGAAAATGACATCGGCCACTATTAAATGCCCTTGGTGTTTAAGAAAAGACCCCTTCTACTCGACAACAAACAATTGGCCATTGTTAGGCTTAATCACCTAAAAAGGAAGTTGTTAAAGGATGTGAAGTATAAAGAGCATTATGTTAAATTCATGGAGGAAATCATAAAAAGGGGGATGCGGAGGAGTGTGAGGATGATGAAAAACCAGGAGAAAAATGGTACATTCCACATCATAGCGTGTACCACCCTAGGAAACAAGAGAAACTGCGTGTGGTGCTTAATTGTTCTGCCAAATATAAGGGCACCAGCCTGAATGACCATCTTCTTTCAGGACCTGACTTAATGAACAGTCTGATAGGTGTCCTTATGTGGTTCCGACAGCACCCTATCGCACTGATGTGCGATATAGAGAAGATGTTTCATCTGTTTTATGTGCCCGAAGCTGACAGAAATTACCTACTTTTTCTTTGGTGGAAGAAAGGAGACTTCAGTGCTCCACCTCGGGAGTTTCGGATGAAGGTGCATCTTTTTGGTGCCGTATCATCTCCTGGATGTGCAAACTTCAGTTCAAGGCATCTTGCTCAAGAAAACGGTCAATGGTACCCTCTTGGTTCACAATTTATCCTCAGAGACTTCTATGTAGATGATGGGGTCATGAGCAGGAAAACCAAAGAAGAGGCTATCCAGGTCATATGTGAGGCTCGAGAACTGTGTGCTATGGGTGTTTTACGACTTCACAAGTTCAGTTCTAATGACAGAGCTGTTTTGGAAAACTTACCAACCTCCGAATGTGCAGCTAACATCAAGAATCTTGACCTCACCTTCAGTGATGTCCTGGTAGAGAGAGCACTAGGGCTCAGAGAGCATGATTGCTTTAAGCTCAACACCAACCTGATAGACCAGCCTGCAACACGCAGGGCTATATTGTCCACTGTGGCCTCTTTGTATGATCCTTCAGGCTTCGTAGCCCCATATTTACTGAAAGGGAAGAGGGTGCTTCAAGAAATGTGTAGACATGGTACAGGTTGGAATGACCCCTTATCAGATGAGCTCTAGCCATGGTGGGAGACCTGGAAAAATGATCTCATCAACTTGGAAATAGTGGCCATACCTCGAAGCTATGCACCTGTCGATTTTGGTGAAAACGGAGTTGCATCACTTTTCTGATGCCAGCATAACTGGTTATGGCCAGTGTTCATACCTGAGGTTCAGGAGTAAAAATGGAAATGTTCATTGCTCCTTAGTGGTTGGAAAATCTTGTGTTGCTCCTTTGAAAATCATAAATATCCCCTGGTTGGAACTGACGGCAGCAGTTGTTTCAGTGAACATCAGCAACATGCTAAGGGAAGAGCTGGGATTTTCCAATGCTGAAGAATTCTTCTGGACGGACTCCAAAGTGGTTTTAGTGTATATCAACAATGAAGCACGATGTTTTCACACATTTGTATTGAACAGGGTGCAAAAAATTCATCTCAGTACGAATCCTCAACTGTGGCGTTATATCTCATCTGATAAGAATCCTGCAGACTATGCCTCAAGAGGCCTGACCGTCAGTGAATTACTGTCGTCCACCTGGTTTACGGGACCTAAGTTCCTATGGGAGAGAGAGAAATGACCTCCTGCAGAAGTGTTCTCAGAGCTATCGCTTGGAGACCCAGAAGTTAAAAGTGCCCAAGTTCTGAACACAAGAGCCATAGAGCAGGCCAGCCTTGTATATTGTCTGTCACATTTTTCATCGTGGTCTCAGGCTGTCAGAGCTGTGGCTCGTATTCTCTGGTGGGTCAGCAAGGATAAATCCAGCGGACTTACCACAGTGATGGAACAGGAGAAGGCTGAGTGTGCCATTATTAAGGATCTGCAGCAGCAGGTGTATCAGGAGGAGCTTAAGTCACTCAAAGGAGGGCTCCAACTACCACCTTGTAGTAAGCTGTACCATCTGAATGCCTTCCTGGACAAAGATGGTGTACTCAAGGTGGGAGGGAGACTTTGGGGATCCTCGGTTCCTAATACAGTCGAGCCCCCTAAGATCATTCCGAAGGATCACCACATCACCAAAATGATCATCTCTCATTATCATAACAAGGTTAAGCATCAAGGAAAGGGCTTCACGATTAATGAAATTAGAGCGAATAGCTACTGGATCCCTGGGCTCCACCGAGCAGTAGCATCTTATATTTATCAGTGTGTGAACTGCAGGAGGCTCAGAAGGCCCACAGAGGAACAGAGAATGGCTGATCTTCCTCCAGAGCGCGTGGATCCATCACCGCCATTCTTATACTGTGGAATGGACTGTTTTGGGCCATTTTTCACTAAACAAGGACGAAAGGTGTACAAGAGATATGGTCTCCTCCTCACTTGCCTTTGCTCTCATGCTATACACATAGAAATGCTTGACAATCTGTCAACAGATGCCTTGATTAATGGTTTTCGTTGTTTCATTGCTATACGTGGCACAGTTCGTCAGGTTAGATGTGACCAAGGAAGCAACTTTGTGGGGGCCAAGAATGAAATGAAAGAAGCTCTCAAGGAAGTTGACAGAGACCGGTTCGCTGTCTTTCTCGCTGAGAAACAGTGTGACTTCGTCATTAATCTGCCCTATTCAAGTCACGCAGGCGGTATGTGGGAACGACAGATAAGGACAATCAGAAACATCCTCCGCTCCACACTGTCACACTCTTTTGGGAATCTTGATGATGATTCCTTAATGACTTTCTTTTATGAAGCTATGGCAATAGTGAACAGTCGTCCTCTTACTGTCGACAATTTAAATGATCCCAAGAGCCTTGAACCACTCACTCCCAATCATCTACTTACCATGAAACCAGTCACAGCTTTACCACCACCTGGAAAGTTTGTAAAAGAGGATGTGTATACTCGGAAAAGGTGGCGCTAAGTTCAGTATCTTGCAGAGCAGTTTTGGAGCCGCTGGCAGAAGGAATATCTGATCACCATCGCTATAAGGCAGCGCCGGCATGCTCCAAGGAGAAATTTGCAAGTTGGAGACACAGTAATGGAGACAGATGATGGACTACCAAGGAATGAGTGGCGCTTGGGTAGAGTGACCGAGATAACTATTGATAAAGATGGACTGGTGAGAAAGGTCAAAATATTCATAAGTGACAAGGAGCTAGGCAAGAAAGGAGAGCGTCTTAACAAGCAGTCAGTGGTTGAGCGCCCCGTTCAGAAACTAGTGGTGTTGCCTGAAGCTACTTGAACTCGCTGTGTGTTATGTTGCTGTGTATTTTGAAATGTTGCAAAGGTCTGTGGTATGATCGATAGTTACTGTTCTATTTAATGGTGGTGATATAGTTGTAAAATTATTCGTGTTTTTAAGTATGTTATTCAGGAAACACTCATAATTTGGTGGGAGTGTAAATGACCCGGGAAGGTTTTAAATTAAGTGAATTAAATGTGTAATGTTTGTTTGAGGGTTTATGAATTTGTGTTTTCTTCCGGTGGGGTCATGGGCTTTTATTTTGAAGGTTACCCTTATTTGACTCCTTATTTCCACCAGATGCTAGAGGCTACGCACCTTGTTGACATTAATTACCAAACTTTTCCCTGCTGTTTTTTTTTTTTTTAGCTTGGCTCCCTTTCTTTCAAGCTACATGTAAGCGTTTCGCTGATCTGGAAACAAGGTATGTGAAATCTGACTGTTTATTGTATCATCAAATGAAAACACAGTATCACGATCTGCATTTGGATTTGCTGTGACGGGGTGTTTTGTTTATATTGTATGTCAACAAACTGTCATATGTGTCGTTAATGTGTCAACATAATTTTACATAGTTATATGGTTTATATTTGTGGTATGGATATGTATTGAGGTTTGTTTCGTTGTTTAATTTAGCTCTTACGGTATGCTCATGGAAGGGGTAAAACGGAACGGCGACAAATAAAGAATTCATGAGCTATCAGTTCGAGAGTGGCCATTGATTCAGCCGAAGACGCTACAGTGTATTAGGGACAAACCAAACGTCCTCTCAAAGTGTGAATAACTGAACATAAGACTACTATCCGCACCAAAAACCTTGATTATACCATAGCGCGTCACTATCAACAGGCTTAACATGGGTCAGTGGCTTCCCTTAAATTTTGAGGGATAGAGAAAATCACTCCACCGCCAAGAGACGGGGATATTGTGAATAAACTCCTACGCAGAGAAGCCTACTGGATTTTTACACTTAACACTGTGGAACCTTTTGGTTTAAATGAAGAAATGAATTTGTCTTGTCTTCTTTAATTGATTATCCCTTTGTGCCATTGTTTTTCTTTTTATTCCTAAGGATTTTTTTTTCTCCCATCAATGAGAGGATTTGTTTGACAATGGGAGGGGCTCTCTTATGTGTTCATTCATTCATGAGTGTGTGTACTCGAGTCACTGGCTATTTTATTTGAATGTGTTCGCTCTATCCAATGGGAAATTACCACTCCATTGTGGAGGGAGATTTAAATGTTCACTCTAGTCTTGGCTCCCTATTTGACTCTGAAGAAGACCTTGTGTCGAAACGTTAGTCACCTGCACCTTAATAAATCGCCTTATATAACTGTGTGCTCCAGGACTTCTTCCTTTGATATTTATATTTTTATCCCCCTCTTTCTGAGAGGCACCAGTTTTTGGCTATAGTCCACCAGCGGACGCGCGTCTTGCCATCGTAATTGGGTTGCTATTACATCAGAGATGGACCCTATTGATTTTGACCGCGATCACTCAAACAATATGGCCACCACAGCAGCCATCTTGTAATCCTATGACATGCGATAACTGAACTTTGCTCCCAGTGATATAACTCAAATTTTGTGAGTTGATTGGTCTTGCATCAGGGACAGAATCTATACTTAAATTTCTTATGAGCCTTATTCACTAAGCAAGATTTCAACTGTGCTGCCTTTGCAGAGGTTTGCACTCTTGGATTGCCTGTGGTTTAACTTCTTAAACCTGAATGCCCCGGTACCAGGGGCAATCATTAGGCGTCATAAATACAGCATGTTACCTAACAGCAACATCGTCATGTGGTATATCTACGGTGGCCCAGAGGGTCACAACACCAGCATATTCAGAAAACAATAGCAAATTCAGAAAACGCTTTCATCGATTTCACAACACATGAACTGCAAATGCCAAAACACCTGTATATTCAGAAAACATCTGCAAATTCAGAAAACATTTTCATTGATTTAAAAACACATGAACTGCAAATGCCAAAACACCTGCATATTCAGAGCACATCTGCAAATTCAGAAAACACTTTCATCGATTTCACAACACATGAACTGCAAATGCCAAAGCACCTGCATATTCAGAAAACATCTGCAAATTCAGAAAACATTGTCATCGATTTAAAAACACATGAACTGCAAATGCCAAAACACCTGCATATTCAGAAAACATCTGCAAATTCAGAAAACACTTTCATCGATTTCACTACACATGAACTGCAAATGCCAAAACACCTGCATATTCGGAAAACGCATGCAAACTCAAAAAACACATGCAAACTCTTTAATGACAACGGAAATGTTTCCCGGGGGGATCATAACCAGTGACGGACCCACATCCGGTTGCCGGTCCCGAACGATCTATGCGAAGAAAAATGTTTCCGAAGAGTTAGGAGTTCTTTTAGTGGACTTAGCGATGTCTGTTACCACCGTGGTTTTGTTTAATTTCAACATATTAAGTCAGTGTCCACATAACGTACTAGTCCACTCAGATCATTTTTAAACGTTCTGCAAACTTTGTTAGCTGTAAACTAGCTGGCTACCGTTTCTACATTGCTGTCCCAAGACGAGCGCACCGCACTTCTCAAAGTGGCCTTTTATTCTGGGCAGTCTAAGGTACACCTGTGCACTAATCATGGTGTCTGATGAGCATCTTGATGTGGCACACCTGTGAGGTGGGATGGATTGTCTCATCAAAGCAAAAGTGCTCACTATCACACATTTAGACAGATTTGTGAACAATGTTTGAGAGAAATGGTAATATTGTGTATCTGGAATGAATTTTAGATCTTTGAGTCCATCTCATGACAAATGGGAGCAAAAACAAAAGTGTTGCGTTTATATTTTTGTTGAGTGTATTATCTTTCTATGGGAAAAGGTACACAGGACTGGCAGTAATAATGATTTTACAAAAATTAAGAAATTCAAAAAATTAAAAACCTGGTTGCACTTGGATGGAACGTATGCCTGTGGAGACATATGTGAAATTAAAAATTAGTTTTACAGTTTGGTACCTGAGAAATATGAAATTTTGGAGAAGCCACCTACAGTTTAGAGAGGCCACGGAGACATTCCCAGACTAAACCCTCTCTAACATGGCACTTATTTACTTGGTTAGAATAAACTCTGGCACAGATAATCGAGAGATTCTGAGCTGTATTTTTTTGAGGTTTCAGATTGCTAATAAATACTTTCAAAAAGGATAGAAGTAACTTTGTTAGACACACATGAGATGTTTCATTTATGCTGTGTTCCATCTTCATTTACTCTGACTCAGTGACATATACACTGATTCTTACATCATGACAACAATTGTCTGCCACTAAAATGGCAATATCCCCCGCCGCCTCAATTTTGTGTGTCCGTACGGACGGAGCCCAATACTTTATCCCCCGCTTTGCGCTAATCGCGGGATAATAATCTTAAAATGTATCACTGTTCAGTAATTAACTTTGACATGACCACCGTATGTATTTGTAATGGCTGACAGTCACTCGATCACAGAGACATGTCATAAAAATAATAAACTCAGAAAGTCAACACATTAGGTCAACAACATTTAATATGCTTTATTATGACTTTTGCAGATCCTTTTCATTGTTATTTTTGCAATTAGAATATGCAACGTTATAATTTTCCAATTGAAAAGTTGATGAAGTATCGACATGGCAATGTTTATTTTGACAAGCTGTCACCTCTATCACCTCCAGGAAACATCAGAATTTTGGTAGTCGTCACAGGTATCCAACATGAAAAGAATCCAGTCAATAGTTCTTAAGATATTCAAATTTATGATTTGTGACCTTGAAATGAAAGTCAAGGTCACCAAAACAGCATGGTACCTTTCCACCACTGGGATGAACCTAGCTACCAAATACGAGAAACATCTAGTCAATAGTTCTTAAGATATTCAAATTTATGATTTGTGACCTTGAAATGAAGGTCAAGGTCACCAAAACAGCATGGTACCTTTCCACCACTGGGATGAACCTAGGTACCACATATGAGAAGAATCTAGTCAAGGATTCTTAAGATATTCAAGTTTATGTGTTTGTACGAACGGAGCAAGATACTCAAATTTGAGCTTTGTGACCTTGAAATGTAGGTGAAGGTCACCAAAACTGCATGGTACCTTTCCCCCACTAGGATAAACCTAGATATCAAATATGAAAAGAATCTAGTCAAGGGTTCTTAAAATATCCACATTTATATGTTCGTTCGGACGGACTTATGTACATACGTACGGACGGACGGAGCCCAATACTATATCCCCTGCTTTGCGCTAATCGCGCAGCGGGGGATAAAAATCCCCAGGTGTTACCTTGACACCAAGATGCATTGTTGTTGTTTCATCACTGGGAAGATTGACCAAAAGTTTTGGGGTACCTGTCTGTCCACAGTTTGCCAGCCATGGTGTAAATTAAAGAATCAAGATCATTCAAATGATTGGAACGGCGCACCATGAGAATGTCAAAGGGGTCAAGAGTCTAAATCCACAGTCACCAGTCACCTGACGGCTGCAAAAGTGGTATGTTAAACTTTCACTTGAGCCCATTTTCACCTAAGACACCACTGTAGTGCTGCTTAAAAGCAAGGATAACTCCAAAAAAGCAGGAGGCAGGAAATCTAAGCCTAAACCATTTGGTCCATGTGCAGTTTGATCAGTAGAAGGATCTATCTGATTTTGTTTTTTAAAACGCAAAGCATAAACATACATAATTTGTATCTTGGTCATGAAATTATGGTGAAGTGTTTTTAATGTTGGTCAGTATATTTATCTATCTTTTTCAGAGCAGAAAGTGAATATTCTTTGGAACCAGCACAGATATGCTACAAATACACTAAAAATAATAATTTCTGAGAAGCTTTAATTTGATTACCATTGCCAAAATGAAAACAAAATTGTTAAAGCATTATACCTATGAATAACAATGAGCTAATGGAGTTCTAAACATAGGTCAGTGAACCAGACCATGCCTAAATACGTCATTCCATTTATCCACGTCCTAATAAGCCAGACTATTTATACCGCCTTCATCCTACAATCCTCATCTGTCTCGTTCGATGTCTCTCCCATCCCATTAGCTTCTAGTCTTCTCTCACCTTATTACACTACAGGAACCCCCAAGGGAATTCAAGAGCCTTTATCACTCTAAGAAGAGCGACCCCCACCCTGAGTCTTGTCGCATGGGGCTTGCCATTATCCTGCACCGGTCTCCTACTCGACTCTATTTGATCCTTCGTCAGTACAAATAACCATGCTTATTTCATTCAATAAATATCATTAACTACTATTTTAGGTGTGGTCTGGAATTCATTAATTATCATTTTATAGCTATTAGTTGTCAATGTAAATTATAAATGCTTTATATACTGGCGTTAAATGCTTCGGCATGTCTGATTAAATACGCCTGTGCTGTTACTTATGGATTTTAGAATGATTTTGCCCCCCATCTCCAGGCTGAGGTCTTTACTGCCTGTGTGCAAAAGCACAAAGTCCTGAATATGAGCTGGAACATCACAGACAAATGTAGCATTTGTTTGGCCTGAGGAAATCCGCAGTCTTGTGGGATCTGAAAAGAGATACAGAGAGAATGATTTTATTCCTTTAGCAATTTTTAAGTCACAGGAATTTCTGAAGCCCAGTCAAAACACAGATTACGTTTACAAGAAAAAATACAGTCCATCACAGGTGGAAAATCCAGGGGCAAGAAAGTAAAGCTCCTGCAATATTTTCCTTTCAGCTATGAACACGGCCAGTTGCTAAGTAATTATGGCTACTTACATATTGAAGAATTGCTTTGGATAACAATGAAAATAGGAGTGGTTGTGACAAAATTCTGGGGAGGACCTCTAATTCTGAATCTGGAGTTTTATTACTGTGGTCCACATATAATTTCTAATTTTTGAAATATGTATGTCACAATATTTTTTTGGCAGTAGGCTACATCTACAGACATTACCTACCTACTACAAGCATCTTCATGGGATTGCTTCGCTCTGAATTAATGTAGTCCCATCCTTCCCTTTTGTACTTGCAGTTTACAGAGATTTCATTGAATAAGGAGATTTGCTCCCACCTCATCAGTTTTTCTGCTCTCATCTGATGCTCACAAGGTATCCAGTCCACTTGAATTGTGTCCCTGAATACCATGCATTCAGAAGCTTTGAATTGAGGGGACTTGCAGTTCACCTGGACCTTGCCATTAAGCATCACCACCTGTGGACTCATTTCCAATAAAGGTTTTTCAGCTGTGCCTGTGAGGGAAGAAATTGAGACAAACCTGTGCTTCCTATAATAAGAAACAATAATCAAACCAGAGTTGCAATCATCTAGCAGATGACAGATCGAACATACCCCAAACCACCACTCCTTCCCCACCACGCATTGACACGTAGTTCCGCAGAGTATAGTCGCACTCAAGTGTAGTTCTGGTCCCAGCCGATCTCCCATCTAAAAGCTCATCTGAGGTTACAACAAACTCACAAGTGTAGGAATGAGTCTGCAGTGTTTTGAATGGGGTCTTCTCCCCATTTCTGTAGAGGCGGCAGAAGCCTCCAGTGTAATCAATAGGAACTCCGCAAAGCACGTTTACTCTCTCTCCGTCTTTGATATCTGAAGAACTTACTTTCATCCATGGCACATCTGTGACAGATGAGAAAAATGGTACAAGGTTAGATAGGTTGAGCATTGTGATTACAGTGCAATAAAGATCATGGCATTATTTGTACAATTATTTGGGATGCTGTGTAAACATAAATAAAAACAGAATGCAATGATGAGCAAATCTCATAAACTGACATTTTATTCACAATAGAACAGGTCTAGTTAAATCACGGTCCTCGAGGGCTAAGAACTGCTGGTTTTCCACCCTCCCTTTACCGGAGAGTCAGGTGAGATGGTAATCTGGCCAAACAGCAGCATTAGTTGTTCACTTAATTGCCTGGAAGGAAGGAAAACCAGGACTGTATTTGGATATCCGGGCTGGATTTGGAGAGTCCTGCAATAGAACATAAACAAGATATCAGATGTTGAAAGTGAGACATTTCACCTTTTCATGAAAAATATTTGCTCATTTTGAATTTGATGGCAGCAACACATCTAACAAAAACTTGGTATAGGGCCATGTTTACAATTGTTTAGTATCCCCTCTTCTTTTAACAACAGTCTGTAAACATCTGGGAAGTGAGGAGACCAATTGTTGAAGTTTTGGGAGATGAATATTGTCCCACTCTTTTTGTAGGATTCTAGCTGCTGAACAGTCCTGGGTCTTCTTTGCCGGATTTTTCATTTTATGATGCGCCAACTGTTTTCTATTTGTGAATGGGCTGGACTGCAGGTTGGCTAGTTCAGCACTCTGACTCTTCTACTACGAAGCCATGCTGTTGTGATGGATGCAGTACAGTATGTGGTTTTGCGTTATTTTGCTGAAATATGCAAGGCCTTCCCTGAATGAGATGTCTGGATGGGAGCATATGTTGTTGTAAAACATCTGTATACTTTTCAGCATTGATAATGCCTTTCCAGATGTGTAAGCTCCCCACGCCATAGGCACTAATGCAGCCCGATACCATCAGAGATGTAGGCTTTTGAACCGTATGCTGACAACAAGCTGGATGGTCCCTCTCCTCGTTAGACCGCACAACATGGTGTCCGTGGTTTCCAAAAAGAATTTCAAATTTTTATTCATCTGAGTACAGAACAGTTTTCCATTCTGACTCAGTCCATTTTAAATGAACTTTGGTCCAGAGAAGATGGCGGCCTTTCTGGATCGTGTCCACATTTGACTTATTCTTTGCATGATACAGCTGTAGCTTTCATTTGTAAATTGCACGGTGAACTGTATTCACAGACTATGATTTCTAGAAGTGTTTCTGAGCCCATGCACTGCATTCCAGTGCATAATCATGCCTGTTTTTAATGCAGTGCCACCTGAGGGCCCAAGGATCACGATCATCCAATTTTGACCCTCGGACTTGTCCCTTGCGCATAGACATTTCTCCAGAATCTCTGAATCTTTTGATGATATTATGTACTGTAGATTCAAAGTCATTCCAATTTTACATTGAGGAACATTTTTTCTGAAAATATTCCACAATTTTTTGACTCAGTTTTTTTTTTTTTGCAGATTGGTGAATCTCTGTCCTCCTCCAGCTGTTTTTTTATTAGTACCACTTACTTTTCCAGCCTTTTGTTGGCCCTCTCCCCACTTTTTTGAGATGTGTTGCTGCCATCAAATTCAAAATGAGCTAATATTTTTCAAGAAATGGCAAAAAGGCTCACTTTTCACATCGATATGTTGTCTAAGTTTTATTGTGAATAAAATGCAGGTTTATGAGATTCGCAAATCATTGCAATCTGTTTTATTCACGTTTTACACAACGTCCCAACTTCATTGGAATTGGGGTTTGTACAAATTACAAGGCATCCCAACTTGTTTGGAATTGGGTTTGTATTTTGTTTGTGTACATACATGACATTCACAAGGGGATACAGAATGTTGTGTGTGTGTGTCTATATATGTCAGGACCATAAGTATTTGGCTACGATTTTCATATTCAAATAACAAGAAAAACAATGTAAGCAATCAATGACGTTGCGCCAGACTTCGGGGGTCAGCTTCATTTCTTGGTATTTTAAATTAGAAACATAGAAAAATGTTTAGGCTCGGCTCTAATGATGTTGGTAGGGTTGGAAAACCAGAAACAAACCTATTTCTTTTTTTTTTGGCATTACCAGCCCTACAGACAAGTAAGCTATTGTTGTGATTTTTCCTTTGTTGTCCGGAACATTATCTTTCTTTTTTGGCCGGATTAATTTTCCTATAAAAGATATGTCCCGTTTTCCTATCATTCCAGCCCACTTTCGTAAACTTGCCCAAAGTTCTTCCAATTTTGAGTTAGAAGGAGCAATACGTGTTGAAAGATCATATTTTGACTTTTTTCATCTCTTACAAAGTGTTGATGAAGAAAGAGAGACACTGAAAGACAAACCTTTTTTAGCAGATCTGCTTAAAGGGGGTGTCTTTCACTGTTGCTCTTAATTCTGTTGCCCTTTTAATTTCATTGCCCTTTGATCTTGTTGCTCTTGATTTTGTTGCCCTTGCTACATTAGTATATTTGGTGTTTACCCAGTGGCTTGGACCTGTAAAAACCGAATGCGTTCTCTGTCACTTTTACTGTTAGCACTTGTACTTGTCTCATAGGAGCTCTGCACTTCTGTCCCGATCTTTTGCACTTTTGTATGTTGCTCTGGATAAGAGCGTCTGCTAAGAACCTGTAATGTAATGTAATATTGAAAGTCATAAATGAATTTTCATCTGGTGACCTTAAATGACCATGGAAGGTGACATATGACATTTTGAAATTTCAATGGCATTTAGCACTTAAACTGTTGCAGATAGAGCTTTGGTTTTTATGAGAACATGTAGAAAGTTGTAGATGAACTTTCATTTGTTGACCCTGAACTTGACCTTGGGAGACCTTGGAAGGCCAATTTGACATAGTGAAATTTTAAAGACTTGTAACACTGAGTACGTTTACATGCACAGTCAAGTCAAGCTACAGTAATAGCTCGATTAGGCTATGTAATTGGACTACTGTCCTTGCCCGAGTGTACATCCACAGGACGAAATTTGATTTACTGGCTGATGCATGTCTGTTTGCACTACAATAGGTAGCGATATGCCCCCTTTCAACTGGTCTTGGTCCATCTTTCCCTGATTGACCTATTACGTCACAGACCAAACATTTGAAAACAAGTAAGCTGGCGGCAAACTAGTAGCAAGTATACCCTATATTTGACTGTATAAGTTCGAGTGGCGAGAACATTGACAACAATATGCCTCTGTACGCTTAATAAGGGCTGCTCGCTATGCCTTTTGTACAATTCTAATGAAATTGGGACCTTGTGTAAAACATGAATAAGAACAGAATACACTGATTTGCAAATTCTTTTCGACCTGTATTCAATTGAGTACACTACAAAGGCAGGATATTTAATGTTCGAACTGAAACTTTTTGTTTTTTTTTGGAAATATTCACTCATTTTGAATTTGATGCCTGCAACACATTCCAAAAAAAGCAGGGACAGAGGAAACAAAAGACTGTGAAAGTTGAAGAATGCTCAAAAAACACCTATTTAGAACATTCCACAGGTGAACAGATTAATTGGAAATGGGTGAGTGTCATGATTCGGTATAAGAAGAACTTCCCCAAAAGTCACAGTCGTTCACAAGCAAGGATGGAGCGAGTAACGGTGTAAGCAAGTAGTCCAACTGTTCTGCCATTTCTATGTATTTTGTTTCACATCCTTTTGTGAGACTTTTATTTTGAAAATATTGCTCCCCTTACAGGGTAGAAAGCTGTCGTTGAATTTGAACTCAGGAAGTAGGAAGTGTGTATCTTCTCTATACAATATGCACATTCCAGCATTGTTTGAAAGAAAAATGATTTTCATTCTTGTTTAATCTTCACCCATCCTTGTGTTTGCGTAAGAAAGCAATGTCTGTAAGAGCGCATTTCATTCTTATAGTTTATTATTGATAGACGTTTATGGCGGATACACTTTAGAAAATGTTGATTTATACGAGTTAAATTGTTGTATAGCCCATTGTGCACTATCAGTTCTGCGATGCTATAGCATATTACTACAGAGTCATAATGCAACTGCTATTTTTGTGATGTCATCACGCCAGCATGTGACGAGTACCGTAATGCACGTGCCCTGGAAGTTGCAAGTCTTTTCATTCATGCTGCAGGGAGATATCACCAGTGAAGTTGGTTTTCCACTAAGTAAGTAAAAATTCTCTCCCACAGTATTTTTTGACTACAGATTTTTTCTTTCATGTTACACACCTAAAATCCGCTTGGGTGGCTGTTTGTATATGTTCATTACTAGTTTGCATCATTTTAACACATTATGATTCCGAGGTCCGTTCTGTAAACAACGCCAAATGAACGGTGCGCCGAGCACCACAGTTGTAACACATTACATTTGAGACAACGGCAGACATTTGCAACCACAAATTCAACCAGACCAAGGTATAAAGTACTTGAAACATACTCTGAAAATGTCATTCAAATTGACTGATGGGGGGCGCTATAAATGCAAAACAAAGCAGCATGGTGTAACACAAATCGGACTATAAATCAGCGATTGTTTGACCTATAGCCGTAAAACTCGCAGGATATACTCATATAAGTACTTGAAACATACCCTGAAAATTTCATTCAAATTGACCGATAGGGGGCGTGTTGAATGTAGTCATTACAAAACTCACCGGATATGTCCACATAAGAACCTGAAACATAGCCTGAAAGTTTCAATCAAATCGATTAGTAGGGGGCGTCACAATACATCATAAGTTGTTGGTCCAATCATTACACTGGTAAAATAGGTCCACATAAATACCTGCAACATACTCTAAAAGTGGTTTTTGTCCCCCACCGCCATGGTAGCGAGCGGAGCAGGGGACATAGTATTCAGCTTCGTCCGGCCATCCGTCATGTCCCGTTTGTTGTGAACGCGATATCTCAAGAACGGTTTGACTGATTCCATTCATCTTTGGAGTCAAGGTGTATTAGGGGGGTTCTCAGAGCCTACTCGATTTACGTGACTTTAGCATTATTCTCAAGGTCATTACAACCATATTAGCACTTACAAATACCTTGTCAACATGATATCTCAAGAACAGTTTTGACCGATTCCATTCATCTTTGGTGTCAAGGTATATTAGGGCCGGGGGACATAGTATTCAGCTCCGTCAGTCCATCCGTCCGTCCGTCCGTCACATCCAGTTTGTTGTGAACGCGAAATCTCAAGAATGCTTTGACCGATTTTTTTCATCTTTGGCGTCAATGTGTATTTTTGTGATACGCTGACCCCAGTCGATTTGTCACCTGGCAGGGGACATGGCCACGTTTACTGGCAACACTCGTTAATTAAGCTGTTAAAGTTTTCAAGTACTAAAAGTGGCCGGGACGCTATTTAAGCTCCTGTTTCGCCTCACTCCTGTTGCTGGAGTGTCAGTTCATCTATGGCGCTTTAGCTGGTCAGTTCTCTTGTGAGATTATTGTTTAGGGACTTAGCTGCATAATAGGATCAGTGCTGGGAAGTAAAGGAATCTTTGATTTATTTCCCTTTTCTTTTGTTTTCCTCGAGCTCGCTTATTTTCTACCACGGACGGCGTCTGGTCCGTAGGTAGCGCGAGCCTCGTTATTTTTATCTGTTTAGTATCTCTCCACGCTGTGAGGTTTGCCTTCTTTTAATATTTGCCCGCTGCTCTTGACGTCCACCGTCAGCAGCTATCACACAAATCTGTTAGGCTGTGTGCAAATCCGGCTTGGTTGAGGAACTTGATTCATAAAATTCCTGGTGGGACTAAATTCTTTTCCAGCTGCACTTCCTTATAAGTATTCAATATATATTTCACGTGTATTCCATTTATCTTGAATTCTGCAGCTAAGTGCATCAATTGAGCAGTTACATAGTCACAATGTAATGACTCCTCTGCGCAATGTGTTTAAGCTCCTAGATTTATCGGTTGAATCAAACTCGAGTTAACTTGGATTTAAAACGAAAGTATGTTCAGCGCGCTGCAACTGCCCAAATCTGCAGCATGAAAGTAAATTTGGTGTAAAACTACTGTGAAAGTGGAATTTGTACTTATAACAAATTTTTGTACATGTGTATCAGTAAGTCTGAAGTCACAGTGAAAAAGTTTCAAACTTGTAGAATATTTTTTTCACCCCGCAAACACAACTCAACAATTACACCCTTACAGGTTATTGCAGGTGCTACTGGGCAAGTCACAAATACAAAAAATTCACATGCTCAGGTATTGCCACATTTGTTGAAGAAAATATGGTGCAAAACTGCATTCTTTTTCAATTCTTTTTCAGCCTATATTCAATTGAATACACTGCAAAGACAATTTGTTTAATGTTAACTGAGAAACTTTATTTTTTTTTTGCAAATAATCATTAACTTAGAATTTAAAGGCAGCAACACATTGCAAAAAAAGTTGGCACAGGGGCCTTTTTACCACTGTGTTACATTGCCTTTCCTTTTAAAGACACTCAGTAAACGTTTGGGAACTGAGGAGACCAATTTTTGAAGCTTTTCAGGTGGAACTCTTTCCCATTCTTGCTTGATGTACAGCTTAAGTTGTTCAACAGTCCAGGGTCTCCGTTGTTGTATTTTACGCTTCATAATGCGCCACATATTTTCAATGTGAGACAGGTCTGGACTACATGCAGGCCAGTCTAGTACCCGCACTCTTTTACTATGGAGCCATGCTGTTGTAAGAATGTGCAGAATGTGGCTTGGTATTGTCTTGCTGAAATAAGCAGGGGCGTCCATGAAAGAGACGTTGCTTAGATGGCAACATATGTTGCTCCAAAACCTGTATGTACCTTTCAGCATTAATGGTGCCCTCACATATGTGTAAGTTGCCCATGCCTTGGGCACTAATATACCCCCATACCATCACAGATGCTGGCTTTTGAACTTTGCGCCTATAACAGTCCGGATGGTTCTTTTCCTCTTTGGGCCGGAGGACACGACGTCCACAGTTTCCAAAAACAATTTGAAATGTGGACTCGTCAGACCACAGAACACTTTTCCACTTTGCATCAGTCCATCTTAGATGAGCCTGGGCCCAGCAAAGCCGGCGGCGTTTCTGGGTGCTGTTGATAAATGGCTTTCGCTTTGCATTGTAGAGTTTTAACTTGCACTTGCTAATGTAGTGACGAACTGTAGTTACTGACAGTGGTTTTCTGAAGTGTTCCTGAGCCCATGTGGTGATGTCCTTTACACGCTGATGTCGGTTTTTGATGCAGTACCGCCTGAGGGATCGAAGGTCACGGGCATTCAATGTTGGTTTTCGGCCTTTTCGCTTACGTGCAGTGATTTCTCCAGATTCTCTGAACCTTTTGATGATATTACGGACCGCAGATGATGAAATCCCTAAATTTCTTGCAATAACTCATTGAGGAATGTTGTTTTTAAACTGTTCGACAATCAGCTCACGCATTTGTTCACTAAGTGGTGACCCTCGCCCCACTGAGCATTTCAGGGAAGCTGCTTTTATACCCAATCCTGGCACCCACGTGTTCCCAATTAGCTTGTTCACCTGTGGGATGTTCCAAATAAGTGTTTGATGAGCATTCCTCAACTCTCTCGGTCTTTTTTGCCACTCGTGCCAGCTTTTTTAAAACATGTTGCAGGCATCAAATTCCAAATGAGCTAATATTTGCAAAAAATTACCAAGTTTTCCTGTTCGAACATTAAGTAACTTGTCTCTGCAGTGTATGTAATTGAATATAGGTTGAAAAGGATTTGCAAATCATTGTATTCTGTTTTTATTTACAATTTACACAACGTGCCAACTTCACTGGTTTTGGGTTTTGTATGTTTTTGGTCCGGCCGCCGCCGCCGCCCTACGTGTTAACCCGATAACTTCAGTAATATTTCAATTACAAATTCCAAATTTTGCACATATGTAAGTATCGTAAAGAGGCAGAACTGATTTGATTTTGGACAATTTACGATGTCTAGATTGGCCACCAGGGGCCAAAAACTGATTTCAGTGTTAACACGATGACTGCAGAAATAATTCAATTAGATATTCCAAGTTTTGCGTATAAGTAAGTATCATAAAGAGGAAGAACTGTTTCGATTTTGGACAATTTACAATGTCTAGATTGGCCACCAGGGGCCAAAAACGGAAAAAAAATCACTGTTCCGCAATAACTTTAGTAATATTTCAATTACAAATTTCAAGTTTTGCACATATGTAAGTATCATTAAGAGGAAGAACTGATTTGATTTTGGACTATTTACAATCTCTAGATTGGCCACCAGGGGCCAAAAAGTGATTTACATGTTAACGCGATAACTGCAGTAATATTTCAATTAGAAATTCCAAGTTTTGCATATAAGTAAGTATCATAAAGAGGAATTACTGTTTTGATTTTGGACAACTGACAATTTCTAGTTTGGCCACCAGGGCCCAAAAACTGGAAAAATCACTGTTTTTATCATATCTCTGGAATTATTTCTCAGATTGACCTGAAATCAAGTGCAAATGAAAGGTCATGACCTGAGGATGTGTCCCATGATGACGTTATACCTGCTTGGTTCAAAATTTTGACACAAGGTGGAGCTTGGTCACATAAAATTCACTATTTTTGCTATATCTTTGGAACTATTTCTCCAATTGACATAAAACTATGTGCAACTGCACCTCACAACGTGTCACATGATGACATCATACCTGTATGGTTCAATATTTTACCACCAGGTGGCGCTTTGTGATGGAAAATTACCATTTTGGCCATATCTTCAGAACCATTTGACCGATTGACCTGAAATTAAGTTCAAACGAAAGTCTATTCAAGATCTATTCAAGGATTGGGGAATTGGAGGATTGGGGGCGTTCAGGGATATACCCCCAGCCGTCGCCTCCGACGGCATAAGCCTAGTTTTTTGTTGGTTTTTCTCTATGCATACTACAACCCCTTTTCCAAAAAATTTGGGACACTGTGTGAAATGCAAAAATTAAAACAGAATGTTAAGATTTGCAAATCACTTAAACCCTATATTTCATTGAAAATAGCATCCAATACAGGTGTTTTAGGTCATGAGCCATTTTATTTTTGGGGGGAATTTTTTCATTTTAAGCTACAAACCTGACAATTGGTTCGTTGAATTTGGCCTATGGGAGAGTTTATAATCTAGGATACGGAATGCGTCAATCTGGGATACATTTTTCAAGGCGTGTCTCACTGGGACGTGATTATCTGGGATGAAACCAAGAAAACAACATAAGCATGCAGTGATACGCTATACAGAGGGGCACGTTGAAAGTTTCCAGAAGTGTTCAGGCCAATCAATAATTATTGTCTCATCAAAAAAAAGAAAAAACAGGCGTGGGATGGGGCGCCCAATACATGCCAGAATGCGCATCTTAATCAGACATGTTAATACAGTTACATTAAAAAAAAAACACGAAATATACTTCACAGGTCACTTGGCTATATTCCGGGTACTTTGAATTTCAGAGCTTTCTGAGATACTCAAACCACCTTATCTGACACTAATAGTCATTCTAAAATCAAAGTCACTGAGATCACGTCTTCTCCATTCTAGTGTTTGGCCTCAGCAACAACGTCTTAACCATGTCTACATGCTTGTATGCATTTTTGCCACGTGACCAGAAAAAAGTTCTGCATCAGTGAGCAGAGCAGATGTACCGGTGTACCTAATAAAGTCACCATTGAGTGTATGTATATACTCTGTGTGTGTGTGTGTGTGTGTGTGTATGTGTGTGTGTATGCGCGTGCACACATGCATGTAAATAACAGAAGTGCCTCACCTCCCCAGATTTGCAATTTAACCCTACCAAAACCTGTAAAACAGAGGAGACACGGATGTTTTCATCATGGTCCATTTCAGTCTGCTAAATTTCAGACATGTCAGTCACATACTGCTATAATGACAATGAAAAATGCACAAACATTTGTTAAACAGATAGAGCTGATACAATAATACAACAGAAAGTACAAACTAAGCACGAAGTGTGGAATCGCTTGAGATTTCTGCATACACCTAGACTGAATGAAAAACTCTGTGTTACAGGGAAACATTAACCCAAAATGTAAACCCAAACCAAGCTTGGGGCTTTCTGGCTGGAAAATGACAAAATATAGACTGACAGCTAACCACCTGATTTAAACCCCAAAGAGCTTTGAGCTGTCATGGGATCAACTGAATTGTAAAGTTTGTGAGGTATGCCTATACACATGGGAAGTACAGTATTTGTGCTGTAAAATCCATGTAGAATGGTTCTTCAATAAAATCAATAGCTTTATTTCCTAAAATTTGCAAGTCAGTGACTATCTCATGTTGGATACAATAATGAAAAATAAATAAATTGGATAACTGTGTTGTTTGAAAATTTTTGCCCCTAAATATTTAAAATGCTCAATAGGACTTGAAATTCGTCTAGGTGTTCATTTAATACAATTTAATATTATAGAAACACTTCTATTGAATAAAATGAGAAGATTTGCTGAAATGATAAATTTCAAACTTTGACCAGTGGTTACTCATGACACATTTACGTTTTTTATGGTCAAACCAAGTAAAGAAAATATATCAATGTGCGACTTAACATATCCTCGTGACTAAATCCGTTAAACCTGACTCAGTGAAAAACTTACAAAATGTGATGATGGCAATGCTCCACAAAAATGACATTTTCTGAAAAAGCTGTGTCCAATCGTGTTCCCAGAAAAATCCTCTTATTAAATTAAATTAAAGCCTGGTAATATAACCTATGCTATAGACCCATTTGGCAAATATTAACCTCCGTCATTGACCTGGAGATCAGCAACCTGAGAGCAAGTCAACAAAAATACAGCTGCCAATCTCTGAAAGGACAGCATCTACCATGCTGTGAAAAAAGTTTCACCTTCCTTAATTGCTCTAGTTTTGCAAATTTGTCGCACTAAAAAATTTCAGATCTTCATGCAAAATATGTACAAAGACAAGGAAAGAAAGTGGCAACAAAATACAGTTTTGAAATGATAATTGTATTTATTTGATCAAAAAAAAAAAAGTTCTCCAGCACCTACATACTATACTAAAATAAAGGGAACACTTAAACAACACAATATAACTCCAAGTGTTCTCTGTATGTATCACCCATGTGAAAAAGTAATTTCCCCCTAAACTTAATCATTGGATTTGCCACCTTCAGTGGCAACTACTGCAACTAAATTCTTTTCATCTCAGTTTTTCACATCACTGTGAGGGAATTTTGGCACACCCTTTTTTGGCCGAAATACTTTAATTCAGTCAAATTGGAGGATACACCATAAACAGTCGCTGAAGGGACTTGTGCATAAGATTTTCAGGAGATCTATCGACAGAAACTATCGACAGGTGATCTATCGAATGCAGAACAGAATTTCTCCTTGCTTTATTCGCGGGACTTTGACCAGATAATCATTTCTATTTTTTTCGCTTTGAAGATTTTCCACCTTGTTCGCATTAAGATCACATTCACTTCTATGTAACAACAGCTTGATAGAGGAAACACAAATTCACACCGCCTTCCAACAGCAATGCAAGTTGAGCCTTGTTTACACTCAAGGGCTGGTACTTCCTGCAATCTCCAAAAATCATCAACAAGATGGTGACGCTAATGTTGCAATGCTAATATCACAAACATTTTACTTTATGAACATTGTGCCTCCTTGAGAAAAACAAAACATCCTCAAAAGTGATGAGGGTCATTCCATGCCAAAACAGCCAATATTGAAGTGCCTTGTACATGACACCTCTCGGATTTTGCTCAAACTTTGTCTAAAAATATTTAAGGGTACCAGACAGGAGAATCCCAAGTTTCACTACAGTGTCTTTAACAGTTTTCATGTGGCACCCTCTTGAAATTTGGTTGCTACGCCATGTGAATTGTTCATTTCGTTTTGGAGCATATTGGAAGGACCGTGACTTCTCACATAATAAAGATAGACAGCAGAAATTTGATGTGCTGGTGTATTTTGGCCCATATATCAGGGTTCTGCATCCAGACTCACCATAAGAGGGGTGAGAGGAGGGCTGCCAAAATCCTAACTTTTATAAGGTGACATGTGATTTTTCACTTTTTGGGGGTCTCTAGGATTCAGTTCAGTGAATGTTACTGCTGGAAATGTGGTTCTCCCTCATATTTGGGAACATTCCCACCACCAAAGTAAGTTTTAGGATAATAGTACCATTAATAGGGGACTTGTGGTGGTCTGAAAACCACTTTGGGCCAAAATGATCCTTTCAGACCCTGGACTGAAATAAAAAACTTAAATTATCAACCTGGTTCTGTATGAACACGCTTTCTGAAAAAAGGCATTCAGAGACCTTTTTTAGGCAGTCGTTTCTAAGTCCGGAAACTAGGTCAAACAAGATTGCATAGAAAGAGTTGGCCACACTGTCTAAAGTCAGTTATAATTACAATAATATAGGTTTTCATCAAAGAAAAACTGAGGTAAGCATCCAAAATTACTCAAAATGGGACTTAACCCCTTTCTGCAGATGTAGACGCTCGCGTCTATAGATGGCACCCCCGGATCAGCTATTGAATTTTCCCAACTCTCACGCATTCAGCGTTAGTTTTAATGGCTTATTTACGTTCCCCTGTCAACAATTATTCAATCAACGCATATGTCAGATTCTCGAGTGGAGTTGAAAACCTTGTGCATGGAGGACTATCAGATTCACAAGTGTTACGGTGGATTTCAGCAGTATTAATTGGAAAGCGATTATGACACTGGACTTCTCACGCTTTTCTTTACTCAGGGGTTGGAAGCAATCAGTGTTGGGTCCAAGTACTTTCGAGTACTTTTGAGAATTGTATGCAAGTATTTTTTTACAGACCATAGTGCTTGTATTTGTATCTGAGTACAACCCAATGATGCCTAATATTGGGCATTAGGCCTAATAATATTATAAGGCCTAATGCCTGATAATACCAAATAATAAGTACATGTATTTGTATCCAAGTGCTTTTCAAAGTACTTGACCAATCTTGTTCAGCACTTAGGAGACAGATTGGTCAAGAACTTTGAAAAGTTCTTGAGTACTTGAATACAAATACAAGTTCTTTAGGCATTAATAGGAAGTACTCCGATACAGGTGCAAACACTTTGGTATTAAAAAAAAGCTTTCATCCAATTCTTCAAAGTACTTGAACCCAACTCTGGAAACAATGCACATGTTTCATAATCTTTTAAATTGTTGAAATAAGATCATTTGAAATGTCTTTATGTGATACCATTGCTTCCAATGATCTTATTTCATTAAAAAAAATTTCCACCTGTACTTTCATGTGGTCAAGCGCTATCCGATTGCAATCCGATTGCAATCCGATCACAAAAACACATTTTAATTCCAGGTGCAAATGTGGCCTTAAAAATGTCAATGTCTTATGACGCTTCTGAATTCCTGCTGCTCACAAAAATAAACTATATTTATGAGAAAAAAAACAACTCCAGTGAGTATAGCTCAATAGAAAATGAGGCAAACACCCAAGGAAAAAAAACAGGCACTCCATCTTGGATGAAAAATTGGTGAAGATTTTAATTTATGAGCATGGCAACAAGATTCGACTCATGGTAGCCATCAGATCCAGGTAGTGCTTCCTCCATCCATTTTCAGGATATATTTAATTCTGCGTCTGAGTCCAATAGTATGGAAGTGTATTGCTGCCATCCTAAAAAACAAGATAATACCAAGGAACTTTCCATCTTCATAATGCGATACTGACCCATTTTTTAATTTATTTTTTTTTTAGGATGGCACAATATGCTTCCAAACAATTGACTTGATACGCCTAAATAAGAAAACCTTTCTAATCAAAGTGACACCATCCATAACTCTTGGATAAAGTGTTTTGTGAATCTTACTGCCTGTGGTCACTCTAACAACAAATTGATTAATTGATTAATTGGTGAGTGACACTCGAGTCTCATCACAACACTCCTTCCTAAGCTTTGCTTATCCAGGAGTAAAAATGGCCAAAATGCAGGTTAACATTCAACCTATTTTTGAGTGAGATTTGGATAATAAACTGAATTAGAAGTTTGCAATTTTGGAAGAAATTGCGGGTGTGAATACTGTACTGTTTACTCGCTGGCCTGTTTTTTCTCTGACGCTGTATTTTTACCAGTGAGAAACACAGGCTGTGTGTGTGTGTGTGTGTGAGACTGACATAGCAGCTCCTCTATGTATGTGTGTGTCTCTATGGAGACAGCAGCACCCCTTTGTGCTTGCCATGGTAAACTCACAGGTGCTGTGAGACAGAAACTTAGGCAAAAAATCTTCAGTGACACTGTCCGAACTACTGCCATTTTCCGGCAGACCGTAGGTCCCGTGGTGAAAACAAAAACTTTTGAGTGAGAGGAGACTCTGCTGAGTTTCACCATGTATTTTTTTTCTTCTTGTATAAAGTATGTGGTCAGGATGGCGATTTCAGAAAAGGTGTTTTTCAACTTTCTTACCAAACTTTTCTGCTCCTGTTATAATGGCTGCGTATTGGGCAGTTGGTCGGTGCTTCTGTCGCTTGGGGGCACCTAGAGTCTCAACCCTCTGTCTGTTTTCTTCGAATGGGGACATTTTTCAGGCCTGCACAAATTTTCCTACGTTTTGATGTAGAATTTGTGTGTGTCCGTTGGAAATTGTAGCTGGGGGAGCGATTTCAAAATTTTTTTCAGAGTCATTTTTTTTTCCTCGCTGCATTCTAAATCCTAGAGTGCGCCGACATTCCACCCATTGATTTCAATGGGAAAAATTTGAATATCAAAGAAACAATTACGGCTACGGATTACAAAAGTCATAGCATAAATCTCCAGTTCGAGCCGCACTGTCATGGTTTTGGAGGCTGGCAGTGGCTTTGGGAGCTTTCTTTGTTGCTCACGTCTGGGATGATATCGTTTTGCCCACAATCGGATTCTTGGGCCAGCTGGCATTAATTGGGGGCTGCGCCCGGAGTCTATTTAAGCCCAAGTTCCACCTCGCTGCCCTTGCTAGAGAGTCAGTGTTTTGTTTGCACTTTAGCCGGTCAGGTGTCTAGTTAGAGAGTTGTTGAGGAATTAGCTGCAAAAGAGGAAAGTGCTCGTCAGCAAGGGAATCTCTGTTTTCCTCTTTCTGGGCACCATCAGGTGCTAATTCTTTTTATTTCGGTTTCCGAGATTTTTCCCTTTTGTTTTCTTTCTGTTGAGTTCGCGTTGCTTCCTTATTTTCATACAGACTGGATATAGGTCCTTTGAAAGCACGAGTCTCTCTCTGTGATTTCTGTCTGTCTCTTATTTTGCTATTCTTCCTTCGTTGCGGCTACAGCATTTAGCATCTCAAAAAACCAACCATCAAACGCATGTTTTTACCTTTTGTGTTAATTTTCGAAAAACGTGGCAGAATAATAATAATAATAATAATAATAATAAAATAATGAAAATGGCGGAGATGAATATTATAATTTGTAAATGCTTTCAGCATTCACATCCAATAAAAATAAAGAAAATGGTGGAGAAGAATATTATAGTTTGTAAATGCTTTCAGCATTCACATCCAATTAATTTACTGAGCAAATGGGCTTCCAATACGCTGTGTTACAATTAACAATTATGACAAACAGCTTTGAGAGAACGAGGAAGGCTACAATATGAGATTTCATAGTGATTATAGCGGTCAACAGAAAATGACAGCACCATACTCACTCCCTCTCCGTTGCAGCAAACTGACTATGAGCAGGTGCAGATGATAACTAATTAAGACCGCTACACCTAAGAGACGCACACACAAACACACCCACCGGGGACGCATACACGCCTATCCACCAAGGCACACACACCCTCCTACAACTACTACCTGTGACTGTGACAAACGTGAGACCAAAAATGCATTCCTGTTCCGGCCCTTAATTATTACAGGCACCCTGCAGTAATAATTACAACTACATTACATGTTGGAGAATAAACATTACAAAAAAGTATTTATAGTCCAATGTAAAAAGGCATAAATCTGCACAATTGTATTCCCCTTTTTTGACTTAACTTTGACTGGAACAATTGAGAGTTTGCAATCATGCTCCCTGGCCCCAGTAAGACCACTAGTTTCAACTGCAACCAGAGCACAGCCCACAGCCGAGTCAGTAACTGCTTGAATCTTCTCTGGTTCCCTTTCCTTCGGATAAATACAAAGCATGCTAGGATGTCGGGATCCACATACTTTACATGACAGTTGCCTCCTGCTGCCTTTACTCATTGCCCTATACACAAGCAGCCAAAACAGACTATGCTCTTTCAGGAGACCAGTCTTATCATTATGTACCCTCTTTTCCAACGAAGCACACAACTCCAAATTATGCTCACCCTTGCAGTACAAGCAAACCATTTTATCCAGTGAGCCTCCTTTTGTCCTTCTGGCTCTCTCATCCACAGAATTGACGGTAGTTGCAAAACTACCTCCGTTACTTTGTATAAGGTGCTTGTTTTTCTCTTTAATTTGCACTGATTTAGGAGTATCACGTATATCACCAAATACAAGATCAGCTTCATTTTCACCTGATGCTCAATGAAGTCCACAATGTGAGGAAAAGTAGCTCTTTGATAACACCTTTCTAGAATATCACAAGCTACTGTTCTCCATTTGTCCCTCAGCTTGTATGGCAACATTTTTATTACTGTCTGCGTACTACCAGGCATTTTTACTGGATCTCTTGGCATTGCAGCATCCTCTTAACAAGAGACTATACGCTTGAAGGGCTTTAACATCCTCCGATTTAAGTTCTGGCCATTAGAGGACTTTATCCAAATAAGCTGCTGCAATCATTTGGTAATTCCCAAAAGGTTCTTTCAACAGTCTTTGTCTTGCTCCAGTGCTGTGAAAAAGTATTCCCCCCCTGCCCAATTTCTTTTTTTTCTTGAAAATCTTTTCAAACTTAAATGTTTCAGATCATCAAACAAATTTTAATGTTAGACGAAGATAGCCGGAGTAAATACAAAATGCAGTTTTTAAACGATGGTTTCAATGATTGAATAAAAAAAACAAGCGTTTGCAATACTGTCAATGAGTCTTTCACATCTTTCACATTGCTGTTGAGGAATTACGGCCCACTTTTCTTTGCAGAATTGTTTTAATTTAGCCACATTGGAGGGTTTTCGAGCCGGCCTGTTTAACCCCTTTATGCTGCTCTATTTATGAACGCAGTTACACTATTGTATCACTAGATAGCACACCCGGATCAGTTATTGAATATTCACCAGCAAGCCAAGCTCTTACACGGTTTAGACAATGGACGAGCTCACTCCAATCCCTGTTTTTTATGAGTTGCATGAATTAAACTCCCCAACTAAGCCTGCTGTGCAAAATGCTTTATATACTTGCCCATAGTATCTATCCAGCACTTCAAAAAAATGATCTCTTGCGACAGAAAATTTTTTTTTTCCTCTGTAGCAACCACCTCAGCTACAGTGAGACAAAATCAATTTTCTGAAGCGAAACCTTCAACATGGTATTGGTACTATGTCATTCTACTATCCATTATAGGCATCACGTACAAAAATGCGTAATTCCCTCCCGTGGATTTATGCGTAGATTCCTCCATCGGCGAATTCATCGCAACCTAATATCCTCCTAAGTACTGGCGTTGATAGCCAATCACTCAATGATATACTCAGGCTCATCTGCGTAACTGCCCAGTTATAGTTCACGCCCTTGCGAAGTTTCCCTGGTAACAATGTACTAATTGACTGGTTTCTTGTCCAACTCCCAACAGTTTAAACTTTCCACAGTAACTGAAAGACATTGATTGGACAGTCAGAGGAATGTACAAGCCTTTGCCTATCAACAAGGTAGGTTGTATTCTCTCAAGGTTGTGCATGATTGCACAGCTGAAAATGATGCGATTTATATAAAAAATGACTCCCAAAACCGGTCTGAAATGTTCCGTTACATTTACAGAATTTACATGAGGAAAGGATATGGGTCATTCCATTCAAAGTGGCTCCCGCCCTACCCTTCAGATTCAGCTGACCAAGTTTCAGCACAGTAATTACAATATATTTCATGAACCCATGCCACATTTTTCTTGGATCATGCAAAAAATTTTCGAGTTACTGACTTTTGAAGCACAACCACAATTCCGAAATAGATGGGACAAAGTTTAAATTGTGAATAAAATCAAAATGCAATGTCTTTCCATTCACACCAGCCAGTATTTCATTCACAATAGAACAGAGATAACATAGGAAATGTTGAAACTGAGAGATTTTACAGTTTTATTCACAAAATGAGCTCATTTCAAATTTGATGGCTGCTACAGGTCTCAAAAAAGTTGGGACAGGGGCCTGTTTACCATAGTGTAGCATTCCCACTTCTTTTTAACACAGAGTGAAGGCGTCTTGTCATGGTTTAGGCGTGCTTTTGTTTGTTGGACCTTTCTTTGTTCTATTGTCCGAGATGATATTGGATTTATTGTCCATCAAATTCTTGGCCCAGTTGGCTGATTGAGCTGGGGCGGGGTTTTCTGGACTCTATATATATGACCGTGGGTTCGCCACGCCTATTGCTAGAGTGTCTGTTTGTCTCTAGCACTTCGGCCGGAGAAAATCTCTAGTTAAATGTTCCTAGTGACTTGTGATATTCTTTTTATTGTTAGGAATTGCTTCTTTTAGAAATTCTCCCTCTTAGTGTTTGTTTTCTCTCGCACGGCTTCCGTGTTGCGGACTTATATTTGTCCTTGGAAGCGCAAGCCTTTACTGGAGGTTTTTACCTCTTTTGTGTTTCTCTTATCTCGGCTGCTCATTCCTCTTTCTCTCGCTGGTCACGGCACCTGGCGTCCTATCACCCGTCTGGGCATTGAGGAGACAAGTTTCTTGAGTTTAACCATTGGAATTTGACCCCACTCTTGTACAATACAGGCTTTTTTTGCCCGTGTCCCAACTTTTTTGAGAACTGTTGCAGCCATAAGATTAGAAATGAGCTCATTTTGTGGATAAAAATGTAAAATGTTTCAGTTGCAATATTTGAAATGTTATCTATGTTCTATTGTAAATAACATCTTGGCTCATGTGATCTGAAAGTCATTGCTGTCATGGTTTGGGAGCTTTGAGAGCTGTTAGTGGCTCTCATCCGGGACAATATCATTTTGCTCCCTCTTGAATTCCTGGACCAGCTGGCATTGATTGGGGGCGTGGCCTGGACTGCACCTGTTTCGCCTTGCTCCCCTTGCTAGAGTGTCAGTTCTGCTTTGGCGCTTTAGCCGGTATGGTTCTCTAGAGAGATTTTGTCAAGGACTTAGTTGCTTATCAGGAATAGTGTTAGTGAGTAAGGGAGTCTTTGGTTTATTTCCCTTTTCTTTTGTTTTCCTCGAGGTCGCCTTTTTTTTTCCACCACGAACGACGGCGGGTCCGTTGGTAGCGCGAGCCTCCTTATTTTTATCTGCTTTTAGTCTATCAGCACACTGTGAGTGTTGCCTTTTAAGCTCTTAGCGTCCACTGGTAGTACCCATCACAATTGCATTTTGATTTTATTTACGATTGACACTTCGTCTCAACTATTTCGGAATCGGGGTTATACATGGGTGCAAGTCGAAATTTGGGGGCCTCATTTTTCCACCATTTTTGAGTCCTCATAACTTTGTATGTGATGTAGGTAGATGAACAAAAATGTCAGGGTTGAAAGCCACACGTTCGCTCTGCTGAAAACATAAATTATAATACTACAATGTGCATTTGTGGCTCCACAGCATGAAAGCACACTTTGAAAATTTGTGATTGCAATTTTCTTGGCAGCCAACTTCAAGCGTCTATATTTTTGGAAATATGTAAGTTTGATAACAGAGCTATGATCAAATGAATGCCTAGGATACAGAAAAATAAAATGAGCATGATTTGCCTGCATGAAGGATTCATTTTGTAATTTCAGGAAGATCTGAAAACTTGAAAAACCTAATTTTGGGCAAGTTTGGAGAACACATATTGCCATGTGGGATAGCTTATTGGTCAATGGAAGCTAAGTTATTTGAAAGAACTCATCTTTATCTACATTCTGATACTAAAATAAACTTCCAGCCATGAATCCTTCTGTGTCAAAAAAACTTTACAAAATTAGCTGATTATCATTCTGTTCATAGTGCTTCCAACTTTCAATTCACTTTGGGTATGATTCTGATGATGTCAGCATGAGCTTGGAGGAAAAACTATCGTAATATTTGCCATGTTCAACCTGAATGAATGGATTTACGCTCTGCAATTATGGCAATTTTGTAAAGTATGTGACAGAGAAGCGCTCATGGCTAGAAGTTTACTTTATCAGAATGTAGATGAAAATGAGTTCTTTCAAATGACCTAGCTTTCAATGACCAATGAGCTATCCCAGATTGCATTATGTGTGGTAAAAGATTGACCAAAATTAGGTTTTTCAAGTTTTCAGATCTTCCTGTAATTATAAAACAAATCCTAATGCATGCAAATTGTGCTTATTTTTATTGTTATGTATCCTAGCCATAAGTCTGATCACAGCTCAGTTACCAAACTTTCTTATTTCCAAAGATATAAATGTCTGAAGGTGACTGCCAAGAGAATTGCAATCACAAGTTTGACTTCATGGTGCGAGACCACAAATACATGTGGCAGTATTATAATTAATGTTTTCAGCAGAGCTGACATGTGGCTTTCAACCTTGAAATTTCTGTTCATCTACCTACATCGCATACAAAGTTATGAGGACTCAAAAATGGCAGAAAAAATGAAGCTCCTAAATTTTGACTTGCACCCGTGTACTTCAAAAGTCAGTAACTCGAAAATTTTCAGCATGATCCAACAAAAAATTTTGCATGGGTTCATTAAATATGTTGTAATTACTGTGCTAAAAATTTCAGCTGGTTTGGAAGAGGACATGCGGGAGCTTTTCTCAGAAACTGTTGATTTAATATGGAATGATCCATGTGGTCAATGGGAATTGCTCCGAATGAAAGGGAACTGGAGGGTTCCTTCTATTGGATACATCTGTCTCTGGAAGAGGGATTCAATGCAGATAGATTATGCCGCCACTGTGGTTGCATGTTGCGCAATGTAGCTCTTTGTTTTGGAATTTTTTCTGTATTCAATGAAATTGAATGCGGAGGGTTTTGCTCTTGTTTAAAATGTGAACGGCTCAAGGACTTCAGTAGACCCCCGTACTTCATTGCCCCATTAAGTTCAATCTGGGACAGAATATTGCCTGATTGCTCCCAATAGTGGAATGTCTGTTCTGTTATATTAAAGTATGTTTCAGATATTACTGAGTTATTGAGTTATACTTGTTCCTTATAAGGTGTGGAAAGTGTTTATATAAGGTTGTGAGCTCCGAAGTGGGAACTGCTGGCTTTTCATTGCAGGGCAATGAGTGTTAAATAAGCAGTCCCTTGAATGAGTGTGTGTCCTGGCTTGTGGGACTCTGAAGAAAAATGGAAATAACTCTAAACTTTATCATGGAGAAAAGGCAGGTTTTGTGTTTGGAGAGGTTACCTGTGACCGCTGGTGTCCAACTGCACCTATATTGATAAACTAATGCTAAATTCAACCAGAAAATCATTATTTCATATTGAATTTCATGCGTCAATCAATCAATCAACTTTATTTATAGAGCACTTTTCATGCAGGAAGCAGCCCAAAGTGCTTTACATAAAAACAATACAACAAACGATAGACAAATGAAAAATCCCCCCTTCTCCTGCATAAATAAAATATTAAAATAAATAAAAATTCAATTAAAAACCAGAAATAAAATGCAGTTAAAAAGCCAGACTTAAAAAGGTAAAATAAATAAATAAATAAATAAATAAGAAAATTTTAGTTTAAAAAAAAAAAAAACAGAAAACAGACCGGCTGGTTTTTTTCTGTGCTGACATACAGTAGCTTCAGTCAATTTGAGCACTGTTTTGATTTAGTTCAAGTGAAAATTCTGCACCCAAAGTATAAGAGCATGGCCTTTTACTGTGTGGAGTGCAATGCCCGCATGCGCAAAGAGGATGCGCGTGATACCTGTATGCTATGTCGTGAGGGTGAACCATTCGACCCAAGTACCAGATGACCTTCTTAGCTGCATGTCCTGTGACATGCTGAGGGAACGCCAGCATATGGCATGACTGGCGAGGATGAAGGTCTTGGCCTCATGCAGGCCTGCGGATGACCATCTATCCCCTTTAGGTAACGTTCGCCTATCCCCGCCCGGCGTGGGGCGCCGATGGCACGGCTCCCCACCAACTGCTCTGGGTGCCCCTCACTCCAAGCGTTACACTTCTGAGGATTTAGATAATCTCGAATGAAGAGCAGCTGGCTTGTGTCAGGAAGTTTGTGCCTTATAGGAGGAAGGGGAGGATGAAGACTCAATGGGCTCTAATTTCGTAGACCAGGCGCAGGCGCGGCGCATGGGGGGTGCGCCGCTCCAACGGGGTGTGTCAAGGCGTATGTGGCAATTTCGTGCCCGGCGTAGCCTGGCGCAAGTACTCCTCTGTCCCGCCTCTGCCCCTCCTTCCAGCGCAAGTTGGCAAAGAAGGCGTGTTTGGGTACAACACAGCCGAGTCAAATCTTCACCAGTCAAATAAGCTCCTCACCTCACCTTTAATGTGTTAGAATATAGAAGGCGACACAGCCGAGTCAAATCTTGCTCACTGGCAAGAGAAACGATGGATAGCGTGTTCCTATTCTTACAAACTGTTGCTGCATAAAATTTTGGGATTAACATGCATATACAACAAAGCAAGATACGTTACACATTTATTTCCAATATGTGATCTTAACTCAGTACGAGATCATAGCAATCAGGCTGCATTCCTTTCCCCCACTAAAGACGATAAAACATAAGTGACAATAATAGTAGCCTAGTATTAAGCCGCTTGCACACTGGACGCGAAACGAATTTTTCGCTCGACAGATTTGTGTCCAAAGGTCTGACAGGGTTTTAATAAATCGTCGTGTCCGACAGTCTATTATTGTTTTTAATTTCTTCAAATCTACTGACTCTTTTAGATATTACATGTGAATGTTTGATAAGAGGGTTCAGTTCTTCAAGATGAGTACCGAACATTTCAATCAATGTTTCTATTTAAGCTGCTCAGTAAAGTGAGTCGACACTGGCGCGAGACAATGTGCAATGCCTCTGTGTCTGACAGCCAAAAAAAAGACGATTAGAACAGATTGATAATGAAATAAAGAATAAAAAGAAACATTTTAACAACAGAGCATCCAATGAACACTGCGATTTATTTATTGGCGGGTCATCTTTGTTTGAAATCACGTTTGTTGCTGATATATTTTTATTCTTTATTTCCTTATAAATCTGTTCTCATATCAATACATTTACTTTTTGCTGGCTGCTGGACATGGAGTAATTTGCATTTCGTGTTGGACAGTCTTGATCGTGCATGCGATGATTTCTTCACTCTGTCAGTGGTCATGGAATTGATTTGCTCACGCACTATTTTATCTCTGCTGTGGAAATAAAGCGTGAATCTGTTCGATCCATCTGACTAATTTTCAAAAGAAAGACCGAATAAATACTGATGTCTATTTTCAACGGAAGAAAACAGATGAATAGGCTAAAAAGACCAAGAAAAGTCGATAGCTATCAATTTGCATTTTGTGAAGGCCGAACACAAACATAGCCAAGTTTGCATGTCTAATAATTCCTGGAATACTCGGAAAAATTAGAACTTTCATGACTCTCGGACACTGAGCTATATTAAAACCCTGTCCGACTATCGCGTCTTTGCATTGACTTTGTCTGTAATCAGTCGCGCGAAAAATTCGTTTCGCGTCCAGTGTGCAAGCGTCTTTAATGAGCATAGAATGCAAGCATTCGATATATACATATATATATATATATATATATATATATATATATATATATATATATATATATATATATATATATATATATATATATATATATATTATACAGTTTGTGGTTGGCTGAGAAAGATGTGAAGTCGTTGGTTTGCATCACAGATTCAGTTGCGTTGATTAAGCCAGGTCAAGTTTCCATTACGCGTGGCAACCGCCTGACATCAGGACAATCGATATAGATACTATAATTTATGTCCTTATTCAGATAGTTACAATAAATAGTGCTTCCTGTAATTATTTCTTGAATTGAAATGTGCCTGACATTCTGTAAACCTGCCTGTGAGATTTCGGTGACGTGTGCGCACTTTGCGCCGGTCAGCCAAATTACCACTCCACGGAAATTAAACCAGGTTGGAGCTGGCAAGTTTTCGGCGCAACTCCAGCGGAGACTTTTTCTACGAAATTCTCACTGCGTCTTGATGAATATGTGACACCTCCCCCAACTACGCTGCCACACCCATCTCGGCGCACCTTCGTCTACCGAAGGCTGCGCACCTCACGAAATTACCACTACGCGGGCTGCGCCGTACGAAATTACCACTGCGCGGGCTGCGCCTCGCTACGTCACCTGCGCTGCGCCAGGAAATTAGAGCCCAATGTCTCTTCATGATGAGTTGGAATTTGGCGACAGTGCCTCTGTGCTGCAACAGCGTTATTATTACACCTTCAACAGCTGGGTCTGTAGCACCCTCCAATGCTGGCAGCACTGCTTCAGGAGAACCACGGCTGGTTACTGAGATGACATGCGCTCCCCTGAGGAAGGTGGCAGCCTACCTTAGCCTTAAATGGAAAGACGCAGCCAGTGACAGGCTGCTCATCCCGCTGTGGCGTTCCGCGAATGCTGGGCCAGGATGCAGGGACGCTTTCGTCCCTCCAGGATCGCCAAACCATGGACACCCATGGCAGAGCACGAGTCCTTGGGGATTAATCGATATCCCAAAATTGATGATATGGTGGCAGCTATGATTCTTCCTGATAAGGAAATCATCGGCAAGATGCCCAAGTTTAAACCTGGACCAGAGAGACTCAGTGACCAGCTCCTGGGCTCTACCTTCAGCGTCCTCTCCTCTATGGCCCGCCTCACAAATGCAGCCATGCTGCTGACCTCCTTCCTGGCCCGCCTAATCCCTGCCCTCTCAGGAGGAAGTCAAGACCTCATGAACGAGGCAACAGAGGTGTCCAGGTTGCTCGATCTGCTACAGACAGACTTGGCACAGGCTAATGGTCAGCCTGTGGCTTCTGTTGTGTCCTCACAACGCCGCCTTTGGCTGTCTCAGCCTAAGCTGCCTTTGCCGGTACAGAAGATTTTTATGGGGCTCCCCCTTACGCCAGGTGTTACCTTTAGGCTAGGGGTTGAAACCACTCTGCAACAGACAGGAAAGCTACGCAAGGACAGAGAGACACTGCAGCAGTTCATGACCACCTCTTGTCCTAGACCTGCTCCTGAAAAACCTTGGCAGCGAAGACATGGGCTCTCACCTGCTCTTCAGCAGTGTCTAGGGCCTCTACCCCAGCCACTGTGCCAACCTGCAGGGCAGCGTCATGGAAATCTGGGGAAAGGCAACCAACAGCGCCGCCAGCGGCGCAGAGGCCCCCTCCTCGGTGCAGCCAGCCTGCAACTAAGAGGGATGGCCCCCAGCAGTGTACCTGACTCGCAGGTGGCCGGCCTCGGCCGCTTTTCCCAGGCCTAAAGGGCAAACTGGGAGAAGCGAGTGGAGTCCCCTCGGGTGCTGGAGACAGTCCTAAGGGGTCACAAACTCCAATTCCGTCGTGGACCACCGCCTTACCGCGGCGTTCGTGTGACCTCTGTGTCTGAACGTTCAAGACAGGAGGTCATCTGGCTGGAGATAGCCTCGCTTCTCGCCAAAGGTGCTATAAGAAGGCTATAGCCTTCCAAACGGCTCAGTGGATTCTACTCCACATATTTCATTGTGCCGAAGAAGGGCTACCATCCTGTTCTGGACCTCCACACTCTCAATCATTGCTTGAAGAAGCTGTAGTTCAAGATGCTTTCCCGGCACGCATGTTACAGGCTATCTCCTGGGGCCTATGGTTCACCACGCTAGATTTGAGGAACGCGTACTTTTTTTTTTTTTTTAGCTCGCCACCACCCCCCCTCTTTGGAGGACAACTTTGTTTTCATTTTCAGATGAAAAAATGGAAATTAAACAGCAGAATGAGATTTGGAAAAAAAAAAAAAAAAGAACATGTATGTATGTAGATTTTTGTGTCGCCTGCGAAGCATAGCTTTGTCCAGCGTCTGTCTCTCCGTCTGTCTGTCTGTCCAGTAGTCACACTTTCAGTTGGTAGTCACACTTTCACATAAGCTTCGCAGGCGACTCATGTGTTCACCTGAACACTCTAGTTAGTACATTAAAGAGAAAAAAGGGGAAAAAAAGAAAGAAAAAAAATGACAGCAGAAGAGAACTCAAATAAGATCATGTAAATTAAACATTGGTGAATGAAGTATGTAACAGATAGGAAACGTGGGGGGTAAGGGCATGTATCAATGGCAGATGAGTGGATGTTTATTGTGTGAGGGGCGGGCTTAAACACATACAAAAAAGGACCCACAAACAGACAGACAAAAGTTGATAACTTTGTGTAAGTGTGTGTGTGTGTGTGTGTGCGTGTGTGTGTGTGTGTGTGTGCGCGTGCGTGTTTGTAATAGTCGTAATATATTTATATTATAGTTGATAGTTATAATAATTATAATCAAAAATAGTTATTGTGGTAGGAATTGTTACGGGAGCAACAGTTTTTTTTTTTTTTTAAATAAGTGGAGCTAATGACGACGGCACAGAGACGACGACAGCAGCAACAGTCAATAATAATAATGAGAATAACAATAATTTCTATATCATCATTACATCCATAACAAAAAAATGGAAAATTTAAGAATAGTAAGAATTACAATAACATAATATAACATAATTATTATATATTATATTATTATTATTATTATAATATTATAACATAACATAATTGAACGGTGGTTCAACTCCCACGGATTGCATCAAAGGCTACACAAACACTGCCGTCTATAGGTGATGAGCGAGTGTTCGTTGGCACTGTCCCGGTGGTGTTCCCAGTCTCACAGCTGGTGTGCACCGATGCCTCACTGGCAGGTTGGGGTGCAGCGTTCAGAGGCATGGCAGCCAGCGGCTGCTGGAGTCCACCATGGACTGGTCCACACATCAATGTGTTAGAGCTCAGTCCGCCTAGCTCTCCAGTATTTCCTGCCTTATCTGAAGGTTTTTTTTTTTTATTATTAAGCATTGACAGAAGTCAGGAAATGATCGCACAGGTGGCAAGGCACCTATTGTGAGGCAGTCATCCCACAACATGTACAGACAATTGAACAATGAGAAGGGAAAAAAAAAAAAAATATATATATATATATATACATATATATACATACACACAAACATACATACATCCATCCATCCATTTTCTATACCCGCTTATTCCTCACTAGGGTCGCGGGGCGAGCTGGAGCCTATCCCAGCTGACTACGGGCAAAGGCAGGGACCCACCCTGAACAGCTTGCCAATCCATCGCAGGGCGCACACACCATTCGCTCTCATACATACATACATACATATATATATATATATATAAATGTAACCCTATTTTCGTGGGTCAGCAATATTCAATAAGGGCTACACTCTGTGTTTGCAATGGAACAGGATCCTGGGTCCTCAGCGTTTGATGGTAGAATGGCTGATACTTCCTAAAATTATTTGAATTATAACCCCTGCAGAGATTAAGTTAAAAGTAAACAGTGGTGATTCATTTTCATTTACCATCCAAGGACACCAATTAACCAACAACCAGCGCGGTGCCTCCACTGTGGAACTACTACACCAAATGGTACCTGGTATATAATGTAATTCCCCAGAAATGACTAGTTATGCCTAGTCTGATTTACACACACAACCAAAAAACAAAAATACACAAGACCCAACCACCAAGGTTTCCAGAGTCCTCAAACAATTTAGTTTTATTCTCAGTTTCTATTTTCAAAACAATGAAGTTTTAGTAGGTTATTTATTTTTTTTCAAGTGTATTTTTTTTTGTTACCCCATCACCCAGGCTGTATCACTGTGCAGTGAATGCTCTTTTTTTTAAACTTAAACGTCACATTAACCTTAAGAACCTATTTAGCTCCTTATCTAACCGATTCGCGTCTATACATTCAACTATGCATTTCTTTATTCAAATGAATCGCCTCGAACTTGCCAGACGCAATATTGATGTTAATGAGCCTGCTTAAGACTCAAATGCCTTGTAAATTCTAATAGAAAAAAAAAACAACTCATAAAAATGTACAGCAATGTAGTACCCGAATAAGAAAAAATGGACAAAAATAAAATAAATGACTAATAATCCCAAAATACACAGGCACCTGTTTGAACGAGAATTAGAGAAAACAAAACTGTCGGGTCACCACACTAAAGTTGACCTTAGCCAGAGAAAACAGATGGCCTTATTCGAAGTGATACTCCCAACCCAGGTACGTAACCTAGCCTCTAGATGGCTCTCAAAACCCTCTTATATGGCCAGTCACTCATAAATAGTAGTTACCAAGCGCTTGGTTTTTTTTCTTTCGTTGGGGCCCAGTTGGTGCACAGATATCCAGTAACTCTCCAATGTACGAACTTCCAATTGTTCGCTTGTTGAATACAACTCGGTGGTCGGTGACAAACAGTACTCACGAATCCCTTGTAGTGGTGTGAGCTGCAGGTTAACGCTCTTCTCGCTGCAGTTCCGAGAACCCAATCCCTGGGCGAATGAATTCCGCCGAGCTCCAGTGGAAGACGCGGTCTTCGGAGTTAGCAACTAGCTTCTACAACAGGCAGAAGTACGCATCTTCAAGCGTCCCAGACTTCACATACACGAAGGACCTTGCCTAAAACCGCATACTGTTTTGCTAGATTCCGTAAGAATAGTACCGCTAAAGTGAAGAGGTCTTTAGCCAAATGGGGCACGGGAAATAAAAAAAATAAAATGTCACACTGGCTACAACGTAGCTACAGCAAGGCTACACGCTCGGAACCCGAAGTAACTTAATTCAGGAAAAAAATGAAGTTGACAAGCACTTCTCGCTACACTCTGCCCTAATAGTAAATCACTATTTGGGCGAATATGTCGCGTTTAAGGCACCAAATATATTTCACGTATTACTCCACTCAAGCTCCAACTGGCCACACTCTTCCACTGGATTAGCTCGCACCAGAACTGCTATTCCATGACCTTTCACTCGCGGTCTCATTGGCTGATGAAATGTGCCCAAGATATTATATGAGACAACCAGAAAGTGGCCATTAACGAACTCTCACTTTTGTTAGAAAAAAAATGTAGAAAATTACATGAACAACAAAAAAAAAAAGAAAGAAAGAAAGAAAATACACTCAGAAATACTCAAAGAGCTAGCCATATTTAAATAAAACCTAGCATAGGTGGTACTTATCTTCTAAAATGCACAGCTGTACATAAACATAAGCAGATTATCTGGGGCCTTACACACTCCCCCCACCAAATATCCAGCATGCCCCCATGCTGGGCAGCTCAATATAAAATGAGTCGTCACAGCAAGTACCCTACCCCTCCTAACATACATTAACATACAGGTTTTCGGCTCGGGATGCCCATACATGACACAATTGACCTGTGCGGGTATGAAGTGGCTGGACGAATGCACATGGAATCTGACATCAAAACAGCAACCGTTCTTGCACAAAACCACCCTGCATGAGAAACATGGTTATGTTCAGGTAAAGGCTGTGTGTCTGACTTTGCTGAGTTAATAACTGTAGGTCTTTTTATTACTTCAGCATGTTGATCTGGCTCTCCCAGCTTTGCATAAGAGAACCGTTCAGTTAGTTTTCTTGCTCTATCAGACCGTCGCACTTCTACTGGCACAGTGACTGGGTACACAGAGTCAAAATTGTCAGGAGAACAGGTATCGTCATCAGTACCCTCCGGCTCTGCAACCTCAAATCCTTCACCTGTTAGAGTAGGCGGGTCTTCCATCAGTGCTGACCTCAATGGAGTGGATTGCTGTAGGTCTGACGTAACTGGTGACTCCACTGTAACTGGCGCGGTGACCTCCTGCACTTCCTCTCCAGCAACTCGCTCAGAGATCTGGGTCACTTGAGGGGCAAAATTGTCCACATCCTCAAAATAGCTTCCATATTCAGATTCTGAATCTGAAAGACTCTGGTCACTCAAAGCTGGACCCTCCAGGGTGCTTGATTTCTGTGCCTCCTGAATGTTGTTTTTCTCAGTTTTCCTGCGTCGAAGTGCCCTTGATGAAGGAGAAGGCACAGGTTCCGCTGGTAGACCAATTCTGACTTCTTGTCCCAACGGTAAGATGTGGTTGCGATGCATCACTTTGACGGGGCCATTGTCGTCAATAGACCTAAGTCGATATACTGGGAGGTCTGACATTTGGCTGTCAACAATGTAAGGGCATTGGCTCCAGCGATCTGCAAGTTTTTGTTTTCCCTTTAAGCCAAGATTTCGAATAAGCACTTTGTCTCCTGGATTGAGGCTATGATAGCGCACCTTTTGATCATATCTGCCTTTGTTATATTCATTCATTTTACTTGAGGCAGATCGCGCCAACTGGTATGCTGCTTGCAGTTCTTGTTTCATTCTTGAAACATACTTTGTATAAGAAGCAACTGTTGTGGCATCAGCAGACACCCCAAAACAGACATCTACCGGTAGTCTGGCCTCCCTCCCAAACATAAGAAAATAGGGCGAGTACCCAGTGGCCTCATTTGAGGTACAATTGTAGGCATGCACTAGGTGTGATAGGTGCTGGCTCCATTTGGACTTTTGGCTGGGCTCCAGTGTGCCTAACATGTCTAATAAGGTTCGGTTGAACCTCTCAGGCTGAGGATCCCCCTGAGGATGATAGGGCGAGGTACGAGACTTCTTAACTCCCAAAATAGTAAGCATTTCCTTTACTAGCCGACTTTCAAAGTCTCTCCCTTGGTCTGAGTGTATGCGTGTTGGTAAACCATAATGAATGAAATATTTCTCCCATAAAGTTTTTGCCACCGTTAGTGCCTTCTGGTCCCTAGTAGGGAAGGCCTGGGCATACCGTGTGAAATGGTCTGTGACTACTAACACATTGCACACATTGTGGGAGTCTGGCTCAATTGAAAGGAAATCGATACACACCAAGTCCATAGGTCCTGAGCTCTGCAAGTGGGACAGAGGAGCAGCTCTTTGGGGCAGTGTTTTTCGTTTTATGCAACGTTCACATGACTTGCAATAGGCCTCCACATCAAGCTTCATACGGGGCCAGAAAAATCTGTCACGTACTAATGCGTAGGTTTTGTCAAACCCTAAGTGCCCGTTCTGATCATGTAGTGATTTTAAAACAAACCTATGAAATGAAGTGGGCAGCACAAGTTGCTGCCTACAACGCTGATTAGATTGTTTAGTGGTTCTGTACAGCAAGCCTTCCTTAACTGACAGTTTGGCCCACCCTTTCTTTAAGAGTCTAAGATCTGGATGGTTCATTTGAAGGCTACTAGCTGGTTGGCACTGACTAACAGCCAGCCACACGGCACCTAAACAGGGATCAGTTTGCTGAGCCATTTGGATCTCGCTAGAGCTGAACTTTGGTACTTGTTCAGCTACTACAGCAATAGGGCAACAATAAGCCTTTGGGACAGCAGATGCATGTGCTCCAACCTGTGCAGCAACACATGAGAAAGGGAAATGAGCCTCCCTTTTCCCTGGGGACACAGCTTTGCAGAGAGCTCGCACTCCAGGGACGGGGATCTCTTTCCAGTCATCTTCAGGGGATAGACTGGAGTGAGGACGCCTAGACAGTGAATCTGCATCGATGTGTCTCTGCCCGGGCCTGTACTTCAAGCTGAAGTCATAGGTCGACAAGGCTGATAGCCATCGGTGGCCCGTGGCATCCAGTTTGGCTGAGGTCAATATATACGTGAGTGGGTTGTTATCTGTGCGAACTTCAAAGGTAGCCCCATAGAGATATTCGTGCAGTCGGTCCACCACCGCCCACTTCAGAGCTAAAAACTCCAGTTTATGAACTGGGTAGTTTCTCTCAGAAACAGACAGGCTTCGGCTGATGAATGCAACAGGACGCTGTCCAGACTCGCACTCTTGGTATAACACACCTCCAAGTCCGTCCATGCTAGCATCCACATGTAATATGTACGGCTTTTGGGGGTCCGCAAATGCCAACACGGGAGCCCGTGTCATGCGTTTTTTAAGCTCTTGGAAAGAACTTTCACACTTATCACTCCAGCGAGCTCCAAATGACTCAGAGAGCCTGAAATACGGCTGGGCTCTGGACAGGTTGGTAGCTTTGCTTGACTTGGCCCGAGGAGGATAGCCTTTGAGAAGCTCGTTAAGAGGGCGACACAATTTGGAAAAATCCTTCACAAATCGGCGGTAATACCCGCAAAATCCTAAGAACGACCGTAGCTCAGTGACGGTTTTGGGTTGTGGCCAAGAGACAACTGCCTCAATCTTTGACGGATCAGTTGCTATGCCGTCTTGAGACACAATGTGCCCGACGTAAGTGACGGAGGTCCGGCCAAACTGGCACTTATCAAGTGATAATTTTAAACCTTCGTCTCTCAACCGGTCAAGAACCTTAAGTAGTCTTACTTCATGTTCTTCGATCGTTCGTCCAAAAACAATCACATCATCAAGGTAAACCAAAACTTCAAGAAAGTTCATGTCCCCCACAGTTCTTTCCATAATCCTTTGAAAAGTGGCGGGGGCTCCGCAAATGCCCTGTGGCATTCTCTCAAACTGGTAAAAGCCTAGGGGACAAATGAAAGCAGTTTTATCCTTGTCATTATCGTTCATGGGGATTTGATAATATCCGCTCTTCAAATCCAGCACAGAGAACCACTTGCTTCCTGAGAGACAATGAAGAGCATCTTCCACCCGTGGGACAGTGTACTGATCTGGTATAGTTCTTTTGTTGAGAGTCCTATAATCCACACACATTCGCACTTTCCCATTCTTTTTCCGCACAACTACAATTGGAGAAGCGTAAGGACTCCTAGACTCGGTGATAATACCATTTCGCTGTAGTTCCTGTAGGTGTTTTCGCACATCCTCCATGTCAGCAGGCGGAAGACGACGGGATCGCTCCCGAAAAGGGGTTTCGTCTTTCAGACGTATGCTATGTGTAGTGCTTTTTGAGCACCCAACATCCCACTCATGGGATGAGAATACTTCTTTCCTCTCCAACATTTTCTCACAGAGGCGGTGCTTGGCATCAGTGGGAATAGGGGAGTCGCCAAAGTCAAAAGAGGCAGGGGACAAGGCGTCGGGTGAGTCTCTGTCACTACATGCAGTTAGCGGCGGCACTAGAGTTACAGGGTAAATGCGAGCAAGAGGTGTCCCCCGTTTCAAGGATAATTCCCTGGTAGACATGTTTCTGACTGTTACAATGATTCGTTTACTAGACACTTCTGAGGCAGAGTGGACTTCAGGTCTAACCTGAAACTCTTCAAGAGAAAATGTGTCTAGAGGTTGCTCTAGAAGCACTAGATCATCAATTACCTCACCAGGAAATCTTGGGATACCAAAAACTTCTAGTGATTGCCCAGGTTTAAGGGTATGGGGCCTGCGCTGAGTAAACCATACAGTTCCGTGTTTATCGGTTTCCTCTGAGGAAAAGGTTGTCCGGCTAACGTTCTCATAAGCTTCTTTCAAGACTGGATGAATGCTTAATGTGCGAAGGAACGAATCTCCAAACTGCTCTTTACACGATTCAAACATTCTGCCCACCAGACTAGTGTTCGTCCCAACAACAAGAGCTTCATTATTAGTTTTGGTGGGGTCTGGACACACTAAGGCCACAGTCTCCATGCTTTGGGACACTCCGGCAACAGCTTTTGGGAACTCTAGCTTGAGGACCAGAAACCCGTCATAGGGGTATTGGTTAAAGCTCATACCCCACACTTCAAGAGCACTAAGTGGCTGAAGGGGCAGATGTGTAAGATAAGTGTCATAAAAACTACGATATAACATGGTCACTTGGGATCCACTGTCGATTAAAGCTCTAGAATAAACCCCTTCTATTTGCACAGGTACAATAGAGGGCGGTCCAACTAAGCCTTCTGGCAAGCCAGACTCTTTGAATGGTAAGCATTGGGTGGAACGTGTGTCAATTGGAGCCCCATGCCGTTCCTTCACAGGTCTCCTGAGCAGTTTTCCTGCTGCCGATTCTGTATCAGCTTTTGATTTACCTTCCTCAAGTCCTCAGAGCCCTGACATTCCCTCCGAGTGTGCCCATCCTCGCCACATTTGTAACAAAAAATACCTGGTCGAGCCGGTCTAGGGGTCTTTGTCCTTGGGGGTGCACCACTGGCAGCAGTGGTTGATATCCTGATCTCTGGCCTAGTCGGGGTTGATGACCTTTCAGGATTTGAAGTAGCTGAGGCCACAGTCAACAGTTTGGACACATTTGCCGACAGCTCCCGCACCTCACGCTTCAGACTATCAAATTCGGGATGCACAGACATCTGAGGTACAGTTGTAGTGGCAACCTTAGCAGCTGGTTTCGCACTCTGTCGAGCACTAATCCAATTCTCTTCCTCTCTAACCACCCTCATTAGCTCTGAAAAAGAAGGAGGATCGCGTGCCATGTGGATCATGCGCACACGTAGGGCCCCCATGTCGTTTACGAGTGCACCCTTTACCAGCTGTTCCATGCGCGCCTTATCCATGCCTTGAGCGTCAATTCCTCCCTTGAGCAGAGCTCTGTGAAGCAGCTTATCCAAACGATATAAGAAAGCAGAAAGATTTTCTCCCTCTTCTTGGTAAGTATGACGAAACTGTGCCATAAGGTCAGGCCCACTCTCAGTAGTGCCGTACGTAATATCCAGAGCAGATAAGTAATCAGTGGCAGTGGCAGACGGATTGCTTATTTTCAAGAACCTGACAATGTCTGCAGCGGGCCCTCTCAAACTCTCAGTGATGCGCTGCTTCTTAGCTGCCTCAGAACACTGCCACTCACTAATCATCTGAGTAGCCTGCTCCATCCAAGGATCGTATTCTTCTTCCCCTGCTGGTACAGGTTTCACTCCCGAGAACAACCTCAGTTTTCGGTAGCTAGGCCCGTCAGTAGACACTTGGTTGCATTTATCTACTAGTCTGCCTATCGCGTCAAACAACTCCACATTCAAATCGGGTCTGGGGGACTGACTGACTGAGGAAATGGCTCTAACGTCATCCATAGATTTGCCTTCCTGTTGTAATAATGACATAAGCTTTCTATGGAATGTTACATCACCAGAGGTGGGCTCTGGAGAAACTAGACAGTCAACTAATTTCACAGTCCAGGGCCCAGCTTCTCCCGCAATTCCTATTTGAGGAGGTACGAGGTCAGGAGTTAAATCGGTGCTGGTCTCCACTAATATGAATAAATGGGTGCCAGTGGTGTCGCCTCTCCGACCACTGATTTTGGTTCGCCCAAAAACTTTCACTGTGTCTAAGACCTTAGTGATAGCCTCATCACTTACATCAAGAGGAGCATCAACTAGTACAATGGCTCGGTTAAGGCTAATCTGCGCTTTCTGGCACCATGCAACAACTTGAGAAAGCTCCATTTTAGTCTGTGGCTAAATGTGGAATGTTTCAAGACAACACCAGAGAAAATAAAGAAAATAAATATATATATTAGGAAGTGTCTGAGATCCCAGCGGTGCCTCCAAAATGTAACCCTATTTTCGTGGGTCAGCAATATTCAATAAGGGCTACACTCTGTGTTTGCAATGGAACAGGATCCTGGGTCCTCAGCGTTTGATGGTAGAATGGCTGATACTTCCTAAAATTATTTGAATTATAACCCCTGCAGAGATTAAGTTAAAAGTAAACAGTGGTGATTCATTTTCATTTACCATCCAAGGAAACCAATTAACCAACAACCAGCGCGGTGCCTCCACTGTGGAACTACTACACCAAATGGTACCTGGTATATAATGTAATTCCCCAGAAATGACTAGTTATGCCTAGTCTGATTTACACACACAACCAAAAAACAAAAATACACAAGACCCAACCACCAAGGTTTCCAGAGTCCTCAAACAATTTAGTTTTATTCTCAGTTTCTATTTTCAAAACAATGAAGTTTTAGTAGGTTATTTTTTTTTTTTCAAGTGTATTTTTTTTTGTTACCCCATCACCCAGGCTGTATCACTGTGCAGTGAATGCTCTTTTTTTTAAACTTAAACGTCACATTAACCTTAAGAACCTATTTAGCTCCTTATCTAACCGATTCGCGTCTATACATTCAACTATGCATTTCTTTATTCAAATGAATCGCCTCGAACTTGCCAGACGCAATATTGATGTTAATGAGCCTGCTTAAGACTCAAATGCCTTGTAAATTCTAATAGAAAAAAAAAACAACTCATAAAAATGTACAGCAATGTAGTACCCGAATAAGAAAAAATGGACAAAAATAAAATAAATGACTAATAATCCCAAAATACACAGGCACCTGTTTGAACGAGAATTAGAGAAAACAAAACTGTCGGGTCACCACACTAAAGTTGACCTTAGCCAGAGAAAACAGATGGCCTTATTCGAAGTGATACTCCCAACCCAGGTACGTAACCTAGCCTCTAGATGGCTCTCAAAACCCTCTTATATGGCCAGTCACTCATAAATAGTAATTACCAAGCGCTTGGTTTTTTTTCTTTCGTTGGGGCCCAGTTGGTGCACAGATATCCAGTAACTCTCCAATGTACGAACTTCCAATTGTTCGCTTGTTGAATACAACTCGGTGGTCGGTGACAAACAGTACTCACGAATCCCTTGTAGTGGTGTGAGCTGCAGGTTAACGCTCTTCTCGCTGCAGTTCCGAGAACCCAATCCCTGGGCGAATGAATTCCGCCGAGCTCCAGTGGAAGACGCGGTCTTCGGACTTAGCAACTAGCTTCTACAACAGGCAGAAGTACGCATCTTCAAGCGTCCCAGACTTCACATACACGAAGGACCTTGCCTAAAACCGCATACTGTTTTGCTAGATTCCGTAAGAATAGTACCGCTAAAGTGAAGAGGTCTTTAGCCAAATGGGGCACGGGAAATAAAAAAAATAAAATGTCACACTGGCTACAACGTAGCTACAGTAAGGCTACACGCTCGGAACCCGAAGTAACTTAATTCAGGAAAAAAATGAAGTTGACAAGCACTTCTCGCTACACTCTGCCCTAATAGTAAATCACTATTTGGGCGAATATGTCGCGTTTAAGGCACCAAATATATTTCACGTATTACTCCACTCAAGCTCCAACTGGCCACACTCTTCCACTAGATTAGCTCGCACCAGAACTGCTATTCCATGACCTTTCACTCGAGGTCTCATTGGCTGATGAAATGTGCCCAAGATATTATATGAGACAACCAGAAAGCGGCCATTAACGAACTCTCACTTTTGTTAGAAAAAAAATGTAGAAAATTACATGAACAACAAAAAAAAAGAAAGAAAGAAAGAAAATACACTCAGAAATACTCAAAGAGCTAGCCATATTTAAATAAAACCTAGCATAGGTGGTACTTATCTTCTAAAATGCACAGCTGTACATAAACATAAGCAGATTATCTGGGGCCTTACACATATATATATATATATATATATATATATATATATATATATATATATATATATATATTGTTATGGCCCCAATTTGTTATTACATTTACAACATAACAGCAACAGCAAGGGATGACAGACACAGTTTAAAAAACTTAAACACATTTAATTAACAAAGACAACAAATAACAATAACCTACAACTAATGACCAAGATTGAACACAACAAAAACAGAAATATTTACAGTCCCTCTTTGTTGGGGTGGCTTGGTGATGTCCTGGGTAAAGAAAAATGCTCTTACACAGGCAAAAATCCACAAAAGAAACTTCACAGGTCCCAAACAGAAATGACAGGTCTGGTCACACGTATCCTTCTTCTTGCAATTTCTCCTACTACTTTACTGTCTCAATTCTTTTCCTTATATACTCTTTTACAGACCCCACCCACATTTAGACCTTTTTTTTTAATTTTCGGGGACTTGCCCCAGACATGTCCAGGACATGTCTAAACCTAGCTCCAGTCTGGGCTTAATAAAAGAAAGGTAAATTCTGCCATCTAGTGGCCTCTATTCACATCACTATATATATATATATATATATATATATATATATATATATATATATATATATATATATATATATATATATATACACACATATACATACATACACACATACACATGTAGTAATAATAAAATAAGACAGTTTATCAGCAAGTGTAAGTAACATCAGAGGGACAGACGACAACGTGAACAATGACATTTGCCAACCCATGTACAGGAATCATCAGAAGAAAAATAGTTGTTGAACTTTTCTTTATAAAAATGAAATAGCTTCGATTTAAAAGCAGCTGTAGTATCAGAAATTTGATAGGGGTGACTGGCATTCCACAAATAAAATAATCTGTTAAAATACGAATGGCGAAAAGTTTCAGTCCTAAATTTAGGAATTTTCATTAAAAATGTATCCTCATTTTGAAATGAAACAAAATGGTTGTAGTTAATGTCATATTCCCCCTTCAAGCATTTGCCCAAGAATACACAATCAAATATATCACGTCTGTAGCCCAGCGGTAAAAGATCAAGCTTCATTAGTCGGGCTTTATAATTGCTTTCAACACAATCATTATAACCAAGAATGTACTTCGTGGCTCTCCGTTGCCCACCTTCAATATGGAGGAGAGATTTTTTTGATGATACGGCCCAAGATTGGGTGGAGTATTCTAAAAGTGGTCTTATAAGTGAAATATACAGTTTTCGTTTTGTTTGTACTGAACACGTATGACCACAAGTTCTTTGAATTAATCCAAGCATGTGATTTGCTTTACTGACCAAGACATTAGCATGTGCATCCCAGGATAAATTTGATGACACCACAATCCCAAGATCACGCATGCAGTCGACTTTTTCAATTAGATTACCATTCATTGTGTAATGGTGAAGAATGGGAATTCGCTTCCTTTTAACGCTCAATAGTTTACATTTACCAGCGTTAAATCTCATGTCTCATTTACGACTCCAACCCAAGATCTTTTCTAGGTCGCACTGCAGGTGTGAACAGTCTTGCGTGTTTCTGATCTCTCTTATGCATTTAGAATCATCTGCAAACAAGGCAACCCTAGTCTCAGGACTTACACAGTCTGGCATGTCATTAATATACAGCAGAAACATCAAAGGGCCCAAAATTGATCCTTGTGGAACCCCTGATTTAACGAGAGACCAGGATGATAGGGCACCATCGACAGCAACTCTTTGTTTACGATTGGAAGTACGACGTAAACCACTTTAAAAGATTTCCATGAAATCCATATGTCTGGAGTTTATATAAAAGTAAGTCATGGGGGACAGAGTCAAAAGCAGATGAAAAGTCTAGATATAAAATATCAATTTGTCCGGACTGATCTAAGAATTTGCCAACATCGTGAAATACCTGGATTAACTGAGTTGTTGTCGACCGACCCTTAACAAAACCATGTTGTAGGTGATGGAGAACAGGCACTACATGAGGATAGACAAAATTAAGTATGCACCTTTCCAGCACCTTGTTACAAATGCACATTAACGATACCGGTCGATAATTACTCACATTTTCTTTGTCAGATTTTTTATGGACTGGAATAACATTTGCTCTTAGCCAATCAAGTGGTAATTCTCCAGATTGAAGAGATTTGTTAAAAAGACTACAAAGTGATGGAGCCAATTCACGAGCACATTCTTTTCAAATCCGAGCTGGTAACCTGTCAGGCCCATATGCTTTATTTGTATCAAGGTTAATCAAAACTGATTCAACATCATGGACAGTAATCCGTAAATCACCCAAATGAACATGTTTGAAGACGGTTATATCCGGGTATGTTCGTTCTAGAGGCTGAGGGGTAAATAGGGATTGAAAATACTCGTTGAACAGACTAGCCTTTGTGCTAGGATTGGAGGCAGTTTTATCTCCATAAGCAACAAAACTGGGGACACTTTTTGTCTTTGTTTTACTCTTGAAGAATCCCCAGAAACGCTTTGGTGTCATGGCAAGAGAACACTGAGAACATCCAAATACTGTTGAAAGTACATGCATTTTTTAATTTATTCCTTAGTTTGCGAAATTTTGCCCACAACGCTGGTGTATTGCATTTTTTAGCAAGTTTCCATGTGGATTGTACCTTGTTGCTCAGGTGGCACACTTCACTGTCAACCCAGGCAGGAGAATTTATATCCTTAATTACAGCAATGGGAATAAATTTGCTGACAGATGAATGTACAAGATCAAGCTAACTTTGCCAATTTACATTAATATCAAGATGAAGAAGAGCAGAATGAAATGACACTTTGTCCATGTGAGATCGTAGCCCGATAAAGTCAGCTCTTTTAAAATTGTTCACGTTTCTCGCGCATGTGCGGAGTCTGTTGACACGGGTTTGAAAATTGAACTGGATCACAGCATGATCACTGTCAAACTGACCAAATGTTACATTGGGCTCGGAGCAACGTTCAGGGATATTGGTAAAAACTAAATCAAGCACATTTCCCTTAACCCCTTTGTGCAGAAGCCAAATTTGGCTATTTTTGGGTTACCCACTTTAATGCTGTATAATTCAAGATTTAAGCTTCATAAAGAGGAAAAATGTGGCTCAATTCTGAAAAGACACTTACAGCATTTAGAATTACATAGTATTTCAGTTAATTTTCATGATTATGGTAGAGAAAATGAGCTGCAAACATAAAAAATCTTCATGAGAATTCACCATTGAAATTGCAAAAAAAATAATTCTGAGGATTGAAAAACTGCTGGGGCTTAAAACTATACATTTCTGGGATCATAAACTCCTTGACCACAAGTACAATTTATCTTCAACATTACATTCTAGATTACCTACATGCTTTCAGCCAAATTATACACCTATCCAAGTGTCTCCCCAAAGTCTCAAAATGAAGTCCTGTCAAATCATAAAAAAATCATGTATATAACACAAATAAAGTTTTAAGGCATGAAATTTAATATGAACAAATGATTTTCTGGTTGAGTTTTGTATGAATTTATCAATCTCAGTGCAGTTAAATATCAATGGTCACCAGCAACCTCTCCAAAGACAAAATATGCCTTTTCTCCTTAATAAAGTTTAGAGTTTTGGCCATTTTACTTCAAAGTGCCCCAAGCCAGCACAAACACGCATTAAATAAACTTCTTATTAAACGGTTAGAACATTCACCCTGTAATGAAAGCTACCAGTCCCCTCTTCTAAGCTTACAAACTCATTTCAACACTTATAAGGAACAAGTGCAACTCACTAACTCAGTAATATCTGAATTCTGAAATATACCTTATTTTAATAGAACAGACACTCCACTTTCAGGGAACAATCCATTGCCTCCCTGGATTCAAAAGAAACGTGCAATGAACGTACCAGGGGGTCCACCCAAATGCACGGGCAGTTCGCGTTTTTCACAGGAAAAAAACCTCGACATTCGACTTTGGAGAGTACGTATACATTCCAAAAACAAAACAACAACAACAACAAAAAAATAAAGTAGCAGCCTCACCTTTTTCATGAATCCCTTTTTCCAGAGAATGAAGTATCCTGTAGCAGGAACACTCCGGTCCTGTTTCATTCGAAATAATTCCAATTGACCATATCCTTATCTCATTTAAATCCCCTAAATGTAACTGAACACTTCAAGGCCAGTTTTGCGAACGTGTTTTCTATAAATCGCGTCTATTTTAACCGCGTAATGTGCATAACGTAGACAGGATACAACCGAACATGCTGATACGCATAGGTTTGTATGCTCTGTGTTTGTCCAATCAATGTGTTTCACTTGCTCTAAAATGTTTAAACACTCGGGAATTGGATAAGAAACGAGCCAATCAATACATTTTTTTACCAGGGTAGCTTCACGAGAGCATGAAGTGTAACTATACAATTACGCAGAAGAGCTTGAGCTTATGATTGAGTGATTGGCTATCAACGCCAGTACTCGGGTGGATATAATGAAGCGCTGGATTTGTCAATGAATGGATCTGCGCGTAAATCCACGGTAGGGAACAACGAATTTTTTTGTATGTGACAACTGTAATTAACAGTAGAATGTGAGAGAATCAATACCATGTCGATTTTTTTGCCTCAGAAAACTGATTTTTCTGAACCATTACTTGGAATACTGTTGGCTCACTGTGGCTTAGCTGGTTGCTACAGAGGATAACGATTTTTTCTGTGTCAAGATATCGTTTTTTTAAACTGCTGGATCGATACTATAGGCAAGGATACTGACCAGTTTGCACATCAGGCTTAGCTGAGGAGTTAAATTCATGCAGCTCTTGAAAAACAGGGCGTGGAGTGAACTTCCCCATATTCAGAACCGCGTTCGAGGTCTGCTTGCTTGTGAATATTCAATAACTGATCCGGGGGTGCCATTTATTGATCGAGCACAGTAACAGCGTGCTTCCAATTTGCAGGTCTATAGATGCGGGCGTCTACATCTGCAGAAAGGGGTTAATATGAGTCGGTTGGTCAATGATCTGGGTAAGGGAAAAGCTGTCAGCCAAATCACACAGCGTGTGACCGATGTTCGCCGATTCGTCCCACCAAGGAATATCTAGGAGATTAAAATCGCCTAGTACGAATAAAATTTTGTACTCAATACTGCATTTAGTAAAAACTTTAGACAAAAAATCATTAAAAGACACAGGATCACTAACTGGAGGTCTGTAGCACAAGATAATGCATACTTTCAATGATTTACTAGGCACAAGTTCGCAAATTATAGCCTCACAAATACTGGGTTCCAAATCGGGCCGACAGCGGGAGATAATGTTATTACGAATACCAAGAAAAACTCCGCCGCCTCGTTTGCCACCTCTGTCTCTGCGATACAGGGTGTAATCCTAGGGAAGAATTTCATTTGACGCGACAGAGTCGTTCAACCAAGTTTCTGTGAGGGCGACGATATCAGGCATGCCAGCGTATATTAAGCCTTGAAGTTGAATCAACTTGTTACGTTTTTTATTGACAGACTTCACACTTCTGTGCTGTCTGGGGATTTATACTGGCACTGCCTCAGACGCAGCACTACCCGTACACGGGACTACTCTGTAAGTCTACCTCGGAATGCCTTCGCTGTGTGGAAGGATACCATATTGGAGTGATCCAATCGCTCACATAACCGTGGTTACCTACATAACCATCGTTTCTCAAGTTCACAAGAACAGAAGTACAGAGAGGAACACATATTGAGAAATGGTCAGTGACAAGGTCGAATGCTTTGCCATTCTCATCGATGCATGAGAACAGCTGAGCTGTGATAGGCTGGTGGCACCAGCCGATCTGTGATTGGCTGATGTACATAATGGTACCAGCCGACCTGCAGAAAAAAATTTGCGGCAGGCGGCTGATAATTAGGGAGTGAATCGCTGCCCAGAATAGGCGCACAGTGCATGAATGAGACCGATGTGAGACTGTTAGTCGCCAAAGGTAAATCTTCTGGTCGCAGACTGGAGCGCTGACAAATAGCAGTCAATGTCAGCTATAAATTTAGGTTGTGAATTGGCACAATGCAAATGTTAGCTGCGACGCTAATGTGCAGAGCTTATAACTACAGCAATGCATCCTGACAAACAACACCATGAGCTGAATGTTCTAAGCAGGTGAAGTTACCGTTTAAGAAGCACATCCACTGTTTCTGAATCTAACCATCAACGAAGACAACTCGACGCTGGGCTGTCTTCTCCGTCTCACCTGTCCTTCTGCAGACAGTCACCAGATACACAGCAAGAAACAACACTCCGTGCTAAGCAGCCCATGTCAGCTATAACTTTACATTGTGGATTAGCGCATGGCTAACGTGCTGAGCTCTCTCCTACTGTACACATCACGACAATAGTACATCCTGACAAACTACACAGTGAGCTGAATGTTCCGGGCACGTAAAGTTATAGCCTAGTTTATGTGAAGCACAGCTGAGCTGATGTTACTCACTTGTCTAGCAGAAGCACAGCAGCACCTGCTGTCACTCACCATGGAGGGAAGGAAAGAAAAACCACACAGATGTGTAGCCTACGCGGGTCAATGTCTGGTCAAAGTCCTTCTACTTGATATCTCAGCCACCACTCCTTCTTCACAATGTCTTTGTGACAGCAGCTGGACTGTTGTCTCCACCCAGCTAGCCTGTCCGCTGGGTTAGCCCCTCCGCTCCTTCTCGGCGCCATCGGTGCTCACTCCGCGGTGGTGAAACTCCCAATGGTGATGGCTCGGTATGGGCCAGACGTTCCAGCGCGTCACTCGGACAAAAGTAGTTCATTTTCTTTGCTGGTAATGATGTGTTTTTGTCCCCGGTTTTGCTGCGTCTGGCACTACTCCCTACTATGTTGAAGGAGGTTGTGGTTTTGCCAGGTCAGTCAGTCCTATTGAGAGGGGTTAGTGTCCACCGGGGAATTGACAAATCCCAAATTAGCTGCTTTTGCGCATAACCGGCTTCAAAATGAGGCTCTGAGCGTTGACCTCTGCAGAAGTAACTGGGTGTTCATTGTTTTGACTGGAAAAATCGCTCAGCATTTTGGCAGAGAAACTACGTTTTTTTGGCAAAACTGTTTACAAATCAATCGCATTTGGAGTTGATATTGAAGTGCAATCCCCATTTCATATCCGAGTGAAGTTCTTTTTAAACGTCAGTGTCAGTTTGTCATGTTTTTATCAAACTTTCCCCGCTTGAAAATTCAGCAGTTTACATACGCCATCATGCACGCACATTCCTACGCACAATTAGCTACACATCACACTCTTCGCCTGTCTATTCGTTTGGTGGGTTTTTCTGGCCTCTCTTGGACTTTATATCAATATTTTCTATAGCTGGTTCACAATAGCTTGGGCTGATAGCCAGTTAGGCATGCAGGGAGCAGTTTTTTAATTTATAAATCCGCTTGTGATATGGAGACAGTTCAGTCTGTCAGTCAGCAGCTCTGCCGTGCAAAGGCAAAACACTGTAACATCACAATCGGTCGAAAATAAGTTCTTATCATTTTGGGGGTATTGAAGACCTCCTTTATCATGTGGATGAATATTTTGAGTCAATTTTATTTAAAAAAAAAAAAAAAAAACTACCACCGAAAATCCGATCTGAAACCATGACAGAATGCCGTAACTGCAGTTACTGTGCTTAGCCTTTGTTTCGGGACACTGACGTTTAGTTAAGATACCCTGGCTTTGTTTAGCCACGCATCAAAGTTTTGTGACTGTACAGACCTGAGTTCATGGTCAGTGATAGTTGATGCAGGCTCATGTACGTCTCCATCATATAGGCTACCTCCTTGTCAGCTAGCCTGCCTGTCATCAGGCCCATAAACAATTAAATGCACATCTTCCCTTTTCTTGTAAACCGATAAAATCCATGCCAGCCACGTCATCTGCAATGTTTCCACGATAATCCACAAATTAGAGTAAATATTCCTTTGATGCTGCAGGCGAGCAGACAAATTCTTTGTGATCAATGAGTCCGCAAGCTAGGCTACCCTATGTCCACTGTTGGTTGCAAAACAAGCCGTTAAAGAACATCCCTGCCATGAAACTTTTTTGGTCGATTGTGTAATATCTGAGATGACTGCTGATCAGGAAAATCCAATTCCATCATTATACATGTCTGCTATGTCAGGCACATCATCAGCAATGTTTCCACAATAATCCACTGTTAGAGCATTTCCTTGGTTGCAGGCAAACAGAACACTTCTTCGTGATCAACAAGTCCGCAAGCTAGTCCTACCTGATGTCCATAATTTGTCGCAACGCAAATCGAACAGACATTCCGCCTGTAAAACCCTTTCTTTGGTTGATCATGTCTGAGTTAAGCTGCTTTCACACTGGACGCGAAACAAATTTTTTACACGACAGATTGCATTCAAAGTCAATGCAAAGACGCGAATACAGGCGCAATGTGTGTATTAGCGTCTTTACATTGACTTTCAATTAAAAATAATTTCCTGTATTTATTCATACTGTATGATGCGAAGTAATTTATCTGGTGGCATTCTGTCTCTGGTGCCTCACACCAAACTGGAGCTATTCTCTATCATGAAGATATGATGTAATGTCACCACAGCTCTGTATAGCAACAATGAAATGTATCTAATTCATTGATAATCATTCAAAAGAAATGTCATGATACGCAATCAATTATTAAAAAAACTAACGGGACTTGTAACAGTACTCGTCTAACTGGTACGCGTCTAAAACTGGAAGTTGGTCAAAAATAGCCAGGCGTCTATCTGGGATGACACACAGGCCAGAAGCATGCTTCAATTCACCCTCAAAATAATTGTTCTGAAACTCATAATTTCACTTCGAATGACACATTCGCAATCTAAGGGGATTCGGCTTACTTTTGCTTAACATGTTTGATGCAATATTCCACCAAACATCGGGAATTTACGGCAATTTGAAAGCCATATCAATAAAACGTGGCTTGAATCATCGCTGTTTAACACTCAGAGCCTCGTTTTCAAACTGGAAGATGCGCTGATCATTTCAAATTCTGCAATTTGGGATTTGTCAATAGCCAACACCAGGCAGTCACAGAAGTGACGTTGTTAAAGAAGACCTGCCTTGATGAGAGAACTGACCGCATGCTCAATTGAATTTTGATGCAGATGAAGCGTGTGGCAAAATGCCATGCAGTACAGGGAGCACTGTTGTACATTAAAACCTTAAACACACAAAGGGATGTGAGGATTTCATTGTCACTTTGCAAATTGAATTGTCAATTGCCAAATACATTTTCAAACTGCATGATGAAATTAAATACTGAATTGCCATTTTGCCAAATGAACTACCAACTGAATAAAGGTGCAAGAATGCCATGACATTTGATTAATTCAATTTTAATTCTTGATTATCATTGAGATTATCAAAACTGTATTGAAAATTGCATTGCCACTTGGTTCATTAAATTGTCAATTGCAAAAATCATTTTTGAATTGCATGACAAAATTAAACATTGAATTGCCATTTTACCAATTGAATTGCCAATGGCCTATAAAAGTGAACATATGCTTCCATATTCTTTGGGTACCCAAACATCAGTCGATATTGGCGTAGGTTGAATACAGAATCCATAATCTCCCCATCCAGACACAAAATGTACACTTCTCACCCTAGAATACTCCTGAACAAAAGATATTACTGCGCATAGTCCGAATCAACGCTGTGTGCTGCCTTTTTCCACACGGAAAGCGAAAGAACTTATAATACCCCAACTTTTCAATAGAATTTGTGCATCTTCTGCCCCACATAGTCTGCAAAGAGCACGCATATTCCAAATCTCACTTTTTCACATCCTTAAACCGAAAAGTGTCTATGGGTAACGTCATGGTTGTGTCATCCTTCTTTTTATACAGTCTTTGCTCACAGCATGCCATTTGATAATCCCCTAACGCCGATGTTACTGCCAGGGGGATGTTGGGCTTTGGGGAGTAAATTTTTTTTTTTTAAATGCCGCGGTAACTAAAATATATAAATACAATGCAATATGAAGAAGGATTTGCAAGGATGGAACCAGACTGACTTGCAGTCCAGCAGAGTCCCTTTCTTCGGATGTAAGTTATGATCATGAGCTGTAATCGTGACAAAGATCCTTTAATCCCATTGTAATTGGCTGTAATTCACCTAGAGGGCGCTGTGAGATAGTCTTCAATGAATGGTAGTAAAAGGAACTAAATTGCATAAATAATAATTTACACGAACCTTTTTAACCCCGTTTGTAAAAAAAGTTGGGACGCTGTGTAAGATGCACATAAAAACAGAATGCAATGATTTGAAAATCATATAAACTTTATTCAATTAAGAATATTAAAAATAAAACATCGGAGCTGCCGGATAGCTCACTCGGTTAAAGCACCGCACAGCAGAGCAGAAGTGACTATCATAGTGCGGGTTCGCACCCTGGTCGTACCAACAGGCAGTGGTCGGCAGCTTTTTCAGAAGTAGCGCACAATTGGCCTTTGCGCTACAGGGATGCAAATTGGGAAGGGGTTGCCGGTAAGGGAAATATTTATTTAACCAGATGAGTCAATTGAGAACAAATTTTCATTCACAATGATGATCTAGGCAATATTCAAATAAAAATTGGATGCTTTGTTCGTTGCTCAAGTGCGTCCTGTTAGCCAGCCGGCCACTTGTCAGGAAGATTCTCAGCTTGTTCATCGTTCTGCCCTTGTTTAGAATTTGCGAGGATTCAACCAATGAGTGTAAAGAAGCAGTATTGATGGGCACATGCTTCAGAGGAGAGCCATGAACCGTCTCTCCCTCGTGAATTGGCAACAAAGGGTCACATAGTAAGGCTTGTATTGTACATAGTTCCTCCATGGACCCTTTCGGTTTAAGGATGTGAAAAAGCAAGATTTGGATTGTGCATGCTCTTATGTGGGGCAGAAGGTGCACAAATCGCATTGAAAAGGTCGGAAATTATAACTTCTTTCGCTTTCCCCGTGGTAAAAGGCAGCTTGCAGGGTGGATTCGGACTGTGAACAGGAATCATTTCTGTTCAGGAACATTTTAGGGTGTGCAGCATAAATTTTATGTCTGGATAGCAAGATTACGAATTCTGTATTCAACCCACACCAATATCGATTGATGCTTGGGTACCTAGAGAAACATTAGGATAAGTAAACACTTTGAGCATACAGCGCCCTCCATAATATTGGCACCCCTGGTTAAGATGCGTTCTTTAGCTTCTAATACATTCAGTTTTTTTCTAAATAATATAGGACCACAAGGTAAAAAAGGGGAAAATCCAACCTTTAAATCAAGTGCATTTTTTTCAGTGGGAAAAAAAATCCCACATTAAGAAATAATTCTTTTACATCAAATCATGCGTGCCAAAATTATTAGCACCCCTGATGGTAATACTTTGTACAACCCCCTTTTGCCAACAAAACAGCGTCTTCTCCTGTAATGTTTCACAAGATGGGAGATTACAGAAAGAGGGATCTTCGACCATTCCTCTTTGCACAATCTCTCTAAATCATCCAGCGACCTGGGTCCTCTCCTCTGCACTCTCCTCTTCAGCTCACTCCACAGGTTTTCAATGGGGTTGAGGTCTGGGGACTGAGATGACCATGGGAGGAGCTTGATTCTGTGTCTGGTGAACCATTTCTGTGTAGATTTGGCCACATGTTTAGGGCCATTATCTTGCTGAAAGACCCAGTTGAATTGAACCCAAAATTGAATTTATTTTAAGGCTTTTAACACATCTTAACCAGGGGTGCCAATAATTATGGAGGGTGCTGTATGTCCAGTTAAGGAAATTTAGAGTTTAGTTGCTGCCATTTGTGTCAGTACCATGTCGTTAATGGCAGCTGCCATGTCACTGATGACACTCTGGGTTTCTAGGGCAGGCGCAGCATATGCATTCGTGATCTTAAATAGTAATGTTAAATTCTAAACCCCCAAATTCTCACTCAAAAAAAAATTCCATAAAATATATTGGCGCCCCCCCCCTCCCAACATTGTTCTGGCAAATAAAAAGGTGGAAAAAAAGTCAAGGTTGGATACGAAATTATTACGATATAGCTAGAGTAAGCTCTATTAGTTTTCTCCTACGAGAGGCTTGAAAGACTATACCGGCAAGATACTGTCAAGGCAAGTCCTTGAAGTTGTTGTTTTCAGCACAGATCAAAATCGAAAAGCAAATGGGTAGGGATCAGTCAAACAGTAATGATATGGGCTTCTATTTTACATGTGTATCTGCACACTTATCCATGTTGAGAGGAGATCAGTATCATGCATGCTTCCCCGATGTTTTGAGCAATGCAAATTTGTCACAAGAACACTGTAGTCATTAGCTGACTTATGGCGTGGGACCCAATCATAGTGGTGTAAATGACATTATTTCACCTCTGCAAAACTAACTGGTAAACAAATTTAACTTTGTGGGCTATATATAGCAAGTAATTATGAAATCGAAATCACAAGGAAACCGAATGATTATTGCAAGCAGCGAAATGAAAACGATACTTACACGTAGCTCTGAGGGGCTAAGCTCTAGAATGTAAGCCCCTCAGAGCTGGCCCAGACTGTACATGTCGTATGGCGCTAACATCCCCCTTTGGCTTGATATCTGTTTGCATAGAGTTTAACTTCTACTTAACGTTGTGTATAGCCTATAGGATCAAACTAAGCCAGTCCCTTTTCCAAATGTGGATACAAAAACTGGACACTGGACCAACAGTAACAGCTTGAGACAACAACAGATGAAATAATTCTTAGTCAATTAGTGGGCTAATTTCAATAATTTATTATCAACCGGTGCCTATTTCTCCGATCAGATTGCTCTTTCCTTCTAGCTTGTGTCGGTGTGAGATCCTTTTGTTTTGTAGGGAAACAGACCAAGCGAAGTCGGGCCAGCCGCTGACAAAATGAGTACTGCAGACTCTAGTATGATCATTTGGGACAAAGTTCTTCAGATTCATAGCTCGAATCCACGCCTGTCGTTGTCTCTTGCCATGGGAATGCAAAAAACCTTATGCCCCCGTCTTAACGATACCAGTTTGTGCACCCCACCAAGCAACAAGTAGCCGCCATAGTTCCTTTTGCCCCACATCAGCTCTATTGCGTATGCGCATGTGAACTTCCGGCCTTAAACCCAACTCGGCAAAAATTTGGGTGGGATTGGAGATGCAAAATTAATTTAAAAAAAAAAAAAAAGAAAGAAAACATCAGATATTGAAATTGAGATATGTCTTTGTTTTTTGAAAAATATATGTTTACTGTGAATTAAATGGCAGCAACAGATTGCAAAAAAGTTGGAGCTGGGGCATGTTTACTAGTATGTTGCATCACTCTTTTTTTGTTAACGGCATGCTATGCATTTTGGAACTGAGGAGACCAGCTGTTGTACTTTCGAAAGCAAAATGTTTTCTCGTTCTTGCTCGATGTAGGATTTCAGCTGCTCAACACTTTGAGGCCTCCTTTATAATATTTTTCAATTCATAATGCACCGAATATTTTCAGTGGCTGACCGCCTTCAGGCTTAGTCTGAACAATCACTAGTTCAGACTTTACCTAACATCCGCTCCCCCCCGAAATGAGGCTTGTTTAGAAATAGAATGATGTTTTGGCTGAATGAATTGTTTTACTGACTCTTTTATTTTCCTCCACAGGTATTTCACTGAGCGAAGTCCTTTCTTTGTATTGTCATAACTGGTATTTTTGAACGGTACTTCCCTATTTACAATAAATTCTTACTTACTGAGTTGGTTGACTAAAATAATTTTGTAGATGTCAAAATACTTAGGGACCTGACTGGATTTTTTCTTTATCAAGCACAGGACTCATAGTTTAATATTTTATCCCGCAGATTCATGCAAGATGCGTTGCTTTTTAATTAATTCAGTGGCAACTCTTGAATGAGACAACTAATATTTGAATCACTGCCCCCTTGTGAGATGATAAGGTGATTTAACAAGGATTGAGAGTGGGATGCTATGACAATTCAACTGGGCTTTTTCAATTTGTGTTTTTCATTTTTGTTTTGAATAATCTGTAAAATGGATACACTGTAATACAAATTAATTTTTAGCAGGGTAATTAGAAATGCTGTCGGAAATCCACAATACTTAGAATATTTTAAAATATTTCATAATTTCACTTTTCACCGTCTTACTTCCTAGGACAAAAGCATGAGGAGAAAATTATATTCTACCTCATATTGGCCAAAATTTTACACCAGCATGTCACATCTTTGGAACCCAAAGCCTAATGTTCACCTGTGAATGGCGGGGATAAGCAGCTCAGACGAAGTCAGAGCTCGCATTGAATAACCAAGGGCACAATGGAATTGGACTTATGATGAGGAAACCGAAAGTAGAATGAAATTTGTTTGCACTAAAAGGAATGAAACAGATTATACTTCTGACATCAAATTTCCATTTATCAATCTCCATATTTGGTTTCTGCCTTTCAATACATTCCTCAATGCTTGTTTTTTCCTCTGCTGTTTCAGCAAAACTGCCGGATAAGTGATAAATTGGTCAATAAATGTATATAAAACTAAGCGTGCTCACTGATTTTTTTTTTTCTTTTCTTCAGTTCGACTGTTTCTTTTCCTCTACAGTGACTTGTCTGTCCACTCTGTGAAGAATATCACAGACATTGTTGATAGCTCAGCAAACCTCGGCTTGTTGTCAAACAGCTACATAAGCCACTTCCATGGGTAAGAAATCCAGGTTATAATATGACATACAATAAAATAAAAAAAAACACCTTGTCAGTTGCATTTTATTTCCATATATCATCGATAATCACACAAAACACTGTAGTGTGCAAGTAAGATGTGTGATAACAGGCCACAATAAAAGAGCTACACAATTGGCCATTAACTCCAACAGCTTTGTTCCTCTCTCAGAAGAAAAAGAAAAGTCAAACATAATGAACTCATTTTCAAATTCATTTTTATTTACATAGAAAAGTGTTACTGAGAGATGTTCTCACAATGAGCAAATACTGTCGCACGACTGAATTATGTCAATTTTGTGATTTCAATGTGATTTCAAGCTTTCAACATAAACAGCCCCAGGAAACCAGTTTGAGAGATTATGAGGGCTTTTTAAATAGGCTTGTTATTTGCTAACTATAACCCACTTTTGGTGCCTTCTATAGTTAATGACACCCCTGGCGTTTACATTGCACAAATCAGACTATCGATCTGCGTAACACTGGATGGTGTCGCTGCCTCCGAAGAGAACACTGATACACGGAGGTATGATAAACAGCTCAACCAGTGGTTCAGAAATCTGCTCAGAAACACGTCCAATGGCAGCACACGAAGAAACCATGAACCGGCCAGACTGGTCAAAGAAAATAATGTCCTTCAGACTTTCTAAGTCTACCCCCTATTTCAACAGTTATCCTTTTAACGGTTTCCTGGGTGTTTTATTATGGTTATAAGAAGAATATTTATCCCATAACACAAAATATTTCTAACAGGAAATTTTACATACAAAATACATTCTCGATTCAGGGTTTAATTTACATGGAACTAAAATATTTAATTATTCATTGAAATACAGTAATTGTATTCCTTAATAATAATAATAATAATAGACTACACTCTGTCAGAGGACTAATTTTAGAGAGTGTCAGTGATGTCTGTGACAGTTCTTTCTTTGCACTTTTACAACAAGTGCTGTTCTTAATATACAAATAGGACTTGAACAGAAACTGTGTCTCCTTAGTGTGAGGAGATTTGATGGACAAAACTCATTAGTTAGGGCTATGAATCTGATGCTTCCCCATGGCATCTTTGCGTAAAAGTCGGAAAAGTCCACTACCTCCAGGCATATTCAAAGAACAGAAAAAAAAGAAACAGTTTCAAGTTCAAGTAGAAAATTGTGATTATATACAAACTTCCTTCCAGTTTAGCCCTTGTTTTGCTTGAGTTGGAGTTCTCCCTGCTCTGCAGCCGCTTCCATGGTGCAGGGTAATGTCTCTGACAAATATTACAAATGGGAAAAAGTTTCCAGGCAAAATTGTCCAGGATGCATATCAATACACACACACACACACACACACACATACAGACATGCATGTATGCCCATGCATACAGACACACACACGCTCACATACACACACAGACATGCATGTATGCCCATGCACACAGACGTACACACACACACACACACACACAGACATGCATGTATGCCCATGCACACAGACACACGCAAAAACTTGAGCTGAGGGAAAGGAGGGCTCCTAGGAGGAGGAGGTGATATTCCCAGAGGAGATGATAGTCTCCCGAGGAGAATACTCCGGGTCTTCCTTATTGGGATGGGATGAGTTGTCAGACTTGCTCCTGCTGAATTCTGCACCAATGATTGGTCGTGTAAACTTGCCGCCGGGCTTGTTACAGACAGTGCAAAGGAGCATCTTGAGGAAGGCACGGCGCATTTCATTGCTAGTGAGCGTGTAGATGAGCGGGTTCATGGCCGAGTTCAGCACAGCCAGAGCCAGGAACCACTCAGCCTTGTATAGGATGTCGCACTTTCGGATGTCGCAGGCCACGTCCAGCAGGAGGAGAATGAAGAGAGGTGCCCAGCAGGCAATGAAGCAGCTCAGCACGATTATCACAGTCTTCAGCAGCGCCAGTGACTTCTCCGGGCTCTTGCTCCCGCGACCATTGGAGACCTTGCGGAAGACCAGCTTGCGGCTGCGCGTGCGCACCAGCGCGTAGATTCGCGCATAGAGAATGACGATGGCCATCAGGATGACGCTGAACACGGTGGTACAGAAGAGGATGTAGGTCTTGTGGTAGAGGGGCAGCACAGTAGAGCAGCTGTTCATGCTGTTAATGCAGTTCCAGCCCATGATAGGGAGGCAGCCCAGGATGGCGGCGATGAACCAGCAGGTGCTGATGAGCAGGAAGACCCGGCAGGTGTTCCCACTGTTGTGCAGCTTCATCTTCAGCATGGTGAGGTGCCGCTCGATGGCAATGGCCAGCAGGCTGAACACAGAGGCTGCCAAGGCCACAAACATGCTGCCCTCCCGGAAGAACCACTGTGTGGGTGTCAGTCTGTAAGTGTTAGCCCCAGATAGCAGGATATTTGCCGTGTATGCCACTCCAGCCAACAAGTCTGACAGAGCCAGGTTCCCAATGAAGTAGTACATGGGTTTGTGGAACTTCTTGGTCCTCCAAATGGTCAAGAGGACCAGCACATTCTCAAGGATGATGAAGCAGCAAACAATGATGAATATCACAGAATCCGCCTTGAGCCCCGAGTCCTTCCGTCCCTTCCCTGTGAAATTGTAGTGTCTCGCTATCAGGTCGGAATACATGGAGTCCTCCATTATCCTGTCCTCTTTCTCCGTGGCTTATAAATTCCCAGATATGTGCAATCCACTAGTTAGTCCATTAAGGGGCGCAATCGAACAAGGCTTCGTCGGTGCCTGAGCCAGCGCTCGGTTGTTCAGTTTTTATTTACCGTTTGTTGAAAAAAACTTCTCATTTCCAAAAAATATGAACCATATACTGAGGGACCGCATTTTGAAAAGCCTGCAAAAAACAAAACATTGTCACTCAAAGGTACAGCAAAATTTATATTATAACCACAATGTGGAACTGGATTTGTAGGCTATTGTTACAGTCGCACATTCCCCAATAGCCCTAACCGTTATAAATTAGGCAGCAGCATATGATGGTTTGTGTATCTCCCTCAATTCACAGAAAAACTAACTATAAACTAGTATGTTAAAGTCTTGAATAATTTCATGATTAAGTGTTATAACCTCAGGCTTGATCACAGCTTAATCAACCGAGGAAAGTAGCCTTTTGCATTTCCCTTTACTGTCTAATTTTCTGTGACTGCGCCAGGATTGCATAGATGTCCGAGGAGAAAAACTAAACAGATTAATTCAGGAGCTGTCAAAATAGTCCACGTAATCTATCGATGATAAACCTTGCAAATCCACACAACAATGAAACCTTTTAATCGAGATAAATATTTTCTATTTGCCTTTAAAGGAACTTCTTGGAGCTCCAATGTCCCTCAGAAATCGAATTTGCGAACAGGTTTTAATGTCAATACTATCTCTTTCATCAGAAAATAATTACTTGCCCGAATAGGAAGCAATAAAGAGCAGGGAAACATCAGATCATATGAAAAAGCGACGATATTTATACAGTGAAAATGCATTCTCTTTAGACAACTGGCTACCGAAACTACTTGCGAGGATGATGAAGCCTACCTGTTTCAAATAAAGCGACAAAGACAGTTCCGTGTAATTTAACACGGACTGAAAACCCATTGTCAAGTCATTCACTCTGGTGAATTATTAATTTTACCATAATTTTTTCTTCGTGCGTATCTCTGTAAGCCAACTTTTTAATGTGGGATGAAAATAAAGGGAAGAATTTGAATGTGGCACATCGTTTTGCCTTACCTTAAAAATAGATGTCCATCTCCTTTCTACAAATATCTAGAAAATAATCTCTCAGAAATAAATTCAGAGCATCAGAATATATTCCAATTGAATGGTGCGTTCTTCAACTCGTACCAGAAGGACAAACTGCTAGCCCAACTCATGTCAAGCTGTAAATGCGATTTTTTTTTTGGTTCAGCCCCTCTCATTCATCTTCCCTCCCCCTTCACTTTCATTATATTCAAGTCATGCCACATAACATTTCGAAGACCTTAACCCGGTTAGACTGAAATCCACAATATGAATGTTACTTTGAAGAATTTCAGGATCAATGGACCTGGTGGAAATTAACTGAAATCCCATAGTTCACGGATACTTTGCCACGCCCGTATAGCCTACTTATAGCCTATTTATGGTCAAAATTTTAAATGCCACGAAACCCCTTCTGAACTTCAGCCTGATATCAAAACCAATGACAAACGTATGAGCATCCAAGGAAAAAAATATGTCGGTTTATTGAGAAGTAGGCGTATCCTATAATTCGTGATTTATGATCTGCGTTGTTTATTATTCATCATCAGTTTTCACCTCTGAATGCAATGCTTTATATTAATCGTCTTTACGATTAAAATCAAAATGATCAAATGTGAGCTGACATCTGGTCCGGAACCTTCTCACATTCCCACTTTCCTGTCTGGTCGCTTGTCTCGCAAAAAAAGCTGTAGAATCGATAGTTAGGAATGAATTGCGAGCACTTTTCCCTCTTTTTTCCTCCTTAATAAAACCAGTCATCGTCATCAGCTTCATTGTTTTTATTAGAAGCAATATTAGCCATTATGATCATCATTATAATCGCGGAGGGCTGCAAAAGTGTCTTCTTGTTGACTGTCACTAGTAGCTCTCGCGCTTCAATTATCATAATTGTGTCTCAATCTTGGCCATTTGGGTCTGGAGAGACGCTTATGTTTTCGATCTGTTGGCTTTCCAAGACGTGCAGCAATTAACCAATGTCTGTGAAAACAGCAAGAGTGGGATGCCAGGGATAAATCTGCGCCTTTGTCTAGATGAGTCTGTGAGAAGAAACTAAGTTTGATACCGGAAAGAACAAAACTTATTGATATAAATGACGAAATATGTATAGTTTTTTTTTTATTAAATTTTATTTCAGTGGACATTTACAAACTTTTATATCTTGTGGAATTTGATGAAAAACAATATCATGACAGAGAACACACATTTGCCCTCATTGGATTGTATTGATAGCTAGGCATAGTGAAACTCTTGGGAAGTGAACCAGCTGGATATTCCAGGGCTAAGCCACCCTAGAACTGAAATGTAACGACTCCAACCCATCCTCTGTGCCCCATTTTTTCTTCTGCACTTGAATCTCAAGTGGGGTGTATAATCTCTTAAGGTCATAAGGTTAATCTCAATTTCCGCTGCCTTCATATCTCGGGTGGAGCTGGGGAAAGTGTGGCACACGCCCTTCCAATTTTGGGGGGTTTGAGGTTGTTTTCTGATTGGCTTTGTTGTTCCCCCTTTCTAGTTTGTTATCCTTCTATTTATTTCAAAATTAGCCAAATTATTTGCTTTAGAGCATAAACTAATGATGATTTGAGTAATTATGAAGCTTAGTAGGAAATCTAATCAGCTGGGAACACCGTTGCCTGCTTTCTTTTTTTCTGGTGGGCCAGGGCTATTTCCAGTGATATTTGATCAGTTCATGATATGAATGATCCTTCTTATCAAGTGATAGAGGCATAAAATCTTTAATGTCCTGTTATTCACGTGCAGCTCTGAACAAAGCCTTCAACCTATCCACTCCGTCTGCACTTAAGTTACAGCACAATGATGAAAAGGAAGTGTCCTGTACAAAAGCATGTCCTGTTCTAGCTATGCTGTTTGTTTGAGGAAAGACTCCAGAGGCAAAGTTAAGTGAGTTAAATGATTATGGTACCCCCTGGGTGGCATTTGGGGAAAGAAGTTTCTTAGAGAGTAATTCTGGTGGGTTTCCTTCGAGATGAAACGTAAAAGTAACTTTTAGAGAAATGACAAGGTGGTTAAAACTCACAGACATGGCGTTATGCGGCCCGTGTGGGTGGAGGGCAGGAGATAGAACTTAATGTCACTCCGATCTTCCTGGACTGGCAGGACAGCAGCAGGAATGTGCTGTGTTGAGAGGATTCATCCCCGAAATCTGGCAACCATCAAATCAAAAAAATGATCAAAAGTATGCTTAGTGAGAGACTCCCGGGTGAAGGCCTTTCATTTGCAAATCAGTGTGGTCACCCCTCCTTTTAAAATACATATTTCACCCCTAACGGAGATAGATGTCCCATGAAATTACACAGATGCTTTCAGGAGGAAAAAAAATAGCAAAACAGATAAAAGTTGTGTTCTCCCTCCCGCAGAAATTTCTTGAGTATGGCAGAACGTTAACATAAATCTTAACCAAATGCTAGCAGTTCCTATGCCCTCTCTTCCCTTAGAAAGTAGTCCATCAACCTGAAAGTCATTGTCATGTCATAAAAATGATTTTTATGAGAGTAGTAAAACCAAATCCCTGTTTATTTTGTGTGCAAAATTACACGGCCCGGCAAAAAAAAAGGGTCACCGTTTGGAAATTAATGAACAAATTCTATAATTGGATCATTATTGCAGTTATTAATCTGTTTCAGCTGGCAATAATCATTTTTACCCTGACTCATGAAGCGAATTGCAACTCATGTCTTAAAAGATCATATTGGAAGACGCATCCCTTGATGGTGGAAAAGATGATAGTGTTTCAGAACGGGCAAGTTAATGACCGGTATTTAGCAAAGAAAACCATGAATGACAAAAACAAGTATGAGGAATCATTTTCACAAACAAATTTGCCACCACAAAGTCCTGACCTTAAACACATTAAAAGTTATTGGTATGTGCTTAAGAAAGACCACCGAGTGGTTCAACCATTATGTCAAGAATACAAGATCTCGGCCAAAAGTTGTAGCATTTCTAATCGAAAATAAATGTTCTGGCATTGCACATAGTTGTCAAAACAATGACAAGACGAATATGCACTGTAATCAAAGCTACAGGGGTTCCAACTAAATATTTGAGTGAGCGACTTTCTTTTTTGGCTGGGCAGTGTATAATGTCACAACAAGGCACAATCTTTTACTGGCTTGTCTTTTCAACAAAGGAATTTGGGCTGATCGACAAAGACACTATGTTTTTGGTAGTATTTTTGTGGTATTAATCATTTCTAAGCATTCAGTCTTTATTCATATGAAAAACTCTGAACTCCGGTGCAATTTGAAGGTCATGCCATCTGTGACCTTGGGCTTTCGTAGGCGGTAGACAAACAATGCCGAGGCAAAAGGGGGCTCTCTTATGAGAAAGAGAACAGCTGGGATAATTCGGGAAGTATGAACCCCTGCTGTTACAGGGGATTGAAGGGGAGAAATTGTCCGGTAAAGTGGAGGTTGGGGCCAGGGTGGGTGGGGGTCCTCAGAAGTGGACACACTGGGTTATTCTCAGCCCCTTTCACTGTCTGTGGGACCGAGTTTCATGACTCACAGCACAGAATGAGGAGGAGGTGAGGTCATGTTCTAGAAAGAAAGGCGGTAGCGCCCTTCCACAAACCACGTTTTACAATTACTCACCAGTAAACCACATCCATGAGAATCACCAAAAAACATGGAAAAACATTAAGTCAAACAATGCATGAGCTTTATAACGATTCAATGATCATGATCCCCAGCATCATCAACAATATTACAGATAACACTGATCACCATGTCCCTGTCGTGTCTAGTGCATCTCAAAAGTGTGTGTTGGTGTCCTGCAACATCGAGAATGAGATTTTAAGCAAACTGTGCGTTTGGCTCTTCCACGGCTCTGTTGATTAGCTGCACTGTATCAGACTCACTGTCTGAAAGAGAGGCTTCCGCTTCCTCAGAGCTGGCAGGAAGATGATGGAATTTACAGGACCCGCTTTCCCATGAGCATAGTCTGCTGATGTCACAATATTCTTCCAACTGGACAACAGACACTACAGTTTCCTTTGCAGTCAGACCGGCACTTGGACATCACATGGACAATGTGAATGCCACCTTCTACTGGTGATCTAGTTTGTTGGCACTACAGTTCTATAGTGAAGCGTCCATATATATACTGCTATATTTAACCACTGTATTGGTTCAAATTTCAGATTATTTGTATTTTTGAGTCCAAATGGGACCATGTGTACAGTGTAGAAGTTGATTTTACATTTTACATTGTCCATACTGCAGTTTTGTGGGCTGCAAGATTCCATTTATTGACAGCAGTTTGAAGTCCTTTTAATCTCTTACACAAAATTTTATTGCAAATTGTAGGAGGGCTGAAATGAAGTATAATACTATGAGATACAATACGTTTGGTTGTGTTTGCACATGCACTCATGTGTTTGTATGTTTAAATGGGGAAAGCTAATGTAATCTTATACTCCTTCAAAGTAGAATCGTAAAAATGCCCATACCGTGTACACACGACATAAAAAACCTCTCGTAAAGCATTCCCGAGGAATTTGATGGCAGGAAATGAGCACAGGAAAGCTCGCCAAAAACTCACCTATAAAAAGGGTGCAATTCTGCTATTGTAAGGCTGCAGGTTTTTGCGCAGTCTAAGAAAAATATATACAGTATTTTATAGCAAAGTGGTAAATATTAAGATACAACATATAGTGCATATTTAGTGAGACTACGCTATGCCTAAAAAATGCCTAAAAAATTGGGACACTGTCCTGTTGTGATATAGTTTTATAATATGATTTTTTTTTTTTTTTGCTTGATCCAAGCTGAGTGGAAAACTGCCACCATTCTTCTACAGACTGTCTCTCTTGCATCTATCCCTCCAAATAATTGCAGACAGTCATTATGATGTTTACGCCAAGGCTCAGTCAAGACTATGTTATCTGTATCGACAGTTTTTTTTTTAGTGAAATACCGACACTCATTTATAAAAATATTTTTCAAATTAGCATTTGGAATTTCAAATATACTCTTTATCTTCAGCAACACCAATGCGGAAAAGAAAAAGTAAACACCTGAAGCCATATTTAAATTTTACAAAGATACAGGGTGCCTAAGACTTTTGCACAGTACTGTATGTTTAGTTATTTTAGAAAAACAAATACATATATTGCCAAAAATTCAATGTGATGAATTTAAACAAATCAAGCACTTGTTCCCATCGGAGTTCCTTTAAAGCTCTCGTTAAAACCCTCAGTCAAAAACTAAATAAATAAATAAACGATTCCAATGATCTCGCAATCAGCAGGTCATAAGGTAGGTTGCACAATGAAAGAAGAAACAGTAGATAAACATCATTACATCCTTTCACCACCCCCATGCCCAAAAAAGAGACCACTGCTCTGCTTCCTATTTCCGGTTCTCACAAATGGTCCTGGGAGAGCTCTAAAATACCACCCCAAGCAATAGTCACAATCTACTGAGCAGCTGACAGTGAGAGAACAGATTTCCTCAGGGACTCCATTCACAAAAGTGCATTGGGGACCTGAAGCTTTAATGTGTCACTGCCAGAATGGGGAGTCGTGGTTCAGGGTGTTCTTTCGATATGATGGGCGATTGCAAGGATTAAATATAACGCGTTGCTGAATACCCCTCGGCCTGTGCACATCTATGGGTCACTGCGAGTTACCATACCAAATTTGACAAAGCTACAACCAATAGTTACTTTGTACTTGACCGGACAAGATTTCCACAATGAAGGTCACATCATTAAGGACAAAGGTAAAATCCAGCAAAAAACCTGACAGTGCATATCTACAGGTCATAGTGAGTGACCATACCAAATTTGGTGAAGCTGTGATCATTAGTTGCTGAGTACTGACTCGAACAAAGTCATAAACAGACAGACAGACACACAGGTGCCGATAATACTCCTCTGGGGTCTTGGATATTCAAAAAAATAAATGGATATACAAGCGAGGCAAAATGTACTGTATGACTACATTTCTTTATTAATCACAGGTGGTGTCAAAATGAAAATGGATGTAAATAGGAATGGAATTTACAGGTTGCATTAATAAATGTTTATTAATAAAATAGCTAATGAATTTTTCCTGCAGTTTAGAGGGACCCAGAATGTGTGGTGAAGTCAGGTAATTTGGGACACTTTTTGGTTGATTGCCATAAAAACCACTGGAGATTCTAAAGACTGCCTGAAATGCTATTTCCAGAACTTGTTCTCGATCTCTGTTATATGGCTATAAAGAAAATATGTTGCCAAGTATAATACTTAAGAAACTTCAGACCTTAAAATACATCAAGAACTCCTACTTCACGACAATGACATGTTCATATAAAATGGACAGCTAGGAAGGTTAAATGGGATATTTCAATATTCCCTTTCGAACTATACCTTCCCCCTCACCTGGATATGTGTGTGAATATGTGTGTGTGTGTGTGTGTGTGTGTGAGCATGTAAGAGCGGAAGAGAGACGTGCAAGAGTGGATACATGCATGAACATTATGTATGTATATTTGTAAAATGCACAGACGTGTGGTGAGCGTGTGTTTCCATGTTTGTAGCAATAGTGGCTAATTCTGGGCTAGTGTGGCTTACATGGACTCATTGCATCATCTTCAATACTTTTACTTGACCAAAATGACAAAAATGTCTGCAGTATGACCTGTTAACACACAATAGCATAGTGACTCATGATTTTATGGCACCTGGTAGCCCAGAAACATGCAGGTTTTACTTCAGAAAAGTGTCCCATTCTGGCGTAATATTATGTCCCATTTTACCTATTGCATTCTGGGAAAATGGAACAGTCATTTAAAACCTCAAAAAGTAAAGTGCATTGTGAAAATATGCCATTAATTCAAATAATTAAATACAATTTGTTTCAGGTGTGTTTCATGAAGGCTGAATGTTAAGGTAACAAAAATTGTTTTGTGTCATATCTACGATTTGCATATTTGCTATTCTGTCATATAGGGTAGAGTGCAGTAATGATTATACACCACCACTTCTGTCTAAAAGAGGTCCTAATATATTACCTCTCCAAAATTTTTGGTGAAAATGTATTGAAAAATACTACTGTAGGTACTGAGAGCAAAAAAAAATAAAAATTCCTTCAAGCATATTGAGGTAAAAAGTATGGGTAATAAACAAAAACACTGAAAACATAATTTTTTTTTTATAGCACTTGAAAGGTTTTGCACTTTTTTTTGGACACTTGCACAGCCTGAATGCATGCTTGAAGGTTCATTCTATGATTATTACTGGTATAAAATTGTTTAAATTGGTTTGAGGCAACATTTTCCTGCAAAATTACCTTTGATGGTCAGTTGTTCCAGTATATAAGGTCTCATGAACTTTGAGCATCGTCAGAGTGACAAACGCGATGGGACAAGAAAAGGAGCTCTCGGGGATTGTTTGTGGCCACATTGTGGCCTTATATGATGCTGAAGGCATTTAAATGCTGCATCACTGGCATGTAAGAAACACCATCATCAAGTGTTTCAAAGAGTCCGGTTCACTGAAAACTATTGGCGATAGATGTGCAAAACAGAAGTTAAATGCCTCTGATGTTTGTTATCAGTGTATGACAACTTTAAAAAATCAGTGTTTGACAGCCTGACAAGTCTGTGATGATATTAATGGCACCAGAAGAGAAGAGAAGAAAGTATCAAGATCTATTATTTCCAGATGCCTGTGTGAAAACGTTCTTATTGGTCGTGTTGCTGCCAAGAGCTGGCAACATCAAAAAGTGACTTGAGTTGGCCAAGAAATTCAAGGATTGGACACCAATGGACAGGGAACAAGTTATTATTGTTTGGGGGGGCAGTCTGCAGGAAAGGAGCCGGCGATCTCATAAAACCTGACGGAATCACAGCTCAAATGAATTATCAAAGCAACTCCAAAACCTGTATACACTCCTGATCAAAATCTTAAGACCAGTTAAAAAATTGCAAGAATTTACGTTTTGCACTGTTGTATCATAAGAAGGTTCTAAGTAGAGTTTCAAAATGCAAAAAGAAGAAATGTTAGCAAGAGACTAAATGTTTTGAGCAGACAATTTATTGAAAAGAACAATTTAACTAAAATAGGCTGTTCATCAGCTGATCAAAAGTTTAAGACCATAGCTCAAAAAAACCCCTAAAACAGAAATTAAAGTCTCAAAAACAGACTCAGTAATGAGTAGCTCCACCATTATTGTTGATCACTTCAAAAATTCGTGTTGGCATGCTTGATGCGAGTGTTTCCAAAAGGCTTGTAGGAATGTTGCTCCAAGTGGTGAAGATGGCTTCACGAAGGGCATCCACTGTCTGGAACTGATGTCCATTTTTGTAAACTTCCCTTGCCATCCATCCCCAAATGTTCTCAATTGGATTTAGATCAGGGGAACATGCAGGATGATCCAAAAGAGTGATGTTATTCTCCTGAAAAAAATCCTTTGTCAGACGGGCATTGTGAATTTCAGCATTGTCCTGCTGAAAGACCCAGTCATCACCACACAGACGAGGGCCCTCAGTCATGAGGGATGCCCGCTGCAACATCTCCACGTAGCCAGCTGCTGTTTGACGCCCCTGCACAACCTGGAGCTCCATTGTTCCATTGAAGGAAAAAGCACCTCAGATCATGATGGCACCCCCTCCGCTGTGCCGTGTTGAAAAAATCTCAGGTGGCATCTCCTTGTCATGCCAGTAGCGTTGGAAGCCATCAGGACCATCAAGGTTAAATTTTTTCTCATCAGAGAATAAAACTTTCTTCCAACTTTGAACGTCCCATGTTTGGTGCTCCCTTGCAAAGGCCAAACGGGCAATTTTGTGGCGTTGAAGGAGACGTGGCCTTTGAAGATGTTTTTTGTTTTTGAAGCCGTTCCTTTGCAGATGCTGTCTGATGGTTATTGGGTTGCAGTCAGCACCAGTAGTGGCCTTAATTTGGGATGAGGATCGTCCCGTGTCTTGACGGACAGCCATTCGGATCCTCCGGCTCAGAGCCGGTGAGATTTTTTTGGGTCTACCACTTGATTTTTTTGTTCCATAAACCTCAGGATCTTTTAAGAAATGCAAAATGACTGTCTTACTGCGTCCAACCTCAGCAGCGATGGCACGCTGTGAGAGGCCTTGTCTGTGCAGCTCAACAATCCTGCCACGTTCGAAGGCAGTGAGTTTTTTTGCTTTTCCCATCAAGAGGTCTTGACAGTGTGATTACTTGACAGAAAATGACATGGAATCCAAATTTTTTCCACAGATTTGGGCTTTTAAAGGATGTGGTCTTAAACTTTTGATCAGCTGATGAACAGCCTATTTCAGTTAAACTGTTCTTTTCAATAAATTGCCTGCTCAAAACATTTGGTCTCTTGTTCCCATTTCTTCTTTTTGCATTTTGAAACTCTACTTAGAACCTTCTTAAGATACAACAGAGCAAAATGCAAATTCTTGCTATTTTTAACTGGTCTTAAGATTTTGATCAGGAGTGTATATTGTTTATATACTCAAAGGCAATGAAAATGCAACACTCTAAATTTTGGTTTATTTTTTCTCAGGACCTGAGTAGTCCAATTTGAGTTCTTAAGTGATCATTGGGGTCACAATATGTACCTTGTTACACATGATCATCATGCAACTCAACTGTGTGAGTTGGACTCTCATCAATCCATATTGAGTACAACATATGGGATTTGGAGTTCTGCAAGTACAATGGTTGAAAGGGGTTGTCTTCCCTATATAAAGGCATGATAAAAGCCACACAAAAAACAAATTTTAATGTTTTTTGGGCCCTGGGTATGCTAAAGGCGGGAGTTAGTGCCTGGCAAGTGGCTCACTGTTTTGGGTGTAGCTCGTCCAGCATTAGTATGTTTTGGGTGTAGTACGTCCGACTGGGACGAGCTCTTTCATCAAGAGTACCTAGACCTCAAACCAAGCAGCAACTCCAGAATGCACTACAGGCAGAGGGGCGACAACTTCCCCCAGACAACCTAAGACGCTTAGTCAGGTCCATGAGGAGACGCTGTACTGCCTGTGTGGATGTTCGCAGGGGTCACACCTGATACTGACTGTTCTTTTGAGTACATTTTCAAATGTGTGTTCCGTTCAGCCTTGTTGTGATTTTTCATTTTCAACTTGTGGTCGTTATGTTTAATGCATCTGTTTATTATTGTCCAAATCGGCCATTAACACATTTAATTCATCAAAGTCAACCCACCCAACATATTTGAATTGTTGAAATAAGAAAATAAAATTGAGTCACAAAATAATTTGAATCCAAACTGGTGTTACGTTTCCATTGCCTCTGAGTATATATTGCTACCTGAGAGCTCGAAGATGAATGCCATTGAATAGTGGTTTTGGTCTTGTCCCTTGTGTACAGAGATTTCTCTGGATGCTCTGAATATTTTGATAATATTATGTACTGTAGAGGATGAAATCCCCAAATTTTACATTAAGAAATGTTATTTTAAATTGTTTCGCCCATGCAGTCTTACCCTGAGTGGTTCAGCCATTGCCACCTTTACGTCTGAAAGACTTTTTATACCCAATCATGTTGCTGCAGTGTTGCCAATTAACCTTCTTTGCAGTGGGATGTTCCACCAGGTGTATTTTTTTGGCATCATTCAAATTTTACAGTCTTTTGTAGCCCCTGTCCCAATGTTCTTGAAATGTGTTGCTGGCATCAAATTCAATATGAGCAGATGTTTATCCAAAAACAATAACATTTCTCAGTTACAACATTTGGTGTGCTGTTTTTCCACTATTCTCAATGAAATATAGGGTTTAAATGATTTGCAAATCATTGCATTCTGTTTTTATTTACATTTCACGCTCTCTCTCAACTTTTCTGGAAATGGGGTCGTAGATATTTCAGCAAATAAATTCTTTGATTGTTGCTCAGGCAAACGAAAATAGGAGTAATCAAATGTGAAACATGAGGTCACTGCAGGGCTTTCATGCCTCTGATGGCACGTCACTGTAGACTCTTTATGTAAAATCACTCCTTTTGCATTTACCTTGAAAATGACTCTGTCTCGTAATTATTCTTTCATAGCGTGGTGAATGTGCAGGTCACAACTTGTCCACGAGAGTGTTTTGGAGCTGTTGGATTGTGTATTTGATGAGTTTTGAAGCAGTGAGGGACCTGTACCGTTCACTTTTGTTACTTTCGCTGAGCATCTCGCGTCTCTCCCCCCTGAATCTCAAAACAAAAGGCACGGGTAACTAAAGGTAATATACCTACTCATATAACTATAGGGATTATGGCAATAGGCCAATTTGCCAAAATGTTGAAATATTCCTGAAATAAGCCCTGTGCCTCTGGTTCGAAAATGGCATTCTCAAAATGAAATGAGTATATCTGTGCAACTACTTGGTCCATTTGAATGATCTTGGTATCATTATAAAGGTTACACCATTTGGGATTTCTGTTGTGGTGTAAAAATCAGTATATATGTCACTGAGTCATAGTAAATTAAGATGGAACACAGTGTAAATGAAAGATCTCATTTTGCGCCTAACAAAGTTTTACTTCTATTCCTTGTGAATTTATTTAGTTGCAGTCTGAAATGTCTAAACAATTACAGCACAAAATCTCATCATTATCTGTGCCAAAGTTTATTCTAATCAAGCAAATCTGAGCAAAATTTGAGAGGAATGTCTTTGATTCTCCAAATTGGCAGTTTGGGTACCTTGTGTGCCATTTCAGATTTCTTTGGTACCAGGATGTAAAACTCTTTTAATTTCACATATATATCACTCCAGGCATTCATTGCATTCAAATACAACCACTTTTTTAATTTTAAAAAATTTTGAGTATTTTAATTTGTATTATTTTTGCCAGTCTTGTATACGTTTTCCCATTCAAAGAAAATACTTTCAAAGAAAATGAAGTTCGACTCCACTGGAGCAGATTTATATATATATATATATATATATATATATATATATATATATATACACACACAAATAAATACTGCAAATAAACAAAATTATAAATACAAAGAACAAAATCCCCAGCAATTATTAAAAAGAATAAATGAATAAATTAAAAGAATAATGCTTTTACTGTAAAAAAAAAAATGCACTTCATCATGGGATTTGTACCCCAGTTTCTCAAGGCACTTTGCTTTTACCACTATGTTTGCATGTACTTTAGCAGTATGTCTGCCGGTCTTTGAGTGCGGTTTAAAATGACAGTTTTTTTTTTTAAATTAAATCGATCTAAAATGACAGTGCTTATATAGCTGGATTCTGTGGACTTTCCTCTTTCATTTGAGGTATTGTTGGTACGCCTAGCACAAATTCAGTAGAAACACTAGCAACTGAGCACTGATATTATTTCATCCTATGTTTTGCTACATTCTTATTTACTTGCTTGGTGCTTGAATTGTACTGTATTTGGTTGAGGTAAAAATGGCTAACTCGAGCGTTTTGCTGAGTTTCTTCTCGTTAAGTGGATATACCACATGACGATGTTGTTGTTAAGATTCATGCTCTATTTATGATGCATAATGATCGGGTTTAAGAGGTTGTTTTCCCTCTCCTTCCAATGGGGAAATGGTTAGCTTGGGAGACTGTTGTTGCTTCAGTATTATGTATTGTTAATGCAGAATGAGTGCACATCACTGGGAAACTGCTCCCTACTGAAGTACCTGCTGAATATAATCCACTTGGTGCAACAGATGCATGTTATCAGGGCTGACCTGTATTTATTTGCCCATTCCATCAGCAGTTATAAAGACCCAGACAGGATAGTTGGGTTTTCACAGCCTACTACCACAATCTACTCTAGGCCCTCAATAGTGATTTCAATAACACAGTGTGATTGACTACCTGACAGGAATGTTTTTATTTAATGAATCTGTGAAAACAACAAAGAATATAACAGCTGTTGTCATGATAAAGGACGTGTATGTTTTCACACTAATATTGTTTTCATGCTTGGGATTGCTGCTGTTTTTCCTTTGTGTGTTGCTCTCTTTCTGTGCTACAATATAGGTTGCCTGTTGCTGACTGGATGACAACTAATTGCATGTAGTTTAAATGGAAGCCGGACAAGAAGATGGGACCCGCCTCCTTCCATGCTACCAACATGGCCTACACAACCAATTTGATGGTTCTTTGTAAGCGCTTGTAAGAATAGTAAACCAGGGGATGCAGTTTGTCGAGTGTTATCTTTGAAAGAGTTTGAAAGAATTGTAAACCTGACGATGCAGATTGTTGCGTTTACATTTTGTAAGCGCCTGTCAAAGTTTTGCACTTGACAGTGTAGTTTGTCTGTCAAAAGTTACTTACTGATACAATATCTTGAAAACATTGCAAATGTAAAGAGTAACTCCTGGAGCAGGATAGGGGGAGCCGCTTTTTTCTTTTTATTGTATTTATGTTTTTCTCCTGTGTTGGTAGTTTTCATGGGAAGGTAATTGGATTGTTTTCCTTTCCTTTCTTTTGATGGCAGGTAAGAGATATTTGTTGGGATGTTTTGTTGATTTTTGGCTTATGCTCGCCCTGACGTTGCATTACTCCAGTAAAATTAAAACGGAAATTTTTGACTGCATACTTGTTTGTTTGGTTTTCCTTGGAAGTAAGGAAGGAGAGAGTCACTTTTACGCTGCACTCCGGTTTTCCTCTGGGCCGGGCGTAACACTGTCCTTAATTTATCATAATGAGTGATATTAAAGGTGTTTTAATGCTTTCTATGCTTGAAAAACAAATAAGACACCACCGATTGTGGCAACCTGACAGAAATTGGACCATAAATGTTTGTGAAAACAAGTTAATGTTTTTTTAAAGCCACTATAAATGTGGAACTAAATAGATTGTAATAAGTTAAGGTGTCTTGCACATGCTAGCGCTCACATACACACAAACCATACAGGAACAAGGCATAAACAAAGCATCACACATCAAACCAAATGGGTGCCCAGCTTAACTGAGTGAGCATTTCAATTTTTTGTTTTTTCAACAGGAATTATAGGGGGAAAAGTGGTATGCATTATTTACAACTCTGTCAGCAGGAATTCAGAGCACAGGAGCCACACTTAGATCATCTGGCATCTGTAATAAATGGAAGATTGGAGTAATATTAATCTTGTACAAAGAGGATTCTTACAGATGGTCCGAGGTCAGGCAGGAGTGAACTGGAAACTTCCCAGGGGTCAGGCTAGGTGTAGTGGGAGGGACTGGTTCCAGGGCAGTAGCCTGGGTGACGGCTGAATGGATCGAGACACACAGGGCTGATGCACACACTTGAATTTGGATGAAGAGCAACTGGGAGAAGCGGCACTCGCCAGGACCACCGACACTGGAAACAGAATCGCTAATAAATAGATACTTTGCAGCTAAAGTTTAAACACAGAAAACAAAGGACGTGAGTTAAGAAAATGGGAGAAAAAAACCCTGAAATTTAAATGCTCATAGATGAGGATTAAAAAAGTGGGAATGAGTGTGCAATGCAGTGGGCAGTACATTCTCATCCCAACTCCTCATATAGTGTCGCTACCTGACCAAGTGTCAATATGCAACAAAAAAGGAGGCTTTTGATGCCATTATTTGATGCTACCAATTAGTGATTTGGTTAGGTATTAAATGGCATCAAATAATAAATTAATAATTAATAACAATTAAAGGCCTGGTTTAATTCATTAATAAATGTATTTATTTATTAATTATTAATAATTTAAAAATAATATAAAAAAATAATAAAAAGCCTGGTTTATGTTAACATGTAGAACCTCTGTTATAAACTGATTGTAAAATTACCGTTAAAATAACTGGCAAAAAAGGTGCCAGTTTAGAAGTGTGACAAGTCAGGATAAGACTGGGCTCCATGGGAAGGAAACACAAGGGAAGGGGTCATAAATGAGACAATAACTGAATACAAAATGCAATTACAAAACGAAACCGAAACCATCACAGATGGCCAGACTTTGGGCAAAACAAAAAACTCAACATTTAGGACGTGACACAGCACTGTGCAAGTGACAAAATATTTCAAGAGGAAGTCTCACGTCCACCTTTAATTTCTCAGATTTTAAAGTCATTCCTCATAATAAGTGACATTTTTTTCAATTCATCATGATCATAGATTGACATGATGCAAAATGCAAACATCTTGATCCAATTTCAACCGCCTGGTAAGACTGTCTTATATTTTGAGTCAAAAATGCAGTATTTATCTGAGAGAAACTGACTGTGTGATGACGGTGGCCTGACTCACTGGTGCCCCCTCAATACTCAATTTGGGGAATATGAGCCTCCGAAGAAGAACCTTTAAGAAGCAGGGAAAAAAATGATCAGAGAAAATGATGCTGAGGCTTTGACTTGGCGGTCAGGGTTTGTGAGAGACCTGGTGCAGAGGCCCATCACCCTGGTGCAGAGGAAACTATGCCATCAATTGAAAAGAGTAAATGGCACTGAGGAGAAAAATCTTTTGCTCACAGAATGAACCCTCTCTTTACCTCCCCCATTCTCCCTCTTTCTCTCCTTTGGCAGCTGAGATCAAGACCTCTGTATCATAATGTCAATAACCTTGATTAGGCCAACATACAGTGTATGTAACCATCTATAATCATAGTAATTATTTTGAAAAATAAGATACTGAGAATTTGTTTCAGCAGTGGTACCCAAGGATGCTTTTAATTTATTTGCTTTCTTGCGCATCGAAAACATACATATATCAACAGTATTTCACAAACCCAGGGTTATCCATGACGTCTTGGAAATGTTTATAAATATCTCCTTTTATAAATATTCCTTGCAGCCCGGCTCAGGATATTTTCATAACCCCATCTATCTAAAAGCCCCCAAGTAAAGAAACCCTTCATGATCTCCTCTGCTTCTCCTGACTATTTTCTTTATTCCCTGCCATTACAAATCCATGCATGTTACATAATCATCATATGACAGAGACAATATTGAGCCTGGGCCAGCTTCAAACGTTTGACGTTCCAAAAGTTGTGGAAATGTATAATAACATTTTCCAGTGTTATTTCCTGGCCTGCTATGTTCGTACACAGTGTCTATGCTGGCTGCTTGGAGGCCCTGAACAATGGCCTGCCTTTCTCTGATGGTGACAGGGTTCGCCCATGATGTCACGTGATTGCAAGCCAGGGTAGGACAGGAAGTAGGTTCACACAGCAGACACATCCCCAGACCTGACCTCCTGGATGTCTGGGAGTCCTTTCTGCAGGTGGGGCAGCCAGTGGAGAGCTGCCAAAGGGCATGCCCAAACATCCCATCAACACACCCCTGGATATTACAGCCACCAAAGGCCACTGTTACGGGAACTCGCTGGATGCTATTGTTACGATTATTGCTGTGGTTTTTTTACTCATTGCTGCTGCCTTAATTATGATTCTCAGGCGGCAATCTCTGCTGTCTTCCTTCTCACGCCTCTCCCCTGTTCTCATTGCTTTTATGACAGTCATATAGCTTAAAGCAATATTGGATTGGACCCATACCAAGGTTTAGGGTTATTGGGGCCAAATAATAATAATAATAATAATAATAATCATAATAATAAATTATTTATTTATTTTGTTTTTTTTTTTTTGTTGTAGAAGTAGCAGTATAGTCGAAGTTGTAGCAGTTTAAGCATTATTTTGTTAGCCTCATAGCATAATTGCCAAAGTCATATTTTTTGCCTTTTTTTTCTCAAAGCCTTAAAAAAATCAATTCTCCTACATAATTTAAAAAAAAGAAAAACTAATAATAAGAAGAATAAAATCTCAAAACTGATATAGGCAATTATGCTGTAAGGTTAATGATTTGCAAAAATGAACTGCAGTCTCATCTTTGTTTCAGAATGGACATACTCAGAAATAAACTAAATTTTTTCTTGAACATTAAGCATTATCCTGTCTTGAAGGATACCTGGCCTTAGAGATAGACTGGACTGTTTATCCAGATATTCTTTGATAAAGCAGTCATTAGAGGAGGCACCAGCTGTCACCTGATACCATTTGAAACAATGGATGAAATGTTGAAACATTGGCTTAATCATCTGATTCGCCCAGATGTGCAATAAAAGGTACTTATTACTTCCTTTCCCCCTAAAGAAATCTGCTTGACTGATAAGTCTCTAATAGAAGCAATAAAAGAACGTGTGAACGTAGACAATCCAATGAAACGCAAAGGGGGAAAATCCTAAAGATTTAATTTAGTGCAGTTACGAAGCAACAGTCCTAGCATGTGATGGGAAATAAAGGAAAATGTCTTTTTTAATTACTTAGAACAGAGAGAAATTAGGTGCAGCGATGGTAGTCTGGTACTTCACTTGATTAATTTTATTCTGAAACGTGCTTGGATATGGCCTGCAATTCAACTAATAATTAAATTGTATTGTTCAAACATTATAGGAATGACTAATAATATGCGTAAGCCCCTTCATAATCCACATTTATAATTTAAATCCACACAACCACCATGACTGGAACATATTGATTTGAAAATAATTAGTACTAAGACTAGAATGATGAATATAAGGGACATAAATATTATGTCGGAATCATTCTTGAGAAATTTTCTCCGCTGTGGAAAGAAATAAAAAACATGATAGAATATGAAAAGATTTTAAAAATGGGATTATGCTCTATGTGATTAAATGAAAATAGCCATTAAAATAGACTGCACAGCTTAATAGTTTTCCTTCCAGGATCCGGGGCAGTTCTCCAAGGCATAGCAGGAAACTGCAGTTCTGACCATCCTCAGAATAGCTGGAGTCAGCTTCAGAAATAGGGAGAAGAGTCCATCTGTCTAATAAATGGAGTTTCAGGCTTTTAAAACAATGTGCTTAATTACACCGAGAAAATGACACAAAAATATCTGAAATCTTATCAATGAATGCCCAAGGAAGATGTGAAGAGAAAGAGAAATAAATCACAAAAAGGGCAGTGACAATCAAATATGATAAGATCATAAAAGTAAATGCAAAACACTGTAAAATGAAATCGTATCAAGTATTTTAATCCATTATTCTCATTTTTAAAAAAATTCTGCAACTGATGTGACTTCGGCCTCGTCCACACGGAGACGGAGATTTTTGAAAACTGTCTTTTTTTGTCGTTCATAAAAAATCTCCCGTCCACACGGCATCTTTTCTAAAAAAATCTCTGCCCACATGGAGATGCCTAAGATGACCCAAAAATGCTGTAGTAAATATTCCAGGCCTGGTGATGGTGGCTATCACACGGGTTTTCAAAAAAGGGTGGTGTTTTTAGATTTTCTCACTCTGGAACCCGGTTTCAAAAATAACCGTTTTTGGGATGTGTTTTTGCTGTCTCTGTGTGGCCGCAAGATTGAAAAAATAAAATATTTAAGCGTTTTCAAAAAAATCGTTCTCGTGTGGATGGAGGCCCTGAATTTTGACTCAGTTCTAGATTTGTCCATTGGGTTCAGTGAAAATTGACTAATTTACAATGAGTTAAAATTATCTCACATCAAAGGCAGAATTTTTCTTTAGGAAAAAAGGTAATGGAAATAATTATTTTAAAGGTGAAGAGAGCACTTGGTGCAGCGGAAGCCTAATAAAAGTACACTTTCCCCACTATTAAAATATGTGTTTGGGTAATTTTTGAAAAATTTTCAATGGCTAAATCAGCTCAAGAAGGGTGCTCAATGTTTGTTGGAATTGCAGTAGTTTGCCATGTCTCCCAGACTCTGGAACTCTTGTGTGCATGGAGGTTAAAAATACGATAAAAAATGGCTTCTGTAAGCAAGTTTGACCAAATAATCATTTGTTAATCGGCATAATTACAATGAAAAATTATGAGCTGGCAAAAGATTTGGAAAGCCAACCTGTTCTATCTGTAACTGATGCTGCCATTTCTCCAGTCTTGCTAAAGTTGGAAGACACCTGGGCTCAGAGGCCTGCTGGTGAATGAATTCCATTGGCACAGCATCATCTTTCAAAATCTTCTGATATTTACTGGGTTAATCAATTGCAAATTTCACATAAACCTGATCCTGGAAACAACTGGGTAAACAGAATGCTGAACATGACTTGTTTCTCTTTGTTGATTAGTCCTGCTTCCTGTTTTATTGGTGCAATCAACAGCCGCATACAGTAGCATTAAGGCAGATTTTGTCAATCAGGTTCTAATAATGATTGGTATAATTGAACCTTTATCATTTGTGGTAAAATTAAACTGCAGTATGAGTGATAATCAAGACTAATTTGTATACACTTTACATAAATCAGCTGATTTCCTGGTGTCCAAATGCATCATAACATCCAGAACACTGCCATACAACATACTTTTTGATTGGCTAAAATATATGAAATGGCAGCATTCATGAACTTGTGCTAGTGAGCTGTATTTAAGCGGTGTGAGGTTTGATTACTCAGTACATAAAAATGGCAAAATTCGCAAAAAAAAGTTTGTTGAATGAGAATGTGTACTTTTATGAGGTAAAAGCAGAACGAAATGTTTTCTTTGCCTTCAAATCTAAAAACAAGATTAAATACTTGGTAAGATTTTATTTCTGCAGTTAAAATAAAGGAAATGAAAAGCCTAAGTTCCAGCACTGTGCTATGGAAAGGGTCTCTGGACAGAACAATCCAAATTAAACCTGACTACTGCGTAAACAGTCATGCAATCCTGTACTTATTGAAAATTAATTAATGTCTTGTCTGAGGACACCAGCTTCTGCAAATTTTACTTCATTATGCTTTTAAATTAAATCAGAAAATGTTTAATTTAATCAATTGCACTTCATTAAGGCCAAGTTTCCATGCAAAGAGTCTGGCCAACATTCTAGTGACAGCACCACCAATGCCCTTTGACAATTCATATTGCTTTATCCTTTTCCAAAAAAAAAAAAAAAAAGCAATCTTCATTCAATTTGGAAACATTACTGATGAAAGAAGAAGGGAGTGCATTACAGTTTTCCTTTAACTATTTAAGATGAAAACAGGGTCCTAAAATTTAGAGGACCATAAAAATGCATCATACAGTTTATTTGTGACAACCTGCGCTTGATAATCACAGATTAATCAAAGCCATAAAAGGCAGTATGTTACAGTTAGATGCTCCAGCCTGTTACTATTCAAATTGCACTTCATTACCGAAGATCAGTCAGCACCAGTAGTCACCTGCAATATTTCCCAAAATACAGCCCCAAGAGGGAGAGAGTTGAACGTAAGGAAGGGGAAGTGTGAGCAGCAGGCCAGGGAGTCTGTAGACTCAGATGGGGTAAAAGCAGGAGGGGGTGGCACACGAGGCTCATAGAGGTGCAGGGGAACATGGGACAAGCAATTTGTGGCTTTGTAAAGGGCTCAGCCAAGCGTGCAGAGGGGAATGTAAATGGGGCAGCACTGAATTGCTGCAGCCCACTGGACCGGGCAGTTCACACCCATAAGGAGGAGGAACCTGAGAAGCCGGGCTATGCAATTTATAAATGAGGGTACGGGGAGAGCTTTGGGGGATGGTGATGTATGGGAGCTCTGCCAGTTTATTCAGGGTTTCTCTATGTGTTGATGTTGATGATGTTTCTGCGGTCAGTTATCACAGCACCTCTGTTAACCCACAGCAGACTTTTGTGTTTTATTAAAAAATACAATCATAGTCAAGGTGGCTGAAATGTAAAGTAATTCTGCATTGAAGTCATTTGGCTTCAAAAAGTGGCTTCAGGTATACTGAATACATTTCGTAATATCTTTTTTGTTTCTTGTATCTTTGATAATAAAGAACCTGATGATCTACACAACAGAAACCTATGATTTCACTCAAGTGATTTCCATTGGGCATTTTACTGAGAAACATGTATGACATTTGGACAATTGGCAAAAGATTTGCGGCGATCCTACATTCAGTCAATTGTTTCAGTGGTTCTTTCTGTCGAAATAATGTTGTGCTGACTAAATGCAATGATTCCAAATAGGCTTTGATGGCATTGAATAGGTTACTACTTGTGAATTAAAATGCGTTCTTAACTGAAGAAATCAGTATCCTAGAAATCATAATCATAAGAAATCGAAGCAGTGCTGATTTAATAGATACAATTAAGATGTTATAGAAAGTAAGTTCTCGTGAGCGGAAATGATAAAATGAACCGAACTCTTGGGGGTGGGTCACTACGAATATGTGTGTGTGTGTGTGTGTGTGTGTGCACGTGCGCACGGGTGTGTGAGTGTGTGTGAGAGACAGAGAGAGTGAGAGAATAAGCTTGTGTTGCGGGGGTGGTTTCATGCAGATAAGGAGCTGTGTTTGACAGGAAAACATTTGTGAGGAATGTTTCGTCCTTTTCCTCTTATTCCTCGCTACTTCTGATGTCATCCATGCTTTTGCAGGGAAGCTCTGATGTGTGAAACTGGCAAGTCACACATCTATTACAGCTTCATTTAGATTACCTCTTCAGCATCTCACTTCACCTGTTCAAATATGACTCATAGAAGCAGAACAATGGTGCGTGTTCCGCTGATATCCCCAAAGCTGCTGACCACTTGACCAAAATCTGCCACATTGGATGTGAAACGCCATTCCTCACATTCCCTGATCACGTTAGTTCCCTGTGATGTATTTGCAAATGAAAACAAAACTCAAAATCAATCTGATGAAATAAAACTGAAAATATACTCTGTTATAAACTTGTGCCTTTTAGCCAGTGATAGCTATTCTTACCTTTCTGGAATTTTTACACTTTTCTTTTGTAATCTTAAAAAGCTCCTAATAAGTGTATGGCACACTAAAATGTAAAAGAAATCCAGCAGGTGTTAAAACTCATCGATATTCAATTCTTATATTTCTGATAAAAGTCTGACTAATCATTTTCTTCGGTCCGAATAAAATGATTTGCCCAGCTTCCTGTCTGTCATCCGTTGCTGTGCCCCTTCCAGTTGGCTACCGCTCTCACTGCTCACAAGTCCTGCGCCTCAGAACGGTAGAGACAAAGCAGGTAGCTACTCGACGAAGTTAGCCTGCAAACAAAGCAGCTGCAACTGCTCTTGATTTAATGACTAACGTTACTGGGACAAGTCTGGTGAGGTAAGACATTATGACAGCAGTTTTGCAAGTAAATATGTATGAATTCTGCTGAAACAAGAAGCATCTGACTGTAAACAAACAGGCGCTGAAATGCTATAATTACTAACGTTAATGGTAGTTCGTCAGATGTTACGAGGGCATTTTCTTTTATACCACATATAGAATTGAATATTATGTCATTACTGTTGGTTAGTTTTCACTAACCGGTGCCTCTGAATCTGACTCCATTGCCCCGTTTTAAGATGCTTTCACATCGGACGCGAGACAAATTTTTCGTACGACAGATTACACTCAAAGTCAATGCAAAGACGCGCATACGCGCGAGATTCACGTCTTTACATTGACTTTGAATGAAATCTGTCATGCGAAAAGTTCGTTTCGCATCCGGTGTGAAAGCATCTTGAAACGGAGCAACGGTGAGAAAGCAGCTTCATTCGCAGTGCTCACTTTTCTCACCGCAGGCGTCAGGGGAGGAGGGGAGCCTCAGAGGTCAGGCAGGCGGAGGAGGGTGGGACTTTGAAGGGAGGTGGAGTTGTTCCATAGATAATGTTACATATATAGAACACTAGATTGCTGATAGGGTATGCTCAAGTGAGGTATCTGTTCTAAGAGCTTATATTTTGTCTCCCTAAATATGTGCTTTTCGGAGGATGGAAAGCGGCGCACTTTCTAAAGGGAAGATGGAAATGTGACTCGGTGTCAATGTTAAAGTGCAAGCAGAAAAGTTAAGTTAATGTGACCGAGGCTTTTAATGACCGTCTGATAAGATAATTGCTTGGCAGTATTCGCCGTTATAAGAAACGTCCGTATACGTTACTATATTACTCTCTGGTTTCCTCACTTCATTGTACCCTGATTGAGTACATTATCCGTCAACCGAATTGTGTATATTGAATCATATGGCTAATGCCAGCGTTATTAAAAAAAAGCACTAGTTAACTCTGGCTACTCCTTTACTAAGCTTCATTTTTTCCCAAGTCAAATTAAAACACTGCTCTCAAAAATGATCACTGCAAAGCACGGATCGAGGGGATAGAGAAAGTTTTTTTCCTCCTGATTTCTAACAGCCAAACCTTTCTCCCCTCCTTGTCTTTAGGAACTCTGTAGCCCACGAACGGACAAAGTGACTTGTCTACTGTTTTAAACATTATGCAGGTAAGAAATATTGTTGTTAAATGTCAATTACAAAAAGCTAGCTTGTTAGCCACCTTGTTAATTTTATTAACTGCTAAGTCAGCGCAGTCCCCACGACATTAAGGGTACCAAGGTAGCGTTTGGTTTTAGTCAGCTATCTATTCAAGTCAATGGGACTGCTTATTAGCTAGCTAGCAGCAAACACGATTTTTGCTATTAAAGTGACAAATTTGCGTTTCTACGTTAACTTACGCATGAAACTAACCTCTAAGATACAGTCGTTATGTTGCGCTCCTTATTGACTGACTGTCGCTATTCTAACGCCTGTACGGGAAAGCTCTAAAAGTGCTTCGCGCGGCCTCGTTATGAGTTGGAGGCTTCTTCTTCTTATTTTTGGTTTTATGGTGTTTACAGACCTGTTGGTGTATTACCGCCAACTACTGGATTCATTCAACATAAATTTCCCTATTCCTCTTATATCGAATTCCCACCAAAGCCTCGCCAAAGCGAACGGTGCACTGTGTCAAACAATGCGTTTGCACTCTGCATGTGTTCAGTGTGATTTCACTTTCGATTCGTCTAATCTAAGAGCCGAATGTAGACGCAATGCATTGGCTTTTGAAGAAGGAAATGACGTCAACACCAAAGCTGCCAGCTGATTGGTCCAGCCGAAAAATTTCAGGCGAAGAGCCGCGAGGTAGCTTTCCTTTAACGCCCTGATGGGAGCGATCGTCAAAGCCACCTAGCGGACACAGGGCATTAATAATTAACGTTAGCATGAAACGGTTTATTACAGCCCTTCAAATGAATTTTGCTGCAAAAGACAGCCGCACATCTCGGCGTTTTAACGCTCATATCGACTTATTTGAAATTGGCCTCATAGGAAACCATTAATTTATATGAAGAAGTTGGGTGTACCAATATGGCGGCCGGTTGCTTCACTTTGGATAATGTAAATTTGACATCATCAGCAATCTAGTGTTCTAAATATATATATCTATGAGTTGTCATGTTCAAATTTCTACAAAGTGCTGTGCCGCATGCCAGAAAGGTAAGAATAGCTTTAATTTAACTGGCACCTTATTTAATTTAACTGGCAGTTATTTTAACTGTATTTTTACAATAAGTTTACAACAGAGTTCCGTGTATGTTCAGTGTAAACCACAGTTAAAGGGGAACTATGCAGGATTTCGGCCCTAATTATTGTGCTTCGGAGTCACTGTGATGGTTAAGCTACTTGTTATGAGGAGAATGGGGCTTATCTGCCCACTCCCTTGCGTATCTTGGCTGAGAAACGACCTTGCAAGATCAGGTCCACCGCCCCGGTGTCCCAAATCTCGTCGCTGGATGGAGCTATCGCAAGAAACTAACTGCTTTACAGTACGAGACCAAAATACTCCCCAGCTAGTAATAAGAGGAAGAGAGCTTCTCTTCACTGATGTTACGATGGCAGAACCGGCGAAAAAGAAGAGGTTGCCGTTGTCAGAGGAGGCGAGGAAGAGAAAACAAGGGTCTGACCGAGCGAGAAGTCAGACACAAGTCAGTCTTGGTCGAGCTTTTTCAGAATGGATAGAGCTTAAGGAGAAAGTATGGTGGTAAATCCCCATCTTTATTCAACAGCGTGGTATTTTGTTTTGTGCGTAGGCTGTACAAAATTTTTCCCCGAAATTAGCGTAGTATTTCGTTTCGTGCGTAAACGGTACAAAATTTTCCCCCAAAATTCTACTCTCGCACTGAAATAGTCCTCGCTCGCACTTGGATTTTCTCTTCTTGCACTCAAAACTGCCTCTGCATGCTCAAATCATTTCTGCTTGCACTTGGAACATTGCTGCTCGCGCTTGGATTTTTTCTCCTCGCACTCAAAATCGCCTCTGCGCACTTGAAACATTTCTGCTTGCACTTGAAACATGCTGCTCGCACTTGGATTTTTTCTGCGGTACATTCCCATTAAAAATTTCCAAGCAATAGAATGCCAGGTTCCGTGTTGACCAATAAAATGATCGCTGCCTCGTTGCGGGCCCATTTGTCTAACTTAACACAGTGTACCGTAGGGGCGCTGTTGTTTACACACAGACCCACTCCGAAGATACCGCAGAAACTGGCTATGCAGCGAATGCGCAGTCGCTTACTAATCTACTGTATGTCACTCTGTAGATTATGTAGCCATTTAGCTAGCTAGCTAACGTTAACTATGTAGAATCTTTGTAAATGATCGTCCTAATTAAGCGGTGTCATTTGTCTTTGTCCTTACTTCACTAGCAAGTTTGCAGTACCGGTGAATGCTTTTGAGCTAGCTTGCTTGCTAGCCAATGTCCCAAAAATGTGGAAATGCGGTTTGGACACACGGAAGCTAGCTAAGATAGTAAAGTCATGGCTTAATCAAATCATATCACTTAAATAGGAATTTCCACAGTTAACGTTAGTGTGACAGAGTGACACTCTTATGGCAGCCGTATTGATATTCCGTTTGGCTATTCCGTCCTTCCATTTGGACAAGAGCATCGAATTCTGGACTTAGTGCAAAAATATAATTCGCTTGCTTAGCTTGCTAGTTCGCGAGCCTAGCTAGCCAACAGTTTGGTGCACAGACTTCAAAAGAAAATAAATAAATAAAAATTATCCATTATTTCGCCAACTCACTCAGCCAGAGTTGAACCGCGAGTATTTACATTATACTAAATATAACTGTCAGCTAGCTAGGCTAGCAAACTAGCTAGGTAAGCAAGCAAACTAACGTTAGCAAGCTAGCTAGCGAGCAGTTATATTTGGTATAACATAAATGATCGTGGTTCAACTCTAGCTAATTGAGATAATGAAATAATGGATAATTTTTATTCACTTATTTTTTATTGACATCCATGCACCAAACTGTTGGCTAGCTAGGCTGGCGAACTTGGTAGCTAAGCATAGGAACTAATATTAGCTAGGTAGCTGGCTACCTAGCCAGAAAGCCTAGCAGGCAAGCTAGGCGCCAAATCGGGCCTAATGGATGTAACAGGAAGAAAAAAAATCACAGGCGGCTTGATCAAAATTTAAGTCCTGAATTCGATGCTCTGCGCATGTGCAAACGGAAGGACGCAAGGATAGCCAAACGGAGTATCAATACGGCTGCCGTAAGAGTAGCTACTGCCATTTTTAAATCCATCGACTCTCAGCAGAAGGTGTAGATCTTTCACCATTGCCTTGCAGTTCCCTGTCATGTTTGCCCTTTTTTCCCAAGCTATGCCTGTAATGCAGCTCGTAGCAATTTGTATGGAAGTTGCTTCCGTGTGAGACACAGTTGTCTGCGTTTGAAGCATTTAATTGGACTTGAAGATGCTCACTCAGTTATATGTTAATTGGAATGATTCTGTTTACTCTCTCTCTCTCTCTGTCTCTGTCTCTCTCTCTCGATAGTCAGTCTGCCAAGGGATGCCATGTGAGCAGGAGATATCCGTGAGGTTCAGAGACCGTTTTGTCCAATGCCTTCAAGCTGCTTTGGTATATGCAGCAGTGAATGTGTGCCTCAGGGTCGTGTTAGTCATTAAAGCCGTGTCATATCTGGCCTTCGCCACCGTGGCACAAATAACAGTCGTATGCATCTGAGGTGGCTGACATCCTCCTGAGTCCGTTACATTAGCTAACTAGATGGCTAAATAATCAAAAGAGTAGTGTAGTTTAATAAGCGATCGGTCACACAGCATAGCCAAATATACTGCAGGGTCTTTGTGAGTGGGCCTTAGAGTCACCGCTCCTAGCTCCCACGGTTTTCTACCTGAAGAGCAGTCACTGGTACAGCTAACAAGCAGGTGAAATTAGCGCAAATACAAATGACACTGCTTAATTAGGATGATCATTTACAAAGATTCTCCATAGTTAAAGGAACAGTCCACCGTATTTTCATAATGAAATATGTTTTTCTATGAAATGAGACGAGATGATACGTACCTCTCCGAGCTTTGAGCGATCACCTAGTCAGCCAGACGGGCTGCCACTCCTGTTAACATTTGTAGCTAGACTCATTGTGGTCAACGGTATTTTTCGGGGCTGTAGTTAGATGCGACCAAAGTCTTCCACGTTTTTCATGTTTACATAGGTTTATATGACCAGTGACATGAGTTCGGGTTCGGGTACGCAAATCCAAACGTGGCTTTTTCTATGCTGTGGGAAGTGCGTACTATAATGACAGGCGTAGTAACACCTTCTGCGCGCTTCGACAGCGCATTGATACCTTCACTTCTGATTTCTTTTCTCTCCCACGACACCCCCTACTTCCGTAAATACAACCAACGTGACTGCACTGCACTACTTGGTACACAGCCAGGAAGCCAGAGCTTGCAGAAAATTATAAGTAATGGATAATTAACGAGAAGGTGTGCATTCCACGATTTTAATGCACGACGCGGAGTTCGCGTCGGGTGGTTGCCTCCGCGAAGAGCATTTAAACCGTGGAATGCTCACCTTCGAGTTGATTACTTGCCAGCAATATCAAATCGCAGCATTAATCTGAAACGGAGATTATGCATAACCCAACATTATGCGCGATTACGCGGACTGCAGCTTACTTGCTACCCACAATTACAATGAACTTATGACGGTTTCCGCAGTCAGCGAGCTGAAATCAGTCTGCTGGCATAGCACGTAACTAGCGAACTGTCAGCAGTCGCTGATACATGAAGTGGACACGTTAGCTTCATTTGTAACCGCACTCAATTACAATCTTTTAATGGATAACGCCTGATTTTTTCGCTGCTATAATATTTACGGTCGTTATCGCTTGAGTACGAGTCAGCGAGGTGAAATCAGTCTGCTGGCAAAGCACGTAGCTTGCGAACCTTCACTTCACTTCTTCACATACGATTCATCTTCGTCCGTTTCTTCTTCCCTCTCACGGTCCATTTCGGCTAGCTCCTCCTCGGCATATTCCGGTTCAAATAGATATGGCTCCGGCTCCGCCACAAGCCAGTCGTCGGCATCTATGTCCTCCATAGTAGCACACTTGATTATTTTCTTTTATACCATGGTCTGGGTGAATACCTTTTTCTAATTTTTTCTAATTGGCTGGCGGCTGGCAGGTATGCATTAAAACCGTGGAACCGCACAGGTAGTTCGGCTACGGTCGTTTCACCATTCGAAATTCATCCACTACCCAACTTGTAATCATAGCAATGTTAGAGCTGATATTTGACTGGGTACAACAGAAACCTAGCAGCTGATTTATTTCCACTAAATTTAGCGACGTCATATAAGTGCGTCCTGCGGGGCGGTTAACAACTGGTACTCAAGCGATAATGACCGTGAATATTGTTGCAGCAAAGTAATCAGGCTTTATCCACTAGTAACTGTGTGCGGTAACAAATGAAGCTAACGTGTCCACTTCATGTATCAGCAACTGCTGACAGTTAGCTACCTGCTACCTGCTATGCCAGCAGACTGATTTCACCTCGCTGACTCGTACTCATGCGATAACGACCGTAAATATTATAGCAGCGAAAAAATCAGGCTTTATCCATTAAAAGATTGTAATTGAGTACGGTTACAAATGAAGCTAACGTGTCCACTTCATGTATCAGCGACTGCTGACAGTTCGCTAGTTACGTGCTATGCCAGCAGACTGATTTCAGCTCGCTGACTGCGGAAACCGTCATAAGTTCATTGTAATTGTGGGTAGCAAGTAAGCTGCAGTCCGCGTTATCGCGCATAATGTTGGGTTATGCATAATCTCCGTTTCAGATTAATGCTGCGATTTGATATTGCTGGCAAATAATCAACTCGAAGGTGAGCATTCCACGGTTTAAATGCTCTTCGCGGAGGCAACCACCCGACGCGAACTCCGCGTCGTGCATTAAAACCGTGGAATGCACACCTTCTCGTTAATTATCCCTTACTTATAATTTTCTACAAGCTCTGGCTTCCTGACTGTGTACCAAGTAGTGCAGTGCAGTCACGTTGGTTGTATTTACGGAAGTAAGGGGAGTCGTGGGAGAGAAAAGAAATCAGAAGTGAAGGTATCAATGCGCTGTCGAAGCGCGCAGAAGGTGTTACTACGTCTGTCATTATAGTACGCACTTCCCACAGCATAGAAAAAGCCACTTTTGGATTTGCCTCCCCGATCCCGAACTCATGTCTCTGGTCATATAAACCTATGTAAACAGGAAAAACGTGGAAGACTTTGGTCGCATCTAACTACAGCCCCGAAAAATACCGTTGACCACAATGAGTCTAGCTACAAATGCTAACAGGAGTGGCAGCCCGTCTGGCTGACTGGGTGATCGCTCAAAGCTCGGAGAGGTACGTATCATCTCGTCTCATTTCATAGAAAAACATATTTCATTATGAAAATACGGTGGACTGTTCCTTTAATGTTAGCTAAATGGCTAGATGGCCATATAAGCTACAGAGTGACACAGCGACATAGCCACACATTTTGCAAAATCTTCGGAGTCGGTCTGTATAAGCGTCACCTGCCCCCACGGTACACTGTATGAAGTTGAAGGTATGGGCCTGCAATGAGACAGCGATCATTTCATTGGTCAACACGGAACCTGGCATTCTATTGGTTGTTGATTTTTGATAGGAATGTACCTCAGAAAAAATCCAAGCGTGCGCAGCATGTTTCGAGTGCTAGCAGAATTGTTTCAAGCGCGCAGAGGCGGTTTTGAATGCGAGGAGAAAAAATACAAAGGTGAGTGAGGGCAATTTGAGAGTGAGAGCAAAATTTTGGGGAAAAATTTGTACAGTCTACACATGAAACAAAATACCACTCTAATTTCGGGGTTAAATTTTGTACAGTCTACGCACGAAATGATATACCTCGCTAATTGTGGGGGTAAATTTTGAACAGTCTATGCACAAAACTACATATCACGCTAATTTTGGGGGTACATTTTGTACAGTCTATGCACGAAACGAAATGGACGCTAATTTCGAGGGTAAATTTTGTACAGTCTACGCACAAAATGAAATACCACGCTAATTTCAGGGGTAAATTTTGTACAGTCTACGCATGAAACGATATACCACGCTAATTTTGGGGAAAAAATAAGTACAGTCTACGCACGAAACAAAAAACCACGCTCTCAAATAAAGATAGGGATTTACCTCCATAGAAAAAGGCATGCAAATCAGATGATGTCCTGGCATTGTTGCTGTTGCACTTGTAAGTATTGTTGCGAAAAAATGTATGTATTCCTTGTACTCATATGTCGTTGCCCATTCTTCATGTTTGCTGTTGTTTGTCAAGGGCTTTGCGCAATTATTGTATGAGTGGTGCTCGATGCTTGTTAGCTAGCAGAGATGCTAGCATAGTTTCTGGTAAACATGTTTGTTAGTCACGTAGCTGTTATTTATTTTCCTACATCGTCCTATTTCTGCCCCTGGAGTGCAATTTTACTATGAGCCATATAACTTCATCAGCCGAGTCTCGGTTTTGTGAATTTTGTGCAGTTTGCTATTTACATTGTGTAGTTCAAGATTTGTTGGAAGAGCAACTAGAAGGGTGTGCTACAAAAACATTACGTCTGATAAATATTGGTGCTGAGGAAAAAGAACTCAGAAAACATAAACAAAAAAGCCACAGTTACCCACATGGAAAGAATCTATATGAACATACTGTATATGCGCAATGTGCATATATGCAACTTATATGCCGCATATATGCTGCATATAGGCCAAATTCAGGTACATATATGTACTTACAGAGGGCATATAGGTGTCCTATATGGCTCATATACCCAGTGGCAGGTTAAGTTTGTCATACCTATTGTATACCTCATATCTCACTTTTGCAACTGTCATGATGCCTTGCTCATATTTTTATTCTCAAGGACATTTCTGCATATTAGTTCGAAGTCCCTTACAGAAATAACAAGAATTTCCTGCAACAACTTATTAATTGCATGTAAACATGAGAAATTGGCATCACATTTGATCCTAAATACATGTTGACATGTGACAACGGCATGTTATGTGTAAACCAGTCATTATTAATTATGGCAAGTGAGAGGAGACAAAAAGCGATGATATCAACACAAATATCTAATACTATTTGTTACATTTGTTTCCTGAAACATTAACTATAACCAGGTCATCAATTCTTTCTTGACCATACTTATTTCCATTCTATGAAGATTGAGTTGTGTATTGTGGAAGAGAAGGAAATGTATAAACACAAAATGGTTTGGTTATGTTTATTTCATCAATTAAGCATTTTTTCAAGTTTAAGTCACTGCCAGACTCACCACATTAGATAAAATTGGATTCACATCATTACAGCGCGTACACATCCACTGAAAGGTTATACACACTGTTATATCCGCCAAATACTATGTTTTCGTGGGCTGCTACCGCGACCATTACCAATTGAAAGGTCAATAGAGGGCCGTATATACGAATAAGCGTAAGAACTTGTACATAGTTCCCTAATTGGATATCCCAGATTCGGGTGGGATTGGTAATCCCAAATAAATAAAAAAACGTGGAATATTTAATTGGCCGTTTTCCTATATAATAGGTACATATATAGGTCCTAATATATACCTATAATATATGAAAATGGGCAATTTTATGTATGTCGCATATATGCTAACCCTATATCTGACCCTATATCAAAACCTATATGTTTATAAAGGTTCTTTCCTTGTGGGTATCCTTAGCCTTTTACTTTTTCCCGTAATTGTTTGAAGGAGGTGGTTGCCGTGAGATTTTTACGACAGTTGAGTGAAATTTGTGGACCGGAACTATAGGGGGAGCTGCGGAGAGGGAAAAAAGCACCAAACTAACGAAGAAGTGAGCAATTTCAGACCAACTTACATAGTTCCTCTTTGAATGCGCACACAACTCTACTGACAGTTAAAATAACCAGAAAACACTGCGTTAATTTAACTGTTAAATTCAGTCAGTTTATAACAGTGTGTGTATATATACAACGTGTATATATATATATATATATATAATACAAAAGTATAATATAATATAATTTATTTTATAGGCTTGCTCCACAACATTGCTTGTGTGAAGCCATTACACTCACGCCGAATTCAAATGGATGACTTCCATGTTAAAGCTAGACAATATACCAACACAACAAAAACGAAAAGACAATGGTGCCCATTGAAATATACCATGAGCTCCATTATGTTTGAGAAAACAGCTATTTTGTAGTTTTTTCTTCTTTTGGTTCGACACTCCACAATTAAAAATGTGTAAACATTGAGCACTCATATAGTCCAACTGCAGATAATCATCTTTTGTGGAGGGGTATTTGTCTGTACAATGTATTGAACTGGCACCTTTTGCCAGTTATTTTGACTGCAATTTTACAATCAGTTTATGACAGAGTGCAAATGGCAACTCAAATCCTCACGCTATTGCATATCACTCGTATAACTTGAGAGGAGTCAAAACTGCATAAATACCCTGCCGGCCAGCCTGATGTAGCCGCACCCCATCAGCCTTGGATCTGTGCAAAGCCTGAGCCACTGCAGTGACACATGCCAATTTTGTGGTTCTGTGTATGTTAACTGTAGACCACAGTTATAGCACACATGACTCTACTTACACTTAAAATAATAACAAAACACTGCGTTAATCTAACTGGCCTATTCAGTCCACTTTAAACAGTGTATGTCAAAATGGTGGCAATTTTATACATAGCCCCCAGATTCAAAGAACCAGGATGTTTTGGAAAAATGGCTTGGAAGTTGTTTCTGGCCAACCTAGTGTGTTTCTTTGGAATACTTGTGAGAGGGCTTCCTGTTCTGATTGTAGGATTTTGATCAGCTTTGGAATCTATTATTTTCCAGCAAGAGGACTTGTGTTGTGGGAGCAAAAGTAAATGAAGTGATCACATGACTAAAAATAAAGAGAAAAGTCTTAACTCTGCTATGCAGGTCAAACTTTATACCTACTGGAATTAATTGTTTGGAGCATGAGCTTATTAACAGGGAATGACTGTATATCTGTACAGTCCTTATAATGATTAGGGGTGTAACGATATTGAATCAATTCTGAATCGATGTTTTTTTAAGGCATAGGATATCGATTCATAGGACAATTGAAAACATCGATTCAGAATCGTTACACCCTTAATAATGATGTAATAATATACCGCTCAAAAAATTATGGGAACACTTAATCATCACAGAATTACACCAAGTTAATTAAACTTCAGAGAAATCAGTCTGTCCATTTAGGAAGCAAAAGGGATTATGAATCAATTTCACCTACTTTGATGCAAATTAAATTGACAAAAGGCGGATTGGAGAGGCAAAAGCAAGACAATCCCGAAAAAGGGAATGGTTGTGCATATGGGGCCACAGACAATTGCTCTCTCCTAATGGTCGCATGTCATGAGTTGGGCACTCAAAAAGGGTGGATCTGTGACACTCCACCAAGAAACTGCTTATTCAAAATGTATTTTGTCTAAGATTCATAGGTTTTATTGTAATTTTGGTATCAAATTGTAGCTGTAGAAGTTCTTTCATTTGCCACCAACTTTGTTTGATTTGGTGGGATACTTTTGGTTCAGCGGCCTTTTTAGAAAAGCAATAACGGGGTGGATCGGAGCGGTGGTGGCGGAGAAGCAGCTAGATTATGGTTATAATATTCCATTACTCCAGGGTAAGGCAGCGCATCTTTTATGAACTGGATGTTATCTACAAAATAAAACAAAACTGGGTGAATTTAAATGAATATTAACCAAATAACACTAGTTTTTGTAAAAAAGGGTCCATTCCAAGAAAAACGGACTTTTAGTAGCGGCTTTCAATGCATTAAATAGATGTTACTCTCAATAACACTAGAACGGAATGAGATGATCCGTCTTTCGGATGAGACGCTAAACCGAGGTCCTGACTCACAGTGGTCATTAAAGATCCAATGACACTCTTTGATAAGAGTAGGGGGTTCCCCGGTGTCATAGCTAAAAGTCCCAACCTGGCTCTTTTGACCTGCCACCAAATCATCCCCTGATCTGATTGGCTGTGCAATTCCTCCTCTCCCTCCCCACCTCTACCCCCAGGGCTCCCTTGAAGGAGAGATTTCAATCTCAACGGGACGTCCCTGATTAAACAAGGGATAAATAAATAAAATAATAAGTTTGTTGTTTTGATTGGACTGAAGATATGTAATATGCAGTAGGATTATTAAAAAATTGACCATTTTGACCCTGTCACACTTTTTTGGCCCACCTCATGACATGCGACCTTGTCCTTTATTATTCTTCTGTTGTATGTTCTGCTAGTATCCTTGTCGCAAATGGTACCATGAGGCGGTACCTGCAGCCCAACCAGATTGCATAGGTAGTCCAGCTTCTCCAGGATGGCACATCCATCAGTAGCAAGAAGGTTCGCTGTGTCCCCCAGCACAGTCTTAAGAGCATGAAGGAGATTACCAGAGGACTGGCCGCTACATGAGGAAAGCTGGACAGGGCCATAGAGGGGCATCAACCCAGCAGCAGGACCAGTATCTGCTCTTGGCATTTGCCAGAGAACACTAAGATTGGCAAATTCACCACTGGTGCCCTGTGCTCTTCACAGATGAAAGCAGGTTCAACACTGAGCACATGTGAGAGAGTCTGGAGACGCCGTGGAGAACGCTCTGCCGCCTGCAACATCCTCCAGCATGACCGGTTTGGCGGTGGGTCAGTAATGGTGTGGGGTGGCATTTCTTTGGGGGGCCGCACAGCCCTCCATGTGCTCACCAGAGGTAGCCTGACTGCCATTAGGTACCAAGATAAGATCCTCAGACCCCTTGAGACCATATGCTGGTGCGGTTGGCCCTGGGTTCCTCCTAATGCAAGACAATGCTAGACCTCATGTGGCTGGAGTGTATCAGCAGTTCCTGCAAGACGAAGGCATTGATGCTATGCACTGGCCCGCCTGTTCCCCAGACCTGAATACGATTGAGCACATCTGGGACATCATGTCTCGCTCCATCCACCAACGCCACGTTGCACCACAGACTGTCCAGGAGTTGGCGGTTGCTTTAGTCCAGGTCTGGGAGGAGATCCCTCAGGAGAACATCCGTCACCTCATCAGGAGCATGCCCAGGCGTTGAAGGGAGGTCATACAGGCACATGGAGGCCACACACACTACTGAGCCTCATTTTGACTTGTTTTAAGGACATTATATCAAAGTTAGATCAGCCTGTAGTGTTTCTCCACTTTAATTTTGAGTGCGACTCCAAATCCAGACCTCCATGGGTTAATAAATTTGATTTCCATGGATAATTTTTGTGTGATTTTGTTGTCAGCAGATTTAACTATGTAAAGAACAAAGTATTTAATAAGAATATTTCATTCAGATCAAGGATGTGTCATTTTTAGTGTTCCCTTTATTTTTTTGAGCAATGTATATCGGTGCATCTAAAACCCCCAGGTTCCGCCACAAACTGAGCTGGAGCTCACTGATGCCCTGATCAAGGTGTGTGAAGCGATCCCCCAGGACACCATCTGCCGACATGTAGGGGCCATACACACTACAGAGTCACATTATGAATTGCTGCGATAAAATTTGCACAAAATGGATGAGCCTGTGATTTCAATTTTTTACTTTCATTTTTGGTGTGATTTTTGAATCCAGCCCTCCATGGGTTGATGATTTTGGTTTCCACTGATCGTTGTTTCGTCATTCTGTTCTTGACAAACACTGCTCCAAAGGCAGGTATAGAAGTCCCAGCAGAATTTGTCACGAACAGAATACAGAGGCTACACCTCTAGATGCCAGCCACATGTCAGCTGAAAAATACAAAGTGCAAGGCTGCAGCCTGCTAAGAAACCCTAGCCTTGTGGACAGATTCAACCCACAAGACAGCCCACAAGACCTTTGTCAAAAACACTGGAGGTACTTTTAGATACTTCTTGGAGTGCTATTTTAGGCCATCCACTTTTTGGAACTTACTAGTGGTTTACATCTTGCGGCATAACCTTTAAATTTGTATTTCGCACATCTTCTGCTGAACACAGAGTTCAGGGAGTGAGAGAGGCACATAAAAACACAGCAGTGAAGAGAGGGAAGGACTCACGACAGTGGTAGAGGCCAACATGAGGATAACTTTGCTATAAAGAAAAAAGAGATGATGATTGCCATATATTGGGATTCTATATCATGCTTTGCCCCATGAGATGTTTTCCTGACCAAGAGCATCTATAACAGTATTTATATCCTTCGGGGTTAATATTATGCTAATTTCCTACCAATGTATCATTGGGTTCACAAACCAAGATTTCCATTGCTATAGGCAAGCTAGTCTGTGCCTGCAATTCTTCCAATAAAAGAATCTTACTGTTTGCGAGAGGAATTTGTCAACTATCACAACAGTGCTTAGAAATTATGAAGAAAAAGGGTAATCAGATAATATTAAATATTGAGATAGAACAAGAAAACCCTGGCAGGTTGGATAGCCTGCTGAAAGTGGAGATAGATAAACACTATGTTCAGCAGAGGGTGAGTGTCAGGGAAAGGGGCGGGGGATGGGTTCTTGTGGAATTTGAGATTGACATAATGGGGATCCCCAACACGCCAATTCTGGGAATTCAAAACAATTAAACAACAGTAATAGGAAGGAAAGACTTCATGTTGGCAGGTTTAAGCAAATAAAATTAAAATAATAAATATACCACATGGCAATGTAGGAGGGGGAAGTTTGGAGGTCTGCAGCTTCAGCGCAAGGTCAGTCAACACAACAAATGGATGCCAGGGTGCTTAGATTTCTAATACTGTGCTTGTGCATGTGTCTGTACAGACACAGTATGCACATTGTGCATGTGAATCCCATGAATGTGCATACATGTTAACACTGCGCGATTATTTGTTAATTAAGACTGTATATATAATTGTGAGCGCTCAAGGCATGTGCCTTTCTATGCCAGTGTATGTGTGTGTGTATGTGTGTGTGTGTGTGTGTGTGCATGAGCGCATGCGTGTGCGGGGACAGAGAGCTAAAAGCCTTCTGTAAGGACGCTGTGCTCTTCACAATAGTTCGAGAGTTTCAATCAACAGAGGAAATCTGTTGGACAACAACAACTGAAAGACAGGACCGTCATCAGCCCTCAGAATGCTACAAAGGATAAGATTCTATAATTACTGTGTCTTGAAACTACCTCAGCTCCAATAATCACCTAGGGGTTAGGCGGGGAACTCAAATTATTCGGACTTTGAAAGGACATAAACAATACTACACAAAACTGAACCTCGAGTGGAGCAGTCATTTCAGGGTGCTCTCAAATCAGATACTTAAGCTATTGCTTTTAATGACTTCTCTTTTTGTGGGAAAGGTACATTTTCAAAGGTGTCCCATCAAGGAAAGGTAATGCTGGAAATGGGGAGCATTTTGAATATCCTTATTTGAATGCCTACATACGCAAATTTAGAAGCAACAAATACTGTACATATTGCCTCAAGGAGAGGAAATGAAGGCAATTTTCTTTTCCTGTCTCCTCTCTTTAACTGTTTGTTTTACTGTACATGATTTTACTCTGAACAAACTGTTTGGAAGGATCATTATGAAAATAAGGTCCGGTTCTCTGGAAGAGAGAGGGATAAGAAAGAGTACAAACTGACTGTCTACTGGCAATGCTAAAGAGGATAACTTTAACAAAAATGACAGGAGGGAACTCCGTGAGATGAGTTGGCAGAATGCTGTGAGTTCCTTAGTGCCTTTTCTGCATAACCTGCCAGCAGGGCCCAAATAAAACATGTTTTAGTCCATGCTCTCATTTTCAGCATTCACGTGGATATCCAGGCCTTTATCTGGTGAGATATTGTTGTACAACCCACCATAAAAAAATTTAAAAACATAATTTTTCTTTGTTATTTTATTACTCTTCTTGGCTGTTGGTTAAGCAAAGCAGGCAGGGCGACTTTTGAGATGGTCAAAATCCGCCCGTGTTGCCTCACCTACGATGTGTGGCAGTGAGTTTTGAGTTGTGGCATCTTCTGACAGTAAGGATGATGAACTGGCTCTGTTAAACAAACTCGCATCTACAGTAAATCCAGCATTAATAAACCCAGCACAATTAACAGTACTGAGCACTAGGAATAACTCAATCCCAAAATCACTGTAGATCACAGTCTTCCTCATGCATGCCTACATTGGAGCAGAAAAAAATATTTTTATGCATCTAAGCAGTAACAGTGCCTGTGAGCTAACATCCACAAATGCTCTGTGACGTACTGAGGTCACGGCAAGCCTATAAAATATGCATAATAATATTTACCCCTGAAACGTCAACTTTTCCCTTAGGCTTCCCCCTAAGTTGGTTCAAAGTCAGAAAAGGTATTTTTTATATAGTAGGACAGTGTCACATACACATTCTGTATCAGCTGGTAGCAGTGCTTCACTGGGGCAACATCACACTTATATTGAGTGAAACATTCAAACTCATGGCACCATATTTCAGAGATCACAGTATCATCACATCAAATAGAGAATATCTACATCTTGTAAATCATTTTATGCACATTTCCCTATAATTCAGCAGGGCATATTTGGGATCATTGGAAACCTTGGGATCTCCACTTGAATTTAAAAAAGGTCTGAAGTTCCACAGGTTTGAATGCAGCGACTACATTTAACAGACCCATATAAGGATTTATGGGGTTAATATAAACCACTGTCATTACTGCTGCGCTTGGTACTACCAACACCTGTGACTACTACTACTGTTGCTGCTGCTACTACTATTGCTGCTCCTGATAACACTACCCTATTTTTAAAAAGTTGGGAAGGTAGCCTATGGAAAATGAAAATTAAAAATGTAAGCTGTGATCTGTAAATCATGTTTGACCTGTTTAAACTGAAAACAGTACGATACAAAATATTTGCTGTTTTATTTTTTCAATGGCCCTGCGATGGATTGGCAACCTGTCCAGGGTGGGTTCCTGCCTTTGCCCGTAGTCAGCTGGGATAGGCTCCAGCTCGCCCCATGACCCTAGTGAGGAATAAGCGGGTATAGAAAATGAATGAATGAATTTTTTCAATGTAGTTTTTTTTTCAGTTTTTTGAAATACATGCTCAATTTCATGCCTACTACACGTTCCGAAAATGTAGGGGCAGGGCCATTGTAAGACTTGGAAAGTGTTGGAATGCTTACAAAAAAAAAAAAGAACAGTGTAAAGAATAGTTTTAATGCTTAAAACCGCTTGGGCTGGAACAATTATGTAAACCTTTTCAAATAAACACCATTTCCTACTGCATCCACAAATGCAAGATAAAACTGTATAATGCATGGAGGAAGCCATATATCACAAGCACTGCCAGGCACAGCAAACCTCTTCCCACCAGTCCTTCTAGGGCATTTGAAATTCATGGCCTGAGCCCAAAGGTATGTACCATACTACTGTAAGAAAGGTATTCACCCTTTTCTATAGAAATGCATATCATATGATATAGAATGGAAATATCTACTATTTGGTTTTTGTACAAAGTTGATCAGATTACAGTCAAAGAAGTCATGGCTGAAAAAACTATTTTTACTTTTACCTTACATTTCTTTTGACCCAGTGGCCCAGTCCTCAGCTTAATTTGGCCTAAAATTAAATCAGTTGATCCAGGCGTCATATCCAGTCATGCCACAAAATTTGGTCCACATCAGTTCCGTAATTTTCATGTAAAATTGCTGACAGATAAACAAACTAACAGACAGAAAAAGTTGAAACCCACATGAAAACAATACTTTGCTTTGGCCCTTCAGGGGCCTGGGGTGGGGTCATACAAACACTCTGCCATCTTCTCTGGGCTTGAGCTCATCTGAAATGGACTGATGCATGAAGGAAGCCTGCAATTTTGTCAGATCAGTCAACCTTTCAAATTGATTAGGTTAAAAATGGACATTATATTCCCCAGGTAAAAAAGAGCCATCTCAGTAGTTACAAACATAAGGCTCAAAAGCCAGTGTCTGTCATGGTATGGGGTGTGTTAGTGCACATTGAACGGGCAATTTGAGCAGTTGTGTCAGTACCATTTGTTCTTTATGAAATGAATGCATTTTGGAGCAATGTATGCTGTCTTCTAGACATCTTTTCAGGGATATCACTACTTATTTTACTATACAATGGCAAACCATATTCCGCACGTATTGCAACAGTGTGGCTTCCTAATCAGAGTGCAGCCACTGGACTGTCCCACCGGCAGTCCAAACAGGTCTCTTCCTGAATGTGTGCGATGCTTTAAGTACAAAATACTTTATTGGGGGCACCCCGGTGGCTCATCCGTCTAAGCGCGTGTACCATGAAGGCTGTGTCCTTCCCGCAGTGGCCTGGGTTTGATTCTGGCTCAGGTCATTTGCTGCATGTCTTCCCCCTTTCTTCTCCCCAACCTTTACTTTCTAACTGTCAAACAAAGAAAAATTTCCCAAAAAAACAATCTTAAAAAAAAAAAAAGAAAAACTTTATTGAGGACTGCAGACATCTGAACAGTTCAAAAGAATCCAGCGGCGTAGCCAGAGGGTGGGCCAAGACACGTCACTTTTAGACAATCAGTCCTGGCTAGTCCTCAATCATTTTCCTTTATTGACGCGTTTTCCAATTATCGTAATTTATAACTGAAGACAGGAAGACAGAGTTTCTCTCCATATGCGATCTAACAGCAATGAAATCATGGGGCAAAATTCAGTACACTTGAGGAACAAGAACAGAGAATTGGGTTGCACAGAACATCCGTTAAAAAGAATTATTAGTTCTGACCTGTTCTCAGTCATTTTCATAACAGAAGGTTCACTCCAAGAGCACTCCACACTTAAAGCAATTCTTCCCTTTCTGGCATTTTTACACTTTTGTAATCTTAAAATGCTCCAAATAATCGTATGGCACTTTAAAATGTTAAAGAAATCCACCAGGCGTTGAAACTCTTCAATATTCAATTCTCATATATTTCTGATAAAAGTCTAACCAATCATTTTCCTTGGTCTGAATAAAAACGGCAGAGGCGGAGTTGTTCATGTTCAAATTTTTACTTTTTTACAAATTTTAAGTGCTGTGCGACATGCCAGAAAGGTAAGAATTGCTTTAACAGGTGCTGCTTGTTCTCCCTGATTAGGTAGGATGACAATCATTCATCTGGACGTGTATTTGATGTATTTAAATCAACGTTATTCAAAATTGCATACCTTTCAACTCTCACGCAAATAGCTGGAGCCGCACGCTTTTTATAGTCTATTGCCAAGTGCCACTTTTTTTTATCAATCCACACAATACTGGAGTGAAAGTCCTCGTTTCATTGGAACTTGGAAGAGTTCAATCAACATGAAGCATTAGCCTATAATAAGTTAATTATTCTGCAGTACTAAATTTAGCCCATGATTTTATCATTGTTAGATCGCATATGGAGAGAGACCATGTCTTCACTTGCCAATTACGATAATTGGAAAATGCGTCAATAAAGGACAATGATTGAGAACTAGCCAGGACTAATTACTGTCATAAAGGGACGTGTCTTTCCTCACCCTCTGGCTATGCCACTGAAAGACTCAGAAAAAAAAATCCTTCAAAAAAGTAATAATTAATGTTCTCAGTTTCAAAATGATGAATTTTAGGACTCTTAAAAGGAAAGGTGATGTAAAACAGTAGAAAGCACAACCCTGTCCTAACTTTTCAGGAATGCGCTGCAGGCATAAGATATGGAATGAAGGTTTCTCTCCAAAAAACACCAAAGCACAGAAGGAAAGACATCAAAAACCTTGATTTTGCATTGTTTTTATTTGAATTCTGGTCAATTTTGATTGCCAAATCACAGTATTCTTCTTTAATTACCATTATCCATATTATCTCAACTTTTTCAGATGCAATGCCGTGGTAGAGTTATCCCTCCCTTGATTTTTTTCTATTTTTGCTGATTTATCATGTTTTAGGTCATTTAGCTAATTTTAATAAAGATGAGGACAATGTGGATAGATACAGAATGGATCTTTGAAATGATAATTTTATTGATTAAAGGCAATAAGTTATTCAAAATCACTCTTCTTCAAAATATTCAAAATCACTTCAAAATAATCCCCCCCCCCCTAATATAATGACTAGTTTTGCTACCTTGATGGCCACAACTGCAATCAGATGTTTGCTATAATTGGTAATTATTTTTTATGTTGCTGTGGAAAGACTTTGGCCTACTCTTCTTTCCAAAATTGTTCAAATTTCAGTATAAACTGCCTGTTCAAACTCAACATCACATCACAATCAAATTCAAGTCAGATTTTAACTAGACCACCCCACTTATTGCCTGCTGAAGTAAATAGCTCTTGTTAAAGTTTACGGCATTGTATCATGCTTGAGCCCACACAACAACCGCTTAGCACAATTTTAATCAGATTGCATATTTGGGCCCGCTGCATTCATCATACAAAAATGACTACATTGTGGGTTTGCTTTTTTGCATATTGAAATACTGAAGCGGAGGCTGGATGCTTGAGACTATACATTGTATGAATATTGTACTTCCCTCATATTTCACAAAAACATTGATAGGATTTTCCTGTTTCTGGATGCTTAAATGCTACCCCAGTTCCAAAAAAGTTGGGATGTTGTATGAAATGCAAATATAAACAAAGCATTGATTTGCAAATTTCATAAGCCCACATTTTATTCACAGTAGAACATAGACAACATAACAGATGTTGAAAGTGAGACATTTTACCATTTCATGAAAAATATTAGCTCATTTTGAAATTGATGGCAGCAAAACAAGTCAGAAAAGTTGGGACAGGGCTAACAAAGACTGGAAAAGTAAGTGGCACGAATTAAAAAAGCTGGAGGAGTATGTTGCAACTATTTATGCTAATTTGCAACAGGTAAGTAACATGACTGGGTATAAAAAGAGCATTATAGACAGGCAGAGTCTCTCAGAAGTAAAGATGGAGACAGGTTCACCAATCTGCAAAAAAACTGTTTCCAAAAATTGTGGAACAATTTCAGAAATGTTCTTCAATGTAAAATTGTGAAGACTTTGAATCTACAGTAAATAATATCATCAAAAGCTTCAGAGAATCTGGAGAAATCTCTGTGCGCACAGGACAAGATCCGCAAATGCAAGCTAAAGCTGTATCATGCAAAGAAGAAGCCATATGTGAACACGATCCAGAAACGCCGGCATCCTCTCTGGGCCAAAGTTCACTTAAAATGGACTGAGGCAAAATGGAAAACTGTTCTGTGGACAGGTGAATCAAAATGTGAAGTTCTTTTTGGAAACCATGGACACCGTGTCGTGCGGGTAAAAGAGGAGAAGGACCATCCAGCTTGTTATCAGTGCTCAGTTCAAAAGCCATCTCTGATGGTACTGGGTTGCATTAGTGCCTATGGCGTGGGCAGCTTACACATCTGGATAAGCATTCTCAATGCTAAAAAGTATATAGAGGTTTTACAAAAACATATGCTCCCATCCAGACGACATCTCTTTCAAGGAAGGCCTTGCATATTTCAGCAAAACAATGCTAAACCACATACTGCATCCATCACAGCAGCATGGCTTCGCATTAGAAAAGTCAGAGTGCTGAACTGGCTTGCCTGCAGTCCAGACCTTTCACCAATAGAAAATATTTGGCGTATCATAAAAGGAAAAATCTGATAAAGACGACCAAGAACTGTAGAGCAGTAGGAATCCTACATCTGACAACAATGGTACATCCCTCTCCCAAAACTTCAGCAATTGGTCTCCTCACTTCCCAGATGTTAACAGACTGTTGTTAAAAGAAAAGGGGATACTAAGTAATGGTAAACATGGCCTGTCCCTACTTTTTTGAGACGTGTTACTGCCATCAAATTCTAAATGAGCTAATATTTTTCATGAAATGGAAAAATGTCTCACTTTCAACATCTGATTTGTTGTCTATGGTCTATTGTGAATAAAATGTGGGTTCATGAGATTTGCAGATCATTGCATTGATTTATTCACATTTTACACAGCATCCCAACTTTTTTGGAATTGGAGTTGTAGTAATAATCTTGTTGTATTTATCACACTGTATGATTACATGCACACAATTATTTTATTTTGGCCACAATATAAGATGGAACAAAGGAGAAAAAATATTTTTTTTTGTGTTCTAATTTTGATGCAAGCTTTCATTCCAGTATCAAACCATGATGTGATGAGGATGAAGACGTCTGCTGCGCCATTAAAGTGAATTTGAGGGTAAAATAACTAAAAACTCCACCCATCCACCAGTTGTGTAAATGTGACTGCAAGAACAAAAACATCCTTTTTGAGAAATCTGTTTTTTTATGTGACTTTTGTTCATAAAAATTAAAATATCAATGGATCTAGCCCAAAAAATATTGAACACTGCATCAAATTTTCATTACTGGTCCGGCAAGAGTTTTTTTATTTTAAAGGGGACCTATTATGCTACATTTCCAAGTCTACATTTACATCTCAAGCAGCCGTAAACAAACCAAAACACGTATCCGAACTCGGGGTGTCAATGTCTACACGTGTAAACGGTTACACGGATAACAAATCATAACCGTTTAGAAAAATCAATAACCGTGTACACATCATTTTTTCCTCCTCTTCCTCCTCCTCGTTGATGATAATGGTGATAATGTTGCCTGAAAGCTTCAGATAATAACATTAACAAACTATACACTTAAATGTTCCCACTAGTGCATACAGATGCATGGGGCAAAATGTTGCCTTGATATAAAAAAAAATAAAATAAACCCCGCAACCACAGCCAGTGTCGCGCCATGTCAAGAATAGGCTGCAGAGGACTTTAAAAGAGTGCGGCGCTCATCTTCTTCTCGATGCGCAAATGTCGTGCAGCTGAAAACAAAAACTGTTAATGGCTTGTTATTTTAGCCTATATTGTTGCGTGTTGTTGGACATTATATTGTTGGTTGGTGTTCTGTCGGCTTTTCACGACCTGATCACACCTCCTCGCGTCTAAAGAGGAGGAAGGAAACAAATATTTTTTGTCAATTTTAGTGAATAACTGAGAGTCCCCCTCTCCTTTTTTAACTTTGTGGATATAAAGGTGAAGTTTTTTCCTCTCACTTCAGCTTGGGCCTCTTTTTGAGTTGCTTTCTCTCGCCAATTCCACATTACTTTTACTATGAGACGTATATTAAAATTCAGACGCAGCTCCCGTTGCGAGAGAGGGATGCGGTTTGCACTTTAAGTTTAAAAAAAAAGTACAAAAGTGAGCAATAGTTAAAACAATGATTAAAAAAGGTTAACCCTTTTTCAGCTTTCACTTGTACGTTTTCTTATCTGTCAAAATGATAGAGGATTTTATTTTCAACTCATTTTACTTTCTGTGGTTATACAGCGCAACTGCGATAGAAAAAGCTCATAAGTCCCCAACGTGTAACTGGGTTAACGTCGGTTAGAAGTCCCGTGTACACGTGAAGAAAAAATAGTGAACGTTGACACCCCTAATCCCAACCTCTGCAAAACCTACGTCTGGTCTAATTGCAGCCTTTTCAGCCCAACCTTGCAGACACATACAACACCTCTCCGGTTAGCTTCAACTGTAGTGGCTACAATCGGGCAACATTATGATGAAACTGCCACATTGATGCTTACCGAAGTAACACAAAGATACCCATCAGAATTATTGCATATAAGTTAAACAGGAGCATTTTTAAGTAGCACAGTATGCGAACTAACATGCAGTAGCTAGTAACCGAGCATTCATAACAACCACAGAGACATACCCTTGCAATACAGGTCTTACAGGCAGCAAGTTCCGTAACCGTGGACAGTTGTACTATCCATCCAAATTGCAAACAAGTATAAAAAGTTAGCTTCAAATGAGGTTTATGTTCAAACAACTTTTGTTGAATGCCTCCTGATATTACTCTTGCATATTTAGGACACAAACATCAGCAACAGTAACTTGGCTACATTAGCCGCAGTGCTACAGCCACAATCAACAGGCCATCACATTAAGTAGGTTTATGCCGTAAAAGGAACTTACAGCTTCTGCGTCTGTGAGTCACAGACAGTCACGACCAATACAGGTTTTATCTTCAGATATTTGATATTTTACAAAGCCTGCTTTTGAGGCCAGTTGTTAGTGCTAATTATTATTAGCGGTCCTGCAAGCCACCTGTAACACATTAGCGTCACTTACATTATTTACTGTTATATGGTTACTTGCAGCTTGCGGCTACAAGCGCTTGATTGATGCAACTGCTTCAGGTTTGAGAAGCAGCTGAAACTCTTATCCAGCGTCGAATTATCCTTTATTGACAAAGCTGTCTTTGGTGAAATGCTGAGCAAACAGCTAACATTCCCTTTGACCGTAGCTGTTTGCTGCCAGCAAACAAAAAAGCCACCCATTGATTTCTGGTGGCACTGTCTTTTGGAAGAGAAATGGGTGCTTTTCTTTGCGTCCAAAAATAAACAGACAAGCCGCTTTGGGAGAGATACTGACAGAACTGCATCTCAAATGATCTGCGATTCTTCTTTTGCATTTCCAAAAGTGTAGACACTACTAAAGCATAGTATGATCTGCCGTTGTTTGTGCCCGCTAGAATAGTTTTTGGTGTGGCTCTGGCTAGGTCTGTATTAATTGGACGGCACAACCTGACGTCAGGTTTTGCCCAGATCTCATGAGGATCTTGGGACAACCTGTTCAGAGAGAAAATCGTGTTAACAAAAATCACGTTCTTGGATTACTGCAAAACCCCTGTATCTTATGTTTAGAAACTTTTCAGAGGTTGAATATGGACATCCAACATTATAAAATTACTTACAAAAGTATTAAAAGAAGGATCAGCAGAACAGGTCCCCTTTAAAGATTTACAGGTGCTGGTTAACGAATTAGAATAATTTGAAATGGTGCAATCGTAAAATTTTTAAATGCATTTTTTGTGCAGAAAGCAAATCAGGTGTTCACCGCGCCTGTCCTACTTGTTAGAGTAATCACAGAACTCGCTACTAGTAAAAAATTTGCTCAGCTGAGCTTTCCAAAAGGCCCATTTAGGCCATTTAACTGTGACACTGTTGTTTTATTGAATTAGAATAATGGAGAAACCGTTTCACTGAATTAGAATAATTTTTATTATAATTAGAATCATCACTTTCTCAGTATTTGATGGCTGCCCCCTTGGCTTGTATGACTGCCTGAAGTCTCCGCGACATCGATTTGACCAACTTGTCGCAAGTTTCTGCACTCACTGCTTCCCAGGCTGTGGCGATGTTCTGCTTCAGTTGGTCCAGCGTAGTCGGCCTTCTGTCGCGAATTTTCCGCTTGACGATGGCCCAAAGGCTTTCAATGACATTGAGGTCAGGCTAGTTGGCCGGCCATGCCAAAACTTCAAGCTGTTTTTCGGCGAACTAATCTTTGGTCGACTTTGCCGCATGAGCCGGTGGAAGATCCTGTTGAAATATGAGGTCTTCTTCGCCGAACTGTTCCTCAACAATCGGAATCAGGAATGTTTCCAGAACATGTTGGTATATGGCAGCATTGAGGAAGCAGAGTTTCCCTACACCCAGAGAGGACATGCATACCCCGACCATAACGCTCCGGGGAAACTTGACGGATCTTTTCACGCCCTCGTGGCTGTAGGTTTCGCCACCACGAAGCCAGACATGAGGACCTTGGTCCTCCAAATACTTGAGAAGTGGGATAAACAGAGGAGATTTCATAATTGTATGCCCCTGATCTCAATTATGTCTTGGTTATTTTGAAGGAGAATTTAAGAGAACAGTTTAAAAAAAAAAAGATTTCTACGGTAATCACAGGCAAAATCGAATAAAAGTTTCCCCAAAAAACATAATTCTGCATCCCAATGCTTGGAGGATTTTGAAGGTTTTTTTTGGGGGGGTTTTCTCTTTAATTCTCCTTCAAAATTACCAAGTCATAATTGAGATCAGTGGCATACAATTATGAGATCTCCTCTGTTTATCCTACTTCTCAAGTATTGCTCAAATGGATATCTCAACTCAACCTCCTTCATCTCAGTGATGTCTTGTCTCTTTTTAGCTTATCTCTCGCTCCTTAGGGACCTTTAGGAGAAGTAACTCAGAAACAAATGATCACAGAATGATACAAACATGAGAAGCTCAAATTCATCTCAAGAGATGAGATTGAGCAACACATTTTTCCTACGGGACAGCTCACAAAAGAAATTAAAATTGAAAGACAATAAACCCATGTAAATGTAAAAAAAGTATCATCACACACATAATGTTGCCATAACTGCCAGAACAGTGAGGAAGAATTGCTGCTCACAATGTTGTTTTCATGTATGAAAAACAAATTAATCCAGCGCAGATATAAGACTCAAAGGACCATCATAAAATGGTAGATTAATATCAGCACTGGATGAGCCTTGCAGAGGTCCCGAGAAATGCTTTTTTCCAAGGATTATAGGGTGATGTGTGGCCACAACATCACGTTGATGATCAAATAATGGGGCAGAGGTCATATCTTGGGAGTCTCAGTACAGAGCATTCCCTCCTGTCCCAAATTTTCTCATGTTTTCTTCCCTCAAGAAGGAGAGGGAGGTGGGAATTAATTTCGACAGCTAATCTATAATTCAACTTCAGCAAATGTGTAGCCTAAGCCTTGTGTTTTCTAGGGCTGGAATCCTTCAAGAGTTTGTTTTTGAACTGTTGGTGCACAGTTATCCTCCTTACTCTTAATATCAATTTGATCACTCTGTCATAAAATCTTACCTGAACTTTTCCCAGCAGGATGTTTTTGCTGAAACCAATTCAACGTCCTTTTGCTTGCATTTGGCGTATATCTCCTGTAGTGATTTTCTTACATTAAAGTCAAGCGACAAACATAAAATTATCTCTAGCTCCTGACATGTGACAAAGAACCACATTTTGGCCCTAACTGTCCTCTTTGCTATCTGACAGTGGTGTGGGAGTGTTGATGCAACTCTGACCTTCTATATTCTCCCAATGGGAGTCAGTTGAGAAGTTTGCAGACCCAAGTGTAAAGTAATGACCCCGAAGTTCCACAGAAAATACGAGGAGTCCTCAAGCAGCAGGCTCATGGTAAGTAAGCCATATAAATGTTGCTCTATTATGACAACAGGCTTACAGAGCATGTAGTTTGTATTATGAATCACTGAGTAATCTACTCCTTTATTTCATGCGCAGACATTAGTCATAAAAAATTGGATAAGCCGCATTGTGAGACTGCCTTTCAGCTGATGTGCTTCTCACAGCGCAGTACTGCCGCAGAATACCGAACCCCCACAAACATTAAGAGAACATAACAAGTGCAATGGAGTGTTTGCTTCAAACACAGTCTAATCCAGAACAGATCAGACTGCAAGTGAGAGATGTGCCAAGTAGTGGTTTATCAAACTACTATCTCAGGTCTACCTCAAACCTGGGGTATGTGGTGCCCTTAAGAGCACAGAAAAAGAGAGAGGAAAGGTGAGAGACAATATTGCACAAGCTAAAATATACTCCTTACCATGCATCTGACAGTAACATTGTTTAAAAGGCCATCCTTTTAACCCCCTATGTAAATGGTATAGCCTATTTCCCTCTTGGTACGGTCCTGTTTCATAACGCAGAATCTTTCTGTTATGTAACTTAGCGTTCCAACAGTTATTCAGTGATAAGGTCATGAGTTTTGTAACGTCATCCTGTGACATAGCCTGTCCTTATTTTTAGTGTGCGTATACGTAAAGAAACCACACCTTTAGGCAACCTTGTGCATTGTTGTACAAAATATCCACAGACTGAGCCGTGTGTGGTGGTGGCAATAATTGATAAAAGAACTGAATTCACCAATCGGGACTTGTGATTCTGACAGATCACCTGTGGTGGGCTAGTCTTTTTCGGACCTGGCATACAATTAGAATTCGGAGTAGCCGCAATCAGTTATTCTTTCGTTTCATGGTCCTTCAAGCCGGATTTGAGCTCACTACAGATTAGTATGTCCAAGTCAGCAGAAGAGGAACCCAGTATGCGTGTCAGGAGGCAGTCACACCTCCCCTCACACTTAAGAGAGTATGACCTTACTGGTTATACCAAAACGGATAGTTTGCAACTACCCACCGCGCAACATGATCCACCTCACTTATGGAGTGAGGAGGAGGAAGAAGAGGGGACGAACACTAAGCGCTCAGCATCTCCAATCAGCCAGGAGGCTGACCACTCTTCACAGTGGGTAGAAAAAGATCCATGGCTGCACACAGGGGACGATACAAAGAGAGAGAATAGGAGATTGAAAGCCGAACAGGAGGCCTTACTCACCTCTATGGAGGAGCTACGGTTAGAGAATGAGTCTCTTAGACTGCAGAGCAGGCGGCAAGAGTTCAAACTTGAGCAACTCAACCGCCAAAGTGGTTTCGAGATGGACCAGTTGCAGAGGCAGCTGGAGCATCTGGGAGCTATCGTAGAGGAACTCTAGAAATCCAAAGCTCTTCCCCCCATTAAATCATCTCACTTGGCCCAGCGTCAACCGCAGAGTGAAATGATGGCAGGGGAGGAGCGAAAGGCTGCTCCATTTGAACGCAACTTCCCTAGGGGCCGGGAACGCCATGCTCGTCGCTCAACACCCCGCAGGGATGATGAGATACCTGCAAGAGACTATTCAGGTGAAGGCTACTCTGTGTCATCACAGCTATTCCAACATAGCTGCGCTCGGGAAACATGAGATGACCGCACTCCAGAGAGGCGTCCCTCACCAGAGTGTGACTCTTCACCTGAAAGTAGTCGCTCCACATGGCGAGGTTATTCATCAGAAAGACGTGATGTCTCCCCCGTGCGCCGTCACTCCCAGCACCGAACACCGAGCCCAGTAGATGGGCAGGAGCGGACATACACGGGGCCCACGCCCACGATTCCAGATATGGTTCACCCGAACCCAAGAGAGTTTTCTCGCCTTCGCATTGCATTGGAGAATCTTCTTCCTCAAGATGCATCAGAGAGATTTAAATATCAAATTCTCGTTGATCACCTCAAATCAGAAGAAGCCCTGCTGATTGCAGATTCATACAGCCACTCCAGGTACCCCTTCACTGATACAATGGCTGCACTCAATCAGCAGTATAGACAGCTACACCAGTTGGCTTTACAGCGTATGGCAGAGCTGATGGATGGTCCCAGTGTTATGAGTGGTGACGGCAAAGCCTTCAAAATGTTTGCCTTGCGCGTCCCTTCCCTCGTGAGCATGTTGGAGCAACTGGGGCGGAAAGGCCAAGTTGAATTAGAGTGTGGCTCACATGTATCCAGATTACTCAGTAAACTGCCGCATGATTTGCGCTCCAGCTTTCGCAGATTCATTCACCCCCATAGAGTGCCCATTCCAACTCTTCTTGACTTGGCTGACTGGTTGGAGTACGAGATCCAGGTCCAAGAGGACAACTCTCGGTTTGAAAGTAAAGCAAAGGAGCAACGTAAGGGCAAATCCCCAGTTAAGCCCTCCTCCATCCTATGAAGCACTGAAACTACAGCTCACAGTGAGAAGGTTCCCACTTAGGCTCCACGCAGCCAGGCAAGAAATATTGTCCCTATTGTGACAACAACAAACATTTATTGAATAACTGCTCAGTCCAACACAGAAACATACTTGGATCAAAACCAACAACCGCTGCTGGCGCTGTGCGAGGGGTCATTGATCGGTGGAATGCGATCTGAAAATGGGCTGTAAAACATGTAATAGACGACACCTGCTTGTTTTACATGACATAAATGAGAGGGCCCCAGAAAACAGAGAGAAGGGAGAAGTGAAACCGCTGCCAGCTAAGGTGGAGCCTACACAGACCTTCCTACTTCATCCATCAGAGGAGTTCTCATACATTGGCAGGCCTTCAGAGGGGCGCAAAGTGCTGTGAAAGGTCTGCAAAGTAATCATGAGGAATGGAGATAGAGTCATAGAGACATTTGCCATCTTAGATGATGGCTCTGAACGTACCATTCTTCTCCATCCTGCTGCTCAGCAACTGGGCCTACTGGGTGAGTCTGAATACTTGCCCATAAGAACAGTTAGACAGGAGCCTCAAGACCTTCATGGTGCTGTGGTCTCTTTCAGTATTTCCCCTTCAGCTGAACCTCAGAGAGTGTTTCCCATCAAGAGAGCTTTCACAGCTAAACAGCTGGGTTTATCTGAGCACTTGCACCCAGTGGAGGTTCTCCAACAGAAATACAGGCACCTTCGAGATCTGCCCCCACTGCCCATTAATGAGGCCCGCCCTATCCTACTCATCGGATCAGACCATCCCCACTTAATCACACCAGTGGAACCAGTGCGTCTAGGGCCACCAGGGGGACCAGTAGCCATTCGGATTCGCCTTGGCTGGACACTGCAGGGCCTAGCATATGGGTTACGGCAGTACCTCTCAGAGCAGTCATGCTATTTCATGCCCACCCTTACCCCACCAGTTGACCTCTACAGGCAGGTAGAGAGACTTTGGCAAATGGACGTACTACCTTAGCAGTGTGAAAAGGTCAGTACTCGTTCACAGCAAGACAAGGAGGCAATACAGCTTCTTGACGCCCAGACCGAAAGAGTAGTGGTGGAAGGAATTAATCGCTATGCCACGCCTCTCTTACGGTCACCAAATATGCCCTTGCTACAGGCCCCAAAGGAAGCTGTGATCCCTCAATTACGAAATATGGAGAAGAGGCTGGCCAAAGACCCCGGGCTTGCAGCAGTATATACAGTGGAGATGCAAAAGCTGGTCAAAGCAGGTTATGTGGTCAAGTTGGAGCCGGGCACCAAAGACACACCCACAGGCTGGTACATTCCACACCATATGGTCCAGCATAATGGAAAAAATCGTGTGGTTTTCAACTGTTCTTTCCAGTTCAGAGGTGAGAACCAAAACCATCGTCTGCTCCCTGGTCTAACACTGGGACCTTCCCTCCTTGCAGTGCTGCTGCGATTCAGAGAACATGCCATAGCCATCAGCTGTGACATTCAAGGCAAGTTTCATCAGGTGAGACTGCTCCCCGATGACAGGTCACTCCTCCGTTTTCTGTGGAGGGAGATGAATTGAGAAGAGTTAACTAGTGTATACGAATGGAGAGTCCTCCCCTTTGGAACAACCTGCAGGCCTTGCTGTGCCACGTATGCTCTCCAAAGGCCCATTCTGGATCACAGTCAGCATGGTGAAGCCATCAGGGAGGCAGTGCTGAAGGGCTTTTATGTAGACAACTGTCTACTCAGTTGGTCTACTAAACCAACCTCAAGAATGCCATTCTCCCTATTGCGCTCCCTTATTAGTTCAACAGTTTTCAGCTGTGCAACACATTTGCAGAAGGGTTTTCTAATCATCAGTTAGCCTTATAAAATGCTTAACTTGGATTAGCAGCCATACCAGGAGATTGATGCAGAGGACTGACAGCTGCTGATAATGGGCCTCTACGCAAAAATGTAGATCATTCTTTGAAAATCATCTGATTAATTTAAAACGTTTGTGAAATGGATAAAAATGTTTGTGAAATGGATGAAAATGTATTTTTCGTTGGAAAAAAAGGAAATTTGCCAGTGATCCCAAACTTTTGAGCCGTAGTGTATATATAGTTCCCTTGTAGTTTAGAGTACCATAAGGATTTGGAACAAATGGCTATAACTCTGGTGAAACATCCACCTGAATGCAGGCATGAAAGTTTTGATTTTATGCTGTTGATTGCCATTGGATTTTGTCACTGTCTAATTCCAGTGACAGCCTGGGAAGCCTTTATGGGCCTGGGGAAAACATTCATTCAACCAAAAAAACTGAGACAAAGACAAGCCCTGAGTCCAACCAAAATCAAGTGTTTGGAATATCATTAAGAGGAAAGGTCAGGATTCATTTTGTGAAGGCATGCCTAAAAGAGCCTGCCTGAGTTTGGGAAAATGGTCTTGAGAGCAGTTCAGATGTGCAGGAAATTATGCCAGGATCTTTGCTCTCATTCAGAATGATGGGGATACTGAAGTGGAATGGAAATACATTTGTTAGTTATTTATCTCAGAATAAATATCTTACAATTCTGAATTTGTTATTTATCTGACTCTTTTTTCTGCGCTTGAAATTAATTTCATGGCCTTCAGGTCCCATTTATTATGCCAGAATGCTATCGCATAAAGAGATGCAGAAGAATGCTGAGGGGCAACTCTACACAATATCCTTTTTTGGAGGGGAAACAACAGCAGCATGGAGTCGCATAGCCTGTCACATTGGACAATAAGGAGGTATCTTGGTCTTCAAAAGTCTGTCAGCAAGGACTTTTAAAATACTTGTTTTCACAGCTGGCACAACCTTTTCTGACGGACGGGTATGAAGAAGAAAGGACTATGGTTATCTGTAGATGGTTTCCTTCCTTGTTGACATCAAGTCCTGCTTGTTTCAAACTCAAAAGTTCACACTGCATATTTAAACACCAAAGCCGCCCAAAACGCACATTGGATTGCACTTACAAACCCAGGCAATTATTTTGAGTGTTCATATTCTTAGCATGAGTAAGTTTTTGTGAATAATTAAATGCACAGTGATATTCACTTGATCCAGACGGTGCAATATTGGTCCAAGTACACAGACCTATCGAGAGGTTGAGCATATTAGAGGAAAATGCCATGGGAGAAAGTGTTTGATGAGCATTCCTCAACTCTCTCATTCTTTTTTGCCACTTGTGCCAGCTTTTTTGATCTTACAAAAAATCGACAGAATTATGGATAAAAAAATAATATATAATAGATAATAGATAGATAGATAATTTGTGCAAGAATTATCTCAGAAAGAAACATCTGGCTTTAGAATTAATCTGTTTATTTATTTTCATCCATATGATCCAATATTACATGAAATAAATACTTGAATAGTAATTGGTATCTGATTTTAATTTTTTTCATTTTTGTCTAAATCATCACACAAACTACTGTAAGAAAAAGGAATACTTCAGTTCCGCAGATGAGAAAATAAAATGTAAGTTCCAAAGAACTGGGTTGTCTGATGGCAAGGTAAAGTAGTGAAATTATCTTGAATATAGTGTACACTTTAACTGATATTGATGTTTTTACATGGCTAAAATATGATTTGCTGTTGGCCCGTCCACATCAGTACACTGCGTCGCTCATCTGAGATGGACTGATGCAAAGTGGAAAAGTGTGCTGTGGTATGACGAGTCTACATTTCAAATTGTTTCTGTAAATCATAGATGTTGTGTCCTCCGGGCTAAAGAGGAAAAGGACCATCCAGAATGTTCTCAGCGCAAAGTTCAAAAGCCAGCATCTGTGATGGTATGGGGATGTGTTAGTGCCCATGGCATGGGTATTTTTTACATCAGTGAAAGCACCACGAATGCTGAAAGGTACAGGTTTTGGAGCAACATATGCTGCCATTCAAGCAATGTCTTTTTTAGGGACGTCCCTGCCTATTTCAGCAAAACAATGCCAAGCCTCTTGGCTTCGTAGTAAAAGAGTGCGGGTAATAGACTGGCCTGCCTGCAGTCCAGACGTGTCTCCCATGGAAAATGTGTGGCGCATCATGAAGCCCAAAATACGAGAACGGAGACCCCGGACTGTTGAGCATCTGAAGTCATACATCAAGCAAGAATGGGAAAGAATTCCACCTACAAAGCTTCTACAATTAGTCTTCAGTTCCCAAGTGCTTACTGTCAAAGTAATCTTAATATTGGACAAAGCTAATTGGAGTAAAGGCAAAATGCATTTTTTAAAGGATGCTTTCATTTATTGAAGGACAAAATCCATCCAACCCTTCCTGGTGCAAAGAGAAGAAATAACTGTGCCCTTAAATACTAATCAACCCATTTATAAATTTAATTGATAATTGAGTTCAATTTCAAGACGCAGCCAGACATTGATTACCCACAGCCTTGTTGAATCTTAACAAGCCTAAAACAGAATCTGGCGATGTGAGGTAAGCAAATAGCAGCATATGGTGGTGCAATCTAAATGAGTTTAAGAACCAATGAGAAACAAAGATGTTGACATCTAACAGTCTGGAAAAGGTTACAAAACCATTTCTAAGGCTCTGGATTTGCAGCAGACCATGTTGAGAGCCATTTTCTACAAATGGAGAAAACTTGGAATGCTGTTGAAACTTTTCAGGAGTGGCCAGCCAACCAAAATTCCTCCAAGTGTAACATTCTGCATTTTCTGTATGTTCTGGTTTTTGGTTTATTTCCACTTGGTTTATTAGTTTATGCATTCTGTATCATCTGCCTTATCGTTTACCAATTCCATGCAATTGTTTTCCCCTGTGATGTGTTGCGTTTCTGAGTTCTCCAATAGTGCATGCCCTTGTCTGCGAGCTATCACATTTCAGGTGATTTCAGAAGTTTTCCTGTGTTTCACGAGTTCCCTCACTTCTCGTTTAACTTTCTTCAGCACTGATTACTAATTAAGTACCAACCACACTAACACTCTATGTTTTGTCTAGTTTATGTACTAACCCAGACTAATATGCTAATCCTGTAAATAATTGACATACAATAATTTGCACATTTAGGTCATATTATTACTGTAAAGACTACTAACTCTACTAATTGATTCTCTCCACTTTATATACTAATCTGTAACTCCGCCCTCTTTACTATCTCAGTCCTTTTCCTTTGTTTCTGCAGTGACCTTGCAACTATCTCTTATACCAGGGATGGGCAAAGAGGGCCGTATCTGTTCCTGGTTTTCACACCAACCTCTGGCCTTTAATTAGTTAATTATCTAAATTAGCCCAACTATTCATGAAATCTGACATTTCATTGAATTATCATGAATTACCACCAAAGACTGTTCTTGTCTCGCTACATAAAACATTTTTCTTTTATCAAACCTTTGCAAACCTTTGTTTGCAGCCTATTAACTCAATTGGTCAGGGTAATTGCTAGAAATAAAAACCTGTATTCACACCGGCCCTCCAGGACTGGAGTTGCCCATCCCTGTCTTATACTAATCTGTTTCTTCCATCTCTCCCCACCAGTGGCGGCTGGTGAACTGGCGGTAGGGGAAGCTCAAACCCATCCCTCAAAAATAATGATTGGTCATGACCTGTTTTCAATCATTCAATTAAATTACCATTACAGAAACTCCAAAAACTCTCATCATCATCAGATGTGGCCAGTTTTCATTTATGATGCATACTGATTATGACTCTGGACTTGTCATGCTTTTCTTCATTCAGGGATTGGGCGGGGGGGGGGTTCCCACAGACATGTCACTGAATGACATTTAGTCTTGGCTAGTTCTTAATCATTTCCCTTTATTGACACATTTTCCAATTATCGTAATAATCCATTAGCAGTTGAAGACATAGCTTCTCTCCAGATGCCATCTAGGAGCAATGAGATAATGGGCTAAATTCAGTACAGAAAATAATTAACTTATGAATTTTTTTTACCTTTATTTAACCAGGGAAGTCCCAGTAAGATTTTATCTTTTTGAAGGGAGCCCTGGGATATAGGTGGAGAGCGAGAGGAATTGCACAGCCTATTAGATCAGGGGATGATTAGGTGGCAGGTCGAAAGAGCCAGGTAGGGAATTTAGCCATGACACCAGGGAAACTCCTTCTCTTGTTGATAAGCATCACAGGATCTTTAATGACCAGAGTGAATCAGGACCTTGGTTTAGCGTTGCATCCGAAGGATGGTGTCTCCTTCAATACAGTGTCTCCATCACTGTACTGGGGATTATTCCACCAGAGGGAAGATCGCGACTCACCGACACCCCTTCAAGCAGCAACTTGGTTTTCCCGCGTGGTCACCCATCCAAGTACTAACTAAGCCCACACCTGTTTAGCTTCAGCCTCGTGGCTGGAGCAATTTGAATAGTAGTATGGCTGCTGGCAATACCTCAGGTTGGATGTCAAGAACTGGTCAGAAAAGGTGAAAAACAAATCTAAGCAGACATATCTGTTGGTTGGAGCTCAAGATTGGCCAACTACTGACTGTCTGCGCATGGTGTATGATGGCGACAATAAAAGGCTCAACCTGTCTTGACTACAGAGTGGAACGGTTTGCTTTTTACATGCAGTGTCAATGCAGTTCTCTTGCCTGCTATGCTTTGTGCTGGGTTCTCCCCTGCCCCCCCCTTGATTGTGTCTTGTTTTTGAGGAAATTTTTGTTAAATAAAATATTTTGGCCCGATTCACACTCTTGTCTCCTTTGTGGCAGCCTAAGCTGGGGTCGGTACAAACACTAATGGCCTCTTTTGAATATCATCCTTGCACTCAACATGTTTATTTACCTGAATCTAGTGTTGTAACGGACAAAAAACAACTTTCAATAAATTAGTTTTCTAACCTGATCCTTTAACCATGGCTGAAAACGGCTTTTAGTTTTGGCCATTTTCATGGCTGAAAGTGGCCTTTAGTTTTAAAACTACCTAGAGTGATACCTGTTAACTACAACCCCAATTCTGAAATAGTTGGGACAAAGTAAAAATTGTGAATAAAGTCAAAATGCAATGACTTTCAGATCACATGGGCCAATATATTATTTACAATAGAACATAGATAACATTTCAAATGTTGAAACTGAGACATTTTACATTTTTATCCACAAAATAAGCTTATTTCAAATTTTCTGGCTGCAACAGGTCTCAAAAAAGTGGGGACACAGTCAAAAAAAAGGGCTGAAAATGCAATTAATATATAAGAGAATCAGCTGAAAGAACATTTTGCAAGTAATTAAGTTAACTGCCATCAGGCGTGTAACATGATTGGCTATAAAAGGGATGTCTTGGAGAGGCTGAGGCTCTCCGACCTGTGAATGATGCATAAAAAATTGTGGAATACTTTAAAAACAATGTTCTTCAATGTCAAATTGCAAAGGCTTTGAAGGTCTCATCATCAACAGTGCATAACATCATCAACAGATTCAGAGAAACTGGAAAAATCTCTGTGCGCAACGGACAAGGCCGAAGACCTTCACTGGATGCCTGTGATCTTCGGGCCTTCAGACGCCACTGCATCACTCACTGGCATGATTCTGTCACTGACATTACTAAATGGGCCCAGGGCCCTAATGCATGAAGGTGGGAGAAGGGATTTGCCCAGGATCGGCACGGGATTAACCTGATCTCAAGCCCAATTTCGGCTGCAGAGGGCATGTGAGCTAAGCCATGGCACTAGTTACTATGGATACAAAGTCTGTGGAGGTAGGCAGCTCCAGAGCAAGCTTAGGAACTAGCTGAGCTCCTGCCTCCAGCCAATTTCACCTCACCTCAGTCAGCAGTCGTGGAAATTGAAAGTCAATGTCCTTAAAAGTCGTTCTGAATGGTCCACTAAACATAGCTATCTCAATTATAGTAGGCCCAGAGTAAGCAACCCTCGAGTCTCAGCAACTTGTGACCATTGATGTCAGTAAAATAGCCAATATTAGATCATTATATTCAAGTATCCATGTGACAGTGAACGTCACAGTTCAATCAGTCCCCCTTCCATGTCACATTTTAGCCATATTTAGAATCCGTCATTATCAGATTTGTCCTTATTCCCCAAGTTGAGCAGTGCTGTATGAAGTAGGTTACCGTGTTTCGGCGCAGTCTTTAATCGCTGCGGTAACCCCCTACCTACAGCAATACTGCTACTTTTCTCCGTCTTTTTTTCAGACAGTGATGGGTAAGGACTAAAGCAGAGTCGTTACCTTAGTGCTTGACACGAGTGCAATGGCTCCGCCACTGTTTAAAATGTCTTTATACAGTTCCATTACTTCAATTGAGGATATCGCCAATACGCAATAAATGCCCGGATGTAGCGCTTTCGCCAAAATATCTTGCTGTTTCCGGAACCCACTTACTTCCAATGCGTTACAGAGATGACTGCTGTCATCTAGCTTCAACTAGCTGCGGCTCGGCCCTGCACGCATGGATGCATAAATCAAGCCGAGGAAAATGTAAACATTCACCAAGCGCACACATAGTTTCATGAGCGTACAGGCGAGTATGCAAATAAGTACCCGATGCGGTCAGTGGAACCATGTACGCCTAGGCAGCATTCAATTTTTTCCAGCAACCGCGAAAGAGGCCGGAAGAGACTGGGTTACCAAACTATCCCATAATGCATCTTAAACGACATCTGGGCATTTTTTGCATATTGGCGATACCTTCAACTCCGCGGGAAAATCTCTCGCATACGCGTTGATTGAATCATTTCTGACTACATTAGGGGAACATAAATATGCCACTAAAACTGACGCCGAATGCATGAGAGTTAACAGGTATTCGTTATTAATGAAAACTGACCACACCTGATAATGTTGAGAGTTTTGGGAGTTTCTGTAATGGCAATTTAAATGAATGATTGAAGACAGGTCATGACCAATCATTTATTTTAAGGGATTGTTTGAGCTTCTGTTGTTACCAGTTCACAAGCTGCCACTGCTCCCCACTTAGGCACTCCTTGAATGGAGCTGTCGTTGTTTAAGGATGTCCTGTGAAGACTAGTCTTTGTCATTGTTTCCCAATTACCTCTTGCGTTTTCCCGACTCAGTTAATGTTTAGATTATCCCTCACACCTGTTGCCCCGCCTAGCTCATTACCTCCCTTGTGCATAAAAGTCCCTCATTTCTGCTCCGTCCTTGTTAGAATGTTGATTAATTTTTCCTGCATAGACCTACCTGTATGCCTGTGATTTGTTTGGGATTCAGTGACACCCTTTTCCCCAATTCCAATTCCTGTCTGTACCGGCCAGGATTTGTTTGCTTCCTGTTTACAACTTTTTTTCTGTATGACCACAGGTCCTGTCTTTTGCTGCCCTGGCTAACAAACTCTGACTTTAGACACTCCCACTGCGGTACGATTTGGTGCTTTACACTGCGCCTTCTTGTGAAATACCTGCCTGTTTTTGTATTGCCCTTCAATACTGTCGCTGTGATCCCCTGGCTTGGACTTGGAATGTACTATAGGCCTTGATTTTGGCATTCAGGACTACTTTCAATTGGTTCCTTTCACCAGACATGACGGCAAAAGCATGTCAGTCATCCAGGAGGTCACAGAAGGAAACGTCTAAAGAACTGGAGGTCTTGCTTACCTCAGTTAAGGTCACAAGAGGGCCTGGGTAAAAATAACATCCATGGGAGAGCTGCAAGGCAAAAACCATGGCTCACCAAAATCTCATCTTGCATGCACTAAAACCTCTTGATGACCCTTAACTTTGGGATGACATTCTGTGGGCTAATGAGTCAAAAGTGGAACCTTTGAAAAACACATGACAAATTCTTCCTGTTACTTGGCTATAAGGAATTTCTCTGAATTGCAATGAATTTAATTCCACTTCCTGTAATTCCAATTCAACATCCTGTGGGGTGGAGCCAATTCAATTAAAATTCCAATTCTTCAAATGAATTGAATTTTGAGTTTTGAAAAAAAGCCTGCTAAAAAGGCCTTAACACCAATAAAACAGTTTAAAAAAAACCAGTCCAGCCCAAAAACTAAACTACGATGAGCTGAGGCCACATGTGAAGAGATAGATTACACTGGGGAGTGCCCAGGGGTGCAATCCTCACAGCAACTAAACGGCGCAGAATATTGGGGTCCCGGTGCTCTTACTTACAAGCACTAGTGATGTAGTCAAGACCACGTTAGCCAAGACCAAGACACTGCCAAGACTAAAGGGTAGCAAGACCAAGACAAAACCGAGACCAAGACCAAGACAGACCATTTCGAGACCAAGACCAGAGCAGGACGAGACCAAGACCGAGTTCAAGAAAAGTGTTTCACTTCACTGTAAATATGAGCAGTGTTTGGGTGAAATAATAGCTTGTAGCAACTGCTAAGCAGCTATTATTGCCATTTCAGAAATTGAGACTTTATAAGCATTTAAATTTTTTCCTGTTAGGTATTGGTATGGTTACACAGTCCAAAATCTATTGTCACCATACCGGAGACATTAAACATTTAAGATTTCCATCCAAAATGAATAGCAGCGGCAGGAGATGAATTCTCATTTTGCCTGCACAAACAAAGGGGAAACAAATGTAATGGGTTTCATTCAGTTTTTCGTCATATGGGGTGCCAAGTTCACGAAGCTGGAAAACAGACAGCCTATGAGGAAAGTTCCCTTGCATGAATTTTGGGATCTTCTGAAACCACTGAATAGCCAGCCTAGCTAATTTTACTCTGCAAGATTGATATCAGCGGTAATGATGACAAACTGGACAAATAGGGGGCAACCACCAACAGTCGAAAACCTGCCGTTTTTAGCTATTTTCATCTGGCTGATGGCTTCAGATAAAGCCACTGAAGACACAAAAGTTCAGACACTCAACATGACGCCAGGACATTTATAAGCTCCTCAGTAGTTACCCTGCAAACATAGCTATCCTCAAAACTTCAAAACCATTCATTTGTAAAACAGCTCAAGCTCCCCAATACTATGACTGAGTTATAATATGCTTCATCCAGTGAATTCGCAAGCAAATTTACTTAAAAAAGTGCTAGCTAGAGCTAGCGAGATTAACTGCAGTTTACCAGGGTTAGTCAGCAGATGCTTGCAAACAGCTTAAATTTCAGGTCCTGCACAGATTATACCATGCATGCATGTACAACATTTTTACAATAATATATTAAGTATGTACAAGTTGTGTTTGGTCTTGAGACGTTTGGGAGTTTTTTTTCCTCACAGAGTTTAAGAGCAGAGCCAGTCTAAGCTTACTTCTCAGTGTGTTTCCTCTTCAAGTGCCTGGTGAATGTTGACGTTGTACCGGCCAGGGTTGGGTTCAATTACTTTTTTCAATTACAATTGATTGTAATTGTAATTACAATTACTTTCTGGACAGAATGTTCAATTACAATTACTTTTCAATAAAAAAATTTCAATTAAAATTAAATTACAATTATGAAAGTTACTGTATTAGTGTAATTGTAACTGAAAAAAGTAATTGAACCAAACCTTGGTACCGGCAGCCTCGGTCAGGGCGATTTGACAAAATCTGAATGCAGCAGAAACTTTTTTTTTCTTATTTTGCATATAGTTTCGCTGCTTATTTCTGTATGATTTTCCGAGGGCAATTAGCGAACGCAAGGTCACAATGAAGACTGCACATCTACTTTCTGCAATATTTAAATCCACTTCACCCCAATCTTGAGCTTCGCTGATTTACGCTAGAAAGGTCGCTGGATGTGACGGGGGATGTTCGTGAAGAGCCATAACTTATTTTCTGCGCTTGCCTGACGCACAGGACTCGAGCCAATTCCATTGTACACACTGTAGTAGAAACGTGTGTCTAGTTGCATCGTTGCTTCATGGAAGTGCGTCCGTATTTGCCCCTGTAATCACTTGCATACGCGGCCATATAGCTCCCAGAGAAATCGATGCTTCCACCTGGGTTGGTTTTTCTGGAAATCGTTAATTTTCATATCTTGGAGTAGCACTGTTGATAAATGCAGTGTTTCAACATGACTTTATTTCCAGTTTTTCCGTTTTGTTAATCTATTATATTTGCCGTCACTGTTGTAGCGTTGCAAATGGGATGATTGTAAGTTACCCATCGAGTGAATGATCAGTCTTCATCTTGAATCCCAATCAACCTTGTAAATGACCTCTAAAGATAGGCTGTTAGGTGTGTCAGCAGATAAGTGAACGTGTGGCCACTGAAGTTCGGTCACATAGGCTACCCACTGAAAAAGAGGGAAAGGATAGATCAAAGGATACAATTAGCAAGTAATTAGTAGAGTTCCACTTGACGTGCATATATTTTTTTGAGACGACAAAGCGCAGAAATAATACGACCGCGCAGAATTTTATTGCATGCCTTCTAGTGTCTTTTGCCTGTAACGTTACATCCCGTTTCGCAGCAATAATGAGAAAATATTTTTTTAAAAATAGGCAGCTCTGGCATTTTAAAGCTGAATTATGAAGCACTAAAATGAGGCACCAAAATCCGTGCTTCGATTCGGTCTGGTAGATGGGGATCGTACAATAACCAGCGTTATATTGGAAGTGAGTTTTGTTAGCAAATGTTATACAGTATATAACATGAGGCTTTGTTAGTTTGGTGTCGCTAGCAAAGGCGTCACACCGAACGTTAGCTGTATAGCTTACGCTCTGCTAACATCACGTTCACGTAGCTTAGCACTGATACAGACATTTACACACCTTGTTCTCCTGGCTCAACAAGAGAGGATGCTTGAGCTTCTGCGTGTTACTGACCGCGCGAACGGCATTTGACATATCAATCCCACGGATACTGAATGAGGCAGCATTTGGACGTATTTTCCACTAATAAACCCTCTCTAGTTGGTCTTTCCCGCCTCTGTTCATTGAAGATTAAAAAAAAATACAGCGGTTTGCAGACTCGCTTTGTAATTGCTTTATATTTGTCATGAAGCAATTACATTCGACAGTGTGACTACTGCTTAAAAATTTCTTCTCGTAACTGACGGATTTTATTCGTCAATGAGGAAAATGACGAGCGGCAGCGGTAACCCTGAATAAATGAATTAGCTGACATTTTTACTGATTCAATGGACTAATTCTTTGCGCGTTCGTTGTGAGACGAGACTGGACGGGAGACCGCGGCAGCAAGGAAAAATATACATTGTAACATGATTTTAAAAAAGATGCCTCTTATTGGCTGCATTTAAAGAAGGCTGCGTAGTAATAATGAGGCTGTACCAGGACCAGCTGCTTGCCTGGATTTTGAAATCCCCTCAAGACCGTTATGTCCGAGACCAAGACAAGACCAAGACCAGAGAGTGTCGAGACCGAAACAAGACCAAGACCATGTAAAAGTGGTCTCGAGCGGTCTTGAGTACTACAACACTAAAGCACAAGTGTGCGACCTCACCACGGGTGCCTAGCCTCCCAACAAGATGGCACTCAGCTTGCTGAAAAAAAGAAAAGCTAACACTAAACAAGTTTACCAATAACCAAACAAGGAAATGAGGGAACAAGTAAATTAGTCAACCACAAAGTAAACCCAGCTAGTTTAACAAAAGCTGAAAAATAACAAATAAAAGATTTAATTATATATATATATATATATATATATATATATATATATATATATATATATATATATATATATATATATATATATATATATATATATATATATCTTTTTATATATATCTAATCTTTTATTTCATATTTTATTTTATATATATATATATATAATAAAACAAAAGCCAAACAAGTAAAAACAAAGTATAAACAATAAACAAAAGAAAAACTGAAATTAGGAAGTTTCACCATACCAATTTAAAAAGATTGGTATGAGGGCTGCCCACTCACCACCTCTAAGGTAAGTCAAATACAAAAATCAGCTGGGCAGGAGCAGAAAGTGAGCTCAAGGCCAACAGGTGCCTTATATATAAAGGGCCCAATGAGGTAAAGTCAGCCTTGAGCTGCATTCACCCGCAGCACAGAGCTCTCTTCTCCTGTGGGAGCCTTGCCCCACCACAATCGCATAATTCTCCTGTGATTCTCCATTGCAGATGCCTTCAAGCCCAGAGCAGTCAACATATTTTCTGGTCACTGATAACACTTTTGTGGATCTCCCCACATTCTCGCAATACTGAAACATATCAATACTTAAAGGCTCTTTGTCACAATTACTGCACATGCTCAGAACTTACATCCAGACAGAGTTGATCTGCTTGACTGCAAGCTATAATCTGATTCCATCCTTGCCAATCCATATTCATTTTGCATTGTATATCTGTTTACTTAATCAGGCAAGAGGCTTTTTATATTAAGGAATTTTCTACAGAAATTTGAGGATTCAAAGTGCTATTATTGCTCTTTTGCCAAAGGATATGAAGAATCTAAACTGTTAATCACTGAAGGTTTTCTTCTGTGATATTTTTTGGTGACGGCAAACCAGCTTACACTCTTCATATCATTTTTTGGGAAGAGCATCGGCCTCCCTTCAATTGTCAGACAAAGCAAACTCATTGGGAATGGTGGCGCTCCTGTCCAGGGGCTTTGCATTTGTAATGAGCTCCAAGCTGAATGCTAAAAGGGTCCCTGTGAGGTACAGAGAAATTCTGGTGAGAGCCACTTATATTGTTAATTACTGCAGCTTGGTTCTCTACAACTGACATGATCAAACTTCAAGTTATCTGGGACCATTTGAAAGACTAAAAAAGGATCGTATTCATTTGCACATCTTTGAGAACAAAAAAAAAACTGTTTCCACACCTCAAGAAGAAGCCTGGTGATTCAATTAGCCATATGATTTCACATCCAGCTGCTCTTGTTATATAGGTATATTCTCCTGAATAGATGCAGTTTTATTACCTCCACCAGAAAATTATACCACATCAACAGTGCTTCAGCAGTCACACCTTGTACACTCTAAAATTTATTTTTTTTTATTTATTTATTTATTTATTTATTTTATTTTTGAACTCAAACAATTCCTTTGAGATGATGAATAGTTGCTTGCTACTTCAGGGGAAGGATGTGTATATCTCTGCAGAAAACCAAGGGCACTATAGATCGGAAGTTTGGATGTCACAGGATATGAGCGGTGTTTGCCTCTAACATCCCTTTTCTGGAAAAAGACTGAAGTCCTTTCAAGCATCGTCTAACTTTTAAGCTTCTCTTTGACTGGGTCCTGCCCTAGTGCATACCCAATCTATTAGTCAGCAAGCATGACCACAGAAATGTCCACTCATTGACTGACCTCCTATTGTTTTGCTGTCAGTATATCCTTAAGGAAAGAGGTTTGCGTCACGGCAATAGTTTCATGATCTATTACACATTTTTTTCCTGCTTTTTTTATAATCAAAATCAGCCCAGTGTATTTTTTTTTTCATGCAATCTGTGGCTATAGGAAATATAGGTATGAACAACTATATTTCAGAACAGAATGTAGTAGTTTTTTTTTAAATATTTTAAATAAAATTTTTACCAAGCCTTATTAGCAATTATTTTACTCAGTTGATTATATGCTAAACCATTATTTGAGTGGACTCTCTACCCTTTCATTATGGTTTGCATTTAGGTTTGAGAGATGGATTTGTTTGGGGTGAAGTAAGTTCAGCGTTTAAAGAAATCGTCTTTTTCGGCTTGTTGAACTATCCCCCTAGCAGAAATACTTAAGTACAACTAGGCAGTCTTCCTGTGGTCTTGTAAATGAACAGTAATCAAGACCAGCTTTCCTGATTTTTCCTCAGTGCCCACTGCTGTCACCTAATTATTTTGAGAGCAGTCTGCTGCATGTTCAGATGGTTAGCGGGGAGGGAGGGGGACGAGGGGCTGTAAAAACACACCAGGACCAAATAAACAAATTCTTCAATACACACATGAGAATTCTGCGTCTCAGTAGCGACAGTCTACCAAGGGAATAGTGACTTCTCCACAGTGAGCCGTGGGAGAACTGCACAGCCACAAAAGGAAAACATTCATTACACGGCCGGATTGGAGGACAGGGAAAAGGACCTTTCATGTGATTGGTTTATTTAATTAATGTAATGTCTCTTTATTTTTTCAGCTCTTGTCATATTAAGGAAGTTTATCTTTACCTTATACGTCATCTGTCCTCCCACTTTCTAATGTTATTGCTAAACTTCTCAGATAAAGTCATTTTTAGACAAATAAATTTAAGTTATATAAATGTAATTCATATAAATACCGACATAAATATAGACAATTAAAACAAACAATTAAAATGCACTGAACCCACTTCCATAATAGTCTACAGGGTCACTGCTTGAATTATTGTTTGGCAATGGCGTTTGGAACAAAGGGATGTAAAGCATCTACATTATATGATAGTAATGAAATGAGTGAAATCAAAATCAATGATCCATATAAGGCGTCCACAAATGAGACTTTGTCCCACAAGCAAACAAGCCTGCCATAAGAGTAAAGAAATGCAATTTTTGTATACTGAGGAATTGATAAATAAGGTTGGCTTGCTCTCTAATCAAAGTTCTTTGAATGGCGCATTATTTACTTGGTTGAAGGTTGAAATTGAGAGTTAATTCACTTACAATGGCTGATCTCAGCAAACTTGACCCTATTCCCACGTACGAATATTTCCATATTATGCTAATTGACTTCTCTGCCCGAATACAGACTTTTCCAAGTTTTTCAATTGACTTGGTGCTTGTGCAATCTTATGCAGAAAAGGCCTGTGTGGCTTTCATTTCAACTAAGTAGTTACACTTCTAATATTACTAATCCAGGTCTTAAGCAAAGACTCCAGAACATTTCTACAATATTAATGGTGGATAATAAGTGCAAATTAAATACCCTAATTATATTGAAATTGCTTTGATTTGGGGCCATTTCTTTAAAGGTTTAAAAGACAACTGTTGGTGCACTTACTGACTTGGGGCGCAAAATTCAAACTGGTCACGCATTTCTGAATATTTGCTCTCAATGTGTAAATTCTACTCCAGTTTGCAGTGAATAAATGGATCAAACTTGTGCTGAGATGTATCAGCAACATTTAATTTCAGTATTTCATACCATGAATTAAAAAAAATACACACACATCTAAAGCCAAAGAGAGAGCAGGTGCTGAGTCAAAAAAAGAGTGAATATAAGGACAGACAGATGACTCACAGGCCCCAATATCCACTATTTATTACACCAATGTAACGTTTCGAGCGCTACAGCTCTTCATCAGACTAATGACCATCAAATGCTATGGTTAACTCAGAGTATAATTAAACAACTTTGAGCATATCTGAATTGAGTACGAGCAGTCTCTATTAACTCAGGCAGAGCAGCCATGTTTGTATTTGGACAAACTGGGCGTCAAAATCAGCACCACAGAGGTGTGAGCTCTGCTCTAGTATCATACTACTCATTTCTGCACTGGATACAAAATAACATATTGATGTACAACAAAGATATTATCACCTCTTTGATACAAAACTGAATGGTGTGTGAATGGTGTATGCGCCCTGTGATGGATTGGTGAGCTGTCCAGGGTGGGTCCCTGCCTTCGCCCATAGTCAGCTTGGGTAACCCTAATAAGGAAGAAACAGGTATAAAGAATGAATGGATGGACAATACAACACTTATATGATGCTCCTATCAGCTTTCTGTCAGAGCATAACTCCTCCAGGCTGTCCAATCTCATTGTGGCATGATGCAAGCAGCAGCCATCATGCAAATAAAGCCATTTTAGGTTACCATACTAGGCACAGGCATCTTTTATTGCTGCTTTTGATTTGGAAGGTAAAACCGTGCTGTTCATCAGCAAGTGATGCAGGACTTTCTATATAAACAGCGCCTTGTACATTATTGGAGTACATTATAGAGTTCCGGAGAAGAAACATGGCCCACTGTGCAATGTGCTTTACATTCAGTTCTGGGAGATTATGGGATAATATCATCATTGTACGGTGTGCATAAAGCTATGAGGAAAATTAAATAATAGGTAACTGAATTGCTGCTGAATTTTAGCATAGCCTCGGTTCTGCATCAGCTTTCACATTCCTTTGCATGACTGGTATGAGATTAAAAAAGAAGTTGACAGACTTGTGGAGAGCAGCCAGCATAGCGGTCACACCGGGTGAGGAGAGGGGGAACGAGAGCATGAGATTTCATTTCATGTTCAGAGCAGATACCAGGAAAAAAGGTTTCAGCACCACAGCGCTGTGCAACTAGAGTTAGGAAATATTGTGTGAAATAGTGTGCTTGCTGTTTCCCTTGTTCATTCACAATATTCATTTTAACTTGAAACATTCTTCCGCTGGGACTCATATTGTGTAAATATTATTGCCTAATCAGAACATAGCATACTATTACATGACGGTTTTGACATGTGTTTGACACTTCTAAAATAGCCTGGTTTTCATCAAAGCTTTTACTGGATCACTGGTAGTCCACTTTCAGAGTGACGGGGGGAGGAATCATTATTTTCAAAAATAAATTTTGAGAGATGTTGTTTAAGATCAATTTTTCCAACTTTCACTGATCCCAGATAATATTAAACATTTCTAATGTGAATGTTAAAAATATAAGTATGAAATGAACACATCAAGAGAACTGTGTAAAGGTCTTGTAGAACCTATCCGAATAACAAAATGATATATTTTTTAAATTTCAAAGAAAAAAAAATGCTGCAATGAGTCATAAACAGTTAAAACTCAATCAAATCAATATTTGCTTGGATCACCATTGCCAAAATATTACTTGCATCGTCCTATATTTTTATATGACAATCGTCAGGAAAGTTGCTCCAAGCATATTGGGAACTTACCACTGACCTTCTGCAAACTGGCTCATCAGCTTAGGACTCATCATGAAGACCCACAGAGCCTCAGTGATGTTCAGTTCAAGGCTCTGTGCAGGTAATATCACGTCACCACAAAAAATTAAAAATATAAATTAAAAAACTGAGATGGAATGTCAGTGATGAACAGATGTTTATCTTCCATTGGAAGGGTACTGCCATTTAAATCTGTTTTACAATTAGGATTTTGTGTTACTTTATACTAAACCCCTTTACCCTCTTACTTACTGAAGGCTCACTGGCGACATGAAGAGGGGTGGGGGGCACATACAGAAAGGGCAATAATTTCAAAATCGTTGAACCAAACTGTATGAAGATCCTATCAAATGAAACCAGTATTTAGTCCTTTCAGCCCATATTGACCAATGGATTTCAAATTAGAGTAAAATATCAAATATTTACAACGTAAAATGTATGTTTTCAATGTATATCGGGGAGGTTTCAGAAATATATGCAGTTTTTTCCATTTTTCTTTTTAAATATAGACACACTCATGCAGGAAACAAATATTTAAAAAGAAAAAATTTTAGAAAAATTGTGGGTTTTAAAGGGTTAAAACCTCCACAACCAAAATTCTAAAGTCACGTAATATTGCATATTTTCCAACAAGTATGGAAAATAAAAGTTCTAGAAGGAGAGTAATCCTGGATTACTGATGAGCACCCGGATTTGCTGATGAGCATCATTCTGCCATGATGTGCCGTGGAGCTCATTGCTGAGAGCAGCAGTGAGAGCTCAGGAGTGGATAAAACACACACAAAGACCTTCACTGTCTGGCCGCTGGACCTCCTCTGCTTTTCAGTGAAGATAAAGGGTAACTCACTAAGACAGAGGAGCGGTCACACTTTAGATGAAGTGTTGCTCATAAAGGTTTTATACAGCATGTATAATGTCTTCATAAATCATACATAAGCAAATGTCATGCTTTGTTAAGGGTGTGAAATAACACATCCTTATTCAGCATGTGATGCCAAATGTGATATAACTGACAATGTCACTTAGCTAGTGGCTATAAAGAGTGACATTGTCAACTAAGTGACATTGTCTTTGTCACATCTGGCATTACATGCTGGATAAGGATGTGGTATTTCACCCTTTACAAAGCATGACATTTGCTTACGCATGATTTATGAAGACATTATGTCTCATTTATGAAGTCATTATACATGCTGTATAAAACCTTTATGAGCAACACTTCATTTAAAGTGTGAGCAGAGGAGCGTACAAAGAGTATTCTGAACATGTTGGGATTACGGATACTGCACTTATTGGAAAGGTGTATTCAGAGTTTTTGGTTAATTTCTGTGAACAAACAATTTTAAGGAGATGACCTGTATTTTAACATGTCATAAAATTAAGTTGGAGTCACTCCTGAAGCTCCTCTCTCCTGTCACTTTTTTATGTTTAAAATATTTTGCATCTCATACTCTCTCCTGCCGTTCCCTTCTCTTCCCCCCATGTCAGCTCATATAAACATGAAGAGTTTGGTTCCAAAACGCAATAAGTGCCAAAATGACAAAAATTGAGATAATACCATAAAGCGATAGTCCTGCGCTTCTTACACATGGTGCAAAAACCCATCATTAGAAATGCATACTATTTGGTGTGTTTTTTCATGGTCAAAGTTTGTATTTTTCTATAAAATGCAATGGGCGCCAACATAGAAAAAGCTGATTTACTCAAAATGACTAAAATGGATATATTGCATTTTGGAACCAAACTCTTCACATTTCCCTCAGTGCTTTTCACTGTTCTTTCCCACTCAGCACATCTCCATGACAGCAAGCAGAGTGGAATCTGTTGAGAAACAGTTAATATTTGTGAGGAGCCTAAACACTTGATCCAAATCACCCCCTTCACTGCAGGCAGATTTGTCCCTGGCTGACTGGACTCAAACAAAACTGGGGGAAAATGAACCTGGAAACAAAAGGGGCTGTGCAGCTGAAATTGGCTCGCTCTTCTACAGCAGACTAAATACACTCAGAGTATTGGAGAGCATCATTACACAATCACTACCGGAAAAAAAAAAACTATCCACTCCCTAATGGGAGGAGTCACATGACTGATAGCTGACGGCCTTTTACTGCAGGACTAATGGCACAGCAGTAAAGTTCTTGATATTATACACTGCTCAAAAAAATAAAGGGAACACTAAAATGACACATCCTTGATCTGAATGAAATATTCTTATTAAATACTTTGTTCCTAACATAGTTGAATTTGCTGACAACAAAATCACACAAAAATTATCAATGGAAATCAGATTTATTAACCCACGGGGGTCTGGATTTGGAGTCACACTTAAAAGTGGAAAAACACACTACAGCCTGATCCAACTTTGATGTAATGTCCTTAAAACAAGTCAAAATGAGGCTCAATAGTGTGTGTGGCCTCGACGTGCCTGTATGACCTACCTACAATGCCTGGGCATGCTCCTGATGAGATGACATATGTTCTCCTGAGGGATCTCCTCCCAGACCTGGACTAAAGCATCCGCCAACTCCTGGACAATCTGTGGTGCAACGTGCCGTTGGTGGATGGAGTGAGACATGATGTCCCAGATGTGCTAAATTGGATTTCGGTCTGGGGAACGGGCGAGCCAGTCTATAGCATCAATGCCTTCGTCTTGCAGGAACTGCTGACACACTCCAGCCACATGAGGCCAAGCATTGTCTTGCATTAGGAGGAACCCAGGGCCTAACCGCACCAGCATATGGTCTCAAGGGGTCTGAGGATCTCATCTCGGTACCTAATGGCAGTCAGGCTACCTCTGGTGAGCATATGGAGGGCTTTGCGGCCCCCCAAAGAAATGCCACCCCACACCATTTCTTACCTACTGCATAACCAGTCATGCTGGAGGATGTTGCAGGCAGCAGAACGTTCTCCACGGCGTCTCCAGACTCTGTCACGTCTGTCACATGTGCTCAGTGTGAACCTGCTTTCATCTGTGAAGAGCACAGGGCACCAGTGGCGAATTTGCCAATCTTGGTGTTCTCTGGCAAATGCCAAACGTCCTGCACAGTGTTAGGCTGTAAGCACAACCCCCACCTGTGGACGTCGGGCCCTCATACCATCCTCATGGAGTCGGTTTCTGACCGTTTGAGCAGACACATGCATATTTGTGGCCTGCTGGAGGTCATTCTGCACAAAGGTGGAGGTAGCGGTCCTGCTGCTGGGTTGTTGCCCTCCTACGGCCTCCTCCATGTCTCCTGATGTACTGGCCTGTCTCCTGGTAGCGCCTCCATGCTCTGAACACTACGCTGACAGACACAGCAAACCTTCTTGCCACAGCTCGCATTGATGAGTCATCCTGGATGAGCTGCACTACCTGAGCCACTTGCGTGGGTTGTACAGGCCGTCTCATGCTACCACTAGAGTGAAAGCACCGCCAGCATTCAAAAGTGACCAAAACATCAGTCAGAAAGCATAGGAACTGTGAAGTGGTCTGTGGTCACCACCTGCAGAACCACTCCTATATTGAGGGTGTCTTGCTAATTGCTTATAATTTCCACCTGTTGTCTATTCCATTTGCACAACAGCATGTGAAATTGATTGTCAATCAGTGTTGCTTCCTAAGTGGACAGTTTGATTTCACAGAAGTGTGATTGACTTGGAGTTACACTGTGTTGTTTAAGTGTTCCCTTTATTTTTTTGAGCAGTGTATTTAGGGAGTCCGAGGAACCATGTGCCTGGGATATTAAATTACTTATAGATGGACAACATGTCAAGAATTTAAGATGACTGCTTTCAGTTTTCTCTCAATCCTCACTCTTTTTTTCATGAATACTTCAGGAAAAGAGATCAGAATTCATACATACAATATTGTGCAATAGTTTTTGGTACATTTGAAACAATTCTTAGAGGTGAAGATGCCTCCAAAAATCTTTCAAAAATGAAAGCTTTCAGAATATGAAAAGTGTACTGTAAAGAGATGCAAACTATTAAAAACTAGATGAAATCAATTCAAGAAATTAAGGAACACAGTCCCGCAGCTTTATAGTTGTATAAGATAAGTGGCTGTTTGGATGTTGGAGGCATATTGGAGCCTTTGCCACAGTTCTGCAGGCTCACAGTCTCACTTACTTCTGTCTCTCCAGCCAATCCCACACAACCCTGGAGGCAAAATCTCCAGAGATATATCCATTTTTTTGTAATATTATTTTTTAAGCTAAAATTTGCTTCTTTATCAACTACAACACTAAACTGCAGTACAGAAAATAAACACCAAATTTATCTGGGGCCTAAAACTTCTGCTAAGTGCCTCACTTGAAGCAACAATATCAGCAGAATTGTGAGTGTTCCACAATGGTATTTGTGAGCACATTAAAACAATATAACTTTCTCTTTCCTTAGCTTATTTATACAATTTAATTTTTTTTTTTAATTGCAGTGCTCTTCCAGTGAGAAATCCCGAGTGACATGTAAATTACTGTTTGAGTGCTTTAACAGATACGAGCAGTTTATCCATGGTATGTCAGAAGGTCTGTGGAAGCACCATACTTTTAAAAAATCCTTTCAAGATAAGCCTCATCCATGAGAATCGCAGAATAAACAGACATTCTAACCTCAGAGAACTTCCCTTGCATAATGCACTCACAGACAACTGAATCCATAGAATACGACCAACATGCAAAGACAAGATCTCCTTCCCTCCTTCCCTCCCTCCCTTCTGCTTTTCTCACTCTTTTCAGTCTCTCTCTCTTTCCCTTTCCCTCCCCCTCACTTTTTCCCACCATTTGCACAAAATAAATTCTCATTAACAGCCAAATTGTTTTCAGATGCCGGACTGGCAGAGTTTCCGTGGTAACGGCTGGGGGTACGGGAGCAGCCTGGCGTCTCTGCTCTGAGCTGGGCAGTGAGAGATCCGGGCACGCTGCAAATCCTATTGCCAGGGTTCACTAAACCCATTCTACCCAGCACAATGCTCACTGACGGGGGCTTTTCTGCTTTTTAAAGGACAGCGAGGAAGCACCACTGGAAAGTATCCTGACATGTTATTTTCTCTCACTTTAATTCCAAAATATAGCTAATCTATTGCATTAAATCACTGCCACCAACCCACATCACACCCTTCCCAAAACTTAGACAGAAAATGGCGCAACATATCTCATTCAAGGCCCAAAGAATTTCAGTTGACACGTTTCAATTAGCAAGTAATCAAAGCCTGGTGAAAAACAGGCATCGAACTTCCTATCCAAACAATGACCTCAGTGATGTGGTTTAGCCAGTGCGGGAAAGGAAACAAGTGGCCCCACTGCTCGGGAGGACGTGGATGTGGCAATTCCGGCTCCAGAAATTTTTTCCCACCCCTGGAATTGGACTCAGGCATTTACTGCCTCTTAGTCCTAATGTGCTCTCAGGCTTTTCAGTGATCCTTAATAAAGTACATTAATCCATGATGTGCACAATTCCTACCAAAGCAGGACACACACCTCTTCGGTCATGCAATGTTTTCAGTCATTTATCATAGGGCTTTAACATATCACCAGCTCCAGGAAATTCCATAGACTTTGATCAAGTTCAAAGCACAATCAAAAACAATCTTTTACATGAAATTAGTCAACTTCCTCAGCTGCCCCTCAACCAGATTAAGAGCCCAATAGTGGAAAATAGAGAGCTTGATTAGATCGAGAAGATGGAAAATTTCCATTTCAAATCGTATTGTTTGTAAAACCTCTTATGTAATATTCACAAAAGTTTAATTCAATCCTTTCTAAAAAATGAATAAACAGATTATTTGGTACATTCTGCCCTGTCCATGCCCAGCAAAATCAGTAAATGTTTAATCAATAAGAATAATTATCCACTTATTTTTACCGCCACTACAGTTGGGCCGAGGTTATGTTTTCGCCTCTGTTTGCTTGCTTGTTTGTTCGTTTGTTTAGAACAACATTACTCAAAAAGTAACGCACGGATTTGTCTGAAATTTTGTGGGTGGATTGCTATTACATCAAGGATGGACCCTATTGATTTTCACCGTGATCAGTGAAACAATATGGCCGCCACGGCAGCCATCTTGAAATCCTATGACACGCGATAACTCAACTTTGTTCCCACTCATAAAGATTTGGATTGTGCTGGCTTGGTGGAAGTTAGCACCCTACCAGTGCCTCTAGTTCAGCCCTGTTTTCACAGTAATTAAAAAAAATTTGAAGGGCACATAAATGAGATGAGTCTCTGAGAAGGCAATAGTTATAAGCCAAGATCACGCACCTTGACGCCCCTCGAAAGTCATTTGCAAAACACAGAAATAACTATAACACCAGCTGGGCAACATTTGGTGCACCAGATCAGAATTCAGATGTGTAAAAGGTAGGGAGAGTATTTGTAGTTTTTTTCTTTTAGAAGGGCAGGAGATTTTGTGGACTGGAGAAGGTTGTGGGGTTCAGTCTTGGGGGTCACCACCCCCCCAAAAAAAAAAACAGTCACACGTACACTCTCACATAGACAGCCTCCTACACAATGGTTTGTGCTGGCCCCATTCGGCCCATTCAGTGCTGGTATATGAAAGGGTTCTGTGGGGACAAGCAGTGTCCCACAAAAGCCTCTTAGTGCTGGCCTCTCTTCCCCGTCCACATTTTAGGAGGATTTTCCCACAAGCAATGAGAAAAATCCTTTTCTAGTCCTTTAAAAGTACAAGGAGCAATAGATGTGAAAAAGGGCTGCAATCCTCATGCCCAAATGTGTTGGGAAAACATCTTTCTCACCAGCTCACTCTCTCTCTCCCCTCATCTCAATTCCATTTCAATTTCAAAATGCTTGACGGGCATGAAACGTTTTCTTATTTCTCTTCCTCTCTTACTCATTCAGGTTGAGCTGCGAAGAGCCATACCAACATGTTGAACTCACTGAGCTCAAGTTTACCTAAACAAAGTTTGTTCATGAAAGTCCATATTGTTTGGAAGCAATAAAACTGTTGTGTGTTTTCAGCCAACACCATTCTTATGTATAATTGTCATTTTACATCCACCATAAGACTGAATGCTCATCAGCAGGAAAGAACTAAACATTCAGTGTTATGTACTGAGGACTAAAGAAGATGGCCGCTTATATACCAAACCAAAGATCACAAAGAAAATAAAGAAACACAGATTGAAAAATGGCCTTTGACACGCCCAGGTTTCCCACACTAATCCAGAGGACCATTGCTCACGGTTGACCCTGTCTGACCTTTTCCGATGTGAGGGTCAGAGGTCAGTGCCCTCTGTTTGGGGGATTTCCACTCACTCTGCTGTTTGTGAGTGTCTGACCACTCTTTAGTGCTGTGAACTACTGGGGGACAGAGCGGCCCATATTTTACCCACACAACCATGGGTGATGATACATCTAGGGGCTGAATAATCACAGTAACAGATTTATTCTAAATGTGCAATAAGGATTATATTGAATCCTGAAATCTGCAGAACAACTAAGGCACTCATGAATGGAGATGGAGGCAATTAAGTAATTTAAAAAGGAATTTTTCCTGATGATAAATGTATTGCACATTTGGATCACATGTAGCTTTGCACAATACTGACAAAATTTCCCAGAATACTCAGTGATTTCATTTATACCAGGGGTGTCAAACTGACCCATAAATGGGCCAAGAGGCTGCAGGTTTTCACTCCAACAATGCAGAAGCTCACCTGATACAACTAATCAGTTGTGCAGGCCTAGATCAGTTGATTAAATCAGTGCTTTCAGGTGAGCTTCTGCTTGGTAGGATTGAGACCTGCAGCCTCTTGGCCCGTTTACGGGTCAGTTTGACACCCCTGATTTATACAATGGCAACTCGTGACATCATAAACTTCATCTAAATACATCATATACTTCTGTTAAAAATTGTCATTCTTAATATTATTTTAGAGAATGACACTGAGACTAGATTAACTTTGGGCCTCAGCACTTAAGCCCCCCTTGGTACACACTCGCTTAGAGAATGCGGCCCCTATTCATACAAAGAAGTATTACACTGTGTATGCACATTTTCTACATTTGTTATAGTAGCACAAATACACATATAGACAGACACAATGAAAACAACGTCCCGTCAGAAAATTGTTTTACGAAGGAGTAAAAACATTTCCTTCGCTGCCCTTTCTTAATTATTCCTTTCACCCTCTCTGCCTCTCACTCCCTTTCATACTCCATTTACTCAGAATAATGCTCAAATTACACTGTTTGAACCCATCTGCCTAACCCCCACAAAGCTGGTTTAAATAAAATGAAGAGACCGACTGCAATAGTGACATCGACCGTACGACTTCACATCATTGTGACATGCTCAGCATCATTGCCGCACTGATCCTTGTATTGTAATTGTAAAACCCATTTAGATCTCTACAAAAATGCATAACAAATAATTGCTTCGCTAGGCCAAGGGTAATAACATGCATACAGGGACAGACTTGCTTTTCTTTATCCAGATAAGTGCCACTGAGAGTCAAGAATTCCCAGGAAAAAAGGCCAGCTTGGACAGTGGCAAGTAAGTGCAATAGAGAAAAACAGAGGTAAAGGCCCCAGAGCAGTTTGAGGGTAAGCACTTTACTCAGAACCAGTGAGTGGATTTCTGTCCATCTTCATCAACCAAGATGTGAGTCAGAACCCTAAGCCACACTAGAGGTTCAAACCAGCAACTGTAAAGCAACAAATCAAGAAAACTATAATAGGCTATTCTGCCACCCCAAATGTATTTATGCTTTAATTCTGTGACTTCCCGAATGCAACATCATATAAGGCAGGGGTCACCAACCCTGTTCCTGGAGAGCTACCATCTGTAGGTTTCTGCTCCACCGCCTATTCAGCTTACCTGATGTCATAGTGTTCATTCAGACATATTTTCATATTATGAGGTTCCCCCATCCTCAAACAATTGGAGAGAGACAGATTCTTCAGGCAATTAGGCTTTATTGAGGCATATTGAAAAGTATAAAGCCGGGTTCTTTTTGTGCAAGAAGAACTGACATTTTTCTTTTCACACTGTTTTTATACCTTTGTCACAAGAAATATGTTCCAAATATGGTCTTTCCGCCTTCTCATTCACATGCTACAACAGGACGGGCAAACCAAAACACTACCAACTGCCCTTGAGAACTACAACCAAAAGATAAGCATGTACATCCCTAAAAAGGAGAGGAAAAATACAGCCAAGGGAATAAGATACAAGCAGATACATAAATGATTGAATTGATTATGTTTTCAGTAACAACTTATGATTTTACTGCACAAATACTGTTCAAAGCTACAGAAATCAAATACATCACCTGATTATGTTTTCGAATCAACTAAACAGAAGCCTGCTTATTAATCGAAGCTACAGAAGCCCGCTGCTTACGTATGAGAGCTGCTTATGCATGTGTGAATTGAATTGCTTTCGTGTGTGTGTATGTGTGTGTGCGTCTGTGTGTGCATCTGTACGTGTGCTGTTTGTGCCTGTTCATGTGTCTGTGTGCACTGCTCGTGTGTGTGTTACTGCTGCAGACATTATCTCTTTATTGATTATGATTATTAATTATGGTTATTAATTCACTGATGCATGTGATGAGAAATATTGAAATATAATTCTCAGCACTGATTCAACTAATTAGCTACTAAGCAAGATCTCAAGCTGGGCAATAAAGTGGCTAATTAGTTGAATCAGGTGTGCTGAATTAGGGACAGCGCAGAAACCTACAGGATGGTAGCTCTCCAGGTGCAGAGTTGGTGACCCCTGATATAAGGCTTCCACTGAGGGTGTATTGGTGCAGTGATCTGAATATAACCAGCATAGTCATAAGCCCTCTACTTCAAGTCAAGAAGATACACACTCATGCATTTTACATGAAAGTTTCCAACAAAGTCCCTTGTTGGATTTGTGCTCCACAATAACGCATCACCATCTTGATGAAACCTATTTAATCTGAAATCGTAAAATAGAGAGAAAACATAACTGCCACGCAAGACACTGGGACAGGGAATTTTTTACTGTTTTGTAAGACCAGGAGACCCAAGAAGAGAGGAGTATGAAAAGTGACCAAAGCCATTAAAGAGGAGTGCTATAATTCTGCATAGACATGGAAAAACACAACTTAATTGTTCTATGTATTTAGATCTGCGCCAACTATCAGAATTGAGAATGATCGTTTTTCAGGTTTTCGTGTGTAGATGAGTCTTTGCTCCAAATTACAATCATTATAAGAAAATCAAACATCTAAAGAAAAACTTGACACTCTGTCGTAAGATACAGAAATTTGTTGTTCTCTTCAGTGATGCAAATAAATTAAAAGGCTACAATAGCCCAAACATTAACTTCCTGTTGTACGTACGTTTAGGAGAAAAATGCTTGGCATAAACAACTTTTACAAAAGATTTCAAAGTGTCCGAACACACTGCATGGGAATGAAATAAATGAATAAATAACCCGGCATTTATTGGACTTACTTCCTTTTTATGCCCCTGCCCTCCAAAGAGGAGAAGAGGCATTATGTCAACACCATGTCCGTCTGTCGTCTGTCCGTCCGTCGTCCGTTAACTTTTCATTTCCGTGGGATAACTATAGAATCCCTCGACAGATTGATGCCATTTCTTAATGGCGTATTGGGAGTGCCAAGAGGAAGGTTCCTTTCGAAAACCAGCGTCGTGCGATATCTAATATGGCCGCCACAGCAGCCATCTCAATATGCCCTTGATCAACATACAGACGGGGGCATATGCCACACTCTGCGTTGCTCTTGTTCTTATTGAAAAAGCGACCAAATTTGGGAAAACAATATATCCCAATGGGTGAAACCATCAAATGGGTGAAACCAGAAACGCTACCACGATAATTTATGGCAGCAGTCTTACCCATGGGTGGTAAAGGTTAGGGATAGTGTTAGTGTTAGGGCTAGGGTTAGGCTTTCATAAATTATCGTGGTAGTGTTTCTGGTTTCACCCATTGGGATATAGGGTGCATCTCAAAGCGTAGGCTGCAGCCTTTGAAGGCTGCATTTTAAGGGGTTGTTACTTAATTCCGTCTGCCAAACTGACATTTGGGTAAGGGACAAGGTTAAGTTTGGGGTTACAAATAGAGCTAGGTGATTGAGTTTAGGTTAAGGCTGGGGAAACCAGTGACGACTCGCTTAAACCAAAGCTGTTTAACGGAGATGAAATGAAATTACGTCAGTTTGGCAGATGGAATGAAGTGACAACCCCTAAAAATGCAGCCTTCAAAGCATGCAGCCTAGGCTTTGAGATGCACCCAGTGGTTTCTGGTTTCACCCATTGTTATCACTTCATGATAACACCCGAACCCTAACCTTAACTCTAACACATAGACCTAAATCTAACAGTAAATTTCTCCTTATTCCTAACCCTAAATGTTAGTTTGTTAGTGATGATCCTTAAAAATGCAGCCTTTGAAGACAACAGTCTATGCTTTGAGATGCAGCCTTTGAGATGCACCCATAGTTTCACCCATTGGGATATAGGGTGCATCTCAAAGCCTAGGCTGAATCCTTTGAAGGCTGCATTTTAAGGGGTCGTCCCTAAATTTCATCTGCCAAACTGACGTAACGTCATTTCATATCTGATAAACGGCTTTGGTTTCAGTGAGTTGTCACTGGTTTCCCCAACGTTACCTTAACTCTAACCCTTAACCCAAAACCTAACCCTAAATTTAACCTTGTCCCTTACCCCAAATGTCAGTTTAGTAGATGGAAGTAAGAGATGATCCCTAGCAGCCTAGGCGTTGAGAAACGGCCTTTGAGATGCACCCCTCGTGCCTTCTGACGATTTGTCGTGATTGCCCCCTCCCTTCCTCGATTTTACGACGTAAACTCCTCTGCTTTGCGGCAAGTCGTATTTCGGTGTGCGGGCTAACATGTGCTCCAGAATCACAACTGCGTGTGCCGGTGGCGAATTTTTGCTGAGAGAGGATTAATTTTCATTTCAATGGGAATTGAGGACGTTGTCTGAAGCATTTTTATTAGTTTTATGGTGTCAAACAAAGCGCGCCTGAAATAAATACGAACACTAACTTACACAACGGGCATAAAACAGTGGCAGTTCAGCGCTGACTGAAGTGTTTGATACTGCTGACAGGGAAACTTTGGTTTGCTCATTTAAAAATTTGACGCTAAAATGCTGTACCTCATTGGTCTCGGATTAGGCGATACCAAAGACATAACTGTAAAGGGACTGGAAATCGTAAAACAATGCAGTCGTGTGTACCTGGAAGCATACACATCCATACTGTCGGTTGGAAAAGAGGCTTTGGTAGGTCGGTTCCCTTGACAGATTTGCTTAATATTTGTCTGATTCAGAAGTGCTGTAAAGCCGCCTTATTGTTTACGTTAGATGGCATGCTACAAAATGTAGTTATTTAGGCTTGAGGGAAGATTTATCCTACAAACGTTGTTCATGCACTGATCATTGAAGTGGATGCTGGTAATCGTCAGTTCCCTTGTCTGGATATGCTCACATTCCGTAGTTATCTGGTCCCTGGGAGAAAATGAATTGTTATTTCGATCATTTAATCCAAACACACTACTGTGAATTCGACTAGACATGCTGCATTGTTTTATGTCTTATTCTTGATGTTGTTTTCATTATGATGCAAATGTTTGGCAATCTGGTCAACATTTGGTTGAAATTGATAGAAAGATTCACAACTTTAATTTTAGATATTTTTTCACAGTGAGCAAGATCTCTCCAAGCAGTTACTGTGGTTTCTCTGAAATCTGCCGTATTGACTTGCTAAATGTCAGCGTCTCCTATTTACAGTATACCTCGGAGGGCCCATGACTTAAATAAAGAATAAAGACTTAAATAAATGAATTTATATTCTGATGAAGCAGGAATCACAGTTTCCAAGGAATCAATATACATGTTGCCAATACTGTGGACAATATAATAATGCCCATTTTATCCACCCTGCCTGGAAAATGAGAATCAAAACACCTCTTCATTGTATGGAAAATGTAGGTTTCTCTTTATATTTCCAAGGATTCATATTCTAGATCTTGTCTCATTACTGCAGGACTAACTATGGCAACAAAAATATCTGATTGGCCATTATGTTCATAATTTTGCTTGTTCTGGCCTTGTGGACATGTAGTAACAAGGGAAGACGAGGCTATTCATGTCCAAACAGTTGTTTATCTAGGGTACAGGATAGCGTTCATTTTGTCTAATTACTCAGTGAATTGCTCAGAGCTTTTAAGTGTGTTTGGGCCAGGTCACGTGATGACGGAGTCACAAAATTGCTGTATTTTTTATAATAGCTACAAAAGTAAGAGAGATGGAGTTACAATTGAAATGGCTTTGTGTAGGGCTTCCCTAGTACTTCGAACCACTTAATAACTCATTTTGTTCATTTGATTTATTATTTGTTTTGGGTGAAAATGGCAAAAAAAAAATAAGGTTGGTAACAGAGTTACGAACAAAGCCATTTAAATTGCAACTCTATCATACTTCGTTTTGAAGCTGTGATACAAAACACTCCAATTTTGTAACTCCACTACTGCTTGACCTGGCCCATCTTTGGTCCTCTAGAATGTTTCTGGAGTGTAATTAGAGATTAGAAACAGTTTTCTTGAAATTCATTTCTGAATACACCTTGTTTTAGTTCTTAAGAAATTTAAAAGGCTTTCATTCTGAAGTTCCACTGTTAGTTGATACAGAAATACAGGGACAGTGGAATTAATTTGGCATTTAGATTGACATACAGCACTTTTTTAAGCAACAGCAAGCCGCTTTTTGGCAGGTTATTCAGTTTTTCCAAGTAGGGAAATACTAGCAAATACACGTGTATCTAAATGTCAAGTGTGGGATTTTAATTTACAATCTGTGGCTGTTGACTGTCAAAATGATGTCCAAATAGCTTTCACTGCCAGGGAAGTAAGACATCATTAGGTGAAAAATTCAAAACAAAGCTATCAGAAAGATAGCCAAAACATTAGTCATGGCCACTCAACTATTAGGGTCATTCTTGAAAATGGAGAACACACTGGTGAACTCAGACACCAAAAGGCCCGAAGACCACAGATTGGTAACAGAAGAATTTGCTTACTCCCTGGTGGAAAAAAACCCATTGCCACAGTTGGCCAGATCAAGAAAGCTGACCAGGAGATAGGCATGTCTATGTCAAAGTTGGCAATCAGTGGGACATAAGAGTAAATACAGACAGTTTACAGCAGGATATATTCTTTACCGGACTAATTCGCCAAAATCTTCGACAACCCTTATATATTTCTGGAACAACGTCTTGTGGATAGATGAGAAAAATAATCAACTTGCACTGGAATGATGGAAAGAGAGGTGTACGGGGAAGACAGGGGACATGATCTGTGGCTCACAAGCTTATCTGCAAGGCATGTTGGACGATGTACGATGGCGTGGGCATGCATGGCTGTCGCTGAAACGGTTTCCTTTATATTTATTGAAATGACTGGTGAAAAAATCAGCAGTATGGATCTAAAATTGTATGGGGCTATATAATCTGCTTTAATTCAGCAAAATGATTCAAAACTCATTGGGCAGCACTTCACAGTGCAGATAGACTATGAGCAGAAGCAGACGGCAAAAGCAACCCTAGACGTTTGTAAGAAGTGGAAATTTTGAATATGGTCGAGTCAATCACCTGTTCTGAATTCAGTTGGAATTTAATGCAGAATGCAAAAGTGAGGGCAAAATTACCCAAGAACAAGCATCAGTTGAAGGCCTAGTGAAATATACCCAGAAAAGAAACCCAGCATCTGATGAGATTTATGGGTTCCAGACTTTTAATTTAATTTAAATTTAATTACACCTGAAATTGTTGTTGATTAATCCAATTACTTTTGAGCTTCAGAAGTTTGTGGGAGATTGCTCATGAAAATGCTGGTGATTCCTGGTTTCAAGCAATATTTTTGACAAAACCATTGTGATTTACTAAGCCAAAATGATGGAAATTGTGTCTCTGTCTAAATATTTACGGTTCTTACTGTTAGTGGCTGTTTTATTGATTGGCACTGTTGCTGCGTCACTTCAACAGGAGGAATTTTATGGACGAGAGCTGATACTTGCAGATCGAGACATGGTGGAACAGGAGGCGGAGGAGATTCTAAAAGGAGCAGATGTCAGTGATGTTGCATTTCTGGTGGTGGGTGACCCATTTGGGTAAGGAGCATGTTGTGCACGTGTTTTATTTCCTACATTTTGGTATCCTTCAAAATGAAATGTTTGTCTCTTGAATTTGGCTTATATATGACTGAAGGCTCATTGCATTGCTGAGTTGTTTTTAGTGGCCATGATGCACTGGCGACTGCTCAAATCGGGAGCATGTGTGGGCTGCGGAAGCCCAGAAAAAATATGGCTGATCCCTGGGAACTGAACTCAAGTTCAGTAAGCATAGCCAAAAGGGCTTTGCAAGACTATGTGAAAAGACTCCTGGCCAAAAGTGTAAGATATTGTCACTGCACATGACTGTTTCAAATGGCATGGTGCATTTCAAAGCTCAGTACATTGTCAAAGGAAGTTAATCGCATATGCTACCTTGAAACCGCTACCAAATGAACAAGGCATGAGAAGCTAACCATTTTAACATTTTAATGGGTTTGTTGTAATGGTTTACCATTTGGACAAGTAATTTAATACAATATCCATAAATGTTGGACATGTCTATTTGATAATTTTTGAGAGTTTTGAGAGGAAGTGACAATTTCATGTCCTTCGGATTAAAACTGTTTGGCTTGGCTATATTTTTGGACGGAAAGTGGTCAGATGGCTTTTTTTGATTCAAGTTCATTGTACAGTGACTGCGGTAACTTTTGCTCTTCAATAGCCAATGGCGGACTGATCGGAGGGTTGAAGAACTTGTTGAATTTACCAGTTTATGACATGCTATTCATGACTTGCCCACACAATCCATTAAAAAATCTGTTCATGAGGATTGCAGGAATCAGCCCAACTGTCATATCCATAGCTATACAACACTTCACACGTCTGTGTGAGGGAAATTAATACTCCAATCATAATCCTAAGAAATTAATGCATAGTGTTTGAACTTGAGTCATGTTAAACCGTAGCACTTTGTGTCGTTTAATACAGACTGAAATATGGTATAAATTTCTTCACATTCTAAACAACTGAATTATGGGTTTCCTGATGATGAAAACTTAAATGACTGGAAACAACAATGGCTGAGGTGCATCGAGCTCTGTTGAGAAGATGTGATTCTTCTGGTGAAGATACCCTCATCCCTTGCAACTTCAATGTGATTGTCTAGTCATGTTTCAATGGGTGCTTTTACTGCGTTAAGCTAAATGGTAAATTGTCACTAGTAGCCATTATTATAACACCCGGTCTCCATGGGCTGAACTGGTAAACATTCAAAACAACAAAAATCTCAGGTTGGAAATGGTGAGGAACACTACACAACTCAAAGTGGTTTCTCAGCACATTGCCTCAGGTCCAGCTGTAGCCAACCACAGGCAGACGTGGATGTGGCCCTCACAGGCTTCAGTGCAGTGTAAACACGTGGAAAAGCTGCTGGAAAGAGGTTACAACTGTGCCGCACCCCATCTGCTAGAGCCACTTGAATTGAGCTCAATGCAAAAGTCAGGACGAAGACTGGGGGAGCGCTGGGCTCAGCAGTTTTTTTTTTTCATCCAAAACCACCAAAGCCCACATGAATGAGCAGCTCGCCAAAGCGTTCCTTTTCCATCATGGTCACCATGGGCTTTGCATGCTCCTCGGTTTTAATAAACTATAATGACATATTGTGTGGCCAAGGATGACATTTTTGGGCCAAGGCCTAGCTTTTCTTCAATTTCAGGCAATTTTGTATATCTGTAATTTAGTAACTATGCAAGCAGGCATTTTACTGACCACGTAAAATGTACTTCCTCCTTGCACTCATTTTTAAAACCAATTAATCCTTAAACTGACAGAATGGTGGAGCTGTTTCTCACTACATTTAACCCAATAAACTCTGATTCTTTCACTTTAATTTTCCCTAAGTAGATTCAATGTTAAAAAGGCATTTTTTTCTCAATACGGGACAATGTCTCATGTATTTTGTATCTGTTGGTTGCAGCCAATCTCTCAAGCCACATCACACTTATATTGAGAGAAATATTCAAACCTGGGAAGCCTCATAACATAACAACATGAATGGCGAGAACAGACCGTTCAGCCCAACTAGGCTCTCCAGTTTCTTTATGCTTTTGTGAATATATTACTGTACTTCAGATACTCAATGACTCAGTGGTATCTAGCTTTCAGTCAAGCCTGCTCTTGAAAACTCCCAAGGTCTCTGCCTCAACAATATGGTCAGGCAAGCTGTTCCACATCGAAATTACTCTTTGGGTGAAGAAATATTTCCGATTATCAGTGCTAAATTTACCTCGTCAGCTTCCATTTGTGACCCCGAGTTCTACTAACAACACTTAGTTGAAGGAATCCTACATAATTCACTTTGTTAATCCCTTTAACATATTTAAAGACTTCAATCAGATCACCCCTTAGTCTTCTTTTCCTAAGACTAAAGAGATTAAGGATCTTCAGCCTTTTCTCATAGCTGTCATCTTTTATACCCGGAATTAGCTTAGTGGCTGTTCTCTGAACTTTCTCTAGAGCCTCTATGTCTTCCTTAAAGTATGGTCCCCAGAACTGTAAACAATATTCTAGAAGTGATCTGACGAAAGTGTTGTACAAAAGAAGCATCACCTCCTTGGATTTGAACTCAATACATTTGGCAATGTATCCTAGCATCCGATTGACTTTTTTAACTGCTACAGCACAATGGCTAGAGCCTGTGAGGGTTTGGGCAGCAATCCCTCCCAGATCTTTTTCATGTTTCATGAGCACATTCCAGTTTAAAACCTCCCATGAAGTAATCCTGTTTAATGTTTTTATTACCTATATGTACAACTTTACATTTCGCAACATTAAATTTCATTTGCCACATTTCTGCCCAATTCTGGATTCTATCCAAATCATCCCGAATCACTTTAGTGGACTCTAAACTATTTGTCAAACCTCCCAATTTAGTATCATCTGCAAATTTAACTAATCTGGTCTCAATATTCATATCAAGGTCATTAATGTACATGAGGAACAGCAGGGGTCCAACACCGATCCCTGGGGGACGCCACTCCCCACCATACCTAGCTCAGATGAGATACCTCTGACCACCACTCTTTGTGTTCTGTCCTGCAACCAGTTTTGAATCCACTTCAGAATACCTCCTGTAACTCCACTGGAACTCATTTTAAAAATTAGTCTCTTATGTGGCACTGCGTCCAATGCTTTCTGAAAATCCAAATATATGATATCATCAAGTCAAGTCTTGGTGGCCTCTTCAAAAAATTCCAGAAGGATTGTCAGGCATGACCTTCCCTTACGGAAACCATGTTGGCTATCCATCAAGATACTGTGACGTTCAAGAGATAAGTCCAGCTCATTTTTTATGATAGATTCCAATATTTTGCACACAATGCAAGTTAAACTGATTGGCCTGTAATTTCCTGGCTCAGTACGGTTCCCTTTCTTATATATTGGTATTATATTGCCCTGTTTCCAATCATTTGGTATTTCTCCAGTTTCTAAGGACCGTCTGAAGATGGCGGATAGTGGCTTAAAGATGATCTCACTAACTTCCCTGAGTACTCTAGGATATAAGCCATCAGGATCCGCCGCCTTATCTGCCTTTAGTTTATGCAACTTGTCTAATACTTCGTTATCCCTAACCTCAATTTCCGCTAAATAATCTTGAGCATTGGACATGCCCTCTGGCCGAATGAAGACCTGCTCTTAGGTAAAATTCTCAACAAAGTAACTGTTTAAGGTATCGACAATATCCTTGTCATCTTATAGCAGCGATCCATTTTTATTTTTTATGCACTTAACCTGCTCTTTGACTTTCCTTTTTCTGCTATAGTACTGAAAGTAGCGCTCAGGTTTAGTTTTTGACCCATCTGCAATTTGTCTTTCATACAGTCTTCTAGCATCCCTCAGCTCTTTTTTGACCACAGCCCGCATTTTACAGTATTCAGCCTTAGTAATCTCATTGTTATCCTTTATGTACATCTCATAAAGATTCCTCTGTTCCCTCAAACTCCTACGAACAGCTGGGGTTATCCACTGAGGATTCTGCCTTTTCAGCTTACTTTTGGACACCTTTGGAGTTTGTAATTAATTTGCATTGTGAATCAAGTAAAACCCCCTTAAATCTTTCCCACATCTCATTTACAGACTCACAGTCCAGGAGTATCTCCCATTTTATTTCAATTGGATATGAGCGCATCCTGTCAAAGTTTGCTTGCCTAAAATTGAATTTTTTTGTTTTTGAAGACACCTTTTTAACTTCCCATGAAACCTGGTCCTGAATATCAAGGGTCTTGCTCTCCAGATGCTCAATTAGCTGGCACTGGTGGCAGACAAACCCACCCTGGATCAAAAGTGCGATCATCCTGCAACCATCACATAGTTTTGGCCACATTTTGAACCCCCTACCCAATGACCTCGCTCACTCTAGATAACAAAGAAAATTATTTATGCTGAGACAGAAGCTCAGGAACCACAATTTATTAACTTATTCACCTGAGAAGCCCTAAGCAGCTGTCAGAATAGAAACCATGGGGAAACTGTAAATGGATAATAAACCTCTTTTAACAGGGGCTTAGTTTCAGTTAACAGAAATGAAATACCAAATTGAGAAACTCTATAGATAATAAGTACTCCTAATAAGCTAACTTGAGTTTATCTAGTCCCGGTAGTATTAATATACTAACGTAAAAATATCATAGGGCTTAGCTGAGAACCCAGATAAAACAGACTGGCTACAACGCCCAGGAGAAACTGGAGGAGGGAGGAGGCGGAGCACCCCGGTAAACCTTTCTGTTTAAATTCCTACCTAACCGAATGGACGACGCAAGTGACTGCTGCCCTTCTAACTAAATACTAAATCTCAGATCCCCAGCCAGAAAATGCAAACAGTAACTATCTAGCTAGCTAGCCTCAAATACAACCAAGGGTAAAAAAAGAGTAAAGCCTTGGTTCCCTTTAATTAAAACGGACCAAATAAACAAGTCGTTCACTTTGTGAGCGAACTATACATGGTATCTCCCCCAACAAGCTGTCGCTAAGCACTCAAACAAGCAGTTAAACTAAACTTTAATTAGCTGATCAAGGCACAGCAACCGGAGGAAAATACGAAGATAATGTAATTTCCAATGTGTTAAATCAGAAGAGCCCTTCGATAATAATAAAATGCAAAAAAGGCAAAAACCCTGTTTGGTGTTAATATTCAAGCTAGGCAATGCGTTAATGCGGCAATGCAGTAGAGAGCGAAGGATGGAGAACGAAGGGGACATAAAAAAAAAAAACCCCTCGAAGAATGTCAATATTTATTGGCAAGACTGTATGAAAGGCAAGCCACCAAGTATGAAACCAAGCTGGGTTATAGTTAGATATCCAGGTAATTTGATAATATTGTTGGCGTTGAGAGCTTACTGAGGTTCGTTAGCTAAATCAGCTACAGAAAAACCAGGCGACAGTACATCAGTCCTTGAAAACAACTCTGATTTACTCTGTATATCACACAATTCACTTAGTTAGACAATTATTTAGCATTAAAATTTATTCTTTAAATTTAGCGTTTAAATTTATTTTACTTCACCTTACTTCGCTCCTGGGAGACTGAAACCCCCCAAAAAACCCCAGTTGCCTTGGTTTGACCAGATTAGCGACTTAATTTGGTTGTTTGCTCACTGAGTTGTTTCAGGGGGAAAAGGGGGAAGATTCTCCCTGTCCCTACTGCGACAAAGGTTATACCTCAGGAGCAATTCGTCTAATCTCTATTAATGTTTGAGCTTTCACACACACATTATTTTCAGAAAACCCTGTTTACACTAGAGTAAATCTTCAGCTTCAATCCCTCCACACGTCTTTCTCTGTCTCAACCCAAGCAGAATGATCACCAATGAACAACGCTACAGCTCTCCTCATGTTTATGGCCACAGCATTGCATCAAATTTAATGCATCTAGGATTTTTACATCATTTACAGACATTTCCCTGTAATTCAACAGGACATATTTGGGATTGTTGGAAACCATGGGATCCCCACTAGAATTTAAAATAGGCCTGAAGTTCCACGGGTTTGAATATAGTTGCTGCTTATGATGGATACATGCATGGGTCCGTAGGTTTTGTTGTGTTAAAAGGTCTGCCTTTGCAGTCATCATGAACTGCTTTGTGTTGTGTCCATTGTGCCAGTGTTGATTCACTAATTGGGTTGAATTATTCTACATTTAGAGCCACCACCCACAGTGACCTGGTCCTGAGAGCAGTGAATGCTGGGATAGAATACAGGGTCGTCCACAATGCCTCCATCATGAATGCAGTTGGTTGCTGTGGGCTCCAGGTAGGGCTTCTTGTGTCTTCAGTTTTATCTGTGAGCCAGCAACCTTGCTGCACCTTAATCTTCTTCTCTAAGTGGAGCAGGGGGTATTGCAGTGGAGCTCGTCTGTCCATCCTTCCGCATTAGTAGGGACAACTTTTTTTTCAGACAGTAGTTTACTGAGATGAAGTGATGTGTGTGTATGTTACTAGTTATGGCCTCCATTGGGTTTGAAGACAGGATTCCGTGGTGCTGAGGAGTATTGATGACGATGTCTCCTTGTTTTTTAAACCTATATTTTAACTGGGAAGTTCCATTGACGACATGTTTTTCTTCTCCAAGGACGTCAGATAGATTAGTTGTAAGTGTGGAGGGATCGAGAGAAACAGGGCTGAAGCCCCTGGAGCCATTTTAGGGTGAGGGGCCTTGCTCAAGGGCCCAGCAGCAATGCCCTTACAAACTCCATCTCTTCAGATGCAAGTCAGAATCCTAAACCCCAGCAGGGGCTGGAACCAGCGACTCTTCAGTCACCAGTCAAGCAGCCTACCGTAAGGGTACCCTGCTGTTAATGAATGAGAAAAAGGCTGCTGGCAGGCTAAGAATGGGTGGTCTTCCCTTAAGGCCAATGAGGGAAAACACTACCCCAGTTCAGCAATTCTGGCCTGCAACACTATGTTGCAGTAGATGCTATATTTAAGATGAAATGGCAAATTAAGTTCTTGCCCAGTGTGGTAATTGAGGCTCATGGTCTCTAACAGTATTGGATAGAAATGCGGAACAGTATTGAAAATCCCTGTTTGAGTGCATTGTGAATCTGCTATGATATGAAAGGCGCTACATAAAGGCAATCAATAATTCCTTTTTGTGTGTCTCGTCACTTGAAGCTCTATATAGACGTGTCACTTCTGCAGTGTGTCCTGACTCTGTTTTCAGTGCTTTCCACTCTCGCACTCCGATGACAGTGGCCATTGTGCATTTATATTCCAGTTGAAAGTATATCGAGAAAAATTAGCATAGCAGCACTGAAGCTCTCGGTGCGTGGTCCTTGTGTGAATTGAGCTGTCAGCAAGGCTTTGTCAGCACTGAGGCCCAGCCCAGCTGGTCCCGAGCACCCCAGAGTCAGGCTCTGCCGTTGGGCTACTGATGGAGCGCAGCTGGCTTTTTATGCAGCACATTATTGAGGAGTACGGCACACCAGGTCCATCATTATTACTACTCCTCAGATGTGATAATTGGCCACAATAAGCCGTCCCCCACAACACAAAGAGCTCTGAGAAAGAGGCCACGGAGGAGCCTGGCTGTACTACTCTAATTAAGGACAGGCTGTGCACAAGGGACTGGCCCAGGTCAAGTTTTGTTTGTGTCCGAGTGAGCATTGTCCTGTGGGTGTATATGTGTGCCGTACGCAGACAGGAAATGCACCATATTGTGTGCTTGTGTATCTGTGTCCCTGTCCTTGTCTGTCTGTGAATGACGTCTTGATCTTTTTGCAATTCCTGTCACTTGATCGATGAAATGACATTTTGCAGCGTCAGTAGCACTAGCACAGGCTGGTGGGGCTGTGCTGCGTTTAAGGGCTTGTGGATGAGGCTGTGGTGTGTCATATGCCCTGTGCTGCTGTGTGTGACCTGGGCACATGTTCTCTGGCAGGCTGGCCTGAATGCCACCGCCGGGCAGCTCCAGCGCGTGCTGAATAACAGGAAGCACCTTGGCTGGGGCGATTTGTGCTGGCAGTCTATAAGATTGAGTGCTGCTTGGGCGCACGCAAACACCCACAGACACACACACACAGTCATGCAGCCTGCCTTCCACAGACACGAAGGTGGTGCTAAAGAAAAGCAAAGGTTTCAGTTAACAAAGAGAGTACAGTACTGTGCCCAAGTCTTAGGTGCCCTGCATCTTTTAAAATTTGAATCCGGCTTTAGATTTTTCTTTTGTGTTTTCAACATTGGTGTTGCTGAACATAAAGAGTATTTTTGAAATTCTAGATGCTCATTCTAAAAATAGTTTTATAAATAAATATTTGTATTAGAAACAGTTAATAGAAATAATATGCAGTTATGTGGAGGTATAGAAGCCAGTTAGATGGTCAGCCAGCAGAATTTTCCACTCTGCTTTGAACAAGCATAAAAGCAAATCATCTCAGAAAACTTCACCACGACAGGACAGTGTCCCAAGTTTTTAGGGAAGGTGTAGTCAAACCAGATATTAATTTGATTGCATTTATAACAGTTTACAGATCTGTATAGTGCATTTCTCAGTTATTTGAATCTTTTAGTTTCACTATCTTTGCAAGCATATTTGCCAAACTTAATTGCTTTAAATGTGCCTAAGACTTTTTCACAGTTCTGTTCTTGCGCAGTGTTTCCACTCTTGCATCTCAGGGAATTCATTTGATTTGTCTTCGGATGTCTCTGGCTCAGGATTTGATTAACAGTGCTTTTGTGGAGTACTATTTGGGAATTTTTTTTTAGCCAACAGTATTGAGAGTACCTAATGAGTGTGCCACTACACTCAAAAGAGGCAGCATAAAAACATACAAAAATAAAAACTCTGTTTCTCCTGGTACAGTTTAGAAGTCAGCTTTTTTCTGTTCTCTTTAAATGCTGTTTCTAGGAGCGAGATGCTTGGAGTGCATTTGACAGAATGAGTAATGGGGCTGTACTGTGCGAGAGCAGAGTAGCCTGGTCCAAATGTCATTCTCTGTCAAGATTTTGCTCTTTATCCAATGGCCCTTGGCCATCTTCATGCTGTACACTTGGCTTCCAAATTTGACCCCACTCGGCTCAGTCACCTTAGGCAGAAAGGGCAATAACTATGGAGAGATGCGCAAACACTTCAGACTGGAGGCTTTCCCTTTTCAGAGACCCCTAAAGCCCTGGATTTGTGTCTGATCTTGTGTGATTGTGTTGGGATTTGTGTCACTTCATAAGTTGCAATTGATGAGGTTAAAGGCCGACCTCCTGGCACTAGTGACATTTCCCAGGTTTTGGGCTGATATGCTTGGGCTAGCTGCCTGTGTACTGAGAATCTTTTAGAAAACCTGTCACTGCAGAGCAGAAATGTTGCCATTTTTGACCGTGAGCAGCTACAGTCATTGTAACAGTATTACAAAGTGGGATGTGGGACTTTTTGAAAAGAAATGCATGAATCTCATAACAAATGGCCATTTGGATTTTTTTTCCAGCTCTATAACTTTGGAGAAACTGTTTCCATTGTGTTCTGGACAGACACCTGGAGACCAGAAAGTTTTTATGACAAAATCCACAGAAACCGTGAGAATGGGCTTCACACACTTTGTCTGCTGGGTAAGTGCAAGTTCTTCCCCCTGACAAATTACCTGTTCTGTGCCATTTCTGTGACTCTGAGTGTGTGTGCCTGAACACAGCACATTTCTATCCGAATACAGTCACCTCACAGTTTGTCCGACTGCCATTCAGTAGACCATGGATTTGTGAGGGTAAAAGTGCTCTTGTGATGGATCAGAAATCTGTCCACTGTGTCTGTGTGTGTGTGTGTGTGTGTGTGTGTGTGTGTGTGAGAGAGAGAGAGAGAGAGAGAGAGAGAGAGAGAGACTTGGGTCCCCTGCAAACTCCCCCACCCCCATCCCCCTTCATCAATCAGACACACGGAGCCCAGGAGAACTGCTCAGCCCCAGGTTAGCAGTGTTTTCCCTAAGCTGTGAAAGGAGCCTGTCCCACTGCGGCGTCCCACAGCTGCACATTACACACCCTCTTTCACCTCCACAATGGAGCTGCCGCAGCCAGTGTATCCCTGTGCTGGAGAGGAGGCCCTCATTATGTACAGGAGAGACAGATGGCTGAATGCTCATGATTTACTTTTATCTGCGCCGGGTTTTGAGGTTCTGTTCCCCCCGACACAGGCGCGGGCCCTGCCCTGTGGACCGCGGGCGGGGCTCCCCAGCGAGAGAAGCCCTGTACTTTAGGGTAATGAGAAGAAGCTTGAGGGTGAGCTCCCCCTGTTATCGCTATTCTGGGCTCAGTGGGGTTCGGGGCGGGGTGGATGTACCCAGGTGCGTTTCCAGCTGGGAAGGGGTGTGTGTGTGCGTGTGTGTGTGCGTGTATGTGTGCGTGTGTGTGTGTGTGTGTGTACACATGCACTATGCTATTGATTACATTATACAGCCCCAGCCAGCCTGGGATCAGCGTCTTCACCTCCCACCCCCCGAAGGTTAGATGTCCACAGAGAGAATGAGCAGCAGGGATCACAGAAGCGCACACACGCGCACAACTCTCCTGTCACAGCCACTCCTGCTGACTGGTTTATAAATCACCAGTTCAGTTGGCATTGTGAGAGCTGTGCATTTACATGACAGAAGAGGGAAATGCTACAACAATGATGATGAGATCACTTTCCAATTATTACGGTTTTGTGTCTCTTGTAATTATCTAGGTGAATTTAGCATTTGTGGCCTGCAGGTGTTTAGTAATTACAATTTGTGAAATGTAATAATATTGTTAATTTAAGTGTGAGTAGCTGCATGCCCAGCTGTGGGATATTGAGTGGTAGAAATATTGAGTGCTTTAAAGATCTGTTGGTGCTCCTTGAACTCTGTCACACTATAATGGGGGATATGAGTGGGCTTGAGAGGGAAGTGGTCAAGAAAAATGATCAAAATCTTTAGATGCCCCTCTCTGAAATGGGTACTGTTTTTCAGATATTAAAGTCAAAGAGCAGTCCATGGAGAATTTACTGAGGTCAGTCTCTTTCATTTTCTCCCTGAATGGGGAATCTTGGTTTCTGATTTATATCTTGTCAGTCAGGAACAGGAGTGCTGCAGTTAGAGGTTTATTGCTGACGCTCACTTAGCATACATTGGCTGGAGCGGCTCCACATCACTGTGCAAAAAGATGTGGGGAAGCCTTGTTTGGCTTGGACTAAAGAGCTGTTATCAGTGTAGGCTTTGGGAAAGATCCAGGGAATTTCTGAAACCCGTCTGTATGTTTACTGAATGAGAATTTATGAGAAAGCTTGTAACTAAATGTTAACCCTCCCTTTGTCCTCCACCATAACTGTCGACAGATAAGCTCTCTGCGTAAAAGACAATTATTCATTTTGCAATCAGGTAAATGGATGCAGTTTATCCATTTACCCAGGACTGTCAACCAGTTTCTCATGACAGTGTAGTTATTTTCCTAATGTAAGCACAGCCTGTCAGAACATAATTCATGAAAACAGCTGAGTTGTTAATTGTCCTGTATATCAGAAAGGTGGGTTAACCAAAACATTTTTTGCATATCATGAAAAGACACATTAGTAGACCTAGATTCTTGGTGAAAATCATTTTATTTTAAAGAAGTGGTATAAGAGAATATTGTGTGATTTTGGTTAATTACAATTTTTGTGGAATGATTAGGTTTTTACAAGGGGGGGGGGGGGGGAGCGGGGATCAGAAATGTCCTCCTCATGTCAAATGCCAGCTGTGTGATTAGTTGACAGGGAACTTAAAGGTGCACATTGCAAGTTTGTTTATTTTCACTTCTTCTGACATTTGAACTCAAACAGAACAGAGATAGTGTGCCCCTCCCTCCCATAATTCCCTCCCTCTCATGCTTCCATAACTGTTAGCTCCTGTCAGTGATTGGCCGGGATGATTTGTTTTGTTATGGGGCACAGCCTGTGCCCCTGGTGTTTATTTGCAGTTTGTGACGCCTGGGCGGTCTCCGGAGCCCGGATTTTTTGACAGTGAATTTAGGGACAGGCAGCTAGTGGATCGTGGAGAGATGTCGGCGAATTGAGACAAAAATATAATCGCGCAGAAAGTAAACAAACTTGCATAGTGTACCTTTAAAGTTAAAAGAACTTCAGTGTAGTTTCTTATGTTTTTCAGCTTGTAAATGCGGGTGATTAAGGATTTGATTTGAGCTGTCCTCCACTTAGGAAGACATGTAAAGGTCATTGTAAGAGTAATACTGCGCTCTCCTTACCTGCACCCCAGTATGCTGTGGCATGTGAGATTGGGGTGTCAACTGAACTGGTTAAAGAATGATTGAGGGAGACCGTAGTCAGCTCAGTACAGTGACTCTTCGACACTGGACACATGAGGATAGAGAGTTCATAAAACATGGTTTGATACAGTTAGGCATGGAAGTATTTTGAAAATGATACATTTTTTTGTAATTTTGCCTGCTCACTGCCACGATGGATTTGAAACACAACCATCAAGAAGTGATTTGCCTCTTTGCGCAGAGTCAAAAAATGACTCCAATTGCTCCATTTGTCAGCACACATTCTTAATAAAAAACTGCTTATTTTACTGTCCGAATGTTTACTCGGCATGGAAGCCATGTGCTGTTACCAGCTCTGTGCACACGAGTGAAAAGCAAGCTAGTATTAACACTTTCCACGCCCTTTTAGTAGCAAGTATAATTCACTAATACAGCAAATGTACATTTTTTCCAGAAATAGAAAGATATTCCACTATGAAGAAAAAGCAGGCAATATGCTACCTTAGATTGAGCAGAAATCGGTGGATAATTTGAAATCGAAGATATGGTGAAATTCTGGAGCTGTACGAGTAATTTCGTAGCATAACTCTAGACTAGTATTTCCCAACCTTCTCCTGGAGGCCCTCCTGTCCTGCTTTTTTTAGATCTGTCAGGCTGTCATCAATCAGCTTTAGGGGGTGATTAACAAGCTGATCATTTGAGTCACCTGTGCTGAAGCAGGGAGAAATCTAAAGCAGGAAGGACGGGTGGGCCTCCAGGAGAGGGTTGGGGAACACTGCTCTAGACGTTGTATTTTGTCAAACTCGGCATAGATTCTGAAACATTGCGACATTGAGCAAAATGCCTTCATATTCAGTATTATTGGCAATAGCTAATGGTCAGTGGTAATGTGGCTAACTAGCTACACAACAGTATGATAATCATGGCAACAGTGGTTGAAGAAAAACTGAAGATGGCTAGCTAAGTCACTGAAATATTCCAAACAAAAGAGGGCCTACTCTGGTGTCCATGTCTACTGCTTTTCCATCTTGTAAAAGTCATGCGAACAGCCCTGAGTCGCACACTTTTATTTCTTTTATTCGCTCACATAATTCAGATGTGCAAAGTTGAGTAGACGCAATCTAACTTGCTTTTATGCAAAGGTTTACATTTTTTTTTTTTCAAAGGTTTACATATTTTTTCTGGAGGCCCAATCAATATCTTTTAATTTTTGTGGAAAGTTCATACTGTCCAATATTGGATCAGTATCAACAGATAATTACTGGGAAAGTTTCTTGTGGGCATGAACTACAGCTGTGCTTTATCTTCACATTTTCGTGTGTAGTGTCTAGTTGTGTTTGTTTGCCCAAATTTCCAGGTAGCGTTTAATGCCTTCATTTGACCAGAGAGATCCTTTCCATGTTTGTTAGAACAAAAGAGTTGAATAGTTAACACAACACGTAACAATCCACCTCTGTGTTAAAGTACGGTTGCTTTCACATTAGTTACAAGTATGGATGAACAGTGCTCAAGACCTCCTCTTCCATGCAGACTCTCATACTGTGCCTGAACACAGTGTGGTTGTTTTCACATTTATCAAATTGGGTTCAAGTGTACTCGGGTCCGTGCCTGAGTCTCAAGTGTGAAAACACTCTTAAAAAGAAGGAATGCACTGGAGTGCTCACAACACCAAAAGACATGGAAGATCTTGGAAGACAACTAAGATGGTTGACTGCAGAATTCTTTCCTTGGAGAAGGAAAACCCCTTTACAACCTCTTCAGGTCAAGAATACCGTTGAGGAGGAGGGCATATCATTCTCAAAGTTTACCATCACAAGCCACCTTCGTGAACGGGAATAGAGGATTTACCATGTGATGTGAACCACAGGCAACATTCAGTAATAAAAAGTGTGAATTAGTCTTTGTTAGGAAACATAAGAAAGCCTGAACAGTTTTGGAATAAGATTATTTGGACTGATGAGACTAAAATTAACTTGGACCAGAATAATGGGTAGAGAACACTGTGGAGAAGGAAAGGAACGGCTCATGATCCAAAACATGCCACATTCTCTGTGGCCGCCAGCGGCCATTATGTCGATGAAATTTTTTTGCGGATTTTGTGTTTTCTGCTCATTTTAGCCACATTTACACACACAATTTTATTCACATCTTGATGGCTTCATTTCAGCTCCATTGTGGTTGTGCACAGAGGCAAAATGACAAAAATTGAGTCATTGTCCAAATGTTTCTGGACCTGACTGTATGCTTTAACTCCTGGTTTGCGGTGGCTCTCCTAGTTTTAACACCTTCATTTTCATGGATCCTGATAGTCATAATATTTGTAAATTAGCTCATGTCTGAAATCTGACCAGTCTGGACAAATAAGAAAATTATTGAGCCTGTGACTTTGATAAAGAGATTGGTGGATGGTAAAAATGATGAGATGAAGAACTAAAACCTGTAATGTCAGCATCAAAGCTGCAGCTAGTACTGAACCAAGCTGCGAGTTTATAATGGGAGGCACTGCACATCACCTGTCACATGCCTCTTCTGCTCTCAGAGGCCGCAAGATCTATGAGCCGCCCAGGTACATGACTGTGAGCCAGGCAGCCGAACAGCTCCTGGAGATCGTGCAGAACCGCAGAGGGAGGAAAGAGTACCTGGGTGAGTAAGTTTAGTTTCACTAGACTCAGGAACGGCCTCATTTGTTGAGAAACCTTGCATCACTGTCAGCCTGATTCAGTGGACTGGTTCATACAAGTGTAATCCACATTGATTCTGGGGATGTGCTTTGCTAGTGGTCAATTACTCATACCGTAAAAAGCATTTGGAATCAAACTCCAAGATTTCAAGCATTTGAAATCTGATAGTCCCTTGTATTTCTCGTTTTTTTTTTCTTCTTCTTTTTTCTTTTTAAACCAAAATATTGACAGGAATTTGTTCAATTTTCAAGTCATCATTTAGTCAGCAGCATAGTGAAGTATGATGTGTTATAACGTAATGAGCTGCATATACAGAGCTGTGAAAACTTATTTGCCTCACTCCCAGTTTCTTCTATTTTTGCTTATGTCTCTCTTTTCAGAACTTTAATGTTTCAGATAAACTAATTTTAGTATTTAACTAAGATAACTTGAGAAAATGCAAAATTCAGTACCATTTCCGCAATGTATTCAATCATCTACACTGAGAATCGGAAATCGCATCATGAAAACAAGGCTTCGCACAATGTGAGATCATGCAACTGAGCTTGGTTGCCCGAGTACACACCTATTTGCCATCTAGTTAAAGTAGACAGTCTAGTCAGCTGCGAATGCATGGATGTAGCCCCTGAAAGCCCGCTTTTCCTCTTTGTAATGTCTTGTGGTGCATCCACCATGTTAGGTTCACCAGGGTCAAAGGTCAAGGTCACTGGACATGAGAATGTTTTATTTTGTGCGGACAAGATCTCATCAACTGCTTGGTACAATGGCTTCATACTTCAGGGATGTATTATTTTGGTGTAGTTTTGCATCCACCATAATGGGTTCACCTGGGTCAAAGGTCACAGGATAAACGCACTCAACTTCGGCGACCCATATTTTTTTTGCTCTGCAAAAAATGACTCTCTAGTTGAATATTGGGTTCAATTTTACTAAACACACAAGGCATGATTACTGTTGATAAATTGTGAATCTAAACATCACTTAAATAAAACCTGTCTGGCTGTGTGAAGTTGGCAAAAAAACAGCAAGTGATGCCACCATCTAATGAAATTGATAAATGAATGAAAAACAAAGTCATTGATATCCATCATTGTTGAAAGGGTTACAAAACCATTTGTAAGGCCCTGGGAGTCCAGCAAACCATGATGATGGCCTCTATCTACAAATGGAGAAAACTGAACTTTGATTAACTTTCTTTGGGGAAAAAAATTCTACCAAAATTTCCCCAAGACTGCATTGACAACTTATCCAGTAGGTTACAGAAGAATCCAGAGTAAGATTTAAAGAGCTGCATGGCTCACTTCTCTCAGTTAATGTTCGTGTTCAGGATTCCACACTTCTCATATATTTGGCCAAAACATCTTGATCAACCCCCAAGACTCTTGGGATAAGGTGTGCGCTGATGAGTCAAAGGTGGAACTTTATGGAAGACATGGGTTTCACTACATCTGGCTTAAAGCTGACACAGCATTCCACATAAAGAACATCACACCAACACTGAGACATGATAGTGGTATTGTGATGGTCGGGGGCTTTTATGCTGCTTCAGGACCTGGTGGACTTGCCATAAATGTTGGAACCATGAATTCAGCTCAACCATAAAATCCTGAGGGAAAATATCGGGCTATCAGTTTGTGTGACCTTAAGCTCAAGCGGAGTTGAGTTCTGTCATTTAAAAACTTCATTTTATGTTTAATCTGGTTATCTTTGTGTAATTTTAAATTAATAATCTGAAACATTTAAATATGGTAAATGAGCAAAAATTGAAAAAAAAAATCAGGAAGGGGGAAAATACCTTTTTACAGTACTGTAATTACCAGCCTAGCTGAAGGGGCTGTTCATACACCATGCTTTTATACGCAACTGCTGTGGTGATTTGCCCAACAGCCTTCACCGAGGACACAATCTGTGTGGGACTGGCCAGGATCGGGACAGAGGACCAGGCAATCAGGGTTGGTTCGGTACGCCAGCTGGCATCCTGCGACCTGGGCGGACCTCTGCACTCCCTGATCGTGACAGGACATCTGCACCCGCTGGAGCTGGACATGCTCCGGCTCTTCGCAGTGGAGCCAGACACTTTACAGGAGCTGAAGATGCTCGATAGCTCCACATACACCTCTTGACTCAGGCAAGATGGTGGCAACAAGACATTGCAATAGAAAGGGGAGTCATCGCATGGGTTAGGATTCATGACAGACTGTGTTTGGCATCAGAAACACCTGTGTGGACATGGCAGTTTGGTGTACCCTCACCTATCGTCTTGCAGCTGCTATGATGAATTAGCTTGATACATCAGAATCATGAATGTAATTACAGTTGCTGAGATGTATTAATATAGGCTGAAAATTCTAGAATTTTTTCCACTTATGAGTTGAATTATGGAAGTTAAAAACCCCAATATAAATGCTGTGTAATTCTATACCTATATATTTAAAAAGTGTGTGTAAGTAGACATTTTCTAAAGTGCACAGTTGAAAATGCATCATTGTCAACTCCAAACAGGGCTTTTTATGGTTACAGATGAGCCATTTTATCGTTAGTATAAATCCGCACTCATTTTTATTGCTGCTGGTTTCTGTTGCATTCCTCCCACAAATGGAATGGGTTCATTACGGGATATTCTCTTTATGGCTGAATTTCAATACCACTGCACTGTCTTGCTCTATCTAGGGTTCGAGAAAAATCTGTAAGTGTTATTTAGTGTTGAATCCATTCCTTAACTTCATGGGCTTGTGAATTTACAATTCAAGGTGGACATTGCTTCAGAATCTTGAGGTTAAATTTCTGCAAAATACCCAGTGGTTCAAACTAATAACTAACATTTTTTTTTTTTTTTACTCCATTTCCCTGTGGTTGTGTAATTTTCGGGCAAAAAAAGAATGTAAACTAGACAGTCCGGTCGCCAGCGACCACATAGGTGTAGCCCAAGTACCTGCTTATGATACCTTGAAACCTCTGACCTTAACAGCAATCACAAGCGATACACGCACATTTTCAGCATGAAATTGTGCTTTATTCAGTCTGGTCTGTTGCCATGGCCACCAATATCGATAGATGTTGTGATCAAACCATAACATATGTACACACCAAGTCTCAAAGGAATCTGTTGCAATTTGTGGCCTGCAGACCATCCACAAGGAAAATCTGTGGAGGTGGGAGAAATGACGACCATTAATCCATGGTAGCCATATGACTTTGTCCGGGTGGAGCAGTGGCACACTTACGTTTGTCTCCTTGTTGATTGGGTTGGATCCAATCCCCCCCCGGTGTTTAAAAGGGCTTGAATTTTTGCCTGGGACTTCAATCTTGGAATAACACAAAATAACTAGAAGCACTCCTACAGCGCAAACCTCTGCCAAGGTTGCACAATCCAAATGAGCACAAGTGGGAGCAAAGTTGAGTTATCGCATGTGATAGGATTTCAAGATGGCTGCCGGGGTGGCCATATTGTTTCAGTGATCACTGTCAAAATCAATAGGGTCCATCCTTGATATAATAGCAATCCACCCACAAAATTTCTGACAAATTCGTGCTTGACATTTTGAGTAATGTTGCACACAAACAAACAAGGGCAAAAACATTACCTCTGCCAAGGTTATGAGATTTGTGGCCAGAAAAACATCTGTCCAAAGCTGAAGAAAGTGTTCCCTCCCATACAACTACAAAGCCCAACTCAAATGCACCACATACCCCTGTGTGTTGGGGTGATGGCACCCCAGAAAAAGTCACCAGTAGAAAACAGAAATGAAATCAATGCTGAATGTAAAAAGCAAATTGAGCTCTCCCTCACAACAGCATAAAATAATGGGATCACAGAGACTCTTCATTTCACTGTTCATTCATTAAAAATGATAAGAACTGACATTGAAAGTGCAGATAATCATTTATTACATTGCAAAAAAAAAAAGAAAGAAAGAAAATACAACTGGCCAAACTTTGCTCGTTAAATAAAAATTAAGACAAAACCGGGCAATGAAATTGTGGATCCACTTCAGTTTCGCATCTGTTTTTGTCATATTCCCTGTCCAATGGGTGAAGAACAGACGTTACTCATTTGAGGCTTGACGCTGGTGTGCTGCTGTCCCCACAGTAAGTTACAATTTCAGAAAGGTCAAGTATACTTCACAACATTCCGCAGATCTGGAAAAACGGCCTCACGTCATGGGGTATTAGAATAAACCTCATAGCGGAATGTGGGCCTGACAGAGCTCAGGCTACTGGGTAATTCACAGGCTCTAGGGGGGCTCAGTCCAGCGCTGAACATTTGCACACATACTGTCCATAATTTTATTAAAAGGCACTTTGGAAACCCAAATACTGTTTGGCTCATGAAGTCCAGAAAGTGCAATAAAACAGCCAATTAGAATTTGTTCTGTCGTGGTACTGCATGATGGCGTCATTGCTTGACATGAAAATGGATGAGTCTGAACTGACAAGTTGAAAGTTTTATGATTTCAAAAAGTTCACAATGAATCCAGGGAAAGAAATTAATTAAAATCTTGATGGCAGGGGGGAAAAAAAACAATCTCTTAAAATTATCCACAATATTTATAAAAATAAAAAGATGACCAAAAAATAATATCCATGGTTGTCCAGGAGTTTTAGTAGTTTTGGCAACTAGTGATGAGGTTCACCTCGATTTCCGTAAACGTCACATTATTGGCTAGTTCCTTTTCATTCGAGAGCGGAGTCGCTGCTTCCACCTTGGTCCTGGATTTGGGAGGGAGCACAGTTCCCCACAGCAGCACAGAAGGCTTTGGTCCCAGAATGCCCAGAGAGAAGAGAGTTCAAACACTACATCGCCGCAACGTCTATCTGAACATAGAGCTGCCGGACCCCAGCCTGAGGGAAACCGAAAGGACAGAAATGCATGAGAAAAAAAGGTTACAGTCAGTCTGGTCAGTCGTACCTGACTTCAACATGCAGTGCATCCAATTATGTGCTTATTCACTTCCACACCTGTGTGAAAATGTTGTGCGTTTGGCTCAAAATCCAGCGAGCGTCTGCATCCGGGGCGACCAGCAGCTTGAGGGTTCCGATGTAGACATCTGTGCAGAGCGTCCAAAAGTGAGGCTCCTGTAGGTTATACACACCCTGCAGCTGCTGCACCTGCACGAGCACAGACACACAGACACAGATCACAAAAGGTCTACAGCAGGGATCATAATCTTGCAGTCCTCCAGGGCCGAGAACTACTGGTTTTCCACCCTCCCTTACTTGGCAGTCTGGCGTCAATCAGACGCACCAAATGTTACGGTAATTAGGGAAAAAAGGAAATCAGGGCTGGGTTTGGATGCGAGGAACAGATTTGGAGATCTGTTCTATGGTATGCAAGGCTGCTGGCAGCGAGTGTTTGGTGAGCACACTTACCCTCTGGTAACACTCTGGAAGGGCTTGGTCAAGCGTGGGAGGAGTCCTTTGCATCAGAATCCCTATGGACTCCCTCAGTAAAGGAACCACACTGCAACAGAGGAGAGACCCGACAGGGCGGAGGTCTGTCAGTGGCACTAATTCCCACTTCCTCTGGGACTAGTAACAGCTTGGCAGAACCTGGAAAATCTGCTAAGTCAGGGCTTGCAGCTCCTCTGCATACAAGTCCAGCTAAATTACCAGCAATATGGACTTGGAAAGGCAATGTGGAAGTGGAGGAAATGTTCCTTAGCTTTACACACAAGATGTAGCATGGTGAATAGGTGTGTGTGCCCATTTCTAATGAACAACACTGCTACGCACCTAGTTTGAAAAACTGGGGGAAAAAAAAGTGAAAGATCTTCATATATAAGTTTTCAATTCCCGTCCCTGGTTGGGATAAGTTTTGCTTTGGAAATATCACATCAAGACTGGGTATGAACTGAAGATGCTGAACTGAATTAAAAGGAGTTCTTGTATTGCACTAACTGCAGAATATTGTCCCATTTTCATCACTTTTTAAAGGAGGTTCTGTCGGCCCTCAGGAGCTGTGCTACAGAGCTAGTCTGCATACGGTCTACAGTCCGCTGCCGAAGGTGCGCAGCAGAACTCCGTCGTCAGAGTTCAGAGGTCACCTTTTCATTCACACCCGTGTCCCACTGCAATTAAAACTAATGCTCTCAAAAAACACAATAGGGACTACATAACTCAGAAACGAGCTGGAATCTCTAGTCCTGGAAACTGTCAGACATGAATTATAATAGGAGAGAAACCAAAGTCTCTGTCGTGAAGTAAGTTTCACCAGTACAGTGCTCTGCGCCACCTCATCCAGACGGGCAGAAACGCCCAGCTAGTTCACAGCAAAGATATACACACCCGACCACATCACATCTGCGTTTCTCTGGAGACGGAGCAGAGAGCCGTTGATGTTTTGCCTCTTTTGTTTCGAAGTTAGAAATGAGCCACAGTTTCCTTGGGAAGCCGTTTAAAGCTGGATTTCTGAAATCTTTGAAGACAACTTTAAAGACTCAGAGCTCAGGAACCAAGCCTAGGTTGGCGTAGCCTCCAACTGAACCCACAAACTAACAGCGAGTTCACAGAAGCTGCTGAGCAGGAACAGCAGTGGACAGGGCAGTGAGGTCACGACCCCACACTATCCTCTAGGGATGACCAGCTCCCTACACTGTACAAGGTACAAAGCCCTCTCTCCTTACAGCGAACCGTTTCAGCTCGTGCGGAGGCGAGACCAGCTCTGCCATATCACACGCTGCCAGACTAATGACGCTCTCCGTCTTCTTCCAAAGCCGCAAACAGACCACCACCTCATATGTAAGCCATTACACGGTTACTGCGCCTGGCGTCTGTTCCTCTCCAGCCCCACATCCAGTACTCAATACCCCCCCTACTGCAACCCTCAAACCACGCTCAGTCCCGTCACCAGAGTCACGCTGTCCCCATCAGCACGTCACTGACTTCCATAAACTCCATTACAACCGCAAATAAAGAATCAGCCCTGTCCCTTTGTCTGATCTTACCCCGCATAATTCACTGCTGTCACTGATGCCAGACTGCAAAGGAAGGAAAGCTCCTGGCAGGAAGCCCTGTTCACTGGTCTCCTGAAAATGAGTCACTCAAAAAAGCCAAGTTATGCTATAGGAGCCATATCTTAACCACAACATAATAGTGCAGATACCATGGTTAAATTTCAGTAATAACCCTATTACCAAACATAGTCACTTAATACTGGCCGCCCTTCCGACTGCAGAGGCAATTATGAATATGATGTACAAAAGGCAACAATTCTTCAGTAAACATGATACACTGCCCGGCCAAAAAAAGTCACCGTTTGGAAGTTAATGAACAAATTCTAAAATTGGATCATTATTGCGGTTATTAATATGTTTCAGATGGCAATAATCATTTTAACCCTGACTGATGAAGTGCGTCGCTATTCATTTCTTACAAAATCATGTCTGAAAACGCGTTCCCTGATGGTGGAAACGATGTTACAGTATTTCAGAACGGGCAAGTTATTGGCCTGTATTTAACAAAGAAAACTATGAATGACAAAACCAAGCAGGAGGAATCATTTTCACAAACAAATTTTCCACCAAAAAGTCCTGACCTTTAACATAATAAAAGTTATTGGGATGTACTCAAGACCACCGAGTGGTTCAACCATTATGTCGAGAAGACAAGATCTTGGACAAAAATCATGGCATTTCTGATCGAAAAGAAATGTTCTGGCATTGCATATAGTTGTCAAAACAATGACAAGACGAATATGCGTTGTATTCAAAGCTACAGGGGTTCCAACTAAATATTTGAGTGTGCAACTTTTTTTTTGGCCAGGCAGTGTATTACCAATACTTACTCAATGATCAAAATGGATTGAAATGATTTGTCAGCACCCTGATATAGGTCAAATGCTTGTTTTTCCTCCATTGAAATTCAATGTCACTTGATGCACTCAATCTCATGAGACACATGCCACTTCACTGCAGAACTTCCTCATTTCCCCAACATCTGCTTTTAAGGTATGCGCATGAACTTCCTGACCACGCAGCATGTCTTTCCAGTAAAGCCTCGAGTGAAGCAATGGTAATAAATAAATGCAAAATACATGCAATCATTTTGCACAATACCCAGGGTCCCTCATCTCTTTCGGCCTATAATACATTCTTATAAACAATTAAAATTAAAAAGTATATTATCTAAATTTCAGAGGGAAGAAGTGTGAAAAATGATTAACTTTATAAATTAGCGATGGGCAGCGAGACAACATGTGGAATGACACCAGAGGCCCACTTCACTTTTCTATCAGTCTGAAGACAACACTGCGGCTCAAATCCTCGGCTGGCTCGCCCGACAACTGGAAAATATTCCAGGCCAGCAGTAAATAAAACTAAGGAGCAGCAGTGTGTGTATTACAGTAGCACACCAAGTCCATGCTGGTCCTCCTGACTGGCTGTCGTCTGTCGTTTGAAAACGGGAGGGGAAAACAGGAAAGCGCAGCGCGAGGGCCCCGCCAGGCTCTGACATCAGCCCATTGTTCCTGCGCTTCCTGTACGGAGCCGCAGGGGGAGACCCCAGCGCAGGAGCGCCGACTCCTCCCTCCTGCTCCACCTCAACCTCCTCGCCTGGCCTCGCATGCCCGCTTACTGCAGCCGTGAGATATTTCAGAGAAATACGCCAGGGCTAAAATGGGCAGTAAAGGTGTTTAACAGCATGTGCTCCTCGCTTACTTTTACTCAACCATCTAAGAATTTCCACCTAAATTAATTACTACTTCCCTAAAGTAGAATTCATCAGCTCCATTTTCTTAAAGGGTGATGTTAATCTGGTTGATCTTTATCCGATATCCTTCAGTCTTCATTGGTAAAAGACTATTCACAAAACAAATTTCAGAGAAATGTTTTCTTTTTCCAGAGGACAGGAAATACATTTCCTGAGCCCCTATAGACAACCTAAGCCTGCTCTCCATCAAGGTGTTATGATGTAATGATTGAAATACATTGCCATGAAAAAGTACACTGCCCGGCCAAAAAAAAAGTCACCATTTGGAAATAAATGAACAAATTCTATAATTGGATCATTATTGCGGTTATTAATATGTTTCAGTTGGCAATAATCTTTTTTACCCTGACTGATGAAGCGCGTCGCTACTCATTTCTTAAAAAATCACGTCAGAAGACACATCCCTTGATAGTGGAATTATAGTAGTGAAATAGTGGAATATTTCAGAACAGGCAAATTATTGGCCTGTATTTAGCAAAGAAAACCATGAATGACATAAACAAGTATGAGGAATCATTTTCACAAACATATTTGCCACCACAAAATCCTGACCTTAAACACATTAAAAGTTATTGGGATGTGCTCAAGAACGACCACCGACTGGTTCAACCATTATGTCGAGAAGACAAGATCTCGGCCAAAAATTATGGCATTTCTGATCGAAAATAAATGTTCTGGCATTGCATATAGTTATATAAACAATGACGAGACGAATATGCACTGTATTCAAAGCCACCGGGGTTCCAACTAAATAATTGAGTGTGTGACTTTTTTTGGCCGGGCAGTGTATTTACCCCCTTCCTGATTTTGCATATTTCATACTTAACCTTCTCTGACCTGCAAACAAAATTAAAACGCAAGGCAAAGGCTACTCACAAACAGAACAAAAACTGCAGGTTGTTTTTAACTGATCACTTATCAAAGGAACAAGTTATCAACACAAACTGCCTCTGAGTGGAAAAAAGTAACTGCCCCCTTATTTACTCAGCTAATTCAATAATGACACCAAAATCACCCTGTCCAGTTCAATCTTAACATCACCTAGATAATAACCATTCCAGTGATGTGAAGATGGCAAAAAGGTTTCATTCTGCGCCTCGGACAATGTTAATTCCAGAGGAGATGAGAAAGGACCTTCTTGAAATACATCAGTCTGAATGGAGTTACAAAGCCTTTTCTACTGTGAGAGCCATTATCTCCAATAGGAGCAGTGGTGATTGTTCAGAGGAATAACCATCCAACCAACCTAAATTCCTCCAAGAGTGCATCAGCGACATCCAGGAAGTCACAAAAGAGCCCAGACAATTAACCAAGGAAATGCAGTGCCCCTTGCCTCAGATAAGACCTGCATTCATGAGATCATAAGAGAAACTGGGCAATAAAGGCATAGATGGGAGATTCAAGAGGAAAATAACTGCACCCGCAGTGGAATGTGAACGCTCATCAGACCTTTACCAATTAACTGTGATGACCCTCCAGGACTTTAGGATCTCTGGACCGATGAGTTGAACATGGTACTTTTTAAAAGACAGGGGTCCTGATACTTGTAGTTTAAAGCAAAAATATCGGTCCATAATAAACCCATAACAGCAACAATCAGGCATGCTGGTAGTGGGATGGTGCAGAGATGCTTTGCAGTGTCGGACACAGAGCCATTTTCCACACCTACTGCTGGAGACAATACTGTGAGCTGCGCCACTTCTACATATAAACAAAAGGAAACTATTCAGCTCAAGCCAACCAGAACCAGTCAGGCATTACTGGCCATTTTACAGTATAAAACACATCAGGTTTAAACAGGCTGGACATAGCAGCTGTGTAAGCAAGTCATCAGCATTGAGAAATGTCTTTTCCATCCTGAAGACCTCTCTGCTGATACACTCTGCAAAGCACCTTCTGGAAACAGCGCCAGGACAGCTTGGTAAGTACAGAAGACTTGTGAATATAAGCAGCATCACAAATACAGCTATTCTCTCCAAACGGCCCCCGTCTAACAAAGAACAGTGTGAATAACAGAGGCCAGCAGAACTTAACAGAGTGAACATCACACAAAGAGCAGATTAACAGGGGAAAAAAAATTCAACCCAGTAGAAGGAAAAAGTTGCGCTTCTAAAATCTTATTAATGAAAGGTTTCGAGACTGAGGTCTTCAATCTCCTCTTTACCACAAAAGCTCTCTTGAGAGGCTGGCTGTGTGACTGTACATCAGGAATGCAGGCACATCAGTAGTGGAAACACTGGGTCTGAGCCCACATTCCTGCGTCACTGACCTGCATTTACCACTGTTCACTGCTCCAACACGTGGAGCACTGGAAGGACTGAGGACAAACCAGACTATCACATCTAAAAAAAAAAAATTATTATTATTATTATTTTAAAATACTTTCCTGGCCATGTTTGGTACGACAGTCAGGATCTGGGGCGAGAGATGAGGGAAAAACCATGACATTTGGTCTGCCCTGTCTATTATAATTTCAGTAGAACCAGACTGTACCAAATTTGCAGACCTCAGCCAGCGGCTCAGTGTCGGTCTTCTCAGCATGAACAGCTGCCCTGAAAACGACACTGAACTAAAGCCAGTGGAAATGAGCACATGTAAAGTGAAACTTTTGAGAAGTAAACTCTGCAACCTGTTATTAGTGAAATGGAAGCCAGTAGCAATAAACACCATGTGGGAGAACCATCTTATTTACAGCCGAGTCAATGCACCGCTACAAAGACATACGGGAGACTTCAGCTGTTCCACAGATCGGAAAGTACATGTAAACACGTTTTTATTGCATGTTATGCTTAACTACAAAGAAAACGAAGAAAAAAAAAAAAAAAAGGTAAAAGGACCATTCTTGACATGAAGAAAGAAATAACAGAAAATAATATTAAGCGCCATTTGGAAAAAATTGTAAAGCAGTAAAAACAGACCGTCTCAGTCCGCAAGTCACATCATTGTTGTATAAGCAGATGTTAAAATAAACAAAGATATTATCCTCCTTACCAATCAGAACACTTCCACCTAAACATGCAGACTAATACACCTCATCCAAAAGAGAATACATCGAACTATAAAATGAGGAAAACTGAATCCGCTTTTCCTCAATCAGTCATCCAATCAATATGAAACTGCACAAGGGTACTGGCACAGGGAGGGCCTGACGAAGCAGATTTTTATATTTTCCCAAATTTAAGTTGCTTTCAAGTCAGTTTTAGGTGTTTACGAACATTTTGGGCTGGCCTGCGTGGAGCCGTGGTGTATGCCATCCCCAGATGTCTGCATGTCATTGAGGCGTGCACATCCCCAATCTTGCATTAGCAACTATAAACACACTTTATTGGTATTTTTATTTGAAAAAATAATGAAGAGAAGTCTGAATCACTCAGGCTTTTCCCTGTCATTAGCCACCATTACCTCATATATTGACCGCAAGTGTGCATGATGGGCATCAAGTACTCAGGAGAGGCTTATAATGGGACAAACACATTTTTTGTAAATGAATGACATCAACTTGCTAACAGATCGTGGACCACATCTTAAAAACCAGCTGTGATACCACCAGAGAGCAGGATATATCTTACATATATACACATGTACCTAATACTACATCCCTGTTCAGTGATTGTCAGTCCTCTCTCCTGCTGGGAAAGATCAGGGGGTGTCACCGTTGGCAAATGTTCTCCGCTACTCACTAGACAAACCACTCATCACTGGCCGAAAGCTGGCAGATGTAGCTATTCTTTCAAACATGGGATATGAGCACCTTTCAGAAACATGAGCTCTGCTAATTGGAGCCTTTTCAAAGGAATGCTAATCTGGCCGTCTGCCTCTCCCCGAGCCGCCCTCTTTCTGCCTGCCGATTCCTAATTATTGGGTGCGATCAAAGGTCCCCATTACCAACGAACCTCCTCCAGCCACAATGTTAATTTATGCTAAATGCGCTTAACTTGGCTCATTCATCTGGCCTCATGCTTAAAATCCAGCGCAATTAGACATTCCTGGAAGCCTTTCATACTCCTGCCACCGCACATCGCTGAAGAGCAACTTTGCTCCGGGGCTGTAGCAGCAGGGATCCACGTTGGACGTGAACCCGTAGCCCCCTTCCTAAGACCGGGGGCCCCAACCACAGCTCCAGTCTCTAATCACAGGCTGCGAGGCCAAACGCATCAGCGGCCGCTCGTCCACATACCCGCGCCGTGACATTCGCTCTTCCTCCGGGAATATTCTGGAGAGGGATCTGCACGTGAACAAGTCTTGCAGAGGAAGGTCAGCACGATTCCATCTATTCCCGGAATCGCCATCCAGGGAGCGGTGAGGCCCCCCTATACGAGCCGTACTCCGTAACCTCTCGCTGCGGTCAGTGTCAAGAAAGCCAAACAAAAACAATCTGCAGAGCCATCAATTTCCCAGCTGGGGCAACGGGAGAGATCGGAGGCCAGACGCTCTCTCCAACCATCCAGACAGATCTTTTTTCATCCATCCGTCCTACACCTCAAATCCCCCGGGTAAATCTCACTGCATCTCCGCACTGTGTCAGGTATGTGAGAATCTTATACACAGTTTCCACACTGCAGCCATATGATCCTGAAACTCCACAGGCAGATCAGCACTAGAGACTAGTTATTACAGCCGGTGCACATGCAGATGTGGACACAACCACACATATATTCACAGGATGTAATGCTTCTAAATATCTCTGATTTATAACCTTCCTCATTTCAGTAAGAACATGGCCTGGACTGTAATAATTCCAGTAATCCAAAACCAGCATAAAGATGTCATTAAAATATACAAGCAATGTGACCCAAACCCAAGATTAATACCAGAGGCAAAACACCAAGGCAAATGGAAACCCCAGGAAATGGTTCACGAGTGAGTGAAGTGCCAACAAGATAACCACAAACGAGGAAGGCTTCTACTCCCTGTGTGACTCTCAGCTTCTACACTTCTTCTGCAGGACTTTGCATTTCCCCCCCTCTCAAAGTGACAGCAACCTTTCCTCACAAATCTTTAAAAATAAACAAACAGCTGCTCATTAAGCCCTTATAAAAGTCAACGTGAAAATCAAGTTTCATTAGTTTTTCTGCCTCAAAGTATTATGAGCAGTGCTGTGGACACTTGGTTAAGCTCATACTCCTCCTTCAGTGCTCTCCATAAACAGCACCTGCACAGGGAATCGGCTCTATTTCAGCTCCTACTCTGCATAATGAGATCTCTTCTCTTAACAGTACACCATCGTTTTAGTGCAGTTTTGAGGAGGGGAAGCGGGCTGGAGAGTGGTGGTCTTACCACAGTTCTGGGGAACAAAAAGGGCACCCCTGAAGGAGAGGGGGAGAGAAATGCAAAAGGATGCCTTTGTGCACACATTTAAAGGAGCAGTCACCAATCACAGCCACATTCCACAGGCTATAAGAAAGGCTATACGAGGGAGTGAGACCAGTTATACCGGAGGCTTTTCAATTCTCACATTTCAATAAAGGGGCCTCCTGCCCGTCTCCACTGTGATCCAGAGGTCTCTGTACAGCACTGTCTTGGCGCTTCAACTGAAACAGCCGTTTCTGTAAGGCACTGTATGCCTGCTTATACAGGAACTAACTCTGTATACCAGTGCATGTAGGTTCAACAGGAACAACCATCTCAACATTATTATTTGCTACAAGAACGACAACCTCTGTATAGCATTGTATAGTGGGCTCCAAATTCACTGGCACCCCTGACTGGCAATGTACAAACAATACTTCAGAAAATTCCAAAAAAAAAATATATATATATAGACGAACAAAGTAACGTGAAATATATTGCACAACATTAATGTTCCAATGGAACCAACCAAAAGCATTTACTGATTTAATTAAAAATCAACTTCCTCCAAACCAGGGTTTTACAATTAATATCACCCTTAAGATTACTGTGAATAACATCTACCAAACTTAAACCAAGCTGCGCCATTACTTATGTCCTATCTCACTGGACTATAGGAATGAGGTAACACACATTCAATATCCCTTTGTCGTCCAACCATGAAAACAAAACAACAACTTTTAGTTCAAAAGAGGCACATGGTCATAGACCTTCATAAACCTGGTAATGGCTACAAGAAAATTCACAAACAATGGAACATCCCACTGCGCACGGTCAGGGTAGAGGATGGAACTGTATTTTGCCCCCCAGGATACTGAGGAGGATGGTGAGAGAAGCAACAAAATCCCCAAGAATCGCTCTGAAGGAATTGCAGTACTTGGTGGCATCTTGGGGTCACCAAGTTTCAAAAAGCACCATCAGGCACCACCTCCACAACCACAGACTCTTTGGAAGGGTTGTGTGAAGAAAGCCTTTTCAGACCAGAAGACACAGAGGCAAGCGCTTGAGTTTGGCAAATGTCATGTAAATTATGAGTGGAACAAGGTGCTTTGGTCAGATGAGCCCAAAATGGCATATTTCAGTCAAATTTGGCGCCCAAACTGAGATGCATCGAAGGAGAAGCACCTCATACCCATGGTGACATATTTAGACCATCAGTGCTGTCATCTGATGCATAAGAGTAGAACTGACACTACAATGGCTACACCAGCTAACCTTTCCAATATGGCCACCCCCGTGGTGGAATCCACACGATAGATTAGCACCCATTCCTCACTGGATAAGGTAGACAAACAGGTAAGCTAATGAAAATAAGCCATGTTGTCTTACCTAACAGGTGCTGTTTGTTTATGGAACGAAATTCATTCCAATAGAAATTGAATTGAATTTTGGGTTTGAATTGAATTTTATCAGTTTTGAAATTGAATGAACAAGGATTCTGAAACTGAATCCAATTATTTGTATTGAATTTAAGAGAAAACTTGAAGCATGACATTCAATTCGCACATTCATATTCAGTTCATAAAATTCAAATTCAGTTCTCTAAATTAACATTCAAGTTGAGTAACATGACATGAACGCGTATCGCGAGCTGCAGCCACGCCTCCGTCCCTCGTGGCTTGCCTTATTTGGAATAAGGTGACCTATATAATTTCCAGGAAGCGCACCTCAGAACGAATTCTAAACTCAACCAACTATACAACTGAAAGTTTACCAAAACTTAGGCTCTTTATCGGTTTATTTGTTTTAGCTCATCATATTAATCTTCAGCAGTTAACCTCGAGTTAGCCCAAGATCATCAGTAAATGCACTCGCTAATTTCTATTGTTTTTTCCGCTCAGTAAATAATGCTAACGCTAGTTACGATTGAGTCATTTTTTCTCCCAGTCAGTATGTCTGAATGTACTTCGCTGACGAGCCTACACGTTCAAGCTCGTGGGCTTCACGTGTAACGTTACATTCAGTCAAAATCAAACTTAAACGTCATCTTCATATGTCTTAATGGTTCAAAATACCTGGAGTCACAAAATGATAACATAAGCGCGAGGAGAAGAGATTGCAATTTATCCAGTAGGGGTTGCTGCTGAAACTGGTCCAAAAAATATTCAGTTTTTGGAGCGGTACTTCATGTACATGCAAATTCACTCATGCACGAAAATATGCAGTTAAAAGTACGGGGCTATGCTCTCAGCTGAAATACGGTGCCAACACGGATTTACATATTGTGTGCACATGGTTCTGTAGTTGCATATTTAACGCTCCAGGTTCATTAATAGCTGGCTAGCCATATCCGACAAATCATACACAGCATTCGCGGACACTTGAAATGCAATGTAAATTCGGTGGCTCTTCGGTATTTACTACTTTCTACTGGTCATCGGCAAAGTCACCAGTTTGGTCTTTGGCAGGTTAAAACCCTGAAGGAATATGCTGAAGTAAAAACTCGGACATTGCTCACCCACTGTAAAGACGTACTCTTAACTGCATATTTTCGTGCATGAGTGAATATGCATGTGTGTGAAGTACCGCTCCAAAAACGGAATATTTCTTGGACCAGTTCCGGCTGCAACCCCTACAGGATTAATTGCAGGCTCTTCTCTTCATGGGTATGTCATTATTTTGTAACTCCTGGTATTCTGAACCATTAAGCCATATGAAATTGAAGTTTAAGTTCTGAACAACTCTATCAAATTATTTTGATTTTGACTGAATATAAGGTTACACTTGAAGCCCACAAGCTTTAACGTGTAGGCTCGCCAGCTAAATATATTCACAGATACCGAGTGGGAGAAAAAGTGACTCAGTTGTAACTAATGTTAGCATTTTTACTACGCCGAAGAAACACTAGAAATTAGCGAGTGCATTTACTGATGATCTTGGGCTAAATCAGGGTTAACTGTTGAAGATTAATATGATGAGCTAAAACAAAGAAACTGATAAAGACCCTAAGTTTGGTAAATGTTTTTTGGTATATAGTTGGGTGTGTTTAGAATTCATGAGGTGCGCTTCCCGGACATTATATAGGTCACCTTATTCCAAATAAGGCAGGCCACGAGGTAGAGGCGGGGCTGCTGCTCGCGATGCGCATTCATGTGATGTTACTCAACTTGAATTTGAATTTAGAGAAGTGAATTTGAATTTTCTGAACTGAATTTGAATGTGTGAACTGAATGAAATGCTTCAAGTTTTATCTTAAATTCAAAACAAATAATAGGCTTCAGTTTCAGAACACTTGTTCATTCAATTTCAAAACTGATAAAATTCAATTCAAAACATGATAAAATTCAATTCAAAGCAGGTTAAATTCAAATTAAAACTAATTAAATTCAATTCAAAACCAAAATTCAATTCAATTTCTGTTGGAACAAATTTCTTTCCATACTTGTTCTCCCTGATTAAGTGTAGAGTGCTCTCGGAGTGAACCGTTTGTTAATTATAAAAATGACTGAGAACAGGTCAGGACTAATAATTGTTTTAAAGCGATGTTTTGTGCACCCCAATAATCAATTTTGGTTCCGCCACTGTACTGAATTTATCGTTGTTAGATCGCATATGGAGAGAAACCGTGTCTTCAAATGCCAATTACGATAATTGGAAAACGCGTCAATAAAGCAAAAGGATTGAGAACTAGCCAGGACTAATTCTTGTCGTGAGGGACATGTCTGTGCCCCACCAATTCCCTGTTCTAGTGCTGGCTCCAGTGCCCTCCACAAGCATCACCCCAAACCAGTTCCCTCTCTCTGCTGCCTCAACCCTACCTCACACGGTTAGCGACTTCAATGGTGATGCTCCATCCCAGCCAATATCAGCTAGCTACCCAAAGCGTGCATTCGGTGCTTTATGGCGAACATTCAATCCAGCCTGGTATCTTACACGACTGGGGCTAGAGTACTCAGTTCAGCCGGATGCATACTTTTGCTTTCCCTGCAGGAAATATGTTCATGCCGGTGAGAGAGGTGCTGTTTTTACCACACGCGATTTTACCAACTGAAAAGCAGCACTACAGCGTGACAGGGGGTTATAGAAACATACATCCAGCCGCAGTCATAAACAGGCCTAAACAGAAGTCTCTTGCTGCCTACATTTTGATAACAATCTTTGCAGCACGTTTATAAATTTGTAGAATTAATGCATGGATGGTTGTTATAGACAATATTTTCACATCAATCTATGCACTAGAACAAAGGATTTGTGCCACATCATACATGTAATGCGTAGTTGCTGGCGCACTGAAATTTTCATTTAGCGCCAAGTCTGTCAAACTTGCGGGATCCCACAAATTATGTGTCCTAGAATCATCACTGATTTATACATTTTTTAATTTTTTGTGCATTGCCAGTCTGTGGTGCCAGTAATTTTAGAGCCCACTGAATGTGCCTTCTACAGGAAAAACCATGTGTGTATAGCAGTGTACGTACCTTCTCACAGGACCAACACTCTCCGTACGTACCTTTTACAGGAACGGCCATCTGTGTATAGCAATGCATGCACCCATCTATTGGGACAGCCAGCTCTATATAGCACTTTACCTCATAAGTGATGGATAGTTTGTGGTTTATCCGAGTCAATGGGATGAATATTCGCTAGTTAGCATGCTAGCTCTTTTTGCCATTAAAGTCATAAGTTATATGCGTCACTGTTTTTGAAGAAACTTGAATCTATTGATTTAATGATGAAAAGCACTAGTATTTTAGCTAGCTTATTATTCATCCCATTGCCTTCAGGACACAGCCAAATAGAGGCTAATACAGTTATTTAATTTTCAAAGTAATATGATGTTGACATTTATGGGATAAATAGGATCTCAAATTTGTGAACCCAAGACATCAAATTTATGAAACTTGAGTGTTTAGGAAAAACCAACTCTGTACTGCAGTGCGTGTACCTAAACAGGAACAACAGTGTCTGTATAGCACTTCATCTGTCCCTCAACTGGAGCAGCATTCCCAGAACAGGGGTGCATGTACTTCACAGAAGCACTGTCTGGGAGTACCTATAATAGAAACCCTGTTCAGGAGTACCTCTCCCCATAACCACATACACTTTCTACCACTCGTCTCCCCAGAAGCAAATTACCCTGGATCATAAAAACATAAAATGTAGATTTCAGGACTGAGGCCTTCAGCATGCAGAGGTGGGTTTATGCCCATTTTTGAAATTTGATTTCCCCAGGGTTGCAGTTTCAGTGATGCAAAGTTAAACAAATAAATAATGTTAATGAAGGCTGCTAGCTGTAGGCGCTCAAAAAGCTGCTGGCTGTAGGCGCTTTTTTTTTTTAAATTTTTTTTAAAAAAGCTCCAAATGAAAACATGCTTTGGGACAAGACCATTTACTACAGCTTCAAGCCCTAAACCATTTACAATGCCACAGTGGAGAGCAAAACGGATGGTTTCACTGAAGATTTTCATGTTCCAAGAGGCCCCAGGGTTCCACTTGGCTTCAAGCATTCTGTATGAATTCCCTCTGGAGCGATGCCATTCATTTAGGATAAACAGCCACCAGCTTAAGAGGCTGTAAACATGCATGAGTGATACAGAGGCGGAGCTGGGCAGGAATTCTGAATTCCCATGCGGACCGAGACGAAGCGGATGGCTGTGTAGCCCAGAAGCAGTGATGCCCAGCAGGCATTATGTGCGGAGCCAGACCCAGACTCCCCTGGGAGCGGATGTGTGCAAGAGATTGCGCTTACCTGACTCCTATGAGGATGGCGATGAGCATGGAGCAGATGGGGTCTGCGATCATCAGGTCATACTTCTGCATCAGGAGGGCGGAAATGATGACACCAATGCTGCCCAGCGTGTCCGCTACGATGTGCAGGAACACTCCTGCAGCACAGAAACACAAACACTACAGCTCATGAGCCTGTCATTCATGTACACACTCAAGCAGCTACACGGAGACAATGTACACCAACACGATAGACGTGCAATTTAAACAATGCCACATATTTATACAGCACTTGTCCAAAATTTGAACACACCCACATTTTTCTTACAATATATTTTAAATAAAGAAATAAGCAGCCATTATTTGACAAAAAAAACAAGATGTGTTTGTGAAACACTGATGCCCCCATGCATAACATGCACATGCTAACCATTAAAGGCCTATCATGAGTCAAAGGTTAAAGGTCAAGGTCACAAGGTCAACATTCATTACCTCATCAGAAAGGCCTTAACCTAAGGAATACATATGCCTGGTATCAAATCCCTATGACTAGCTAATGAGAAGTTATGGCCCATGTTAAAGTTTTTGTCACCAAAGGTCATGCTCCAAGGTCAAGGTCATAAGGGCAAAAGTCATGACCCCATCTGAAATGCCTTATCACAAGCAATGCATATGCCAAGTTTCGAAGTCCCATCATGAGCCGATCAAAAGGTACAGCCATGGCAAAGTGCGGACAGACAGACGGACAGGCGAAAAACTATATGCCCCCGAAACTTCGTTTACGGGGGCATAAAAAGAGATCCAATTCTTAAACCCAGCAAACTAACCACCATTTGTTGTCATACTTGCAGCCCAATCTCGCTTTTTTTTTTTTTTTTAAACAAGGGCAGTCATATGACTGATGAACTTGCACGGCTGTCTACCTTCTCAAAGACGTGCTGCACTTGAGGTGAGCTCTTCATCAACCTTTTTGCCTAATAAGTCAAATAACCGCTTAACTTTGATTTGGCTGTTGGAAAATGCAAGGAGTTTATTTGTCTGTTTACTTTGCAAAATATTGCTTCGTTGAGAATTCTAACATTTTGGATACTATTCAAACAAGTATATTATTCTCTTTTCACTTCTGTTTACCTTTTACAAGATTTCATTTGAGATTACACAGAAGTTAAGCCATTTAAATTTCTCTAAAAACAGAGTGCTGTGACATTAGCAAAGCGTGTCCAAACTTTAGACTGGTACAGTACATGCATAAGGCCACAGTAATTACTCTTATCAGCTGCACTGTCAATCAGTGCAGCAGAGCCTCCCCACCGACGGATCCTCTGACAGGATCTATTACATCAATCTATCAATCTATTACACAACAGAACTGTGTGAACATAATCATTTCATTCCATCTACAGAGTGATGTCATTACGATGGCCTGACTTCACAGGACTCCGTCTACGTGCCTCTACATCACAGAGAGACATGAGAAAACTGATGAGGCCATTCAGCCCAGCTTGGTGGAGTGAATCATCACATCATTTCCCCTGTGGAATAAATAGGAAGTGTTGTGTCACCGGGAATCCAGCACGGAGAGGCCTGAGCATTCCCAGAACTCACACTCCTTCCCGCTCCCCCTCAAACACACACCACAGTCTCCTCGTCTCCTTTCATTTTCCCTCACTTTCAACAGACACCTACCACAGTGAACCTGCTCACACTCAAACCTGCCTGAGTAATTTGTAAACTCCGCGCTGCAAAATTTCCCCAACATAACAATGCGGTGAAGTCACCGAAGCGGCAGCTCTCAGACTGTATTAGCGGAGAAGAGCAGCACAAAGCAGAGCCGTGAATCAGAGCCCACAGTTTCACTGAGTGTCAGAGAGGGAGGGGAGGAAGTTGGTAAAGAAAGGCAGCCAGGGCACAAACGGGCTCTGTGCAGGACCAGGGCTGACGACAGCGCAGGAATGCTGAAGAAGTGCTCCCCGCGCTCCAGGGATGGCCACAATTGGACAGCCGGCCCCGCGCCATGACTCTTATGCAAGTGCACACGATTCATCACGGCCCCAGAAAGGCCCCCAGAGCAGCGACAAAAGATGGAGGGAGCGTCACCTCCCCTTTTTTCTGCCCGTTCCCTCGCCGAGTCCCCCCCCCCCATTGTCACTGTCCCCTGAGCAGGCCTCCCCCCAAGAGCCCACTCTCCCCCTGTATGTGCCAGCCTGAAGGAGGCTATCAGCGCTCTCCTTTCATTTCCACACCGGTCACACACTACACCCCCAGCCTCTCACACAGAGCCCTTTAAAGGGCCAGTGTTCCCAGACACCCCGAGAGGGGCACGGTGCCCTGGTCAGCGCGCTGCGGGGAAACACTCGGGTGACCTGGCTGTGGTCACAGACGCGAGGGACAGACCGGCCATGAGAACCTGCACTCCTGAGCCCACTGAAGGCTCATTCAACAGATCAGCCTCCGCCCCACCGAGGCAGAACAAGAACCATCAGGAAGCTTGTGAATCACTCCAGCACTAAGAGTGTACTCCTTATGATAAACAGGAACCAGATCTATCCCAATCACTCCAGCATCCAAAAAGAGTAAATGATGGATGAACTGACACCGCCAATATACAATATTTGGAAAATGCTGACTCGACCAAGAAGCTATATTTTAAATCAATTAGACGAACTTAAACGCAAATTATTATTTTTTTTTAAACAAAAAAGTATGCCCGCATTCCCAAACATTAAAAATGATGGGTTTTCTTTAATACTTCGTTTGACTGGGCACTAAACTTGCGCTTTGAATATCCAAATACACGCGAGAGTCCCGTGGAGGCCCATCAAAATATGACCTGCAAGGCCATCTGGTGGTGGCAAATTGTACTGCAAAAGTAAAGTTCACCTTCAAGTATCTGTCTGCTGGAGCCTGTCCCTGGTGTATGGTCATCTAGAAAGAAAAGAAAAAGTAGAAACAGTGAGCACAAATATATGTTTACAATCATCCTGTAGATTCTCACAACACAATGTATACCATTTAAAGCAAAGATATATTACACTGAGGCTATGGGGTATGTTTGTCCTTTGTGTTTATTCCATCCGATCATGTCAGAGGAAACCGGAGTACGCAGAGTAAAGGAAACTCGCACAAACACGACGACATCAAGCAAATTCACACTTACCACTATGCTGCAAACTTTCAACACATCTTTCTGTCACTCATTCCTCTAGCATCCTTTCATCGTTCAGTAGATAACAGTGCAAGGTTCAGGCTGAATGGTGTACCTCTGAACTCATCAACAGGCCTTACCGTGACAGTGCGAGTCCTCGTGCGAGTGCCCGTGCCCACCGTGACTGTGCCCGTGACCGTGACTGTGCCCATGCCCGTGATCATGGTCGTGACTGTGTTTGGAGCCATGGCTGTGACCGTGGGCTCCGTGACTGTGTCCGTGACCCACACTGCCGTTGAACAGAGAGTGACTGTGACCGTGTCCTGGAAAGAGACACACCGATATAAAGCACTGAATAGCACAATGTAAGCATCACCATGTGACTTGGAGGATTCAGCATATTCCATGCCCAAAAGGGCAAAGCTCAAACAACTGCAGAATGAAAAGGCAAGAGAACAGAATTCCAAAAGGCCGAGAGTATTTTTTATAAAGATTTTGGGCACAAAACTGATAGATAAATTAGTATGAAAAGTTGAAAAGTCACAAAACCCGCAATCTACCTGAATCCCCACCATGAGAGTGACCGTGGCCTCCGTGCTGAAACACAAAGATGCCCACCAGGTTTACCAGCAGCCCCGCAACTGACACCGGCAGCAAGCGTTCGTGATGAACATCTGGAGGTTCCAGCGCCCTCTGTTGGACAGAAAGAGGAAAACGGCCAAAAAAATCAAAAGTGAAAGACATCAAATTGCAGCACTGGACAAAAAGACAGCAGGAACAGAGGAGAACATCCTCGATAGCTGAGACATTAATACATGAGGGAGGCCTACCTCTACTCCTTCTGAGAAGATGAAGAAGGCAGTGAAGATGAGGAAGAGTCCATTCACAAACCCGGCCAGCACCTCCGCTCTCACGTACCTTTGAGAGAGGAACAGGTGAACAAAAGAGGCTCCAGCCAGCTCAGGCCCACCTGCTCTACACTGGTCATGCTTTGTTATAATAAAACATGCTCTCTACTTCAAACAGCAGGATTACACAGCAATGATCTTTTTTCATATAGGTAGTGCCACAGAATCAAAATATCAAAAAATCAGGGGTTAATCCCATCATTTACAGAGGTTTTTAAAATTTTTAGCATTATTTTACCAATTACAAAGTACTGTTTAAGTGTGGAATCACTAGGGTAGTAGTGAATTGATTAGAGGGAAAAAAAGATGAATAACCAGAGCACTGTTACAATTAAAAAACAACTGTTTGAAATAATGGTTTTGCATGATTCCAAAGCCATATTTCACATCAACACTGTGCAACCTCAGCCTTAAGTAATCGTGACAATGTTGTCAGTATTTGAGAAATCACTACATCATGTTAGGCACAGCAGAGGCTTGTAAAATACTTCTCATTGATGAAATTTCATAAAGGTTCAAATATGGCTGAAAAGAGACCACTGGTGTCGCCAAATGTGTCAGTGGAATGTAATTTTGAGAAATGAAAGCTTTTCCATGCATGTGATGCAGAGAAACTTAAGAATTCCAGAGGTGTACACTGTGGGATAAGAGAGCAAAAATGAACCCGACCGGGACTGATAGAGAAGTGGACGGCCCAGAGGCAGAACTGTGCTAGAGCACAAGTACACCAGAGTCTATAGAGACAGTGGAGACTCCGTGCAGAGCATCTGGGTATGCCACTCCACTTCCTAACATGGTTAGACCCAGTTTGTGCACTTTCTTCATGACATCTTTGTATAAAATGTTGCTTTTCCTGGCACTTCCATGCAAGGTATACGATTCATCCTTCTAAATAATACTTGACTGACAAGTTCCAAAAGAATGATGCGACCAAATTTTGCACGGATGTCAACACCCTGCCTTGCTGTATTACATCACAGACAATACTGATGTAATTGCAGTCTGTTCCCTTACCCATATGAGAAGGCATCATTGGACCTCCATCTGGAAATCACTGAGGCTGCCAGCCCTGCAAGAAGGGCCGTGCAGTCAAAGAACATGTGAAAGGAGTCTGATATCAACCCTAAACTGAGAGAGACAGGGAGAAAGAGGACAAGAGAGAGAGAGCAGCATCATGGAATAGAGTGTAACTGACATCACTAAATGGTAGCAGACAGACACCAGCGCTCAAAAGTTTGGGATCACTTGCAAATTTCTTCATTTCCCAAAGGAAAATACATTTTCATGCATTTCACAAACAGTTTTTTCCATTTCACAAACGATTAAAATTAATCAGATGATTTTCAAAGAATGATCCACATTTTTGCATAGAGGCCCATTATCAGCAACTGTCAGTCCTCTGCATCAATCTCCTGGTGTGGCTGCTAATCCAAGTTAAGCATTTTATAAGGCTAAATGATTACTAGAAAACCCCTTGCAAATGTGTTGCACAGCTGAAAACCGTTGAACTAATAAGGGAGCGCAAAAGGGAGCATGGCATTCAGGAGGTTGGTTTAGTACCTGTAGCATCAGCAGTTGTTTGTTTGTTTACAGGCTCAAAATGGCCAGAAAGAAAGAATTTCCTTTAGAGACCAGTCAGTCTATTGTTCTGCTTAGAAAAGAAGGCTATTCAATGTGAGAAATTGATAACTTAAAATCTCTTACCATGCTGTCAACTACTCCCTTCAGAGAGCAGCACAAACTGGCACTAACAAGGACAGAAAAAGGAGTGGGAGGCCCCAATGCACAACTGAGCAAGAGTACAAATTAGGGCTGTCGGAATAACTAATCGCGATTAATTTAAGCGCAATAAAAGTAACTGCCACTATGAGGCAGACAGACGTGATTGCTTATTACCTTTTCTATGACACATACCTAATGCGGTCATTTGAAATGCTTCCGGTAAGAAAACTTTGGTTTGAAGTCCACTAAATACCAGCCAGGTTGGACAGTCTCCATCGCCTTGGCATAATTAGCTCACCTTAATTCTATTCCCGTGTACTTTGCCTGACTTGCAATCAAGCCAATTATTCAGCCAACTGACAAATCAAAACCAAAATGTGGCCTATAATGATTAAGAAGAGAGAATGAGAACCAGACAGATCTAACCAGGCTGCCGCGTTATATCAAAAGATTTTCAAATTCGTTAACAATTTACATGTCTCGTTCGATACGCTTAAACAAAATGTTTTCCACCTTCACTGTTGGTTATTTAGATGCTCAAAAGTAAATAAAATCAAGTGCTACGAGTTACATTACTTTAAATTACTCTCGTTCAATTATCTAATAAAAAAATGCCTCAAATTTGCGGCAAAGATTCGCCTGAATGTTCATTGCCAAATCTTCGGTGCATTTTCAATTGCCTGCAATGCAAACGTATTCTCTCTCACATTCACGTTCGGCATGCTTCACAAAATGTTTTACACTTCACGTAGCCTATATTTTTAAGCTCTTAAAACCAGGGCCATCTTTGAATAACTTCATTTTTTTAGAACTATCTTTAATAATGCATACAAAATTCCTTGATGAAAGGTGAAATTCGGAGGTCTGCTTTTTATTCAGATTATTGAAATTTTTTGAAATTTGAAATTATTGAAATTTTTTCAATCTAACACGGCAACCTGGTTAGGTCCGTCTGCTTCTCATTATCACTTCTTTATCATTTTACGCCACATTTTGATTTTGATTAGTCAGTTGGCTGAATAAATGGCTTGATCGCAAGTCAGGCAAAGTACACGGGAATTGAATTAAGGTGAGCTAATTATGCCAAGGCGATGGAGACTGCCCAACCTGGCTGGTTAATAGTGGACTTCAAATCACAGTTTTCTTACCGGAAGCATTTCAAATGACCGCATTATGTATGTGTCATAGAATAGGTAATAAGCAATCACGTCTGTCTGCCTCATAGTGGCAGTTACTTTTATTGCGCTTAAATTAATCGCGATTAATTATTCTGACAGCCCTAGTACAAATATCTGAGAGTGTGCAGTTTAAAGACGAAGACACCACACAGGTTGTCAACTAGCAGCTGCGCTAAATAGTTCCCGTCAAACACCAGTTTCAGTATCAACAGTGAAGGTGTTTTTTTTTTTTTTTTTTGATGAAGGCAAAGTCTGAAGGACATATTCATCATTTTCCATTAAAATCATTATTTCTAACTCAGACAATGTCAGTATGTTCTGTTCATTTGCTATATTTCCTATTTAGACTAATTTCATGTGTGTTTCCATGGAAAACAAGAAAATTTCAAAGTGACCCCAAACTTTTGAGCGGTAGCGTATATGCAAAAAGACAAGCACCTTATTAATGGGTAATGCCTCTTAATTTTCCCAACAGGTTTTGAGATTTGTACCAGAAAGTGTAAGGTGACAGTTAGCCAGACAGCTGTAGTGAAAAAATAGAATACTCCAAAATATAAAACAAGAGTTGTCAGAAAGACAACAAAGCTCGTCGGGGCAAGGTTAAAGTTTCTGCGCGCGGACGCCGGGGGTACGACAATAGCTCTCCGGACGTTACTCGTCCCGGCGAGATAAAAATACAGCCATTTCAGTTTAACTCACAGTATAATTATCTAGCCTTCTCTAGGATCCATCCTGCTCTGTAACACAGGACTCTGAAGGAGCAGGTTAAACATCCTGAACATACTGCCACTGTAAACATGCTAGACTAGGTAAACTCCTATAAACTGGTGAAACCAGAGACCAAAGTGATAATCCAAATATTTAGAGAAGTTTGCCATTGATGGGGTTCCTTCCAGTTTTTGAAAATGCTCCCAGTTTCACAGGTGAGGCTAGTCACCAGTACAAGCCAAACATGAAGCTATGTGAAACATCAAGCACAGCTGACTATTGTGAAAGCAATTGATACAACCAAATATACTGCCCAAACCCTCAAAATACCCATGTGAGCTTGGGCAATGCGCCACATATAATGATGTCACATCAGTGGGACAGCATTTCCTCCTCCCTTACTCAGTAGACTCCTCTGGTCAACTGGATGCCTGGAAACCAGTTACCAATTTTACGGCAAACTATTTTACAGTTTACAAATGCTTATATGCACCCATTTTAAGATCATAAGAGAGAGATGGTGGCTGACAAACTAGCAAACTGGAAAGAAAAAATATTAATTTAGAAAGACGATGTACATAAGGTCAGCAGATCATTTGAAAGGCCGATCAACCACGATAAAAATATCGGCAAAATAACAGACCATTAGCCCAGTGACAGTCATATTACATTAACATGCTACGGACAAGGAATTAGATGCATAATGGCAAGTTAGCCTCAAGACAGTCTGGTAAATGGGCCTCCGTATACAAACGCACGCCTCAAGGGAGCAGGCTTGTACTTTTTCAAACCCCAAGTGCAAATAACCTGATGATATGGATCTAGAACTCAACTGGAGTACACAATCTGCTTCCTCAATGACCAGCATTGAATTAAAGAACTAGTATAACAACTACTCACAAATGCTTCGAGTTGTCAGTCTTTTCAACTCATCCACAACATATACTCCTTCAATTAACTTCAATGATTCACAATTTATGTTGTATATTGAATTTAGCTATATTATTGAGGCTGTCATTTTAACACATCGCCAGAACTGCACTTTCGAAGAGTGATAGTGTGAGCATTGCAATGAGCTACTATCACTGCCGGCACAGTCGACAGCTGGTATCCACAGAGGCCTTAACACCATAAAACCAACAGACCCACAGATGCAGCTGGTGTATTCACACCAATCGATTAAACCCTGTGGAACTTCAGACCCATTTTAAATTCTTGAGGAGATGCCAAGGTTTCCAACAATCACAAATTCATCCTGATGAATTACAGGGAGACATGTATAAAATGATAAACAAGATCTGGATATTTTCAATCTGGTGTAATGCAGAAGCCACTAAAAAAAACGACATCCTGAGTTTGAATCGTTGAACCAGCAGATACAGAATATGTATGGGACACTGTCCTGTAATATGAAAAAAATATGCCTTTTCTGAATTCGGACCTACTTATGGAAAAACTTAGAGGAAAAAAATTGAGTTTAAGGGGTTAATTTCTCTCCACGCAATAACGTTCACTGTAATATGACAGCTACAACAGTAACACTGGCCAGAGAGTCCCGATGTTGATCATGACCAAATAAAACGTTAATGCCACAGAAGAGCAAGTTCCTCCTCCTGTTCAGTCCGACGTGGCACATCCTGTATGTGTGATGCGTCTCTATGGTTATCCCACTGTGGCTGGCCCTTGTGCGAGCATTATCCAACTTACCTGTTGCTCCATATGCCGTACAACAGCTCAACAAAGGCGAAGGACAGATTCAGACATAGGAAAAAGAAGAGGTTTCGCGAGGTTTTGTCCGACAGAATGGATCTGAAAGTGAGAAACGGTTAAACACAATCATCAATCTACTCCACTGAAAACACAAGCGCGCTAGCTAGCCAGCTAATTCCTAATGTTTGTGCTAAACAGTAAACTGTAGGCAAACCATCTCACAAACATAACTGACATTCCGTGAGCAGCATCAGCCATCAAACATGAACACTTTAACGTCAGCGATCGACAGCGGCCATCTGACTAGCGAACAGGCTCCATCCAAATTTGAACACATCCATTAGTTTGCTAGCTGCCTAATATTAGCTTGCCAGCAAATGCGCTGAGAAATAATACAGCTGGTAGGCTAACGAACGTAAGCTAACGTAACTGGTTGGCTTAGAATACAAATAAAATTGCTACCCAAAAAAGCCTTTAGTCGAGCCACCGGCATCTTCGGTGAAGAACTGCCGTCTACTTGTCAAAGTAACGCGTCTTGACAGACCGTCCGAGCCTCCACGATTTCTGACACGACGGTATCACTGACACTAGCTAACGTTAACTACAGGCAATCTTGTGCATAAGAGAACATCAGCTAACTGAATGCCTACATATGGTAGCGGCGCTATATACAGGCAGACAGTAATCACTGATGGACGCGACCAAACTAACAGCAACTGACCCGATTCACAGTGAATAAATAAAAGACACTATTAGGCAGCCGGCTAACTTGGGGGGTAACGGTTCTTACTTTAGAACTGTTCGTGCCATTCATGGCTAACTAGCTAGCTAATAAAATGCCCCCATGCATAAACAGCTAGACTGAACACCAAGAATACTTGGCTAACGTTTCGGTGATAGCCCTGCCAGTCTGATAAAACTCCCAATGACGGCCTCGGGGCTCCAGAGTCCACACAAGCCGAAGACAGTCCTCCAAACTCGGATACAACACGGCTAATTTGATACCACGGACTGTAGCTAATTAAGACAGATAACAGGTAACAAAGCGCTATTTACCTGAACCATCCGGATATCTTGGCAAGAAGGTTGAATTTCGTAGGCTTGTATTCGTCATCTTTTACAGATAATGGTAACATTTTAAGACAGAGAGTCCTCGACACTGATACCCAGCCAGTGAGGAATATGGACTGGGATTTGATATTTTCAGATTGGACACGGAAGGGACATGAATGTTTCCGGTCGCTTGGGGGCGCATCAGTTTGCAGTGACCATTTTTCGTGTTTAGCTCTGTGAACTGTCCGTGGTGCGGGGTATAAATGATATATCAATGATTGTACTTATGCCAAGTATGAGAACAATCATTCAGCAACTTTGTTACATATCCTTTGTTGGGAATGACCGCATGAAGTCCTACACTGGTGATGTTATGCCAGGCCTTTACCGCCCCTTAGTTTAGTTTGTCATGATACTTGGGATCATTTCCTTGATGCAAGATGAAGCAGCACCCTATTTGTTTGGGGGGCATTTATATGAACTTCAACTTAAAAGATGTTTCCGTACGCTTAATAATTTATTCTGCTGCAGGAACATGTGCAGCCGTTACATCTTTAACAAAGACAAGTGAGTGATTGTGCGGCTGCCGCTCATGCCAAAATTAAAACAATTATTGGCAGAGGCAGATGAGTCGAGGAGCCTGATGGCAGCGGGCAGGAATTACCTCCTGTACCATTCTTTGAAGCAGCAAGGATGAATCAATCTATTGCTGACGGCTCTCTACCTGGAGAAGGTGGGAGGCATTGACCGTGACTGACAGCAATTTTTCCAGCATTCTGCCCTCAACCACCTCCTCCAGTCTGGCCAGCCTTGAGCTAACAATAGACTCTGCCATCTTCATGAGTTTATTGTCTGTTTGCATTCTTTGCCTTGATGCCTGTAACCCAGCACACCGCTGCAAAAAAGATGGTAAGTTACTCTCTACAACAATGGACCTGGCAGTCTTCACGTCACACCCACTAATGCAGACTGGAGAAGGTGGGGACTTGTTTCTCCTGAAATCCACTGCAGTCTTTCTCATTTTTGACACATTCAGGTGTATGTGATTTTCCTCACACCACCCATAAAGCAGTCTACCAGGCCATGTTCTCATCCTCATGCCCACCCTCCACACCCTTTACGATGGCAGTTTCATCAGAACATTTCTGTAGATGACATCATTTAGAATTATACTAAAAAACAGATGTGTATGTGGTGAAAAGGAACGGTAATCTCACAGTACCCTGGCGGGCTCTGATGCTGCTCACCAGATGCTCAGACACACAGCTTTGTACACTGCAAAAAATAAGATAAAAAATGCTAGGTAAGATGAATTTACTTATTTTAAGACTTAAACCACTTATTTCTATCACAATCTTTCTTAGTAAGACAAAAAAAATTCTTGTTTTTAGGTAATTTTTACTAGCTTGCCAGTGGGGTAAGTAAATTTCACTTGTCAATTCAACTAGTAACTTGTTTTTTTTTTTCTTCAAACAAATTACTATTTGACTTGACAAGTGAAATGTACTTTTCACCACGTGAAACTGACGTGCATTCCAGTCTGAAGCTTCCAGGGCACCACGCTGTCTCTCTATGGCCTCATGAGACCATTTTCTCACTGTCCACGCCGTCACTGGCAGCTGCTGGACCATTGGCTTGTATGATGTAATGAGCCGGACTACGTTGTGATGTGAGGTAGTAGAAAGGCAGTGGATCAGTATTCATCTTTAATATTTGCATACAGCAGATCCAAAATCTTGATTTCTCTGGTAGCGCACTTAACAAACTGATAGAAAGTGGGAAGGGTGAAGGGGAGAGAAGCATGGTTGAAATCACCCGTAATGGTGATGAAGGTGCCTGGGTGTTGAATTTGTAGTCCTGCAGCAAATGAGTGAATGACATCACAGGCGCCTTCCGTTTTCCCGAGTGGAGGAATGTAAACAGTAATGGCGATGATACTGGTGAACTCCCATAGTCGGTAGCGTGGGCGAGGACCAATGGCTGTTAGCTGTGTTCAGGCTGTAGACACGCTGTTTGACCAAAATGTGTTTGACAGAAATTGAATTTTGCAATGCAGCCTGTAGAAATTGAATTTTGCAATGCAGCTTGTAGAAATTGAATTTTGCAATGCAGCCTGCAGTTCTGTTTGTTAGATTGTTGTTAAACATTAGACACATGAGTCATGACACATCAATACCTGCCTGAATGCATTCATGATCTTCACACTGTAATAATGAACAGTTGACTGAATTTTAAGAAATGAGGCAACCATCTCCAAATTATATGTGAGTTTGCTCAACTTCAAGTTTCAGGTTCTTTCAAAGGTCAGTTCGTGCCGTAACTAAGACTTGAAGTTGACAGATTCAAAAATGCATTGCTGTTTTTAGTTTTTTGGCATTTTAGTTTTTTCCTTTGTTGTAATGAAACTTCAGCAACTGTAGGAGTCTCCACTGACGTACCAGGCGCTTTGTCACTTGTAAGTAGGAAAAACAGGTTTGTCTCATTTAAGGTTCTTGTTCATGACTCTACAATGAGAAAGAGACTGGGCAAAAATTGAATTGAATCCACGGGAGAGCTGCAGGTGAAATCCCCTAATGACCAATAAGAACACAAAGGCTCATCTCACATCTGCCCAGAAAAATCCTGATAACTCCCAAGACTTTTGGAATAATATTCTGTGGACTCATGCATCAAAAGTGGACATTTTTGGATGACATGAGTTCGGTTTCAACTGGCATAAAGCCAACACACCATTCCAGAAGAAAAACATCATACCATCAGTCAAGCACAGTGGTGGTGGTGGCATGATGGTCCGGGCAACTCAGTGGCAGAGATAGAACTGGGAACTGGGGGGATACAGACATGTCCTTTATGACAACAATTAGTCCTGGCTTGTTCTCAATCATTTTCCTTGATTGACGCTTTTTCCAATTATCGTAACTGGCAACTGAAGACATGGTTTCTCTCCATATGCGATCTAACAGCGATGAAATCATGGGCTAAATTCTTTTCAGAAATGGGCTACTTGCGTGAGGGTCAACAGGTTTGCAATTTTGAATAACGTTGATTTAAATACAACAAATATGTGTCCAGATGAATGATTGCCGTCTAACTTAATCAGAGAGAACAAGCAGCACCTGTTAAGTGTGGAGTGCTCTCGGAGTGAACCTTCTCAGTTCTCAGTCATTTTCATAAATTACCAATACGGAATATTACAGAAGGTTCTACTCACTGTTTACACCTGGGGCAGCCATCTTTGAATGTTAATACGGGGGTCGGAAATTCTGACTTCCAAGTACAAATGGAACGCAGCCTTACTCTGGCCTATTCTTCGTGAAAACAAGTCTTAAGGTGTGTGTAAGGTGTGAGTGACAGTCAGAGTCTACATTGTCGCATTTTGCATTTCGAAATGCTGCACACATTCTCTCTTGGGAAGATCAGAACTGCCGGCAGGTAAGTCTTGCATCCACACCCTCTTCATAAGCAGCAATGCTTTTGTATTGTGTGCAGAATGCGGTTTTTGTCATCTTGTTGAAATATGCATTATGTCCCAGGAAAAGCTGTTGTAATGAAGGCAGCATATGCTGCTCCAAAATCTCAGTGTACTTCTTAGCATTAATGGGTTCTTCACAGAACTGCAAGTTAACCTTGGTGAGAGCACTGACACAATCCCAAGCCATGACAGAGCATGCCTTTTAGTCTTGTTGCAAGCAATTGTCTGGATGGCCCTTTTCTTCCTTTGGTCCAGAGCAAGCGGCATCAGTTTCTTTCCAAAAAAAAAAAACCTAAAATATTGATGCATCTGACCACAGTACTTGTTTCCAATGTGTGATAATCCATTGCAGATGCTTCCCGGCCCAGAGAAGTTAACAGTGCTCCTGGACACTGTTAATACAGTATAACGCCTGTTTTTTGCACTGCAAAGTTTTCAATGTCATTTATGGATATAACTACAAATTGCATAATTTGACAAAGTTTTCCAAAGTAATCCTGGGCAAATGACGTCACATCACCCATTGATAAATTACAGTTCTGGAGACGGTGCCAAATGAGTAATCTGAGATCACAGACATTCAGCTGGGCTTGTGCCTTTGCTGGTCACAATAAGTGTTGCTCATAAAGGCTTTATACAGCATGCAGAATTCAGCATGTGATGCCAGATCGATGTAACTGACAATGTCACTTAGCTAGTGGCTAAATGCAATAAAGGGTGACATTGTCAGCTAAGGGACATTGTCATTTTCTCATCTGGCATCACATGCTGAATGACGATATGTTTTCTCACCCTTTACAAAGTAAGACATTTGCTTATGTATGATTTATGAAGACATTATGTCTCATTTATGATGGCATTACACACGCTGTATGAAGCGTTTATGAGCAACACTTCATCTAAAGTGTGACCCCTTTGCCCAAAAAGCACAGAAATTCCTTTTTTTAAAGGAATTTTTTAAAATCTTTTCCTGATATTATGCTCTATAAAGAGGGAAATATTCATATTCCCTCCCATCTTTTTTTGCGAACGTTGTTTTTAAACCTTTGAGTGATTCTCACATTTCAATGTTTTTCTTGCATTTCTGGGCAAATAGGTGATTCTAAACCCATCTTTGCTCCTAAAGGATGAGGCCTTCCCTTGATAGTGCTTTTGAACCAAATCATGATTACAAACACCTGCTGATATCAGCCGTTTCAAATCGTTTCAAATTTTTAACCATATTCCTGGTGCTAAATTTCCCCCGTTCCAACTTTTTGTTTTGAACAGTGTTGCAGACCTGAATAGCAGGAATAGATGTGTATGTAGCACGGAGTGAAGCGTGTGCAAAGGAGGTTTTGAGCGGAGGGAGGATGCACAGCCCTCAGTCCACTATCTTGGCCCCCCGTAAGAACTCCTGTGGCAAGGGAAAGGCCAAAACGACTGGCTCACGGTGGGGTTGCAGGATGTCTAGTCTATGATCCTACACTGGCACCCAAGCGCAGGTATAACCACAGTGTTGTGGCCCCTCACATGGTTTAGCCCGCCTGCTGAAGCGGTGTACCGGGGTGTGGCGCTTAGAGCCAGTATGTGGGAGATTAGAGGATGAATGAGTGCCAGTGGTGCCTGTCCTCCTTACAATGTAGGGTGCAGCAGACAGGTCACCAAAGGCCCTCACCTCTACCCAGAGCCCCCCACACCCCTGATGTGTATGTACAAATAAAGTTGTCCAAAAAAAATTAAATACCTTGTCTTCATAGTCTGCAATGAAATACCAGTCAAAGCAATTTTAGAAATCACTGCTTCCTGTTTTTCGGTGAATTTTCCATGCCATCCCAACCTTTTTTGAGTTGGGGTTGTATGAGGTAAAATGTCAACAGAACAGGATGAGGTTATTGAACAACACGGAGAGGATGGCACTGAATGAGAAATGTGAACTGATACACGATTCAGGCAGTTCGGGGCCAACCTACCGTGAGCATGTTTGTATAGGAGATCTTGTTGTTCTTTGTGTGGCATACTTGTTACACGGCCAATATAACTGGAGAGACGTCCTCTCATTTGTTGTGAATTGAGCCCAGCTGAAGGAAGAGGAGTTCGTGAAAGTGGAATATAAACAAACCGTAATGCATATTGATACCACGTACATATATACTCCTTGAGTTTGAGTTTATATTTTTGTTCGTATTCCCAGTGAACTCTACTTAAATATTGAAACTAAATGTACCCTTATTTTTCAATGCCTTTTTGGAAATTAATCATTTTATAATTATTCTTTGTGACAAATATTTTGCATGAAACAAAATATTTGCGCTGTTGACTCTTTGGTGCCTCCCAAGCCATGGGTTAGATTGCAGCCTGGGGACTTTCCCCCACAAAGTTTGCATGTTCTCCTCGTTTTCATGTGGGTATGCGGCAGTACTCCAGTTCTCTCCCTCTGTCTAAAGACATGCATTCCAGGCTAACTGGATACTCTGTATGTTGGCCACAGGTATGACAGGGTGAGTGAATGGTGGGTGAGCCCTGTGATTTGACTGGTGCTTTCCTGCCATTCGCTCTTAGCAGGCAGAGGTGGGGTCCAGGTCCTCGACAGCCCTGATAAGGAGGAAGCTGTTAAGACCCTGGATGCACTGAGTTTTTTTGAATTAAATAGGAGGCATGTTGCCCCCAGTGGTAAATTTTTTTCTCTAAATATTTTACCCATTCTGCCCTGTAGATGTCCCCCACGTGCTTGTCTAGAGGCCTCCTGTATGCAATCAGTGAAAATACTGGTTTTCAGAAAGCATCTCTCTTTGTTGTAGAACTATAAATTGAAATTAAACGCATTTTCAGTCCAGCAAAATAACGCATTATGAATACCGCTACACAAGATGAACAGTTAAGCCTCCATCACTGATCAGCAAGATGTGTATTTTAAAATCAACATTTATTAGCTGTGTTTGGGTCTTATCATTATTGTAGCTCCTTAAAGACTGTAATTTTTGACAGATTTCTTTTATATGCGGTGTGGACATGTGTTGTACTTCACTTAAGACATCTGTCGATTTTGGTTGCCATGACCTCAGTATTGGCCGCATAATATGCAAAACATAGAGACTTCCTTGTGGAAGCAGTAAGGCAGCAATTTTTGACCGATTACTTTCATATTTGGTATGGACATGTTATATTCTTCACGTATAACACCTATCCATTTTGGTTACCATGGCTATAGAATTGGCCGAATAATGCGCACAGAAGGGGAGAAGTGGGCTTTCAGGGGTTACACCCACGTGGTCACGGCCCACTGGACTGTCTAGTTTTACATTTGTAATATATGTATGCAAATATATTGTCAGATAATATAACATTTTTGAAAAAGTCTTTGTTTTAAAAAGATGGTTAAAAAATAGTTTCTTAAAAATATGACAGCTGATATGTTTGTATTGGTCACACAGAAAGTGTAATGAAGAATGTTATATCATGCAGATAGAATATCAATATCAACAGTAAAAACTAGCAAGTCAATCAGTCGCTAACTTTGCCGAGTTTGAAATATGTAGACAAACAACATACAAACCCAAAACCAGTGAAGTTGGCACGTTGTGTAAATCGTAAATAAAAACAGAATACAATGATTTGCAAATCCTTTTCAACCTATATTCAATTGAATACACTGCAAAGACAAGTTACTTAATGTTTGAACAGGTAAACTTTGTAATTTTTTGCAAATATTAGCACATTTGGAATTTGATGCCTGCAACATGTTTCAAAAAAGCTGGCACAAGTGGTAAAAAAGACTGAGAGAGTTGAGGAATGCTCATCAAACATTTACTTGGAACATCCCACAGGTGAACGGGCTAATTGGGAACAGGTGGGTGCCATTATTTGGTATAAAAGCAGCTTCCCTGAAATGCTCAGTCATTCTCGAACAAGGATGGGGCGAGGGTCACCACTTAGTGAACAAATGCGTGAGCTGATTGACGAACAGTTTAAAAACAACATTCCTCAACAAGCTATTTCAAGAAATTTAGGGATTTCATCATCTACTGTCTGTAATATCGTCAAAAGTTTCAGAGAATCTGGAGAAATCACTGCACGTAAGTGACAAGGCCGAAAACCAACATTGAATGCCCGTGACCTTCGATCCCTCAGGCGGTACTGCATCAAAAACCGACATCAGCGTGTAAAGGACATCACCACATGGGCTCAGAAACACTTCAGAAAACCACTGTCATTAACTACAATTCGTCGCTACATCTGCAAGTGCAAGTTAAAACTACAATGCAAAGCGAAAGCCATTTATCAACAGCACCCAGAAACGCCGCCGGCTTCGCTGGGCCCAAGCTCATCTAAGATGGACTGATGCAAAGTGGAAAAGTGTTCTGTGGTCTGACGAGTCCACATTTCAAATTGTTTTTGGAAACTGTGGACGTCGTGTCCTCCGGACTGAAGAGGAAAAGAACCATCCGGACTGTTATAGGCGCAAAGTTCAAAAGCCAGCATCTGTGATGGTATGGGGGTGTATTAGTGCCCAAGGCATGGGCAACTTACACATATGTGAAGGCGCCATTAATGCTGAAAGGTACATACAGGTTTTGGAGCAACATATGTTGCCATCCAAGCAACGTCTTTTTCATGGACGCCCCTGCTTATTTCAGCAAGACAATGCCAAGCCACATTGTGCATGTGTTACCGCAGCATGGCTCCGTAGTAAAAGAGTGCGGGTACTAGACTGGCCTGCCTGTAGTCCAGACCTGTCTCACATTGAAAATGTGTGGCGCATTATGAAGCGTAAAATACGACAACGGAGACCCCGGACTGTTGAACAACTTAAGCTGTACATCAAGCAAGAATGGGAAAGAGTTCCACCTGAAAAGCTTCAAAAATTGGTCTCCTCAGTTCCCTAACGTTTACTGAGTGTCGTTAAAAGGAAAGGCGATGTAACACAGTGGTAAAAAGGCCCCTGTGCCAACTTTTTTGCAATATGTTGCTGCCTTTAAATTCTAAGTTAATGATTATTTGCAAAAAAAAATAAAGTTTCTCAGTTTGAACATTAAACATCTTGTCTTTGCAGTGTATTCAATTGAATAAAAGTTGAAAAGGATTTGCAAATCATTGTATTGTGTCTTTATCTACGATTTACATAACGTGCCAACTTCACTGGTTTTGGGTTTTGTATGTTTAGGTTCTTTATTCATTTATTTTTTAGGATCTGTAGACATATTATCCCTGAAATTAATTTTGAAAAGACTAATAAGAAAACATAAATAGCAGACACAGCTATGCATCCTGTGAGGGTTCAAAAGTTCTGACTCAGATTTATTAAAATTGCCTTTGGCCACATTGTGGTAAAATTCAGAAGCACGTTTTGCTGAGATAGATTCAAATAAAAGCTTTCTCTTGTCTATACACCATACAACCTTAATGCTAAACTGGGCCACTGTATGTAACCGAATAATTGTATGCATGAATGTATTTCAATTCATTCCATGCTGTATATATGACTGTCTGCTTACACAGCAAAAATACTTGTATAAGTTCAGGACTGTTTTTTAAGTCACTGTAGAGCAAAAGAAAATGAGAGGAACGTGAAATCCTTTGCCAAAATTTGTTGGGTCTTTCATGAATGGATTATTATAACACAAAGCTTAAGAGTAACTGTGCATGGACAGAATATTAAGCTTGGGTACCAAAAATACAAGTAAACAAATCTTCTGCTATGAGTGCAGGACAAAGATCGTTCAGAACATTCAAATGGAAATGTTCCCATTCAAGCTCTTTCTGTCGGCACAAGTAGGTTTCCACATTATATCCCCAGTTTCCCAGACCCAGACACTCTCAATGTGTGTCAGTCCTAATTATACAGAAGGCTGTTTAATTGATGAATAATGAGCCTGCTTCAGATGGAGACTAATCTTTCTTCTGTGAAAACGCAACCATACAACTATCCCTATCAGCACACCAGAAAGTTCCATTCTGACTAGCATGCTGAATACAGTGTTTTTAGTATCAAATCCATTGAGACTGAATTGATTCCTGAGCTGAAAACAACAAAGTTCAACACACAATGCAGTGTATCAGTGTTAGTGAAACAAACCTATGAGAATAAACTGCTTTGCTATGAACACTGTGAACTGTGAAGGAATATGCTCACAGTCATCATTTAATGATCATGGTAGATTCGTCAACATGTTCTGATTTCTCACGTAAGTTTGTGAAAGGTTGTAAAAACATCAAAACAATAGTGAAAACCTCAGAAGCTATAGTGACAGAAATTGAGTGAGATGGGACTATGCATGTATGGACTATTAAGGGATGAGCTATTCCCTTATATTGTGTGTATCTTCTCACACAATTATTTTGAATATTTTCTGTCAGGGAGAGTGGAATATTCTGCAACTATGTTATTGTAAGATTCATGGTTGCAGTTTCTTTGATTCCATACAAACACAGTGTACAACAAGTGTAAGAATGGAGCAAATGATGGTGAATTACTGATTATCTTATTATTACTGATGTTAAACTGGGTATCTGAAACAAAGGGATCTGCAGAGACTTAAAAGATTTGACCGCTTCATGAATATTTATATTCACTATAATAATGAGCTTTCACTCAAATCCAACACATGAATTGTGACTGGCTTTGAATTGTATTTTTTTTTGTTCAAAAGAAATCTGTTTCGTGGCAAGGTACAAAGCATGGGCATGCATATATATATATATATATATATATATATATATATATATATATATACCTCGCTGTATATTGCCGCGCACTTGTGTTTATGATTTATTTCTTTTAGTTTTATGCTTGAGCTTAAATGTGAATTTTACATGCCATTACAAAAATGTCCTCATGGACACCCATGGGCTGTGCACTTTTAAAACATAGTTACACAAATGAAGTATTATTGTATGTTTCGCTATGTAAAACCATTTATTTTTCTGTAAAAACACAGAGTATGTTATAATATGTTGATTTTACTTATATCCTCACACAATATTTATGACATGGTTTTAAGGGCACACATGCTGTGTGACTGCTCTCAATGAGAAATTAAATAAATAAATGTAAACTCAGAATAAAAAAAGAATCTACTCGCGCAAAGTTTCCCTACTTTGACCAGGGTTTCAGTTTTAAAATTCTAAATACTTTGTGTCAGGGATTGTGTTGTGATGGCCGGTAGTATATGGAGGCCAAGCGCAACGACAGAGAGAAAGTGAGTAGCATGAACACAGAACAAACACAGAGAATAATATAGACCAAACACAAGTACTCGCGCTTCCAAAGGACTTTTAATAGTCCGAACCACGGAAGCAAAGCGAGATGGAAAAAGGGAGAAGAAACTCCAACAAAGAGAAGATAGAAAGTCATACCAAACCTGACTACAGATACCTTCGGCTATACAGCGAATCTGAACACAGACACTCTAGCGAAGGAGGGGTGCCGGACATCCTGCTTATATAGATTCTGGGGAAGCGCCACCCCAGCTCAACCAACCAGCTGGGTAAAGAATTCGATGGCCCTGGAATTCGATATCGTTCCGGGACGAGAGCCGCAAAGAAAGGTCCAAACAATATGCACCCCTCACAAACCATGACCCGTGTCTTGTGTGCACTGACTTGTACAGCGGACAGGAAGTTGAGACCTAGACTCAGGCAAGCGGATGGATTTGGCGTATTTATTACGCCTCGCCACAGGACAGTGGGCGCACCACTGCGAGCAAAACAAAGAAGGAATAGAGGCTCCAAACACAAACAAATACACAGGGCAATACTACCACTTCAGTACCTACGTACTACACAAAAAAAAATGGGAAGCGAGGTTCTCTTTAAATGAGCAGTGCTGTGTTAACGATAACAGCACGGCAAATAGTAATGAGTTACGCATACGATTATAGAAATAAGTCTGCGTACATTGTAATGTGATGTTTTTTTTTTTGGTTGAACGGGTTTGTGTACTCAGTACTTAAAAAAGTCCTGCACACTACACAGCATTTAGCAAAAAAAATGAAAGTCACACAAAGCACATTTTTACAGCATCCACATTTACTGAGTGATGCAGTGAAGTGAATATTGAAGTGAATATTTATGAGTAGACTATATATCATACAACCTATAGTGACTTGTACAACTCAGGCATATGTTTACATGTCAGCCTACAGTTTCCAGGGAGAAAATTAAATATGCTCTATAACGGGAAAAAAATTGTTTTTGTTATTGGTCGTGAAAATGTGAGCTAGCATGGGCCTTCCTCAGGTATTCGTTGTGCGAAAATACATAAGGTCAAAACCATGGCTTTGTGAAGCAAGTGCAGTTCGCACAGCAAATTTGACTTGGTTGTGTGAAAGAACCCTTAGTAACTTCATACTTTCATTTGTTGAAAAGCTCTTTTGGTCTTGGAATGGAATCATGTATCCTGTGTTCATCTCGGTTTGCAGCTCTTGCAAATTCACAAATTGGTTTTAAAGCTTATGTATGAATAGTTTTTAATACATGAGGAAAAATAAAAAAATAATCATGCCATCATCATCATCTTCTTTGGAAATTCCCAGCTGGGGGGCTTCATTTTGCAAAACAGTCAGTGTCCAAACCAGCATGTGCAAAGAGCAGAGGTTGTAAAATAAACATCTTACTCTCACACCCACACAGAAAATAATGCCCTTTCAGGGACACATTTCAGTCCTGATGCAACAGCTGGAAAGTGTTATGAGTCCTGGCAGTAGTGAAGAAAACTGCTGTGTTTTCCTCTTTCTAAACTAAATACAGTCTTAAAGAAGATGAAATTTTCTTCATAAATGAATAATGCAGGGACTGACTCACCTTTAGATATTTAATTAGAGTATTATAAAAGTATTTTGCTCAGTGATTGTGGATTATTTTCTTCCTCAGTCTTACAGAGAGCAAGAATTTAGAAGACCTTACTACTGATGTTACTCAAATGCAAACAATCTTGACAAAAAAGTTATCAGAGTGTATTTTAGAATTTCCAGGGGTGCCAGTTGAGTAATCTCAGGATGGTTGATGGATCAAAGAGACAGCTGTAGAGGCAAACATTTTAAATTTGGTCAGTGATGACACTGGCAAGGAAAATCATTGAGATTTTTTTGTATGATCAGTTAAAAGACCCATTCTAAGGAAAATACTTCTTTCGCAGTTGTGTCCAAAGGGACTGGGGTCTTCACTGCATGGATCAGCCCAGAGAAGGTTGACTGGGAAGATCCACCAGCTCATCCGGTCGGGTCCCCTTTTTGAAGTCAGCATCAAGTACACGATTCAAAATTCTTTCCATGTTCTGCATCACAATCCTCCCAGCACTCTCTGTGTGCACTGCTCCCTCCCACAGACTTGCTTCACCTCCCCACCTCTCTCTTCCTTGTAGCACTAATGCAACTGTTTTTCATTTAAAACTCTGTTATCATAGGCCAACATGTACCCAACAGAACAGGATTACATGTTCTCCAGAGAGGTGAGAATGATGGGTAGTGAATGCCCTTGAAATTGCAGATTTTGCAGGTTTTTTTTCTTTCTTTTTTTTGGTAAACAGCTTATAAATCTCTGTCTTAAACATTAAATATTATAATGAATTTTTAAAAAACAACAGCTTTTGTAATATTGGACCTTTTCATACTCAAGTCAATAAGGGGTTTCATAGGGCAGAAATCCCACAATGTTAATGTTAAACACAGTCAAGTGCCTTCAGCAGAGCAAATAATGAACCACAGTCAAAAGTAACAACCTAAGGCAAAATACGAAAGCAGTATATGCAGTTGGTAAAATATCCTGCTGACCTTGACATTGATGTTACTCAGATAAAGCTGGAGGAATAAGCCAAACAGGAAAGGACATTCCTTATGAAACTGAAGATGCCTGTTGACCCAGAGGTCTGCTTATCCTTGGGGTTTAGTTCCACAAATCTTGCATTGTCTGTGCCGAGGGCCAACATATCAAAACAGCTTGAGTATTTCCTTTAAAAAACCTGTGGATGGTGCTTGAAGAACAGTGACCTGGAAATAACTTTTTCTTCATTCTTTAAAAAAAAACAGGGCTCAGCACAAATTAGTGTCTTTTTAATGCCCATATACTACAGAACATCCTCCCACGCTCCAGTTAAACCATATCAATGGGAGTCAAGGGTTGCAGGGGTTTAATGGCCTATGGTGTTGCATAAGCTCATCCCTGGAAGAGCTTTCGCTGAAATGCTCAGCACAAATGGTGAGCAAGAGAAATTTATGATCCCCCGCTGACAGATGTAATGGCTCTGAAAGTTCTCCCATTGTACACCTTGTTCGTTGAACCACACTCTGACCACTGAGTAACTCTGATATCCCTGCTCCTCAGCCTTACTTGTCATTTTTCACATAAACATAATGAAATATTAGCCCTCGCTGTTTGTTCAATTTTCACACTGAGTGTTATGACACCCCCTTTAACAACTTTGTACCGCCTCAGGAGCGCATCTGTGATTGAGCTGAACTCAACATTTTTATGCCCCTGCCCTCCAATGAGGAAAGGGGGCATTATGTCGACACCATGTCCGTCCGTCGTCCGTTAACTTTTTATTTCCGTGGGATAACTATAGAATCCCTCGTCAGATTGATGCCATTTCTTAATGGCGTATTGGGAGTGGCCAGAGGAAGGTTCCTTTCGAAAACCAGCGTCGTGAAATATCTAATATGGCCGCCACAGCAGCCATCTCAATATGCCCTTGATCAACATACAGGCGGGGGCATATGTCACGCTCTGCGTTGCTCTTGCTACAATTACATAAAGCCAGAACCGTCACACGCCTGTTGTATTGGGTATTTCAACTACCTGGCTTGCAGGTAAATATTACAATGCCCCCTCTGCAGTCAGTTAATTCGAAACCCCTTTTGTTGTCACTTCCACACAAAACAAATCTATTTCTTATGTTAAGGTTAAAAAAAAAAAAAAAGTGACATTTCGCCTGAAACTTCAGAAATCCCAGATCATTTGAACGGTTTTTATGGGAATTCTGTGGTATAAACTTAAAAACTGAATTTCACTTTCTATTTTGCTTTACTTTCATTTACTTTTTTCCCTTTTTTGCTCATCAGGCACAAAATTAAGTAATTCTGGTATTTACTTTGCATGTCGCAGTAGTCCTCATGGACACCAGAGCTTGCCATAAGAAAACTGCACAACAATATACTTATCTTCCCTTGGGATGTCAGATTGCACAGTTACACTGCATAGTCCAGCAATGGAAATGTCTCTTCACAACACGTCTCCATTACTACTGTACATGCAGTAGCTCTATTTGCACCTTTATTTCTCTCTCACATTCCCGCTACCCAAGTAGAAAACCTCCCAGCTCTGTGTACCTAGTGTCACATCTGTACAGTTGCCATAGCTACTGCCTAATTTAGAAGCAAGAAGAAAAGGCAAGGCAAAGAAGAAAGGAAATGAGTATATGCAATATACTAGGAACCATCCACTTCTCCCTCAGTCACTAACATTCATTAAATTTAGTCATCTAAGATGCTTCAAAAGATCTCCATTCAGTCATTATTTTTAGAGCATGTTTTTCTAGAACAGTAGGTAAACATCATCAGAGCAAAATTGGTTGTTTCCATTTTATTCTTTTTTTTGTGAAATACATACGTTCCTGTATACTCTTTCTATTTGGGAATTCAAAATAAAGACAGTGGTCATTGTTAAATACAGCATGAGTTTTTCCCATCCTCATTTGCTGACATCTTGAGCCTTATTCCTCTATGAATGAAGCTTCTCCACCTGGTTTTATATACTCTCATGATGGAGGAAAGGAGGGGCATTGCTGTTATTTATAATGACTCCTTTCACTCAGTGCCCAAACTACAACATAAATTTGATTCATTTGTGGTACTATTAATGAATTTTTCATTGCTGGATTCAAGTATGAACTCCATCCCTGCTCAGCCAATTGCTCTGGTGATAGTCTATAGGCCACCCGGTCAATATTCTGGCTTCATGCATGATTTCTCAGAATTCCTTTCTGAGAATCTAGAATTTAGTCTAGAACCGTTATTTTGGGTGACTTTAACCTGCATTTCGAGATGGTAGATGATTCTTCAACATCCATCTTCACTAATGTCGTGGAGTCGGTTGGCTTCACTCAGAGTGTCATCAGTCCAACATATATTCATGGTCACACTTTAGACCTGATCTTAAGCTTTGGTGTTTGGATGTCAACCTTAGCAATCTCTTCACACAATCCCAGCTTATCGGACCATTTTTTGATAAAATCCTGACAACAATTAGCCCACCCTGTATTATCAGAAACTAGGATGTACACAAGTCGTAGTTTTACTGCTGCAACGTCTACACAATTCATTGAAACACTACCAACTTATCTTGATTATCCAGTCAGCCCCCTCTGTATAGACGAAATGGCAGATAAGTTTGCTGATGCTCTCCGTTGTCCCCTTGATATAGTTGCTCCACTGAAATTTAAAAAGATTACTCAGAAGAAGAGACCACCGCCATGGTACACTGACCAGACACGGACTCTAAAGCAAAAATTCCATCAACTAGGACGCAAATGGCACTCCACTGAACTCAGGTATTCTATGGTGCTTGGAAAGAGAGCCTTGTTGCGTATAAGCACGCTCGGTCTGGTGCTAGGTCCTCTTATTTTGCAAATCTTATACAGAAAAATAAAAATAACCCTTGATTCTTGTTCAAAACAGTGGCCAAATTAGCCTCCTGCACCAGTGATGATTTTTGAAAATTCTTAAGTGACAAAATAATTGGAATTAGAGAAAATATCATTGCTTCGCTGGCAGTTGGTGAAGGTCTTAACAATAAACCTCATGTTATGCATATAAACCAATTTGATTCATTCTCTCCCATATCCCTGAGCAAACTTGCCAAATTAGTCAGTACTTCCAAATCAACAACTTGTCTCTCAGATCCCATCCCAAGTAAGTTATTGAAGGAACTCCTGCCCATTCTTGGCATCAAATTTGGCACATAATCAATTCTTCCCTGATTTCAGGTTTGGTTCCGACTTCATTTCAGATAGCTGAAATTAAGCCTCTACTCAAAAAACCAAATTTAGATCCAACAGTTTTGGCTAATTATAGGCTGATCTCAAACCTTCCATTTTAATCCAAGAAATGTGCTGCCCAACAGTTTACTTTCTTCCTGCAAATGAAAAAGATACATGAGAGGTTTGAGTCTGGCTTTAGAAAACATAGCATTGAAACAGCCCGCACTGTAGTAATGAATAATCTACTACTTTCCGTGGACTGTGGCTGCATCTCTGTCCTTGTCCTACTTGATCTAAGTGCTGCCTTCGACACAATAGACCACCATACTCTCCTTTACAGGCTAGAAAATCTGGCTGGTATTTCTGGACTCTCCGTTTCATGGTCTAAGTCTCATCTTTCTGACAGATTTCAGTTTGTTAGAGTAAATGGTAATTCCTCCGAGTATTCCAAGGTAAACTTTGGAAAACCTCAAGGATCTGTTCTTGGCTCTCTACTGTTTTCCTTATACAGCTCCCTCCATAATTATTGGCAACCCAATAGATGTGTTAAGTTAAGATGTGTTCTTTAGCTTCTAATAAATTCTGTTTTTTTCTAAATAATATAAGACCGCAATGAAAAAAAGAGGAAAATCCAACCTTTACTTCAAGTGCATTGATTCAGTGGGGAAAAAAAATCCCACATCAAGAAATAATTTTTTTACATCAAATCATGTGTGCCACAATTATTAGCACCCCTGATGTTAACATTTTGTACAACGCCCTTTTGCCAACAAAACAGCACCTAATCTTCTCCTATAATGTTTCACAAGATGGGAGGATACAGAAAGAGGGATCTTCGAGCATTCCTCTGTGCACAATCTCTCTTAATCATCCATCGACCTGGGTCCTCTCCTCTTAAGCTCACTCCACAGGTTTTCAATGGGGTTGAGGTCTGAGGACTGAGAAGGCCATGGGAGGAGCTTGAGTCTGTGTCTGGTGAACCATTTCTGTGTAGATTTGGCCACATGTTTAGGGTCATTATCTTGCTGAAAGACCCAGTGACAACACATCTTCAGCTTTCGGGCAGAGGCCACCAGATTTTGATTTAAAATGTCCTGGTATTTCAAAGCGTTCATGATGCCATGCACCCTAACAAGGTTCCCAGGGCCTCTGGAAGAGAAACAGGCCACAGCATCACCGATCCTCCCCCATACTTCACAGTGGGCATGAGGTGCTTTTCTGCATACTCATCTTTTGTGTTCCGCTAGAACCACTTAGAGTGTTTGTTGCCAAAAAGCTCTATCTTGGCCTCATCTGACCAAAGCACACAATCCCAGTTGAAGTCTTAGTACCGCTTAGCGAACTCCAGACATTTACGTTTATGATTGTGAGTGAGAAAAGGTTTTTTCCGTGGACGCCTCCAAAACAGCTTGTTGGCATGTATATAGCGCCTGATGGTTGTTTTGGAGACTTGCCGCCACTTGTTGCAATTCTTTAACAGTAAGCTTTGGAGAACTTTTTATTTCTCTTACCATCCTCCTCACTGTGCATGGTGGCAAAATAACCTTGCGTCCTCGTCCAGGCTTGTTTACCACTGTTCCAGTTGTTTTAAACTTCTTAATGATTCCTCTGACAGTAGATATGGGCAGGTGCAGGCGAGTGGCTATTTTCTTGTAGACATTGCCTGACTTGTGAAGGTCGACACACATCTGCCTTTCTTGAATGGTATGTTCCTTTGTCTTTCCCATGTTGAAGAGTGGATAAGAGAAATGGCCTCTGTGTCACATCATATTTATACCCCAGGGAAACAGGAAGTGATGATTTACTAATGAAATATTCCGAGATACTCTGCTCAACTTTGTAAACTACTGTAGAAATGACAGAAATACTTCAATTACATTTAATTCCTAGGAATTGTTAGGGGTGCCAATAATTGTGGAACAGGTGATTTTATGAAAAATAATTATTTTTTAGTCATATTTTTCCCCCTTAAAATTCACTTGAGTTGAAGGTTACATTTTTCTACAATTTTCAGTGTGAGAGTATGCTTCTGCAATAAAAAATTTAATTTATTTTAAGGCTTTTAACACATCTTAACCAGGGGTAACAATAATTATGGAGGGCGCTGAACATGCTTCCCCTTGAAAACATCATCAGTAGATTTAGTGAAGTACCACTGTTATGCAGATGACACACAGCTTTATATATCTTTTAAGCTAGGTGAAATTGATCCACTAACTAGATTAGAGATGTGTCTTAAAGCTGTTGAAGCATGGATGACACAGAATTTTCTCTCTTTAAATCCAGATAAGACTGAAATATTGGTTATTGCTCCCAAATCGCTCAGAGACACATTCCTCAAGTTTTCCCTCGACGTTGATGGAGTCCCTGAAGCAGTTCTCAAAAACCTTGGTGTTACCCTCGATCCAGAACTCTCTCTCCACTGTCATATTAATAGCATTATAAAAGTGGTTTTCTTTCATCTTGGAAACATACTTAAACTGAGAAAAATGTTGTCTCTTCAGGACGCCAAAAAAAGGTTCATGCATTTGTGTCCTCTCGGCTGGATTACAGTAACGTTTTACTGTTAGGCTGCACCAGTTCTACCCCTAATCGCCTTCAAATAGTGCAGAATGCTGCTGCTAGGGTTCTGACCAGGACGAAGAAATATGACCACATTAGCCCAGTACTCAAAAATCTTCACTGGCTGCCTGTCAAATTTAGAATTGAACGTAAAATTCTACTGCTTACCTACAAAGCCTTAAAGCCTCTGAGTGAAAAAAACCGAGTGAAAATTAACATTTATACCTATTCAAAAACCTAGTTCAAAAACGGCTCATTTTGTTATTCAGGGGCACGTTTCCCAAAAGCGTAGTTGCTAGTTCGTCCATTCACAGTCAATGGGCCCAACTATGTAAGTTAGCATCTGTGATTTCGGGAAATGCATGCCTGTTCATTTCTCAAGACGGTGTGAGTGTGGTGCATCGCAGTGTGACTGGCTACTCCCTCAATTTGAATGACAACTAACTGGCTCCGAGAGCGTTAGTCACAGCACTGGCGTCAGGGTGACATTCCAACCGTATATATTTGAGCTGTCTGACTCAAGCAGCTTGCATTGACTTTGAATGTAATCTGTTGTGCGCAAAATTCGTTTCGCGTCCAGTGTGCAAGCAGCTTCAGAGTCAGACGAAGCAGAAACTCTGCCATCTGGAAACACAGTCCTGCCAGTTACGGAATGGTATTTTGTAAAATCCTTTATTGTTTTATTATTACTGAGTTAGCGCATCTCCACAAAAAATCAGCGCTGGCGTGGATGCACCCAACCGCGGCCTGATGGTACTGTGACGTTAGTTAGTAGGCCTACTGTACAATATTGCATTGTAATTAGCTTGCCACTCAACCGGTTGCGAAAAAGACCCATCAGTGTTTCCCCTACATTCATTCAGCAGCTGCGCCGCTGCTGAAATTTCACATGATCATTAATATCAAAGCGCTATGAATGATGTTTACTCACACTGTGTGACCGCAATAACACACAACGTTATTTTTGACTTGTTCGGAGTCATCAACGAGCGCATCAAATCCTTTCGGACCCTCTTAGGTCATCAACATAACAGGTAACCTTCAAGCTTATACATGGTCTATATAGTGAGTAGTGCAGGTAACATAAAGTGCAAGTAACAGCGTAGCTCCTTAGGGCAGTTAGCGAGAAGAGAAAGTGACGGTGATTGCGAACGGAGCAGCAGCGATTCAGAAAGATTAGCAGTTGACAGAAAATGTACAGTTTGTCAGTTAATAAATGCTACAGCTACTCAAGCCAACAGTCTTATGCCATATTAGCAGTGGTGGGCCGTCAGATGTCGGGATTCTATGTTGCGTGCGTACGGAGGTGGGGTATTCGACAAAACTTAGTACTCATTATCATGTTTCAATACACCCCAAGTCAATTTCACACAGGAATTCTCCTTTAAGTAAATCCATGTGGAACCGGTGGTACTGAGCATGCATTAACGGTGCCAGTGGGGCTTGCTACAGCCTTAGTCACTGGGGAGGTCCATATGGTACTGGTTATCAAATCCATGTGGAACCGGTGGCACTGAGCATGAATTAACAGTGCCTGTGGGACTTGCTATAGCCTTAGTCACCGGGGAGGTCCATATGGTACTGGTGGTAGTGTTTACCAAATCCGTGTGGAGCAGGTGGTAGTGTTAAGCAAATCCACGTGGAACCGGTGGCACTGAGCATGCATCAGCAGTGCCAGTGGGGCTTGCTACAGCCTTAGTCACCGGGGAGGTCCATATGGTACTAGTTTTTAGATAATCAAAAGTGATCTTACAGCCTGGTGTAAGTGTAGGGCCTCTGTGCTGCAGGAAGTGGATTGAGAGGTGTTGACTGTTTTCTGACCGGTCTTCTAATACTTTCTCACTTGGCACATGACACAGGATGGTTTTTTTTTTTATAAACATGCAGTAGTATTATCCAGTGCCTCACCCCCCTTTTTTCTGTGTCTCTTTCCAAGGATTTTTCTCTCCAAGCCCAGTCCCTCACAATGACCCTCATTTATCAAACTTGCGTAGGATCTGGTGTAGATTCTGGTGTAAATATCAGCGTTTGCAAAGTGTCACGTCTTTGTGTACGTTGCTGATTTCGGTGTAGAACTGGCATGGCGTTGATAAATCTGGCGGCTGAAACGGACGTGATTTACATGAAACGCCCAAATTAATCTGTGCTCTGGGAGGCATAGTCCTGCCCACTTTACGACATGGACTCTCGAAACACGGCAAAGAAGAAATAACTTCACTGAGGAGCAAATATTAATTATCACGTCTGAGGTGGAGAAAAACAAAATAATTTTATTTGGAAGCCTTAAGAGTGGCATGAAGGGAGCCCAGAAGGCTGCAGTTTGGAAAACTATTGCTGCTGTGGTAAACACTGTTGGGGTGGAAAACCGGAGTGCAGCAAAAGTTTGATTTAATTCATTAATAAATTAAATTTATAGATCCATGATATTTCATGTTATATAGCCAACATAACAGACAATTCAAATGCTTTGCATGTAGGTAAAAAAAGTGGTCCAAATTTAAGATCGCCACCAAAAAACGGGTTGCTGCGCTCAGTCGCAGCAGCGCACAGACAGTTGGAGGCCAACCAGACTCGAACCTCCAGCTGTCACCATTCGAGGAACGCGTGGCAGCATGTGATCACAGTAGTTAGCTCGTTAGTTAATGTACTCTTATGGTTACTCAGTCAAAGTGACGGCAAAATAAAAGTTTGATGAAACGAGTGTAAATGTGCACGTGCTAGTAATAAATTTGATTTTCTAATATAATTACGCGCAAACCTATTTTCCAGCCTGCCTTTAACTTGCTTTTCTTTTGTTGTTCAGCATATATCTGACTGAATGAGTATCTGACATACTACACTGCATATCTGTCAAGCCACGCATTGCGCATAATCAGATTGATTGTAATTGTCAGCTGTCTGGCCTGACAAACAGGTTGTTGTCTCAAAATATAAATTTGATCAATTTCTCAATACAGGTGTCTTATTTATTTAGTCTATTTATTCATTTGACTAATAAGCGCAACAACAGCATGACATCCGCATTCCTGCATATGGTTTATTACTCATTTTGACTGCTGCACTCATTCCTGCATGTTGTTCGCTGGTTTCGAATCTGCGTACACCTGGTCAGACCTGGCGTGAGATTTTCGCAGACCGTTCACGCACGTTCAGATTGATGAATGCCGATCCTTGCGGGAGATTTGGTGCACACCCATTTTTTTGGTGTACGCACGTTTGATAAATGAGGGCCCCTGAGTGCTGGCTGCTGCTGTGCTGATCCGGTCCTGATCTAGTTCTTCACCATTCTCGACTTGCCACTTCCTGGTGCTACCGATGCCACTGTTCAGATGGACTTAAATGGAACTCTATTGCCATTTTATTTTATTTTACTTTATTTTGTTATTAATTAGCTACCCCGTTGAGCATGGGCTTCCCCACTATAGTCGGGTTCCTCCTGAGATTTCTTCCCACTGGGGAGTTTTTTCTCACCATTGTTTGAGGATTTCTCTCCCTTCTTGTAGTTTTTTGCCTCATTTGCTGTAGTGGAGAATGGGCTGGGCACTGCCCCTTCATTTATACTGAGTACAAATGAAAATGCACCACTTGAAAAAAGTCAATATTTAAGTTCAAATGAACTTCAATATAATTTTTATACAGCAACAACACTACAGTGATGTCACCCGACATGCCAGGTGCAAGAAATGCGAGAATTTCAAGTTAACTGTAACGCTAGGCAATTTTTTGCAAAAACGCAACATCTTGCACGCACACCGCGGGAAAAATGAATTTCACTCTGAATTTGTGCATACATTGCCTTTAAAAGCATGTGATACCGAATAAAATTTCACTTCTTCACTGACACTTGTGAAACGTCGACACTATGCCGCGACTTACAGCCCCTGAACGGGAACGTGCCATAGGCATGCTTCAAATTGGCGCCAGCACCAGGGAAATTGCCAGACGACTACACTGCGCACACACAACAATCGCAAGACTCCATCAAAGGTTTCTGCAAACGGGGAGCACTCAGGACCGTCCTCGACCGGGTTAACAACGGCACGTCAGGACCGTCAGATCGTACGGGATCATGTCCGAGACCGAACACTACCAGCAACAAGAACGGCTGCTCAAGTCCAAGGACGACGTGGATTCATTCATCCCAACACCGTACGGAACCGTCTGCGAGCTGCAGGCCTGCGTGCACGACGTCCTTATTTCGGCCCCATATTGACGGATCGTCACCGAAACCGGCATCTACAGTGGGCAAACAGGCACCAGAATTGGCGACTACGACAATGGCACGGTGTCATCTTTTCTGACGAGTCACGATTTCACTTAAGGGACGCAGATGGCTGTATACGTGTTTGGCAGAGACGTGGTGAACGTTATAACACCGATTGTGTCGTTCAAACAGACCATTGGGGTGGTGGCAGCGTTATGGTGTGGGGTGGAATAAGCTACCGTCACAGAACCCCTCTCCATATCTGGAGAGGAAGGGTGAACGGCGTCTACTCCCGGGACCAGGTGCTGCAGAACCATGTTGTGCCGTTCTTCAACCAACACCACGATGTCCACTCGTTCCAACAGGACAACGCTAGGGCACACACTGCAAGGGTGTCCATGCAGTACCTTGCACAGCAGAACATCCCCGTGCTTCAGTGGCCAGCTCTGTCACCTGACCTCTCCCCTATCGAGCACTTATGGGATGAAATTGGACGACGTCTTTCACGTCGACGCCAGATGGACAACATCCGAGAACTTGAGGTTGCCCTTGTTCAGGAGTGGAATGCTATCCCTGAGAAGACTATCAAAAGACTGATTAACTCCATGCGACGACGATGCTCCGCATGTGTCAATGCAAATGGCGGTCACACCCATTATTGACTTTCCTGTTTGACCCCTACACCAGTTAAACCTCTCTCGAGCATTAACATTATCATGAATGAAATTGAATGATGTTTACATGTCTTCTTAAATCATTCATTATCTCTAATGCATCATACGTATATACTTCACATATCAATCCGTGGAGCTATTACGGATTTCGTGAGTGGTGCGTTTTCATATGGACTGAGTAATATTTAATTTCTCATTGTAAAGCATCTTTGTGACAGTCTCTGTGAAAAGTGCTGTACAATTAAATTGAATTGAATTGAATTATTCTGAGTTGACAAAAGCTTGATCAGGACTTACTAGAAGATAAATGATGAATATTACTTCAGGTCTTTTAGCAGTGTGACTGTAAGTTTGAGGGAAATCTGTAAGTTATAATGTGACTGAGAAAGGCATTCTCCCCACAGCCAAATCAGTATACTGTTGAACACAGGAATCTCACAATGCTTACTCGGAACTGAAAGTGAAAGTACATATGTGGTTACACAGAGAGCGTGACTCGTTGGATGAGAATTTCCCTGACTGTCCTGGGTGAACATGTGGTTTCCAGTATATCATGATGGCACTTCTCATGCTTTCTTCTGAATTAAAAATCCAACATATTTTTTAAAAAATAAATATTTTATTCCTCAAAATAACTGTAACTCTGTAAATGCACACGGCATGCAGGACAGAAACAAAAAAAAAATTCATTATTATAAAACACAGTTAAAAGAACATAAAAATGCGTACAAAATATTTCCCAAACGACTGTCTATTTAGTCAACTTCAGCAATTCAATTCCAGAAAGACTGCTAAACGTACCAGAGGTGGCCCAATTGCATTAAGCTTGGCTGGAAGCAGTGTCCGACTCATCGCATGTCATAATGCTTTACTTTGTGCCAAACTCTTCGGCACCCTAGATTTTTTTTTTTGGGGGGGGGGGTTCATTTAAATTTGATCATAGAAGTAAATTTCTTGTGTTTCACATTGGTGTTGCTGAAAATAAAAGCACACTTGAGATGCAAAATGTTAAAATATTCTTCCAAATAAGCTAGTTTATCATTAAAGATAGTAGACACAGATTGTATAGTCATGACAGTGCTCTTATCTCATTATCATCAAGGCTGTCTGGGATTTCTGAGAGAGAAGTAAGTGAGACTGGGAGCTCGCATAGGAACTCTGGCAAGCTCTCCACTGTGCTTGGAACAATCAAACTGCCAATCTACTGAAAACTAAAAAACAGCAAGACACAGTTCCTAATTTTTAGGCAAAGGGTAGTCCTACTAAATATTGTTTAAATTTAGTACATATTACATACATATGTACCATACATTAACATACATACATTACATACATGTACATATTACATTTTGAATATATCCATACTGTACATACCTTTCATTTTATGATTTTATGAAGCATTTGTTTTCTCAAGGAATTGTTTTAAATTTGCCAAAACCTTTGCAAAGTACTTTACTTACGCAATTATTCTGTCTCCTCCTTAACTGCAATCTTGAGATAGCAATATGTAATCTTTGTACAGTTCCATTCACATATTTAGTAATATGACTCCCTATATATATTATTCACAGTACAATCACCAACAGAAATTATGAAGAAAGCACAACAGTATTTCAGTTTCTGACTTAACAAATTTCTAAAGTTCTTTCAGTTGGTGTTTCTTCAGTAGATTTCAAAAAATTGAGATCTTAATTACAAGAAAAACAGCATATTCAATCTCATGCAATTCAACAAACTTAGCTTTGCTTTGAGTAAATTACATTCATCCTCACAGTAAAAATGTTCAATTTAGTGGTTGAAGTAAAAAGCTGCCTAGAAAAAAGTATAAAGGACAAGAAGTATGGCAGGAAGTCATTTAAGTCTCCTCAGACTTTCATTCTTTAGCTGGATGACGTGTCCAAGACAAGGCTGAACAGCTTGAAATGCAGACAGAGCTTTTTCAGTACTGTACAAGCAGCAAAAAACATACAGTATTCCTTTCAAGGAAAAAAGTGCTGGCTCTCTCCAAATGTCCATTACATTTCTCAGAGCACTGGAAGACCCATCGTGAGCAGAACACTGAACAAACCCGAGTGTTTCTGGATGATTATACAGTTCTCGGTGAGGACTTCGCCAGCTCATAAGACCCTGTTTTACGAGCCTGGTTCATGTAGTGAGCTGTCAGGCTAGCCGTGGTTACCATGGTCACTATGGCTACCACACCAATTACTGGGACAATAAAGTCATTCCAGCTGGGCGGAGGGCTGGACTGCCTCTCTGGATTTGGGGAAAAAATGAAAAGATGTCATTATATTGCCAGAAGATTATCATTCATTTCATTTGCATAAAATTTGTTTTTCAATTACAATAATTTCAAGCAAAAAACAAAGTCGAAATGACATCTGTAAACATGCTTTGTTTCATTTTGGAAGACTTTGTCCCTTCTTTCCCGCTGCCTCTGCTTTGTTTCTGCTGTAAATAACTTGCCCTTGTGTTTGTTCTCGGGGCAGCGCGTGTCCTGTCACACTCACCCATGACACTGATGGTAAAGATCTCCGTCTCAAAGCCGAGGTCATTGGTCACATTGACCTGGTACAGGCCTGTGTCATCAGGAGTGAGGTTCACCAGCAGGAAGGTACCATCAGGAGAATACAGCTGCGTACCGTTGTCCAGTTTCCGTAAAATCACTGCCGGTGGAGGAAAACTCACAGTTCTGCAGCAGATGGTGACATTCTGGCCCTCCTGTACCCGGGAGGATGGGAGCACCTGGACTGTGGTGTTCCTAGGAGGAGCTGAAGGCAGGGAAATATAGGCAATCAACAGCAAGGCTGACAGCTAGAGCTAAAACTGCCGCGCATGATTATTACCGATCATACTGTGTGCGTTTATGCAGTAATTATCACAGCAGTTTAAAAGTCCATCCTATTGTTGTGAATTACAACTTCACTGACCATGATGTCAATGACAGGGTAATTTTATGTTTTTAACCAGGAAAAAACCTTGGTCCTGGAAATTTGTGTTGTAATATCACTATGTCCACGGTAATCATGTGCAAATAAAGAGGTCATGCGCAGAATTAGAGAACTATGTTCCGTAGAGCCTGTACTTGAGCAGATCACGTGAAAAGTAAAAGGTCAGACTCTGAAAGAGAGGAACAGCAACACCACAAGTGCATTACTGATGTAGAGCACAAGCAAAAAGCTGAAATGAAAAAGGGGAAGTGAAAGCAGGAGTTGTATTTGAGAGTAGCACTCGGAAACACTGAGGTCTTTATCGAGACGTAATTTTGAAAAAACTCCCACGTATGAGGTCATGGAATTTCTTAATGGCTGATGCGTGTCTGTCAGGACTTACCCTGTACAGTGACCCTGGTGCTGGCAGTTTGGGTCCCGTGTTCATTGGTGGCCACACACTCATACAGGCCTGAGTCAGACAGCTGCACAGAGGGCAGGGAGATGGAGGTGGAGGAATCAGAGGTGGTCTGTAGGGCCGTTTTCTGACCCGCAAACACTCTGCTCAGAACCAGGAGGCCCGCTGGTACACTGTCAGTGTGACAGGAGATGATCACATGGTCACCTTCCTTCAACTCATTGGCTGGACTCATAGCAATGGATGTGTTCCTGGGAGCATCTGAAAGGAGAGAATGTTACATGTATTGTGATTGGATTCTTGATGAAACTAAAGTGTACTCCATTAGCAACCTAGCAAAATTTAAAATGGCCGTGATCCCTACACAGTTATGGGTCTCACAGTAAAAGCTGGCAAATCAAAATACAAGTTCAGGCACTCATACATTGGCAAAACATGCAAACCCTCAACTCACACTGGAGCTCCACAGTGGTCACCGCTGATCGTACTCTCATGTCCTCTGGGATGCCTTCCATTTGTAGAGTAGCCCTGCAGATGATCTGCTTGCCCCGGTGCCCTGCCTCAGGTGTGAAGGACACTGTGGAGGTCAGGTTCAGCAGGCTGCTGGAGAAGAAGCCGTCCTCCATGAGCAGGAGGCCATCTTCATCGAGCCACTCCACCTGCAGGCGGCCAGCGGGGAACACGTCCCGAACGGTGCAGTGGAGAGTAGACTCCTCCCCTTCCACATGTGCTCCACTGCTTTCAATCACTGGATCTGAGGGAAAAGCTGAAGAACAAAATCACCATGACGACTGAGACATCTAGCAATATGGCAACCCAGCTTCACCGTCTTCTCAAAAGTGCAATAACATAAACCGGTGTTACAGACCCATTTCATATTTCATTCATTTGTGATCGTTGAACAACAACAGAAAAGTTATGGCAAGGGAGCTTACAGTTTAATTAATCCCAATTAAACGTCTGATGTAGGTGCCAGAGAGCATTAGTGCAAAGAATGTTTGAAGGCAGCTTGTCCAATACAGCACCTCATCACAGAACCACTTGTCAGGAAAGCACACTATTCTAACTCCGTGAAGTGCATCTTTGGGACCTATAATAATCCTCCGATAATTGAAGCACCCATTACTAAAATCCCATAAGTCACACTTGACTTGACTTGAGGGGTTTTAGTAATCAGTGCTTCAATTATCACAAGACTATTGAAAACATCCAGCTGCTCTTATTGCGCAAGGAATCCTTGCAGTCTAGAGTTCACATCCACTACAGTGATCCCTTTAGCCTTGAGTTCTTACACAGAGAGAAGGCACAGTGTAATTCATCACATCTTGTTGAGGGTCACTTTGGCAGGCATTTTCCTGTTATGACACAGCTATGCTTCCTCAGTCAAGACAGATTTCAAGGGAGAAAATAAATCTAACTTTTATTTACACATTCTAAAACTACCTCAGCCCTATCCACTGAATGATAAAGGTGAAGAAACCAGGGGTATGAACATAATTACTTGTAGCCCTTATAACAAAAGAGTAGCATACAAAAGCGAACAATCTTTAATTGATGGGATATTCTATGGCTGCCTCGAACACAATTAATTCTGTCATTTCTTTAATTTATGTCAAGTATACAACATTCCTGAATCTAACCTGAGTACATTCCCCTCAGTGAGGAAATCTGACGTCATGAGTGTACTTACAAAAGACCTTTATCTCTGCACGTTTTGACTTTAGGACTGAGCCACACTTGACCTCGCACAAATAGGCCCTCTCGTCCGTCAGATCCAATGAGGTGAGAAAGAGCTGGGATTCGTCTCCCTGGGTCCGGCTCGGACTGCGGATGGTTGCATCAAGGGGGCTCTTCCAGAAAAAAGCTGGGTTGGGACAGCCCGTGGCCCTGCAGGACAGGGTGAAGTTTGACCCTCTCTCCAGGGTGATCTCACCATGACCTGGGTCCAGCTCCACCTCAAGGGGGTGCTCTGATCAAACAACAAGAGAGGAAATGTCAGAACATGTAAGTTGGTATCACCATCATTGTAAATATCATCTTTATTATCGATGAATGCACAGTAAAGTGTCCACTGTTAGCTTAATTCAAATGAAAATGGACGTAATCGAGATCATACGAGCTCAGTTACAGCTGATTTAACACCAAAAATGTGACTTTGTATTGGTAGCACAAAACTTGCGTGCCCCATTCAAACTTCAAAACTTGCTTTTTCCTTACCTCCAAGTGAATGTGCACAGCACAGGCTTAGAGAAATAATGGCAGTCAACAGCATTAGAAAACAATCTATAGATGATTTCAATTCAGAAATGTATGATTACTGCTTTTCATAAAGCTTCCTTCTCATCTAGTCGCTCACATTGTCTTATATAGTGTGGAGCAGGTGAGGAACTTTCCAGAGGTTCGTAAGTGTAGTCCCTGGAGACAGGGGTTCTCTGTACTTTGCACAGACAAATTCCCCTTCTCAAGTCCCCCACTCGCTGCATTTTCATACAGTTCCCCCTTCCACCCTACTGACTTGACATTCAGTCACAAAGAAAAAAAGCTTTGAAAATCATATTCACTTTTAGCTCATTTTTGGTTTAATTTTGGCAACAAATTAAAGTTTTAAATTATGATTTCTACCTTCAACAGTCACTTGGGTGCTGGCAGTTTGGGTTCCGTGTTCATTGGTGGCCACACACTCATACAGGCCTGAGTCAGACAGCTGCACAGAGGGCAGTGAGATGGAGGTGGAGGAGTCAGAGCTGGACTGTAGGTCCATTTTCTGACCCTCAAACACTCTGCTCAAAACTAGGAGGCCCGCTGGTACACTGTCAGTGTGACAGGAGATGGTCACATTGTCACCTTCCTTCTGTTGGTTGGCTGGGATCACAGTGATGGATGTGTTCCTCGGTGGTGCTGGCAATAGAAACATACACATTAAATTGGGCAATGGAAGTAATTGTAAAACATTCAGTCATCAGAATTGAGTCTCTTAGAGGGGCTGTCTGTCTCATTCAATCAAAAGGACTTCTTTCCAGACAACAATTTTATAATGATGATACACTGAGGTTTAGACAAAGTCATAACACCCAAAGTTTTACTGGGAGAATTATAAGCCAATCAAAATCACAAAGACATATGAGAGGCCCTTACCGAAAAAAAATACTACCAATAATTGAAACTACATATATTGTAACACTCTATATTAACAAAAATGTGCAAACTTTTGGGGGGAATATGGGGAAAAAACATTTTTTTGCTGTTGACCAAAATTAAAACATATCACACCGCAGTGAAATATATTGATGATTATTATTATTTTTTTAAATCTCAAATAAAACTCCACATATTAACACAACACCATTCTGTATTTGCCTGTCACTAATCTACGACATTTCTTTAGTTCCCTGATCGTCAAATAATCAGTTGAGCACAGACACACCATATAGGGGACTCCAGTCCTATTTGTTAAGGTTCATATTTTATTGTAGCCCAGCACTAATATAACTGATTCTCTTTCCCAATATACAGATTGAAGACCATGATTAGTCCATTAGTTTAATCAGGTGTCACTGTGCATGGCAAACCTAAAAAAAGCATGGGGTGTGTCCAAAACAGTTTTTCTAAAAATCTTCATCTAAGGAGGGATAGTTCCATTTAAGAACATTTCTCCTTTTCTAGAACATCCTGGAAGAAATACCAGACAGCACAGCTGCAAGTGAAGAGGGGTGGAGAGAAACAGAGGGGAAAATCCTCAGAGCGATTTTAGAGTCAAAGGCTTCGCTCAAGCACCGTCGTAAACTGATCATAAAATTACAGTTAAATTAACTGGCACCATTTATGCCAGTTATTTAAACAGTTATTTTACAATCAGTTTACAACAGAGTGCAAATAGCAATTCAAATCCTCGCACTCCTGCATATCACAGGTGTAACTTGAGAGGCTGCATAAGTACCCTGTGGGTCAGCCTGGTGCAGCCGTACCCCATCAACTTCCACTGTGTGCAAAGCCTGGACCACTGCAGTGCACTGCCAATTTTGTGGTTCTGCGTAAGTTCACTGTAAACTACAGATAAATATGCGTAAAACTCTATATGCAGTTAATGTATCAAGGAAACACTGTGCTAATTGGGACCAACATCAGAGTTCTTCCCAACTTCATCTCTCTAAGCCCCATGTACTTAAATTCAGTGCACAGGGCAATATACCTGTATGCAGATTACTGTGAGGCTGTGCCTTCAGCCCTCTCGCAAGTCACATTCCACCTTCCCCTTCACTTAATTGGCAACACCTGCGGCTCATTGAGAATGAGCCGCAGGCTACAGCATTTAAGGCTGGCGGAGCCCAGCCTTCAGTGCCTTACATTTGTCTCCCTACTGCTGGTCAGTAGGTTTTTAAGCCATCATGCTGTGCCTTTTCTTGGTTTTTACTTTAGTTTGGTATTTCTTTGGATTAGTTTTATTATTCTGTTGGGACCTTGTTCCCCAGCTGTTTTGTGTTTTCTTATTTTGGTTTTTAAACTTACCACTTCCCGGCCTTGCATAGGAGTCCTCATCCAGTTCCCAGTTTTAGAGTCCACTGGACAGGCATGAGGCATCCAGCAGGCTCAACCCTTACAACTATCTCCTAAACGTACTATGTAGAGCAGGGGTGGGCAATTCCAGTCCTGCAGGGCCAGTGTGTATGTGTGTATTTCTATCAATTACCCTGAGTAATTGAGTTAATTGATTGCATACACAAATATAGATTTGTGCAAAGATTATATCAAAGAAAAAAAATTATCTGGAGAGATGAGAACAGTCTTTGGTGGCCATTCATGATAATTTAAAGAAATGCACCTGAAATGTAACATTGCATAAATAGTTTTAATTAGTTCATTATCTAAATTAGTCAAAGCCAGAAGTTGCTGTGAAAACCAGGGACAGATACGGCCCTTATTGCCCACCTCTGGTGAAAACTGACCGATTTTCCAATAAGTAGGGAAGGTGTGTCGTGACATCTGCCCTAGTTAAAAAAGCACCCACCAACTATGATTTGACTGTGATTAGACCCCTCTCTGTACGACCACCTAAACAGTACAGTTTAATTAGTGAAAGGCACTTTTTTTCTGAATAAACTAGGCAAAATGTACCAGTACTTTTACACTATAATCTATGGAATTTAAGTAAATTGTAATAACATTTGCATTTTTCATACTAAACAACCTCTCCTTCAAGTGTGTTGTTGTAAGAGGAAATAGTCTGTATTCGGGTTATGTTTAGGAGACCGCACATGCTTTGAGGGCACAGCCAAGTGCAAACTTGTCCATTTTGAGTTCAATATCTCATGGAAATAAATCAGGAGAGACAAAACCCACAAGTGATCATACAGCATGTGGGAAGCACAAATGCAAACTATGAAAATAATCCCAAGTATGAGAAGCGAGTCGAAAAACAAAATGCTTTGCTAGTTTAAGTCATGTTGTGCTTACATGAGTGAAAGTGAGAAAATCACACTTAGTGAAGTCAGTCACATGAAAACGCAATTCCAGTAATTTTACTCAATTCTCAGGTTTGTTGTATGTTGATAAAAGGAGAATATTATATTACGTTTTCATTAGGGGCTGAATATGAATTATATAGATGGAGATTAATTTGTGTGCCTCACCTTGGATAGTGACCCTCACCGTGGCTGTGAGGTTTCCCACTTCATTATGCGTCTCACACTCATAGGAGCCAGCGTGGAGCGTTGTTGCATTGTGAATGATAAGGGTTTCGCATTCGCACATCGTGACAGATCTGCCTGCAGGCCCAACTTTCCTCCACACTGTCACTGGCAACGGGTTTCCCTCTGCACTGCAGGTCAGCTCAAAACGTGTTCCTATCTTAACCACATCCATCTCCAATATTTTTATATTCCTTGGTGCATCTGTAGAAATAGTAGAAGGAAAAGTGATTCTGACTGATTAATTTTGGCAAGGTATTAATCAGAGTTTATACGAATAGTTCTATGAGAGTGACGTACACACAGCATTTAAAGAAACTGTAGTTTCCTTTGTCCTCTGGTCCTCTGGCACCCCTTCAAAGTTAAGTGTAGCTCTACAAGTAATTGTTTTTCCATTATCATCCCTTGTTGGTGTGTATTTGTATCTGGAAACGACTGTTGCACTGTCTACTTTTCCCTCCTCCATCATAAGGACTCTCCCGTTCTGTAACCATTCAATCTCCATATACTCTGGGGGATGGACTGCTGACACTTCACACGTTACTGTATTGGCTGCATCCATCAGCATGTGGCTGTTCCCCAAAATGACCGGGTTTCTTGGGAATGCTGAAATGGAAAATTTAAATGGAAATGTAATCATAGTAAAAAACAATAAAAATATATGGATAATTTTATGGGTCAATCCAAGAAATGATGTTTGGGCCTATTTTAGGGTCATTTTGACTTCATAGAGCTATAGAAAAAAAAAAATAATGCACCATTCTTCCTGTTTCTAGTCTCATTTGAAAGAAATCATCCAGGGCTTCATAAGAAGGGCAAATTTGAATATGTCAGGCCATAATTTCACGAGTTATTGAACCCCAAATTTAAACAATTGCCCAAAATGGCCATTTTTGGGCCATTTTCACTTCATTCCAAGCCATGTGTTGTCATGCCAAATAGTGCTAGACCACCATAAACTTATTTTTTCCTTAGTGGGAGGGTCATATCTAACATTTCCAAGTGGTTTAGCAATTTCATGGCCGGCATGATTTTTCCTATATCTTTCAATAGGAATTTCAACTCGTTGAAACGTGAATTAATGAAACTTTTTGACCATCAACTAGCATACTAAGAAGGTAGTTCCACTGTTTATATTACATCCAGCCAAGAGGGTCCCTATAAGGGTTATGTTCATAGAAATATTTTTACATACATTGACCTGAGCCTGTGTAAGCTTGAAAAAAAACTATTTTTCAACACCGGCCTTGCCTCATCACTTGTGTTTCACTGACATTTACCCATATATAGAGCAAACTACTGTAAATTTCTATACTCTCTACAATCCAAACAAAGTTATAGGGTATATGTAGCAACCCTAAACGTAAAATATTAAAGAAAATTAATTCAGGTTGGCTCTATGGGGTGTTGCTCAGTGAGTGAAATATGAGTGATCATCCAGCGCCGAAAGTGTCGCAGGAAGAGGAAAGCGACTTCCTGTTAACCGCCAATTGTAAACTGCATCCGGGGTCCTTCGTAAACAACTCAGAGGATCTCAAGCTTCAACTGAAGCAAGTTTATGGCAGATTTTACTGCAAAATACAAGATAAATTCTTCAGAAAGAAAGATAATTTGGATGAAATTCTTACAAAATATTGTTGAGGGGGTGTCTGGGTGTATGCAGATGTCTCAATTTGTACCGAAACCATGTGTTTTGGGCTCTATGGGTTGAATAGATCAGCGAGTGAAATTTCCAAGCCGGTACGGCCATTGGTTTGCGTGTACAGAGCCGTTTGCCGTGCCTGGTGTGGGTTTGGGGAAAAGTGATACGCGAGTGACAGGCCAGCCACATTGCCGAAAATGGCCTCTGTGGCTTGAAATCCTGTGTCGTTGGCTGTAAATTGATGTTAATTCTGTAGAATGAGGTGCCCCACGTGTGTTCCTACCTTTTTAGGCCATGTTTGGGCATTTTGAGTCGACCCCCCACCCCAAAGAAGGGGGGAATGGCAAAATTTTGTCAGAATTTTCACATTTTGGCCCCCCAAACGGCCTAATTTCTCTAGATTACGTGCTTTTTCCTTGTTATATTCCTTACCACACCTACTCTTAATCATTTTAGTGTGTTCAACCTATCCTGGGTAGTATAATATAGTCACAGTGCAGGCCTAAAGGTATTTGGCTACGTCGCGTCACTCATGTTTCACATACTACGATTATGGCCGCCACACAGCTCTATATACTCAGCCCAGGAATTTTCACTTGTTAGTATTCTAGATAGGCCTCTTCTCTAATATCTTGCCAGAAGTAATGAACATTGTGCAATAACTTCACTGCTTTTAGGTACATTTTCCCATCGTCACACGCGCTTCAATTTCTATTTTTTCATCAGAAAGGGCACCACCACCCCATCCAGCCTATTCATATTTCACCAAAAGATAGCTCTATGGTACGCCTAACTTACACAACAGCCAATATGTACAAACTACATACTTTTTTATTAAAAATATCTGGGGCTGTATTTTGAGTTTTGACTGGATATTCAGTCGTGGCTTGTGAACTGCCAACAGCAGAGGCTCAAACAATCCCTTAAAAAGAATGATTGGTCATGACCTGTGTTCAATCAGTTATTTAAATTATCACTACAGAAACTTTGAAAACTCAACATTATCAGGTGTGGCCAGTTTTCATTTATAACGCATACCTGTCAATTCTCACGCATTCGGTGTTAGTTTAAGTGGCGTATTTTCGTTCCTCTGCTGTAGTCAGCAATTGAAGCACCTATTACTAAAACCCCATAAGTCACACTTGACTTGACTTGACTTGTGGGGTTTTAGTTATCAGTGCTTCAATTATTCAATCAACGAGTATGTAGATTCTAGGGCAGAACTGAAGTCCTTGTGGAGGAGTTGGAAGCAATGGAATTGCATAAACACATTTCAAATGATATAATTTCATTTAAAGGATCGTGAAACACATGCATTGCTTCCAACACTGAGCAAAGAAAAGCGTGTGAAGTCCGAAGTCATAATCGCTCTGCGTTGTAAATGAAAACTGACCACACTTGTTAATGTTAACAGCTGGCCCGCGCAGAGTCGCTCATGTTGCGAAAAAGAGTTAAATTTTATTTTCAAAGGCATGGAGGAAACCCTAGATAGGCCAAATATGCGTATTTATACCCTTAATTTAATAGTAGAACATGTTTTGTGTATGTAGGAGTGATATGGATACAATCAAATGATGTATAATGGTGCTGAGGTGGACTTTAGAATATGTTGTCAGAGGTGAAACACAAGTGAAAAACGAGAGGTTTTCTGAGGGTCAGTACAGGGGCTGACTGAGCTGTTTAATTTATGGATGGCAAAGGGTAACTGTTTTGTATAATATACAAACTGTAGGCAAAATACAGTGATTTTGAAGAGTATCTGATGAGTTTTGAGGAAATGAGGGTAAAGTTAAGAATGTGAGTCAATTTTTTCCAACTTTTACCTTTTGCACTATATTCGATGACTCATAATTCAATACATTTTCAACTGTGGTTTTTGATTTTTGTACAATTCAAGTAACATATTGTAGTAGTTTGTAAACAAAATTTGGTGTAGATATGACAATTATTAATTGTACTTTTGATGTTGCATTTAATTTCATAATTCATGTTTCACGCGTTTCGGAAGGTTTTACGGTGCATGTGATAAAAACTGACCCATTAGGAGTTGGTGACTTGAATGAACCATTCCATAAAGCCAAGATATAGGGCTATCAAAAAAAGAAAGTGTTGTTAAGCATTACTGAGTTTGTTATTTTCATCCCCCTGAGCATCATTTCTTGGATTGACCGATATATGAGCATTAAAAGCAATGGAATGTAAACATTTTATGCTTTACATAAACGCAATAATTTTCATGGATATTTCTGGATAGGTGTAAAACTGGAAAACGCTATGTTTCCCGGCAAACATGACACGGATTGGTAGTTTGCTGACAGTAGATTTCTGGAAATGTAGCGACTTATCTGCAAATAGACATGTTGTTCGGCCATCACCTCAATACAATTTTATATTACAGAAACAATATTGGCGTGACGTAAAAATATAGATAAGAACTTACAATAAACTTTCACATCGGCATGCATCCGTTTCCGTTTATCCCCGCAACTGGCTTTGCAAACAATCGAGTTTTCGTGGATAGTGGATACGGGATCGAAGATGAGGAGGGATTCTGACTCGGTAGGATTTTCTGTCCTCCCAAATATTGGTTTATCTTCCAACGAAGCCCAGGTTAGAGTAGCTTTCTCGGAACAGTCCACAACCCTACACCTCAGCGTCTGACTGCCGCCGACCTGCAACACCATCTGCCGAGGCTCAACTTCCATGACAAATGATGTTGCTGTTTCAGAACAGAACGGTTTTTTATTAAATACATTCAATGCGAGGATTTTTGGTCATACAAGCAATAGGTCCCACGCTATCTTTAAATATCACAGGCTCCGTGAATAGTGCCAAACCAACTCATAGAGCAGTTTTATGCTACATGACAATCCATTGGAGTGAATTTAACGCTGGACCTCTAACGGTACATGCAGTATCAGAAATCCCATATATCCAAAAGAAAACAGTTCACCAACGGCTAAAATGTATTAAAAATATTACGAGGAAGATAGGTTATGAATCTTTAGACTTTCAAGTATTGTCCAGTATTTAAAGCACAAGCCAGCAGTTGCCTACCTGCCTCAGGTAATGCCAAAATCACAATTATGATAATAAACGTCATTGTGCGGAGCTGCTTTAACGGGAGGTTAAAGTAATCCAGCGCGAAGATTGGCTTTTAAACGTCGGTCAGCCGGTAGAGCAAATACGGATCTGTATCAGTGATAAAGTATTTATAGCCTGGGTCAGAGGGATATTCCAATGAAGAAAGGGGAAAAAATCGCAACTCCTCTTCAAAAGTACCAAAAATATCACGGATGAATTCCCCTACTCTTGGAACTCCTGAATGGCTAGAGTTTGACCGAAATTGTTCTCGTGTTGAAGGGCTCCCCCTCCAGTACGAGCTCTTAAATGGATAATAAATTGTTAGCGGTGGTGTATGTGGCGTTTCGTACATATTTAAATCCTGTTACTTATCAACAACTGCTGAGATCGTAAAAAAGGCCCCTCTAAACAGAATTCTCACATCAACGCCATGATTTGCTTTTTCACCCCATTTTACAGAACCAGTGCAGTCTGAAATACATACCCTCGGCATTACATGTCCAACAAATCGTATTTAAATCGTTCGCTCATTTTATGCATATTTTAAATCCTAAAATGCAATACAAGGCGATTAATGTACAATGTACAAATTTGGGGAAGAAATAATATTTATTTATTCCAAATACCTATATAACTTAGTAAAATTCTCGCACGCATCTTCAAACTTAATAACCAATGACGATCTTGCACACAAATCAATTTTCAGTGCTATCAGGAAGTCAAAAGGTCATTATTGACGATGTTAAATTTACCTTCTCTCCTCCGGCTTGACATTTTCCATTAATGTCAATGCTCTGCAGGTGCCCGGTGTTTTCTTCTCTAAGGACCTCAACTTTGAGTGCGATAGGTTCATTATTGGTAGTTATCATAAACATTCTACTTTATCAAAAATCAGATTTTATCGTTTGAAGTCAATGAAAAAGTTTCCTAATTACAAGCTGAATAAAAAGTTGTTTTTATAGCATCTCTGAACATAATTAACATACAAATAGCGTATGGTTAACAGTGAAAATTATCTATAGACTAGGGGATACCAGGTCTAGTTATTACCCTTTTTCTTTTAACGGCTGTAGAATTGACATTATCAGGTTTTTGTTATCAATATGCACTGTAAAGATAGAAAGTGTATTAGACTACATGACTGATCTGCAGCAACCCCTATATTCTGTGCATGTGTAATGCTGGTGAGGGAAAAATAGACTCCTGTCACCTGTAACAAACTACTCCATATATGGGGCTGTTTGATACAGAAGGGTTGTTTGTCGCAGGTTGTGGGACATTTTGTCACACTAAGAATTTGCATAAGTGAGACGTGTTTCCCACTTAAGTAGTCAAGTTAAGGGGGATGCCTTGCAGTGACTTTGTGGGATAATAGTAGTAAGTCATTCAATGAGGTAATTTGATCTTTCCCAAGTTGTTGCATTTTTGGGGGCAAGTTCTTACTGCAGCAACTTGGGTGTATCAACTAGTCCATCAGCAACCCTTCGCCATTGTCCTGATATTTTGAAATGTTAAAGTGCAATCTTTACATGGGTGAGTCATGACACAGCGGCTAATGTCTTCCTCTCTCATAATCCAGAAAATCTTGGGTACGTATCAATTACACTTGATGTGATTCGAAATCTCCCAAACACCAAGAAAGTTACTTTTTCAAACATTTTTCTGAAACACTAACCTGAGACTTTCGACGTAAGTCCTTCTGTCACGTAAAAACGCGGGTCACCTCTGCGGAGCAGCAGGAAAAATTTGAGCGCCGTCAGCGTTTTATTATCGGAACTATTTAGAAAGTAACAACACGGACATGTACTAACTAGACTCGGTCTCCCCTACTTCTATGCATGTAGTCCGTTTCATTATCTGCCCAATTTCTTCTGAACTCAATAGGAATAATTCCCTTTCTAAAAAAACAAATATAACTTTTTGGCAAATAGAAATTCTCTGAAGTATTTGGCATAAATGTTCTTTCTGTCAAGCTTTATTCATGTAAGCCTTATAGATACTCTATACAGCCAGAAATGTTTTGACTCTTCACAGGAAACTCGCTGACAGACAGCAAAAATGGACAGTTTGAAATATGCGAAATTTTTGCTGAATTTAGAACTAATTGATTAGTATGGCCTGCTGATACTGATATTCAGTCCCCATTCAAGAGCACTGCAATGAAAATGGGGGAATGCATTTTCAAAAACACAGCTGAAAGTCTATTCCATCCGCCCAATCTGACCATTTCATTCCAAATTCAATTCAAATATATACAATTTAAAAATGTCCATTTTTTACGTATGTCAATGAGGTTTCAGTAAAGTATCAACACGCTTTTGGCAACGGATGGATGGATGAACAGACAGACAGACAGATATAGTCTCACACACATCTCCCACATAGAGAGGTCAGAGCAATTCCAACGAATACAGAAATTCAAGCAGCATTTATTAGTTTAACAGTACTAATCATGTGGTCTCCACAATGGCAGTGACGAGGTTCAAGCACAAAAGCAATATTTTGACTGAAAAAATCTTTCGTAACCCCGTTTTTGGGACCCTCTTTCATTATCTACAGATGTTACAAAGGTTGTTCTCATGCTGTCTATACAAACATTCTCTGGTAACTGCTCTTCAATACAAACACTCTTTGTTTACCTCATGTTGAACATTTCTTTCACAGAATAACTAATAACAGGATTTTAGGCAAAAACACATACCTTCAATTAAAATTTTTTTCTCACAATAAATAGATATTGTAAATGAGAACCAAATTGCCCCTGAATGAGCACTGCAGTAGTATGCTGCTTAGCAACAAGGGAGAGCATTGATCTTCTATTACCAATACTAAGGCAGAACCATCCTGATTGCGTCTGTCAGTGAAACTGGGTGTTTGTGGCGCTGTCGGGGCGCAATGAAGAGCGAGTGTTGAGTTAACCTTCTTTGCTCAAAGTTTTAATTGGTGTTTCAGAAGGTCTGCTCATAGATATGCTGTTGCGTATGTTTGACTGAGGAAGGTTAAAGGCTGCTGGTGAAATATAAATGAACTTCCCAGAGACAGTGGGATATGCGGGGGCCCACCACTCATGCTGAAAAATTAGTTACTGATAAGAGCCTGGTCATCATGATAACACGAGTGCCAGTGGAGAGGTGAAAAACCTGCATGACTGTACTGCTATTTTCAGAGCACATTCTGGCTTGGCATCAGGATCAGTGCCAACACTTCACTTAGATGAGATGTCCTACATACCATTACAATCAGGAGGGAGCTGACAGAGAATGCTTTCTGTGCTTCATACTGTGTTTTCAGTTGAATCGATACCTCATTAGTCATCACACAACAACACAATACAAGCTTGTGTCACAGTGACCACCTCGGTCGGATTCAACCGTGGACAAACGTGAGTGGAGATAGCAGGTAGTCTCACAGAAAAATCCTCGAAGGGGAAACCACAGCTCATATCGATACTTCAGTTAGCACATCAAAGCACCAGATTACACTCAGAATATCGACAGTAAAAGCCTCCTACACCAGTAAAGGTCTGATCACTGGCCTTTCAATATAAATTAGGAACCAGTAAGGTCATGCGCTACCTATCTACATTTTCAACTCAACATAAGAATAATTTGTTGCATTTATGCCTGGCTGTTTTCAAAATTCTGATTTAGCTCTGTGTTCATTTCACAGTCTGAAGATTTTTTTTTATTTTTGTATTGGCACGGAGACAACTTAAATTTCAGAAGAGAGTGATGTATGGGTAATCGCGGTGAGTGCGTTTGATGATGGAAACTGATTTTCTTCAGGTTTGTTTTGTTACATAAGTAAACCATGAAAAGTGCCGTGCTTCATACCTGAGACTATTCCAGAATTTCCACAAGGTTGAATTACTGAGACTAAATCTAAAAACAATCTTGACACATTAACCCATCTCAAGTTCCTCTTAATGCATGCTTGGCAACTTTATTGTGGTTGGGCAAGTGAGATCAGAAAGTTTAATACTTCTGAAAGAGTTTCCAGTGGCAACGTGTACAGCAGCATAGCTGCCAGAGGGACTCACAGAGGTGAACTCCGCCTCATTAGTGCCGTTATCTGAAAAACCTCAGGTCCGCTGAAGCGGATAAACTCATTAGCAAATCTCTGATTGTGACCCGAAACACATCTCCCTTTCACCATCTGCATAAATTTCTAAAGAATTCAACTGTCTTTGTCCCTATACCACAAAAACGAGTATATCTATTCGCACCAACTGTGATTGTTTGGCCACTCCAATCATGTGTCAGTCTTCTGTCTTGTTAGTCAGCAGAGAATCACTGATGTCATAATGAAATAAAACTATTTGTGACAAGCTTATGTTTCCAAATGAGCTACTTTAAATCGAGTCTTAGTCTTATTCAGCAGACAAAGATGCACATTAGTTTTAGTCAAATTTAAAATATTTTAGTCTGGTTTAAACAGCTGACAAAAAGTCATAACATTCTACCCAATATTTTTTCAACTTTTTGTCACATTTGATCATCCACCTTATAGCCACAACAATCATTTCCTTAGGCTACCACTTTGAATATTTTTAGTACTAACCTTAAATAAATCATTGAACATTTAATTTGATTATAAATTCAGGTTTACATTAACAACATTGTTGTTAGTTTCACAATTAACAAAGCCATGAGAACCATCTTCCTGCCGTCACCTACCATATTGGTCGGCACATATCCCTGTCATTCAACCAATTAAGTACAAATGACAAGATTACAATGCATTCATTGGTTATATTTTGAGACGCACGCCATAGAGAAAATATCTTGCATTCTGAATGTCAGTGTCCAACATTTTAATTCCATCTTGTCTAGTCAACAAAAAGAAACACAAATTTTGTCATAGTTTTTATTATCAAGGACCTATTTTAAGGTCGTTATCATCTTGTCTATGTTATGGAATAAAGGTTGTTAATGAACAATTTTCGTCTCAATTTTTGTTGACTGAATTATCACTGATGCAAACCAAACTTGAATACAGCCATTAATAGGCTTATCATTGTCAGGCAGAATATTTCAAAAATGTTCTTAATCACAAGAAATACAGTGCTATGAAAAAGTATTTTCCCCCTTCTCAAATTTTTCTATTTTTGCATATTTGTCACTTTTAAATGCTTCTGATCATCAAACTAATTTTAAGATTGGACAAAGGTAAGTCAAGCAAACATAAAATACAGTTTTTATATGATGATTTAATTTATTTAAGGAAAAAGTTATCCAACCCTACCTGGCCCCATGTGAAAAAATAATTGCCGCCTTAGTTACTAAACCTACAAATCAAACAAATGTAATTGAAAATAAGATTCAATTTCCGTAGATACACCCAGGCAAAATTCCCCACCCGCACGGTTAAATCTAAATGCCATGTAAAAAGAACCTGCCTGGCATTTTAAAGCAGGTAAAAAGCTGCACATGATGCTGCAATCTAAAGAAATTCAAGACCAAATGAAAGACAAAGTCGTTGACATCTATCAGTCTGGTGAGGGTTTCAAAGGCATTTCTAAGGCTCCGGCACTCAAGTGAACCATGGTAAGGGCCATTATCTACAAAATGAGAAAACCTGGAATGGAGGTCAACCTTCTGTGGTGTGGCCGGCTGACCAAAATTGGTCTACATGCGCGTTGATGACTCATCAGGGAGGTCACAAAAGAACCCAGAATAACCTCAAAAAAAATTGCAGGTCTCACTTGCCTCAGTTAAGGCCAATGCATAGGATTCCACAATATGAAAGAAACCAGGTAAAGACAGCATTCATGAGAGAGCTGCAAGGCAAACACCACTGCGGACAAAAAAGAATGCAAAGGCTCATCCTCATATTTGCCAAAAAAAAAAAAAAACATCTTGATGACCGCAGAAACTTTTTGAATGATATTGCGGGGACTAGTGAGTCAAAAGTGGAGCTTTTTGGAAGACATGGATCCCATTGCATCCAGTGTAAAACCAGCATAGCATCCCACATTAAGAACATCATAGCAACAATCAAACATAGTGGTGCCAGTATGGTGTTCTGAGGCGGCTTTGCTGCTTCAAGACCTGGGTGATTTGCCATAATTGATGGAGCCAGAAATTCTGCTCTTTACCAGAAAACCTTGGCGTAGAATGTCCAGCCATCAGTTCATGAACTAAAGCTCAAGCGAAGTTGAGTCACACAGTCAGACAATGATCCAAAGCGCAGAAGCAATCCACCTTTGAATGGCTCAAAAGCAACAAAATGAAAGTTTTGGAGTGGCTAGACAAAGTCCTGACGTGATTACAATTGAGATGCTGTTGCCTGACTTTAAACAGACAGTTCATGCTGAAAAAACCTTGAATTTGGCTGAATTAAAACAATTCTGCAAGGAACAGTGTGCGAAAATTCTGCCATAGGAATGTAGAAGACGAATTGCCGGCAGTCACAAACATTTGACAGCAGTTGTTGCCACTAAGGGCAGCACAACAAGTTATTAGGCTTAGGGGGCTGATTATTTTTTCACAAGTGATATAGGTTTTGAAAACGTTATAAATCTTTAATAAATGATCATTTTAAAGCAGCATTTTGTATTTACTCACATTGTTTTTGTCCTATATTAAAATTGGTTGGTTAATCTGAAACATAAAATATTACTAATAAGCAAAAGTAGATGAAATCAAAAAGGGGCCAATAGTTTTTCACAGCACTGTTTCTCATTCATTGCTTGATTCTCTGAGGAGCCACACTGAGCATTTCTAAAAATTGCACACAACTGTGCCTCGTCACTGTAAATGAGTAATCTCCTTAACATGAACACTCATACACTGCTGCTTATGCGGCTGATGTTTCTGTGGGGCAAGTGTCATTCTGGGAACGATAAACACGCTGAATAAATAAGCAGCAAGTAGCTCTTACTGTTAAGCATACAATTCTGTTTGAACTATTTAACCACGATAGGATTGAAATGCACTTACTGTCATTAAAATACCAGAAAACGTTTAACGTGTTTAACGTTCAATTCATTTTATGTTTGTGATCATACATATATTATAAAAAATGATACCAAAGCCATAATGTTATTTTTTCTTACTTTTCATCGCTTGAGAGATGCTCAATCCCAGAAATCTCATTTAATGGTTTTTCATAAACAGCATTATTCAAGTAATTCAAAGGGAAAGCATTATTATACTTGAATATATCAGAGGTATTTTAGGAAAAGCTTATCCTCAGTAAGTTCAGATCAAAACCTTGAGAATAAACCTTCAGAAGCCCCGAGATGCCAAATTTGCTTTGATCGATGTATCAATTTGGGCCAGATAGCTCTTGGTAAGTTTAGGTTAGATCCAATCTTGTAACTTCAGAGTGGCCTTCATGAAAACTTATTTTTTGCAAAACTCACAATAACTTTCTTATGACTCTGTGCTTTAGGGCATGCTGGCAACCCTTAAATATATCAGGCTTATGGATTTTGGCAGGTTTTCCTCTGGCCCAATATAAACTTAGGTTACCAAATTTTACATTGAGAGCCTACACTGTGAGCAATTTACCAAGCATTTTAATTAAGAAACTCAGGCTGCCGCATGGAATCATGATGAATATAAGCTACTGGTGATAATGCTCGGACTAATCCTCCTTTGGAATTCAAAGACATTTTCTGATTGAAGTGGCAAAAATAAAAATAAAATATTTAAAAATCTGTAAATAAAATGTTCGCGTAATATTTGGTATATAATAGCCAACAACATCGTTTATAATGCACGTTCTCATTTTTTCATATACAGCACCAACATATAAAATACATAGGCTAGGTCTCAATTGTGTCATTTTCAATGTTGACCTATCTAGATCTCCTCCTCGGTTATCTTCAAGCGATATTCTTTCAGCACATGAACTTCTAACTCTTTAGAGCTCTGCAACACATAGCCACCTGACACTTGGGGAATTCACCTATGTGAATCAAAAAACACATCGAGTCGAGCAACTCATCTGATGCACAAGATCTCCCGAGAAAATGGATCCTATTGACTAAGCGCAGCAATCCTGCATCGGCAACCTCATATTTATCAATTAGGGAAGCCTCGCCTGATAACCAAGTTGGCCATAAGCGTTATGGCCCCTGGTCTCTTTTCTGTCAGTTTTTTTCCACTTGTATGCTGGTTTAACGTCTGCTTTCAATAAAAACGATAATTTCATCAATATAGCTCGTATAAATGACCTCAGGTTTTACGGGTTCATAAATTTGCATAGGTCCATTGCCAGTAAATGTTTAGTGAGTAGTCCCAGTTCAGTTCACTTCTCCGAGGAAAGTTCTTCTGCTGTTCTGTCTCGGTAAGAGATGAGAGACAGTGTTGATTGGAACAGGCTCAACGCCAACCGTAGATCCTCTCCATAATTCACCTCTTAAAACCGATCTGAATGACTTCCTAAATTCTTCGTTCTTCCATGTGTATAGAAACGGATTGGATACGCAGAGGGCGCAGAAGACCACCCAAGTAGCAGTCCGAGCCATAGTAGGTTAGGTTATTATAAGACCCACAAATAAAACCCAAAAGAGTGGCTCGGTTGTGAGTAAAAAGATGCAACACACAGCCAATACGTAAAACCCAAGGCGCTTGTCCTTCCTTGGAAAGGTGTAAACCCCTGCAGGGAGATTGTTCACAATTTGGAAATTCAATATGCTGACTCTCTTCGCGGTAATCTGTACTTTGCGAAATATTTTGAAATAACAATACAAGACAACCAGAGTATGGACAAAAATGGTGAGCGCAATGATACCAGCCGAAAAAGGATTTGACAGTACGGATCCTCTGGTGTTGGATGTCGCAACCGGTAGATCAAAGCATCTTTCTTCAGGGAAAAGAGAGGATGAGAGCCAGGGCAACAGACATCCAAGCGATATAAGCCAAGACGCACAGATCATCCACTCTGTATGTCTTTTCTGATAAAGCGACATGTATGTTGCTGGGATTTTAGTAATTAAGACGTATCTGTTCACTGCAACGAGTGAGTGAGAGAGAAGAGAGACTGTGATTCCAAGAAACAGGACAGCTTCTTTAAAAGCGTGGTACCCGATCGAGGTAGGCATCCCAGTGGAGATAAACACAGCCTCGTGAGGTATCCAAAACGCGCACACCAAAAGATCAGCGACGCAGCCGTTCACAATGAATGCATTACTGCAGGTCCTGAGTTTTTTAAAAGACAAAACCAAGTAGATCACCAAAACGTTTAACGTTGTTCCGAGCAAACACATCAATGAGTAGATTGTAGTGATGAAAATACTAATTTTGTCACCCATCTCACATCCAGACAGTGCCTCGGAATCGTTCCTTATTCTCGTGGACATGGTTTATAAGTAGATGGTTTCGTTATATATTACTGATGAAAATTATTGGTCAAATCAATTTAGCTCCACGATAACCAAGAGATGATAATCGCAAGCGAAACTCTAAACGCTTGTGATGCTCCTGTGGTGGGAAGAAAGGACGCCTCTGCAAAGGCGTTGAGCTCATCGAAGCTTCCAATCGGTTGAGAATAAGGTTTGAACTCCATCATATAGTCGGGCGATCATGAATAATTCAGTGCAAAAAAGCGACTGCGGTTAATCATCCATACTCATTAATGAATAATAAACAAATACGCATGTATATAAACACGCGAATAAAGAAGCCTAAATCAAACCATTTTTTTAAATAACAGATTTTTGGAACGTGAAGACAGAAAAAAAATACATAAATGTCAACCTTTTTCGATATTTAATGTGGCCTTCCAACATATTCAAATGAGGGGGTTGAAAAATTGAAAGTTCGCCTCTAAAATCTGGAATTTATTCCGACCCTCCCTTGCAAAAAAAAGTTAAAGTTCCTTAGAAATTATCCTATGCGCACCGCTTTCTTTCTTTCTTTCTTTCTTACTATGTGAACATATGTACGGCAGCTGATAGCCTATTCTGCTGCTGTTTGCACTATACAAACGCCTGATCGACTGACAGAGCTCATGGCTTTGCCCAATTTCTGTTTCATGCTGTGTTTTTATCGTGAGTGCTTGATTAACTGCTGCACACCAAATCGCATTTTAATCCACAATTAATAAAGTGAAGAGAAGTGATAAGATTGTGGTCTCGGGCCTGACTCAGCCATTCCAAGAGTGGAGTTTTGCTGGAAAGTGCAATTTCCCCTCATCATCTGAGTCAAACAGTTATTTTTTTTTTCCTGTGTTAAGGCCAATAATTTCAACATTTATTTCTTATATTCATGTGCCGTTAAAAATGTGCCCCCTTCCCGATTTCTTGTTATTTTGCATATTTGTCACACTTAAATGTCTCAGATCATACAAATCCTCTACACTCACATCATTCAGCAGCACACAGTTGAAGAATACAACCCAACTTGCTCTTTCGCAAGGGTTTAAATACTTTTCTAAGGGTCCAAAATCTTTAAATTATTGTGGAAAATTTATACTGTCGGGATTTGGATAAAAACACGTCAATCAATAGCCTAGATAATTACCGGGTAATAGTTCAGGTCGACGTGAACTACAACTGCGCTTTATGCAGATGAGGCAGAACAGCATTCGAGACTGGATATCAGTAAGGTATAGTATGAGGTTGTGAGGAACAAAATAATTTGTCGCAGGATGAATCTTCGCGTAATTCAATGGTGGGGAATAACGCATTTTAAATATCTAATGGCTATAATTGCTTTTAGAACGATATAGTATCAATACCATGTTGAATTTTGCTTCAGAAAACTGATTTTTTCACTACTCAATTAAGATAAGGTGCACTTTATTGAAGCCTGTGGGGTAATTTGTCCACTGTATTTGACCCATCCTATTGTTAGGAGCAGTGGGCAGCCACAGAGCGGCGCCCAGGGACCAACCTTTGGTCTGTTATAGCTGAACTGGTTACAGTAAAGGTCAATGTTTTTTTTCTATCACAAGAGATCATTTTTATTAAAGCTATAGTATGCAACTTTTACATGTCCGTTTCATCCAGAGCCACTACTACAGGAGATGACACAATGCTGATTAAGCCAATTGGCTCCTCTAACATCTCACTGCGTTTTTCAGTATTTGTTGTTTTGTATTGTGTGTCAACCAGCGACATTCCCGCGCTGGCACACAGGAAATGATGCGTTTTATTTCAAAACAAGAAGGGAGGGAGACGAAGAGCGGAGAGTCTCCCAGCAAGAGGGCTTCGGACTCCACATGATTTGTTTTGTTTGGACCGCCATTTTGGCAGTAAAATGGCCAGCGTCGCAGATTTCAAGCCTTCTGAGTTCACAACTCACTAATTCGAACGATGTTGGAATTTATGTCGAAAAACTAAATCGGTTAAATATTACGAACTCGGAGATTTATGGAATAATTCGTCAGAACTTGCATTTTGCGTAGTTACTAGTGCTGATGAGATGAAGCTTCATGAAGCGTTGAAGCTTTCCAGCCAGTTGTGTTTAAGTGTGGTTCATTTCTTAAGGTTTCTAATGTACTCTAGAGACCCCTATTGGTCAATAAAAACACAAAGGAATTGTGCTTTCGAGGAAATGATAGGAAATGATAAGTAACTAAAAGATACTTTCGGGGACTAGACAGACAGCAGTGAAAGTGCTTGAGAAACAAAGAGCTCTTTATTTTTGTTTAAAGGAGCTATATGTAAGGTTGAGGCCAAAACTGGTAACTTAAGTGCAGTCACATTCAAAATAGTGCAGAGCGCAGTATCCCCTCCTCCTCTCCCCCAGATGAGAGGTTGCCAGCTAGGTTGCCGGATCCAGCAAGAACGTCTACTACACGGAGCTACCATGGCTACGTTTCAATATCATCACTGATTTGCTCTGACAGGGTTGTGTTCAGTTCAGTTTGGAAAAGATCGAGGCTAATGACTAACTTTAGCAATGGTCATATTGGTCAACTTGCTCATCACTCTTCTGTGTCGATGGCCCACTAAAGTCCATACTGTAAAATGCGTAAAGAATGAATGAGGACTCATTTGACTGATGTACTGTCTCAATTACATTTCATATTGCCATAATGGCTGTGCTAATGTTGGAACGGTTTCCACAGCGTCTCAGCATAATGCCAGAAAAACGTACTAATAATGCATTGCTAATGTCAGCAATGAAGAGCCACGGTTTTTATTTCTACAACAATTTGTTACCTAATCAGTTCGATGACCCATGGTCACCTGCATACGCAGTAATGTACCATGAACGAACATGCATAACGTTATTCGACTGTAGAGAATATTTGAAATTTCCGTGCCAGCGTTAAATAGAACAAGCTGCTGACATTGTCAAGCAATATCCCCCGCAACTGGCATTGCATTTTTGAATAGAGAATGTTTATATGCATTTAGATTTCTAAAGAACTGTACTAATCGCAAAGCTGTTAATTTCCTTGCAAAAAAAATAGGCCGGAGAGTATGCATCAGAAAACTCTGAAAATTATACCAAATTGTTTTCATGACACACCTTTATGTCACCTCGATGCGAAATATGATCACAATCGGATGATTAGTTTTAAATTTATAGCCAAGACGGGACACATTACAGATTTTCCGCAAATCTGACGCTTTTTGACCCAAAACGCAAACAATTGTAAAGATATTTTCAAAATGGTTTTTCATGACACACCTTTATGTGGTTTTACACCTCGATGCGAAATATGATCAGAATCGAATGATTAGTTTCAAAGTTATAGCCAAGACTGCACACATTACAGGTTTCCCACAAATCTGACACTTTTTGACCCAAAACGCAAACAATTGTAAAGATATTTTCAAAATTGTTTTTCATGACACACCGTTATGTGTTTTTACACCGTGATGCCAAATATGATCAGAATCGGATGATTATTTTCAAAGTTATAGCCCAGACACGACACATTACAGATTTCCCACAAATTTGTCGCTTTTTGCCCCGAAATGTGAAAAATTACAAAATTATTTTCAAAATTGTTTTTCATGACACACCTTTATGTGGTTTTACACCTCGATGCCAAATATGATCAGAATCGGATGATTAGTTTCAAAGTTATAGCCAAGACAGGACACATTACAGATTTCCCACAAATCTGACGCTTTTTGACCCAAAACGCAAACAATTGTAAAGATATTTTCAAAATTGTTTTTCATGACACACCTTTATGTGGTTTTACACCTCGATGCGAAATATGATCAGAATCGAATGATTAATTTCAAAGTTATAGCCAAGACTGGACACATTACAGGTTTCCCACAAATCTGACGCTTTTTGACCCAAAACGCAAACAATTGTAAAGATATTTTCAAAATTGTTTTTCATGACACACCGTTATGTGTTTTTACACCGTGATGCCAAATATGATCAGAATCGGATGATTATTTTCAAAGTTATAGCCCAGACACGACACATTACAGATTTCCCACATATTTGTCGCTTTTTGCCCCGAAATGTGAAAAATTACAAAATTATTTTCAAAATTGTTTTTCATGACACACCTTTATGTGGTTTTACACCTCGATGCCAAATATGATCAGAATCGGATGATTAGTTTCAAAGTTATAGCCAAGACAGGACACATTACAGATTTCACACAAATCTGACGCTTTTTGACCCAAAACGCAAACAATTGTAAAGATATTTTCAAAATTGTTTTTCATGACACACCTTTATGTGGTTTTACACCTCGATGCGAAATATGATCAGAATCGAATGATTAATTTCAAAGTTATAGCCAAGACTGGATACATTACAGGTTTCCCACAAATCTGACGCTTTTTGACCCAAAACGCAAACAATTGTAAAGATATTTTCAAAATTGTTTTTCATGACACACCGTTATGTGTTTTTACACCGTGATGCCAAATATGATCAGAATCGGATGATTATTTTCAAAGTTATAGCCCTGACACGACACATTACAGATTTCACAAATTTGTCGCTTTTTGCTCCAAAACGTGAAAAATTACAAAATTATTTTCAAAATTGTTTTTCATGACACACTGTTATGTGTTTTTACACCTTGATGCCAAATATGATCACAATCGGATGACTAGTTTTGAAGTTATAGCCCGGACACGACACATTACAGATTTCCCACAAATTTGTCGCTTTTTGCTCGAAAACGTGAAAAATTACAAAATTATTTTCAAAATTGTTTTTCAAGACACACCTTTATGTGGTTTTACACCTCGATGCCAAATATGATCAGAATCGGATGATTAGTTTCAAAGTTATAGCCCGGACAACAAACGTGTCGGACGGACTGACGGACGGACGGACGGACCCCATTTTTATGTAATATAATAATAATTAAGTTGGCCAAACTGAGCTGAATCTTACCTGCCCAGGAGAAAATGAGCAACTTCGGCGTCAGTCTTCTAATTCTTCTCTGCTTTCAGCCGTCTTCATCTTTCAAAGGCATGTCCTATACAGATCCTCGTTTTGTTTCTGACTTTCTCACGAAGTGTCTCGGAATCACATCGAGGCCTTTTAGGTTTAGTAACGTCAGACATTTGCACTCCGAAACGCTGCTTGCTGCAGTTCAGGGGTAACTGGCAACCTGGATGCCGAAACATTACTGACTTCGTGATTGGGAGATAGTTGGAGGGCGGCGCAACCGGCCAAAACACAAAATGAAAACATAAGCATTAGTAGTGGGCTGCAACTTCGGTTTTGTAATGAGAATATTCCGGCTGGACAACTGTTGTCAGTGATATAAGTATTTGAAATTAACATCATTCCTTAATGTCTGGTGATATATCGGGGCTATTTCATGATTAATCAACATACATTTCTTACATATTGCTCCTTTAATAATAAGCATTTCCCTAATAATAAAATAAAAAACTATCAAATAAAGGGGATTTATTATATATTGGAAATTATTTGAAAAGGTTTGAAAATATGACATCACATAATAGTCGAACAATATGACCTAGTAGCCTCACTAAGCGACCTCATTTGGTGAAATCAAATCAAAGTATTCCTGAACGAGTGAAACTCTTTCTTGCTGGCTCCTCTGCTAGTAGACAAACTTACACACCGCACAAAATTGCAAACCGCACTGACAAATTTGAACTACGAACAAAAATCCAGGAGCTGCAGAGGAGAATCAGGACATTTTATACTTGAATCACTCACCATAGTGAACCCCCTTCTCGAAGCAGCATCCCATACGAGGCTTCGAACGTAATGAGTGACGCCATTTCGCTGAGATGATACAAGCCTCGACACGGAGCTCTGTAATGGAGTGCTTCACATTTTTGATACAGGCTCCGAAAAGACAGACACGGATTTGTATTTGTGTCGCTTTCCCTCAGTGGAGAGCCCTGAAGGGAGAAATTGGGCTGAGGGCAGACACGGATGTTGCCTTGCTGCTGTTGGATAAGTTAGTTACTTAGTTTATAAGACATTACGAGTAGAGTCATTCCATATGAACTCAACCAGAGGTCCCATAATGACCGACTCGGATTTGGCTAAAAAAATTTGTACTGGTACCTTAACATATATGATGAACATGGGCAAAATATTTTGTCAAAATTCTAAAGGGTTTTTGTGCTGTGGCTCTTCAAAATAGGGTGGTATACCCCATTTTTGACCCTTGCCAATCTCGCATGTTTAAGAACAGCCATATTTGGATGCCAATATCTTGGGAATGAAATGAGTTGTGAGCTTGAAAAGTGGTATAGTATGTAACTAGCACCCAGGCTTTCAGGATCTGTCATCAGAGAAGTCCTATCTCCTCTAGTTTTTGAGGTGTGCGAAAATGAAAATTTCAATTTTCAGGGGGTAACTGTCATGCTACAATAAATCACAACCGTTTATTGGGGTATCTGCATTCCTTCTATTTAGGCACATGACTATCTGTAGAAAGTTTTTGTACAGTATTGAAATCATAATTTAGGAGTAAGAGAGCTCCAAAAATGTCTCCGACTGAAAAAATGCAATTTAAGACCGATTTTTAACAGTCAAAATCATAGCATAGTGATTTACCCAAGACAACAATTTTTTTTCTATATAATTGGACATATATGTCAATCATCTGGTCAAAAAATCTGATTGTTTTCTCATCTCTTTCATATGAAAATAATTTTATGAAATGAAGGCGTTTTTTATCCCCACGACAGCTTGCGTTTTAACTACTTTTTTGTCTGAAATGCAGAAAATGTGAGGCATTTCTACTCTGAACACATAGATTTGATGGCATCCACAATTTAGTAAGCCAGTTTATCCAAAAATGTAAATAAAATTGAGTTCATAGCCCAAATGAAGGCAGCTTCTTCTGAACTGATTCAGTGTCTTGGTCAGCAAGCTTATAAAACTTTGCGTTCTGCCCCTGGAGCTCTGGTGCAGACACAATGCATATGATGTTCTGGAATGGAACCCAACAGGTATTCTGACGAACAGAAGGAGGCCAGGAGAGAAGTCCAGTCTTAGAATGTTTCATGAAGTTGACAAAGACATCACAGTTTTCATCTGACCGCTCAACAATGCAGCCCACAAACCAATCCTTGTCATAAATGCACGCAACATACTTTCAAAGCGTGTCATATAAACCTTTTCATGATGGAGACAGATTTGGTCAGCTTCATCAAAGGACATGCCACACCGCCAAGATAGAATCCTTCTGTCATCAGGTTCAAGTTCACTTATTTTAATGAAACCAGTCTTTCTGCAGTGTGTTCTCTTGGGACATTCCTCACCCAGAGAAACACAAATTTTGCACATCTCAGTTGCCATGCTGAATCTCAATGAACTGAATGAAGCTTCTCTTGTTTTCAATGTTTGGCTGATGCAATGCTGAAATAAAGATGATGTAATACATGGTTAGCTGATGAAATACCTGATAAGCTGATGTAATACAAGCAAAAGCAGTCAGTCATCACTCATTTGCACACCTTCTATGTAGCCTAGTACCATTAATAAGAAACAGGAAGTCTCAATAGCTAGTTGTCTAAGGGCGAAAAGTGTCAATAATTGATATAATTATTTACATATAAAGGAGTTGAGAAAACAATCAGATTTTTTGACCAGATGATTGACATATATGTACAATTATATAGAAAAAAAAATTGTTGTCCTGGGTAAATGACTACGCTATGATTTTGACTGTTAAAAATTGGTCTTAAATTGCATTTTTTCCAGTCGGAGCCATTTTTGGAGCTCCCTATTTACCACCCCATTTTGAAGAGCCACAGCACAAAAACCCTTTAGAATTTTAACAAAATATCTCGTACATGTTCATCATATATGTTAAGGTACCAGTACAAATTTTTTTTAGCCAAATCCGAGTCGGTCACTATGGGAGATTTCCAGACTTTGGTTGAGTTCATATGGAATGACCCAGTAGGATGTGTTGCTGTTACTTGTACTGGACCTAGTACTTTCTTATCTTCTTGAAAATGGTGGCATGAATGTAATGTAATGTTAGCAGCCTGGTGTTCGTCACATTGTGTAGCGAGAGAGCGTAGTGAGCAGTACTTGGTGTGTAGCGAGTATTACTCTGTACCGTGGTGAACAGTACACAGTGTGTAGTGAGTGTGACTCTGTACCGTGGCGAACAGTATACTGTGTATAGCAAGTGTGACTCTGTGTACTGTGGCTACTGAAGACCAACAGACAAAAAACTTCTGCGGACTACCACTGGGTCTTTTCATCCACTAACCTGTCAGGTACAAATTAGCTGGCACCTTGTCTCCCGTTTGTAATAGGCTAACTAAACATACTAATTTGCGTTTCTGTGGCAGAAAAAGTCATACTCCTCCTCCGAAGAGTCTTACCTTTTTATTTTTTCACTGGCTGTCCTTCTTCAAACAGAATAAAAATTTTGTGGAATCGAGCAGCACGGTGGCGGAAGGGTAGCAGTGGGGAGTGGGGGGGCGAGGTACACCTGGGCATACGTCATATGGAAGTGCCGGCTGTATTGTTCCAATAATGCAAAATTCCTCTAGGGGGCGACAGAAGTTACGCACTATAGCTTTAACTGCTGGATAGGTACAATGGGCAAGTATATTTGGCAGATTACACATCAGGCTTGGCTGAGCATTTTAATTCATACAATTCCTGTGTGGGACTTAACTCCTCCATATTCTAAATCAGCAACAGGCACTGCTTCCTTGAGAATACTCTACCAGTTTCTGGTGTGCCATCTATTGATAAAATAGTGCAACTGCGAGTGTAAATAGAGCAGCTCTATGTCCATTAGCGTCTACATCTGCGCAGAGGGGTTAAGGGTCAGAGGCTCACTGCATACCACTGTAAAACCTGTAACACCACCGCTAGGGGGACATTGGGGTTTAGATATTAAAGTACCAATAAACACACGAAGGAGACTTGCACAAAGGATGCTCAGAAAAAAGATCATTTGGTCGTGGAGCACAATAAGGAGGCACTTAGGCAACAATGAGCTGCATGGTCGAGTTGCTAGAAAGAAGCCATTATTGCACCAATCCCACAAAAAAGCCCACCTAAAATATGCTAGACAACACTTTGACATAACTCACAACCTCTGGAAACTGTCCTTAGGAGTCATAAGACTAAAATAGAACTTTATGGACACAACCATAATAGCCATGTTTGGAGGGCAGTCAACAAGGCTTATGGTGAAAAATATACTATTCCCACTGTAAAGCATGGTGGTGGCTCTCTGATGTTTTGGAGGTGTGTGAACTCAAAAGACACAGGAAATCTCGTGAAAATTGGTGGCAAGATGCAGCATGCTATCAGAAAATACTGGCAGAAAATTTGCATTCTTCAGCACAAAAGCTGCGCATGGGATGCACTTGAACTTTCCAGCATGACGATGATCCAAAGCACAAGGCCAAGTTGACCGTTAGTGGTTACAGAAGAGAAAGATGAAGGTTTTTGAGTGGCTATCACAGTCTCCTGACCTCAATATCATCGAGCCGCTTTGGGGAGATCTCAAACATGCAGTTCCTGCAAGATAACCAAAGAACTTGCAGGAGCTGGAGGTTTTTTGCAAGGAGAAATGGGCAGCTATACCATCTGAGAGAATTAGGGCCGGCTCATACTCTACACAAGGTAAGCGAGCGAACGCGAGCACCGGTCCCTTCCATTCCGTTCACAGAGAAGCCTGAACACGCGTCCCTTGCTGCGCTGTGCCTCGGTAAAAACACTGCTCATGCAATAGGGGGTAGCAAAGTCCTCCCCTTCTCCTCCTCCTTTTTGCTTTTTGGTGTGTTGAACACAGCGTATGGTGGATTATTCGCTTTATCTCCCCTATTGGAATCTCACGGAAATACACGCATCGCGTTACAAAAATTTGGACTACACACTTTGCTACGGAAGGACGCAAGATGGCTACCTTGCGTTGCTCGATGTGTTGCCTTGCATTCGCACTCGCGTACCTTGCATAGAGTATGAACCAGCCCTTAGGGGCCACATTAACAGCTATCACAAAAGACTGCACAGCGTCATTGATGCTTAAGGGGGCAAAACACAGTATGAAGAACTAAGGGTACGCACACTGTTGAACAGGGTTCATTTCTATTCCCCCCTTATTGCCATATTATGTTTGATGATTGTGCCATTCTACATGACCTTCAGTTGGATATCAATCCCATAAGAAATAAATGTTTTGCCTGACCATTCATGCTTTCTTTAAAAAATGTTACCCATTTTACAAATTCAGCCAGGGTATGCAAACTTTGGAGCACAACTGTATATTACTGGAAACATGATCAGTTGAGCCATTTACATATCCAGTTGTATCCCATTTTGAAAATGTTTTTTTTTTTTTTAAATTGTGGCAATACCTGCACCCGCCACCAAAATTTTTCAGAAAATCCCATAGAGAACAATCCAACCAGAAGAGATAAACCTTCCAGTCACATTACGCTGGTTTTTTTTTTTTTTTTTTGAAAAAGGGGCAGTTGGAATGAATGTGGTAGTGCTCTTTGCATGCAAGGACTACTCCGGGTGTTAGATCATGAGCTGGAATAAAGTCTAATAATTTTCTGAAGATTCCACCTCTCTCCAGTTATTTGAAGGGGACTTTGAAAATACAAAAACATACCTGAATGGGAACCACAACAGTTTTAGAGGATTTCCCTCTACTTCTGAGCTCATGATATAGCAATACATGATGAGCTCAGCCACACACATCTCCTTTCTGGCTCTGTGACTCTACTTGGCATGAAATATATTCATAAATTTTGGCATTTCGACTTACTGTTGGTGCACCATGTACACAGCAAATCTTCCATTTCTCTTTTCTTCAATGTAGATCCTTAAAACCAAAGAATACTGCAAAACTGAACAAAGACAACGTCAACTTCCCGTTGTAGGCTATACACTGACATAAACTAGATTTTCCCCTGGCTGGAATTTTGTTTGCCCCTTCGTGCTCATTGCTGTGCAAAAGCTCAACCATGAGCCAAAAAATGCCCAGATGACAGACCAAGTCAATCTATACAATACCAACCGTTGGCCAACATTCCATTTACTGAGGCAAATCGTTCCTCTTTGGCCTGGGTACCATCGAACTATACCAGAGGTACACTTTGATATGTAAGGGATAATCAACTCGTAGATGTGCCTCATACGGTTTTAAGGCACGACGCGGAGGCGAATAACCACCCGCTTCACTTACACCATGGTCATTTGCTCTTCTCCATTTCTTTTTCCTCTGTTGCATGCCACTCATCAAAATTCATGTTCTCTCAAAATATGTTAAAAGAAATGTTAAAATCATCCATTTGTGTTTTGTTGTGCTCTGCTCTGCACAGTTGACAGCGACGCTCTCTAATGTTGCTATGGTTATAGGTTGGCTAGCGGATGAATTTCAAACTTTGAAACTACCCTAGCCAAACTACCCGTGCATTCCACGGTTTTAACGCATACCTGCCAGCCAATCAGAGAAGAGTATTCACCAATTCATCACGCGATTAATGGAAGGTAATGAATGCATTCTAGCTAATTAAGTTAAATTAGATAATGGCACATGGCTGGCTAGCTAGCTAGCACAACAACAAAGCCAAACAAATTTAGCAAACGTTACATATGGAATTCAGTTTAAAAATATTAAGAGAAACTGAAAACACCCAGCTAACAAGTTAGAGATTCTCTTTGAAAATAATTCAAAACCATCACTTCTTTACATCTTCCAAAAAGCAAAAGCTCCCTTCCAATATAAATTTTAATGCCAAAAAGTGAGTTATGTCCTCTTTAAATTAGTTTAGTAAATTAGTAAAATCCAGAATGAGAGCATACCAAGTATTAGTGCCATTTATTTGAATTTAAAGGTCAGTTAGTCCTGTGCTTAGTTTCTCTCATCAGAAGTTCACACTTAAAACAGGCAGAATATTTCAAATTTGTTTTTATTCATCATGTTCTCTGCAATTTTTTACATTGTATTGTAAAATATACATACAGAAAATACATTAGTATCTTACTATATGCTTATATATTTTGTATGTGTGGTTATGGAGACAAAAAATACTGATCTACAGTAATGGGGTTATATTTTCTATACACGCAGCTTGAAAAAAATATATGCAATAGTATTTACAGCCATTCTCTGTCTGAGGAGGTAGAATACTTGCATCAAATAGATTCTCCCACTTTTTAATAAAAAGAAAACCATTACCTTGTTTGGAATGTTAAGTATGCCAGAAGGCAAGTCAAATCTAACCAGTAAATCTCAAAGCACTAAACAAGCTTATTTTTCCTTACTTGAAGTAAAAAATTAAGTTTATCAAAAAAAGAAAAACAAAGCTTTGCTGTGTGCAATCACATAAGATTTCAGTTTTTTTTTTTTTTTTAATTTACCGAACGCCCAATACAGACTGTACTTGGTGATGGGGACAAATACCCGATTGCAGTCCAAACTGCATAACGGATGTGATAATGTCCAGTATCGAACAATAACCTTCAAAAATATTTCTGGGGTTCAGAAACGCACACCATTCACACTGTAACTCGATTGTAAACATTTCCTCCAGAGGGAGTTAACATTAACAGATGTCGCCAGAAAGCACCCCATGTCAAATCAACTACAATCCATTTCATGTTTACATTCTTAAAGCACTCAAAGGACAAACAAGGTGAAGTCAGTTCTGACAGTAGTCATTTGCCGTAATTCAAATATAGTCAGGGAAGGGGAGGCGATGACACGCCTTACAAACAAAATTGGTCACGTTCGAAAAAATTGTGCCATCGTAATCAAGGCAGTTAAGTCAGAGAGAAGAACTGTAAAAGGTGTGCTTTAAATTCAACAGACAAGTGTGCCGCCCTTTCACGGGATGTAATTACATTCTGCGGCATCATTTAATGAAGATAAAGGGGCCGACTCAGGTTCAGACAAAGTGTTTTCTAGAGGAAGCTTGTGCTTTGTGACTACACCGGTCACAACCATACATTTCTGTGAAGCCAGCAGGCAGCCATTTCTTACTGCTGCATCACCATTTCCCCCACCGTAGTTATTGCTTTTAATATTTACATCAGGCGTAGGATGGCAAGAAATATGAAAATATAGAGTCAACATGAATACTTCTGAATTCAGATGTGCATTCTCGGTGGTCCATTCCATCCCAGCGCATTGCGAGCCTGTCAATAAAACAGCGATGCTAAGGTCCCTTTCTCCGGAGTGGAGGCAGCAGAATCCATATGCCAGTTAAGAGCCAGCCGTGCCCTTAAAAAAACGCATACAGGCAGGGCAGTATGGAGGCGGAGGAATGAATGCACTGCATTACATCACCAGTGCTGTCCAGAGAAAAACTGGGCATCCATGGCTCAGTAAGCAGCAGTTCATCCCTGCAAGATGAGGCTGCACAAGGGAGCGGAGGGGAGGTAAAACTGGGCGTCTGTTAGATGGAATATATGAGCTCTCCAGTGTGAAAAATTGTATCCTGAGAATGCTTGATTAAAAAAAACAGATATTCCAGAGTACAAAATGGTATACCACAGGCATACATCAGGATACAATTTTTTCCGCATGGGTCCGACAGTGATGGAGACGACACTCCTCTCTGCTCTCTGGACGGCAGCCGCAGGCTCTGCTCTGTGAAGGCCTGACCAAGTAGTGCTCACACTCCCTCTTACAGAACATAACCCAGCCTCAAGCACGCTCAGAAAGTACACTTCCACGTAGCCCACGGAGCGCAGGCTCTCAAAACACACAAGTGATAAACAGGCACTGTAGCATCCAGTTCCCATCATCTGTTGCCTAAACGTCCTCATATACCGAATGGATACGCGCCCAAGAGAGCACACTTCAGAAACAAAGACATTAAAAAGGTCTTTTCAACCCTGAAATAAAATTCATATATGAACAAATTTGTAGATTTGTTATCCAAGCTTAAAATATGTCATTGAGACAGTATAAAATCCATGTCTAAAAATATCTTCTATTTCAGTACAGGTATTTGTGCTTACATAAGAAAAAAATATTAAGATCTGTAAAAAAGCTGGACAGCCGAGTTGTGTTAACAGTAGGAGCGCATGGGAGAGTTACAGCTCAGCATAAATAGAGAAAAAAAACAGCATTTATATCCCGGCCACAGCACACAATGCGCGCTATGCAACGTGGAGCAGGCTTTCTAATCAACAGTGCAGTTAAAACATGGAGAATAAACACTAATGAGTCTGTCCCCATGGGTGAATCCAATCATTAATTTGCCCACAGAGACCCGAGGCTAAAAAAAGCACAGTCCATCCAATAGCCGTCAGTGAGTCTGGAGATGCCACGCTTCATCCAATCAGATTCCTGAGAGAAGCAGATATCAGCCAATGGTGACCCCTCCTCTCCCTCTAGCTGTAGAGAGAAGGTTTGTGCGCGCCTGGTGACTTCTGGTTCTCTCATTTCCCTTTTTGTTGATGTGAACAGCAGTGCATGGTGGAATCCCAAAGGTAGGTGTGGAGCAGCTTGGAGAGCGATGGGGGCTTATGGCCACGTACAGGTCAGGCTTGGACAGTGGATCAGAAGAACCCCCTGCCAATTCACTCATGACAGCGTCGACCCTTTAGTATTGAACATACTCAGACTGAAGGGACTGCAAGAGGAGAGAAGCAGGACATCACCTGTATCATTCAATCACAAGGCAGAACATAGGCCATCTCAGCAAAGACGAGCAAAATGTCCAAATCATCACAGTTAATCACCATAAACACAGGAAAAGCATCACACAAAATGATTAAGAAACAGCACTACCTACTTTAGAGGGGGAAATGGAAAAGCCAAACCTTCCATCATGTTCCAGAAAACTACACACAACAAGTAGCACAGATGTCCAGATACATTGTGCATGAAAACACATACATGAAGATACACAGTTCATGTATGATCTTTAAAAGCGTACATGAGAATATACTGGGCATGTATGATGTTCATTTAGAATGCTTCGATTAAACTTCTTCCAAATATTACATACTAAAGAGATTTAATGTCTCTCTGGTTGTTATTTGGTATAGCATTTGATGTGTTTGCGATCGGGTGGCAGTGCCTTGATAACCAAGTAATGAAAAGGTTCCACCCACCTACTGGGTAATTGGCACTAATAGCACCAGCTGTATGAAATAAATTGCAAGGTTTTTTTTCCCCAGCCCATGTTAGCGTTTGTGCAGAGTGCAGGTCTACTTTGTTCTCATACTTGAGACTGAAAAACATGTACAGAAATAAGCCTTATATCGCAGGAAACGGACAAGCGTGGGCGTGACAGTACCCAACAGCTTGGGAAGAACCCCGAGGGAATAGTGAATAGGCACCAACAGACCGCGGATGGAGAGGTGATATGGGCTGGCGCATAACTCCACCACCAAGATGAAGAGATGCTGCAGCCTTCTGACTGTAACTTCACCCACACTTTACTAATGCAGTCATAATTATTACTTTTACATTTACATCTAAATGACATCCTAATCCAAAGCCAATTACGGTTACATAACGCTTATTATTTGCTCATTATTAACACTCGTGGAACCGTGATAACAGCAGCGTGATTAAAATTACAGGTCGCAAAATTGACCCTGGCAATTGGGCTGTTTTTACATGCACTCAGAGTGTGAGGGGGAACATGGTGAATCCGCTCCGCAATTAGACACAGGCTCCACTGAAAGCTGGTTTGTGCTCCACTCCTGAGATAGTTGCTCTTTCCTAAGTACAATCCATGGAAGTATGGCAATAAAAATGTACACTTAAGATTGAATTTTACAGGAAAATAATAAAAGCATCAATAGCTTGGGGTCCTACTTCTCCAATGCTATGAAGATATGTCATGAATGCCGCAAACAAACACGGAAACAGCGCGTTGATAAGTGAAGGGTATCTGCATGTTCATGAAACCGGATCATTCCACAGTCAATCTCCGCACAACTCAACGCGGCATGAGATTTGCACAAATACCTTACAGAGGCCAGTAACCTCTGCAAAGACATTGCTCTCATTTTGTCTAAATGGGACCAGAAGACATAAAAGGGGAAATATTGCCGTCTTCCCAGACAACGGCATGCAGGCTGGGAAAGATGGAAATACTGCGCTGAAGAGTGTGGACACAGAACCAGAATTGATGGGTCATGTGACTAGATTCTCAGTCAGTTGAAAAGCCCTGCTAGAATGCAGTGATCTGGCATTGCAATCATCATTCAACAAACAGAGTCTGTTATTAAAAAAAATAATAAATATTTCACTTTATTGAAAGGAGAGCTGGAGGTCATGATAATCAATGGGCTACAAAAATGTCAAAGTTAGAGGTGCAATTTTTCACTATTTACCTGCAAATACAGTATGGACAATAGAATTGCAACAGGCCATTTAAACACGATATTAAGTAGATATGCTTGCAAATAAGTACTTGTGTCAGAGTGTAGCTGACTGTAACACAGTAAGGTTAGATATGGGCAATTCCATATATAATCAACAAGTGCCTCCCACCTGACCTCAGAATCAGCTCATTTTTCTAGTACGGTAACATTTAGTGAATTGAATCCTTGCCAAGTTACAGGCTGAAAAATTACATGGGGGTAGGTCAAAATTTCTTGCTTTTTTTTTTAAGCATTTTTGAGCTCTCAAAACTTCATGAGTATTAGAGATAGCTAAACAAATTTTCAGAGCTGAAAGACAGAAAGGAAACTGCAATTAAATCAATTGTATGCCCATTGTGTCACAATCTTAAGCCAAAATCAGGATCTTCAACAAGATTTGTTCTGTAATCAACTTAAAGCGTCAATATCATGGGAACTATAAAAGTTTCAATAACAATAAAGCACCAATTTAATAATTATGATATAGTGTAGCAAAAACAAGTATTGGAATCATGGATGTGTCCACGTGTCTTCTTGTAATTCACCAGAGGAAACTGGAAAAAGTGTGCGTTTGGAAAACTTCAAGGGGTCACATAACCATGTGGGATAGGCTGATGATCAAATCAAGTAATGGCATATGAAAGATTTCATTTTGATCTCCATTTTGATACCAGGCTTGTCTTCTGGCCATGATTCCTTTTGTGCGAAATAATTTTCACACTCGTCAATGTTGCAACGAGCAACACTTTTTTACATTTCTCAGATTTGGTTGAGTTGTATATGGAATAATCCATACATCTCCAAAATGGCTGGTCATGTTTTCTGCATGATATGTTACTCCAGTCCGCAACAACTACAAACTGACAAATACTTTTGCTAAATGACCAAAAGGTAATATTGTAGGAGGCACATTATCCAGCGAGCTTTGTGCAAAATATATTCTCACCCATAACATCTTCTGCACTCATATTTTGTGATGCCACTTCTGCTGTTGGCAATGTAGCTAGCTAGTTTCTAAGTGAATATAACAGTGGAGTTTCTGATAGGAATGTAAAGCACATAGGTGGAGATTAGCTGAAAAATGGGTTGTAGTTCTGCCGTACCGCGAATGAGTTACGGTATACGTCAAATAACAATACTGGAGAGAGAAGATTTTGCAGCCGATTTCCAGAGTTATATAAAAAACCGGCAAAAACCATATATGTAAAATGTGTGTGTGTGTGTGTGTGTGTGTGTGTGTGTGTGTGTGTGTGTGTGTGTGTGTGTGTGTGTGTGTGTTCGCCAACTGCTTTCAAATTTAGCAGAAACGCTACTCCGCAAACAAAAACTTAGTTTCACCAATCAGTTGTTGGCGGATTTGCGGAACCATGCCCACCACTGGGTATGAGTGTGTGAGTGATTGCTAAGGAGCAACTTGTGTGTGTGCTCTGCGATGGAATGGCAAACTGTTTAGGGTGTGTCTTTGCCTTTCAACTTTGCCTTCTGTCATGACTTCCTGACAAGTTCAACATGTTGCAGGGGGCTTCAATCACAACCTAGCAGGAATTTTTTCTCAAAAAAAAAAAAAAAATAATCAGATAAAATGGATAGCAAGGCTGTTGTTCAGGATGGAAGTCACGAGTAAAGTTTCCGCCTGTATGGAGGAAATTGTAGCAAATTTATTATCCCAGCCATTTTCAAGATTAAAAAGTTAGATTTAATCGGCAAATGAAGACTGGCACCAGAACTTAATTTGGTTAAAAAAAAAACCAAGGCTTTGGAGAGGCATTTCATCACCAGCAATTACCTGCAATACCCCAAGATGACAGGATCAACCAAGGATCATGCTATTATTTCTAAGGACGATTTGCATTTTTCTTTAAAAATTAGCTGTTTTTTTGTTTTGGTGATAAATCTAACACTCTTTGCTGTTTGCTCGTTTCATTGCTAAGGCTGTGCAAGCATCTTGATTTCTGTTCCAAAGCTGGAATCGCCATAGGTACATTTTACAATATTATAGGAGTGGTCACAGAGGGGCTAGGTGGGTAGTTTGCCACCCCCTTGTCAAGGGAATGGGGGTTAGAGGGTCCAATGGCTTCCAAAAACACATTACATTACACCAACCTTAATTGAACTTACAGTGGAGTGAGTTATTTAAGACAAGAATTTTACAAAAAGATTGCATTCAGGTGGCGCTAATGGACCAGAAAAACAAACATTGAAATTATTTCAAAATGTACTGGATGTACAGAAAAACTTGTATGGGAGAATGCAAAAATTTATAAAATCGGAAAAACTAAAAACTAAGTGAATAGCAGGCAGTCTCTGAAGACTGACACGAACAGATCTATGGTGCTCAGGTCTAACTCTAGCTAACAGCAGCATTGGAAGATACACGTTAGTATGAGTGTTAAAGCCAGAATCAGAACCATGATTGAATTTCAATGAGAAACCTAAAATGCAAAAGCGATGGCAGCAAACCAAATGCTCTGTGCCCTCATGAAGTCCCATCGAGTTCAGTGAGCAAAGTATGCAAAAATGAGTTCTGCTCCGATTCCCTCATTCAACAAGAACATTTTCATCCAAAGGCTATTTCCGCATTGTTTTTGTGTTTAGAGGGGTCAGGTACACATGCAAAAGGCACAAGACGCACTGAATTTGTCCCTTCTTCCCAATGTTACTTCAATCAGTGGAAACATGCGGGTTGGAGCCAACTCTTAACATCAGAGCTTAATAGAAGCGGGTTAAGCCTAGGCCCTGTGACAGCTTTCAGCCAAAGGCCCGAGGATTTCAGCACTCGAGGGTTAATGCCAGAGCAGAAGGTTAAAATACACGAAGCAAGCAAACCCAAAGCACATGTCAAAAGCAGCACATACAAAACAGGCCATGAACTTGTATAACAAAAAAAAAACCTTTTCCATACAAGAGCCAAAGGAGAGAGTTATTAGAGAGTAAAGAGCAGCGGTGAGTGGGAGGTACGCAGAATGCTGCTGTAGCTTGGGTACACACTTACAGGAATGGAGCGGCTGAGGTAGCGGGTGGAGGACGCAGCTAACCCTGAGTACCCCGGAGACCTGTAGTGACCAAATTCATCAGGCCCCTGCCTTCCCGGGTGGCTGAAGACCGCACTTTTGTTGGGGCCGCTGGGGCAGGTGGCGGGAGTGGCTGAGGGCAGGCTATACTGATTGTTGTTGTTGACCTCATAGTGGTAATTTCGGGTGGGTGGGGCCAGCGGGTTGCTGTTTGTGTAGCTGTGGCCAAAGCCCGTCCGTGTCGGGGGCAGGGCATTTGGAGGAGCGGAGGGTGGGGGGCGTGCGGGGGCGGATGGTTTGCCTTTCCCCTTCGCGTCATCGTCGGCGGCGTACAGGTCGCCTAAAGAGCTGGCTAACCTGGAGTTTATGGAGAAGCTGAAGTGGGACACAAAAATGGAGGGACGGGTGGCAGTAGGGAGGGGGGCTGGGTCATTAAACACAGATGAGTAGCACATGACATCACAGAGACATGCTGACCTGGGACACACTACCTGAGCCGGACACTACCACCTGCTGGGCAGGAGAACATGGATAGGACACTGCCAATGGATTCTGCAGCCATTCTGAACACGTGAACGTGTCCTTACCTCAATGAGGGCATGAAGAATGATAACAACATGGCATATAACGAGGTACGTGATTGGGCGATAATGTATGAATAACATTGCCCCGTGCAATTGTTTAGCACAAATCATTGTACACATAATTGGTTCTGCAAGGGCAAAAGGTAATGGTAAATCTAGCCCTTGCTGGACGACTCTCTGGCAGAACAGTGCAGACTTCGATTCCACATTATTCAACATGAGTGCACCAGAAAACTGCATGTTTGCACGCCAAAGTGCTTTTCATCAAGCCCCAGTTAAGTCAAAGGATAACGTCAGAGTGACTAAGCACATTATTCTTTTCAGCAGTAAATGGTGTGAATAAACATGGGACAGATCATAATAATAAACTGCCCCCCATCTGAGTTTACAAGCAAAGCAATTCCTGCCTCTGCTCTGGTGGATGATATGGGGAGTTGGTGGTCAACACTGATATAGTTCTCACTGCAGGAGAATGACCCTCACTGAAGGCACTCAAACAACACACCTGCCCTGATGGCCAAACACAGGAGCAGAGTCAGAGCAGGGGGAGATCACCAACAGGAGAGAACAACACTAGGGGACTGAGACTGTGCCGAGAGAAAGCAGGTGGAAATGGAGGGGAAAACAGAGGGGAGAAGAAGGGAAATTAGAGGAGGAACTCATGCAGGAAACGAGAGTAATCAGAAAGGACAAAGTGACAGTATAAAGAATAGCTAGAAAATGAAAGAGGGCTCGACAGTGCTCCGATTTCAGAAATATTTGCTCCTGATAATCAACATTAAGACTGCGCACTTCAGCAAGATTGCCGCGCCTATGCCGGCTGCGGGCCGTCTGAGCTGGTTTTTCATCTTGTTTGCACTGATTTTTATATTCTCAATGCCGTGTGAGAACGGTGCTAGTTCGATGATAGTGTATGATTTCCATATCTTACTTAATATCCGTGCATCGGTGCTGGGCTCGCGGTCTCATCGATCCGAACAGTGGACACTGTCACCAGCATTGTACGATCCCCGGAGTCATCTGGAAGCCTTCCTGCAACTGAACCTGGGCGAGAAAGTCCAAGAGAAGGAGTAGACGGGCAGGATCTGCAGAAAAGCTCCAAAAACAATCCAGCGGCCGCTCCCTGTCCGCGCTCCATGCCATCTCCAAAGCTGATGCCCCCTGCTGGAGGCCGTCTTGTCTACGTCCCGTCCTCCCAGAGTCAACGTCACATCTACTGGCGTTTGCTCCTGTGTTCCATCGCCGAGTGCATACAAGGGTGGCTTCAGTGCCTGCGTGTGCGGGAGTCCCTCATTCTTCGCCCACGATTGTGGCTTTGCTACCTGCAGACAAGTGATCTAGGAGAGGGAGCCATGCCAGGTAGTTGCGCCCCTTGCCCCGAGCCTCAAACTTTGGCAGAGCTGGCTCGGACCGCATCGCTTTCGGGCTGATTAACACTAGATCGATCATAAACAAATCATTTATTTTGAATGATCTTTTTGTCTCAAGCCACCTGGATTTTCAGCAGATTACAGAGACCTGGCAAAAGGCAGACAAATTCTCCTCGCTAAATGAACTCTTCCTAGTGGATTGCTCCTTCTCGTGTGCACCGAGAACCACTGGCCCAAGCAGAGGTCTAGCTACCATATACCGAAAATGTTTCCATACACGGACGGTAAGCTGCAGTGCATACTCCTTGTTTGAAGTCCTCATAAACAAAGTTGGCCGTACGAACCCCTTCTTCTGCGTTCTTGTTTACCGCCCTCCAGGCAAAAACGGATCCTTCCTGGCTGATTTTGGTGACTTTCTTGCTTCCATTATCCGTTTTGAGAGAATCCTCATCCTCGGGGATTTCAACATCCATGTAAATAAGGGCGCAGATACCTTTGCTGTGGATTTCCTTAATCTTACGGACTCATTCCATTTCATCAAACGTGTCGAGTCCGACTCACAAGAAAGGTAGCACATTGGACCTTGTTTTTACTATCGGGCTAAATATCAGTGATATCTGTATTGAGGACCTGATGTTGTCTGACCACAAAGGTGTAATGTTTGCTTGACTTTTGACGAGTTTGTTCCAGAGAAACGTGTGTAAGCTTGGGCATTATTAACAACCTAGCAGTGGAGAGTTTTAGAGCTAGATTCAGCTGTAATGTTTTGATGTCACTGGATGATGACGTTGATTGTTTGGTCGGTGTTTTTAATGCTCACTGTGCAGCCATTTTAGATGACGTAGCCCCTCTCTTTACTCCCTCTGTCCGCCCAATAAATCTCCCTGGATGCATGAAGAGATCTGTGCGCTCAGACGAAAACATCGCAGAGCCAAACGGAACTGGAAAGCGTCCAATCTAGAAGTCCATTGACTGTATTACAAATATTTAAATGTCTGAATTCACCAAGTTGGTTGAAATGGCCAGGGCTGCTTACATTGGGGTTGTTCATACTGGAGGAGATGAGATTAGCAGAGTGTTATTTAATACCATTAACACGATTGTCGGTCCCCCTCTTCCATCCGTACCTGTGTTTTCAAACAATGATTGTAACACCTTTCTTTTCCAACTCATCTTTTCCAACAAGGCTTCTTGGCATAGGCCTGAGTTCATGTTTCTCGGCTCATTACATTTTGAGAATGTTTTGATCACTCAGATGTGTGGTTGCCGCCTGTGAAATTGTGCACTCGCACTTTATGCCTCCCTGCTTTCTCACAAAGCTACAGCAATGTTATGGATGCTGCAATTGATGATGATAATAACGATGACGATGGTCATCGTACTGTATTGTTTTAAATATTTTTACTGTGAAGCACTCTGTATCCGTACTGTGAAGGGTGCTATACAAATAAAATTTTACTTACTTAAAACTTGCCGCAAACCTAAATGGTACCAATACTGTTCTCAAAAATTATTCAATGCAAGTTCACATTACAAACATGATCTAAATTGGAAAACATGTTGGCAATGAGCACTGGAAAGAATAGCAATTCAAGAGCGAGAAAGGTTTTGGCAGGAGGAAAGCACAGAATGCAGGGAACAGAAGACAGTAAGGGCAAGGAGGGATAGAGGACAAGCAGCAAGTGACACTCACCTCTTGAGGTTGGAAGCAGAGGAGGGGGGAGGTCGGCCAATCCTCTTGGCGGCAGCGGAAGCGGAGGGGGGGACTTTGGAGGACTTGAGGGGAGAGATTGAGCCGGGGCCACTCACTGCTGGGTTCATCCTGCTGGGGTGGCAGAGAGCAGCGGTCATGAGCCACACTCACCCCAGTACCACCAGCTCTAACAGTTTCTCAGTTCTAGCCATGAACGACAATCAACCCAGGACCTTGAAGGCTCTTAGTTTCTCACATCCCTCCATGATAAACAGCCAACCCAGGACCACCATTCCTAACCATGAGCTACACCAACCAAGAGCCACAAACTCTCAGTCTCTCACTTTTAACCATGAGCAACACCAGCCCAGAGCCACAAAATCTCTGTCTCTCACTTCTAACCATGAGCAACACCAACCTAGAGCCACAATCTCTCAGTCTCTCACTTCTAACCATGAGCGACACCAACCTAGAGCCAGAGACTCTCTCAGTCTCTCACTTCTAACCATGAGCAACACCAACCTAGAGCCAGAGACTCTCTCAGTCTCTCACTTCTAACAATGGGCAACCCCAGCCCAGGACCACAAACTCTCTGTCTCTCACTTCTAACCATGAGCAACAGCAACCCAGAGCCACAAACTCTCTCAGTCTTTCACTTCTAACCATGAGCAACACCAACCTAGAGCCACAAACTCTCTGTCTCTCACTTCTAACCATGAGCAACACCAACCCAGAGCCACAATCTCTCTCAGTCTCTCACTTCTAACAATGGGCAACCCCAACCCAGGACCACAAACTCTCTGTCTCTCACTTCTAACCATGAGCAACACCAGCCCAGAGCCACAAAATCTCTGTCTCTCACTTCTAACCATGAGCAACACCAACCTAGAGCCACAATCTCTCAGTCTCTCACTTCTAACCATGAGCAACACCAACCTAGAGCCACAATCTCTCAGTCTCTCACTTCTAACCATGAGCAACACCAACCTAGAGCCAGAGACTCTCTCAGTCTCTCACTTCTAACAATGGGCAACCCCAGCCCAGGACCACAAACTCTCTGTCTCTCACTTCTAACCATGAGCAACAGCAACCCAGAGCCACAAACTCTCTCAGTCTTTCACTTCTAACCATGAGCAACACCAACCTAGAGCCACAATCTCTCAGTCTCTCACTTCTAACCATGAGCAACACCAACCTAGAGCCACAATCTCTCAGTCTCTCACTTCTAACCATGAGCAACACCAACCTAGAGCCAGAGACTCTCTCAGTCTCTCACTTCTAACAATGGGCAACCCCAGCCCAGGACCACAAACTCTCTGTCTCTCACTTCTAACCATGAGCAACAGCAACCCAGAGCCACAAACTCTCTCAGTCTTTCACTTCTAACCATGAGCAACAGCAACCCAGAGCCACAAACTCTCTGTCTCTCACTTCTAACCATGAGCAACACCAACCCAGAGCCACAATCTCTCTCAGTCTCTCACTTCTAACAATGGGCAACCCCAACCCAGGACCACAAACTCTCTGTCTCTCACTTCTAACCATGAGCAACAGCAACCCAGAGCCACAAACTCTCTCAGTCTCTCACTTCTCACCACGAGCAACAGCAACCCAGAGCCACAAACTCTCTGTCTCTCACTTCTAACCATGAGCAACAGCAACCCAGAGCCACAAACTCTCTCAGTCTTTCACTTCTCACCATGAGCAACACCAGCCCAGAGCCACAAAATATCTGTCTCTCACTTCTCACCACGAGCAACACCAACCCAGAGCCACAAACTTTCTCAGGTCTCCTACTACCAACTATGGGCAACACCAACCCAGGACCACAAACTCTCTCAGTCTCTCACTTCTAACCATGAGCAACAGCAACCCAGAGCCACAAACTCTCTCAGTCTTTCACTTCTCACCATGAGCAACACCAGCCCAGAGCCACAAAATATCTGTCTCTCACTTCTCACCACGAGCAACACCAACCCAGAGCCACAAACTTTCTCAGGTCTCCTACTACCAACTATGGGCAACACCAACCCAGGACCACAAACTCTCTCAGTCTCTCACTTCTAACCATGAGCAACAGCAACCCAGAGCCACAAAATATCTGTCTCTCACTTCTAACCATGAGCAACACCAACCTAAAGCCACAATCTCTCTAAGTCTCTCACTTCTCACCACGAGCAACACCAACCCAGAGCCACAAACTTTCTCAGGTCTCCTACTACCAACTATGGGCAACACCAACCCAGGACCACAAACTCTCTCAGTCTCTCACTTCTAACCATGAGCAACAGCAACCCAGAGCCACAAACTCTCGGTCTTTCACTTCTCACCATGAGCAACACCAACCCAGAGCCACAAACTTTCTCAGGTCTCCTACTACCAACTATGGGCAACACCAACCCAGGACCACAAACTATCTCAGTCTCTCACTTCTAACCATGAGCAACAACAACCCAGGTCTATAGACTCGCCATTTCTTCTGACCATGAGCAACACCAGCCAAGGTCCACAAACTCTCTCCATTTCTTAATTCTAACCATGAGTAATACAAACCCACGACCACAAACTCCACCCATTTCTCACTTATATCCATAAGCAACATCAAGCGAGGACCACAAACTCCTAGTTTCTCACTTCTCACAAAGAGCCAAATCCAAACCCCGTAACACTAATCAACTAAGCCAAAAGCACCAAAGTGCCCAATTGATCCATAGGAGATTCCTGGGTGACTAGGGGTATAACGATTCTGAATCACTGTTTTTTTAAAGCGTAGTAACACCTTCTGCTACCATGGGGCAAACATCCGGGCTTTCTCTTTTCCTTGATTAACTCCTCTGCTGTCCTGAACAAAAGTGCCAAACGTGCTTAAAGGAGCCAAGCAAATAAAAACAGAGTTGTCTTCTTTTAACCAATTAGGCAACTCTAAGAAAAGTATACTTGTTCCCGTTTACTTTGCTGATTAGCAATCAAACGATAGATTCTCAAAGTTGAATAAGTAGAGCTGTTTATTAAGACATGTTTGATTGCTGCATTTTGAAATTGAAATGGCCATCGAACAACACAGATTTGCCATTGCCACGCCATTTTGTGCGACTGTGCCAATTTATATCTCACATTCACATTTCATCCGCTTTTCAGAATGTTTTCCACCTTGTGTATTTTTTAGATGCTTAAAATCCAGGGCGATCTTATAACAAATCTGTTTTAAATTAATCTTTAATAATAATAATAATAATAATGACGACGCAGGACATGCTGGAGGGATTATATCTCCCGGCTGGCCTGGGAACGGCTTGGGGTCCCCCAGGTAGAGTTGGAGGAAGTGGCTGGGGAGGGTGGCGCCTGGGCTTCTCTACTCAGTCTGTTACACCAGCAATCCAGCCCTAGATAAGCGTAAGAAAATGGATGGATGGATGGATAATGTCCTAAAATGCTACAATGAGAGATGTAATTCAGAGGAAGATTTTTTCTAATTATTCAAATTATTGGCATTCTTTCAATCTAATACTGTAGCCCAGTTAGGATTGTCTGCTTTTCACCATCACATCCTAATCACTATAGGCTACTGAAATTACTTGATTGTTATTTATGCCAAGTACACGGGAGCAGATTTAGGGAATCGAGGACCACCTCCAATTAGCGAAATCTAAACCCAGGCTTCTTCCCGACGGCATTTAAAATTGTTTAACCCTCTCCAGGCTCATGTTGCGAATTTGCAACAATAAATTAATTGATGACTGATGATAAAATATAAAGACCACACGGGAAATGGTTTGATAAAGTTACTCTTCCAGCTCAGTATTGCAAAAATACAACATTAGTTCCACCCACTAGTGTATGAGAACTATTCTCCACGAATGAAAGATTTTTCATATCTCAATATAATAAATTGGGCTGGAGAGGGTTAAGCCGTTTCAGGTGTGCATGTTTTAAAAAATTACACGCTACTGCCTAGACCCCCAGTGACTGCTGGTGGTCTCATCACACTTAAAAAAATCCTTGTTCAATATCGCCACATCCTAACTCAGCATTTCATCTCACATTGAAGTATTTTTAGGAGATGTATCATGATAAAATAGAGATTTGTTTTCAGACCACCCTGGATTTCAAGCGTCTATAAAACACACAAGGTGAAAAACATTCTGTAAAGCGGATGAAACGTGAATGTGAGATATAAATTATCACAGTCGCACGAAATGGCCAAATACGCGTTCCTGCAAATCTGTGCTGTTCTACGGCCATTTAACTTCCAGAATGCGGCAATGAAACATGCTGTCGTAATAAACAGCTCTACTCATTCAGCAAAGTAAATAAGCAAATCCCCTGTTTGATTGCTAATTAAGCAAAGTAAACAGGGACAGGATTAGAGTAACCTAATTGGTTAAAAGGAGAGGATTCTGCAGTCCTTAACTTGGCTCCGTGCAGCATGTCGCCGAAAAATACTGATGTCACCAGAGTTTTTTCCGAAGCATTTCTCATGCCCTTTGATGTTTGCCACTTTCATTCAAGACTGCGTCGGGTTTAATAAAGGAAAAGGGAAAGCTTGGATGTTCGCCCCATGGTAGCAGAAGGTGTTACTACGCTTTAAAAAAACCGTGATTCAGAATCGTTACACCCCAAAGGGTAACCTGCACTTAACAAATCTGCTAACCTCAGTCACCATGGGTTGTTTGTCACAGATGGAAAGGAGGCTTGTACATGTGGAGGGGCAGATCTCACAGCTTCATGGAACTCAATGTTTGATGAGTATTGCCCTGAACGTTGTCAGAGCACTTTGTGGCAAAATCTCCAGCCTGGAGACGGTCACTTGTTTCGACTTCACAAGTGCATAACTTAAAAGCCTTTTCAGTGGTCGTACCCTTAGCAATATTAGCCAGACATGCTCCCAGTCACCCACCTTAAAACCCAAGTTTTATGGACTCTACTGTAATGGCAAAAATATCCAAATTAAAAATGCATTGTTTATATGTCCAAAATAGAAAAGCAAAAGGTGGATGAAATAAGGCAGGGGTGATGACCTAGGCTCTACCAGAGTATCTATGAATCATACTGATTATCCACAATCGCCATCTGATGTTGTGCACCTCCTGGGGCAGAATGAGCTCTCGGAACAGACTGTGCCTACAAAGCTCCACATGCAGCAGGGTCAATCCACTGAGCGTTGTGACACATAACCCCCTGCAGCAATCATTAGTGTTTACTCTGACTTCTGCCTCAGCAGTGCCTCTGTCGGTTCAGAATTCATAGGATCGCCCCCATTACCGCCACTAATCATTTAGCCAACACTAATGCACTGACAAGGAGAATCGACAGTTTGCTTAACATGTAAGGTCTGTTTGTAGACATTGACAAGTGCCTTTACTGTAAGATAAATCAATTTACTTGCTTCACCTGTGAGGAGACATAATGTTTTACAGTAGTTCATCGGCATACACTGTACCTGCATCAGCAGATTTGTCAAAGCTAACAGTTAAAGGAGGCTCTGATCCTAACTCCACAAGTGAAAATTCAAACACTATCACTATTATATTAAGTCTGGATCCTCCAAGCACAAAACTGAAGGTTAATTATTGCACTGCTCCAGATCAGTTATGGTCTTTAATTTATTTGCAGGTAATAGACCATTCTATGCATGATTCAAAATACAAGAGAGACAAGACACTTGTCGACAAGTAATGTCAAACGACTGCAAAAGAACATTCTCCTTGGAGGGAGAGGGAGAGGGGGAGAGAGAGAGAGAGAGAGAGAGAGAGAGAGAGAGAGAGAGAGAGATATATTCTGTTGTGTGTCCCTGTGGTCTTTAATTACGTCAAACTTCAGCAGATGAGGGGGAAAAAATTATTATCAGTTTCAAATCACAGAAAATAAAAATGATGTTTCCTGAAGGCAGCCAACAAATGCCTTCCCAAATATAATCAACAAATGCTTCTTCAAATACATGGAAGTAAAATGATGACTTTCCCTTTGTTTTTGTACATAAAACACCCCTCCATAATTGTCTGAACCCCATACTTTGATTATTTCACTGGACTGCATACAGTACAATCGCACTATGAGGGAGAAGACATGTGGAGCTGAATTTCTGTACACTTGATAGATTGTTCTCATTGAAAATGGTAACGGTCATTTTTTTCTGTCGCAAGAATTAAATCTCCAAATTTATCACATTACGACCATTAACACTGCAGCATCTTCCACAAGGAACATCTAGTGCACTATGCAGGTGCAGTAATCATAACATTCATAAAATATAATGCCATGCATTTGAAGACCAAATTCCCAAAACAGAAAAAATAACCATCACACTTTTCAATGAGAACAATCTATCAAGAGTACAGTAATTCATTTGAGATCTTCAGCTCCATGTCTTCTCCAACATAAGGCAACTGTATTGTATATGGTCCAATCGAATATTGAAATTGTGGGGTTCAGTGGCTTAATGAGGGGTGCTGGGTTGTTTGTTGGGTTGTTGCTTTGGATTCCCTAGTCTTTAATCAGTAATGAGACAAACTCCTGATTAGACAAAGTCCTCACAATTACCAATTAAGATTGAATCCGCATACTGCTTAACACAACTGGTCCAAATATCCATTTAACCACGGGACTGAAACTAATTTTGAACAAACTGAACAGTGTATTGGAGAAAAAAAACCTTCAAAATAAGCAAAAAAAAAAAAATTACACTGAAGGAAATTAGCAGCTGGCTATTGCTCGAGAAGGATGACCAACTCGCTTGGCTTCTCATTTCTACTCATGAGCTACAAACCCCAATTCCACTGAAGATGGGATGTTGAGTCAAACGTGAATAAAAACAGTAAACCATGATTTGCAAATTCTTTTCAACCTATATTCAATTGAGTACACTACGAAGACAAGATATTTAATGTTCATACTGATTAACTTAACTGTTTTTTTTTTTTGGAAATTTTCACTCATTTTGAGTTTGATGCCTGCAGCGCATTCCAAAAAAGCCGGGACAGGGGCAAGAAAAAGATTGGGAAAGTTGAGGAATGCTCTAAAAAAATACTTGTGTGGAACATTCCATAGGTGAACAGGTTAATTGGAAACAAGTGAGTGTCATGATTAGGTATAAAAGGAGCAGCCCTGAAAGGCTCAGTCATTCACAAGCCAAGCAACGATGGGGCGAGGTTCACCACTTTGTGAAAAACTGTGTGAGCATATAGTGCAACAGTATAAGAAGAATGTTTCTCAATGTGCAATTGCTAGGAATTTAGGGATTTCAGCATCTACAGTCCATAATATCCTCAAAGGATTCAGAGAATCCAGAGAAATCTCTGCTCATAAGCGTCAAGGCAGATAACCAACACTGAATGCCCGTGACCATCGGTCCCTCAGGCAGCACTGCATTAAAAACCATCATTATTCTGTAAAGAGTAACACAGTTTGTACCATGTGGGCTCAGGAACACTTTGAAAAACCATTCTCAGTCGACACAGTTGGTCACTACACCTTCAAGTTCAAGTTAAAACTCCAGTATGCAAACAGAGAGCCATGTAGCGAAAACATCCAGAAACGCCGCCGGCTTCTCTGGGCCCGAGCTCATCGGAGATGGACTGACGCAAAGTGGAAGTGTGCTATGGTCTGCAGAGTCCACATTTCAAATCGTTTTCAGAAATCATGGATGTTGTGTCCTCTGGGCAAAAGAGGAAAAGGACCATCTAGATTGTTATCAGTGCAAAGTTCAAAAGCCAGTATCTGTGATTGTAATGGGATGTATTACAGCTCATGGCATGGGTAGCTTGCACATCTGTGAAGGCACCATTAATGCTGAAAGGTACATGCAGGATTTGGAGCAACATATGCTGCCATCCAAGCAACACCTTTTACAGGGATGCCCCTGTTTATTTCAGCAAGACAATGCCAAGCCACATTCTGCACGTTACAACAGCCTGGCTTTGTAGTAAAAGACTGCGGGTAATGGACTGGCCTGCCTGCTGTTCAGACCTGTCTCCCATTGAAAATGTGCAGTGCATTATGAAGCGCAAAATACGACAATGGAAACCCCAGACAGTAGAGCAACTGAAGTCATACATCAAGCAAGAATGAGAAAGAATTCTACCTACCAAGCTTCTACAATTAGCATCCTCAGTTCCTAAATGCTAATTGAGTGTTGTTAAAAGGAAAGGTGATGTAACACAGCGGTAAACATGCCCCTGTCCAAGCTTTTTTGGAACATGTTGCAGGCAGCAAATTCAAAACTAGAAACTGCAGGCGGTTACTCAGCTTCCAAGCCCAATTGCTGTTCCAGGTTTCAGTTTTTGCATTCAAATCAGAACTCAGTCTATGCAGTCATTAAACAGTGCTAAGTTTGCATGTGGTTTCCTTTGGGAAGAGTTGCTTCTTTTGTTTTCCTGTGAAGACATCAGCTTAGGATCTATATACTGACAATCAGTTATCATGTTTTTCCTCTGCAACAGAAAAATTCAAATATTTAATTGCATCAGTAAACCAGATATGGTATGGTGGTCCCAGTTGCGTAGTGACAAATGAAATTGATAGAGCAATCTAGTGTTTGCTGGACGTTGTAACACGTCGGCGTGTCATCAAATCTCCGGTCAGATTCTGTAACGTTCTTCACAACCAGTCAGTCAGAGCTCAAAGATGTGTTTATAGGCGTTTGGAATAATTACTGACCCCAGGTTTTCTTACTGGACATTTAAAAATACACTCAAGATATTTGTATGCCATTACGAATTGCGAGCCTGTAGCACATCTTTATGAATTCTCATTTGTGGACCACCCTCTTCTGTAAACTCATTAATCCCAAAAGAAAATCTTTGCCTTAATTCATTGCTAACTGAGGCAGAACACCAAAATATTGCTGCAAGAGCTATCCACTGGCAGCCAATTATCTATGTAGCATGTCCTTAAACAAGAGAAAAGTATGTTTTTGGGACTGACAACAGAATCAAATTTGCAGAGCGAATGTTGTATGCGGAAGATGCGAGGCACAATACTTTACACAAGTAAACCAAGGTGAGTTTTGTATATTAGCATTAAGCAGTGAATTTTGCGGTGAGCGTGTAATGATGGCCAATTAAGGGAAGAGTATAGAGCGCAACGGTGTGTTCTGAAGGGAGCATTTGTAATAAATCGGATGGCAGAGTGGTAAAGGACATCGAGCTTTTGAAGCATGCCCCTGCCTGCAGATCTGTAAATGACATCGCCGTAGTCGAACATGGGAAGGATGGTCATTTGAACTAGAGTTAGTTCAGCAGAGTAAGTGAAAGAGGAGCGTTATCTAAAAAGAAAGCCAATTTTTGATTTAACTTCAGACTGTAATTTGTCAATGTGGTTAGAAAAGGACAGAGTGCTGTCTAGCCAGATTCCCAAATACTTATATTCCTTCACCTGGTCTAGAGGTGTCCCATCAAGGGCGGAGATATTCGGGATATTTGAGGGCACACAGCCCTTCTTACTAAACCACATGACTTTGGTCTTGGAAGAGTTTAATTCTAAATGTAAACTGAAAAGGGCCTGCTGGAGTCTACTGAGGCTAAACTGTAGTTGTTAACAAACTACATCTGGAGAGGGGCCTACAGAGTAGAGAACTGTGTCATCAGCGTAAAGATGGATAGATGACTCGACTACAAAATTAGCTATGTTATTCATGTAAATAGAAAAAAGGGTTGGGCAAAGAATTGATCCCTGCGGAACACCGCTAGTGACAGGGAGGGGCTGAGAGAGAAATTGGTCTGATTTCACACACTGCACTCTATCTGTAAGATAGTTGGAGAACCAAACCAGAGATTTGCCAGAAACACCAATACTGCCAAGCCTGTCAATAAGACAAGTGTGATTTACTGTATCGAAAACCTTGGCTAAATCAATTAAAATTGCAGCACTATGAATCTTTGAGTCCAAAGCAGAAGTAATGTCATTTAGGACTTTGAGGGTTGCAGTTGTACATCCATAGCCAGATCTAAAACCTAATTGGGCACAAGATAAAATGTTGAGGGCTTCCAAGTAATCAGTAAGCTGACCATTTACAAGCCTTTCCAACACCTTAGACAGACATGGCATAATATAAATAGGCCGATAACGGTTTGGATCAGCCTGATCACCGTCCTTAAAAAGAGGACCCACTACTGCAGATTTCCAGGCGCGAGGGATTTCAGCGGTTTGTCGGGACAAGTTAAAAATATCTGTAATCGGAGCTGCAATGATGGGAGTGGCAATTTTGAAAAGGAAAGGATCAAGCTCATCAGACCCTGCTGGTTTTTTTAGGGTCCAGCCTAATCAATCCATCCAGGACCTCATAATCTGAAACTGCCCGCAGGATGAAGCCATGGGCGGGGGGGAAATTGGTGTGTGCGGGGAGGGAAGTGGGGGATGGTGCAAGTGAGCAGGCTGTGGGATCTGCAGGCCGTGACACAGCATTTGCTGTTCAAAAGTAAAACCTGAGTTTATAAAGCGTTTATTTTGTATTATTATTACACCCCCTCTCTGAAATTAAGATGATTGCAAGATGGTTTATTTTCCAGGTCTTTCACCATTTTCCACAATCTTTTTGGATCAGAGCTGCAATGAGAGAACTGCTCTTTAAAATAATCAGATTTAGCATTGCGAACAGCTTGCAAGGACTTACTTCTGATTTGCCTAAAAGCTAGGATATCCGCCTGAGACCTAGAGAACCGTGCTTTGCGCCAGGCAGTATTTTTTTTGCTGGAGGAGCAAAGTAAGCTCATGGTTAAACCAGGGGCTATGGCGACCCTTTATTCAAAGCCTTTTAGCAGGGGCATGCTTAGGCACAACAGCATTGAAGAGCTCACAAAACAGATTCCAGTCCACCAGGATCAGGCCGATTCTAGACCAGTTCACAACTGCCAGGTCATGTAAAAAGGCCTGAGGGCCGAAATTTCTAAAAATGCGTTTTAAGATGATCCAAGCTGGCTGCTTGACAGAGCAGCCTTTTCGGATACATGCAATAAAACAGTGATCACTGATATCTGCACAGAACACTCCAGAGTGGTATCTATAATGGGAGTTTGTGAGGATGACATCGATCAAAGTTGCCTTGTCTGGGGTTTTGGTGTCATACCTGGTAGGAGAAGTAGTAATCTGATGTAGATTTAGAGCATCAAACTGTTGGATAACTTTGTCAAGTGGTTTAATCATGTCCCAATTAAGATCTCCAAGGAGTATAAATTCAGCCCTAGTAAAATGGGCCAGAGCACTGCTAAGGGCCATTAAAGTGCAGACCGGAGCTGATGGGGGGCGATAGCAGCCAGCCACTGTCAAGATGAAATTGTTAGAAAACTAAATATTAAGAATGAGCAGATCAAATTGCTTTGGGATTGATCTGGCTAATGCATTTGAGCACTTGAGGTGTTCTCTGATGTAAATTGCCACACCTCCACCTTCGGGAGACCTGTCCTGTCTAAACAGATTATAACCAGGTAGATGTAACTCAGGGTAGGAAGTGGACTTTTTCAGCCAGGTCTCTGTGACTACCAAAACCTTAGGATTTGAGCTTTCAACTCAGACTTTCACATTTGTCATTTTCAATAAGAGGCTTCTTGCATTTATGTGTAGGAAATGATGAAACGTCCTAATCTCACTGAATAAATTCACTTACTTATTGGTTCAATAAATTTATAAGTTACATAGAGCCTAGTTTTCCATCATCGAAAGAGGGGCATATTCTTAAGGTGTCTTATCGGCGACACCCTTTTGCTAACTGTAACATCGCAGGGGTTTTTAAAAGCTTGTGGCCCTTCAAATTTGGATATTAACTTATTTCTACTGTTTGGTTTTATTTGCGGACATCAGTTTACAAAAACAGCACACAACAGCAGAGTTTTATATTTCGCAAGAGTTCAGTATTCAGAACATCCTCTAACAACAACTGAGTGTGCAGGGAGCCTAAACTGACTTCAGTGGGGGAAGCATTCAGCCCGTTTTTTTAAAACTTTTTCTTGCCCTTTGGGCTGAAGCTGTATATCAAATTTGAGAGCAATCTGTTCTGCCGTTCTGGTGAGAAATGAAAGAGCCACTATTTTGATTTATTGGTTACATCCATTCAAGGTCCGCAAAGTATGCCGTTGCTCTACACTCTCAGAAATAGGGGTACAGCAGGAGTCCATTTCTGTTCCCCAAGGCATTATGTACCCTTCGGGGCTAATTATAGGACCTCAAGGTACCTGTGTGAACCTTTTTAGGGTCTAAAAGGTACTTTTATGTTCCAAAACAAATAAAAACCCACTTTTAAGGTACAACAGCAGTACCTTTGAGGGTACTGCCCCAGTGACAACCCAGTACCCTCAAAGGTACTGCTGTTGTACCTTAGAAGTGGTTAATTATTAGTTTTGAAACATAAAAGTACCTTTTAGACCCTAAAAAGGTTCATACAGGTACCTTGAGGTCCTGAAATTAGCCCTAAATGGTACATAAGTGCTGAATGTACCTTGGGGAACAGAAATAGACTCCTGCTGTACCCCTATTTCTGACAGTGTAGTGACAATGACTTTCTGTCATGTGACTGCCAAAGTGGGTCAGTTTTTCCATTTTAAACGGAAAGAACACAAAACAGTTTGTCGTACGAAAAAAAAAACTGCATATTTGATCTCAATCCACAGCTAAAACAGTATTTTGTGTCACTGCGTTTGAGAATTATTAAACTGATGTCACGAGATATAATAAGGTCACAGTGAACTTCTCCAATTTTTACTGAAACCGTACATCAAATTTGAGAGCAATCTGTTCAGCCGTTCCGGAGAAGAAAGGTTTTACCTTTCAGCCAAACTAGCGGAAAAACTAGGTCACGGAATGTAAGAGTTATCACACCGTTCGTGAGCCTTCCACTATTCCTCTCGACACGCAAAAGCTGTCAAAGCAGCCTATGACGGCTTGGCGGCAATTTGGGACAAAAAGGACAAAAAAAAAAAAACAAATAACAGGAAAATAATAATGTATCCTGTTTTTATTCATGTTTTCCAAAACGTCCCAATTTCATTAACCTCCGCTGAGGAGGTATATTTTTTCCGTGCCGTTTGTTTGTTGGTTTGTTTGTTTGCTGGTTTGTTTGTGTACAACATAACTAAAAAACTTATGGCCGGATTTTGACAAAATTTTCAGGGTAGGTGGGTATCAACTAAAGGAAGAGGTGATTAAATTTTGGCATATCGAGGCCAAAGTACTGCTGAGATATACGCCAAAGTTCAAGATTTCAAGTCTTTCCAAAGGGCCGGAGTTCCAATCGCCGTGCTTTTGGCTTTGCTGCCCCCTGGTGGAGGTTCTGCGCTCTCTCAGTGCTTTTCTAATTGGAATTGGGGATTGTACATCCACCCCAGTATAACCAGCTCTCCGTCTCGGACTTCACACAATGAGCGATACCAAGCCCAGGAACCCCACCTCCCCGTTTCCCACATCTACTTCCTCTCAAACCAAGGTCCTGCAGCTCTCTTGGGACCTCATGGCTACCCCTGACCTACATCATACCCAGGGACACAAACTCCTTCCACTTCTTATTTCCTGCCTTTTCTCCAGAGCTGAAATTAAAACCAATTTTAAGCCACAGCTGCATTCCCCGCTGCACCCTCTCTCTCTCAACGCCACCAACACCACACGCTGAAATGCATGTTCACATAGGAGCTGCAGAAAGCCGATCATATGCAGCTTGCACATACTGACCGTAGGTTACTGAGACCAATGGGGGTCGACAGAGCTTTGGTCCCTGAGGAACAGTCGCTCCAGCCAACTGAATCCCTCCTATCCAGAGGCGAGCTACAGCCAATCAAGTTGATGTGCATAGTGGCCGACCACATTCGGCCCACAGCCTGGACTCATTAACTTATTATCGTTCAAGCTGAGCATTCATGTGATGAATGAGCACTGAGGGACACTAAATTCTGAAAAATACAGCTAAAGACATGTGAACGTGTGGCTTTGGTTTGAAGGTGGTACACCACGGACTGGCCCAGTGTGGCTAAGCACGTGTGCCTCCCACACAGTCTCTTGCTATGAAAGGGTTCCAATCTGATGCGAGACAAAAATCATCTCACAAAAACAACTAAATAAGAGGAAAGAACAAAACTAGAGTGATGCATTAATGGGCACTACTTCACAGCACTCCATGAATAAGTAAGTGAGTGCTGTCCTCTATCGCCCATTCAAAAGCTCTCCGACCTGAAGGGCCTTTTCTGGAGGATACTGTGCCACCTCTCTTTAAAAGTGGGGGGGATCCAAGTACTTATTGCTATTCGCTATTCACTTCAAATTAATTAACAGCGATACATTTAGCACAGAGAGACAGAGGCACATTTACATGTGCTCGAAGCGCAAAGACATCAGATTTCCGGCACTTGGAAACTCGGCAGAATTTCCACATGAATCAGTCGTCCGTCTCAGTGATTGATGAGCCTCTCCTTTGTGTGCAAAGGTTGCTTTATCCACAAGCATAATCCTTGTAATAAGCGTCTTATTTCAGTACCCTGTCAAAGACACCCTCTGAACCGTAAACTGCAGAACCCAGTGAGAGCTCATGGGCTCCAGTTGACTCCAGTGACCCAAAAAGAGGAGAAAAATAAATAAATTAATAATAAAAAAAAAACACTTGTCGCGGCAGCAATTGGGGGTTCCATACCCAGGTACCCCGAGATCTTTCATGTCATGTCCCCACAGGTTTGGCACAAACTCATGAAATGGTGACATTGTGGAAAAAGACAAGCCTTGAAGGGCTTGATGTCTTTTTTGTGGTGCTCAATTTCCTCTGCAACTATCTGATGTCCTTCTATAACACAGAGCAGAAGGGGCATTGTATGAAGTACCTGAAAGGCTGCGATGGAGACCTGGTGTGCATTTTCATCTCCTCCAGCCTGAAAGAGACAGCAGGGTATTTGGAATCAGAAGTCATACAATAACAGAGCTGCAATATCTCCCGACAGTATTTTTACACAGCAGGAGTTCTTAACCACACTGCTCCATTCATCAGTTCTCTGCCTGAAACAGCTTACTCGTTTTCTGAATTAAACTAGGCACTTGGCTCGAAAGCAGTTCATTTAACGTACTGAAAATTCCCTAATTAAAATATGTATTCCTGGTTTTGCCATTTGCAGCCAAAACCAATAATTTTCAAGTTCTAAATATAATATAATATTAACTGAATATACACACTGATATTTTCTCTCTATATTATTTTGCCATGGTGGTACAGGTGTGCTGGAAGACATCAGTCTCGTAATAAAAAGTCTGTTTTTCCATGATCTATCAAAGTCTGAACCCCACTCTGTGAGACTGCCTAAAATGTATAGCAAATTTCTTGAAAAGTTTTCCTAAACAAACCAGCAAAACGACGGAAATATGTACAAAATACAGGGTTGTTTATCAAAATTGTAATAAAAGAAAATTTTGCATAATTATCCTTTTCACCACCCATACTCAACGTGCTGTTAAGAGAAACTGTATTCGAGTGGGCAGAGGGCAATCGGCTATGTCTTTAGTAGGCAGCACAAAGCATGTCCAGGACGCAGCGATGAAGCAGTTTCAAACACAACCTTTGGTTCTCTTTAATGATGATTTTTTTTTTTTTTTTTAAACTATTGACGTAATGCTGATGTACATTCATGACAGCACGTTTCTATATCTCCCAGGAGACTGGGGGGGAAAAAAAAAATCCCTAAATGCTTGCTTGAGTGTAAAAGCATAGAAAGTAAACCACAGTGTCAGAGCCTCCTGAGCTAACAAGAGCTACAAGAGCAGCAGCATGTGACAAAAGGGGCCCCGAGTCCTCTAAACCCCATCCTTTATATGAGACCAGAGCAAGAGAACAAAACCCACCTCCTTCGCCTGTCTGTGGATTACTCTGCCAGAGAAAGCTATTAAAATATGAACAGTTACCATGCCAACCACTTCAGCACAGCACAGAACTGCCCCTCCTACAGTCTTGTTTTCTTGTCATTTTATTTAAATTTTTTTGTTTTTTCAGTGCTAAAAAGCTATTAGCGAGTGCAGACAATTCCAAATTCTGCTCCATTTAGTCTCAAGTCATCCAATCAGCAGAGAAGTCGAGCAATGAAGGAAGCTGGCGGCTCTCTTACTGATCCTCAATGCTAATGTGCTATACCTGGCAAGAGCGACGTAAGATACCCCAAAAACCCACACTGCCCCCCTCCATCACCCCTACCACCACTGACCCATTCCCCTTTTCTTGTTTTCTGTTCTTTATCTTGTTAACATTTTACACAAGAAAAGACTGAATCTGTAACTGGGGCCCACGGTGATGAAATGAAAGGGTGAAGACAAAAGCGAGAGAAGTGTAGTGCAGAAACACGAGCAGCGGTCAGCCTGCAGTACCTGAGTGCACCAGTGGTGGCAGAGCGGGGCTGACGCCGGCCCTTTAAGGCACGCAGTTTGTCTCCCTGAGTCAAGCACATTCCGTTCTCCCCAAAGTCATTCTGTCAAACACAAGAGCCGTCACCCACCCAGCACAGATAAAAACCTTCAGACACATTCCACACCATTCTCATGACAGCATGTTTCTGGTAGTTCTTAACGCGTGTGCCCATTTTACACAATCCCCTCCACACATCTAACAACTGGAAAAAAATTTTAAAAAAGTATCCTTCCAGTAAATACTGCGCACTTGCTGCCAGTTCTATTGCTCAATATTTTTTCTCAACATTTCTTGTAAGGTTGGGTGATATAAAGCCTCAGCACAAGCTAGGACAAGAAAAAATGATATTAAAATATTCATTTGTAGCTGATGCAAATCGGCATAAGAAAACAAGAATGGACTTAAGAATTTCAAATAAACCATTAGAACCCCGTGTTCAAGAACAGTATAACCATAATTATCTTCGATAGCATAGAAAGTATTGTGATCTGCCTGCACATAACCACACACCTGAGAGGTGGATTTGACAGGCGCTGTGATGCGCTGTTAATGAGCGGTGTGTGTTACTGTGGCCAGAGCAGCATGAGCAGATGCTGGCACTGCCCAGACCCCCACAGGCACACAGGCCACAGCAGATGAAAGCCTGGCCATTACAGCCCTATAACGACAGCTGTTCATACCACCTCCCACACAAGGCTGCCACAGGAGCTCATTTAGATCAGCACTTAATGAGCAGAAGCCATGACTGGGGCCATTTACAGTGACAGCGTGGGGCTGTCTTTTTACATTTTATTTTAAAGGGCTGTAATTTCTACATGGTTTCCTCCAAATGGATGCAAATGGCCTCAAATTAACATGTGGACTGCAATCCACATCCATTACAACTGAGCCTTAGGCATCACACCACTTTACACCACTGTGTAACTGTCCATAAACATATGAACTACGCTGTACAATTCAGTTTCTCTGAGACTGTGGGCTTTTCGAGCCTCTCCATCGCACTCGTCACATGCCATCATTTCTACACAGCTTATTTGTCCATGCGTTCCAAATCAGACTCTGCACTTACAGCACAAAGTGCTTACATTCCCAGCATCTCTCGATCTGAGAATGCAGCTAAGAATTGTGCTGGGAGAGACAGCCCAGCTTTAGGTTAGTCATCGAGTGAGTTTCCTTCAGGAAGACCGTTAAAACTCAATGAACATCAGAAAGACATAGCAGTATGTTGGCCAACAGTGAGATTTCACAGGTACATTATCACGGCTGGCTACACACAGTTCTGTAATGCTTCAGGGGTCGCAAGACTGAAGCCCAGCAGAATGTCCACATTAACATGAACCAGGGTACCAGCTACTTGAAATCAAAGGGACTGTGTCAGCCTGGGCGCATGCACCTGACGAAGCCAAACTTCTTGAAAGTGTTAGGTAAACTATTTCAAGATCCTCGCAGATTTCCTGTAAGCATTTCAATCCTTTTATATCGCATTCATCCTTGAGAAGTTTGATGCAATTTTTTCCAAAAAACTATCTTTATTGATCATAGAGCCTGTTCCTAGCATCAGTTTGTCATAGTTCAGGTTTTTGAGACGTTATTACTGCTTTAAAGCTAGCCTATGTTGATTTGTTATGTCGTAGCATGGCGGCAGTTATGTCGTCAAGTCGAACTGGAAGCGGCCGCAAAAGGATCTATGACAGCTGCATGTCAAACTGCCAAACAGGTTTTGCGAACATTAAAGACAGTTGCATGAAAAAAATTTCCCCAAACTTCAAGGATGCACACAATGCAAACAGATTGAAACTCCACCACGAATTCACCAGTTTACCTTACCTCACACTTTCGAAGTGTTTTCGCCCAAAGAAATATGGATGGATAGTACAATTTATTCTTTGTGGGTTTCGGCAAAGATAAATGCGGTTACTCAATCAACTCTGCATTTCCAGGCCATCTTCAGTATTTAAAACCGCGACAAAGGACCCGCTTGACACACGTACTGATAAGCTTGGGGTTTGTATGTCTGCTCCCTTGATATCGCACTGTGTGCATGAAAATGTTTATCGACTGGACTCTACTACACGTGCCCCAGCTGACACAGTCGGAAGAAAAATACTTCTATCACCTTTATTACTACAAGAAGAAAAAGAATGATATTAATAATGATAATAACAATAATAATAATACCACCTAGCGACAGGAAAGGAACGTTGCATCACCCTCAACTACACTCATTAAACCATATTAATGACAGGTACACCACAGGGGACACTGCAGCCATCGATGAGACTCGGTGCCATCATGCACCCTGCAGTGATACAGAAGGGCCAGCAGGGGGCCCTGCAGCAGGAGGCCCTGCCCTGAGCCTGCAGCTCCTCTCACCTCCTCCATGCGCTCCACACCCTGGGACTTGTATATGGAGGTGCTTATGGTCAGGTCGTCCATGCCGGAGATGAGGTGGGACACACCGCGCTCCTCTGCCAGCCTCTGCTTGTGTTTGGATCGCTGGACGTCGCCCTGCATCCAGAGAGAGGCCTGCTTCCTGGAGATGGGGAGCAGAACAGGGCACATTGAGCACAGTTATTCAGCACCATTAGCTTTCAATCATCCCCGACTCTCACCACACACATTCACACTAAGAGAGCAGACACCAGGCGAGAGGCAGGCATGAGGGAGGTGCTGTCAGACGTCCATCACATGACCTGGCAGTGACATGAAGAGTTTCCACAGCGGAGGCTGGGGATGAAACTATAACGGATAACAGCAGCCAGAGGGCCTCCTGATGGGGGTACTGGAGGTCACCCTCCCAGCCTCTGCTCACACGGCCACTCAGCACTCCTGGACATTAAACTGAGCCTTTCAGCAGATTGTAAACAATGGCATCAGAGAGCTGTCCCTTTCTGCTGCTCGAAGAGGAAACGCTGAGAAACATCTTATCACTGAATAAATCACACCTCTCTCTGCCGCACTCTCTCCATTCCCTGGGCAGACCACTGTATGGCTTTAGTGCCTGTGAAATTACAGCATCAAAGGTCTCTCTCTCTATGTCCCCCTCACTCCATCTCTCTCTCTCTCTCTCTCTCTCTCTCTCCCTCTCCATCTCTCTCTCTCTCTCTATGTCCCCCCCCCTCTCTCTCTCTCTCTCCCCATCTCTCTCTCTCTCTCTCCATCCCCCCTCTCTCTTTCTCTCTCCCCATCTCTCTCTCTCTCTCCATCCCCCCTCTCTCTTTCTCTCTCTGAGCAGAAACACAGCTGTGGAGAAGCACTCGACCTGTGCGGAAGTCTGACTGGCCCCCTGTGTGCCGACCTTATGCCTCCTCCTCCCCCGCGTTTCCACAGCAAAGCCCTTCTGCCCTCTGACTGCTACCTCCCCTGTTGCTTAAGAGCTACACACTCCTCTGTACTCCAGTCAGCGTGAGGAGAGCCTCCCAACGTCACCCCATCACAGCTCCTCCGTCCCTGAGCTCACTGAGGCGATGACGGTGCTAATGCCCAGAACAGAGTCCAGCTCCCACAAACATTACACTTCAGCTGCCAAAAGAGCCAAATCTGGAGCCCCAGAGCTATAAGGCGTGACCCGGGCATATGATGGAAGTCTTACTGGAAAGAGCTCAATCCGTGGCTGTAATGTTCACACACAGGCCCAAAATACCAGTCAAAGTACGGCTGGGCAATGAATTTACCACAATAATTTTAAGCGCATTAATAATAACTCCCGCCATGGGGCAAAAGGACAAGCCTGCTCCGGTTGTTTTCCATTAATCGTACCTGATGCAGTCTTGAAATCATGGCTGCCAAAAATCAAAGGCCATTTGAAATGTTTCTGGAGAAGAGCTTCAGTGTTCAGCGACATGCTGCAATGTTTGGGTCTGCAGAATTATCAGCTTTGAACCAGCCATTTCTCTCACGCCCCTCCCATTTACTTTGCTCAATTAGCAATCAAACACTTCATTCCCTCAATTACTCTTTTTTTTTTTTATCAGTAGACAGACCAGTTTATTTTGATAGTATTTTTGCTTGTTGTATTTTGAGATTTCAGTGACCATGAAAAAGCCCCAGATTTGCCTGACTGCATTTGCCGGATTTTTTTTCAAGGCTGATATTTGACCAATTCATGCTAATGTGAAAATAACCCATGAATCATGTTCGACAAACAAAACAAAATATTTTCCACGGACACCATAGGCTCATAAGCAACCAAAATCAAGACCTGTGAATTACATTAGCTACTTTTTTTCAATTATCAAAAAATGCAACAAATTTGTGACACAGACTTGCCTGAGTATGGTTGCTAGTCTTATTTGTACATTTGTTCATTTTGTGCAAAGTGAAAATTATATGGATCTCACATTCACATTCGATTCAGTTAGCAAAATGCTTCCCACGTTGCATAGGTCTATATTTTTAAAAGCATGAAAACCAGGACCATCTAAAAATGAATTTATTTTTGATTAATTTTTAATAATATGCAAAAATGCTGCAATGAGAAACGGAATTTAGGTGAAGTGTTTATTTGACAAATTATTCAGGTTATTGGCACTCTTTATATCCAACACACTGGCCTATTTAGGTCTGTCTACTTCACATGATCACCTCTTAATCAGTATAGGCCACATATACTGGTTTTGATTAGTAAGTTGGCTAAATAAACTGATTAATTCTTAATTAGTAAAAGTACACAGGAATAGTTTTAGGGTAGGCGAATTATGACCAAGGTGACAAAAGCTGTCCAACCTCAAAATAGCGGACTTCAGGGCATAATTTTCTCCCCGGAAACATTTCAAATGGCCTCTGAGGTTTGATTTCCATGTATTCAAGGCCGCATGACACGAGTCAGAGAAGAGAAAAGAAGCACTCCACGGCAGCAGTTCTTTTTACTGCCTTTCAATTCATTGCGATCGTCCAGCACCAAGTCAAAACAAGAGCCATCTGGCAATGGCGGATCCCCCCGGCTGTAGGTTGTGTAACCTACAGGTTGTGTGGACAGACGGACGGACCGAAACCCCCAAAAGGCACAACTAGACCACAAGGAGAAGCTCCATACCAAATTTGGTGTTTGTAAGTGGTGTAGTTTTCCAGTTCTGGTCCGGAAACTATTTTATTACGGACGGACGGACGGACGGACACGCTGATCGCTATATCCCCCCGCTTTATATGCCGGGGGGATAAAAACTCAGTCATCTCAATGAACATATTGATCCTCAACAAGAGCAGAGGGTTTCATCATGAACAGTCCATCAAGTGCTTTATAGACAGATACCTTGTTTGGAGCTCAATTATTCTTCCAGTAAGCCTCATCTCATCACCTCAGCAGTTCTGACGATGAACACACCTGATTTACACCTGGAGAGCTATCATTTTAGTGGTACGCACAGTCTTTTTCAGTTTTCCAAACAGGTCATTTTACCTGAGTGATCGCCCACTGTAACTGCTCTGATAAAGCTGTTGGGAGTCGTGGTCTAATAAAAATGAAAACATCCCTCAGGCCAGAACATGCAGCCGACAGGTACTATACAAGTACTAGTACATAAAATCAGGGCTAAAAATCTGCGCAGACAATGAACAAGTTTGGATGTTGCTATAGCAAATTAGATAAGACTTAGGGGGACGACTTCTTACAGCCATTAATGGCTCATTTTCAGGAACAAAGCTGAGACCGTGGTGTACGACTGCAGGGACAGTGGTTTGGCTGGTGACACCCACAGATTAAAATAGACAGTTGGGGAAGCATGAGAACAGAACAGAACAAAGCAAAAAAAGAAAAGAATTTTCACAGATAAATGAAAGGGATTTATTGATTAGCTGTAACTGAAATACACTGGTACTGCTCCTGGATAGCAAGAATGGTGAGCATTGCGGACACAAACTCACAGATAATGTACACATTTCCCACAGTCTCATTAAACACATTTCTAAACGAAACATTGGAGAACTCTGTATTTGAGCCTAAAACCACAGCCATGCAGGGTAGCTGAGCGATTGCAGCCATGAGAACTGAGAAATCCTGGACTAAGATAGCAGAAGGTCATTTCAGTTTACTGCCAAAATCCCACACAAGCAAACAATCATCTTGCTTCACTCTGTATCGCAGACCGGCTGACTGCCCCTGGGGTAGAAGAGCAAGGAACACACATTCCTCTCTGAGCAGCTCCCACAAAGTGAAAACATTAACTCAGCGAAATACTCCAGCCTCAGACGCTACGCTATTTTGTAACTCCTTTCACTGTACCACCATAAATAATAATTACTGTAATCAACGTCCCGGCCAACATTGATTAAGATTGAGGCCAAATTCCCCTGCCGCATGAGATGCTTCTGTGTGCTGAGTGATATCCCCTGTACTTTATACTCTATACTACATACTCCTGAGCAGTCAGTGCTCCATACTCGGGACTCTTTACCTTGTGCTCCGTGCCCTGTTCACTGTGCTCACTACTCAGTGTCTCTCCTGTCCACTCTGCAGTGAATCACGTGTGCAGTGCTGTGTTCTCTTTGCTCTGTCCTTTGTACTCACTCTTCCAGGAAGTGCTGCTGCGGGCCAATGATGGAGCCAGGTCTGCACACGCGTATCCAGGCGATGGCCTCGGCGGCAGTGAAGCGGTAGTGCTTCATCAGGTAACAGCCGATAAGCGTACCGGTGCGGCCCAGCCCCGCTGCATGTACAGAACATGCATTTTACTGCACACACCAACACTGCACTCAAAACCCCACACACTCATTACCCAACACCAAATATACAACTCCAAACACTGAACATCTAACACAGCACACACAAACACATGCACTCTACACCCAACACTACATACACAATCCCACACACTCTACACCCAACACTACATACACAATCCCACACATTCTACAACCAACAGTACATACACAACCCAACACACTCTAGAACCAACACAACATACATGACCCCACATATTCAACCCCTACTACACCCAACACAACAACCACACCTTCATCTGCTCTACATTCAAATGCTGCAAACTCCGCATTCTGGCTTAACAAGTATAGCTGCTGTTATAAAGGACCCACAATAGTCAGATAACGCAACAGTATTTTCCCTGAAAAAATAGGCTGAAACATGGAGTAATTACGTTGGCCTCTTCAGGACACTTGTTATTAGAAACTGTAGCAAATATTCAAGCCTTCAGGTCAAAGTCATTGCATTAAACAAGGATCCATTTTATACTAAGAAAGTACAAGTCCAATTCGAGCAATTCTTTTGAAGTAAATACTGCCCCCATGTGGTACATGACACATACTGCAGCCTGTAAGCAGGAGGCCCGCTGCTCGTTACCTTTGCAGTGGACAGCTACAGCAGCGTCGGTGCTTTCGCATATGTGCAGGAAGCGGCGGGTGATGATGTCACTGGGTGTGCTGCCGTCTACGAAGAACAGGTCATAATGGTCGAACCCAGCGTCGGTGAAGCGTTTGGCGTCGTAAATCTTCTTGTTGAGGCGCACAATGGTCGATACATTGTGCTTGCGAAAGTAAGGGAAATACGCCTCTGGAGCATGAAGGGGGTAACCTGGGGGGGGGGGGGGCATGGAGGGGATTTTAGTGTCCATCTGATGCGGATTCTCTGAGAGTAAACTGAAGACCCTGGGGCTAAATGTACTTAAGTCACAAAATGTCTATTTTGACAAAAAAAAAAAAAAAAGTGTCTGAATATATAACAGATCCATAAAATTTGCCGTCAGTGTTAAAAACACGAAAGCCACAAAATGTCAATTTTGAGAAAATTGAGAAAATCGACAATTGTAACAACAAATGACATTTCCGATGCACTACGCTCTTCATTTTTGTATCACTGCTTTAATTCAGATTATGACCATGCAGCTCTCCACTCATGCCTCAAATGCGACAAATAGATTTGAAGATATAGAGGGCTGACTGCAATAAACAGTTATGTCCAGACGTTATATATTGGACATCACTGTTTATTGCAGTCAGCCCTCAATATCATCATGTTTATTATCAATAGTAAATATTTTCTGAACCAAGTACAACACAATGCACAGGATTACCTCCTCACAGGCAAGCTGGAATCCATGGTGCCCAATCATGGCGGGCTGAGAGTCCGCAGGTTTTCATTCCAATCAATCACTATACCAATTGATTTCATGGATTAGTTCCCTCCTCTCTGCCTGAAGTGGTGCTTATCAGTGAAATCAGCATGTGTAGAGACTGGTTGGAATGAAGACTTGAATTCTCTCGGCCCTCCATGGCACATGATTGAGCACCAGTTGGATAAATAGAGCAACACTGCCCCCTGCTAGTCAAAAAGTAGAAGGTGCACATTTATTAAAAAAAAGAAAAGAAAGTAATGGGGATCCCCAGGGATGCTTGCGGACCTCTACAGGTCTTAACACTGAGTGAAGAGAAAACTCACCCAGGATGGGCTTCATAACAAACAAGTCCATACAATTCAGTTCATCATCAACAGCACGTCATTTCACCTCATTGTCCACAGGGCAAAAGCATGTGGAAAACATACAGAAAGCTTACATAAAAATGTGAAGCCTCACCATTTTCTATTTTACTTTTCGGGTGTGGGCCACTGAAAGCCAGGAGTTTCCCAGGAACTATCCAGTTGAAATCGCCATTTTCCACACGCTGAAAGCAAGACAGGTAGGTACAATCATACTGCTTTCTATTGCATTAAATTACAAACAATAAGCTCTATACATACTGTGCTCCATTTTCCAAAGATGTTGGTTTTAAACTTCATTTAAGAAACAATTTTTTAAACTGTAGCAGGGAAATAAAAATGCAAGACGCTATGGTCAACATACTGATTAAGTGAGTGTGTAATATGCTCAATGCTAACAAGAGGCAAGATGAGATCATTTTAACAAGAGGCTCCTCAGAGCCTGTACTCGGGCTGGGTCTAGGCCTGGGCCAATCGCGAAACTGCATGAGTGCATGAGCAGGACAATCACGACCCCGGGGAAAAAGAAAAAGAAAAAGGAAGGGGGAAAAAAAAAATAAAATAAAAAAAAATAAATAATCGGAGCAGAAACTTAAACTCGTGGCCTACCGGCCCGGTAATTACACAAGATTAAAATCAAAATAAAGCATTCTTCAGCATGTAAAATGTGCAGGTCAGGTATAAGTGCCCTGCCAACAGGTAAACTGGCACTGTTCCTGCAGGGGATTTAAACTCGCAGTGCCCTGGCTGCCAGGCTGCTATGCCAGGCTGTGTGTCCTTCCCATTGGTGCTCTGTGCACAGACAGCACAATGGAGTGAGAGGAGGTCTCTGTTGAACACAGGCCAGTCCTGGTCAGCCAGCGACAGGCGCAGCCGGGAGCCGCACTCCTTATGTAACACAGCGGCTCTGAGCCCCATGCTCCTGCTCACCTCAGCTCCTCTCACACTCACACTCCCGATCACTACCATCACACCAGCACACCCAGGCAACTCTCACTCCAATCTGGACTGAAATCTCAAATGCAGGAATTTATGTACAAAATGATAATAAATTTCCAGCCTAACTGGCAACAAAGTGGTGGTCCAATATCTTTCTATGCCAATGCACTTACTAAAACACTTCCGGAGAAAGCATCGTACAGGCATTTTAGCATGTCTAGTCTACTGTCTAGTTTTTATTAAAAGATAAGTTTCTGATTTATGCCAGACTTTGAAAACTGGGTACGTGATTCAGTTTGCCAGCCTCACTCTAGATACACATTCTTCACGCAGTAGTGTGCAGGGCCAGTATCACTCCAAATACACCTTCTTCACACTGTAGTGTGAAGTGCTGCATCACACCAGATACACATTTGCAAACTGTGAGGGTTGCAGTGCGGTTGTGTCCTGGAGGGAACAGGGCGCTCACCTCATAATGCTCGTACTCGTCCACGTCAAAGGACTCAAAGTCAAAGAAGCCATGCTGCAGGGCCTGATCAACACACAAACAGTTTGTCATCAGTGAACTCTGAGGGCAGTGCTAACAACACCATACTTTCCCCATCCCCCGCAAAGTTTCTCAGTGCAAAGACATCTTTCTTTCACTTGTCTAGGTGTGCACAGCTTTATCTCTACTACAACATGAAACTAGCTAAATAACTAATTAATAAGAACTGGTTAATCTGTGGACACTCTCAGAATAAAACCAGCATGATTTTTCATAACTTCTGAAAAATATATTCAACACAGCAATAAAGCAGCCCCCTGAGCTGCATTCGTAGACAGAGAGAGCATCAGTGCAGTAGCTGAATTACTAGTGATGCAGCCAGAAGTTTATTTCATTTTTTATGCAGTGCTTAGATGGGTCTTTTGTTATTGCCTCACATAATTTGTCTGATTGTGAAGGACCAAACAACATCGAGCTGTGCGAATGAGAAGACGTGAGAAGGTGAAAATGGATTCCCCTCCTGCTAATTTCAGGAAATGTATTGCTTTCAATACAAAATCACTTGAGATGTACCATTCTGCTTTTGAATGGGGCTGCGAAAATGGGGGATAGAAATAAATAAATAAATTAAAAAAAAACCACAATAAGCTATCAATGTGTACAGTTACAATCAGACAAATTATGAGAGGACAATAACAGACACAGCACCTGTATTACAAGGACAGTAAACAGTTCATTCAACAGGAGCAGTGTGAAGAGAGGGGAGAGTCAGGAGGAATGAAACTGAATACCATATAGATTTCAGATAAATTGGTTCTTCTCTCCAGCAGAGACCTTAGTGTAATTATATGCTTTTTAAATCTATTTCAAGTGAAATTCTTGGGACATGAATAATTTTATTAAAATGTCTTTGTAAATATTGGGCTTTAGAATTCTGAGGGCCGACTACCTCAGGTAGATAAAACAGCTGAAATTTATACACTTCAAAAGAAACTGCCACCATTGCATCCGTCTTTTGTTACAGTAAAAAAAAAAAAGCCGTTATAATTGACAGTACATTACACAGCAGCGAGTATGACATTGAACACTGAGAATAATTCAGCATAAATGATTACATATGACAACTAAATTTACAAGATCGTGATGCAGAGTATTTTCATATACAATATAATCGTGTCAAGAACCAGTAAACTGGAAAATCAGATACATTTTTACACTAGTAAAACAGTTATTTGATCTATATGTAACAAACGAGTAGACACTTCGCACATGTATTTCTACCGACAGGTGCGTCGGACTAGGATAAACAATTCAAAGGAAAACAAATGAGTCCTACACATTGTCTAACTTGCAAATAGCAAATGTTTTATTGTGACGTTTCGGTACCTAAACCTTCATCAGGTATTTGTCTGATGAAGGTTTAAGTACCGAAACGTCACAATAAAACATTTGCTATTTGCAAGTTAGACAGTGTGCGGGACTCCTTTGTTTTCCTTTGATCTATACGCAACACCAAGGGAACAACACACATGGATAATCAATGCAGTCAGTGCACAGTGCCAGATATTTTGCACAATCTCAATGAGTAATGGACCATCAGATGTGAAAATGAAAAAATAAAAAAAAATTTCTTGGGCAGTAGATCTAAGGATATGCCTGGCATCAGATAGCATTTTAAATTAATTTGTAGGATTGAGAATTAGTTCAGTCATTGTTTGTTGTTGTTTTATTTATTGTAAATTCATTTATTTTCCTTATTTTTGTAAATCTGGCACAATAAGCAGTTCCAGACAGATCAAGACAAAATATACAAGGCAAGGTGAACATGAGGATACACCAAATACAACCCTAATTCCGAAATATTTGGGACAAAGTGTAAATTGTGAATAAAATCAAAACGCAATGACTTTCAAATCACACCAGCCAGCATTTAATTCACAATAGAACAGAGATAACTAGAAAAGCACTCAGAGAGCGCAGACCTCCGCCAGGGGGCAGCAAAACCCAGAACCACGGCGATTGGAACTCCGGCCCATTGGAAAGACTTGAAATCTTGGACCTTGGCGTATATCTCAGCAGTACTTTGGCCTAGATATGCCAAAATTTAATCACCTATTCCTTGACTTAATACCCACCTTCTCTGAAAATTTCATCAAAATCTGTCCATTACTTTTTGAGTTATGTTGTACACAAACAAACCAACAAACAAATGCCACCAAAACCATAACGTCCTTGGCGGAGGTAACAAAGCAAATGTTCAAACTGAGACATTTTACAATTTTACTCACAAAATGAGCTTATTGCTAATTTTTTGGCTACAGATCTCAAAAAAGTTGAGACAGTGGCCTGTTTACCATGGTGTAGCATCCCCTCTTCATTTTAACACAGAGTGGAGGCGTCTGGGTATTGAGGAGACAAGTTTGAGTTTAGCCATTGGAATTTGATCCCACTCTTGTTTAATACAGGCTTCCAGCTGCTGGAGAATTTTGGGTCTCCTTTGACAGACTTTTCATTTAATTATGCGCCAAATGTTCTCAATCGGTGAAAGATTAGGACAGCAGGCAGGCCAGTTCAGAGCACGGACTCTACAACAGCCATGCTGTTGTAATAGCTGCAGTATGTGGTTTTGCATTGTTCTGCTGAAATACACAAGGTCTTCCCTGGAGTAGATCTCCTCAGGAGGGGAGCATATGTTGCTCTAAAACCTTTATATACCTTTCAGAATTCATGGTGCTTTTGAAAACGCGCAAGTGTCCAACACCATATGCACAAATGCATCCCCATACCATCAGAGATGCTGGCTTTTGAGATGAACGCTAATAACAGGAGGGGTGGTCTTTCCCCTCTTTAGCTCGGAGGACATGACGCCCATGATTTCCAACAAGAATCTCAAATTTGGACTCGTCTGACCACAGGACACTTGGCTACAGTCCATTTTAAATGAGCCTTGGCCCATAGAACATGGCAGTGCATGTGGATCATGCTGAACAATGGACACAGTACTGAGCATCATGGAGAAGGAATTTTATCCCACTCTTCTATACAGATTTGCATAAATTCAGCTACATTGGAGAGTTTGGAGGATAAACTCTGTCTTATGGCCAGTACACACTGTACGATTTTGGGCCGTCCCAAACAAAAGATGACCATCGTAGGAGAAACGTAGAGAAATCTTTGGTCGTAGCTCTAAAACGGTGGTCTTACGTCGCACTGTGAGACAGGTTCAAGGACCGCCGTTATCTTTGGTCGCAAGACACTGACTACCTGAAATTAAATTCTGACGGTGTCAGAAATTTAGGATGACTATCTCAATGTGACAGCTGCTACAACCTACGTCTCCTAATCAGCCAATACAAATGCAGCAGGAAATAAAATAAGTTTTTTTTTTTTTTTTAAATAAAATAAACAGAATAATTTATAGATTACGCATTAGCTGATGCCGACAGTGATTCATGTCGACACACATTGGATTTAAATCACGGTCAGAAGGCGCTCGATTTTAACGGGCATTTAATTGCATACAATCCTTCACGTTTGCCATGGCTAGCGAGCTGAATAAAATAAATAAAATACAAATCAATAAAATAAAAATCAATAAAAAAATAAAATTCAACGACCTTGTTTGAATTTTGGCTTGATGTTCTTATTGTGAAATACCATGTCAGCTGTACGTCGGGTATAACGGAACCAGTCTTCCAAACAGTTCCAATTTTCATTCATCAGTCTCAAGAACATCTCCCATAAAGGCTTGGAGGGGGAGATTATCACATTTTTAGCAAATGTGCCTTTATGTCCCTATTGGTCAGCTGTGGTTTTCACCAAGCAAATTTCCCATGGAAATCATTTCTGCGGTCCCCTTCTAATGGTGAACGAATGAACGCTGGCTGTAACGGACTTGAGAGAGGCCTGAAGTCCCTTTAATGTACACGTGTTCTTTCAAGAATTCCTCGAGTAGTCAAAGTGTGACACTTGGAGGAATATTAGGCCGGCCTCTCACCAATGCGTCAAGTTTTCTCCAGTTGGAAATGATAGCTTTCACTGTTGCTCACTGGAGTCCCAGAACCTTGGAAATGGCCTCATTACCCTTTTAAGATGGATATCGTTCACAAAACAACCATGTCTTACAGAATTTCTTTTGATTGTGACAGTTTCCTGCTTGTTGAGACCTTATGGCTCAATTCACAAAGCTATAAAGATCCTTTGATAGTGATGTACAAATTCAACAAGGCTGGTCAGCCAGAGTGCGTCTCATTTATTATTCCAATTATCAATTGAATTTTGTAAATTGTAATTAACCCCTTAAACTCCAGCTTTTCATTTAAGTTCTCCCTCAAGTCGATTCAAAGACAGAAAAAGCATTTTTCCGTTATTGTAGGATATAACTTACATTTTCTGTATCTGCTGGCTATAGTTCTTCACTGAAGATACATATCACTTATATTGACAAAAACATTCAAACCCAGAACGTCATGCTTTTATGGCCACAGCATAACATCAAATGGAAAATATCCAGATCTTGTATATTATTTTATACAAATTTCCCTGTAATTTGGCAAGACGTGTTTGGGATTGTTGGAAACCTTGAGATCTCCACCACAATTTAATATAGGCCTGAAGTTCCACAGGTTTGAATACAGCAGCTGCAACTGACAGATGAATCTAAGTTTTATGGGGTTGAAGGTGGGTTGTGTTTTTACACAAAGGGCTGTTGAATTGGGAAAGTTCTTTCCTTAAATTTAATGATATTTGAAAACTGCATTTCAATTGTCAAAGTGGTGACTGTCTTTAGATTTTGCAAAAAAAAAAACGAAGAAATCAGGAGGATGGCCAGTATTTTTTCAAGGACTGTATATGTATAGCATATGCAACCCTCTGAATCAACATATTTTTCATACATCCTGCTTTCCCGACAATGGAGCGGATTTCATCTGTAATTTTGCAAGACCCCCTGTCAAATGGCAAAAGGATCAAGAGAAAATTGCATCTCCCCGCCATGTAAAAGCGATGTGGCATTCTCATGTGAGCCAGTGCCCTCTCTCTCCAAGATGAGCATAACAAACAGAGGCTTAAACCAAAGGCCACACGCAACTTCTCTCCCGCCTTGGCCATTACACCAAACTATTTGTCTCATAAAGCAGCTTAATGCCAAACACTAAGCCAACACCGTCTTAGAATAAGAGGCTTAAAGAGGCAGGGTACCCCATGTTACCGTGAAGGGCCTTCACTGCATGTACCTGTGCTCAGTCACAACCTCAAATACCGCCTGAATTTCCGTTCTGGATCATTAGTGGCGTGTTGCCAGGCTTTTCTGTACTATTCTGTCACAGCTTCACACCTCCCCATGGAAGCTACAAAGGAATGGAGTCAGACGGGAACTGCTGCACGCTCTCCATACTTTGAGTTTCTCAGCAACTGGAGTAAAACAACCGCTAAACATAATTTTACTGGTTTCCGCAAAGGAAAAACATGTTTTTTAGGCGGAGTGGAGTGATGTGTCAGGAACCTACCATTCCGGATGGCAGTTCTAACAGCCATAGAATGTGTACTGAATTAGACCAGGAGGGACATGTAAATAGTTTCCTCAATGTGAGTTACCGCCCCGCAAAATAACTCACAAGGCATCAAACTAAGGGGTGGAACCATAAGTACTAGGAGAAGAGTACGGAGCAGTCTCAATTTTTGTTGATAAAATGGTGTGCTTTTTCCTGGGTTACATAACAGTTCCCAGCCCAGAGTAGGTTTAATTATCTTAATGCACTTCCTCACAGTACCTGGATTTAGGTAAGGGTAAAGAGAGGTCAGGGAGTGAAGGGTAAAGACAGGTCAGGGAAAGAGGGGGGAAAGTTGGACCGTCTCACTCTACGAGTCACAATATTTCAACACATTAGCTGGGGCTAACCTTTGGCCAGGTCCCCATCATCCAGTAACATTGGCCATTTCCAGCTGAAGTAGTGTCAAATAGATTAATGCATCAACCTCTCAACTATTCACTTCAGAGTATTAGGGACGCGAAGAGTGAGCAGCACGATGTTAATTAATAAAATAGCAGTGTTAATCAGCACTCGCTCCCTCTGTGGCAAGTGCAAGTGAGAATTGGCGCATGTGGGAATTGATCATGCTGATTAAGGCGATAACTTGCTGTGAATCAGGACCGTGTTAATCACAGACCCGATTCCTGGCTCACGCTGTGTGAAGAAAGAGGCCCAAGCCTTGCCAAACACTGCCTGTCGCTACAAAACCAACCATCCCGCCAAAGATTTGACACCAAAACACAGGCAAACAAACATACCATCCCACGCTTCTGCTATGTAGATAAAATCCCAGAATTGAGAAAGACAACTCATGATAAACAGGTATAGCGAGCTCATTCTTATCTGCCTGTGAAAAATGCCGCCACATGCGTTCTGGGTGAGAGGTGGAGCACCACCCCAATGATGTCGTCGCGCACAGGCAGAGGAATGCGAGAGGAGCATGCGGAGAGGAATGTGTCACCTTTCCTGCCAGGCAGCTATGCCCCACGGACAGAGGAAGGCATTCTACAGCGGCGCGGTCACACACAAACACACCCGCAACAACACGATGCAGTCAGCGTCAGCAGCTGCAACACACACCTGCCAATGGGACAGGAACAGTCAGTCTTACCAGAGACTGCCCTGACGCAGGACGGGAAAACCCAAGTCTTGACACAAACTCTTCAAAAACACAGTAAAGCTGTAAAGCTCACAAACCAAAAATACCTTTACAGTTAAGCTCCAAATGCACAGAATGGCTTTCTTCATACAAAAGACTTTTTCTGCCATTTTCCAATGTTTACCAAGTTTATATTGGAGGGAGTATTGTCAATATGACTCTCATCCAAAATCAATCAAGTGGAATGCAGGGGTACTAGTTCTGTTGTCATGGAAAATTCCAGAACTATTTGCTAGTCAAAGGGTGGGGAATGGAGAGGACACCCCAGAGATACAAAGATGATGGGCTCTTAACCTGAAAAAGAAAACCAATTTTATTCAGCTGTCTAATTAGACAACTATATTTCTAATATTTTAAAGCTTCCTCCACAATATATTAGTTAATACAGTTATGACCCATTAATGAATGACCGCTTTCTAATAAATAATCATTTTAAGTTCAAATCATTCAATTTGTCACCAAACCATCCCCAGATTCTACCAGCTAAAGGAGTTTATCCCCTCTCCGAACCAGCTCATACTCGGTGATCGCTCTGATTCAACATGGCTGCCATGCATCATCCAGGTAATTGAGGCCAGTATTTGCTTTAAGTTGGGGGGGGTGAACTATGAACAAATGCGAGACCCATCTACATGTATCGTTTTATTTCTGGTTCAAACAGATTTGTTTGGAGCTGGTCAGGCCTGAAGCACAGTGTAAACAAGAGCACCAGGAACAGACAGGCAGCAGACTGCCTGACCCCAGAGCTGAGGTTCATATCTGTCAGCCTGCGGAGAGACGGGCATGACGAGCGACGCCATGCATCATCCCGGGGGAGATGAGCTGAAACACGAGCCCCACCTGTGCTGTTACAAAACCAACCCGAGCGCACACAGGCACCACCTGCAGCCTGTACCACTCACTCACCCCACCTGCAGCCCGTCTGCGCAGTTACATAACCACCCTCCACCCTCCACACAGCCCAGCCCAGGCAGCCAATGCCCTGCTGCCCAATCCCCCGAAGGCCTCGCTGGTACACCCAGTGCCCTGGCACATCACCTCGCCACTCTGCATTATTTATACAGTGAATGTGGGCATTGTTCTCCATTGACCCCACTCTGAATCATTATCGCATTACATGCACTGAAATGTATTTTTATTTGAAAAAAAAAAAAAGACATAACTTACCTTTCTGATGCCTTGCAAACAATCAAGAATAGTTAGGTTGTATGTGCAGTTTCCAAACGAGGCATCCCTGCGGAAAACAAGAAACAAAGAGATGCCATTGAGTGAATCGCACAGGAACCCAAGCTGACCCCAGAGAGAGGGCCGCTCGGCGGTGAAGTCATTGTGCCTATTTTTGATGCGGGGCTCCGACAGATTTGGTTCTGCCACACTGACTCTGAGGACAGAGAGACCTTTCACACAAGGATCTCCTTACACTGGGGGAGCCAATCCGAGTGATAGACACAGAGGCAAGTGTGGGTTCTTGAGTGTGTGTGCATGCACATTGGATGCATTTACAGTGCCCTCCATAGTTATTGGAACCCCTGGTCAAGATGTGTTTAAAGTCTTAAAATAAATTCAATTTTTATTGCAGAATCATACTCTCACATTGAAAATTGTAGAAAAACGTAACCTTCAACTCAAGTGAATTTTAAGGGGAAAAAAAAAAATACCTGACTAGGAAAATAATTATTTTTTATAAAATCACCTGTTCCACAATTTCTGTCATTTCTACAGTAGTTTACAAAGTTGATCAGAGTATCTAGGAACATTTAATTAGTAATTTGCCACTTCTTGATTCCCTGGGGTATAAATATGATGTGACACAGAGGCCATTTCTCTTATCCACTCTTCAACGTGGGAAAGACACAGGAACACACCATTCAAGTAAGGCAGATGTGTCTCGACCTTCACAAGTCAGGCAATGGCTACAAGAAAATAGCCACTCGCCTACACCTGCTCATATCTACTGTCAGAGGAATCATTAAGAAGCTTAAAACAACTGGAACAGTGGTAAACAAGCCTGGACGAGGACGCAAGGTTAATTTTGCCACCACACAAAGCTCACTGTTAAAGAATTGCAACAAATGGTAGCATCTTGGGGTCATAAAGTCTCCAAAACAACCATCAGGCGCTATCTACATGCCAACAAGCTGTTGGGAGCTTTGTTGGGAGGCATGCACGGAAAATACCTTTTCTCACTCACAATCATAAACACAAACATCTGGAGTTCGCTAAGCAGTACTTCAACTGGGACTGTGTGCTTCGGTCAGATGAGACCAAGATAGAGTGTTTGTTGCCAAAAAGCTCTAAGTGGGTCTGGTGGAACAAAAAAGATGAGTATGCAGAAAAGCACCTCATGCCCACTGTGCGGTATGGGGGAGGATCGGTGATGCTGTGGGCAGGTTAATCTACCAGAGGCCCTGGGAACCTGGTTAGGGCACATGGCATCATGAACGCTTTGAAATACCAGGACATTTTACATCAAAATCTGGTGGCCTCTGCCCGAAAGCTGAAGATGAGTCATCACTGGGTATTTCAGCAAGATAATGACCCTAAACATGTGGCCAAATCAGAATCAAGCTCCTCCCATGGCCATCTCAGTCTCCAGACCTCAACCCCATTGAAAACCTGTGGAGTGAGCTCAAGAGAAGAGTGCAGAGGAGAGGACCCAGGTCGCTGGATGATTTAGAGAGATTGTGCAAAGAGGAATGGTCGAAGATCCCTCTTTCTGTATTCTCCCATCTTGTGAAACAATATAGGAGAAGATTAGGTGCCGTTTTGTGGGCAAAAGGGGGTTGTACAAAGAATTAACATCAGGGGTGCTAATAATTGTGGCACACATGATTTGATGTAAAAGAATTATTTCTTAATGTGGGATTTTTTTCCCTCTGAATAAATGCACCTGAACTAAAGGTTGGATTTTCCTCTTTGGTTTTCATTGTGGTCCTATATTATTTAGAAAAAAAACTGAATTTATTAGGAGCTAAAGAACACATCTTAACCAGGGGTGCCAATAACTATAGAGGGCGCTGTATATAAGTGTGTATTACTGTAAGTATATGCATAGGTGTGTAAGCATGTGTGTCTACATGCAAGGAGGCTATGTATGCAAATGTTCACCAGCAGGATTACAGGTGAGACACCCTTTCAAAGGCTCAGTGCTGCAATAGATTATCTTATAATACACAGACTCCACTGCTCTTTAATCTCAACTCAAATGGAAGAAGACACGGAGAGAACAAGGAATAAAGGGGGGGATTTAACAGAAATTGCAATGGAAGAGGAGCAGGAAGATGACAGCTGTAGATAAGACACCCGCCCACACAGTGCATAAAAAAAACAATCCATTCCCTAGAAAAGTAGAGAGAAAGAAACAAGAGAGGGGAGAGGGAGAGAGGCTAAACTGAGAGAAGAGAGAGAGTGGTAGAGGCAGAAAGAGGAAGAAAAAAAAAAAAAAAACAGCAAAGCGGCTTCAAAGCTCCATAAATGTGCGTGTCCCTCAAGCTCGTTCATATTTCCCTTCATTAAAGTGTGGGGAGTAAATCATCACCTCACACTCTCACAACATGGTTTTAATTCTGCAGTCAGAGTCCCCGCATCCATACTGCACAAGCAAACAAACAATCAGTTACTTCAACTGCAAGTGCTCTCGCGGAGGCTATAAATTATGCCTGCATGTGCTTGATTCCTCATTTCATATGCACACCATGTTGGGGGGATAAAAACTGGGTCAAAATTACAATGCATTCTGCACCCTGGCACCCCAATGTACAGGCGGCTCTTCACACTCATGGGTTAGGGCAGTAAAGAGTGACAGAGCCCCAGTACTCCTCCTCTCTCCCCTCTCCTCCACTCTCGGGGGTTGGAGCAGCAGCCCACACAGGGCCACACAGCGTGGGTGGCAGGGCACAGACGCGGAGCGGAACAGATATAGGCTACCAAACGCAAAGGACAAACCGAACGCAGCAACACAGAACAGAGACACACCTGGCAGCCTGACAGCAGAGAGAGCCAGCATGATTCTGCACACTGTCTGTCGCTTACGCTCACACTGTGCTGTAAGACTATAGCGCTTCCAAGAAGACCAGCCACCGATGAAGGAGAGCGTAAATGTGTGTAATGTGCATCTTCGGAGCTTAACTGTTATCAGGAGTCACATACGAAGAACACATAGCTTGAAAGCCCACATTATTGCAAAAGGACAGAGTAGGCATACAGTGCCCATCATTGAATAATATTTTATCTATTTAATCAGTTTGCAAAGCTATGAAGGCAGTGGAAATGAGGTTGGACTCCACCTGCCATGAATAACTGGTGTGGAAATATGAGCCCTGCATTACGGTCCCACAGTTAAGAGTCACAGATGAGGAAAGAGAGGGGAACTGTGGCTAAATCATCATATGAAGTCAAGTGTTTCTTTATCAATTTATTCCCCAGCTCTCAGTGCAGTTTCCTCAACTCTCAGCAGAATGTCTTCACTTCTCAGCACAGTTTCTCCAACTCTGTGCACAGTTTCTCAAACTTTCAGCGCAGTTTCCCCAACTCAGCGCAGATTCCTTAACTCTCAGCGCTGTGTGGCCAAGTCTCAGCAGAATTTCACCACTTCTCAGCCCAGTTTCTCCAACTCTGTGCGCAGTTTCCACAACCCTCATCATAGGTTTGCCCCAACCCTCATCACAGTTTGCCCCAACTCACAGCGTAGTTTCCCCACTCTCAGCGGAATTTCACCATTTCTCAGCACAGTTTCTCCAACTCTGTGCAGTTTCTCAAACTTTCAGCGCAGTTTCCCAAACTCAGCACAGATTCCCCCAACTCTCAGCGCAGATTCCCCAAACTCTCAGCGTAATTTTGCCCAACTCTCAGTAGTTTCCCCAACTCTCAGCAGAATTTCACCACTTCTTAGCACAGTTTCTCCAACTCTGTGCACAGTATCTCAAACTTTCAGCGCAGTTTCCCCAACTCTGTGCGCAGTCTCCACAACCCTCATCGCAATTTTCCCCAACCCACATCATAGCTTGCCCCAACCCTCATCATAGTTTGCCCCAACTCAGCGCAGTTTCTCCAACTCGGCGCACAGTTTCCCCAACTTTCAGCGCAGTTTGCCCAACTTTCAGCTCTGTGTGGTCAACTCTCAGCAGAATTTCACCACATCTCAGCACAGTTTCTCTAACTCTGTGAGCAGTTTCCACAACTCTCAACGTAATTTTCCCCAACCCTCAGCGCAGTTTCCCCGATTCTCTGCAGAATTTCACCACCTTTCAGCACAGCTTCCACAACTCTTAGCACAGTTTCTCCAATTCAATGCAGTTTCCCCAACTCTCAGCGCAGTCTCGTCAACTCTCAGCGCAGATTCCTTCAACTCTCAGCACAGATTCCTCAACTCTTGGCAGAATTTCACCACTTCTTGGCACAGTTTCACCACTCTCGGCACAGTTTCCACAACGCTCAGCTAGGGCAGGGTGATAAATGTATCATGATAATTAAGCACATTAAAGTAACTGCCACCTTGGGCCAGACAGGTGAGCCTGCTTATTACCTTTTCTACACCTAATGTCACATGGAGCAAACATCAGAGGCCATTTGGAATGTTTCTGGGAAGAAAAGTGCCATTCGAAGTCCTTTATTACCAACGAGGTATAACAGCTTCCTTTACCTTGGCATAATACACTTACCTTAAATCTATTCCCATGTACTTTGCCTAACTTGCAATCAAGCCATTTTTCAGCCAACTGACCAATTAAAACCAAGATGTGGCCAATAAAGATTAGGAAGAGATGGAGAAGCACAGACCTAACCATGCTGCGGTGTTGGACTCAAAGAATGTCAATCTGAAAAAATATCAGACCTCTGAATTCACCTCTCATCGTAGCATTTTTACGCGTTATTAGAAAGATTTCTGAAAAATAAAATCATTTTAAGATGGCTTTGGTTTTTAAGCGTTTAAAAATATACGTGAAGTGGAAAACATTTTGTGAAGCATATCAAATGTGAATGTGAGAAATAATTTTCGCTTTGCACGCAATAGACAAATGCACCAAACTAATAATTGAACAGGACTAATTTGAAATAAAGTAATTCATAGGTCTTTATTTTGGTTACCTTTGAGCATCTAAATAGCAAATAGTGAAGATGAAAAACATTGTGTTTAAGCGCATTGAACGTGACATGTAAATTGTTAAAAAATTGTATTCGCACAGAGGCCAAATGAGAAACGAGAAATAATGTACCAATCGCATTCAGGCAACTCTCATGTTTCATGTCCATTTCATTTTCAAAATGCAACAAACAAAAATGATATTGAAATAAATCAGACTGCCAACCAATTTAAACTATTCACTGAGCGAATCAATTGTTTGATGGCAAATTGAGCAAAGCAGATGGGAAGGAGGTGAAAGCAATGATTGAACAGAGGATGATGATTTTGAAGACCTTAACTTTGCTTGGTTAAGCACGCAATTTGCCTGAATGTGTTTGCTAGACGATGACGTTTGGCCGTTGTGTACGAATTCAATAAAAATGTACATGTCACGTTCGATGCGCTTAAACAAAATGTTTTCCACCTTCATTGTAGGCCATTTAGACATTCAGAAGTAACTAAAATCAAGAGCTTATGAAATACTTCAAATTAATCTACTTCCATTATTACATAAAAAATGCAAAAAATTTGCGGCACAGATTTGCCTGAAAGTGCTTGCCAAGTCTTCGGTGCATTTGTCCATTGCTTACTTCTGTGACTATTTTAATGATACAAGTAATTGAATTTTCATTAGGTCATGTTTGACCTTTGAAGGTCAATACTAATGTCACCAGATGAAAGTTCATATATGACTTCATGTGTTTGCAATGCAAACCTAGGCTCCATCTGTGACCATTTTGGCAATACAAGTCATTGTAATAGTATTTTGTCAAGCTTGACCCTCAAAAGTCACCAACATTCAAACTGAATGTCACCAAATGAAAGTTCATACGTGACTTCCTAGATGTCAGTAACACAAACCTAGGCTCCCTGTGTGACCCTTTAAGTGACAGAAGTCATTAAATTTCCACTAGGTCAAGTGTGACCTTCAAAGATAAATATGAAAGTCACCGAATGAAAGTTCATATGTGACTTCCTCTGCGTCTCCAATACACTATCAGTAACGATTCTGCTGATATAAGTCATTGAAATTTCAATATAAAGTTTGGTAATTGAATTTGACCTTCAGTGACCTTCAATGTCACCAAATGAAAGTTCAAATGAAACTTCCTATGAAAAAAGTGTTCAACACATATGTTCCCAATCTTCAATATTTTCAAGCCAAGAAGCCTTTGAAAATTGTAACATTTTGCTTGACCTCAAATTTAACCTTTCAAGGTCATCTGAGGTCAACTTTAACACAGCCAATATATAGGTCATATATAACTTCGGATATGTCAGTAATATAAACTTAATTTTCAAACATTTTGCTTCCACAGGCGATTTCGCCCATCCTCCACAACACCCAATGTTAAAGTACATCGCCCCCACTTTGTTGATTCAATCTAAATGGCATTTGCACTGTACATAAAGTGTATCGAGGTGAGTTGATTGCCAGATTTAGAAATCAGCTATCAGGCAGTTTGAGAAATAATTTTCTGAAATTTCAGACCATGTCAATTAACATTGTTAATATTTTCCTTGACCTCCAGTTTGACCCTTCAAAGTCGTCTGTGGTCAAATTTAATATTGCCAAAATAGAGGTCACATATGACTTCCTATATGTCGATGATGCAAACTTACTCTCTATCTACAACCATTTGGCAGCCACAGGCAACCTTGCATATTCATGAAGAACAGCGCCCCCACTCGACCCACTTCCGTTGATTCAATCAAAATGGCACTCGCAGTGTATGTTGACGGTGCCAAGGTAAATTGATTGCCTGATTTAAAAAAAAAAAAAAAAAAAAGTTAATTTCTCAGTCTTATCTTCACCTCCGCCAACTAAGCTGGGGCGGAGGTTACGTTTTCAACCCTGTTTGTTGGTCTGTTTGTGAACGATATAACTCAAAAAGTAATGCGCAGATTTGACTAAAATTTTGTGGGTAGATTGCAATTATATCACGGAAGGACCCTATTGATTTTCACCGCGATCAGTGAAACAATATGGCCGCCATGGCAGCCATCTTGAAATCGTATGACACGTGATAACTCAACTTTGCTCCTACTCATGAAGATTTGGATTGTGCTGCCCTGGCAGCGGTTTGCTCTCTATGAGTGCCTCTAGTTAACATTAGGGCCAAAATTTCAAGAGCCCATAAAATGGACAAAAATGATTCAATCAAAAGAAGACAAAAAAAGTCTGGAGATATTTTCTAGTGGTATGTTCTGGTAAAGTTACACGAAAATTCATCAGGCCAAAAAAAAAAAAAAAAAAAAGAAAAAGAAAAAAAAAATGTTCCGGGCGACGGATGCCACTCCACAACAATAGCTTATCGGCTCTTAGCGCCGGTAAGCTAAAAACCAGGGATATCTTAACATGATTTTATTTTCAAGAGATTTTTTAATAATAAATTAAAGTTTCACAATGAGAGGCAGAATTCAGAGGTCTGCTATTTATTCAGATTACTGACATTCTTTCATTATACAGCAGGTAGATCCAACCAAGCAATCTAATTGGTCAATCAGACGTTTAGAATGTTCTCAAATGAGCAACACAGCACGGGTAACCTGTGCTCAAATAAAAAATACCTCATCACTGAAAATATTACTCCGCCTATCTTAGTTGCCTAGGCCATTGATTTAATTAGTCAATTTGTTTGCATTTGTACATTGAAATGAACATTCAATAAATCAACACATCTGTGAAAACTGTTGTTTTTCTTTATTTTCAGAGATTAATTGATAATGGCCTGAAAAGGTGATTAGCTAAAGCCTCCGAAAGGTGGGGTTGAAATTGTATAACTCAGTTCAGCCTTAATGTTACAGGTTACTTTTGCAGCTTAGCCACATTAATCGACAAATCCCCAGCTGAAATGAAACATCTGCTGGTGAGTTTATCAAAATGTAGATGTTTGTTCTGGCGCCGACGCAAGAAAGCTGTTGCCTATATTTAAAAATAACCATTAATATACGTTTGTTGTAGATAAAGATCGGCTATGCTGGAAAGTCGTTGTCACGCACCTCTTAATTTCACCAACTCCCTGCATTGACTCAGGCAGTGATGCCATAACATTCACCCAATAGAGAGATGATAAAGCTGACCGCACTCGCCAGGAGGAAACCCATTCAAGGAGCACATTGCATCCCAAGTTTCCGAAGATAGCTGCCAAATATCCCACCATACCCAAGTGAATACATCATGTCATTTCCAAATACCAGGCTGTAATTGATTCACTACGCTGCAGATGCAGACCGTTAGGTTTGTGCTGACCACTGGACAACTGCCAGCAGCAAGTTCATGCCGTGGCCCAGTGGGCTCCAGGAGAACCAGCCCTGCTGTTTGGTGGGGGAAGAGCCAGTGACAGAGCACAGGGAAATCTGCTGACGTTCAGTAAAGATTCAAACTGAAGAAACTGAGGCTACAGCATTACTGGGGCTAATGACGTCAGGTGAAACAGAAGCAGACCAACACCTGCTCTCTAATTGCATACAGGACAAAAAATTCTAAATATGATCTTATTAATGACTCAGTTTTAACTGCATCATAAATTACTTCAGAGCACCAGCCTTCCAAAGCCGCAACACAAGCAAGCCGTGAGTTACCCTGAAAGGGCCAATTCTTCCATAAAGCCCATATCATGGGGTAGCCAACCCTAGTCCTGGATGGCAACAGGCTGTGCTGGTTTGTAGTCCACATACTGATAGGTTGTGTGGGTTACAGCCCGGAAAAGAAGTGCGACAGTCGAACATGCAGAGCAGGGACAGACTACATGGTGATTTATGGTGATGGATGGCTTCCATAAAGAGCCTATCCCTGACATGCTCATATCAAAGGAGAGTTTACAGCAGTCTCCATGCCCTTATCGCTTCCTGATCTTAAGAGAAACATTTAACCACGCACAGTGCAAACACAACAGTTGCGTAAAATCCATCAATAAGGTCAGCAGAAGCCTTGGCACTTGACCCAGAGGTTTCACAAACATGCAACAGCCACGCCGTGAGCAAACATTTACCCACAGTCCTAATCTAACATGACCTCTAGAAAATAAATGACAATCCACAAGCCTGAAGGTGTATTATCAGTCACAACATTATTACAGTTCATAGGAGAGTCTGGATTAGGATGGACATTCCAGAGAGAGGCTACTACATCTCAACATTTAAAGCAGTGCAAGACAGTCGCAGCATCAATTAGACTTAAGTGCCGCTGATTACCCATCACTAATTAGGACAGAGCGTTCAGGGTAACAGGGCTGCACTGCAGGCCTGAGAGTCAGAGAGACTTCACTACTCCCACTTCATTTTAATTAGTGGTTTTATTAAATGTTAATCCAACCAGGAGTTCCACTGATAAGATTAATAAGTGCTTGGACGCCTGGTGCTAATTTGAGTAAAGTGGCCTCCCTCTTCCTCCATTCCACTGTTTAAAAATAAATAAATAAATAAATAAAAATTCAGTAGGATTCCTTGAGGTGTCTGGCTTTCTAAATCAAAAGAAAAGGCAGAATTAGGAGCCTCAAAATTAATTCCGATCTTGTTTTATGGAAGCTGGAAGCTTGCCATAGCCCTGCTGATGTGGACTGCAAAAATAAAGGTGCTGCCAACTGCCTAAAACACAACAAAGGACAGATCGCAATACAAAGTGATTGCAGTGCTGCATGTGAGAAGCCTTCACATTTGTACAGCAAGAAAGCAGGAAATTATCACATAAATGCTTAAATCTGGCATTACAGTCACATATTAAAGTAGTCATTTACCTAAGAATTTCACAACTTTCATTTTTCCAGCAAGGAAAAAGAAGAAGAAAAAAAAAGGCCTCACACAAAAGGTATGAAAGATGAAAGAGGTGACAATGCTTCACTCAATGCACAGTGAGCCACCCACAGAAAATCTACTATCAAAGCTCTGCAGTTCTGTCTGAAATTGAGTGGGGAGAGCGGGGGGGGGAATAATAATAATCACATAAACTACTTTCTTAAAGATTCCAGACAGAATCAGAATTGATCTCATACGCTGCCCTGAATCAATGAATTCCCACATTAAGAAACAGACAGAAACAGGTAATTCAAATGCAATTAATCTCCTCAGAAATTCTGCAGAGGAGCAGGATTCAAATTAAAATGCCAGCTCCCAATCTACACAATTTGCTAAATGTTATTCAAATGAGGACAAAGCTGATGACGAATAGGGCTGAATGATACAGTAGATAGAGTCAGCTGCGCAAAAAATCTGGTGGATCCAAAATAAACAAATGCTTACAGCTGAGCTCCCTCCAATGTCACTGGATTCAAATCTGCTCATTATGACGGCTCCCTGTCAGTCTGCTCCCTCATTCTTTCTGAATCCATTATGAAATATTACATAAACACCCATTCGCTACTTTCCAGAGGGCTGATTAACAACGTGAATGTAAACTGACAAAGGAGGGCCTGTTCTTCTGCACAGAACACACGGGGGGGAAAGAGCAGGGTGGTAACGAGACCTCATTTCATCAAAAAACCAAAGTGAGAGAGAGAGAGCGAGAGCAAGAGTGAGAGTGAGAGGGAACAGGAAAGCAGCCCAAAGCACAGGCCAGACACAAGGCCTCCATATTCTGCTTTTTCTTTATCAGGGCAACAGCTGTATGACTTCAAGTGCCATTCTACTGCTACACAATCTTTTTTTTTGGAGACAGAGCAAGGCTCAGCATGAAAGACTGCAGAACCATCATGGCATTTCTTCGACATCAAGAGGTAAAATTCAGAACTCTGGGTTTTTAAATGTGCATGGTTCAGGCAGATTAAAACTCTACATCACTCTACACCAAGAAGAGCCAAAGAGTGTTAAAAACATTTTACAGGGAAATTAAAGATGACCCATTACTATGGAAACTAAAGCAAACATGGAAATTTAAGCCCAAGACTGGTACGGGGCCCAAGAGGCAAGCCTTTGAAAAACAGCGGGTCAGTCCATTCTTGCCAGGCTGGAAAAAAGACATTAGAGAACATGAGAAGAAAAACATTGTTTTTGAAGGTCAGTGAGCAGGTGTGTATGTGCGCAATGAAATGAGCCAAGTCCAGGGTCCTGTGCCAGCATTGCCTTTTGACTGGTTACGCTAGAGTCCTTTCAAAAGGAGCCATTACGCAGGACAGACAGGCTGGGGCATGCCCGCTAATCTCACATCAGATGACCTGCCTCCTTATTCCCATCAACACTATCCCACGCAATATTCTTTGTACACATCACAACCTGCTTCCTAGTACAGTAGCGTATACAAAAACCTCTAGCAACAATTGCCACAGAGAATGGCCTCTGAGGTCACATACTAATCTAGCGTCTGTTCTGACAAACTGTTAGCCTATCAGTTAGGGTAGAATATGCCCACCTTCAACAGTTCAGTTAGCCCTTTATTGCTAAAAAAAAAAACAAGCCATACAATCAATAATAAATTAAAAGCATCAAGTGACAATCCTTTCTGACCAGAGGCAGACACTAGACGTTAGTGAACAGATCTGAGGCATACATATCAGTGTCCAAATGCATAATTGAGCGAAGCCCTTCCAATAATAGCATAGATTACTTCACACACCAGTTTTCACTTGCATATGCCTGTGAGAAATGCATTCCAAGATTACGACACCTCAATGTCTTCATGAAGCTCAGCCAAATAAATGAGGGAAGAACCAGCCGACTCTGCGGAGGCCTGGAGGGGTGTGAAACTCCAATAACCCAAACCCTCAGCTACTGGGTTGGCTCAAACAGTAAAAGCGTCACTTACAGTGTGAATGTGCCCAATCCAGCCGTGCCAGCGCCGGCTGCGGCCAGTGGCCTTCTGAGAGCAGCGCGCAACTGGTTTTGTGCTGCTCGGGGATTTGATGGGGAAACGGACGAGAAGGGTTAGCACAGTTCATTGCTGAAGCTCTTTCGCCGCGCCGTCCGCATGTTTGTCAGTTGCATTCTGAGTGAGCACATGTTTGCATTTCTTCCATTCTACTCCTGTATGTGTGAGGTTTGAGACTACGTGCGAAAAGAGGCAGCAGCTGACAGGCACGTGATTTGGAGGAGAAGCACAGACTATGAGCACTCTCCCGAAATGTCAGCAGGAGTCGCGTACCAGCATGCTGATGCATAGTTCGCCAATTCCATATTTGGGTGGGAATTGGAGATACCAAATTTGAAGAAATACATTTTCAAAAAACCCTTGATAACTGTAACTACTGGAGTTCCTTACAAGTTAATGCATGAATGTTGATGCATAATGAATAGTACTGATTGAATGGAAGATTAATCCTTGGCGAACAGCCGGCCATGTACAGTATCCAGCTCCCAAACTAGGAACTATCAGAAATATCACAAACAGCAGTTCAGCACAAACTTCAAATCAACAGGGTGGGAACTTTTTGATTGTGCAGAATAGTCCTTTTAGCTTCCAGTCATTCACCAATACTCTCCTATGGATTTGAAGAAAACAACATTATGGGGCACCAACTTGGAATCTGGGAAGTTCACAGGTTACAGATGACAAGAGCAGCAAAAAAAAAAATCCACTTCCCCATTCACTAACATTTGTTTGAATGAACATGAACACATAAATCTACCATTCTAATAAAAACAAGCCTCTGGAATCTATTGACAAACAAATATGCATACAATGCTGGATTATGAGTCATCAGAAAAGACCGAAAGCAGCTACAGTAAATAAAATGTGGTAAGAGGAAGTGGAAGAGAAGTTAAGGAACGAGATCTGAAATACATTTTTGAATGTCTTTTTCAACATTCTGTGGTATAAGATCGTCAGTACAGAGGGCCGTCGTTAATTGTGCCATCATCAGTGAACACAACACAAATTTAAGCTGGAAAGGTAGAATAGCCATAGATGTTTATTTTGCGGAAATCCCTTTATGATCAATGACAGTTCATTGAAATGTGAGATGTTGTATTAACCATAGTCCTGCCACAAGGCCAATGTATTTAGTGGACAGGCATTCAGGGAAACAGGACTAGGGTTAAAAACCAATGCAACAGAACTGAAAGAAACACTCCATTATGCTTTAAATTCATTACGCAATTACTGCTGGTCATGTTTGCTTGGTTCCATTGACGAGACACCTTCGGGGGAAAGACTGCATTTCCATTTTAACTGCTACTGAATTACTTTTACCCATCAAAACACTTTACCGCACCAAAGAGCTTTTATACACGCACACGCGCAAACACAAGCACATGCAGGCATATGCATAGAGTCATAGAGATATTGTTGTTGGTGGGAGAACAACAGTTATCATAACAAACTTAGGATCAATAAGTCCAAAGGCTTCCATGAATGGCAGCTGCAGGAAGTGGGTAAGCTTTCAGTGAAAACACTGGACAACTGAAAATCTGTGATTCAGCCAATTCACTTCCATTAAGAACACCATTATACAATAAACTGCTGTACCACATCATTCTTACTTGACACTGATAAGAGGGATTAAATGGCAGAATTAGACGCCTGAAAGTGAGTAGAAATGTTTGTGCATTCAGACAAAAACAGGGGGTAAGCATGTAACTACCCAAAAAGCAGCTCTGAAAGTGCTTATGAGCTTACTAAACAAACAATATCAGCTGTAATTAGTGGTCAGGCTAACTTCCAGTGAGATTCTTCCTAGATACACAAAACAGAAGGCATATGCTTACTTTGATTGACAGTAAAATGCTATAATCCCAGAATTCACTCCTATCCTGTTTCAGAAATGCCAAACCTGAATACTTGGATAAGTCCCAAGCGTCCTGGTTAACATCAGTACTGTACCTACACATGCACTTGCACACATAAAATATTAATATTGAAGGACTTAAAATCATTTCACAATAAAGCATAATACTTCCAAGGACTACATCAGGCACATTAATACCCAAAAACCCCATTTGACTCTAAAACCATGGCAAACCAAACAAGATTTCAATAGTGTTCATTTTATGGATTGTATGATATTTTGGATAAATCCACCATAGACAAATGGCGCGTCACTAGATTTTTATTAGGTGACACTGAAGGATTTCTGAAGGACACATGCTGAAGGCACATCGATGAGAGCATGTCCACTCTGTACGGTCTCACATCTCTGACGGCTGGTTTTAACAGAGTAAATCCTCCATTAAAATATTCCAACGGCCAGGGCTTGGCTCAAGGCTCATCACTGTGCAGTTCACCCATGTGCTGCACCCATGTCAGGATGCTCTTTAATGGCCAAGCAAATCTTTCAACTTTACTCTCCTCCATTATCCTCTAATGGCTTCAGCAAACACAAGCAGGACCATCCACATTACTCACCATGAAGCAAAACGCTAAAATAATCCTCACACATCATCATCAGGGTGAAATGAGTCAGATTTTGACAGATATTGATGGCAGGGAAGTGGCGCTAGACCTCAAACTGGACTGATGAGCAGAGTAGAGACTGCAACTGGAGGCAGACTGTGTGTGTGTGTGTGTGTGTGTGTGTGTGTGTGTGTGTGTGTCACCCCAATAGCCCCTCCCCTCTACAGTAAATCAGCTCTGCTGCTCTATTTCTGGGTCAGTGTGACGAGTGCCCCGAGCAAAAGTGGCAGAGAGGTGTGTCTAGCCACGCCCAAAACACACGCGCGTGCGCGCGCACACACGCACACGAGTGGACAAAAATGGACATAGACTGATGAGGACTGGCTCACTAAATATGAAGTCACTTGCAATTTTAAGCTGCGGCAGTGAAATTAGAATTCATTAGAAAAGCTGGCGGAATCCATTAGCATAAATAGCGAACGGGGGTGGTGGAGAATTCTTTGAACATTTTCTCACCTCCCGGAGGAACTGGCCTGCGAGTAGAGGCTCGTTTCAGGCGGGAATAATGGCCGCGCCATGATGGAGGCACAATCACGCAGCTGGAGACTCCGGGACACTGCATGACTAATTCATCGCCATGGGGCAGGAGGAGGAGAGCCCTCTTCTGTACGCTGCGCAGGGCCTCTCACTTCCCCGACACCCGCAAACACACCGCGGGACCCTGCCACCCCAACATCTCACACACACACACACTACAGCAGCTGCCACAGGCCCCAACACAACTGCATACATGCATACAAACGGTCAATTCAGAACTGTACAGATTCCACTCATTCATTACTACTGGAAGATGGGAGGTATGAAAGGACAATCTAACTTTTGACCGTGACTAGAGAAATTCCTGTTCCCGGGATCCTCGGGCAGTTCAGAGGACTCCGGGCCTGTGTTCCAGTTATCACATGCGGGGCGTTTGCTCCAGCTGCACACCCAGGTTACACAAGCTTCCTTCCGCAAAGCACAGGGCCACACCTCACAACTACACACAGACACCCCACCATCAAGAGCATATAAAGCCTGCTACTGAGGCCATGATGTGGAGTTTGCTACACTACTGCCTTTTGGCAGTAAACCTGTGCTCCAACCACTGCACACCTGTCCCATCCGCCTCAGGTGTAAAACAGATGTTCACACATGCTCGAACACTCACACACACTAACACACTCTCACTAACACACAGGTGATTAAATGTCTCACCCACCCTCACCAAACCCAAATGAATAGGGATTAATGTCTGCAATATTGCATTCCTTCAGAAAACCCCTGAACGGACAGGGGAGCGCGCATCATCAACATGAGCCAACACGAGGGAAACATGCAGCACCCACCATAGCAGCAATCATCAGAAACAAAAAACTGGATTTGACCATTTTCATTCTTATCTGAATTGTGTCAAAAGCCAACTCCTCTAAACCATGCACTCATCCACAGCCAGCCAGGGATGTTCTGTATCTTGGGAAATCTGATTATACAGCCACTCAAGGGAAGAAGGGGGTGGCAGAGGTTAAACAACATAATATAATTAGCTGCTGGACAAGTCAGCTCATGATGAATCTGATAACACACCAATAAATTAGCGTGATGGCAGAGAGCACATTTTCCAGTAGGTCCATGTTGACGCTCAGATAGTCATTATTAGTGATAATCAAGGGATAATTGCCCAAAAAATGATCTTCCCCAAACAAAACAAAACACATTCTTGGTCACAAAACAAGCACGGAAAACTGCACAGTTATGCACTCACGATACACAAGCGGGCATTAAAAGCACGCACACGCATACACTTGAGCACAGTGGGTATAATAACCTGTATAGCAGGAGTGAGGCTTCAGCCCTGCTGTGTGACAGGTAGCGTAACTGTTCTCAGGTAGCATCAGTGGGTAATTACAGTGCGGGAGAAATCTGACGAGGTCAGAGCTTCAAATGACAAAAACAAACTGCAAAAGCAGCTCTGGAGATGAACAGGAAAAACAAAGCTCATCAAGAGCTCACGCAGAAAAGCATGAGAAATATACTTCCTTTACAACGCGCTAGAATTGAATGGCAGTCTGTAAATAGCAGGTTGTCTCATGAGTTTCATCACTATTCCAATCAGAGAATCCTAGATTTCCAGCATTTCATTTGCCAGTGTTTATTACGGATATCAACATAATGTTTCGCAAGTAACATGACATATTTGTGATCTTTCTCCATAAACAGGTTACTGACTCTAGAAGGAGACTTCAGCCAGCATGGATTCATTCACGCGCACAGAGTAAATGATGATGTGTGTCAGAAGCAGCTCTGAGAGCTGGTCCACAGGTGAGGCTCTTACCGGAAGGGCAGATACGAGGCGTTGGAGCCGGAGATGAGGGCTCTGTATGCCTCCTCTGGGCTCTTCTTTAAGTGGATAACCTGAAATACACAGCAGGCATTAACCCATGGTGTTCAGAGAGTCAGTAACTCCCCTGACCCTGCCCTGCCCCTGAACTCATCCTGCTTCACTCAAGCGCCCGCCTGACTGAACTGCACCTCACCAGAGCTCAGCCAAAGCTCAGGAAACATCAGGATTTAATACCAGGTTAAAAGGTCATGTCCTGTTCACCTGAGACTCTGCATGCTCCTCAATAAGTCACAGGAGCAGAGATATGAGGAGCGTAATGTTGCAGAGAGGTATAGACACACACTCACCCACTCACCCACATAGATTCATACACTCGAACACATACAGCTAAATGACACACAAACAGCCACTCATCCACACACGTATATGCACATACAAACATACATACACACACACACACTAAGAGACCCAGACAGATTCAGAGACACACGCAGACAAAGAGACACTCACCCACACAAACACAAAACACACACGCGCGCACAAACACACACACTCACTCATTCACACACGCACACACACCATAATGAGTACACTTTTGGAACACGGCAGGGTGGGGGAATGTGCAGTGGACATGAGATCCCTGCCTCAGCACAAAGAGTCTATTCTAGGGCAGCTTGGACTTGACACAGCACAATGAGACTGGGAGAAAAGGAAAGGTCACACTCATCCCCATTTAAATGCAGCTCTGCAGTCACACAGCTGCACAAGACTCTCCGAAATACCTTGCTTATCAATCTATAAATACCACAGAACGTACCACTTCTGGAGTTAACACAGGTGTAGCTACACCTCACAAAAAACAAAGCATCTAGACTGGCATCAGAACTACCGCACACCACATAAATCAATGGTCGCAATGTATCACGCCCATCTGAATGAGTTTAAACAGTATTTGTCCATTACAATCAACAACATGATGATCCATGCAAATTCCACAACAGTTTGAACATCAAATTACACACCATCTTGCGATGGCATCACATCAGCTGCTCTTCATATCCCTCCACTTCTGAAAGCCCTGCCCAGACCACACCCACCTTCAAACTCCGCCTTCATTGTGATTTCAGACACACATCTGTAGAGTTTCATGACTCCCAATGGCACAAGTGTGTCACTATGGCAATAAGAAAATCTGTCCAAAAACAGAGACGGACAGAGACAAACACCAGGCAAAGTAACAAAATCTGCTTCTGTGGTAGTTCCTGGTGCACTTGGTAGCTCCAGGACCATATTATGCCATCATGACACACAAGCACTAACGCGCAAGGTGAAAACAATACCAGCACACACTGTTGCAGCTGGTGAACACAGTAACAAAGATCAATTTAATGAACCAGAGATGTCAATCTAATTAATTAATTTTCATCACCGCACTTATGAATATAGAAATAATGGACGTGAAATGAGAAAAATGTATTCAAAACTTATGAAATCACATATACAAAGTTTATTTTGTTGATTTAATAGGGTATAGAGCAACAGCGCACTGCTATTAACACTCCATCTTAATGACAGTTTTATTCAGCAGATCCCAGAGGACAGTGCGGGTGTTTGTGGGTATATCTCCCGACAGTGCGCCCACAGGGATGAAGCCAATCACAGGAAGCCGAGCATTACGATTGCTTCCGTTCGCCAGCAGAAGGGGCCTTTGTCTTCTCTCGTCTCTCTCATGAAATATTCACCAAACGCGCAGTAGGACCCCGCTGAATTGCAGTTTATTATTTTCTGCTGCTGGGGTGATACCCAGAAAGCGTGCATCCATGGGCACTCTGGCCCGTGTCCCACACAACCGCAAGAAAATAAAAAAATCAGTTCAATATATCCGGAGTACTCCCGCAGCTGATAAACAGGGCCATGCAGAAGACACAGTACATGTTCAGTGACACAAGGGCTGGTGAAACAAACAGACAAAGCCGCTGCACCACAATCCCTGAGACCAGACTAAATAAATGAAGGGCCACTTACAGGGGAGACAGAGAGGGAGTAATGCACAGGACTGCACATCTCAGCACATTCTGTTTTTATTAAACCGTAGCCCACCGCCGCCACCATCGCTCCCCCCAAAACCACAGAGGAAAAACAAACCGTTCCATTTCAGGACACCGCACCGCAGACCTCCGACAGACAGCAATACGCTGCCATTTGGCTCGTTCAATAAACACGGGTCGTTAAGCCCTTATTGATTTATTGGTGATCCATTCTGCCAGGGAATGTGCTCAGCAGCGAGAGGCCTGCAGAACTGGGTACATTTTGTGGTTGATTAAACAGAGACAGGGCTGGGAGCGCATGCTGAGTTTCCACACCACTGACTCTCCGTCCACCCCTCTCTCATCTGGGCTGAGAAAATATCATTAAGGAAAATGGCATTTACAAATAATGCGCTTCCACAACCCGTGGGTTTGAATGGGATACTGAGGCCATGTTAACAGACCTCGGTGGCGAAATGCAAAAGCAGCGAAGAGCCAAGTGTAGAGTAAACAGTCCGAGCTGCACGGTATGCAAAGCCAGGACTGAACAGGCCAGACAGTCAATATTACTCCAGCCCATCTAAAGAAGTGCACGAACCTCAGCTGTGCCCACGCAGTGCTTGTGTGGTGGTTGTGACACTGCCGATCCCAGGTCAGCACAGGTTCAGGTAATGGTGCTGGTGCTGCAGGCACAGAGACCCCCAGACACTGATTCAGAGTAGCAGACGCTGGGAATCATGGGAGAGTGTCTCAGCTGCTCGTGCCACAGCGGGAGGGAGCAGGCCGGACCGACAGCAGGGCGTAAGCAGCTTAAAACCCTGCCAGTGTCACATGCTCAGGAAATGTGCAGATAGACATGCAAACTAACACTGGGCTGCCACATGAGGCCAGCCATTCCACTCGGGCCACCACCAACCTGCTGGGGAGTCTCCGTGGCCTGTTTGCCTGGGACTTTCATAAATATCACCTACAAGGGCTTTTGTATTGAGCCATGATGTCAAGTACAATAAGCACTATTCCCCAATGGAGCTCCACACCAATACTGTGAAAAAGGCACTTAACCTACACTACTTCAGGAAATTCATGAGCATTAATTGAGCATGTTAAAAACATTATACCCCATGCAAGTCATTCTGAATGAGAGCACATATTAACTGCTAAAAGTGTGCAAAAGTACTCTTAAAAAAAGTATTTGAAAGCAAAATAAATAAATAAATAAATGGAGGATACAAAGGACTAATGGACTAAGAGACTACAATCCATAAAAATGCATAATAAGCCCTTTTTCTTTTCTATCTCCTATCCCAGCTTCTCTCTCACAGGGCACTCAAACCCCAGGCACATCAATCTGCTGATGAACAGCTTTCCTGCACTTCTGAACACAGGCAGCCGTGACTCTAAAAAGCAGAGGAAGGTCGATTGTGCCAACACGCGGGGGGAGGGGTATGCTCAGACTGGTTGTTAGGGTGGGGGAGAAGGCCAGTCCTGACCTTTAAATCCCTCTCCCACTAAACCAGCCTCCTCCGGGGGGGGGTCGAACAGTGTGATGAATGAGCGATTGACCAACATTGTTAGCGGACTCCATATGATCCCTCAAAAATGTTGCACTTCCTCATGCAAGGGGTCAGCACTGTCCCCTGTGTTTACTGTTCCTGTAATGACTTCAAATTGCAACATGGGGTAACTAAACCGCTTCCCCAAACACAGAACAGTACACACTCCCACGCTACTCCTTGTAAATGCCAATAAAAGCAAATTCTAGTATTAGTCTTCCAGTCAATGGAAGTCATACCTGCCACTAAAATGACCCTCTTTGAGGCAGAAAAGCTGAATGAATGGAATCAGTGCAATAAAGGAATACTGGCACTCAAGTCCAGAACAGGACAGGGCCATTGTGGTGGCACAACAGTGGAGACCATTAGTCACTTGTCAGCACCTTCTCTCCATGCCTCTGAGGCCCAGGAGGGGGGCGGCATATTGGCAGAAATTCACATAAAACAGCACACATCCACCACCCAGACTCAGCTCCAGGAAAAGTGTGTCTGAGACTGAGATCCCCCTGCGGCAAGTATTCTAATTCTGGGGTTCCTGCTAAATGTATAGAGGGACGGTCATGTCGATTCACTGAATGAAATGAATTGACAATGAAACTGCATTGACAGAGAGAGACAGAGAGAGAGTCAGTATATACTTACAGCATAGGCACCAATTAAGACAGCAGCATTAGCCCTCTTTCGTTGATCAAAGCTGGTGTAGTGAACAATCCTCTTGCGGGTCAGTGTAAAGGACTGCAGACATCAATACAAGACAAAATGAAAATCAATACACAGCATTTCGTCACATGAACACGTTTATACTACACTGGACATGACAGTACACACCGCCCTGATCACATTTCATCACATGCACAGATTCACATCAGACACTTCCACATGCCTTCTTTACTTAGTTCAGCTTGAGGACTTTTAACAAAAGGAAATCTAGTCTCCATAAAACAGAAAAATGAAATCATATCAGCAATCACATCAGCTCAGCGACAGAGGTTAATGTCCGGTGACAAGTGGAGTACAGTTCTGAATCATGGGGACAGCACCGAAGCTGGGTTAACCCCAGGAAATGGGATGAACACCGTGCTGCTGCTGTGAGAAGCTCATTGTTATGCCGCGTTTATGGATTTAGAGGCGCATCTGGCATGCCAACAGCTTGCTTTTGCGTAAACAGACAGATGCTGACGCTTACACCTGCTGCTGCTGTTGTTCTGCTAAGCCTGCAGCTGCACGCCGCGCTGCGAGAACAGCCAGGACAGAGCGAAGCACGTTTGGCATCACTGCTGGGGGGGCATGCCGATGCAGCAGAACACGCTGAAGGGCCGCCTTTCACTGTCAGCTCCAGCACAAAACCATCTGCAGACTGCAAGCCCGCTCTCACTGTGCCGTGTGAGGCATGTGCCATCAAGCACCGAATCCACAATGGAAGACAATCCAACTCAAACAGGCATGGCATGCGATCACAGTACCATAACGATTTAAGTCCGAGCAGATTTGTTTGGGATTCACCGGCACGTCGCTCGAGGGATTAAGACTGCGCTGATCCATGAATCATGACCTCACCGCCCTCAGGGAAGGACTTTCACTTCTTTTAGAGGTCTGTGACCTCTTTGCTCTCGGGTTTAACAACTCCTCGAACTTGCAGCCATTACGCCATTTCAAAAATACAGTGCCCTCCAGAATTATTGCCACTCTTAGTGAATCAGAGCAAAATCGGGGTGTGAAGAGATGTCTTAGCCATGTATCCTCTTGGCCTTTCAGTCAAAGTCACTAAAAAACCTTCTCTTCATTGATGTAAAACTAGTGAAAGAAGAAAAAAAAAAAAAAAAAAAGGTTGACATTCAATAAATATTTTTCTCCAAAATATGTACACCAATTATTGGCACTGTTACGACCCAGTCTAGGACAGGCAGCAACAGGTAGAGAAATTTGGGAAGGACAGGCGGGGAGAACTGTAATAGGCAAGAGTTTGCACACTGATGTTACTCCAGTCCCTAACTACCTAACCAGAACTAAACTAATCCTACGGCGAATCTTCAAAGGTTCGCCGGGCTCGGGGCAGCTTTTAAAGACTGAGATCCCGAACTCTCAGTCCGCAAATGAAGACTGAGGGAACGAATAGTGTACCCCCTATGGAAACACGTTTCTGCCCGGAATCACCTTCAAAAATAAAGCAAAATAACAAAGAAGTCCCTCAATGGAAGGACTGTGAGATCCAGCTAGGACCACGTTACTTCACCAGAACAAACCTAACAGCGTGCAAAAAAGAGACAAGGCGAGAGGGGTAGTCAGTACAGAAACCAAGGTCAAACACCAGGAATTCACCAAAAAACCAGACCAAAACGCAAGGGCTAGAATTTGAGTAAAAATGTGACAGGCTAAGGTTCAACCACCACAATCCAAACGAACCAAACAAAGGGCAAGGCGAGAATCGTAAATCCAAAGGCAAAGCGAATCAACAACGTAGGCAGCCAACTACTCACAGAACGTGAGCACTAAATACAAAAGCAGAAGAGCTAGTCTCCAACTGGCACTTGCAAGCGGCGGCCTAAAAAGGCACCGCCACCTCCAGAAGTTGAAACATTCAATTAAGAGCAAGGCGAAATAAATGCTACAGAGCTCTTAACAGGGACCTTTAAATAAATCTTACGAATGAAATATAATGGGAGTACATTTCTAGTCATCTTCTACATCTTTAAGTTGACCAGTTTGATTATTCATCCATTCTTCCATTTTCAGCTGCTTATCCCAGGCCAGGTTGTAGGGGTAGCAGACTGAGCAAAGTGGCCCAGGCATCCCCCTCCCCAACTACTTCCTCCAACTCTTCCTGGGGGACCTCATGCCGTTCAAGACAGCCGGGAGATAGAATCCTTCCAGCATGTCCTGGGTCTGCCTCTAGGCCTTGTCCCAGTCAGACATGCCCAGAAAACCTCTAAAGGGAGGCGTCCAGAGGCAACAGGACCAGATGCTCAAACCACCGGAGTTGACTCCTCTCAACAGTGGCACTACTCTGAGACTCCCTCAGGTATCCCTGCTCGTCACCCTCTCTCTATGGGTAAGCCCAGACAGCCTGCAGAGAAAACTCATTTCGGCCACTTGTATTCACAATCCCATCTTTTCGGCCACTACCCATTGCTTGTGACCATAGAATGAGGTATGGAATAAGGATCAAAACGTAAATCTTTGCTTTCAGACTCAGTACCTTCTTCACCTTCTTTGATGGACCTGCATAACACCCGCATTACTACATATACTGCAACAATCTGTCTGCCATTCTCCCACTCATGAACAAGACCCCGAGATACTTAAACTCCTCCACTTAGGGTAACAACTCAACCCCCACTCAGAGGGGAGAATCTACCTTTTTCCAGTAGAGAACTATACCCAGACACGGCGCTCGGCATACGCTTATCACGCACTGCGCGTAGGGCACCAACTGCCTGGGGGGGCACCAAAAAAATCAAGCCTATAAAAAAATTATAATAATAACAGTATTTAATATTTAAAATAAAAGTTTTTAAAGCATTTTAATAAATATAAGTAATACAAAAATAAAGTAGGCTTATTTACGCTAAAAAAAGATTAATCTCCTGCGCGGCCCTCTCATCGGTCTACTTTTGGTTCCCCCTCCCCCATTCCCTAGTAGTTTGCTCCATTATGCTTCAATCGCAAATTTGGCAGAAGTTTATTCCGGAGATCTGGACATGTCATCGAAATCGAAAAGGCATCAAGAGTCTGGGGCGGAAAAGAGGAAAAGAAAAAAAACTGCGAGATGATGCTCGCGTGTCACTTGCAGGTAAGACAATGTTTTAATTAACAATTATTTATTTTGTAACAGCTACGTTTACATGACCACAATAATCCGATAACTGGGAATAATCGGGTAATGGCAATAATCAGATTTGACGCGTTTTCATGTACTTCAGTAATGTGATAATCGGAAAAAACCTGGTTTACATGGTTCAGTCAATAGTTCGATTTCTTTCCAAGTACATGACGTAAAACTCTTGGTCTCAGCATAGGCCTTCCTCCACTCCTACCAAAAACCCGTGCTTGCTGGATGTGCATTAGGAGTAAGGACTGGTGGGAGAGAGTGGTGCTCAATGAATTTTTCAGATGCAAAATGGAGAGAGAATTTCAGGATGTCTCGGGGAGCATTCGTGAAACTGTGTGATCAGATGACGGATGTCATGAGCCCAGAAGAGATGACCGCTGTACCTCTAGAAATGCGAGTGGCGATTGCGTTATTTAAACTCGCTAGCTGTGGAGAGTATAGGCTGATAGCGAATCAGTTTGGTGTCCATAAAGCGTCTCTAGTTAGCTACATCCGTTTTTATATTTGTGCACATTCGCAGATGTATCCCTGTCAGTTTCCTCTGCTGAGCGAAGCTTCTCCAAACTTAAATTCATTAAAACATACCTGCGCTCATCAATGGGCCAGGAGCGTCTAAGTGGTCTGGCTGTCATCAGCATCAATGGGGAAATTGCTCAGAAACGGTCATATGATGACCTGATAGCTGATTTCGCTGCCCGAAAATGCAGACGTGTGCAACTGGTGCTTGCATTTTAAAATATGTAATTAAAGTTCCTTACTCAGAACTGTGATAACAGTTAAAAACATGTTTATTTGTTAATAGTCGTGGCATTTTTTAAATTTAGATTATTTATTTTTATTTTAGTATTTGATACCATTGTTAGTGTTTTATAAAGACTTAATTATTGTTATTTATCTCATAATAATAGTAATAATAATAAAAAAAAAAATTATATTATTATTATTATTATTTTATTATTATTTATCTCTATCTCAGTTTTTGACCCATTAGTATTGACAACTTATTTTGTGAAATAAAGCAAAACTGACAAATACTCAGACATTGTTCATTTCTGTCAGGGGTGGGGTTGGGTGGGTGGGGGGGGGTCACCACAAACCATTTATGCTTAGGGCATCAAAATGGCTAGCGCCGGCCCTGACTATACCATCAGATTTGAAGGTGTTGATACTCATTCTGACTGCTTCACACTCAGCTGTAAACCGCTCCAGTGCATGATTGAAGTCACAGCACAATGAAGCAAACAGGACCATGTCATTTGCAAACAGCAGAAATGTAACACCACGGCCACCAAATTGAACAACCTCCAAGTCTTGGATGCGCCTCATCATCTTGTCCATAAAAATCATGTACAAAATGGGTGACAACGTACACCCTTTATGGAGTTCAACAAAAACTAGAAAGAAGTGCAACTTAGCGCCGCAAATGCTCTGGCATTGGTTGTAAACAGATGGAATGGCTTGAACTAACAGCCCTGCCGCCCCATACTCCCACAATACTCGCCACAGGATACCTGATGGGATGCAGTCATGAGCTAACTGAAAGTCCACAAATCATATGCAGACTGGATGGGTAAACTCCCATGACTCCTCCTGTATCTGCGCAAGGGTAAAAAGCTGATCCATTGTTCCACAGCAAGAATGGAACTCACGTTTCTCCTCTTGAATCCAACGTACAACAATTAGGCAAAGTGCATTTTCCAGCACCCTGGCAAAACTATTCCCTAGATGGCTGAGCAGTGTGATCACATATAGTTGGAGCATGCCCACTGGGCCCCTTTTTCAAAAATGGAGACCCCCAACCAGTCTGCCACTCCGAGGGCACTGAACCAGACATCCACGCAATGCAAACCAGGCGTATCAGCTATGACAGCCCAACAACATCTAGAGCCTTCATCATCTGAGTGAATCTCATCCACACTCAGTGATTTTCCAGTAAAGAGCTTTCTGACCATTTCAGTGACTTCAAGCAGGGAGGTGGGCAAAGACTCAACTGACTCCTCCATCTCTGCCTCCTCAACAGGGGTCATGTCCGCAAGATTCAACGGTCCTTTAAAGTGCTCTTACCACTGTCAAACAAAAACCCAAGTCGAGGTCTGCAGTTCCCCACCTCACCTGAAAACATTCTGGGTGAAGCCCCGCCTCCCCTTCCTCAATCGTCTGATGGTTTTCCAGAACCTCTTTGAAGCCACCCAAATGTCTTTCTCAATAGCCTTCTTGATCTCCTCCCAAATCACAATTCTGTTTCTGCAACTACCGCAGCTGCAGTCCTTCTAGCCTGCCGATACCTGTCGACTGTCAGGAGTCCCCTGGGCCAGCCAGGCCTGAAAAGCTGATAAAGGTGGCCTAACAGCCTCCTTCACCACAGGTGTCCTCCAAGGGGTCCTTGGGTTGCCGCCACTATTGGCACCAACAACATTCGGGCCACAACTCAAGGCAGCAGCCTCCACAATGGAGTTTTTTTAACAGGGTCCACTCAGACCTGTCCCTTGCCTCCCCCAGGAAGTGGTAAAAGCTCCTCCAGAAATGGGAGTTGAAAATCATCCAGACCAGGTCCTCCACCAAACGTTCAAAGTCAACCCTCAAAACACCTTTAGATTTACCAAGTCTGTCCGGCAGACTTCCCTGCCATCTGATCCAGCTCACTGTCAAGTGGTGATCAGGTGACAACTCTACACCTCCCTTCACCCGTGAATCCAAGACATATGGTTGCAGATCTGATGACACGATTGCAAAAACTAATCATCGACCGTTGGCTAAGACCTTTCTGGTTCCAGATACACTTATGCACCCTTATGCTCAAACATGGTGCTTATTATGGCAAATCCACGATGAGCAAAGAAATCCAGGGACAAAGCACCACTCGGGCGCAAATCAGGGAGGCCATTCCTCCCAATCTCTCCTCTCCTAATGACTCCATCACTGCCCACATGAGCGTTGAAGCCCAGGGACTCAAAGTGGCCTGGATACTCCAAACTGTTGTTCGGTTCAAAGCACAAACAGTCAGAGCATTCCCATCCAAAATCCACAAATGCTTAGTGGAAGACCCTCTCATTCACTACAGTGATCTCCAACACAGTGGCACTCAGCCAAGGAGACATAAGTATCCCCAAGCCTGCCAACTGCCTCTCACCTTGAGCAACTCCAGAAAATTAGTAAATCCAAGCCCCACCAAAAAGTTTGATTCCAGAGCCAGAACTATGCCTAGAGATTAGTCAGACCGTATCTAGCCAGTCCCACTCCATCTCCCGCAAAAGTACCACCTCCCTTCCAGCCAGGGGATGTGACATTCTAAGTTCCAACAGCCACTTTCGGTACCCAGGGCACAGAGGGCCAAAGTCACTGCCACTGTCTGCCACTCAGTCTACATTGCATCTGACCCTCATTCCTCTCCTTGTGGGAAGTGGGTCCACGAGGAGGCGGCTCCATGTCGTCTTTTTGGGCGGAGCCTGGTCGGTCCCGAGAAAACCCAGCCACCAGGTGCTCGCCAACAAGAACCCCCTCCAAGGCCAGCTCCAGTATAGGGCCCCGGCGGCCCCATTCTGGATGAGGTTTTCCAATTTCACACATGTTTTCCATCAGAATAAGGTGAATCACGTTTAGTCTGGCCCCTCACCTGGGGCCAATTTCATTAGTGACTCTGAAGTGGTCAACTATGACTTCTTGTTTCATTGGGGGATAAATATGAGGTAACGCAGGCCAAATACCCTCAGGCAGTCATTAATGTGGGAAAGACTGGAGAACAAAGTCAAGAGGTGCGATGAAAAGTTGTTGAGCTGCACAAATCAGGAAATTGACAGATGATCTCAAAACAACTGAAAATACCCTTTTCCACAACCAGGACAATAAATAAAAAATTTAAATTGGCAGATGTTAAGAATTAGCCCGGAAGAGAACATGAGCATACACTGACCCCATGCACCGTGAGATGGATGGTTCGACTGGCAATAGAATCTCCAAGGATCACAGCTGGAAAAATCGCAGAGGTTAGTTGAGTCTTAGTGTCTGAAAATCTCCAAAACTACCATCAAACACCATCTACATAGGTTTCTTGGGAGGGCTGCCAGAAAAGGCCTCTGCGGTCAATCAACAACAAACTAAAGCACCTATAGTTTGCCAAACGTTACAGGGACTTTGAATGGGGCTGGGTTAAATGGCCAGATGGAAGTACAATAGAGCTTTCTGGCAACAAACATCAAATGTGGGTTTGGCATAGACTGTACCAAATATTAAAAGAAGACATGGCGATAACAGTGGCACACACATTTTTTGAGAATAATATTGGTTTTGTGATAAGAATTTTATGATTCTTTGAATTATGCTGCTTTAATTAAAGGTTGGAGTTTAGAGAATATTTTGAATGACAGACCATGAGGATAAACAATGGACATTTTTCTTACATCTTGTTTTAATCATCATTATTAAAAGGTGGTCCATAATTCTGGAGGGCACTGAAAGTTCCATGATTTTAAGAAGTACGGCTCATGTGAAACAGACTGCAACTTAAGACGGCGGGAATAGCAGTTATGACCACAACCTGTACACAAAATTCCAAAGGGGCTAAATTGATTTGCAATGAGGATTTTCATGAAACCGAATTGATAAATGTTCAGATTTTGCAACAAATGTGTCCATTACAGGCCACTTAACACAATCAATACATTTGTGTTTACCACCCCACCCCCAATTAATCTGAACAGATGTCTAGCTTTATATTACATTGGGCACTACTCCAAACACACAAGGATGTATATTAAACACTAAAATGGTCATCTTGGACCTCAGTGGAGCTTTGGTGCACATGTTTGCGCAGTAGTGGAGGCAACAGGATGGGCAGCATAAAACAAAAGTGTGCCAAACAAAACAAATGTCTGCAGTGCATAGTTACAGTACGAGCTTTGGCCGAAGCTTTGAATTTATGTCACTCTGTGAGGAACGATGGAAGACGGTGTCCTGAGATCAATCAATCATCTGTCTTCAGTGAAGACCAAAGCTGTTCCAATCATAGTACCATCTATCATTACTGGCCTGTCTGGCCATCTTCCTGCACATTTTCATTGTGCAAAGTAAAGCCTTTCATGCAAGCCCCCAAGCAGTGAGGTTTAAAGAATGCCGCCACCATGGGAACGCACAGTAAACAACGGGGATATGGAGAGGCGGACTGGAAGGAGGTGGGTGGGGCGTAGCGATGCCAATAAAATGTCATGCCGTCTAAAGTCTTTACCTTCAACAATCGCAAACATGAACACATCACAGAACTACATGTGGTCCGCTTCAATACAACACAGGACAAAAGATAACACAGAACATTTTTATTAATTAAAACATCCCACATTACGGGATAAACAAAGGAGGAAAACAAAGTCACAGGAAGATATGATTTAGTCAATTTGAGCCTGGGTCCAGGAGCGCCTCAGGGTATGAAAGAATTTTGCTTCATCTCCCATATAATTAGGGTAATTTCAAAGTTAACGTGGAAAAAAAAAAAAAAAAAAAAACGTACCAATTCCAATAAGCATTTATGACAGTTTTTGAGTTTTTGGGAGTTCTACCCAATCAGTAGGCCCAAAGCAGGACAAAATTTCAGGGTACTAATGAATAAATGAAATCATTTGTAACATTTCAAAATGATCCAGAAAGAAAGTCAATCGTGATATTACATCGTACTAAATGAAAATGAAGGCTAAAATGAATGACAACACATTCTTAAAACATCAAATACCACCTGCAAGAATCTACTGCCTTATTTTGGTGAGTGAAAGTCCGTAGTGCTCCTTCAAGCACCTTCCATCTCAGTGGTTTCTGATCCACACTCAGCAGAGCTGACCTGACCCCATTAATGCTGGGACACTGATCTAAGCTCTTCCAGCAGCAATCTTTTATAATCCTCAGGAACCTGGCCAACCCTCTTCTCCTCTTCCTCTTACATATTAAGCTCTTCACTTTCTTCGGCAAGAAGTACAGTCTTGTACAGGAGAAACTAATTTCCTTAAGACCACTCATGACTGTGGCTGCAGGTATACTGAATTAAACTAAACAGTCTTGAGTACAGAGTGAACGGGATCGTTATCCATACTCAGGAGTGTGCTAGAAAGGTAAGTGACGAGTGTGTGTCACACTTTCCATCAGATTATCTGAGATTGTGTTCTGAAGTACTGAGGAGTCAGTGGCGTCAAGAAGGCCATGTACTGCAGCTGACACTTTAATGGCAGCCAAATGCCTCCAAATGCCACATGAATATCAACTTCAGCCAAAAAGTGGCAGTAATCTTTGTATTCCGCCCACACAAATGTGCCTGTGAAGGTGCTAAGCCCCATTTACGTCTCAACCTTCTGTTCCTTTCGCCATCAAACTGACATCTGCAGTCACACCACAAAGACCTCACAAAAAGAAGTCACTACCTGAAAGAGACTAATCTCACCCCAACCCCTAAGCCATTGGATAAATGCAGACCTCCTTATGATTTCACTATTACTACTGTACAACCTCAATACCAAACACCAAGAATAATACAACTTAAGTGAGCCATGTGGCAACAGGACATTTTGCACTGCTTCCTGTGCTCTTATAATATAATTACACACCTTGTCTACACATAATCCTGAATACTGAGCAATGGGAACTAAAGTAATGTCTGTGTTAGCATTTCTGGGCCCCCTCGATGCTTATGAAGCTTCACCAAATAAGAGTCAGAACTAGGGACTAAACAAAGCAGGTAAATCATAGCATGCTGGCATGGACCTCCTGAAAGTAATGCAACCAAACAATCTTCTCTTTATTGAAACCCAGCATTTGAGATGACTGCACAGTCATTCTGATATTATGCCATTTTGTTTTTGATGCAATTTTTTCATTGATTGGTCGATACAGAAAATCACTAGAAAATGTCATTTTGGAGGAGGTAATCAAGGGACACTAATTTCTGTAACACAGAAAAATAAATTTCCATATTTGAATATGTACATTTGTTATGAAACATAATAAACTGCCAAATAAAGCTTGTAAATATTATTTCCAGCTCTATCCTGCACTATGAGGGAAAATGCAAAACAAAGTTTGTCTGAGAGGGATTTTCAAAACAGAATTTGTATCTTATGGCAAAATTATCAAAACCTCTAAAATAACATAACATTGGAAAGAAGATGGGGGGGAAAAAAAAAAAAAAAAAAAACACAAATGGCTGACTCAGTATGACTGTATAGCAATTAAATCCGTCCATTAATGCAACAGTTTCCAGGTTTGGACCTGGGAACCTACTATGCATGCCAGTTTTTGTTCCAACCACAATTACAAGCCCAGAATTCATACAGTTAATTGTTCTTAATTAGTGCAATTGTGGTTAGAATAAATACCAGCAAACTCTATGGGTTCCTGGGCACTGCTCGAATTCACCAGTTTGGAACTTTTTCCCGAAAGAATGACGTATAAAAATTGAAAAAAAATTGAAAAAAACATTCGCGCACACACACAGTCACTGTGAATGACTTGGTGTCAAAGCAAATTCCATCAGTGCTTTCCCATCGTTATTGGGGCGCGTCATACACTCCTTCGAAGAAATTTAAAACCGGCACATTACCTTCAGCTTCTTGTTGAGTTTACAGCAGTATCTGTACAGCATCGCCAGATTCAGGGGGCCGAAATCAGCATAAAAACTACAACAACAAAAAAAAAGAAAATATAGTTTGAAAATTCTAACAAGTATTTGCTTAATGCATATTCAATAAACCGTTATCATGGAACCAAGAATGGCTTAATGCACGGGATCAATAATACCAGCATGATTTTTTTTTAATAGCAATTATCCTTCAGAAAAGACAGTCACAAAAGCCGCCTACTAAATGCAGATAACCGAGAAAAGAACTGTGGAGAATTTCCTCATTGAACGAAGTAGAAAATAACAACTAAAATTGTTACATAACTTCGGTGAATGCCCGGGTTCAGCAGCCGTACTCGTTAGGTTTGTACGGTCGAGCCGAGCTGAATGAAGTGTGGTTGAAAGGGAAAGGCAGGAGTAGAGGCGGACAGAACTTACTTCTCGTACACAAACTCATCATCCGTGCAGAAATAGTGCGTGTTCGCAGTGCTTTTTGGTTTGCTTCTTAAGGTTGCAAAATACAGTCGGTCTAGGTGGTAAGAGGGAAGAAAAAGGTAATTAGCTGGCCCTTGGCAAGGGGGTATTCTGTCGAACATCAGTAATGGCTTTAAGTAAGTTACACAAATTCCCGCACTGAATAGGAAGAAACGTGAAACAACAAGACAACTCCTCACTGCTTGAGAATAGCAACTGAACATTAAACTTAAGGTATCCGAAAGTTCATGTGATGATGGTAGTGCTGACCGTGTCTTGTCAGTCAGTGAAATAACTCAACGAACTTGTTAGCCAAGTTAATTTCAATAAGGCAACAGTTACATCGCTATATAATTGGAGTAACGTTACAGTCGCCAAATATAACGTTACATGTGGACTTACTGGATGACTATGATCATGGTTTAATGCTTGTAAAAAAGCAACATTAATATTTTTGCTTTTTATACTAAGATAAATATCACCCTTCAATTCCAGCAGACTTCTTAAGCCAGCTTCTGGGCGAGTTTACAGCAGTTAAGAGAGCTGATTAGTGAAGTGTTAGACAGTAGCCACCGTTACGTGACTTCACGTGACGAAGCCTTGGTAGCTACCCAGAGTACATTTGTCACCTTAAGTAAATTAACTTAAACAGCAAACCTAACTAGTAGCTACGGCAATTAAAACTTTAGTGTAAGTGAACTGAAGATGACGTTACTAACAGTCAAAACAATTGACCGAAACAAAGTCAGCAAGCTGCCACTAAGCAATTAAAAGCAGGTGTTGTGCCGAGGTTACGTTGGTTATCCCCGATAGAAGGGGTTTCCCCCGTCCTGCTATTGAATGAAAAATACTGATGAAAACATTTATTTTGTGTTCATTTCTGATCAAGCCTGATAATATTGGAGTGTATGTACAGGTTAGCTCACTTCTATCATATGTGACAGGGGGATAAAAAAATTATTTCAGACCATATTTTTGAGCCTGCTATTAAGTGCATCCCCCTCCTGAATGCTATAATCGTGAACTACCCTCATAACACTTATTCTGTGTTCGTTTCTCACCAAAGCTGATAGGGGAAACAATTTCCACCGGGGATAACCACCTTAGCACAACACCTGTTACAGAAGAAGCAACCTAAAAACTTATCGATTGCAAGATAACCAGCGAGCTAACATGTCCAGTAAGGCCATGTTCCCAGCCAACATCAGCACATTGGGTCGATAGAGTACACTTTGAATGGGCTTGTATTACTGTTAACTGACATCAATGGATAGCAGCAAATGTAACGAATCGAGTTAGGAACGTCAGGTGGTAATGCGCAAAATTTACGGTCATCATATTTGCTTGATAACTTAATCTCACGTTAACGTTTGAGAGCTAAATAACATAAGACGAATCCGTACTGTCGCACCATCATTTATTAAAACGCAAACAATGCACTTCTGATCATATTTTCATGACTGAAAGCTAGTTTGTCAGTAGTACGAAGATCCAGCCACCACTACAGACAACCCTCAGAACTACTAAGGCTACTGGAGTTTGGGAACTGCTCCTCCTAACAACGGAAACGCTGAGATGTCGGCTGAGGACTAGAGTAGGCTAGTACAACTGCTGAAGTTAGATTTAATCGATTTAGGATGGTAAGCTAGCTAGTTCACAGCAAGTACCAACAGTGGCGTACGTAAAATTATTTCTTACCTTTAATAAACTCGGATGCTCCGATTAGTTCATTGTCGTCTGCCATTTTAAATAAAGTCGACAGGATAGCAGAATGTTTAAGGCTGTCTAGAGTCATGGACAAAAATGAATAGTTTTTCAGTTCACAATGAAACTGTAGCTCGTAGCTTAAAACTCTTGGTATGTGGAGTCTGAGTGTGCTGGTTACTTTCTAACATACTCAGACGGAACTTCAAGTAAGTCGCTTGCACTACCCAATAATGATTCTTCAGAAATCGAAGGGGATGTGGAAATATATCCTACGGTAGCTGCCTGGATAGTACCGATTCAACACAGCCAGCTACACCAGCTGAAGTGCTCCGCAGCTTGATATATGAATCAATGAGACGTCATTTGAAAATTCCGAAGCAAGTTCCACATCCGGAAAAAAGTGAAGAATCGTGATGAATTGAATTTTCTTTCTCGCTTTCGCTTAGCAGTCGTTCGGGCGTTTACAGAAAAACGTTTTTTTTTTCGAAAGGTTGAACTGCGATGTTCTTTTTCCCGCTGTTCTTTCCGAGCCAAGTCTTAACCGAAAATCTGTGCCCGTCCATAGCTGAAAAAAATAACACTAGACACCAAGGAACATCTTAAAGGGACATCACATGGTTACCAAGCGCCCAATCACCACACAACCGCGCGTTGCTAAGGTTTGCGCTCCCTTGGCCAATCAATGAAGGAGACGCTCCTGGTGAGGAAAATATTAAAAGAAATTCTATGATATCTTACTCAGTTGCAATTTAGAACTCCCCAGAGTATTTCAGAACTGTCGGCGGCGATGTGGCAGACATTGGCTATTTTTATTTTTTTTCAGGAATGATTTGGTAATTTAAATTAACTGCGAATTAATCATCGTCAAGCTAATTAACCACGAGGATGGCCAAATCATCGCAGCTGGGAATACATAATAATTCACTAATATTCCATGGCTAATTTTCTGGCCAGCAAGATACCCTAATGAATAATTTTTCCTTCATTCGAATCAGATGAATTGACTCATCTATGTAATGAAATAATTTGTTATGACGCTTTTTGTAACATACTGCATGTAATCCACTACATGGCTACCTAAACGTATATCAAATTACTGAAACAAAAAAAGAAAAGAAAACACTCATAGCTCTTGCTTCTGTTTATTATTGTTGTTGTTGTTGTTGTTGTTGTTATTAATTAATTTATTTATTTTTGGCAAATTCCAAAGCAATGTGAAAATAGGTCAGCGCTCTAAACGAGAGCATCGAAAGACAAATACAATGTCCTTTGTAGAACTCATTACAACCTTCTTGTCATTTCAGCTGGACAGTTGTGATGATTAGAAACACATGCAAGGTCCATTGATCATGTGGAAAAAGAACATTTAAAAAATTGTGCCAGAAATACAAATTGTGACTCCGGATCCCATATCCCCTGCAATCCATCCATCCATTCTCTATACTCCCCACAGGGATCGTCAGGGAGCTGGAGCCGATCCCAGTTGACTACGGTTGAAAAGCAGGGACCCACCCAGGACAGCTCGCCTATCTATCGCAGGACAAACTCACCATTCACACGCCATTCACTCTCAAACTCATACTTATGGGCAATTTAGCGTGTCCAGTTAGTCTGATGTGCCTGTCTTTGGATTGTGGGAGTAAACCGGAGCACCTGGAGGAAACCACGCGAACATAGGGAGAACATGCAAACTCCACACAGAAATGCCCAGGCCGAATTCAACCCACAACATTCTTGCTGTCTTGGTGCTAACCACTGCGCCACCGTGCCGTTAATTAATTAATGAATTTCATCCCACAGTCATTAGCAGTGAGTGTGATTACCAGGGCTCTTTTCTTCAGTGCCACCTTTTTGAAATATTTCCTGGTTATACATGACTAGAAGGTGCATAGAGGTCAAGAAATTAGGGACAACAAGGTCTCAGTGGGAGAGCTGCTTTTTCTTTTCTTTATTGCCTTATATTATCAGAGTTTACATTGATTTATCTGATCTATGGAGGGTAATGTTCCCATTGACCTACAGGATAGTATATAAGTTTATAGCAATTCTATAATCATTGATTGCCATGAACTGATGCAAATACTATTGAAATCTGGCCCCACAGAAACCAGAAACAAATCCTTAGCCCAATATGATGAAGGCACATACTCTAATCAGAAGGCTTTTGTCTCAAAATAGCAAATAAAGGTATGATCCAACTGGGTTGGAAATTTGCCTTTCAAAAATTTTTTGTGGTAAATGAGACCACACCACATTTACATCCATCTGCCACAAGCCCCTTTCCTCACTTAGAAAGATGATTGGTATTTAGCCTTACCTGCTATAAGGGAGATCCAGACTCGCTGGATGCTTGATGGCGGATAACTCCATTCAGTTAACTCCTGGTCCTTCCAGGGTGGGATGTCTGACATGCCTTCATGGAGGTGCTGCAGGGAGGGGAGGTTTGGAAAATCCTGGACTTCAGAGAGGGGGGTTCCACTGAGGGCTTCCACTTCTTGCCAGGCCAGCTATAGTGCGCGAAACAGACTGAATGTACCTGCCGAGCTGTTCCTGAGGACTGAATGTACCTTTGGAAGGGATGCAGAGCTGTCTCCTGACAGCGGAACAGAGAGCAGGGGAAGATGGGCTCAAGTGACAGGCTCAGGTTACAGAAAAGGGACTGGTCCTCCAAGGGAGGTACAGTTACTCCCCTGATCAGGTGTGAATTTCAAGCTTTCTTGAGTTACCGATTTATCAGCCTGCCAAGGTCACTTCCTTTTCTCTTGAAATAGATCTAAATCACAGAAATGATGCACTTTTCACCCACTTCTTAGCGGATGTGTCATTTTGAGTGTCTCCTCAATGGATGTGGATACAGTCTTTCGTATCCTCCATTTTCACTGAGAAGCTCAGTGGGCACCTCCTTCGTAGAGATGATCTGATACTCTGAGATTCTGACCTCATGGAAAAGCTAAGGGACAACCTAGCCCTGCAAATCCATGGGGTTTCCCGTCATGTCACACGTGTTGACTTACATATTCTCTAAGGGCATTTGCGAAGAAGGGAATTTCACCGCAGTGTTTGCTTTTTCTAAACTCCACTGTTATATTCAGGGCTGCACTAACATTTTCTTTTGATGCCATTGCAAGGAACAGCATACATATTGGACTGCATAATGATAAAGTAATGCTAAAAAAGGAGGGAAATAAACTGGAGATATTCCGCTTTGTTAATGTATCCTAATAGTTACTGTAAATTCCGATTAGCTATGTAAAACCAAGCTTCCGTTAATGTAAAGTCAGAGGCTTCCATTGTTCATTGTGATTTGAAGGGGGGCAGTGTATTCTGTTTCAGCCAGCACCTCTGTGTGTCAGTGTGCTGCTTGTAGTGTGCAGCTCCCACAGGAAGCAAATTCTGGACTTCAGCTGTTTGTTGACAAATGGTACTTACGCAACTTTTGGCAGTGCATCAGGCAGGAAGGGTTGTGTAAGGTAACTGAGAACCAAATGAAAGACAGTTTATTCTTAGTGCATACCGCACACTGCATGTCAGTATTTATTCTCAAGTGGATTTCCAGACATCTCAAGTCCCTCCACTACAATGACCACATTTTTTAACCACACTAAAATAGTCTGTGTAATGAAGGAATTATGAAATAGGTAACAGAACCCATAGTAAAACAAATTAATGTCTCTTTCTTCTGTTTTCTGCCTTTTGAGGTTCTCTGGGGTCATAAAGTCAATTACACCATGGAGACACTGTGTAACATGTTGTAGAGGACTGTAATGGGTCTTATTTACACCTAAAGCACTGCCAGAACTAATATATTCCATTTTAAGGAGAGTGAACTGGCTGTATTTATTTCCATTTTGTCCAGACAAGAGGAAAGTTGAGGATCTTACCAAGATGACATGCAAGTAAATGAAGTGTCATTGTGGGGAATCTGACCTCTGACTGCAGGGAGATATTCATATCAGCCAAACTACAGACTTCCAGAATGTTTTCAAAGTGTGCTCAATTTATGAGTAACAAGTATTCATTTACAAGAGGAATCTACTGAGATTTTTCCATTAAAAAGCCATCATTGTGAATACTCTTCCACACAAGACAAATAGTTTGTTTGATATGAGGGCATTAACCCATAATCGCTTCCGACTAGTGGGGGGAAAAAAAAATCTTAAACAGGGTTTGTGTGAAATTCACATATTTCCTGAATTTATTGTTTGTATTATGTTTTCAGAATCACTTATATCTGCATGGCACCTTCTTTTTATTACAAAATACAAGTCATTTACACAATACAGAGTTTTCACAATACAGTATGTTAGCACTGGCAGGACGGTACACCAATGAAGAGGAATTGGCTGTATTGTAAGGGGTCATGCATGCGCTTGTCTGTGTGTGTGTGTGTGTGTGTGTGTGTGTGTGTGTGGGGGGGGTCTGTGTACTCTGTGACCACCTGCTGTGGATGAGTGGTGGCGATAGAGGAAGAAAAGAAAAGAGAGAGAAGGGGACTGATACGGCTCTGTGTGTTACATAATATCTACTGCAAAAACACAGCCAGGTGTCTCGCCTGTTGAAAAGGAAGATTGCATTTTTCCTGTAGTGCAGCTGGTTTATATAAATCAGGGGGATTGCATGAGCACAGTGAGTGGAGGTCATGTGCTTGGAAAGAGACGGGAGAATTAGAAGCTAGCTAATCCTGCGGAGCCACTTCTTTGAAACCAATATTTTTTAAAAGCACCGTATGGTTTGATAAAGAGAGATTACCACTCATTTGCTTCATAATTTGCAGGTTTTATTTTCTATATTGGTCTTTGCTTATATAAGAAGGATTTAAAAATTTTATTTCTAGTTGATTCTCTGTAATTGCAAGTGTGTTCAGACTATTGTTCAAGTAATTGTGATTGACTTGTCTTTGCACTTGAGTGGCAACAGATGTGCAAGACAGGCTGCCCTGAATGACAGGATATTGAAAGGAACAGCGTGATCACACCCACTTCCCAGTACCTTTTACTCATTGGCCCTTGAACAATATCAATCTGACCCCTCCCCTCAATGCTTGATCCCCCCACCCCCAACAAGCCAGTGCCAACGCTTCGCTACTTATCTATTCATAGCCACTGAGCCAGTCCCAGCACTTCCTTTTGTTCTAGGCATCTGCTGAAGTAATGGGACAATAGGGGTGAAGGAATCAGGCACATCACGCAAGACAAGTCTTCTGGTGTGCAATGCTACTCCAAGTTATACTAAAATGCCGCTGATTTTCACGCTACAATCACATAATTGTTGTGTTATGGCATATACTTTATAACTAATTCTAACAAAGTGATTGATGAAGCCGGGGGAGAAGGAAACATCTACGCCAGGATTAGGAGTTGAATTCTGCTCGTCTTGAGTCTTGCCTAAAGCTTTCCAAACTACAACAATCTCCAGAATTAGTGGCACCTTGAGTGAATACGAGCAAAACAGGCTGTGAAAAATATCTTTGCTGTTTATCATCTTGGTCTTTCACTCAAAATATTTTCGAAAATCTTACTTTTTTCTTTGAATTAAAATTGCTGAAAGAAAACATTACATTTTTTTATTCTCCAAAACACGTTCCATGACTTTTGGCATCCTTTAAAAAATCCTATGATTAAAATGTAATTGGAGTATATTTCCAGTCATATTTTACATTTTTAAGTTATCCTGTTTGATAACAAACAGTCTTAAGCAGTCAACCATGACCTCTTGTTTCACTGGGGTAGGAATATGAGGTGACACAGAAAAAAAAAAAATTCCCTCAGTTATTTATCATAATGGGAAAGACCTAAGAACACCGTGACAATGTGTGACAAAAACTTTCAGCTGTAAGGAAATGGTCAAAAGAAAATCTTTAAATTGTTGAAAATACCCATTTCCATTATTATGGCAGTAATTCTGAAGTTTAAAGTGACAAGAGATCTTAAGAATCAGCCTAGGAGAGAACATGTGTGTACATTGGCCCCACTTACCCTAGGAGGGACAGTTTAATTGGCATAAGAATCTCTCAGGATCACAACTTGAGAATTGCAAAGGGTAGTTTAGTCTTGGGCTCCAAAAGTTTCTGAAACTACCCTTAGATGCCACCTACATCACAAGTTGTTTGGAGGGAGTCTGCTAGAAATAAGCCTCTGCTGTCAGTCAACAATAAACTACACTACCTACAGTTTCCAAAATGCTACTTGGACTTTTAATGGGGCCAGGTTATATAATCAGATAAGACCAAAATAGAGCTTTTCAGCAACAAACATCGAAAGTGGGTTTTACTTCGACAGAAAGATTGTCAGACAGAATGTCACCTCATACCCACAGTGAAAAATGGTGGCGCGTCTTTGATGTTGTAGGGCTGGTTGTCTTCCGAAGCCCATGGAGTTAGGATACATGATATTATGGAAACTGCAGATATTATATGAAAACCTATCAGTCTCTGCCAGGAAGCTTAAAATGTGCCATTGCTAGATCTTCCAACAGGACACTGATCTGAAGTAAACCTCAAAATCAACACAAAAATGGTTCACTGACTGCAAAATAAAGGCATTGCCAAGCAATCTCAAACCTAAACCCCAGAGAAAATCTATTGGAAAAGCTGATGAGGAGAGTCCATGAGGGTCAACCTGGGAATCTGTAGTATCTGGAGATTCAGGATGGAGGAGTGGTCTCGTATCCCATACCACATGTTCAACAACCTCATCACATGTTATAGAAGACTCAGAGCAATCATCTTTGCAAATGGAGTCTGCACAAAATATTAAATGAAAGGGTTCCAAATATTGTGGCACTCATTTTTGAGAAACATATTTGTTCCATGATAAGAATGTAATGTTTCTTTTAATTCTGTTAATTTACTCACAGGTTACCTTTTTTGGGAATATCTTTAATATGAGATTGTGAAGAAAACATAAAAACCTTTTTACATCTCATTTTGCTCATTTTTACTGGATTGAGAAAATAATTACACGACTGTACATTGTTTAGTTGTGTTTTAACTAGCACATAAGGAGCACATTAATTTGGATTGCTCGCATTCATCTGATGAACAAATTTAACAGTGTCAGAGCGAGAATACAGATTTAGGGACTACGATTGCAATAGCAATGGGCACCAGATTAACTCAGGAGTCAGATGGTATCCAAACTTGTGGGGCTGTATGGGATCAGTGAATGTTTTTAAAAACTCAGACATTGCAAGAGTAATTCACTCTACTTTGGCGTATGAGGACCCCAATGAAAATGTAGAGGTTTCCAGCACAGGGGACTCATATTCACCAAATTATAAATGCATTCGCCCTGCATCTATATTTTCTGCAACAGATATTGATCTGAAAAGATACGGGGAGACAGTGGATTGCACTGCTGCATCACTGCAAGGAGTGACTTGAAATCCAGAGGCCTTTCTCCGCAGAGTTTGCATGTTCTCATGGGTTTCCTCCAGGTACTCCAGTATTCTCCCAGAGTCCAAGAAAATACATGCCACGCTAAGTGGAGATGCTAAATTGCCCATGGGCATGAGTGTGAGTGAACAGTGTCTGAATAGGTAGAATGCCCTACAATGGATTGGTGAGCTGCTCAGGATGTGTCCCTGCCTTTTGCCCACAGTCTGCTGGGGCAGACTCCAGCTCCCCCGCCACCCTAGTAAGGATGAGGCGGTATAGAAAATGGATGGATGGAAAAAATATTGCCTGGGTGAGATATAAAATATGAACTCAACAAATGAATGAGTTCAGAATCACTTCTTCCCCCTGGTAAGCTTGGAAACATTGCATGACAAATATCTGAGTGGGACATTTCCAAGTGAGTAGACCATTTGTGCTTGGTCAGCCACCCATTAAGAAATATCAGCACTGGGTCTTAGTGTTTTCAGTAGTTTGTTTATCCATATAGAGCTTTGTAGGGACTCAGTGAGTTGGGGGGAGGGCCTAAATGTAATTTCAATCTGGCATTGCACAGAGGAAATGAAAGTGCAAAAGGGAAGCATTTCACTCAGTTCTTACCGCAAAACATAAAATGTCACTTGCTCCACAGTCTGAGGTTTGTCCATTTGAATCCACTCCACTGAAGTTCACGAGAAATACAACCCCAGCTCAAAAAGAGTCTTGACCATATGGGAAATGCACATAAGAACAGAAAGCAATGATTTCCAAAATTGCTTTGACTTTCACTTGCATTTCATCATAGTATAAAGCTATTTAATGTTTTCTCTGGTCAACGTCATTTGTAAATATGCATCTTCTCCTGTCATTCAGGCCTTCAGCACATTCAAAAAAAATAAATAAAATTTTGGAAAGAGGCAAATTAGCACCAGTAATGAGGCTAAAAATTTGAATGAGAATATGATTTGAAGCAGCCGAAGTCAGCAGGTTATTGAGATCATGAATTTGAATAAAGTAGCAACTAGGGAAGACCTAGTTCTTCAGGAGAAAAGATGGGTCGAGGATTGCCAATTTTCCCAAAGCATGAAAAAAAATCATTTTCAATACATCAGGAACAGTTATTTCTCTTTATAAAACAACCACAAGGGCTCTGAATCGCTTTGCCAAACCTCTCAGTACTACAGTACACAGTGACAATGACAAATTGCAAATAGGAAGCCTCATAGGTGTCCAGAAGCGCCCTGAAAAAGGTACTAACTAGTACTTTGGTGAGGGCACACTAATGCTGAACAGTATATAGATTTTGGAGCAACAAATGCTGCCTTTAAAACATAAATTCAAGGGACACCCATGCACATTTAAAAAAAAATTAAATAAAACTGCATTCTGCAGACATCAAGGGCACTGCTTCACAAGAGGAGGGTGCGGGTGCTGGACTGGCCTGCCTGCAGTCCCAACTTGTTCCAAAGACAGAACATGCAAGGAACTTTGAAAAGCAAAATTCCACATTGAAGATCCTGTGCAGCTGCACACCTTCGAACTTCTTTGCAGGAACAATGGGACAAATTTCCTGCTGAAATACTTGATTTATAAATACCTTCCTGTCCCAACCTTTAAAAAAAAAAAAAAGTTGCAAGAATCTAAATTGACATGTGCATTATGAAAAAAAATCTGTAAAATCAAAGTGCTGAAATATCAAAAAATATGCTGTTTTATTGTTTTCGACATACTCCAACAAAAATTGCTTTGATTAATTTTTAATTGAACGCACCATCCCAACCTTTTCTGACTTAGGGCTGTATCCATCATGGTGATTTGAATTATGCCAGACCATAAGAAGATATCACGTGATATTAAAATGGATGGGGGGCCCCCAGCCATTTAACAACAATCTCTGGTTAAATGAGAGCAGCTCGGCATCTCAAGAAGCCGAGGCAGATGGAAACGTACAGCTTGACACTGACAGAACACACAGTTTAGAGCAGTATTCAAAGAATATTTTTATTACAGCATAAGGCAACACCCTGAGTAACACAAGCTAAGAGGGTCAATAATTAATGTAGGGGCACCGGGCATTTGGATGATGGGTTTTCAAGGCATTTGTTTGAAGAACATGGAGGGGGGGAAAAGCCCAGAAATAATGTATCTGGATGCCATTTGCTCTTCTCTCTCCCATCTTCACTTGTAACAGGACAGCTTCCTCTTCTTACAAACCAGCGACCTCACGGTAGTGTTTCTGCTACAGTCCCATCACCAGAGTAGGTCAGGCAGCTCTATGTGATTGTGGGAATCAAAGCCAATGGGTAGGGGATGGAGGGCCTAGAAGTTGGTGTTGGGCACACCAGCTCCCTGGCACTCGATGATGTAAGTCTCACTAGTGGAGTGCTCATCTTCTGCCTTTGTCACAACAAACTTTGCCTGCAGGAATAAAGGTTAATGAAGCTTTCTCAAAGGCAAAACACATCTTGCAAATGCTTTGCGTGCCGATATATTTTCACTCTCAAAACCAACACTCAACACTTTACTCTGAGCAAAACCTGCTCCCACAACAACCACCAAGGCTGAAGAGGAGACAACTTCAGAATCTAGGCTATATGAGCATCTCTGCCACGCGTCAATAAATGAAATTGACTTATGGCATACTTTTCATGAACCCACCTTAGTCAGCTGCTCTGCCACATGGATGGCAGTCTGTGTGTGCAGTGTGATTGGTCCAGTGCGGATTCTGGATGTGCCCTTCGCCAGAGCCATAAACATGATGAGCTGCAGGAAGAAAAGGACACCAGTGTCAGGGGACCTTTAACAGAGACAGAGAGGGAGAGAGACAGCATGTGTGTGGTGTGTGTTTTCACACATCCCACCTGGTCTTGAAGGAACTCATCCACACAACCGTTGTGGCGGATGTTCCGCAGTAGCATTTCGGCAGCCTCCAGACCCACTTTATCAGCATACACACCTAAGGGTCAGTCACAGAGATAAGCTTCAGGAGTCAGACTATGACCATCAAACAGCAAATCATGCTGCCCATGCATAACAGGTCCCCTTACATAACTGTCCCTCAGCAAAATCAATCACAAAAACACACAAAGACTCAAATATTATCACTACAACCATCCAAATCATTCTTCAAAATGTGTGATTTCTGCCATAAATTACCCCAAAAACTGATCCACAAAACCCCTTTCAGACCAGCATAACTGGCCAAACAGTCTGCCAGTCACAATACAAGCCAGCATCGACCAAATAAGGTCTTACATCACCACTTTGGAAATGGAAGCCAAAATAATAGCTAACTGCAAAGCGACATTTGTCACACAGTGCCATCTGGTGGCTAAAGAAAACACACCTCAGAGACGCAGGCGTAATGGGACTGCATCCTTACCGACAGTATTAGCTAATACACCCGTAATGGGAGTCTGATGTCATCATCAGAAACACCTCAGGGACGCACAGCAAAGGGAGACTCACCTTTCTTTCCCAGTGAGGAGCCAGCGAATATACAGCCAGTGGAAGACTCTGCAATGATACTGATACAGGAGACAGAATAATGGTGCCCTGATTAACAAAGCAATCATAGAAAAAAGGGATAGAGGACCCCCCACCCGCCCACACACATGCCACAAAAACAAAACAGAAATAACAGCAACTTCCTCTGAAGCAGAGGGCAGACCTCATCTAAAACATTACAAAGGATTCCAGGCTCAGCCAGAGTTAAAGCAGAAAGAAATCAAAGCTGTTGCGTGGGCACAGAGGGGATTAAGCTCTGATTTGAGGCTCATCATGTTCCCTCTGTAATACCCTCGCTCCGCTGGCACATAAGTGGGTACAGATCAGTCAGAACGAGGGGAATCAGCATCAGAACTACAACAGAAGGGCTGGGTAACTACATCGGCATCGGAAGTTAAGTTACTGCCATAGACCAGCAGCAACTCAAGAGTCAAGGCCACACAACCACACTCCAGAGAATAAGTCCAAGCAGTACATTAACCTGGTTCACCCAGCCCGACCGGCTCATTTTAATCAGCCAAATGTCCTATTGCTCCAGCATATTGTGACTGAAACCACAGAGAGAGGAGGACATGCAGGAAGAGGAACAGCTGCAGAGACACACCCCAGCAGGCCTGAGTGAGATCAAACTTACATGATGCCGTTTCCATTGCCACAAGCCTTGTCCTTCTCCTGCAGAGACTGGATGTTGATGTACAAGTCCTTGATCTCCTTCCTGATGGTGCGTATAGCAGCAGCAGACATGTCCTTCGCCAGCTAAAAGAATCAGAGACCACAACAATGGCAACTTAAGCTCTCTCAGCTCTGGAGCCCCCCTTTTAGTTCCGTTTTGACCACCAAGGGGCAATTAATAAACTCGAAAATTCAGTAGCCCGTAAGCCCAGGTGCATCCCCTGCAGCTGGAACTAAAATCCTCCTTTGTAACAGACATCATAAAAATATATTTCATAGTAGCCATTTAATAAATGAGGGCTATTCAACATTATCCAGACAGGGCCAGTAAGCGTGCAGGTTTCCATTCCAACCAAGCAGTTACATACCTGATATCAATCTGATATCAGTATCAATCAACCCCAAGTCTCTGCTAAAGAGATTGATTAGGAGTATCAGGTGTGTAAGTGCTGGGTTGGAATGAAAGCCTGCACCCACACCGGCTCTGTCTGGATCATGTTGAATAGCCCTGTTCTAAATCATGCGGCATCTACAGCACGATTACTAGGTGCTAACAAAATTGCCACATTAACAAATTAAATCATGAATTGTTAGAACCTATAAAAAGCCGTTCTAAAACAAAATCAACGAGTGGCGTCATATCCTCGTCACAAATCATCCCACCACATACAGAAATCACTCCATCCACACTTGTACACTTGTGTAGCTCGCAGCTACACTGCAGTTCACACCGCAAAACCTGTATGTTTTCATTAAAAAAAAAAAAAAAAACTGTAAATCACCAAATTTTAGTTTGCTGATCCTCACCATAAATCAATGGGTGGCCTGACCTTTTGCCACCACTGAAAATCCCACAAAATACAAGAAAAATCCAATTTAATGTGTAGCCTATAGTGTGATTACAAAAATCATGAATGGACACAGAACAGTGCGAGACTCGTAGTACATCCAGATACTTTAACATGAAGGATACAATAATAAAAAATAAATAAAATATATCTGGCTGGCCTGTTGCTTTGCCTGGACCCAAACTTGACCTACAGCAGGGAACCCATTCTATCTGAACTAGGCCAATCTGGGTGCAGGTCTCTCCTTTCAGACAGGCACCATTACTCCTGATTTGATCATTAAAATAGTAATCGTCTTCAGTCATAGTATTGATAAGTACTATTATGGGTCTTCATACTACGCAAAACGCAGCAGACAAACTAGCCCTTTACAAACGAGACTGGCCTTGAATATCCCCATTTCTTCCATGTGTGTATTCCAGCGTCTTCAGAATGGGGGCAATAGCCCAAGCATCATCAGTAATAGAAATTCATTAGTTGTTCTCAAGAAAATAAATGTTTAACTAACACTACATACCCAGATATTTTACTTGAGCTGAAGTAAGCCAACGTCTCACGTGTGAAAGCTAAAGTGAGCCATTAAGTGCTGGTTTATTCATCAGGGATTAGGGAGGGATTTGTTTGGGCCAGTACACTTAACTCCTCAGATGGGTCTCATTACCTTAAAGGGCAGCACACCTGCCACAAAGGCCCTGCCATAGATCTTAGTGATGTTGCCCCGTTCAGTCATACTGACAGCACTCAGCTCCTTCACCGGGTTCACCTTCACCACCACCTCACCTCCACCTTTGGGATAATAGCCCCTATTCAACAGGGAAAAAGACCAGAAATTTGATGTCCGTTAAATATTAAATGCTACTTGATTTCAAAAGTTGAAACTGAGCCGTTTAAGCCAACAGGCATAAATCTAGGATATGCGCCTCATTCACAAAACAACATCAGCCTTCACCTCATTTTCAGATCACAGTCAAAATGGACCCCAAATCTCTCCATGATTGGCTTGAAAACCTGAAAGACATATTCTTCCATCAGTCAAAACCTACTTTGCTAGCTGAAGAATCACAGCACACCCCACTCATTTACTGTGCGAGCCATTATAGCTTGATCCTTAGAGCACTAAATGCAACTATTGTAACTCAATGATGCAAGATATCAAAATCAATGCTGTTGATAACCTATCTTGTGGCAACTTCTTTAAATGAGCTCCCCTCCGGAGCTCATTTAAACAAGTCGCCAAATGATTGGTTTTCAACAGCATAACATAAAAATAAATAAAGCATTTTTTTCAGCGTCTCAAGGTTAAAACTGAACACATTATGCAGTGTAGCAAACATGCATTCTGAAAATGTTGGAAGAAAAAACACATTTTCAGTCTCCAGTAGCGCATTCTCCTCAGTAAGGGTGTGTGGATTTGTGCATGTCCATCGCGCGCTCCAGTTCAGCATGTTCCACCCCCATACCTTTATGGTGTAGTCAATCTGAGGAGCCATCTCTGCGTTGGTGCCACCCTTCAGGCAGAGCTCAGAGGGCCCATCAGCGAACAGGGCGCAGGGCAGAGACACCTGCAGCAGCAGCCCCACACTCCTGCAGCACAGACACGGGGCTCAGATACAGCACCGCACACAACACTCACATACACTCTCAAACCTTATCCAATATCCCACCGATTCCCCCAACCTGGTCCTGTTCCAACCACCGTTGCAATCGAAGGACTGTTCATTTGCCGTAACTAAGTGCATTTCATGTTCAAAGCAGTCATTTACCATGTGAGCCACGTTTTGACCGAAATAGCCATGTGTGCCATGAAGAGGAGATTTGTACATATCGTGCCAATTTTTCTATATGCCATTTCAGGCATCTTTTATAAACAGACCAAATTATAAACAGAAAATCAGTAAGACCAAATTAGGGCCCCGGACGCATGTGTTTTGAGTTCTAACAATCATTTGTGACTTCGTTATTACCTTGCCTCATAAATTCTCTGCATTTGAGACCATGTGTCCATAGCTTCACAAATAAGGAACCTTTGGATCGCTGACTTTCCTCTTTTTATGCAGATGTTTCTATCATAGTGCGCATGTTGACAATTTATCACAGTTCATTTACATATCTCTCAAAATGTGCCTTGAGTGGATAACAGCTCTGAACTTTGGTGCACCTGATTAAGAAAAATCAACGGCTTGTTAAAAAAACTACGATTGCAAGTGTGGTAAGAATAAAAACCAGCATACACAGGGGTGCCCAGGACCAAGCTGGGAGAATCACTGCACCCAAGGCTTTTCATACCAACCAGTTAAGAAATAATCATGAATCATGCAGCAGACACAAGAGGAAATGCATGCAAATGAGGAATAATCATGCATTTAACTACCCATCGAGTTCAAAGGACCAAAAAAAAAATATTTAAACACAACTGAAATGCAAGATAGATATTTGTCTGCCCATAAGTGACTGAAATTTTTCTTTAACAGGGCTCAGAATACACAATTCACATTTAAAACACAATATTACAAACACACCAGAACTGTTAGAACCACCAATATAAAAAATAAATGAAAAGACATGCGTGCCAACATTTTAGTGTGCTGTGCAGTGGCGGCTGGTGCTAAAAATTTTGGGGGGCGCAATCTACCTTGGCGCACCACACCTGACAGCCTCTTTGATGTCGACACAGTCAATTAATAAGAAGGAAAATGCAGCCTATAAATTTTATCAGGGTTTGTCCCCTTTTTTATGATGGATTGAGGATCTGTCCTCGCATTGCTCACAGATCACTGCATCTGTCCTCGCATTGCTCACAGATCACTGCATCTGTCCTCGCATTGCTCACAGATCACTGCATCTGTCCTCGCATTGCTCACAGATCACTGCATCTGTCCTCGCATTGCTCACAGATCACTGCATCTGTCCTCGCATTGCTCACAGATCACTGCATCTGTCCTCGCATTGCTTACAGATCACTGCATCTGTCCTCGCATTGCTTACAGATCACTGCATCTGTCCTCGCATTGCTTACAGATCACTGCATCTGTCCTCGCATTGCTTACAGATCACTGCATCTGTCCTCGCATTGCTTACAGATCACTGCATCTGTCCTTACATTACTTACAGATCACTGTACCTGTCCTTACATTACTTACAGATTGATTGTAAAAGCGGTCATGTTCAAGATAATCCACCAACTAACTGGGATTTTGATGTTTTGTAAAGATGCAAACAATAAATGGAACATAGTGAAGCAGAAAAAGCAAAACACAAATCTAAAAACGCAGCACTGTAATGCTGTCTACAGGCTTCGTACACCTTTTACAAAGTGAAATTCAAGCACTTTTCAAGAATTTTCCAGGTGCATTTGAATGCTTTTCCAGCACCTTATAGCTGTGGTAAATTACATATTTATATAAATAAATGACAGATTCCACAGAAAGTGTGACCAACAGGTGCCACTGTACTTAACCGGATAAAATTATAAATATATCCCATTTATGTGGTTTACTTTATTGATAACATAAAAACAAATGTTTACAGGAAGCTTTAGACCTGGATCACTGCAATTTTGGAAAAAAAGTGAATTTAATTTGGTCTTATTGCTAATGTGACATGGACGGAAAACTGGTTTTCAAAGGACGGAACTCAAACGGTGACAAGATTGTCTGAGCCAACACCAATAACAGCACGATGAGCAGAGAAAAGAGAAGGCACACCAGTGACCAACCCGCTAATCCACAATAAGCAGGGCTTTGTTAAAGCCTGAATATCTACTCTTGAACAGTGACCTGAAATGCACAGTTTTTACCGGGATTATTTTGTGGCAATAAAATTCATACACTGGATAATTAGTCAATCCTGCCCACTCATGTCCATGTTCCTCATCCATCCTGGAGTTCTGTGAGGAAGGAGGGACACTTTTTTGGGCCACCCTGTAGTATGGATGTGCCAACCCCTTTAAGTCAAACCAAGGTTGGCTTGATCCATCCAGGGATCGGAGTGAATTTGTTCAGGTAATAAACCGTTTTGGAACTGGGCTTGCTTGTGAAAATTCAGTAACTGATCCGGGTGTGCCATCTAGTGATAGAATATTGTACCTGCGTGCATAAATCTGCAGCTCCGTGTCCACTGGCGTACACATCTGCACAAAAGGGTTTAAATACCCTGCCAGCAGCCGCCGAAATCTCATTCACAGCTGTGCTGTACTAATATTACAGGTTGTTGCTAACGTTATTACTGTGGACGGAAATTTTTATCTATTTGAAGTGGGACACAAAGCGAGTTGGTGAAAATTCTAGAGTGCCAATGCGCTTTTACCCCGCTTTCCGACTACCAGTTGTTATAAAATAGGGACTGCAGTGCGGAATGCAGAGCGAATGTTAGGACCACACATCGGACAGAAATTACAGAATAGCCATGCTTTTACAGGTAAAACATTTACTCTTTATTCTGTTGACATATTTTATTGAAAATGCAGAGAGATGGAACATTTTATATTGGTTCCAAAATATAAGTTGTCAGCTGGTCTCACTTTCTGTGGAAACTGCAAAATTGACAGCAAACAGGGAAAGCAATAAAGGGCATTGCTAACGCCACGTCCAGCTAGCCAACTCCGTATGTCTAACAAGTGAGGGAGAAGCCCCGGGTGAAAGCTCGTCCACAATCACTTGCCTGCTGCTTAATCTATAAATCGGGTCGGTCCGGGCCAAGCTCCTTTACTTTCCTTCGTTCCTCCAGCGAACGACTTGAGAAAGGATGTTTTTGTCAGGAAAGAACCGAATTGTGTTCAATGTCCACGTATCCACTTGGACATGCCATCTCGCTCAGCTACCGAATTGAGAAGGTGGTGGATGATTCGACAGTCGGGACTACGCGTTGCGGTGGGTGTGAATATGATTGACAGCCACGAGAATTGTCCAATCACATTAGATCCAAAAACATTAAAACAATACTAATTCGCTACCAATAAAAGTGGGACTGTCTAGGGGGCACAGAACTGCGCCACAAGAAAAAAATAAAGAAACCAATGAAACAGCAGCCTTGGGTCACGAGCTCACCAAAACTTTGAGAGCTTCCATAAGGTACCGTTTGGCCTGCGCCCCTCACCCAGGAAGTAAATGTATACAGAGAAATCAACCAAATACCATTTGGAACCGATATTTAGGGGCTGTTGACCGGCGCTCACAGACTGAAAAACAAGTTTATTTCATAATTATTTGCATTATACAACTAAATATTTAAGTAAATTTTCATCTCTTGATATTTGAAGGGGGGCGGCGCCCCAGCGCCCTCTACTGGCCAGCCGCCACTGGTTCTCTGTCTATGTCTGTTCAGGATGGTTATTGCAGATAGAATGGATGATTTTTTTATCCACCGCCAACACAAAGTGGGGGGGGATATAGGTTTGACCTCCGTTCGTCCGTCCGTCCGTCTGTCTGAGAGAAAGGGGACAACCTTTCTCAGAAAAAGTACAACCAAATTTAGTGTGTAGCTTCAGACCATAAAGGCCTTGATGGAGTTCGAAAATAAGATGCACACGATTGGCGGGGGTGCTGTAGACCATGTCAATTTGTTTATAATATTTTTGCACGCCAGTGGGACTTTTTAGCATCGTCTGATGGCAGTAATGCGAAGGAGCAGTGGAAGGGATGAGAGGGGTCCTCAGTGATCATCGTGGTCAATGAGCACACATGTAAATCAGATAGGGAAGTCTGAGGTGAACCAAAGTGAAACTTTATATAAATATATTCACAGAGCTTAAGTTCATAGATACTGAATTTGGGTTCGTCTCAAACTTAAGCTTTCAAAGTGGGAAAAAAACATTCCAGGCAGGAACAAAATGTGCAGCACAAGTCAGGTAAGGCTAATGAGGGATTACACCAAAGCCTCGTCAGCAGTGAAGTCACCAAAATTCAAAGTCTTGGATCACTCCTTACCCTGCAGTTTGGGTGTCAGCAAGGTGATTCCCACCCTTAATTTTTCTGGGAGTAAGTGTGATTTCTGTGGATCCAATCGTAGCTCCCTCCAGACTGCCCCCAGTCATGTCCCGCACAAGCTCCAGCCCTGACAGATGTTGAGGTCTGAGGAGATGATGCGTAAAAAATTAACAAGTTAAAAATAAAAGGGGAAGTGAAACCAGTTCATTCTGCAACACGGTATTAAAATAAACAAAATAGCACGTCAGCACATAAATTAACAATCTGAATGGATGACCGGGCTCTGGGTGAGTTCACTTCAACTTTGAAGTAGCCGTTGATCACTGAAGTTTCAATATTTTGTTTACATTTTGTCAGATGAGCAGAAGGCACGCTAGCGGACAAAGTTTGACAGCCTGCAAACAATGACGTCGCAAATCCGCTCTGAAACAAAACTGCGAACAACTCAAATGAAGACAAATATAGAAAGTCAAACACTCGCAACGGGTACCATCTAAGTTGGCCAAGTAATATAATTCACGAGCACGGAACGCAGCTAGCCATGTGCTTGTATGAGCTAGCTAGCTTGCTAACTAACAAAGGATCACATGATCACAGAAAACGTACAAAGACTGAGTTCTATATGGACTAACGAAACGCAATAATCAAATTAATCCTGAAGCTTGCATTCGTCTTGGCAAAATACAGAACAAAGTCACGGCTGTTCTGCCAAGTGCTGTGAAAAGGCGTGCTGGGTCGCCACACCAGAATAAAGCTGCTTTCACACCAGACGCGAAACGACTATTTCGCACGACAGATTACATTCAAAGTCAGTGCAAAGACGAGAATACACGCGTCGTTCCCCGCGCATTCGCGTCTTTGCATTGACTTCGAATTAAATCTGTCGTGCGAAAAAATCGTTTCGCGACCGGTGTGAAAGCGGCTTTACTCACAGCAAATCAACTTTGCTTTGTTTCTCATTCACTGAAGTTGTCTGGACAAGCGTCTAGTTCACCATCATACACGTTATACGCTTCCAAGCAAGCACAAGCGAGTGGAGGCCAACCGAGTTGGCAGAATATGGATTAATAACACATCATGAAATGACGTTATACATTACCTTAATCCTGGCGTACTTCTACCAGCTCGGATTTTGTTTATTCTGATAGAGGCGCCATGGATGCAACTCAGTGCGGCAGACACCCGCAATATCTGACCCCCCTTACAAAAGGAAGCAAAATAACAAACTTAGCCAGGGATAACGAACACCTCAATAGTGAATAAACGTAACTGTTCATGGTTCAGAAGATCAAACAGTCATCATTTAGCTTGCTCGCTCGGGGACTGAAGGACATGATTGATAATTAAACAGCTATAGCTGTTTTGCTACTCACCCCCTCCATTACACTTCCGTCAATTTCGAACGCTGTTGCAGCCATTTTTGAGAAAGAAATTGCCGTTATTAGAGCTCGTTTAATTCCAAGATGAGTTCGCAGCCAAACTAATGACAGTTTTTTTTTATCTCCAAAAATTGCGATCAATTTTAAGTAACGTTACACCCCAGTATAATACTGCCTCCTTTTAGCATTAGCAAGCTAACGTTAATATCGCAGTTGAGATATAAGCTAACCAGTGAATGAGAACAGACAATACAGAGCCAACTACGAACTGCGGCAGTAAGTAGCTAACTCAATTTCAGTAATATAAAACTGCACTTAGATATACGGTCCTTTCACTGCTACTTCCGAAAGTTACAAATAAATATTACGGAGACTTCTTCAGTCAATTCACCGGTTCAGAGCAGAACGCATTTATAGTCGATAACAGTTGGCCAGTGGGCTGCATCTGTACATGCGCAGACATGCGCAACAACTCAGCGCTGTGAGAGCGCATTGTGTGTGAAAGTTAGAAGAAAGGACTTCATTCTTCTGAAAAGCTCGCCAGACGCCTGACCCTGCGCCGACAATAAAAGACCTGCCAGTCTGCCGCATCGCATTGTCGCAGAGAGAAGGATATTTTAGCTGCTTAAAGAGTCGTGTTATCATGCCAAAATATCTTGAGCTTATTACGCTCAGATGTTGTTTTTAAAATAAACTTTGTGAACTTAAGTTTTTAATTGGCTTGGACATGCAAGGCAATGGCAAACCATTGAAATATCCATGAATACCAATTATAAATAACCGAAAGTATTCCGTAGTATGTAAGTTATATAGATGTGAAACTGTCTGCTTTTTAGCATTTTTTTAATGCGACTTCTTGCTTTTTTTTGGGGGGGGGGGGTTCAAATATATTTGCCAATAAGAGGGATCTTGAGGACAAAGAGGCATTTCAGTCTGATTTTTATCATTTTTAACTGAGGACACAAAGGGTTCTAGCCCATTCATTCTTAATATAATACTTATGTTGCTCTTCAACGATATTTTTTGCACTTAATGTGTCACACATTTTCAATCGGAGACAGATTGGTCTGATGTCATGCTTTGAAAAAATATCCCCCAAACACACCCCCCGCCCCCCTCCCATCTCTCCTATTCTTGCTTATTTTTCATCGTTAAATGTTTCAGATCATGTAACTAATTTTAATGTAAGACAAAGCAAGAAAGCCTAAATGCAAATTGCCCTCCTAAAGGTAATAACGGGTCGTGCCATCCTTTGCTGCAACAACTCCAATCAAAAGTTTGCAATGACTGGTAATGAGTCTTTTACATTGCTCTGGAGGAATTTTGTCCCAGCCTTACTCAACAGCACTCAAACCTAAGGTCACAAACCAATGGCCTCACATTCTCCCACAGGTTTGTCTGGCAAAGAGCAGAATTCATGGTTCAGTTAATGATGGCAAGTTGCCACAGTCCTGAAGCAGCAAAGTAGCTTTGACCATCACACTGCCACCACTATGTTTGACTGTTGGTATGATGTTCTTTTTGTGGTATTCTGTGTTAGCTTCAGAGCAGATTTGGCAGGACCCATCTATTCCAAGAAGTTCCACTTTTCATTCATCAGACCACAGAATATTATCCCAAAAGTTCAGACAGTCATCAAAATTTTTTTTCCCGGTAAATGTGAGACAAGCCTTTGAGTTCTTTCTGATCAGCAGTTGTTTTTGCCTTGCAGCTGTCCCATGCATGCCATTTTGGTAAGTAACACAACCTCGATAGCTTGTCAAAGTGGGCAGAATTTTGGCCTTTTAACATGCAAATACTCTCAAACTGCTGTTGAGGATGATATTTCAATATTTCTCATAATGTTCATCAGTAAATCAAAAACCATAATCAATCATCATAATCAGTTACCATATTATGTCAGCAGCAGTAACACACTTGCACACACACAGACACACACACACACACACACACACAACACAACTACTCTGTGCTCAACTGACTTGTTAGGTTACGTTTGTTTCAAGACTTTTAGCTCGCTATTTCAGTGTTGGCGAAGTTTAGCCTTTTAACCTGCTAACCAGCTGGCTATCTACCTAGCTATCTATAGCATTATAGAGTTCGATATCACTTTAGCTTGCCTGTGACATTGCTAACTAGCTCGCTATTACAGTATTAGCGATAAATTGTTGATTTTTTTTTTCTTGTGCATTTATTTATGGGCTATGTGTAGGGTAACCACATCATTTGTAGTGAACGCTAGCAAGTTGACAATCTGGCTAGAAAACTAATGCTCAATTCAGCATATTTTTGTGCGACAAAAGTCAGTCTTGTTCCCTACTCTCGCTGCTGGTTGTAATGATATGGCCGATCAGCGTGAGTTGAGAACAAGGAAGCTCTAAAACCGAAACAAACGTAAAATTATATAGCGGGGCCTTCAGGTGACCAAAGGCGACATTCCAAATAGCCTGCTCTCATAGTATGTCAACATTAACTAGCCCAAATAGCCTGACGTGACATGATATTAGCGCCAGATGAAAAAGCAATCTCAGCGTCTGTGTTGCTTGTCAACCATTCTGTCCACTCGATCTTGCTTGGTGGAAGAACAAATAGTTCTCACTTTTATTGTTGCATTTTTACGAATAAATTGTTGAATTGTTTAATGGGCTATACATAGGGTAACCGTTTTATAAAAGCAATAAGCCCCTTGAAGCAGTGGGTTACAGTGATTTTATAATGGCGGAGGGGCACTAAGGCACTCAGCAGCATGTTGTGCCTTAGAACGCCCCTCCGTCATTATAAAATCACTGTAACCCACTGCTTCTCGGGGCTTTTTACTTTATTATATATAAATCGGGTGCTTTCCATCCTTAAATCTGATTCGCTGAGCTGCGTTCCATGCCGGTATAAAATCAGTGTAACCCACTGTATTTTAAGGCAGACTGCAGCACAAAATATCCCTGCGCGCCTGGCCCAGCAACCAACTACTCTGCTCTCAACTGACTTCTTAGGTTACGTTTGTTTTGAGACTTTTAGCTTGCTATTTCAGTGTTAGCGAAGTTTAGCATTTTAACCCGCTAACCAGTTGGCTATCTACCTAGCTAGCTATATACTTCGTTATCACTTTTGCTTGCTGGCTACATTGCTAACTAGCTTGTTGGTTTTTTCTTGTGTGTTTATTTTATGGGCTATGTGTAGGGTAACCACGTCTATTGTAGTGAACGCTAGCTAGTTGACAAGCTGGCTGGCAATCTAATGCACAATTCAACATATTTTCCTGGACACCGGCAAGTGTGGAGGACAAAAGTCAATCTCGTTCCCTACTCTCGCTGCTGGTTGTGATGATACGGCCGATCGGCGCGAGTTGAGAACAAGGAAACTATAAAACCCAAACCGAAACGAATGTAAAATTATTTAACGGGGCCTTCAGGAGACCGAAGGAGACATTCCAAATAGCCTGCTTTCCTGGTAGCTACATTAATGAGCCCAAATCGCCTGATGTGACCCGATAATGGCGCTAGATGAAAAAACAATCTTAGCGTCTCTGTTGTCTGCCAACCATTCTGTCCACTCGATCTTGCTTAGCGGAAGAACAAATAGTTCTCAATTTTATTGTTGCGTTATTACCAATAAATTGTTGATTTTTTTTCTTTTGTTTATTTAATGGGCTATACGTAAGGTAACCGTTTTACAAAAGCAATAAGCCCCTTGAAGCATTGGGTTACAGTGATTTTATTATGGCGGAGGGGCACTAAGGCACTCCGCTGCGCGTTGTGCCTTAGAACGCCCCTCCGCCCTTATAAAATCACTGTAACCCACTGCTTCACGGAGCTTATTCCTATAGTAACCTGCAGGTTATTGGTTTTAGAGGCGGGGCCTGGACAGAGACCGATGAGTGGTCTAACTGCAGGACCCATGAGAATTGTTGTTTGAGTCTGGACTGAAAACTTAAGTAGAAATTTAATGCAAACAAACTGTTTTAGTTTTGTTGTTGTTTTTTTTGGTTTTTTTTAAAGTGAGCACAGCACACATGGCATAATAGGAGCTGGCGGATTAGGGGGTCTAGCAAAGACATTGACGGGAAGTGAGGTTTGTTGGGTCTGGAGGGAGGACAGACGGGAGGTGAGGATTGCGGGGTCCCGAACAGACGTTGACGGGAAGTGTGTACTGTGGGGTGCGGCGCAGTGTAGAGTGTAGAGTGGATGTGAACAGTCGTTTTGTTGCGTATTGCATTAGTTAGGAGTGCTAGAAGTGCACTAAAATATGGAAAATATAACAGCATAACCCCTAGTTTGCATGCATTCATTATTAAAATTATTATTAATTGTCATTACTATTTGGGAGATTAAAAGAAGTAGTAAATTTCATGCATTAAATGATAATCTAAGCATAATAATGATCATATCTGTCTAAAAAGGAAGAGGAAAAAATCAGCATAAGCGTGTTTATAGTATAGACTGTTTACTATGCAGAGTAACTGTTAAAATAGACATGTTGCAATTTGATACATGGGGAAAGATAACACGGCTAAGTAATATAATTTATAATAATAAATAAATTACAATGGCAAGGCCTGTGGAGGAATTAGGAGAGCAATTTCCTAGCTTTGAGAATAATATTAAAAATTGTCAAATAAGGGAAAAAAGAACAAAAAACACAGAAACAAAGTGGCCAGAAGAGGAAGCATTTCATCTTGCAATATGTGAAGAAATGATGGGTATAATAACAAATTGTACATCGGAGGACAAATTGGCAAAAAGGGTTGAAAAAAAAGAAAATGAACTGGCAATTCTGGAACTGTTTAGAGAAAGGGGAATGCTAAACATTCAGGATCAGGAGCAAAGTGAAGCTGCGTCTCAGTCAAAGCCATCTGAAGTTTGCTGACAATTAATTATTTAACCCACAGCCTTATGCCCCACCACCATACTCGGGAACAGAGGCAGAGACGGCAGCTGAAAAAACCTGTATCCAGTAATATCAGATTTGGAAAACCCAGTAGTATAATTGGTGTTGAACTAGAAGGTAAAAGTTTTCCTAGGATGACAGATACAGGAGCTACATGAACTTGTATTCGAAAAGAACATGCCGCTCACCTGCCTATGTTGGGTGAATATACAAAAACAGTAAGGTTCTCAGGAAAGCCTTAATTAAACCCGACAACACAACCGGTGGCTATAAGGGTAGGGAGTAAGGATACAAAATTACCATTGGTAGCGTGAAAAAGAACACCTATAAGTTTATTGGGAAGGGATGCAATTTTGGATTTAGGTTTAAATTTGAATTGCTCAGAAGAAGGAATTGATTTAACGGGGATGAACCGCCCCTCCTTGAATCGCCATCTTATCGTGGTGGAGGGGTTTAAGTACCTGGATGATCCTAGGAGCTATGTTGTCTGGGGCTTATTGCCCCTGGTAGGGTCTCCCAGGGCAAACAGGTCCTAAGTGATGGGTCAGACTAAGAGCAGTTCCAATGCCCCCAATGAAGAAAATCACATCAAGGACAGTTACGTCACCTGGATTGGCGTCACCGGGACCCCACCCTGGAGCCAGGCCCGGGTTAGGGCTGGCAGGCGAGTGCCTTGTGGTTGGATCTCCACCCACAGGACCCGGCCGGGGACAGCCAAACAAGCAACGGGATCTGACCGGGCCGATGCTATGCATTTTGGGTGGCGGTTGTGGGCGGGGGGCCCGACGACCCAATCCCTGGACATGGAATCTGGTTATGGTGACATGAAATGTCACCTTGCTGGGGGGGCAAAGGAGCCTGAGCTTGTGGGGAGGTCGAGCGGTACCGGCTAGAGATAGTTGGGCTCACCTCCACGCAGAGTCTAGGCTCTGGAACCCAACTCTTCGAGAGAGGCTAGACTCTCTTCTATTTTGAAGTTGCCCGCGGTGAGAGGTGGCGGGCTGGTGTGGGCTTGCTTATAGTACCCCAGCTTAGCTGCCATGTGTTGGAGTTTTCCCCAGTGAACAAGAGGGTCGCTGCCCTGCGCCTTTTGGTCGGTGACAGGTGCCTCACTGTCTTTTCGGCTTATGGGCCGAATGGCAGCGCAAAGTACCCGGCCTTCTTGGAGTCTGTGGGAGGGGTACTGGAAAGTGCTCCGACTGGGGACTCCATCGTTCTGCTGGGCGACTTCAACGCCTACATAGGCAGCGATAGTGTTACCTGGAGGGGCGTGATCAGGATGAACGGCCTCCCCAATCTGAACCTGAGTGGTGTTCTGTTATTGGACTTGTGCGCTAGTCACAGTTTGTCCATAACGAACACCATGTTCAAACATAAGGGCGTCCATCAGTGCACGGCGCACGAGGACACCTTCGGCCTTATGTCTTGGACACTCGTGTGAAGAGAGGGGGTGAGCTGTCCACTGACCATCACCTGGTGGTGAGTTGGACCTGCTGGCGGAGGAGGAACCTGGACAGACTTAGCAGGCCCAAACGTGTTGTTAGAGTCTGTTGGGAATGTCTGGCGGAACCCTCTGTCAGAGTGGTTTTCAACTCTCACCTCCAGGAGAGCTTTGACCAGATCCCAAGAGAGGCTGGAGACATTGAGTCTGAATGGACCATGTTCTCCACCTCCATTGTTGACGCGGCCCTTCGGAGCTATGGCCGTAAGTTTCCGGCGCCTGTCGCGGCAGCAATTCCCAAACCTGGTGGTGGACACCGAAAGTAAGGGATGCTGTCAAGCTGAAGAAGGAGTCCTATTGAGCTTGGTTGGCTCATAGGAATCCTGAAACAATTGACAGGTACTGGCACCCTAAGCATGCTGCGGCCCAGGCGGTGGCGGAAGCAAAAACTTGGGTATGGGAAAAGTTCGGGGAGGCCACGGAGGAGGATTATCGGTCAGCCTCGAAGAGATTCTGGCAAACCGTGCGGCGCCTCAGAAGGAGGAAGCTGTGCCCTGCCAACACTGTTTACAGTGGGGGTGGGGAGCTGTTGACTTCGACTGAGGATATTGTCGGCCAGTGGAAGGAATACTTTGAGGATCTCCTCAATCCCACTGACATGCCTTCCGTAGAGGAAGCAGAGGCCGGGGACCCAGAGGCTGATTCATCCATCGCTCGGGCTGAAGTCACTGAGGTAGTTAGGAAGCTCCTCGGTGGCAAGGCACCGGGGGTGGATGAGATCCGCCCTGAGTACCTCAAGTCCCTGGATGTCGCAGGGCTGTCTTAGTTGACACGCCTCTGCAGCATCGCGTGGCAGTTGGGGAGTGCCTCTGGACTGGCAGACCGGGGTGGTGGTCCCTCTATTTAAGAAGGGCAACCGGAGGGTGTGCTCAAACTAAAGGGGGATCACACTCCTCAGCCTCCCTGGTAAAGTCTATTCCAGGTGCTGGAGACGAGAATTTGGCCGATAGTCGAACCTCAGATTCAAAAAGAACAATGCAGTTTTCGTCCTGGTTGTGAAACACTTGATGAGCTCTATACCCTCTGCAGGGTGCTTGAGGGTTCATGGGAGTTTGCCCAACCAGTTCACATGTGTTTTGTGGACTTGGAGAAGGCATTCGACTGTGTCCCTCATGGCATTCTGTGGGAGGTGCTTCAGGAGTATGGAGTCCGGGGCCCTCTATTAAGGGCTGTGCGGTCTGTGCATGACCAGAGCAGGAGCTTGGTTTGCATTGCCGGCAGTAAGTCAGACCTGTTCCCGGTGCATGTTGGACTCCGGCAGGGCTGCCCTTTGTCATCAGTTCTGTTCATTATTTTTATGGACAGAATTTCTAGGCACAGCCAGGGGCCGGAGGGAGTCCAGTTTGGGGGCCACAGGATCTCATCTCTGCTTTTTGCAGTTGATGTTGTCCTGTTAGCTCCTTCGAACCAGGACCTTCAGCATGTACTGGGGTGGTTTGTAGCCGAGTGCGAAGTGGGTAGGATGAGAATCAACACCTCCAAGTCTGTGGCTATGGTTCTCGACCGGAAAAAGGTGGCTAGCCCCCTCTGGGTTGGAGGAGAGCTCCTGCCTCAAGTGGAGGAGTTCAAGTATCTTGGGGTCCTGTTCACGGGTGAGGGAAGGATGGAACGTGAGATTGACAGACGGATTGGTGCAGCGGGGGCAGTAATGCGGTCATTGTACTGATCTGTTGTGGTGGAGAAGGAGCTGAGCCGAAAGGCAAAGCTCTCAATTTACCAGTGAGTTTACGTTCCTAGCCTCACCTATGGCCGTGAACTTTGGGTCAAGACCTGAAAGAATGAGATCTTGGATATAAGCAGCTGAAATGGGAAATTTCCTCTGCAGGGTGGCGGGGTGCTCCCTTAGAGATAGGGTGAGGAGCTCTCTCACCCGGGAGGAGCTCAGAGTAGAGCCGCTACTTCTTCACATCGAGAGGAGCCAGCTGAGGTGGCTCAAGCATCTATATCAGATGCCCCCTGGACGCCTTCCTCGGAAGGTCTTCCGGGCATGCCCCACCAGGAGGAGGCCCCGGGGAAGACCCAGGACATGCTGGAGGGACTATGTCGCTCGGCTGGCCTGGGAACGCCTCGGGATACCCCCGGAAGAACTGGAGGAAGTGTCTCGGGAGAGGGAGGTCTGGGCATCCTTGCTTAGACTGCTGCCCCCATGAACTGGCCCCGGATAAGCGGAAGAAGATGGATGGATGGATGGATGGATGGATGGATGGGGATGAACAGTATACAAATTTTAAAAATTTAATTAGTAAATGTTTATTGGTTGGGGGTTTTAGTAGACCAAATTAAAGACCAAGTTTGGAGTACCTGGGGAAAACATGTAGAGGCCCAAATACCCCAGGCTATATGGCCAATTAGAATTAGAAAAATAATGGACTCTTAATGTTGATTTGGAACAGGACATTCAATCAGTAGTGCTCCTTATAGGAGAAGAGGGAGCAGCACTTAAAGTAAAGAAAACAAACTGGGTTAGGGAATGGTTTGGACTGAAAGAGGCAGCACCTCATGTAACACTTAAAATAAGTTTGGTTTATCAGCCCAGGGATCTAGGGCCAATGATAAAGAGGGCTGAAGTAATGCAATTTTTTCTGTCTAATAATACATTAATTTAGTACTCAGATGATCATGCAATGATTATGATTAGGATTAACTGTCAATTGATAGGGAAAATAAAGCAAGTGAAAATTCCTATTGAAGAATCAGAAGTGAACTTAGAGAACAAATTAACACAAAATTAGACCAATTGCCAGAACAAGTGTGGTCTCAACGTGATACAGATGTGGTAAAATGCTATCAGCAAAACCGGCATTATCCTTTGAAACAAGAAGCTTTAGAAGGAATAAGGAGTTGAGCCATTTTAATGGCTGTGGAGGTGCAAAGGCTTTGTTCATTATTGTTATAAGGTTGGTTAAAGTTACATTACATTACATTACATTACAAGTTCTTAGCAGACGGTCTTATCCAGAGCAACGTACAAAAGTGCATAGGATCAGTACAAAAGTGCAGAGCTCCTTGGAGACAAGTACAAGTACTAACAGTAAGTGACAGAACACTTTCCATTGTTCCAGATTGTTACAGATCTAAACCAATAACAAAAAGGGCAAGGGTAAGTGAACAAAATGGCAACAAGGTCAAGTGCAAAAAGGGCACTAAAATAAAAGTGCAACAAAAGGGGTAACAGGTCAACTGTAACAAAGGGGCAGGAACATGAAGTAAACCAACAACAAAATGGGGTGCAACAAAATTACGGGCAACCAAATTAAGCAGTAACAAAATCAGGAAATAAAGTAAACAAAATTAAGTGCAACAAGTTCGTGAAAGGGCAACAAATCAAGGGAAGTAGGGACAGGATTCAGGGCAGTGGAGTAGGGGAAAGGTGGAGCCTGAATAGGTGGGTTTTCAGGCGGCGCTTGAAGGTGCTCAAGGATTCTGCTGTCCTGACCTTGATAGGTAGATCATTCCACCAACGAGGTACCAGGAAAGACAACAGCCTTGAGCGGGAAGGGGAGGATCGGAGAGGCGGAGGAGCCAGGCGACCAGAAGTAGCAGAGCGGAGTGCTCTGGCAGGGGTGTAAGGTCTGAAAAGTCTCTGGATGTATGCTGGAGCTGTTTTCTTGACTCCCTGGTAGGCTGGTACCAAAGTCTTGAATTTGATGCGAGCGGCAACAGGGAGCCAGTGGAGCCTAGTGGGCAGGGGGGTGACGTGGGAGTGTCTCGGGAGGTTGTGGACCAGGCAAGCTGCAGCGTTCTGGATGAGCTGCAGGGGTCTGATGGCAGATGCTTGGAGGCCGACGAGGAGGGAGTTGCAGTAGTCCAGGCGGGAGAGGATCAGCGCTTGAACTAAGAGCTGCGTTGAGTAGCTGGTCAGGAAGGACCGGATTCTACGGATTTTGTAGAGGAAGAACCTGCAGGTCCGAGTCACTGCTGCGATGTTCACAGCAGAGGAGAGCCTGTCGTCAAACAGGACCCCAAGGTTCTTCACACTCCGCGAGGGGGAGATGGTGGTATCCCCCAGGGTGATGGTCAGATCCAGGAGAGGGGAGGATGGAGCAGGGATGTAGATCATCTCTGTCTTGGTTGGGTTGAGCTTCAAAGCTGATGGTTGTCCATCCAGCTCTGGATGTCTTGTAGGCAGGCGGAAATGCGGGTGGAGACCTGGACATCAGGGGGAAAAGAGAGAAAAAGTTGAGTGTCATCAGCATAAAAGTGATATGATAAACCATGAGCAGGAATTACGGGACCTAGAGAGTGGAGATAAAGAGAAAACAGGAGTGGACCAAGAACTGAGCCTTGGGGGACGCCTGTGATAAGGGGGCGGGGTGTTGAAACTTCACCAGCCCAGGCAACCTGGTTGGAGCGACCGGAGAGGTACGACTTCAACCAGATGAGGGCTGTGCCACAGATCCCCAGTGCAGACAGGGAAGAGAGGAGGATGGAGGGGTCGAAAGTGTCGAATGCGGCAGAGAGGTCAAGGAGGATCAGGATGGATGAGAGGGAGGTGGCGAGTGCAGTGTGAAGCGCCTCACTGAGGAAGAGAGTTAGTGGAATTAATTTGGGTAGTAAGTAAAGCAGGAGTTTAGCCATTTTAATGGCTGTGGAGTTGTAAAAGGACAAAGTAACAGAAGTGAACAGAATAGTTATTCCTTGTGAAACTGAATAAAAGTCCCTATTTCTTGACTGCATAAATGTTTTCCCTTCTTGAACGATCAGTAACTATAAACAAGGAAGTTTAAAGAAAGTAACAATTGAACGTCAATTGCACAAACGTGGACAAGTGTTTCTAATGTTGTGGCAAATTGAATTGCTTTGAGTAAAAAGTGAGGATCAGGGAAATTTATTAATGTACGATAAAGAAATACATTTCTTAGTCCTTTAAAATAAAGTGATAACATGTATTGAGAGCTACACATCAGAAAAAACATAGAATGGACATAGGTGAGATCAAAACACGAGATTGGGAATAAAACAAAAATGCATTTGATGCAGGGCAAGGTATTTAAATGCCCCAATATTTGAAAGTAGTAATCCATTGCAGAGAAAACCACCAGCAGTGGTGAAGGAAGTACTGAAGTTCAGTACTTAAGTAAAAGTACAGATAACCAGCAAAATATATACTCAAGTAAAAGTAGAAGTGCTGCATCAACAGTCCTTCTGAAGTAAAAGAAAGAAAGTACTTGCTTTCAAATGTACTTAAAGTACGAAATTAAAGTAGGGGAGAGCCGCCTTGATTGTAACGCATCATAATTGTAACGCGCATGTTTTCTCTTGATTGGCTAATGCGGCCGTGATGTCATCACGTCAGCATGTGACGAGTATCGTAATGCACGTGTCCGGGAACTTGCAAGTCTTTTCATCCATGCTGCAGGGACATATCACCAGAGAAGTTGGTTTTCCACAAAGTAAGAAAAAATTCACTCCCACAATATTTTTTGACTACAGATTTTTTCTTTAATGTTACAGACCTAAAATCCGCTTGGGTGTCTGGATGTATATGTTCATTACTAGTTTGCATCGGTTTAACACATTATGATTGTTAGGTCCATTCTGTAAACAATGCCAAATGAATGGTGCGCCGAGCGCCACAGTTGTAACACATTACATTTGAGACAACGGCAGACATTTGCAAGCACAGCTCAAATAATTTTGCTCTTTGTTTGCTTTTTTGCTTGTTGCACGTTGTGTAAATCGTTTATAAAAACAGAATACGATGATTTGCAAATCCTTTTCAACCTATATTCAATTGAATACACTGCAAAGACAAGTTACTTAATGTTCGAACAGGTAAACTTTGTAATTTTTTGCAAATATTAGCTCATTTGGAATTTAATGCCTGCAACATGTTTCAAAAAAGCTGGCACAAATGGCAAAAAAGACTGAGAGAGTTGAAAAATGCTCATCAAACACTTATTTGGAACATCCCACAGGTGAACGGGCTAATTGGGAACAGGTGGGTGCCATGATTGGGTATAAAAGCAGCTTCCCTGAAATGCTCAGTCATTCACAAACAAGGATGGGGTGAGGGTCACCACTTAGTGAACAAATGCGTGAGCTGATTGTCAAACAGTTTAAAAACAACATTCCTCAACGAGCTATTGCAAGAAATTTAGGGATTTCATCATCTACGGTCCGTAATATCGTCAAAAGGTTCAGAGAATCTGGAGAAATCACTGCCCATAAGCGACAAGGCCGAAAACCAACATTGAATGCCTGTGACCTTCGATCCCTCAGGCGGTACTGCATCAAAAACCGACATCAGTGTGTAAAGGACATCACCACATGGGCTCAGGAACACTTCAAAAAACCACTGTCAGTAACTACAGTTTGTCGCTACATCTGTAAGTGCAAGTTAAAACTCTACGATGCAAAGCGAAAGCCATTTATCAACAGCACCCAGAAACGCCGCAGGGTTCGCTGGGCCCAAGCTCATCTAAGATGGACTGATGCAAAGTGGAAAAGTGTTCTGTGGTCTGACGAGTCCACATTTCAAATTGTTTTTGGAAACTGTGGACGTCGTGTCATCCGGACCAAAGAGGAAAAGAACCATCCGGACTGTTATAGGCGCAAAGTTCAAAAGCCAGCATCTGTGATGGTATGGGGGTGTATTAGTGCCCAAGGCACGGGTAACTTACACATATGTGAAGGCACCATTAATGCTGAAAGGTACATAGAGGTTTTGGAGCAACATATGTTGCCATCCAAGCAATGTCTTTTTCATGGACGCCCTGCTTATTTCAGCAAGACAATGCCAAGCCACATTCTGCACGTTACAACAGCATGACTCCGTAGTAAAAGAGTGAGGGTACTAGACTGGCCTGCCTGTAGTCCAGATCTGTCTCCCATTGAAAATGTGTGCCGCATTATGAAGCGTAAAATACGACAACGGAGACCCTGGACTGTTGAACAACTTAAGCTGTACATCAAGCAAGAATGGGAAAGATTTCCACCTGAAAAGCTTCAAAAATTGGTCTCCTCAGTTCCCAAATGTTTACTGAGAGTCGTTAAAAGGAAAGGCGATGTAACACAGTGGCAAAAAGGCCCCTGTGCCAACTTTTTTGCAATGTGTTGCTGCCTTTAAATTCTAAGTTAATGATTATTTGCAAAAAAAAAAAGTTTCTCAGTTTGAACATTAAACATCTTGTCTTTGCAGTGTATTCAATTGAATATAAGTTGAAAAGGATTTGCAAATCATTGTATTCTGTTTTTATCTACAATTTACATAAAGTGCCAACTTCACTGGTTTTGGGTTTTGTATTTTAAGCCTCCAGGGACACTTGATGACCACATATGAGCCTCCCAAACCTTGGGTTCAGCGAAAGTCCAGTAACTTATCTGGGTCATGGATGGTTCCAGAACACTTAGGTGCGCATGCTCAGGTAGTGGGTCCAGGCCGACCAATATGGTCATTCCGGAAGATTAGCTGATCTAGCCAGCCTTAGTCGGCTGGCTTGCAGCCCTGTTATCTTGCTGTATGGCAGATATGAGTTTATGCATCTTCTCTGCTCCACAGTCTTGTATCAGTTTTGAGGGGCCACAAGAACCTGGCTGAGTCTCTGTTTAAATGTGATTATAGCACTACTCTGAATTTAGAACCTTTTGGGATATTTTTCCCACCACACTGTTGCATATGGAATTCTTTCGCCCCTGCGTTTTTTGGCCGATTATGCTGTCCACTGCCTTATACCACGAAAATGTATCTCTCACTACTTGAGCAGCCGGACTTTTGCACGGCGCCCCGTACTTTGAAATATTGCAGCCGTATTTTTAGTTTGTCACAGCACGGATCTATCATTCGGTAATAACCACCGTATGTAACTACTGACAAATTATTCCATAAATCTCAGTTTTTGCTTGTAGTGTCCGGTTGTGATTGCATGTTTTCGTCCGCCAACATTTCGAGCAACCATTGAATTTCTTCGTTTGAATGGAGATAGGCTCTTTTCACTGCTACATTTGTTAGATCAAGAGAGGCGTAACACATAAGTGATTTTCCCTTTTTGTCAGGTCTGTCTTCTTTATGGCGCTAGTAGACTGAAAACGCATCCAATGAATGTGAGGGTGCGTTCAGGAACCACAGGCAAGACAGGGAAATCCAAAAAAACGTATGCCTTTATTGGAGTCCGAGTCGAAGCCAAAAAAAAAAAAAAAAAAAACCCCACACTGGAATTGCCAAGCCACAATACGAAATCCAAAAACAGTGTCGACTCGACAGGCAGGGGTCAGAACCAGTAAGACAGATGAGCAGAGGTACAAAAACCGAAAGTCAAAAAGTCATGGTCGATGAACAAAGCCAAGGGTCATACACAGGGCATCCAAACACAGAAATTGTGGTAATACAAAAATAGGTTGAAATCCAGAAAGACAAAAACAATACGAAAAGGGGAATGGCAAGAATCAGGGTCGGACAATCCAGTAGAAGCAAAACAATCTTCAATGGCATACGAGGCACTCTGCACAAAGAAGTATTGATCAACGTTCTGACAAGAGCTGTGAGTGAAAAGACTGCTAATATACACACAGGGAAGGTCACATTCTATACAGAAAACAGGTGTAGGGAATTTGGCTAATTACATCGGGAGAATCACATGAGGGAAGCCCTAACCACGAAAATTGGCGAAAGACAAAATACGAACGGGAATCACACAAACAGCCTATGACATTTAAACAGCTCCAGTCCAGGAGTTCTACGTGCACAGATAACGAGCGCAGGAGAGTGATTCAGCACATGCGAGAGATTCTCGCTGAAGCTGAGGAGAGGACAGAGACAGGCTGAGGGGCGGAGTATAGAACAGGGCGATTGCGGAGAGGGAATTAGTCTAACTCAGTAGCGGTGCAACTTTACATATTAAACTAGAGTGCTCATTAGTAAGTTAGTAATCTTATATACATGGATTAATTGTGTTAGTAGACTATGATACAAAATACAAATGTTAGTCTTGTTAGTAATCAGAACAGAAGGGTGAAGGAAGACAACGACATACAAAGGAATAATTTAAACACCGGACTTCATTTAAATCACCCGAATTCAGTGATCACGCAGACAGGGAAGACGGACTGAACCAACTTGATCACAAGGCAGGGGAGACAAGTGCAATGGAACTGAGGCATGGAACGAACCAGAAACCTGAGTGTTACAATAACCAAAAAGAATAAATAAAAGACAATAATCATGAACACAGAACAAGAACATAAACATGACCAAAAACCAAAACCATGACAATGAAAGGGTGATTGAAATAATTCAACACATTAATTTATTATTATTATTTTTCTTTTTTTTACGATTTTAGGTTTTCTATAAATCAGCCATAAAAAATGGAAGTGTCACCCAGTACACTAAAAACATGAATGGGTGATACAGGAACTCATTAAATTTCATTTGATATTGTAACCGCATTCATGCCTCCGAAGGCTTGTTTTAACATTCTGACATTTCCTGGGCCAGAGGAGTCACATGCCGTGCCATTGACAAAACCTGCAAAAATGGAAATCACCAGACACCACTTGTCTTCTACCGCTGCTCGCGTCAAAACTTTCTTTTGTTTTACCTTCTGTCTGGTTTCGGCGTAGCAACGACATATTAAAGTTTCGTTCGGCACCAACCATTCACTGTAACTCCCTCTCGTTCCGAAGAATAAATCTGGAAAACGCAAAACTTCACCCCTGAAATCTGTCCAGACTTCAGAGGGCAGACAGCGTCAATCCAGCAAGCGCAGTCTCATCCCGATGCATCATATATTGACGCTACCTGACCAAGCGTCGATATACGACGCAAAAGGTCGCTTTTAGCGTCCACATTTGACGCCAGTTTAAAACAAACCCTGACCCCTAATCCCTAACCCTTACCCCTAACCATAACCCCAACTGTCAAATAAAGATGTCAAAAGCTTCCTTCTGTGTCATATATCGACGCTTGGTCAGGTTGCGTCAACATATGATGAGTCCGGATGAGAATGTGTTGATCCAGCAGACCTGGAGACAGCAGTCTCAGATTGTGGCACCTGGCGGTCCACCATCAAGGCTGGCTTCAAGCATACAGGAGAGAGAGGTCCAGTTGGAAGAACGGAGGCTTCACAGACACCAAAGACGAGAGGCAGCACCCACTAGCACTTGCGACAAGGACTATACCTGCAGTGACTGCAACAGAGTCTGCCACTCAAGAATCAGGGTCTTTGGTCACAGCAGGCACTGCAAGTCCACTACTGACTGACCCAAGGCGCAACACCATTGTCTTCCGAGACAGACGGACGCCAACATCATCCAAAATATTTGAATGTTTCGATAAACCTAGTTTCCTGAAATGATTTAGGACCCCGCCCCATCCGAAGGGTGAGGGCAGGGGTATTGGTTTCGGTTTGGTGTGTTTGTTTGTTAACACTATAGCAGCAAAACTAATACCCAGATTCACCCCAAATTTGGTTTATGGATTGCCACAGACCCAGAATAGATCCCTATTGAATTTTGTACAAGTAGGTGAAAGTATGTGCGAGGGCCGGGGTTCCCTGCTGAAAATTCCAGCTTTGACCAGCCTAGGCTGGTCAGGATGGTTTTGAACAGTTTTAGCTGGTCAACCAGCCCTTCACCAGCTATCTCCAGCTGAAAATACCAGCTTAACCAGCTTTGACCACCTTCTCCAAGCTATAGAGACAAGCTACACCAGCTATGACCAGCTAAGAACACAGCTCAGACCATCTTAAACCAGCTTAGAATTCTAGCAGCTAGAATTCTACGCTGGTTTAAGATGGTCTGAGTTGTTTTATCAGCTGGTCATAGCTAGTCTCTGTAGCTTGATGAAGGTGGTCAAAGCTGGTTAAGCTGGTATTTTCAGCTGGAGTCAGCTGGTGAAGGGCTAGTTGACCAGCTAAAACTGTCTAAAACACAGCTTAAACCAGCCTGACCATCTTAAGGTGGTCAAAGCTGGAATTTTCAGCAGGGTTTGTTGTGCCTTGTGCACCTCTTGTTAACCTCCGCCGAGGAGGTTTATGTTTTCCGTGCCGTTTGTTTGTTTGTGTACAAGATAACTCAAAAACTAATGGCCGGATTTTGATGAAATTTTCAGGGTAGGTGGGTATTGAGTCAAGGAAGAGGTGATTACATTTTGGCATATCTAGGCCAAAGTACTGCTGAGATATACTCCAAAGTTCAAGATTTCAAGTCTTTCCAATGGGCCGGAGTTCCAATCGCCCTGCTTTTGGCTTTGCTGCTCCCTGGCGGTGGAGGCTCTGCGCTCTCTGAGTGCTCTTCTAGTTTATTTATTTGTTAATGCTTGATTATTGTATATTTACCCCGCCCCACCCAAAAAGATGAGGGAAGGGATTTTGTTTTTTTTTTTTTGGTTCGGTTTGTTTCTGTGTTTGTTTGTGTGTGTGTGTGTGTGTGTGTGTGTGCGTGTGTGTGTGTGTGCGTGTGTGTGTGTGTGTGTGTGTGTGTGTTTGTTTGTTTGTTTGTTAACACTCTAGCGGCAAAACTAAAGGCCAGATTCACCCCAAATTCGGTACAGGGATTGCCACTGACTCAGAATAGATCCATATTTAATTTCGTACAAGTAGGTGAAAGTATGTGCCAGGGGCGTTTTTGTTGTACCTGGCTCCTCTTGTTGCTTCCTTGTATACATTCGGTATGCCAATGACACAGGGACCTTTTTGCCCTACAATGATGGCAAGTCGCCCTCTAGCCGTTTTTTGTCACAATAACATCTAGGAATCTGCCCTTCAGAGAACGTTTCTTATTGGCTATACAAGAGGGGCGTAATGAATTCGTCAGATCCGGTGAAGGGGAAAAAAATCAGAATTAAGATGGCGGCAGTTGCAACACTGAGGGGTTCATTCACTGTCATGCGACGCTTGGTAAGAGTGCACGTTTTTATCAGATGTAATGGCAAAATGTTTTTTTTTTTTAGTAATTGATAGTTACACCGTGATGCGGTTTATTTTACTGCCAGCCCACATGACAAGTGCCAAAACTAGAGGAAGTACACTGTCGCGGTCAGCCGGCTTGTTAGCACTTGCTAGCTGGATTGAGAGAGGCAGGTCGGGTGTCTGATTCACTCGCATTGTTTCCTGCTCGCCTCCAGCTCTTTGAGGTTTGAGGACACGTTTACACTCCAGCTACACGTCTTTTTATGTTGTCCTCAAGTGAATAGTTGCAGGCTAGTTTGCATCGAGAGCCGAGAGTTAATGCAAATTTTTATGTCTGAGTGTGTTGTATTGTTTGCGGCTGTGTTGTCCGTCTAGATAGTTATCTGGCAGGTTTGACATGTAACGTTTGCCAGAAAAAAGCTTTGGACGCGGAAACATTTTCTCCTGTTGCATGGATGAGATGCACGATGAGCGTCTCCCATATGCACAGATTTATATTGTTCGTGACGGCTGTTGTCATCAGGGATGCTTGGTTGCTGTTTATAACTGACTACGGAGGCATGACCTGCTCCTCTATTTTTCCCTATGACCTTAAATGATAGCATGATAACTGCTTCCCCCCTCGACATTTGACTATTTGTGGTTTAAAATACAGATTTAAATTCTTGCTTATCCGTAATAAGTAAAGCAAACTTCATTCCGTGCTTGTGATTACTATTATGGAGGCTCCTTGATGGCTGGCCTTTCTCGCTTTGGCCATCTGCCCTGTGCCATCACCAAATACTTCGGTCAGCTGTAGAAGATTATTGACTCCGAGTGCTATCGTATGTCTAATACATTTAGCCTACCAAGACTCAGTAGTGAGAATTTTTGGGCAAAAGCCTCCCTTGACTTTTCAGTTCGTCAACAGTGCATGCTTGATCTATGCATGATTTGGCGACGTCGTTCCAGCTCACTGCTGCATATTTATCCGCATTCGGAAGCCTCTCCTCTCACCTGCGGGTCGTCTGCCCTCATCCATCATGATGGGAACGCTCTCTCATGTCAGTCATTTGGAGATTAAGGATCTTCTGAGAGCCTATTTATAAAATCACTTTCTTTCAAACTTCGCTCCTAGTGTTTCTATGAGACAGACAGCCATTCTCTTAGTTCATTTGTAGCTCTTAATGCATGCCCTTTGATGGTTGCTACCATTTGCTCTTTTGGCCTGTTCTAACCTTGTACACTGCGGATAACATTGTCTTGAAGTGTCTGTTAAATGACAAAAATGCATACCAATACAAGTGTGGCTCTTACGTTGTGTTTGCTTAATGTTTTCTGCTTTATTGCAGCTGTCAGCACAAACCTATAAGCATTGCTGCTCGAGACTCCAGGTGATTCGGCCAGAATACAGGCTCAGCTGTTCATCCCTCAGCATCCCTCAACAATATAGGTGTTTCAGAGCAAGCTATGGTAAATAATTTAATTCTATTAAAAATGTTATGTTTTTTTAATCATTTTTACATGAGGGAAAGGTTGTTTATGGGCTCTATATGTTTTTCCGCAGTTAAAGCAGGACCAATATCGCAGTTCAGACTGTCAGATATTGGAGAGGGTATCATGGAGGTCACGGTGAAAGAATGGTAGGGCTTTTTATGTTTGTTTATTTGAAATGTTCTAATGTAAATCGCCTGGTGTTACAACTCAGCTTTCCCTCAATATACAGAGCAAACGCTTCCTCTTCGGTTTTGCTAGGTCTCTGTATTTTACCAGGAAAAGTGTCTGTTAGCTTATGTTTCAGCCAGTGTTTATAGCAGAATGAACTGCTCTCTCTCAAAATCATTTTTAGCAGTGATGTGTGTTATATCTGTAGATTGCAGCCTGTTGTTGGCTGTTAATCCGGGTTGGATCATTTGATCAGTTTTTCTCCATAGTGCCAGGAAGTTTCATAAAGATTGAGTTGACTGTATAGCTGCAATATGATTGCTGAATCATATCTGGAAAGGTTCTTTTCTCTCTGGTCAATATACTTCATTTGGAAGGGTTCTGGGTTCAATCAGTTCAGTTATCCAGCTAACTTGGGAACTCTTCTTTTTGAAATGGGGCTTCGGCTTCGTTTGGTGAGACCTAATTGGGCACCTTGTTTTCTAACCTTACATTTTCACATTCATGCTCTGGCCCAGCTCTGTGATGAGATTTCTGGTCTTGTATGCGTATCATGCTTGCATACTGGACGAATTGGCGCAAAACTTTCACTGAGCAGTGTTTTTCACCTTGGTAGTAATTTGTGTTTTAGTTTTTATCTTGTTGGCAACAGGGGATTCTTTTGGTTTGCTTTTTATTTGTTTTTTTTATTTCATTAGGCAAATGTTGATCACTATTTCAGGAATATGTTGGTGTCTTTCCAGAGTGATTGGACGACATTGTGTCCATACCATCATTGGCCTACAGAGGGCACCCAAGCTGTGGATGTCAGTGATGGTTTCTTAACATGAATAAAACAGGCTCTACATTGCCATATAATTTTATTTATGCTCTAATGTAGTCCCGCCACAGGCTGTTATGAGAAAGTTACAGTAGTAAAAAAAAAAGAAAAAAAAAAATTAGGAGTCGGGGCTTGTCAGGTCTTGTGTGACTTGCACTATAAAGCTGGTGCTTATCTTGATTATCACTTTGCTTATCTCTTGTCCTAGTGGTGTTTGCCCACCTGTGACAAATACTTTCTGAAGTTTCTTTGGCTACAAGTGTCTGCTAATGTTGAAAATTTGTTGTTGATTGCAATAAAACGAGAAAGTTCTTGTCTTTGGAAAGACCACATTTTCTCACCCCACTCAAACTAAGAAAGCAAAGAAAACTTGTGTCCGAGCAAGTGATAACCCTGAAACGTTAGTCCTGCTACAATACCCTTTCCTAAAACACTGACTTATGCCTCGTGTTCAATACAGGATTTTTTTCCGCAATTTTGCAGTTTCTGAGATCTTATGAACATCCCCAGTCCTCGTGAGGACTTTACCCACCTTATTGATCAGAGACTTGATTGCAGCTGTCCTAATTCAGTCTTCAGTTTTTCTTCAACTCTTGTGGAATACTGAACTGGTTTGATTTTATATTTGGTATTTAGGTGTGGATTGTGTTGTATAGTTCTACAAAACCCAAAACCAGTGAAGTTGGCTCGTTATGTAAATCGTAGAAAAAAACAGAATACAATGATTTGCAAATCCTTCTCAACTTATATTCAATTGAATACACTGCAAAGACAAGATGTTTAATGTTCAAACTGAGAAACTTAATATTTCTTTTTTCAAATAATCATTAACTTAGAATTTAAAGGCAGCAACACTTTGCAAAAAAGTTGGCACAGGGGCCTTTTTACCACTGTGTTACATCGCCTTTCCTTTTAACGACACTCCGTAAACGTTAGGGAACTGAGGAGACCAATTTTTGAGGCTTTTCAGGAGGAACTCTTTCCCATTCTTGCTTGATGTACAGCTTAAGTTGTTCAACAGTCCGGGGTCTCCGTTGTCGTATTTTACGCTTCATAATGCACCACACATTTTCAATGGGAGACAGGTCTGGACTACAGGCAGGCCAGTCTAGTACCCGCACTCTTTTACTGCAGAGCCATGCTGTTGTAACACGTGCAGAATGTGGCTTGGCATTGTCTTGCTGAAATAAGCAGGGGCGTCCATGAAAAAGACGTTGCTTGGATGGCAACATATGTTGCTCCAAAACCTGTATGTACCTTTCAGCATTAATGGTGCCTTCACATATGTGTAAGTTGCCCATGCCTTGGGCACTAATACACCCCCATACCATCACAGATGCTGGCTTTTGAACTTTGCGCCTATAACAGTCCGGATGGTTCTTTTTCCTCTTTGGTCCGGATGACACGACGTCCACAGTTTCCAAAAACAATTTGAAATGTGGACTCGTCAGACCACAGAACACTTTTCCACTTTGCATCAGTCCAGTCTTGCAGATGTAGCGACGAGCTGTAGTTACTGACAGTGGTTTTCTGAAGTCTTCCTGAGCCCATGTGGTGATGTCCTTTACACACTGATGTCGGTTTTTGATGCAGTACCGCCTGAGGGATCGAAGGTCACGGGCATTAAATGTTGGTTTTCGGCCTTGTCGCTTACGTGCAGCGATTTCTCCAGATTCTCTGAACCTTTTGACGATATTACGGACCGTAGATGATGAAATCCCTAAATTTCTTGCAATAGCTCGTTGAGGAATGTTGTTTTTAAACTGTTTGACAATCAGCTCATGCATTTGTTCACTAAGTGGTGACCCTCGCCCCATCCTTGTTTTTTTGAATTACTGAGCATTTCAGGGAAGCTGCTTTTATACCCAATCATGGAACCCACCTGTTCCCAATTAGCCGGTTCCCCTTTGGGATGTTCCAAATAAGTGTTTGATGAGCATTCCTCAACTCTCTCAGTCTTTTTTGCCACTTGTGCCAGCTTTTTTGAAACATGTTGCAGGCATCAAATTCCAAATGAGCTAATATTTGCTAAAAATTACAAAGTTTACCTGTTTGAACATTAAGTAACTTGTCTTTGCAGTGTATTCAGTTGAATATAGGTTGAGAAGGATTTGCAAATCATTGTATTCTGTTCTTATTTACGATTTACACAACGAGCCAACTTCACTGGTTTTGGGTTTTGTACAATGGAAACCAGCCATTTTTATTCAGGGAAGTCATTAAATGTGAGAGAGCCTTTGTTGGGATTTAAACCATTAAAGTGCTAATCACTGCTATAGTCACACAGCACAAAATATATGAAACAAAATTTCAGACTTCAGCCTTCAAAAGGTCAACAATTTTCTTAATTTTTAGCGGGCAAAATTAATTGGCAGTGACCTTCAGAAGGGCTCACATATACTTATTGTAGCGGCCACTCAGATTTTGGACTTTAATGATCAGACGTCAAGTTTCAAACGGATGCCTTTATTACTCAAATCATCTGCACCGTGAAAACTACAGGATAAAAACAGGACAAATATAACAACATTTGCAATAGTTTCGCACAAATTCAAATAATAATCTCAGGTATAATCACGTAAACAAAATACACCTTCAAACTGTCATACATCGCTCAAATCAGTCACAACGACTCACCCACTCATCTCACAAACGCGCACAAATGCACAACGCCGTTCCATACCTCATTCCGCCTTCCGAGGGGCGCTAGCATACATAAAATAGAAACGGGTCTCCCTCTCGTGCACAACAAACGATTCTTTGTTGGAACTCTGACAATGTTGAAACACAAACGACACAATAAATTTTTACTCGGCACAATTCGTTTCTCACAATATTTAGAGAGAAGAAAAGGAAATCGTTCAACAACTTTACCTTTGTTAAAATTGGTAAGCGCATATCCGTGCAGCAAGGTGAACCGCGCTTGACGCCACATAACCCATGACACCAGAAAAGTACGCTATGACATCAAAGCGCTCACATATACGCAGTGGCGTTCCGAAAATTAACCAATGAGCAACTGCGCACCAAGGAACGTGAACAAACATGTCATTTACGCTTATGAGTCCTTCGGAAGGTCAGTTGTCAGCTAAATAATGAATGATTAACTTTTGGAGGAGTAGGGAGTGTAAAAATTAAGCACTTTAAGGGTTAACAGTTCACTAATGCCCAAAAGACATTAACCTCAGTATGCAATAATAAATGCACATTTTTTCCCTCCTGTAAATGCTGGTGCCAGTTATCCCTTCTCATGTGCTCATCAGGTATGTGAAAGAGGGGGACAAGGTTTCTCAGTTTGACAGCATATGTGAAGTACAGAGTGATAAGGCTTCAGTTACAATCACCAGCCGGTATGATGGGGTAATCCGTAAGCTCTACTACGATGTGGACTCCATTGCACTGGTGGGCACCCCACTTGTCGACATTGAAACAGATGCTGGAGAGGGTAAGTGAACTACTTGCAGCATATTTGTTTGTTTTGTCTTTGGCATATTGCAACATTGCTCCTGTTGTCTGAACTTGCTACTTCATTTATTTGTAATCAGTGTTGTATTGTTGTTGCTTTGATGGCAGCAGAAAATCGAGTGAGGAGTTTTCTGCTGCTTAATGTTGGGGGTTCAGGCAGCTCAAATGTGGTCATTATTCTGTGCAACTTGTATACTGGCCAAAAACGGGGTCAGTCATTGTGTCCAGAATGTACATGCTTGGTTTGTTAGGGTGTATAGATGGATAAAGGGGTTGAAAAACTAGTGTACGTGGAGACATGGAGGGGGAATTTGAAGTGGCTCCAAGAAATCTGTGCTGCTCTGCGTCTGTCACTGCTTAAAGTGAAAGATGACTTTTGAACAAAACCAACGTTAAACATAAGAATTACTTCTATTCAGTCTAGATATTATGGCATGGATTTTTTTTTTTAGCTAACTGGCTTTATGGGCCTATATGCCATAAAATACTACAAGACCATATTTCCTGGTGTTTATTTTATTTAATTTTTTTGGATTTTTGATTTAATAATTTTTGTCAGTTTTATAGGCCGCAATGTTAAAGTGGCATTCCCGTTTCTGTGCCGTAGTAAGCAATTACTCAATCGAAGCGCACTGGAGAAATTCACTTGCGGAATTTAAGTCATTGTGCATCAAGTTAATCAGTTTCACAAGCATTACGGTGCATTTCCACACAAATGACACGGAAATCGATTATGACTTCGGAATTCTCAGGCTTGTCTATACTGAGAGATTAAAAGAAATGGAACTGCATAAAAACGTTTCAAATGGTCTTATTTCAATAAAACAATTTAAACGATTCTGAAGCACATGCATTGTTTCCAATCCCTGAGTGAAGAGAAGCATGAGAAGTCCAAAGTCATAATCACTTTCCATGTTATTTGTGATGAGGTTCACCTTTACGCAAGTGAAACGGAAACTTCATGCACAAGGATTTTAATTCCTCATGAGAATCTCATTAAGCATTCAGTGAATAATTACGGACTACGGTGTTAAGCCTAAAAAATGTGTAAGACCTACGTCAAATGCGTGAGACTTGGCATCTCTGTATTTTTTCCCAGAGTTGCAGTTACATACTGATGGTACACTAATGCCTTGAGAATATATTGCTTTTTTCTTTTAATACTCTATTCCTTTTACAGATATCATTGCTTTGTGTTTTTCGGTGGTACGTTATTTAATGTGCAACCGAATCGCACACAACACCAGCTGCTGTCCTATGCATCAGGACAATGTCAAACAGAAATTGCAATTAAACACTCGCGGACTTAAGTGCCATAACGTGGTGATGGTAGTGCGTGTCCCCTGATTTAAACACACAGAGATTTAGTAAAATTGACCGAATAAAAGTCCAGACAGGCGCCAGCTGGCTGTGGTTTTTGCTTGCGTCATCTCAACATCCTGTTTCGGCCGTATTGTTTCGATGTTCGAAGTCTTTTGGGAGACAACTGAAAATGCTTTTTTTTTTTTTTGGCCATTTTCGCCCGAAAATTTTCGGTGCATCTGTAGTTTCTAGAAGATTGGGAACATTTGCATTGAACATTTGCAAGTCACTCATGAAATTTCATTTGGTGGCCTTCACTTGACCTTTGGTGACGTTCAAAGGTCAAACTTCACTTGGTGAAATTTCAATGACTCCTATCGTCAAAACTATTACAGATAGAGCGTATCTGTTTTGTGGGAAGTCATGTATGAAGTTTCCTTTGGTGACATTGAACTTCACCTTCAACGGCCAGACTTTACGGTGAAATTTCAATGACTTGTATCAGCAAAATTATTACTGATGGAGCATAGGAACTTTTATTTGGTCATAATAATAATAAACTTATAAAGCACTTCTCATGACAGGGTTACAAAGTGCCTTACATAAAGAAAAAAGCAATCACTAGAAATAGCAATTAAAAACAACTTTAAGATTAACAGAGGTAAAAAGTTGAGAGAATGCAAAGTAACATTTAAAAAAAAAAAAAATATATATATATATACATACTGAGAGGCATTAAAAATGCAAAGTGGTTTTTCATGTCTAATTTGGAAACTGACAGTTTTTCCTTTTGCTGATTGACATGATGACCATCAGGTATGGTAAGCATTGCAAAATGTCAAGTGTCTGGGTTCGAATCCTTTCTTGGTTTAACACCTCAGTATGATTATCTAAATGCAGCACAGTTCCCTGGATCATGGTCGTGAATCACATTGGGAGATTCATTCTGCACATGAAAAGTTTAAGATCGGGGCCAGTAAAAACACGCATGATCAAAGTCACATCATTCCCACTTCAAATGCCACAAACAAATGAACGTCAGAAGAATCAAACATTTTGAATGTTGAATGCTGGCTGGTCTCAAAGAAAAGATTCTGGACCCATTAATGTCCTTTAAATGACTGTATCCAGACTGCAGGGATGACACAGAATGACCAGTAAAATGACTCAGTAAATATAAATAAAATTACAATAACAAACAATAAGTTGGAAAAGGCTAATTAAATATAAGCTATGCATCGATCACTAAAAGGCCTTTTTAAATAAATATGTTTTCAGAAGCAATTTAAAAGCTGTCACTGATCCTGCAATCCTCAGACTCTCAGACAGGGAGTTCCAGAGCTGAGGGGCTCTGACTGCAAAAGCCCGGTCACCTTTGGTCTTTAGCCGAGCCTTAGGAACAACCAGGCCCGAGGATCTGAGGCTCCAACCTGGCTCATAAGGGAGAAGTAAATCAGTAGTATAGCTCGGGGCTGAGCCCTGAAGTGCTTTGCAAGTGACTAGTAAAATCTTAATCTATTCTAAAACGTACAGGGAGCCAGTGAAGAGATGCTAAAACTATGGTAATATGATCTTGTCTTCTAGTGTTGGTTCATTGCCTAGCGGCAGCGTTTTGAACCAGCGGAAAAATTGTTATATGGGTTAGTCCAGAGTACAAAGAGTTACAGTAGTCTAATCGCGATGAAATAAAATCATGAATGACCTTCTCAAGATTAATTTTAGCAATACATTTTAACTCATAAACGCAGGACTGAACAACACTCGTGACTTGCTTGTCAAAGGAAATGTCACTGACCTTCGTATTGACCTTCAAAGGTCAAACTTGACTTTGTGAAATTTCATTGATGTCTATCACTAAAAAGGTCACACACAGTGCCTAAGTTTGTATCACAGACTTAAAGGAAGTCACACGTGAACTTTCATTTGGTGACATTCAACTTGGCTGTTGGTTACCTTTCAGGGTCAAACTTGACAAAATACAAGTACAATGACTCGTATTGCCAAAACGGTCACAGATGGTGCCCAGGTTTGTATTGGAGACATATCGGAAGTCCTATATGAACTTTCGTTTGGTGACCTCAATTTGACCCTCACTGACCTTTAAGGTTCACAATTAAAATAATGAATTTTCAATGACTTGTATCACCAAAACTGCTTCAGAGCTTAGGATTGTATTGCAGACATATAGGTCTTATAAATGTACGAGACCTTTTATTTAGAGACCGTGACATTGACCTTCAATGATTTGAAGGTCAGACTTCGCAAGAAATTCTTGTTACTCGTATCATCACTATAAGATCGCTTGCCAGTAAGCTACAGGGCTGTTGGTCCTATTTTTTATCATTTTGTGAAGCTGTACAATGCTTCAAATGATGAGAATGGGACCGAACAATAAAAAAAACTGAAGGTCGCCATCTTTGCATGCCTTGAAAAGGTTTAGCCATTGAGAGGACGAGGAATGCTTAGGCAGTTACATGAGTGATGTTGAATGATCTAGCTTATCCAAAGTCTTCGTAGGTATATCTCATTTTGTTCTAATTCCAATAGTTGTGAATAGTTTTGTTAGCTTAAATTAGTTGATGCATAAGCTTGTGCTCCCCTCCCTTTTTTTTGTTGGTTGTTTTGCAACGGGAGATTTGTTTATGTTCCGTTTTTTATCTCATTGTTAGCTTCTTTTCTACAAAATATGCATGAATGAAATGCGAGTTATGTTTTGTATTCATTATATTGAGCGCATCGTAACGTTAGTACAAGTATTGACTATCGTAGCTATAATGAGGATGTAGCTGCTTCTATAGATCTGGAAAGTTTGCCACTGATTTCGACATTGCACACCACAGGCATGTTAACTTGTGGTTGGCCTAGTTGGCATTTTTGTAAGGTCGCTATGCATGTGCAATAGATCACTTCTATATATCCTTTCTCATTTCTTCCTTCAGGGAAACCATGCATACTTGCCAATCTACATCCATTCATATATGTGGATAGTTATCCCTTCTGAAGTGCAGTTTAAAAGGTTGATCTGTCTTCGGCTTCCAGTCTGCTTCTTGCTGTTGCGCCATACAGTGGATGGACATTTTAGCTAGCTCCTGCACTCCCAGTATAGACTTTATTCTAAACCCATTTCTCGGTCAGCTGTGTCATGTTGACTTATCCCCACAGTATCATCAAAGAATTGTTTTTGTTTGGCTTTACAAGTACAAATATGTTTGGTCAGATAGCAGAGCCTTTGTTGTATTGGTGGATACAAATTTGTCACAGATCGTTGAATTTGAGCAATCATCAATACAAAAGAAAAAATACCCAGATGTTGCAAGCCTCATTTCCGACGCTTTATGGGATAGTTTGGTAGCCCAGTCCCTTCCAGTCTTGTGCAGGTGCGGGTTAAAAGTTGCATTAGTACGCATGATTACGGGTACTTGGTCGCACAATACTGAGCGTAGTAGCCATATTAATTCTTCGTGCATCCAGTACATTTTCTTGGCTTGATTTTGGCATTTATATCATTTGCAGATTCTCTAGTATAGCTGAAGTTTTGTTGTCATGCCCCTACGCAAGCTGCGCAGTGGAAGAGTGGCAGTCCCGGAAATGTCAAAGTTCAGCGTATAAGCCACATCTGGGTTTTTTTGTTTTTTATTTATTTATTTTTTTTTTGTTTTTTTTGTATTGACGATCACACTCAAATTGATGGCTTGTTTGGCTGTTGGGTATTGGATCACTCATGGAAATCAGACACTTCAGTTCTTCAGTGAGAGCCTTTTTTACCTCTTGCCATTTAAGAGCTAGCTGTATGACATTTGACTTTGCTTGCTATTAATGCAAAAATGGAATCTTTCTTCAGTTTTCCGATCCAGATCTTTAAGTATTTGTTGTTCGGTCCTGCTTTGTCTCAAAATTACAAAAAGAATGTTTTGTCACTCCGCAGGTGTTGCTCTTCTGTTTTTTTCTTCTGTTTTCAGTTCACTTAAGACAAAAGTTATCTTTCACTTCAGGCAGCCCATAACCACTCTTGTCTTTTGTGATTGCAGTGCTAGCTTGTAATTTTTGTTGCCTGAAATATTTGACGTCTTTATAAAGTTTTGACATTGCAGGCGCACGATTAATGAATGACAGGATAGCGGAGAATGCCTTCACTGCTATTGTGTACTGTCTGCCATGGTTCTCTCTGGCTTTGTTTTCAGAGGTAGTCCCAGAAGAAGACATTGTTGAGACACCTGCAATGGCCCAAGATGAGCATACCCACCAACAAATCAAGGGACACAAGACCCAGGCCACACCTGCAGTCCGACGCTTGGCCATGGAAAACAATGTGGGTTAATCTGAAGTGAACATCCCAGCATAGCATAACTGTGAGATGCCTATGGAAAACACAAATATGCATTGATATGTTACTACATTACTTTACTTGAAGCTCAAAATCTTGGCAGTAACACAGCTCTTGCTGCTATCATCTTTCTGTAATGAAAAACCAGTTTACCTAGAATTTCTGATGAAGGGAGACATTGGGATAATTCCACTGTATCATATTCTACCCTTAGGTTTTCATTAACCTTCCTCGATATGAAGCAGATTAAAAAATTAACACCTTTCAAATGTATGTTATAACAATACAATGCCTGCATCACAATCACCTGAAACCCAGTCGATGAAGGAGTTTAATCTATAGAGAAGCCGAGTTAAAGGGAAGACTGCCTCCTCTAATTGTTCCTGCCGGTTTTAAATTTCTGTGAAAGAGGCCAGGAGTTAAATGGTTGGTAGGGGTGTAACAATGGGAAGGGTTGTGATGGATGTCACTGTTTTTCAAAGCTATTTTTATTGGAGGCCAGTTAATTCCCTGTCCCTCTGCACTGGTCTTGAAAATGAAAATGGGGTGTTAAATCTTATCAGCTTCTCAGTGCCCTCCTCTGAGGTTCTGTTGCTATGCATCCGCAAGAGGTCTTTTGGTGGGGGTTGGGCTGGAAGTTAAGAGGAGGGGACAGACCAATCCAATACCCTAAGTTCCTGGAACAAGTTGGGCAATAAGCTCTGGAATGCTATTCAGTGTCCTACGACTTTCCTTTGTTTGCATCTTGTGTTTTCAAAGTGAAGACTTTAGTCAAAGGATAAGCCCTCTAGACACACCAGTTGCCTAGCGATATTTACTGTGGGCCACAGAATTATTAGCACCCCTGACTGGAAATGCACCAAAAATGCTACAGAGAAATTACTCTCTTGTCAGAGAGGCTCAAAATGTCAACAATGTCTCAATGTGTATTTAAGGAAAGGCAGCTCTTACCGAAGGTGACATATGGAGGTGATTCAGTGATGTTTTGGGTTTTTATAAATTTTAGAAGATCAGGGGCTCTATTTAAGATCAGTGGCTTATTGGATTCCATTAAGTATCTGGAAATTTTCTGAAATAACGTGGTTCCCTCTGCCAGAAGGCTGAGACCTGGCCGTATTAAGACTTTCCAGCTGGACAGTGAGCCCAAGTGCTCTGCAGAAGCTATGCAGAATTTGTTCTGGGACAGTGTTGTGGGTCAGTGTTCTTCAATGACTGTCTCAATCTCCAGATCTCAATCTGACAAAGTCTGGACTGAAATGAAGAAGAGGGCAGTTTCTGAGCGCAAACCCAAGAATCTAGCTTATCTTGAATGGATATGCATAGAGGAATGGTTGAAAATATCCCCAAATGTTTGCACTAAATTTGTTTGACTGTACAGGAAGCGACTCCATGCTGATCCTCACTAGAGGTGGAGTACAAAACGGGGGTGCCATTAATAGTAAAACCTTGATTTGGAGGGAAATTATTCCTCATCAAGTGAACAAATGTATTCCTGTGGTGCAACTCAATCATTAATGAAATTCAGTATCTTTTCCTTGTTGACATTAGAGTTTATTTATATAGTATTGTTTATTTCCTATAATGTTTTTTGTGAATTTCCAGTCAGGGTGCTGATAGTCCTGGAGCCTGCCAAATGCTCAGATCAGCCATAAAATTATGACCACCTGCCTAATAAGTGCCCTTTTTGCTGCCAAGACATCCCTGACTCGTTGAGGCGTGGTCTCCACTGGATCTCTCAAGGTGTGTTGTGTATCTGGCACCAAGTCTTTAAAGCAGATCCTTTAAGTCCTGTAAGTTGTGAGGTGGGGCCTCCATGGATTGGATTTGTTTCTCCGGCACATCCCACAGATGCTCGATTGCATTGAAATCTGGGGAATTGGAAGGCCAAGTCAACACCTTGAACTCATTGTCGTCTTCCTCAAACCATTCCTGAACCATTTTGGAGTGTGGCAGGGTGCATTATCCTGCTGAAAGAGGCCACTGCCATTAGGAGATACTGTTTCCATGTCGGGCCGTACTTGGCCTTCTAAAGTGTTTAGGCTGGTGTACATGTCACAGAAACATTGAAATGAATGGCAGAACCCAAGGTTTCCCAGCAGAGCATTGCTGAGAGCATCACATTGCCTCTACTGGCTTGCCCTCTTCCCATAGAGGATCCTGATACCATGTCTTCCCCAGGTAAGCCAGGCGCACTCACCCAGCCATCCCTGTGATGTAACGGAAACCATGATTCATCAGACCTGGCCAGTTTCCCCCATTGCTCCCTGGTCCAGTTCTGATGTTCACTTACCCATTGTTGGTGCTTTCAGCAGTGGACAGCGGCCAGCATGGGCACCCTGACCAGTCTGCAGCTACGCTGCCCCATACGCAAAAAAATTGCAACTCACTGTGTTCTGACACCTTCCTATCAGAACCAGCATTAAAGTGCCTGTAAATACCTTGCATGTCTTCAATGATATCTCAATTGTGACAACATATAAAAATGGTATCAGTAGGTAGGGAAATCATTCATCTTCACATCGATATGTTAAACAAATTTTTACGACATCGAAAAATATGGATTTTGATGTTTAAAAACTCACTCAACCCTCAAACTGTCACGCGAGCGAAAATGTGATGTCATTAGAGTAAGTTCCCTTTCTTGTGTACCACGTGACGTGTGACGTAGCACACACAACAGCAATGGCGGAAAGAATCAAGTTGACAGCCTCGGAGAGAAAACGCCGGAAAATTGCCTTTGATGCCAAAAGAAGACGTTCCCTTGTATATATTGGGAGTGCTATTGATCGGTGGAAGAGTCTGAGAGAGCGACTGGGCATTGACAATGATGAGTTGGCCCTAACTTTGATGGATTAGTAAGTTGAAATACCGTGTTGGTTTTTCCTAGCAACATTTCTCGCGCTACTCGAGTTCATTAAAGTATACAACGTAAGGGGTAGTGTGCCTCGAATGGGGGAATTATGTTTTGCTTATCATGTTTTCCTCCACATTCTCCAAAAACGTTCCTGTCGGTCTTCTTTTTCGTCCGCGCGACGCCATCTTTCTCTACAGTGCGCGGTTTCGACCCACAATGCTTTGCGTGGTAAATAATCAAGCCGATCTATTTTTAGAAAAAAATTGCATTTCCTAAGGTTATTTTTGGTCAAATATTTTTTTAATAATTTTTTTGGGCCATATTACGGATAGCTTGACTTTTGGAATTTTTTTTTAAAAAACACATGCAAGGTATTTACTGGCACTCTAACGTTTTCAACAGTTTGAGCTACAGCGGCTCTTCTTTGGATTGGACTGCACAGACCAGCCTTCACTCCCCACGCGCATCAGTGAACCTTGGCTGCCCATGAACTAGTCGTCGGTTCACTAGTTTTCCTTGCTTGGACACATTTTGGTGGGCACTGACCCCTGCCGACCAGCAGCACCCCACAGGAGCTGTAGTTTTGGACATGCTCTGGCCCAGTCGTCTAATCATCATAATTTGGCCCTTGTCAAAGTTGCCCACATCCTCAGGTTTACCGATTTACAGGACCTGGTCTTTTATCAAGTTTCGATGACACACAGGACTGAGTCCTCACTGAATGAAATTCCTTAAACCACAGCAAACTGAAGTTCTTTGAACTTCGACTATGAAAACCTTGTCGTCGCCTCTTGTCAGGTGTGCATTTTGTCATCCACAGATCAAACTGAGTGAGGTGGTGGGAACTGGGAAGGACGGACGCATTCTGAAAGAGGACATCCTTAACTTCCTTGCCAAACAGACGGGGGCCATCTTGCCCCCGTCCCCGTTCCAGGAGATTCAGCCGCCCCCTCCTGCAGCCGCTACACCAACTCCTGCCAGGCCGAAAGAGAAAGTTCCTCCACCAAGTAGCCCCCGACCCGTGGCCCCAAGACCAGTGTTCACAGGCAAGGATCTCACTGAACCTCTCAAAGGTGAGCGTGCTGCTCCACATCACTTTCTTCAATGTTAAAGGTGGGTGAATATATTATTGACTTGTCTAGCCGAAGCCATTAGTTTGCTAATCACTTTTTTGGATTACATTGTCCACTTTGTCTGTGCGGTTACGAATTTGTTGTCCTTTGCGAACAGGTTTCCACAAAGCAATGGTGAAAACCATGACTGCTGCCTTAAAGATACCACATTTCGGATACTGTGACGAGGTGGACCTGACAAAGCTGGTGATGCTGCGCGCGGAGCTAAAGGACATGGCCGAGACCCGTGGGGTCAAGCTCAGCTACATGCCTTTCTTTATCAAGGTAATCAGAATGATGATGCCTTTGCTGAGTGAAGTGTATTATGGGAGTGTTTGTGCTTCTGGGTGTTCAGCTGAAGGCTAGCAAGTGGACTCATGTTCAGGTTCTCCTGCAATTTGACAGTAATGCTTTCTTCTCTCTGAACAGGCAGCATCCTTGGGGCTGCTGCACTTCCCTATCCTGAACGCCTCAGTGGATGAGGGCTGCCAGAACATTACCTACAAGGTCAGGCTCTTAGAAGGTCTGGACCAGTGGGAAACATGACATTGAACTTCATTCATTTGTAGAAACCTAATGATTTGAGGATGAGAAATGTCACTGAAATTGCATTTGTGGACAGTGCTCTTGCTTAAAATCCTGGGTAATGCCTGAAATCATTCAGTGTATATTTTTACCATTTTAAGAGGTTTTTATGGATCTGTTTATGCCAGGCAGTAAACGCAAACATGCTGTCCATTTAGCTGAGCATCAGGGGATGGTGCCAATGCTTAACAGGGATAATTGGAATGTATGAATCTGCAGTGGGTGCAGAGAACTTCAGCACCAGACCTCCTGCTTCTCTACTGTACTGCAGGCAGCTCATAACATCGGCTTGGCCATGGACACGGCGCAGGGTCTGATTGTGCCCAACATCAAGAACGTGCAGATGCTGAGTGTCTTCGATATCGCCGTGGAGCTGAACCGACTGCAGTCCATGGGCTCCTCGGGGCAGCTGGGCACCGCAGACCTGACCGGGGGCACCTTCACGCTCTCCAACATCGGCTCGGTGAGCATTACCTTGGGTACATGAATTATGACCAGGTTTGGCACATACAGTGGTCCTTCAAAAAAATGAACGTTTTCACGAATTTTCTTCCCTGTCGTAGATCGGGGGCACATATGCAAAACCAGTGATTCTGCCTCCAGAGGTGGCAATTGGAGCACTGGGGAAGATCCAGGTTTGTGAGACATTTGTTCTATGATAAACCTGTTTCAATGCACGGTTTTCACTTGCGGAGAATGAGGTGGACCCCAGTGGGCCATAATTTCCATTTGTAAATGCAAGATGTATTTGTCGTGCAACTGAGGGTGAAAACACATTGAGCGCATATCCATCCAGAGAGACAGATGTTTGCACTGAGTCACTTCCTTGTTTGCCTTTAACTCTTTTCCCCAGAAACCCCACCCCCCCCCCTTTTTTTTTTAATGATTTCAAATAATGACCCTAGGGGAGGCTTGGGAAAAGGTCAGTTGATATACATATAGGCATCATGCGTAGTAATTATTGGGAAAAGCGTTAAAGCTGCTGTTGAAGAAAAACTGAAATGGTACAATTGTACTGCTGAAGTTGAAAGTTGACATGCACTCAGGTGTCATGTAGTTGTCATAGGGAAAAGAGTTAAGTTGGACTCCAGGTCAAAACTTAAGTAGATTTACCTGAAAAGAACACACTTTGAATTGTAATTCATTCAGCTATGAAGCCCTCTCCGGTTTCCCAGGAGAGTTGAAGTAAAACCCATGTAGCACAGCACAAGCAGAAGTGTTGTCTGCTATCTATGGGAGCAGACGTTTCCCCTTTGAACACTGACCTCGCTCCATAGTTATGAAGTTTTTGTGGACATCTTATCCTGAATGTCAGGAGACCCATGCGCTATCCTCTACATGCAGTGTACCAGAACATGGTGCTTTGTCAGCCTTACAGCTGCTGGAACCTGTAGGGTGGAAAGTGCCCTTGGAAGACATTTCATCTCTTACCGGACCTGGAAAACAATCCTGAATCTTTCAGAAATGTATGAAGCTCAAGAAGTGCAATGACAAATATTATAAAAAATATTTTGTGGCCACAAGCTACAAGTTACTTCCACGATTTAGTTATGACCACAAGGTATAACTCATTCCCTGAATTTAAGTTAAAGAAATCATGAGAACAAGCTAATGAAATTGAGGGAACAACTTGTATCTCATGGCCACAAAATACATTTTTTTTCCATGTCATTGCACTTCCCTGGTTCTGTAGAAATGGGTAGCGAGTATTGAGGTGGAACAGTTCTAACGCAAAACTACACACGTCAGTCATCCAAATGACAGGCAGTCCATAAAACTGTCAACGTACTTCTGCAACTGTGACCCAATGGCAGCTTGTAATTCCATGAAGAACTGTATGTATGTATTTATTTGTTTGTTTCAGTTTTCCTCTAACGCAGATACCACTTCAAAGAAACTTGTGTGGCAAGTAGGAGCTCAAAATGTACTCTTTTATGTTAAATCTACTTGAGGTTTGACCTGGGTTCTCCTTTAATTAGTAGTGGCCTTAAACCAGGGGTGTCAAACTGACCCGTAAACTGGCCAAGAGGCTGCAGGTATTCACTCCAACAATGCAGAAGCGCACCTGATACAACTAATCAGTTGTGCAGGCCTAAATCAGTTGATTAAATCAGTGCTTTCAGGTGAGCTTCTGCTCGGTAGGATTGAAGACCTGCAGCCTCTCGGCCCGTTTACAGGTCAGTTTGACACCCCTGCCTTAAACTGTGATTCTTTCTCCATTTGACTTTTAATCTAGAAGTCAAGATTGCTGTATTCTTTTCCTCACAGGTGCTACCCAGGTTTAATGCCAGGGGCGAGGTGGTGAAAGCACATATTATGAACATCAGCTGGTCTGCTGACCACAGGATCATAGACGGAGCAACCATGTGCCGGTTTTCCAACATGTGGAAGGATTATCTGGAGAACCCTGCCTCCATGGTCCTTGACCTCAAATGAGCACAGTGCACTAAGAAAGCCCCAGGTGTGAGACTGTGGATCCTACTGTAAAACTGATGTCCTGGGTGCTGCTGACACGGCGTCTGAGTTCTTCGTTTTTCCTTCCACTCCTACTGGTTTTTGTTTCGGGTGGCCTCACATTGCAGGGACTGTTCAGCGGCAGTGTGAAAGAGGTCAACGGGAGGGTCATTTCCTTCTTTTTCTGTGTGCTAACTTAGAGTCCATCTCTCCTTCATCTTTGCCTTAATGACACAAGACGGTTACAAATGGAAGCTAAATGATCTGAGAAGGCTGAGAAGCAAGCATACCCTTCCAGGAGCAAACGGATATCTGGTGGACAAGAGTTGGTACATGAGAATTGCATGCAGTGTTTTCATGGTGTTCTCTTGATGGAGCAAGATGTCACTGATTTATATTCCAGCACAAATGGCTCTTTTGTTGTGCTGGAAGGGTTACCATTAAAATCTGTGACTGCCAGGAATGTGAAGTTACTGAACAGAAAGGCATGTAACAACTTTGCTTGCCAGATTTCCTGTTTGTTTGAGGATTTTGTCTGTTTTTAATGTGCTGCTTTTGCAGTGCTCTGTACAGCCCCTTACTCTCCATGTTGCCTGTTCTTTAGCAGGGAATGTTGTTAAGTAATGGGTTGATCATGTATATCACTAGGTCATGTGGGTTTTTGGGGGATTTATTATGCTTTACTAGTATTTTGGGGAAGACAGTTTTATGTGGACTGACAAATACCGTGACAGGATTTTCTAATATCTAACTGCAGTTGGTCATGTTTCCTGGTGTGAATATTGAAGAATGAAGACAAAGTTTTAATAAAACTGGTGCGGTTGTGACCCTACCGTCCTTTGTCCACGTTCATGATGATGTGACTGCGTAATAAAAATGAATGGCTGTACTAATATGTGAAGCAGTTGGTTTTTATTTATGTTGTTGTATTGCAACAAACTAAAACATGCGGTAGGTTAGATTGCACGTATAGGCTACTAGTTATTTTAAAAAAAAAAAACTTAAGGACAATGCATGAAGCCAGAGTTCGTGACTTTTCTGTTACATTGTGTAAAGATATGCGAGGGAGAGAGAAACGCCTGAATATTTAATTAAGCAGATGCTGAGGTGCTTACGTCGACTGGTCTCCATATTGGAGACGAGGCACGCTGGGAGCCATTTACAAAGGATCCTGTTCAAACGTAGCTCCGCTTACTGATGAGAAGGGGTTGTAGCTAAAAGTGGTCCCCCGGTTTTGTATTGTATTATTCTCTCTGGTATTCGAGAAACTTGTCTTGGAGTATTTGCGACAATAAAAATTAATTTGTTTATTCTAGAGAGAAGGCGAAATAAAGCTCCAATGGAGCAGATTTCGCGGGCGGAACGACAATGGAACGGTTCTTATGTCAAGAAGCTGCATCGAGTCAGCGGAGGACTGAGGTCCACTATGGAGACAGAACTTCAATTTCAGAGGCAGGCAAGTGAGACGGGAGTGTTTCGCGAAACGCCTAAAAGACACAATTCCCCCTGGACAGTCAAGAAGGAGACTTCAGCCCTTCAGTACAGGCAGATTTCAATTTCCAAAACCACCTCAGCCAATAAGTTATCCTCTGGGAGTACGAAAGAGCGATCTCCCCAGGACCACTGTTTCCAGCCCTGCTCAGAGAAACGGTTCTCCGCACAGGATGCACAATTGCTGATTAAAACAATACTGGAGAATAGGCTGCAAAATGTTGAATACAGCAGCGACTGCTCTGAAATCGCGAAGGAACTGGCAGACGAGGTCAAAAAGGCAGCTAAAGCTCAAATGTCTGAACGATATAAACTGATTTGCTTCGTGGCTACGGGGCAGATTAAAGACTCTGGCGTATCCTGTTCTAGCAGGGGGGTATGGTGCCCCGTCACGGATACCTTTGCAGAATACTGCTTTAGAAATGACTCGCTTTATGCTGTTTGCATACTTTTTGCCATTTATCGAGAATAATAAGGTTCTTGACATGGCTTTGCCCTTGTAATGTTCTCGTAAAAAGAATATTTATAAATATTAACACTGTTCTGTATAACGTTTCCACAAGCAACACATTGTTTTAAGTTTTAATAATGCCCACTCTCTTGGCATTTTGATCATGTATATGGTTTTCCATTATCAAGAACTCTCCTTTAAGGTGCAACGAGAGGTATGTAGTTGGCTGTTTTTCTTGGTGCGAAGGAGTTATGCCGAATGGCGTGCTCCAAAAAGTCAATATTTCAAACCTTAAAATGGCTAAATTATGAAAGGAAAAAACTATTGATGCTTGAATATCCATTAAAACATTAACAAGATCAAGTGAGAAATTGTTCTTATTTTAAATGAAAATTTAGAATTTATCGGAGTTGCCCGTGTGCAATGTTATTTAGTCATGGTAATTTTTTTTTTCAATGTTGCCCTGATGCGACGTTATGCTGTTAACGGGGCTGCTCGATGGATAGACATTCGCTGTGCCAGATATGTATGTTGGGGTGTGCATATGTTCGTAGGGTTTCTTTGATCAACTAAGAAATCGATATTCACTGAGGATGGACACAACTATTTTTTTGACGGTGCAAGGTGGCTTACTAGGGCAGTAAAGGACATACCAATGGACAGTGAGAATAGTTAGCTGGATGGCAATGACCGGGAAGAGAAATGCATTGTGTTACAATTGCCCCTAGGGCATTTTATTTGGATTGAACATTATAGCACACATTAGTGCATTTGTCTGCAAGAGAGTAGTTACTTTCTCTATTGCCACAGTTAAAGGGCCAAGCCACAGCAATTTGCAAAATAACTAGTATAATTTCCCCCCGCATAACTGGAAAAAATATAATGTAAATGAGTCACGCATTTGTCATGTTTTATTGGGGTTCTATCAAATGCTGTTTAATTGTTGAAAATCTTGCATCTGTCCAGCGCATCACCTTTAATAAAGAAAAAATAAGATTTGTTGGTACAATTTCATGGGTTACAATTGCTCCGTGTTGTGGGGCAATTGTAACACTTGACTTCCAGTTTTGAAATGATAATGGCTTCAAAATAAATTGTTTCACTTAACCCGAACCTAGTCATATTTCAAGCCAAGATATGAAACTTTCATCTCACATACCATCAAGCAAGTATTTAAAGCTGCAGTTGGTAAGTTTTAGAAAAGTAACTTTTTGTCATTTTTGTTAAAACTGTCATTGTGTACAGACAGTATTACATAAAACTAGTACTCTGTAATTAAAGGCTCCTTTAAACCCACCTAATGCTCCTACTACAACTTACAAGAATCGTTCGGACTGACCAAAAAGAACCAATTAGAGCCAGGATGGTGTCTGACAGCCGTCAAACAATGCAGATGCACGCGCTGCCGACAGCCCCCTCCCCCTTCCTCCTCAGTTCACGCCAGTGCTCAGTCAAGTTCAAATCTCTGAGAGCGGGTTCAGGAGCTTAGAACAATCAGGGAGGGAAAAAAATACCGATACCAACGTTACCAGCAACAGCACACGTGGCTAAGACAAGTAAAAAAAAAAAAGGTAGCCAGAACAAAGCTGCATTCAGGACAGAAAAATAATGTAATTTTTATTAGGTCTATGCACCTGCACTCGGCGAGTGACTAGTGCATAGACCTAATTATATAATCAAATTATTTTTCGGTACTGAATGCAGCCTATTATTTTGTCGCTTTTAGATCGCATGGGGGAGAGAAGCCCTGTCTTCAACTGCCACTTGATCATTCTTGAATCGGAAAACGTGTGAATGAAGGAAAACCATCTAGAATTAGCCAGGACTGATTATTTTCAATAAAAGGAGGGATATTAGCCCGGGAATTTTCAGGTCTAACGACGCGCCTGTTTGTTGGCCTGCAGTGTTGACTGCTCGCAACAGTAACGTCTAGCCTTGGCAACTTGGCCGCTTTCATAATGTGAACGTGAAAAATCTCACCGCAGTTGCATGCATAAAGGTAGCCATCTGGGGGAGGGTCTTAAGAGTGCAGTGGAGAGGGAGGGCGAGGGATTTGAAAGTAGCTTTTTTTTTCAAATTTTTGTGCGAAGTCCTCTTCTCTCCTCAAGTTACCAACTGCAGTTTTAACTATAATAAAGTTGATATGTCAAATTCGGGGAAAAAAAAGTGTTACAATTGTCCCCGGTCTCCCCTATAATTTCCAATCAGCCAAAAAGTCCTTGAGATTAAAAGGAGAGTATATCCACTTTTTCCAAAGTGATCTACCCAATAGAGTATATCTGCTTCCCAGGGGACCAGTACACCACTGTGTATGATGATAGAGAGAAGTGACTACTTATTTAAAAGCACTTTAAACTTTAGCATGCTACAATCAATGTGTAAAAAGACCTCAATGTGTCTCCATAGTAAAAATATAGAAGACCATTGTTTTCTGCAAATTTTGTATTATTTTGTGAGACACTGCAGTTGCATTGTTCATTGCAATTGGCTTACAATGTGCTAATGTGTTATATGCATGGTACCATGTTATATACTGAAATAAAATGTACCTGAATCATTAAATACCCATTCTTCTTGCTTTTCTGTGTTCATTTTCACTCTGAAAAAGTCTAGAAACAAAACAAACCCAACAAGCCCTCCTTTCAGATTTTCATCCTTTTGACTTCAGGAACTGTCTACTTTTAATGAAGGGAAAATGTGACAATTGAAGCACTGATTACTAAAACCCCGCAAGTCAAGTCAAATGTGACTTGTGGAGTTTTAGTAATAGGTGCTTCAATTTCAGTATGATTTGTTCAAGAGCAGGTTTCACCTTTTTCTCCATCCTCGATCAAGCACAAATGGAATACATTGACAAGAAATTGTTTTGAAATACTCCCTTACCGATACCCATCTCCCTATTGTTGCAAAATATTTTTCTACAGCAATAGTTACGAGTTAACGTACGTTGACCATTCCGTCAATATTGGAGAGATAACTCACAACCTACATTTGGAGTACTGAGCGGAGCAAAGACTTCCTTAGTTTCGCCCAGCCCAATATACCCATGAAATAACATTATTATCCCTTTTTTTTGTTTACCACGTGCGAGCCGAGAGGTATGTGCTTCCAAAAAATACGTGTTCCTTTTCTGTCAAGATTCGACATGCGTTGCTCACGCCATTAATTTGTGCGATTTCCAGGAAATCACGAATAATCAATATCTGCATCCCTGCGCACAGATATTCCTGATGTCCAACAATTTCAGTAAATCCATGCGAATGGCGAGTTTGAGCGTCCGCAGAGGGATCTGTCAAAGTTTGTAACGTGCGTTTTTTCAAAATACATTGAATATAAACCCTGAGAATTAGTTATTTACTCAAATTTGATACGTAATACCTTGATCTCTGAATCTGAAGTGCGAGAGATCATCGTTTTGGGTTGGAGTGTTTGCCAGCATGGCAATGCACGTTGGAATCAGACGGAATATGACTGACGCGCATTAGAATGTGACAGAGGTTTTTTAGCATACGTTGAACACGGACAAATGTTTTCAACGCATATTGCCTTATAATGTGAATGGAAAGGGATCTGATTTTTTCAGCTGTCGTTATTGGTTATTATATGCAAAGTGAATGACTTGGTCGGTGATCTTCATTGGTCTACGGGCCGCAGTTGGGTGTAGAAAAAGTTGGTATTCGGTGGTCAATACTCATCTTTGTGGCAATGTACAAAACCCAAAACCAGTGAAGTTGGCTCGTTAAGTAAATCGTAGATAAAAACATAATACAATGATTTGCAAATCCTTTTCAACTTGTATTCAATTGAATACACTGCAAAGACAAGATGTTAAATGTTCAAACTGAGAAACTTTTTTTTTTTTTTTGCAAATAATCATTAACTTACAATTTAAAGGCAGCAACACATTGCAAAAAAGTTGGCACAGGGGCCTTTTTACCACTGAGTTACATTGCCTTTCCTTTTAACGACACTCAGTAAACGTTTGGGAACTGAGGAGACCAATTTTTGAAGCTTTTCAGGTGGAACTCTTTCCCATTCTTGCTTGATGTACAGCTTAAGTTGTTCAACAGTCCGTGGTCTCCATTGTCGTATTTTATCCTTCATAATGCGCCACACATTTTCAATGGGAGACAGGTCTGGACTACAGGCAGGCCAGTCTAGTACCCTCACTCTTTTACTATGGAGCCATGCTGTTGTAACACGTGCAGAATATGGCTTGGCATTGTCTTGCTGAAATCAGCAGGGGCGTCCATGAAAAAGACGTTGCTTGTATGGCAACATATGTTGCTCCAAAACCTGTATGTACCTTTCAGCATTAATGGTGACTTCACATATGTGTTAGTTGCCCATGCCTTGGGCACTAATACACCCCCATATCATCACAGATGCTGGCTTTTGAACTTTGCGCCTTTAACAGTCCGGATGGTTCTTTTCCTCTTTGGTCCGGTAGACACGACGTCCACAGTTTCCAAAAACAATTTGAAATGTGGACTCGTTAGACCACAGAACACTTTTCCACTTTGCAACAGTCCATCTTAGATGAGCTTGGGCCCAGCGAAGCCGGCGGCGTTTCTTGGTGCTGTTGATAAATGGCTTTCGCTTTGCATTGTAGAGTTTTAAGTTGCACTTGCAGATGTAGCGACGAACTGTAGTTAATGACAGTGGTTTTCCGAAGTGTTCCTGAGCCCATGTGGTGATGCCCTTTATACACTGATGTCGATTTTTGATGCAGTACCGCCTGAGGGATCGAAGGTCACGGGCATTCAATGTTGGTTTTCGGCCTTTTCGCTTACGTGCAGTGATTTCTCCAGATTCTCTGAACCTTTTGATGATATTACGGACCGTATGATGAAATCCCTAAATTTCTTGCAATAGCTCGTTGAGAAATGTTGTTTTTAAATTGTTCGACAATCAGCTCATGCATTTGTTTACTAAGTGGTAACCCTCGCCTCATCCTTGTTTGTGAATGACTGAGCATCTCAGGGAAGCTGCTTTTATACCCAATCATGGCACCCACCTGTTCCCAATTTGCCCGTTCTCCTGTGGGATGTTCCAAATAAGTGTTTGATAAGCATTCCTCAACTCTCTGTCTTTTTTGCCACTTGTGCCAGCTTTTTTGAAACATGTTGCAGGCATCAAATTCCAAATGAGCTAATATTTGCAAAAAATTACAAAGTTTACCTGTTCGAACATTAAGTAACTTGTCTCAGCAGTGTATTCAATTGAATATAGGTTGAAAAGGATTTACAAATCATTGTATTCTGTTTTTTTTACGATTTACACAACGTGCCAACTTCACTGGTTTTGGGTTTTGTATATCGATTTGACGGCTATATGACAATGCACTTGGAAATTTGACGGATTTTTTCAACGTGCTTTTAATAATGAAACCTTACAACTTGGTTGATGTAGGGGAGAGCTGGTACGAAAGTAACATTTATCACATAGACTCATTTTAAAAGAAAAGTTTACAGGCCAAAAAAAAAATTTGGAGCAATTAACCTCTTAAGCCCCAGCCTCTTTTTTAGGTTTCTGTTTGAAAATTGCATACCCAAAATGAATAGAGTATATCTCTGTTTGTGTGGCATGAAGTATCAGAGAGGGAGACATGGAAATGTGGAGAGAGGGTTGATTTTCTGATGCTACTCAGATTTTGATATTTGAAAATTAATATGCTTGGCGTTTGAGTTGTGCTTGGTGTATGTAAAAATGATTTAAATATGCTTGTAGCAGAGGCGCTCCTGTTTCATTTGATGTGTAATATGACTATATTGCTACTTAATTAGCGTGGCGTTGTAGGTATTTCGCTGGTCCCCTATTGGGGGACCCTGGTGTTTAAGAGGTTAACTACTTTCGTGTGTGCTCTGTCAATATCAGGTGCTAAATCATCCCAATATATATTGACTTCGGCATAGTTTGACGTCGAACGGAAGTTGCGCATTGCTACTTTTAACCCTGCTAGTTGGGATGAAAGTAAAACACGGGCGGGACAAAAGTAACGTGATCAAATTAACTGGAATCTTTTAAATTACTGTTTTTTTTTCATTAAAAAAAAAATCAATGTTTTTGCTAACATGCAATTGTAAATATACAATGCACTTTATCTAAAAACAATCTTATTTCATTTTAAATGAATGCATTTATTTAATTCAATCATAAAAATGACATTAAAACAGAAACAAAAGCAATCAGACATTTGTTTTATACATTTTCATTTGCTTCAAATGTTTCAAAAGTGAATCTGAACATGTTTAACGTGCAATTGGTGTATTGACAAAAATTATTAAATCACTTTATGTCTGTCACAACTGTGATAATGAGTAATGAGCTGCACCCTCAGTGCATGCCTAATGTGACCATAGCAGACAAAAGATGCACTGCACCAACACTTCTACAAGCAAAAATGGGGCAAATTTCTCCCCACAAACATTCCTCATCATTGCTCTGAGAAACTGTGGTTGCAGTGTGTCCACTCAGCCTCGTTTTCTTTGGGCATTTTGAAGAGGACTGTTTTTTATAGCCCCTATTCTGACTCTCCTCCTCCACAGCAGCTTTTACTGGGGTGTCGGTCAGTATTGCTGTTGACTTGCAACATTCAATGAGATGATGGTCAGAATCAGCTTTTTTTATCCAAACAAGAAAATCAAGACGAGTTAAAAACGACACTCTGCTCACCTCTTTCTGCCTCTTCTTTTATTTTCTTTCCTCGAGCCAGCCTTTGGATATGGGCAAACCTTTTCTGGGCTGAACCTCTGTATTGGCATGCCACTAGATGTTCCTGGAACCACTAGCATACCTGGATAGATGATATTAAAAAAAATGCTTGGCAAGGCTCAACATGCACATTTAAATACACACACAGACAAAACTCTCACCATCTACAGGAATGGCAGACTCATGGGGATGCAGCTCAAATGGGCTGTGGCTAGGTTGGCGGTGCGTTAAGGGAGTGGGCGCTGGTGATGGAGCGGGCATTGGTGATGGAGAGTGCGCTGGTGATGGAGCTGGAACTGGCACTGGGGATGGAGCTGGTGCTGGTGCAGGATGGTCGGTCACAAAAGCTGGAGAAAAGTCTGTCTCACTGAAAATATCTGGATTAAAGGGCCAGATACTGGTACACTCGAACCCAGATGAAATGCTGCTCGCTGTCGCAGCTTGAAGCAGAGCTTTAGCCACAAGACTTGGGATGTTGTAGATGGTCAAAGTTCTTCCAGGGTTCATTCGCATCCAATTGTCTGCTGCACTGTTAATGTAGTGCTTCAGAGGACCAAACACCCTTCGGTCTAGCGGCTGAAGACGGTGGGAGCAGTGGGGTGGAAAAGACAGGAGTACAATGCCCTGTGACTTGCAAAAGTCCATAGCTACCACAGGGAGGTGTGATGGATGATTGTCCAGGAGTAGCAGCAACTTTGACTCAGGGGTCACATGGGTGTGTCTTGCAAAATGCTGTAAAAATGCCAAGAAATCTGGCTCCTCCATCCACCCCGATCCATTGGCAGAACCAGTGCAGCCAGGGGGACTATCCCAGATGAAGTGGTCCTGGAACTTCTTCCTTGGGAAGATAAAGTAAGGGGGAACAAAGTTGCCTTGTGTGTTGGCAGCAAAGGCAACAGTCACCAATGTCCCTCTTTCCCCAGAGGTCACAGCACCGACCTGGTGCTGCCCCTTGGTGGCAATGATTTTGTCTGGCACTTGAACCGTTGTGGTACCTGAAATAATAAATGAATTATTGCTGTTGCTGTTACAAATCACTGTGGCTTTTTAATTTATCTAAATATACATATTTACCTGTTTCATCCATGTTCCAAATGTCCTTTGCTTCAAAATTATAGTGGGTGAGGACAGTCTTTAGGTTGTTAAAAAATGCGGTCACATTGGTCTTGTTGACGCTGGTGGAGTGGGACATGCTGGTGGCTTGAGGTCGACGGATGAACAGGGTTTTGTTGCGCTCGAGGAAGGAGGAGAGCCAATCCTTCCCTGCCATCTGGTTTTTTCCCATGAACATGGAGTTCTGAGGCCAAAATTTTCGGCCAGCTCATATGCAAACCTTCGCTGCTAAAACAGCATGAAAAAAGAGGTTAATTGAGATTATGTTCCTACAATTAATCTGATTTTTTTTTTAAAATGTGGATTTATTTAAAATTACTTTTAATATATGACTAGCTATACATTGAAGTCACACTTCTAATACATAAATAAATAAATAATATCAATGACATAAATAATGTCAAGTTAATTTCAAAATGAACAGGCTGTTATGACTTTGATGTAGGCAAATGGCGGTAATGGTGTCGCTCTGTCTGTGGTGTTACTCGCACCTCTTTAGGACTCGGGCCAAAATGTATATCAGCTGCTCTCTTTATATTTGCCTGCAGTCTCTTCTCCTGTTCTTCTGTGAAGACTTTGTTGTGAGCCCTGTACCCTGGGGCTCTGGTCTGCTGCCCTGTTATTTTCTGTCAAAATCTATGAAAATGGACTCCTACCCTCATGAAGTTTATTTGACAAATCAAGCTCATGACACTTGGTATTGATTTGTACCATTTAATCTGTGAAATCTGATGTTCTTGGTAATGAGAAAAGCTAAAAACAAATCTGGAATCACAGACGTCATATTTTAACCCCCCTGTCACATTTTTGTAACACATTAGCACATTGTGAGCCAATTATTTTTGGTTAATTTCGCATGATGTAACTGAAAAAATTTAAAGTGGGGCTTCTTTCAATAAATTAGTAAACGATTTAAAACAAAGAAAAGAAAACTTGCATATGAATAAAGTTTTAACCCAATAGCACTTGGACCGACCGATACCGCCTGAAACTTCTGTTTCCTAGACCGCCTCAAACGGCCCGTGTATGAATGAAACCCATCCCTTAAAAAAAATGATTGGTTATGATCTATTTTCAGTCATTTGTTTGAATTGCCAGTCTCCGAAAACTCCCAACATTATCGGTGTGGCCAGTTTTCATCAACAACTCATACCATACCAGACTTTGCACGCTTTTCCTTACACAGCGGTTAGAAGCAATGCATCTGTTTCGCGATCGTTTCAATGAAAGAAGATCATTTGAAACGTCTTATGCAAGTCCATTGCCTCCAACCCCTCCATGCACAAGGACTTCAATTCTGCAAGAGAATCTCTTACATACGCGTTGATTGAGTAATTGCTGACTACAGCAGAGGAACGTAAATATGTCACTTAAGCTGCTTTCACACCAGATGCGAAATGATTTATTCGCACGGCAGATTACATTCAAAGTCAACGAGTATTTGTCTTTGCATTGACTTTGAATGTAATCTGTCGTGCGAAAAATTCATTCCGCGTCTGGTGTGAAGCGGCTTAAAACTCGAATTCGTGAGAGTTGACACACAGCAAAAATCCCAGTGTTAATTGAACTCCAGTAGAGTTTATATGAGACCAGTTGATCTCATATAAACCCCAGTGGAGTTCAATTAACACTGGTATGTTTGCTGTGCAGGATTGCGTGATTAATGAAAACTGGCCAAACCTGATAATGTTGTGAGTTTTAGGAGATTCTGTAATGGTGATTTAAATGATTGATTGAAAACAGGTCGTGACCAGTCATTCTTTTAAAGGGATTGTTTGTTCCTCCCCTGTCGGCAGTTCTGGAGCCACGACTTCAGGGAACAGAGGTAATCTAGCCTATATATAAATAGACAAAGTGCCTTTTTATTAACTACAGCGATTTATTTTATTTATTTAATATTTTTCTTTAATACTACTGCCATGTTCCTTTACCTCATTTAAATTATATCATTCACAATACCACTTAGTGCTGAGAAACAGAAAAAAACAAGGTAACAGCTATTTACTGTCATGTCCTGATTATTTTCTTACTTATTTCCCCCCACTAGCCAGCCATCCTTCTCAGTTTCTTTCATTTCCCAAACTTGTTCTTGTTATTTAATCATTGTCTTGCGCTGTGCCCCTCCCTTTAAGCTGTCTCTCACTTGTTCCCCATTGTTTGTTGTCGTCTCATGTATTCAAGTTTCTGGTCTCCATCTCCCTTTTGTTGGATTCTTGTTTTCCACCTTTGCAGTCAAATCTAAAAGAAAGCAAATGACCATTAATAAGGGAGACTCTTCCCAGTGTCTGTGGTCCTGGAGAGTCCCTTCTGCCCAGCCCTCCTCCAGTCCACCAGCCCTGCATGCCCTGGCTCAGTCAGCTTGCAACCTCAGTTACTGACTTTAGATCAGTTTCTTCGATTTTGGTTCTCTCCAGTCTGACTTCGGACAGTCCTCTGATTATCCTATTCAAAAGTGCCTTTGAGATCTTGTTCTCTCAATTAAAGTGGCCATTTCAGCTTATTCTGTGATCTCCACCTGTTCCTTGTTCTGAAATCTGTTCTAATTTACTATTTCACTCATTTTGTCAGAAATATCTAAGCATACAATGTTTTGGACTATTGCTGCCGATGGACAGAAAGCAGGGTGGGTGTAAAACCTGCCTTTAAACTTCTCATTAGTCTTTGATCTGTTTTCAATCATTTTCCTTGACTTAAGATACTTTAACTCAATAAACACTCTCTCAGGTGTGGTCAATTCTCTTCAGTTAGACGAGACACAAATCATTTGAATGCAAAAATGTGCACAATTCAATCTTCGTTTTCATTTTAACAATCATGAAATGTAGGTTTGATTGCCTGATTAAAAAAAAAAAAGAAAGTTATAGCGGAAAATCCGGTGTAGATTTTTCTTTTTTGTAAAGAGTAGCCTATTAAGGCAAGTGAATAAAATATTTTGATTGAATTTATCAGTTACCTGAACATTTCATTAAATAGGTGTGCATTTAACAGCCAATGGATTATTCATATTAATGTGTTTATCAAGAATGATTGACTGTTCTGTTCAGCTGCCGCCACTGGTTTCTGATGTTCTAAAGCTGTGTTGCTTTGATGAATTAGATACATACTGAATTACTGACTCATTTGATGCTAAAACAATGTCTACTTCAGGGTCTTAATGAAAACATTTTCCTTACAGTATGATCAACTACACAAATGCAGCAAAATCATTTGGCATGAAACATTGCTAACGATCAAATGCTGTGTTGAATTATTCTTAATATGGCTACATTGGCATAACATTATTCATTGTCACTGACTAAAAGGCTTATTGCAAATTATTAATATCTATTCTTACCCGTCACTTGCCAGAAACAAGTACCGTAAGAACCTGGAAGCCTAATATATTCCTTAAACCATCATTGTGGGGATGACAATTAGTTCATAAATTATAGTTTCATTTTTAAATAGTAAAGGTCTGTGAATTATTCAGCATCATTTTAGCCCTAATTCAACACAAAGACAAATCTTCACGATAATTAATGATATACCTTTTTGAATAATAATTGTCATACATGATTTAGCAGACTATAAAATCAAGCATAATGAACGTTCACCCCTCAGTATAATTTTGGGGAATCTCATGCAACCACAGCTGACAAGTGAACAAGATGTGAGACCTATTGAAGTTTCTCTCAATGTATAGAAAGACTGCGAAAACTTAAGCCATTAATGAAGTGTTTAATAGAAGCGTTTGTATTCTGTACTTAAATACTTAAAAACTGAATGTGAATTATGAAGGACCTCACTATTTTTCTCAAATTTGCTTCTTGTCTGTACGCGTCCCCTGAGCATACACACTACGTGTCAAGAGACAGCTGACCGTGGGCCAGACAGAGCATGTGACCCTTGCTATTCCCAGTGTTCTGCCCTGGGCTAAAATTAACATCTTACTGAGGGTACATTTCATTAGACAACACTGGTGACAGACGGAAGGTGTTTGGAAATATTTGAAACTAGATTCTACACAGAAAATTGTAGAATTTTATTATAACCTCACTCGAAATCAAGGACACTGAAGCAACAGAGCTATGATTAAATTCTAAAAGCGGGCCGATCTAAAGAGCGAGAGGTTGCAGCTGTGAATGAAGATCTTGTGGTGTGAAAAGGGTGAGCCAAAGCTATTGTTTCCAGTGCTTTTAAGTGACGTAGAGAAAGCAAATAGATTGTTTGTGTACACTATTATGCCACTGGTTTCCATCTCTTTTCTTATTCTTAATATCAGTACATGCATCTTGCTTTGTGAATATCTAATACAAAATGCTTTACTTTTTACGCAGCTTTACACAGTACTGAGGCTTACTCAGTGCTCTGAAATATAGTCAAACACTGCTAGTGAAATCTCAGAATAGAGAGAATATTGCTCCTCACTAATATAAATAAGGACACCTTGGCTATTCTATTTTACCTGTATTTTTGCACCATAGGGAAGTGCAGGTGACACACTGCTGAAATCAGTGTGTGCAGAGACTGTGACGCGGTAGTCCTGGGGTCACAATGACGAAGGTGGTGGTGTGTTGTGGGACAGTGAACTCCATTAAGGCTCTTTGGGAGACCAGGATAAAGAAGAGCAAGGATGAGCAGCAGAGGGAGAGAGAGAAGCAGAACAAGATTTCCGTTGGCAGGTAGTGAGTCGCTGTCAGTGACTACCGCCACATATAAAAACATCAGAAATGGATTTTTCTGAATATATAACATTTATCACTCTGGAAAGTAGCCTGTGTAGAGCTCAGCAGCCATATTGTCGGCAGCCCAACTCTCTGAAAATGGATTTTTGTCATTGAATGCAAATTAATACTGTAGTGTTAACTGTAAGCATTCTTGAAGGAATATCTACAAAACCCAATTCCAATGAAGTTTGAAAGTTGTGTGAAATGTGAATAAAAACAGAATACAATGATTTGCAAATTCTTTTTGACCTGTAGTCAATTGAGTACACTACAAAGACAAGATATTTAATGTTCAGATAAACTTTGTTTTTTTTTGATACATTCGCTCATTTTGAATTTGATGCCTGCAACACGTCCCAAGAAAGTTGGAACAGGGGCAACAAAACACTGGAAAAGTTTCAGGAATGCTAAAAACACCTGTTTGAAACATTCTACAGGTGAACAGGTAAATTGGAAACAGATGAGTGTCATGATTAGGTATAAAAGGAGCATCCCCGAAAGACTCAGTCATTCAGAAGCAAGGATGGGGCAAGGATCACCACTATGTGAACAACTGTGTGAGCAAACAGTCCAACAGTTTTAAGAATGTTTCTCGACGTGCATTTGCAAGAAATTTAGGGATTTCAGCATCTACCGTCCATAATATCATCAAAAGATCCCAGAGAAATCTCTACACGTGAGCGGCAAGGCCGAGAACCAACATTGAATGCCCATGATCGTCAGTCCCTCAGGCGGCACAGCATTAAAAACCGACATCATTCTGCAAAGGATATTACCATGCGGGCTCAGGAACACTTTGGAAAACCATTGTCAGTTAACACAGCTTGTCACTACAAGTGCAAGTTAAAACTCTACCATGCAAAGTGAAAGCCATATATCAACAACACCCAGAAATGCCGCTGAGTTCTCTGGGCTCGAGCTCATCTGAAATGGACTAACGTAAAGTGAAAAAGTGTGCTGTGGTCTGACGAGCCCACATTTTAAATTGCTGTTGGAAATCATGGATGCCGTGTCCTCCGGACGAAAAAGGAAAAGGACCATCCAGATTGTTATCAGCGCTAAGTTCAAAAGCCAGCATCTGTGACGGTATGGAGATGTCTTAGTGCCCATGGCATGGGTAACTTGCACATCTGTGAAGGCTCCATTAATGCTGAAAGGTAAATACAGGTTTTGGGTCAACATCCAGGGGAATCTTTTTCAGGGACGTCTCGGCTTATTTCAGCAAGACAATGTCAAGTCACATTTTGCATGTGTTACAACAGCATGACTTCGTTGTAAAAGAGTGCAGGTAATAGACTGGCCAGCCTTCAGTCTAGACCTTTCTCCCATTGAAAATATGTGGCGCATAATGAAGCGTAAAGTACGAGAACAGAGACCCCGGACTGTTGAGCAACTGAAGTCATACACCAAGTAAGAGTCGGAAAGAATTCCACCTACAAAGCTTCTACAATTAGTGTTCTCAGTTCCCAAATGTTAGTTAATTGTTGTTAAAAGGAAAGGTGATGTAACATCACAGTAAACATGTCCCTGTCCCTTTTTTTGGAATGTGCTGCAGGCATCAAATTCAAAATGAGAATATGTCCAAAAAAATAAGAGGTACAAAAGTTTGAACATTAAATTTCTTGTCTTTGTAGTGTACTCAATTGAATACAGGTCGAAAAGGATTTGCAAGTCACTGTATTCTTTTATACATGTTTTGCACTATGCCCAACTTCATTTGAATAAGGGTTTGTACTTGCTTGAGACCTTTCTCAATTTTCTATTGTTCATTCTTTCCAAGTATTCAATTTTTAAGGAAACATTTTTTGATGAAACTACACCCGACTTATTCTCAGTGTAGTTCTGCGTCTTTCTCAGTCATAAGCTTGCACATGCCTGGGAAGATCGTATCTCATTGGCTAAGCTCAAAGAGAAGGTGGTGACAGAGGATGGGAGGATTATCCTGCGGATTGAGAAAGAAGAATGGACGGTACATCACATTGTTTGTTTGTGCAATAGTGCAGTGTTATCCAATATAAAGTTTAATCATATTCTAGTTCTGAAGTCACTTTGCTCATTAAATACCACACAGGGCATATGCTAGCATTCCCATAAACACTCAGAGTTCTCTGAACAGACCCTCCCCCCAGTCCTCGTGCAGTTCTCCCAGCTCCAGGAATGGCAGGTGCACCGGACGGGGCTGCTGAAGATCCCTCGCTTCATCTCCAGTTTCCAGAATCTCATCGTGCTGGATCTGTCACGCAACTCAATCACAGAGATTCCCAGAGAGATCGGTCAGTACATCACAAGTTCTGTATGTTTTTTGTAACCACGGGCCACAGCAAGCACATCAAACTTAAATGTAAATTTCAGAATGGCTTTTGAAATGCCTTTTTTAAATTAATTTCTTTAATTTAAGCCTATTTAACCAGGGAAGTCCGGTTGAGATTGGGGGTTGAGGTGGACAGGGAGAGGGCAATTCGCACAGTGAAGATTGGAGGCAGATTGAAAGAGCCAGTTGGAACTTTAGCCATGACACTGGGGCACCCCCTACTCTTATCAATGAGTGTCATAGGATCTTGAATGACCACTGTGAGTCAGGACCTCGGTTTAACGTCTCATCCGAAAGAGGGCGCCTCCTTCAGGACAGTGTCCCCGTCACTGCACTGGGGCATTGGGGATTGTTCCACCAGAGGGAAGATCGCAACCAAGTGGCCCACCAACACCTCATTTTGAAATGCTTGGGTTAAACGAGGCTTAAACTTGTGGTTGTGCCACACTAGGCAATCTCAGTTGTTTTGCCTTCACACCCATGCATGACATAATGTAAAATAAGCACAAACAAGGTTCAATTCAACACAAAACACTGACTGCTTTCTCTCTGCCTGCCATAGCCTCATACGAGCTCAAAGTTGATCTTCAACGGCCACATACAACCGATCATACGTCACTTTCCTTGACCTTTGACAAAATCAGTTCAGGAACCCTCTATGAGGAGTTAACAAGTCCAATTTGGTAAAATCCCTCCAGTCCTTCAGTTGATTTAATGCAGAGATGATCTTAAAGATGGATGGCATGATGAACGGCGACCTGAAAACTGCATGCCTCCCACTGGATGTGGCTAATTCACTGAAAAACTAAACAGAACACATAAGGCTTCAGACACTCAGCTAATCAAAGGCAGCGTTGACTGATATCACAGAAACAATACAGTTAATGGAGTTGCAGCATGCATCATTATACTGCACTTAAAATTGCTTGCATGCATAGCTGCTGATCAAGTCCTAGTTACCACATTTTAACCTGTGACCTGCCCGACAGGTAAGCTAACCAGGCTGAAGGAGCTGCTAGTGAGTTACAATAGGGTGTGCAACGTTCCTGCGGAGATTGGCTGCTGTGAAAACCTGGAAAAACTAGAGCTGGCCTCCAACTGGGAACTGAGTGATCTACCAGCAGAGGTACCAGTCAGACCTGGAAGTCTCATGTGATGCTCAATTCATTAGTGAGCTACGTCTTCTATATTGACTTTCATTTCCTTATCATCAGCTTGGCAACCTCAAGAATCTGTGCCATGTGGACCTGTCCCTAAACCAGTTCACTGCCATCCCTGAAACCATTGTCAATCTGCCTGCACTGGAGTGGCTTGATATGGGTGGAAACCGGATCCAAAGCCTGCCACAGGATATACACAGGTACAGGAAGTGTCTCCATTTACAAAACCGAGACAGAGACTGACAATGAACTGGGCGAGGGGAGTTAGGGAAACAAACACAGCCATTGTTAACGCCTGAACGAGGAGCTCCTCTTCGGTATCCCACCCTCCCACTGCGCGTGACCCTGATGAGTTTCTTTGTTCGCTGCAGAATGGAGAAGCTCCACACCTTGTGGCTGCAGAGGAACGAGCTGGAGTACCTGCCAGACAACATCAGCCACATGCACAGTCTGGGCACACTGGTGCTCAGCAGCAACAAACTACGCCACATTCCTCCTCTGATGGAAGGCATGAGTAACCTCAGGTAGTCTCAGGTTGGGGGGGGGGGGGGGGGAAGTACTACTGCAGGGTGAACCAAAATTTGGGCAGTTTCATCCAGGCTTTTGTTGATAAAGGTTATCCATAACAGAGACATCAATATCAAGCAATAATTTTATTTATTCTTTCATGGAAAGCGATTGACACCTTTGTAAACCATGCTGCACCCACAGGTTTGTCAATTTCAGAGACAACCCTCTCACATTAGACATCATGCTGCCAGACCTGGGAACATCAGAGGAAGATGAGGAAGAGGATGACCGAGAGATGTTTGGACGAGAGTTCATGAACATCTACATCCAAGAAGCCAGAAAGAGAGGTTATGCAGAGTTTAATGTTGAATGTGCACACTGAGGGGGTAGCTGAATTAATCTGAAGTAAAGCTGCACCTTATTTCGCACCCAAGTACATTTATACACATCTGTAGAGCATTTATTAATGTAAGATTTCCTTTTAAAATGTGTTTTGCAGAACCCCCAACAAATTACACAACAGTATTGAATGTGACCATTGCAGCTGTACCAGGGACAGACGCAACACTCTGATGCAGCTTTCCATGTTGGCTTCCATCTTCCTGCGGCTTACTGCCAGGGTCTTGTCCAGTGTGTCTGCCAACCCCTTCCTGTCTTCTGCTTCCTGTCAGCAAAGTCCTGCGGCTGCCTTGTGTCAACTGTGTCTCGTCCAAAACATCAAGTCAAGCAAGTCGCTCCATTCGCATTAAGGATAAATCTATCTCATTGGTTATTCACTGACCAGAAGCAAGCCAGGGAGTGCATGTTGTGTCGCTGGCCACTGGAGTGCGCTTCAGTGCAATGTTTGCTTGACGCGCAGCAAATCTGACACAAGGCTGTTTGTTCTCGCCACCCTTCTTCAGCCAATGGGCACGGCAGTCAGAAGCACGTTTTCCAAAGAGACGTCCCTGCTGGTGTAGTACTGTAGGCTGGCGCTGAACCCTTTCCTCCGCAGGAAGTCCACTCTGCCGTAGTCAATCAGCAGCTTGCACAGACGACCCATGTGCTCACGGTCCTCCGCCGACACCACACTTAGGGAGACACAAACAAACTATGAGAATAGGAAACATGCATATATGACAGGGAAAATTGTAACCTTAAATTGACACTCAAGTATGTGAACTGGACAGCACTTCAGACTCCAACACAAAGAAAGGCATGAACCACATGAAAAGAAGGTAATAATGTAAATGAATTGATGAATGTGAAAAAGCAAAAGGATTTTTTTTCAAATTGCAGGTGCTTTCAAAAGAATGCCAACCAGGTTTGAGAATTACCTGCAAGATCATTGAAGATTTTCATAAAAATTCAGGAAAAGACATAAAAACAAATTAAACCCTTTTTTACCTCCTAGCTGGAAAGTCTAATCTGGAATGACCAACATTGCTATACCCCTCCATTGCAACAACAGGGCGCAGACTGACTTGCACATGCATTGAAACAGAGAGAGCAGTCACTGTTCTGCTGTGGAATACATATACACTCACCGGCCACTTCATTAGGCACACATGTTCAAATGCATGTTTATGCAAATATCTAATCAGCCAATTACATGGCAGCAACTCAATGCATTTAGGCATGTAGAAACAGTGAATACAATCTACAGAATTACAACCGAGAATCAGAATGGGAAAGAAAGGTGATCTCAGTGACTCTGAACATGGCCCAGTAGTTGGTGCCAGATGGGCTGGTCTGAGTATTTCAGCAACTGTTGATCTACTGGGATTTTCACACGAAACTATCTCTAGGGTTCACATAGAATGGTCCAAAAAAAGAGAAAATATCCAGTGGGTGGCAGTTCTCTGGGCAGAAATGCCTTGTTGATGCCAGAGGTCAGAGGAGACTGGCCAGACTGGTTTGAGCAGATAGAAAGGAAACAGTGACTCATTATGACTGGGTTATGCAGAAGAGCATCCCTGAACACACAGCGTGTCAAACCTTGAAGCAGACGGGCTACAGCCACAGAAGACCACACCGGGTGCCACTCCAGTCAGTTAAGAACAGGAAACTGAGGCTACAATATGTACTGGCCGGCCGAACTTGGACAATAAAAGTTTGGAAAAACTGTTGCCAGCCTGATGAGTCTCGATTTCTGCTGCGAATGGTCGGGTCAGAATTTGGCATAAATAATATGAAAGCATGGATCCATCCTGACTTGTATCAACAGTTCAGGCTGGTGGTGGTGATGTGGTGGTGTAATGGAGTTTGAGATATTTTCTTGGCACACTTTGGGCGCCTTTGTACCAATTTAGCATTGTTTAAATGCCACTACTCACTTGAGAATTTTTTGCTGACCGTGTCCATCTGTTTACGACCACAGTGAACCCATCTTGTGATGCCTACTTCCAGCAGGACAACACACCATTTACCAAAGTTCAAATCATCTCAAACTGGTTTCTTGAGCATGACAGGGAGTTCACTGTACTCAATCGGCCTCCACAATCACCAGATCTCAATCTGATGGAGCATATTTGGGATGTGGTGGACCAGGAGATTTGCATTAAGAATGTGCAGCCGAAAAACCAGCAGCAACAGTGAGATGCCATCATGCCAAGGTACACCAAAATCTCAGAGGAATGTTTCCAAAACCTAGTTGAACCTATGCCATGAAGAATTAAGGCAATTCTGAAGGCAAAAGGGGGTCCAATCCGGTACTAGCAAGGTGTACCAAATGAGGTGGCCGATGAGTGTACAGACTTTAGCCCTCAATGACCAACTTATCACCAAGAATTTCAAAGTTAAAGCTCACCAATCCAGGCTGCTTGGTATAGCATCATCTGCACACTCATGAGCTTCCTCTTCCCATGGCTCGCCACTGCCCCCTAGTGGTGAGGACTTGTTACTGCGGCCCATAGCCTTCCTCAGGCCGCAGGTGGCCCAGCTGGACATGCGCTGGAGCGCACTGAACTCTGATGCTCCCAGTCCTCGCTCCCTGAAGAACTCTTTACCCACATAGTGCCTCCAGTCGCAGCGGTGGTGACAGCAGAGGGCGATGGCCAGGCCCCTCACTGTCACTGCCTGCTTTGCAGAGTCAGGGTCAGCGTTTTCACACGGCCCCTCACTCAGCTGATCCTGCTTCAGCCGCTTCCTAGGAGGCTGCTCGCTGCGCTCTCTGCTGCCCCCTCCAGGGCTCTCCAGCATGCAGCGCAAAGCCAGGTCTAACACAGAATACCACGAAACAAAGCACAGAAACATAAATCATAGGCAGGTAAAGTTTAAAGCTGAGCGTTTTCTTTATTAGGGCCAGTATCGACTCACATTTTCTACATTCAGTTGTGTTTGCCAGTTGAGCTTACCTGTTGCAGCCCCACACAGATGCTTGCCCACCCCGACCATGGCGAGTTTCTTTTCACAGAGTAAGGGGACTTTACCTTAAAGCCAGAAAATAACGAAAGATCAGAGCCAGACAGCAAAAGAGTAAAGCTCAATAAAATTGAGATAAAAATGTGACAGTGAAATAATAAGCTTTGTAACGTACATCTTCCTTTTCTGTGAAATGTTCCTTGAAATAAATATTGGTTTTAATAAATTTGAATAGGGAGTCTGCTTCCATCACAAATTCATTCCTGCAAAATTAGTGAATAATATCCTAACTGGCATTACACACATAGCATCATGTCATCACTGACTTACTTAAACTCAAGTGTTGAATATCCACTTGTAGCCTTTCAAATACATTAGTTGAATCAGCACACTTATTTTTGCCATCTACCTGTAAAAGCAATCACAGATATGATTACAGACTCCAGAAGGAAGACCGAGGTTGAAATGTCTGGGCTTAAATATGCCTGCAATATTTTAACATTGCAGATACTTTCATAACTGCAGTTCACACCTTAAAACGAGTAGTAGACCTTTCGACAAGCAGAAAATGAACATTGTCGGACCCTCTCAGAGCGGTGTTGATCCAGTGAGACAGCTTGCCTCTCCCTGCACCAAACTCCACGTAACACTGGTCAGCAGACAGCAGGCCTAAAGCTTTCATATTCCCCAGGAGTGAAGCCTTATGAAGAAAAAAAGCAAGTCTAAATTAACACTTGCCTCAATGTGATGAAAACAAACACAATTCATTTCAGAAATTTTTTCCCGAGGTCACCTGCCTGCTGCTTTAGGTGCTTGAAGGCGGCATCTCCATTTCTGGGGTCACTCAGAGCTTCACAAAGAGCAGGGTGGGACAGTATTCTCTCCTCGTGTTTACAATTCAGTCCTGTTCAAAACAACCAGGGTGTCAACAGCAGGACACCATGATTTTCCCTTCATGATAAGATTCCTCCATTCATATTCAAAACTCATAGTTCCAAAAGCAAGAGGAAGCTCTAATACGTAAGCTAGTCTTTATAACAATGCAGACAGGAGAGTGTCGAGTCATTTTTCCATCCTCTAGTTTTAGAGCTTAGTTTGCCCGACTTACCATGCACTGCTTTCTTCAGTTTCTCAATCAACAAATCCAACTCATCTCTGGAACGATCAGCTAAGGACACCTAAATATTAAGATTCTTTCATCAAGTTGGAAGTCATATACCCACCTGGTTAAAAAAGTATGCATTTGAAAAGTTAAAGCAAACATTATTGATTTATGGATACCTCCTCTGCAGATACATCCTCATCTTCTGGTCCAGCATTGATATTTTCAACAAAATACACCTGCATTTTCAAAGAATGAAAGTAAATTATAATAATAAAAAGGTCTCAGTTTATACTGACCAATATTAATTTGATGGAGACCTAACAGTAACTAAAACTGAGAAAACCTCCCATATGAGGCTGCCTTTGAGACTCATAATAAAAATAGAAAAGCACCATAAAAAAGAGGAATGGTTTCAAACTTGAAATACATAAGGTAAACAGAAAAAATATGCCATATGTATATTATAGAAAACGGTACTTACAGGGCGTGGTTTCTCCCTTGAGTTGCACTTTTTCAAATGTTTTGCCAGGCTCTCTTCAAATACTGTACTGCAGCAATACAGCAAAAATAAAACTAAAATTAGAGAAAAAACTACTGGTGTTCCTCACCTGTTCATAACCACACACAATCAAATAACTAAAATGTGTCAGAGGAAGGACAGTCCTCTCAATATATTAAATCACTTTAATTTTACCCTCAGGCTGGGGGCAGCCATTTATTTTGCCAATGGTCAGAACTTACTGCTTCGGATCCAACGGACACGGAATGCGTTTTCTGTCATCTTCCTGACCCTTGAATAACCACAGATTGATCACAGTCAACAATCCAACATTTTTTAACCAACAGCTATGCTACGACAGACGATGAACTGGGATTTATAGAGCCAACACTATTTTTTAAGGTGTCATAACTTCTGTCAGAAGACCAAATCGTTGAACAATTGGCAAACGTTACTTTTCTGAGTACATACCGCATTAGCATGCTCTCCGCAAAACGTTTTTCCATTAGCAACTATCATTTTACAGAATCGCCTTTTCCTTTCCACGTAAAACCCGCATCTTCCCGGCAGAGGTGCAGACACGCCGTCCCTCAGAACTTCAGCCATCTTGTATTTTACGTCAGAAAAAAATTGACTCGTTGGTCAATGCAAGTGGTCTGTGCACTTGCAGATGATCATATTACATGGTTGGCTGTCTTTCAACTTCCTGCTCGCAACGTAGCTAGCCATGGGTTATACTGATCAGTGAACACGCGCAGACGGAACAAAAATCAGAGCACATTACTCATGTGTGCCCCCCTGTGGCCAACAGGGTGGGACAAGATAATATAGTGGGGCGACCAAGTCAACCCTGTTTCTCAAAGCCGTATAGCGGAGTCGGTCAGATATGCGCTCAAAGAAATAGCCGGTTGAGTGCTTTTTTTTTTTCTACCTCAGCCCGTGTCCTAGTTTTGAGAGGTTTCCAGGTTTTACTTGGTGCTGTTATCCTGTTATCTGAGTGATTCCACTTTGAGGAACAGCCCTCTGGAAAAGGTCATAATACACCCACGGTCCAAGGACATGAAAAAAGCATACTACAGTTGCGTCACGGAATCAAAAATGCATTTATTTATCACAATTTATTTTCACTCACTGTATTGACCTAAAGTGCGTGTAATTTGATTTTATGGGGAAATTATTTTATTATTGTTTTGTCATCACATACAAGTAACATTCTGCTTCACAATAAATTGGAAGATATTCGGATAAATAATATCACAAACATCACCACGTTTCAGAGGGCGTGCAGTTGCCACGGCATCACATGGCAACAGTCGCGGAGATTTTCCTTCATTCTCTCGTGAGTTGAGCGGCTCCACCCACACCTCCCATTTCGAGGCTCGTCTCTAACGGCCATTCGCGGGAGGGAAGCGCCAAACTCAAAATTGGAGAGTTCCGTTCAAAAATAGTTCGTATGTGCTCGCTAAATTAATAAACAAAATGACTGAATGAATTTTCGTTTCAAATCATTTGGAATATGAGTGAATCATGACGGAAACACTTTTCAACCAGAGTTTACAAGTGCAAGTAAAATGTAAAGATTGCGAAGACCGGTAAGTTTGATGGCTAGCCTGCTAGCCCGAACGGACTCATTAGCTCGCTAACTGTGCTAACGCAGTGCCCCGCTGATTTACCTGGACGCTTAAAAACAGTGTTCTGTTATCTTCAGCAATTAAGAATAATTTAATGGACTCTGTAAGTCCTTCATTATGTACAAGGATTTTTATCTAACTAGTTAATTATCTGTTTAATGTAATTTGGCTCGAGTATTCAGCCCGTGCAATTCAAACTGGATTGTTCGCTTGCATGATGGATAGTTCGCTAGCTGACGTTAGCTACCTCTTGGCTAGCTATGCACCTGGCTAATCCGTCCATTACACCTTGCGAGGATTGTTACTTATACCTCTGTAACGTTAGCCAACATGCTACCTGCGATAACTGCCGCTTGCTTGGTTGAATTACATTTTACAGGCGCACCAACGTCCGAGTCATCATTGAACTTCAGCTGACTACAAGTCCAGTACATAAAAGGGTAGGTATGAACAATGCACCGCTCTTGTTGATGTATTTCATATGCTAACTAGCGACTCCGTTTCAAACAATGAATAACATTGTGATGTTAACCTGGCCCTTATTTTCACGCTCGTTCACAATGACGTAACTCGCTACATTGTTAACTTTGCCATCCATCTAATCCTCGTTAATAAATTTAAAATTGCTAAATAATAAATGATAAAATATGCATTGTTGACTGATGCTGTATGGTAATGCTGGATTTTTAAAAGAAGATACGAACAGTTTCACGCGTAACTCACTGTCTGACGTTTTGGTTGACAGGATCTGGTTGTGCGGTTGACAGACGATGCGGATCCATATTTTCTTTACAATCTCGCTATTTCAGAGGAGGATTTCCAAAGGTAGTCAGTTATTTGCGGTTTTCTCGCCTTGTGCTGCATTCGGCGGCCTTTTCGCAGATATCAATGTTTTGAACATTCTGCAAAATGTGATTACTGGCTAACAGTGCGAGTCCTGGTGGTGAGCAACATTATGTATGGCAGCCCAAAATTTTAAAACTCGGTGTGGGACTCACTGTGCTAAACGAACATTGTTTCATTAAGCGTAGCAAGGCCGAAATGGCAGTGATAGTATGATTTACAACATTCATTCTTATATTTGCAGCTTAAAAGTCCAACAGGGTCTGCTGGTGGACTTCTCAGCTTTTCCACAGAAGTTTATAGATCTGTTGAACCAATGCCTTTCAGAACAAGAAAAGGACAACCCCAGGTGAGAGAGTACTGCTTGTTCTCAGTGAGTCAGAGAAGTAGGTGTAATTACTGCAGTTTCTTACATTTTTTTATTCCGCTGCAGGTTTTTGTTACAGCTGTCCTCCCCATCCTCAGTATTAGACCACAGCTCTGCCAGCCTGAACATAGTCGAGACCAACGCTTTCAAACACCTCACGCACCTGTCTCTCAAGCTGCTGCATGGCACAGACCTGGAGATTAAGAAATACCTTGCCATCTGCTTGTCATGTGTGAAGGTCTGTAAAATATCAAGCATTTGCCTTCAGCTTTTGCACAGACTTAATGCTGAGGGCGGCTGTTGTCCTTTAAAAAAATTTTCACCTAGTGCTTTTGTGCTGTCTTCCCATTTTAGCATTTGGAGCATTGCCAGTTAAAAAAACAGAATCGATCATCTTATCACTCATCAAATTGCATTGAAACATTTATACAGTTGTCTCTGTTTTAATAGGAAGACAAGAAACTACTGGAACAGAAGCTGAAGAGGACTGAAGAGGATCTGAGCAGGCAGCTTAGCTATACACAGCAGGTATTGCTGTACACTCATGTATTCACTCAGTGGGCATTGGGCATTAGAGAGCAGAATCACTCCCCAAGTGAGGCAGTAGTCTCTGTTTCATACCCTATGAATGAGCGTGCATGTCAAGTATTGCAGTATACTAAAGTGTGCATATAGCATGCACTTGTACACATGGTGGCATGAGAAAGTTGTATAGAATGGAGGTGTTGCAGGTTTTGTAACCAACATAAACACATTCATATGTTTCTGATGTGTTGCTCAGTGTGTTACTTGTGTGCGCCTAGACTCTTGCTGAGAAGAGCAGGGAGCTGGACAAACTGCGGTCAGAGTGGACGTGTCAAACGACAGCGTTATCAAACCAGCACTGTCAAGAGCTTACAGCGGAGAGGGAGAAGGCTCTTGAGGTACAGCAGCTGTGCAGTCTCTCTGTTAGAATGGTGCTGTGAGATGCCTGTGTGAAACCGGATAGTTGGGCATTTTCATCTGCTAAATTACCTCTTGCTTAAACTTCTTGAACAAAGTGATAAATTTGTAATTTCATGAGGGAATGTGCTCTTCAAGAGAACTTAAATGGTTGACATTACATTGTCAGGAAGATTTCATGTGGGCAATTTTGTGTCCCATCACCTCGGCCTGACGCCCACCATCTCGGATATTTCCAAAACTGTCAGATGAAGTGCACTGTGATGAATAGAGTAGACAGAATAGAATGGGCATAAATCTGCTCCATAGCAACGTGTATTGTAGATACGGCAGTTCAAAATTTTGAATGCGTTTTTTATAAAACATTCATAACAAGCTGAATAATCCGCTTGGTTTTTTCATTTGTCAGGATAGTGTTGCGATTTTAATATTACTTGACTGAATGTCATTGTTTCCTTCCAGAAAATATAATAATTTAATTTTGCAGGCCTCATTCTATCAGCCTGTGAAACATTTCTCACCATCGTGTGAATTTATAGTCTCCACTTCATACATGCGTCATTGAAAAAGTCTGCCACTTAGATCTAGACAATTTATAATGCTCATTGTGCTTTGTCAACTGTCCTCTGTAAGGATTATATCATTGCCTTACAGAATTCCTTTCAAATTTACCTTTTGGCAGCACACTTCTTAATGATTGGAGACTTTCGCAGGCTATGTGAAATGTATCACTTGTAAACAGCTGTTCGTGAGAGTTCAGGAGTCAAAATTTCTATTATCTTTCCTCTTTTTTTTTCCCATCGGTTATTTTCTAGTTGTGTCGAGGATACCTAAAGGCAAGAAAATAAATTTCGTGACTTGGTTTTTGCATTGAGAATTGTGGTGACTTCAGGCGCAGTTATGTTATCTGTATGTATGTATGTATGTATAGTTGTGTGCCTGTGTGTATGTTTGTGTGCATGCGTTTTGGTGTGTGTGTATGTTTGTGTCTGTGTATGACAGGCTATGCTGTTTCCCTGCCCCGTGTAGATCCAGACGAAGCTGCAGCAGCAGAGTGAACAGCTGCGCCGGGAAGTGGAGTCGGCTCACCTGCAGAACACACAGCAGCTGCAGGGCAGGCTGTCTGAGCTGGAGGCCTCCAACAGGGAGCTCACTGAGAACAAGTACAGGAGCGACTCCACCATACGCGACTTGAAGGCCAAACTAACGGGTCTGGAGGAGGTGAGTGCAGCCTGGGCTGGGGCTCTGACTGACTCTGCAGCGGTGTTAAAGCTGGGGCTCCTACTGATCAACTGGCTGTGGTTAAATGATGTGTTTGTGGAGAAGCCACGATTCTACATTGACTTTTGCTACATTGCTACATTGACCATAGTGTGCTCATTCCTGTTTTGCAGTCTAGCAAATTAGGTTGCATGCTGCTCTTAATTGGCCTGACGTATTGCATTATGTTCCCTCTTATCTTTTTGGATGGAGTGGAGAGTTATAGCATCTCATGAAGTGATTGGCATCCACTTGTTTCTCTTACTGCTCCTTTTCCACTGTTTTTTTTTTTTTTGTGTGTTCTTAGTATGGCGAGTGCTGTCATTTCCATGGTTCTCACTACTGAAACTACGTGGTGTACTTGTTTAGAGCCGGTTACTGGCTATTTTTTCTGGATAAAAATCCAGAAGTAACTAGATTTTCAGTTGAAGCCATGAATGCGCACATGCCGATTTAATGCAGAAGTTATTGTCCATTTGCAGACCTAAAAGACAAACATTTTTCTTGTCAAAATCCTATGAGCTGGGCCATTTTGAAAATTTCAATATCAGCACGGGAATTGACAGCTCTCAGCTAATATTGTTTTCAAAGCATGCTGAAACACATGGAGGGTTAGTCTGAATGTTCACTGGGAAATTTATGAATGAACCGCTATGCTCTGGCCAACTTTCTTCCGAAGACTTTAGCGATTATGCTCTCGCCTGAGCTTGCAGACCCCAAAATTAGCCAAAAATATGACAAAAGGTTCTATGTGGCAGCTTCTTTGCTCACAAACCCATGTTTATTGACAAGAAGATGAGTTTCAAATCTGTCCCAAAGACCTAATTTACATACTTCACGTGCGCTGGCTAACATGAAAGCTAATGATGCAGCGGTATTCATCTGCAGCCTGCCTGCTATACTGTGTACATTTTGTTCTTGGTGAAGCTCACTGTGCGGCATGTCTACACTATGTCTATACTCTACATCGCAGTTCAAAATAGACACTTTCCGAATGTCTGAAGGTAAGAGTTGAAATGATATGAATTGCACAAGTACTTCTACTGTGAATGTCATTCAGGAGTCAAGCTTCATGTACAGCATTTTGAATTTGTTGTTCAAATTGACTGAACTGTGGGAACTATGCCATGTTTCGTTAATGTTGTTGCACATACCATAGTATACAGTGTGAAATGCTGGAGCACGGACTGCGGTCATACAGGCTAATGTAAACAGGGGCTGTGGGGTGATGGTGAGAGCTGGTATGACTGTCAATTCTGCTGTGCCGATTCAAATTTCAGCAACATTAAGATTTGTATCGGGTATTGGCATGTTTAGAAGCAAGTTACAGTAAAATTCATACCTGAAATTGACCAAAACTACATTATATGGCTATCAGAACAAGATAAGTTCTTTGATGAGCTAATTTTGCTGGCTTTACAAATGAAGCCGGCATTCCACAAACTATAATGCTCCAGAACAAGATTATGACAGCCAATTACCTTTTTTTCGCTCAGCATGAAAATCCATTATTTCAGGGTTCTATGACGCTTTAGGAACAAGACATGCTCTGTATTGAATTACTATGAGAAAGCCAGGATGAATTGGTATGAGAAGACCAGGATCATGCATTGAAGGCCTTGTATTGGTCAGATTTATGCGATCAGGAAAAGCTCCAAAGCAGAGGAATCCTCTTTTTTTTTTTTTTTTTTTTTTTTTGTCATGATGGTTCAAAAGATGAAACATGCAGCAAACTTATTTTGTTTGGCTGATTAACAAAACATGAATGCAAGAACAGGCCGTTCAGCCCAACTAGGCTCGCCAGCTCCTTTATACTATTGTGAATATATCACTTAGATACTCAATGACTCAATGGTATCTAGCTTTAAGTCAAGCCTGCTCTTGAAAACTCCCAAGGTCTCTGCCTCAACAATATGGTCAGGCAAGCTATTCCACATCGAAATTACTCTTTGGGTAAAGAAATATTTCGATGCTAAATTTACCTTTGGTCAACTTCCATTTGTGACCCCGAGTTCTTATAACAACACTTGGTCGAAGGAATCCTACATAATTCACTTTGAGGTCTTTAAACATGTTTAAATAAAAGGGATTAACAATCAGATCACCCCTAAGTCTCCTTTTCCTAAGACTAAAGAGATTAAGGATCTTCAGCCTCTTCTCATAGCTTTCATCTTTTATACCCAGACTAAGCTTAGTGGCTCTTCTCTGAACTTTTTCTAGAGCCTCCATCTTTCTTAAAGTATGGTCCCCAGAACTGTACACAATACTCCAGATTTGGTCTGACGAATGTGTTGTACAAAAGAAGCATCACCTCCTTGGATTTGTACTCAATACTTTTGGCAATGTATCCCAACATCCAATTGGCTTTTTTAACTGCTACGGCACAATGACTAGAGCCTGTGAGGGTTTGGTCAACAATCACTTCCAGATCTTTTTCGTGTGCAGCACATTCCAGTTTCAAACCTCCCATGAAGTAATCCCGTCTAATGTTTTTAGAACCTACATGTACAACTTTACATTTTGCTACAATAAATTTCATTTGCCACACTTCTGCCCAATTCTGGATTTTGTCTAAATCATCCTGAATCACTTTCGTGGACTGTAAACTATTTGCCAAACCTCCCACTTTTGTATCATCTGCAAATTTAACTAATCTGCTTTCAATATTCCTATCAAAAAGCGCCCTCTATATTTGTGCGCCTTAAATCAGCCGCTGTAATTTTCATCCAAATCAAAGTACGAGGTCCTAACCTATAATATGCATAAAATACATTGGCTGACTTGGGGTGCAAGCCACACAACCCCTGGGAAAGTGTGCGTAATTACAGAAAGTAGTGATGTGTAGCGCCACCTATGGGTTGTGCTGTAAGTCAGCCGCCAAAATTGTTACATTTTTGGAGTGTCCATACCTGATAAACTTGCACAAATGAAAATCAATTTTGCTCACTTGGGGCGCACAGAAATACAGGCATTCAGAAACTTAATTTTCGTGATTTTGCCATTTTGGCTGATTTTGACTGCAATATTCCAGGACCCCCTAAAAAAAAAAAAAAAAGCGGTCCCTATTAAGGATAGAAAATGTGATTTTTGTTTGTTTCTAACATCTATCAATAAAAAAAAATTTCTGACAAATCCGAAGGGGTCATGAATCATTGCCTGCCTGACTCTTATAAAAACTAGCTCTTAAAAAAAGTTTTACTGTTTGTTACGTTTCTTTGTACACTACCGCTCAAAAGTTTGGGATCACTTGCAAATTTCTTTCTTTTCCAAAGAAAAATACATTTTCATGCATTTCACAAACATTTTTTCCATTTCACAAATAATTTTTATCAATTTCACAAATGATTAAAATTAATCAGATGATTTTCAAAGAATGATTGAAATTTTTGCATAGAGGCCTATTATCAGCAAGTGTCAGTCCTCTGCATCAATCTCCTGGTGTGGCTGCTAATCCAAGCTAAGCATTTTATAAGGCTAATTGATTATAAGAAAACCCTTCTGCAAATGTGTTGCACAGCTGAAAACTGTTGAACTAATAAGGGAGCGCAAAAGGGAGCATGGCATTCTTGAGGTTGGTTTAGTACCTGAAACATCAGCTATTGTTTTTTTGTTTACAGGCTCAAAATGGCCAGAAAGAAAGAAAGAGCTTCCTTTAGAGACCCGTTAGTCTGTTGTTGTGCTTAGAAAAAAGGCAATTCAATGCGAGAAATTGATAACTTAAAATCTCTTGCTATGCTGTCAACTACTCCTTTCAGAGAGCAGCACATACTGGCACTAACCTGATCCTGATCCTGTCTCCTTGGCGCCTAGGTGGCACATAAGGCATCAGCAGTTTTTCTCCATTTTTTTCTTGTTTGCAGCAGTCACGCTCGCTTCATCCCATGATCTCCATCCAGCTTCAGCTCTTTCTTTCTCAACAGTTCGGCGCCATATTGTTATTGGCACTAACAAGGACAGAAAATGGAGTGGGAGGCCCCAATGCACAACTGTGCAAGAGTACAAATATCTATGTAGTTTAAGACAAAGACGCCTCACAGGTTGTCAACTAGCAAAGTTTGATGTACATATTCATCATTTTCCATTAAAATCATTATTTCTAACTCCGACAATGTCAGCATGTGCTGTTCATTTGCTATATTTCCTATTCAGACTAATTTCATGTGTGTTTCCATGGAAAACAAGAATTTCCAAGTGATCCCAAACTTTTGAGCGGTAGTGTACATGGAAGTAACTTGGGAAAGTGGAAACGGTAAGTAGCTTGGTGCAAGATGTGATGATGACAAAAAAAAAAGAAAACAGGTTTTGGTAAAACTAACAAAATGAGGGGGAAATTGCAAATCCTAAGAAGGAATAGTGTTACAAACTTTTTTGTAACTGGCCAAGAAGGAGCATAAAAATGGCATGTCAGCTGGATAACATGCTCCCTAGATACTATTGTGTATCAATACTGAAATGTTCCGTTTTAAGGCCCTTTAAATGCTGCGGGCTGTGCTCACCTGAACCCTTCACCGTGGCTGAGCCCCCAGGTGCAATTGAATTTGCAGCCTATTAATATTATTTTGCCGTCTATTATACTTAGCAGTTACCCTACCACTTCTTCCCACTGGTGTGGAGTGTTGTTTCAGACCAGCTGCAGGGGTGTGTTTAGGGCCTGGCTACTAGGATTTTTTTTTTTTTTTATCTACTCCGACTCTTAATGTCCTGCCTAACTATTTAATGAAAATGACCTTGGAGCTCATATAATTACTAAATCTTCCTCCTTTATTGTGATTTATACAACCGCGGCCCTTGATTTTTACAAATATTTTCTAGCTAAAATCGGCAGCACTGTGCGTTTGATTCACAAAGAGCAACCTTTTTCAGACCAACTGCTCTGTCACCAGCATCTTGTTTGACGGTGCTGCCAGCTGTAAACATCACTGTGATTTTATCTCATAGGATTGCTTGCTTTAATTGGGTTATTAAAAAAACCGCATACTCATTGAAATGTAATCGTTAATCATCTACCGGTGAACATGGTATTATAAGAGGCACAAAATAAAGGAAAATCTAAATGTTACTGCCGTGCCCATCTCCTCACCCCAGACACTATTAAAGCTGACACCTGTTATTATTGGCAACAGTGAGTGCAACCAGCAAACTTACTCAGATCTTAACAGGAACAATTGCGCTGGGGTTTTGTGCTTGGTCCTGGGAGAAAGTGTGGAAACCGTAAACACGCGTGCATTTTATCCGTAACTCATGGAATTTAGGTGGAAAAAGTAATCCATATCGAATATCATTTATGCATGGGAAATGGTAATTTTGCGTTATCTACAGTACATGAACTTGATAATGTTTTCCTGTGGTGGCTAGCTATATGTACAAAACCCAAAACCAGTGAAGTTGGCATGTTGTGTAAATCGTAAATAAATGCAGAATACAATGATTTGCAAATCCTTTTCAACCTATATTCAATTGAATACACTGCAAAGACAAGATGTTTAATGTTCAAACTGAGAAACCTTATTTTATTTTATTTTTTTTGCAATTAACTTAGAATTTAAAGGCAGCAACACATTGCAAAAAAGTTGGCACAGGGGCCTTTTTACCACTGCGTTACATCGCCTTTCCTTTTAACGACACTCAGTAAACGTTTGGGAACTGAGGAGACCAATTTTTGAAGCTTTTCAGGTGGAACTCTTTCCCATTCTTGCTTGATGTACAGCTTAAATTGTTCAACAGTCCGGGGTCTCCGTTGTCGTATTTTACGCTTCATAATGCGCCACACATTTTCAATGGGAGACAGATCTGGACTACAGGCAGGCCAGTCTAGTACCCGCACTCTTTTACTACGGAGCCATGCTGTTGTAACACGTGCAGAATGTGGCTTGGCATTGTCTTGCTGAAATAAGCAGGGGCGTCCATGAAAAAGAAGTTGCTTGGATGGCAACATATGATGCTCCAAAACCTTTATGTACCTTTCAGCATTAATGGTGCCTTCACATATGTGTAATTTTCCCATGCCTTGGGCACTAATACACCCCCATACCATCACAGATGCTGGCTTTTGAACTTTGCCCCTATAAAAGTCAGGATGGTTCTTTTCCTCTTTGGTCCGGAGGACACGACATCCACAGTTTCCAAAAACAATTTGAAATGTGGACTCGTCAGACCTCAGAACACTTTTCCACTTTGCATCAGTCCATCTTAGATGAGCTTGGGCCCAGCGAAGCTGGCGGCGTTTCTGGGTGCTGTTGATAAATGGCTTTTGCTTTGCATTGTAGAGTTTTAACTTGCACTTGCAGATGTAGCGACGAACTGTAGTTACTGACAGTGGCTTTCTGAAGTGTTCCTGAGCCCATGTGGTGATGTCCTTTACACACTGATATCGGTTTATGATGCAGTACCGCCTGAGGGATCGACGTTCACGGGCATTCAATGTTGGTTTTTGGCCTTGTCGCTTACGTGCAGCGATTTCTCCAGATTCTCTGAACCTTTTGACGATATTACGGACCGTAGATGATGAAATCCCTAAATTTCTTGCAATAGCTCGTTGAGGAATGTTGTTTTTAAACTGTTCGACAATCAGCTCACGCATTTGTTCACTAAGTGGTGACCCTCGCCCCATCCTTGTTTGTGAATGACTGAGCATTTGAGGGAACCTGCTTTTATTCCCAATCATGGCACCCACCTGTTCCCAATTAGCCCGTTCACCTGTGGGATGTTCCAAATAAGTGTTTGATGAGCATTCCTCAACTCTGTCTTTTTTGCCACTTGTGCCAGCTTTTTTTGAAACATGTTGCAGGCATCAAATTCCAAATGAGCTAATATTTGCAAAAAATAACAAAGTTTACCTGTTCGAACATTAAGTAACTTGTCTTTGCTGTGTATTCAATTGAATATCGGTTGAAAAGGATTTGCAAATCATTGTATTCTGTTTTTATTTAGGATTTACACAATGTGCCAACTTCACTCGTTTTGGGTTTTGTAACTTGCATTAGCTTAATGTAACATTTTGCCTGGTGCAAATGGTTTTTCGAAACTTGACTCATTTTAAGAACATGATTTAGTTGCCTTTTATAACTTTCCTTGCACACACCAGATTATTCCGTTTCGGACTTCACACTTGAAGTTCTTAAAATACAGTTGAGATTGCGGGGACTTTTAGTCTCACAGATGCCAAAAGTCCATCAATCTCCACTCTCAAAAAGTTTATTTAACTTTTAAGTGTGACAGTACTTCAGAAGAATTCTTGTTATTTGTGTGTGCTGTTTCCCAGAAAAGTTGTAATGTAAGTGAGTATTTCCTTGATTTCAATGATTGGGAGGGTCTTGATAGAGACACTTTAATACGGCCATTAGTGGATGCATTCAATCTAGACTCGGCATAATCATGGTTTTTTTTTTTTAAGCCTTTAAGCCCTGACCCTCTTTTTCTAAAATTGCAAGCCCAAAATGAAATGAGCATATCTCGGCGACTGCTTGGTCCATTTGAATAATCTTTGTATCGTAATAAAGGTAAAACCATTTGGGATTTCAGCCGTGGTGTAAAAATCACTATTTATGTCACTGAATCAGAGTTAATGGAGATGGAACACAGTGTAAATGAAAGATCTCAGTTTGCACCTCAGAAAGTTTCTACGATCCCTTGTAAACTTGTTGAGTTGCAGTCTGAAACCTCTAAAAAATTACAGCACAGAATCTCATTATTATCTGTGCCAAAGTTTATTCTGATCAGGTCAATCAGAGCAAAATTGGAGAGGAATGTCTAGGCGGCTTTTCCATTTTGGTTATTTAGGTACCTTGTGTTCCATTTCAGATTTCTCAGATGCCAAGCTGTAAAGCCCATAAAATTTCACTTATATATCACTACAGGCATCCATTCCATCCAAATACAACATTTTTTGGATTTTTGGAATAAAAAGAAAATATAATTTCTGTCAGTTTTGTTACCTATACAATTTCCCATACAAAGATAATGCATACAATGAAAATTAAGTTTGACTCCACTGGAGCATATTCATTAAAAAACAAAACAAATAAATAAAATGATAAATACAAAGGCAATGTGAAAAACTGTTAAAGAAAAGTAGGAATAACAAAAACCCCAGCGATTATTTGTATACGGAAACTGCGATTATTTCCCAAAAAAAAAAAAAAAAGAGTACCCTGATCAGGAATTGAACCTTCACAATATCCTTCGCAGCGCAGCATTTTATCCAATAGGCTGCGCCAATCGACAACAGTCTGGTCAAATTGCCCATTCAACGAATGGGTAAAGAAAATACGTACTGCACTGTTGTAGTCTCAGTATTAGTGCGGAGTACTGCAAAGATTCTGTCAGAAAACGACTTTGAAAATGAATGTTGAACATTTAGCGGATAATTATTGGGACAATACCTCAAACAAACTAGTTATGTGTTTATATTGTCGCGCTATTCAAGAACATGCAAATGTCCCATGCACTCAGTTTGACGCACTGGGAACGCAAGGCTGTAGCTCAGGCTAGGTTTCTGCGATTAAGGTGGTTTAGAGTTCGTTAGAATCATCAGGACTCATACAATCAAATTCTTACCGGCATAGTCTTACTGACAGCATCACAAGCTAATCGCAAAGAGGAAAATGCATTGCAAGGAAGCTGAATGGTACGGAGCTGAAATCTTTGAAGCAACGCCCTGGGAAAGAGCATGCTAGGATCCCGGCAGATCTAGTTTCGTTTTAAAACGAACACATTGGGCTAACAATAGCAAGCGCAGATTTACCCTCGAGCAGTTTTTTTTTTAATTGTAAAATATGTCAAAGGTGAGAATTTTTTTCTGCTCATCTCTGTAGACTGTAAAGTGTATGCCTGCTGTTCTTTCAATGTGGTGTCGGTTTAAAGTGACAGGGCTCATATCGTTGCATTCTGTGGACTTTCCTCTTTTATTTGAGGTATCGTTTTTATGCATAGCACGAATTCAGCAGAAATTCTGGCGATTCAGCATTGATATGATTTTATCCTATGTTCTGTTTCATGCTAATTTACTTGCTTGGTGCTTGAATTGTGTTCGGCCGAGGTAGAAATGGTTTACATGAGCTTTTAGCTGAGTTTGTCCCCATCATTTTGGTATGATACATGTTGGGATTGGTGCATCCTGGCGTGTCTAGCGCACGCATCTGACGCAGGCCCCATAAAAGGGGGCGCTCTTAATGAACAGGTTAATGTAATAGCCCTGGACTGGAATAAAGGATAAAGCAGAATATGCTGTAGGGGTGTGACTATCCTCTGGTCCTTGTCTGATACGGTCAGATCCACACGTAGATCCACCTCTCTCTCACTCCCTGGATATTCAGTTCAAGCTCTCGTCCAATTGGAATCACATCCAATTACAAAATGACAAAATGGCGCAATTCAAATTCCCAAAATCGAGGCTTCCTAAATGGTATGCTGAAACCAATGAGTGATGTCACGGTTGCTTCGTCCATCTTTTTATACAGTCTGTGGTACTAATGGTAGTAAATTATTGCAAAACAAAAATTATTTAAATATATGACAAAAAAATTGCCCCTGAGGTATCATTTTGCTTGGAATTGACTAATATATCTCTCTCTCCTGACAAGCTGAAATCAAATTGAAGTTTTTCCTCAATTTTGTTACTTCCACAAATTCCACAAAAATAATGAACTGGCAAAACTCCTATTCTTCTATGTGGCAACAGTTTTACTTCTAATAAGATTGCATAAAGCACCAGTGGGCTGGCACGGCGGCCATATTGAAAATCACATAATTGGCCATCTGAAAGCTATTTATGCACATATTCAGCTGAAATTTGCTGTGAAGTCAGTACGTGGCAAGATGCATCACTTATCATACGGCTTTTCCCGTATATCGAAATTTGACCTTGCTTTGACATTCAACTTTATACAACCCCTGTGAGTTGCATTGAAATCTTTCAAAATCATCTTCTCTGAAAGTACTTGGCCAATGAAGGTGAAACTTGACAGGTAACTTCCTGCCTATGAGGACACTAAGTTTTGTTCAAGGCGTTTCCCTTGGTCAGGTCAGCTGCAGGGCCCGTAGCACTATTTTTAAGAATTTTGTAGCAAAAACATCTGTATGTGCATTTTTTTAATGTATTTTATTTCGGCATGATTGTAAATCATTTCATGACAATTTCAACACACAACATGTATCATGACCGAAAGGGTCGCGGGGGAAGCGAAATCGCTTATCAGAGTCCCGCCCCCAGCTTCCAGAGAAAACAGTTTGGTTATGATTAAATATCATAAGGATTATAAATCACAGCAGAGTTAATGTCCATGTAAGAATTATAATTGCAAATTAAGTGAGTGTTCATATAACTTGGATTCAAATGCCACTCTTGATCCAAAGCGACATTATCCCGAAACCCCATTCTTGATCATTTGATTTGTTCCAGCTGATTTGGCGTAGATGAGAGGAAGCAGATACCGGATCTATGCTTGGATCTCTTGATCAGTCCTCATTTCCATCACCTGGGTTCACCCTTCCCATATCGGATGTAATGGCTTTTCGCAGTTTGTCCAGTCCATCGTTGCCTTCCATAACGTCAAGCCCAATTTTATTGAGCTTTCTGACAAAGGTGGCCATGCCATTTTAATTTTATGCCATTTTATTTTAAGAGACTTAAGGTTTAATAATTTCTGCAGTTTCCAAAGAATACATACACTTTTACCTAACTTTCTTTGAACTAAATTTACATGCGGTTTTCAGCTTAAGAGATTATCTATCATAACACCCAAAACTTTATATACGTTTACTCTTTCAATACTGATACCATTTACTTTTAAGTCTATGTCGTCCTTTAGACCTTTTTTCCCAAATATCATAAATTTGGTCTTTGTAAGATTTAATGATAGTTTATTTACATTAAACCACGTGTGAAGTTTAGACATTTCATTATTAGCCAATTTGACTAATTGGTTGAGATCAGCACCAGAGCAAAAAATAGTCGTGTCGTCAGCAAGTAAAATTAATCTTAGGATATCGAATACCTTAACAATGTCATTTATGTAGATTATGAACAGCTTAGGACCTATGACCGAGCCCTGAGGAATTCCACAGTTAATGTCCAGGCAATTTGATTTATTATAATTTTTAATCCATTTTAATGCGGTCCCTCTTATTCCATATTTATACAGTTTTTCAATCAATATATCGTGATTTATAGTGTCAAAAGCCTTCTTCAGGTCAATAAATATACCTATAGAATATAGCTTTGATTCTAGTGAATCTTTAATCATCTCAATAAGTTCTGCTAGGGCTTGTGCTGTCGAATGCTTTTTCCTGAACCCATACTGACTGTCACATAGAAATTGGTGTTTATCTATATAATTGTCCAATCTATCATTGAAGAGTTTTTCTAAGATTTTTGAACATTGAGGTAAAATCGAGACAAGTCGATAGTTTGAGAAATTATATTTATCCCCGCTTTGTCGAGAGGGATAACCTTTGCTATCTTCATTTTATCTGGAAACACTCCGCAAGAGAAGGATCGATTACATATATGCGGAAGTGGAGTTACAATTGCGTTGGTTAGTGTTTTCAGTAATTTCATATCTAATTGGTTTACGTCAACAGATGTCTTAGCTGTACAGTTATTCAGAATTGATCTAATTTCAGATTCAGTAACAGGAGTTAATGTCAATGTGTCATGTACTTCCTCATCCTAATCAAGGTAGTCCCATCTTAGGTGTGAGGCTTCGATGCCCTTTGCTAGTTCTGGCCCAACATTCACAAAGTAATTATTAAAATGTTCCACGACTAGATCCATGCTCTCTACCTGTTGTGAATATTAAAGAAGGCGGGGTACTCCCTCTTTGGAGACCTCCCAGAAACAGTCTTTACTATATTCCAAAGATTTTTGGTGTAATGTTTATTTCCTGTTAAAAGCTTTTCATAATACTCCTTTTTATGCTTCCTCAACAAGCGTGTAATTTTATTTCTGTAAGATTTATACCTTACTCCTGCTTTCTCAGTCCTTTCTCTCAGAAACAGCTTGTACAAAGTATTTGTTTTCTCACAGGCATTGGCCAGTGCTTTTGAAACCCAAGGTCTTCTCTCTGTTTTTCTTCAGATTATTGATTGTTTTGACTAAGCAGTGGGTATCATACAGAGAATTTACAGTCCACAGGAAAGCCTCATACGCTCTATTCGGGTCGTTTTCTGCTAATACATTATCCCATTTTTGATTTAACAGGTCTATTTCCAGATCCTTTAACCTTTTTTCACTTTTATTCTGATTTCTGTGTATTCCGGGATTTTCGATCTAGCCTGATCTTTTATATCTACCTTGCAATCCCAAATGGCAAAGACTGGCAGATGGTCAGTAATGTCATTTATCATGATGCCACAAAATATATCAGAATCTAGTACATTAGTATAGATATTATCTATCAAAGTGGCACTATGCCTAGTAATCCTGCTTGGTCTTGTAATTAATGGTTGCATACCCATGGCATACGTGGTGTTAATATAATCGTCTATTATAGAGCTGTTATTTGGATTTATCAAGTCAACGTTAAAGTCCCCACACATGAAAACATTTTTATGGCTTATATTAGTGAGTAGTTCACCCATACATTTGCTGAAAACATCAATTTGTGAATCCGGTGCCCTGTACACACAACCAATAACAGTATTTTTACCTTTCAATCTGGGAATCTCAATTGTAAGGCATTCCATAACATTTTCCACAACATATGATTTACATTCTATTACCTGGAAGTTTATGGCCTCATCAATAAATAGGCCAACTCTCCCACCTGCTTTATTCAGTCTACTCTTGCACACAGTTATATCCCTCCATGTAGAACTCCTTGCCCTTTTCCTCTTTAATCCAAGTTTCCGATAAGGCGATGATGTGAAATGGGTTAGCAAATGACTGAAGGTATTCCTTTATTTGTTCGAAGTTGGAATATAGACTCCTACTATTAAAGTGGATAAGGGGCAAACTCCCATCCACTTTAATGCTTTTGTTGAATTTGTCCACAGAAAAGTATTCGCATATGTTAGGCTCTTTGTAAAAAAAAAAAAAAATGGTTATCCGGATCGATTTCTTCATTTGGGTCTATTTCGGAAGAATGGTGACTCCCTGTCAAAAATACATTTCCCGAAAAAATTATTTCTGTAGGTTGATGACTACTCATGAATGTCTGTCAAGGACCTCAGTGGTCGTACTTTTCCAAATCCCGCATCATCTTGATCAGCACCGGTCTGGTGGTTTCCGGTGAAGATCCATTTGGTTTGATAAAAATTCTACAGTTTGTCGACCAGGTGCTGTGTATCTTCCCCTCTTTCCTTAGTTGACGAGCTTTCCATGCGAGTGTGGCATCATGCTTGGTGAGGTTTTCATTCATGAATACATAAGATCCCTTGAGACTTTCCCTTGCTTCAACAGAGAAATCTTGTGCTTGTTACTTGTAAGTCATGGCAGCACGGCCCGTGTTGTTGCATTTTGGTCTCTGCTTGCATTCCTTTTCGGTAGCAGATAACATGAATCCACATTGTTTTGGTCCAAAGAAATATTTCTGGACTGAAGGAATTCCATCACCTGCAGTTCCACGGATTTGTTATCGTCCTCTTCTGACTCATCAGCACTCGCTGCTGCCCTGGCATAGCTCCTGGGTTAGATTTTGAGCCCGGTCAGGATAACATCATTACGTTTCTCTTGCTGTTCCCGCTCCTCCAGATTGCTTCCTAAAGATTTGATCTCCATGTCTTTCTTAGCAATCTCTTTTTTGAGATCACGGTTTTCCTCCAGTAGCCGTTCCATTTGCTCCCTCATATTGTCCCTCCACTCCCTCACTTCCTTCCTCAAATCAGCGAGAGCCTCCATGACTGCTGCAGGATCCAGTGAGCCTGATTTCCCAGTTTCCTTGCTTCCACTAGGCTTACCCATTTTCTTAGTTTCGAGAAAAAGGGATTTTAGCGATTACAGAGATTGTGAGAAAATTTATCACTCAACTTTTCTCCCGGCTCTGCTGTTGTATTCCAGTATTTCGCGCAGTCGCTGTTCAGAGCTGTTACTCCTTAACATATCATATCACAACAATGTACTGTAACTTTTATTTTCAACTCTTAGCCTATGTTGATTAGTATTAGTTCTTTTAGCTAACAAAGACCACTGCAGTTGAGTCACAGTAGCACTGCAGTATTAAAAACTACTTGTACTTACCAACTGCATCCCACATACAGCTAACATGCAGTTACTAAGTAACTGAATAGGAATTGGTAAGTTTTAGTTTGTTCTACTTAAGCCACTCACCTGGCTCAGGCTGTGAATCTGTGAATATTCAGGACTGATCTTTATCATACATAATATTTTTACTGTGAAAGAAATTAATACTGGTAATTATTATGAACCAAGATGAACATTTAATAATTAAATAAAAATAGTCATAATCTAGGTTAGAGAGCACTACAGGAATTCAAGGTACAAATACAAATGTACATGTGTTCAAAATATGAAAACAGCACTCCTTAGACGCAAATATAAAACCCGTTTATAGGTTTGCACAGTTAATTTAAATGTAATTTTTTGAATTCTAACTATTAAGAATTTCCTGACAACACCCTTAAACAAGATATAATAATTTATTAAATAATGGTCGTGCTTGTAGGCTGATGTGTGACACCAGTTCAGTGTTTTTCATTTCATTTTATCTAGCGGCACACATGCAGCGTTTGTTTGCGCAATTCCCCTGCCGATTCCTGACACAAGAAAGCAGACGTGTCTCACGTTTTGTGGTTGGTTCACTGTTATCTTTATGGTGCATTCCGTTTGTACTCGGAAGTCGGAATTTCCGAGTTCCGAGTCTGATGTTTCAACTGGAACGCCCCCCGAGGTCGGATTTCCTACTCGTAAAGTCGGGGAATCTTCACTACCCCCGAGCTAACATTTAAAGATGGCTACCCCAGGTGTAAACAGTAATTAGAAGCAACTGTAATATTCAGTTTATTAATCTGAGTCGTGTTTGTCACACTTAATCAGCCGTATACATTGTTCGATGCATATATATGGAAATCCACCGTGTTTGAAGGTTACAGAAGGACCGCATATTTGTCCAGAACTTGCTTGTATTCGAACAAGGCAAACGCAAGAATAGCTTTCGTAGACACAAATATCTTGTTTTACTACTCTTCTTCCCGATTTATGACTGTTGCCAACTTTTTTCCAACTTTGTAACTGTAACGCTGATAACTTGGCTGTAACGTCATTCCCAGCTCCAACCTCCGACTTCCGAGGTAAATGAACGCAGCATTAGCTCTGTGAGCGTGACTGGGGCAGAGGGAGGAAAATAATGGGGTCATAATTGCTACCATGGTTTCAGAGGCGCGCCGTTAGGTTATCCAGAGTGCAGTGGTGGTGGCCGGCCAGGACGATATTAAGAGACTGTAAGAGCCTGTTTTTGTTCAAAAGTGGACAAAAACTTTTATTGACATTATCCGAAGACTGTATCGCAAAATATGCGATGGGGATTTCAAAAGCCCATCGTAGATTGGCGTATTTCAAAAAAACTGGTCGCATTTTACGATTCAGTACCGTTTATCGCCAGCCCTGCTGTTACCCATGCCCCTCCAATCAAAATCCTTCACATTTTGTTCAGATTTATTGCAGTTCTTAAGTGCATCCTCAATGTAGTTCACTAAACCTCCCTCTGAAAAGCGAGTTTCCTTGGGGAGCAGTGTCATATTGAGCTCCCTTTTCACGGTGTCTATAAATGACAATTTCACATGTATGTGACGCTACGTTTAGCTGCAGTTAGATTTTGGCCAATTTTGCCATCTTAAGGAATAGACCTGCCTTAGCTACATGTATATCTCCCCCTCCTCCTTTCACAGGAGGCTCACCGGGCCAAGCAGCAAGTGCTGTCCTTACGGAGGGAGAACAGCACTCTGGACTCAGAGTGCCACGAGAAGGACCGGCAGCTCAACCAGCTGCAGACACGGGTGGCGGTCCTGGAGCAGGAGATCAAAGACAAGGATCAGCTGGTGCTCCGCACCAGGGAAGTGCTGGAGGCCACACAGCAGCAGAAGGTGCTGCCTTGAATGCCTGCGTATGCATGTTGTGATGGGTGTTTTAATGTGAAACGTGCCATGTGACACAGAAAATGTGACCCTCCATATTAACGCAATCTCTCTCTCTCTTTTTTTTTTTTTTTAGAACTCTGTGGAGGGAAATGCAGAAAATAAGCAAGTCCAAATAGGAAAACTGGAAGCCACTGTGAAATCTCTATCAGAGGAGCTGATCAAGGTTTGTTCTTTTGCTGAATGGGGGAAACTATGGCCGCGGTTTTACTTGGCCAGTACGAGTTATATGTGGTATCTGAGAGGGAGAGGGGCGGCTGTGCCTGACATAACCACATTGCAGCTATGTTGTGGTGGTGTCGTATTGAGGTTTGGACATGGGATTTGTAATCGCCACAGTGAGAGTACTTCCTCTTGCTCTGTTATATTCGATCGGCTGGTGAAAAGAATTTACTCACACATTCCTGCTCCTTCTTAGTGCTAGCATTTTAATCCCTTCCTGCAGGGTTATCCAAATGATGCCATAATTGTAATTGTTGCTGGAGTACTTAACTATACAGTAGCGTGCAGTGATGATTATACACTTAACAAAATGAAGATAAATCCGAAACAAAGGACTATTTAAGTATTTTTTTCATGTGATTTTGGATCATATTTTTAGCCTCTCAGCATAATTGCCTGAGTCATATTTTTGCCAAATTGAGATACCGGCTACCTGTTCTTTTGTTTCGGCAAAAAAATGTGTTTTTAAATTTTTTCCTTTTTTTAAAAACTTAATAATAAAATTCATTCTCTGGGAGAAAAAAAAAACTCAAAAAATGAGATGGGCAATTATACTGTGAGGCTAATGATGTAGATGAGAATAAGTAAATAGATAACAATATAAAAACAAAAATAATGGCTTTTGAGAGAAAAAGTCAATATCTTGTGTGGTGACCCTTGTCATTGATTACAGCATTTAATCTCTTTTTTTTTTTTTTTTAGATATAGTGTTCTCATATTTTAAATTTCCTTTCTAAACCATTTTATATGGTTTGAAGTTCATTTCCAAACAGATTATTTCGTTATTACCAAAGATTTTTTTATTTATCTTGGTATCAAGCAAATCCCACGTTTGCTCAGTCAGATTAAGGTCTGGACCAAGTCGTAATTATGATGTCACCAGATGATTCTTCCCAACTGCACTATATTCTTTCACTATTTAGACATGTGTTTAGGGTCATGATCTTGTTGAAAATGAAATTCCTGACCAATCAGTCACTTTCCAGATGGCAATGTGTATTTCACAAGGATGCTGTGATGCTTCTTTTGATCCATGATTCCGTCTATTTTAATGAGATTACTGGCTCCTTTCGATCAGTGTACAATTACACTGAAGTTCATGAGCGATGGGACTCCATTTAAACTCTCTGGTGATTTGCCGGTAATGTAAACGAGCTGCGAGAATTCACACCAGCGATTTAACACGCTGCTTGTAGATCATCCTTATTAATGTTTTAGAATATTAAACATGTGCAAAGACCAATAAATCTCAGTCGTATGAAGTAACATTCTCAAGATTTCAAAACGTTAACCTATGTGAATAATTATGTAAATAAAAAGGATCTACATTAGATGATTTAATTTTTTTTTACTGAAATTGCAAGTTAGTTGGCTGCATATTTTCCATTTTTATTATGGAAAATATCCTTCAATGAAACTGACTTCGCTGAAAATGTGGTCATCAAAGAACGAACACAAAAATGAGAGAAAAATGAAAGTGAAGCGGAAGATGAGGCGAGGGTAATGCTGCCTAAAATAAATTTTGGCTTGCGAGCCATAGCTAGCTAATAAATGACCATATAATGATTGTAACATTCGATAATAATACAACATACCATGTAATTAAGTAACTTATGAATTGAGAAGAGAATTTCAATTGTTTGATACATTTGAACACTGACAGAATGTTAAAATAAATCACTCCACATGTTTTGTACCATTACCATTTCTTTTGATTTACAACCCAAATTCCAAAATAGTTTGGACAAAGTGTGAATTGAATAAAATCAAAATGCAATGACTTTCAGATCTCATGAGCCAATATGTTATTTACACTAGAACATGGATAACATTTCTGTTGTTAAAACTGAGACATTTTACATTTTATCCACAAAATGAGCTTATCTGAAATTTTCTGGCTGCAACGGGTGTCAAAAAAGGGGACACAGGCAAAAAAGAGCTGAAAAAGCAATTTATATATAAGAGAATCAGCTGAAGGAACATTTAGCGAGTACGTTTGTTAACTGGCATGAGGTATGTAACATGACTGGCTTTAAAAGGGATGTCTTAGAGAGGCTGAGTCTCTCAGAAGTAAAGATGGCCAGTGGCTCTCCAACCTGTGAAGGCTTGTGTTTAAAAAAAATTAAAAAAAATTGTGGAATACTTTAAAAACAATATTCCTCAATGTCAAATTGCAAAGACTTTGAAGGTTTCATCATCAACAGTGCATAACATCAAAAGATTCAGAGAAACTGGAAAAACCTCTGTGCATTAGGGACAAGGCCCAAGATCTTTACTGGATGCCTGTGATCTTTGGGCCCTCAGATGCCACTGCATCACTCACCGGCTTGGTCCTATCATTGACATTACTAATTGGGCCCAGGTTTACTTAAAGAAACCACTGTCTGTAAACATAGCCCGCCGTGCCATCCACAGATGCTACCTAAAACACGATCATGCAAGAAGGAAGCCATTGTTGAGCATGGTCCAGAAGCGCCACAGTGTTCTGTGGGCCAAGGTTCATTTAAAATGCACTGTAGCAAAGTGTCCTGCTGTCAGAAGAGTCCAAATGTGACATTCTTGTCGGAAATTATGGGCGTCATGTCCTCCGTAAGGCCACCCCCTCCTGTTATCAGAGTTCAGTCAAAAGCCAGCATCTCTGATGGTATGGGGATGCATTAGTGCATATGATGTGGGACACTTGCATGTTTTAAAAAGCACCATGGATGCTGAATGTTATATGAAGGTTTTAGAGCAACATGTGCTCCCCTTCAGACGACATCTATTCCAGGGAAGACCTTTTGTATTTCAGCAGGACAATGCAAAACCACATACTGCAGCTATTGCAACAGCATGGCTTCATAGTAGAAGAGTCTGTGTGCTGAACTGGCCTGCCTGCAGTCCTGATCTTTCACTGATTGAGAACATTTGGCGCATAATTATGGGAAAAATCCATCAAAGGAGACCCAGAACTCTCCAGCAGCTGGAAGCCTGTATTAAACAAGAGTGGGATCAAATTCCAATGATTAAACTTGTCTCCTCAATGCCCAGACGCCTCCATTCTGTTAAAAAGAAGGGATGCTACACCATGGGAAACGGGCCCCTGTCCAAACTTTTGAGGCCTGTAGCAGCCATCAAATTTGAAATGAGCTCAGTTTGTGGAAAATTGTAAATTTTCTCAGTTTCAACATTTGCCTTGTCATCTCTGTTCTATTGTGAATAAAATACTGGTTGGTGTGATTTGAAAGTCATTGCATTTTGATTTTATTCACAATTTACACTTTGTCCCAACTATTTTAGAATTGGGGTTGCAAATTAAAGGTGAAATTCTACAGCAGTCCTTATTTGATGAGGACCTGCCTGGAAGCCCTTCAAGCTCCTTGATCACTCCTGAATACAGTGATGTTGTCACATTGTATTATTTTTCGGAAAATATTTTATTATTTTTCGGAAATCAATAAATGGATGAACGATTTTTAAATTGTCGGTAATGAGATTCATTTGGTTTATAACTTGATAGCTAGTGGATTTTGAAATATTTGTTAATGCAAATGCACAATGTTACCATTGCTAACGTGCAGAGATTTTATTTTTTTTATTTCTCAATATTACACTAGAACATAACTTAAATGGGAAAAAAATGGAGTCATGTCTGAAAATTCTCTCTCTGCGCATATTGTTTCATCAAATCTATCTCACGGCTCTGGTCAGAGTTAGAGCAGTTTAATCAGATTGGGGACCTTTAAATGGTGCATCACTGTAATCATAATCTTGTTGTAATCTACTGTGTAGAGAGACCTCAGTTCGCATGTTGAATTCCAACTTATTACTACACTCAGAAAAATGGATTTCAGAAGGCATAGCTGAGGCAATATGCTCTTATCTCTTTGCTGGTTCCTCATTTACCTCGCAATATCGTGGTTAAATATCCAGTTGTTAAAGGGTATTAACACTTATCTCACAACCCTCATAAAGCCTGGATAAGATGCATATGACTGAGGCAAATGACATGATGTTCTGCTCGTTGGATTTAAATTTTCTTTTGTGCCATAGTTTCCATATTTGTATGTTTGCTATGATTATAAAAGACAAAAGCTGATTGTCCCTGATATCTAACAGGTAATGCCACACTGATAGAACCTGTGAGTAGATACAAACTAGTGTTTTATCCAAAATGAATGTTCATTTGCTTGTGGATTGATAGAAAATGGAGAAATTTACATGATGCCATTAAAATGGAATTATGATAATGTGGAATTATGATATAAGTTTATACAGCTCGTTAACTTTGTTTTCCATTTCGTTTGGAGGGCGAGTGGATAAGCAATATATGAGCTCCCCTCAATTTGACCTTAAAAAAAAAAATCCACTTGCATTTCATGCAGTATGGAGGACTAATTGTGCCAAAATTAAATAAATAAATTCACTATTAAATAATTAAATAAATGTGTCATTAATTAAAATTGCAGTTAAATGCATGTATGTGTTATTAAATGTGTCATTAATTAATTAAAATACCAATTCATTCTATGTAAAAAATATATCATTATTTCATTATTTAATGGTACTGTGTTGCAGTGCTTAAAGATTTAATTTAATCTGTCAACCTCGCCCATCAAAGTTGGTGGGCGGATCCTAACACCTGATTGGTTACCCTGCACATCAAGTCAAGGCAAATAGGCCTATCTCACAGTATGGCACTAATAACCGGATGTTGTCGCCCTGCGTGGCTTAGCTACATTGCTAAGCTACTAGCTAGCTTTGCTTCTCAATTAATTTAACGGAACATTATAACCTGAGATAAAGCAAAGTTCTACGGATTTTGTTTTGGTTGTATTTACAGCAAGTTGTTTGCTGTGTCATTTGATACTGTGAAACTTTCGTTGGTGGCTGTCCGTTAGCATGTAGGCTACCTTCCTACTTTCGTAAATGGCACTAATTTCCTTAGTCGGTAGGATTTCAGGTCCAGCGGGACCTACGACCTGAAATCTTGCTGACAAGCGAAATTATGGCAATTTACGAAATTAGGAAGGTACATGCTAAACCTGCATTCGCTATCACCTGGTAGCTAACTTACGCCTGTCTGACCTGATACATGAAAGAAAGCATGCTGGCTTGGCTAACTAACCATAACTTAAGACTACGAGCATAGCAAGCTGTAAATTTGAAGTCCTCCAATTTTGTGTTGGCTAGGTCACGCAGCGAACATTTTCCCCGTTTCATCTTCAATCGTGAAACCTTGCTTTACTTATTGCGAATAAAACTTACATTTTCTGTGAATTGTGTCTCTGTTCGCCATCGTATACGTGCTTAGTCTAAACATTGCTGCTGGAGAAAGCGAATATACCATGCTGTTTTTTTTTTCCTCTATTTGCGGGATTGGGGGTCAAATCCGAGAAGAATCAAAGACTTCTCGTGTCATATTGTCGCTAGACGCATTGGAGTGGAATTGTTCTCGTTTTAAGTTTGTTCGAAACATGCCAGGAACTGCAAGCAAAATGATGATTCCGTTTGAGATACGACTGCTGTCCCGCATAAATTCTTACTGTACAACAAAGATTTTATTGTCGAAGCTTTATGACAATTCTCTGATGCCATAATTTGTTAATAACGCACCGGTTCCTGCTTCTCTCTCGAGTCATTTCCTGAATTGACGGATTTTTATTCAAACTGTCGTTATAGCCTCGTAAAATGATTGCCTATCTGTTAAGGTTTCGAGGAAAAGAAGGAGAAAAAAGCATTTTTTAAGCTGCAAGAAAGAACAGGCAGCCGATATCGGAATTTGGCAAAAAATAAATTAATAAAAAATATCGAAGGCAATTATGCTGAGTGGCTTACGAAATAATTCTCAGAACAGATGCCATGCTAGGTCATATGCACAACTCCGCATTGTTTCTCAGTGAAGATGAATATCGAGCTTTCAGTCCAACTTTTGGATTAATACTCTGAAGAGCCGTCACTATTGAGGCATAAAGCTTGGGCGTTGAGTGAATATGTTTTTCTAGTTGAGACAAGAAAAGCTGTCTAATCATGGTTTATGGTCATTTCTGATTAAAGAAACGGAGCAAGGTAAATTTGCTTGATCGCGGAGAGTCAGAAAGCGTAATTATGTGCGAATGACACGCAACGTTACTGGTTTGCCTCGCTTACATAGTCCAACATTGCCCTGTTTAAACTTCAAGCGAAGCATTTCATTCCTTTTGTTTGACTTCTATGCCTTGACTTGATGTGCAGGGGGACCAATCAGGTGTTAGGATTCGCCCACCAACTTTGATGGGCGAGGTTGACAGATAAAATTAATTAATGAAGCACTGCAACACAGGACCATTAAATGGTGAAATAATGATATATATATTTTTTACATAAAATCAATTGGTATTTTAATTAATGACACATTTAATAGCACATGTATGTATTTAATTGCAATTGTAATTAATTAATGACACATTTAATTATTTAATGGTGAATTTATTTATTTTAATTAATGAATGACACACAATAAATCAATTCATCATTGAATCATTAATTTAATTTTGGCACATTTAGTCCTCCACCATGCAGTAGATTGCACCGTGTGTCAAAACAGTTGGTTCTTAGTAAAAGATTGCATTATTTATAATTCACACCAAATCAAAAATTGCTCCATTTTTTGCTGTTAGGAGAGACAAGCGGCACCTTACATTTGGCTCCACAGATAATCAGTAGCACTGAGTATCATCACTCTCAAATTGCATTTGGGTCAATGAGTTTATGATCCAGGAAATGTATTGTTTTTGCCTCTGAGCTGTTTAGTTTCTCAGTGTCTCGGTGAATGCATTTATATGACGTTAGAAAAAATCAATTTGTGTTAGTCCGACTGAAACCAGACTTTGAAATACTTGTGAACGTGTTGGTCCGACTTGAATCATACTAAATCAAATTTCTCAAATTCGGACTAACGCACCCAGATAATGCGGTAAGAAGTCAAATCACTCATCCACGTCAATGCTTGAATCGATCCAAACTGGACTATGCGGTCTGCGCGTGTTCCACAGTTCATAGTATGGGGCTTTGACGCAGAAGTCGAACAGCATAGATACAAGAAGAAGCCAGTAAGGACACTAACGGAAGCTCATAATTTATTGTATGACTTGCGCGTCATCTGAAAATGTTCTTTCCTTTTGTCGTTGGAAAACTCTTTCGAAATGACTCTTTCCCACCAGTCTTTGCTCCTGATCCACTTCCAACATGTTCGGGAAGCCTGAGGTGGTAGAGAGGGCACAAAGTGGAGCATAGTAGAGGTCGCATTGTTGGAGCACACCAGGAGTATATGGCGATGCCTTTTGGCTAACACCATAACAATCAGGGATTGCGTTCATCTCGGTTATGTGGAAAGCACAGCATACAGCACGTACGAAATTGACAAAGCCGTAAAGTTGTCCATGTTTTCGCCACTTAACATGCTACCAGTTTGCCGCTAGCTAACTTCTTCGTCGATTGTCTGGTCTGTGACGTCATGGGTCAACCGGAAAAGGTCTAACATGTAAACGTGCTGAGTGCGAAACAACTTTAGTGTGGGTTACTTGTGTTTGCGGCACTTTTTTTGTCCAAAAACGATAAAGATAATGGAATAAGTTTTATTTCCCAATGATACTAGTGGCTTGCTTCATTGAATTCGATTTTCCAGTCTCTCTGATGCTCAAATCCTGAGTTGAATAGCCCTAAACGGGGATCTCGCTCTTTGGACAAGGATTGGCTATATTTGGCATTTGCTTAAAGGGTTTGCCGTTGTCTACATTGTTTGACTTATACCATTCAGCTGACATGCTTGAACTTCCACTAGGATCAATAAAATGCGTTCAGACTCTTGGGTGCTTATAAGACCTCCTAATCCCTCCTGCCTCTGTGAGCTCCCAGCCATGAGATTGGACAGTAATTGCTTGGACAGGCTAACAAAAGGGTGTTTTTTTTTTCTGCTTGAGCTAACCCTCGGCATGCTAATGGTGTGTGCAGGCCAATGCCATCATCAAGAAGCTGCAGGGCGAGACCAAGGCGCTGGTGGGAAAGATAAAGGTGAAGAACTCTGTGACTGTGTCTCAGGAGAAGGTGCTTCAGGAGACGGCGGAGCGCCTCAGCAGGGAGCAGAAGGAGCTGCAGGAGACGCGGCAGCAGCTCAGCAGGAGAGAGGAGGAGGTGGGCCCACACAAACTGCCTCTGCCTCTGTTGAACAGGCCTGCAGCTCGGCAGAGTTTAACAGCACACCTGCTCTCTCCACCAGGTAGCTAAACTGCAGGAGCAGCTGGATGCCACGGTTCAGAAGCTGGATGAGAGCCGAGAGGTGCTAAAGACCAATGAGAATGGTGCGTAAATCAAACACCTTCATAACATTAGAGGAAGGTTTAGGGCATGTATCCTCAGGACATGTTTTTTTGTGCTGGAAGCATCTATTATCTGAAAAAATTCTATGAAGTTCAGCGATGAAGGCGCTCGGCATCCTCAACGCAAAAATTTCCTAAACTTTCAGCTTTTTCTGCTCCGCTCACGGCGCTTTTTGTTACAGGACTCATTACTGTCACTCTCTCACCGACAAATCATAAACATGAAGACGAAGGGCCTTATAATATGAACAGCCTGCTAGCTATGGTGTTTCAAACCAATTAGCAACAATAAGGATTACTGAATATTCTGTGTTTGGGGAACTCAAGGTTTGCTGGCAAGTTAGATGGCAATAATGTTCTCTCAAACAATGTTTACTACTTCAGCCAAACAGCTGTAGAGAGGTACATTGTCATCATTTAGGTTCCTATTTTTTTATTTTTTTTTTTTTTACTGGAGTAGCTACGTTTCCCGAAGCAGAGTTGCGAGCTACATTAGGAATGTAGCTACATGGTTTGAATCATATAGGATTTATTAAGTTATTAGTTATGCTTTTGGGAAATAAACATTCATCAGCTCAGTTTCTGACTAGACATGATTTTTTTAATCGTATTAGCAAACCTTGCTTAGGTAATGTAAAGTTAAACTGAGACTGCATTCTCAATGATGGATTGCAGAAGTACTAAGAAGATGGTTTTTGTAACTTAGCAATAATAAGTGCTGGAGACAAGTGCTCAGAAAATGAGGTCTTGGGCGCTTCTTTCGCAAAAACGCATCCTGTGGCCATAGGTCCTAATGCTTGATAAAGTGAGGAGTTTGGAGTCTGTTGAGTAGGGTTTGGACATCGCTCTCCAGGGACAGCATTCAGTGGGTTTTCTTTTCAACTTGTGAATACCTTTATTTCTCATGCTGCATAAGTTTAACTGCATTTAAACTTTGAGATGCCATGGAGTTTTGCAATTTTTTATTTATTTTTTTTTAAGATAATTTTTTGGGAGGGTTTCCTCCTTTATTGAACAGTACGGGAGAGGGAGACAGGAAAGATTGGGAGAAAAGTGGCTGAAACATGCAGCAAAGGGCTGGAGCTGATGATGAACCCGGGCTGCTGTGGGAAGCACTGTGCCTCATGGTGTGCCTGCTTTACACCCATGAGCCGTGGGGGGTGCCCAGTTTTGAACCATTCTGACTGGAATGACATGATGGGGCTTGCGTTTAGTTTGCCTGACTCCTGTGCATTCTGAAACTTGAAGGGTAATATAATCTGGCATAAACCTTTTCTTAAAATAGGCTGAGGATGTGCAGTGGATGCACATTGGTTATCAGAGAGGTTGATCAGCTGCCCACAGTCTTGGTTTTAGTACGTGACTTATCTCTTGTAATGTCTCTGAGACTATAATGCCTTGGAAATGCATTTTGGCATTCATTTTGTTTATTTTCTTGCATATTAAGTTTAATCCAGTACTATGGACTGGAAGGTCAGCAGAGTAATGTTGCGTTGCTTTTCAGTATCCATGGCCTGGCACAGCAGCTCACAAACAAATGTCTGAGTTTATGCCAGCAAAATGGGTATTAGAAATAAAATAACTGAACTAAAATATACTAGGACTCTTGGCCTGCAGATAATTAATCCTTTTTGGAAGGAATAGTTATGATTTACCGCAATATAATGTTAAACAAGCAATTTCCACCAGTGCCAAAAATAAAAAAATCCTTTGTCGCGCTCTAAGGTCAACGCCGCTGGACGGAGGTTTATGATTTTTGGTGGAGTGAATGGTCACACACAGGGTATGATGCCTATCGATTTTCCGGCTCGGCAACCATCTTGAAATGCTTCAGTGCACTCGCCAGAGGTTTTTGTTTTTTAGTGACCTGAATGGTCATACATGGCAGATGATGCCTAACACTCCCTTTCTGTACATGTTCTTCAACTGTTTCAGTCGGGGGCATATGCCACGCCTGGTATTGCTCTTATTTTTTATTTCAGTGCAAGTGTAGGCTGGTGTTTGGGTGCATCATGGATTCCTGTCGTGTTGCTAGTTTGCCTCTTCAGTTGGGTTTGAGACTTTGACTTTCGTGTGATGTGGAGAGATGAAACTGGGAAGAACTTGAGCTGTTGGGCCCCTAAGCAAGGACATCAACCTCTGTACTGCTCTAAGAGCTGCACCCCTGTTTCTCTCTCTTCCTCTTCCTGCTTTTAACTTCTTCCTCACATTTCTCCAATGCAGTAGTGAATTTCTTTTTAAATGATCTGTTTAGTTAAATAGCAGTTAGACATTTTCTTAGCATGCATGTGCATGATTTAGGTGCTGGGTTTTCTAGCCTTCCATGTCTCAGGGTTGTAATTATGTTATCAGTGTAGTGTTGTCGGCTCATTTTCTGTTTGGCCTCCTCAGTTATCACCTGGCTGAACAAGCAGCTGAATGAGAACCAGCTGTTGCGGAAGCAGGAGGCGACGGGCGGGTTCGAAACGCCGGCTGGTGCCGCTGGCCCCTCAGCTGTTGGGCTCAGGATGGCAGTGTCCTCACACAACATGGCGGTACATTTCCTATCTGCAACCTGTGGGGCTGAGCCGTGTCTGACTTGCTCCCGGCCAAGAATGACTGGCCTGTGTTGCACTACGGCCTTAGTCACAGCATATCTTTGCGATTGCAAGTCCGTAGCTTATATTGGTGGCTGATCAATTAAAGTTGTGAAGGAGTAATTTTCTCCAAGCTTTCTGAGGGCTGTGAAAAACTGTTCGCCCTCTTCCTGCTATCATCTAGTTTTGCACATTTTTCACCCTTAAATGTTTCAGATCATCAAACTTATTTTAATAGTTGATACAGATAACCTGAGTAAATGCAATGCAGTTTTTAAAAGTTGTCATTTATACCAGCAAAACAACTCTCCAACCTGACTGAGTAAAAAAGTAATTGCCCCTCAGTAACTAAATCAACCAATTTAACTAATTTAGTTGATATTTGGATTTGATTCACTAGATGCATACATGCATGATTACTCCCAGCCCTGATTAATCTTAACAGTACTTGAATAAAACCTGCCTGGCAGTGTGGTGGTGTTTAAAAAAAAAACAGCACATGATGCTGTGATCAAGACTTTCTGGATAAGGACTGATTAGTTAGAAGTGGAACTTTTTAGGAGATGTGGGTCCCCTTACATCTGGAGTCAAACTAACTTGGCATTCCACAATTAACATCTTACCAACAGTCAAATACAGTGGTAGTAGCGTGATGGTGTCAGTGTGCTGTAGTGCCTCAGGACCGAAGTGAATTGCTACAATTGATGGAACCATGAATTCTACTCTCTGCCAGAAAATCCTGAAGTTGCATGTCCGGCCATCAGTTACTGACCAATAGCTTGACTGCAGGTTTGGTTATGCAGCAGAGCAGTGATCCAAGGCACACAAGTCCACCTCTGAATGGCTCAAAAGAAACAAAATGAAATTTTAGGAGTGGCCTTGTCAAAGTCCACACTTGGATTTGATTGAGGTGCTGTGGCATGACCTTAACAATCCGTTTATGCTCAAAAATCTTCCAAGGGTGGCTGAATTAGAACAATTCTGGAAAGTAAAGTGGGCCAAAATTCCTCTGCAGAAATGTAAAAGACTCATTGCAAGTCGCTGCAAATGCTTGATTGCAGTTGTTGCTGCCAAGGTTGGTACATCCAGCTATCAGGATTAGGGGTACCAAATTTCCACATGGGTGATGTAGGTTTTGAATAATTATTTACCTTCAATAAATGGAAAAAAAGCTGGATTTTGTGTTTACTCAGATTGTCTTTGTCTTGTATTAACATTAGGTGGATGATCTGAAACCTTTTAATTTTACAAATAAGCAAAAGTAGAATAAATCTGAAGGGGGCTAATATCTTTTTAGAGCAGTGTATACTGACCATGTGTGAAGTGATTTGTGACAAATTTGGTTTCTATTCAAATCATTTGTTCTGTTTTTTCTTTAATTTCCCTCTCAGCTTGATAATAGGTCCTTTCCCTCTGGTTTGGGAGGGCAGGGTTACCCCATCACCTCCACACTAAACTCCAAGCTTTCCTTCCCCCTGTCCTCTGTGAGCTCGGCTGGCCGACCTGCCTTCGCTCTGCACAACCCAGGCTCTGGACCCAAGGCAGGCCTCTCCTCTCCCTGTCTCCGCCTGCACACTGCCTGCTTTTTCCCTCCACTGTGTCCCAGGACACTCCTACTTCCTCTTTACACAACAATGCGCTAATTTACTCATTTGTATTGTTGCTGGGTGTGGGTGACGGGCTCATATTAGCGCTAGCATCTCATGTTCTTCTGGGTGTTTATTGCACCTGATTGACTGGGAAGGTGCGCATTGTGAAGGGGAGCCCCTGCTCTGGCTCACTCAAATGACATGTCATAAAACAGCTTTTCACTAAACCTTTCATTTCCTCTCAGAACATGAAAGAGATTGTGTATGTGAAAGGCATTTCCTCATGTCTCATTTCTGCTTTGGCTCCTGGGCAGGTCCAGTTTAACCCTATGAGCACCAAACCTGGCTTGTCCCCAATTGAAATGAGGGACGGGAGTCCGACAGACCAGCACACGCGCACCTCCAACAAAGAGAAGTGAGTCTTCCATTCCAGTGACGCAACCCTTCACACAAATTATGTTCATCCAGCTATTATTTTGTAGCAAATGGACAAATTGCAGATAAGAAACAAAGCATTTCTTTTCAATAATTGCGCAGTCTAGCGTCATTAAACACACCTCAAACAAATTAGATTACATTTTTTTAATTAATCGATCAAGTAGAGGAAAAATATGGAATCATTAAATCACAAGGAAATAATTATGGAATCGTTTTGAAATAGGCATTTTAAAAGAAATCCAAATCTGAATATGCAAATCAGTCTGTAGTTAAAAGAATTAATGAGATATTGGACTTGACTAATTTAGAGGGAACAAGAGAGTTGGAAATTGTAGCAATGGGAAGGATGATACAACTGCTCCAAGAGGGAAGTTCGATATGGAGAATGGCAAATGATGTTGGCTGTTCCCAATCAGCTGTGTCAAATTTTGGTGCAAGTATAACAGAAACATACGGGTAGAGGTCCAATCTCAGGACGGAAAACTTGAAGCGGTACGCCTTGAAAATCGAAAATGCACAACGAAACACATGGAAAAGCGAATGGGCAGTAACAAGATTCAATGTTTGTGACAGAACTGTAAGAAATTGAGTGAATGAAATGGATTTACATTAGAAAAGCCAAACGAAAACCAGCACTAACGCTTTAACAGGAGAAGGCAAGGTTACAGTGGGTTAAAGAAAAACTCATGGAGTGTGGATGATTGGATGAGTGATTTTCAGAGATTAATCATGAATCTGCACTGGCAAAGGCTCTGATGTTGAAGCTTTTGCCTCATGTCATTCCAATGAAACAATTAAAAGTGAGTACCTGAAGATGCATTTTTCCCCATTCATTTATGATGATGGGGTGGTAAAGACCAGAAGAGAGTCCGGATCTCAATTCAATAGAAAATTTATGGTGGAAATGTAAATAAAAATGGTCCATGACAAGGCCCATCCTGCGAAGCTGATCTGTCAGCTGCTATTCAAGAAAGCGGGAACCATCTTGATGGAAAATATTCCGTTTCATTAGTGAAGTCCATGCTGCAAAGAATTCAGGCTGTCGTACAACCACGAGGAGGAGCAACAAAGTACTAATTCTGATGTTTTTTGTTGATATTCCTCAGCATTGGGTGATTCCATTCTATTTTTTTCTGTACTTGATCTAATTTTTTCCATTAATTTAAATAATTTGGTCAAATTTGTTCAAGGTGTGTTTCATGAAGCTAGATTGTTCAGCTGTCGCACCAAAATTGTTTTGCGTCATATCTGTATTTTTTCTTTTTTTTTCCTTTTTTATTCCTTGCTTTGGAGTAAAAAAGCTGGATGAACGTCCTGTGAGACTGGTGATTGCATAATTTTGCCAGAGGTTGTATGTTACTGTAGTGCTGTTCAGTGTGTATCCTGTGCTTCCAATGTTTCCTGTCTTTTCTTCTCCCAAGCGGGGAGCCCCAAGGACTGGAGTCCAAGTACTTTGAGAGACGGGAGGACAGCATCCCTTTACGAGGCCTTCTCCCGAACAAGCACTTCACCAGGGGTCAGTCCTCTGCTCAGCTACTGTCCCTCTAAAGTGAAACAGTCAGTCAGTCACCTGGAAAGGTCATACTAACTGACATTCAGTTGTGTGTTTGGTCTAAAATGCTGCCATTTGCGTGTGTGATTCATAAGATGTTATGCACAGGTTCCCAGACTCAGCTCTAGGGCCCCCTGTGTATGGTGGTTTATGTTACAGTTGCAAGTGTTGGATTTTACCAAGCTGGTTATTTGTCTTAATTAGGTGGATTAATATTTAGAGCAGTTATTTACCCTCTTTAGTCACATTTTTTGGATATCCATACTTGACATGAAGAATAAACGCACCACATTTCCTTTGTGATTTTAGAAACAACTGAAAACAAGTGGTGCCATGCACAACAAACCCCGCCCCTCGCACATACATTCATGTACTTGTACGAAATTCAACAGTGATCTATTTTCTAGGTCACTGGCAATCCCTATACCGAATTTGGGGTGAATCTGGCCAATGGTTTTGCTCCTAGAGTGTTAACAATTAAACACATAAACAAACACACACACACACACACACACACAAGAAACAAACCGAACCGAAAACAATACCCCTTCCCTCTCCCTTTGGGTGGGGCGGGGTGACATTAGCAGAAGTCAACAATTGGCAGGTTCCTAATAGTTGAAACTGTGGGGACATGGTCACTAAAAAATGTTTTAGGCAGGTTCGGCATTAAGCAAAAATAACTGTGTTGCAAAAACGCTATGCAGTCTCTAGAAGTCTGGAGCATTATGTTGCATTTTTCAGAACTGTGTAGCAAAAATAAAACTTCACATAAATGTCTGTATATGCATTTTAAGCTTTTATTTTCAACTCGTAGCCAAGTTTTCTAACAGTACTAATACGAATCAGCATAGCCTAATGAAGACCAAGGCAGGTGAATACAGTAGCATTGCAGTATTAAAACTACTTGGGCTTACCAACTGGGTCCCACTTGCAGCTAAAATGTAGTACTCAGTTACTGAATGGGGATTAGTGAGTTTTAGTTGGTTCTACCTAAGCCACTCACCTGGCTCAGGCTGTGAATGAGTGCATATTCAGGACTGATTTCTATCATGCATAATATTTTTACTGTGAAAGAAATTAATACTGGTAATAATTATTTCACCAAGATGAACATTTATATATTAAAATAAAAATTGTCACAATCTAGAATAAAGAGCACTACAGGAATTCAAGGTACAAATACAAATGTACATGTGTTAAAAACATGAAGACAGCTTCCGTAGACATAAATATGCAAGTCTTATATATACACAAATATGTACAAAAATATAAACGCTCCATGTCAAATTTTGATGCCACATGGAGTTAACAACTCAAAGTGAGCATATGCTGACTTTTACTTGTACAATCGGGATATTTCCAGGGTTCTGCCCAGGATGCCAGGAATGCTGGTCGGCAATTTTTGCCGTGCCCCAACTCCATCTTGATTGGGGGGGGGGGGGGGGGGGGGGGGAGGAGGGGGAGGAGGAGTGCTGAGATACGTTTTCTTTTGTTCAGCAGGGGACATGACAGTGAGCGCTCAATCGCGCGTCTTCCAGTTCTTCCTTTTTTTTTTTTTTTTTTTTTTACACCGGGCGGCACAACCTTCTGAAGTCAAGACAGAGAAACCACTCATTATTTTACCGAATTGTTAAGAAAAAAAATTAAAAATAAAAAGTTTACGCACTAGTCAAACGTATGGCTGGAGAGCGCGGTGGTTTAATTATCTCGGGTTTACAGTATGATATACTTACTATACATCTCGGGTACAAAGTAAACATGCAAAGACCTGGATCATGATCATTATGCGGGCTACTGTGACTTCTTTAACATAAATTGAGATAATGGTCTTCAAAAGCCACGAGGAAAATAAATAATTTCTTCATTGACGTTACGCAGGGGAAAATGGTTCGTAATTTTTTAATCGCATTGAATGCGCATCTATTATCAAAGTCAAAACATGCTTGGGTTATTAAGACATAGCCAAGTGTACTCTTTCTTGGTTTAGGAAGAACGCTGCCATTATTAAGGTCAGACTGGATAACATGAAACTTGATCATTTTGTTCATTATAATTCATGAAACATCGCGCTTAAATAATACCGATCATGTTTGTATACCTAAGTGCGGGATATATGGCCAACATTGATACGATATCATTTAACATATCTGTGCGCGTAGGAAGCTTACTTTTTCAGTTGAGCTGTTTATTATGTATAATTTCACAGAACAGGCAGCCCATTCAATTCATGAGGTAAAAGACTTTCATTCATCTCGAACAAATATTAACAGTTACGTTGGCGATTTACCTTTCTGAAGTCAAGGAGCTTCAAAACGGACCATTTAAATTTAAAATGGGCCTTTAATTTCATTTTGCCGACTAAATGCGTTAGTGAATGGGTGGGAGGACATGTCTTGCGATATGCCCCAGGTCAGTGAACACTATTGGCGCCTCCTTTTTGAAATCATTCTGTGAAGTAAAAAGCAGATAGAGGTTGGCCACGGAATTCTTGCCAAGTTGCACTATATTTTATTAGACACTCGGACTAGTTTGAAGACTAGTTTACGAGTCCGTCTTAATTTACACTTTTTGTGTGCACTAGCGGACTACCGCAAATTCCGAACCCTGTTATAATCTTGTAAGTGCAACACTGAATCTCACCTTAAAATCTGTCAATTGGGCCCTGATTCTTCCGTTTGGCCATCTCTCTGCTAACCGTCTGCACGTCCACTACACTGGGGTCAAAGCATAATCGGAGTGGCTATACACACAGCCGCTGTGCCAATAGTGGGTCAAGTTATTTTATTTGCTCAGCTGTGCCAGTGCACAGTGCAGAGCAGCTGTGCCAATAAGGATGGGCCGTAACATTACTTGCACAGCGGAATATCATATATCATATATCAATACATATATAATGTAGAATATCTGTGTCCAAGCATAATACATGTACAATAGGCGGAATGCTATGACGACAACTGCTGACGATTCCTGCGAATTGGCTATGTCAGGGAGCGGGTCGAAAACTAAAGTTCGCTATTCTGACAGTACCATAAGGGGGTAAGGGGACATATTTAGGGTCATTTATGTTTTGTTTCTTATGGTTTTATTGGACACTGGATGTATTCGTTTTAACTGATCCTTGAAAAAATAGTGCCGTGCGGAAAAAGCACTATCTGGGCTGAGTGGTGGTCGGTGGTTCCGAGTGCTGGTCGACGCCGACCACCACCGACCAGCATTGGCAGAATCCTGATTTCTCTTGATTTGTGTACCATTTTTTAATCCATCTCTCTGTTAGTGAGCATTTGCTCAGTGATGCAGTGATTTCACTCAGTACATGGGTGTGCCATTTCCAGACGGTGATCAGACAGAATGAGCAGTACCCAGACACTCCTTATACTGGGGACAATAAAAGGCCAACCCAAAATGTTAAATTTTGTCAAAAGTCATCATGCCTCAGATGTCTCGGGTCATGCGGGAATGTGCCATTGGCATTCTGGATGCAGGGTTGTCCACCAGAGCGGTCTGCATGCAGTTCCTTGAAGCAGAGCACATTCCAGTTCTGGACTGGCCTGCATATTCGCTGGACATGTCGCCCATAGAGCATCTTTGGGATGTTCTGGATTGACGTGTCCGCGACCGTGTTCCAGTTGTGCGCCAGCTCTGTGTGGCCCTCCGGGAAGAATGGAATAAAATTCCACAGGCCACGATAGACAACCTGATCAACTCTATGTGAAGGGGATGTGTTGCTCTGAGAGACGCAAATGGTAGACACCCAAGATATTGAATATTCAATTTCTTCAACCTGACCCCCAGTGTGTTTAAAGAATTGATCGCATATACACACCTACATCGTTTGATTGTGCAATTCTCCCGCCGATTCCTTGTACAAGATGACAGCCGTGTCTCACGTTTTGCGGTTGGTTCAGCGAGTTACGTTGTGAACTCTAGTGTTGTCTTTAGCTCTGCGGGTGGGACTTGTGCGGAGGAAGTAAAATAATGGGGTCATTCCACTCGCTACCGTGGTGGTTTCAGAGTCGCGCCTTTTCGTGGCTTGATTCCCCCGGGAGTTTCTTGGCCGCGTGACCCCCAATTTAAACCAGGCGCGGCTGCCTCGCGGCACTCAGAGAAATAAGCAACCATTGTAGTCAGTGCTCGTGTTTACACCAGATGCGCTGCGGTCTTTATCAGCAGCATCCCAGAAGCGGGTCGGCGCTCTGCTTCGCGGAGAATACGCGCCGAGTCTATTTCTGCCGCTGGCGAGCCGCAGTCGCGCTGATCTGAATGTAGCAGGGATCCGTTTCCCATAGTTCGACCATATACATGTAGTGCAGTGGTTCCCAAAGTGGGGGGCGCGCCCCCTAGGGGCCCAAAAATTTTCTCATGTGGCAAAGGGGGGCCCAGCAGAGAAAGTTTGGGAACCACTGATGTAGTGGATCCAACTACGTTAGTATTTGTACTAATGGGAATCGCACACCAGATCGTTACAGGAAGTAACTATCAAGGGGAATACGCTTTCAACTCAAAGAAACCAGCCACAAATCTTTGATAACTTACTTTTCAAAGTTGTGATTTTGTTTTATCCAAAACACGGGCACAATTTAGTTTTTTGTTTTTTTTTTTTTTTTATCTATGGTGTTCACAGCTGGACTGTAGTAGGTCCTACAGCACAACAAAGACAGAAATGACATTAAATGCAACTAAAGCAGAAAAAATATCAAAGTATTGAAGGTCGTTGCACAAATATGCCGCTAAAAATGACGAAATATGCGAAATCTGAGCTTGTCGATTTGTATCAGCTGGAAGGACGGACGCTGCGCTGACGTTCCGTGTTCAGTGGAACATGAAGTCGCGTAGGCTACAAGACGCGGAAAAATAGCGTCGCTCACATCACTCTGCAAATGCGCGTCTGGTGGAATCCAGGGGTTTAGGTTATCTACAGTGCGGTGGCGGATGCCGATCAGGACTATATTAAGAGACTGAGGGAGCCCGTTTTTGTTCAAAACCGGACGAAAACTTTTTTCAAATTATTAAAATATGCGATGGGGATTTCAAAAGCCCGTCTCAGATTGGGGCATTAATAAAAAAAATTTAAAAAACTGATCACATTTTGCGATGCATACCAGCCCTGATTAGGCAAGGTAAAGATGGAGCCCATCCTGTTCGTTAAGTTTAAGGTAATTACTTTGAAAAACTGAACACCTGTGTTTGGCAACCTATTTAAGTGCTTACTGGATTTTCCAGTGTCTCATTTAATCAGTTTAAAAATGTTACCCGAAATTGCTTTCAATATGGAATATCAACACTTTAAAATAAAGGGTCTTTCATTGTTCATGGCTCCCTATGTTTTGCGCCTTATAGTGGTGGGAAGGTTTGCGCGTCTTAAGGATCCTGGGAGCTATATCAGCTGGGCCCCTGGTAGGTTTAACCTTGCTGGGCAGGTTCCAGGTGAAAGGCCAGACGAACTGCAACACCTGGCCCTCCAGGTTGGGGGTTGGGCGATGGGCTAATAACCCATCCCTGTAAAGAAACCGTATTACCGAAACCAGACACACTATTCAAATAAGTTATGGGCAGGAAGAAGAGGCTAGACAGGTACCTCCAGACAACGATATTTGTTTTATGGATTATCAGCGCAATATGACATTGGCTGGTGAAAGCTACTCAGAAGCCCGTCAATCGAAGATGTCACTTCTGAAACCCAAGAAAGTATTGGCCATCGGGAATTGGAATGTACGCACAATGTATGCTGTTGGCAAGGCAGCACAAGTCGCCAAAGAAATGCCAGAATATAGCATTGACATATTAGGAATAAGCGAGTGCAGATGGACTGGCTTTGGAAAGATGAAGCTCACCTCAGGGGAAACAGTAATACAGTGGCTCCAATAAGTATTTGTACACTACTTGAAAATTTGACTACATAACAGTTCTTGTATATTCGGCTAAATGCTTGCTATTGTGTGTAAAAGTGATTAAAATATTTGATGATCAATATTTTTTAAACAAATATTTAATGTGAAAATGGCATATTTGGTCAGAAAGGCGATTATCTGACCCAATAAGTATCTGTACAGTTCCATCAGTGAGTTACAAAACTTATAATACTCACCCAAAATTGAGATGTTTACAGGAAATGGTTGACTCACTTGGTCTGATTTGGTCAAGCGTGACCATACTGGACACTCCCTCTGTACACAGACTGGCCTATCTAAATGGCCTGACCATGCCCGTAATGTATTCCTGTGATATATGGCTAAGACAGGCGAGATACCTCGTCGAATGCGGGAGCAAATCATTCAGCTTCATAAAGAAGGCCACAGCACCAGACAAATTGGAACTCTGCTATCGTTACGCCACACGACCATGCAGTACATCATCAAGAAGTACAAACAGTCTGAACGCATAGCCAATGCAGCCAGGAAAGGACGTCCCAGGAAGACCAGCCAGCGCACTGACCGGTACATCTCCCTGCTGAGAGAGACTGTCCTCGGCCTCCAGTCTTGCCACCAAAGTGGAGGAAGCAACTGGAAGCCATGTTTGTGCCCAGGCCATCCGTAGCCGGCTCCATGAAGTACAGTAGTGTACAAATACTTATTGGAGCCACTGTAAATCCTTATTTTTTGAAGATTGGTTTGAGAGGAATATATGGTCTATAGTTGACTTGATGGACACGAATGGCAATTTCTTAACTTATGAACAATTCTGTATGAAATATACAGTGGCTCCAATAAGTACACTACTGTACTTCATGGAGCCGGCTACAAATGGCCATGGATAAACCATGGATAACTGAAAGATCTTTGTCACGCATCGATGAAAGGAAGCAAGTTAAACAACAGCAATTAGAAGGAGTCAGGTCTGCGACACTACAACAACAGCAGAGGGAAAAGTATAGAACGATAGATAAGTCAAGTCAAGCTTTAGAGCCGACGAGAGCTTGGTTAGAAAATCAGATGGATATTGCTCAAAGGGCAGCTGACCAAGGAAATATGAAGACCCTGTAGGAGACCATAAGCGGAGTTTGTAATAAGCGACACAGTAATGTGGCAGTCAAGGATAAGTCGAATAACATCATAACTAAAGAAAGCCAAAGGTTGGAGAGATGGAAAGAGCATTTTGAAGACATCCTCAATCGCGATCCACCTGAGAATCCTATGGAAGACTCAATTATCCCTATGCCCATTATTGAAGGCATAAGCACAGACCCAATTAGTTCGGAGGAAGTGAGGCTCATAATTCTCCCTCTTAGAGAAGGAAAGGCTGGTGGTGTTGACAGCGTTGTAGCTGAGCTGAAGGCTGACGTGGAAACATTTGCTCGAAAGCTACACGAATTAATCCAAATCATCTGGGAGGAGGAATTGGTACCGGACGAGTGGCTCAAAGGTCTAATTATAAAGATACCAAAGAAAGGCGATCTAGGTGACTGCAATAGCTGGAGAGGTATTACTCTGCTGGTTATTGCCAGCAAGGTCCTTGGCAAGATTATCATCAGGCGAATGAAGGAAGGAACCACAATACGACTGAGACCCGAGCAAGCAGGGTTCCTGGAGGGGCGAAATGCCACCGAACAAATCTTTATACTGCGGAACATCATAGAGCAGGCGTGTGAATGGCAGTCCCCACTGTTAGTCAATTTCATCGACTTTGAAAAGGCCTTCGACTTGCTGCACCGAAACAGCCTTTGGATCATCATGAGAGCGTATGGAATACCAGAGAAATTGATTAACATCAAACTACTGTACAACAATGCCGAGTGTGCTGTCCTCGATAAAGGTTTAACGTCCGAGTGGTTCCAAGTTAAGATGGAGTGAAGCAAGGCTGTGTGATGTCAGGGTTTTTTACGTTGCCACATTTACACTCGTTTCATGAAACTTTATTTTGTGGTCACTTCGACTGAGTAACCATAAGAGTACATTATAAAACAGTGCTTCCCATTCTTAATTGCGATTGGCTGAGCCATGTTCCATGCCGGCATAAAATCAGTGTAACCCACTGTCTTTTGAGGCAGACCGCAGCACAAAGTATCCCTGCGCCCCTGGTCTAGCAACCAACTACTCTGTGCTCAACTGACTCGTTAGGTTACGTCTGTTTCAAGACTTTTAGCTCTCTATGTCAGTGTTAGCGAAGTTTAGCCTTTTAACCTGCTAACCAGTTGGATATCTACCTAGCTAGCTATAGCATTATAGAGTTCGATATCACTTTAGCTTGTTAGCTACATTGCTGACTAGTTCGCTATTTTGGCATGAGCGATAAATTGTTGATTTTTTTTTTTTTCTTGTATGTTCATTTTATGGGCTATGTGTAGGGCACCCACATCTATTGTAGTGAACGCTAGCTAGTTGACAAGCTGGCTAGGCAAACTAATGCACAACTCAACATATTTTCCTGGACACCGGCAAATGAGGAGGACAAAAGTCAATTTTGTTCCCTACTCTCGCTGCTGGTTGTAATGATTTTGCCAATCGGAGTGAGTTGAGAACAAGGAAACTCTAAAAGTGAAACAAACGTTAAATTATTTAACGGGGCCTTTGGGAGACATTCCAAATAGCCTGCTTTCATAGTATATCGAGATTAACAAGCCCAAATATCCCAATGTGACATGATAATGGCGCTAGATGAAAAAGCAATCTTAGCGTCTGTGTTGCTTGCCAACCATTCTGTCCACTCGATCTTGCTTGGTGGAAGAACAAATAGTTCTCAATTTTTTTGTTGCATTATTACCAATATAAATGGTTGATTTTTTTTTCCTTGTGTGTTTATTTAATGGGCTATATGTAGTGTAACTGTTTTATAAAAGCAATAAGCCCCTTGAAGCAGTGGGCTACAGTGATTTTTTTATTTTTTTTTTTTAACTGTGGAGGGGCGAAGTTGTTCCGCCGTTATAAAATCACTGTAACCCACTGCTTCTCGGGTCTTATTCCTTTATTAACTAACTTGGCTAACTTGCGTTTCTTTTGCTCAGTATAAATAGGCCTACAGACACTTTGTCAGTGATCACATTTTGACAATGGCAGATCTTCTATTGTTGGAGGAATAAGCTTCTGTCCGACGTGAGAGGCGCAGAGAAGATCTCCTCCGGGAAAGTGACGAGTGGCTGCTCGTTTTGTGTGGCACCCAAAAAATGCCATGGAGTAATATTAATAAAAGTACAATGAAAAGTGATCTTTGCAGACTGTATTTTAACATAATTGCCGTCATGCAGCTCCGATGGAGGCGGTCGGGACTCATCCGTGTCCCCACCGCCGCGTATTCCCACAATGCAGGGGGAGCCCATCAGTGCTGCCACACGCTCCTCGAATGGTGACAGCTGGAGGTTTGAGTCTAGTTGGCCTCCACCGGTCTGTGCGCTGCTGCGCCTGAGTGCCGCAACCCGTTTTTTGGTGGCGATCTTAAAATCTGACTTTTTTTTTTTTTTTTTTTTAACGTGCATGTAAAGCATTTGGATTGTCAGTTATGTAGGCTATATAACATGAAATATCATGGATCTATTAGTTGAAATTAATGAATTAAACCAATTCACTCTGGTTTTCCACCTCAACGGTGTTTACCGCAGCAGCAATAGTTTTCTGAACTGCAGCCTTCTGGGCTCCCTTTATGCCACTCTTAAGGCTTCCAAATAAAATTATTTTGTTTTTCTCCACCTCGTATGTGATAATTTATATTTCTTCCTCAGTGAAGTTCTGTCTTCTTTGCCGTCTTTCCAGAGTCCATGTTGTAAAGTGGGCAGGACTATGCCTCCCGGGGCATGAATTTATAGGGGCGTTTCATGTAAATTATGATTGTTTCAGCCGCCAGATTTATCAACGGCACGGCAGTTCTACATTGAAATCATCGACGTGCACACTAAGTAAATCAGACGTGACACCTGGCGAAAGCTGATATTTACACCAGAATCTACACCAGATCCTACGCAAGTTTGATAGATGGGGGGCCATGGACACTTGTCAAAATGTGACTTAAGATTGTGAAACGGGCCCGTAATTTACTGACATGGCTTAAGTCTAGTCCTGGACTATGTATGGAGATTTTCTATTTAGTCTTGGATTAAGCTTAATCTGTGTCTGTGAAAGTGGCCCCACGACTTCAAAGTGAAATACACCCAATTTAGACAAATTCTCAGCTTACCAAAATTCTTCCATTGCAATTGAGGATGGAAAAAAAACTGCATACACAGGGGATCGCTGCTGTTGCGTAATACTGGCAGTGCTGAATCCAGACTGGCATGAAAGTCGGAATGTTTTTTTTTTTTTTTCCCCCTCTCGGCTTGATACATATTGGGTGAAAATGCAGAAAACCAAATGTGCACTACCCTGGAATGTGTGGGAAAGATGTGCATTCTAATTGCTTTTAGAGTAGTTGATTATTTGTTAATCATGATGTGATGTGTTTGACGTGTGATTCGCAGAAGTCTCTAAGACATCTCCAAACACAGCCGTACCCCCTGCCAAGCCCGGACCGCACTCTGCCCCCTCTGCGTACTTCCCAGGCTGAGAGTGGAGGAGCTGCTGACGGGTCCAACTCGCACGCCCTCCTGCACCTGCCTGGCTGCTGAGGAGCCGCCAACGAACTCTGTCCTCTGGCCAACCACTGTTTGAAACCACTCGTCTGTCCTCTAAATGTTTTTAAAGTATGCAGTGTTTTAAATTATTAAACAAGTGTTTTCCAAGTGATTATTCAATCATTTTTGCTGCTTGATTGGTTTTCCCAATGAAATTATTTGGTTGGTTTGAAAAGTACCAGTAATGCTGAACTTCATAAAAATTCATAAATGCATGCGTGTCTGCTGATTAGTGTGATCACCAATGCATCGATTTTAAGGAGGCAACCAACAAAGCACTTGGGCATGCGCAGAAACCATTGTGCGAGTCACTAATGGTCATCAAACTCTTACTGCAAATATTTGAGTGAAAAGCCGGTTCCAACTTAAGCTGCCTTCTGTTTACATTTTCAGTTTTTTCTCATGGCAAACGTTTACGTTAATGACACCTGGGCCAATGTCCCGACGATTATGGATATTTATGATTGAATATGGTGCATTCCCTGCATTTGCAGTTTTAAGCAAGGGAAAACTTGACCACTAAAAGCTGTATCCAAATAGAAGTAGATGTAGCTTTATTCATCTTCTGGAAGATTATTTTTGCAGTGTAAAATATGTATATATATTTCTACTGGAGTGAAATGAATCAATGAAACTGATGTGAGTGTATATGTATATTTGTTCAGATTCACAAAAATGAAAGTAAAGTTTTTTCCAAATAAGTCCAGTGTCACACTTTACTTTGGAGCTTTGAAGGTCCTGCTGTACTTAACAATTCACATCCACACAACTAAGGCCAATTACATTGTTGTTGCATTACTAGTTGTAACAGGTGTTACACTGCATTTTTGTTACATTATGCATTTACTATCGTATGCATAATGTAACAATACGACACATAGTGTAACATTTTTACTAACGCATGTTGCTACAATTTTTGACGCATAGTGTAACAATATTTTTTAACGCATAATGTTACAAGTCCTGAACACTTCCTACAGGATTTTCATTAAAAAAAATCGACATGGTCAGGTCGTCCCAAAAATGCCCCAGTTCAGAACTTGCGCTGTTGCTGATAGCTGACTCTGCTGCATGGATTTTAACATTAATTTTTAGGTGACCTCAGTGAGCTTATGTCGTGTTGTGGCGTCCGTCGTCCATACACATGGTCAACATTGCAAAGCGGCGCGTTTTGTTATCCTTTGGACCCTTGATTTGGACCTTGACTTCTGATTTTTGCTGTGTGTATGAGTCTAGGCAATAGGAGAAATACCAGAAATCAAGTGGCTCTAGGACCCTTATTCTCTAAGCTATACTTTTGGTATTTGGTTTGCGGGGGCATCTAAACGTACATAATACCAAAAAATTAGCTTGGTTTGTTGTGTTTCTTGACACTAGGGGGCAAATTGTGATAAATTTAAGCCTATCTGAGTGCATCAAAGCATACCAGTCTCTTTTCTGGTCAATATCAGGCTCTACATGTAATTTGCTCTGTGTAGGCATACACAACACCATTTTATACTGTCATCTTTCATACCCGGCTCAAGCTCCGGGTCGATGGATCTGCATGAATTGCCATCCCTTGCAGTTCCAGTCACAAAATCATCTGAGATTAGCACATGGTGGACCATTTTAATTTGACTCCTCTTAATGCCAAAAGACGAGTTTGTAGGTAAGATGCCATAAGACTGAGTCATAATACCACTGCGACTAACCGGGTCTTACATTTTTGGAAAGCGCTTGTCTTTGAGATTAATTTAAGGCTACTCACATCCCCCAAAAATCTTTTAATCAAAATGAGGGGGGTGAGTATGGGCTTATTTTTTCACCCAATGCATGCTCCAAAACCAAAAATCAACAGTGCACTTGGAATAACACCCCTTAAGTACTTAAGTTTTGAAAATAGTCCCAAATTAAAGGGTAAGACATATACAAATAATGTATGCATTGCTAATATTTGGGCAGTCGCAACAGAACAATTCTGCTTTCCCACCATACCATTTACTGACTTTGGATGCCCCTAACGATGATGCAGGAAATCGGTAAGTGCCAGCTTTGCCGCCCAAGTGAGGTCATCTGCACGCCATCCTGATATTAATGCACATGATTACAGCATCCATAGTAATCAACTTGAGTTGTCTTCTACTTTCACTTTCAATGGTTTATGCCTGTTCAAGCCTATGTCATAGGCCTATTATACTTGATTCTGCATTGGTAAGGAACAAGTACAGAGAATGAACACTAAGGACGCTTTGAACATGTCTTATTCTCCTATTCACAGAATTCTGAAAATTGTACTAGTATATTAACAATCCTATTGAATTTGGCCCTCATAGGTGCTTCTGCTTTTGTAGGAGTCTTAAGTTCAATGTAATTTTAGGCCTTGCCAATTCCTAAAGGCCTACTAGCAGGGATCCAGAAAAAGAGGGGGCTGACCCTGCTTTTGGATTGAAATTCATGGTCAGTTTCAAAGAATTCCTTCACCTGGTCAAATTCAAAGAATTTTCACCAAATGGAGGGGCGTGGCAGGGTCAACCCTTTTGTATCCAAGCCCGACTAAGTAGGCCTTATGCCTGTGAACTTGGTCCCATTGAACAGTGTAATATCAATAGAGTCTGCTCTGCTTGATTCTAGAGTCGCATTCCGCAGTCATGCTGTCAATTAAGGCTTCTCGTGGGATGGTATTCTGCACGCCAGTCCTCAGTAACACAGTCCGAGGGAAAAGACTGCTCTCCTCCAGCAACTTTGTCGTTGTTGCTGCTGCAGAAAACCATCACTTCGAGTGATGAACACTATTCAGAAACAACCCTGTCCTACCAGTTTAGTGTCCCTGAGTGAGCCGTGCCCATTCCGTCATCCAAAAACCATCGTCACACAGGAGGGGCAGGGAACAGCCAATATTAAAAACACAATTGGGAAATGACAAAAATATAATACCATTGCAATAGTGCCTTTGGACAGACCTTTCTTTCAATATATACTCCTTTATATATATATATATATATATACACTCAACAAAAATATAAACGCAACACTTCTGTTTTTGCTCCCATTTGTCATGAGATGGACTCAAAGATCTAAAATTCATTCCAGATACACAATATTACCATTTCTCTCAAACATTGTTCACAAATCTGTCTAAATGTGTGATAGTGAGCACTTTTGCATTGCTGAGACAATCCATCCCACCTCACAGGTGTGCCACATCAAGATGCTCATCAGACACCATGATTAGTGCACAGGTGTACCTTAGACTGTCCACAATAAAAGGCCACCCTGAAATGTGCAGTTTTTGCTTTATTGGGGGCCTGGGGACTCAGAACCAGTCAGTATCTGGTGTGACCACCATTTGCCTCATGCAGTGCAACACATCTTCTTTGCATAGAGTTTATCAGATTGTAAATTGTGGCCTGTGGAATATTGGTCCACTCCTCTTCAATGGCTGTACGAAGTTGCTGGATATTAGTGGGAACTGGTACGCGCTGTCATATACGTCGGTCAAGCTCATCCCAAACATGCTCAATGGGTGACAAGTCTGGTGAGTATGCTGGCCATGCAAGAACTGGGACATTTTCAGCTTCCAAGAATTGTGTACAGATCCTTGCAATATGGGGCCGTGCATTATCTTGCTGAAAGATGAGGTGATGTTCATGGATGTATGGCACAACAATGGGCCTCAGGATCTCATCACGGTATATGCATTCAAAATGCAATCAATAAAATGCACCTGTGTTCTTCGTGCATAACAGATGCCTGCCCATACCATAACCCCACCACCACCATGGGCCACTCGATCCACAACATTGACATCAGCAAAGCGCTCACCCACACGACGCCATACACGCTGTCTGCCATCTGCCCTGAACAATGTAAACCGAGATTCATCCGTGAAGAGAACACCTCTCCAACGTGCCAGACGCCATCAAATGTGAGCATTTGCCCACTCAAGTCTGTTATGGCGACGATCTGGAGTCAGGTTAAGACCCCGATGAGGACGACGAGCATGCAGTTGAGCTTCCCTGAGATGGTTTCTGACAGTTTGGGCAGAAATTCTTTGGTTATGCAAACCAATTGTTTCAGCAGCTGTCTGAGTAGCTGGTCTCAGACGATCTTGGAGGTGAACCTGCTGGATGTGGAGGTCCTGGGCTGGTGTGGTTACACGTGGTCTGCGGTTGTGAGGCCGGTTGGATGTACTGCCATATTCTCTGAAACGCCTTTGGAGATGGCTTATGGTGGAGAAATGAACATTCAATGCCCGAGCAACAGATCTGGTTGACATTCCTGCTGTCAGCATGCCAATTGCACGCTCCCTCAATGCTTGCGCCATCTGTGGCATTTTGCTGTGAGACAAAACTGTACATTTCAGAGTGGCCTTTTATTGTGGGCAGTATAAGGTACACCAGTGCACTAATCATGGTGTCTGATGAGCATCTTGATGCGGCACACCTGTGAGGTGGGATGGATTGTCTCAGCAAAGCAAAAGTGCTCACTATCACACATTTAGACAGATTTGTGAACAATGTTTGAGAGAAATGGTAATATTGTGTATCTGGAATGAAATTTAGATCTTGGAGTCCATCTCACGACAAATGGGAGCAAAAACAGAAGTGCTGCGTTTATATTTTTGTTGGGTGTGTGTGTGTGTGTACATACATACATACATACATACATACATACATACATAATAAACAAACTAAAAGTGGTACATTGTTCTTCTTGATGGGCGTACTTGCCGTGTCCATTAACAGCGGTGTGCGTGAGGTCAGCACTGGCAGCACACTGGTGTCAGTCAGATGGTGTCCTGCAGCAGCGGCTCCTTTGCCTCCCCGGGGGGCTGGAGGGGTGTGTGTGAGGTCAGCGTGGACCGCACACACACTGCAGAAGGTCACACGTTGGTGTCCTGCAGCACTGGCTCCTTGGCCTGGGGGCTGTGCGGGTGCCCGCGAGGAGAGCTGTGCTTCTTCCAGCTGCCCGAGCGTATGCAAGCCAGACTAAGTAGGCCCATGCCTGCGAACTTGGTCCCATTGAACAGTGTAATATCAATAGAATATATGACTTTGGCACTAGTTACCACCATAGGCCAAGTCAATTTGTGGGATTTAACATCCCTGGGTAATGCTATTAGTACTATTGGTGAGGCTTATTAAATATTAATGAGCACTCACCATTGCCAATTTCCAAACTTGACACAGCCAATCAGAATAATTCATGGGACACGTGGCTACCTACGGTCGTATCCCGTACGTTCCTTCCGTAAAATGGCTATAGGGACATGAAATGGTGGTAGCTGAGAGAATAGGACTAAGAAATAGATAAGAATGATCAGATTCTGCTTTGCTCTTTGGATATCCCATTGGCTTTGGCACCAAAATCATGAGGCAATGGGTACAAAATCATCGATGATGCATGTGGGTGGTCAACAATGTAGTTTGCGTTGAAACAATTTAAGTCAATGGCACATGTTCTAAAGCTCACCGTACCACACAAGGAACTTACAAGTTCTCCTAAATTGTGCGGAATTGTGCTGGTGAGACAATAACCATGTCAACCCTCTTCAAAACAAAGAAAACCACAACTTTTTTTCCTGGATTTAAAGATCAGCCCCTGGTGAGGGTTTACATGTGTAAATATTCATGAGCCCGACAAAATGTAAAATTGATCCCTATTCCTGTTTTGAGTTGTTGATGCATTTCTTTTTAGTCTAATTTGTGGCTTGGTATGGTGTCGTTACATAATGCGTTGAAGAGGTTGTAACATTATGCGTTAGTAAAATGTTACACTATGCGTCATATTGTTACATTACGCATACGATAGTTGATGTGTAATGTAACAAAAACAGTGTAACAGCTGTTACATTGTGCGTCGTTGTCACATTACTAGTTCTGACAAGGCCCCATAGTCATTCTCCAGTTCTGGCATCACATCAAATCCTGGTAAATTCAATCATAAATTACCCTTGCTGTTGAATGTTCTCAAAATTACTAATGGAATATTTCGGCAGGGAATACATGGTTTACGGTCAATGAAGTAATGTCATTTTCACAAAATTCGAATGTATGAAAAACCATTTGGAAAAGTAATGACTTATGGGGGACAACAAATCTCCAATCAGACATTTCACTGAAATTAACTGACCTTCAGCACTGATTAAAACTTAAGCAGGAGTCCCATCCTGCTTTAAACAGAACTGTCACACTGGTCAAGTTTTGCACAAGAGTCATAGCCAAGCAAGTAATCAACCAACAACTGCTAGCAGGTTCAATACAATAAAATATTTCATTTTATTGGAATACATTTTTACTTTTATTTACAAGAGCGCTTCAGTCAAAGTATTTCAGTTTTGAAATTTAAAAGGCAGCAAAACAATCCACAGTACATGAATGAAAAAGAACCTGTATACAGTAACTTACGCCATCACAATATATTACAAGAAATGCATTTTTAAATAAAACTGCACAATACTATACATCTTCAGATAAATTCACAACTCAAAATCCAGAATGCAACTTGTTTCAGGTATTTGGTAATTAGCATGTTTTTACATAACATGTCGATGCAAGTTCTTGAAGGCCACTGATAAAATACATCTTCCATTCTTCAAAAGCTTCGCTACTTGTCAGATTGGTTTTGAGGTCCTTAATGTGGATGTTTTAAAAGGCAAATGACACTAAAGTTATGCTCCTGAACAGTTTGCAGTAATTACATCAGGTTCAACAGTACACAACTTGGCCATAAACACTTTGACACTTTAATTAGGAAAAATGGTTATATTTCAACCCATTAAATTTCCATTTTCTTCAGGTAGCTGATTGATCTCAGCGAGGTCCAATCAGACAGACCAATCCTCTTACCACAACCGAAGCTGGAGCCTATCCCTACTACTGTCAAACAGCAGGGCAGAGGACCCAAAGAGAATTACTGCAATAACAAAGTTCACTGAAATGGTTGTGGAAAATATACTGGCAACTGCGATATGAGTACCTACATGAAGGTGCGTAACAATTACAGCTTGCACGAGTCCGCTCTGCTTGATTCTAGAGCTGCATTCCGCAGTCATGCTGTCAATTAAGGCTTCTCGTGGGATGGTGTTCTGCACGTCAGTCCTCAGTAACACAGTCCGAGGGAAAAGACTGCTCTCCTCCAGCAACTTTGTCGTTGTTGCTGCTGCAGAAAACCATCACTTCGAGTGATGAACACTATTCAGAAACAACCCTGTCCTACCAGGTTAGTGTCCCTGAGTGAGCTGTGCCCATTCCGTCATCCAAAAACCATCGTCACACAGGAGGGGCGAGGAACAGCCAATATTAAAAACACAATTGGGAAATGACAAAAATATAATACCATTGCAATAGTGCCTTTGGACATACCTTTCTTTCAATATATACTCCTTTATATATGTATAAACAAACTAAAAGTGGTACACTGTTCTTCTTTATAGGCGTACTTGCCGTGTCCATTAACAGCGGTGTGCGTGAGGTCAGCACTGGCAGCACACTGGTGTCAGTCAGACGGTGTCCTGCAGCAGCGGCTCCTTTGCCTCCCCGGGGGGCTGGAGGGGTGTGTGTGAGGTCGGCGTGGGCCGCACACACACTGCAGAAGGTCACACGTTGGTGTCCTGCAGCAGTGGCTCCTTGGCCTCCCCGGGGGGCTGGGGGCTGTGCGGGTGCCCGTGAGGAGAGCTGTGCTTCTTCCAGCTGCCCGAACGCCCCGGGCCCAGGTGACTGTGCTCAGGGATGAAGAGTGCCACCAGCAGGGCCAGCAGCACTGAGCACGCTCCAAACAGGAAGGGCGGGCCCGGAATAATGGCGCTCTGAAAAAAAAAAAGGGGGGGGGGGGGGGGGTGGGGAGAGGTAGAATAAGAGTGACCCTCCTGAGGTGAAAATGTCACATTTTACCGCCAGAAATAATTACTGCATTAGTGCCTTCAGTGTTGCTTTAAGGCGCCTTCACACACGGTATGATTGTTCAGTACCGCGATGCAGTACGATTTTCCCCCCCTCCCCTCCCCGCTGGCCAGCTTTCACACCAGCAATGAACCAGAGTATGGTTCATTTTATCAAAATCCTGATAGTCAGTAGCAGTATGCACCTAGCTGGTTTTTAAATGGATAAATATACAGAAAGAAGCAGCAGCTACAGAAATGTATTTTTTTCTTCACCAAAACTGCCAGACTTCTGCACCACATTCTGCACTTTTAAAATACTGCAGCCCCACTTTCTTTAGTTTGTCACAGTACTGTTCAATTTTTCTGCAATAACCATGCAAATTTGAATACTCACAAATTATTCCAGAAATCTGAGTTCTTACGAGTAGTATCCAGTTGTGATTGTACCTTTTTTCGTCTGCCCAAATTTTGAGCAAGCATTTCATTTCATCAGCCCAAATTTCGAGTGAGCACTTAATTTCTTCATTTGACCACTGACATCCTTTTGCCGCAAAGTGGGTCAGAAGAAAACACTCAAAACGTTAAGATGTCCCGAAACAGTAATCTTCCGTGTTAAAGTACAGATGAACTGTGCCTGAGACCACCTCTTCCGAGTGGACTTGTGTTCACACTTAACAAATATAGCAGACTTTAAGGTCAAGTGTACTCGGATCCGTGCCTTAGTCCCTAGTGTGAAAGCACCCTTAGATCTGAGACACACTGACACCGATTCATTTTCTATGAGTTACATGTAAAAGAACATTTTCACGTGGGTACACATGCTACACCTGCCTGCACACTCGTCTGTAAAATGTGAACAGAACCTGAGGGTGCTGCGATAGACACGGGGTCAAGGTGATGAGTGACACACACCTGCTGTACCACCTGAGGCGGGTGCTGTGCTTCTGTGCTGGTGGCCGGCACCTCGTCCAGCTCCACGTGAAAGATGTAGAAGATGAAGCCGTACAGCGCCGGGCCCAGACCGTTGCAGAGGCCACGGATACCAGTGATCATGCCCTGTCCCACACCTGCACACCACAGCACAAGCACAGGGCAACAGTCTCATCTCATCCTGCGCCACACACTGCACCCACAGAACCCAAACCAGAACCCGGGACCTGCAGGCCCTGCTCGCCTATTATACTCAGTGTTCATGATCCCACCATGAGAAAGAAACTGGGAAAACAGTATCCACACAGGAATTACACAATCCAATCAAACGCTCACAAAAGGAACATAAAAGCTCATCTTACATTTTCCAAAAAGTTCATTGATAGCATTATCCCAAAATGCTTAGGGGTTGAGTATTCTAAGGATTCATGGGTCAGACTACATCAGGCATGAGGGTAACAGTGTTCCACAAGAACAGTATACCATTCTGCTCTAAGAGAAAACCAGGAAGAAGTACGCACGGTCATCAGTTTTTTTTATCTGAAGCAGAAGTGCAAATGGGTAATGTAGTCAAACTAAATTCAAAGCACAAGAGCAAGTCAACCTATGACTGGATTAGAAAAAATGAATAAATAAACAAGAGATATTGCAGAGCCGAGTACAAGTCCCACTTAGAATCCCTTTGATATGTAGAAGCAGGACCTTACAGGGGCTGAGCTGAACACCAAAACCCCTCAACATGGCTGAATTAGTGTCACTCTGCGGAAAAAGGGCCAAAATTCTTCTTCCAGAAAGGTAAGCAGTGAATGCCCACGAGCCAAATAGGATATTTTACTTCCCAGGATAGTTGCCCAAATTGCAGAGTAAAGAATAGTAATTGGAAATAGACTCAATAACTAATTTTTTCCCCTTTTCCAACAAGGGAAGTATAACCAAATAGAGGAAGCAAAAAGCAAGACATCTGTGGGAACTTCCTCAGTGCAAAACCACAGGACCGCACTTCTAGAAAAAAAATGCAACTAATACTGCTCCGCAATGAAGGCAAAATTATGGCAATTTCAAAAAATCTGTGATTTAATTTTTTAATGATTTTTTTTTTTTTTTGCACAATAGAAGAAGAGACAGAGGGAGGCTGAGGCAGGTGCTGACCTTGCTGGTCGGGGTCTGCGGTGCGGGACACCAGTGCACTGATGGCAGGGAAGGTGATGCTGGACATGGCCGCCACGGCTCCCGCTGCCCACACCATCCTACAGCACAGAGGGACCCTCGTCTGCGTCAGGAGGAGCATCATACCAGCATCACTCAAACACATGGGAGAACTGACCACACCTACCAGGGCTCTGATCCAAAACCGTACCAGGCCAACTGCAGAATCTGGAACCCGAGACCTAGTAAGATAGTGTTCTTGTTCCCGATGGAACGCATCAGTAAACTCAACACTACAGTCTGTAAGAAGAAGGAAAAATGTCTTTATTAATGTCTGATAAAGTGAGAAAAATGAACCAGACAATCTGACAGTCCTTAATAGGATTCACTAACCTGTGCAATGATAGAGAGCAATCCTAGGACAGCTATAAATGCAGCCACACTTTCTGAAGAAAACCCCATGATCTGCAAGAAAAACACGTGCAATAATTTCTGCAAATACTGAGGAAACCCTGATATCAAAGGTGATACAAAATAAAAATGACAAAAGCCAGCTTTTTTTCAGGAAAATGCACACCCATTAAATTTCGCTTACAGCCGAATGCGATTATGTTGCAGAAAACAACACGAGACCAGGGACTGACAGATACGGCTATAACTTCACACTGTTGCAGGACTTTGTGTTCTCGCTAGCAATGTAAAAAGCTCCAGGCTATATTTCTGGCCTGGGAGGCTGAATGTAGGCATGTACAGTACGTCCCTGAATGAGCACTCCTCTCGCACGGCCGTGGTCACGTGAGCCTATAACGGGCAGGTGTGGCAGCATCAGTGAAGACAGACCTGTCTCAGGTAGAGGAAGAAGCTGGAGTACTGGCCAGCCTCGGGGAGATAGGACAGGAACACTGTTATACAGATGAGCAGCACCGTGGAGTCCTGGCCCACCTTCCTCAGGGACTGCAGCAGCAGGGGACAGCAGAGAGCAGCCAAACCACCGCAGTTTACTCTCATACCATCACCACACGTACAGCATGTTAGCTGGGCTCAGAGGCTCCGTGACAGCCAGTATTGCCAACGGTTTTAATTCCATAGTCGCCAATTTTCATCACTCTTTTCTCAAAGGTCCAATTTTCTATTATCGCGAAACTCATTCATGTACTGTGCAGCCTTACAAAGCCCATTTCACAAACAGCTTGGACAGTACTGAGGAAACATTTTTTTTATCTTCACAATGAAAGAAAATCTATTCATATCACCGCAACAGGAAATCTTAAGCACAAGAGATTTCAAGGGTACATTTGGCAAACCCCATTGAGGTTCAATCATGTAAAATATTTAAATACACTCAGTGTAAAGCGAAACAAGAGTTCAGCCACAACAGCGGACTCATACAGTTTTTAAAAATACCTCCTGGTGTGGCTCAGGTTATTACAAACTCCAAAAAACCACAAAACTTCAAAGCAGAGGAAAAAAAAAGATGTTTTCTCAGAAATGGGCGTGATGCAATTATGGGGAAACGACTAGAAGGAGAAGTGAGACTGAGCGGAGGGCAGAAGTGCAGCACCTGAGATAGACCCTGAGGGGCAGCCATGTCAAGTGTGTGCGTGTGCATGCTGACGCGTGTAATGATGGCTCCCTCAGGGCCTGCAGAGCTACACTGAGCTGCACCACTCCCACTCAGCACCAAACCCACATCATGTGTGACACTATACACAAAGCCACCTGACTCTGCAAATCACCAGCATGTCCAGCACTTTAGAACTGCTCAAAAGCCCCTTTTTATGCCATTTAGTAACAGGGAACTACTCCACAAATCATTCTTTTTATTCAGTGTGACTGGACAATGGACTGCTGGCACACAGGAGCATTTCCATCTTGGAGTGATGTTCTATGTCCCTGAAATGAGAACAGACCCTTTGGTAGTTATCTGTTGGAGCTGTTAATACTACAATTAGTCCAAAATGCTGCAGCCAGGCTCTTAACTGGTTCAAACCAGAGGGACCATATCACTCCAATTCTGGCCCCTCTACGCTGGCTTCCAGTACACCTCGGGATTAATTCTAAGGCCCATATTCAGAAACGACAGTCACACTCACCCTCGACTCACCATATAGTGAGTACGATTGAAATGTAACTGGAGTGTGAGAAAGAGATCAACCAACCACTAACCGAGGGAGCGGTCCCAGTCCTCGCCAGGTGATATTCTTAAACGCCACTCGAGCATAACTGACAGTAGTGGGCACTGGGTACCACAGGTGGTGCGTCGGCTGCTGCAAAGGGACGTTCAATCCTCACCCTTAAGTGCTGAATGACCTAAACCTGTCGCAGTTTACTTTTCTTGATTATAAAGTTTCTCAGACTAATTGGTAAAACGACAATGAAATGTATTTTAATAGCGTTGTTATACATTGCTTCACAAAATTGAAGCGTTTCTTTCGCACATAAATGACAACATAAAATATCAGCATGTCTTCATAAATTCTGTGTTCGAGTGGCTCGCGAAAGGTGCAGGACAGCCCGCGAGGCTCACTAAGCAACAAGCTGTGAAACGTGCTGGACATTTTCGTGTACATTCAGTGATTAAGAATGTAGAAAAGAATGGATTCTATTGACTTACAGCTACACGAACCTCGCAGTCCCATCCACACGAGCCGCTGAGCGCAGAATTTTCCAACCCATCAGTAAAAAAAAAGCGTGAGAAATCCGAATGCGTGAGAGTTGACAGATATGCGTCATTAATGAAAACTGGCCACACCTGATAATGTTGAGTTTTCGGAGTTTCGGCAATGGTAATTCAATGAATTGAAAACCGCAATAATTATCAGTACTGTTTCTAACTGCGGTTAAGCCATCACGATTTCACAACTTAACAAGAAGAACTTACGACACATGACAATCATTAGGATTTTTGGAGTAAGTAAATAAAAGTAAATTATTCAAGTAAATATTATTATTCAAGTGAATAAAATTTTATTAAATGATTGAAAACAGGTCATGTCCGATCATTATTTTTAAGGGATGGTTTTGAGCTTCCCTATTGCCAGTTCACCAGTAGCCACTGGTGGGAACACAAATGCTAACCTTGAGTTTACCTCAGTGCAGTTCGTAAACATTGAAACCAGGTGGTCAGTCAGCAAGTTACCGGCATCGTTATCATCATTATAGTTAAAATTTGCGTAGTTGCGATTGCGACGAGCTCGTGGCTGTAAATGATCCAGAGTTTCTAAATGTTTGTAACCACCTGAAAGCCATGATTACGTAATACCGGCACAAGTTAGTGCGGCTCAAGGGAGGTGTTCCCTGCACTCAACCTTCACTCAGAAAGAGACACTATTTTCAGTGTGAGTGAGCTCTCTGAAAGCAAATGAGTGTTAGGACAACATCTGACTCGTTTAGTATAACCTGACACTAAGTTTTAGTACTCACTCACACTCAATTAGTGAGTGTCGTTTCTGAATACGGGCCTAAGATTCAGCTTTTTGTATGGAATGCCCTGAATGGTGAGGCCCCCTCCTACATTTCAGACTTCTTGACTCCTCATATACCCTGTAGGTCCCTTAGATCCTCACACGTGGGCCTTCTGGCTATCCCTCAAACAAAGTTTAAACGCCGAGGCGAGCGCACATTTGTAGCTGTAGCCCCTAGACTGTGGAGCGGCCTGCCCCGCCCATCAGATCTGCTCCTTCTCTTCACTCCTTTAAGTCTCGCCTCTAAACATACTTCTATACTTCAGCATTTCAGCCCACATAACGAAACGATTGCCTGTTTTTTTTTTTGTCTGTATTCTGTCGTTGTTTTTATAACATTGCCTTGTACAGCACTTTGATCAGCTGTGACCCTTTTTAAACATGCTTTATGAATAAATTTGTGTTGAGTTGAGAATGCGCTGCACGCCTGAGCCCCATAAAGAGCAGGACGGCCCTGACTCACAGCGAAGGGGTCAGCCTGCTCCCAGGAGATGGGGGCTCCCCAGGAGGCCGGCCGGATCTTCTCGGGGAGAGACTCGGGCACGGCCACCAGGATGAAGCAGATGTCCAGCATGGCAATGGCAGAGGCCAGCACCACCACCAGGGTGTCCCCGTACACCCGGCCCAGGTAGGCTCCGATCGCCGGGCTTGTCACCAGGCTGGCGGCGAAGGTGGCCGACACCTGCAAGGAGCGGGGAGGGGGAGCAGGGTGTAGTTACCGTGGACCCACCTATAACAGCGGCTCAGCAGCTGTGCTAACAATCGCTTTTTCATGCAGAGAACAATCCGTCCTCAGTTTGTACAGGATTTTTACTGAATGGAACAAGTTGACTCAGACTATCTAGATCTATCATACTTTATCAAGATACTAGAAAAACACTAAGAAGTTGCGCAGCTGCAGAGCAAATACGTAAAGGTATAATGTTCATATACAGAGGTTTATTCCTGAAAAGGCATGAACAATAAGCACAGTACACACCAGTCCATAGGCCATGCTGCGCTCATGCTCTTGAGTGATGTCAGCCACGTAGGCAAACACAACTGAAAAGGTCACCGCAAACACTCCAGACACAGAGATAACCGCAAAATACCACCTGAAACACAAGCAGAAGACGAAGCTCAGTCCCTGATCTGCAGTCTGACAGAGACAATCTCAGGCTCAATGCATTTTTGTTAGACATTTTACTGGACAGACTGCATACATTTGAGCATTTAACTGTTCCTGCACAAATGAACAGGTACTAAAAAAAAAAAAGATTCTGAAGCTAAAACATGCATTCTCTCATTACGTAAGAAACAAAGTTCAAAAATGAGTCACTGCCATTTGCTACGGAGCATTTCTGCAATTTCTGTATCAGAATGTATGACTGGATCTTATACAAAGGCTCAGCTTCTATGATGATGTAGCTTCCTCCACACTCTTTAGTAACAGCACTTTGCTTTTCCCTCCTTTGAAAGCAGACAAGGCTTGGACCTCGAGATTTGCATTGAACACCACACATTAATGCATTTTTATCGCTGCCACAAAGTGAAAGGGGGATATAAGAGAGGTGTCCTTCAGCGTGTCCATCCATCTGTCATCCTTCGTCAATCCATCCGTCTGTCACGCTTCTTTACTGGACCAGAATTTCCAAACCATTCAATATTTTTACATGAAATCTAGTATATGGATATATATATATGCCCTGTTTGTCTGTTCATGGCATTTCTCTTCCGGGTCAGAGCGCAAAAACCGTGGCGGGGGGTTTGGAGTATTACATGCTGGTTAAGTTGTCAGTCACTGCACTAGTGCCATACTGATGGATCCTCGGGGGCCGGGAGCAGACTCACCAGGGGCTGATCTTCAGCAGGGGGATGGGGGCACACGTGAAGAAGACTGTGAGCAGCAGGAAGGACTTGCGGCCCCACACGTCCGACAGGGCGCCGATGAGCGGGGCGCTCAAGAAAGACAGCAAACCCTACGGAGGAGAGGATGAAGTGTTCAGATAACAGATACAGCAGCACATGAAGCTTCAGCAGCAGCAGATCTCATCTTACCTTCACCCCCTGGATCAGACCGTTCATCAGAAATGTATGTTTGGGGAATGTTTCATGCAGGACCTACAGGGGAGGGACAGACAATAGAGTCAGCCATGCTCACTTACAGAGAACCATAAAAGAATGAAGAATCCCAAGCACTGTGGTTAGGTATCCACAATATCAAGGCTCTACCCATATAAACCCATTACAGCCCACAACTTCCAAATGGATCCCAAGATGACTTAATAATATAATCCATTTCCAAATGACCGGTTGCCATCATAATGACAAAATAAACCCCAAGGACTTTAACTCCAAGCCAATTTTTTCCAGTCTTTTTCAGTGCTTCGCTAAAATGTATGTCCTTTGTAGGTAAATCCACAAATCGCGCTTTAAATGATCCCCCAAAATAAGTACTTAGTATTTGAAATCATATTTTCAAATGCTTATTTTTAAAAGCGCATCCATAATCTAGCCTCGGGCCAGTACATGTTTCTTGAATGTCTGTGTCCACACACGCACAGACACAATCAAACGCACACATCCACATACACCAAAATGCTTACCACCAAAGTTGGTGTTGTGAGTAGTCCCCAGGCAAAGAATTCCAAAAAAATGACGATAACCGCATGGTAAACACTGGGAGATCCGAAACCTTGTGGCTGACACGGGACAGGTAAAGTGGAATTAGAAAACGGACAAGAACTGCACACTAGCAAGTCCATTTGCATTGTGCATGTTTGCCCAAATGCAAGCCACGTCAACGAAAGCAAAACAAACATGAGGCCATAGAAAGCTTAGTGCAATATGCCATATTTTTTCACTGGATAAAAGTCATGAAACCAGTAAACAAATAATTTAATTAAGAAAGACATCAAAAAATGTTATAATCTGCATTGTTTTTCATTATTTGTGATCAATGTGAAGTTACTGAGAGCAAGAAGCAAGCTATACTGTTTTATCTCACGAAAAAGGAGGAAAGGAAGGAAATCCGTCAATTTGTTCTTGAGATATCTCGCTGACAAGGATTCGGGACGGACGGACGGTCGTGAATACTATGTTCCGCACGACGGGGGACAAATAAAAGGCAAGCTTTCCAAGAGCCAACGCTAACCATCGAGCAAGGACTCTCAGGTACTGTACGATCCACACGGCCCAGATATACTGGCACCATCCTTTTCATAAGCGTATAACAATGCAGGTAAGAGCATGTGTTAAGTCTCTGGGCCAGGGGTGGGCAATTCCGGTCCTGGAGGGCTGGTGTGTGTGCATTTTTTAATTCTATCAATTACCCTGACTAATTGAGTTAATTGACTGCAAACACAAATATAGATTTATTCAAAGAAAAATGGTTTATGTGGGGAGACAAGAACAGCCTTTGGTGGTCATTCATGATAATTTAAAGAAATGTGCCTGAAATGTTAAATTTCATAAATGGTTTGGCTAATTTAGACAATCAACTAATTAAAGGCCAGAAGTTGGTGTGAAAACCAGGGACAGATACGGCCCTTGTTGCCCACCTCTGTTCTGTTGTAAGGTTAGCCAGAATTTCTCAAGAAATTTCTCGCTTCAGGCAGTTGCCGAGCTATTTGCTGTAAATATGCATTCCCACGTTAACTAGTGACACATGTCATTTCCAGATAAGTTAGCGGTATGACTCGCTGCAGTACATAATGGCAAGTTCTCAAATAAAGCTGGATAAAATTAATGAGCGAACGATTCTCTACTTCAAGATAAGAAATCAGTCAGTCAATCTAAATTAACGTTCCTCATTTTGACTTGTTTCACACCTACGACTTGGTAGCTAACAAGCTAATGACTGAGAGCGTCCCGCAGGATGAGGACATGACACAAGCTAATGCTAGATGATATGAGAGCAATATGAGATCTTACATCATGGTACAATTCATTAGCCTTAGTTTACGCAGATTAGTCACACCAACTGCCAATGTTTGGCCAGCCAGCCATCTGCCAATTTCAATATCCTGACCGGCTCATCACAAATTTCCGTGGTTAAGCTGAGGTAACTGACGGCTGAAGGCTATCACAGCATAACGTAAGAAATAATAACACACCAGTCAGAATAATAACATTACAGCAACTACGCTAGTTAGCGAGTAAGCTAACCGCAGCCAACAAAATTTCCAGTCGCAATCAACGACCAAGCAGCTCGTGAGCAGCAAGAGATGCTCAGCTATACAGGTGCAAACAGCCGAAGGACCTTTTCCATCCTACGGCCCAGGTAACTTACACCCGATAACGTTACTGTACGTTACTTGGCTAAACTAACATCGGTCTTACACAAATGAGAAAACCGATACTAATAAGGTACCAATTAGGCAAATAACTAAATCGGTTGGCTAACCTCGTACAAGACAAAACGTAACGTGTACATCAGGAAGCCAACAATCTCTAGTCAGCAAGCGAAATGTGTTTGATGCTAGCGCCGCCTGCTAGCGTGCTAACTGTAGCAGTGGAAAATCCGAGGTGAGGTTGTGTGCTAGCTCGTTCATACCAGAATAATGAAGCATCTCTGGCAACTCATAAAATAGGTAGCTAACCGTCACCAACTTTCATCGAGCAGATTTTCAATTGATTACGATAAATACAGCTAACTAGCCAAACAGCGCGCTGGCTAAAACTCACCGTTCCTCCATCCTTGATTATAATTTTCTTCGCGAGCATAAGACTGCGATTCGCCCGTTTCTTCTTTTTGCCTTGTGTCATATTATCATTCTAATTCTTCTTTTACTTTAAAATTAGCTACAGAATTTGTGGCCTGAATTATAATAGTGCATTACTGTGTTGAATAATGAGCAAACACAAGAGGTGAGAGAAAAGCCTTTCTTAAGCAGGCTATACCATCCGCTTCCCCCATTCAGTTCTCCGCTGCCATCTTTACAGAGCCGAACACCAACAGAACGTGATGACACCACATCGTATGATCCTGACCTGCGTACAATATACAATGACGTACGTTTCCCGCCCACTCCGCTTCCTGTTGTCGTATGAAGTCTCAGAATGGCAAAGTAATTTACCATTTTGCTTTGCCTGATCTGAAATTAATTATTTTGGTTGTTAAAATTCAAATGAGTCCATTTAGTTCAGTTTTTTTCCTCCTGTACAGAAGTATCCTAATTTGGACAACCGCTAATTATTTAACAATTTCATGGAGGTAGGGGGAAAAAAAAAAAAAAAACAATGTATAAGCGCGGAAAGCGAAATGCACCAAGGCCGTTAGGAACACGTAGTTCTCTCTTAATGGGTAATTTTTATGCCCCCGGCATATAATGCGGGGGGATATAGCGATCAGTGTGTCCATCCGTCCGTCTGTAATAAAATAGTTTCCGAACCAGAACTCGAAAACTATACCACTTACGAACACCACATTTGGTATGGAGCTTCTCCTTGTGGTCTAGTTGTGTCTTTTGGGGGTTTCGGTCCGTCCGTCTGTCCACACAACCTGTAGGTTACACAACCTGCAGCCGGGGGGATCCGCCATTGCCAGATGGCTCTTGTTTATAATATGTCATAATGACCATTAGTAATGTGCACGCATTGCAATTTATGTGAATGCACTTTGAATCACTGCACTGGCTTAAATAAGAATGCATGCGCAACATTAAAGCGAAAACCCACTCTAAGTGGGTCTGGCAGAACACAAAATATGAGTATGCAGAAAAGCACCTCATGCCCACTGTGAAGTATGGAGGAAGATCAGTGATGCTGTGGGCCTGTTTCTCTTCCAGAGGCCCTGGGAACCTTGTTAGGGTGCATGGCATCATGAACGCTTTGAAATACCAGGACATTTTAAATCAAAATCTGGTGGCCTCTGCCCGAAAGCTGAAGATGGGTCGTCACTGGGTCTTTCAGCAACATAATGACCCTAAACATCTGGCCAAATCTACACAGAAATGATTCACCAGACACAGAATCAAGCTCCTCCCATGGCCATCTCAGTCCCCAGACCTCAACCCCATTGAAAATCTGTGAAGTGAGCTGAAGAGGAGAGTGCAGAGGAGAGGACCCAGGTCGCTGGATGATTTAGAGAGATTGTGCAAAGAGGAATGGTCGAAGATCCCTCCTTCTGTATTCTCCCATCTTGTGAAACATTATTGTAGAAGATTAAGTGCTGCTTTGTTGGCAAAAGGGGGTTGTACAAAGTATTAACATCAGGGGTGGTAATAATTGTGGCACACATGATTTGATGTAAAAGAATTATTTCTTAATGTGGGATTTTTTTTCACACTGAATAAATGTACTTGAATTTAAGGTTGGATTGTCCTCTTTTTCTATTGTGATCCTATATTAATTAGAAGAAAAAAAAAGAATTTATTAGCAGCTAAGGAACACATCTTAACCAGGGGTGCCAATAATTATGGAGGGCGCTGTATGTTTTAAATATTTTCAATCATTGAAGGAAAAAAAGCAAAATCTACCTGGCCCTTTGTAAAAAAGTATTCTCCCCATCAGGAACCAAATCATCCAGTTAAACAAATTTTATTGATAAATTTGGTTCAATTTCACGAGACGCAACTAAGCGCGATTGCCACCTTCCCTAAACATCACTTAAATAGAACCTGCCTTGCATGTGAAGTAGGCAAAAAGCAGCATGTGATGCTGCAACCTAAATGCACTTAAGAGCAAATAAGAAACAAAATATTGACATCTCAGTCTAGAGAGGATTATAAAGGCATTTCTAATGCTCTGAGACTCCAGTGATCCACGGTAAAAGCTATTATTTATGAATGGAGAAAAGTAAGAACAGTGGTGAACCTTACCAGGAGTGCTCGGCCTACCAAAATTCCTCCAGGAGAGCATCAGCGGCTCATCCAGGAACAAACCTCTAAAGAACTTACCTCAGTTACGGCCAGTTTTCACCATTCCACAATAAGGAAAAGATTAGGGGGAAAATGGCATCCATGGGAGAGTAGCAAGGTGAAAACCACTGCAGACAAAAAAGAGCGCAAAGGGTCATTTCCCATTTGCCAAAAGACATCTTGATGAGCTGCTGGACATTTGAGATGATATTCTGTGGACTAATGAGTCAAAAGTGGAATTTTTTGGGAGCCAACAGTCCTGTTACATCTCGCTGGGTTCTATAACATCTGGCATAATGATAACACAGCATTTCACAATACAAACACAACACTTAAACATGGTGGTGGACTGGTGGTATTGTGATGGTCTAGGGATGCTTTGCTGCTTTGGGACCTACTTGCCATAATTAATGGAACCATGAATTCCAGCCATCAGTTTACAACCTAAAGCACAAGTGTAGCTGGTTTATGCAGCAGGAGAATGATTTAAAGCACACAAAATATTCCACCCCTGAATGGCTAAAAATAAATAAAATTGAGGTTTTAGAGTAGCCTAGTCAAAGTTCTGACTTCAATCTGATTGAGATGCTATGGCATGACCTTAAAAAGGCCGTTCCTGCTCCAAAACCCTCCAATATGACTAAATTAAAATAATTCTGCAAAGAAGCATGAGCCAAAATTCCTCCACAGTGATGCAAAAGACTCTGCTGCAGTTATTCTAGGTGTTTGATTACAGTTTTTTTTCGCCAAGGGTGGTTATTAGGTTAAGGGGGGGCAGTTATTTTTTCCAGATGAGTGGGGCAGGTGTTGATTAACAATGAAATATACAGTATAACATCAATAAAATAAATGTATTATTTAAAAGCAGAATTTTATGTTTACTCCCTTCATCTCATTTTAAAATTGCTTGGGTGATCTGAAATATGTAAAAAAGCTGAAACAGCAGAAATCAAGAAGAGGGTAAATACTATTTCACTGAACTGTTCATAGAAAACAGACATTTTTTAAATTCTAAATTTCTGACATATTACTTGAATTTGGAATTGGTCTATATCAGCACATTGGATAGACTTTTAGTTTTCACATGTGGGTATTTTCATACAATTCTGCCACACGATTCAGAAATTGTTGCATTTTCTGTACATGCCCCCCTCCAAAAACTTCATTTACTTTGAGTGGAGCCATCAGTAAGGGAGGGGGTGAAGAGGTACACAAAATGCCAAAGAATTCTAATGGCAAAATAGATATGAATTGCAATACCCTCAAATTGAAGCTGAGTGCCTTGTCCTATCATGTCATACTGATCAGATTTTTCCAAATTCAATTAAAATGTCATAACTTTAGTATGGCCGTTTTCAATGCATTTCAATCAAGTTTAAGTCAAGTGTCCAATCACTCTTGTCTATGTAGTGTATGTGTGTTTTTTTTTTTTGTGATCTATTAAGCAATAAAAGTTCTTCATGATTTGCAAGTACTGTGCTGTCTTCAAATGGCAATTCACAGTGGGCCCCAAAATTACTGGCACACCTGACTGGTAATGCACAAAAATACTATAAAAAGTTCAAATATATATATATATATATATATAGAGAGAGAGAGAGAGAGAGAGAAACTAAAATTACGTGAAAAATACTGCACAATATTTATGTTCCAGAGGAACCAACAAAAATAATTTACTGATTTAATAAAATCAAGATTTCACAATTAATGGCACCTTTAAAGATTATTGTAAATAAAATCTAACAAAATTAAACCAGGTATTAAACTCCACTTATTTAAATTTTATCTAAGTGTTAAGGAACTATATTGAGGAACCACGTCCTGTTTCACTAGGGCATTGAAATGAGGTAACACACATGCAATATCCCTTTGTCATCCGAAGCCATGAAGAAGGCAAACAACTGTCAGTTCAAAAGAGGCAAATGGTCATAAACCTTCATAAATGTGGTCATGCCTACAAGAGGATTTGCAAATGATTGAATATGCCACTGAGAACTGTCAGGAAAATTATTTATACCCCCAAAATACGAGTTTCAGGGATAACATGGTTTCGCCCCACCCACGGCCGCCACATCTGCAGATTTTAGCTGTTAGCGCGATAACTCACAAAATACTTTACAGTGGCTTCTCATTTTTAGCATATGGGTAGATATGGTAGAGAGGATTAACTGATTAGATTTTTGGCAAGTATTTACTCTTAGGTTTGCCATCAGGTGGCGCTATATATTGAAAAACTCAGTTTTTTAACCATACTGGGACAATTACTTACACAGACCTCAAATTTGCCTCATATTGTAGGTCTAGTAAAGGGGAATCTACTAAAGGGGGCTTCGAGGATTGGGGAATTTCAGGGATATACCCCTTGCTGTCGGCCGTCGACAGTGTAGGCCTAGTTTAAAAATTCGAAAGATATGGAACTATTGAAAACCTCAATGGTAGAGGACAAAACTGCATTTTGCCCCCCAGGGTACTGAGGAGGATGGTAAGAGAAGCAACAAAATTCCCAAGAATCACTGTGAAGGCATTGCGAGCCATGGTGGCATCTTTGGTTCACCAGCTTTCAAAAAGCACCATCAGGTGCCACCTCCACAACCACAGGCTCTTTTCAAGGGTCGCCAGAAGAAAGCCCTCTCGGACCAGTAGACACGGAAGCACTTAGAGTTAACCAAATGTCATATAAATTATGACTGGAACATGGTGCTTTTGTCAGACGACATCCAACTTGCACATTTCGGTCAGATATAGCATTGGCATGTTTGGCGTCAGAACAGAGATGAAAACAAGGAGAAGCACCTCATACCCAGAGTAAAATATAAGAGTGGGTCAGTCATGTTTTGGGGATGTTTTAATTCAAGTGGTCCAGGAGCACTGGTTAAGATTAAAGTCACGATGAATTCTACCAAGAGTCAGTATATTTTGGCTGACAATCTGGTTGCCTCTGCCAGAAGGCTGGGACTTTGCCGCAGGTGGACTTTCCAACAAGACACTGACCCAAAGCATACCTCAAGATTCAAGCAGAAACGGTTCCGTGACAACAAAATCAACGTTCTTTGATGGCCATCTCAGTGTCCACACCTCAAACCAATTGAAAACCAGTGGGCTGAGTTGAAGATGGCAATTGATAAATGCATACCCAAGAATAGGAAGGATCTTGAAAGGATCTGCTTAGAGGAGTGGTCCAAAATCCCCCCAAATGTGAGGCTTAACCTTCTCCAAAATAACAGGAAAGGACTCCATGCTGTTATCGTTACGAAAGGTGGTTGGACCAAGTACTAACTGAAGGGTGCCAATTATAATGAAACCTTAATTTTGTTGAAATTCACGTTGTATTAAATGATTATGATAATTTTGGTTGTTTCCAAAGAAGCATTAATAAAGTACAGTACGTCACGCAATTGGTATATGCCATTTCTCAATAATTAAATTGTTTATATTTTTAGGTTGCCGGCCACAGGCCAGTAACCTGTGGTCGTCACTTTGTGTCCGGCGGCATCGTTGGCATCGGCGTAGTTCGTTTAAAGCCGTATCTCAAAAACGGTCTGATTAATTTTTTTTTTATTTGGGTATGTGATCAAATCGATAATCAACTAACTGCCTCAGCAAAAAAAAAAATTTTTATTGGATCGTTCGTTTATACTTGACGGCCATTTTTATATCGAAAATGGCCATTTTTGGCACTCGTGCAATTTTCTCAAAAACTGTCTTATGATTTTTTTAATTTTTAATTGCAGCAATGAAATCAGTATCATGACCTGCTTCAACGGTGTAAACGGCGTTTTGATTGAATAGCTCCTTCATAGCACCATCTGGGCAACGTGTCTGGACTTCATCATTTTTCAGGTGTTTTGTGCTTTAACTCTCTTCATATAGCATTTAGAGCTTAGGTCTGTATGAGGCACAAATAGGTAATCAGGTATGCCGAACAATGTGAGTCAGTTACTTTTGATCTTGGGCCTCAAGGTCAAGGTTAAATGGCAAAAATGTGCTATAATTCTCTTAATAGAGCATTTAGAGCTTAGATATGCATGAGGCACCTCTAGGGAATCAGGTATTTTCAACATTGTGAGTCAGTCACATTTGACCTTCAGCCTCCAGGTCAAGGTCAAAATGTGCTGTAACTCTGTTAATATAGCATTTAGGGCTTAGGTATATATGAGGCACCTATAGGGAATCAGGTATGCTGATCATTGTGAGTCAGTCACAAGTGACCTTGGTCCTCAAGGTCAAGGCGAAATGGCAAAAATGTGCTATAACTTGCTTAATATGACACTTAGCACTTAAATATGTATGGGGCACCTAAAGGGAATCATGTATGCCAAACATACTCGGTGGTTTAAATTTCACCTTGAGCCTCAAGGTGAAGGTCAAATGGCAAAAATGTGTTATAACGGCCTAATATGGCATTTAGAGCTTAGGTATGTGTGAGGCACCAATAGGGAATCATGTAAGCCAGGGGTGTCCAATCTTATCCAGAAAGGGCCGGTGTGGGTGCTGGTTTTTGTTAGAGCCTAACACCAACACCTGTTTCTACCCACCAAGGTCCTGATTGAATCCCCTGATTAGTTAATTAGTGCAATCAGGTGCTGTAGCACTGCTGGCTAGCACAAAAACTTGCACCCACACTGGCCCTTCATGGATAAGATTGGACACCCCTGATGTAAGCCAAACATTCTCTGCAAGTTGAATATGACATTGGGCGTCAAGATCAAATGGCAAAAATGAGCTATAACTCGCTGAATATGACAAATTAGAGCTCAGGTATGTTTGGGGCATCTATAGGAAACTGTGTATGCTGAACATTCTTAGGCAGTCAGTCAAATTTGATGTTGGGCCTCAAGGTCAAGGTTATATGACAAAAATGGCCCATATTTGTTTAATATTGTTTGTGGAGCTTAGGTATGAATTGGGCAAATCATGAAATTTGAAAAAATCATGAAAAATTTGCTATATGAAAATAGCAAATCATGTATGCTGCTTGTTTTCGACATATTGGATTTGACATCGGGCAACAAGGTCCAGATAATGACAAAATGGCCTAAAAGTCCTTTAATGTTGGCTTTAGATCTTTGGTATGTATTGGATACTAATGACAAATCATGTATGCTGATCAAACACATATTGGATTTGACATGGTCTTCAAGGTCAAGGTCATATGACGAAATCAACCTTTTAATTTCCTTGTTTAATAATGAATTTAGAAATTAGTATGCATTAGGCACTTACCTATATATAATTACATTTTTTTAATTAAATTTTTACGGGCATTGTAACCGCATGATTGACCATTTTTGGATTTTTGTTCCCTTTAGCATCATGTAATAGAAAGAATACTACTAATTAGACCCACTCGGTGGCAGTGTTGTGTAAAAAAAAAATCATTGTCTGAAAGAAGAGCAAGAACCAGAAATGAATTGAGAAGATAGTGCACTTCACAAATTGACAGCAGACAACAGTGAATGTTCAGGTTAGAAAAAAATCTAATTGGATTTTATGATGTAGACTTCTTAAAGATTATATTTTTGCTAAATGGCAGAAATGTTGCTATATGTCACTCATGAAAAAGTGTGACCGCTCAGTCGAGTTGCCCAATAATGGTAACTAAAACCCCTTTCTCACTGAGCTGCGTTGGCCCGCGGAAGTGTGCAGATGAAACAATTCTCTTCTTTCACTGAGAAGAATTGATTCGAAGAGCCATGAATTGATTCGCAGTGGTATGGGACCATTCGTCATCACCACCGAAATTCGCGAAAAAAATTAAACGGGTTTAATTTTTTCGCGGATGTCCGAGCTGGAGCTTTTTAATTCCAATACCGTGTAGACAACGTGTTGCTTTCACAAGAATTTGTGTTGGCTTGCTGTTGAATTCGCAGACTGACGCTAGTTACTTTTCTCCTGTTGGAGCTGTAAATGCCGGCAACCTTCAGGGCCCTTGGCACTCTAGTTTAGTATTGTTTGTACATTGCCAGTGAGGGGTGCCAGTAGTTTTGGAGCCCACTATATATCAATGTGTGAACACAAATGTATTCTATAACAATCTTGCAGATTCCACATAATGTAGAGACAACAAGTAAAATGAAAAAAAAAAAAAAACAAACAAACAAACAAACAAACAGGCATACTCAGAGCATTACACTTTAAAAATAAGCGTGGTTTATAAAACCCAGATATGACAGGATCACCAAAGTGTATACAGAAATACAAATCAGACCATCAGTAAAACCATCATAGTACAGCGCAATACACTCAACATGTACAAACTACTTTGCAAAAGGGGGATTGTAAGACATTTCCATTCAGCTTTTCTTTTTTAAAAATGTCTCTAAACACATCACCACATAAGTTTTATTAAGTTTTTAAACCCTTTTTAGGTACAACAATCTATTAATTACAAACAGTGTCACAGTTATCTATTTCAGAAAAAAATGAGTACAACATCAAGAAGCAAGGATGAAGAGTGATATCAAGCACTTAACATCATGGATTTAGCAAGCAATAGAATCAAAAGATTGGGGCATACCCCCAGTAAGAAAAAGTGATTTTAGGGCTTGCGTATCATTCAAGTCTTTTTGTGCGAAGAAAAAAATTTGAATTTACAAAATAACCCTCAAACTTCAAGCTTGAATAGTTCTCCCACCACTGACCTCATAGAGTACTTTAGGTCAGTCATTCCTCAAGAATTCAGGTAACTGTTCACATTTTATCCATGAATAGCAAAAGAAGTTCCCCTGTTTTTTGATACTTAAATGTCAGCACTTCCCGATAGGAGGTTTACGCAAACCCATAACCCCTCCCTTCACACAAGATTTGGAGATGATGGAGCCAGGAAAAATCAGAACAAAGCACCAACAAGATTAGACCAATCACTTTCTATATTAACTTACAATATATTTTTTCTTTGAACACATACACAGTTGGACATTTATTACACTAAAAGAGTGCAGGATTGCAAACCATCAAGATGCTCCTCATCGCCTAAATACTGCTCGTTTTAAACACAAGAATTAAAAAAAAAAAAAAAAACCATAATAATGGTTCTTACCCACATAAGGAAAATAAATTAAAATATGTACATTTAAATTTAAAGCATGCAAGCTGACAAGACAAAGGCGCAAAGCAACACTGACAAAACAGAGGATGGGGGATAGAGGGTTTGTGCTTGCAGTCCGGGGTAGGTTGGGTTGGGATCAGGGGTGAACAGAGGTCAGACATGGGGATGGCAGTGCGAGTCAGCATTGGAGATGCTACACATTCGGGTGAGAAAGGGACTTCAACTTCTTTTGTCAAAAGGCGCTGATACGGAAAACTACCAAAAAAAAAAAAAAAAAACAAGAAGGCGACCCGGCAGAAGGATGTTCTTTGGTGAGGGTTGTCTGACTGCTTGTCTGACTGACTGATGTCCAGAATTTCAGATTGCACAGGGGCCAAAAACTCAAACACAACATACAAAATCTTGGCACGTAAAATACTTTTGTACTTGGGTTTGCAGTCAATGATGCAACATTAAATTGTCCATATCAAATGGCTTATATTCATGAAATGCTGCGAAAAATGTTAACAGGAGAGCAGTATTACTATCAAAGACTGTGATACGGCCAGTCTTGATTGAGGATAGCTGTTTGTCACCAACTAGTGCTACATTACATAAATCTACTTAGAGAGGCATCAGTCATTTTGCACCCTTCTGTTTTTTTGTAGCAGTTGGTGTTTACATTCCAAATAAGTTACGGAAATCCACTTGCATTTTTAGCAGGAAACTCATTTGACCCCTAATCCCCATTGCAGTATCAGCACAAATAATGCCAGGCGAAAAGAAAAAATAAATTTGAAAAGCCAACAACATAGAAAAGCACAAACATTACTCACTGGACGCCAACTCAGTGACTACATGACCAAAGCACAGCTTAGCCACAGAGCGAAAGAGAAAAACAGAAAGACGAAGCAGACGGTAACACAGAACTGAGAACACTAAACCTTCCTTTGGAAAGTCTGGCTTGCCATGAATAGGGCCAGCCCACCTTCAAAGTTACAGCCGAAAAAGATTGTGCTCGCAAAGGTTTAACAGATTTCATTGCCAGCATGTTGAGATTGCAAGTTCCAAATGATTGCGTGGGCTAACAGTGTGTCCAACAGATGTCTCAAAGAAATAAAATGGGCAGAGGTCAGTTGCACATAACCCTGGTGTTTCTTCTGAGGTGGCTCAAAGTTGATTCAGTTACAAGCAAAAAAAAAAAAAAAAAAACTTAACACAAGCTGAGATTTCATCAAAGAAATTGTCCTTGGAGAGTTCAGGACATGTGAATACAACAGAAGCAGACTGGAATGTACCTTTTCTTCATCGTCTCAGTTGCTATGATACAACATGTCTCTAAGCACCTCCTGACTGGCGTGGGCTGGAGGTGAGGAGGCAGAGGTCTAACAGTGAAATCCAAAGCAATAGCACCTTGTACAAAGAAAAGAGCAGGAACAGAGCCAAGTGAAAGCGGGAAGACCTCTTGATTATTATTTCAGTTTGTGCATTATAGACCAACTCACTTCCTCCACCTCCAACCCAACTCCACCAGTCAGGTTCTGTATCATCAGAGATCTCACATTTTCATTTACAGTCATGCCACATCTAATTTTACAGGTAAAAATTGAATGATGTGGACCAGATTAAGTGGAAAACAATAAAAAGATAATACAATTCAACACATCAAAGTATCAAGTATTTCTCCCTTTTCCAGGTACTAGGTGATGCAAGGTGTCCTTCTTCACAACCCACAACTGTTTCCTGAAAATGCCCTCGCAAGACAAGACTGAAGTCCCCAAGAGAGTGTTTGAACAGCTATATCATTCCAGGCATGATTCAAATTCAAATCTTCTGAAATGTGAAATGGTTTATTAGAGGACTTTCACTTTGTATGCCACATGCTGGGAAGATAAATATCATGTATAATCCAAGCATGTAAAATTCGACTTCAAGTAGCGAGAGCAACTTAAAAAAAAATAGCAATCTTCAAAATAAAAAGTTTGAAGCTGACAGGCCAATTATTCAGTTGGGATTTGAGAATAGTGACAATAGCCAGTTATTTTGGCTGTATTTGGCAAAGTCAAAATGATGTGACTTTTAATGAAAAGTAACAACTGGAGAATCACAAAAATGCGTATTTGTGACCCTTGATTTTGCGCAAAGAGATTTAAAGGGCATTTAACTTCCCACTCCCTTGTGTGCACTCTTTAAATCCCCATGCAAAAGGTCACTCCTTGTGTGTTCTGCGAACAGGGAGAGCAAACCCCATACACCACGCTGGGAAATTTCTGTGCTACACAGAGATAAAGCAGAGTTGATTCCTGTGAAGACGCTTTTAGTATTCTGCAAGGCTCGGCTCCCTGAGCCGTGATTCATTAGCCAGAAATGTAATTTTGTTACTCTGAAATCATTTAATCCTAATATTCTGGACATTTATCTGCACAGAACAGACATTTGAGATTCCTGGGTCAGTTCTGCATTGCCAGGTTTGCCAATAGCAGTACTTTCAGCTCTCAAGTTAAACTGTACATGGACCAGGTGAAGACTAGAGAGCCCCTTACTTGCTTGCTTACTTGCTTAGGGAGAGGGGCACCCCTGCAGGCCTGACCTCAGTCCACTGCTGAACATGGGGGAATATTTTCTGCCAAACTTAATCCAGTAATGCCCCACCACATTCCTCCAATAACCTCAGTGCTTTCACAGTCAATAGCCGATGCATATATCCTGGAGGCCTCAATAAATTTAACTCCAGTATGAAGCCAACTGTGGCTAATCTACTGTAAGTCTCACAAGCCAAATTCCAACCAATAACCCTGATGCACAATGTATGATCAACAAATTTTTGTAGCAGTCATCCTGCAGTCAATGGCTAGGGGGAAATATTTCAGCTCAAAAATTATATTTTGCCTGAGAAGAACCCATAATAAATGCAATGCTAAAAGAAATAGTGCACACACCGTTCGCAGTGAGCGCTAAAGCCCGTCAGTGGCCTTGTACAAAAGCAAATGAACATATTTAATGGCTAATCTGCATCACAAAATCATACAAATAAGCTTGGGTCTCTGCTGAAATTAACAGAAGGCAGCTCAGAGCTAAGTGGGTCATACTTTCTGAGGAAGCGTCTTAAATACTACAGAAACAGCATGAAAAGCTTAATGTATCCCTACTAATACTTTAAAACGTTTCCCCACACTCCTAAGGGAGACACAGCCATGTGACACTTGCAAGTGGAGAATAAGGACAGGTACTAATGTCCTGTGCTCAATGTGATGAAGGTTCACCTAATCTAAAATACACTACAGTATCCCATGATAATCCTCAATGACTGTGTGCACATGAAAGGTTAAATATTAATCTCAGCAGTATAATAAGATCATATTATCATCATCACTGATTGCCTCTGGGATAGTTTGAGATCTCTGATCAGCACTACCCTTCTCTCCATTTACAACGAAACCACAGACACCCTCTCAAGGGCTTCTCTAAAATTATAGTCAAACACTTCAGAAAATTACAGTGCAGGATTACATCTCATCAATTACTACAGTTCCTCACCCTCATCACCGCGACACAGTGAGCCATATGACTGTCATGCTCAGTTTACACCTTTACAAATAGAAATCTACTCTTTACAGCATGCAAATTTTTTGTGCTATTGAAACATCAGAACAGACCAGCGGATTTTATCCTTGAAGCTCAGGCAGTGGAGAATGGATATGGTATATTAGATACACACTCCTAAGCCAGCGCATGTTCTATTTCACACTCAAGCGCAATACGGATAAACACAAATCACTCGACATTAGCCGCAGCAACTGCGTGCCCAGCGGCACATTTGATACACCAGAGCATATTGCTGGATGTTTAAATGTCCTTCAGGTGGTATAGGAAGAGAAAAGTGCAGAGTTCGGTCTACTTCAGCAAAACATGACAGAATTGTCGGCACTGTCCACACAGAGAACAGGGATCATTCATATTCTGACTCCTGATTTCAAAAGAAACCCAGAAGAACCAGAGTTACCTTGACTGAGAACAACAGAAAACAACCTCTCTGACGCGCAAAATCAGAATAAAGATGAAAGACCATCTAACCTCAGTGAGCAGCAGAAGTGAAAGCTGCAGCCAGAACTGCCCAATCATCTCTAGCTTCTTTCACCATCACCCAATCACTGCAACAGCCTCACAGTTGGCACATCATCTGGCAGAATAAGGGATTGCCCTCTTGGTCCGCGGTTCAAACAAATACAGAAAGACTATCAAAGAAGCACACACAGGAGCACAGAAAAACCAGACTGATCCAGATGGCTCCCGCTCAAGTATCCTCAAAAAATCCCATACATAACATACATATTAACATATTTAATAAAATCAGAGCCATCCTAAAGATGCTATACATGGCAAACATCTACGGAAAAGGACTGTAAAGTGAGGGGAATGCAACTTAATTGGACGGTAAGGACAAGAATTGCAAAAAATAAATGAAGGCCAAGTACTGGTTTGGTCCACCTTCTGAAAACAGGAAGTAACAGCCTTTAGTGCAAGTTCCCATTATTGAGGGTCGCCAAAACCTATAGGACATGTCTGAGAAAACAAAATGTGAAATGCGGTGGAGTTTTGAAACAGGAGCACTGGACAGAACAAATAGCTGAATTACCGCAGGCCACAGGGCTATCTGAAGCTATCTGAATACTAGAGCAAGAACATCCCTGCATGTATATCAAGCGTTAGTTTCTTCATACTGAATAAATATGTTGCATTAATTGAAACGGGGGTTTCTATACCAGCCAAATGACTAGCAGATCAAATGAGATTTTCCAGAGAAAATATAGAATAATTGAGACAGTCATGTTTTCCTACCACACTATGTGCTCGTTACTTTTCCCAAGCAAAAGAAATCTAACAGTCCATATATGTACATGTATACATAGCATGTATAGACAATGATAGAAAAAATCTTGCTAAAATTACGTTTTGGCTACAAAAATCAGTTGTGCAAGACTGTGCATTCCTGACTCATACAGTAGATATAAATGATTTTGAAATTTCAAAAACTCTAATTCTACAAACACTGATCTTTGCAAAGCCGATGTTTGCTTTAGATTAAATAAATAATAAAAGTGGCTATGAGCCATCATCAAGATCAAATCCAATAACTTAAAAGGACAATTTCTTTTAATGATTTGGCAACAAAAAATGTCACACAATTCAGCCATTTGTCCTCAGCACAACTCTGGGTGCCAGCAAGAAACATATCCACCAATTCAACTCTCCGACTAGGCCATAGTAGCATAAAATCACTTTGGCAATTCCAACATCCCAGAAAATTGACGCAGTTTTTTCCAAAAGCAATGAACTCTGAACTTGCATTGGTACAGAGCTGTGACAGGCAGGTGTATAGGGGGGGCTCACCCTCTTAAAACACGGCTGAATTTGAACCACCTGAGGATTTTTTAAACACCCAGATAAAAGACTCTCCGTCTTCAGTCAGCAAAGTAGGCGCCGCATCTCAGCTGTCGCCTTTTCAAAACACACAGTGACAGACGCTCAAGCCATTCTCATCCTCATAAATAACAATAACAAATAAAACAAACAAAATTGTACTAATGTTCGATAAAAAAATAAAAAATAAGCTGTTTTTTCTGTTAGTTGCAATGTATTTTGTGCACTTTTCCTGCAAGTGCACGGAGGGATGTACACTGAGTCCATGACGATATAAAGACAGGATGATTCAACAGGATAAAAAAATAAGAATGAAAACCCCCCACAAACCATTGGTGTGAAACAGTTTCCAAATGAGCCGTGCCTGTTGTCGGTTTCTGAGTCCATGCTCTGCTGTCTTATTGTACACATTAGTCTCTTGAGTATTAATATCTTCTCCCAGTTGATCCTGATATATAGGTATATAAATGTTTGTAAACAGTCATTTGCTTGCTGTGTATGTATCTTCAAAACCTAGTTGGCAAGAAAAACCCAAAACAAATACACAACAAAATAATACATGAAGATAAACAAATAAAAATAATGAACACATGTTTAATGAAAAATGTGTTATATGAAAATCTCAGAAGGGTGGTGGAGTGCAGGTGTATGCTTGTAGAACTGGTGCAGAGTCAAAGAGTTTCTGATAAAGTAATATGTCCCAAGTTGTATGACTGCTTGTGCCTGTTACTACTGTCATTTTTTTGTGTAAATGTCAGTGTGTCAACGGGGTGTGTGTGTGTCAGCATGTTAGTGCACCAAAGAGCAGTATGTGATGTGATCATGTGCATGTCTCAGTGATCTGACTGCGCCTGTATTACTACGCAACTACAAACCATGTGAATCTGTTAACTGAAGTTGCTCACATTAATGTGTCTGAGGGAGGTGCGAACGCGTGAACGTTCACAAGAGCAATTTCAGCTAAAGGATATCAGAGTCTGTTCATGGGAGTTGTCCTAGCAAAGTGTGTTTAAGATGCGTGTTAATCTTGACATGCATGTAAGGGATCTGAGAGCCATGTAAAGGAGAAGTGTGTAAGCTGTGTAAGAGATCAGGGTTCTCCACTGCGTTGATGACCGCGCAGCCGCCATTCAATCTGAGTGATTGCAAAATTGCTGCCTGTTAATAATATATGCGCCCGTTGAGAATCCTCAGTTACCCAGACCAAAAAAAAAGAAAAAAAAAAGGAGAATTTAAAGCGCACTGGAAGACGTGCGGTTGAGTGCGCAATATCAACAAAATGAAACGCATTCCCCCCCCGCCACACAAGAAAATAGAATGCATCTCTCTTCTCCTCCACCCCCCCCCCCCCCCCACCCACCCCAACAAAACAAACCTGCTTGGAAAAGAATGCAAGAACGCCACCTACCACCCGGTCATTGAAGATTATAGTGGAGAACACTGTAGATGTGTGTGAGCTGTGGAAGAGAGGTGTGTGTGTGAGTTAATCTGCAGAGGTGTGGAGAGGCAGCTCTGTGATGCTCTGACTGGACAGCTGACTGGAGGGCGTGGCCCCAGGCGTCGAGCGCATGCCCCTCAGGCTCATGAGTAGGCCTCGTCGTCGGTGTCCTCTATCAACACTTTTGTGTCTCGAGTCTTGGATCTGCGTGACAAACGGATAAATACGTCATTCACGGCACAGTTTATCACTAACTAAACCTAATCAATGCCCTGATAAGATAAACCAGCTGAGGCAGAGACCCTCAGTGTACCAGTCCCCCAGATACGGGCACACTGCAGACTGTAAATAATAAGACTAAAGGGACATAACGAACAATTTGTCACAGAATATTTTATTTGTGGTTGCAGTGCAGTAGAGGTGAGTGATACACATCAATGGTAATCATTAAATGCAGAACTCTTCATTATAATTACTTGGCACACAGAAGTGTGCAGTGATGATTATATATTTAACAAAATACGTTACCAAGTACGATTCAAGTATTTACCTCATGTAATATTGGATTATATGGATAATTCAAGTAAACAGATGACAACATGTAGAAAAAAAAATAACTAGAGGTACTCCAAGAGCGCAAACCTCCGCCAAAGCAGCACAGTCGAAATCTTGCAGAGTGAACATGCCACATCAGAAATGTGAGATTTATCACATAACTACAGTACTGTTCCCAAAGCCCAGTTTATTACATATATTTGATATTACCAAAGGGCAATATCACTTCTGCGAAAATCTCATTGGCTGAGAGCGAGGGCGGAAATCAAAAATCCCTTTGTGTTAAGTCTCGCTGTTTGTATTTAACCAAACTGAATACAGAGTGTAACACTGGTTAAATTGGTACAGTATCTCACAAAAGTGAGATTTCAGGTCAATCAGACAAATGGTTCTGAAGATATGGCCAAAATGGTAATTTTCCATCACAATGCGCCACCTAGTGGCAAAATATTGAATCATACAGGTATGATATCATCATGTGACACGTTGTGAGGTCATGACCTTGCAGTTGCACATAGTTTCATGTCAATTGGACAAATGGTTCCAAATATACGGCAAAAATGACGAATTTTATGTGACAAAGCTCCACCTTGTGTCAAAATTTTGAACCAAACAGGTATAATGTCATCATTATATGACATCATATAATGTCACCCTCAGGTCATGACCTATCATTCCACTTGATTTGAGGTCAATCGAACAAATATTTCCAGAGATATGATAAAAACAGTGATTTTTCAGTTTTTGGCCCCTGGTGGCCAATCTCGAAATTGTAAATTGTCCAAAATCAAATCAGTTCTTCCTCTTGATGATACTTACTTATATGCAAAACATGAAATTTCTAATTGAAATATTACTGAAGTTATCGCGTTAACACGTAGGGAGGCGCAGCGGCGGCGGCGGCGGTCGGACCAGAAACATGATATCCCTGGAATGCCGTTCGGGGATATAAAAAAGGTATCAAAATAGAGTTAGTTATGTGCAAAGAAATTAACCTGATGTCCCCATTCTTTATTTGTTCAGCGCTTTAAATGACTTTTCTCCTTGAGTTTGAAAACAGCTGGATTAAAGACTGGAGTAAACAGTAGCCCCAGGTAGTTTGGCTTTCCATAAATGGATGAAATGCCGCCATTTAATGTTACTTGCCAAATCATTATTAATATTTTTTTAACATCATCGTTCACTCTTGCTGGAACAATTGAGACCAATCACTTCACGGAAATTTCTATCGATAAATAAGGGCATCTCAATTTACAGTGCAGCTCGTTGTTCTTGTCATCTTGCCAACATTACTTATTATATGCCTATTATTGACAATGGTCAAAATATTTATTGGGCATGTTAATTACGTAGCTATAAACCTTTCTTCTATTTGAAATGTGCTTTTGATTTTAAAGGGTGTTCTGACTTTTTGTAGGCTGGAAAATTAATGAATTAGATGGACATGTTTGAAAACATATTTCCTTTACTTTAGCGTGCTTTTTAATGTCTCGCTCAAAAAATTCCCATAATCTTAAATTATTTGAGTAAACATTGTATTGATGCAATTTTGGGAAAAACTAAGAATAGCTGAGAACAGAATGGTTTTTCTTAAATAGACCGCATATTTTATGCCGATATTTCAGTAGGCAACGGCATTTATCCCAAATAAATATGAAATGATATAATGTGTGGTAACATAAGATATACTTTATTAAACCCCATGGGGTAATTTGTCCTCTGCATTTGACCCATCCTATAGTTAGGAGCAGTGGGCAGCCACAGAGCACCGCCCGGGGACCAACTCCAGTTCTAAAGCCAGTTCCTTGGTCAGGGGTACTGGTAGGAGTGTTCCTGTGATGCATGTTTTTGTGGGTGGGGGAAACCGGACCACCCGGAGGAAACCCATGCAAACACAGGGAGAACATGCAAACTCCACACAGAAAGGCCGGATTTGCACCAACTACCTTCTTGCTGTGAGGCAGTAGTGCCACCGTGCCGCCCATGCAACATTGCATCTTGGAGAGGTATTCCTTAATAAGTGCTTTCCTTTGGAAACGGCCAAGAAATTCACTTAACGCCTCCCCTCAGATAGGCATTGATTTCGAACCAGTCTTTGTGAAAATAGACTTTACTACCAGTTGGTGCAATGGTCTTAAAGTTATGCCTCTACAGTTACGCCCCACTGAGCTGAAGACTAAGCCTAGCTGGTGCAACCAGCTGAGCAAATTAGTTAATACAAACAACTGAATATTCTGTTGCTCATACTCCAATATATTAAGTGTTTATTACACCTCTGCGATTCTTTGCTCCTGCAAAATATTCAGAATCATTTTGTTTTTTTCTAAATATTCTTGCAACATGAAATATCGCCATTTATTTTTATCTTTATAATGTACAGTTAAATAGCTGACAAGTATAAATAGTCAACTGTCCAAATGGCAGTTGTTTGCTGTCGCGCTGATCTCAATGACAGGAGAAGCATTTGCATTTGAATTGTTCAAAATATCCATATATTAGCACTACTTGATGCACTTCAATCCGTTTACCTACTATAATGTACAAAATCACTAAGTATTGTTTTCTTTCAAAATTTTCATACCTTCACATAAAGTGAGAAGATTTTTTTTTGTCATCATAGTTAAACAATAAAATATCCAACGGTCATAAATAAGTCATTTTCAGAAGCTTTAAACTCATTTTTAGCAGTTTTAACCTTCCATTTTCAACAATTTGAACCTCACAAGTTTGGCAGCTTCTAGCTCGCCCACAGTTTCCTCTCGAACTGAACTGTTCTAGTGTTGCAGAATAATGTCGCCTCAAACCAGGGAAAACAAATGTTTCAGCATCAATAATCAGGGAATGGGATTCAAAACCTGCATTCATACTATGCAAGAGTCAAAATAAATAAAAATTGCAACACCTTTCAATTGTTATGAAGAAAAGTGGATGTTTCAGTGTTTTTGTTTATTTCCCCAATATACAAAACCCAAAACCAGTGAAGTTGGCACGTTATGTAAATCGTAAGTAAAACAGAATACAATGATTTGCAAATCCTTTTCAACTTATATTCAATTGAATACACTGCAAAGACCAGATGTTTAATGTTCAAACTGAGAATCTTTTTTTTTTTTTTTGCAAATAATCATTAACTTAGAATTTAAAGGCAGCAACACATTGCAAAAAAGTTGGCACAGGGGCCTTTTTACCACTGTGTTACATCGCCTTTCCTTTTAACGACACTCAGTAAACGTTTGGGAACTGAGGAGACCAATTTTTGAAACTTTTCAGGTGGAACTCTTTCCCATTCTTGCTTGATGTACAGCTTAAGTTGTTCAACAGTCCGGGGTCTCCGTTGTCGTATTTTACGCTTCATAATGCGCCACTCATTTTCAAAGGGAGACAGGTCTGGACTACAGGCAGGCCAGTCTAGTACCCGCACTCTTTTACTACGGAGCCATGCTATTGTAACACGTGCAGAATGTGGCTTGGCATTGTCTTGCTGAAATAAGCAGGGGCGTCCATGAAAAAGACGTTGCTTGGATGGGCAACATATGTTGCTCCAAAACCTGTATGTACCTTTCAGCACTAATGGTGCCTTCACATATGTGTAAGTTGCCCATGCCCTAATGGGGGGGGCACTAATACACCCCCATACCATCACAGATGCTGGCTTTTGAACTTTGCGCCTATAACAGTCCGGATGGTTCTTTTCCTCTTTGGTCCAAAGGACACGACGTCCAGTTTCCAAAAACAATTTGAAATGTGGACTCGTCAGACCACAGAACACTTTTCCACTTTGCATCAGTCCATCTTAGATGAGCTTGGGCCCAGCAAAGCCGGCGGCGTTTCTGGGTGCTGTTGATAAATGGTTTTCGCTTTGCATTGTAGAGTTTTCACTTGCACTTGCAGATGTAGCGACGAACTGTAGTTAATGACAGTGGTTTCCTGAAGTGTTCCTGAGCCCATGTGGTGATGTCCTTTACACACTGATGTCGGTTTTTGATGCAGTACCGCCTGAGGGATCGAAAGTCACGGGCATTCAATGTTGGTTTTCGGCCTTGTCACTTACGTGCAGTGATTTCTCCAGATTCTCTGAATCTTTTGACGATATTACGGACCGTAGATGAAATCCCTAAATTTTTTGCAATAGCTCGTTGAGGAATGTTGTTTTTAAACTGTTCGACAATCAGCTCAATCATTTGTTCACTAAGTGGTGACCCTCGCCCCATCCTTGTTTGTGAATGACTGAGCATTTCAGGGAAGCTGCTTTTATACCCAATCATGGCACCCACCTGTTCCCAATTAGCCTGTTCACCTGTTCTTTTTTGCCACTTGTGCCAGCTTTTTTGAAACATGTTGCAGGCATCAAATTCCAAATGAGCTAATATTTGCAAAAAATTACGAAGTTTACCTGTTCGAACATTAAGTAATTTGTCTTTGCAGTGTATTCAATTGAATATAGGTTGAAAAGGATTTGCAAATCATTGGATTCTGTTTTTATTTACGATTTACACAACGTGCCAACTTCACTGGTTTTGGGTTTTGTACTTGGAATCATTTTTTGTTCTCATTGCCTTCATTTGTATTTTTCGATACATTTTCACCCAAAAATTGTCGAGGAGTAATATGTTAGGACCTCTTTTAAACGAAAGTGGAGACGAATAATCATCACTGCACACTACTATACTACTTCTTTCCTCTCACGGTCTCTCATATATGTGATGCGACGGAAGGCATCCAAATGTCAGAGACTGTGTGAAATACTTCCAGGGAAAAACATAAAACATTATAGCAGTAATCTGCGGCGAGCTGATAAGACAGCCAATTAGTAATACCACTGAAATACTTCAGTATGATGAGTTTTTGTCAGCTATATGGAAGTTGTAAGATCTTGCTGTATATTGACTGTTATCAGCATCCAAGGTTGTAATGTTTCCCCTCTCTGTCCTGCAGCTTCTGTTAGTGCTAATGTGTATCACTGCATCAGCTACTGAACAGAAAAACTGAAGGAAAGTTCCAGTACATGGCGCTGACGGTTAGAGTGCTGAATAATCACTGTAACAGGATTACAGGGCTGTGCGGTGAGGGCGGAGGGCCGTACTGTGAGGATAGCAGAGGTCTCCGCAGAGACAGGCTGTAGCTGCGTTTCCAGCTCTTCTTGCCCTGCCGGTTTCTCACGCCGTCTTCCTGGTCCATCATCTGCTCCAGGAGTGTCTGGTCGTCAGCGTTGAGCGGCGCCACGGAGATGTCCCTCACAGCCCGGAACTCACCACAGTTATTCAGGTGCTCGTTCTCCAGCCGGAAGAAGTTCCACACAAAGCGCCTAGGACAGGCAGGAGTGATCAGACGCGCACAATGCGCGTACAGTGCAGCCATATTAGACCCGTTTCATACTATACGCGAGGAATGCAAATAAGAACACAGCCTCAGAAGCAACAGCTAGCTCTATGCTTACATACCGTTTGTGCTTTCACTGGCTCCTTTCAATCCAGTGAGAGTTCGTGGACTGCCACTCCACAAGGTGGCAGTCTGGACTAATGTAGACTCATGGCTCCTGGGGGGCCACGGCCCAGCACGTTTGAGATTCCTCTCTGCTCTAACACTCCTGATTCAAACAATATCAAGCCCTTCACAAGCACCAGTCATTTAAATCAGGTGTATTAGAAAAGAGACAAATAAACATAAAAGGCTACTGCTCACCAGCAGCAGGGTTCCCCCGTCCTTCAACCACGTCAGTATCATCCACCATTTACATTAAGCGCCTCTACAGGACACAAGTGGGACTGCACAATGAATGTGTATTACACTACGGAGTTTAAGCAACACATTTTGCGGTGCGAGTGGGAGCGATCTGCCGATTGTGCAGAATGTTGCTTTTGAGTTCCCACATGAAGGAACACAGGGTATATAACAGGCCTTGCTGCCTTAGCAGCGTTGAGTTGACTCACCTGAAGACCTCCAAGGGTGCTAAAATGGTAGCTAAGATGTCAGAGATGGAAGGGAAGACATTCATGGTGGTGAGAGAGAGCTGAATGGTCCAGGCGAAGCGCAGGATCACATCTTCCACAATAGCACAGTAGTAGTAGGCCTACACAGCAGAGATGGAGCAATGTTCAGCAGCCAGTCCTGACAGGTGCTCATTCGAAAACCAGCAATGTGCGTGATGAAATTCAGAAGTGTTTCACAGCTCAGAACTGCTTTCAGGAGTTGGTGGGTCAAGAATTTCTCAGGGAAAGTCTGACCTGTTCACATTCACACACTTCACGGTTAGGCAATTGGCAGAAAGCTTGTGTGGCAGCATATTAGATCCCGTTACGCAATAACATTCTATGCTTGCAAACAACTAGCTAGTCATAGCAAGCAATCTTTGGCTGTTTCAGGGGTAAAGGAATGCAAATTGTGTGACGTCTGGAATGTTGCAGTTATCATACAATGTCTCTGTGATTCAAATTTGTGTATTGTTCACTTGGCTCAGTTCGTGGCTCAATTGTGAGACATTTCTCATGGACTCTGGAGCACCATGGCTTGTTTGACTATATTGGTGAGAGAAATACTGTTACAAAAAAAATATGGCAGGACTTCCTGATTTGACCATTCAACATAAAATATATTCATATGGAACATTCTGCGAGAAAGCTGTAGTGAATCCAGGCACTACTTGAGAGCAGGATGTCTACAGTAATATCACAGCGCCTGAGATGGAGAGGCTGATCTGCTGTGTGATAGGATAGCGGAACTCTCACTTTCTGTGGGTATACGATCTCCTCCCTCAGGAAGGTATTCTCTCCGGCACCGCGGTCGAACAGGCCCCAGTCCATCTTCAGGTCCCAGATGAGCGTGTAGCACGAGCTGATCACCGAGAAGACGATGAGCAGGTAGAAGAAGACCTGTGCGTCATCGTGGCTCTGGGCTGAGGGACCGGGAGAGAGCATCAATTAGGGGCTTAATGCAAATCTGCCATCAGGCGACACATCCTTCTTTCCAACAAGCTGCAACTCAATTCAATGTAAAGCATTTACTGCCATGCCTCCACCATAGCTTCATATGTGTGAAAAGCTCATCTGCTGCCCCCATATTCAACTGATCTAATGTCACAAAGACATTTGACCCAATGACCGCAAAAACCTACTCAGTACAGTTAACCCATGTGGTGTAGATACCATGTCCGATTTGGTAAGAATCCCTTCACTCCTGCAGTAGATATTGTGCAGAGCAAATATTTGTGACAGATGGAGTATGATGGACGCACTGAACAAACAGAAAACAGTGTCTCTCTCTCTCTCAGCCACTGAGAAGCCAGTGGAATATAAAAGACCATTAAAACCTTCTCATTAAACTTTTCTTATTTCTCACCTTTTCATTAAAACAGGTAGCTGAACTTTCAGAGTCCCACTCAAACATTAAGATACGGCATGAGATTACCATCACACACAGATACAATACTGCATCACAGCAAACATGATGTAAGGTTCAGATTCATTTACTGTAATATCAGTGCAAGCACAAATTTCATATAAATAATAGTTGGAAATGGCAACCAATTTAGCTGAATGACTGAGTGCTGAGTACATTGGTGAAATCTCATACGTACTGCTTCCACAACAACATACTGCTTTCGGGAAGCAAATTGGCAAGTCGATAATTGGGCAGAGATGAGAATTAGCAAGTAATTAATTGTAATAGTTGTCATTTGAAATACAGTCATTAAGTCACCACAAATTTTCTGACAAAATTGATATCAGAATTTGATTAGAACAGTGAAGATGAAATGGTTAAAATTACTTAATTTCCACCACACCTAAACAAAAAACATGCTATACTACTTATACGGTGTAATTATTAAGATGCATGGCTGTTCTTCCCCTAACACAGCAAATGAAACCTAATTAAAATGGTAGGCTGCTGACAACCGCAACATGGAGGCCATTTTGTATTTTGACCAGTAGCTTGACCCAGGCTCCAATGAAAGTGACAAGAATGACAGTTTTTGTATGCTATACACATATTTCTCACTAGAGGGCAGCCTTCCATAATGAATACTAAACCTGCTCAGCCTCAAAAGATAAACACTCATAGTTATGGAATATTTGTCCCTGCTTACCCTGACACTTTTCAGTTTCATTTGGAGGTACGGTAAAATTGAATGATGGTACACTTCTTCATTCCAAATATATGAGTAATTTGTCATCAACAAATTTACTTCAGTGTTCAGATTGGCAATCCACTGTTTTGACAAGCTGACATCTTACTCAGGCCACTGACACAGCTCACACGCTCCTGCTTTGATTAATGATGTGCCATTGGACCTGATCTCCCCTGGCAAAATCAAACGCACATTACATGGCACTCAAAGAGAACTTATTCAAGTAAGAGCGCTAAGATCCTGTGACAGCCTTCAACATGACCAACATAGTGAGCAGGCTAGTAGTGACAGCTCATGATAGTTGATGTTAGCACTCGTCATCGCTCAACAAAACACTTTCTACAGCAGTACAGCAAATGCATTTCCCAAACCGTGCTAGTGAAATAGACGCACCACAAAGAACTCCTGTATCATTCAAGAAATACGGTTCACATGATGAATACACACAACAAATTTAGGCAAACCCCTTGAACCAACCACATTAACAAACACATTTCAAAATATCTGAAACATGAAAATGATAACGCAGACAAGCCCTATGGCAGTAGATGGTAATCAGGTATTTACAATATAATCTGGATCAACGCCAAAGACTGTAGTTCCGCTTCCAAGCATGAGCCGAACTGATTAACCTTCTCATGGTAACATAAAGTAGCGGCATATTCTGAAGTTGGCTGGACAACTGGTAATATTTTAGTGGATCCGTGTGTGTGTGTGTGTTTGTGAGAGACTGGGAGAGTGAGTACAAGATTTATGCGTGTGTGTGTACGTGTATGTGAGTGTGTATAGGGTGTATATGTGTGTGTGTGTGTGTGTGTGTGTGTGTGTGTGTGTGGAAGCCCCTGTCTCCAGCTGGGTGGCTCCACAGGCGTCTCGCTGAGACATCAGGAGACGCGACGCAGAAGCTGGGCCACAGCGACAGCCCCCGTCATCTGAGGCCCAGATCTCCGGCGCCGTGACAAACTCCTGTCACACCAGCCTCCATCAGCTCTGTGCACCCAGCACACCCACCGACCATACCACCTGCTCCCTGTGTTACAGCAGGCCATACTAATCTGCATCTCAGTATAAACCATAGATACATGCGGCTGAGCAAAATCATTCACTATCCAGCCACATTAACACACTATATATGTGCTCAGTATGATAATTAGCAATTAGCACGGTGTCCTCAAGGCTAACATACAATTAGACAAATAATGACAATGTACACTGTCCTTCTGACAGAGAATAATTACATAAAATTAAATAAATATCAGTCCATATATTGACCGATTCATTATAGTGTATCTTTACATAGTGGACTCCTTGCTAGCCGGTTATCCAAACTTCATGCTAATCTTAGCATAGCACAGTACCTACTATGACAGATTTTGATCTAAATAACATTTCAATATTGTGCCAAAAGTGCCAAAAAATTGGTTAGGGCACTGACTAATAACAGAATAATGTAGTTTGCCCTACAACAACCAACTTTTCTTCAGTGATTTTCACAGAGCAAATTGGTCATGAGAACAACTTTGATAGATCTTTCTTTGTAAAGCTTTGTTCACATGAAAAAATTGTGCTGCTGCTCTGCTTTGTAATGCCATCTAATGGTACAATGCAATCAGGCCCTTAAATGCCCATATAATAATCTCTCTCAAAGTACTAACTGTACAGCCTGAAGGAGATGAATCATTTATGTAATTGTATGCCAGTCTGTTATCGGGCCTTTGGTCTCTCAGTTGTCGGAGTACTTCTTTTAGTGAGAGCCCACATCATTGTAGGCAAAACAAAAATGGTATGATGCTCTGCCAAAGACAACATAGAAATGATCAAAGATAACTTTCCGTGTACATGAATATAGCCTGCTGCGGTGCAGGTTAGGATGCATTCCTACTGTTCCAAAAGCACGGTAGAGAGAGATAGAGAGAGATATACTTTATTGAACCCCGTGGGGTAACTCTTCCTCTGCATTTGACCCATCCTATAGTTAGGAGCAGTGGGCAGCCACATTGAGCAGCGCCTGGGGACCAACTCCAGTTCTAAAGCCAGTTCCTTGGTCAGGGGTCCTGGTAGGAGCATTTCTATGACGCATGTTTTTGGGTATGACCCCAAATCAGTGATAAAGATGGGACAGTGGGTTGATTTAAAACAAGTATTTGCCACTAATGTGTCTTTGTCCCCTGCCACAAAATGTGAAATCGTGTCAAAATGAGCAATCTCTCGGTGTGACCTTGAGAGTGACGCGAAGGTCACCAAAATGGACTGGCGCCAGGGTATCACCCTAATACATGTTGACATGAAATTGTGAAGAGAATCCGTCAATTCGTTCTTGAGATATCTCGCTGACAAGAATTCTGGACATACGGACGGACGGTCGTGAATACTATGTCCCGCTGCTTTGTGCGTTCCGCGCAGCGGGGGACATTTAAAATCAAAAGTACTGACTATGTTATCCTTGACCTGTATCACGCTGAAAACAAGCCAGAAGGCGCGAGCCCCTTGCCAAAGAATGGACGCATGCACGCATGAACGAACACGCACACGGATGGCCTAAATCAACAGTCCCACGTCACCCATCAGCTGGTGAAGGACTAAAAAGCAATTTTGACATTTCACTGCCAGTAGCTTCTGCAATATCTTCCAAAAACACAATTGCAGTCAAAGTCAGAAGTCAAAGGTCAAATAAAATGTCAAATAGAGGTCTTAGGTCAATTTTAATACTTGCATTGATTTCCTAGACCTGAACTTAGTTTTTGACGCTCTGCATTAAAAGATAGGATGATAAGCTGAAATCTACACAAAAAGGTGATGGCCATAGGAAAAAGGTCAAAGGTCAACAAAATATTCAAATGGCCCAACTAGAGGATGAAGCCAACATACACAAGCACTTTCGAAAGGCCACTGTCAAACATGTTGGAGATCTGCTCTAGAAACAAAAAAACAAAACACCAGCGATAGAGGTAAATGGAATGCACATAGGCATCCTTGGAAAAATTGTCTTAATGTTGCTCAAAAATCTGAGTATCAGTATTAATGGTTCATTCACAGAAATGCAAGTCACCCCCTCCAATGGCACTATGCCATAACAGAGCACAGCGTTTGGACATGTTGCATTGGTTTCTGCTGCCCATTCGTCAGCTCGACAGAAGATGAAAAAAATCCCAACTGACAAGTACGCAGTGCCAGACTAACAAATGCCTTTTTTCTCCAAAGATTACCGTAATTTTAATCTGCACTCGGCCAGTCTAGCTCATTTTTGGTACAGACCTCTTGTACAGTCAAAAAATCCATCTGCGTACTGAGGTCCCACACTGACGATCTATCAGAGACAGGCGACCGCTTCCCGCCAGTCTAGTAATATCAGAGAATTTCTAATATTGAGGAGTAGTGCCACTCTCGTTCAACTTCCGGTTCTCGGAACACGTCTCTGTCCATGTGGGGGCGCTCGCACGCGAGTGCAGAATGAATGGGAGTCGATGGGGATACACCCCTAAAAATCCACTTTTCTCGAGAAATAATATTTTTTCAAGTAATTTGAATATTATTTTCAAAAGGAGGGAGCAATAAAATGCACTTGGCAGAATATTGGATTTTATAAGTTCACTTATCTGTTCTAAAAAGCCGGAAAAAAAAAAAAAAAAATACCGATGACATCACAGCCAGAGGTGCTGCTTTACGGCAATTTCTGAGTCACCTCAGAGCCCGATGAGCCTCCAGTCCGTCTACCGAGAAAATCGGTCACTTTGGGAGGACATACACTGCGGGTTAAATGTGACACGAATCTGATCTTTTGCCCAAATGCGGCCAATATCCGATCTGTCACATGGCTGTGAAAACAGAAAAAAAAACATTGATTCCACCCTCGATCGGATCCAGGCCTCATTCAAATATGGTTTCTGTTCAGATATGTATCTGATGTGTATCGGATATGTGCCAATGTGCCCTTGTGTAAATGCATATCAACACGTAGATCGGATATTTTGTTTAAAAAAAAAGAAAAAGAATTAAAGCTGCAAGCAGCGTTGAAAGGGCCCTCGCCCCCCCTGTGCACATTGGGGTGGCAGCAAGATCTTGATGGCTGCAGGTTTCCATTCAGAGCCATTGGACACAGCTGGACCGCGTACAATGTGGTTTCCTGATGGGAGTGCAAAAATTTTCTGGAGGGGCGCTATGATACCATTTTGACTTGCCTGTGCACAAAATCTACAACACAGTAATCGTAATATGGGGCTCCATGAGTGTTTCGATTTTTGTAAATTTTCCAGCATGTTTAGACTTTCAAAGGAGCAATTCTTTTATAAATATTATTGGGGGCGCTATAGAGCCATTATGCCCCATTTAGTGCCAATCGATGGATGTATTGAAGAGAATAAGACAGTTCTAATTTTTGGATGGTTTTGCAAGTTTTGGAGCATTCTAAGGCCTTAAAACGTGTGTTCGTAAAATTTGGAAAAACGCAGGAAATAGCTCATAGCTCTCTTTCTGTTTGGCAAAAAAATTTCAAAAAATTAACAATTGCGGAGAATGACTAATGCAATGATCATACCAAATTTCATGAACTTTCAAGCACTTTTATCTGAACATGGCCATATCTAGAGGGCGCTGTGGAGCCACCTGGCACCTCTCGATATAAAATAAGCATATATCTATACTTGGGCGGACAATTTTATCAAGCTTGGAAAGTTTCAGGCAAATCCCACAAAGTATGTGGAATTGAAAGCAACTTCCTGTTTCATGGCAGGACATCAAAATTCGCCGTGACGCCACGGATGCATCGTTCGATGAAATCAAAAAAGCTTCGCAATTTAACGTCAGCAAGGTTTTTAGATATTATATGCCAAATTTTAAGTTGATCAGATAAAATCTCTAGGAGGAGTTCGTTAAAGTACAACACCTTTGAATGGCAAAAAAAGTAAAAAAAAGTTGCAATTTCAATTAAAAATGGCAGCCTTCCTGTTGAGTCTAGGTCATGGCACCAAGTGACTTTTTTGTAGGTCTCGGCATATTCCACATGTCTACCGAATTTCATACATGTGGGTTTACCGGGCTGCGAGGGCTGCTTATTTGAAATTTTCCAGGGGGCGCTATAATGCCATTTTTGCCACGCCTATTTGTAAATTTTTTATCAGTGTAATAGGAATGATGGTCTTTAAAATTGTACAAAATTTTGTGAGTTTTTGAGCATGCTGAAACCCTCAAAAGGGTAATTCTTTTAAAAATTGTATTGGGGGCGCTAAAGAGCCATGATGCCTCATTTACTGCCAATTTTTTTTTCAAATTGAAGACAATGTGACAAATAAAATTTTAGCTAAGTTTCGCAAGTTTTCGAGTATGCTAAGGCCTTCAAATGTGTGTTCATAAAATTTGGAATAATGCAGAAAATGACTCATAGCTCACTTCCTGTTTGGCCGAAAAATTTAAAAAAAATCAGCACAGCCCAGAAAAACAAATGCAATGATCAGACCAAAATTTCATGAACATTCAAGCATTTTTATATCAACATGGCCGTGTCTAGAGGGCGCTGTAGAGCCACCTGACCACACCCACTCCAATATCAACATATAGGTATATTTGGAATTAGACTATCATTAAGCCTGTAAAGTTTCACGTAAATCTCCCAAAGCATATGCTCATAAAAGCAACTTCCATTTTCATGGCGGAACATCGAAATTCGCCGCGACGCCACGGATACAAAGTTCAATGAATCCAAAAAAGCTTCGCAATTTAACATCGAGAAGGTCTTAAGATGTTAAATTCAAAATTTTAAGTTGATCGGATAAAATCTCTAGGAGGAGTTCCTTAAAGTACGACGCCTGTGAATGGCAAAAAATTTTAAAAAGTTGCAAATTCAATTAAAAATGGCGGACTTCCTGTTGAGTCTCGGTCATGGCCCCAAGAGACTTTTTTTTAGGTCTTGGCATAGTACACATGTCCACCGAATTTTGTACATGTAGGTCAAACACGCTGCGAGGGCTGCTTCATTGAAATTTTCTAGGTGGCGCTGTAATGCAATTTTGCCACATCCATCTGTAAACCCTAAATCCTAGTAAAAAGTAAAACCAGCTTAATATGTTTGCAAAGTTTTGTGAGTTTTCAAGCATGCTGAGGCCCTCAAAAATGCAATTATGTTTTAGGGGGCGCTATAAAGCTACCATGTCACACTCAGTGCCAAATGAGATATCGAATCAAAGAACATAATATTTCTAGTCTATGAGCCAAGTTTGGTGAGTTTTCGAGTATGATAAAACCCTCAAAAATGTGTTTGTAAAATCTGAAAAAACGCAAGAAATGGCTCATAGCTCACTTCCTGTGAGGCAAAAAAATTTCAAAAAAATTTACAAAAAAATTTATGATGACTACTATGACTCTATAAAATTTCGTGAGAATCCGAGCAAGTGCGTTCCAAAATGGCCGCGTGTTTGGTGGCGCTATAGAGCCACCGGGGCATGTCCAAGCACAAAAATAATAATACTTTGCAATTTTCACCACGACTGACGTGTGGGCAAATTTTTGTGAGTTTTCGTGCATGGCAAAGCCCTCAAAAATGCGTTCTTGCAGCAGAATAAAAAGAAGAAGAAGAAGAATAATAAAAATCCCATCAAAAACAATAGGTTCCTCGCACCTTCGGTGCCAGGACCCGTTCCGGGCCCTGGCACCGGTCGGTGCTCGGGCCCTAATAATAAAAATCCCATCAAAAACAATAGGTTCCTCGCACCTTCGGTGCCAGGACCCGTTCCGGGCCCTGGCACCGGTCGGTGCTCGGGCCCTAAAAAGAAAAAAAAGGCCCAGACGAAGGCGGAGTCTGCCTGCGCATTTGCGAGGATGCAGGTGATGGGTGCAAAGCTGCTTTCACACGAGACGCAAAACAAATTTTTTGCGCGACAGATCACGTTCAAAGTCAGTGCAAAGACGAATACGCGCGAAACGCGCATATTCACATCTTTGAATTTACTTTGAATGTGTCGAGGATTATATTTCAATATTTCTCATCATATTCATCAGTAACTAAATTAATTTGTTTAGTGTTTATTCGTCCAGTGTGAAAGCGATTTAAAATGCGTAAAAGTGAGAATCAGATGTAGGTTACCCAGTGAAATGTTGCACGCTTGCTTCATGTTTTGATCATTTCTATGACTGTTAGACCTGCATGCTTTTGTTGCGCTGCACGCACATTTGCTTTTATTTTCGGTAGCCTTCTCCACTGCGCACACCTGGATCACCCAAGACAATAGCCAGGTAGTGAGTGGTGTAACAAACGGAACCAAAACGAAACAGATATCATAAAGGCTCAAATCACGATGTAAACACACGGTTGAACAAATCGGAAATTAGCCTCAAAATCCGATCCCCAGATGTCCCATCTGGGAAACAAGACTTGCAGTGTAAACCCAGCCTATGGCACTTAGCCACATGCATTGGCAACGATAAGGGCTGTTGATCGAGGTAAGGTACTATTTGGTCTTATCCATGAACATTGAAAACAACAGCGACATTTCCAGCTATCAGCCGATTACCAGGTGTTTATCTACTGGTTGGCGGTGAAGAGTAAAAAATTATGTTAACATCGTTAATCTACGAACATGTAGTGCTTTTTGCAGTCTATCCCGTCTCATACTGTCATTTGTATTGGATTATTTTACCATGTTGTGGTTAGCTAGCTTTGCTGTTCCTTTTTACCAAATGCATCGGCAACGGGTACAATCAGCTGTTGGAGCTCTCTGGTTGAATAAACATGAGACAAAGAGTTCTGGTTAGTCAATGTAAAAACCCAAATGTGCGAATAGTTCACATATGAATACTGCTTAAAGGGTTTTTTGGATTGCAACTGGCATCAGCGATAAAGCTATTTTTAATCCATGAACAATGCTAATGCAGCAACATTTTAGCTGCCGGTTGGCGAACTGCTATTTGCTTAGCCTAATGTTAGCATTAGCACAGCGCAGTGGTTAACTAGCTTTGCTGCTCCACGTCGTTTTTCATTAATTATATTAGTCTCTGAAAGGTAACAGAACAGTTATAAATATTAAGTTCGACAGAAAAATCCTCCTTAAGAGTGTTTCTGATTCTCTTGACTGGCCGACTCTGTTGTCTTGGTCTTCAGATATCATCGAGTGGGATTTCTGGTGGTAAATAGTCGCAGGTCCGTAACCAACAATCAGCGTTCATGAGCAGAATGCTAGCGTGTTATGGCCAACAGCAGCCCAACCTGTAGGAAATCGAAATTACATAACTTCTCCGCAATTTCATTTTTAACTTATAATCCATATTCATCTTGCAGAAAATGCAACAGTATTTGCGATTTTTCAACGATTACCAGGTGAAAGGGACAAATTTAGCTCCATAGGACTCCATTCATTCTGCACTCGCCCGCGATCACTCCTAGTGGAATTCTGGTGGAACTGCAACCACATTCGATACAATGGGGCTAAATGGAGAGTGGTAGGGCTCTTCGTAGATGGGCTCTGTATGCAGCAGACCCAATGTGCAGAAAATCAATATCTCCTTAAGTTACATTTGGCAACAGGGTCATTCCACGCCAAACGTCCGAATGCCCCCGCTTGACCATCGCAGATTTGGATGAAAAAAATCCAGGAGGTTCACACACTTCCCATTAGGAAAAGTCCCAAATTTTAGCTCCCAACTCCCTATAGTTTTGTCATAAAAAAACAATTTGCCAACTACCCCCTGACCTGTTTTGAGCCGAGTTTTCTGGGGAGCCACTCTCAGATTGTTGTATCTACAAAACTATTTAAGGTAGGTCCTTCAAATTTTCACGGGTTGAAATCTGGCAAAAGTACTTGTAGAATATGGACTTTTACACATGTGCTTTTCATTTATCACAGAATTCTGGGGGCTTGAATTTGATCGAAAATTCTACTCTTCAAATATGACTGCATATTTGAAGGACTGTGGAAAGTGCAATTTCAAAGATTGAGGTTTGTTATTGAACATACACCATCTCACACATGCTGTGTACTTCCTATTTTAAAACTGGCCCTCTGTGATGAACGGTCTAGAAGATATTAAGGTTTAAAAATGGAAAAAATAAATATGGTGCCATTTTGTCATGTTACTCCAAAAAAATGACAGCACCCAACGACATAAAATTGACTGTTTTAGAAAGATTAGAAGTTATTTTTAACATATCCAAAATTTTCGATGGTGTTCTGCCTTATTTTCACAAAATGAATTTTTGAAAATGTGGTGTTTGCATACACGCATAGCATTCATGGCCTATGAGAGCACTTTCAGAAGCTAAGAAAACACCCTGAATTCATGACACACAGCTTAAACTCAACAAAATGCTTCATTTGATTCAAAATAAACTATACTTGAAGGATAACCCATATGTAGTCTTTAGATATAGAGATGGAAATGTGTCAAATTGAGCATTCACACTTCAGAACTTAATGTGGATACACGCGTCTAGCCACCTTCACATGTGGTTTAACAATCAGATTCCAAATCACTTTGGAATTGTTCACACTTGTATTTAGAACAAGCCAATAGTAGTCAGATCTACCGTATATATGACTAGAGTGAACAGGCACCAAGTCTTCAAGATGGCATCATTGGTTCCATGTTTTATTGGAGCTGCGTTGGGATGCGCTGAAGAATGCCACAGTTTGGATTACACCAAAAGTTATGCAATGTAAGTCTCACTACTTTACATTAATATTTTTCTTGCAACTACATTTTGCAGCTTCACCTCAGGATCTAGATGTTATTGACTGACTTATGTGGTGAACACCAGTATTTTTAACTTACTATTTAAACTTTCCCGATAACTGCAAATGTAGTATGAGTCAATTTAATAAGCATTTATGAAATGTTATGCTTCTATTGTTTCAGAACAAGTCAGCTGATCTCTATCACCTCACTGTCAAATGATGACCAAATGCTCCTAAAGCAGAGGTGTGGTTTGGAGGATGATGTACCACATGATGCAACTGTATGTTTGTACCACAGGAAAATAAACCTGGATTTTAATTCTTTTCTCCTGGCACTACAATTGGACATATATATATATACACATTTTAGGAATGTGACATCAAAGCATCAAAGTTTCCTGAAAGAGTTCAGATACTTTACAATAGTTGTCTGAAAGTTACCAACTTTATAATTTATTTAATGAGTTCCATAAATCATAAGAATATTCATAATCGTTTCTACTAGACTGTCAATTACTTTTTATCATGGATAATTACTGAAGCATACAGGTTATTTTTGGTTCATCCTGGTACAACAAAAATGTAATGGTTTGTAATAAATTTCATTTTCACCCATATTGGAGCTCCATTATTTCAATATCTAAAAATTGCACATAGGCAATCCTTTAAGTGTAGTTTATGATGAATCAAATAAAGCATTTTGTTGAGTTTAAGCTGTTTGTTATAAATTTAGAGTGTTTTCTTAACTTCTGAAAGTGCCTTCATAGGCCATGAATGCTGTGCGTGTATGCAAACACCACATTTTTAAAAATTAATTTTGCAAAAATAAGGCAAAACTTTTTGGATATGTTAAAAACAGACATCTAGTCTTTCTAAAACGGTCAATTTTATGTTGTTGGGTGCAGTCATTTTTTTGGTATAACATGGCAAAGATGGCACCAAATTTATTTTTTCCATTTTTAAACCTTAATATCTTCTAGACCAGGGCTGCCCAACCCTATTCCTGGAGAGCTACTATCCTGAAGGTTATCACTCCAACCAAAGCAAACCACTCCTGCTTTCCCAGTTAGAGATCTTGACGAGCTGCTAATGAGCTGAATCAGGTGTGTAGAATTAGGGTTGAAATAAGAAACCTACAGGATTGTAGCTCTCCAGGAGCAGGGTTGGGCAGTGCTTTTCTAGACCATTCATCACAGATGGCCAGTTTTAAAATACGAAGTACACAGCATGTGTAAGATGGTGTATGTTCAATATCAAGCCTCTGTTTTTGAAATTGCACTTTCCACAATCCTTCAAATATGCAGTCATATTTGAGGAGTAGAATTTTCGATCAAATTCAAGCCCCCAGAATTCTGTGATAAATGAAAAGCACGTGTAAAAGTCCATATTCTACAAGTACTTTTGCCAGATTTCAACCCTTGAAAATTTGAAGGACCTACCTTAAATAGTTTTGTAGATACAACAATCTGACAGTGGCTCCCCAGAAAACTCAGCTCAAAACCGGTCAGGGGGTAGTTGACAAAATGTTTTTTTATGACAAAACTATAAGGAGTTGGGAGCTAAAATCTGGGACTTTTCCTATTGGGTGTGTGAACCTCCTGGAATTTTTTCAGTCAAATCTGAGATAGTCGAGCGGGGGCATTCGGACGTTTGGCGTGAAATGCCCAACAGTCAAGTCCAACTTTTGTCAAATACCCCACCACCGGACACACGCAACATTTCGAAATACATGGCTTTTTAGCTGAGGCTCCCAACAGGCTTACAATGGTAGTGAATGGGGAATAGCATTGCCATGCAAAGAAATCGCTATTTTTTTCATCATTAACAAGGCTCATAGTAGCTCCACACGTGATCGCTAGAATTCCGCGGACCCTGACATTTAAAATGAGGCACTGAGAACTTTGAAAATGCACAGGTAGTTTATTAAAAATGACTTTAATACAAACAGTGCCTTGAGGTAGTTTCCAGTCGCCTCCATCTTGAAAGTCACGATAAGTCAATTGACGAGCACGAATGAATAGATAGCAATCTGTTCCCTATACTTCCTATTCGTTTGTGCTCGTCAATCGAAGGGTATCAAGCTGAAGGGTATTCAGTTTAGACTTCGGCCCTTGTCCTTCATGCACAGAAATTCCTCAGAATTCCTTGAATCTTCTAATTATGATATGGACAGTAGAGGGTGAAATATCAAAATATTTTCCCATCTTTTCTCGGGGAATATTGTTTTCAAACCTTGCCACGATTTCCTCAAGCATTTGTAGGCAAATTGGTGATCCTCATCTTTGATCCTGAAGGATGAGGCCTTAACCAAATGCTGTGTTATATCCACTCATGATTACAATTTCCTCCAGACAATCATCCATTTCAAATTACATCATTATTAATTTTCTATTTATTTATTTTTTACCTCATCACTACACCTAAATTTTCCCAGTCCAAACATTTTTTAGAATGCATCGCAAGCCTGAATGGACAGAATGGATGCATATATTTCCAAATAAAATGAAGTTGACCAAATAATACATTAAATACACTGCCCATCCAAAAAAAGTCACACTCTATAATATTTTATTGGGGCACCTTTAGCACACATTCATTGTGGTATTGTTTCGACAATCTGATGCAATGTTACAACATCCATTTCTGACCAGATTTGCATTCATTTTTGGTCGAGATATTGTACTGACGACGGGTGAGTCAAACCACTCCGTTAAGCCTTCACCAGCTCATCCTAAAGACTTTCAGTTGGTTAAGGTCCGGACTCTGACAAGGCCCATTCATGTGTGAAAATGATTCCTTATTTCTGATGAACCTCTTTCACAATTAGACCCAATGAATCTTGGCATTATCATCCTGGAATTTGGCTGTTCTATCAGGGATGAAAAAGTCGACCGGTGGGTAAATGATCATTCAGTATATTCAGGCAGTCTGCTGAATTCATTTTATTTCTGCGGAACAGTGCTTAGCCTGAACCTGTCCAACTGAAGCAACTCCAGATCACAACACTGCCTCCAGAGGCTTGTACAGTGAGGACTATGCATGATGGGTGCATCGCTTCATAGGCTTCAGCCAGTCGTGCCCATCACTCTGGAATAGATAAAATCTGGACTCATTACACCACATCACCTTTTCACATTGCTTCACAGCCTAATCGTGATGCTCCCTCGCCAAATGAGGTTGTTTTTCTTCCTCCAATAAGCCTCACTAACGTGGCTTTCCTGTGGCCACGCAGCTGTTTAGTCCCAATCCTCCAAGGTCTTGTTCCATGGTGCATGTGGAAATGCACTTGCCTTCATAATGAAACAGCCACTGTTGATTTTTTAAGAGCAGACTTCACCAAGCATTTTAGTGATCCCCCATCAGGATCAGTCTCGATTTTTCTCCAACTCATTTCCCCTGCAAAGTTGACAGTCTACCACAATCCTGCCAGGTTTTAAAAAAAATGTTGGACAGTTCCTGACCCACGTCCAGTGATTTTAACAATCATCTCAACTGTTTACTTTCCTTGATGCTGGCCAATAATTTGCCTCTCTTGAAACACAATAATATCTTTTCAAGGACTGTGAGATATGTCTTCCGTCAAGGTTCTTTTAAGAAATGAGAAGCTACGCACTGAATCAGTCGGGATTAAAAGAATTATTGCAAACTGAAACATATTAATCACAGCAAGAATGACTCAATCATAGGCCCTTGAGTATTTGCTAATTTAAATCCAAAGATGACTTTTTTTTGGCCTGGCAGTGCATGTTGTCTTTCTATCGTCTGCAATGAAATATGTACAAATTTAGAAATTACTGCTTTCTGTTCTTATGTGCATTTTCCGTACTGTCCCGACATTATCAAAGTTGAGATTGTGAAATTGTACCATTATTATAAAGAAAGGCTCCGAAAGGCTTGTTTGCCTGGTCCCATGACTGCAGCACAAAGTGGAGTGATGTTACAGCTGACCGAAGATTTGACAAACACTGATCAGGAATAAGCCAACATAACCCGAGAATGTGAAATGTACAAACTGCGCATAATCCCAGGTGTTATTTATGTCACTGGTGTTAATCCAAGGCACAAACTGCATCAAAACATTTGATCAGACAACTTCATTACCCCAAAAACAGGGTATATACACGGGGAAGACGAGACTCACACCTAAATCAAAATTAAATCAAAACGTCAAATAAAGCAAAGTCATTTTAAAATCTTGCGTGCAAACCTCGTGTTCTGACCACAGCTTGACAGCGTCTTGGTAAACTCAGAACAAGAGAAAATAATAGAGAAGGAATGCAGTGGTCCTTAACTTTACAGGAAATTAATTATTATTACAGGAAATCAATACAAAGGAATAATACCACACTACTGTCTTGGTACCAGCCTACCAACACAACTTCAACAGACACGAATAAACGAGCGAAACGCAATGTGCCATCAAACTACACTCGATTGCACCACACACAATTATTAGAGTACTGATAATAATCTGGGGATCACCGCTGCCACCCCAAGTCCCCAGCCTCTAATCCCTACGCAAGGCTCATACGCATCTCCACCAGTGAAGCACCAGAGCGAGATCAATGGCCCCGGGAGAGCAGTGCGGCCCGAGGTAGCAGCAGCCAATAGCATCTGTCACTCGCTCTAAATGGAGGCGTCTAGCCAGTGGTTAAGAAGCATTCGAGAGCTGACAGTGAAGGGAGCCAAGAGCGCAGGCGCTGCCCCGATTGTAATAAGTACCCAAGAAAAGCAATCATCTGTCTCAGGGCTGTTATCTGGCACTTGTGCTGTCGTGCTCTACAGCTCGGCCCATGTTTTACAACCCTCCCCCTGTCTCGCTCTTACCTTATCTTTATCTCTCCTCACCAGAAGAACAAAGAAAGCTCCTCTCATTACGCAAAATATTGTTTAACTAGCAAATGAATATGACAGTCTAGTAACTACAATGTTAGTGGTCGGCACATTAATTGATTTTTAATTGATTTACTGACATGTCTGTGGCTTTTCAATGTCCATTGAACTGTGAAGTAAATGTAGACACCAGTGAAGCAGAAAGTGAAGATGAATGTTCAGGATTCCGGAACAAAGCAGGTGGCACAACGTTTTATAACCTTTCATGCTCACTGCTTTAAAGTCTTCTTTTGGCGGAATAGACAAGGCAGCTCTAGTGAAAAGGCTGACTTTTGCACAGTTAAAGATACACTTTGAAGCACATTTCTTTAAAAAGATTTTTGCAGCAACGGAGTTAAACGCTTCACTTTTGAGGAACCATTGACCTCTGATATGACTATAAAACCCAGAAAACTTTCAAATTAGCTGCAATGACAACTGCATCATTATGCTACTGTGTCAGCAAGTAAGCCTTAATCTTTTAGTTCAAATTTAGGCAAATCTCCCAGATAATTTCATGATGGAGCTCAAGGTCAATGCAGCCCTGAATCATTTTTAGATTTTCATTCATTGAAAACATGCTGAAGCACATGCAAGGGCGTGTGGAGACCCTTCATGCTGAGAGAGAAGCTCTCACACGTAAATACCACCATCACTCCAGCAGAGGGGTGGACAATGAGAAAATTGCCTGGCCAAAAGGTTTTGGGGGGGTGCGCATGTGTCTGGGGCTCCAGGGTTGAGTCATGGTCAGCAGCCCTACAGTGTGTCTGGTGGCTGGTCTGGTCCCGTCTGGAGCAGGAGAGCGAGGGTATAGTGAAGCGCCTACTCCAGCATGCAGGAATGCGCCATGGGGCGGTCGCACTATGAGCCTGAGAGTAGCCAGGCGGGGTGGTGGCGACGGCGGAGGCGTTTTTGTCTGCTCTCCGATAACATCATACCCACTCGCACGCTGGGCTCTCATTGCTATTCCAGTCGCGTGCGGCAGAGATGTGTTCGCCGCAGGCAGGCAATTACAGCTCAATCTCCTGCAGCAAGTCCACTTTCCCTCCCTCGCTCCCGCCTTCCCTGCTCCCTCCTCTCCCTCTCCCTCTGTCTCCCTTTCTCTCATTGATCCGATTCTATCATACTCAGTATATCTAGCTTACAGAAACATACCGTCTGTCCACACGTTCATTTCCCTAAAGGTCAACGGCGAGGTCCCTTCAGTGCGGGCCACATACGCACGGTCTTCACCTGTCCTAGTCTCTGCTCCTCTGCCAAAGTTCCAGTTTCCATTATAATTCACAGTGTAACTTACATAACACACAATTGGCTGGCTTCCTAAGACAGATATAAGCAGTTAGAGACTGATACTTATTGATGATAAACGATTAATATACACTCCCCCACCCGATAAAACTTTGTTTAACAATAACCTTTACATTTTTTTATGACAGAACATTATAACATCAGGACCAAGACAGTTCCATACTTTGACAATTCGATAACAAAAGAAATATTTTCTGACATCAGTACGGCTGAAAAAATAAAATAAGTTTTCACAATGGCCTCTGCTACTACGGCTGTATCGAAAGGAATCATTAACATTAATGTCAGTGAAGTGATTACATATCTTATGAAACAAGATTAAATCAGATTGGATTCTGCGATATTCTAATGTTTTCAAATTCAGAATTGACAATCTGTCTAGGTGTAAAATATTACACATATTTTAAACCTGGGAGTCCTCTAGTAAAATAATGTTGAACAGATTCTATTTTATCAGTATTACATTTTAAATATGGTGACCATACAGAACTAGAGTTTTCCATAAGTCTGATATAAAGATACATAGAAACCATTATCATGCCCTTTGAATGTGCTGAATATGTTCTTTATAGTAAAATAAGCTTTCTTGAAAATATTATTACAATGAGTACTAGACTTCACATCTGATTGTATATGGACACCCATATCACATATAGAAGCAACTGCCTCAATATTTTGATTATTAAGTTGATAAGTGAAATTGATCTCTCTTAACCAATTCGCAGATGTTTAGTTTTCTGAGGGTTTAATTTTAACTGCCATTTGGTGGCCCATTCAAACAGTAAATTTAAATCATTCTGCAGTAAAGTACCATCATTAGTATTCCAAACTGCTTAATATACCTTGGTGTCATTGGCATACATGCTCAAAACACAGTCGCTTATCATACTGTTGATATCAGCACAGAAACACAGAATTAAGAGCGGACCCAAGCTGTACCTCAGACTCTCACCCAACTGTGCTGCCCACGGCCGCACTCTCTCAGCAGCTATAGAACGCACTGACGAGAGGGAAAACTAACAGGAGTGTTCTCCAAACGAGGGATAACGCGCCTTTTCCACCCACGCCACTGTCTGCGGCCGTACGCTGGGCTGCTCCATTACTGAGCGACTCCGCAGGGCTGACCTCTCAGTACTTCATAACACTATTCCTCATGGGCTACATTTGCATTTTCCTTTCTTCATCCTCCTTGAGTGATGGTAGCAGCATTTTAAAAAGGTTGTGCAGTATTGACGGGTTTAGCATTGATCCTGTATAGTGGAGGTGACTGATGGACAGGCTAATGTCTCTGGATGCACTGAGCTTAAGCACATTGTGGCAGGCTTTCCCACCATTGACATGCATACAATTAGTCTGTACGGGAGTGCACTGATTTTTGCATAGAATGTCTGAGAACGCTATTTCTACGTTGCTTCCCTATTGCCAAAACTCAACCATGCACCAACAAGTATTTCATCCTGGGGCGCACTTTACTAGAATGAATCAATGTAATGAAATTAAGATGATTACATGGCTGACATCAAGAGCCAAAATCTGGGGACAGTGGCAGCATTTAATTCAGTGCAAGAATTGAGAAGATGATGCCAAATATTCAAATCAGTTTGGGATCCATTGCCAACAGTCTATCCTGCTCTACAAACGCTCAGCGTGCATCAGGCATGCGCTCCTGTGTGAGTGTGTGATTCTCCATCTCAAGTCCTCACCACGTCTATCCTGCTGCTCATACTGGAGTTCAGCCATCCTCTGGCCCAAAATGTAGAGGGGCTGCAGCCTGAAACTTGGCATCACACCTGACACACAGCTACAGTAGCGAGAAACCTGCTCAAATAGCTCCTTGCTGTGCTGCAACAGTATAAAGCTTTTAGCAAGAGCGTGTGCACTGAGCGAAAGAGGCTGTGCCCTTCAGCACAGAGTTGCAGGGAATGATTATAATACTACATCCCACTAACTCAAACTCACATCAGAGCTGCTTATTACCACAGGCAAATCAGTTTATGAATAAAATTAGCATGCTGTTTATTCATGACACCCACATTACTTGTTGAAAAAAATGAGTTTCAGTGCTGATTGCAGAACACACTTCAAAATGTAGAGAAAAATTGAAAGGAGAAAAGGTGAAGTTGGTAATGTAATGTAATGCTATGTTCAGCGTGGGATTCTCTGCCCACGGCTCTGAGCTTTTTTCATATTCAGCCAAACTGTCACGGCTTCAGAGTGAAACACACGGAACAGGGGAAACAGCATACACCAACTGTCCTTATCAACAAAGATCATAAAATTCAAATGAAGTCTCATATACAGTATGAAAGCAGTGTACAAAGCTAGCACATTTTGCGCATCACAACCAATATCCTAAGCATTTTTAAAATGCCTCAACTGCCAATGAGGAAAGCACAATCACGATTTATCAGTGCTCATACAGTATCCAACATGTTTGCTGGGGCATGACGTGCACAGCTGAGGTTAAGACTGTGCTTCTGAACAGTTCTCTAACAGTACAAATCTCTCAGCAGCCCCTGCTGCAGGCAGAGTAGCCACCCGATGGAAAGCAAAACGTTTGAGGTTAAAGAGCGACCACAAAGAAATTAAAGCAATAGCTGCATTCAAATAAATAAATAATCAAACAACTCGGACACATTAGCGCAGTGCTTTGGAATCATTACTTCAGACCAAAATCAATTTCAGATGACAGCAGCAGCAATTTATTTCAGCAATAGCAGCAACCGTGCATGAAGTATCTCGAAGGGACAGATAGTAAAATGGCTATTTCGCCTTTAATACTTTATAAAAAAAAAGTGTTGTACTCTTTCACAATAGTGATCAATTCCAGTTGTCAGAATAATTATACATTAACTAAGAGTTTCTGGAATAGTACATTTAAAATTGCATTTTATACCTGCATTTCTCCGCCTATGATGAGTTCCAAAGATTGAATGTTTTTATGACTCTCCCCATAGTCCACAGTCATAAAGCAGAGCCCTGTTCATTCTTCGCTCGGCTCTTGTGCTACACATTTCCATAATAATAAAGCGCTGGCATGTACAAAACTGCAGGGCTCACTCTTACAGCAGACCGGCTTTGTATTGAAGGTCAACTCTCCTGTCTTTCTGGAAATTCAACTGCGAAAAAGCCTTAGCCGTACAAATATTCAACTATGCGCACGCACAACACAATTCATCTCCCCACGTGATTGAAAATAAGCATGCATGCGCACACGCCTACACATACAGACACGTATCTAAAAGAAATTAATATCGATATGCAGTTTCACACACCAGAAAATACCTACTACCTCAATGCAAGAAGAACTGGGGCAATGTGTAAAAGCACATCCCTTTTAAATAATATTAAACAAGACAAAAGTAAATAATGATTTCTGATAAGTAAAAAAAAAAAAAAAAAAAAGAAGTTTAAGAGACAGTTTTTCAAAGAATTAGACAGGGCATGATACATCACCCCTTCAGATTCCTATCCATTTTTTGTGGGGGTCGATATATAGCTAAAAATGACAGAAATCACGTTTTTTTTTTTTGTTTTTTTTTTTAACCCTTTGGGGGGGGGTAATGGTCGTTTTTTCAAATTGGTTTTTGACTTATTATCTCCACGCACCCTCATTCAGCCTCCGTGATTTCATGGTATATGAATGTATCGGGTAGAGTCTTTCAAAAAACGTTGGTATTTTAGAGGCTGAATGAGGGAGCCACCTAAGGGTGGCGCTTCAAATCACTACTTTTCGGGGACCTCCCACAGCTGGCACCCTGACTAAACCTGGATTATTCATGGATATTTGGACACGTGGGGACATTTCCTTTTGAAATATACATGAATGCCGGTGGTTTAGTTTGGGCGCTTTTGTATAGCTGGAGCTTATTGTGGCGAAAATACCATTTTGGCGCATTTTCATCAGGCTTTAACTTAGTGCACCCACTATGGAATGAAATGAAACTACTTTTATTATGTTCTTCTACATCTCTATTTCTGTGATAATAATGTCAAGAAGGCTTTTCGGTCCATTAACCATTTTTGAGCGAAAATGCTCACGGCAGATCACAGCCACTCGGTACTGTATTGCTAGGTCAGCATGATGACATCAATGCCATTCTCAATGCCCCAAACATGGATCGGAGGGGGCATTACTTCTTTAGAAAGAAGGATAAGTCCAAAATTGGAAATTACATCCACTAAACCCATAGGCCGGCAATCTTTACCATATTAAGACTGTTGTCATTGTTGTTCAACTGTTATTGTTGTTGAATTTTCAGACTATATCTGTCCCTCAGCTGCTTGCAATTCACGTCCTGAACATGGACCACCAGGGAGCATTACTTCATGAAGACAATGTTACAGATTGAAAGTCGCAAGTCTTTTAATCATTGCATAAAACATGGGGACTGTTATTGTTGTTGTCGTTTAAGGAAAAACTTCTTGGAGACAGACTTGCATATTATGTCCCTGAGTTTATCACTAAAGAAAGGCCACTAAGTGGTACATGTAATTCTTTGTTGTGAGTTTATGCATATAAAATGCATTTGAAGTTTAATTCTGAGCATAAACCATTGATTAAGTACAGTTAATGCTGTAATGGACCCTGTCATTAGCCACGGCACCCTTCTTTTCACCTTCCCTGGGGCACCTGGAAGACTGGCATGTAAAGGGTTAATGATGCAAAAAGCCTTTCTGATATTTTAATCAGAGAAAGTGGAGACATAGCGGCACATACTAAAAATTATTTCATTTAATTTCATGGAGGGCGCACTGAGTCATGGCCTGATGAAAATGTGCCAAAACTGCTTTTTCACCACAGAACGCGCCCTCTATACAAAAGCACCCAAACTAAACCACCACCATTCATACATATATAGAAAAGAAATGTCCCCATGTGTCCAAATATGCATGAATGAGCCACGCTTAATCAGGGCGCAAGCCTTGGGAGGTCCCCAAATTCAGCCCAAAAAATGAAAAGGTGATATGATTTCGTATCAAGCAGTCCTAAAGATATGCTCTTAAGCTATGGACCTTCCTTTTCTTTGCCTGACAGGAGGTCCATGACATTTTGCGGGAATATGAACTGAAGTACTGCTATGTGGACCGAAACAAAGGAACAGGTAATAACCTATTCTTTAATTTATGCTTTATGTGAAGTGGCTGGCTAAATATGGATTTCTGTGACATGAGCTTGACTCATGAATGAGATTTGGCTTGAGCATACCCCTGAAATACAGCACCTATTAAAAGATAAGTTGGCAAAACAATAAGTAATGACTGATAAAGCCCTTGATGCTGGGGAAACCACTGAGGTTAATCATTTTCAGGGGGGCATGGAAAATGTGTCATCAGGTAAATAAGTAAACCACGCTTTTAAAGCAGAGCACAAAACTTTGATAAATAAACTTGAGCAGATCCTCGTAGCCGTTTCGGGATGGTAAATGTAGTTTGTTAGTTAAATAGTTAGTTAGTGTAAACCTCAGCCTAGAGTGTTGACTAAATACTGATGTTTTTTGAAAGACACGACCCGATACATTCATATGCATGAAATCAGAGAGGCTGAATGAGGGAGCACAGAGATAATCAAAGTTCAAAACCCACTTTTTAGTTTATTGGAATTTTGGCCCTTGGGACCCCTTCCCTTAATAGGGCCGTACATTTTTTTCCAAAGGGTATCAGAGATTTAAAAAAAAAAAAGGAGATTTCTGTCCATTTTTCCAATATATCTACCCCCATAAAAATTTTGTTGGAATCTGTGAGGGTGATATACATCCCATTTTGCTTTACTGTCTCATTCTTAGAAAAATTGGCTCTTAAATGGCGTTTTGAAATGTGATGTCTCCAACATATTCCAATGAAGCTCAGACAGGTGCACATTCACCACTGCTGCAGAGGCGATGCTGGTTTTGTTTTCAGTTAGTTTCAGTGTATCATCAGGGCAAACTTCAACAAGACTAGTGTGAAACCACAAAACAATTAAAACTGTTTTCAGCATTTTTGCTGCTGTTTATATGTCTGTCTGTGTTTCTGTCAGTGGATGATTCTTGTGAACGCGATCGGATCACAACCGTTTAACATGCAGTCCAAAAAACATTACTGGTGAGTAGTTCAGATAAAAAGAAAGAATGAGTTTGAAGATGGAAGTAGTCTGAGTACACACTCACTGAACAGCGTGTAATCTGAGTACACACTCACTGAACAGGGTGTAATCTGAGGTACACACCCACTGAACAGGGTGCAGCCTGAGTACACACTTACTGAACAGAGTGTAGTCTGAGTATGCACTCACTGAACAGGGTGTAGTCTGAGTACGCACTCATTGGGCTCTAATTTCGTAGACCAGGCGCAGGCGCGGCGAATGGGGGGTGCGCCGCGCCAACGGCGTAGCCTGGCGCAAGTACTCCTCTGTCCCGCCTCTGTCCTGCCTTCCAGCGCAAGTTAGCAAAGAAGGCGTGTTTGGGTATAACACAGCCGAGTCAAATATTGCTCATTGGCAAGAGAAACAATGGATAGTGTGTTCCTATTATTACAGCCTGTTGCTGCTTAAAATTTTGGGATTAACATGCATGGACAACAATGCAAGATACGTTACACATTTATTTTCAATATGTGATCTTAACTCAGTACGACATCATAGCAATCAGGCTGTATTCCTTTCCCCCACTAAAAACGATAAAACCTAAGTGACAATAATAGTAGCCTAGTATTAAGCCGCTTGCACACTGGACGCGAAACGAATTTTTCGCTCGACAGATTGCGTTGAAAGCAGTGTCTTGTGTCCGAAAGTCTGACAGGGTTTTAATATATATCTGTGTCCGACAGTCTATTATTGTTTTTAATTTCTTCAAATCTACTGACTCTTTTAGATATTAAACGTGAATGTTTTGATTAGAGGGCTCAGTTCTTCAAGATGAGTGCCGAGAATTTCAATCAACGTTTCTGTTAAAGCTCTGCTCAATAAAAGAAAGTGAGTCGCATTGGCGCGGGACAATGTACAATTCCTCCGTGTCTGACAGCCAAAAAAAGGACGATTTGGAACAGATTGATAACGAAATAAAGAATAAAAAGAAACATTTTAACAACAGAACATCCAACGTACGCTGCGATTAATTTATTTGCGGGTCATCTTTTTTGGATGTTCTGTTGGTTGGTGATGTATATGTATTTTTATTCTTCATTTCATTATAAATCTGTTCTCATATCAATACTTTTATTTTTTTGCTGGGTGCCGGACATGGAGTATTTTGCATTTCGCGTCAGACAGTCTTGATCGTGTATGCGATAATTTATATACACTGTCAATGGTCATGGAATTGATTTGCTCTCTGATTGCAAGCACTGTTCCATCTCTGCTGAGGAAATAAAGCGTGAAACTGTTCGATCCATCTGACTAATTTTTGAAAGAAAGACCGAATAAAGACTATCTTCAACGGAAGAAAACAGACGAATAAAAAGACCAAGAAAAGTTGATAGCTCTTTGCATCGACTTTGACTGTAACCAGTCGTGCGAAAAATTAGTTTCGCGTCCAGTGTGCAAGCGGCTTTACCGAGCATAGAACGCAAGCGTTATATACGCACTGCCTGATGCCGAGGCAGTTTGTGGTTGGCTGAGAAAGATGTGAAGTCGTTAATTTGCATCACTGATTCAGTTGCGTTGATTAAGTCAGGTCGAGTTTCCATCACTCGTGCCAACTGCCTTTGATCTGACATCAGGACAATCGATATAGATACTATAATTTATGAGCTGATTCAGATAGTTACATTTAACAGTGGTTGCTGTAATTATTTACTGTAATTGAAATGTGCCTGACATTCTGGAAACCTGCCTGTGAGGTTTCGGTGACGAGTGCGCACTGCGCGCCGGTCAGCCAAATTACCACTGCACAGAAAGTGAACCAGGTTGGAGCTGGCCAGCTTTCTGCGCAACTGCAGCAAAGACTTTTTCTACGAAACTGTCACTCTTGATGAATAAGTGACACCTTCCCCTACTACGCCACCACACCCATCTCGGCGCACGTTCGTCTGCGCACGGTGTTGCACCTCATGAAATTACCACTGCGTGGGCTGCGCCACGCTTCGCCACCTGCGCTGCGCCAAGAAATTAGAGCCCATTGAATGTGTTATGATGTCGACTGCCACACTGAAAACACCAGCATTGCTGAAATAGCGGGTGCGGTCAAAGGTGGTCTATAGTTAAAGGATAAATTAGAACACAACAGTTACCACAAAGAAGATTTTTTTTCTGTTGTCTTCTATGTGAATTAATTAAGTTTCGAATAAATCTTTTCCAATCATTTTGTCTTCAATTTCAAAGCAAAACAAGCAATCAACTCCAATTGTTAAAAATACAATTAATTCTGAATATCTTAAATTGTATTTTCTTTTAGTGAAAAATTTCCACTCCTTCTCATATTTACATGAACATTCCAACTATGAAATATATAAAAATGCACAATGCAAAAGCTAGCACAGAATGCCAATGCTGAATTGAGCTAAATTATGAATCATAAACGATTAACAACCCTAAAAGGTGACTGCTGGGTGCACATACACTGCTGTTTTTCTCTGCTCTTCAATGTAAATTTAAGATAAAGGGTTTATATGTCACAATGATCCACACGCAGTGACCTCAGGCAGTGCAGCTCTGCAGTAAATGATCCCAGTGCTGGCCTCTACAGACCAGGTCGTAGACCTGATCACACTTCTCTGGCTGGTCAGGGCCCATCATCAGGCTTCAAAGCTGCTGCCCTTATATCATCTTCTCCAATACATTCAACAGCGCATATATGCATTGCCCTAAAAAATGAGTAGCAGATTTAAAAGCCTGTTTAATAAATGCATAATATGTCTCCTGGCATTTAAACCCAGCAATAGACTGTGACAGTTAAATCCATTCTAAAATAAGACGGAAGAAACACAAAATATTTCATACTGCTCCACTCCATACATTGAGCTGCTACATTGCACTCCTCATGTTTCACTGATCTCCACCAGTGACACTGCTGTCTACCTATTACACTGCTCTCAAACTACTGCACTGTTATACTGTTTCCTGTTGCACTGCTCTCCGTCTGTTACACAACTACAACACTGTCCAACGCCTGTAACACTGCTGAACTGTTCCACTATAATTGTCACCATTACACAGCTCACCACATGTCATTCTCCTCTCCACTCCTTTCACTGCTCACCATCTGTGATACTGTCATACAGCCCATCACCGGAGACATTTTTTACATCTGCTGTTCTGTTTCACTCATAACTCCCTGTTGCAGAATTATACTGCTCACCACCTGTGGAACTGCTAGAACATTCTCCAGCAGCAGCATTCTTCTCCACCGGTGACACAGCTACTCCGAACCACACAATTTCAGCTGTTAGCTTTGCCATTCACTTCTCATTTAGTTAAGAGCAGAATCTGAGCAGATTCATGCTGTGTCTGAAATCACTCACTGCTCACTATATAGTGCACTATACAGCGGGTTCACCCCATTTTGTAGTGCTGTCCGAATTGTTAGCAACTAAGGATTATTATCCCGTATATAGTGAACTCATTATATCCAATAATCCACTGCGAAAAACAGGGAAATATAATGATGGTCGTTAACCCAGCGATACGTCCCATCATGCACTTCACACAACCCAAAGAGGAGCAAGATAACGTCATTATCAGCGCTGACAAAACGAGTCGGGTAGTGTCAGAAAGCGTTTCTTCCCTCTGCCCATGAGCTCACTACAAAGTCGCCTACATATGAGTCCCCTTATTTTGAGTAGGGAAGAGTGAATGAGTGAGTGATTGTGGACACAGAGTCGAGTCTACTTGCCTCTAACCCCCAAGGTGGGCTCACCCCATCTCTCAATGTTTACCTTTGTGAGTGCTGTAGAGAGCTGCAAAGGTCACAACGAAGAAGGTGGTGGAGTATTTGCCCGCGTTGACCAGGTGAGGAAAAGCGCGTTTGGTGTCACGGTAACGGCGCAGGCACTGCACAAACCGGAACCAGGCGGGCAGGCATTGGATGATGGCACGCACTCCGTACGAGTAACTGTGGCACACTGGGTCACCTGGTGAAAAAGGGAGTAGCCTTCACCAATGACCTCCTTTCATACACAGGCTAGCCATTCCAGCACAAGCCTAACTAATTCACATGAAAAAACTTGGAGGAGAAACTCTTTCCAAACACCACATATTGCTGACTCCAGTACATTTGATTGAAAGTTTTACCCTTTTACAAGTCTCATGGTAGACACAAGAGCTGTGCAAATCGAACTGCTTACACACGTCTCTGACAGTGTATATAGGATCCAAAGACTTCTGGGCTTTGACATCTGAATGAAATATTTCAAAATTATTTATGAGAAATATTTTTTTTGCTCTTCACTAAACTGTAGGAAAATAAAAATGTGTCTTGTGGGCAGTAAAATGCACATAAAACAGCAGTAAAAGACATAGCCCAAGGTCAGACTGCTGGAAGATCGGCTCACTGGAAAACACACACACTAAAAACACTCACTGTATTGTTCTTTTCCCCGTTTCATCGCGGACAGCTAATCAGCGTGGGGGTCAGAGACCCAAACATTTCCACTTAATTACCAGGCCGCTGATTGAGGGGGTTGCAGGGGCGAGTGCTTAATGGCCAATTTTCCTCACAGACTTAGCTGAAGCCAGGAGCTTTTCTGCATTAAACAGCGATTATGCTCTCGTAATTTGCGCTGACTTAACTATTCCTTTACCAGTTCGTTCAGAGTAAAGCATGGGTCAGCAACACAGGGAAAGATATAAGGCTTCCCGTAAAAGTGTAAGGACTTCTCGATTAGCTGATGCACTGTACAGAGATGATATTGATTCTATATCATGTTTGTGTGTGGAGATACTGCCGCACAGTCAGTGTATTGTGACTTTGCCATACAAGGAGGATGTGTGTTGTGATGTAGGCATCCAAAGAGGTTCAGTATCGTGATGTGGGAATACTCAGCGGTTAAGTTTTGTGATGTGGGAATACTCAGTGGTTAAGTATTGTGATGTGGGAATACTCAGAGGTTAAGTATTGTGATGTGGGCATACAAAGAGGTTAAGTATTGTGATGTGGGCATACAAAGAGGTTAAGTATTGTGATGTGGGCATACTCAGAGGTTAAGTATTGAGATGTGGGCATACACAGAGGTTAAGTATTGTGATGTGGGCATACTCAGAGGTTAAGTATTGTGATGTGGGCATACTCAGAGGTTAAGTATTGTGATGTGGGCATACAAAGAGGCTAAGTATTGTGATGTGGGCATACAAAGAGGTTAAGTATTGTGATGTGGGCATACAAAGAGGTAAAGTATTGTGATGTGGGCATACACAGTGGTTAAGTATTGTGATGTGGGCATACTCAGAGGTTAAGTATTGTGATGTGGGCATACACAGCGGTTAAGTATTGTGATGAGGGCATACAAAGAGGTTAAGTATTGTGATGTGGGCATACACAGAGGTTAAGTATTGTGATGTGGGCATACACAGAGGTTAAGTATTGTGATGTGGGCACACAAAGAGGTTAAGTATTGTGATGTGGGAATACTCAGAGGTTAAATATTGTGATGTGGGAATACTCAGAGGTTAAGTATTGAGATGTGGGCATACACAGAGGTTAAGTATTGTGATGTGGGCATACAAAGAGGTTAAGTATTGTGATGTTGGCATACTCAGAGGTTAAGTATTGTGATGTGGGAATACTCAGAGGTTAGGTATTGTGATGTGGGCATACTCAAAGGTTAAGTATTGAGATGTGGGCAAACTCAGAGGTTAAGTATTGTGATGTGGGCATTCAAAGAGGTTAAGTATTGTGATGTGGGCATACAAAGAGGTTAAGTATTGTGATGTGGGCATACAAAGAGGTTAAGTATTGTGATGTGGGCATATACAGAGGTTAAGTATTGAGATGTGGGCATACAAAGAGGTTAAGTATTGTGATGTGGGTATACTCAGAGGTTAAGTATTGTGATGTGGGTATACTCAGAGGTTAAGTATTTTGATGTGGGCATACTCAGAGGTTGAGTATTGTGATTTGGGTATACTCAGAGGTTAAGTATTGTGATGCGGGCATACTCAGAGGTTAAGTATTTAGAAGTGGGCATAAACAGAGGTTAATTATTGTGATGTAGGCATACTCAGAGGTAATGTATTGAGATGAGGGAATACTTAGAGGTTAAGTATTATAACGTGAGCGCATATAGAGCATTTGTCTGATGATGTTGCTCACCCTGGTTGTGGGACAGCAGTCCATTCTTCAGATTCCAGTTGAGCTCAAAGCTGTAGTAGCACACCAGATACTCCAGGTCCATCAGCACCACCACGAGGGAATTGAGTTGGTCAGCCAGCCAAAAGTCTGCAAACTCCACCCTGTGGAATGGAGCTGTGAAAACACGAAACTGAAGGAGGGATGGGGAGCAGGGGCAGAGAGAGGGGTGTGCCTTGTCAGACAAAGGAAAAGCCAAACCAAGAAACAAAACCATTTTTAAATATGTGAACATATTTACATATTTGCTGCCTGCTTCACTGCACTTTATGGCAGAAAGAACAACCCTAAATTGGCAAAGTTAGAGATGGTATGAAAAATGCGCCAAAACAAATCAAGTTTCTAAATGTTTGTCTTGTATTCAATTGAAGACAGTATGAAGACAAGATATTTAAAGAGGGGGATAAAAATGCAGATATCAAAGGAATAAGTCCTGGAGCACACAGTTATATGAGGCGATTTATTAAGGTGCAGGTGACTAAGGTTTCGACACAAGGTCTTCTTCGGATTCCCTTCTGTGAAGGCACCATCAATGCAGCTTGGTTCTTTGAGATTTTGAGCAACATATGCTGCCAATATCTTTTCCAGGAATATCCATGCATATTTAAACAGCATGACACAGCTGCATTCCACATACATTACAAAGGCATGGCTGTGTAAAATGAGGGTGTGGTGCTAGACTTGTCCCCAATAGAGAATTTTAGGCAAATTTTGAAATGCAATTGAAATAAGGGTTTATTTTGAAACATTAATAAACTTCACGGGGTGAAACATCAAATAATGTAATGTTTTGTTTTCAATGCAACACAAATTAACATAATTTAAAAATCAATGCTTTCAGCTTTAATTTTTATTTAACATACGATCTCAGCTTTAACTGATTTGAGGTTGCACTATATAATATTTATTGAACCATCATGTTGGGGGGAAATTCAAAGCAAATATGTGTGCTGTCATCTACTATACCATCACTACAATACAGAAGTATTCTCCTTAGTGTTCAGTTTCCATTTCTTTATCCTCCTCAGTCTTGGTTTTAGCATTAGCCTTTATGTACTTGATTGTGATAAGAAATGAAGACCCTCTACTGATACATACAGCGCACACTGCGTTACCTCACCAAGAGCTGTCCCAAGGCAATACGGCCAGCTGTTATATACAGCAATTTTCACACACAAATTTGCAATGTTTCACTGCCGTTTGACAAAGCGGGGATAGTGGTGTCTAAATGAAGTGGAACGTGTAGCAGTTAAGCCCCACAGCACTTCCATTTTCATAAATGAACTGATGAATGAACTCATTGAAATCCTAATGGGCCATGAACTGGTGAGCTGCTGTGGGACTGGTCTCACTGATGAAGAACATGAACTGCGCACAGCTGAAGCTGCTCTCAGTCATACATAAGGCACATAGACACTACTGGGGAAGCTTTAACCGGTACACAACATACACGCAGATGAGGTTTCTCTCATTCATACAGCCAATTGACATGAGCAATTCTCATGGATGATGACCACAGAAATGGCAGAAGCTGCTCTACCTGATGAGAAGCATGGACATGACAGAGGCTTCTCTGATTGATAAGGACCATGCCACAGCTGGAGCTGCTCTCATTGATTAAAAAAAAAATGGACATGGTCATGGACACTTCTGAATGATAATTTATGTTACTAAAATCTCACTTACACAGAGAAAGAAGTTAAGCTTACGAAAGAGATTTTCGGGCGATGGCAACATGATTACTGATACTCTTTCAATCTAACACACCAGCCTGGTTAGGTCTGTCTGCTTCTCATCATCTCTTCTTAATCATTATTGGCCAGATTTTGGTTTTGATCAGTCAGCTGGCTGAATAAACGGCTTGACTGCAAGTTAGGCAAAGGGGAATTGATTTAAGGTAAGCTAATTAGGTCAAGGCGATGGAGACTGTCCAGCCTCGCTGGTAATTAGCGGACTTCAAAACGCAGTTTTCTTCCCGGAAGCATTTCAAATGACCGCATTAGGTATGTGTCATAGAAAACGTAATAAGCAAGCTCATCTGTCTGCCTCCTAGTGGCAGTTACTTTTACTGCGCTTGCGATAACCGCGATTCCGCATATCGTGCAGCCCCAATGTGAAGGGGGCACACACCCCCTGCTGCCTGCAGGGCACGGCTGACATTTCAGTCAGTGCTGTCTGCAAACACGCTTCTCAGCCTCGCCGCCATCGAGCCTCACAAATGCCAGAGTCAATCGATTCACCGTTGTACATACCTGCACTTATTACTCAACGTATCAATCAGGTTTTCCAAGTCTGTTCCTCACAAAATGCACACAATGCTATTTTCCTTCAACAATTCAATCCTGTGTAAGACAAAGACGCATAAATACACCCATCAACCGCATCAAGATGAACACTGAAGATGCGCGAGAGTTTAGCAGACATGTGATTGTGAGCATTTTGTGGGGATATGAGTGTATGTATTTCTTTGAGATGTGGTTGTAAGTGTTTCATGAAGGCATTTTTCTTCATGCTTGTAGGCATGATCCCCAGAAAGGAGGGGCAGGGCACCTCCGATCTGCTGCGGAGCTGCGGGGGCAGACCTGGTGGAATGGCTGTAATGATTGCACGGTCACAAGCGCGGCAGCGGCACAGAGAGCAAGGGCGCCGGTTCCTATTATTCCTCAACACAACACGCTCCGCTTCACAGACCGCAGGAAGCGCGTCCATACCGTGTCTCACACTAATCCAATTCCAGACAAAGGGAAAACAGCCACATGAAGTTGAGACAACAACATTTGAGCACGAATGACTCGGCTCTCGTGTACTCCAACAAAGCAGCTAGTTTGCGACTGGTCTCGATTCAAGAGCAATTTAAGAAGCGGTTATTGACTCATTCTGAATTACAATATCAAACTGCAGTAACTCAATAACAGGAACAATGATGAAACTGAATACACGGCTCAGAAACACTTTCTAAAGCATCTTAAGCAAACAACAGTAACCTTGTTTTATTCCAAAGATATAAAACGTTAGAGAAAGATGATAGCCAATATAATGTTAATTTATTTTTTACGATAATGTAGTCATATGATCTACCAACAGAGCCTGCAGGACAAGTGGAAACATGAAAGCATTGTAACTCCAAGCCAATGGCTCCATCCATCTCATCAATACATTTTTAAACACTCCGTACGCATCACTCCAGACGAGCTGATGGGCATTCACTCCTATCACTCAAATGGCCCCTCAGAAATTTTTCAGAGGGGATATGGGAGAAAACAATGTAACAATATAATTTGCCAATATAATCCTCGAGCAGGTGATCACGGTTCTTCTATCATCGCTAGGACTCTTCTCTTTCACATATTATCAAGGAAACTAAGCAAAGTTGAACAGGGAGAAAATCTATTAAATAAATTCTATTAATTCACTCCCCTCAAAGAAGATAAACATTATATTTCTGCATGCAAAAACAAGAGTTTCCAGGCAAAACAAACCTCGCTGCCAGCACTTATTTTAGTGCTTTTGATACCGAATCAATTTTGCAGGTGTGACCTCAACAGTTTTCAACTTGCTGTCCTTTGATAATCCATGACCTTCCGTTTGACCTGTCAAGGTCACCCAAGGTCAAAGGTCATGGTATAATATAAAAGCCCATGCAGGAGTTTCTTTATGCTCAAAATAGTAAACATCTGTCTATCTGCACCCGTTTATGAGTTATAATGGAAAATATATTATTTTCACCAATGACCTTAACCCTGGTAACATCTGACCCCCAACCGCCACGGAGACCATCAAATCGACCCCATCATGCAGCATATGGTTGGAAGCAGAACATTTTGGTTTTGGTTTGAAGTCAATATGACGAATTTGATGAAAGTTGAAAAAACAATTCAGACATTTCTGACAACCTTGACACTGATCTTGACCCCATCACCCATAAAATGTAATAATCAGGCAATGTATGGACCATTGTCCATCTACTCCAAGTGTTTGAAGTCAATCAGTGCAACCATATAGATGCTAGATTGTTAGCACACAGACACGCGAACTCACAAACAAACAAACAGCACTGATGACAATACCTCGCCCTGCTGACTCCATCGCGAGCAAGGTAATTATTTTAAGATGGCTAGATCCAGAATCTCTGCTTTATTTGCATCATCCACAACTGTCTGCATCAACAATATCCCCCAAGAAGGGACGGCGAGAACAAAGAAAAATCTAAACACTTCATCTACCTAAACAAGTGAAAAACTCAGCAACACAAATTCCATTGCTTAGTCAGCTTCTAAATTTCTTAATTGTAAATTGATTGCAAAAAAGGTTCACAGAAAGTAGTACCAATCCGTTTTATGGTAAAATTCCTACACTTCCAATCATTAAGAGCTGCGGTTTCTCACCACAGAAAGGGCTGCGACAGGAGTTCATACACTACATATTTTCATAATGGCGATCGATCTGTGAGGACGTGGGTCATAGTCCTAGTTGCAAAGTAAAAGCATATTGATATATCAGGCTTGCTCTACAGTTCCAGTGTCTCAATCCATCTTCAGCCCACTGGTCTGGAATAAGACTAATCGCTTGGTGAGAAGCACTAGATCCATGAGCACAGCAAAATGAAAAAGATTAAATGCAGCCAGCTGCCTTCTATCAGAGCTTCGCACAGCAGCATTTTCAACATGTTTTCTCCCTTTCTTCTCATCAAATCAGAATGAGCAAATATAGTCATGCTACAGTACAGTGCTTATTCCATGACCTGTAAGATCCATAAGGTTAACTTTGAAGACCCCTGCCCCCCCAATTAGATATTAGACAAGACAAACTTTTTCCAAAACAGTGTTTGAAACGTGGTTTATGCATTTGCTTTCTGATGTTATCTACAGCACATATTTTGATGTTATCCACATCTGCACAGATTACACTTCCCAGCTTTTTCTGTGAGCCTCGCTCCCTCTGTCAGCCGTCTGCAACCTCCCCGCCCCTCTCTGTACCTCATAACACTCATGTTAGTCTTTCAACATGAAGCTCGGTTCGCCAGGCAGTCACAGAGCTCGTTATCAGAGGGGGAGGCCAGTGGTCCAACACCCAGTGGTCCAGAGGGGAGGCGAGACCCACGCTATTGCCCCCGACACAAAGGGTATACTGTCGAAATACCCAAGCAAAAGCTCCCAAAGAAGAGAGCCAAGCTTCAATACTGCCTGAGACTCAGGCTGTCTATAGTTACTCATTATAAATGAGAAATACTCATTTTTGATATTTTTTCGTGTGGTCGGTAATAGCTTTAACATTTAACGGATCATTTAATGAATTAAAATTTTTGGGGTAGTATCAAGCAATAAGTATTCGTGACTGAAAGAATGAAATGGCGAAATTGCAAGTTGATATCGTCAGGCAATATGATGGTCCTCAGGTGTTTCCGATACAAAAGATATGAAGGGCGGCAACTGGCCAAGAAAAAAAACCTTTTTTTTTTTTTTTGCTAAAAGGTTTATAAACCTTGCTTTGAGACATTCAAGAATATGATATCTTGACAAAAAAAAAGCGTACGGGACAGATTGCAATGTTTGTCTGAATAAAATAGACACTTGGAACGCACTTTGCCAGCAGCTCAATAGACAGAACTGCATGGACAGTGAGACTGGCTTGTGTGCAATCATAACTATACCAATCTAGCTGGTCCATACCCTCTCATCCCAGACAAATACCAAAGCCAGTTTTGTGCCCCTGGGAGAATTTGCTGGCTGGACCGAGCATTGTGAAAGTCTAGATTCAATGCCAGGCAGTTCAGAACCTGCATGCATTTAAATAGCACCTATTAAGTACAAGTCATCGAGCCGCCAGAGAAAACAGACAAATTGTGCAAAAGTATGTACAATGCAGCCAATTATAGGTGTTATTGCTACCGTTTCAAGTCATCAACGCCCAGCACTGGCTCAGGAGACTGTATTAAATTATGGAAATACAATATGAGTGTAATTTCCCAGAAACCCAGACTGGATAAAGTGGATAAGACTTCAACCCACAATGGTATTGCTGCTAATACACATCAGCAAATCTAGTGGCATTACTGACATTCAATATTACTGCTATTCTCCACTATGACTAAGGTTCAGTGGTGTTCATGTAATTGCAACACAGGTTTTAAGTGGCATTTTATGCACCATATCTATTAAACAAAGCCAGTGATATTTGGAACTGTAGCTGAAATGTTACGGTGACAGGCATTTCCAAGCTGTTACTGATATTCTGTACTTATTACTTCATTTAACTGGGCACACGAACCCTGACCTTTTCACGGATGCCATTAATTTCATACGTTTCTGCCATAAATACCCTTCTTTCACGGCTATACTGGAAATAAAAATAACGCAGAGGATTTCAGTTTATTTTATTTTTAGAGCACAGTGTACGTCACAGATTAGCTGGCAGTACATTAAGTACGCACAGACGCAAACAGTGAGAAAATAAAGCAGTGTTCAGCACTCACTGAACACCGTGCTCAGTGCAGCAGAGCTCACCAGCAGCTTTAGCAGCCAGAAGCGGGATTTGTAGTAACCAGTCTTGAAGGGGTTGATAAGGAAGAGGAGCATGAAGCCGTAGAGAATGAGTGGGTTGACTTGCATGGGGATGTAGGTGAAATCCGAGAAAAGGCAGGACAAGATACTGATGCACCACAAGACCCCCAGGAGCCCAGCAATCTGCAGGACAATGAGAAACTTGTTCATTATACAAGATACTTTTATTCAACACACAGAGAGCATAAGACATGCTTTCCTCTGACCCCTCTTCCGAAACTTCTGCCTCATGCCCCTTGGATCTTTAGATCTCTTTCTAGATTCTACAGATACAGCACCCACCATAATTATTAGCATCCCTGGTTAAGATGTGTTAAAAGCCTTAAAATAAACTCAATTTTTATTGCAGAAACATACTCTCACACTAAAAATTATGGAAAAATGTCATTTCTACAGTAATTTACAAAATTGATCAGAGTATCTAGGAACATTTAATTAGCAAATCATCACTTCCTGTTTCCCTGGGGTATAAATGTGATGTGACACAGAGGCCATGTCTCTTATCCACTCTTCAACATGGGAAAGACAAAGGAACACACCATTCAAGTAAGGCAGATGTGTGTCGACCTTCACAAGTCAGGCAATGGCTACAAGAAAATAGCCACTCGCCTGCACCTGCCCATATCTACTGTCAGAGGAATCACTAAGAAGTTTAAAACAACTGGAACAGTGGTTAACAAGCCTGGATGAGGACGCAAGGTTATTTTGCCACCACGCACAGTGAGGAGGATAGTAAGAGAAATATAAAGTTCTCCAAAGCTCACTGTTAAAGAATTGCAACAAATGGTAGCATCTTGGGGTCACAAAGTCTCCAAAACCACCATCAGGCAGTATCTACATGCTAACAAGCTGTTTGGGAGGCATGCATGGAAAAACCCATTTCTCACTCACAATCATAATCGCAAACGTCTGGAGTTCCCACTGTGAAGTATGGGGGAGGATCGGTGATGCTGTGGGCCTGTTTCTCTTCCAGAGGCCCAGGGAACCTTGTTAGGGTGCATGGCATCATGAATGTTTTGAAATACCAGGACATTTTAAATCAAAATCTGGTGGCCTTAGCCTGAAAGCTGAAGATAGGTCGTCACTAGCTCTTTCAGGAAGATAATGACCCTGAACATGTGGCCAAATCTACACAGAAATGGTTCACCAGATACAGAATCAAGCTCCTCACATGGCCATCTCAGTCCCCAGACCTCAACCCCATTGAAAACCTGTGGAGTGAGCTGAAGAGGAGAGTGCAGAGGAGAGGACCCAGGTCGATGGATGATTTTGAGAGATTGTGCAAAGAGGAATGGTCGAAGATCCCTCTTTCAATATTCTCCCATCTTGTGAAACATTATAGGAGAAGATTAGGTGCTGTTTTGTTGGCAAAAGGGGGTTGTACAAAGTATTAACATCAGGGGTTCTAATAATTGTGGCACACATGATTTGATGTAAAAGAATTATTTCTTAATGTGGGATTTTTTACCCCACTGAATAAATGCACTTGAATTAAAGGTTGGATCTTCCAATTTTTTCCATTGTGGTCCCATATTATTTAGAAATAAACAGAATTTATTAGAAGCTAAAGAACACATCTTAACCAGGGGTGCCAATAATTATTGAAGGCGCTATACATACCTCATCCCCTCCCTCTTCAAACTATCCCAGGTCTATACAATTCAGATGTACTTAGCGGGCATGTTATACCTCCTTTTCTGATCTGCAACGTGCCTACTGAGACCACATTTATTTTCCCCCAGTTTTGGTCATGGCTTTTTGAGAAGAAATGTATGTTTTGCAAGATTATTGTTTCAGCCAAAAAAAAGGCAGCAAAAGGGCTACTTTGAAGGTAGAACTACAGGGCAAAAACAATTTTCAATTGACATACAAGAATGTCAGCCTTTAAATATGAACGAAATGTACAAGCCAGCAAGCTAGCCAGTCACTGTCAATACCAGCAATGCCACTGCAAGAATTGACTGTAAATTGTATCATTGTAGAAAGTTGCGAGAAAGGAGGATTCAATTCACGTACATAGGATTTCAAAAGCTAATTTCGAAGGACTGACGGCAAACTGCTTTCCAAGATTTTCCACTGCCAGCATGTTCCATTTCCACCTCCAACCCACATGGTGAGAATTCTCCCCCATTCGTTTTAAAGGTTCCTCCAACCTGTGAACCACGGCTCACATCCACCGCTCACCTCAAACAGATGCTGGTGCGATAGGTTGCTCCGGGGGTTGAGCTCGAAGATGAGCACGTGGTTGACCCCAGCTTGTCGCCACCCATAAGTGTTGATGCCCAGCAGGAAGAGGAACTCGATAAGCAGGAAGCCGCCTCGGTAGATACGCACCAGGGGCCAAATGTTGCTGCGATACTCAGGGTCACCGAACTGCGTCAACACTGCACCTGCAGGAAGAATTTTACTGTAGTCAGCATCCACTGTTCAATCCCCTATTGGGACCCCCAATGTCAAATGTATCAAGAATGAGATAAGGATTAACTTTACAGATTTACTCAAATTTAGTGTTTCATAACTGAAATCCATAATTGTATGCAGACAAACACTATGTAAAATGCAGCCCTTTCCCCAGACCATGTGGACTGGCAGCTAGCCTTAACGCCTTTGACCCCTTTCTGCAGAAATAGATGCAGGCGTCCGTAAATTCGAAATTTGATTCTACAACAATTCTGTAATTGAATTTCCAAGTGTCTAGCTTCACTGGAATAATTTCCCAAAGTCTCTGGGACACCAACACTGAGTTATAAAGCTGGCTCAAAATTTTGTATTCTGCACAAAGGGGTTAATAAGCAAATTCATTTTCTGTATAAGTAGACTGAACCGACCTCTGAGGATGAAGGACACTGCCAGGACCATGAACACCCCACAGAACAGTCCCACGCGGAAGGTGGTCCAGGCTGGCGCTGGCTGGTGGTGCGATGATCAAAGAAAAGAGATCAGAACATGGCACCGCTTGCACGAATCACAGTGCTGCTGAGCGCAAGCGAACACAGCATCTCTCCTCATTTATCATCCACGAGTACAGGGCCTCAGTGTTCGAACATTTCTCATAGATCTATGTTCTGTGGTTTTGTTTCCCAAGCCCATGAATGTGTAAGGCCAGCGCGTGATACATTTACAGTTCAAACATGCCCTCTCTCCTCAGCCATCTGTTTTTGTTAACCGTCACAACTTGTCTTGATGTAAAAATATGAAACACCAGCCCCTTCATTTTTTACTTCATGCAATATTTGCTTTCTCACTGCGAGTTATTCTCCGTAATGCAAAAGTGTATTATAGTATTCTGGGTAACACTCATCAGATTACATAGCTGGGATTCAGCACCTGACTGATGTGCCATAACATCACTTATCTCAAATTTTAACCATTTCTTCCCACATGGAAAGAACCTATATAAACATATAGGCTTTAATATAGGGCCACATATAGGTTTCACATAAATGCGACATATATGAAATTGGCCGTTTACATATACTCAACTGTTGACAACTCAAGAGAAGACTCAAATGTACATGGCGTCAGAATCTTCTTCATGAGCTCCTGGCCAACAGGAAGCGCCTAGAGGAACTCTAACCTACACAACCCTTCCCAGCAGGCCCTTCACAATTTGCATCCCTGTAGCACATTGGCCAATTGTGTGCAACTTCTGAAAAGAGCTGCCGACCGCTGCTGGTTGATATGAGGCGGGGATTAAAACCTAATATGTTTATATAGGATCTTTCCATGTGGGAATTTAATTTGTTATTTCGTCCCTGTAGGAAAAAGTCTGGGAACTTTAGTTGCTATTCAAGCATCTCAGATAAAAGACAAGTGTCTGCTCATTACAATTGTGAACAGAAATGTAGACTTTGTCTTCAAATTCATTAACCACAGTGTAATGCTCAAATAGATGTGGGGATGAAAATGACTTTTGAAAGGCATGTTTACTTGAATTTATGTTCTTCTGTGTACTTTTATTTTTGATATATTTTGCTACATTTAGACTAAGGACCTCTGAGCCATATTCATCCAGAAACTGAATTACAGACAAGATAGAAAACATTGCCTTTGGTCGATGCAGTAGTGTATAGCCTTTCAGTGGATGTGTATGAGCTGTAATGATGTGAATCCAATTTTATCTAATGTGGTGAATCTGGCAGTGACTTTAACTTGAGAAAATGCTTAATTGATGAAATAAACATAATCAAACCATATTGTTTTAATACATTTCCTTGTCTTCCACAATACACAACTCAATCTTCATAGAATGGAAATAAGTATGGTCAAGAAAGAATTGATGACCTTGTAACAAATAGTATTAGATATTTGTGTTGATATCATAGCTTTTTGTCTCCTCTCACTTGCTATAGTTAATAATGACTGGTTTACACATAAAATGCCGTTGTCACATGTCAACATGTATTAAGGATCAAATGTGATGCAAATTTCCCGTGTTCACATATGATTAATAAGTCATTGCGTGAAATTATTGTCATTTCTATAAGATACTTTGGACTAATATGCAGATATTCCCCTGAGAATAAAAATATGAGCTAGGCATCATATATGACAGTTGCAAAAGTGAGATATGAGCTATACAATAGGTATGACAAACAGAACCTGCCACTGGGTATATGAGCTATATAAGAGACATATACCTTGTATGTACATATAGGGCCTATAGGTGGAAATAAAGAAGCGATATAGGAGACCTATATGCCCTCTATAAGCACATATGTACCCGAATTTGGCCTATAAGCAGCATATATGTGCATATAGATTCTTTCCATGTTGGTTCTAAGGATCCTACTTCATCCTGTCCAGCCATATTCGCACAAGGAGTAATGTGCCTCAACTGTGCCTCAGTTAAGTAAAGTTAAGCGCATAAAAGTGAGGTTTTTAAATCGTGAATGGCAAGTAAAGAAATTCATTCATTATTCATTCACAATCTGATAAAATCTGCGGACGCTGAAGGCAAAATAAGGATGAATGTGAAGGAGAAAGGTTAGAAGGCTAAGAGGGTTTGATTTTTTTTCTGTCATTTATTAGTATGGAGGTTTATCTGCCTTAACTTTCAAAATTCAATCCAAACACTAAACACCAAAGCCTGCTTTTATGTTCCAAGCATAAATTGTCACACTAGGCTCTTGAGAAACCAAACACTGGACCACTTCAATTTGAAGATGAGACCGAGAAGTATTCAAAAAGCCTTCAGGACATGCCAGAAATCGATATGCCATGACAGACAAGGGATTCCTCCTCCTGTGAAGTGCTGTCTCATTGACACAGGTCCAAACACAAAGATTAGGGGCACTGCAGTACACTGTGTGTGATAACCAAAGGAGATTGTGGTTCAATTACAATGCAACCCTCCAGTGCCACATCTAATTCTAATGCACCCCCTTTCCTACATCAAACTCTCTCAATTACTGCTTTGACGGCACCAAATCACTTCCAACACGTTTATTAACCACTATTGTTTATCTTTTTAAGGATTATTGACTCCTAATGCTAGGCAAACACATCCCAGGTGTAAATGTGGCACTGATCTCAACGCAGATCAAAGTGGGCTGGTGTGAGAGGGATCGTCTCCAGGTCCTCACCTGAGCCGCACCCAGTGGTGGGACTCTCAACCTCTTCATGGCCTTCTGCCGGTCTCCACCCTCCAGCTCTGTGGTCACCAGAGCCTACATCCAGAAAGAGATCAACGGTGCATTATGGACTAATCACGTTGCTTTGAACATCTGAAGGCAGGCCATTTTTCAGCTATTCTTTGATAGTAACTGAGGAAACTCAATACTGATGATTGAGGCAGCCAGCAATTTGAAAGTTAATTACATCACCGTTCAGGCTAAAATCAGTCTGCGCACTGATACTGGAAGTTACCATAGCAACACGCTTCTTCAGTAAATTAGTGGTGACCAGAATCGCAATCCTGCTAATGCAAGAGGGAGAAAAATGAAGTGCTGCAGGGACCAGATCGGTGAGCTAAGACTAAGGCAGGTAGAAGAGGTACCTCGGCCTCAGAGATGAGATGACTGACACACAGTCAGAGAGCAGGAGCTCAGCGTTGTGGAAGAGGGACCTCAGATGGGTGACATAAGGTCAGAGAGCAGGAGCTCAGCGTTGTGGAAGAGGGACCTCAGATGGGTGACATAAGGTCAGAGAGCAGGAGCTCAGCGTTGTGGAAGAGGGACCTCAGATGGGTGACATAAGGTCAGAGGGCAGGAGCTCAGCGTTGTGGAAGAGGGACCTCAGATGGGTTACATAAGGTCAGAGAGCAGGAGCTCAGCGTTGTGGAAGAGGGACCTCAGATGGGTGACATAAGGTCAGAGAGCAGGAGCTCAGTGTTGTGGAAGAGGCACCTCAGATGGGTGACATAAGGTCAGAGAGCAGGAGCTCAGCGTTGTGGAAGAGGGACCTCAGATGGGTGACATAAGGTCAGAGAGCAGGAGCTCAGCGTTGTGGAAGAGGGACCTGAGATGGGTGACATAAGGTCAGAGGGCAGGAGCTCAGTGTTGTGGAAGAGGGACCTCAGATGGGTGACATAACGTCAGAGAGCAGGAGCTCAGTGTTGTGGAAGAGGGACCTCAGATGGGTGACATAAGGCCAGAGGGCAGGAGCTCAGCATTGTGGAAGAGGGACCTCAGATGGGTGACATAAGGTCAGAGAGCAGGAGCTCAGCGTTGTGGAAGAGGGACCTCAGATGGGTGACATAAGGTCAGAGAGCAGGAGCTCAGCGTTGTGGAAGAGGGACCTCAGATGGGTGACATAAGGTCAGAGAGCAGGAGCTCAGCGTTGTGGAAGAGGGACCTCAGATGGGTGACATAAGGTCAGAGAGCAGGAGCTCAGTGTTGTGGAAGAGGGACCTCAGATGGGTGACATAAGGTCAGAGAGCAGGAGCTCAGTGTTGTGGAAGAGGGACCTCAGATGGGTGACATAAGGTCAGAGAGCAGGAGCTCAGTGTTGTGGTGGAGGTACCTCAGTCTCAGAGATGAGCTGAGTGATCTTCTTGCAGGTGTAGAATGGAGCCACCTCCACATGGGCCACTCGCCAGTCCGCACCACGAGGGGTCTCCAGAATCTTGTCATGTTTCTTCAGAATCTTTCGGAAACCAGTGAAATTCAAGTTCTGGAAGTCGGAAAGACAGTGGAATTTAACACAAGAGCAGGGAAACGGTATGAGCAATGATTGGCATGAAAGGTGATGCACAGAGGCAGAAAATGGACTGTGGACAGAGACCTGGTAGTTTTGCAAGAGAATAAGACTGAGGTAAAACTCGCTGAAGGCAAGTTGCAGGTCCTTGATGTTGCGGTACTTGACGCGCTCCTCGTGCGACAGGTGAAACACAGTCTTATGGCGTCTGCGCAGGCCTGGGGCGTTGCTCTCCCGCTGCGCGTCCAGAGACGACTGCAACTCATTCTGAAGGGTGGCAAAGCGCCTCTGTGCCTCAGCCAGTTTCTCTACAGGAAAGAGAGAAGGGGAAAGCAAGCATGGTCAGGAGGGTAGGAGAGGTAAAGAGTGAGAGGACACACGTCAGCCAAGCATCAAAGCAATTAGTCATGCCCTGTACAAAGTACCACTGCCCACAAATCAGATGGAGCATGTTTAGCAGGTCTTTGGGGTCAAAGGTGAGTGGAAGCAAGTATTAGGTTCTGCAAACGTGTAAATGAAGGGTCCTCTGCGCCTATTAAGAGGGTCACTGGCAGGCAAAATCAGCCCCTGGGTGAGTGCTGCTCAGGGTAACATGAGCAGATCTGGACGGAGGCCGAGAGAGCTCAGGCTGCTGCTCGCCCGGTTATTCCCTCCATTAGATTTCCTGGCACTCCTAAACCAGCCAACACACGCAAGCCTGGTCCATCCTCTGGCCTATCGTTTTCAACCGCGGGGCTAATTAACACTGCGCAGCCAGTCCTATTCATAGACCCGGGTCCGGACCAGTGTGTCGAAGGCCATGGAAAGGCCATTGCACCCCTGATGGAAGGACCCAGGAATTTATAGGACACCAGATGCCCTGCCTATGACAAAGCTAAAAACAAGGGAGCAGGATCACAAGGACACAAAGCTTAAGACAAGTCTTTATAATCAATGAGATTCAGTTGCCAGCTTGGAATTGCCATCAGCTCTTAGTGCACAGGCTCCAAAATTGGGGCTTTCAACGATTAGATCAACTGTCAGGGATCAAACAACATAAAGGACAAGGCACTCCTGAATAGATATTCCTTTAGCATTTCAAACCATCCATTAGAAACGAATTGGGTGGATATGCATGAATGTGGGAGCCACGCAGGCAGAAGCCAACATTTGTCATTTATTTCAACTGAAAACAGGGATCTCATTATAACTGTGGAGACGATGGATTAATTTAGACCAGGCACAGAGACATGTCTGTGTCTGACACTCAGCCCATCAGAAGCTCAGCAAAAGAGTTAATTAAGCTTGAACACAATTTATTATTGGGGTTGTTGGCCCCATCAGAAATGAAAAACAGTGGAAAGAGCTTTGTGGCGGCAAGTCTCTCATGTCAACCTTATGTAAATGTCTCTTATGTACACAAAGCAAACCAGTCTGGGCATCTCATCCAAAGAGAGTCCATAACTGCTCATGATGTCTGAAAAAAAGACTTAAATTAAAAAAAAGAAACATTTTGTTGGAATGCTGAAAGAACAACTGGAAGCAGCTAAAAGAGTAACTGGGTGAGAAGACAGGAAATTACAATAGTACTATCATTCTGCACCCATCATCACTCAGGAAGGGCTTATAATGGTGAGGTGCAGTCCTTCTGCTTGTCTGTTCGTCTGTGCAGTTTTCTGTCAATGCAACTAGTCCTACAGTTCTTTGTTTCCAAAATAAAGTTGCAACATGCAATATAGGTGAAGTTTTTGAAAACTCAGATGTTTTTACAAGATGTCATTCCCCTTTCCAATATCAATCGTGTAAACACTACTTGTCCTAGACGTCTTTATGGATAATTTCCAAAATTAAGGTTACCACACAGCTCACATCAAAATGAAGAAAATCACGAGAACTCTCCCTAACTTCCCGTTGTCTTGCTGTCTTTGTCTCACTACTCGACCGCCAGACTGACTCGTTGTTTCGCGATATTAATGCTGTAAGCCTTTTAACTGCCAACAGTGATTGTGAGGAGGCGCCAGGTCAGAAAATATAGTTCCTGACCACGTGTGGTATCCTTAACTGACCGACTCCACATGTCCACACGTCTTTACCGGTGGTGGGTATTCTTTGATCTAACCGCTAGTGACAACTATAGGCATTCAGCCTTTCCTCTCGCACTTGAGCGGTGCTCTCACTTACGCTATCCACTGTTCAGTCAGAATCACTTGAAGCAGGATATTTTGGATTAATCATGAGAAGTTAACAGAAAATGTATTGTAGTATATTTTCAGGTACACCAGTGTGAAGGAGTGAGGTGAGCTGAGAACAGGCATCGCTGACAGTCCAGTGGAGACAGGGGCAGATTTGTATTGCTTTCTGTACTGACACTATGCACCTAAAGCTGAACTACTGGCTAACCTCAAGAGAATATGCATGGTCTTATATCGTTGCCTTTGTAACTTTGAGTGAGTCTGTATGAAACATGAAATGAGGAAATTACACAGATAAAAACAAATCTTCATTTATTTTCTATCTCGCAAAAACTTAAGTTGCAATATTCCTTATAAATTCAGGCGCACTTATCCAAAGGAAAGTGAAAATGGGCGTGGACACCACAGCGCTGTACATAATAAAATATCGTTATTCTGCCTCACACAGGAAGTCTTTGTCAAAATATTGCCTTTTATGGAGCCCCAAAGTGGACAATATTCAATTGAAAATGTAATCCCACTATTGCATTATAATTTTCCACTTATGAATAAGTTATTTGAGACAATATTAAATTGAAAATGCATTAATCCAATTTTCACTTTCATTTTCACTTACACATAGGGGAAATCTATGACTATATTCAAATGATAATGAAAAGCTGTTTGACATTTCATTTTCAAAGTCATGCTCCACAATACAGTGGACAATATTCAAATGCAATAAGCAAAACAGCACCCCCAATCATTTACATGTCATCGCGGTCTTTTAGGGTCAACATGATAATGAAAATGCTGTTTTCTAATCCATTGGAAATAATAATGACATAATAATGATGAGGACATTTCACATTTCATTTTCAAAGACTTATCCTGCGTATCCTGGGACAATATTCAAATGCAGTAAGGGAAACAGTGCCTCCCAGTCCATAGCATTTTCAAATACATGTCACAACGCTCTTTTTGGGACAGAATGAAAATTAAAATGCAATCTGTCAGCGTCTCATCAAGGCGGGTCTTCCGCTAGGACTTCACTCATTAGGGGCGCGAACGGAAACCATGTTCCTCATTTGCATACCAACCAAACAGCTTCTGAGTAGCGCTTGCACGCACGGAGGCTTACTAATAATGTCATGATGGCTAGGCTGCTATGTATTGTGTGCCATCACGCAGTAGGCTACGTTGCACGTTGGATGTAGTCATCTCAGCAGCTAGTATGCTAGCTAATGTTAACTAAGGAAAATATTTGTAAATGATCATCACATTAAATCAATATGATTTGATTTTTGCCCCAATTCTATTAACTGAGCTAGCTGTAACATGCATGAACTTATCTGAGGCTTCGTGGCAGTGTTGTGCAACTGCAACCCAAATGTGCTTGTAGATCTCAGAGACGTTCGCTAGCTTGCTAGCGAGTCTAAAGGCAATCGCTTCAGTACTGCTAGCTAGCTAGCTATGATGCCTACTGGAGAAGCTCTTCCAGCCCTGATTTGTCACTTTCAACGCCATCTCGCACACACGTCCTCTTTCACCATTGATCAGCAGCTTCTTTTCCCGAAAGAACAAACTAACAGTTCAGCCGGAGACATGATATTTCATAGCTAGTTAAAGCTATGGTGACCAGACGTCCCCGATATCTGGGGACAGCCCACGATTTGGGTGACCTGTCCCCGGTTATAGCTGTCCCCGAAAATGTCCCCGATTTTGACGCTGCATGTGGGGAAAACACGCGCAGACTCAAACACCGGTTATTATGGTAGCCAGTTACTCGCATCGGCAGAGAAGACGTATGACGTACTCAGTTACGTATGACGTACTATGTGACGCACTCAGGAAGCACGACCAGACTCAGCAGCATCAACAGCAAAGAGGCGGCAGAAAGGAGAGAAGATGAGACCGGTGACCGCGTAAAATGGTATGTTGGGTATGAACTTATTTATTTTGTGTGAGCTGACATCATTGACAGTCTAAAGCATAACACCCACAGAAGGCATGAGACGGGCGTCAAAAATATTCATTTCAATGGAGCAACGCCCACTGGCAGCGCGTTTTACTTCTCACCTCTGCCCAATTTCTTGAGCGTCAACTCAATAGAGACGCATTTGTCTTTTAGGTTATTTAACAATTTCGCCTCACCGTGGTTAGTGGCATATATTTAGCAGAAACCGCACATAGTTGTCGAAACCAATATAAAGACTTTTTAATGTTTTTTAAAATTATTTTTAAAGATTTTTTTTGGAAATTTTTCCTTTATTTGACATTTATACAGTGTAGAGCGAGACAGGAAGGTTGGGGAGAAGAATGGGGGGAAGACATGCAGAAAATGACCCGAGCCAGAATTGAACCCAGATCACTGCAAGAAGGACGCAGCCTTTATGATATGCGCACTTAGACTGATGAGCCACCAGGGTACCCTGAAGTTATTGTTTTCAAGATTCAGTGATGGACATCGCACTTTTTCATCCCTTAAAATAAGCTTTATCGGTAGGCATTTTCAAATCTTAAGGTTGTCTTGTTGAATATTTTGAGAGTGACACCCATGGCTTGCTTCTCGGTCCTGAGGCGGAGGCTACGAAGGTGGACTGACTGAGTGGATTGATTTCAGCCTTTTGTTTAAAGCAATTCTTGCCTTTCTAGCATGTTGCACGGCACTTAGGAAAAATTTGAACATGATCAACCCCGCCCCCCTCCAAAGTCCCACCCTCTTCCCTCCGATTGCTAGACTTCTCCTACGAAAAAAATATAACTAAAAGTAACTAAATGTTAGGAGGACGTTTATTTTATACCACATGTATAATTAAATATTATTTAATCACTGTTGGTAAGTTTTCACTTACCGGTGCCTCTGAATCTGACTCCATTGACCTGTTTCACTCACGCTGCAATGTTTCTTTTCATAGGAGTGTGAAACAGGTGAATGGAGTCAGATACAGAGGCACCGGTAAGTGAAAACTAACCAACAGTAATGACATATTATTCCATTCTATATGTGGTATAAAATGCCCTCGTAACGTTTAGTTACCTTTGTAGTCTGACAAACTACCATTAACCTTATTATTGTAATTATAGCATTTCAGAACCCATTTGTTTACAGTCAAATGCATGTTTTTTTTTTTCCTGCCAGAGAGGCAAGCGGTGACAGCGGTAGGCAACTGGAAGGGGCGTTGCGACGGATGACTGACAGAAAGCTCGGCAAATCATTTCATTCGGACCAAAGAAAATGATTGATCAGACTTAAATCATAAATATATGAGAACTGAATATTGAAGAGTTTCAACACCTGGTGGATTTATTTAACATTTTAGTGTGCCATTCGCTTATTAGGAGCATTTTAAGATACAAAAGAAAAGTTTAAAAATACCAGAAAGGTAAGAATTGCTTCAATCAAAGCATGAAAAAGTACTTGTCCCCATTTTTATTTCATTTTGATAATATTTACAGATTTTTCACCGCTCCGCTGAAAATGTCCCAGATTTTCCTTTCAGAAAACTGGTCACCTTAGTTAAAGCAGCATTATCCTTCCATGCGTGCTGTAGCGTATTACATTACTTCAGATAAAACTATCTGTCTTCCCACCCTGCTGATGGATTTTTTCTTTTTTCAAATTTAGGTTAATTTGAATGTTATTTGTTAACATATAGTGTACCATGCAAACAAGCAGTTCAAAGCAGTGGCATACACTGCTGAAATGGACAGGCAGAATGTGGCTTAAAATTTTTTAAATGATACTGTTGCTTTCAGATGTAATTTTTTGTGAGTAAAACATGTAAAATTGTAGCAATCATCAAAAATACCAATTAACTTACTTTGATCAATTTTCTTGATAAATATGTGAAATTGAAAAGTGAAGACTTCCAACATTCAAATTAACTGAGCCTTAATGTAATTCCAATGAACTCAAGGGAAGGCTACTTTATGCATTATGCCAGTTAAGGCTGTCATGCTTTACCCTCGGTTTGCGGAAAAGCATGCTTGCTTGTCAGCGATAGAAAAAGTTATGGACAGACTTTAATCAAATTCTTATAAGGCGTGTCTTGACTCAGCTTAGAGGCAATTTCATTTTGGGAGTGATCCGGACCAAATTCTGGATCCAGGAATTTTTTTCACTTACTTGCGAGGTAGTACAAAATAATGCTACAGCTTTGGGGGACTGTTGGACCTTGGCGGAGGTACGCGCTCTAAGCGCTCTTGTATTATGTTATTTACTTCAATTAATTACATCCCACTGAACTTTGCATATTACATTCCCAACATGGGACACTACCTCATACAGCATTACACTTCTAAAGATACAACAGTCACTTCATTACTTTTAGTCACAGTGTGCCTAATGATAAGCAAATTCTGAATTTATGGAGGCTCTTATTTTATTCTGTAGCAATGTAAATTTGCCATTTGTATGCATTGTTATTCATTTTTCATCAAAAAAACAAGTATTTCCTGTTGAAATACTGGCTTGTGAGTCCTTTGAATGAGTAAGCACAGACAGAGCAAGATATTTTTAAATGGGACTAGGAAAGGGTGCTTGGATGAAGAGCTAGTCTAATCTGGATCAATGCCCAGTTTCATAAGGCAGCTGGGCTTATTTAGGCTTACCTGGCAAATGTACAGGTTTTAAGGAGATAAGAACTTTGAGAAAAACAAACAGTGTTCCTCCTGTGACTAACAGCTGTGACAGAGGCAAATAACAGAACTCAGTCAAAATGACACCATTCACATGTTAGAGTGGATATAAAAGATAAAGACGGCTTTAAAAAGCACAGCTTAAATGGATCGGCTTGGAGAGAATGTGAATCTCCGTAGTTCAGATTTTTATGATACCATTTAATTTTATGGCTAATAGATCACTTTTGAGTTTTGTGCTGTATTCTCTCTCTAGGCCATTATGCCCACCTGCAGAAGCGGTTTTCTTTCACAGCGGTTTTAACCACAAAACTGTAAGGAATAAAGTGTCTTCCCAGATGGATTTTGCTAATAAAATGTCTTCCAACTTTGTTGTTCAAATACTGACCAATAGGGAGACCAGGGATTTAGAGGTGGTTGTAACTTCAACAGCACATGGTCCTGTGATGTATGCATCCCTGATGTAGCATTATCACATAATATCACCATCAAAACACCACAAGTCCCTCTTACTCATGCTGTTTGTTTTTGACCTGCCCCAAAATGACATATGTTAAGATGTAAAGTCATCCCCTCACAAAAAACTCCCTTTGTCCCAGGAGCCGTCTAAGGCAGAAAAGTCATGGATGAGAAGTTGAAGTAATTAGGATTCCTAATGTGCGGTCGTGAGACACATTTACGGCATCAGAAGATGGCAGCTCCAACACAGAAGCAGGCAAGGAATAAACAAGGTGGTCACTCTGATTTAGAGGACACGTCTTGATTATAAATCACCAGGCACTGGCAGGCTAATAAAATGATTCCCGGTACTGCCAATTGCTTTGCTTTGCTTTCACTGATGGTAAACATGCAGTCACACAGTTCGCGCTTAGGAAAATTTATTATTTTTTTTTAATCCCTGAAACTCCAAAAAGTTTGGAATCACTATTTATTTAAAGCAACAGTATGAATCTGTTTGACCTTAAAATATGAGGATAAAGAATATTTCGATGGTAAACTGACCTGTAATTGGGAGAATGGTGCATCTTTCATTCTTACTCTGTGCCCCCAACGCCTTTTCTTGCACTATGTAACTTTGGCTGATTCACCGTAATTACCCACAAAAAGTCCAGAATGCTTTGCGGCATTGCAGCTACATCAGACCGCTAAACTTGCCAAGTATTGATTTGGACATAATGGCAGGAGCACTGAGCCTGAAGAGGATGGTTACGGAGGAAGCTAAGAAGAGAAATAAAGATGGTGACCAAGCAAGAGGTTGGATGTGGGTAAATCTTGGACTGGTTTTAGTCAGAGCTTCACAAAATACGAAAGGGTGGAAGACAGATACTAGCTGAGAAGGCAGCTCAGCAAGTAACATTAGGTGGCTTGAAATGTCTTGCGTCGTTGGACTCTCTTGACCGTTGGCTTATCATTGGTAAGAAGAGTTGTCAAAACGCTGGTTTTTGACAGTGAGCCGAGTCAACCTATTTCGACAACGGTTTATTTGCTGGCAAAGCCTCTGTCTGACATCAATACTGGTAGTGCTCGTGTAGGTTTCGGCCAACCAAGCTATGTTGGATAGCTTGCAACTATGGTTTACATTTCTTTGTGCCAAGGGAATCTAAACTGTGTAAGATTAATTTAGTCCACTAGCTATTCTGTGTCCATTAGAATCTCCCAACGTTTTTATTTTGTTAAAGCCTGGTATCAGCAGCACAGGTATCAGTCAAATGGCTAACTAAACTGAATGAAAATACTATATAATTGCAACAGTTTAATCCTTTCCATATTCTGCAAATTATTCCAGAGGTTGACAAGGGAAAGTTCAACTACATGACTGAGGTTGTGTGCAATTAGTCTGTATGCATTTCAGTCACATTTGCCATTTCATCACCAATTTCATGCCCTTTGTCAAAATTAGCCCAGCAGACAGGTGGGGGCTGCTTCAGAGCTCTTTAAATCCGCTCTGGTCAGCAAAGGTACCCCCCAGTCCTCTGGTCAAGATCAGCTAATTTTCAAAAAGCCACAGATGACTCATTATATCAGGGAGCATGCCATTAAACCGCTCAATGCAGGAATGTCTCTCAGCTGTGCTGCAAGGGCTCTTAATGCCCATGTTTAAACAATAAGTCAGCTGAGACACAATTCTGAAGAATTAGGGACGACAGAAAAACTCCCACATGCGCTTCGACCACATGTGGCGGCCCCCATCCAAGACCGCTACATCCAGATTCTCCATCTCCATGAGTGTCTAAAACCAGCACATGCCACTGCGGATGAAACAGCTGGTCACCATAATCGCTGCATTTCAGCCTAAACCACAAGAAATCATCTCTTGGGAAGTCCATTTTCACCCATGTCCTCCTCGAGGACTGGACATCACCCCTGCTCGACAAAGAATTCAGCTTGATTAGGTGAACAGACATGTCCGATCGCCGACGAATGTCCTCCACAACAGAGGACCATTTATTTCCTGATGAGTCAGGTTTCCTGCTCCACAGAGCAGATGGAGGGCAACATGTCTGGTGCCGCGCAGGGGAACGTTATGCTCAGGTCAGGATGGTGCGCAGGGTGCCATACAGTGGCGGAGGAGAGATAGTTTCTCATGGGCGTATTCCATTGCATTACCCCAACTGCATTTCATTAACCCATTTATGCCTGAATTTTCTTTTTTTACTTTTTTATATTATTATAGTTCAAAATACCACTCTAATTCATTCAAACAGGACACATTTTCTTAACAGTCCTCATGTGAGGACGCTAGGCATAAATGGGTTAATGGTCACTTGAATGCAGGACGATTTCACAATCTTTGTTTTTCAGCTTATGGGTATCAAGCACTATAAGCAGGACCTCTCAACTTTTAAAACTGAATTACTCCTAAAATTATTATCACACAGTAATCAATCAACTATGTATCTAATGTACCGAATCTAAACTAAATGTATATGTGTAAATGTTTGTGCTTTTTAAAATAATTTTTTATATTTTAAGGTGTTTTTCCCCCAAAACCATTATTTTAGCATTCTCCACTGTAACAAGAGGCTCAAACTTTCTCCTCCCTATCACGGCTCTGAGGTGTCAGATACTAATCATCTTACCATTTTCTGACAGATAAGGTTAGTAAAACAGCCATATCAATTTGCCGTCGGTTGGTGTGTCATTTAGCAATTTATAACAATTTGTCATCAGGATGTCTGTTTCTCCATTTCAGATGAGGTCCAGACCCCTTGGGTCTGTTGGCCAACACCCTGCCAACCAGATCATAGATAGACACATGGATTGATAATCTGGAAGCACTTTGTCTAAACTAACTTGTATACAATTTCATTGATAAAGATGCACATTTTCTGGGTAAACCAGGCACCATATGAAATTTCATAACATATGAAATCACCCAAGCTCCCAGCTTGATGGTCTCAGAAATGCTTCATTTGGAGATGTTTTGTTGCCTGTGATGAGCATATTAAATCGCAGCTGGTTGTAAGTTGATATCTCGTTCCATTCTCATTTTATGGGCCCCCAAAAAAGGGGGCATGGCCCATGTTGACCTTCTGGTCACAGTTTGTTGCCATTTTCAAAGGGTTATAACCCATGAACTAATAAGGATACAAATTTAATTCTTTCAGGATATGTTTATTCTGTCTAATAGTCTGCGACAAACATTTTAATATAGTGGTTAACCCTTTGAGTGAATCCCCATTTTGGGTGATTTCATATGGAATGACCCCTTTAGGAATCTCTCAGTGAGTAATTGCCAGTCGGTTGGAGAAGGTAATTTTGTCCTACTGAGCTGCAGATGACTTTCTTCATATCTAAAAGTAGGTTTTCTTCTATGAAAGTTATATATTCTGAAAGCACTTTGTGTGGGCTATGTTTTTTTTTATCAAAATCATACTTTGAAATGTAAAAAAAGCAGATTTCTAACTTTTTTCTTGAATCTCCTTGTTTGTAATTGTTAGACCAGGGATACTCACTCTTTTCTGCAGGATGAGCTGTAGTGTGTACAGGCTTTCATTCTAACCATGCAGTTACACACCTCATTCAAGGGTCTATGACAAAAGCTTTAAGGATTGAATAGTAGAATTAGGTGTGCAACATGTTGGATAGAGTGAAAACTTGCACCCACTGTGGCTCATTCTGGAAAAGAGTGAGTATCCCTGTGTTAGGCAGTCAGACTTGAGGCAGGCTGCAAGCAGCAAATGCCCTAGACTAGTGGCGGCTGGCTGCTGTCACACTTCTCATAGCCTGTTACACATGTGTACCCCAAAAGCTGAAATACAGTAAATGAGATACTGCTGCCTATAATCCTACCATTTGTCCATCGAAAGAATGTCATATTCCAGCATGACCATGTCAGAGCCCATGTCACCCTTGAACGCACAGAGTTCCTTGAGGGTGAAAATATTTGTGTGGTTGAATCGCCAGCTAATCCCATGGATTTGTCCCCATTGAGCATCTTTGGGATGTCCCCGACCAACAGATTCATCTTCAGTTCCTACTTCCGGCAATTATCCACCAACTCTATGCAGCTGTTAGCGGAGTGGGAACATGTCACCCTTGCCACTACTGACCATTTCCACCACAGTGGAAAAATGTAGCAGTGCAGCAGGCCAATGGCGGACATACCAAATATTGATTTGTGCAATTTGGACAACAGACCCCATCCCCTTCCTCATTTTGGATGCCCTGAGATTCTTGTTTGCCTACTTCTATCAGTGATTGAAATGTACTGCAATGTGGTCATAAAATTTATGTTTCTGACCATGGTCATATTCCTCACAAGAAGTGTTGCATTTCTGTTTTTGTTCAGTGTAGCAAACAAACAATCTAACAGCAGAGTGTACATCCCCACCAATGTTATTTATGAACGACTGCAATGCAGGCTGTAACTTTATCAGCAGCATCCATGTCTCACAGAGTTTTGCCGTTTTTCCGAACGCCAAAGGTCATCAAAGTTAACCTCAGTTCTGCCTCAGACAAATACGCAAATAAATTTAAAAAGTTTGGCAAGTCTTCGGCAATCTGAAGTTAAGCAAGCCTTGAGAGTTTGCAACCTTGCCAACTCCTCTGTTAGTCTACAATAAATTACACAGTCCAATGTGTACTTTGTGCAAACATGTCCCCAACATTTTATTCAATTACAAACACTATATGTCCCACTGTATTTACGAGTTCATCTCCAATGTCACCACAAATAAACTACGGAAAGTCATACTTCTGTAAAACCTTTGAATAATATTCTTTGTCAGAGGACATAGTTATTTGGCTTGCGGCGATGACAATTATTTCCGATTCCTAATCGGAAATAGGTGTACCACATTCAATAAGGGGTGAGTCAAGGAAGGTGCGACTTTTACTTATGATAATGGGGTTGCACTTAGAAACTGTACAGGGTACAGTTCTGCAAAAATATTCATTTCTACATCATAAGGCTTTGAGTATCTCATGCCAATATGCTCAAGATGAAACATATTCCAAAAAAATGGAATTAAGATGTTTTACTCCATATTTTAATTAATAACACTGTTTTCAAGTATAATAGTCTTATTTATCCTAAAAGAACGCATAATTTAGGCATTCAGACAATTCAATTAGGTACAGTTCAATCATCAATGTGGTTTACAGCATTTTTATTGGTATCTTTAAAGATAAGCTCACTTCACAGATTTTACAATCCAGGAGATCTAAAAAGCTCTACAGGGTTCGAATCAGGGGACAGATGTTCTGTAATTGCCCCTCATGCTCTTTCCTCTCCAGAAAGTGCCTGCAGAGATTGGATTGATTTTGGGTCTTTGTCTTGTGGTAAAACAAAGTTAATTCTATTTAATCTGTGAAAATCATCAGTGATTCCTAATTTTTAAGAGGAATTTAAGTGCATACTTAAGACTTCATTAAAAATGAAATTAATGGCTGCCAATCTAATTCCTGGATATCTAACCTCCAGCAGGTTTTCTCTCAAAACACGCAATACACTCCACAATCTACAGACGGAGATATTGTTGAGCAGCTACATGGCAATGTCGGGTATGATAAATTTGGGTTAAAGTGAAAACTTATGAGAAGGTTAATCAACAGGGACAGGATGGGGCAGACCTGATGTAGATCGCTCATTATAAAGACACATTTGAAATGCACAAATTTGTGTTGCTTAATTTCTTCTGAAACATCCAATTTTTTTCAGAAGCCTATAGTACAACAAAAACAGGACAAAACTTAATGTTAACAGCTGGACATACACATGCATTTTTTCCCCAAAAGAAATCACATGAATTTAGATGAAAATAGTTTGTCTTCAAACAGATCATTCATCGTAAACAAGGCATACATGCATGTTTACCTGAGTAGAAAGTGTTAATTTTGGCAAGTTCCTTCTCACAGGTCTGGAAAAACTTCTCCTCAAACTTGGCATAATATCGTTTGACGGTGTCTTCATCAGTGACTGTTAGGAGACAGAGACAGATAGAGATAAGAGTCACTTAATGCTGCGGATTTTCTGAATGATTTCTGAATCCCTCCCATCTTAAAAGTGCGCGCCCGCTCCTCAACCACACGGGACACACTCCACACACACAGGCACACACACAGGCACACACACATAAGTATGCACACAGACACACAGCGATAGAATGCTGGAGTGCATTTATTCAAACAAGGTAAAAAAAAAACAAAAGCGATTCAGAGAAATTACCACAAGATCTGAAGTCCTAGACACAACCGTATAAAACGTATGCCTTGAGTATAAGTCCTGAGAAATCCTTTGCTCTCAGAACATGTATGCCCGAAGAAAACGTTTGCTCCATCTTTAAAGTTACGAAAAGTTGATTGAGGAGCAAGATGGAGGCAACTGGAAACTACCTCAAGATAATGTTTGCATGAATAGTCTTTTTTAATAAACTACCTGTGCATTTTCAAAGTTCTCAGTGCCTCGTTTTAAATGTCAGGTCCCTCTGAATTCTACCCATGAAGTGTGGAGCTACTTTGAGCCTTGTTAATGATGAAAAAATAGCGATTCCTTTGCATGGCAACGCTATTCCCCATTCACTACCATTGTAAGCCTGTTGGGAGCTTCGGCTAAAAAGCCATTGATTGCGAAATGTTGCGTGCGTACGGAGGTGGAGTATTCATCAAAAGTTGGTGCTCATTATCATGTTTCAATACACCTCAAGTCAATTTCACACTTGAATTCCCCTTTAAGATAAAGTATGCCCTAACAAATGTTTGCCCACAGAACATGTGCGCCCAAAGAAAATGCTTGCCTTCGGAATATGTATGCCCAAAAACAAATGTTTGCCATCAGAACATGCACATGCTAAAAAACCCTTTGCTCTCATATGTATGCCCCGAGAAAATGTTTTCCCACAGGAGACGTACACCCCAAGAAAATATGTGCCCCCGGAACGTGCTCTCAGAACAGTTACAAACTAGTACTCTTGGCACCACAGGTGTACGGACCTGAACCTGAAGGAACATAATGTGTGTAAAGAATGAGGACATCTCCGCACCCACAGCACTTCTCCACGGCCCACACCTTCGTAAGAATTTCTACCACATTATCAGAATTGCTGGTCAGGAAGGCTTGAATGCATTCCTGAGGTTGGTCAGACTGAACCGGGTCTAGCTCAGCACACAGAGAGAGGTCCCTGTCAGAAATGCAGGAGTTTAACCACTGGCACAGAAATAAAATAACTTCCTAGCTGCCGACAGTAATGACTTCCAGCCCCCTGAAATAACTTCTCTTACTGCCTGTGGGCACTGCACACACAGATGCAATGCACGTCCTTTCAGTGTGTAGTCGTGTACTTGCATCTCATTCCAGCTCATGTCAAATATTGCAGTTATCTTGTTTAAGGTTAATTCAACACGGACACAAAAACTTCAGGAAAACTTCATTTTCATCCCTCTCGCACCTCTGTGGGATGTTTCAAAAAACCATTTTAGACAGAACAGCAAAGGTCCGCGTCCCTTCTGCCAACCCCCACTCTCTCTCTCTCTCTCTCTCTCTCTCACTGGAGTGATTCACTGCACACTGGGATAAGATCATCATCATCATCATCACCTCTAAGGTCCATGAAACCTGAGGGGAGGGACAGAGAATTGGCCGCAGTCTGCAGCTACAAATACCACTGCTCTGCTGTTTACAAACCCCTCTAATACCATCATTCTCCAGGCATTGATCATCAAAGCCTCTGCTTTCTTTGAGGATTCTATTATCTTTGTAATATCCTTAGCTTAGCCCCATCTGCAAATGTAAATGTCAACATAAGAAATTTCAAATGCTGCTACTTCGCTAACATTTCATCTTCTGAGTAAATAGTGTGATTGTGCGCAGACGTTTAAGAGTGTGTTTGCATGCTTGTTCGTGTGTCTTTTGTAGGAGATAAAAAACCAAAAATGAGACAGACTAGCCTTGGGTGAACAGAGAGTTTAAGCACAGAACAGCCACTCTGTGTCTGATGAGACTAAGCAGAAAGCCCTGAGGATATGAGCCGCCAATAGCGCTGTCGACCCTCAGCCTGAGCAGTGCTACAGTGCGGGGGAGAGACTGATGATCACACAGCTCAGACTGATTGCTCCTCAAGGCCAGCAGGGCCAGTGCTCTGAAAAGCACAGACTGCGGCTGGAGTTGCATCGTGAACAAATCCTCCAGGTAACTTTCAGGAGCCAAGAATATTTATTTTTCAAGATTTCTAGAGTTTCATTGGTGAAATTTAGGGCCTGGCTACACATTCGCGGAGTACGCCGCGTGTTAACGTCACGTGAAAAGTCGCGAAAAACGCTCTGAGCAGACGCTGCGTAATGCGCAGCGGTGAACGGTCTACACCTTGGCAGGTAGAATGGGTGAACACGCTTTGTCCTCCGAGTTAGCTGGAAACTCCTACCCTAATCTGGGAAAAACCAGGTCACTCACTTTTTCATGAAGCTGAGAAAACAAAAGAACTGAAGTCCTTCAGGATAAACTTGCTGTAAAAAAAAAAAAAAAATCAATAAAAAAGAGCAAATTGGTGACTGGGCACTTTACTTGATGATTAGTAATTTAGTAATTTCAAAAATTGTTCTAACCTACTTAAATAAATAAATAGGTTAGGTTAGGGGAGAATCGCACTCTGTTTTTCTTCACTTTGATAATCAAACGTTCAGTTTGATTGTCTTCTTCCTTTCGTCCCATTCTGCATGTAAATGAATGCGAACAGGGTTGTGTCTCAAGTTTGACAGGATAATTAGCCACGTCTTTTTTAAAAAATCTGTCAGGCCTGCGGATAATCACGTGGGAGAGTTTCCTGAATTTCTATTGGCTGACTATGGAACACGCTTAACTGGACGCGTCGCGTGATACGCTCAGAAAACCCTTCGGAGGTTTCTGAAATTTCACGCGGCGGTGGCAGCGCGTTCTTTTTTTCCCGTCCCGCCGATGTGTAGACCCGATCATTATAAATCAATTACTACAATCAAAGCGTTTTAGCGCCGCGCTTCATGCGGCCGTAACACGCGGCGTAATCCGCGAATGTGTAGCCAGGCCCTTACTGTGATATCATAGGCCTCTACATCCCCACATTTTTAGAGAGTTCATTGCACTGAAAATGTATTTTAATGGCTGAGAGTGAAAAATGACCATTCAAAGCTGACAAGTTTATGGATAATCCTTATCGTATGTTCCCACAGGTGAGAGCAATAAATGGTGATTTTGTCAGACTTCAAACTCTCTAAGCCCATCAGCCAGAATCTGACGAGTGCTGTCCAGATTTTCCAGGCTCTTTAGGGGGACTGAAGATCAATAATTCGGTCAAATAAGTCAAAAAATGTAATAATTTTGATTTGTCGTCTTCCAACTAATTTAGCAAATTAGACCTAATACAAAGGCCTATCTATTTGTCATCTTAGATTAAAAGATATGACAAAAATCTCATTCAATGATTTACGTTTAAGTACATGTTAGTGATCACATGCCAACAGCTTCATGTATTCTTCGCTGTGGCACTGCTGTTGTCTGTACCATGCTTAAAAAACAGCAGAGTGCAGAACTATGCATACCTCTCCGCTGCAGTAAAGATGGCTTCCTGTGCAATGCTGTGCGGTCTAAAAGACGCTCTCCCAATGCACTGTGTGTGTGTGGGCGCAAGGCTGTGTATTCAGGCCCATTCTGTGGCACAGAGGCCGTCTGCCTTTCTTGTTACTTCAAGGTCAAAAATATCTAAAAGCCTGTCTGTGCTTCTGGCCATGTGAGAGTTCCAGACAGCTGTAGAGGGGCATCTGCCGATGCAGGAGCTCATACTATAGGAAGACGGAGAGAGCCTCTCATTAAACTTTGACAATGACAGGCAGTAACCCTGCTGTGCTCACAAGGCTGAAGGTACTGTGCAAGGCTCTCTGCTCAGTGAGGTCAGCCGCATTGAGGAGGACCTGGGGAGTGTAGAGTGTGTACAGGGTAAAGGCTCGAGTAAATGTTTCGGGTTCCTTTCCTGCATTAACAGCGAGCGCACAATGCAGTGTCAGAGTGAGACTTCCAAACATGCCTTTGGACTAAGGACCTGGTTCTGGGGCATGCGAGTTAAAAATAACAGACAGGGGGGAAGAGGTGCATGTAGAGCAATAGTTTGAAACGAAGGGAGATAAATGAACAAACCAACATTGAGGGAAGTAGACCTCCTCGCAGTTGTATGCCTCCAAAATGAAGTCAAACTGCAGTTAACCTCCATGTCTGTCCAGACACACTTTTATATTATTTACTGTAATGAAGTATTAGATAGAATTTCATAAATGGTATTCAGTGTATTTATTTTTTGTTGGCAAAACCGAAGTTAATACATTTCCAGTGAGAAACATGCTGTCTTCTCTTAGAGATATTTTTTTCAAGGGGCCTGATGGACAGCTTCATCACATATTTCAACAACAATCACCAAGAACAGCAGAGAAACAGCAGTCCTCCCATCCTGGTTGTCAGCCCCTGGGAGGAAGTGTAGAGGGTGAATTCATAAATACCATGGGGTCCTATCCAATAAGTAATGGCCAGAAAACTGTTTTTGCAAAACACTGATGTCACAGTCAAGGTGACCTTTGGCATATGGGGCATATAATGTCATTATTGCATTATTTTATCCGATCAGACATTCGTGCGTAATTCTGTCAAAATCGGCATGTGAATCCTTGAGCTATGGCCGAAAATGTGTTTTAAGAGGTCACAGACACCTTGACGTTTTACCACTAAAACTATAATCGGTTCATCCCTTTTTTAATGAAAAAACTCAGAATCTCCAATCATCAAACAATTTACTATAATGCCATCTCTGCCAAAACTGGCGCCTGCCAACCGCCACTTCTTTTACACATGCATCTTGAAACAGAATGAGGGTGGAGGAAACCCAAGCGCCCTGCTGGCCAGCAGGATTCTCTTGAGCAAAGAACAATGCTGACCCGAACAGACTGTGTCCCTCCCACAGCCATAGCAGCAGGAAGCCAGTTTATGCGCTGCTTCCTAAGGGCTGCTGGCCATAGTAGGCACTGGCACAGCTCTGAATTGCACCTGGCCTTGGTGGTGACTACTGCACTGCAATTTTGCACCATTACAGAGTGATTCAACTCAGCAGTAAACCCGTTTAGGCCTGAGGCCTATTCAAAAAATGCCTATGAAAACCTATGGGCGATTTTGAAAAGAACCCCGAAAACCTGAGCTTTTCTGGAGAACAGCACCCAGGTGTCAACATCTAGTAAAAAGCTGATATCTCAGACTCTGTAGCAGATAGAAGCAAAATTCTATCAAAAAAAGTATTTAAGAGCTTACATCTGTGGTTTTCCTTTTTTTTTTTATTTGTGCGACTCTTCATCACAATATTTAAAACATTGAACAAACTATAACAAACTATAAAATACAATAAAACCAATAAAATAAATAACTAATCTCTATCTACATAACATGCACAACTCAAATGGAATAAAGAGGCCTAATAAATAAAAGTATAAGCTCTACACTAGAGAATAACAAATAAGTTTTTCTTTCTCTGGAGCAGGTGGCAGCAGTGGCAGAACTACGGGGGGGCCAAGACACGTCCCTTTTAGTCCTGGCTAGATCTCAATCATTTTCCTTTATTAACGTCTTTTCCAATTATTGTAACTGGCAACTGAAGACACTGTTTCTCTCCACATGCGATATAACAGCGATTAAATTGCGGGTTAAATTCAGCACAGCGGAGGAACACAGAATTGGGGTGCACAAAACAGCCGTTTAAAACAATTATAAATCCTGACCTGTTCTCAGTCTTCTTTATGATTAACAAAATGCTCACTCCGACAGCGCTCTGTACTTAACAGGTGCTGCTTGTTCTCCCCGATTAGGTAAGACGACAATCATTCATCTGGACGTGTATTTGCTGTATTTAAATCTAAGTTATTCAAAATTGCATAGCCTACCTGTCGACTCTCACGCAAATGGCTTGAGCCGCACACTTGTTATAACCTAGGTTATTTAACTGCCAAGTGCCACTGTTTTTTAAATCAACCCACGAAATTCCGAGAGTGAAAGTCCGCATTTCAGTGGAACTCGGACCAGTTCAATCACGTGAAGCATAGGCCAATTAATAAGTAAATAAGACATGATAAAGTGTCCGTTCAAATAAAATAAAAATAAACATAAAAATATAAAAATTATTGTCTTGAAGTGTTACTATGGCATCTGCCCTAGTATAAAGTGCCAGTAAAAGAACGGCTATGAGCCCGGAAATGGTCGGAAAAGTAATGAAAAAAACAAAATGACGTATCCGCTTTCCCGGCCTGAAGGGTAGAAATGCGTAACAGTGTCCCCGGCTTTAAAGGTTAAACTGCGCACATGCTGTCCCGGTTAAAATGGGTTAATCAGTTCATCCTCAAGTCCAATAAGACATATGGGTGAAATCTGAGGACATTTCCTCCATTCCTGAGATACTGTGTTCATGAGAATGGGACAGACAGATGCAGACATATACAAATAGATACCCCAAAAACATGTATCTCTAGCTGCCGGGTGGCTCACACGGTTAAAGCACTGCTCCGCAGTGCAGAGGTGATCACCACGTCGCAAGCTCGAGCCTCGGAGTACCCACCGGCAGGGGTCGGCAGCTTTTTCAGAGTAGCGCACAATTGCCTATCGCGCTACAGGGTTTCAAATTGGGAAGGGACTGCCGGATTTGGGTATACAGTAACAGCTTTGTTCGTTGCTCCAGCGCCTCCTGTTGGCCAGATGGGCGCTCGTCAAGAAGACTCAAGGTTGGTTCATGTCCCGGTATCCTCCGCCCTCGTTCGTAACTTGCGAAGATTCAACCAATGAGTGTATAAGAATCAGTGGCTGACAGGCACGTGCTTCGGAGGAGAGCCGTGAACTGTCTCACTATCCTGAGTTGGCAGCAAGGGGTCGCATACGAGCAAGCTTTGTACATAGTTCCCCAATTGGGCATTCCAGATTCGGGTGGGATTGGAGATGCCAAATTAAAAAATAAATAATTAAAAACATGTCTCTGGCCTCCGCAGTCACCAGCCCAGAGGTGTAAGGAGCCAGAGGAAATGATTTAAAAGCTCACACCAATAAGCCTCAGACAGTCTGAGAGAGAGTGACAAAGAAAGGAGTGAAGAATGAGAGTGAATGAAAGAGAGAGGGATAGAGAAAAAGAGAGCAAGAGCATTCCTCCTCCCCTTCCCTCAGGAACAGCACTGATGTGTAAGCCCCGCTGATCTCTAGAGACCTTGCTGTAGAACAAAGGAGAAGGAACAGCTCTGCTCCTGCAGCGATCTTTAATCAACATCTCTCTAATCACCATTACATCCTGATTTAAGCTCATCGGCTCTTCCTTAAAAGGCCCAGCACCACACAAACCTGCATATTTACACACCGGAGGGGCCGTGTTTGGGAGTTCATTATGAACTATGGGCAGCTTAGCATGGCATTCCTTGATCAGGAAGAAATCACACACACACACCAGCAGACTGAACTGCTAGGAAAGTGAAAATAGTGACTGTTTGCACAATGCTTTGTTAGAGGTGCGATTGCCACACAAAGCCATGCATCTCCTCTCGTTACCTCAACTGTGAACATAGAACCAGCCTGTGGCCAGAATCCTGCTGTTCAAAAACATATAGAGCAGAGAAAAACAGCCACCGCCAAAAACAGAAACACTCAGCAGAGGAAGATGCACACAGCATGACTCATAGCCTCTGCTCTCAGAGCAATATCAATACAGTCCAACTCAGTCTCTGCTCTCTGATTAGGATACATACAGTAAAACTAATTTCTTCGGCTCTAAGAGTAAAATAAATACTGCGCAGCACCTAAACTCTGCCCTCAGCGCAAGATACAAAGAGTACAACTCATATCCACTGCTCACAGAATAAGATGTATATAGTGCGACTGACAACATCCGCTCTCAAAGGAAGATATAAAGAGTATGATTCATAGCCTCTGCTCTCATGGTAAATTACATACAGGACAACTCATTACCCCTCACTCAGAGTAAGATGCATATTGTGGGACTCATTGCCTCTGCTCCCAGGGTAATAAAAATACAGTGTGACTCATAGCCTCTGCTCTCAGAGTAAGCAAAATACAGTACAACTCATAGCCTCTGCTCCAAGAGTGAATAATATACAGTAGGACTCATGGCCTCTGCTCTCTGAGAGACATATACAGCCACCCAGTCCATTTAACACCCCACAGCATCTCCTCTCTGTGGAAGCCACATACAGTAAAATTCACAGTCTACTGGAGACAGATGCACACGGTCTCAGACTCTGTCCACACAGCTCCGGAGACTGATAATCTCCTCAGATACAGTCTCCACTCAGGCTGGAGGGCTAAGTTAGCCGCGATGGATGGCCTGTTTACGCTGTAGCTCTGGGTCAGGAGCAGCGCAGGAGGCGGGGTGAGATACAGAGTAAACGACGCTGTCCCCACAAGCCCTCAGAAGATGGATGCATCACAGAGTTGACTTTGCAAGACGGCCATTTTGGCTCTAGCTGCTTGAGTAATCGTCCTTCTGCGGCCATAAATCACACCTCCTTGCTCTTCTGTCCTGGTTACAGGGCGCTGCCTTCCGCGCTCCATCTGCAATGGCTCCTCCGAGGGCCCGCCGCGCCAGGCCTGACCGTAAATTCCATCAGCCCCTCGGGCAGGCGGGCCTGCTGGCGTGCTGTCGGACTCCGGAGGGGGGCTTTAATTCGGCTTTATTGCTTGCAAAACACTTCAGCTCCAGAGGGCCTGATGACTGCGAGCCGCCCTGGGCTTACAGGCAGAGACGGGGCTCGACTGAGGGTTCTGTTGTGGTTGTGCTCAGGCAAACAAGCAGTGAAGAGCACAAACGGACTGCTGCCCACCGGGCACAAGGGAGCTCAACTCCCTTCCGCACGCCTTTTAACCAGTCAGCCGCAAATGTCAAGAGTCACTACGGCAGGACGTGAGAAAAGCGTTACGGTGTGAAGTAAGCATGCGGTGGCACTTCTGCACGCATGTTCTGGTGACGGCACGGAGCTTAGGAGGTAGTGAGTGAGAGCTTCAGATGAAACGTGCTTTATTAAAACAGGCTTGGGGTAGCTTTTCCAGGTGCTACGGCCCCATCCGTCTTCCAGTGCCTGTGTCATCCGTTTTTGCATTCAGTACCTGTTGGAGTGGAGATTGGGAAATTAAACAAACTCAGTACACGTGTATTTGGCAGTTCCAGGGGTTAAAAGACCGGTCAGCCCTTGGCTACTCAGGACGTTTTGTCGTTCCCCCATGCACCTCGTGTTATTTGTGGTTTTGTGACGTTTGTCCTTGGCATCTAACACACACCACACTGTACTTTCCCCTCATTCACATTCTACACTACTGTCAAAGCTGACTTCCTCATCTTTTTCTTGTGTTTAGTTTTTTTTTTAGATAACTAATAAATTGTGTAATTTTTGGTTAAACCGATTTGGTGTTTCTGTCTCGTTGTGGCCAGTTGAGCTGTGATCGTAACACAGGGGAGAAGCCGGTGCAAAGGGAAGATGCTGCAGAGGTTCAGAACACAGGCTGCTCTGGGGCGGCTGTGTCTCAGGATTCAGTGTCAGTACTGAGCATCTCTCTCTAGTGCTGTGCCACTGGCTGCCAGCCACTCCCATGATGAAGCTGGCAGTGCGCAAGTCGAAGCTCTGTTTGCCAGAGTGCACTTCTCAGCGTCACAGAACAGCAGCCCTTCAACCTCAACGAACAAAACTAATCAACAATCAACAAATAACATTAACCCTCAGCCGGGAACTGGAAAATCCGAAACCAGAAGAATTCATTTCTCACTAATTTTTTTTTATTTTGCAATTTGAAACTCTGAATTTGCTGATAGTCACGGGACAGACCAGTCATCTAGACTCAAGTCAAAGCCCAGAATAAAGTCAGATGTATAACAAGAGTAATTTAGCACTTATAATCTGTGGGCCTTCATCAACATAATTGTTTACAGAAGATGTGCCTTCTTGCCCAGACAGAAAACCCAATCACAGGAAACTGTCAGTAAAGCGCTTTAAGAATTCACTTTCATGAATAAGTCATAAAGGCCGCACGTTTGTTCTCCCAGTCCAACCACAAACCCCCCTGCATGGTCTTCAGTGACAGACTGAGTAAAAACAGCACATAAATCCTTTATGCGGCCTCTCAGAAGGGCCCCAGCGCCAACACCGAACACATAAACCCTCCTTCTGCTCTACTGAGGGCTCAAATCCAACACAGACGAGGGAACTACAGGCCCTGCTCCACCTCCCCACCCCGCATGCCGGACAAGAGTCCAGCCACAGGGCCCCTCAGCTCCCTGTAAAGTAATGACACTATGGATTAGAGCAGCTGAGGACCGTGTGATGAGGAACGCCTCCTCTCTGAACCACTGCCGCTTACAGCCAGCTGGATGTATTCAAAATTACGCTCCTCAATTTGCTCACCAACCGAAGAAGACGGGGAAAAAAAAATCTCTTAATGTGGATTTAAATTTCACTGTGGCCATATTTTCCATCTCATTACAGCTCACGGTTTTACAGGATTATCGCTGAGGCTGCCAGGTGGGAGAGGAAAGAAAACGAGAGAGAGAGAGAAAAGGCTTTTGTGTCGTGTAGACGTGACGGAGCCTCACATCATCCTCCGACAGAAGGAGCAGGGAGGAGCAATGCTTCGGTTCCACAGGCTTCCACGTTTCACCTGCCTTCCACCGTATATCAGAGTAACTAAAACTGGGTTAGAAGTTTCAATATTTTTGTCTTTTAGCGAGTAGATAATTAATAATTTAAAAAAAAGAGATTTAGGTGAGAAATATGTTTTTAGAGGCACTTTGTTTCTGCACCTACATTGTCAGAAATCCGAAAAGCACAATTGCATGTGAACACCTCACGTCATTCTGAGACTCAGTAGCACTGTGTGCACCGGCTTTACAGTGTACAAGTGAACCTAAATGCTACATACAGTCACAGCACTGTATATCCGCGTCTAAGAGAGAGCTGCAACGATGCTCAGAATGACGTCACATGCATAAATTAATACGTAATTAGATTTTTGAGAAATTGGGGAAATCGCATTGCAACTGGGCTGGTTTTTGATCTTCTTTTTTTCCCCAACACAAATAACACGATTGGTTGGTTGGCTTGGTTACAAATGTATGCGAGGAAAGAGTAATATAACGTACCCAAAACTGCCCCAACTGTGAAAACGTCAGGTACGTTTGAGTTCGTCTTTAATATCAGCAGATCACCCACAACAGGGCAGTGCAGCCAATGGTCCCTTTAACTTACATTCAACCTCTACATTAAATATGTGAAATGCAGGCGATAGCAGGGCACTACTGATATGAGACTGCAGAAGACGTTGCTGCGGCCGGTGCTGTATGGGCAGCAGTTACCCAGCATGTGGGCATTTCCGCAGTGTCTGGCAGGAGAAGAGACAGTCCGGGCAGATCAGAGCCTCCACTTCCTGTCTCTAGAGGCACATAGGATAAGACTCCCAACATACCCAGGCACTTCACCCCTCCCCCTCCGCATACTCACCCTCCAGCCACAATTAAGTCCACCAATCACCAGGCTCTGAGCCAGCGCGCCATTAAGAATGCACGCTAAACAGGCTGGCAGGCTGCGAGTTCACTCCTAAAAATAAAAGCAAATAAAACCCAGAGCCTGATGAATAAGTAAACTCCGGCCTGACTCCGATCCTAGCTCTAGAAAAGCAGACACTCGGCCAACTGAAGCTGAATCCAGTGGTACTGTGGACCGCCCACTGTCTGCGCGGTCTGCCCGTCATTGTGCCAGCGACTGCCATTTCAGCAGCCTATGGCCGCGGCAGCAGGAAGCCGGGACAGCTCCAGTGGGGTGGGAGGGACACTGGGGGCCAGGCTGGATACTGCCCGGGGAGCGGGTACATATGGGGGATATATTTAACGGCCCAGACATCATAAAACATTCAGTAGAGCCCACTTTAATAAAACTTATCGCCTCAGTACATGTACGTCTGTGGGAGGCGGGGGTGGGAGGAAGGGGCTGCACTCTTTTGCTTAGCCTTTATTGAAACATGGAGGACACCCCTTCCTTTTATATAAGTGCTGCAGATCAGGTCTCCTTGCTGTATGTGGTTGCTTACTATTCCTTACTGGATATGACAGAATCCAAGCACATGTATTTTATACCATTCAGAGCTGATTCGTTATCAGAAATCAGATAGGAGGGGCAGGGCAGGATGAAGTTATTCGGCAGAAATCAGTTTGGTCATCTTATTTTCTTTGCGTTCCGGTGATCACGGGCGCATCGTTCTGCATTCAAGAGAAAACAACATCTGAAATGGCAATTCTCATGCGGAATGTATGGGTCAAATTGACTGGAAAAGCAGTAACAGAGACATGACCACTAGAACACGTGCGGACTTCACAAACAGCAGGCTCCACATACAGCGCTGTCCAAGGTTCTGAAACTTACACAGCAATGAGACTACGGCAGTACGCTTTGGGGCAGTACGGATGTCATTATCATGCATCATGATTGAGATCATATGTTTTTGACTCCTTATCAGTGCACACTGTATCAGACAGGAATGAAGCCATAGAAAACCAAATCTCCTTCTTCCATAGTAGTTACCAGATACAGATGTACCCCAGTGTGCGCTAATGTTTGAAAGCTAACAGCTAGGAAAATCACTAAAGCATATGAAATGAACGTTAATCATATCCACTTCACTTAAGTGATGTGGGCTAGAGTGCATCCCATTAGATGCCGTAAATCTGAATGCAAAGGAACGAAAATAGTTTTCTGACTTTCAAACAGACTGTTTTGAATTCTGAGGCTCATCTCAAATAATGTCAAGCAATATCGTTTCTCTCTATCCATTAAAAGAGTAGAACTTTTCAAAGAGAACTCTGAGGCCCATTACCAGTCTTGATAAAGACTAGCCTAAATGAATGCTGAAGACATTCTAAACTGACAGCAGAACTCTGTGGAGGCGAGACGACCCTGATGAGCATGGCCCGCTTCTTCCGCACGCATCATTACCGGCCCTCTTTTCTGTAAAGTCTCAGACGCTCCCGTAATTGTTTTTAGGATTCCTGGAGTGGAACAATTGAATTAGAGTCGTATCGAGCTGAGCCAACAGACTTCCTGTAGGGCTGCGGCTACGGCTGCGCTCCCATTGTTCCCAACATCACCGCGATCGAACCTGACAGATCCGCTCTGCAGGCGGGTTACAGGACCCGACGTCCTGCCGACGGATGGGACCTACTCGACGGGATAAAGGGTGTTCCTTAGAAGGTTTCATAACTCATGTGGAAGTAGGGGCAGGCAGATCACATACAGCAGGCCGGGGGGGGGAATGCCTCCCACGGGGAGAAAATGGATATCGATGTCGGCCTGACAGAGAGGCGTGAATCATGTGGCTCTCTGGTGGTGAGGAATGACACCAGTTTCAGGTGCATCATGAAAGCGTATCGCAAAACAACACCAGAGAGGGGTCAGCGCCTTCAGTGCCATCAATTACCCCACAGTTAGCTTCTGCCATTCAGCCCTGTCTGTCGGGAGTCATAACTGACTATGAAAGCCGCCTCTAATTCAAAATGAGACAAAACAAACCTGCCTATTTTAGGCTGATGAAATCTGGCCAACTGACCGACTCTTCCACTGCTATTGCTAACGCCAGCGAGAAATCCCAAAGCTGAAAGTTTGCAGATACCGACTTCCTTCCCAAGCCCTTATCACAGGCTAAGAGTTCAGTTAAAAGACAGCAGACAGATATGGCTCTGGCACCTCGGTCTCTGTTTTAGATACATGCAGCGCAGCTGTAGTGTCATTACTGGTACAGATAGATATTTCCTTTTTCGCCCCAGGGAAGGAGGCAGATGCAGCAGGGTAAGATGGATCTGACTGTGTTTGTGTGCCTCTGCCGTGTGAAGTTTTATCAGCGGTACACACAGTCAGGGGCAGTCCAGCAGCCAATCCCTCTCTTTCTCTCTCTCTCTCTCTCTCTCTCCCTCTCTCATCACACCTCTTTGCCACCCCTTCAGCAACCTCACCTTCTCACTCAGTTCCCCAGCTAAAGTCGTCTGAAAAGTTCATCCCGATAGCAGCCAGTCTCCAGCCCGGCGCTGCGTTTGAACTGTGTTTGAGCAGCAGCTGAAGGCTTCGCTGGCTCAGTTAAGGCTTGAATGTTTCCCCGCACTGCTGGAATGTATCCCTTTTCTTCCCTTTATTTCTTTATTTTCAAAGTGCATTCAGAAGAGCAGGCATTTCACTGATAAGCAGAGTCCGCTTTCAAATCCTCTGCCTTTGTGGCGGGAAGGACAGACTTAGCTGTGATTGACTGAAGCTCGTTCCTCTGTTAATTACAGCTATTAACTTTCCTTCCACTCTTTCCATCCTCTGAAAACTTGACTAACTTAACTTACTAACTGAAATATCACTTAAGTCTAAAAGGGTGGCACAGATGTTGTATGAATCATATGTCCATAAAGCCTGATCTGCTACAAGCCTGTCATATCTCACAACTGAAGCAACCCATGAATACTTCATAATATATGTGCAGAAATTGTCTAATCACATATCAACAAAAAGCCATATATACTGAAATAATGTACGTATAGACGTGAAACGCCGCTTAAGGAATGACTAAATATACAACCCCAATTCCGAAATAGTTGGCATGAAGTGTAAATAGTGAATAAAATCAAAATGCAATGACTTTCAAATCACACCAGCTAGTATTTTATTCACAATAGAACAGAGATAACAGGAAATATTGAAACTGAGAAATTTAACAATTTTATCCACAAAATGAGCTCATTTCAAATTTGATGGCTGCTACAGGTCTCAAAAAATTTGGGACATGGACCTGTTTACCTTCATGTAGCATCCCCTCTTCTTTTTAACACAGAGTAGAGGCGTCTGAGCATTGAGGAGACAAGTTTCTTGAGTTTAGCCATTGAATTTAACCCCAATCTTGTTTAATACAGGCTTCCAGCTGCTGGAGAGTTTTAGGTCTCCTTTGACAGACTTTTCGTTTAATTACTGCAAAATGTTCTCAATCGGTGAAAGATCAGGACTGCAGGCAGGCTAGTCAAGCGCACAGACTACTACAAAGCCATGCTGTTGTAATAGCTGCAGTATGTGGTTTTGCATTGTCCTGCTGAAATACACAAGGCCTTCCCTGGAATAGATGTCGTCTGGAGGGGAGCATATGTTGCTCTGAAACCTTTATATACCATTCAGTATTCCTGGGCCCATTTAGTAATGTCAATGACAGAATCATGCCGGTGAGTGATCCAGTGGCGTCTGAGGGCCCGAAGATCACAGGCATCCAGTAAAGGTCTTTGGCCTTGTTCCTTACAAACAGAGATTTTTCCAGGTTCTTTGAATCTTTTGATGTTGTTATGCACTTTCGATGATGAGACCTTCAAAGCCTTTGGAATTTGACATTGAGTAACATTATTTTTAAAGTATTCCACAATTTTTCCATCCAAGCCTTCACTGGTTGGAGAGTCTCTGGCCATCTTTACTTCTGAGAGACTCAGCCTCTCTAAGACATCCCTTTAATAGCCAATCATGTCACACACCTGATGCCAGTTAACTTAATTACTAGCTAAATTTTCTTTCGACTGATTCTCAAATACATTAATTGGTTTTTAAGCCCTTTTTTTTTTTGCCTGTGTCCCAACTTTTTTGAGAACTGTTGCAGCCACAAATTTGAAATAAGCTCATTTTGTGGATAAAAATGTATAATGTCCCAGCTTCAACATTTGAAATGTTATCCATGTTCTATTGTAAATAACATTGGCTTGTGATCTAAGCATTTTGATTTTATTCACAATTTACACTTCGTCCAAACTTCTTTGAAAGTGGGGTTGTACATCAATTCCAGTGTTGTCAGTCCACCATCAAAATCTCCCAAATCATATTATAAATACACAATGCTAACGCATTGAGGTCACTTTCAAATTGCAGCTCTCAATTTTACTCTTACAATTGTTACTTCTGAGCCCACCAAGGATAATCAAAGCTCATAAGTCCACAGCTTAGAGTCCAGATACGTACTCTCTTCAAACGCACTTTCCCTATTATATGTTTCTCACGTGATGAGAAAAACTTGTCCCTGTTAATTGTAATAGAACACAGCATTTGATTTAAAATGTTGCTTGGCTTTAATGAGAATCCCGTTCTAGAGGGGTTGTATCACATAAAGCAAGGGTGTCCAATCTTATCCAGAAAGGGCCAGTGTGGATGCTGGTTTTTGTTAGAGCCCAACACTAACACACCTGATTCTACCCACCAAGGTCCTAATTAAAACCCCTAATTAGTTCATTAATAGAATCAGGTGCTGTAGCACTGCTGACTAGCACAAAAACCTGCACCCACACCGGCCCTTTCTGGATAAGATTGAACACCCCGGGCATAAAGAGACCTTGTGCTTTGTGTCTTTGTCCAATACATTATTACGCGCAAATAGTAGTATTCAGAAGAGACATAAAATCAGTAAAGGGTCTGTCCAAGCAAAAGGGTAGGTTTGCATACCCCCAACTTCCACCCTCATTTTTTCTGAATGGGTGGGTCAGATGCATAATTTAAGCTGATAGGTATTTAGTACACATCCCAGAGAGATAACTTAATGCCCCTCACATAAACCATCGAAAAGTTATCTCATTTAATATGTAGGGCAATCTCAGTTTATTTTGTGACTTTGAGTACATCGAAAGAGAAGCCTTATTAGTACTTTAAGGGCATTGCTTTCATATTGACTTTATTTCCTGCTTGAAAATAAGTGTTTGAAGATTTTATTCCATACAAAGATTCAAATTTACCTGTAAGCAGAAAAAAATTGATTTTGTTTTTTTGGGGGGGCTTCTGTATGTGATGCTGTTCCGTTCATTAGCTACCCACTGTACATTCTTGACAACTATCATGAAATAAACACTTTGAAAGTAATTTTTGTGTTTTGAGCTTCAAAACCATTCATCTCCTCGCAACACAGGTGGTGTGATGATTTGTTTCTTGCGTTGTTACAAAGAAAAACACGTCTTATTTCAGCCGCCTGGAATTCTGTCAATCATCAACAATCATCAATTCTGTCAATTACGTGACCGGCATTATTGGATGCTCCTCTATTCAAAATGCCCGCCCAAAATAGAACAAATTCATTAGCATTGGATGATACATCCGAAATTATGATGTCACCTATTTTATTGTTTACAGCTATGGCGTCTTCCCGCTGTCATACACGGAGGTAGGTTATCCGTCAACAATATCACATACATGACCATTGTCACGTAAAATTAAAGTTTGGTTCGCAATTCACTTATTTCGTGGAATATTCAAGGAGTATTCTGGATTATATATCTTCTATTTTCAACCCATCATTTTAGCGTGACAGGCGTTGGAATGCATGCCGATTCTTCGCACGTGATTCAAAAGTTGTTTTGACAGTGTGCCAATTCGGTGCCGTTATGTGATTTGGACATCGAGCAAGTTGGAGCAATTCCATTTTTTATCAAGCATCACATACAGAACAACCCATCTTGACATGCATCACATACGTGACCTGTTGACCACTCTTTGGACACTATGCCTAGTTTAAATGAAATGGTTTGCCTTTCATTACCTCATAACTTGGCAGTGTTAATAAGATATGAAGCTCTTTTGAATGGTACTTACCCCTTTTAGAATGGAACAAGTAGATCAGAGGGATCTAATAGCTGCGACCTGGCCTAGCATCCGTCACGTGGCCTAGTGTCCATGACTGGTGGTTTCTTGTACAAATGTGACCTCGAAATTGGCAAATGACCTTGAAAATCAATAGGGAACTCTTCCTCTGTACCAAAAAGCTTGTTTAAAGCTTGTAAGATTTAATAGCCATCCATCAAGTTAAACTCGAGTTACGGTGCGAAAACTGTGAAATCGGGGCAAAATCGACACTTTTTTGACCGGTGTGACCTTGGGATTCGACAGATGACCTTGAAAATCAATAGGGAACCCCTCCTCTATACCAAGAAGCTTGTTCTAAGATTTCATTGCCATTCATAGAATTAAACTTGAGTTATGGTGCGAAAACCGTCAAAATTGATACTTTCTTTACCTGTGTGACCTTGGGATTTGACGGATGACCTTGAAAAACAATAGGGAACACTTCCTTAATGCCTAGAAGCTATATCCAAAATTTCATAGCGATCCATGAATTCTAACTGGAGTTACAGCACGAAAACCCGCAAACAAGGTTGTGACCTCTGTGAACTTGACCTTTGACTTCGACCTTGTGCATGGACATCACTTTGGTGAAGGTCAATAACTCCTGAAAATTTCATGATGATACGACGACAGGAACATGGTGAAAAAGGTGTCACAGATGGACGGACAGACGGACGGACAGACAGAAGCGTTCATAGAGCTGCTTGGTCGCAGCTAAAAATATATTGTGTCCTGCCCTCTAGCATGGAAATTTTGACGTACATAAAATTGATTGGAATTTTTGCATTTCAAGTGTTGCCCAGCAGATTTTGTGCTGCATGTGTGTTGTTTTCTATGGTGAAAGATTCAAATCTCAAGCTAAATGCTTTTTGATGAAACAATTTGGCCTCTTCTTGTCCACATCACATAGGGGACCATTAGGATGTTTTCAAATTTTCATTGGAATTCCCCTTTTGCTGTAAATACAGTTATCTTCCAATGATTTTGTCATAAAAGTACACAAACTAAGCTTTCAATACGTGTATTCAGTTCTTACAAACTATAATTTGAAAATAATACTGGCAATATCACACTTCCGTGCCCTTTTGCTTGGACAGACCCAAAAGCGAAATACTCTTATCTCTTTGTCATTCTGCCATTTATCTAATTATTCTATTGTTAAACTTTTCCATTTTTTAGCAAGTATAAATTAAGGCTGTGTCTTTCCCGCGGCGACCCGGGTTCGATTCCGGGTAGGGTCATTTGCAGCATGTCTCCCCCCGTTCTTCCTGTCACTCTCCACTATACAACTGTCTAATAAAGAAAAAAAATGCCCCCCCAAAAAATAATAATGTTTAAGATGGGTATAACTAAGGCAACTATCCATCCATCCAACCATCCATCTTCTCCCGCTTATCTGGGGCTGGGTCACAGGGGCAGCAATCTAAGCAAGGATGCCCACACTTTCCTCTCTCTGGACACTTCCTCTTGTTCTTCCTGGGGTATCTCGAGGCGTTCCCAGGCCAGCCGAGTGATATATACCCTCCAGCGTGTGCTGGGTCTTCCCCGGGGCCTCCTCCTGGTGAGGCATGTCCAGAACACCTTCCCAGGAAGGCGTCCAAGGGCATCCGGTATAGATGCCTCTCGACGTGGAGGAGCAGTGGCTCTACTCTGAGCTCCTCCCGGGTGACAGAGCTTCTCAACCCATCTCAAAGGGAGCGCTCCAACACCCTGCGAAGGAAACCCATTTCAGCCACTTGTATCCGAGATCTCGTTCTTTCAGGTCATGACCCAAAGTTCATGACTATAGGTGAAGGTAGGAATGTAGACTGACTGGTAAATTGAGCCTTCTTCACCACAACAGATCAGTACAGTGACCGCATTACTGCTGCTGCTGCACCGATCCCTCTGTCAATCTCACGCTCCATCCTTCCCTCACTCGTGAACAAGACCCCAAGATACTTAAACTCCTCCACTTGAGGCAGGAGCTCTCCTCCAACCCAGAGGGGGCTAGCCACCTTTTTCCGGTCGAGAACCATGGCCTCGGACTTGGAGGCGCTGATTCTCATCCCAGCAGCTTCACACTTGGCTGCAAACCGCCCCAGTACATGCTGAAGGTCCTGGTTCGAAGGAGCCAACAGGACAACATCATCCGCAAAAAGCAGAGTTGAGATCCTGTGGTCCCCAAACTGCACTCCCTCCGGCCCCTGGCTGCACCTAGAAATTCTGTCCATAAAAATAATGAACAGAATCGGTGACAAAGGGCAGCCCTGCCCGAGTCCAACATACACCGGGAACAGGTCTGACTTACCGCTGGCAACGCGAACCAAGCTCCTGCTCTGGTCATAGAGAGACCGCATTATAGAGGACCCCGGACTCCATACTCCCGAAGCACCTTCCACAGAATGCCACGAGGAACACGGTAGAATGCCTTCTCCAAGTCCACAAAACGCATGTGAACTGGTTGGGCAAACTCCCATGAACCGTCAAGCACCCTTCGGGTGGTATAGAGCTGGTCCAGTGTTCCACGACCAGGATGAAAAAGGCATAGTTCCTCCTGAATACGAGGTTCAACTGATGGATGAATCAGCCTCTGGGTCCCCAGCCTCTGCTTCCTCTAAAAATGGCGTGTCAGTGGGATTGAGGAGATCCTCGAAATATTCCTTCCACCGGCCGACAATATCCCCAGTCGAAGTCACCAGGTCCCTACCTCCACTGTAAACAGTGTTGGCAGAGCACTGCTTCCCCCTTCTGAGTCAATCCATCCATACATCCATCCATTTTCTTCCGCTTATCTGGGGCCGGATCATGGGGGTAACAGACTGAGTAGAGAAGCCCAGGCGCCCCCCTCCCCAGCCACTTCCTCCAACTCTATCTGGGGAACCCCAAGCCGTTCCCAGGCCAGCCGGGAGATATAATCTCTCTAGCGTGTTCTGGGTCTGCCTTAGGGCCTCCTCCCAGTTGGACATGCCTAGAAAACCTCTAAAGGGAGGCGTCTAGAAGGCATCCGGACTAGATGCCCGAACCACCTCAGCTGACTCCTCTTGACGTGGTGGAGCAGCAGTTCTACTCTGAGCCTCTTCTGGATGTCCGAGCTCCTCACCCTCTCTCTAAGGGTTAGCCCAGCTACCCTACGGAGAAAGCTCATTTAGGCCGCTTGTATTCACGATCGTATTCTTTCGGTCACTACCCAAAGCTCGTGACCAAAGGTGAGGGTTGTAACGTACATTGACCAGTAAACCGAAAGCTTCACTTTTATGCTCAGCTCCATCTTCACCACAACAGACCAGTACAGCGCCCGCCTCACTGCAGACGCAGCAGAGATCCGTCTGTCAATCTCACACTCCATCCTACCCTCACTCGTGAACAAGACCCTGAGATACTTGAACTCCCCCACTTGACCACCCACCTGTATTTATACCTTCTCTTTTGATGTTGATTGATTACAAGTGACAAGTTGATTGTCACTTGTAAAATGCATTTTAGATTCAGTCGGTATCAGCTAGTTTAACTCTTCACGTTTTGAAATTAATTTGTAACTTTAAATGATAGCAATATACAGAAAGTAATTTTCCTTGCTCAGTAAACAGGAACAATCTACCAGGCATTTCCATCTGGCTCCAGGATAGAGACCGCATTCCTGATAATCTACTCTCAGTTTGTTTCTCCACCCAGTTTATTAGAAAAAAGCATCCAAGCTTTCAATGGTCATCAGGATTGGGACAGCGTTCCTGCTAATTTTCTCCATCCAGCTCTCTGACAATTTTGGCTCAGGCGAAGTGTGCGCTCCATCTGGCAGCCATCCTGGAGAGCAAATGGCTACGCCCACGCAGCCTCGCCTGAAACATCTGAACTGAACAGTGCAATCCTCCTCTGGGCTCCATCCCACTGTCTGGTTTATTACTATTAGTAAATACCACAATTGGATTGTACTCTCCCTCGACTTTTGATTCCTGGTCTGAATTATAAGAATAATCAGTAAGTATCACCCTTAGATTTAGCAGTTCTACCTTGGAATTTTTTTTTTTCTCAGTATCTCATTGCGAATCAATTTCAGAGTTGAAGTTTTATGAAGTTTCCTTGTGTTTGCAGCATTTGTTTTGTCCCAAAATTACACAAATACATAGAAATAAGTTTCATTTTCAAATGATACGTTGGTTTTGCTTCATTGAAATAATTTTTCAAGTCTCTGTGACTGTCAAATCCTGAGTTATAAACCTTAAGTAGGGGTCATGCACACACACGCAAGGATTAGCTTGATTTGGCATCTGCATAAAGGGGATAAAAATGGCCCTTCAAACCAAGGCTTCTCAGTCCATAATCTGCAAATAAATCCAATAAATAATGGGGAGTAAACTAGAGATAGACAAAGTCATTATAAGCGTCTAAAAATACATCACATATCCTAGTTCTGTGTTCAATTGCCTTTCAGTCAAAGTATGTCTGAAAGCAGTTAGGCCGTCAGTACAGCTATTCCAGTTGCAGTTTCATTCCAGCTAATAAGCGAATGAGCATTATAGGATTGAACTCTTTGGCAAATATATACATTTTTTTTTTTTTTTAATCATGGTAAAAATGGGTACCCTGTGCAGAAAAAAATCTAACTCTGCCTCAATGTAAATGTATTAACATCACACAAGTCAATCATTCAATATGCCCAATCAATAACATTAACCATTTCATAAGCCTGTTCAAATAAAGGATAACCTTAGAAACCCTAATTATGAGGAGAGTGCTACAGCAGTCAGGCGTGCCTTTATTTCCCATAAATGGGAGAGGTTCACTTTCATGGCTGTGAAATAATGAGCATTTCCGGACTCCCACTGGAGCAGGGCCTTATAGCACAGCAGGACACAGACCCCAGCACATACATCTCCGACCCAGGGTCACACCGCGCACTTTCAAGAGCCTTTCATGCTGAGGAAATGTCACAGAGAAAGACAGAAGGGGCAGCGGGGGCTCGAGCTCTACGGTGGGGGTTTGGGAAGCCGGAGGGGTGCTGATTCACTCCGGCCCAACACTGCCAGCCACACAGAGGGAGTGCGGTCAGACTCCCACATGCCCCGCGGCTGAGGGCACCGGGCAGGCCAGGGGCACAGAAGCACCAAGGTAAACAACCCCACCACACCCGTTCTGCCCACTGCAAATACCGCACATATGTAAGAGGAGTATGATAATTCACTGGGTCAGCCAGTCTCAACTCTACGTCACCTCTTCAAATAATTGGATATTATTAGTCGACAGATCGCAACTGGGCTCATTATTTTTTACATGCATCATTGTATTCTTTGGCTTTGGTTTGTGGAAAAGCTTGGAACGGAAAAGATCCAGAAGACAATAACACATCATTAATTGCGATTCATTTCTCAGGACAGAAGTACAATAAAATCTTGAACACAGTTGTATGAGAGGTGCACAAGGCTCGGGTAAAGACCTCATAATGATGCAGCCACTGCTCAACAGGAGGAGAGACATAATGGTTTCACATTATACACGATGTGGACATTGACCGTGACAAAGCATACCGATAGAAAATGTGTTTTATGAGTTGAACAAACCCTAATTCCAATGAAGTTGGGACATTGTGTAAAACATGAATAAAACAGGATGCAATTACTTGCAAATCCTTTTCAACCTATATTCAAATGAGTACAATACCAAAGACAAGATATTTAATGTTCAAACTGATAATCTTTATTGTTTTTTTTTTTTTGGGAAATATTCACTCATTTTGAATTTGATGCCTGCAACACGTTCCAAAAAAGCTAAGACAGGGGCATGTTTACCACTGTGTTATATCAACTTTCCTTTTAACAACACTCAATAACCATTTGGGAACTGAGGACACTAATTCTAGGAGCTTTGTAGGTGGAATTCTTACATATTTTTGCTTAATGTACGACTTCAGTTGCTCAACAGCCAGGGTCTCCGTTTGCTTCATGATGTGCCACACATTTTCAATAGGAGACAGGTCTTAATTGCAAGCAGGCCAGTCTATTACCCGCACTCTTTTACTACGAAGCCACACTGCTGTAACATGTACAGAATGTGACTCAGAATTGTCTTACTGAAATACGCAGAATGTCCCTGAAAAAGACGTTGCTTGGATGGCAGCATATGTTGCTCCATAACCGGCATGTACCTTTTGGCATTAATGGTGCCTTCACATATGTGCAAGTTACCCATGCCTTGGGCACTATTACACCCCCATACCATCACAGATGCTGGCTTTTGAACTTTGTTCTGATAACAATCTAGATGGTTCTTTTCCTCGTTAGACCGGAGGACACGACATCCATGATTTCCAAAAACAATTTGAAATGTAAACATTACACGTCAGACCACAGGATACTTTTCCACTTTGCGTCAGCACATCTGAAGTGAGCTCGGGCCTAGAGAATCCGGCGGCGTTTCTGGGTGTAGATGATATATAGTTTTCACTTTACATGGTAGAGTTTTAACTTGCACTTGTAGATGTAGCGATGAACTGTGTTAACTGACAATGGTTTTCCAAAGTGTTCCTGAGCCCACATGGTAATGTTCTTTACAGAATGATGTTGGCTCTTAATGTAGTGCCGCCTCAGGGACCGACGGTCACGGGCATTCAATGTTGGTTTACGGCCTTGCCACTTACAAGCAGAGATTTTAATATTATATACTGTAGATGATGAAATCCTGACATTCCTTGCAATTGCATGTTGGGAGACATTGTTCCTAAACTGTTGGACCATTTGCTCACGCAGTTGTTCACAAAGTGGTGATCTTCGCCCCATCCTTGCTTGTGAACGACCGAGCCTTTCAGGGATGCTCCTTTTATGCCTTAACATGATACTCACCTGTTTCCAATTAAACTGTTCACCTGTGGAATGTTCCAAACAGGTGCTTTTTCAGCATTCCTCCGCTTTCCCAGTCTTTTGTTACCCTGTCCCAGCTTTTTTGGAATTTGTTGCAGGCATTAAAATCCAAAATGAGCGAATATTTCCCAAAAAAAACAAGAAAGTTAATCAGCTTGAACCTTAAATATCTTGTCTTTGAAGAGTACTCAACTGAATATAGGTGGAAAAGGATTTGCAAATCACTGCATTCTGTTTTCATTCAAAGCAATCAGGCACATCTCGGTGGAACTGTAACTGACATAACTGTAGTACAGCGGCTACATGTCTGACATCATTAACCCCTTTGCGCAGAAGCCAAATCTGGCTATTTAGGTGTTACCTGATTTAAGGCTTTATAATTTAAGATTGCAGCTTTATAGGCAGAAAAACTTTGGCTTAAATGAGTCTAGACACTTGAAGCATTTAGACTCCCATCGTATTTCTGTTTATTTTTATGGTTTTGGTGGAGAAAAGGGGCGCAAACACAAAAAATCTTCATGAAAATTCAACTTTGAATTAGCAAAAAAATTAATAATGACAATTGAAAAACTGCAGGGGCTTAAGACTATACATTTCTGGAATCATAAACTTCTTGACCCCAAGTACAATTCATCTTGAACATTACATTCTAGATTACCCACTTGCTATGAGCCAAATTAGACAGCTATCCAGGTGTTTCCCCAAAGTCTGAGATCCATCAAAATGGTTCACTGTCAAATCATACATTAATCATATATTTAACACAAATTAACTTTTGGGCCATGAAATTCAGCATGAACTAATGATTTTCTGGTTGAGTTTAGCATGAATTTATCAATATCAGTGCAGTCGAACATCATTGGTCACCAGTAACCTCTCCAAACACAAAACATACCTTTTCTCCATAATAAAATTAGCAATATTGTCCATTTTTCTTCGAAGTCCCCCAAGCATTAAATAAAGTGCTGATTAAACAGCCATAACATTAACGCTGCAATGAAAAGCTAACCGCTCTCACATCCGAGCTCATAACCTTACACCTTATAAGGGTAAAAACTCACTAACTCAGTAATATCTGAATTCTGAAATATACCTTATTTTAACAGAACAGAAATGTCACTTTCAGCAAAAATCAAATGACATATGTGTCCATATTCAACAGAATGGTGTAATGAACGTACCGAGGGATATACCGACGTGCGTGGGATGCATACATTTGGAGAAACGAAAACCTCGGCATTAGATGTCTTTAAACGCGGTATAAATTCTACGGCAAAAAGCCATATTAGAGCAAAATGCAAACAGAGTAGAAGTATAACCTGTTTTCTTCATTGATGCCCTCCTCCAGAGACAGATGTATTGGGTAGAAGGAACCCTCCAGTACGGTTTCATTCGGAATAATTCCCATTGACCGCGTCCATACAACATGCATCTCGTAAATGAAAGTGAACACTTCAGTACGGTTTCAGTACGATTTGAGTATAAAATTGAGTGACTGGCTATCGACACCAGTACTTGGGTGGATAGAAGGGAGCGCTGAATTTGTCAATGGAGGAATATACGCGTTAATCCATCGGAGGGAACTACGCATATTTTGTCTGTGATTACTGTAATTGACAGTAGAATGTGAGAGAATCAATACAATGTCGGATTTTTTGCTTCACAAAACATATTTTTTTAACCACTAATTGGAATACTGTTGGCTCACTGTAGCTAAAATGGTTGCTACAGAGTACTAAGTTTTTTTCTGTTGCAAGTGATAATTTTTTGAAACTACTGGATCGACACTATGGGCGAGGATATTGACCAGTTTGCACATCAGGCTTAGCTGAGGAGTTTAATTCATGCAACTCCTGAAAAACAGGGATTGGAGGGAAGTTCTCCATACTTTAAATCGCGTTTAAGCTCTGCCTGCTTGGGAAAATTCAATAGCTGATCCGGGGGTGCCATCTCGTGGTCAAGTGCTGTAACTAAGTGCTTAAATTTGCAGGTCTATAGACGCGAGCGTCTACATCTGCAGAAAGGGGTTAAAGCACCGTGTTCATGAAGCGATTATATTTGGTTCTTAGTGAAATAAACAAGCATTTGCAACATACTAGAGATTTTACCAACTGAAATCTGGAACGACTACATGCGAATACCTAAGTGCAGAGTAGAAATACTTTAGTTTCCTTCTTGGCATCGTCTTCTACTCAGCTCTCAAGAAGCAATCTGCGCTAATGCATTCTTACTGGGGCTGCCAGTATGTAAGTGCCTGACTGATACATGTGGGAGAGAAGTGCTCACAGGCACAGCTAATGCTCACACTTCACATGTATACAGCAGCGTCTGCCTGAAATTCCTCTGCTTTCATGTGACCATCAGGGAAGATTGGCATTACTCCTTAATGGGATCGAAGTACAATTACAAACTGCAGTCATTCACCTCCAATTCAAGGCCTCTGATGTACGGCCTAAGCAGCGCAGTCCTCCCCAGGGCATTAAAGCACTTTTCACCGTTTCTTAAACACTCAAGTCAGACACCTTCCTGATGTCCTCAAAACACATAACCATCTAGAAAATTCAATGATCCTTCTCTCCAATAACAGGACTCGGCCACAATGTCTTCAGTCAGCATTTAGTGCGACTGTTAAAAATACAGTTTCATTAACACTGCGGTGTTGTAATGAATCATGCGACAGCAATGTGAAGCAAAAGGAAGCTGAGCCTAAACGTTCCGTCGCATAAGGCACCTCATCGCAATGCCGGCTACACATGGCTCAGCTCCACTCATACGCCCAGAGGGATTATTAAGGAAATGATGTTTGTGTTCTCATCGTCATGCGTGGCCAGACTGACATTAATAACCAGCTGGCCGTGCGCTGAAGCTGCCAGTCTTTTATACCAAAGTATCCTGACGTCTCATTTATGGCTGAGCGCGCTGAGGTGGGGACCCCTCCCCCATTCTAACCCCCCTCCCTGCCAGCGGTGCGCTCACACGGTAGTAAAGGCTGATACTCACACTGCTCGCTTCATGCTTTACGACTCCTCTCAGAAGCAGGCTGGAGGTCAGTGTCATAATCGCACAGACCTCCGAACGGCTGGGCTGCGCCTGGTGCCATAGACCTGCGTATAAAGCACGTTAGCAGAGCTGTAACTACAGTACAGCCTTCACAGCTCATTGCCCTTTAGAGCTGCACTAACTCATAACGGCTCCCCATATACAAACGTTTACATTGCGCATAACTACCTCCAACCTGAGGACCCTCTAGGTACGTCGAGAGACCAGAGGACGTGCTGGTTTCCGCCATTTCAAGAGTAGGCAGTTCTGGGACTCCTCGTCTCAAAATTCTCACTGATGTGATTGTACTCCAGCGCTTTTGATTACAATGGAGATAAAAGCAGCAGACTGTTCAGTAAAGAACGTACAAACACAACACTACTTATAATGAAGAAACGGCTGGAGCAAAAAACAGTGGGAGCTGGATTTGGAAACAATTCCTGGTGGAAAAGATGAAGCCCATAGATGATTAACTCAATGATCATAAACAGGAATGCTGCATATTGGGCAGATGATATCCAGAGAAGTGAGGCAAAAGGGACCAGTCTACACCTGAGGGAGTGTGTTCTCAGGCGGCCACACAGTTCACACGCCACTCAAACCTCCCAACCCTCAGGATGAAGGAACCCCTCGCACTTCAGCCGCTCAAGTAACGGATGTCAGGGCTCGCAGAAAGGACTGTATATACAGATGAAGGACGAGACAGGAGCATTCAAGTCACCTGCATAAATTTATTGAGGTGCCAAGACAAGACGAGTTAGTAGTCTTGGCACCTCAATAAATTTATGCATGTGATTCGAGTGCTCCAGTCTTGTCCTTCATCTCCAAATCCTCAGATCACAGATCTGATTCACTCATAGGCTGTGGATAATTGCAAAGCTACAACAAAATAAGGAACTTTTCCCCCCCTCTGATTCTGTAGGTGTGCGCATTTACTACCAATTCAATCAAATGCCAACAGGCTATCTAAAATAATAACGGGGCCATCTGCCCCACAGAAATGGCTGATCCATTTGAGTGGGCTTGCTGCCTGTCACACTGTCGTTATTGACATCCAGTCCCCTGTTCCCCTGGACCGTGTAGCCATTAGCAACCAGCTCCGAGAGCGCAGCTTTTCCATCAATGCAGCCAATTGCCTCCACAGCGGGGCGTGTGCATGCATGCGAATGAGCAGGTGCTGCCGCGGCGGAGTGAACGCGCCCGTGCGTTTGCGTGTGTGTGTTTTCCGCGGATAAGGTTGTTGTGGTGAACGTTATCTCCAGGCTCTGATAAGGGATATGAAGCGAATGGCATTTATCGCGACACAAAGGTGACAGCTACAGAACCCACCCCGTTTTTAAACGGGAGGGCTAAAAGGCGAGCTGTCCATCAGCAGGCCAAGGACCTGACTTCAAATGATTACCCGCGTCAGCTAAAAATAATCAATGCTGCTCTGATTAGACAAGCAAAATACCAGCCATGTGAACAGGTAAATTATACCCCCTCCCCACCGAAAGGCACAGTAATCAATACTGTGCATTCTCTCATGTGGATGAGATTTGGAGGAGGAGATTGCGTAACACAGAATGCAGTTCTTATGTATACTGAGCAGCTCACAAAGCAGGAAATATGAAATTCAGTCTTATGTCCAAGACAATCAGTAATGTGATTTCTCTCATCTTTCTGCATGGCGAGACAATTTACATTCATCCATTTTCCCTTGGTGTACTCACTGCAAATAGGCCAATTGTATGGACTTTCTTATCTCTTGAACACTGATGCAGAAATTGCACAACCAGGCTGTGCAGTGAAAACACTGATAAGGCACTGAGGCAGCAGGTTTATGGTCAGTTACCATAATTCATATTTTACAGTAGTCCTGTAATTAATGCATTAGGGATAGGGAAGGCAGGGCTATTCTGAGATTCCTTTGTATACCTGGTAGATACACCAATCAGATTTGATGTGGGACTAACTGTGTGGTTACATTAGTGTTTATGTATTCTAGCATATGTGAGCGAGAGAGCGCACACGTGAGTGCAAGTGCACCTCTGTGCAGGCAATTGTGCCTGTGAGTGAGTGCTACCGTATAATGCGTTGGAAGTGGATGGTGCAGAGGTCTTGTTCCATCCCTCCTGAAACGGCTTGATGAAGGAAAAATCCCTTTGGGACAGACAGGCATTTGTCACGTAACAGCATGACTGTCCCCAGAGCCCCTGCTTTACGATGTCAGGGGCTGAGATTGATAGAACAGCCAGATATTTGATGGCAGGGAGGGGGGAGCAGAGGCTGCATAGCCTGACCCGGTCACTTCCACGTCACACAGTCCCTGTGCGAAACCCACCCACAAATGCCGAATATTCCATCAGGAGAAAACTAATTTCTTCAGATTATATGTCACGGATGGTTTGCTCTGAGTTTGGCTGGTGTTGAGGGTCAGTCATCCGCATGTCTGAAAATGACAAAATCTCCAGTGGGTGGATAACAGATGGCCTGTGGAGTGATGCACTGAAGCAAAAACATAGGACAGAAGGCCTATAAGAAAATATAGGACCCAGGACACCAGATACTTCTAAGAAGAAAGTCAGCAAAATAAATTGGGATTGGTATTGGGGATCACTAAATAAATCAACAATATGAAAGGTAAACGGGCTTCTGAGAGGAGCAAAGTATACTGCTCAGTTCATCACTCTGATAGGGGTCTCTATTGTTTGATTCTCACAAAGGTTGAGAAAGTTCAGGCTGAAGAGCAATTTAATAGCACTGCAGTTCCAAGCTGGTCTTCTTGCGATGTATACAAGCGGTTACTAAAAAGTATGGCACTCTGTTACATGATGCTCAGTTGGTAGCTTTTTCCTTGAACCACGCATGAAACTCAGACAACGTTGCTGGTCTGTTGTCAAGATCCAAGTTCAAAAACAGTCAGTCAAACATTAACAGACACTCATGCAACGACAGAAGTTCAGCTAATTAACCTCAATTAACCTGCCTCGATTAACGGCGGCGTGGAGTTTTCAGCCACAGAAACTCAACGCTTCACCACATACTCTCGAAAGGACCTGACGCAGAAGTTTGACCTAGCTGATTGTAACCATGGTGAGGTGGAATTGAAAAGGCTGCTTTAGCCATATTTGATTTTTTTTTTACTTTTCAAAGCAAAAAAAAAAAACAATTCAAACGCAGCTGTAAGTTCCTAACTCCTGGAATAATGTCCAAAATATTTACATCAATACGTGTGTTGGAGTTCTCTACATGTTAATGAAAGGTGCTTCATTGCTTCCCAACTTATCACAATTTGCATAGGGTACACAAAACCATCCCTTCAGACAAGAAGGTCTTGCTTGCTGACCAGATTTTTATGGATGCTGCCATGTTTGTCTGCGCACATGAATAAAATGTCAATGCATCGTTACTGCATGTGGGTGTAATGATCAATCAAAAAATCATATTTGCACATTTTTTCGCATTTCTAAAGCTCCAGTTCAAAGGAGACGATGTATAAATCCCTGATTAGGTAGCCAGCTATTTATTTCACATGAAACAAATCGTGCTGATAATGGTGAAAATTCAGCCTCAATGCGAGATGGCAAGGATGAAAATTTAAAAAATTAATTTGGGAAAAAAAGAATCTGCTTTTTCGATGACAGCCTTTTGATCATTGTATTATGAAAGAAGAATGTAAATAAAATCCACATTAAATATTTACTGCCATTTAAAAAATTTAAGTGGAAACCATCTTGAACATTGATCAAGCATTGAACACAGCATATAAAAGGTTTAAGCCCGCAAGCAAACATTGGTTTGTGATAGCGTTTTGTTGGGCTCCTATAAGTCTATATAGCTAAAATGGTGATCAAGCAGATTCAGGAAAATTACAACTATGGAAACCCGACGTCATCACTGCAGTGGTCCATTATGAATGCAAACCATTGAGAGAGGAAAATCTGATCTGAGCAAATAAATTGGAATTGAACAATGGCAAGTAATATGAACGTAACAAATGGGGACATTTCATTTTGACTGAGCTTCAATCTGATTACAAGTGCCCCATGTAAACTTGGCTTGTGTGCCGTTTTTACCAGTGTTACGCTAAATTGCGGGTAGCATGCAGGGGCCGTAAGAGGTAACTCAATAAAACATAGGGAAGTGCACTTCGCAAAGCAAAGAGGCTTCTTCTGTGTGTGGTGTCTGACAGCCTTCCCCGTCTTAATGGTTCTACAACGCATTCTGCAGATCAGATTCAATTCAGGCATTAAATATACAGAGCAGCGCTTGCTGCCGCAAGCTGGGGGATTCAAAAGAGAGTCGTCTCTCGGCAGACCTCAAGGTTCAGTTTGTTTTGCATTGACGGAGGTTCTCGCAGCAGGTACACTGTAGTGTGAGGGTCGCTACACGCCACAAGATATGCTTGGCATTGTGTCAATCACTGAGGCATTCGACTGCACACACACCTCCTTCTGATAGCTAAAGTAGAAAAAACAGCTCAAATGCTGCTTTGCTGAGAGAGTTTTAGACAGCTCTGATTGCAGAACAAGCAAATAAAAATTACTGTATTCAGAAAATAAATAATTTAAAATTCCAATTTAAGCCACAATTCTGAGAAAAAAAAAGCAGACTAGTTGGCTGAATGTCGCTTTTAACAATGTGATGTGTATGTTTAGCCTACTTTGGGAGTTCAAAAACAGCATCAAAGACAGCAATTTCAAACTATATTAACGTAGCAATCCATGTAAGCTCCTCAGACAACTGTACTTCTTATTTTGTAGTATGAAGGCGAGGTAGCTTTGGAGGCATACAAACAAGCGGCTTAGCCTACTCCCTAAAGGCACTGCTGAATGCTAATGGTTAGCATGCCTTTATTATTGACCTGGCCTGCCTCCGTCCCTCCCCCCACAACTCAATTAAACACAGGCACTCCATAGCAGTCTCTAACAAGCCCCTCCGCTCAGTTCTGCCTCTGTTCCTTCCAGCTCGTTAGAACGGCGCACAGGATACCCGCGATACATCACTCCACATTTGGCTTTTAAAGGCTGTTTCGGGAGCGAGCAGCATTGCGAAATGAAAGCAGGGTATTGCCGCTCATGCAGCCTGTTGTCAATCATGGCCACTCAATTATTTTTGTTTTCCCACTGGATCACTTTTAACAAGATGTTCCTGGAGGCCACAGACTCAAAGATTCCGGTGACCCTCAATTTTCTATTTAATTAGAGCCAATAAAACCATGATTACAAAGACAGCCTGCTTTTACTTTGGTTTCCCAAGACTAACTTTGGCAGCAGACGAGCTCCATGTCTTCCTTTCCTGTCATAAATTCCATATGGTTGCGCAGGCGGCATTGAGGCCACTGTGTTTATGGCATTACAACAATGGAGCAATGCTGCCACAAAAACAGCCTCCCAATGGGAGTCTGCAATCAGACTAATTAGCAGTTATACATAGACTGGTTAGTCCACAGTGGGGAGACATACCAAGCATTCTAAATAAGGATTTTGCCTGTTAGCCCACCAGTGTAGTGACAGACCTCCTAAAGGCATCAGAATCAATCAAGAGGATGCCAGGTCGATTATAGCCTTCCTTCACTGTGCTAAAATGCATACAATGACCGCCAGATCTTGGGAGTATGATTAAGATTGCAGGTCAGAGGTCAGACCTGCTGTTCCAGTGGAGTGAGGCACCCTTCATGTCCTCTTTAGGCAGCCCCCAAAAAAAAATGCACACTCTACCTCCGAAAAGAGCCTGCCAAGCACATATCGCAGTGATGATCTGCTCATGTACACTCCTAGACTAATGCATTGACGCATCGGAGACACATATGGTTTTCTCCATGATGACCAGCAGATTTGCTCCCGTAATTGCAGTCGCAAACCAAAGCGCATTCTACAGGAGCAGAGGCAGTGTGAGGCATCACACAGCATTTTCTCCAGCTTTAATTCAGACAAAATAGTGGGATATGAATACATGAAGAGGCACTCGTCTCTATTGTTAATAAGGCTTTAGACTGATAGGAGTTTGTTCGCAAGACATCTTGTTTACATATTCAGGGAAACAAAAGAAAAAGCCAGGCTATATCATATCAAAACTTTCACATGATGAATTTGGTGATCTGTGCCGGGATCAGCAATCAGCATATTTCAACTTCAGCACAACGCTTCGGACGAACTGCAGAAGGCAGCTCCAGCTGAACTGTACAGGCGCACCTGCTGCTGCTCCTCTACTGCAAGGACGTCTCCATTACAAGCCAGAGACACACAGTAAATAAACATGATTTCTGTGCAGACATGCCTGAGGTTAAATGTAAATCCCAAAAATACATTCCAGTTAGATAAAAGGGGCCCATATAAATGAGCTGAATAACATAAATATAAAGTTTAAGTTTTCTTTTTGAAGTCGGAGTCTGTGCATATGTTTTGTGTGATCTGTAACTGCCTCTCCGCCTGCGTTTCTCCAAATATTTCCCCTCAGCGCCGAGTGTTTTTATTCCCATCAGGACGGTTTTTTTTTCTTCCCTCACCTACTTGCTCTTTGGGGATCAGGAAGGTTCTCCCTTCACTCCATCGTCTTCATGACAGTGCTGCTATTCGAAAGCGTGACGCCATTTACTGATGCATTCATCTGCTTATTCTGTCAGTTACTGAGAATACTGATCATGCATTACACTTAAAAAATTTTAATCAAAGTCATGATTTTGAACATCGGTTATGCTTTACATTTAAATATTTGTAATCAAACATATGAAGACCCTGGCAACAAGTACTCGCAAGATGCAGTGCACAGAATTTGTTATCTCCACTCTCATCCTCCCAATCCCAGCTCCATCTCTACCTGTCCCTCAAACACACACACACACGTACGCGTACACACACATACACAGTGGTGCATGCACGCACCCGCGTGCACATGCGCTACCCGCGGACACGGACACACACACAAACATAAGCACACACACACATAAACACACGCGCACACACTGACGGATGATGAAAGCCAACCCCTGGACAGGCAGGCCAATGCTGTGGAGAGACAACAAAAGAACCATCCAGCCTCTCAGTTCAAAAAACCACTTTCAACCTCACTTCAATCAATACTGGGACACATTTACCTCTACACACAAGCAGTCATTAGAAATAAAAGTCCTTCAGTATCCTTGACTGTGGCCACCAACGACGAACACAAAAAGCCAGCACTCAGAATGGCAGTACACATAATTCTCATGTCATTAAACACACTTCATTTCAGCAGGAATATCAGTTCATCAGGCAGGCCCTCCAGCAGAAACCTATATATATCAAGTATATCAGACTTTATCTTAGTGAGAATGACAGGTCATTATCCTTTCAGTAGGGCAGCTTTTGTATATCTGCTCGCTAACCACCACAACCCGTGTATCATTCGTTTTTCAAAATAAAACAAAAAGCAAACAAAAAAAAACCCCCCCAAAAAAACAAAAATGACTTGTTTTCTCAGTATTCGTTTCCAAACCAAAAACGAAAAAACTGATAACGACTCGTTTTTCCGAATTCCGATTTTGTGCACAAATTAAAAATGGAAAAAACCGATAAAGAGCGTTTAATCCCATTTCAAAATTTACAACTCTCTTTAATCGGGAAAGGTAACCGCCAAACCAATATAAACGTTAATTTATACCTTGATGCTGTAAAAAAAATCACCAATATATTTTTTCCACCAATTTCCGAACTCTAAATTGGTAAATTTGGCGATTTAAATGCCTATCAGAGCGATGACGTTTGACCCATGACGTCAGACAGTGAGAACGTTCACCAAGTGAAAATTGGTAGTACGTGCAACATCAGGAATCGGCTCCAATATTTTCCTATTTTCAATGGGTTTCCCGAACTTGAGAGGTATCATGCCTCGTACCTGTGTTGTTGAAGGGTGTAACAACACGAACGCAGATACTCTCTCGGGCATTTTCTTTTTCCTATCAGGACATGAAAGGACGAGAGTGAACTGCCTCTCTCGTTTTGTCTCTTTTTAGTCCCTGCTAGCCACACACCCAGTGTGCACTGTGAATACTGCTATGTACAGTGATCGCGATGGACCGGGGGGGGGCACGTATGCTACATGTACTCGGTGCGATACTAACGTTCGCTGATGCTACACCGGGCCGAAAATTTATAATTCCCAAACCGAACTCATCTGCCTCCCTTATGCTTCTCTCGTATAGATAGCTCAGTTATAATGGCAACCTCATTCCAATATAAAATTCAGTCAGAACAAATGCGAATATTTGAATATCGTAAACATTCATCAATAATTAATTGCTTCAGGTTGTGTTTCTTCATGAACAACTTCAGCACCCCAGACAAAGCCTGAAAGCTCAGACGGTGGCTGTACTCAAATTTTCCTCAAGACAAGTGAATCATGATTAATGCAGAGATTAAATATCAGTGGCCCTGTGAACTGCCCACCCGCGCGTTTCTCAATCTCGCAATATCACAATCAGATGTAACGTAACAAAGTCAGCTGCGAATGTAAGAAGTGAAAGAACGCAGCTTTAAAACAACCAGCAACAGCAAAATACATGACGCATAAAATGTCACAGCGTGCCGACACAATGAGAACAGTACTCATGTCTGCACAAAAGCAATATAAACATAAAGCACAAGCGTATAGGATCATTCTTTTATGTCAAACACACATCAGAGGTGCACTCCATAGGATTTTCACTGCAAAAGGTTGTTTATTAATAAAGTAATAAGACACGAGAAGCAGTGGGTTACAGTGATTTTATTACGGCGGAGGGGCGTTCTAAGGCATGACGCGCAGTGGACTGCCTTAGTGCCCCTCCGCCATTATAAAATCACTGTAACCCACTGCTTCAAGGGGCTTAATGATTTTATAAAACGATTACCCTACATATAGCCCATTAAATAAATACACAAGGAAAAAATTCGACAATTTATCAGTAATAATGCAATAATAAAATTGAGAACTATTCGTTCTTCCACCAAGTATGATAGAGTGGACAGAAAATGGTTGGCAAGCAACACAGACGCTAAGATTGCTTTTTCATCTAGGGCCATTATCATGTCACATCAGGCTATTTGGGCTCGCTAATGCAGATATACTATGAAAGCAGGCTATTTTGAATGGATGTGGTTGCCCTACACATAGCCCAGAAAATAAATAAACAAGAAAAATCAACAATTTATCGCTAATAAGCTGCTGAAATAGCAAGCTAGTTAGCAACTTAGCTAGCAACGCAAAAGTGATATCAAACTCTGTAATGCAAAAGCTCGCTAGGTAGATAGCCAACTGGTTAGCGGGTTAAAAGGCTAAACTTTGCTAACACTGAAAAAGCAAGCTAAAAGTCTTGAAACAAACATAACCTAACGAGTCAGTTGAGCGCAGAGTAGTTTGTTGCGCACAGGGATATTTTGTGCAGGGATATTTCAGTATAAACGATAAATTGATTTTTTTTTTGTAGTGCGTTTATTTTATGGGCTATGTGTAGGGTAACCACATCCATTTGTAGTGAACGCTAGTAAGTTCACAAGCTGGCCAGCAAACTAATGCACAATTCAACATATTTGAACACCGGCGAGTGTGGAGGACAAAAGTCAATCATTCCCTACTCTCGCTGCTGGTTGTAATGATTTGGCCGATCGGCGCAAGTTGAGAATAAGGAAACTCGAAAACCAAAACGAATGTAAAATTATTTAACGAGGCCTTCGGGAGACCGAAGGAGACATTCAAAATAGCCTGCTTTCATAGTTTATCTACATTAGCGAGCCCAAATGTTGAGGAGGACCTCGAATCCAAATCCAGTGCAGGTTTTCTGCTATCCCAGGCAAGTAAATGAAGTTAGTGCCTCTGAGTGGCCAGACTGTGTTAACACCTGACTCCCAGGTAAAGGGAGGGTGGAAAAACAGCAGTCCTCGGACCTCGTAGGGTGTGATTTGAGGACCAGGGCTCTATATGATTGCATTCAATTCTTCAGTGCCTTTTCAGGGTAAGGGAAGAAAAGGGGGATACGCTTAGCTTTGGACAGCAATGACTACCGTCAGACTTTCTGTGAGCTTGGAGGGAGCATGACAGATGAAATTAGGGATGGACTGGAAGAGTTTGTGTGCTATCTGTACTGTGTAAACGTTACATCTATCAATGATGCACAGTACAACTCTGTACTAAATTACTGAGCGAGCAGAGACTACCCCCTTGCCAAGTTGCTTTGCAGCAGCATATTCTCTGCATAAACTACCAAACATATCTAAACAGACAGGCTCTCTGTTAGATTTTGAACATTTCTGATCCTGCTGAACATGAATGGGTTGTTCATGATGGCATGATAGCTCCGAGGTGGTACACTGGAGATTTGGCATCACAGGGCCTCCTGGAACATGAATCCTGACACTGTGCAACGTCACACTGTGCAACAAATCTGTGCAGGTGTCGCAAGAGTACAGTCAGATGTATTGCCCTCTTTTCTTACGTTTCGTGTGAAAATACTGCGGCGTGAAATGAAATATGACAAGAAACACCCGCGTTTGAACACCCTCGGCCAGACCTATGAAGTGTCCCAGAACAATTACACAATAACCAAAGTAGAATTCCACAGAACATACATTTACAAATACAAAAATGGCCAAAGTCCCACAAAAAATTTGGAAAATTCAAATTTTTTTCACTAATCTAGAGTCCGGCATATATATGATCGTTCCCCCATGTATAAACCGCCTAGCTCAAATGCTACATCAAAATCAGTCCACGTCAAAGTTTTTTTCAAAAACGCCAAAAATGCAATTTTTTCCCAAAAAAAATGGTCCAATCTGAAAAATTCTTTCCTGGCCTGGATTCCCTACATTACCGCAAATGTTTTGGCATGGGTAACTAGTTTATTGATGCTGACTTGGTGCACACACGGACAGACAGACAGACAGACAGACGACGAACTGATGACAATACCCTTCGGCCTGAAGTCGATTCGAGGGTAAAAATAAAAAATATATATGGTTGCTTACTAGTGATACTGGACTGGTACCGTTTCTCTTTGCATTGATCAATTTACAACTCATCACAACAGTATTTTATTCTGAATCAGAAGTAAATTAAACAACGATTTCCTTATATCAGGCTTCCTTGTTTTTCTTCCTGTGAGGATCCTTTTGTCACTGATTTGCTCTACACTACATGCATATGAATATGTCACCTGGAACACTGTTGTGGTACAGGGAGCCATAGACAAATCACTAAAGACCGTGAAGTGAGATGAGAACCCGTTCCACCGAAACTTGGTTGAACTTTGCAAGCGCAATTCATATTATACCGCAAATTAGCAAAAACAGTTTTCGTCATCAGAAAGACGAGTAATTCCAATAATTTCTCCCTTAAGTCCAACTTTGCATCTCTAATAGCTTTTGTGTACGAGCTGTTTGAAACAACAGTCTCTAATCTAACGAAAAACAGAAAATTTTCAGCATTTAAGGGGTTAACACCGTGTTCCTTTGCATGCCTGGGTTTCAAATTGTTGCAGAATGATTTACATTGATGATAAAATTAGTTTTTATGGCTTTTTACTGAAACTGGTGCTCTATGACTTCATACTGTAGTTTTTCCACTCGGTCGGTACCCTCGAGTTCAATGGTAAAATGCCCACCTTTAGGCATTATTTTTGCATACTTGTGCCGGTATTTAGACATGAACAGTTACACCACTAAAAAGAGCATAAAAAATATCCCCTATAACTAGGTTTTGAGGCATAAGTTCTGTCACAGTATTTCACTTCTCAGCGAATAGAACGCTGACTAAATATTCTTGAGATAGGCTTGCTGGTGAATTTTCAATAACTAATCCAGGTTTGCAATCTAGTGAGAGAATAGTTTAACTGCGTGCATAAATAGAGCAGCTCCAAGTCCGCTGGCATCAACATCTGCTGAGATGGGTTATGTATCAGACCAGAACATGCGTGTATATATATTTAAAAAAAAACACACACAAGTACAATCTCAAGCCATAAAAACCACAGTTGAAACTAGAAACCTCAAAAATCAGGAAACTGTACAAATCTTATTTCAATTGTATCTCATTGTGATTCCACATCTGTTCTTTCTAAGTTTTCTTTGCACAAATAAAATTTCTTCAGTTCATTTATTCATTCACTCATTATTCTTTGTAAATTATGTACGGTACGACAGGCTATTTGATTTGTTTATATGAATTTTTTAAACTCTGGTCGCAGGGTAGAAGAGGGGAAGACTGCAGCGGTCTCTTTCCAGCCGCAGCCGGGCCTCGTCAAGTTTACTTCCGGGGAACGCAACTTAAAGAGAATTGTAAATTTCAAAATAGGATGAAACGCTTGTTATTGGTTTTTTCCATTTCTCATTTGTGCACAGAATCTGAAATCGGAAATCAGAAAAACGAGTCGTTAACCGTTTTTTCGTTTTCGATTTGGAAACGTTTTTGAGTTTTTTGTTTTATTTTGAAAAACGAATGAACGAATGATACACGGATTCAGCAGCCACTGTTGAGGATAGTAGCACTACTGCGGGACCGAGCTGGACCACACCCTGAGCAGAAGTCCGTACGCCTTATGTGCTGGTGAGAGAAGTGTCCTTGCTCATGATTGGTCAGCTCTCCAGTCCTCTCAATGGGCTCTGTAAGTGTGCTTTCCTCCTTAAATACAGGGCTTCAAATTAAGAGCCTCTTCACCATCATACATGTTCAGCCTCCACCTCCTCACGTTCCCCTCCAGTCCACCAATCATTGTCCTCCAAGTTTTTCTTCCACTTGCTGTGCATTTCCTGCTTATTCTTCATCCATTTTCTTTACCTGTCTCAGCCCAGGAAGGGGAAGAGCTTTCTGAAGGCAGCCGTGACTTCGCCACACATTCTGATTGACGCTCTCAAGACACATGCATGTTATATATAGACTGTGTAATGTGTGGACTCCAGTTTGTTTTTATTGATCCTGAGTACTTAGTATGGGGGTGCAAGCTGTTCTTCCATAGTAATCCCTCGTGTTGACCAATGACTAGGTAGATAGAGACTTACAGCTTCATAATGTAACATAGCAACAGTACATCCAATGATAATAGGAGGCTGTATCGATGGTCATCCAAACAAAGGCTCTCAAGGCTATCTGAACTTGAGTGACAGGTTCTTTATGTTCACTGCTATTTATGTTTTTCACATTCTAATTCCTGAAAACCTTTAAATTTCACACACAATTCTCAATGCACTCCTTTCTGACAGAATTCCAAAGAAATATACAGAGTGGTAAATAAACAGACTACAAACTAGAGGCAGTTGTAGAGTGCAAATCTCCACCAAGGCAGCACAATCCAAATCTTCATGAGTGGGAGCAAATTAGAGTTATTGAGTGTCATACGATTTCAAGATGGCTGCCGTGGCGGCCATATTGTTTCACTGATCATGGTGAAAATCGATAGCATCGATCCTTGATGTAATAGCAATCCACCAACAAAATTTCAGACAAATCCGTGTAGTACATTTTGAGTTATGTTGTTCACAAACAGACAGACAGACAAACAAACAGGGGCAAAAACATAACCTCTGCCCCAACTTCGTTGGCAGGGTAATTAACGAAGATCAACACACTTTTATCAAGAATGAGCGATCGGACGGAATATGGAATAAATGAAATAAATGCACGCCAGCTTCAGAAACAATACAAACCTTAACCATGTGACTAATGCCTGCACAGACTAATGCTTAAGATGCCCCTAACCTTATTTCAAAAAAGTTGAGACCATTTCTCCAACACATTAACTAATCACCAAGCCAAGCTTGACTGCACTGACAGGCTGAGGCAGCCCACACCCTCACCTGCTGCAGCTGTGTGTGAACACAATGAGCCGCAGAGTATTCACACACGCACAGTCAAACAGGATTCTGCTACAAAAATATTCCTCAAGAATATTAAAGGGGAAAAAAAAAACTCAATAGTTGCATGTATAAATTAACGCGCACAGTGCTGTTCTGAGGATAGACAGGTTTGGTTACAGGTTAACGCACTACGGACGGGCAGTAGGATATAATAAAAACTGAGCAGATAATGCTGACACTTAAAAAAATTAGAAGGGATACAAATGCGAAGTTATTGACAAAAAGAATTTGACTAAAAAAAAAAATAAAAAAATTATACAAAGTGGCCCCTCAATAGTCACTTAAAAAAGACACCTGATTTGTGAAATCTGCCGAGTGAGCAAGAGAATACCTTTGCTCCGTTCTCCAAAAAGTGGAACCACCAGCTTTGTTGACAGAAATTTTCACTCCTGGTTTACAGGATAAAAAGCTAAGGTTGAACAGATATGGACTGAACATGTTGTTAGAAGTCTTCATAAAGCTGCTGACAGCAAGATACTAAGTTATTGATGGAAATGCATTTATACAGAAAGATTCAGGAGAGGGATGGAAGAATAACCAATATACTGCACACAGGATCAGGAAACTGATACTGATGAGCAAATGAAGTTTGGAGATGGCAGTGGAGCAGTGTCCTGATGGAAAGAGAATCAGGGCAGGATGTTTCACGGGAGACGGATAGTTGCGGAGCGCTCGGCGAGACTCGGGAGTTCCACAGACCGACAGGCTGCCGCAGAGAGCTCGGGCGGCGGTGATCGGCAATTTTCCAAAACGTTACGGCTGTGCGGAATTAGCATAATTGCAGCACTTACCGCACCATCACGAAATGTAAATCATTTGCGTTGTGAGGGGTTGGCGTTGTCATGGCAACAATGCAAAGGTTCAGAAAAAGGACTGTTGAGGGCCTTGAGAGGGAGGTCATGCGTGGAATGAAACGACATTCAACTAGAAAGAGAGACGAGGGAGGGGACGTGGTGTCAATGTTAAAAACACCAGAGATGGGGAGAGGAGAGGCAGAGCCAACCTGCTCCAATAATAACTGCACATTATAAGCATGTTACATAAAGAGCCAATTTAAGCATTAGCAAAATAAACAGAAAAAGTTCCTCAACAGAAAGTTTGCTTATGGCCCAAGAAGCATCTGCTGACAGCTGCCATTACTAAAACCACATGCATCTCCCTGAGAAGTATTCAGTCTCAGGAGAAGCCACAGGTTCAGCTTCCATGAACATGGAGTCCGCACAGGTCCCTGAGGTGCTAACGCTGTGCTTTCAAAATGCTAACGTCATTAAGAGGAAGCAGAAAGGGGCAATACTCTCAGTTAGCAATAACTTCAGATGTTTTAATGAAATTCTTTTTGAAAGACATCGGAATTAAAATGTCATTTTAGGCTGCAGGCTGCAATAGTGAGTCCCTTGCTGTCGCTCCTGATCTCCGTATCTCACTGTCTCTCTTTCTCTGACCATCTCCGTTACTCTCTTGCCACCTCTCTTTCACAGTCTCTCTTTCACCATCTCTCCACCTCCCTCCGTCTGTCCATTTGTCCTTCTTTCACATCAATGAAAAGGATGGGAGTGTAGCACTGAGATGAAAGGTTGAGAGAAAACAGTCGTGCGCATGTTGACAATGCTGCGCTTCAACGTCATAATTTCCTTTAATTCCTTCCAGGGCAATTTCTGCATGTGTACAGACACAGAGTACAGATGCAGCACAGTGAAGACACAGAGCCAGCTGTGGGGAGGGGGATTATTACAGCTCACAGCCAGAGCTGTGTGTCGAATGGAAAGGACTTCAACAGGACAACAGAGGAGCAGCAGCCGGTGCTGCGCAGGGGAACAAACAGGCTGTTACTGAGTCAGTGCCTCGCAGGCTGTGAGTCAGGCCTGAGCAGCCTGCACTGCTGAGGATCAGCTCCTATATCGGGACGCAAGCGTCACTCTGCAGGGAGACATCGGCTCGCCTGGAGACTGACTGTGTGAAACTGAAGCCATGAGAGCACCACTGCAGAGCACTCTCACTGAGACCATTCCCTCCGCTGCTTTCACTGCGACCAGTTCTGCAGGTTACTATACTGCGGCGAATACACAAGCACACACGCATGCACACAGAAAGATGAACACACAAAGGCACACACAGTCGCATACATTGGCATACATGAACACGAACACACACACCCACACGAATGAATACGCACAGAATAGGGAGCAATAAAAAAAACGGCAAGCCACAGCAAGCAAAAGTAAATAAGCTTCACATTATAGCTGCACTGTATAATTACGGACGAGAATGGGTTTTACTTCTGCGCCTTATTTTTATCTCTATCACAGCATGGCGCCATTTTGGATCCATTTTCAAATGAGCACAGCTCACAATCTCATGAAAAACAAGAGCCCTAATTTCATTACAAACTCAATATTGAAGTCTTGCGCATGATGTGCTGTGATAGACAGAGCAGACAGTAGCTCAGCGTTAGAGTGTGGTCTTCACACAAAGGAAGGAAGCGCATATCCAGTCCACAGCAGCTCACTGATCCCAAACCACAGCTCAGAATCGCCAGGCGCTCACTGAGACAGCTAGGGCACAGGTTTGTTGAAAGTGACTTCAGGCATACTGCTAAACTGTACAGTTTCTGACAAAATAATGTCTCTACTTTTTTCTGAACATAACCTTAAGAAATAGGCATCATCTAATACTTGAGCAATGTTACATACACAAATTACATATTTGCTCATAAAGCTAAAGACAAACAGTAAATATGAAATGTGAGAGCACATTCCAATGCACAAAGGAAAGAAGAGTTATATAATTTATGACAAAAGGTGTGCTTTGCAGTCTGAAAGGGGTAATGGCACTGCCTGAGCACAGCAATCAGAAAGCCGGTCGCACTCAAGGCCACTCACACAATCAGAGCTTCAGCTGTTCCTAGGCAACAAACGAGCACTTTTCCCTTCCGTACTTACTGCATCTGTCTGTCCATTAATCTGCCTATCACCTATCAGAGCATGCATCTCCCAGTACATCCAAACACGCAAACTCATTATCCATGTGCTTTATTAATACATGCGTCTTCATTGATCCACCTATCTATCCATCAGTCCATGCTGATGCCACGCTGCACTTGTTAATGCAAAAACAGAAATTCAGTGTCCCAGACACAGCTGGCTCTTAAAAGGACAGCATTACATGCCCTATTACGAATTCCAACAGTGAAACAAAAACAGCCACTGTGAAACAAGGCAGAAAGAAACCAAGCCAATAAACACCATTAAAAACGACTGAATTATGCCGCTCCAAGCTATGGCATGCACAGCAGGATGAAATTATTTCTCTCTCGTCCATTAGGATTTCAACAGCTCTCTGAAAAAGCCTTCAAAACAACCTGCGATATAATGGCTGAGAGAACAGCAATATATTAGAAATGCTAAAGTTATTACATTGTGCATCTCCCCGGTGAGTCGCACTACATGATCAGAGCACAGCGGCAAACAGGGACGAGTTAAGGAAAAGCCCAACGGCCAAAAGCAGGCTTCTTTTATAAAGCTCACTTTATGCTCTACAGAGATTACTCACTAATGCCATTGTGACGGGTACCTCCACAGGTCTCTCAGACTCCCCTTTCACTGCAAGTCAATGACTACCGTTAGGTCCAAGTCTGAAGTCAGTAATATGTCCATGAATGTTCAGTCGCAGACGGTATTTCTCTTCGTCAAAAGCAGCCTTTCTCAAACCTTGAGTCAGGGCCCAGCAATGCATGCCCATCAGCCATCAGGGACTGATGGTCCAAGTAAAAATAGAAAACTTAAAAAAGTAGTAAAAATGAGAGGCACAACTGTATAATCAAAATTAACCATCAGTTAAATAATACATAGATTTCAGTTTGATTGGTTTCATTTAAACATTCTGGGAGAGGATCAAGTAAACAGAGACCAGAGACAAGGCACAAAGGGTAAAATGCAGCAAAACAAGAGGCGTGTCGACCTAGAGAGCTCCGATGAGGATGACTGCAACGTCCATGTCATAACTTAACCCTTCATTAACCACCGTAGCATATCTGCTACATAAGGTGAAAGGGTTAACGGCCGGCACACCCTGCTGGTTTTGTTTCTTATTGCCAATTAAACATATGAGAATAACTTGAATGGTCCGTCACTTAAATTTTTCCATTTGCATTATTACCCGATGTCACAGATCTGCTACATTTTGGAAAGGTCTGCAAAAGGGTCAATTTTATTTTATTTTATTTTATTTTTTAAACCATTTTTCCAAATATTGGCCCATAATCAACATATTTGCCTAGGGAAATGATTTTCACACAGTTGGAAAGGTACTTTGTTAACATAGGGTTAATTTCAGAAATCCTTGAAAGCTATTGCAATATTAACACATATGACAAATTAATGAAAAACTGAAAAAATGAGCACAAACACTGATTTTCTAAGTCCAAAATGCTGAATTTCTCAAAAACTGGGACGTAGAATTTTCACATTTTGTCAAGGGATATTCAGAACATCATAAGAAAGGCTCACAACAAATAAGACAAAAAGTTGTCAGACAGTTTTTGAGATATTAATGAAAGACTGAAAAAATGAGCACAAACGCTGATTTCATAAGTTCAAAATGCCGAATTTCTCAAAGACAGGGACCTGGAGTTTCTAATTTTCGCAGGGAATAATCAGAACATCATAAGGCTCGCACCAAATTAGAAAAAAGTTATCAGACAGTTTTTGAGTTATTCAGGTTTGTAGTGAAAAGTTGACGCCGGATGGACAGACAGATGAACGCCGGACAACTCTGCGTTAGAAAAGCTCCACTGACTGCTGACTATGGTCACAGCGGAGCAAAAAAGTTATTGGACAGTTTTTGAGAAATTAATGAAAGACTGAAAAAATGAACAGTAACACTGATTTTCTAAGTTCAAAATGCTGAATTTCTCAAAAACCGGCACGTAGAATTTTCTCATTTTCACAGTGAATATTCAGAGTATCATAAGGAAGGCTCACACCAAATAAAAAAAAATTAATTGCCAGTTTCTGAGATATTCAGATTTGAAGTGAAAAGTTGAGGCCGGACATGCAGACAGACACACAGATGCCGGACGACTCTGCATTAGAAAAGCAAAGCTGACTGGCTGTCGTCACAGCGGAGCTAAAGGGGAACTGCCTTTCATGGCATTGATTACAGGGAAGATCTTCACAGATGCCATGTTCTCTGGCAACCATTTACAAAATAAAAAAATTGTGAAAATCTCTGTTGTGCACAGAGGCATTATTGCTGTATTGGATCGATCAGTGATCTTGTCTAATTGCAGGGGGATCGAACTGAGCTTGGTTGCAGCAGCTGGACCCACTGCCTCACAGCATCACTTCAACTGATGGAATCATTAACACTTCACCCATCGCAAATGGAACTTTAGATTTTGAGATAACATGAGCAAGAGGACTAATTTAGAATTAAAAAAAAAATTGTTAAAATGAGTTTGAAATAATACTTTGCTTTCAGTTTGGTTATTTTGCACTACTTTCATAAGGTTGGTCATTTCATCCGTATTTCTTTGAAAATAAATCTCAGGTTAATCCTTGAGATGCGCTCGCTTTGTCTTGAAATGTCTGCGCACTTCTGATGGTTTCATTGCTATCTTTATATACAGCCCATCTTCATTAGCCAACCTGAACGGATCTGACAGATGGCGCATAACGTTAGGATCTGGCAGGCAGCCTCCATTTGATATGAAGCCAGATCGTACATACGCAGGGTCAGACCTGCATTTGAAAGGGCTGTGTTATTGATGCAGGTTAGTCAGAAGGTTCTTCTGCATCATTGCTGGTGGCTACTGCTATTTAAAAAAAAACTAAAAATCAAGACATTATGGCTTGGAGCAGGCCATGGCGAACAGAAAAGCTAACTAAATTTGGACATTTGCAGGCTATTAGATGTAGAGACGCCAGATCTGTCAGCACGAGCGATTGTCATGACAACATGTTTACTCGAACTGGGGCTGCCTGCTGGGAAAAAGTGGCCATTCGCACAGGTAAAATCAGTGGTGCGAAGATGGAAGTTTAAATGATCAGTCATTAAGAATACAGAAGTATGGCACATTTATTTTATGGAAATGGGCTTGCAGTCCTCCAGCCAATCTTCTGGGGCCCCGTGTTGGTCCACGGTCCATAGCTTGAGAGCCGCTGGTCTAAAATTTCCTTTTGTGCTATTGTTATGTTCCAGAGTCAGATGGGCAATATTTTATGGGTAAATCAAGAATACTCTGCATCACTGTTGTGGCGCTGCATGTCCCTCCTAGGAGGCAGACAATGATCTGGAAATGTTCGGGAATTCATTACCATATAAGGGCCCTCCATTTTATTTATTGCACAGTCTTTTGGCTCCCAGCAGTTGGCACAAAAACTGAATTTCGGTGGTATGAAACTGGCTTATACAACACGATGTATATTCAACAGTTGGAGTCGCCGTATATTTCTTGGCAAGAGATTACCTGCAAAAGCCCCCAGTTTCTTGTGGACCACCCTCATCCACAATTCCAACTGCTTCAGGAGCCTCAGGCAGTTGTGATATAACTAGCTGAACGTTTGAGTTCAAGCTGAAGAGGATAAAAGGCCCCTGGGTGGAGCTTCTTCTTCTTCTGTTGTATGTGCACCCCTCACATGACGAGTCCTTATTTACATACAGGCCTGAAATTAGAGCCTCGGGCAGAACTGCCACGTGTGTTGAGCTTATACAGTCAATGGTGTTGAGGTTTAACGAAGGCGACCAGGGCATTACTGTGGTTTTCTCAACATGACAATCTTTATGAGGATATACGACCAGCCACATGAACTCTGGGGTCATAAACCTTAGGTTAAGTGTTATGTCAATAGTGAAATCAGCAGCTATTCATTCACTGTACTGTGCCCCAATGTTCTCTAAGCAGAGCATTAAAAAAAAATGGAGCCTATCCCAGCAGAGATGAGGGGACAGGCAGGACTACATGCTGAACACCACATCAACACAGGGCCTTCATATCACTTGCTAACATATTTAAACCATGAGGACATACAGATACTCCTGTTAACCACTATGAACTTTCTTGAATGATTTGAAACCTCTCACAGAGACAGTGCTGTACCACTGTGCTGCCCGCTGAAAGTAATGTTTATGCAATATTCTCATTAACTCATTTTATGTTGGAACAGACAGATTCTTCATTTGATTAGCAATATAACATTGACCCAGTAGGGTTGGGAAATATGGACAAAATCAAATATCACAATACTTTTTTCCAAATACATTATCAATATTGTGGCTACATTTTAGCGATAAATATTAGGGCTTTCACAAAATATTTAGACAATGACCTTTTTGATAAACTGTAATAAATGATATGGATATGATGACCAAGCAGGGCAGGCACCAGTAAGATCAGTCTATTAAGTGCAGAAAACTATCACTTTATTGTAATACAGTCATTAAGAAAGGCCAAGACTTACCTTGTATCACAATATTATATTACCCAAAATCTCAGACGATGTTACTTCACAGTATCAATACGGGGTCCGAACTGTTCGGTACCACATCGCCATTTACAATGCAAAAACGGCTACAGTGCGATGCAAATCTGCTTTTGCTTCGCAAATTTCGCGATACGTTATTTTTTACTTCGGCGCAACTGTTACTGATGTTCTGTTTTATTATTGGCAATGAGGTAGCTGTGAACTTCCCACTTGCCACAGTTTCCCGCTTCCCAGCATTGCTGCACAATTCATATGCCAGTCCATGGTAGACTGCTTAGTGGGCATGACAGAATTAATCCGGGCAGACCACTGCATAGTTGAAACGGTTACCTCCTTTCATAGACCAAACTTCCCCACAAACTCAGGATTTATTCAGCAATAAGCCGTCATGAGCGCTTACTCACAGAACAGAGCACGTCTTTACAGTCTTGTGATGTCAATGTATCATAGCTTTATAAACCAGTTTGATGGTTGTACTTTGCTATTAGGTGTTCTGCAATTCTAATCAATGTCTTCGTATCTATATGAATTTATCTTAAGGTATAGGAATGTTAGAAACACTGTTATCTTGCAAATAAAAAAAAAACACGTGTTAGGCCTTGACAATCCACGATTTATTTACTTTGTATATTTTGTGGCCCAAATGTTTACGAAGGCAGTCTTGCTAGGAAATTTGCTTGACCTATGGCCTTGCTTGTCCCTTGTCACGTGAACAATCTAGAAACGCGCATCAGTGACAATGGAGCAGTAACGTGCGATCGGAGGTTGGTTTGGTCAGGCAGAATCCTTCCCTTTGCTTTATTAGCAATCAGACAATTAAGTAGTTTAGTAAGATTATTCGGCAGAATGACGGGCCAGTTTAAGTTTCAGTGGCGTTATTACTCAGTGTATTGAACCTGAAATGCTCACTAGACAGCAGATTTGCGTGTACTTGCTTCCAGGAAGCCGAAGAAATGTCATCAACAAATATTGAAACAGTTTGACTTATGCAGATTTCAATGCTAAATCAATATACAATGTATTCTTCTTTAAATACGCGCTTTAACACCCCAAAAAAAGTTTATTTTCAGTCTTTCTTCATAATCCGATTAAGAAAATGTTGAAATTATATACAGAATTACCGAGAGCCAAGAATTTTATTCTAATTGATTATTCAGATTTCTATCCTTGCAGTCTCGAATTGAAGCATAGCCTATACGTGAATGAATATTTTAGTCATTATCTCCCCTATCAGCATCAGGCTTCCTATAGGCTTGATCTTAATTGGTTTGATGGTCAATCAGGAATAGTACGCAGGAACAGGTAAAATCCTGTGATAAAAGTTTGGGTCACTGCCTCACCTCACCGCACGTCTCTGGCTTCCTGTAAGCAAGTACTGGCACATCTGCAGTTTCGAGAGCATTTCAGGGTCGATGTAGCCTACTTAGTATTAACGCCACGGAAGCTTAAACTGGCCTGTCATTCTGCCAAATAGTCTTACTAAACTAGTTAATCATCTGATTGCTAATCAAGCAAAGAGAAGGATTCTACCTCACCAAACTAACCTCCGACCGTACGTTAGTGCAATGGAGATCAGGCAAAAATGTCGAAAAGCAAAGGACGAGGGCAAAAGCCTAGATAATCAAAAGGAGCAAGCACTGGAGGCACAGGCTTCCCAATGCTAGAACTTGAGCAGACGTTTGGCCATAATGATCCTCATGCAGCAAGCAGTTTTCATTTGGAGGGGGACACGGAAGCGGTAAGATTAATGTCAAATTAACTGGCTACAGCATGCGTGTTTGGTTAAAATTAGCCTGCGCTCACAAAACGACTCCACTGACAGACACAATCTTATTTGCCTACCATTTCATGCATATTGATGCGTTTTACTAATTTCCTTCACAGAATCAAATGAAATGTCCTGGAATTCACAAGCTTTTTCCAAACTTCCAATTCCAAAACTGTGTCTTGACGTTCAGAATCACAAGTCATCATTAGACTAGCAACCAGCGAGTTCTACGGTTCTGAGGCTAGTGGGCTATGCTATGTTGTTCAGAGTCTGTAAGTAAAGTTATGTAAAATTATTTTTAAAGGGCTATGTATGATCAGTTCAAATAATACAAAGTTCTTATTGGAAAAATTCTACCGTCTAAATGGCCTCATAGTCACATTTCTTTTTCACATTCATTCATGGAGATATAATAATAATAACACCTCAGTGAAAATAACATTGTCAACATACAAACTAATGTATGTTTTCAATTTAGGACAGCTTCATTGTATCTAATTTATTTCAGGACAAATAAATAAGTACGATTATTTGTTTTTGGACATCAATCCCCCCTGCAGATCAGAAACGGAAAATGCCTGGGCCGGATGGCACTCCTAGTACACCCCTGGATGCTGCCACTACATAGCAATAGAGAATACAACAAAGCACATTGTGATAAGTACTGCTACAGATTAATGGCAGGCATGGCAGGCAAACATGTGCATCAGAATAGAAGAAAGTAGAAAATGTGCAAAATAAAACCCCGAAAGAAAACATGCTATATAAATTTCAGCCATTGCTATACAAATTTATCTTTGTGTAGCAATTGTTGCTTTAAATTTTTTTTTTCCAACATTGCGGACCCTGCAATATAATAGGTGTATCAAAATATTGGCCAGCCCTAGAGACCAGGCGTCTCTCAGATAACATGCCACTCAAAATTTGAAGCAGCAAGTGGTTCCAAGTAGTGTGAATGATAGCAATATGGTGTAATGCAAGGTTCTGTCCTTGGCTTTATTCTTTCCGCACATCCGACTCCTGAGGCCCGCCATTGCTTTTTTGCTCTGTCCACACAGGTGTCTGATACTTCTTTATCTGTTCTAGATTTCCAGGACATAGGCCATTTTAAAATTATGCAGTGGGACAGGACCCCCATGCAATAAACAAAATTCAAGTAATAATAAACTACAAATACCTTGGTGCTTTGAACGGTATGTTCATGCATTAGCTGTCTGCATAGACAATAGACAGCAAGAAGATGTCCAATAAATGATTCATGAAATTCATATCATGTTGAGGCTGTCAGCCTGTTGCACATCGAAAAAACCTGCTACAGGTTGGCAAAGTTATACTCATCCCTGATGATGCACAAAACCTTGCCCTCCCCGGCACAAGCACAGTGCTTCCCTCAGACAGACGGGGCACTCCTGGACTGGCTGCACGGCGCAGATAAGCTACGCTCTAAAACTGACGCTTTGAGGACAGTAATGAGGTGTCACACACCGCCATCATCCCGAGCCTTTTGTGAGACTCACTGATATGTGCATCTAAAGACCGAGAGTTCAGGGCTCCAAGCTCAGAGAATCACTGCTCCAATCTACCAAAAAAATAAACCGCTATCTGACTAGGCGCAAAACCAGTTCTAGATTGCTTTTTTGCCATATAAGCAGTTTGGCTAAACTTTAAAAAAATCTATTTTTTAAATGATATGCAGACTTATAGCTTTGAGTCAGAGATTTATAACAGAGTGAAAATTCAAGACACCAAATATTTTCTGCGGCATCTATGCAAGGCATATTGATGAATGCAAACTCAATATTACCATAACCTCTTCAGACATTCAGACCAAGAGTATAGTAAAGTATTAAACAAGTGTCTGCCACCAACATGGCAATATCCCCTGCCGCCTCAATTTTATGCGTACGTACATACAGACGGAGCCCAATACTATATCCCCCGCTTTGCGCTAATCATGCGGCGGAGGATAATAATCTAAAAATGTATGACTGCTCAGTAATTAACTTTGACATGACCACCGAATGTATTTGTAATGGCTGACTGCCACTCGATCAGAGACATTTCATAAAAATAACAAACTCAGAAAGTCAAGACATTAGGTCAACAACATTTAATAAGCTTTTTTATGACTTTTGCGGATCTTTTTCCATCGTTATTTCTGCAATTAGAATATGCAATGATTAATTTTCCAATTGAAAAGTTGATAAAGTATCGACATGGCAATGTTTATTTTGACAAGCTGTCCCCTCCCGCACCTCCAGGAAACATCAGAATTTTGGGGGTCGTCACAGGTATCCAACAAGAAAAGAATCCAGTCAATAGTTCTTAAGATATTCAAATTTATGATTTGTGACCTAGAAATAAAGGTTAAGGTCACCAAAACAGTATGGTACCTTTCCCCAACTGGGATGAACCTAGTTACCAAATACGAGAAGAATCTAGTCAAGGATTCTTAAGATATTCAAGTTTATGAGTTCGTACGGACGGACCAAGATACTCAAATTTAAGATTTGTGACTTTGAAATGAAGGTGAAAGTCACCAAAGCTGCATGGTACCTTTCTCCCACTGAGATAAACATAGATATCAAATATGAAACGAATCTAGCCGATGGTTCTTAAAATATCCACATTTATATGTTCGTACGTACGGACGGACGCGGAGCCCAATACTATACCCCCCGCTTCGCGCTAATCACGCGGCGGGGGATAATTATGGATAAATATATAAAACACTCCATCACCATTCTGTTCAAACAACTACCAGGCCTACAGGCAACAATCAGACTAGAATTAGAGTTCAGATTTAAGATCTAATCAAAACATCCCATTTCCAAAATCAAATGCATGACAGACGAATATGAATCAAATGCTGAATTCCTGTGCAGGAAAGGAACCTGTAAACCATCCATCATTCTGCTGAATCAATGAATAAACCTCGAGCCTTTAACACCAATTTTACAGCACTTGGCGGCGAGCAAAAAATTTCACAGAGCCCTTTTGCACCATCATCCCCGCTTGCAAGGACTGACATCTTTCTGGATAAAACATCTGAGAATGATGACGCATCCAGCCTAAAATGTGAGGCAAGAAAATCGACTCTCAATTCGACAACCAGCAGCGAAGAGGCAGTAGAGTGATAAAGGGTTTAATTACTGAGCAGAGACGCATGACCCTGATAAAGAGAGGGGAAGTGAGGGGCACTCCGGCCGCACACGAGATAATTAGGCCTGCGGCAGCCCAGCATCCTCCACGGTCCTCAGGCTATAAAAGCTCTGCAGAATATGGAGGCTGTCAGACTCCAGCAGAGTCCAGCCTTCACAGAGACTCACTATAAGAAGAGAGTCACGGTGACAAACGTCTTCTGCACACAGGCCTGCCAGCAGACTCCAGACTGTGTCTTTACAAGGAGTAATGAAAACAAATCCTTACAGTTATCCTCTTTGTAAGGCTCAGCATGACTGCGCAGCCAACACAACCAGAGCTACGCGTGATAAAATGTGTGATGTCACTTTCACTGCAGCGAAGTACCAACTGGGGCCGAACAAGCTCCACAGGAGTCGATTTATCACTGAACATTTTACTGCAGGGCCTTACATCAGCAAACAGAAAATTCCAGGAAAGGCCATGATTTTGAAAGCAAGTAGTATTTACTGGATTTATTAACAGCCCAAGAAGAAGCCTCCCAAGACAAAAACACAAACATGGCCAGAGGGAGAGGACGGAACGTGAACGAAATCAATGTTGCGTCAGCCCGCATGTTCTCTCATCAAGTCATCGAATATTCATACGGCAGAGAGGAGATTTAATGCTGTCTGCAAAAGAGGTCAGATACCCTACACTACCCTTCCCTTTCATCTCCATACAGTATTTAGAGCATACTGCAGAAAATAGGCTTGTAGGAGACCATGCTGCAAAAAACTGGGTTTGTAAAAGTTGATAGGTTTCATCCCTTCGTAACACCCTACCTGGCACCCTTTTCAGCATATATCAAAATTGGGTATATCACAAAGTATATGGGTACAGTGTAAAAATGCACTGAATAATGTAATTAATAAGCTGCTCAGGATAAGAGCATTGGCTGCACTCCAGTAATGAAGTGCAGTGGCAGCTACAGCGCTGCTCGTCACACTTGGGAAGAAAATGGTGGAAAGAAGGCATGAGCAGGACACTGAATGACACTGTCGTAGAGGACAGCTGATAAGGGCTCATCGAGGCTCATGTTAATTCAGCTCAGATATGATCCGCTCCAGCCAACAGCACAGGTGTGCTAATGCCCTGATAATATGCAGGTCCTTACAGTGCAGCACAGCCCAAGATAAAGGGAAGGTCAGCCTGCTTTAGAGTGGACGCCCAAAAATTATAGTTCTTTCCGTATCTCAACACGACAACCTAAACTGTATGTCCGTCGAGCATTTAACCGTAATACATCCCCTCTAAGTTTCCGGGCCGGAAAGACGATCAATCAAAACAGCACATATGAATTGACAGCAGTAGTATGCATTTATTAGCCAGTGTGCTGGCAGATCAATGCTGTGCCGGGAGAGCTCAGTAATGCAATCTGAGAGATGAGCTCTGGGCCCGTCTCTATGGGCTGAGTGATAACAGGGTGATGGAAGTGCCAATCTCTTCACTGCTTCATTTACTCCCAGCCACAGTGGAAACACGCGAGGCCTTAAATCATCCTCTGTTTACAAGCCTGAGAGTTATTTCCCCTCTTGCACTAATTTTTCTTTACATTATTGGATTTTGGTGCCACTCTTTTCATTGAATGCCAGTTTCATTCCAAAAAGATGCACGCTAGTTCTTTGCAAAAAAGGACGTTAAAAATGAATATCATTTTATTGTGAGGAAAAACAGAAAATCCATAAAGCAAAGCAGCGGCTGAACCGAAAAATAATCAGAGAGGAAAAGTCAGCACGCCGACTGTATCCGCTCCCAAAAGTGAATTTATGAGCGCTAGAGAAGTAGTTTTCTTCAGACTTGATGTGAGCCATTTATAAAGGGCACCGTGTTTCTGGACAGCAGCACAATGAGGAATGAGCTGCTTGCGTCAGGGCCAGTACAGCCTGAACAGGCACATTGTTTAGGCTGAATGAGGGCTAAACGCTTTTGCAAAGGCCCACACTGGGACCTAAAGGGACTAACAAAAACACTCTCGCCTCAGTGGCTCTGTTCTGAACGGCCATCATAAAAACACCTTGCGGTAATCAGCACACTTCCTGGGAACTAAGTCTTCCCTGGCCGGAAAGCTCGGACCGTGGCTGCCAGATGGGCGGTTTCAGCCAAGGCCTCAGGACTGAGCCAATTCAGAGGAAGTGTCAGGAACTGCACATCGATGAAGGACTGCATATGAGTCCATAGAATTGCATATACAGTAAATCATTCCAAGCCACATAATATTAACGGGCTTGTTTCTTTCAATGACTAAAATATTATTTTTGTTTTGTCACGTCCCCTCCTCTGCAGAAACTGGTGAACAAGCAGTTTCGACACAGTCATTACACAGTCATCACATGATCCAAAACAGAACAGCTAATGCAACCTTCCTTCTGCAGCCACTACAGAGAACGGTAATTTACACTAATCTCCTCTTGCAATTTTTTGCTAATCTGCAGAACATCTGCAGTATATGTGCTAGACTGCAGGGTATTCAAGGTGATAATATAACATACTGTATAAGAACTTACACATTAACCGCCAGACTGAGTCGAGAACAGCCAGCGGTTACAAGGTGAGCAGAATGTGTTTAAATACCCAAGAGAAGACAGAAGACATAAGTAGCCCGACAGAAAATCTACTGACGCAAAGTAAATTTTCTGCACAGTTGATTCAACTTGCAGAATACAAAATCCTCTCTCGGCTTATTTACAAACTTAATGGGCAATTCTCTTAATTTGGCCCATTATCTCAGAGTCTTTAGCAAAGCTTTTATTGTAAATACAGATGAATCAAATTGAGTTTAATTACAACTCAAAAAAGCCATTTCATAAGAACAGCCTAAATTGGTCCAAGAGGATTTAACAAGACATTTTAGCCATTGAAGGCAGGGCTGCAGGATTCCCCACTTAAAGAACCATGTGCCACAGAAAATTGATGTCTACAAACAGACACAATGATTAAGACCGAAATCATCTAAATGGGATATATTACTGCGGCCCCAATTCTTTCCCAAGTGCGCTCAGCAGAAAAAACACTGAAGTGTGGAGCCCTGATTGTTTGCAGAATGGTAGGAGAGAAGCAAGAATGACTGATTAACCAAGACAAGCACACTGCTGACGGTTACCGTCCAGAACATGAAGTATTCCTGGCTGCGTCGCCAGCAACACTCCCGAGAGTAATTTCAGAAACATGTGCACGCCCGGTGTGAGAAATCTGCCGGATTAAAATCATGTCACAGCCGTAATTGGGTATTATTAATACTTACCCTGCATATGCTATGCAAAGCCTGTCAACAGAATGAAATTGTGCACACGCCCTGAGGCTGGAAAATGACACGAATAGGCAGTGTGGGGTTAAGCTTGGTGCACAACGTACAATATCACAGCCGATTCAGGGGTCCCCACACACTCCGCAAGGTCGGACGAAAAACAATACGTTGTTGCACACAGTGCGCTAAGGTCAGCATGTCACGTCCCAAAAACTCCCGAAGCAGTCTGGTGCCGTCTGGGACGTCTGGGCAATTTTCCAACATATTGGAAATTTTGATCATTGCTCCTGCGATGTGAGAGCACATATTGAAGGGATTTGCCATTCTGGCTGTGTACATTTCTGATCTTCAACTCTCTGAGAAACTGACAGTCCTTAGCTCCTTTACGTGGCCAAACCATAGTCCTCGTCTTCCTTCTTTGTTCTTTCTGAACATATATAAAAATGACAGCCAGTTGAAGGCCATTTATCATTTGCTGTTGTCATCAATAACTGTGCAAGTCTTCCGAACTATTTGGCTTCCCATGTCAGGCTGTAAGCACATGATGCTCATCCTACGAGACAAACCTGTCGATGACTTCCGTTTGGAGTCGTGCACACTCAATCTCAGCTGCCCCTTTTACCGAGTCTCGTAATGAGCGAACTTCCATCGTTTTCTCCTCCTAAAGCCAGAGCATGGTTACAATACAAGATGACATAACATACCTCAGATATTGCGCAATGTCCTGCAACATTTCGTTAGCCTCATAGCATGATTGCCAATCTCAATTTTTAAAGGTTTTTTTTTAAATTTTATTATCATTTTATGAGGATGGATTTTATTTTATTTTTTAACTTTAAAGTTTTGAGAAAAAAGGAAAAACATTTTTTCCACCAACATGAAAGAACAGGCAGCCGATATCCCAATTTGGTAAAAATATGACTTAGGCAATTATGCTATTAGGCTAATGATTTGGGTCAGTAATGTGCACCTGGCCTTAAAGATCGTCATTCTACAAAAAAGTGCTGGAACTGTGGAATAGTGGGGGTAAGGTGGTACGTTAGAGGACTTTGTCGGGCACAAATGCAGGACACTTTGCTGGTACAAAAGCACAGATATCAGAGTGACAGGCATTACAAATAATAATAATAATAAGTGTTCAATAAAACAGACATGTATAATAGCAAGTCTTGTTTGTTCGCTTGATTTTGTATTTACCAGAACAGGGAGCATGAGCAAAACAGTGAACACACCCAATGACGACCCAAGGAGGGCTATTTTCATCTCTGTCACTGACTGGTCACAATAAGGTTCCACCCCACAGAAATCAGGAATTGTCTTTGACCCCATGAAAGAACCTTATTAGTAAAGTTATGCCGGTCACAAATTCTCAACATAGCTATTCTGCAACAGGAAGAAAATAAAAAACAACATGGACTCCATCCATAGTGCAGACTGTTGAGCTGTTTACAGCAGTAAATACATTTTTGTTTTCGAGTTAGACACTTGCAAACATACACAATAACACAATTTAGCAGTGGTAAGAGAAACAAAAGTAATTAGTCTTTTGCTATAAGAACCCAGCTATCTGTAGTCATGAATTCAGGCAATATTGCAAAGTGGAGCTATAAATAAATAAATCCAGGCAACATCAATACACCCACACCTCTTGGCCGATTACTTTTCAACCCATATCATACTAAACTCATTAAATAACAGCATATTGGTTTTCTAAAATTAACAAAGCACTCAGTAGGAGCAATGTGAAAGCTGTCTCTCATATAAAAAATTTCCACCCCATGAAAGTGCGATGCAACTAATGTAAAATAGAGAACTTACTTAACCAGGGAAGTCCCAATGAGATTGAAATCTCTTTTTCAAGGGACCCCTGGGGGAAGAGGTGGGGAGGGACAGAGGAATTGCACAGCCAATTAGATCAGGGGATGATTAGGCGGCAGATCGAAAGAGCAAGGTTGGGACTTTAGCCATGACACCGGGGAACCTCCTACTCTTATCGAAGAGTGTCATAGGATCTTTAATGACCACTGTGAGTCAGGACCTCGGTTTAACGTCTCATCCGAAAGACGGTAACACAGCCACTTCTTTATTTTCTCTACATTAACATCTCTTTTCAGAAAACAACTGCTCCATGATCTTACCAAGAATAGGCAGAGTGAAACATGGTTAACTGCCTAATTTGCACTAATGAACAGTAAACGCCTATGCTTCAGTACACCTGGTCAGCACTGCACAGTTCACTTGTAATTGACCGGGGCTAGAGATGACCGAATTTGTGTTATCGCTTACTGTGGATCACAGCCTCTGAATTTGCAGCCATATAAAGCAAAAAAAAAAGGGCAAATAAATATGCTAAACCAAAACCAGCGTAAATAATTCAATCTAATTACATAAAGATTACAAGAGTTTGAACATTTCATTTGCATCAACCCTGCGAGGTCTTTTCAGATGTGGGTTAAGATTTATTTTTTCCAGACAAGGCTACCTTTCTCATCGAGCAGATTCTAAATAATTCAACATTTAATAACAAAAATAAGCCGACCAGGAAAAATAAGTCTAAATAATTAATAGCCCATTCTCCTTCTACACCTCGCCGTTTGCTGTGCTTAAATAATACACAAAAAAGCTTGACTATATGATCAGTCCAAACTTTTCTTCTTTGTACAAAAAACAGTGTATGAATTAGTATCCTGACCTGTGATTGGCTGTGAAGCTGACAGAGGACTAGCTCAGAGCTAAACTTTGACACTGTAAAACCCACTGTGCGTGAAGGCTGTTACAACTGCGCAGAGTCCTTCAGGCTACCCTTAGCTGCAACACAGTCTCTGAATCACCGCTAATGTCACACTTTCACTTTGCTAACAGAGCAGCCCAGAGCACAGTTCAGCAGGAGGGCTCCCCTCTGCCGCAAAAACCATCTTTCATTGTTAATCTAACGCATGTGTGCACACGCGCACACACACACACACACACACGCACACACACGCACACACACACAGATGCAGACAGACAGACAGACAGATACACGCACACACACACACACACACACACGCACACACGCACAGATGCAGACAGACAGATACACACACACACACACACACACACACACACACACACACACACACACATACACATACACATACACATACACATACACATACACATACACATACACAGATGCAGAGATTTCAGAAAGACAGACACACACACACACACACACACACACACACACACACACACACACACACACAGATTGCAGACATACACACACATGCAGACAGATAGAGGCAAACACACACACAAATGCACACACAAACATACACACAATCACACAAAGAATGGCCCACAGGCACAGGCATCAGCTGAAACCTACATGCACATCTCTGGAGGGTCACTAGGCTCACCTTAACAAAAAAGTTCAAATGAGCGGTTTTTCACTTCCTGCTAAAACACACGCAGCTCCACCACAGAGCCAAACTCATTCAACAGATTAGTCCCTCAAGGCCAATTCAGATAATCAGAATGGAACAACTTGGCAGGTTCTCTGTTGAAAAGAGCTCAAGAGGAAAGGACTCCTGCTCATCAGTATCACTGTAATATGTACCACTGTTTCTCAAACAAGGATCTGTCAGTTTTCTCCGAAGCCATTTGTCTTCCTGATATCGAGCACCATTGACAATGTCAGTTTCTATCTCCTTGGTGACAGGGCCTATTAGAATTTAAATTAAAAGCAAATCTGCGCAGGACCCCCGCAGTCCCCCAGCCACACCGAATGCCTGGCAGCAGGACTCTCCCGAGAATTCAGCCAGCCAATCAAACGCTGAGCCTCCAGCCAGCCCTCTTGCCTGACAGCAGGTCCATCTAACACGCTGGGGCTTTGAAGGACAAGGAGGGGACGTGTGCAGAAATGGAGCAGTACGGGCAGGGGGGACAGATCCACAGCGACACCTCCATACTGTTCCAGTGCCAACAGGCAGTAAATAAAGGCAGCAGCAGAGATATGATTGCTAAATGATTGCAGTGGCCGGCAGAGTCATTTTCCCGTGGCCTGAATAGAAATGGGCTGAATGAAGCCTCCACTGCAGAAGTTGGGCTTTATTACGTTTCACCGAGGTCACGAGGGACATTACAAAGGCTTAACTACATAAACAGAGCAGGGAGAGGAGCTGCGGTTTCATTCTGTATCAGTGCAGCCATTTTATACAGCTGAGGAAAAATTCCCACTTCTCATAATGCTCATGATATTCTCTCAGAGGACTGACAGGCAAGCCTGAAAACTGGATGAAGAAAAATGAATGTCAAGATCGCCTGATTTTGCTCATTGTAGTGGAGTACACAAAACTGGAAAAAATAAACACGTAAGCGAGCGAGTGCGCGTACCTGCATCCTTAACAAATATTATTGGTGGATTCGCCTCTTAATTAGACATCTTTTCTTCACATAAACCCAAGAGAGGACCTAGCCTATTTCTATTTGAATCAAAGGGCAGAATATTTCACTCGACAGGTGACTGAGCCATTTTAACACACCTTTCTTTTATACCCAGTCTTGCAGCAATACATTTTAAGAGAGGACAGAGAAATTTATATTGATATTCGCAGTTCACAGTAAAATAAAGAAAAGAAAAATTTCAGTGAAAACATGGAAATAGCTAAAGTAAAAAAAAAAAAAAAAGACGACGCATAATTCGTCACATAAGTATACCAGCTAAACTGAATAAAGCCCATTTAAGAAAAGGTCAAATCATGCCTTGTGAGCTACCAGCCAGATTGAAAGAGACAGCAACTACTAATTCGCAACTACTACGGAATTTCTACCTATAAACAAAGTAGTCAAAAATGGGCTTTTGTGCAGCATTTTCAGGACTTTTTATGCACTTATACCCAGCACTACAATGGTACCGTCCTGCATTAACTCCAGCCCTGTAAACAAAGGGCAAGCCCAGGCAATGCTCCACTGTGGCTCCGCCCCCTCCCTCCTCCTTCCACGATCAGAGATCCACAGATGCGTGGAGAGGCGCCCACAAAAACAACCTGAAGCACCAATTAGAGGGCAAGGTTTGCTCTCCGAACAGGCACTGGTGCTCCCATAACCCCTCGCTCAACCCTCCCCCCGTCAACGCAAGCCACACCCTCCAGCCCTGCACCAGTGAGGCGCGATCTAACCCAGGGATGAATAATGGATGGAGAGACTTTCATGTATCTGCTGTGTTTTTTTCTGAGTGCACCATAGCAGGGGAATTAATGCAGAATAAGAGTGAGGGGTGAGCCTGGAGCAATATCAGCCAGTCCGGTGTGAGAGTGAGGCTCAAAGGCACTCTCTATGGCCACCTCAGCTGGAGCACGCCGTATTTGTTTTTCCGTTTTGAATTCAGTCGACCCACACAGTTCCCTCTTTCTCCACTGGCTTCCATAGTGCAGCTCTTTATGTTCAATATGAGCATATCACACGCCCGCCCACCTCTACACACTGATCTCCACTCAAATCCCCCCTATCCTCATCTCCGCTGAAGCTCACCATTTTTTTATTTGAAAACAGTCTGCAAACACAATCCTTCTTCTCCAACTGGCTTCTGTAATTCAGTCCATTACATACATCCGGACACATTCTACATCTTCAACACATATCTCTAATCTCCAATCACCCCTCCCCCGCCCCTGTCTAATTTCCTCTTTCATAGCATGCTCAACAGGGGCTTGAGCGTCCTGTACCCATCCCCCACACCTCACCTTCCAGTTTTAAAACCAATGCATCGCACATTCATTTCTTTAAGACCGCTGAAGCATTGTAGCTTCCTGGGCATGAATTTCACACAATCAGGGCCCGCAAATCCAGAGCAATTAGCATTTGGGTCCAAACAGATTCAGCAGCTGGTGAAGCAGTGCATCAATAATGCAGGCTGGTGATGGATCCGGGCTGCTAGGCTAGTGGCCCCGTGTGCGTCTCTGTCCTCGGGCGAGAAACGCTGGGGAATACCACTGCTCATCTGGGCCTGCAGTAGAGACAGCTGCCTTACAGCCGCAGTGCGCGTGATACCAATAACAATTAGAATGTGTTTTTACACATAAAAAACGTACGTCCGTCCCCGTCCCCCTTCCCTGCCTAACTCACCAGACAGACGGACAGACAGACAGGCACATACTAAAAGGCACCTGTGCAGGACCTGAGTAGTAAGTATGCAAAGTTGTGTTAAGATCATGCAAATGGTATAGGAGTTATGCTCCAGACAGACATACATCATATCTAGGCAGACAGACGGACGGACGGACAGACAGACAGGCACATACCAAAAGGCACCACTTCAGGACCTGAGTAGCAAGTATGTAAAGTTTTGATAAGATCATGCAAACCGTGTTGAAGATACGCTCCAGAAATGAAGTGGGAACGCTAACGCGAATGCGAACGGGAACAGAGCCTAAAACAATACGTCGCCCCTCTCCCTCCGGGGGGGAGACAGACATAATAACAATAAGAGCTTGCCTTACAGACGGGGCTCAGAGCAGCGAGCGGCACTGAAGGCAGCAGCCTGAGAGAGAGCAGAGCTGACGGTGGGCATTACAGGAGAACAAAAGAAGATGGTGGTACCGGGTTGCTATGGAGCCCCCTCTGATGCTCGGCTGCATGTGCAACAAATGTCCGGGTGCCTTTACCCCAGGACTGTGTGTTCCATTGTTGTATTGGGTTTCTTTGTTTGCCATTGTCCAGGGGCTGGTTTGGAGATAAACTGGGTTATACAGAGGCTGGATGTCCGTGTAAACGGTTGTCCATGTGGCATGTTGTTTCTTCACTGGTTCTTCAGTCTACTGGGTGGTCTAGGCACTAGGTCATCGTTTCACTGGGTCATAAGGGCACTGGGTCGTTCATACACTGGGTCGTCCATGTGCCTCATTGTCCTTGCACACGGACAGAGTATGTAAAAGGGCTCAGGCCACACACTGTCTCTCAGCGCTCTGATCAGTGCTCCTCTCCAGACGGGGCGGTTTAATCACACCGCCTGTTCTCTTAGCAGGAATCAAACCCCTCCTGCTTCGCTCTCGCTGCGCCTCAGTCATTGTGCCTCTATCACTGCACCTCTCTTACTGCATTTCACTAACTCACTGCTCGTCAATTACTGTTCCTCAGTCACCGCTCCTCAGTTACTGTTCCTCACTCACTGCTCGTCAATTACTGTTCCTCACTCACCGCTCCTCAGTTACTGTTCCTCACTCACCGCTCCTCAGGTACTGTTCCTCACTCACTGCTCGTCAGTTACTGTTCCTCACTCACTGCTCGTCAGTTACTGTTCCTCACTCACTGCTCGTCAATTACTGTTCCTCACTCACCGCTCCTCAGTTACTGTTCCTCACTCACCGCTCCTCAGTTACTGTTCCTCACTCACTGCTCGTCAGTTACTGTTCCTCACTCACTGCTCGTCAGTTACTGTTCCTCACTCACCGCTCGTCAATTACTGTTCCCCACTCACCGCTCCTCAGTTACTGTTCCTCACTCACTGCTCGTCAGTTATTGTTCCTCACTCACTGCTCGTCAATTACTGTTCCTCACTCACCGCTCCTCAGTTACTGTTCCTCACTCACCGCTCCTCAGTTACTGTTCCTCACTCACTGCTCGTCAATTACTGTTCCTCACTCACCGCTCGTGAATTACTGTTCCTCACTCACCGCTCCTCAGTTACTGTTCCTCACTCACTGCTCCTCAGTTACTGTTCCTCACTCACCGCACCTCAGTTACTGTTCCGCACTCACCGCTCCTCAGTAACTGTTCCTCACTCACCACTCCTCAGTTACTGTTCCGCACTCACCGCTCCTCAGTTACTGTTCCGCACTCACCGCTCCTCAGTTACTGTTCCGCACTCACCGCTCCTCAGTTACTGTTCCTCACTCACTGCTCCTCAGTTACTGTTCCGCACTGACCGCTCCTCTCCATCTGCCCCCAAATCACTGTTCCTAACTCACTGGTCCTCAGTTACTGTTCCTCACACACTGCCTCTCAGTAACTGTTCCTCACTCACTGCTCCACACAGCTGATGGCTCTGCTGAAGGGAGCTCAGCATCCACACATAAAATAACCATTTCACTCAGAGCCCACCTCCAAAATTCACCAGCGCGCGGGAAAAACATATATTCAGTCTCACCTCTTCCCAACTCCCCATCTCCTGTGAAATTCAATGCATGGGGGCAGCTTGGGGTACGGCTGCTTCCCTGCTTTGTTGATTGAATTACCTAAAGCATAATACAGCAGAATTCAACCCACCAACCCAACCAATGGGGAGAAGTTTCCCCCGATTGCTATTCAGCTCTTATTGATTCTGCAGCATTAAACATTAAACATTAAAAGGCTATGGGGTCTCGGGAGAGGTCTCTGAGCTTGTGTGGAAGAAGCAGTGAGGTGATACAGGCTAAATCTACCCAGGCCTGGTGTGCGGAAGTAGAAAGAATGGAAAGATTTCATCACTGAACAAAAACTAACAATATTGCAACAGGAAAATCAGTTTGTAAAACATGCAGCCCACAGATGTGTCAGTTAAGAACGAATTGAATTGCTTTTGACAATGTCCCAATTAAACATTGTCATAATACTGTGTATCCATGCGCCAAATAATGACAAGTCAAGCAAACATTTTTATGAAATGTTTTTTCAAATACTGCCTAATTTTAAATGTACTTCATACAGTACTTCATTTATGTTTCAATATGACCCGAATATTGAAACGGTTATATGAGGAGCAAAGCTGTTATATCACATATAAGAGCCATAAAAACTACTTAAAACTATGACCCAGAATCTCTCCATTTGCAAAATTGAGGCTTTAAACGATAATAGACTGACGCAAATGTTACTTGAGAGGTGGTGTGTGTAGGTGTGCTCATGCTTTCCAGGCAAGTGCCTCCTAGTATAATCAAACAACTAAGTCTTTGTCTTCCTGGCATTAAACCAAACAGGAATTTGCTTTTCAGAGCAGAGAGTAGAAGCCGGTTCTTTCTTCCTTTTATCACAGTGGCTGATAAATGGCATCAGCGACCACTTAGTAAATAAACAGAGAAGTAGCATGTGTCAAATAACAAAGCGTCTTAGCTGCTCAAATCCACAGTGTGGCAGAGCAGTTGTCCTTTCTGCAGTATGTTTGCGTGGGCAAAGGACGAAAACTGCGGGATGTGCGATTCTGTGGGTGGGGGGCTTGGATAGGGACGTACGAGGGGTCTCCGCCCTCCATCTCCACCTGTCCCCACCTTCCATCTCGTAGCCGCTGCGGGCGCAGATAACCACATCACACACAGTCAATCACGACAAGGGACAGCAGACATACGGCAGGGGAGGTAAAGCACAGACATCCAAAGCAATTACTGCACAGCCATTCCCCCCGCTGCAGTGTTTATCAGCAGTTATTCTTTTTAAATCCTATAATCACTGAGCTAATTTCATTAAACTCAGTTTAACTCGATCTTACCCTGGAAACTGGCTGGGCTGGAGTCCGGCAGTCTAAAGCTGAAGCAGCTGCTCCACCTTCTCCCCCGGTTTAAGCTGCTCTCAAAATGACCCTCTAATTAAAACAGAAAAGCGGAGGCCACAGCTTCCACACAAAGCCGAGCATCGCCTGCGCAGCCGACAGCAGCTGTTGTGCAGGTAATCAGAGCTGCCATGTTTCATCACATTTTCCTCCCACGAGCCAGTAGGCTATGTGGTGATTTTTGAAAACGAAATGCGAGAAAGGACACCGAAGTGCAGCTATTAAACGAGACCGAAAACTGAGTTTTTAAAAATAACATAACATTGGCAGGTAAATCAGAGCCTGACAGTCGATGTTACAGGGGTCTTGCTTTCGGTCACCACCACTAGACTTCTGGAGGCTGAGAGTTTAGCCAAAAGCTTAGCCAAAATGGTTCATGTTTTAAATTTGCTTTCCATCTTCCAAAGGCTATGTGTATAATGCAAGTTTAAATGGCCATTTCACAGCTTGTCCCTAACGGTCATGTTGCTGCGACCTTTCTGTAGCATTGAGGGCCGACATTTCGGACAGAGCACTTCAATGTACTGCATACTTCTGCAGCAGAGGCTCGTTTATACCATCACATATCACTGGAGCAGCCAGGGTGGTCGCATCCAGGTCGCAGTCCCTCATCAAATCACCAAACCTGCCTGTCCTGCAGAGAAAGCCAGGCCCTGCAGGACTAACTGTGCCTGCTCTTGTACACATACACACAGATTTGAGCTGCTCGCTTAAGTGTATTTGATGGTTGCACTTTTCAGAGCTTTTGAAGTACTGGCTCCTCCATGGTGAGGCTAATAGGACTACATCACACAGAGGGTCAAGAACAGGCAACAGTAATAACCTGCCAAATTATCACCCTGAGGCACAGAGAAATATCACACTCCTTACTGATACAGCGCTAACCTGCAGAGGAAGAGAGGGGAAAATAGAACCCTCATAAAACCAGGCAACGTAATTAGTCTTCAATCGCCATAATTTAATAAAATCATTACAGCACTATTGAATTGAATGTGGCAAGGTAACAAAGCTCAGCGGAAAAGAGAAATGCCGAGGCCAGCATTTTTGCCGGCACCATCTTATTGTTCCTTTGGTCAATGTAAACACACAGAACCGGTGGCCGGGCCGGACACAACAGTACTCCATCACCCTCCGGATTTTTCATATGCATTTTGCATTTAAAAAGACCCTGCCTCAGAGCCTTAGGGACAGGCACGGTAAAGCTAGGTAATTTGTGAAGGATGCCATTAATATCACACACAAGGGAAAGGGTGATCTGGGCAGCCCAGGGGAACCATTTCTAACAACAGCAGTGGAATTTCTAACGCAGCTCTGGAAAAATTTAATAAAAATCAGTCAATAACTTTTTCCATAATGTTGCTAAAAAACATACTGACCCACAATTCAAAGGTAAAACATAACCACCTTGGCAGAGGTAAAAATGGTAGCCCAAGTGCACTCAAGTGTGAGAGTTTAAACACTGTTCATCTAACAGGGTTTGTACTACAGGGAGTATTGAAAAGGATGGAGCAACAGAGCTGTTGAGGCTGATGTACTAACTTGATATCTAAACAAAGATGTACACTGCCTGGGTTAATTGTATAATAATAATTTACAGCAGAGTGGGAATACATGACACACCCCATATTCTTGAAGTCTGGGAAAAGTGAAAAAAGCACTTTGTGCTCTGACTTTGACACACCACGAAGAAATGTGTAATTAAGCACTCAGCCCAATTTTCATGATTTAAAAAAAAAAAAAAATCGCCAAGTAAGTAAATTTGTGTCTCAAAACTGCCAAAAAGTAAGCTCTATTCTCAGCTCTAGAACGCTGTGGGCGTCTACGCTAATGCCACTAAAACCACAGCCCATCACAAGGAGCAGCTTCTCTCAGCTGTTTCAAGTGCATCACAGACAGAAAAATGGATGCTGCAGCAAACAATTTATGAGACTAGAACAGCCGCGTATGTTCAAGCCATCTTTGCCGGAATCCAGTTCAAAACCAGAGAACACTGACTTACTCTACAATCTACTTTGTTCCATTTAGGCTGCAAGCAATCGTTATTTTTCTTCCATTAACACAAGTAAGCAAAATTTAGTGCTAAGGACCTAGCCACATAAAGTCACGCTATCAATGAATAAATAGCAACAATAAAACATATTTTGTCAGATCACCAGAGAGTTGTATTTGTCTATACAGTGTTTCTCACAGAATTATTCAATTTTTAGTGTTAGCTGACCAGGGTTTCGGATGATTTAGTTTAGTCCACGGGTGGTAGCTGAAGGTCCATCTCCGAAGCTACAGTGGGAAGATGGAGGGACTGCGGGGTGAGCCGTCTAGCTAGGAGATAAGCATACTTAAAACGACATCAAAGTTTGGTTCAGCAAGGGGGCGCCCTGGTGGCTCATCGGACTAAGCGCGCGTACCATAAAGGCTGTGTCCTTCCTACAGCGACCCGAGTTCGGTTCTGACTTGGGTCATTTGCTGCATGTCTTCCTCCATTCTTCTCCCCAACTTTCCCGTTTCTCTACACTGTATAACAATCAAATAAAGGAAAAAATTCTCCAAAAAAAAATCTTTAAAAAAAAAAAAAAGTTTGGTTCAGCAAGCAATATGCCGCCACTGAAATTCTTCTCATTTGTGTTCTGATGAACAACAACTTCATCAAATACAGACATGGCTATTTTAAGCTACTGAAGCCTTAGTAACCATCAAGATTCCTGTAAACTGGAGACAAAAACTTTTTTTTCCCTGTTCCATGACCGTAGACCAGTTAAACTGAATATAAAAAAAGAGTCATCTAAATCTGCTAAGAATTTTAGTGCATTTGTTATCCAAAAGAAAAAAAATGCAGCTCCCAATAACTAGTTATCTACCTTATATTTAGCTTGTATAGTCAGTATAGTCCGGTGCAGTTTAAGGCAAATCAGTTTAAGTACCGCAGTAAAGGGCCTAGGCTGACAATGCAGCTATGCCTTTGCAGCAACTACATATTTTGAAAATCTGGTAAAGGAGTGGCACATCCTGCCCAATTTAATGCAGTTACAGTGAACTACCTATACGCATAGCTAGCTAGCCACTATAATTTTAAAAGCTGCACACAGAGCAACTTACTGGTAAACCCATTGGTGGGCACCATAGCTAACGTTACTGCTGACGACAGAAAATTTTTAAGCACCAAATTAGGCTAGTAAGCACAGGTGTTTTGAGTTCTTTGAAAATTTTTGCTTGAATTTAACATAAAATCAAACAAAACAGGAGTGATTACCATTTTCTAGCCTAAAAAATAAATAAACCATTACTACATTCATGTTACAAGCCTCATTGTTCAATTCCGTTTTTTTGCCAAGAAAAGATCTGTCCGTACAGACATTTCAAATTTATAATTACAAACGACCTATATCTATCTGTAATATGAACGCAACTACTTTCCGAAATGGCAGGCATGTGCAGTTTGGACCTAATTCAAGAAGCGAAACATTTTCTTATTTTTGTCTGTAGCTATGATTTTCTCAGATTTTTTAAGAACTCGTTGATATCTGGGATTTCCCAGTATTTTCTCATTTTTGCTCTTCACTTGGGTTAGAGAAAATTTTACAAGTGGTGAAGAGCACTCTTACCAAGTTAAGAAGGACATCCTTTTCACACAGTCCACAAATTGTTTGTCCAATGCATGCAAACATATTTTTCATTTTAGGAATATAAGAAACCAGATGATCAAATTTTTATTTTTATTGGTTTTAGAGGAATTTTAATGACTGGATTATTTAATTTGTGGTTGAAAAATGCAATTGTTCGATTGATCCCGCGTGAGGATCATAGGTTTACTTTGTTTAAAAAGATTTAACAGTACTTCAGTTTCGCTGCTGCTGAAGTTTTTTTTTTCTTCTTCTCATTACCTTTTTCGGTGGCATCTCTCCAGTTGTGCCAAAGTCGTCATTTTGCACATTGTACAACACCTGCCCTTCTTTGGCATTCAGAGGGAATCATCTATGCTTACCACAAACAATCAGCCACGCACATCCCATTTACTCCATTTTAATAGGTATAAAAAATTATGTCCAATAATTGACTAAATAAATATTGAAACATTGGTTATGTTCAGCTGAACAGGCTACATTAAGATAATTTGGTGTGTAATGGATATAATGTCACAAATTTGTTCTTTGAGTTCCATTAATTTTCACTGCACAAGCACGGGTACAGCAGCCTCGGTGTTCTTAATAGCTCAACTCAGCAACAAAAATCAACTACTTGGCCTCCTCCCACTACATAACAGCAAATAATGAAGAGCTTGTTTCTGATCCAAAAATAGCCCCAATGTCTTTCCATGTTTCCATTTGCTTTTATAAACCCCATATAAAATTTCAAAACACATAAATGATTTACTAAATGTAATAATCCGTTTTGACTGTAAGCTAAATTGATCAGTAATTATCACACAATCTTTTTGCAATACACATTTAATGGGTAATATAAATGTGAAATATTAACTTTGTTTTTATCCACTGGAGCAGCTGAAAGTGACCTGAAGCAAGTTAATTTTTATATTTTGATTGAACAGAAATAGAATTTTTATTCAATATTTAATTTTATGCAGCAGCGAAATACATACGAAGAGTTTCATCGCCAAACATAGTAATTATTTGAAGCATTTTTAGAAGATGCACGTTTTTTCATGAGAAAAGTAAGCAAGCAGACGAGAGCTTTCTTATTTCTTAAAAATGGCTTGCCTAATAACTTAAAACACTATGCCATGATATAATTAAATCTAAAAATGATGATTTTTTGAAAAAGTGAACTTTGTTGTGATTCTTTGGCAAAATGTACCATATTCACAGAAGTACGATTTGAATTCAAATGCATACCAGTTGTGGGGGATTTCCCCTTCTGCGTTGTGTATTTTAAGTATTGTAAGCAATAAGTAATAACACACTCAGTCAAAGGCAGTTGATATTAGTTTATACGTGCACGGGAAGCCACACTAGTACAGACAAAAGTCCTAGGTGGAGACCTCCTAGAAACAGGGGTGACCCCAGATCTTATTCACAACAGGAGGGGAGGAGTTACAGTAAACAAAGAGTAAGGGTCAGCAGGTTACAGAAAGTAAATCCTTATATAAACAGCGACACCTACAGTTCAGGAGGTACACACTATGAAATAAGAATTTCCACCACACAGTCAACATCGTAGACCTAAACATTTCCATGTTTCCGTAAGAATTCATAATACTCCTCCACATGTAGTGCTCTGCCCTTCTTAAGAATCTGCGGCTCAGGGCCCATAAACTCTGTCAGCGGGGGACACACATTCTCAACGGAAAAATTAGAGAATCTTTTTTTCTGCAGAGTTCGCAGCGTAGAAATGACAATCATATTTTTGTTTTGCCCAAAACAGGAGTCGCGAAAAAAATTGAAGCCTGCTGGCATTCACAATGGCATTCACGGTATTCACAATTGCCGATTGGCTGCATGAATATATGGCAGTTAGCGGAAAAGCTTGCATGGCATTTATTGCGCTTTAGAATGAATGCCGATGTTCAAGCATGCTAACCACTGGGATACATATCATGTTGCTAAGGGCTGAATTTGGCATGACTACCGGCCCGCCAGTGATGATCTTCTAGTAGTGGTGGTTCCAAATTTTTCACGTGGCATTCATTGTGTTTTGCGATTTAACTCTTCATATGTCCTATACATCAAGCCCATAAGCAGGCTTTAAAATAAATAACTTTCCATGCTCAGCAAAGTTAGACAATTTAGCAACTAAACCATTCCTTTGCTAATCAACCTCTAGCACTTGGAATTTTGCTTAAACTGGGGCAAAGGTAAATTCAATGAGCACTTTCCTGAATTAATCCCCAGCTCAATATTTTACAAATTTCCTGTCAAAAATTCAGCTATTTCTTATGTCCTGTAAGATTTCCGAGAACACTTTACCCGCACACAATCATATTCAATAACATCTTCATACTCATCTTTGTATCTCTGTATTACAACACTATAACATCATAAGTTCCCGCTGCACACAAAAAAATGGCACTTAACGCTCTTGATTTTGGGAATTTAAAATATTAAAAGATAGGCTGCCCATCTTCCTACGGTCACTTACAAGGTCAGGTTTGGAGTATAATGTCATGGAGAGTGTGGCATACTCCCAGGTTTCATTCTCTGCACTCACTCTGACTTCGGCTCGGTGCACGTTCACTCCTCTGACCCCGTCGGCACACGTGACCTTCAGAAGCCTCCATGACCTCACCCTCAGGCCGATAAGGGCCCACATGAATGGGGCGTGAAGTCAGGGAGACGCCAGACAGTAATTACTGCTCTATCAGCAGCTGGAAATAAAGGACCCGAGACCTGTAACCACCGGGTGAACAAGACCGCACTCTGACACGTCAGACTCCCCACACCCTGCCCACTAACCACACTGGCAAAATAGCCCATTACAGCCCAATGAAGCGCAGGCATATTGAATGACCAGGCTTGTCTAAACCTCCTCTGCCGCTGATAAGTGCGAAGAAAACAAACTATTGCACACAGGAAGAAAAAACAAACATGCAGCTGAGAGGATAAGTATAGCTGCACTACGTCCAAGTTTAGATATGCATTACAGTCATGTTTTACTGTCACTCGCGGATATCAAAACTAGAAGGCAGCACCAGGTGCTAAACCTCTAGGTTCCAGCACCAGGGCCTCGCTCTGCGCTGTGGCCCAATGAGTGAGCGGCTCTATGGGGCAGGAGGCCTCCTCACCTGTCAGGTAGAGCGCTAAAAACTGTGGTGCGGCAGAGAGTGAAAGCAGTGTTTAAAGTAATTACTGCGGTGGGCACGGACAGGCAGGAGAGCAGCCTGGGATCCCTTAAGCACAGCCTGCACAAGAGCTGTGACGTAAATGGGCCCGTTAGCGCACACATACAGAAGAGAGCAGCGAGCCCCTCTCAGCTTCAGTTAAAACCTGCTTCAGACACACCCCACTAACTTTTATGAGTTACCTTTTTATTCTCAGCATGCTGGATATGGCAGCTCACAAAGTACAGAGGTCATGCCTTTTAAAAATACCAACCAGGACGACCCACAGCAGGAGCAGCTGCAGTACAGCACGAGAGCTGACGGCGTGAGAACCCGCCTGAGCCTTTTACAGGAGCGCACAGGGCTCTCGGCCCTCGCACTGCTGAAGGGTACACCTGCCGTTTCTTCTGAACGGTGAGCCAGGTCAGTGGCAGTCAGTGTTGGTCCACTGACGTCCCCCAACGCAAGCCCAGACATGAACTGCAAAGTACCCCCACCCAGAGCCTAAAACACCTCTTCACTCTCCAAGATCAGGGATCACTTACAATCTCACAGCTCTTCTGTACATCACTCCGTGCCCATCTCTGCCCATCAGGGCGAAACATTTTCTCAGAACGCTCTTGCATCAGGTTACACAGTCTCACAGGCCAATGTGGATTACATACTAGCAAGTGATGAAAAATGAGCATTGCATCCTTACAGTCTTCACATGTTTTTTTTTTATTTTTTTTTTTTACATCATTTAATAAAAATAGAAAACATCAAGAGAAATTATTCACAAAATATCAAATGGAGAATTCAGCTACAGTATAGCTGGTCATATTGTAAAGGAAGGTTCAGCACACAAAATGGCAGGTTAAACCCTGAAAAGTGCAATTCCCAGTACGGAACATAATGATTCTGCCAACAAGCCTGGGCCCAGATACATTTCACATCCGCGAATACACAGCCACTGGGAGTGCCTATGTGCCAGTGCGACACTGCAACTCAAGAACTCTGTTTACTCCCACTAAGCAACGTCCATAAGCTCAGGGATATGATCTTCAGTAGTGGCCGGCCCGTGTACATTAATTATAGCCGGAACCCTTATCTCAGCACTTCCCTTTTAATGCTGGTGTGACGAGGCGGCTGGAATGGCGGCGATTCCCTCTATAAATAACCGGGGTTTATTCTGGGGCCTGCGGGCGAGGGGCCGGGGGGGCGTCTGCTTACCTTCTATGGAGGGAGCCTGATCCTGTGCGGCGTACAGCATCTCCTTAAAGGCCTGTGGAGAAACAGGAAAAGCCATTTATTCCTTCATTAGACTCTGAAAATACACAGCCTCCCATCACCTTCAAAGGAACACACCTGACATTTTATTACACACTTTCACTGAACTACAAGCACCTTCTCATAGTGAGCTTCCAAACACACATACCTCATCTCTACTTTCAAAGGAACACAAATACTAACTCTTGACTTCAGAGGAAAAATATAGTGTGCATCTTCACTGTAAACTATCTGAGAGAGAGAGAGAGAGAGAGAAAAAAAAAAAAAATTTTAATCATACTTTTAAAAAAAATAAATAACCTATGTATTTGCCATAAAATAATCTATAAAGAGGAGACATTTGTAATTTTGTCATTTCAAACCAATGCGAACATTATTTCATTGTGTCATTTCAATTCATACTTCAAAGTAAATTAATATGATCTTATTTTGAACTTTGGTTAAGACAAGAGGGTCTTTAATCCATTCTTTACACTCACACTCAAATGAATGAGCACTTCGTCTATGAAAACGACAACACTGTCCGCTCATGACCAGGAAGAAAGACATAAAAACTAAGGACCTGCAAGTTTTGTTCATGACTCATTTTTAACCTTTCAATCACACAAATAATGTCTGTCCAGTGTCCACTATAAATGATATTCAGGCTTCCAGTATGTTTTTCCTGGGCTGTACATTTCGTAATGAAAGCAACTACTAAATAATTCATAATTTGGTCTGATGAAAAAAATTCCTTAATAAAGTACTATAAAAAGAATAAAAATGGGCGTGCACATCAAGCTACCCATAACGCTGAAAAGGACAAGGAATCACTTTCAGCAACGCGAGAAAGACAGAGGGCGAGGAGTCTGAACACACAGGCTCACAGCAGGGGAAGAACAGGGGGCCCTACTGGCATAATATACTCCATGCATTTGATTCAGAGGGAGAATGAGCCTGAGAGGTGAAGTGAAAATGATAACAGAACATCACTACGAGACGTTAAGACCCTCCACCATCATTTCACTGCTGAGAACAATAAGAATCAGATTTTCAGATCACTCATGCTAAAAATACACGGGGAATAGCCACCGCCACAAAGACCTACTTCCTCAGAATGACCTTGCTGATAATGGAAAACTACTGAGACATTTTTATACTGAGCGGTAAAATGATTCCTTCAGTTGCACTGCTCAGGACTGCAAGAGGCACTAACCTCAGGCTACTGCACAGATTTATCTCTCGCGCAATCTCAGAAATTGAATGGACTGTTTATGTTCCAGACAAATAGAGTTTTAAAAGCAGTAATTTGGCTTGTAAAATGCACTGGGTGGATAAACAACAGTACTCTAAAATGGAGATAATGAAGACTTCAGTACAAACCCCAGATCACTTAGATCAAATCAAATTTAAGGTAATTAGTGCACCGATGTACGTTCTGTGGTTTAACTTCATGAAATCAAGGAGCACACGTCAGCAAGATAAACCAAAATAACTTTGAAGGCTACATTAAATTACTGGTCTCTTCGGCTCATAAGCACAGATTTGTTATACTGTGTCAAGGACCGTGCTGTTTCTGGAAAGATCACCACTCTGCTGTATTACTGAAGGCTCCACTGCAGTTCATATTGTTCGCTTATTGTTCAGCGTGCTGATGGAGACCCAAACTGACAGCTTCATAAGTCAAGCTGAAAATAAACACTGGAGAAGGCCAGGGCCTGTGCTGATGTCTACATTCCTCTCAGACGGCACCAGACACACACAACGCATTCCTACACCTTACTGCACTCACACAACACAATCAGAAATACACCAATACGAATACCTGAAAATCAGTCTGATATTCATTAAAATAGCTGGATCAGGTATCGGTGACAATGGGCAGATTATTTAAATCAATAATGATTCAGTGTATGAATATTCATGTATTTATTTGTTACATTTTGTTTAAAGCGACAAAAGCAGTGTGTACCTGATGCTGCCCAACACAGAAAATATCGATCCAGGTCTCGTCCACACAGAGCAGCATACAAAACACTGACATCGGATCAGTACTCCGTATCAGCCCATAACTTATGATGAATTATGATTTTTAAATTATTATTATTATTATTTTCTCCATTATCAGGCTGCTGTTTTACTAAATTTTCTCCAAAAAGCGGGTCATAGCAAATGGCCAGGGGTTTTCAGCACACAATTCCACTCGATCAGGTTTCAAGAAACTCATTAAAAATCTAGCAGTTCCTAATAAGATTGTTTTCTGTAATGCATATGCTGTCAGCCCGATTCCTAATTTATCTAGCCATTTTATTAAATCACCAGATACAAAGCCCAAGGCATCTATTACAGCTGGAATGACTGTGCGCTCCTTTATCGTCCAAAGTCTTGCTACCTCTCTCTTGAGGTCTTGAAAATTTTTCTACTTTCTCAATTTCCTTCTCATGTACCCTTGTATCCACTGGTATTACAACATCAACAATCTTACACTCTTTCTTCCCTTTCTTTTCAATTACCACAATGTCGGGTCTTCCTGCTTGTGTAGCATGATCACATTGCACAGTTACATCCCGCGATATCTTCACCTCTTCATTTTCTAGGACACTTTCAGGTTCTTGTTTGTACCACTTTTCCTCCCTTTAAAGATTATACTTGCCACGAAGTTTCCAATAAATAGTTTTTTAGACCTTATCATGCCTCCTCTTGTAATCTTTCTGCACAAGCTTTATTATATTATATTATTTCTGTTATTATACAGCATGGTTAATGGGACACGTCTGCAGTAACAGCCTTGCTTTCATGTGAACAGTATCATCATTTCCCCTTCGAGTCCCAGGTCTTTATTCACACCAGTGAAAAAACCTTTTTTCAAAAGAACAGATGGCAGCAATGCACTTAATGTCATGTAAATTTAAAAGACCATTTCAGCAGGTCTGTGTCATCTTTTTTAATCAGCTGCATTTGAATCAGTAACCAGCCAAAAAATTACCATTTTCTGAAATTCTGGCTGAAATATGAGCAATTCCCAAGGTATTGGATTAGCCATGTTTATCACTTGCAGTATGCCATTTGTGTTTTAAAGATAGCCTTTGTAGACCAAGTGAAAACAGTAGGCTGAAGTGAAATACAGTGCAGAGGATTATATAAGGGAATACGAGCAAACAGGGACTGTGTGCTCCTGCTAATGAAGTGAGATGGGCCAGACATTTTAAAGAGGGAGGGCATTTAAATGAGAGGCTTGAGCAACATGTCCTCACAGCCCGATCCCTTTACCCACATTAAACCCCGAGACAGATCATCTGCAACTCATTCCTGGAAAGCCCATTACCCAGAGGGCCGAGTGCGCAGCCACAAAGCATGGGCCCCGCTGATGTCCCAGCCGAGGGTTGGGGGTTACATGCAGATTAGAAGGCGGTCTGTCTCAGGGGACAGTCCAGTGGGATGGAAGCATTGCCATGGTGACCGTAAGCGTGGAGTGTGGGCGGGGCTTTGGAGTTGAAGCCCGAGTGCATTCAATCATTAGACTATTACAGGAAGCGTGGACTGGGTGCACCACTGCTGCAGCCGGGCTCGTCTCCGCAGACAGCAGCTCTATAGCCAGGGGAGCGTGGAGAACAGATGCAGTTCCTGAGGGATGTTGTAAGAGCTGCGTGACAGCTCACAGTCTCAATGTCTATAAGAAGACGCTCCATATGAAGGCTTCAAAGCACAAGCAAACCTGCCTCACAGTATAATATTCTATGGTGTACCTTCAGCAGGAAAATCTGACACATTTACAGAACTGCCTTTTACATGTCCTGCCATTAACCCTTACAGCATTACAGGCAACTAACTGTAGTTGCCCAGAGATCAGATGCTCTTTCGGGAGCTCTTTTAACCAAGTTGCCACATGATAGAATTTCAACAGCTCAGGATAATTACATTTTCAATTCCTTGGAAATTTAGTCAGTGCTCAAACGGTTAATAAAGGAAGAAATGTGTAAAGAAATAAGAGAGAAAAAATAGGGAAAGAATGAAAATGCCCCCTCGTGTGATAGGTGCAAGCACAAAAAAGTACACAGCACAAAAAATGAATCTAAATTTATATTCTGTTCATGCCATATTCTGTTCATATTCTATTTTTGGGGGATGGGATTAAAAATATGACTTTGAAGCCATTACCCTTTGATTCATTGACTATACCTATCACGCTAAAATAATAAAATTTAATTGTTAGACATGCAAATCAGCCATGCATATCTGCAATGATTCATCCAGCTGAGGTACAGGGAGTAAGATAGAAGCCGCACTGCTGCAGCCACCTCCAGGCTGAGATTATTTGTGAAAACCAGCATCCTCCACATGATCTTTCCCTGCCATTTATGCACATATCTCTCAGGCCACAAAAAAGAACATGACCAATAACTACAATGTTCTGAAAGTCCAACTCTGTTCATAACATTTGACAGAACAATAGCAGTATATACCAATGCTCCCTATTCATGCCAAAGAACAAAAATATGTACTTAATCAGAAGCATTGCACTCTTGGGGCATTAGGAGCCTAGTATTACCTGTCAGGAGCCTTGAAGACATGGCTAATATAGAATCAGCTTATGGCAGGGATGTACAGTGCGAGCAATTCACTCGCATATGCGCTAGAGCCCTGGTCCTTAAATCATACCCTACGAGGTCCGAGCACTGCTGGTTTTCCACCCTCCCTTTACCTGGGAGTCAGGTGTTAACATAGTCTGGACAATTAGAGGCACTAACTTCATTTACTTGCCTGGGATAACATAAAACCTAGGCTGGATTTGGATTCAAGGTCCAGATTTGAGGACCCCTGTGCTAGAGTATGCGAGTAGAAAAAATAAAAAGGGAGCAAGCGTGCGAGTACGTATTTCAACCATTTCATTCGCATTTTGCTCCTAAAATAAATCCATACAAAGGCTGCGCGATAAATTTATCGCGGTAATTTTAAACGCAATAAAAGTAACTTCCTCTATGGGGCAGACAGACGAACTTGATTATGCGACACACCTTTAATTTAGAGGTGAACTGACATTAGAGGCCATTTGAAATGCTTCCGGAAAGAAAAGTGCGAGTTGAAGTCCGCTATTTACCAGCAAGCTGCCTTCTCCTTGGCATAATTAGCTAATCTTAAATCAATTCCCGTGTTATTTGCCTAACTTGCAGTTACACCATTTATTCAGCCAACTGACCAATCAAAATCAGTATTGGCCAGATTTTGGTTAAGAAGAGATAACAAGAAGCAGACAACCCGTACGAGGCTACCATGTTAGATTGAGAGAATGTCAGTAATCTGAATAAATGGTAGACCTCTGAATTCCACCTCTCATCATTGCATTTTGACATATTATTAAAAAGATTTCTGAAAAATAAAATCATTTTAAGATGACCCTGGTTTTTAAGCATTTAAAAATATACGCCAAGTGGAAAACATTTTGTGAAGCATATCAAACGTGAATGTGAGAAATTATTTTCGAATTGCAAGCAACGGACAAATGTACCAAATTAATAATTGAGCGGGACTAATTTGAAATAAAGTCATTCATACGACATTGATTTTGGTTACTTTTGAGTGTCTACAGTGAAGGGGGAAAACATCTTGTTTAAGCATATCGAATGTGACATGTTAATTGTTCTCGCATTCGCACACAGAGGCCAAATGTGAAACTAGAACTGAAGTCTCAAACACATTCAGGAGGCTGTGTCATGTTTCATGGTCATTTAAACTTCCAAATGGGACAAACAAAAATGATGTCTCTTAAAATGCACCCAAGCAGCGTACGGCACTCTAAAATGTAAAAGAAATCCACCAGGTGTTGAAACTCTTCAATATTCAATTATCGTATATTTCTGACAAAAGTCTGACCAATCATTTTCTTCAGTCAGAATAAAATTATTTGCCGAGCTTTCTCTCTGTCATCCTTTGCAGCGCCCCTTCCAGTTGCCTACTGCGGTCACCGCTTGCGAGTCAGGCGCCTCTCTGGAAGAAAAAAAATACGACGCATTTGACTGTAAAGAAATGGGTGCGGAAATGCTATAATTACGATAATAACGTTAATGGTAGTTCGTCAGACTACAAAGGTAACTAAACGTTACAAGTGCATTTTATTTTATACCACATAGGCTATAGAATGGAATATTATGTCATTACTGTTGATTAGTTTTCACTTACTGGTGCCTCTGAATCTGACTCCAGGTTTCACTTTCCTACGAAAGAAATATTGCGTGCGGCGCGAGGAAGTGAGCAGCGCGAATTGAACGGATCAATGGAGTCAGATTCAGAGGCATCGGTAGGTGAAAACTAACCAACAGTAATTAAATAATATTCAATTCTATACGTGGTATAAAATAAAATGCCCTCGTAACGTTTAGTTACCTTTGTAGACTGACGAACTATTAGTTATATTTTTTTTTTCGTTGCAGAAGTCTGGCAATTGCGGGGAAGAGGGTGGGACTTTGGAGGGAGGCGGAGTTGTTCATGTTCAAATTTTTACTAAGTGCTGTGCGACCATGCCAGAAAGGTAAGAATTGCAACAACTTCGCTTAGTTCAGCACGCAATTTGCCTGAATGTGTTTGCTTGATTATCACATTTGGCCGTTGCGTTGAATCTTGTTCAATTATTAAGTAAAAAAAAAAAAAAAAAAGCTAAAAATTTGTGGCACAGATTAGCCTGAACGTGCTTGCCCAGTCTTCGGTGCATAGTTTTCCTAAGTACTTTTGTATGTCAAAGTGGAAAGGTTCAGCAGTCCCAATTTCAAACCCTGCCTTAACCTAACCTAACCCTGACCCCAAACCAAAATCAGAAATCCTTATTTATCCTAGTCCCTTAAAATCGTTGGCCATACCCATCTCGAGACACTGCAAAAAAAAATTCTTTCTCACATTCACATTTGATGCGCTTCACAGTTTTCTACTTTGCGTATTAGACTTTTAAAAACCAAGGCCATCTCAACATGATTTTATTTTTAAGAAATCTTTTTAATAATACGTTAAAGTTTTCCGACGAGAGGTGGAATTCAGAGGTCAGCTATTTATTCAGATTACTGACATTACTTCAATCTAACACGATAGCCTGGATCGGTTTGTCTGCTTCTCATTAGCTCTTCTAAATCATTATTGGCTAGATTTTGGTTTTTATTGGTCAGTTGGCTGAATAAATGGCTTGATTACAAGTTAGGTAGAGATGGCTACACAGGAATTGATCCAAGTCCTGCTGTAGACAGCTGGATTAACTCAGCCAAGCGTGCCAGGCGACTAGACTACAAAAAGCAGTGGGACAGGGATGTTCTCAGTGTTTAAATAACTGAGCAGTAGGCCCAATGATGTATTACAATGCACGTGTGTGTGTACGTTGTTTGAATGTTAATAATAAAATTGTGTTAAGAAAATTCATAGTGCTCCTAAATTTTTTCTGTGCTCCCAAATTTTTTCCATTCAGGAGCACCTGTGCTCCTAGTGAAAAAGCTAAGCGTACAGCCCTGTTATAGTAGGTTACCATTCCAAAACACTAATGCATATTCCAAGACAGCAGAAGTAGCTTCCGTGTTTGCACAGTTTTGAGGAAGTCATGATAAATTTGCAAAAATATTGTGGTTAAAGGACATCCTTATGTGTAATGCATCTGGAGATGAAATAACGTTACAAAACTAAGTGCGGACCTCTTAGTAAGAATGACCTCAGATGAATATGCAGGAAGAGGCATGCGGTTAGCAGAGCTAACTAACAGTTAAGTATTGATTTGAATCAGTGTTACTGAGTACCGAACATTTTAAAATAGAACATCACAAGCGAGCACCTGCACTGCACGCTGTGCACCCTTTAGAGTCTGGTTGACAGCATTCGTTAGGTTAGCCCCTCTGCACTACCTTTGTTATCGTTGATTAAAGTGGACAACTCTAGACGCTATAAACAAACTGATACTAACCAAACCTAATCTTCAAACTTAACGTACAGATGGAGCAGTGAGAGGTAGCACAAACAGGTGCTTCAACATTTTCCTTTTACATTACAACAACAATTTGCGCATAATGCTGCTGTTGTGTCTCTCTCTTGCCACTGTGTTATAATACGACCACAGCCAAGTCTTAAGAAGCCAGTCCGTGGTCAGTACCTTCGTCAGTAATGTTAATACGTCTTTTTTAAGGTTGAAGCAAAACAGATGTTTTCCAATGCACACCGGTATTTAGTCTAATCTAAAAACAGACCATTGACAATTATCTTACAATAACCTCTGAAAATGTAGTCAACACAGCAACTTTCTAAATACAATAGATTTTATGGCGCTAAAGTGAACATTAATCAATGCTTAATTAGCAGCTGATTTTTAGAGCTGGTTGAGCACCAATTACGCGTGGCTCTCAGCAGTACAGTCAGTGCACCAGCCACTTCATCTCTTCAGTCTGGGGCCTGAGAACAGCAGCCTGCTCCCTGGCCACATCTGCCCCTCTTTATCATGAGAAATGAACACAAAATCTCACTCTGATGCGTGTGACGGCGAGGACACAGTCTGTGTTGTGTGTTTAACCACATGGCTCGCTCTGTGGTTTGTGAGAGGAGACGGAGAGTCCGAGCGTGTGTCCCACACAGACCAGAGCAGCGGTGACTTCCCCTTCCATTCGCCATTCTCATATCACACAGCTGCGCTCACTGCTTACTCAGATCACCAACTCTCCCTCCCATTAGTAATTCCGCGGGAGGCATCGTCTCCTGCTACCTCTCCGGGCGGGACGCTACAGAATGAGGAATACTTCTACTCCAGACATGAGCCTCTGGAAGAGGTTACTTCTCCTTTTGTGAGAAAGGCAAGATAAATGTAAAATAGGCAGACATAAAGAAAATTAAAGCTGCTAGAGAACAGCAGTATCCCTAAACTCAAAGATGTACGCCGTGACACACTCTGCATTCACACAGGCTGCTCAGACAGATGTGACCGCCAACAGTGCACAATCACATTATAGTTATTCAGAGATCAAATGGCAAGAATAATTTTCTTTACCAATTTTTTTAAACAGATACAAGCAAACTGTTAATTCTGAATATATATTTTGAACACTCCTAACCATCATTTTCAATTGCTAGGAATACGCCAAGCATGTATATGTAGTAATTAGGCATAACTTAGGTGAGAAATTAAATGTTTTTAGGGGACCTCATTAAGGAGAACTCATTAAAATGACAGAGAAAGAGATAAATTGATAGATAGACAGAGAAAGAGGATAAGAGAAAGCGAGTGAGAGACTGAGCAAGTGTGAGAGAGAAAGAGAGTGAGGGAACTGACCGCGTGTGTAGCATTTCACCTAAACCCTCTTGAAGCTCTGGTGGGGTAGAAGCTTTTGCATGTCACAGAGAGGGAAGAGGCAACCAGTGAGCAGACACTTAACACGCTATAAAACTACGCCCACGCTAAAGCCTCATGTCCTCCATGCGATTACAGTGTGATGGATATGACACACATGGGCAATCATGGTAATGGCCCATAATTGGTAGTAAAATAAACGATCAGCTATTATCCTACACAACTGAGAAGAAAATCATTGTACATTTGAACAGTCTGATCCTAAGAAAATAACAAAACAGGCTTCATAGCACTGACAGTTCATGGTATCGTCAGACTCCCATACTCCGCACCCTGCATCACATCCCATAACACAATCAATTGTAACCTTTAACGACAGAAAAACACGATAAGATGCAGAATTAAAGGGCGTTGGTAGAGACGGAACCCTAAAAACTACATTACGGAGAAGTACAACCGGTTTCATGCACTCGCTTCGGCCATTTTCATTAAACCTCTAAGCGCTGAGAAAATGAACCAAGCGATGCAGTTGTTTATGGACTTCTGGCTCAAATAAACAACATTAAATTAAGAAAATGTAAAATGCCCATGAATAATTAAGAGAGCAGTTTCACAGGCCTATTAGCAGTCCTCGTGGACCAACTCTCCTTTAGATTAAATGAATGAAGGCATTCAGGCTTATGGCAGCCAGGCAGGAGTTAGGTCGACAGCAGCAGGCTGCAGGGCTGCCGCTGGGCTGAGCATAGGGCGTCCAAACAAACCATCAGCCTGAAAAGTGGAAATCTGCGCACTAATATAACAGAGGAATACAACCAGTACTTCATTTGTTAATCATCAAATCATTCAGCGAATTCCCCCGGCACATTTGAATGTTTCGGCAGCTTCAGCCTTCTAAAACCACAATTGAAATGGTGAGACGGACTGCATTCAAACACATTCAGGACGGCAATATTTCATATCCGTAATGTATAAGCGATAGCGTTGCATGTCATGAGGTGGGACACAAAAGTGTGACAGGGTCAAAACAGTCCATTTTTCAATACTCTTACTGAATATTTCATACCTTCGGCCCAATCAAAAACAGCAAACAGAAATTCATGATCTCATTACGTTCTAATGTTATTGAGAGTAACATGTATTTAATTAACAGGTAAATGCATTGAAAGCCACAAATAAACTCAGTTTTTCTCAGAATGGACCCTTTTTCCCAAAAACTACAGTCATTTGGTTAATATTCATTCAAATTCACCCAGGTATGTTTTATTTTGTAGATAACATCCAGTTCATAAAAGATACGCTGCCTTACCCTGGAGTAATAGAACATTATAACCATAATCTAGCTGCTTCTCCGCCGCCACTGCTCTGATCCACCCCGTTATTGCTTTTCTAAAAAGGCCGCTGAACCAGAAGTGTCCCACCAAATCAAACAAAGTTGGTGGCAAATGAAAGAGAACTTCAACAGCTACAATTTGATTCCTAAATTACAATAAAAGACCAATGAATCTCAGAGGAAATACATTTTGAATAAGCGGTTTCTTGGCGGAGTGTCACAGATGCACCCTTTTTGAGTGCCCACCTCATGACATGCGACCATAGGCTCACACAGGGAATGCCGGAGGAGTGGGAGGTAATGGGTGCTGTCAGTTGGAATCCACAGATGCAGGCATTTCACACTGAGATCAATGCACTCTTTGCTCTTTCAGCAGTAGAGCTGCTTAAAGCAGCTTGTATTGCACTTGGGCAGATGTGGCCATATACAGACCAGAAATTCATACATGTGGCTAAGACAGAATTATGGGTAGTGACTGATATATTCTATAGAGATATGTACAAAGTAATATTAGTAATAATTAAAGCTGCAAGCAATGTTTGAAGGGCCAAGCAAATGCGGATATCTGCAGTTTGTGCAACAACAGAGGCGGTGATTGAATTTCCCAAATGAGAAAAATTTGCCATGTAAACATGAAACACTGAAGTTTCTTACATAGTCAGTGTCATTGTTGTCAAATTTGAGGCAGCTGTCTGAGGCCCAAAAGACTACAGGAGACTTGATCCTGCAGTTCAGCCTTGGTTTGAAGGTTCTTCTAAACAATCATAAAAAGCTCAATATGAAGAGGTTCAGCATTCACTTATGACTTCTTGTTTACAGTCTTCATATTGAAATTTAAGGAAATGATGCACATCTCAATAGCATATTTTACATGCAAACATACGATGCCATCCACATAACACACCAAATTTCAAGCCAACTGGTTGAATAGTGGGGGAGATTTTAAAAAACTCTAGTTTTTCAGATTTTTCAAATTGGAGACCATGATGAGCAAAGGGGCTGAACTGAATCATTTTAATTACAAACATAATATGAGTGGAGAGAACAGGCCATTCAGCCCAACTAGGCTTATCATTTCCCAATCAATACAGTGAACCTAACAATTGTTTGTTGGGCACTTTTTTTGGGGGGGGGGGCAAAAATCAAAACTAGTGGTGCTACATATTTCTCTTGAGTTCTGTGAAACGTATTGTTATTTGATTGAACTTCCACATATGACGAAAATGCCATCAAATTTGTTGTTATATCATTGCAAAACCATGGAGATAATACAAATTTAACAAACAGGAGCAATTTGGGTCAGATGACCTGAGGATCATCTGACCCAGATTTGGTTTAGACTGGACAGGGTCTGTTAGAGGAGATATGAAGAAAGTTTTTGATTCAAAGTAGTTAAAAATTCTGTTGGAAAATGACCAGAAATGAAAATGCAAGTTTGGGCCGAAAGTGGTGTTCATGCTCGAGCCATAGCCTCAAAATTGTTTTATAGCTTTTGCCAATGCCATAAACTTCCATAGACAAGGAGGACCAGAAAGAAGAAAAGGAAGAAGAGGAGGAAGAGGAAGAATAGCAGGAATAAGAAGAAGAAGAAGAAGGAGAAGAAGAAAAAGAAAGTTTTGTTTTTTATTGGCTTGCACCTCCTGGATAGAGCACAACATGCTTTCAAGAAGAGAAGTAAGAATGAAGCATAATATTGCATAGCAAGAAATGCAATAAAAGCAGCATAAAAGAGGACTGAACAGCTTAATAAAAGAGCAATATAGAAATGGTAATAATAAAACACATGTCATAAAATAAGAGGCTGAAATAAGCACAGTAAAAGTAAGACACTTCAAGGCAATAAAAAGGAATGATGAGGAAAATAATGAATACATAATAAGAAGTAGGCTATGATAGAGTTCAACACTTTTCAGAAGTCTGATACTTTATGTTAAAAACAGGCCTTTATCTAAGGTTGCATATTGCGGGCACAGAAACAACAGGTAGGCTAATTTGGGGCAGTTTTTCCTATTCTCCTAGATGCAGAAAGCGAAGCGAAACAGCCTGTGGAGGGAAGGGAGCCAGCGGCTTTTCTGTCCTTTGCATTTTTTTTAAAGTTCAGTTTTGCAATGACAGACCAAAGTCAACACTTATATTGCCCTGCATGTGCATCTTGACTTTATCCACGAGTACAAACAAATCTAGCCACATCTCTTGTATCCAAAACTGCAGAGCAATGACCTTTCACGTTCCCAGATTGAGGAATAAAATTAAAGCATTTAAAAAAGACACAAATTACTGCCCGGATAAAGTAAGAAAAACACTATATTTAATTGGTTTTAGACATTCAGTTGCCGATACAGAATTGTAGGTGTTTTTTATTAATATATTTGTCTAAATGGAATTCCCTGCTTGCTCTCATTCATTCAGAATCCAACATTTAATGCTACATTTAATGGCCATAGCAAGTATCAGGGAACAGGGAATATAGCCCATAAATGACCAATTACATTCTCATAAGAGAAGATAAATTCAAATTACTTCATTTTCCCAAGCATTAATTAACTAAATGGCCAATAACAAGGTATTTCAGTACGCTCGTTAATTAAAACCATATCAATAACCTTCAGTACTTCACAGCACAATACCTCCAGAAATAAACAAGGATTTTGCGATTTTTTAAAAAAGTTTTAGCCATCTGTTTAGTACATGTAAATTAATATTCCTGCCATGGTTTCATCGCAAAATAATCAGGCTGAAAACCAGCCGCTTCAAGCCTCACTCATTGCACAGCAGTTGGACTGGGGCATGAAGCAGTTCATCCGGCCATTATAAGGCTATTTTTAAAATAAATAGATTCTGCTCGGCTAATAATCAGACCATCACTGACATCACCTCAATTTAGCAACCGACCTTGCAAGCTATTTAACAAAACCAAAAATGAAAAATAATTTCCACAAGAAAGCATTCTCATTATCCGTTATTCTACAAAAGAAATGGACTGATCCTTGAGAACAAATGCGCCCCATTTTAGTGTCCAGTGATCGTGATTAATGTGTTCTTGCTCCAAGTCAGTTGCTACAAAATGTTTCAAATTCGACATGTGTAATGAGAGTATTTGGTATCACGGTCCTGAATGGTATTTATTACAGCAATGTAACCTCACTTTTCAAACCACCATGCATATTGAAATGACCTTTCCATACAGAAACTAATTGGGATTTCACCAACTGCAGCTCTGAAAGTTGAGATGGAATGCAGGTTCTCTCTGTGCCTCAGTATTATGAAAGCAAGCAGTGCATGGCAACTGGGGAAGTGATGGCACAAAATCATGCAGCCCAAGATGCTCTCCTTTGTCTGTAATTCACAGGACAAAGTGGGGCACAGCAAACCCCTTCAAATGCATTGAATGCAATCATGGCTCTGCTTGAACTCAGGAACAAAAAAAGCATAAAACCTCACAGCATGAGTCCATCAAGGCAGTCTGTTGCTGTATTATCTATGGAACACACATGAACACAGTCGCGCATGCAGACATGCACAAACACACAAATGCATGCGAAAGCGCACTCGCAGAAGGAATTGCACAATGTTTAATTCTTAATGGTTTTATACAAGGCACTGAGTCTGAATCCAGGTAAGGCACAGTGAGCATGTATTGTTTTATTAGAATTATTAAAAAGCCATAAAACCTAAAACAAAACAAGCCAGCAGAAAATCAAATCTAGTCCTGACAGTTTCACTTCAGTGATCCAATTCACAGTGAAAACAAAGGTTCAATATGTCTAATTTAGTGAACAATAAATAAGGGTAATGCTTGGTAATTAAATGGTGAGGAACCACAAAGTGGTGTACATTAGTCCAGAGAATGATACTGACACAGTGCACTGAATAAATGGCCATTACAGCCAATTTACAAGGAATGTCTTGATAAGATAACAGCCAAATCTGCGAATCGTTCGAGAAATAAAGCATTTTTACATTATTACAAAAAGAAAGTGGTGATAGCATCAGCGCCAAACATTCAAATTTTAGATAGAAGAATGGTGACATTAATCTCAGGAGCCCATTAATGCGAGCTCCCTTTCTTCAAAATGAAATCAATTTGTACCCAGCAAGCGCATTTTAAATAAGGATAGTGATGCTAATTATATTCTTCAGGCCATTTTCAATTATTGCAGAAACTCAGAGTAAAACAATCCATATCCAAATGGCCAGAAATATAATAAATAAAACTGATTAATAAAAAAAATCCATACCATTCAGCAATACATACAGTAACCATATTTAAAAGACCAGATTTTCACATTCATTGTATGAATTAAAAAAAATAAACACAAATATACACAGCTTATTCAACAGAATACATCATACTAGGCTACAGACTGTAGTTCACGTCAGTAATGAACAAAGGATGGTTCAGTTGAACGCTGTTTAATTAATGCATCATAAAATAATAAAACAATGTAGAGTTTATTAACCCGAAATAATTGTTTTGTACATCACATGCGTTCAGCAAGAAAAAAAGTGTGATAAAGCCTGTCACGATAGCTAGGAAAAACGGTGAAGCGCATTTCCGAAACAACCATCTGACCCACCCTGTTATAATGATTACATGGACAAAGAGATAACTTCAGTCCAGCTTGATTTCATCAGGCGAATTTCAAATAGATTTTAACTTCTGATTAGTGCCTTTATTTATTGCCTTAATCATTTTTCCATCACTGCATTGTTGTGATCAAGCCAAACAAATTAGCCAACAGTTTTAAAAACCAGGACGAGACCAGAAAATGCCGTTAAGACGCGCAACGTTGACGACATGACAAAGATTGTCCTCTACACGAGGACGCCTTCAATAACACTAGATTAAACCATAATAAAACTGGAAGAGTTATTTATGCTGTCTAGAGAGCGATATGATTTAAGTTATTTTAACGGTTCCAACTCAGTTCCTTGTCAATGAAATCACGTCCTACTTGCTTTCCAGTGACAACCAGACTTGCGCTTGTTGCCAACTCCAGTGCGCGCAATATGCATTGCGAGCGTTTCCATTACATCGAGCAGAATGGCAACCAAATTTATGAACTCGTATGTTTAGTAAAATTGTTCTAATTTCAGAGTTTCAAGTTTGCAGATTTTTTTTTAGCCAACTAGCAAGCTAGTTAACTTTGGATCTGCTAAAGGTAAATTATATAAGGATGCGAATGAACAGGTGAATTAATAACGTTAAAGTTCGTTGACCCACGCTTCACATCGTTGTCAAGTGCACAAACAACTAATTTAAGCGCTGGTACACGTTACTATACAGGCAAAAAAGCAATACCGTTTACATCAACCACCAAAGAGCTACCTGGCGGTGCCAATACAGTTGTTTCAAAGGAAAGATTTAGACTGATAGTGTTAAGTCAAGAATTTCGAACAAATCGTCATAGAGTTGAAGGCGGGCGAGCTGTCAGTGACTCAATGACCTGAAACACCACTGACGGTGCCCAATATGCGGCAGAATTGTCAACAAACAAACGCCGGACTTCAACATTTTCTGGAACAGATTAACAAGGGGTAACTGTCAGCAAATTAGAGGAGCGTGTTTGGCTGCTGCTTGTGTTGTTGCCCAAGCAGTGCGTTCATCCCATGCACAACGAATTTAGAAAGCTGGCAAGTAGTCTAACGTTCATTACCTCATATTGGATGTATTGTTTCCTCCACTCTGGAGTGATGTGGGCCGAAAGATGCTCCGCAAATTTCATATCGTTCTCTCCTCAATGCCCTTGGGCTACTCCTGGTTGGACTTAGCCTATTTACGCGTCTTGATATTTCGCTGTAGTCTTATTCGATAAGACGCTAGCTAGCTAGCCAGAATTAGCAACCGTTACACTGCACTAATAAGCGGTGTATGTTTCTGCCTTGTCCCAAGTATCGCACGCCAAAGACACCCCGTCCCACATAGTATTACACTGGGAGGGGACGGCGTTCAAAACACTCTCAACAGTCGCCCTCCCTTATCCCGATTGCCGATCACACTACCACGGGTCAGACTACTTTCCCTCTCGCCACTCTGACTCGCTCTAAAGGTAATTACGTCCGCCATCACATTCAGTAAGCAACGTTCTTGCGTCATCGCGTAAGACAGATGGTACCTCCCTCACCAAGTAAAATAAGTCGTAACAATTTTTTTTTAAGTTTATTTATTATCATTTTTAACACACGTGGAATATAATGACATACACGCCTATCTGTTTCTGAATGAGGCGTGTACCAAATTTGCACTTTGACAATTCATCATCATTTACTTGCAGCTCCTGGAAACCCAGTGAGCTCACCTGACGTCGCTTCTGAGAAATGGATTCTGTGGATTCCGGTCAGCTGAATTGATTCACGCATTTTTTTAAATCGAAAATCAGTCGCAAATGAAGAAGCAAAAAATGATGGGCGAAAGTAATGCGCTTTGCCCATGTCCTATGAGCAAAAGGATTTAGATAAACTGCTATTTCGGCAGTTTCGGTTGAAAATTGTGTACTAAGCTTACAAACAGCACAAGCATTCACACCAAGCATCAATGGTGAAGAATATCAATATTTTCAAATACAGAGAAAAGGCAAATTCCTGAAAAATAGTCCCACGCAAGCTCCTTACTAAAATGCAGTTGTTTACTGGCCTCATTCCTTTGGGTTTAATCTTTCAATTTTATAGAAATGAGCATTGGATACACATATATTGCAAGAAAAGGAAAAGTGTTACTGTGCTTCATTAAAGGAACTGAGGCACAGTAGAATGTCAGCTCTGTTCATGGGCTGTTCTTATCGTGATCTGATTTATTTATTTCAGGAAATTAATCTCTTTCAATAAGCTGTATTAATTTCTACTCAGTATAAGTAGCTTTTGCCGAAGGGACTGATAGAAAGTTAGATTCAATTCAGGCTCAGCTAACGAGGCTGTATTTTTTGTTATCATCATTTTTTCCCCATTTTTTCAAAACAGCGGAACAAAGAAATAAAAACTGAGAGAGAGAAAGAGACAAACAGAGAGAGAGGGAGGGAGTTAGAGAGGGAGATTGGAATGATGAAGTGGCGGCAGCATTAAATTTAAGTATGCAGAAATGTTATAGAACTGAAAAAGGACTTTTTTATGTTAGCGGTGCCAGTTCAATTTTTTTTGTCTTAAGCATGTCTTTGCATGCTACTGCTGCATTGACACATTCTTATTTTTGGCATCACAAACAAAACATCTGTATTATTGCCAACCACTTCCCCATACTATAACTTTCCCATTATGATGCCTCAAAATACAGTAAACTACATGACATAGGCATTATATTGTATAATTATTTCTGGGAATTGGAATGTTTTACCTACACAGGGGTACCGACTTGAAAAGATATAGTTGTAATAAAGTAAAAGAAATATCATTTTGTTGTTGCTGAGTAAAAGGCCACAGTTATTTTTGTGTTATTTACAACATGATGTGTGAAGTATTACTAAGGGAAAAAGAACTTAGGGCTGAGTTTACCTGCACTGCTCCACATCTGTGAACAGCCCATCCTTGACCATTCTGAAAGGCAAATACAGTGACTACTGTAAAATCAGCCCTCATTAAAGATTGAATCCTTACTGCTTAGCACGCTGCCATTATTATCCAGACAGCTCCACCAATGCAATTGTTGAATGTTGTATTTAATTGTGAAATTTGGCTTTATTTTTCCTGTTTTAGTTTATATTGCTCATTCTTTTGTTTCATTTTTTATGTTATCTACTCATTATTTTTTCTTGCTTTTTGAAAAGGGCATTGAGGACTACTGCTAAGATTTTTGGCTTTCTTCATCTTATTATTATTGTTATTATTATTATTATTATTACCAAGGGCAGCCTGGGGGCGCAGTGCACATGGGAGAGGTTTCCTCTGAAGCCAATCAGCCAGAAAGCTTTCTGTGAGAAAACCTTTCCAAGCTGAAGTCAACATTGTGAAAAGGTTTATTTTAACTCTAACAATGGTCTTTTCCAATCTAACACTGAACAAAAATATAATCACAACAGTTTAGTCATTTCAATATTACGCATAATTATTTCTGAGGTTGACTTAGTAGGGTTTTTTATGTGACCAAGGTTGTGTGCCACTGGTCTGTGAGCATTTCAGTCACCTTCTCCATATCATTGTCAAGTTCGTGCCCTTGGTCAAAATTGGCCTGTCAGACAGGTGGGGCCTGATCCAGAGCTATTGAAATCAGGTACAGTCAGCGCAGGCACATCCTGTACTCTGGTCAATAAAAGGCCACCTCAGAAGTTCCAGTTTTGCCATCGTTCAAAATTCCATAGATGACTCGAGCCATCGGGGAATGTGCCATTGGCATGCTTAATGCAGGAATGTTTCTCAGGGCTGTCGCAAGGGTTCTTAATGTCCACGTTTCAACAATAAGTTGCGTAAAACACCCTTTTGAGGAATTAGGCATGATAGCAAACCACCCACATGCATGACAACCACGTGTGACGACCCCCGACTAAAACTGCCATATCCGGACTGTCTGAGGCTGCAACTGCCACTGCAGATGAAACAGTTGGTCTCCACAATCGCCACAATTTTGCATGAACTGTGAAAAATCATCTCCAGGAAACCCATATCTCTGCGTGTTTTGCTCTTTGTGAGTTGAACTCACCTGAGTGAGAACTGGGAGCTTGTTCAAATTAACTAAGTAAAGAGGAAGGCTTCCATTAATTACAATGATTAAAAGTTACATTTCACTTAATTAAGACGAAGAGTTTTTACAAGGGATACCGACTGGTTCTAGGCATTAATAGAGAATTACAATCCTGCAACTTGCAACCTGAGGCAGGGAGTTTAAATGCACGTCACAGGTACATCAGGAAGTAAAAATGAAACAAGACACAGCCGGGGTGGAGAATACAAGCAAGGCGTAAACCTATCAAAGGAGACATACTACTAATAGCAAGCAAGCTGCCCAATGAGAGGAGACACAAAAAGCATTCACATGAGAGTTGTAAGAGTCACCTGACTTCTGACAGGTCTTCTGAGCCTTTGGGGTTAACTTCTCCCAACACGTGCCGAGGACATGGTCGCTCTGCTGCCTCACTAGAAAGTTGTGGGTTTGAATTGGGCCCAGGTCCTCTCTGTGTGTTTGCATGTTTTCCCCATGTTCACATGGGCTTTCTTTGGATACTCTACTTTTTTCCCACAGACCCTAAATTGGCCATGGGTACGAGTGTGTGAGGGAATGGGATACGCGCCATGCCATGGATTGGCAAGCTGTCCAGGAAGCTGTTGCTCAAAAGCAGAATTCAGAAATCCAGGATGACTGAGAAAGCGAGGATTGACCTATTCTACTCAGGGCATCCTGGCTTAATCCGTTGGAGGTATGCCAACCTGAGCTGAGGAGGAGTGGCCAGGTCAAGCCAGGGGTAACTTACTCAGAAACGTGCACATTCACAACTTTCTTAAATAGACCTTGTGGTCGATCACAGGTTTACTGATGCAGAAATAAAGGGGACGCGTGGAGAATACTTTTGACCGAGTGAGAGACAATTTATTATGCAAACACATGAGGAGATGAAACAAATAATATGCTAAAAAGGCAATAATTAAATAAATAATAATTAAACAGAGAGAGAAAGCGTGGCAGACAATAGTGGACCAACTGAATGCGTAAGTAGTTCAAAAATATTCACTTAACCACTGCTCTGCTGAAACCACTGAAGCTATCATAGTTACATTTCAAAGAGCTGCTTCCCATTTTCACAAACAGTTTGACACTATGCTTTAAAAGTGAGCAAATGAAGTTAATTTTACTCAAGAAATTCACTATGAAGACTAACTACAAACATATATATTTCCAGTCAAAAGTTTGGACATACTTTGTTAATGTCACAGCGCTCTGTTTTTAGATAAATTTAAATGGCTTAACTTCTTTATATAATCTCAAATTGAATCTGGTAAGAGGTAAATATTCAGAAGTTAGAAGAGAATAATTTACTTGTTTGAATAGTGTCCAGAATTTTAGAATTCTCAAAGAAGCCAAATTTTGCAAAGTAAGCAGACAACAAGCTATTTCCGTTTTCCAACAGCCAAATTAAAGACAATCTCTTTTGGAATCTATTGGGCAAAAAAGTTGATGGAAAGCAAAGCGCAAGTGCAACACATCTTTGGGATCTTAGACAGCCGCTCAGCAGAAAACTCATCACAGCTATATAACTGCTCGAGTTTTAAAAAAAAGTGAGTATGCTCTGTAAATGTGACAGAAAATGCTGGTTAGTTTGATGGATTTAAGAATTATATGTTGTATTTTTTTTTTTTTTTTTCAAAATAAATGGTACCTATTTCTTTATTTAACATGTCTTGTAAGAAAAATGTTGGTATCTCCGAACTTTCTATTGGTACTGTATATCTCTCTCTCTCTCTCTCTCTATATATATATATATACACACACACACACACATACAGGGTGTTTCAAAAAAAAGTATACTCAAATAAAATCGTCTTTTTTTATGAAAAAAAAACGTAATATCTTTTTAAGTGTAATACGTCGTTGGAAAGGGCTGATTGAGCTCTTTCCAATGATGCCTAGAACATGCATTCATTTCCACGGGTGAATGAGCAGCAGTGCATCTTTTGAAGGGCACCCAGATCCTCACTGTAACAAATGTTGTGTTCATCATTACGAAGAATTGGGAAGGGAAATCAAACAAAAAGATTGATGAAGATTACTCATTTATTCAGTGAAATGTTCCCCAGAGTAAATTCAACGCATATTTGCTGCAAATTGAAAAATCAATCGATTTCTATTGCTTTTCCAGTGAGGTAGGTGTAGAAATAAAGACAAGCGTGTGGTATTGTAATCCTGACACACACCACATGAATGCACAGAGCACTTCAGTAACAGTGAACATTGAGTTGTTTTTGATGCGTACAGTGATGCTTGACTTGTTCATTTGGGTATGTTCTATATCTTGCATGACGGGACAGAAAAGGACCTGGCAACAAGTCAATGTCAAGTGTAAGAACAGAATAGGAAGAGCCTTTATTGTCGATATCAGAACACAAGTGAGATGTGTAAATTACTTAGAAGCTGCCTGCACACATATTTTATTGTCTGCTCTGATGTTAACTGTTAAGTAAAAGGCTCATTTGTCTGATATAGGAGGTGGCCCACCAACTCCAAACTTCATCCCAGCAGAGGAGCTGGCCCTTGACATTAACCAAGGGGGGGGGGGGTAATGGAGGGGATCCAGCAGGGAGAACAGCCACTGACTCTGTCCCTCCTACTGAAACTGCCCCTTTCATATAAGGCACATTATTGCAGTACTGCACATGGAACACAATCAGATATATAGTGCTATGTGGACAATCTGACTTTGGTTTGCCTCGCAGTGTCAGGCAACACACTTGTTCTTCCAAAGCCACCAGACAATAATCCGGTGAGCATTTTCCATTGAAAGCATAGGCTTGGCATGTCCTGGGTACTCTGGGTCAATAAAAGTTCTATTGCATGTGGTATGAGGAAGGCAATTTGGCAAAGGCAGAAGATGAGGAGACTGTCACTGGACTCCAGAGGATTTGAGGTAGCACATCAGACTTGGGGAAATACTCATTTTGTCCATAATGGCTATAAAGTCAGTGATATGGTGTTCATAGAAAATAACATATTTTTTAACGGGACCCAGATTCTATACAACTTGAGAGCCAGCTTGGCAACACGTTGAGTATTGCCCAAAGGAAATCCACATTATGCACAATTCCTCTCAGCCAGTCACATCATGAATGCAGATTATCATGTAGTTATTAGTCCATCTAGAGCTGGTCTTCAACAGCTACTTAACATATGTTCTGTGTATGGCGTAGAGCATGATATCAAATACAATGCCTGTGTGCTGAGTACTGTCACGATCTGTTGAACTAAAGAAGACAAATGTCTAGAATTTCCGTAATTTAAATTGTCAGATAATATAGTTGGTTTCAGTAAAAAGGTGAAATACCTTGGTCATTTTAGTACAGAAGACCTGACTGATGATGACCACATTAGTAAACAGTGTCATATGATGTATGCCCAAGCAAACATTCTCTGACATAAATTTAATATTGCAGAGGAAGTAAAGATCTCTCTATTCAGAACACATTGCACGCCACTCTATACTGCGCTCTTGTGGGCAAACTATAGAGAGACAAGTCTAAAGAGATTTCACATTGCCTACAACAATATAATGAGAGTTTTGCTATCGAGGCCAAGATGGAGAAGTGCAAGTGAGATATTTGTAACCGCAGGAGTCAGTACTCTGCTGGCTGAGTTGAGTAAACTCATGTTACGTTTATTTGTCGGCTGAGTCGTTCTGAAAATAAGTTTATCTTCCCTTTGGTAAAGCCACAGTTAAGCTTTATGTGTTACCACTCTGCCCTGGAGACACAGGTACACCTGTCAATTCTTTCTAATGTTTCTTAACCCTTACATACTATTTGGGTCAAAGTTGACCCGTTTTGACATTTAGCAGGATTAAACATACCCTAAATGTCATTCTTTTAGCCTGAAATTATTTGATTTTTCCTAAAGTGAGCCAAAATACATAAATTGAAAACATTTTAAAATTTCATATTTTGATCCAGATACTACACATTTTTGTCCACTGAGGCTGTTCTAATTCAAATTTGACCCGTATCTAGTCAGATGGATTTTATATCCACTAGTGTGGGTCAAATCAAGGACAATGGTGGCTTTTGGGAATTTTGAAACTGTCAAACTGTTCAAGATCCTGCAGCTATCTCATGGTTTGGAGGGCTTATCGCACTTCGGCAAGATTCTCGCGTAATTTTTCGGGAATCTCGTGCAGCCGGCTAACTTGCAGACGTGGTGGAACGCACCCAACAACTGCACCATTTGGCTGCAGATGCCTTGATACCGCCCGCATGAATAATCATGTACATGCGGGACTTGAGACCAGAGTGGAAGAGCGCATCCAATCTCATCCATTAGGTTAGAAGGTTAGCAATTGATGTTAATGCGAGCAACCCAAATAAAACCATTTACCACTGGACGTATCAGTTTCTTATCCTCTATCGTCATGGATCGAAATGGATTCTCCCTTCCGCTCTAACGTGAAGTCCCACAAGTTGAGGATTATTAACGCAGCATGTATGAAATCGGTGGCTGCTGAGTCCAGGTGCAAAATGATTTTTTTTATTTTCATTAGAGTATAATAAATATGATGCGGTTATAGACGTACATTCTATTTCTTTGGGGTCCCGAGAACAGGCCAGCGGTCAGTTGAACAGTATTTCGCTAGCTGATGTCGCGGTGGATAGCCACAACGAAAAAAAGTTGTTCACTTTGCCAGATGCAAATGACATGATGTATTAACTTTATCAACAATAGAAGTAAATAAATTAAAGTTACCTTTACCGTTTCATGTTTTTCTCAGATCCTCCCGCCCTTTTTTTGCGTTACTACCAAGGTCCTAAATGTTACATTTCAGGCATCATGAACTTTAAGGGTGCAAACATAGACATACATACAGGTGGAAGAGGGAGGCTTTTATGAGAACTAAACAGACACATAAGCATCCCCGTAACTACAATAACTTTATCACGCACGCCGCGAATTCATTAGTACAATATAAGCTGAAGACTCAGTGGTTGCAAGAGCTCAGAGTTCATACTCGTCTTTTTTTTTTTAACAATAAGAAAAAACCTCGGGCTAAAGAAAAAAATAACCCGGGCTATAGCGCAGTAGCCAGGCCGTAAACACATCCCTGTTTCGTTGTAAAAGAGTGCAGGTAATAGACTGGCCTGCCTGCAGTTCAGCCCTGTCCTCCATTGAAAATGTGTGGCGCATTATGAAGCGCAAAATACGGAGCCCCCGGACTGTTGAGCAACTGCAGTCATAGCAAGCAACAATGGGAAAGAATTCCACCGACAAAGTTTCTATAATCAGTGTCCTCTAACCTGACACGCCAGACGGACAGTTCCATATATCCGCCACGGTACTATTTCACAAGTCCATCTGGGAAAAAGCCGTTCAAAAACGTTTTCAGAGAGGAACCTTCAGAAAAATCTGCAGCTGCTGATTGGACGATGGTTCTTCTCGTCACACTAATCACCAACCAATCCACATGGGGTTGGGAGTCCTTCACATCTTTTTCACGACCAAAGGAGCCAGCTGGTAGATCAGACTCTTTCTGAAACCAGTCGGGAGAGGAGCAAATACATTTTTTTCCGTCAGAAAAGCTTTTAGTGACGTTCTCCTCTTTTAATGAAGAAATTGAGTCTATTTCTGAGAAAACTGCTGATATTGACCCATCCACATGAACCGCTTCGCACGCCGCCATTGAATTCAAACATAAGGTCGCTTCCTGGTGATGTCACGTCTGCATCTCCCGCCTCTTTTTCCCCTGATTGGGCCGTACAAAATTTAGCAGTGAAATTGTTGGACGATGGTAGTTTGCAAGATGGACCTACAGGATTTCAGACAATGAATCAGGCAGGGCTGTCTGCTCTGCAAGGCTAAGTGTCCTCAGTACCCAAATGCTAACTGAGTGTTGTTAAAAGGAAAGGTGACGTAATGTAGTGGAAAAAATGCCCCAGTCCCAGCTTTTTTGGAAAGTATTGCAGGCATCAAATTCAAAATGAGTGAATATTTCCAAAAACACAATAAAGTGTATCAGTTGAACATTAAATATCTTGTCTTTGTAGTGTACTCAATTGAATATAGGTTGAAAAGGATTTGCAAATCATTGTATTGTGTTTTTATTCACGTTTTACACAACGTCTCAACTTCATTGGAATCGGGGTTTGTTCAACTAATAAAACAGATTTTCTATCGGTATTCTTTGTTCGCGAACATATGGAAGAGTGGCAAACATTATGCTGTATTATTAAAGGATGGGCACCGTCAAAGAGAAAATCAACTGAAATTATCAACAATATTTTGGTCTCTGACCAGTCCACCATTAACATTGCTCATGTCAATGACTTAATTGAAACCACCTCTGAAACTTTATCAGTGATTTCTAATCATCTCAACAACTGCAATATTATACGTGTTCATCAAACCTCTTACAGCAATATGAACAGCAGTCTTCATGAATTCCACATAACAGTATGCTGCCGTACAGCGATATTAATAATCACATGATCATTACAATTATAATAACTTTAGGCCTTCTTAACTGAATGACAATGTTTCTGAGGTATTTCAATTTGGGCTGATAAAAATGAGGAAAAATACAGTGGACCATGGAAATAACAGTAAAACACATTTATTTCCATTTTGAATGATTGCTGACTGAACAGGTACGGCACCAGGATTAATAAAGCCTAGCTGTTAGCCTGGTCTGGAGCAGGCTAACTGCACAGAATATATCTCCATGATAACTAATGTGCCCCTGCTTTCGTGCAACCAAGACAGGGCTAAATTGAGCCAGGATATCTGGAAAATCCTGCATTAAACTGCTGTCCTGGTTTTGTGCAACAGCCCCCTGGGTGTGACTCAGCCTTTCGCCTATAGTCAGCTGGGATAGGCTCCATCTCCCCCGCAACCCCAGTGAGGAAGGAGCAGTGAATATAGGCTAATTGATATATAGATTATTGTTATTATTTTTATTTTTGTTATTGTTCTTGACATCACTGGAAATTTCTTGAAAAAAAGCTATGCAGATGCTGCCACCTGTTGGTATATTTATGAAACAGCCAAAATTTGAATCTGATCATCGCCCATGAAACATTGCTATTTTCCTTCTTAAATCCTAAAGTCACATAACGGGTATTTTTTGAACCTGCAAAAGCGATTCATGCATTATTCGAGAAAAACAGCAACATTACTTGGTAAAATTAGGCAGCAAGATTTGCTGAAAAAAAGTTATAATCCTCTGTTCATCATATATGCACATGTTCTCAATAAGTCCGTGAAATACGGGAGAATTTACATTACATAATATTTATTTAGCAGACGCTTTTATCCAAGGCGACTTACAGCGAGTGCATACCGTAAGGTCACTGACACTGTAGCCCAACAGACTGGAGGAAGTACAATTCACATCAAGCGTTAGTCAGCTACAGTCATGAACATGTAAAGCAAAGACTATACAGAAGGTAGTGGCACAATTGAGACAAACAGTAAAGGTTTTTTTTTAAGTAAATAAAAGAGGGGTTTCTTTCTTCACGGTTCCACACCGAAAGAACCAATATAAACATATAGGCTTTAATATAGGGCCACACAAATGTTTTTTGCATATATGCGAAACTTAAAGTTGGCCGTTTTCATACATTATAGGAACCTATATGTACCTATAATGTATGAAAATGGCAAATTTTATGTAGGTAACATACACTGTTCAAAAAAATAAAGGGTACAATTAAACAACATAATGGAACTCCAAGTCAATCACACAACTGTGAAATCAAACGGTCCACTAAGGAAGCAACACTGATTGTCAATCAATTTCACATGCTGTTGTGCAAATGGAATAGACAACAGGTGGAAATTAAAGGCAATTAGCAAGACACCCCCAATAAAGGAGTGGTTCTGCAGGTAGTGACAACAGACCACTTTTCAGTTCCTATGGCTTCTGGCTGATGTTTTTTTGTCACTTTTGAATGCTGGCCGTGCTTTCACTCCAATGGTAGCATGGGCTTGAATATAAAGCACATACACAGTTCTACATAAAATTTGTAATCCCTTTGGTATAAAGCTTGTTTGGTTGTAAACTGGTGGTGACTGTGGTTATAACCAAGTACGGGTATAGCGCAGTCAAAAATGTACAGCTGTTATAAAACATGACTTGTCCAAAATTTTTAAATGCCAAAAAAGAACTAATGTAAAAGGCGCACCACCATTAGTACGTATGCTGACATGCGTCAACAGTATACATACCCTTATATAAAATAACAGTCCATAATTTGAACTCTAAAAAAAAAATCTTTGTCACAGAAACGTGTACATGAAGACAGAATGTATAGAACAAAAGTTTAAATTGATTATATTTCATCTAATCCAAAGCGAAATGATGGCAACACAGCATGTGGCTAGCTCTATCCGTCAACATGTTTTTGGAATTCAATTGTGGGTTAGCGGCACCTGTAGGTACGCACCAGAGGTGTTTGTTGGCCTTGCCCCTGAGCAGCCATCCATGACCTTCTTTGTTGGATCTGGGTTGATGTTACCCATGGAGCCAGTCAATGTAAGGTTTTAACTAAATGAGCCAATGGCGACAACCAGTAAAATACAAAAAGGAGGCTTTATTTCTGAAGGGGGAAACCCCCCAACAGAGCGGGCGACAGTACAAAGTCCACAATCCAAAGTCAGAATCCAAAGGGCGTAATCCAGGGTTGTAAACAGGGTACCAATCACAAAAATCGAAGTCAGACAAAAATGGGTCTATACGCAAGAAAGCGGCGAAGTACCGGGAGAATGCAAAACTCGGTAGTCAAGGACGGTCCAGTCAGAAAGATAATCACAACGATACAAGGCGAGAGAAGCTTGGCACAGGTAAGCAATGGAGAACGATATGACAAGGAAGTGCTAAAAACAGACATCTAGTATACATTTCCAGGAGGTCACATGGCAATGGAACACAGGTGCAATCAATGGGAATGACAACAAGGGAGAAACACATTGGAAGGAAACTAATTACATGAAATTGGCCGGAGCCAAAACGCAGACAAGGATCACAGAACAAACCTATAGACAGATAAACAGCTCCAGTCAAGGAGTTCTAAAGTGCAAAGGTAATGAGAGAGAAAAGACAGCATGGAGCAGTTGTGGAAGATCCACAGAAACACAGCAGAGATAATTAGGGAAAGACAAGAGGCGGAGACTAGAATAGGGCAAATATTGAGAGATTGTTAGTCAATTAGTAAGTGCAGCTATACAATCCCAAGTGCTTGTTAGTAAGTTAGTCAAATATACCATGTTAGTGTTGGTTAGTAATTATCCAAAATAACAAACGGTTAGTATGTGTTAATAAAATAGCAAATGCAGGAGGAAGGAAGAACACAAGATAATGAAGGAAGATTGAAACCCAGAAACCAATAAATCACCCGAAAGAGTGGCACGCTATACTAGGGACTGTGAGTAAAGACAAAACTCATGACAAGACAGGGGAAGACGAAGTGCAATGCATGGCAACTCAAAACATGGCATGGAATAAAACTGTGAATGAAACTAAAACATGGAAAATAATACAACAAGAAATCTACACAATACAAGATCCTAAGAATGGTCAGAAATGAGCAATGACACAGAGGTCAGTCAGGACATGGTACATGGCCAGGCAGAAACTTGATACATGACAAAACAAATACAGATTCAAAACAGTGAGTGAGCCCTACTACACTGCACCCTGGGTCTCTACAGGGCTGCTTACAGGCCGCTGACAGTGAGCTTCTCTGTCTCTGAATGCGCAATAGTTGCCTCAACACCGATGGCCTGGTATGTACAGAAATGGGAAGTCTGTGGCGGAAACCCCGCCCTCCCACCCAGTGGGCATGTTATAAGCTAGGCATCATGGGCAGGTGTTAGGAATGAAGGCATGCAAGTTACCTCTACAAATAAACTGCCCTTTTCTTGGCAGGGTGCTGCTTGCTTGCAAGGATTTCTGTGCCCTTTATCAGGACAACCACTGGCAAGATCTGACTGCTGTGCCCTTTTTCATACACAAGTGCCATACCTTAAGGAAATCCTAGAATTAACACTGAAGCCTGCTCTCCGATTCTTATAATAATGCAAAAACGCAGAGAATTTTTTTTTTTTTTCTGAAACTTACCAACACTACAGAACTGTACACTCTACTGACTACTAGTAAAAGTCTTGCATGTTGACACAATGCAACAATCACCGCCAAAATTCGTTTCCAATTTACAACCAACCCAGCTTTATACCAAAGAGATTACAAATTGTATGTATAACTTTGCACAGACTTTATATAAGTGAAAATACAGAACTTTGGTATATGTCTGGGAATAAGGAATATTAGATCGGTAAAATATTAGCTCTTTAGAGCACCAACTTTGGTCAGATAGCTGTACATCCAGAATAGTACCAAGCTAATCCCTTTATTTTCAGAGAAAACTAGCTGTGGGCATCACCAATTCAAAAACATTTTCTTTGGTGCATTGCTGGGGATGGCCAGTGCTTGCATCCGGAATACATTGCCCCCTGGAGGCGAATTTTCCAAATTTTGATGTTTAAAGGAGCAATATGCGAGTTTGTGGCCAAAGCTGGTAGTGCAATTGTAACGGGGTTACTGTAGATTGTTGAAGTTCGTCAAAATTCATTTCAACGTTCATTCGGTATTCCATTTATATTCAAGAGGGTCATCGAGCCTTTGTAATTTCTTTTGGTAGAAGCCTTTTTCTTCGGCCTGCATCTGTGCAGGGCTTATTATGTTTGTTTGTTTGATTGGGGATCCCTCATGTGGCGTGCGGTGGTGGTATTTATAGAAAATCGAAATTGTCAGCTTGTCCTTGCTCGCTGATGACTTTCACTGCGGTATGTACTGAAACGGCTCCGTCAATTGTTTCAAATATTGAGTCCTAAAAGTTACTTTGCTCGGATTAAAGTGTAATATGAATGACATGAATCGTCCTGTCATGTTTTGTGACTGTTGTTGAGTCATCAACTCATATGTATATTGCTTAATCGAGCGAAGTGTGTTTGCTAAGTGTGGTAACGTTAGCCATTGCAGCTAGAGTTAAGTTGCTCTGCCTCATGCTCTCGTGTTCAGAGAAGTACTGCGCAGCTAATTTACACCAAGCATTTATTTCAGTATGATAATTGTAACTTTATTCGGACGTGAATATGAGCGGGAGCTGAATTTTACGTTATACCACCGACCACCGACCATGTAAATGTGTTTGTCTAACAGGTACGTTTTTATTTTCGTTTCGGGAAAATGTCGTTGTTGGCCTGTTTTAAAGAGCACTTTAAAAGCCTTTGTCATACTTGTATTTTGCAGGTTTCACATTAACTTTAAAAAAATGGGTTCCTGGTAATCTCTGTAATCACATGATCATTTGATTAGATGTGGTACGGATAAGCAGAATGTATATTTGTATGTAGATTTTCATTCTGGAATGCAAACATACTTTTATTTGGTTTGGGAAAAAAACTATACGATCATATTGTAATGAGCTCGCCCGCTTGCTCGCTGATGATTTTCACTGCGGAGCTGGAGCTGAATTGTACTTTATACCACCGACCATGTAAATATGTTTGTCTAACAGAGCTGGAGCTGAAATAAATTCCGTGAACCTGAAAGAAGTCGTGGCGTGATTGCTCCTGTCAGCCGAGATTGAACTGGAAATACTATGAGGGGTTACACAATCACATTCAAAATAGTGCAGAGTGCAGTATTCCCTCCTCCTCTCCCCCAGATGAGAGGTTGCCGGATCCAGCAAGAACGTCTACTACACGGAGATACCTTGGCTACGTTTCAATACCACCAATAATTTGCTCTCTCAGGGTTGTGTTCAGTTCAAAAAAGATAGAGACTAATGAGTTACTAACTTTAGCAATAGTCATATTGGTGAACTTGCTCGTCACGTTTCTGTGTGGATATCCCACTAAAGTCCATTCTGTAAAATGCATAAAGAATGAATGAGGACTCATTTGACCGATGTACTGTCTCAATTACATTTCATATTGCCATTATGGCTGTGCTAATGTTGGAACGGTTTACACAGCGTCTCAGCATAAAGCCAGAAAAATGGACAAATGATGCATCACTAATGTTAGCAATGAAGAGCTACGGTTTTTATTTCTCAATTTGTTACCTAGTGAATTCGATGACCCACTTACATACGCACTAACGAACCATGAACGAACATGCATACCGTTATTCGACTATAGAGAATATTTGAAATGTCCTTGCCCAAATTAAATAGTATTAAGTTAGACAAACTTAGCTGAATCTTACCTGCCGGTCTTAAAATTCTTCTCCGCTTTCAGCCGTCTCCATCTTTCAAAGAAATGTCTTATTCAGATCCTTGTTTTGTTTCTGACTTTGTCACGACTATTTCGGAGTCATAACGAGGCCTTTTAGGTTTAGTGACTTCAGACATTTGTGCTCCGAAATGCTCGTAGCTGCAGCTCAGTGGTAACTGGCAACCTGGACGCGGAAGTGCTACTGACTTTGTGATTTGGAGATAGGTGGAGGGCGGCGCAACAGGCTAAAACACAAAATGTCAACATCAACATTAGTTGTGGGCTGCGACTTCGCTTTTGTGATGAGAATATTCTGGCTTGACTACTGTTGTCAGTAATTTAAGTATTTGAAATTAACAGCATTCCTTAATGTCTGGTGAAAAATCAGGGCCATTTCATGATTAATCAACATACATCTCTTACATATTGCTCCTTTAAAATCATCTACACTGAAAATACTACCATAGAAATTTTACAAATACTGTAATGTACCCCAAAGGGACTATGTAACCAGAGAATTTCAGATCTCGGTCTTGCTGGGTGAACAAAATAATGCCACCTAAACATAGGCACTATCTGCTTTGAAATGGTACATTTTGAGTTTTACTCCAACTTCGGCTCCGTCTAGCTTGACAGCATAGATATTACCAAAGAAATGCTTGGTTATTACCGAAAATAGAGTTCCAAAAGCACAACAAACAGCATTTACCCTCACAGCACAAATCTGGGTAACAGAAAATATACCACAAACATGCACCAAAAGTGAATTTTGACCATCTTTCTGGCCGTCTATTACACAAAGAAAGAAAGATACCAAGGTACTATTCACTGAAAATGATAGTCTTGTTGTGTGTAAATACACAAAAATAGCATTCTAGTTTGGTATATGTCTGGGGTATTATTTTATTCACATTTTTAATTTTCATTATTATTTCTCCAATATTTTGGCTCGATAACATAGTTACCCAGCTTGGCACTGATATGGTGCTGCAGTCTAACCGGACTGGAAGTTTCACAGATCATGTTAATAGTAAAACATATTTGCTACTGTGTACCTTAAGTCATGACAGTTGATGTAAAATGTGGTGTCAACAGCAAAACTGAGCCACTTAAGTGGCTTCAAGGTGGCGCTATCGGCAGGCAAAGTGAAATATGGGCCGAAAAATTCAGCCTTCTCTGTGAGACACCCATATCTACCTATGTGCCAAGTTTCATTCAATTCCCGGGGGATCAACTGCGCACTGAATGTCAATCTCTCGTGGAATGCTCTTAAAGCTGGAGTATGCAATCTTGGAACAGCAAGCAAGATTTGAATGTAGCCTCACCTCTAAACCCACCTCTTCCCCTCAAGTCTCTGACCAAAGCCACGCCCCCTGATTCACATGCACGAGCGCGAGTCTTGCAATCCCATTACCAGGATGCAGTGTCCTATGCCTGAATCGTCAGTGGAGCTGTGTGAACGCTGGGTGCAAACACAGTGAAATGTCTACATTTTACCATCAAAGTGTATCCTATGAATGTGGCCTCAGGTCAAAGACCAAACCAATACGACTACCTGGGCATATTAGAAATAGAGTTACAGCATATTACGTATAAAACACAGCTAGCCACTGAGCTAGCCTTAGCACTAGAAACAAGCTAACGTCAGCCACGAGCGCAACGTAACATGAGATATTCTGAACAGAGTGTTACTGTAACCACTGACGTCTTACATATGAAGCTATATGGCATTTCAGAATGTTTGTTAACAATATGCGCGAAGATACTTCCAGGTGGCAGAACACGAGTGGCTTCCCACTGACCTGAAGAGATCAAGCCCGGAAAGTCTGTCTTAAGTTAGTAAGTTTGGGGTTTATGACTTGATATTTTGTAAAACCAGACGAGAAATGTTGACTGTCAAAAATGAAAACATAGGTTTTGTCACCAGAAAATACATCTATGATGATATACAATGTATCTACCAGCCTCCCACTTGCGTTAGCATTAGCAACCAACTACCGACAAAGTTATTGTTATGAGCCAAGCTTGCAACGCCTATTGGCGGCAAGTGAAGCCTGCTTTTTCCCTATGGCTTTTGCAACTAATGTGACCGCAGAACCCCTCGTGACAGCAATCTCTGGTGACAGCGACAACAGCATCCACCGAGGAAAAAGCACATAACAGTTCATTTTTAACAATATTAAAATTGTGAGAAAGGTGAACAAATGAATTCTTGCGCTAAAATGTTAAGTAGATGAGAACACAACTTTCTCAAACTGCAGATTCAGCCTACCGTGTCCTCGCATTCTTGGAAATTTGTAATCCCGTTCTCAACTTCTCAAGTTTGAACTCACGAATATGGGAGTCCATGAGAAATGGCAGTGCTTATGCTGGCTAGTGTTTGTCCAGCTGTAAAGAAACACCCACAACTAGGCTACGCAGCTGATTGCATTGCGTGAGCATGAGAAATGATTGTCGTCCTCAGTCACTCCTCTTGGCTCTGATTGGTTGTTTTGTCCGGGTCGTGGTGAAATCTTGCAGAAGGAATTAGAAGCACTAGATCGAGCCAGATGACTCTGATTTTCTCAGAGATCATCTGACTCACATCCCCCTGTCAAGTCATAGTAACAGTTTTAACAAATATGACTAAAAGTGATTTTTTGAAAAATTGCAAACTCCAGCTTTAAGCAATGGAATCAACAATGAAGGGTGAAATTCGAGCACTGGACCTCCCAACCACCTGTTACCACAATAAACATGCACAAATGATCACAGGAAGCTGTTCAGAAATTATAGCAGAGTTTATTTCACTTTGGTAATATTGATGGTAATCATGAATACTTTAGTCAACGAACATCTATTATTTCCACTACTACCACGACAAACGGCCACATGTGCAACCAACCAAGATTGAGGGTAACAGAGACTGCATACGTGAGGGTACAAAGGCAAAGAGGAAGGAAAAGGGGGAGCAAGATGGTCGTCGCAGTCACACGACTGAGTACATCACCCAGCGGAAGAATGAGACAAAGGAGGAGCAAGATGACTGACAAAGCCATGTGACTGGATTCATCACTAGGAAGAGGGTAGAGGAAACGGGGGAGCAAGATGTCCGACGTAACCACATGAGTTGGTACGTCACCTGAAAATGATGACCAGGAAAGTCGAACGGAAAGAAGCGGAGCACAATGAAAGCCGCCTTTCAGCGCACTCTAATTAGTCAGGGGTGTAAGGGAGACATATGCAGTGTTTGGTTCAGATTGTTGTAAAAGCATCAAATTTGACTCAAATCTTTTTCATGTATTATATCATTGATTTTTGCCAGGAGCCAAGACAGAGGTGGCCCAGGGCCCGAGTATTGTTGAAATAAAAAATAAATAAATAAAAAATATATAATATTAAAAAAATTACCATAAATAAAATTACCATACTTTTTCATTGGAAGGGCAATAATTTTGAAAGATATATTTTACAGGTTCTTGTGTTCCTAAGATATAGTATTGACAATATTGTACAATAAAATGTCAAAAATATGCAGGACAGTGATGCCTAAATGATTTTTACATGCAAAATGGTGGGTTGCACATATATCGGTAAGATTGCGTTCAGGAACCAAGCGCAAGAACCAAGAGATCCAGCAAATTTGCATTTTATTAAAGCTGGGAGGTGAACCTCCGCAAGGCAGAAAGCAACAGTGCAGAGTCCACAATCCAAAATCAGAATCCCAGGGGCGTAATCCAAATCGTACGCAGCAAAAACAAAACTCAGGTTCGGGCAAAACAGGTTCATTACACGGGTGCTGAAAAATCCAAGACAAAGCCAAAATCAGAAACCGGGACAGTCCAGTCAGAAGTGTAACACAAAGAGTACAAGGCATATACGATCGTAGCAGAAGGAAAACGTTCTGACAAAAGCGCCAAGTGAAATGACTGCTTAAATACACATACGGGAAGTCACATGCTATAATAGGGAACAGGTGAGCTGGATCAGACTAATTAATGAAGGAATGAACTGGAGGAAGTTCCTAACCACATGAAATGGACAGGGATTGCACAGGCAACCTATGACAAACAGACGACTCCGGTTAGGGAGTTCTAAAGTGCACAGTGAGAGGCAGAACAGTGATTAACTAGGTGTGCAGAAGCACAGCAAAGTAAATTGAGTGAAGGCAAGGGGCGGAGACTAGAGCAGAGCGAGTGCTGAGAGCTCGTTAGTCAATTAGTAATGTACAGCTAAACAAACCCTAGTGCTTGTTAGAAAGTTAGTACTATAAACAATGATAGTTTGTGTTAGTAATTTATCTAAAATAATGAACTGTTAGTATTTGTTAGTAAAGATAGAAGGCAAAGGAAGCAAACAAGATTGAAAGGAATGTTTGGAAACCCAGAAACCATGAAATCACCTGAAACTGTGGCACACAAGACTGGGGAATAAAACTGTCTCAGAACACATGACAAGACTGGGGAGACAATGTCCAATGCAGGGCATGAGAAATATATAAACCAGAATGAAAATCCGATTTTGCCTCTCGTTAGATTCTAAATGTGATTTTTTTTTTTCAAGCCTCAGTGGTGGCCATATTTCACCTTGTATTGTGGCGACCCCTGGCAACCCAGGTCTTGGCTCCTGGCAAAAATCGAAAAGGCATGATGTGAGTAATATATGGGCCAAATTTTATGCTTTTGCATAAAAGTGAACCAAGCATCCCTAACGCCCCTTACTAAATGGCAAAATGCATGAGGCCAACTAAGTTGCGCTCCCATGCACTCCGTTGCCCACATTCAGGTGTGTGTTGCGTGTAGGTGTATGCATATGTGTTGGTTAGACTGAGAGAGACGAAGGGAAGTAAAAGAAGGAGAGCAACAACGAGGCACAGGCAAAGTAACGGTTTCTCATAGCAACTACGCTTTATCATACAGGAGCCTGTCGAGAGAACTGGGGCTCGTTCGCCGTGATCCTGCAGGAACTCGACTTGGCCCCTGACCCTGAGAGTGAGGGGACTGATGAGCAGCAGGGCACCCTGTTGCCCTCTACCCCTCAGAAAAGAGAATTATTGATAGTGGGGGACTCAATACTTAGAGGAATAGACACCTTAGTCTGTTCGCGCGACAAGGAGTCTCGTATGGTGTGTTGCCTGCCTGGTGCCCTGGTAGGAGACCTCCTGGAGCGTGCGGACAGGCTCCTGGCCTGAGGGGGGAGGGATCTCGTTGTCATGGTCTGTGTTGGGACAAATGACACAGGTAAGGGTAGGTTTGAGGTTCTGCAAGGCAAATTTGTGAAATTAGCTGAGAAGCTTCGGAGCAGATCCTCAACGATAGTGTTCTCCGGGATTCTACCGGTACCACGTGCAAGCAGAGGTAAGCAGAATTCTATCTGGAGTTTTAACACGTGGCTACGAACCTGGTGTAGGAAAGAGGGGTATAGGTTTATGGGGCACTGGAACTTTTTCTGGGACAGGGGTGACCTGTTCAAGCCTGACGGGCTGCACCTGAACCGGAGGGGTACCTTTGCACTGGGCCAGCGTATGTTGAGGGTAGCACAGGATTATTTAAACTAGGAACTTGGGGGGCAGGGAGGTTAGTGAGTGTTACACATAGGGGAATGCAGACTGCCCCGATGGAAGCTGACGGCGTAACATGCACTATCGATGTTTTACTTTTAAAGCAACTAAGCGTAGAGGGGGGCTCAAGGCGGCGGCCACATGGGAAATCAAGGGGGAAGAGCATTAGTAATAACCTGAAATTTTTTTATTTAAATGCAAGGAGCATAAGAAATGAATTTCCAGAACTTGAGGCTGTAGTGATCAGTGAGGGCCATGACATAGTTGGGATTACAGAGACATGGCTATGTGAAGAGGATGGAGATGAATATAATATAGAAGGTGATAAGCTCTTTAGGAAGGATAGATGTAATAGGCGAGGAGGAGGCGTAGCACTGTATGTGAACGAAAACACTAATGTACAGGAAATTCCCGAAATTGAACATTCCTTCTCCTGTGAAGATATCTGGGTCAGGCTCATTGGGAAACAAGAGACAGGTTTAAACGTAGGAGTATGCTATCGACCACCAGCTTTGCACAGTACAATCAATGAAATGCTTTTTAGGAGGATTACGCAAGCTTGTAGCGGTGGTGGGACTATTATCATGGGAGACTTCAATTATCCTGGTATCAATTGGGAAATGGTGAAAGGACAGGGTAGGGGGGAGGAAGAATTTCTAGATGTTATAAATGATAATTTCTTGGTGCAGTATGTTGATAAACCTACCAGAGAGAAGGCAATTTTAGACTTAGTGCTCAGTAATGACCCCGATAGAATTAGCAATGTTGAGGTACTGGAGCCACTTGGGACAAGTGATCACTCTGCTGTTAATTTTGATTTTTCATGGGAAGTTAAAAAAAGTGCTTTCTAAAACAAAAAAATTTTCAACTTTAGGCGAGCAAACTTTGACAGGATGCGCTCATATCTAGCTGAAATAAAATGGGACGCACTCCTGGACTGTAAGTCTGTAAATGAGATGTGGGAAAGATTTAAGGGGGTTTTACTTGAATCACAATGCAGATTCATTCCGAAGGTGTCCAAAAGTAAGCTGAAAAAACAGAATCCTCAGTGGATGACCAAAAGTATTCGTAGGATGTTGAGGGAAAAGAGGAATCTTTATAAGATGTACATAAAGGATAACAATGAGAATACTAGGGCTGAATACTGTAAAATATGGGCTGTGGTAAAAAAAAGAGCTGAGGAATGCTAGAAGACTGAATGAAAGACAAATTGCAGAGGGGGCAAAAACTAGCCTTAAGCGCTTCTTTCAGTACGGTAGCAAAAAAAGGAAAGTTAAAGAGCAGGTTAAGTGCATAAAGAATAAAAATGGATCGCTGCTATATGATAACAAGCATATTGCAGATGCCTTAAACAGTTACTTTGTTGAGAATTTTACCTCAGAGGGGGTCTTCATTTGGCCAGAGGGCATATCAAATGCTCAAGATTATTTAGATGAAATTGAGGTTCGGGATAACGAAGTATTAGACAAGTTGCATAAACTAAAAGCAGATAAGGCGGCGCGTCCTGATGGCTTATATCCTAGAGTGCTCAGGGAAGCTGGTGAGTTCATCTTTAAACCGCTATCCGCCATCTTCAGACGGTCTTTAGAAACTGGAGAAATACCACTGATTGGAAACAGGGCAATATAATACCAATATATAAGAAAGGGGACCGTACCGAGCCAGGAAACTACAGGCCAGTGAGTTTAACTTGCATTTCGTGCAAAATATTGGAATCTATCATAAAAGATGAGCTGGACTTATTTCTTGAACGTAACAGTATCTTGAGGGATAGCCAACATGGTTTTCGGAAGGGAAGGTCATGCCTAACAAACCCTCTGGAATTTTTTGAAGAGGCCACCAGGACTTACGACCAGAGCAGGGCTTATGACATCATATACTTGGATTTTCAGAAAGCATTTGATACAGTACCGCATAAGAGACTAATTTTTAAAATGAGCTCCATTGGAGTTACAGGAGGTACTCTGAAGTGGATTCAAAACTGGTTACAGGACAGAACACAAAGAATAGTGGTCAGTGATATCTCATCTGAGCTGGGTATGGTGGGAAGTGGCGTCCCCCAGGGATCGGTGTTGGGACCCCTGTTATTCCTCATTTACATTAATGACCTTGATTGGAATATTGAAAGCAGATTGGTTAAATTCGCAGATGATACTAAATTGGGGGGTTTGGCAAATAGTCTAGGGTCCACTAAAGTGATTCAGGACGATTTGGATAGAATCCAGAATTGGGCAGAAATGTGGCAAATGAAATTTAATCTAGCAAAATGTAAAGCTGTACATGTAGGTAGTAAAAACATTAGACAGGATTACTTCATGGGAGGTTTAAAACTGGAATGTGCTGCATAAGAGAAAGATCTGGGAGTGATTGTTAACAAAACCCACACAGGTTCTAGCCATTGTGCCATAGCAGTTAAAAAAGCCAATCAGATGCTGGGATACATTGCCAAAAGTATTGAGTACAAATCTAAGGAGGTGATGCTTCTTTTGTACAACACGTTCGTTAGACCACACCTGGAGTATTGTGTACAGTTCTGGGGACCATACTTTAAGAGCGATATAGAGGCTCTTGAGAAAGTTTAGAGAAGAGCCACCAAGCTTATTCCAGGTATAAAAGATGAAAGCTACGAGAAGAGGCTGAAAATCCTTAATCTCTTTAGTCTTAGGAAAAGGAGACTGAGGGGTGATTTGATTGAGGTCATTAAATATGTTAAAGGGATTAACAAAGTGAATCATGTAGGATTCCTTCGGCCAAGTGTTGTGAGTAGAACTCGGGGTCACAAATGGAAGTTGACCAAAGGTAAATTTAGCACTGATATTCGAAAATATTTCTTCACCCAAAGAGTAATTTCAATGTGGAATAGCTTACCTGACCATATTGTTGAGGCAGAGACCTTAGGGGTTTTCAAGAGCAGGCTTGACCTAAAGCTAGATACCATTGAGTCATTTTGTATCTGAAGGGATATATTCACAGTAGTATAAAGAAACTGGCGAGCTTAGTTGGGCTGAAAGGCCTGTTCTTGCCATTCATGTTATGTTATGTTATGTTATGTTATTATTTTGGTGATAAAGAGCAGTTAGCTGGCTTTATCCGCTCGTCGGCGGACCACACAATAAAACAACAGCTGACAGAATAAACACAGATGGCACAAACTAGTGAAAGACAGCAGACTCGGTGGTCTGCAGGCTTGGTGCTTATAACAGAAATACAGGATGGAATAAAAATGTAATAACACGCTAACACTAATCTCTGCCCTGGCAAAACCCTCTTACTTTGTAAGAATAGTCCATGTGCTGTTTAGCAGAGTTTCCTTGGGCTCCAACGTGACGATATAGCTGGCAGGTGGTGCATCCATGGCAAGGTGATCCACACGTGGGGCAGAGCAGAATGCAGCAGGTCAGTGAGAGAGCGGGCCTAGGCATTATTCTTCTTGTTCTTTAAGAATAATGGATGCTCCGTATCAAGTTCTTTGGAGCATGGCCAGAATTGGAATTGCTTCACTGATGCAAAAGTACTAGTAATAAACAAAAATTAAGAACCGGGAAACAGTCTGTCTGTGTAATTGTACTGATGCCAACTAATGTACATTATCATTATTTGTTTAAATTTCAGAACCATAAAAGTTCATGCTAAACTTGTTTTTAAGCTGGTATCTCAATAAAGACTCCTGGATCTTAAAGGCTGATACATACTCTACGAGAACAGAGAAATTTGTTCTTGTTCTCGAAGCTGCAAGAACAAAATGACGTCATTTTGTTCTTGCAACCCTGGTTTCGGAGTTCTTGCAGCTTGTTCTCGACACACCATCTGGCCAGAACTTTTTTCTCGTGTTGTGTCTGAGAGCTGTAGTGTGATTGGTCAGAAAGATGGAGTGGGCGTGACCCTTTAAGGACCTCCCAGGGGGCTGTTTCAATGAACACGACAGACTGGATCGGACTGTCCGTCTTTTTCTGAGTGTTTCATTAAACGGTCCATGGACTTTCTAGGACTACTCGAGAGTTGTCCTTAAACCCGGTTGGACAAAAAATATAACCCCAATATATGGTGTTATTGTTTGATTTTGTCTGGAAGTGCAGACAGCCCAGAATATTTCGAGAATGGAAAGACAGTACCAATGCCCGCGAAACCAATATAGTCTACATCCAGAAGCGGGGCTCTGTTAAATCCGTGAATTAATTTTTCTAGCAACAACACATAATTTTGTAACAACACGTTAAGATTTCACTTTTAAATCGTTGGTACCTTACACCTCAGGTGCGACAAAAAGTTGTGTTTTTATGCATGCTATGTGAACACTAATGGGGCACTGCCTAAGGAGCGGTCTCGGCATGGTGCTCAGTGGTTAAAGATCATATTCGTGGTGCTTAGTGTGACTGAGAGTGGAGCTCTGCTTATCGCCCGTCTGCATAAGTCAATTCTGTAAAATGAGCGATTGTGACGATATGAATGTTTTAATGTCTTTTGTGTGATTACTAGCTTTGTTATGTTGCCAATCACAGTTTTTGCACAGTGAGCAAAGACTGCTTTTAATTAGCTCAACTGTATTCAGTTAATAGCCCACTGAAAATGGACAGTACGTGACATCCTACAGCGATGAGTGCAGTTACTTTATGTCTGAATGTCTGAATGAAAAATTGTTTTTCTTTCTTTTTTTCATTTAACGTTAACTTATTTCAAATATTTGAATGCCAAATAGCAAAGCAGTGCATCGCTGAGGTTTAAATTCTCACGCAACTTCGAACGAACAGTGATGAACCGTCCGTCCGCATCGGACCATGGTCGGACATCCTATTTTTGTTTTATCAGAACACCTGACGGACATGGTCTGTCAAAGGTCCGACTTTTCACTCGACAGAAGGTCTGACTCGGTCGGTCAAGTAAAGATTATTGAAACAGCCCAAAGGAGTTCGGCACTTGAGTTTCTTGTGAAGTTTGAAATGTCCTGGTCAAAACGAACTTTGTTCTTGTTCTCGCAGCCTCAGAACAAGAACAAATTTCTCTGTTCTTGTGGAGTATGTATTAAGCTTAAGCCAGACATCTCTGGTTAATTTGTTACCCGAAATCCTGCTGAAGGCTAGTTCCCAGTTGACCAGTTACTTAGTTTTACACAGTCTTTCGAGCCAGAGACAGGGCCTACTGCAGAGCAAGATCTCAACTCCGCAGAGACTTGAACTGGACGTGTGAGTCAAGAGGCAGACAACCCCCCCTGATATATATGTATATGATCTCAGTGGCTCAGGCAACTGCAGATTTTCATCAGCAGCAGCAACACATGTTTCAGATGATGGGCAGCACATTTGTCAAAACCAGCATTCTCCTCCCTCTAGTTGTCAGGGGGTGCAACTGTGTGATGAACCACAGGTTTTACCAAGGTCGAACAAGAACTTGATGCAACTTGATGCAAAAACACAGTGTACTCCTAGCTGCTTTGAGAAACCTCAGAAGGTAGAAGTATGATCTCAGCCTGAAGACTCAGCTGAGTGAATACAAGCAGGCGCAATTCAAGGGCTATTACAATGGAGACAGATCAACTCCGCATGCAAATCTAGCACCTGGGAGAAGTTGTTCAGTGTCTTTGGCCCGCACCCTCTCCAGCTGCCTTTGAGCAGTAGGAAGACCAGATGAATGTCCTTCACCCAAAGACTACCACAATGCAGGACCCACTTGTCTTCCCTGTGAGGAGTTTATGAACAGCCTTGTCTTACCACAAAGTCAGCATTGACTTCATCCACATCAGTCAAGAACAAGAAATGATTACAGTCTATCATCCCAGCAACACCATAGTCATGCCCAGGTGCAGCACAAGTCATGAGAAAGAAAACATGGCAACTCCTACAAGTATAGCCACATTCTGGAGTGAAGTCAGGTTCACTCCCCAGCATGCCATTACACACCAGAGCGACTCCACTCTCGCTCTTCTGAGTATATCCCTGCACCAGTGTCTGCTTTCCTGTGAGAAACTTGCTGGAAAGGTGTTATGCTCACCCTTATAGCTACAGCAGCATACCAAAGAGGCATTATATCACCTTCTCTGAGTATTAGCATCAGCTGGGCAGGCATGCCAACCCCCTGCTCCGTCACTCCAAAAAGATCTCTCCATCATTCTGCAGGGCTTCACTGCTCTTATTGGAGACGACCCACCCACTCAATACAAAATACTATCACTTCTGAATATGTTAAACCCCACCAAACAATACCAACGATGGAATTTGCAGGGGATGAAGGCTCAACGTGATCTTTGGGCTGGCGTTAACAAGCGCGATCCTTTAGCTGGTGCAAATCACAATAAAATGGATTAATTTTCTCCGTTCAAAGAAAGGGGCACAAAAGCACTACGGTTACAATTAATCTGACTCCATAGTAAATTGAGAATATCAAATTTGGTTATAATTTTGTTAAATATCTGACTCCAAATTAGAATTTAGAGAAAATATGCGAGGACCTACCTCAGACTCGTAGATGAAGGCCTGCGTCACTCAAAACATGCCCCCGGGTTTAGCATAATTGCAGGATCTTAGTTCGGTGATAGTTTTAGAGGATGGAAGAAATCACCACGATAGTAGCATCTTGGCTTAAACATATCATGAAACCAGATTTATGTACACCCAAGGGTTCCTTAAGGTGGATCGGACAGACACCGGCTTATAAGCCCAGGGGTGCCCTTAATGTCCAATCCCCAGAACCAGTACTACATAAACCCTTTATATAAGTAGTCTGTAATTTACAATCCAACTTAAAACCCAGCATTACCTATAAACATCAGCTAGCTAGTCTGGAATGATAAGGAATCGCCCCCTAAGTACCGGTCGTAACGTGGCAAGAAAGAATAAAAGGATTAGGAGTCACGGAGGCCATGCAAGTTTAAAGGATTAACAATGATTTATTCGCCAGGTAGGCAAGAGCTTATATCAACAGACCAAACATCAGTTACCACGAATTTAGACAAATATAAAAGTCATACCTGGCAAAAGCTACACCCACAGAGTTGTAAGAGGGCGAGATCAGAGAGATGATCTGCCATAGCTATAGAGGCTACACATGGAATAGAGGTGCACGTTTGGGAATTTGGCTGCGATCTTCCATAATTAAAGAGGCTACTCACGCACTAACGTACACGGGGAGCGGTCGGATACAATCTTCCCAGAATGGATTGTTTCTCTTTGCTTTAAGCCAAATCACGTCTTTGATCCAGGCAGAATGGCCGTAAATTACCTGGAGGGGGGTCGAATCTGGTTTTTGGGTTTCCACCATTTGGAGGATGTAATAAAATGATTAAGCAGAGAGAGAAGTACAGGATGATTACTTGAGAGGCTGATAACATTGTACGAACATGAATGGCGAGAACAAGCCCTTCAGCCCAACTACGCTTGCCAGTTTCTTTATACTATTGTGAATATATCCCTTCAGATACTGAATGACTCAATGACTTTAAGTCAAGCCTGCTCTTGAAAACCCCTTGAAAATCAGTGCTAAATTTACCTTTGGTCAACTTCCGTTCGTGACCCCGAGTTCTACTCACAACACTCAGTCGAAGGAATCATACATAATTCACTTTGTTTATCCCTTTAACATATTTAAAGACCTCAATCAAATCACCCCTTAGTCTCCTTTTTCCTAAGACTAAAGAGATTAAGGATCTTCAGCCTCTTCTCATAGCGTTCATCTTTTATGCCTGCAATTAGCTTTGTGGCTCTTCTCCGAACTTTCTCAAGAGCCTCTATATCTTTCTTAAAGTTTGGTCCCCAGAGCTGTACACAATAGTTCAGATGTGGTCTGACGAATGTGTTGTACAAAAGAAGCATCACCTCCTTAGATATGTACTCAATACTTTTGGCAATGTATCCCAGCATCTGATTGGCTTTTTTAGCTGCTACGGCACAATGGCTAGAGCCTGTGAGGGTTTGGTCAACAATCACTCCCAGATCTTTCTCGTGTGGAGCACATTCCAGTTTTAAACCTCCCACAAAGTAATCCCGTCTAATGTTTTTATTACCTACATGTGCAACTTTAGGTTTCGCTACATTAAATTTCATTTGCCACATATCTGCCCAATTCTGGATTCTATCCAAATCATCCTGAATCACTTTAGTGGACTCTAAACTATTTGACAAACCCCACAATTTAGTATCATCTGCAAATTTAACCAGTCTGCTCTCAATATTCCTATCAAGGTCATAAATGTAGATGAGGAACAGCAGGGGTCCAAACACCGATCCCTAAAGACGCCACTCCCCACCATACCTAGCTCAGATGAGATACCACTGACCACCATTCTTCGTGTTCTGTTCTGTAACCAGTTTTGAATACAGTCCAGAATACCTCCTGTAACTCCAATGGAGCTCATTTTAAAAATGAGTCTCTTATGCGGTACTGTATCAAATGCTTTATGAATATCCAAGTATATGATGTCATAAGCCCTGCTCTGGTCATAAGTCTTAGTGGCCTCTTCAAAAAAATTCCAGAGGGTTTGTCAGGCATGACCTTCCCTTACGGAAACCATGTTGGCTATCCCTCAAGATACTGTTACGTTCAAGAAATAAGTCCTGCTTAACTTTTATGATAGATTCCAATGTTTTGCACGCAATGCAAGTTAAACTGACTGGCCTGTAATTTCCTGGCTTGGTACGGTCCCCTTTCTTATATATTGGTATTATATTGCCCTGTTTCCAATCATTTGGTACTTCTCCAGTTTCTAAAGACCGTCTGAAGATGGCGGATAGTGGCTTAAAGATGATCTCACTAACTTTCCTAAGCACTCTAGGATATAAGCCATCAGGACCCGCCGCCTTATCTGCCTTTAGTTTATGCAACTTGTCAGATGGCAAAGGCAACCCTGGAGCGGTCAATGGGAAAGAAGGATAACTGCAGGTCAAAGATCATGGAAAACTGGGACAGGAAAATGCAACAGGTAGATGGATTGCCGTCCAGTAAGGCAAGGTTGGGTTCCTGTGGCAGGGTGAGAGCCGACAGCCTGGGTGGCAGTGGCAGATTCCCAGGAGATGTCGGTCATTGCAGCCAACTGGCATTAATGGATTGGTGATCCTGGCAATGCTCTGTCACTTATTATCCCTGATGAATGCTTTGGAACTGGATGGCATCAGCAGGGTCAGACTGACCTGCTGGTTTCATTGGTCGCTGGATTGTACTGTCAGGAACTTCAGAAAAGAAACCAGGCACAGATCACAGAAAACGCCTTCAGTGATAGCGGTGATTGACTCCAACAGAGAGAAAAATCAGGACTGGACAGAAGGATGTTTATCTTAGATGTTCAAGGTCTGGCGATTACTGGTCAAAATTAGGGCGACCATAGTAGATGGGCAGTTTGAGGTCATTTTTGAGAGGGCAGTTCATGGAAATCTGCGTGTTTTGCACTAGGTCCAACCCTGCGGCTGTTATGGTTCTGTGTTTTGTTTTCATGCCTTGTGTTCATGGTTCTGTCTTTTCTTTATTATTTTTGTTTATTATACATTCTGGTTTTCTGTTTATGCTATTCCAGGCTTCATTGTACTTGTCACCCCTGTCTTGTGATCAGTTGGTTCAGTCCGTCTTCCCAGTCTGTGTGCCTACTTGCTTCGGGTGATTTCAATGGTTTCTGGTGTTTCATATTATTACTTCAATTCTCGTTTACTTCCTTCGCCTTGTTTTCCTAGATAACTAATAATACGATCGTTTTTATTGTGTATCATAGTCTACTAACAACTAATCCATGTATATATTACTAACTTACTAATGAACACTTGGGTTAATTTGTAAAGCTGCACCTCTACTGATTGTTACTTATTCAATCTCAGCTATTGCCCTATTCTAGTCTCCGCCTCTTGTTTTACTTTCTTTTCCTCTCCCTGCGTTTCAGCAAGATCTCTCGCATGTGCTTAATTGGTATCCTGCACTCATTGTCTGAGCACTTAGAACTCCTTGACCGGAGCTGTTTATCTGTCATAGGTTGTCTGCGTTGATCCTGTCCGTGTTTCGGCTTTTGCCAATTATTGTTGTTTTAGGACTGTGTGATCATCTCTCTAATTAGTCTTACCCCATTCACCTTTTCACTGCATAGCATGTGAGTTCCCTCTTGTCTTTTTAAAGTTTTCAATGCAGGTCATTCTTTGTCAGAACGTTGTCTTTTTGGATTTTGACCAGTTTTTGTACGACCACGATTTCTGTTCTGGATGCCCTGTGTATGACCTACCATTCTGGATTTTGACTATGTGTTTTGGCTTATTGTTTATGTACCATTGCACATCTGCCTTACTAGTTTTGACCTCCTGCCTGTCTAGTCAACTTCGCTTTTTGGATGTTGTTTTTGGCTTGGCAATTCTTGTGTCTTCTGGTCCCGAACCTTTTTACAATAAAGGCTAACAATTTTTGGAATTCCTGTTCTCGCAAGTGGTTCCTGAACGCATCGTCACAGCAGCTGAGGGAACAGGAGGTAAAATGCCATTCCGAGAAACACTGAGAAAAGGGAGAGCAATCCCCAACACAGTTACCAAGGGGCTACCAGGGTTCCTACATTCTGTTGCCAATTTTCTTTTGTAAGTTATCTGGGCTAACTGGAAATATAACAATGGCATCCAACGCTGGGCTGAGAACAGGGCAGGAGTCGGTTCAATAAGCTTGCTAACTAGATAGAACTGTGGCTACGTGATGATGAATAAACAGCTGATCAACTGGCAATTGTTGTCTGTTGTTCTTCATCTGTTATTCTGCTGCTAAGTGTAGGAGAAGACAAAAAAAGGAAGATTTACCCTCGCCTTCTCTTCCTCATTAACTTCCTTTTTTTGCTTCCATTCCTCTATTTGAAAGGCTAGCATGTCATGGTTCTGGATGTTTGTGCATGTGTTTTGGACTTTTCTTTGTGGCTCTCGATATCGTATACCTTTTCATCGGATTCTTTACCCAGCTGGCTGATTGAACTGGGGTGGCACTTCCCTGGACTCTATATAAGCCGGATGTTCACCACGCATCTTTGCTAGAGTTGATGTTTGTAGCTACACTATAAAGCTGAAGATATCTGTAGTCAGGATTTGTTTGACTTTATATCTTCCCATTATTATTTGGAGTTTCTTCTCCCTTTTTCCTATCTCACCTTGGTTCCATGTTTCAGACTATTATACGTCCTTTGGAAGCGCGAGCAATTTCCAGTGGTTTGTATTATTGCCTATGTTTGTTGGGTGTCCGTGCTGCTTGTTTCCCTCTTGTCACTGCTATTGGTCTCCTTCCTCTAACAGCCATTACAGAACACTCTAGCTAAGAGGTGTGGCAAACATCTGGCTTATATAGAGTCCAGGGATGCGCCGCCCCAATTCAATCAGCCTGCTGTGTAAAGAATCCTATGAAAAGAAATACAATATTGTCCCGGGACGAGAGCCACAAAGAAAGGTCCAAAACACACGCACAAACATCCAGAACCATGAGAGGCTCGCCAAGTGGGGCTCTGACTGTAGGTCTCAGTGTTGTGAGATTCTGGCAAGTCACCCTGAATTTCAACTCATGGGGGAGGCGTCGGGTTCTGAACAAGATTGGTGTGTTGGAGCCGTGCTGAACCTTAGTTTACCTCTCAACATTTCAGATGATTATGTTGGTCTCTCAGAGAATTTTGGCAAACGACGAGCTTCGTCTTTGCCTCTGTGTGATTACGACTGTGAGATCACACGATTCCCTGACGAGGTGGCAGCGGTTAGGAATTGGCCTGCCCCTCAGAATGTTAAGGAGGTTCAACGATTTTTGGGCTTTGCTAATTTTTATAGGAGGCTTATTTGCAATTTTAGCGCTGTGGCTTCCACCATCATTGGGCTTTCTAAGAGGAATTCTTTGTTTTTTTTTGGTCTCCAGCAGCAAAGGCTGCTTTTCAGGGGTTGAAGAAACAACTTAGCGCTGAACCTATTGTCGTTTTGCCCGATCCCTCCTTCCCATTTGTAGTGGAGGTTGACGCTTCGGAGGTTGGGGTGGGTGCCATTTTGACCCAGTGCCCCCTTCGGGACAATAAGTTGCACCCATGCGCCTACTTCTCCTGGTCAGTGTCACTGGTTGAACGGAATTACAGAAATTGGTGACTGGGAATTGTTAGCTGTTAAACTGGCATTAGAAGAGTGACGCCATTGGTTAGAGGGGGCTGAACATCCGATTGTGGTTTGGATGGATCACAGGACTCTCCAGTGTGTGTCCAGCAGTCTGGGTGACGGGATTCCCGGCAGGCATGGAGGGCATTGTTTTTCAATCGTTTTGACTTTACATTAACTTATCTCCCCGGCTCCAAAAAAAAAAGCATGACGCCTCGTCATAGATTTATGACCGCACGGGCCATGATCCCATTTCTGGGCCGGTTATTCCGGAGGCTCGGATTGTGGCTCCCATGCAGTGGGATACTGACATCTGTTGTGCAGGAGGCATTGCGGCCCGACCCAGGTTCTGGAAGGGAGTCATCTGGCTGTTTGTTTGTCCTCATAGTGGTGTATAAACGGAGGGCTGCTGCTAATGGGAGGCGCCGTTTTGCACCGGCTTATCAGGTTGGCCAGGGGGTTTGGTGTCCTGAGAAATGGTGCTAGGTCCCTTCTCGGGATATCTTGGGTCCCACACTTATTTTGGGGTTCTTTGGAAACGCTGTGGGGATTTTCCTTGGGGGGGGGGGGGGCTCCTGTCATGGTTCTGGAAGTTTGTGCGTGTTTTGGACTTTTCTTTGTGGCTCTTGTCCTGGATTCTTTACCCAGCTGGCTGACTGAACTGGGGCGGCGCTTCCCCGGACTCTATATAAACCAGATGTTCGCCACGCCTCTTTGCTCTGTTTGTAGCTTTGCACTATAGCCGAAGATATCTCTAGTCAGGATTTGTTTGACTTTCTATCTTCTCGTTAATAGTGGAGTTTCTTCTCCCTTTTTCCTATCTCGCCTTTATACTATTATACGTCCTTTGAAAGCGCAAGCATTTTCCAGTGGTCTATATTATTCTCTGTGTTTGTTGGGTATCTGTGCTGCTCGTTTCCCTTTTGTCGCTGCGATTGGCCTCCTACCTCTACCGGCCACTACATGGCAAACCAAAATAGCTTTCTCTGATTGATCACCGCACAGCAAAAATCCCAGTGTTAATTGAACTCCAGTAGAGTTTATTTGAGACCAGTTGGTCTCATGTAAACTCTACTGGAATTCAATTAACACTGGGATTTTTGCTGTGCATATTTCCCAGAAATCTCCACAAAAGGAAAGTAAGAAGAATGCTTTCCATAAACGTAAAAGAAAACATGTTGCCTAGCCACAGTCAGTTTCAATTAAAAATGAAATTATCTTGGTCAATCATAAGCCACTGCATATTTAGATCAATATTACACTGAGTGATCAAAAATTTAAAAACATTCATTCCCATGACAAAGAACAATTTGACTTTGGTGCTCTTTATACAGTGGGATATGCAGAAGAATTGAATCTGTAATATGCTATCGTCCTGATCTGATAGCAGAATTTAAGAGACATTTTACCGAAGCCACGTGCTTACTTTTTAACAGGACCCCAGCATTCATGGGCCCGGGTGCAACTGCACCCCCACAACCCTGGCATAACTGCCCCGAAGCAAGCCAAGAAATAAGGAGGGTGGGGGAAGAGACAAGACAATAAATAATAAGACAAGGAAAAGAGAAACTGAATTGGAGGCAGACAGCTAGATCGAGGGAAAACATCAATTAGGAAACAATCAGGATGTGACCACTAATGAATCAGTACTGATATGTTTCATAAGTCAATTCTGACACTAAGGGATCTACCCAAATCAGAAGTGCAGTGGCATCTTTAGCACCTCCAGTTTCTATTTAAACTAGTGTAAATTAAACCTTTCACTGCATGCATTCTTTAGGCAATCAACATCTTTCAGAAAATGAAACAGTGTAGTGGAAAGTGAAATGCATACAGATGAAGCCTGAAGTTTACATTTGCTTAATGTGCCTCCAAAAATGATCGACACTCATGAATATGAGCAAAACAGGCTGGGAAAAAATGCCTTTGCCATTGTAAAACCCTCACAGCTACAGTATACAGTACCAACGACAGGCACAGCAGGTGAGGAAGGTTCTGCACGTTCTTATTAGCTGGTGAGATTCAAAAGAAGACATTGATCAACTTCTCTGGTCATAGGAGCAGGGCACCTGGCATAGCGGTTACAATTTATCTCCGTAATATTCATTGAGAATATACAATTTAGTTTTAAATGTGAGAAGCTTGGAATATTCGTACCGGACTTGGTCTTTTGTCAACCTTACACGATTATGTTTCCGGACCAGCATAATCGCAAAATCTCAGTTCAGGGAGCCCTACATTGGATAGACAGCAACCACCATAATTCACAAGTACCTTTCCCTCGTGAAGGACCCGGGTCAGCTTGTATCTATCGGGCTCCTTAAGGAGAATTTGACAAGATCCGGCGTATTACACCCATGGGTCCTCTTAAGCCAAGCCTCCTCACCAATCCTGTCGGCCCCCATTCTAACCTACTACAAAAAACTTTTGCTGCAACTTGCCTGTGATCAGTGGGTCTCAGGCAGCATCCTGGTTCCCCTGAGTATTTGACAAGTAATTTTGAACAAAAGGAACCAAGATGAGTTTGAAATCATGAAAACCACTCAAAATAAATTAAGACAATTTATTAATTTGAAAGAAAAAATTTTTAAACAGGTAGGTAGGTTCACTTCGTATATTTCAATAGTCTGCTGCATTATTTATAATGTGGATAAAATTATTTAGCATAACAGCATCTTACCCAACCTGGTTTGGTTACGCGCTTACAGAGTACGCCGGGGAAGCTGAATACAGTTTTCCTGCTGCAGCTATGCAAGGCAGATAGATGCATGTGCGTGAAGTCATTTGTGATCTTCCATAACTATATGGGCTAGACACGGTTGCAGAAGCACGTGTGGGAAGTCGTTTGCGATCTTCCTACCATGTTTTAGATACACACGGCCACAGCAGCACGTGT